>CM041730.1:3397038-6228286 GCA_023373845.1 Nibea coibor
AGGACGGCCGGAATCAACCATTTTCGACCAATCAAGGACCGTTTTCGGCAGAAAGGACCTTTACAGGTAGCGTGCCTGCAGCATTTGCTCTCACTAGAATCCACGACCCAGCAAATGAATCCACTTTAAGACCTCCCATCCGATCCCTTGGAAACAAAAATGTACATCTCGCACAGCAGTTGAGGTCCAGGAGGCACGTGCCTGGGCGCGGCGGCCCCCCTCCTGGCTCTCCGTGCAGGTTTCCGTAGTGTAGTGGTTATCACGTTCGCCTCACACGCGAAAGGTCCCCGGTTCGAAACCGGGTGGAAACACACATCTTGGCTGTTTCCGGTGCGTGAGTATTCCAACGGAGCTGCGGTAAGTCAAAGTGTCAGAAAACCACACAACGTGTAAGGCAGGGCGCACACCGGAACGCGCCTGCTGCTGCCGATTTTTCCTAGAGAGGCGAACCGCGTCGTCTCTTGGACGCGCTTGCTGTGCTGCCGCCATGGCCGTTGTCTCTTTCGGCAAACGGTAGAGAGCCTGTAGAAAAGGCAAATCTCCCCGTCGGGGAATCGAACCCCGGTCTTCCGCGCGCGGACCGTGAATTGTTTTGCTAAACGGCCCTAAACCGTTTCCCATTCATTCTCTATGGTAGTGCTAAACCACTACGGATGTAATGCACCATCCGGCCACTGCCGCCTTTGGCGCTGTAACATCTTCAGCTCCGGTAACAGAATGAATGAAAACTCGAAAAAACGGGAGAAGAGCGAGCAGAAGCGACATCGAGATTGTTTCATCCAACAAAGGTAAGACTTTTATACGTAAAACTAAATTAAATAATAGATAATATGAGATACGATGTGATAATATGTATGTTGTATCAGAGTTTTGCACTTTGAATGACATGACCGGAGCTTTTCTCTCGTTGTTAACGAAACGGTAAAGTTACGCTACTTACGTAACTTACGTTAGATACGCGAAGACTTTTATTTCTTACTTACTCCAGTTCAGCGATCATTACTGTCATTAATTAACACACTGTGTGGGTTTATATGTAAAGACACGGTGCATGGTAGTGGGGTCAGTGTAACATATATGACATATATGTCAGTATAGTACTGGACCACTACAGTAACGGGGGCAGGGGGAGGGGGTCAGGGGGTGAAGTAGAGTTCAGGGTAATTTCAGGACTGTTTCAAGTTGCCCTTAACACCCCAAAGGCCCAAGGTGCCTGCTTAGATGCTTAGATGACAAACTCTGTCCCCACCGCTGTCCTCCTCTATTTCAATGCACAGACATATCAAATTCAGATGATATTAAATGCAGTGCTAAGACAGTAACTGATCCTGTATGAAAGACACACACACACAAAATGTTTTACAGTTACATTAAAGGTCAAATCTTACACATCACATACATGTCTAATATGTTTTTTCCTCATATGTTACAGGTCAACATGGGTACGAGGGTATCTCCGCCAGGATCCAACTGATGCAGCTAAGCTGCTGAAGGACAAACCCTTCTCTGCGGGACAAGTCTGCACCTCTGAGGGAGGACACAGTCAAACAAAATGCCCAGACTGTGGTCCGCCAGAGAGGAGGGGACGTCTGGGGGAATACATCCTGCAGTTTGGAAAGTATAAGGGGAAGTCATTTCGGTGGCTTTTAGAAAATGATGTCAGCTACACAGTCTACCTCCTCAAACACAGAGAGAAAGAAGAGGCTGCAGGAGTGTGTACAACAGAGGGGCACAAGAAGCTTTGAAGAAATCATATCTCTCCTGCGTTTTGAATCAGAGAAGCCCACATCTCAAGCAGCTTCAGAGGACGATCAGCTGGTTGGCTTTGGCCGTCGTGCCAAGAGCACTTGGCGGGAGGTGTGGGAAAACAGGGCTGATGGCTTTGCAGCCTTCATCATGAACACTAAGTGTTATCCAGGGTCTCGGATGTGCAAACTACAGGCGTATCTGAGAAAGAAGTCAGCATCTCTCCCCTCCTCACCTGTTCTTGCCTCAAGTGCACGTCATGAACCCATGAGTACGTTTTTCAGTATACATAAAATGCATATATAGTGTATTTTTTATACCTGCTTTATACCTGTATACAAATTACATCTCACTAATTCTTTTTGCCGCTGTCACAGTGATGGAAGATGATAAGGAGCTGGAGAAAGCAATGCAGAGCATATCACCCACCAAGGAGCTACAGTGCTGTAAGTGCATTTTTGCTTGATTCAGAATACTTTGGATCAAAAGGTGTTATTAAATATGAGTCTGCTAAACTATTGAATATTTTTGTCTATTGCCAGCGGCTACTCTGTCACCTTCTTCTGTACCAGGACGAGCTACAAGAGTGAAAACAGGTTTTGTGAAAGTTCACACGTCATATTGAGCTCCAAAATGGAACCGTGAATTAAACTGTGTGTTTTCTGTCTGTCCTAGTAGTCCCCACCAGGCCTACAGTGCCCCTTCCACCTGAGCTGCAGTTTCTGGCCAAAGAGCTTGATATTCCCCAGCAAACTGAAGGTCCCGTCTCAGCACCAGGTATGTATTATGGCCTAATTTTAATATTCACTTTCCCTGAAAACCGAAGACTGTTACACACAAGATACACACAAGATACGGTGAACCACCACACAGTAAGAACTGTTTTCATAAGTGTTACTGTGCTTCAGAATAGTCTATCATCATACAGTCTATAATACGGAGAATAAATAATAAACAAATTTATTTTTTCATTTTTCATCTATGTTTTATCAGCTGGTTCTTCGGTTGTTGATGTTGTTTTTTTAATCTATATCTTTTATCTTTTTATCTTCTTTAAATTACTACATGTCACTAATTCTGTATTTGTTTTTTTCCTTGGTCCCACAGTTGGGTCTTGTGGTGCCACACCAACAGAGAGACCAACACCTGAAACACCTGAGACACCTGAAACACCTGAGACAGCAGACAGTAAGATGTTTTCTTTAATATATATCTACTCTAAATATGTTATACACTCTGATAATAATAAAATGTGAGTCACTAATTATGTTTTTGTTTTTATCCTTATTCCCACAGTTGGGGCTTCTGTTTTTGGTGCCCCACCGGTACAGAGACGAGACCAGGACACAAGCAACTGGACCTGTTCTCATCAGAAAGTGTGGATGAGGACAGAGCTCCAGTCTCTGGGATTGTGGCCTGGATTCTATCACATGATCAAGCCAGGAAATGCTCTTTCATTTTGGCGTTTCCCTCCACAACCAGAATTCATAGACACTGTTTCTGAGCTCCCATCCTGCAATTTCTTTCTTTTTTATCTGGAAACCAGAGAGTGATGTCATGGCGAGACTCCCATGTCTTCATGGTTGTCTAAAGCCACAGGCTTCGTCATTCTATGCCATGGAAAAGGAGAGGTGGACGACAGAGAGAAACAAATAGGAAATTCTTGTGTCAATCTTGTAAATAATTCTAGTTGTTCATATATGTGTGTGTGTGTGAGTGTGTGTGCAAGTATCTAAGTGATCTTATATATTTATAATCGCTCTCGTTATACATTTCTATGCATGAGAACTCAGAAACTTTTTTCCTTTCTTCTGTTTGTTTTAGTCCTTCTTGTTTTGATCAATATTCTTGTTTGATAAGTTAATTTCCCAAGTTCTAAAAATGTAATAAAACACTGATTTCTAAGTTAAGATTTTGTTTTGCTTGATTTCATCATAAAATCACCGGCCAACTTATTTTTTAATGGTAGGACAAATACGATGACACTATACTTTTTTGTTCGTACAACAGAATGAGTTTATTTCAAAATATTTTAGTTGTGTAACATATATTCCTCTATAAATGTTATAAGTATAAATATTTTATGATATACATTATAGTATTTCATATTAAAATCAGTACTATTGCCAGGGAAAGCAAATTCAGTACTAAGGACAGCGTTGGCTGTGCGTTACAGGTATCCGCGGCTGGCCCCCGCGTGTTAGGCGAACGTGATGACCACTACACTACGGAAACCGGGGCGTGCAGCTGAGCGTGCTCGCGCGCGCGCGCAGCCACAGGCAGCTATATGGTGGACAGCAGCACTAATCCGTGAACTCCCCAAACGCGAACAGATTACGAAGTGCCCGGAAAAATCGGCAGCAGCAGGCGCGTTCCGTTGTGCGCCCTGCTTTACACGTTGTGTGGTTTTCTGAAACTTTGACTTACCGCAGCTCCGTTGGAATACTCACGCACTGGAAACTCCCCGGAACCAGTGTAATAATTTCAGTTACATGCCAGAACACCGAAGAAGCACTCCTAGTTCGTGTAGTGCAGAGTCTCTCTCCCTATTACCCGACGGGTCATGTTTGCATTCTGAGTTTTCTGTCGTAACTTTTTTTTTTTTTTACACTTCCTTCAGTGCTGCTTCGGTGTGTTAAAGGAGGTGAGAATGGACGCAGTGACGAAGCTTTTATTCACGCAATACTGATGCACGTAATCATCATGAACATAACCAACCGCAAATCCAGCTATAGTATACAACACCAGTCCTCATAATTCAAAGTAATAGATTACATGAAAGAAGACATATTATCAATATCCACAAAACACTTGACTATACAACGTATCAGATGTGACAACACAAGCATCTCTCAAACTGAAAAACATTTCAAAACAGTCAACAGAGGCATATGCATTGCGAGTACGCACATTTATCCCCCCAACACACACACACACACACACACACACACACAAAATGAACCTACTTTGAGTGGAAACAGCGCTGTCCTCTCAGTACAGCGGGAAGCAGCGCTTCTCCAAGCTGAACCTCCTCATTACCTCCTCATTACCTCATCCTTCCTTTTCAAATGCGAGTTGGATCAGTTGGGCCTTGCGTTTCTAGGGCATACTGCGGCCGATAGACATTTTTTAGCGTGGAAAAAGAGTTTTCACACACTGCTTTCGATGCTCCCAGAGTTAGGGCAAGGGTGTATGCTCTGACCACAGTTGGCATAGCCAGCTTACTTCACCAGGAACTCACAAGCCACAGTATATTCAGATTCAACCATATCAGCGCCAGTTAATTCAAGCAGAGGGGTTACCTTTGGGGTCCAGAAAATTATCCTCAGCCCCTAGGTTCAAAGCAGCGAGTGCGCCAGTGAGTTCGCTACTGCGCTCTCCAAAACGCGCATCCACCTCTCCTTGCACAGCATCAACAATACTGTAAAATAACTTCTTGAACTCGGTCTTTTCGTCTATGTCACGGCCCAACTGTTTCTTCAACTGCAAATCCACGGAGGTTCTTGGTAACTGTGCTTCTTCTCTTGCTTGTACCGGGGTCTGTCACCGGCACGGCCGGTGGCAGTGGCTGGAGGAGCGAAGAGAGCCCACAGTTCAGAAAATTCCGTTTCTGTGCGCAGTTTCTTCACGCTGTGTCACCGCACTGAACAAGTCCATATGTTCGGCTTAAAGTAGTCTGTTCGGCAGCTCGAAAAGTGAGTTTCATAACAATGAATAGAAAACTGCGCTGCGTAATGGCACGGAGCAGCCCCGTACACTCGACACGAACCTCTGCTCCAAGGCCTCGTGTGTTCTCCACCACGGCCAGTAATGTGAATATGTCGTGAAAACTCTTCACCACAACATTGACCACTGCCAAGTGGCCAGTCCATCTTGGTCCAAGACACGTTTCCGGGTCTCGTCTTTGTACAACATAGCGACGGTTGGTTTCCTGATGAAGTTGTACAGCATGTTGCATACTCAAAAAAATCCTCCACAGCTGCTCTACTGGACATGGCATAAATCACAACCAGATGAAGTTGGCTATTCATGAAGTGGATATATGGTATGTTACGATACCACCACGCCTGCCGAACACGAGTGATGCGCCATCACAAACCTGACTCAGGTTTTGTCCGTGCCGAGTCCGGCGCTGGTGAGTTCATCAGTGATTACACCTGTCAGAGTCTCTGCATCACCCTTTTCAGATGTAGCCATTACCAAGAGGCGCTCACACGCAGCATAGTTTTCGTCAACAAAACGCAGAACTATGGATATATAGCGTGCATTCTGTAGTTCACTTTGTCCCAGTTTAACTGATCGCATCTAGTAGCAACATAAGAGGTATATCATCATAACAATACACAATTACATTAAATTATATAGATGAAATGTAATGTAAATGTTTATATGAACTCTTACACTGTATAAAGGATGTATAATATAGAAATGTATATCAAGTGTATCAAGACAGCCACTGATTGAGAAAGAACCAGCAGGCCCAGATTTTCCAACTGGTGCAAACTTATTTTAATTTTAAAAACCAATATGTTGATAACAAATCAATTCTGAAACTTCAGTGTAATCACAATGAGAATCAGTCCCATTGCACAAGTTTATTGATTGCAATACCTGGAGCCATTTAAAATGACTAAAGGACATGTGCATGAATCACATTTACACAACACATTTACTGCAGAACATGAACCTCCTTTAGGATATTATGGCATATAAACAATGCAGAATAGATGAATAATGTTTACTGGTGAATAGTTGTCTTGAGTTATACTGAGGAGCTTAAGCATTAAACATTTTGTGTTCTGCTAATAACTCATGAAATATTAGGAGTAGAGGAAATATTTCTGTACATTGGGTTCTTTGGATTAAACTGAATCGCATTTGTGCCAATAGCAATCCTCCACCATGTTGTATTTTCATCTCATCTTCAAACGTGGTACAGAGCATATTTAAATTAAGTTAAAAAAGACAAGTTTGTTTATGGCCATCACTTACTGTTCAATCAGACCTTTGAAGGCCTGATGTATTAAACAAGGCAACTTTTTAATAATAAATTGGATTAATAAAACACCATCTTCTGAATGTATAACTCCAGTCAAACCTCTTGCTGTGATACTTTCAGATCAGCAGATGCAGAAATCAGGAAATGCAAACATTCTTGTTGAATTTGTCATGATCATTTTTAATACCATCTAATTTCAAGTACAATGAACTTATGAATCTAATAGTCATACACCCGACAATAGACAAACCTAACAGATTCAAGTTATCTTTTAATTTAATTTGAAAGGTGCATGCACCAGTTTTCTGTTTCGTACTCCTCCATCAACAGTAGTGTTTCTCCCCATCATATCATGTGACACAGTCATTGATTTAGTCATTAATCTGGCTTTGGTCCACTCCAGGACCAGACTCATATTCATGGCAATATCCTGGACTCTATATGAAATCTGTCAGGATAAAGTTTAAAAATAAACAAGTCACAAAATAAAGGCACAGCCAAAGCAGAGGAGTCATCGACTTCAGTGCTTATGGTTTTCTTCTATTGTTTGGAATGCATAATAGGAAGAATTCTTGTGGATGGGAGAACAAATATAATAAATATTGTTCAAAACAATATTTATTGTTGCTAGAAATTACTAAGTGCCATGCTTTTCTCTCACCAACTGTATTATTGTGTGCTCCAAATGGATTCACTGTTAAAGGCCACTGATAAATACAATAAGCATGGATGATACTCATAGGTCACCTTAAGTTAGTAAAATCAACATAAGTCTCTCTCTTCACACATGAACACTGATGGCTTCAAGCCAGATTCTTGCAATAGCAGGACTACTGAGTACTGACATTGTGCTTTATTAGGTGTGTTAGTTTTTGTTAGAATCACAGTGCTGCTCCACCCAGTTTGGGTTTATAAAAGACATCTTTAACATCAATAAGTGTGTCAGCACTTGAATTATAAGTTCCCTTGTGTTAAAAAGGGGGTTTATCTGTGTCTCACTGAGGTAATGTTACAGGCACACACTTCAAGTAATTTCAGGTATGAAGGATTCAATACTATGCAATCATAAATAAAATACACAGTGACATGATTCTAGGAAACTAGGAACCATGAAAATGTTTTTCGAACTGTGACAGCGGACGCTAGATGTAGATGTAGCACTACAACATGAGTTGTCTGATCAACATTTCCTGTGGAATGGTGTCTTAGGCAAAGGATACTAAAATGCTGTCACAACTGCTACATTCCCAACTCTGGCCTGACACTCACAAATAAACATTTCATGGTTCTTGCATATAGAATTTCACATTTCAGCTCCTGAAATGTGCTCAGGCTTTATGTGAAATTACAAAAATATACAAAGACAATGTCAAACAAATCTACTGCTGGTAAAAAATATGAAAGAAATTCTGTTCTGTAATGGACTGGTGCTTACATGGGTCTCAAAGGGCTCAATGTTCCAGGAAACAAGGGATCAAGAGGTCTCAAGAGTCCATAATCCTTTTCAAATAAATGAGACCTGCTAAGCTGCTGCTTTTCTGCCACTGAAGTGGGTCACCTTGATTGTCTGCCAGGTAGTTAAAATACAAACCAATTTAAACAGGACAAAGTAAGGCAATGGACACACGATGTCTTCTTTTCAGCATGTAATAACACATGCAGATAGAGCAAGGTGTTTAAATGAGACGCAGGTCACTTGTAGACCTGAATGTCATGTGGACTCTAAATGGTCTTTGGAAATGTCATGCAGCTTTGGCCAACAGACGCAAGGAGTTACATGACAAAACATGGATATGGAGTCCATTATAAAGACCAGACGTTACTGGCTCAAACCACTAGACACAATGACAATGCATGACTTTAAAATGGTGATGTCAAGAATTCTGTGATTCCAAAAAACAGGACAATGACAAACTACACTAAACTACACAAATCAATCACATACTGGCACTGACAACTGGAATTAAAAAAAAAAAAAGAAAAAAAAAAAGACAGGCACCTACAAAGATGCTTTAAGTACAAAAATCGCAAGAGATGACTCAGTCATCTTTACCTTCAAATAAATCCAGTACGTCCAAGATGGCTTCTCTATGGGATTCAGAGCAGTGCTGTGTCTTTTTCAGGGCAGTGATGTGAGTGAGTGGAGCAGGGTTAAGTGTGGATTCTATGCTCACATAACTGAACAAACTTGTACTGCAAAATAAAGTAAATGTATACTGAGCTGTAAACACATTTCACATCAGCTCATCAAGAGAACAGTCGGTCAGGCACTTATAACTTCACATGCTTTTGTGTGACAAACGTGACGGAAAAGTACACAAACGTGCAAGTTCCGACGAGTAAAGATTTTACAGTAAAATCATGTTAATTGCTGATGATGCTGGTTTCCTGATTCATTTAAGGGGCAGCATGTTAGTCTTTATAGTGTACTGTTACACTAAACTCCCATCTCTGCCAGATTCATTCCTTTACTTCCATAATGTCTTTTAAAAGATGGACACTCACTTGGTACATTGGAGGACTTAGTGGTTCTGTAATCATTATTTATCTCTGCAATGCAAAAGACTGAACCAACAAGATAAGTTAATGTAATAAGCAATCTTAATTTTGATTATTTAATCAGAGCAGTGCTGTGTCTTTAATTAATTAATATCCTATATAGTGTTCAGATTTCCAACAACAGACTGAAAAAGCAGTTTCTTATCAATGCCATAATGCATAACTTGGATTTTATGGAATGAAAGATGAGCAGTTGTGTGACACCAGCTGTCAGTGATGAGGCAAAATGATGTCCAGATTCTGATTCACCACTCACTATGAAGTAAACTGATGAGTGTGTGGGGAGAGTGAATAAGTGACATGAACACAAGTCAAGGGACGGGAACCAGTGGAGGATCGTTCTCTGTGGAAACGAGTAGAACGTGCATGAGGAGCAGCTCTGCTCTCATTTCATCTCATCTCATTTTTCTGTAGTAGCAGCTAGAAGGCAACTATTAAACCAAGGATGTGTAAAGACACTACACTAGCACAGCAGCATAGACCTGTAATGCCTTCAACTTAAGTTCTCTTTTCTTTTTATATTATATTCTCTTAGACATATCGTGTGGTTCCAGCTTTACAAAAATAACATATTTTACATCTTGTCTCTATTGACTACCTGATTCTTTTTCATCCAGTTGTGGAGGTATAGCTCATTGTGCATGAGAGCTAACCATGCTTAACTTACAAACTGCACACATCTGGACAGACGCAACGTCCGTCAGAGTTGCTGATTAAGCGGACTGATTTTTTTCTTTGATTGCTGTTATTTGGACTGTATTCAGTTCCAGCCTGGCAAAAGTTCCAGTTGTTTTGGATTTCTTTTTAGTAATAAAACACTTCCCCACACAGGTAATGAAGTGCTGAAGTCTTTTCTATAATCAGATTAAACTGATTATGTAATTGTAAAACACAAACACTTGAACCTGGTGCTGCAGAGCTTGAGGATGGTCAACTTAGTGATTTCTTCATGACTACTTCATATCTATAATCTGTCTTTTGTTGCACCCCCCCCCAGCATAGTACAGTGGCAGGGGGTGTAAGTGTGTGTGTGTGTGCGTCTTGTGCGTGTTATAAGTTGGAGGAAAAAGGATCACAAGGCTGTCTCCTGAACCATGTGATTGGTCAGTTGGCACGAAGGCAGAACGAAGCTTGTTTCTAAGTCTTCGTCCTCTGTTTGTGCTCTGTCGCTCTCTGTCTCTTTGTCCTCTGTGACTGTGTCCTCTTTGCAGAAGGCTGCTCCGTTGCTGTCTTTCTTGGCCATCTGATAAGGCTGAGTGCTGATTTCTTTGGGCTGTAGAGCAAGGACAATAGTGAACATGCAGATTTTGGTCAACAAAAAGAGAGAAAGAAAGAGAGAAAGAAAGAGAGAAAGAAAGAAAGAAAGATAGACAGATAGATACCTTCTGAGCTAGAGGAGTGACACAGCAGAGCTTCTCTCTGTAGCGCTCAGGCAGAAAGAATAGCAGTGTGCCCAGGACTGGAAACACTGTGCCGGGGGTCAGCTCCTTCTCCTTCATAGGTCCTGACATGATGACAGATACATGCAGAGGACAGCAGTTTATCTTTTGTCATGTTTGCTTTTAAAAAGGAGCAGTGTGTAAGATCATTTTCAGAATAAGGCAAACATGGAATATAATATTTATAACAATGCCATTTTACGATTGCCTTTTTACAGTGGGATCGGGTCCTCTTTCATGGAGGCCGCCATATTGAAACACCATGTTTTACAGTAGCCCAGAACAGACAAACTAAATATTGCCTCTAAACAGGGTCCTTAAAGTGTTGTTTCTCCTTCACACTAGAAAGGTGAGGGTGACTGCATTGCAGCGATTACACCACTAGATTCACCTAAATTCTACACACTAGACCTTTAAGATAGGTTGAAAGCTACAAAATTGAACAAACAGGAGCCTAGCTACCATGGGTCCAACTGTTGTGTAATAATGTGCACATTATACATAGTATTAGCTGTGCTAAATCTGTAAATCTCTGTACAAATATTACAAATAGACAGACTGTTGCTCCAGCCAGCTTTATCTGCTCCCTCCCTTTTCTACTCTGTGTCTGCACTGTGTTCAGACTCAAAGACAATAAAACAGCTGCTGCAAACAGCTGAAAACCTGCGCAGGCTTGGTTTTCCCCCACACTCAGAAATAAAGAGGGAAATCAATAAAGAATCAGACCAATAAGTAGAATCAACAATGTTAATATCAATTAAACCTCATCGATTCCCATCCCTAGTTGATGCAACACATCTAGGTGTGCGTACCTGTTAGCAGGCTAACTATCAGTCCCACCACCACCACAGTGGTTGAGTTGTGAGCACTGTACCACATGTAGGACAATGAGTATAGTGCCTCCACACCTGTCGGCCTGAAAGAAAGAGGGAAGATTAAAAACAAGGTGGTGTTAGACTATAGTCTTCAGAGTCAACACATACTATATCTATAAAATGAATTCCTGGGATTCATGCGTCACCTTGGCTTGGCTGTGGTGGTGCTGAGAAGCGTTGTCATGACAGTGGTAGTCATGTTGTCAAACAGAGGGAGAGCTGTGGTGTTGAGTGGTGGCATAGTGGCAGCATTAGACATACGCATCACAAAGCTGCCGATGCCGATCCAGAAGGCCATGGCGAGGCCCGCTGCTAACCCAACCACTGCACCCTGACGAGGTGATGGAGCTGGGTTTGATCATGTCTCAACTCAAACACAATGTGTAGTCACACTTGTGACAGTGTTATTACTATTACTAGAATGGAGACAGAATAAATCACAAATTTAAGGACTCACTATAGGGTTTGCCCAGGGAAAGAACATCCCCAGACAGAAGAGGCCCAGCAGAGGACCACCCACCATCCCAAAGATGCTGAAGGCTGCCTGAGGGCACAGAGGACAGAGAGCATGGCACTTTCTTTAGTTGCTGCTAATGTGTGTGCCTAACTGTACTGAACAGAGACACTACAGTTGATCCCATACAAATTGATTTCCTTACAAACATTTTACAATAATACAATAATAATAATAATACTTCTCCAATGAAATAACTTCACAAGCAACTCCAAAATAGTTAGGTAGGTTACCTGCAGCACAGATCCCATTAGAGAGGCGATGTAGGCCATAGCCAGACACACCAGGCCATAGGCCAAAGCTGTAGACAGAGCAGAAGAAATATTTAGGGGTCACAGATGCCAACAATGAAACAACAATGAAACCATACCTTACCGAGCCCCTTGGACAGCATGGTGGCTTTAGATTCAGTCATGTTTGGAAAATGAGGTTTAATCAGGTCCTCCATGGTTACTGTTGCTAGGGAGTTAAAGGCTGATGAGATGGTGCTGGAGAAAGACAGAAGCATGAGACTGAATGAACAAATGGGATTTTCAAAATTCATTACCATGTATGTAGATCACAGGCTTTCAGAACAGTCCGTGTAGTTTATCAGTGAGAGTTTTAATTGCATTGGTCATTTCATGTCCACCTGATCAAGGAAAATGCACATTTCAGAAATACTGTGAGCTTTCCCACCGTGTTTACTGTTACTCACTAATATACATTTGTCTATATAGAGCAGCTTAGACCATACCAGAACCCAGCTTATGGTGGGCAGTCAGGTTGTGTTGAAAGAGGAAGAGACACTGCAGCAATAATAACAAAATTATATTAAGAAATACTACCACCACCACCACTAATTCCACAGACTACCATTCTAGTTTTGGAAACTATAGGAACTACTTATCACCTCTTGCTGCATGTCCAAAAGCAGGTTTTATATATCAAAGTAAAGATGTGCTGTAATCGGAGAATGACATGGGAACCTGTCATGGTTGATGCCATGTTGTGCTGTTCTAAAAATGGACAGAGGGAAAGTGTGTGTGTGCGCATACAGACAAAGACAAATCAACTCTCTTTATTAAAGATTCAAGTCTGAAAACCTCCAACCCTTTTTTCACAGCTTTACTGCTCCTGTAGTCACTGTCTCTACAAAGCAGAGCAGCTCATTGATGCTCTGATACTAATAAAATAACCATAAATATTATTGCCATGGTTTATCCTTTTAGAACTGACTAGGATAGAGCCAAGGACTACAGCAATATGGGTTGAAACCAAATACCTGGTCACTGACAGTGAACTAACAGCGAGCAAGCATTCTACAGGGGATGATCCTTTATTTCCAAATTTGTTTTTTGGGTCCTTTACCTGAGAGCTCCACTGAAAAGACAGGCCACAAACAGCCCTGCAAGGCCAGGCAGATCCTTGAACACGTCCATCACAAAATACAGCACCATCTGCGCAAAGAAACTAAACATTAAGATGCATGTCCCAACCCAACAGTAACACTTATATTCACCACAATCTGTGGAATTATGATCGAAAAATAGTGTTTACTTGGTCGTTAGTTTTGACATAGCCTTTGTCCAGAGGGCTGTCCTCTCCATAGCGAGCAAACATGACAAGACCCATCAGGCAACCTAAAGACAAGACAATCTGCTGGCAAGGGAAAACTACATAGCAGGACCTGGAAGAACATGAGAAGTGAGGACAAGACTGTTATAAACTGTAACCAATATTATAAAATTGTACACTTGAAAACAGGGTGTCTTTGACTCAGTATGGCTTAATACTGCATCATGTCATAAAACATCAAGGGATGTTGTAAGGACAACACTCACATGATGGCCTCTTTCTCAGTGCGCGAACTGAGGTATCTTTGGACCTGAGCCTGGTTCACCCCGTAAAGAGCCAACATCAGGAAGACCCCCCCCACACCCAGTGTCCAGAAGGTGTGGCGCTCCAGAGGGTTTGGATTTAGGCTACACAGGCATAAAGTGAAAACAACGTTACACTGTAAATGTAATGTGGAATACTTAACTATCCTGCACTTCTACTCACTCTAGTCCTGCAATGCGACTGCCATTTACTGCCTTCTTCCACACCTCTGCTATTCCCCCTGCCTGACTGGCCCCCACCACGATGACTGCCAACTGGCCTGCAAACATCACCACCGTCTGGAAGACGTCGGTCCAGATCACTGCCTTCAGACCGCCCTGGGACACAGGAGCAGCGGATAACATTTATGATGAACATAGTCGATGGATCAGTATGCTTCACATACTGACAACAAATGGAATAATAAAATTCTACTAGGATTGTCAAAAGTATTATTATTATTATACTTTTTCTATACCACATGAAAATAGTATAACATCATCTTTTATATTTAGTTATGTTTTGCTGAAAAAGGTTCCTAAAATATCTAAATCTTTAATAGTAATAGTAGTCATCAAATATTTTGCCACAGAGGAAATTAACACCAGGGTTGGGACAAATTTAGGGACTCACCAGAGCTGTATATAGAGTGCACACCAATCCCATGGCTAGCACTGCCCCCCATAGGTCAAATCCTGTCACTGCAAGCAAACAGCATGAGCACTGCTGGTTACTCAGTTGCGCAGGTGAATGTTTTAACTATAACATGTGCTGTATTCAGCACAATCAGTGGCTGTGTGTGAGTAAAATGTGGTGCGATGGGCCCTGTGGTAAAATAAGATATGCTTACCTGCATTAAGTGCCAAGGCTGGAGCATACAGGACCACCCCCATGTAAATGATCTGCAGAAGAAGAGAAAAAAAAAACATTGCAGCATAGAAGATTCACAAGAACAGAGTTGAACATGAAGTCATGTTTTGGAGCTAGCTGACTCGTGTGTCACATTACACCCTGCTGTAAAACAGTTTGTGACTTTAGAGGGGTCAGCATGATCTGAACTATGACCTCAGGATAGTTTAATAGTACAACTATATGGACACAGTTAAACTATGCGGCATCATGTGCTGATAAAAGCAACCTTTGAGTACTCCATCTGTCACGATCATACACATTTATTAGAGTCTATGTTCAGGAATTTATAACTATTTGTTTTTGTCATTTATTGAACAGTGTTGATGCTTTCATTGGGGAAATATAGATGCTGGTAACCTCAGGAAGGAAACAAACCATAATGAAAGTTTTACCAGGGTCAATGTGACATTTCCACTTGAGCCAGGCTGCACTATGATGGCCAATGAATGCATTCTTAGGTTTGCTATTTTTAAATAATCAACAGCTGAGTCACATCTAACCAGAGATTTAAAAAAACTTTTGATTTCCAATCAGATAACTGGTAATGACTTAAAGCACACAAAGTTATGGGATAAACACAGGTTGTTATAATGTATTGCCAAACATAAAACCTGATTGCCTTCCTTATCTAATGTCTGGCTATCTCACAGCAATAAAATACTTTTCTCTGTCAAAAAAGAGACAGAGGAAGAGATTGAACAATCTGATCAAGAAGGCTGGCTCTGTGCTGGGGACTCCTCTGGAGCCTCTCTAGCTGGTTGTGGAAAAAAGGATGCTCCACAAACTGCTCAGTATTATGGACAACTCCCATACACTACATGACCTCCTGCTTAAAAAAAAGAGCAGTTTCAGTCAGAGACTCTTGCAGCTCTACTGTAAAAAAGACTGCTACAGGAAGTCATTCGTACCAACTGTTATATCTTTGTATAATGACTCCCGCTGTGCAGAGAGAGCTGATGGACATATATGTTCTTCCTCGGAGTTTATTCAATTCTATACTGCGTCACCATTTTTACCGCTGCCTATGTATATAGTGTTCTGTGTTATGCTGCTACGATAAAAGCATTTCCCTTCTGGGATAAATAAAGTACTATCTCTATCATATCTACTCAGTAGATATGATGATCATTTTATTAAAATCAGTGCCAATTCCATCCCCCGTTCCTGAAAGTGTTGATATAAGACAGCCTAAAAAAATAGTACACAAAGTAAGACAAAGATACCATCTGAAAGATGAAGGTCACAGTCCCACAGATGCGAACCGTCTTGTTAAAGCGCAGCTCCAGATACTGTTGAGGGGAGAGAATGTCAAATAAAAACAAACAAAAAAAAAACACAAAAACAAAGAATAAATAAAATGCTGATTAAAATATCATCTCAGAGTCATTCTGTGGATGTTTACTCTCAGCGTCAACTCATTGTTTGTTCACAGGGCACGAATGCAGCAGTCACTGAGGTGCATGACAGAAAGTCCAGCTAAAGATGAAGACTCTAAAGATGTTTAGTCTTGTTTCTGTTGAACGTTAACATGTCAAGGATATGCAGATAAGAGGACAGATAAGAACGTTAAGCTCTGAGATCATACTTGAGAAAGACAGCTGGGACAAGCAGCAGAAAAGTGTTGACAGTGACAGAAAGACAGACAGAGAGAAGAGGATGTTACAATTAAGGAATGTTAAAATAGAATCAAATACATTAAGAGGTCAAAAAGCCACCATGTCAAACTATGCGAGTACCTCATAGGCGCTGGACAGCCGCAGTCTGTAGAAGACTGGTATAAAAACATGAGCTGGAATGAGCAGGCCCAAGAAGTATGAGCAGCCCAAGAACCAGTACTGGGTCCCAAAGGTGTACACCTCGGATGGAGCACCTAGTATGGCCACAGCAGACTGGAAAGTGGCCAGCAGGGACAAGGACACAGGCAAGCAGCTCATGGAGCGGTCGGCCATCAGGAACTCCTACAACAAACATGTCGGTGTGTGAAAGACACAAAGAGTTTACATTTTGTGAGCAATGAAAGCTTGATGTAGCTGTGGTAGGGTCTCAAATGAAGATAAATCTTTATTAACACAAAAGTCTACCTGTGTTGTTCGCTGGCGCCCGCCTGAGAAGGCATAAAAGAGGCCGATGCCAGCTGAGGCCACCAACAGCAAAGCAAAGATGACATAGTCCACTGTGGTGAAGTGCATTTGGACTATCTCCCCCATGATGACTGATAGATGTAGGAATGGGTCAGGGTGGGGTGGGGGTGAAGACACTGGGGCTGATCACAATGTCAGAAAAAGCATTTCACCCATAGGGGGATTCGCTGAGAGCTGGAGGAAGACAAAACAAGCAGAGAAAGTAAGTGAGGAGGTGGTCAAGGTCACTGCTCTCACTGAGACTTCAGGGACGTGCAGGACTGTGCAGCTGCATCGTTTCATCTTATCTTGAAGATACAGATTTATTTTAACAACTTAATTTGACAAGTCTAAGAGGAAGTGCCACAAAACAGCTACAGGAGGATGCAGACAAAGTGGGTGTTACGGATGTAAAGTAAACTTATGGTATGTCAGTGTTTACATGGAAATCTGTACATGTTTGCAAGTTAATTGTTATAAGAGGCCCTGTACAATTTCCAAACAGGTAAACCCAAAGAGCAGTCAGAGGAGCTCAAGCAGCAATGTACTGCTGAGGATGAGGGAGCAGAAAAAGTATTTTAGCTAAGTCAGTATCAGTTCAAGTGAACACTATATTTAGAATATTTTCACTGTTTCACTTGGAGGTCACACAGTCCTTTCCTTTGGAAAACTGAAGCTGCCCTTTCCAGACCAGACTTCTTTTACAAAAAAAACAAAACAAAAAAAAAACAGTAATCTACCAGAATATTTTTACCTGTCACTCTATGAAGTGAGGTTTTAAAATTGACCCCAGCACAGTTTAGTGAGTAATGGAACAGAGTAAATAGTAAACAAAACATTTTGGTGAGTTTTATTTTGTTTCTGTCATAAAACTGTGTTTTTTACTTTGAGTCAACAAGCCAATGCTGATATCAGTTCAGAAAAGAGAAACAGATTTGTTTGTTGTTTTTTTCTGTTTAAGGTCTAAGAATATTTCCTTTGACAGTTTGAGTTTATTTATGACATTAAACATGGTGATGTCATTTTTTCGGCTCCAGCTTCTTTGAGGCAGATTGAGTGAGAGCAGAGAGGTTTGGTTTAACTGGCACTGACTTACAAAACCAGACTATTCAAATATTATAATTATTTTGAATCTGGACTGAAACTAATTCAAAAAATATTTTTAGATAAGATTCTTTTGGGATCAATAAAGTAACTATCTACAATATCTAAATTGAAACTATGTATGTGTTACAGAACATGAAACAGACAGGCATGGGCCCTGTGGTAAAATGGCTAAACATGGCTACATGAAAGGCAGATGAAAGACTGAATATAGCATTTCTGAAATCATGTTACACACAGTCATCCATATACTTGACAAAAAAAGTTACAATGCAAACTGCATTATGGTTTTGTCTGAATTCCAGCTGAACAAAACTACATCATAATTACTAAATTCAATTCCTTAGTTAAAATACTAACAACAAACAGCAAAGGACTTACCGAAATCAAGGTGCTGCTGGCTGACACACTGGCTGCTCAGACTCACTGGAGGGGAGTGCCTTCGTCACAACCTCCAGTCACGGTCACTGTGGAGGCGGAGGAGAAATTCAGCACTTTGTACAAAATGTATGAGAAAGATGAACCGTCACAATATTGTTACAAATTATTCAATATCTGTGTGATGTTTTCTGAACGCAGGGGTTTCTTTTCTTTTGGATTCGGATCATTTTAGCCAAACAAAACCTAATCCTGTGTTATATTTTTATAGGAGATACAGCGTGTTACTTTACAGTTTTCACTTTAGGGGACATGCTTTTGTTGCCAACAATGAAGACACATTTTTAGCTCCGCACTGTGCTCATCTGAAAATAACTCATATTCCACTACACACAAAAGCACACTCTCTTTGAACATCCACCTCTGCTTATGATGAAGAAGAGCGAGGAGTGTCTGCCTGCGGAGAGCTCAGAGTGAAAAGGAACTAAAATTGTGATCATTAAAAAAGGAAAAGAAATTATGGAAAAACAAAGAGTGAATAAAGACACATTTTCTTTAAGGATCCAGTGAACTTTCAGGGTTTATGCAGGAATCCTGAGGTTAAATTTAATACCAATACCTTTTTAATACCTTCTAAATATTTTTTAAAACCTCAATGTAACTTGCCTCTAGTCATATAGCAAAAACAGGATTGATGTATGGGAGGGCACATGCAGAGTAGAGCTGTTGTTTCACACATGAAGCAACAACAGTAGACTCTCTGGGTTAGACGGGTTCTCACATGTTGTCTAAACTTTACAAACCGAGTCTCAAAATGACGTCCCAGCTCTGTGACAAGTCCATGCTAGCTAAACAGCTAGACTTTAGCACCGATGCTCTGTGTTTAGATCCCGGCCTGGTGTGGGTCCCACACACTTTAAACAATACCACTGCCTGTCAATCTGCCAATAAAACCATCACCCATCTCTTCAGATATACATTGATCTCATAAATGGCCTCTGTGAACTCTAAATTACAGAAATTGCGACAAAATTGCAATTGCAACTCGAACGCATGAACTAAACAGAACAATCCTCCGCTGTGTGCTATGGAAAACACACAACAAATCACAGTCTATTCTTTAAAAGAATACCTCGCAATCAGACATTTATATTTTTATCTTATATATTTTTTAAAAGGGTTTTCATTATCACCAAGTTGATTTACTATCTTTCAATACATTTTAATACCCTGTGGACACCCAGTTAGTTATTAAAACATTGTGACAAAGATATGTTATGAGTATGATATTTAAGAGCTGAAAATTGCATTTTCTAGACAAAGTCTGAATCATTGGGAAAAGAGCTGCTGTATGATCCGACTTTGACCCATGTGGTCCAAAAACATTTGATGTATGATTCAATTATCTTATCACATTCATGTGTGCAGGGACAGAGAGCCAAGAGGATGTCAGCTGTCTTGCCTAGCAGTCTCAGATATGCATCATGCTCTCAACAGGCTTAGCTGGAGAAGGACTCTACTGAGCATGCTCTATCCAGCTAAAAACATTTTGGGCAGCTATTCATTGTATGTGTCCAATCAGACACTTTGACCGGATGAATGGGACGCCATCTTTGCAGTAAGGGTGCAAATAAAGACTATTTTGATAGTCTTCATTTATTGTAAAGATTAATTGACTATATTTATATATTTCTGGCTCTGCAAGGTACCTCTAAACTTCATTTCTCACCATTTGGACCTTTCAGTCTGCCTGGGTTTCCTCTTCCTTCTCACTCAGACTCAAAGAGGTTATCCAGGTTATCCAATGGTGATTTTTCCCTGGGAACCATCACCTTCTGTTGTTCCACTGAGTTACACTTATGTATCCCAGTATCCTTTGCTTTTTTGATAGCAAGGACTTCAACTGTCCCTTGCACCCTTGTTCCATCTTCAGCTGTCACAAACCTAAGGTTACGGAATCTTGGGTCAAGGGCAGCGGCAAGAAGTAGGTTGTCTCTCCCTCCTGAGATGGTGTTCAGGCTCCCCCATCTCTCAGCAATACCTTCTTCTACGCTCACCAGAAAGGCATTTCCTGGGCTGGTCTCAAAAGTGGTTTGCTGTTGATCTCAACAGTCAAATCAATATCAGAAAATTAACAAGGGAAAAACAATACAGCGTGGTTGTAACTTTTGACTGTGAAGTTGAACAATACAATCTTAATGTTGCACTTTAATGTTAAAATCCAAGACAACTCAGCTTATTTATCGCTAGCAGGCTATGCTAACAAGCTATGCTAACAAGCTAAATACCTTACTATGGCAAGTTCGCGTCTCCCAGAGCTCCAATGTGCTTCCCTCTTCAAATGTTCATGCATAACAGACGTTCTCCCGTGATACGCGAGGTCGGCTATACAAAACTTGCAGGTAATCTTTTTTTTCTGGGTGTCAAGGGTGAGATGCTCCCAGACCCTTGACACTTTTGGACGAGAGGATGGTAATTCAGCCGCAGCCATTTCACTATGTTTATACGGGTCATCTCCCGCTATTATTTATCATAATTCGTGTGCTTCTCTAAGCAGAGATAGGTAGGAAGTCAGATGACTCACGCTTGACGACGTAACCGACAATTAAATATGGCGGCGACTAATTATGATACGTCGACTAATTGTTGCACTCTTACTTTGCAACCAGTTCTCCTTAATTCATCATTGACTCTGATGTAATGAAAGTACATAGTTATTTTAACTATTTAGGTGGACATTTTTATGTCTTTATGACAAAAGAAATAATGACAAACAATCGATATGATATAAAAATGAAGGAGAGAAAAACAGCAGAGTCCCATGGTGGATTCAAACTAGGGCCTTTGCAGTGGGTGATCAATGCTGTAAACCCGAAGGTCAAGGAGAACCCAATAAATGTACATACAAAAACAAAGTGCCACTCATAAATAGCTTAGAATATCATTGACCAATAACTGACTTGGCACAGATACTGTACTGTATAATGGCCAGTGTGTGAGCTGATGTGCAGTAAACTGAGGACATATGCTGTTTTTTGATAACATGTTTGATACATTGATACATTTGTGCTCTTACAGAAGAACTACTTTCATAAAGACAACTGTTGAGCTGCTCTCCAGAAAAGCACTTCAGCAGCCATCTGCACATGCTGGCAGCTGCAAACTGCAGTAAAGGCCAACTGTTTCAAATGACAAGAGGCAAAAGATCTAGGGTCTGATTCAAGTACAGTATTTTTTTTCTTGCTGCAGCACTTGGCCAGTATTATTTTGGCCACTCTGTCTGTGTAGGAACCAAAGAACAAATTCTCTGAGTGGGATTATGTCTATGTGTTCATCAAACATCGGTAGCATTCTGTACGGATGGGCCTGTCTGTGTGATTCTCTGTGCTGGTTTGATCAAGGACTGGCCAAGATGTGACCCCATTAAATCTCACTCTTATCATTCTTGCTTATTACAGGGTTTATGCAGTAATCCCAAGGTTAAATTTAATACCTTTTTAATACCTTCTAAATATTTTTTAAAACCTCACTGTAACTTGCCTCCTCTTTGTAACCCAAACCAAAAGATTGGGTTCCAGATTCAGGGGATTATAAGTGCATAAAATCATAGTTATGAATATTACATTCCAAGACTGCTTTATTCTGAAAACAGATGCAACAATTTCACACACTGGACCTTTAATGGCTGCTCTCCCATCAAGTTGTCAGTAAACTGAACACTAGATAGATCCAACAACATAATTTGAGTTACGCTACTTGACAGCTACTAAAGAAATGACACAAGGCCTAAGAGTTCAGTACTAGGGTTGTGACGATGCATCGTGACACAATTAAAAATCAGTACAAATGCATGACGATTCGCACCGGTCGCACAAGCAACATGCAGCAGCATATTAGCCACAGTGAGAAGCAAAGTAACGTTACGCCACCTCGTATAAGTATGTAAGAGGACACAAACTGTTTTACAGAGTTTCTGCAAAGAAAGCACCTCTTTGTTTTTCCCCCTATGAATAAAAGATAATTTTATTTGGTCATAATTTGTCTGTAGCTGATTTTCATTAAAAAAAAGAAAAATTGTGAGAAAATCGTATTGTGAAAAAAAAAAAAAAAAAAAAAAAAAAAAAAAATCACAAACCATATTGAGTCGAGTCGTGAGTTGAGTGTATCGTTACATCCCTAATCAGTACCACTCCACACATAACCATGTTCTCTAATGAAGACATCAAGTATACTTGACCAACAGTGTTTTACAGGAGGATGCTTTGATAAGCATCTGCAATGTTATAACATTTATTTCCATCCACAACTGCATTCCTTTTCTGCCAAGGTCTTATATTAATGATGGGAGAGTTGCACCGCTGAGCAAAGTCTTCTCCAGCACATCCCAAACATTCTCAATGGGGCTGAGGTCAGGTTTGGACTCTGTGGTGGCCAATCCATGTGTTAAAAGGGTCTCTCATACTCCCTGATTCACTCATTTACAATGTGAGCCAGACGAATCCTGGCATTGTCATCTTGGAATATTCCTGTGCCATCAGTGAATAAAGACCTGGTCATTCACTATATTCAGATTTAGCTGACCTCATTCTTTGGGGACATAATATTACAGAACCTAGACCAGACCAACTGCAGCAACCACTGGTTATAAACCCGCCCCCCCCACAGAATTGTACAGTGGGCCTAGGGATGATGGATGCATCACTTCATCTGCCTCTTTTCTCACCCTGATGTGCCCACTATGCTTCCAAATATTAATAATGCATTGGACAGTTCTTAATCAGATTTTAGTATTTTCATTGATCTGAGAATCTGCTCTGGCCTCAGAGCGCTCTGACTCGTGACTGGTCACTATTGTTACGTTTAAATATCCCTTCAAAATAAAATTTAGATACGATCGTCCAGACTCAGATAATACATAAAGATGAAATAATTATTTCTTGTGCAGCTCGGTACCAATTGATCGATGGACTGGTACCTTCAACAGATAGAATGCATATCTTTAATGTTTAAGTCTGTACCAAGAATGTGTTAAGCATTTGCAAACATTTGCTGCAGCTCTTGTTAAGTAGTCCTGTGTATAATGGATACCTTGGTCTGCAGGAACCTTTGCTCTTATTGTGAGTTACAGGATCGGAGCTAACAACTCTGTGTTGCACTGCTAGGCAGCAACAACAGAAACCTGTACTGTTAAGGGCAGCATCAGTGTGAAAAAATGCATTCAAACCTGCCAGGCTACAGTACAAAGGCCAGTGGAATCCCTCCTGTGCTTTAAACAAAAGCCCAGCAGCTTGACAGTATGAGGTCCATGGGAAATTAGTGAGGGAGGCCAAGCTACTTAAAAAGCCAAACTGACTTATGCCTGCACAGCACACTTTGAGGAGGCAGCTACAGGCTGAGGACTCTATTTTAAAAGCTGATTGATCATCACTTGAAAATAAAAATCCAAACCAGCATTGACAAAGTTTACCCACCTCCAATGGACAAAATCATTTAGGACTGATGGTAGTCAACACAAAGCTCTATATACTGTATATCTACAGTATATTCAACATGTTCAAAACTGAGTGTGGCTCAACTGGAAACATGACAACCCAGCCTGAAATAAAAAGACGAAATAGAACTGCCATCTCAGTCTGCTCCGTCAACTGCTTGTATTTGAGTCTGAATGTCTCAAAAGGAATGATTTTAATTTTATATGTACAAATTGGATTTTATCCTTACAACTACTGCCCTCTTGCAGTCTGACCTCAGAGTAAGAGTGGGTATTGTGACCAAAGCATATCATGTATCTTATTTATTCACTATTTCAGTCTGAATTTCACAATTCCCTACTAGTGCTAGGCTGGAAATAGCCTAAGAATTTCTCTATTTACAACACTGTGTTACAGCATGTCACCTTAGGAAGAGCTCTGAGAGCTAATATCTGATAGGCAAAGCCATACAGTTGAATCCATCACTCCGTTGGTTTGTTTACATAGTGTGGATCTGTTAGTCAATGAGGTTATATGAAGGTTGACAATAGAAGACATTCAAAGCAGACTGTGGACGCCATAGGTCATGATCTCTGTCTGAAACCACCTGACCCTAACTCAGACCAACTGAACGGATTGTAGTCAAAATGTATTCAGCTTGACTATCTGATATAATGCTGTGTGGACTTCAGAGCACTCACGTTGTTTCCACTAACAGAATACTTAACAGTAACCCCAAAGGCTACTCCAATCTGATTGGTGTAGGGTTAATGGCATGCTTGCACAATACTTCAAAATATTCAATACAAAAGAACATTGCTCACAGCAAGCAATTTGCTTCTGCACCAATTGGCCGAGGCTTATTTGACTAGAGCTGTGCCTTTCCACCATAAGAGTGTGCAACACAGGCAACACAACTATGACTTACATCCAACAATATCACAATGCCTCAGTCTCCAATATTTATTAAATGCTCAGGCTGCTTTAATTCAAGTGGGTTAAGGCTCATCCTTTGACTTATGATGATGAGTTATGATGCAGACATTACTATTGTATACAGGCTCCATATATATGCATGCTAGGTGGTGGTGCTGTTGGTGTCACATGCATCACAAATTGCACAAGGAGGTCAGGGAAGCCTGGGTTGCCTGGCAACACAGGGACAATGATTATACATAACAGGAGGTAGTTGGGAGCTGGTGGCATGTGTGCTTTCATCCTCACACTCGTGTGTAAATGGTGGAAAATAGAAGAGCTGGTGTTTGCTGGTTAGAGAGCAGGTAGAGCATTGGAAAGGTCTGCAGCTGCACAGGACAAACCAAACACTGTGTTTAATGTGTGAGCAATCAAATGGAATATTATCAGGGAATAAAAGGAACGACCAGATGTCTTTTTATCCTTGACAGGAGGATAAAGAAACCACTCTCATTTTCTATCATCCAGTTTGCCTTTTTATAATTAAAGCCCTTTCATCTCATGTCAAGGTCACTTTGATAAAAACACACTGCATCAAGTCCTTTCACACATTTCACACACCTATCTATACGTGCCATATTAAAGAATAAAAGTCTACAGCCGAGTATCAGCTCTGTAACACTGTATTTATGCTTAAGCGGCTAAGAGCTTAGCATTGTCATTGTGTATGACAATGACAGCTCTGTCTAGCATGACAGCCATGTTAAAATAAAAGTGTGGCTTGTTAGTGCTAAGCACAAGTACAGCTGAGACTGATGGGAATGTTCAGTAAATTTATTTGGTCATTAACCAATACAGTGAAATACAGGAGAAATTCTGTTGTTATGATGGTGCTGTAGTGGTGGAGTAAAACACAAGGGATCGCCAAACCTCAAGATGGTGCTAGGGAAAACATCTGACATATTTCATTCTGGAATAAAGTGGTGGGACGACTGACTGACACCAGCATCATAGCAACCATGCCACCAGCTTAGCTAAAACACTATTTTAGACATAAAGGTTGTTAGCACTGTTTGGAACCATCTTATCGTCTGAGTGGGATCTGAGATGGTTTCATAGGAAAGCTCCAGGAAACAGCTAGTGGTCAGGTGGGCAATTAGACATGTATTTGCCAACCAGTCTTTGTCCTTGAAGTCTTTCCTCTTGTACAGGAAAACAGTTTGAAAACACAATAAAGCAAAAATCTCACCACAGTGTTGTTTGTCAAAGTTTTTTTTGAGTGTACAAGGGTCTCATTGCTGTTTGGGCCAAAGACATACTACAGTGGTTCACACCAACCATCAAGTACCACTAAGTGTATCCAGTGATGAACAGTATTTATCAGTATTTATCTAACTGGTTGTTCTGGTAAATATATGTCACTTCCCTGACATCCCTGACCTTTGCTAAACTATCTCCTGCACAGAGGATAAGTCCGCTACTGCGGTAGCTTGGAACCAATTTGGAGGATATTACAATGACATATTTTGGAAAGCAAATTTATGTTGTGTTATGTACAGTGAATAAATAATGTAAGATTTTTTAAAACCAAGATAAGCAAAAAATGATCCATGAACAATTCCTGACCATGATCCGTGTTCATGAAAAAAAAGGCTAACTTTTGTAAAATTAATTACACGTGCATGCACTCTGCTTGCTTAATCACAGACACAGCTGATTTACGATCATAATTGTAAATTGAGCACAGGTCTGCTTGTATCTCAGCTACCCAAAAGGCCAATAATTTGAGTAATCATTAAACATTTAGCTGGACCTTGGCCTGCTCAGGGAAAAAACTAAAAACACTGTGAGGCTGCGTTGTGACTAAAGAACAGACTGTCACAATGAAGACTGATAATCCTGAAAGAAAGATAAACAGTGTTAGAATTTTGTGACAATTGTTAACACAACACCACTGAAGAGATAATACTGAAGTAGGTTGGAGGTTGAAGTGTGTGTGTGTGCGCAATCGTCAGGCTGCAGAAGATGTGACTGCTCATAGCAGATAACAGGGAGGTCAGTTTGGACGCCACCAGATAATCGCAGAAAATTCACATGAAAATCAGATTTACACCAAGTGAGGTGGAAATGTGTACTATTATTACTACCATCAAAATTAGTAAAATTAAAATTAAGTGACTTTTACTCACATCCATCTTAAAATAACAGGACCAGACACCCTGATCTAGATTCTTCATAGACTAATAAGTCGGAATGGAAAATTGTAAAAAATGATGTCAGTTGACCACAGTACAGGATTGTCTGATACATTATATACTCTGTCAAACTTTACCTGGATGCCTCCCTATGTTAGTCGGGGGGACGAGATTTTACTGAAGCCAGTTCGGCCTGAGAAAAGCTTTGAACTAAGCGCATATTTGCTCAATGTTCGAAGGGCGATAATGCCTGCACGAGAAAGGAGCCGAACTCTGAGGGGCCAGAGGAGAGAGATCAAAGGCGGGAGATCTGAGGTGCTGCTGCAGGACTGCGATGGTCAACCTCAGCACATCAACTTTCAATCTATTTATGTTAGTCAATAAATTAACAAGCAGGCACCAAATTGCCTCTATGCATTCTCCATAAACTTCAGTACATTGATGCTATGGCCCTAAAATTCCACACTGCCATCAAGCAGTGTTGGTCATTGATTTTACAACATTATCTGCAATAAAACCAGGAATGAGAGTTTGATAGTGTGCTATAAACATGAATATTCAGATAACTACTGGTGCTCATCATGAAACAGCTCCCCCCATTATTCATTACACTCATTTTAAAACCTACAAGAGTGTGAACACTTGCACAACTCCAGTGTGAACTTTATATGCACATCAGTGTAGCTAAGTGTGTGTCCTGTGTCGAGAGTAGTGATGTGTTGGTTGTGACAAGCCGGTTAAAAATGAGGAATGATGGGAGCTGGCTCCGATGTGCTATGGACACAGTATTTGGAAGAATTTTAATAATTGTGAAAACACAAAGGCTGAATGCAGAATTTGTAAAAGTCAAGCTGTCATATCAACTAGCTACAGCAATTTATTGAGACTAGAAAATGGAAATTTACTTTAGAATACTTCAGTACAAAGGTTATATTGAATAATATGAGTAATACAAATCACAAGTCAAAACAGTGCTAAATTATGCTGAATCATTAAAGGCAGAAGCAGTAAAATTAAGTGCCGGCTCAGTCAAATGATCTGGCTTACTAAAAAGAACCAAAATTCCCATCACTGGACTACAGCAGCACGTCTGGCAGGATTAAGAACAAACAAGTTGCTTCAAAATAAAAAGGTAAATATTCTCTGTTTAACGACCGTAAAACGTCTAGTGTCAACACCTGCCTAGGGCTAAGTCCTGATAAAATGTGTGTAGACTTGAATAAATTAACAATTCAAGAACACATTCTAATGTTTAAAGTGAGCGCTGACAGGCGTGCTTCCTACTTCGCTAATTAGTGTCCACTCGTCCCGACATGTCATTCATTTTAGCTGTAGCCTGAGCTAAGCAAACCGGTTTGTCTCCTATCTGTTTCCTATGTGGCTAAACGGTTTGTTTCGTTACACACAAACGTGTATAGTTATTTACTATCACAGCCGTGAGACGTGAGCAGCACACACATATCTCTCGGATTTACACCATGTGCTCACGTTACCCAATCAGCCTAACTTTCCTGTGCTACCGCGTGCACCAACGTGACGTCCTCGCTGACGGAGACCCGCAACAAACGCATTTTTACCAGTTTTCATAAGAATTAAAAAGGGACTCACCGCTCGCCGCTGTCCGATACCAAAGCACTTGAGCCAACACAGAACATTACTCCACTACATCTGTTCGTGCAGGCACTGAATGACAGAGACAAACCGACCGCCCACTACCCTTGACACTACGCTGCCTACCTGCCGCGTTCACGTGCTCATCGTAAACTACGGCAGAAAAAAAAACGTTTTTTAATGCCTTATGTAAAGAATATATACTGTTTCTGCGCCTGAGTTGGGTTTAAACAGGAGCCAGCCTACAGTATTGGTGGTTTTGTTCAAACGCTTATTATTATTATTGTTGTTATTATGAGAGACAGAAACGAATGCATTCAGATCAAACATGCAAGTATACGCTAGGCTTTACAGTTATTCTGGTTACATAGGATTTGAAATGACCTGACACTTGCTTCAGCCCTCATTCGTCACATTTTTCAAATCCTCACCATTTCGACCTTTCCGACGCTACTGAAGGCAACACGACACGTGCTTTTGCGGTCTGAAATACACCTAATTTGTATTTCATTTCTTTATGAGCACACAGATAAAAATCTGGCAAACGCGTGTTTAAAGAAATGGCTAAAGAAATGCTAGCGCTAAGTGTGTGTGTGTTGTGGAACATGTTTATCGTGACGCCAGCCTGTAACCGCCGCCGCTGCGCTCGAGGTTGGTAATTAATTGCCATGGCAATGGCTGCCGGTTGAAGCTGCACATCATCCTGCCTGTTTCTTACCTGTTCTTCTCAACGTCGAACACAGACGTGGGGACATTTGGACATGACCGTCCTTCGCTGCATCCATGTCTCTGAACGACACACACTCACACCGCGTCGAGGGAGCACATCGGTGACATTCACGGAGCGTTCATGACGCCGTCCTCCGATTCTCCCCAAGTGCGCATTGGTAGAAGCGCAGCTGCATAGGTTACCACATCAACCCTCCACCACCCTCCTCCGGGCTGGTGACTCATGTGTCTCATTAGATTAATACTGACAGTGTAGCACCACAGGGGGGAGAATGAGACCGGGAAAACACTTTACTGACTGATTTGATCCCTTAACTTTAAATGATGAGATTATTAATAAAACGAGTCCTTGGGTTCTCCCGTACAGCCATTTTGAAGGGATATAACTATAATCTAAGGATGCTTTACCAATGACAAAAGTCTCTGTATACTTCAAAGTCCTGGGTGACGCTGGTAGATCTGTAATTTAACTATTCAGCTACTTAAAAAATCCAGTGTGCATCTAGTGGAGGTAGCTGCTGATTTCAATGCCTCACCTTCTTTTTCCTAGCATGACAGAGAATGTGAAACTTGAAGGTGGATGTGAAACGTGGTAAATGTGAAAGGCCAAGCAGCAGTTTGTTCTGGGCCACTGCAGTGGGTGAAGACGCGTGAAAGAAATTCAAGTCAAAAGGTAACAAACACATATAATTCTTATTTTCAGGCGATCATACGTGTACATGAAAATATGGTTCAGAATATTGAATTTCATTTCTGCCATATTCTGTAAATAGAGCAGCCTAAATGTGACACACTGGAACATTAAGCGTACCTCTGTTAATTAAATGTAATGTTGTAGATGCTATGACAAGACCTCCTATAATCTTTGAAATCAGCAGACAAGCTCTCAGTTTGTTTCAAACATTAACTCATTTTTTTTTAATTGTAAAAAAGTATATCAACATTGAATCATAAATGGATGTATGCATCTGTGTTAAATAGATTATTCAGAGTTTACACCTTTTCACACCGACAACTATGCATGCAGTAGAAGTGTTTGCCATTGGTCGGCTGGTGGCTCCTGCACCCAGGAAAGCCTGCTTGCATTCAATTACTACCGTTGCATACGCAGAAAGTACTGATCGACTCCTCAGACAGCTTGAGGAGTAAGGTGAGGAAAACAAGCACCTTTACCAGACAATATTTTACATTTCATGAGATTTCAAATATGGTTACATTTTCAAAGAGCACAACTGCTTCCATCAGTCCGTGGGGCACTGCATGATCTCACATCCAAACATGAGTGCAAATGAAAAAGCAACATGGATAAGGCAATAGACTCCACTTCAGGCCCTACTGATGTTTCCCAGTGTGCTGTGAGTGTAACCAGAGAAAGGGCGACTGGGTGAAACCCATGAACTTTCTCTGCTGAGTGTCCCATCCTCCGTTCCTCCTCAGTTTAGCTGTCTGATGATAGAGTTAATGTCTGTGCCACGGAATCCAGGTTTTCCCAGGTCCTTCAGGAGCCCAGCCTTGTCCCTGGCAGCGTGACGCGCCACTGACAGTTTGAACGGCAGGAGGAAGTTGTTGGCAGCTCGGAAACCCTTACCAACAGAGAAGATCTCGTGAATCAAGTCCTCCAAACAGATGATGCCATGTTTACCTGACAAACAAGAAGGAGGAAGAGGAGGTGAGTGATGGAGGGGAGGCACAAGGCTTTTTCCTGAGTGTAGACAAGACCGGAGGAAGAAGTATGACTCCTGAATGAATAACTTAGAAACCAAAATGATGTTCAAGTAATGTGAACAGACCCACAGCCCACTCAAATAAATTTCACACAGCGATGTGAAATCTGTCCATTTTAGAACTGAATAAAAACAGATCAGTAATTTTATATATTTTTAGACTTTGTAGTTGCAAAATACTTAGAGAGAACAAAGTGTTTTCAACTTGCTGCTGCTCCGATGAACACTTCTGAGTGGTCCCTAGACAAAGGCAGCTGAGACTCATGCATATCGCAGTGTTTCTGGTACACATTTTACAGTGGCAGTTCATCAATAAAGGAGTAAAATCTAAAGTTTCATTAGAACAAGAGATTTTATCGATTCTTTAGACCATGACGCAATACTTCTCATGATACAATTACAATTGATTAGTTACATGATGACTGACTTAGTGGAGCGGAACAGCTGTCACAAACATGAGCAGTCATTAACAGGATTGAATGACCAAAGAGAGGACGGGGAGAGTTCAAACAGATGGTTCCCAGCAGGTTTGTTGATATGAAACAGAACGTTATCCCTCACCTGGCCTCCCTCCACACAAAGCAACCATTAAAGTTATTATGTTTTTTCACAGTAAATCCCTGCTGGGAGTTTTGTTGTTGTGGCCCAGATCAACTTTCACTGTCCAGCAGCAGCACACCCGTACCAGAACAAACAATGAACTAGAAGCTGAAAACATTACAGCGATGTAAATGTCTAAATAAAACTATTTACTGTCTCACTTTTATAGCCACAGGTAACAGTACATGATCTAATAGCAGAAAAAACAGCAGTAAAGTTATTTCAGCAAAATTTAAATCAGTTAAACTGTCAAAAGCTCTGTAACAGTGACAGATACCTAACATTATTGATCTGTATATATAATTACTGTCTGAATGTTTATGAATGAGGTGCACTTGGACCGAAATGGAGACAGAGAACACATGGTATTTATCAAACTATATAAATATATGAAGGCACATCTTAAAGAAAATGATATGGATCAGTGCTTTAACTTTGCAGTGATGCTATATTGATGCAGAACAACGGATCATTACGCTCCTAGCTGCCACCGCTAAGCAACGAATAAATGGCAGTGTGAGTAAAACATTTCCACCTCAGGTGGAGTGACAAACAATAGAGCATAGTCCAACTGGATGAGGTTTAACGAAGGAAAGAAAAAAAAGAGACAGACATGAACTACAGAACAAGATAAATACCACCAAAAAAAGAGCTCCACATAAACAGTCATAACTGACAGTGTGACTGTAAGAACAAACTGTGCACCAGCTGCACTATTAATGAAATCTGCATTCCTGAGTTTGACAGCAGAATAGTGGCAGCATCATATTTCACCATAATTGATTTTGACACAGCTTAAAGTGCATATAACAACGCTTCATATATTCTCTACAAATTATTCTTTTGTCAAGAGTGATGAGCAGTAACAAGTATTAATCTTTACACTATTAATCTATTTTAATTATTCTGAATACAGCACTTAGGTGTGTAGGAGATGTGTGCTGCTGACTGTGGGAGAGACCTACCCATGTGTTGCTCTATGAAAGTGTTGTCTGTGAGAGGAACCCTCTTCCTGCCTATCCTGGTCTGTCCTCTCTTCAGAATGAGCTCACGAACGGACTTCAAGTTGGGGAATCTGTTTGGAACATTACCATGTGTTTATGACATGAAATGAACAAACACAAAACATAACAAATGTAACCCAAGCTTCAATTTTCAAGCACAAAAGTCATTATTACTGACCCCCAGGCCACATATGGCTCCACCACCTTCATCATGGCCATGGAGGTCTTGTTGATTTTAATGAAGGCCCCGCTGAAGATCTTCCTCAGCCTCAGCATCTGGATTACTTTCATCACTTTGGGACTGACACCTTTAATCCTAAAAGGAGAAGGTCATTCATGTTTAGCAAACTGGAAATGTATTTGATGGCGAATATGACTTGTATGTTCCCTGAATGTTATACCTATAGACTACTCATGAGAGCATCTTATATAGGGACTGAAATGTTGAAGCTCAGTCATTTAGTCATCCTGCTAAGACAAACAGAAAAAACAAACAAGCTAAAACTGCTCAAGTGACTTTACATTTGAACGAACACAAACAAATCATAACCACCACCTGTGATTAAGACATGGAGAATTTCTGTATTTTCACTGGGAAACCAAACATGCCGTCTCCTATGAGAGTATTCTGAGTGCAACAAATGAGGTCTCACTCCTTTACACTGTTAATTCAGACACTGCCAAATTCAGACCAAATCCAAGGATGGGCTTCGGGTGGTGGAAAACAAATGCAGTGACATAGAAGTTGACCCGGATTCAACTTTTGGAAAAATACAACCCAACATCACACTGCAGTGGCCAATCAGTGTACTCCAGGCAGAGTTCATAGACATTTATTTCATGTACCCAGCTTCTCTGCCTGCGTTTGGCTTGTAGTACACTACAAAATAGTGACACAAATAATTTCCTTTGGTTTGTGCCCAATGTCTGAGAGAGAGGGAGAGGGTGAGCAATGGTGGAGTGACGTAGATTCACTGCCTCTGTGAGTTATTTTTTTAATTATTTACTGGCAGTTATGTTCAACACAAATAAACACAACCCCAACACAACATCGCATGACACTGCAGGGATTTGCTGCAGCTCCTACTTTTGTCTGAATACAGCCTGAGTAAACAAAAGGATCACAAAGCTTTGGGATCATTTCACCTTCTGTGTACTCATTCCTACCTGCACTGACTGGATAGTTTCTACATATGACTAACCAACTCTGAATCCATTCTTTCTTCAAACAACAACACAAAAAAACCTTAATGTTGCTGGTATTCCACTGATAACCACTATACCGATGAAGCCAAAATACACAACAAATTTAGATTTCTGTAAATTTCTGTGTAATATACCCATTTATGTGACCATGACTACTTGAGGAGGGCTTTTATTTAAAGACCCATTCGCCTGAGTCTAAATACTTATAATACTAATACTACTTACTCTCTGATGCGGACGGCGAAGGCTAGCTTGTTCTTAACAGGAGGCAGGGGAGGAGGAGGCCTGTGCTCGGCTCTCCGGATGCGAGTTTCATCCCGATGCTTCTTGTGACCATCTTTTAAGAAGTCTTCCAAACGCTTGAACTTTATTGGTTTACCTTTAGATACCTGGATTAATGTACAAACACACAGTTACCCAGCAGTACATGAAAACTAGTAGTCTGTACACTGTTTGGAGACAGTCAAACTTGGCCTGACACTCGTCACAGCACAGCTTTCCCCAGTATAAAATATAACTCACCTTTCTCTTCTCGAGCAGTGCGAGCTTGGCTTGTGTGGCTTTAATGGCCTGATATGCTTTCCTCTTCTTCAGGAGGTACTCAGGAACTAACTTGATCACTTTTTTGGATCTGACAACAGGAAAACAAGCAAACACATGAACATTTTAGAGAAACACATGCCACAATGAGCCAAAGACAACTCTTTAATTCTGCTGTAAAGTCCCATTTCAGTAACACAGAAATAGTTCCCAACATTGACAACACATTACGCCTGATGTGCTGTAGGGGTCTCTCAGCCCATGTGAAAATAAACTCCGTCCATGCTAACTATCTGACCCATCTACCCTCTAAATACATGTCTAAGCTGAATAAATGACGTTTCTACTTCTCGAAAATAGTCGAAATCACACAACTGCACACACATAAAGAACAGATGAACGTTGATACAGTTAATAACAAAATACTTACTCGGCTTCGGCCATGTTGGCTGAGAGTGGAAAACTCTGTCGCGCGATGATGACGTCACAGCTCCTCGTGTTTTTTTTTTGTTTTCGACAGTGTTACCGGCGCGGCTGCCCCCCCCCCCCAGCGGTGAACAACAGATGCTGCTGCCCCTCTGTATGTGTGTATAAGTATTTAGATCATGGATGAATAAAGAGAATAAACGTGAACAGGGTAAAAAAAAAAAAAAAAAAAAAAAGAATGAATATCACTGTGAAACTCCTTCTGATTCATTTTTGTTTTGCTTCCTGAACTTGCTTGCTTTTATTGAATGATCATACCAAGCTCATAATATCATTGTAGGCTGCTGAGTAACAGATAGATAGATAGATAGATGGATGAGTTTATTAATCCCCAAAGGGCAATTATGTCATCATAGCAGTCCAGTATAGTTGCATACAATAAAAATACAATTGAATAAAATACAGAGGTAGAAAAAATAAATAAAAATAAAAATAAACGAAGAATGGGGCAAGAACACTTAAAAAAAAAACCCCACAAGAACACAAGTAGCTAAGGTGCAGTGGCAAGATGATGGTAATAGTACTGATAGTATGATGGTAATGTTATTGTTAATAATATAATTCCGTATTTTTATTTGTTCATTATATTTGTTATTATTGTTATTGTTTTACTTCGTTAATACAGAGTTTAAAGCAGTTCTGTGGAATCTCTGTGTAATAAGACTGTAAAAAAATATAAACACAAAAACATAATTGATGAAGTATACCTCCTTTATGAATACTATAAAGTGAAAAACATTGAAATTTAACAGCCTGAAATTGTTCTCCTACAGCTTGGTCCTAGAAGTAAAATCTGAAATGCCTCCATGTTTGAAAATACACTTAATTGTTTCTAGAAACACTGGAGAAAATTTCATAGTCCTAAAATGCACAAGATATTCATATACCATATAAAAGCTAGTAGCATATACAACTCTATCAGTCTACCTTAGAGTAGGCCTTCTGTGGACCTCACTACAAACAGCATTGTGTGCAGCTATAAGGATGTTTCTATTCTTAATTCTGTACGGTACCTGAGGATCTGAAACTTGATTCCATGTTTCACGGCTGTGACAGGCCTGGTGGGGTTGGGAAGGAAATCCAAGAACTCCACAGTGGGCGGAGAGGGATTCTGAGACAGTGAAGTTAGTTACAGAGCAGGAAGATCTTTAGACCACTTCAACTTTAATTTAACTTCATAGAACGACTTCAAAGATGTTTAAGCATACCAGGTCAGAGTTGAATCTTTTGCTTGGTGTCTCAAGCTCATTTTCAATGGGTCTCTTAGTGCCTTGAGAATTCACACTAAGAGACTGACTAGTACAGACTGAGACACCTGCAGAGGTAGAGTATGTGGCTTTAGTGTCAGTGGTTGTGGTGACTGTGGACACTTTGACAGATGATTTATCTGGGACAGCCACCAACTCCTGTACAGAACAAGGACAATATTATTTTAGAGAGCAGTATCAATCTTAAATAAGCCAAAGCCTCATGTCACAAACTATTTAAATTAATATGACAATCCATGGAAGGGGTTGGCATGCCTTGTCAGCTCTGCACTTCTTAGAAAAAAAAAACAGGAAGACGGGGACTGACATGCAGGAAAGAGGCACAGGTAAGATTTGAACCCTGGTCTTCCGCAGCAAAGACTGCGCCTTCGTACATGGGGCGGCTGCTCTACCAAGTGAGCTAAAGACCAGCCCAAGAGCAGAATGTGTTCAGACTTTTGCTGAAAAGTCCAGGTGAGCTCTGCAAAGTGTGTTTTGCCTCGTGACATGGTTGAAGGTGTTGACAACAGACTGCACAATTAGGCAAATGAGTTCAGCAACTGAAAACTCTGTTCAGCCATTGGGTTTTAGTGTTTTAGCAATTGAGGAAAAATGCATGTAAGAGCTGATTCCAAATGGAGGCGCTCAGAGTTTGCTTGAGCGGTTCCCAGTTGTCCTGGGATGGGTCATAGGAGGGGGTGATTAGGGTTTGGGCCCTGAGGTTCAGCCTTCAGCCCAAAAGGAGAATTGAAGTGTCTGGCAGAAAATATCAGCAAATGCAAAGTGTTGATATCAACAAGAGCCAGGGGTGAAGCCTTTCCCATCATCTCCCTCACTTGTGATGCTTGAGGGTGCTGCTGGCAGTGCCTTGTCTGGAATGGCGCCCGCTAGCCGCACCACGTTGATGGCAGTCACCCTGGCAGCAGGGGGTCAAAAGGTGGGCAGCGACAGTGCTTCAGCATGCTTGCTCAGGCAGCACATCTGATAAATTGGTTTCGATACAGAGAAGATTAGCATGGCCCCTGCAAAAGGATGACACGCAAATTCGTGAAGCGTATCCAAATTTTGTCATTGCCACAAGCCCTTCTGGGGTAACGGAAAGGAATCTGTGTCCTGTATAAGCGGTTAAAGCACAATGTTCAGGCCCATACAATTTTTTTTATTATAATTGTTCAAAAGTAGATGTGCAGTTACAAAAAAAATATTCATGCAGTGCAATATATACAGCAATGAACTTTGTTCATCCATTGGGTTTTAGTGTTTTAGCAATTGAGGAAAAATGTGTGTAAGAGCTGATTCCAAATGGAGGCGCTCAGAGTTTGCTTGAGCGGTTCCCAGTTGTCCTGGGATGGGTCATAGGAGGGGGTGATTAGGGTTTGGGCCCTGAGGTTCAGCCTTCAGCCCAAAAGGAGAATTGGGCTCCGCCCCCTACTTCAGAGACCGAGGCATTTTTGGCCTTAGCCTTTTGGTGAATTTGGCAAATGTGTGGACAGAAGTGTCTGGCAGAAAATATCAGCAAATGCAAAGTGTTGATATCAACAAGAGCCAGGGGTGAAGCCTTTCCCATCATCTCCCTCACTTGTGATGCTTGAGGGTGCTGCTGGCAGTGCCTTGTCTGGAATGGCGCCCGCTAGCCGCACCACGTTGATGGCAGTCACCCTGGCAGCAGGGGGTCAAAAGGTGGGCAGCGACAGTGCTTCAGCGTGCTTGCTCAGGCAGCACATCTGATAAATTGGATTCGATACAGAGAAGATTAGCATGGCCCCTGCAAAAGGATGACACGCAAATTCGTGAAGCGTATCCAAATTTTGTCATTGCCACAAGCCCTTCTGGTGTAACGGAAAGGAATCTGTGCCCTGTATAAGCGGTTAAAGCACAATGTTCAGGCCCATACAATTTTTTATTATAATTGTTCAAAAGTAGATGTGCAATTACAAAAAAAATATTCATGCAGTGCAATATATACAGCAATGAACTTTGTTCATCCATTGGGTTTTAGTGTTTTAGCAATTGAGGAAAAATGTGTGTAAGAGCTGATTCCAAATGGAGGCGCTCAGAGTTTGCTTGAGCGGTTCTCAGTTGTCCTGGGATGGGTCATAGGAGGGGGTGATTAGGGTTTGGGCCCTGAGGTTCAGCCTTCAGCCCAAAAGGAGAATTGGGCTCTGCCCCCTACTTCAGAGACCGAGGCATTTTTGGCCTTAGCCTTTTGGTGAATTTGGCAAATGTGTGGACAGAAGTGTCTGGCAGAAAATATCAGCAAATGCAAAGTGTTGATATCAACAAGAGCCAGGGGTGAAGCCTTTCCCATCATCTCCCTCACTTGTGATGCTTGAGGGTGCTGCTGGCAGTGCCTTGTCTGGAATGGCGCCCGCTAGCCGCACCACGTTGATGGCAGTCACCCTGGCAGCAGGGGGTCAAAAGGTGGGCAGCGACAGTGCTTCAGCGTGCTTGCTCAGGCAGCACATCTGATAAATTGGATTCGATACAGAGAAGATTAGCATGGCCCCTGCAAAAGGATGACACGCAAATTCGTGAAGCGTATCCAAATTTTGTCATTGCCACAAGCCCTTCTGGGGTAACCAAAAGAAATCTGTGTCCTGTATAAGCGGTTAAAGCACAATGTTCAGGCCCATACAATTTTTTTTATTATAATTGTTCAAAAGTAGATGTGCAGTTACAAAAAAAATATTCATGCAGTGCAATATATACAGTGATGAACTTTGTTCATCCATTGGGTTTTAGTGTTTTAGCAATTGAGGAAAAATGTGTGTAAGAGCTGATTCCAAATGGAGGCGCTCAGAGTTTGCTTGAGCGGTTCTCAGTTGTCCTGGGATGGGTCATAGGAGGGGGTGATTAGGGTTTGGGCCCTGAGGTTCAGCCTTCAGCCCAAAAGGAGAATTGGGCTCCGCCCCCTACTTCAGAGACCGAGGCATTTTTGGCCTTAGCCTTTTGGTGAATTTGGCAAATGTGTGGACAGAAGTGTCTGGCAGAAAATATCAGCAAATGCAAAGTGTTGATATCAACAAGAGCCAGGGGTGAAGCCTTTCCCATCATCTCCCTCACTTGTGATGCTTGAGGGTGCTGCTGGCAGTGCCTTGTCTGGAATGGCGCCCGCTAGCCGCACCACGTTGATGGCAGTCACCCTGGCAGCAGGGGGTCAAAAGGTGGGCAGCGACAGTGCTTCAGCGTGCTTGCTCAGGCAGTACATCTGATAAATTGGATTCAATACAGAGAAGATTAGCATGGCCCCTGCAAAAGGATGACACGCAAATTCATGAAGCGTATCCAAATTTTGTCATTGCCACAAGCCCTTCTGGGGTAACCAAAAGAAATCTGTGTCCTGTATAAGCGGTTAAAGCACAATGTTCAGGCCCATACAATTTTTTTTATTATAATTGTTCAAAAGTAGATGTGCAATTACAAAAAAAATATTCATGCAGTGCAATATATACAGCAATGAACTTTGTTCATCCATTGGGTTTTAGTGTTTTAGCAATTGAGGAAAAATGTGTGTAAGAGCTGATTCCAAATGGAGGCGCTCAGAGTTTGCTTGAGCGGTTCTCAGTTGTCCTGGGATGGGTCATAGGAGGGGGTGATTAGGGTTTGGGCCCTGAGGTTCAGCCTTCAGCCCAAAAGGAGAATTGGGCTCCGCCCCCTACTTCAGAGACCGAGGCATTTTTGGCCTTAGCCTTTTGGTGAATTTGGCAAATGTGTGGACAGAAGTGTCTGGCAGAAAATATCAGCAAATGCAAAGTGTTGATATCAACAAGAGCCAGGGGTGAAGCATTTCCCATCATCTCCCTCACTTGTGATGCTTGAGGGTGCTGCTGGCAGTGCCTTGTCTGGAATGGCGCCCGCTAGCCGCACCACGTTGATGGCAGTCACCCTGGCAGCAGGGGGTCAAAAGGTGGGCAGCTACAGTGCTTCAGCGTGCTTGCTCAGGCAGCACATCTGATAAATTGGATTCGATACAGAGAAGATTAGCATGGCCCCTGCAAAAGGATGACACGCAAATTCGTGAAGCGTATCCAAATTTTGTCATTGCCACAAGCCCTTCTGGGGTAACCAAAAGAAATCTGTGTCCTGTATAAGCGGTTAAAGCACAATGTTCAGGCCCATACAATTTTTTTTATTATAATTGTTCAAAAGTAGATGTGCAGTTACAAAAAAAATATTCATGCAGTGCAATATATACAGCAATGAACTTTGTTCATCCATTGGGTTTTAGTGTTTTAGCAATTGAGGAAAAATGTGTGTAAGAGCTGATTCCAAATGGAGGCGCTCAGAGTTTGCTTGAGCGGTTCTCAGTTGTCCTGGGATGGGTCATAGGAGGGGGTGATTAGGGTTTGGGCCCTGAGGTTCAGCCTTCAGCCCAAAAGGAGAATTGGGCTCCGCCCCCTACTTCAGAGACCGAGGCATTTTTGGCCTTAGCCTTTTGGTGAATTTGGCAAATGTGTGGACAGAAGTGTCTGGCAGAAAATATCAGCAAATGCAAAGTGTTGATATCAACAAGAGCCAGGGGTGAAGCATTTCCCATCATCTCCCTCACTTGTGATGCTTGAGGGTGCTGCTGGCAGTGCCTTGTCTGGAATGGCGCCCGCTAGCCGCACCACGTTGATGGCAGTCACCCTGGCAGCAGGGGGTCAAAAGGTGGGCAGCGACAGTGCTTCAGCGTGCTTGCTCAGGCAGCACATCTGATAAATTGGATTCGATACAGAGAAGATTAGCATGGCCCCTGCAAAAGGATGACACGCAAATTCGTGAAGCGTATCCAAATTTTGTCATTGCCACAAGCCCTTCTGGGGTAACCAAAAGAAATCTGTGTCCTGTATAAGCGGTTAAAGCACAATGTTCAGGCCCATACAATTTTTTTTATTATAATTGTTCAAAAGTAGATGTGCAGTTACAAAAAAAATATTCATGCAGTGCAATATATACAGTGATGAACTTTGTTCATCCATTGGGTTTTAGTGTTTTAGCAATTGAGGAAAAATGTGTGTAAGAGGTGATTCCAAATGGAGGCGCTCAGAGTTTGCTTGAGCGGTTCCCAGTTGTCCTGGGATGGGTCATAGGAGGGGGTGATTAGGGTTTGGGCCCTGAGGTTCAGCCTTCAGCCCAAAAGGAGAATTGGGCTCCGCCCCCTACTTCAGAGACCGAGGCATTTTTGGCCTTAGTATTTTGGTGAATTTGGCAAATGTGTGGACAGAAGTGTCTGGCAGAAAATATCAGCAAATGCAAAGTGTTGATATCAACAAGAGCCAGGGGTGAAGCCTTTCCCATCATCTCCCTCACTTGTGATGCTTGAGGGTGCTGCTGGCAGTGCCTTGTCTGGAATGGCGCCCGCTAGCCGCACCACGTTGATGGCAGTCACCCTGGCAGCAGGGGGTCAAAAGGTGGGCAGCGACAGTGCTTCAGCGTGCTTGCTCAGGCAGCACATCTGATAAATTGGATTCGATACAGAGAAGATTAGCATGGCCCCTGCAAAAGGATGACACGCAAATTCGTGAAGCGTATCCAAATTTTGTCATTGCCACAAGCCCTTCTGGGGTAACCAAAAGAAATCTGTGTCCTGTATAAGCGGTTAAAGCACAATGTTCAGGCCCATACAATTTTTTTTATTATAATTGTTCAAAAGTAGATGTGCAGTTACAAAAAAAATATTCATGCAGTGCAATATATACAGTGATGAACTTTGTTCATCCATTGGGTTTTAGTGTTTTAGCAATTGAGGAAAAATGTGTGTAAGAGCTGATTCCAAATGGAGGCGCTCAGAGTTTGCTTGAGCGGTTCCCAGTTGTCCTGGGATGGGTCATAGGAGGGGGTGATTAGGGTTTGGGCCCTGAGGTTCAGCCTTCAGCCCAAAAGGAGAATTGGGCTCCGCCCCCTACTTCAGAGACCGAGGCATTTTTGGCCTTAGTATTTTGGTGAATTTGGCAAATGTGTGGACAGAAGTGTCTGGCAGAAAATATCAGCAAATGCAAAGTGTTGATATCAACAAGAGCCAGGGGTGAAGCCTTTCCCATCATCTCCCTCACTTGTGATGCTTGAGGGTGCTGCTGGCAGTGCCTTGTCTGGAATGGCGCCCGCTAGCCGCACCACGTTGATGGCAGTCACCCTGGCAGCAGGGGGTCAAAAGGTGGGCAGCGACAGTGCTTCAGCGTGCTTGCTCAGGCAGCACATCTGATAAATTGGATTCGATACAGAGAAGATTAGCATGGCCCCTGCAAAAGGATGACACGCAAATTCGTGAAGCGTATCCAAATTTTGTCATTGCCACAAGCCCTTCTGGGGTAACCAAAAGAAATCTGTGTCCTGTATAAGCGGTTAAAGCACAATGTTCAGGCCCATACAATTTTTTTTATTATAATTGTTCAAAAGTAGATGTGCAGTTACAAAAAAAATATTCATGCAGTGCAATATATACAGTGATGAACTTTGTTCATCCATTGGGTTTTAGTGTTTTAGCAATTGAGGAAAAATGTGTGTAAGAGCTGATTCCAAATGGAGGCGCTCAGAGTTTGCTTGAGCGGTTCTCAGTTGTCCTGGGATGGGTCATAGGAGGGGGTGATTAGGGTTTGGGCCCTGAGGTTCAGCCTTCAGCCCAAAAGGAGAATTGGGCTCCGCCCCCTACTTCAGAGACCGAGGCATTTTTGGCCTTAGCCTTTTGGTGAATTTGGCAAATGTGTGGACAGAAGTGTCTGGCAGAAAATATCAGCAAATGCAAAGTGTTGATATCAACAAGAGCCAGGGGTGAAGCCTTTCCCATCATCTCCCTCACTTATGATGCTTGAGGGTGCTGCTGGCAGTGCCTTGTCTGGAATGGTGCCCGCTAGCCGCACCACGTTGATGGCAGTCAACCTGGCAGCAGGGGGTCAAAAGGTAGGCAGCGACAGTGCTTCAGTGTGCTTGCTCAGGCAGCACATCTGATAAATTGGATTCGATACAGAGAAGATTAGCATGGCCCCTGCGAAAGGATGACACGCAAATTCATGAAGCGTATCCAAATTTTGTCATTGCCACAAGCCCTTCTGGGGTAACGGAAAGGAATCTGTGTCCTGTATAAGCGGTTAAAGCACAATGTTCAGGCCCATACAATTTTTTTATTATAATTGTTCAAAAGTAGATGTGCAATTACAAAAAAAATATTCATGCAGTGCAATATATACAGCAATGAACTTTGTTCATCCATTGGGTTTTAGTGTTTTAGCAATTGAGGAAAAATGTGTGTAAGAGCTGATTCCAAATGGAGGCGCTCAGAGTTTGCTTGAGCGGTTCTCAGTTGTCCTGGGATGGGTCATAGGAGGGGGTGATTAGGGTTTGGGCCCTGAGGTTCAGCCTTCAGCCCAAAAGGAGAATTGGGCTCCGCCCCCTACTTCAGAGACCGAGGCATTTTTGACCTTAGCCTTTTGGTGAATTTGGCAAATGTGTGGACAGAAGTGTCTGGCAGAAAATATCAGCAAATGCAAAGTGTTGATATCAACAAGAGCCAGGGGTGAAGCATTTCCCATCATCTCCCTCACTTGTGATGCTTGAGGGTGCTGCTGGCAGTGCCTTGTCTGGAATGGCGCCCGCTAGCCGCACCACGTTGATGGCAGTCACCCTGGCAGCAGGGGGTCAAAAGGTGGGCAGCGACAGTGCTTCAGCGTGCTTGCTCAGGCAGCACATCTGATAAATTGGATTCGATACAGAGAAGATTAGCATGGCCCCTGCAAAAGGATGACACGCAAATTCGTGAAGCGTATCCAAATTTTGTCATTGCCACAAGCCCTTCTGGGGTAACCAAAAGAAATCTGTGTCCTGTATAAGCGGTTAAAGCACAATGTTCAGGCCCATACAATTTTTTTTATTATAATTGTTCAAAAGTAGATGTGCAGTTACAAAAAAAATATTCATGCAGTGCAATATATACAGTGATGAACTTTGTTCATCCATTGGGTTTTAGTGTTTTAGCAATTGAGGAAAAATGTGTGTAAGAGCTGATTCCAAATGGAGGCGCTCAGAGTTTGCTTGAGCGGTTCCCAGTTGTCCTGGGATGGGTCATAGGAGGGGGTGATTAGGGTTTGGGCCCTGAGGTTCAGCCTTCAGCCCAAAAGGAGAATTGGGCTCCGCCCCCTACTTCAGAGACCGAGGCATTTTTGGCCTTAGTCTTTTGGTGAATTTGGCAAATGTGTGGACAGAAGTGTCTGGCAGAAAATATCAGCAAATGCAAAGTGTTGATATCAACAAGAGCCAGGGGTGAAGCCTTTCCCATCATCTCCCTCACTTGTGATGCTTGAGGGTGCTGCTGGCAGTGCCTTGTCTGGAATGGCGCCCGCTAGCCGCACCACGTTGATGGCAGTCACCCTGGCAGCAGGGGGTCAAAAGGTGGGCAGCGACAGTGCTTCAGCGTGCTTGCTCAGGCAGCACATCTGATAAATTGGATTCGATACAGAGAAGATTAGCATGGCCCCTGCAAAAGGATGACACGCAAATTCGTGAAGCGTATCCAAATTTTGTCATTGCCACAAGCCCTTCTGGGGTAACCAAAAGAAATCTGTGTCCTGTATAAGCGGTTAAAGCACAATGTTCAGGCCCATACAGTTTTTTTATTATAATTGTTCAAAAGTAGATGTGCAGTTACAAAAAAAATATTCATGCAGTGCAATATATACAGTAATGAACTTTGTTCATCCATTGGGTTTTAGTGTTTTAGCAATTGAGGAAAAATGTGTGTAAGAGCTGATTCCAAATGGAGGCGCTCAGAGTTTGCTTGAGTGGTTCCCAGTTGTCCTGGGATGGGTCATAGGAGGGGGTGATTAGGGTTTGGGCCCTGAGGTTCAGCCTTCAGCCCAAAAGGAGAATTGGGCTCCGCCCCCTACTTCAGAGACCGAGGCATTTTTGGCCTTAGCCTTTTGGTGAATTTGGCAAATGTGTGGACAGAAGTGTCTGGCAGAAAATATCAGCAAATGCAAAGTGTTGATATCAACAAGAGCCCAGGGTGAAGTCTTTCCCATCATCTCCCTCACTTGTGATGCTTGAGGGTGCTGCTGGCAGTGCCTTGTCTGAAATGGCGCCTGCTAGCCGCACCACGTCGATGGTAGTCAACCTGGCAGCAGGGGGTCAAATGGTAGGCAGCGACAGTACTTCAGTGTGCTTGCTCAGGTAGAACTTCTGATAAATTGGATTCAATAAAGAGAAGATTAGCATGGTCTCTGGAGAAGGATGCCACACAAATTTATTATGCATATCCATGTTTTGACTTTCCCACATTGGGAAAGAACAAAAAACTAGTTTGTTTGTTTTCTGGACAAATTGATCCTGCTGGATCCACAGTTTGTGAACAATTCAATGATTTTAAGTAGTACTTGTAGTATTTGTTTCAAGCACTCCACAAAATGACAAAGTTCAGTCACAAACATGGATTTTATTTTTACTTTAAGGTAACAACTTTGCATATTTCTTAATAAGGTCAAATCATTACATCATTACACATTGTGTAGCAGAAGTGATACAAAAATTTAACAAAGATCGAACTGCAACCATCTCACAGAGATGCCCAGGCAGTCCAAGGAAGTTAACACCTTCACAGGAGCGCCTTCTTGATGAGAAGGGTTGAATAAAATCGGCATGCAAGTTAACTGCAGTTAGTTAAAGAAGTACAAAAAAGCCTGTAGAATGAGAAGGGTATAGCTGTATTAAAGCTCCTGCAAAAAAGTATAGTAAAGTATGTCAACATAAAGATAGGAACATTTTTTGGTACACATCATGTCTAGGGTGTCTAGTATTCATCTATGCATTTGCTATTACTCAATTTTGTATTGTGTAATTATAAAATGAGCGAACATGTTGATGGCAACAATTGTGACCACCATACACATGCTAATGTTGCATTCAAGTTGCAGACAAATGACTGATATGGATGTACGCAGAGGTAAATCAATCCATTCTGGTTACAAGCTAAGGAACTTAGAACCATATACTGGACCCCACACACTTCTTCCTGAGACTGAGTTGGGAGAGGGACCCAGTGTTATTCTTGGTTTTGGAGAGCAAGCTCAGGTGCCTCAGGGTTGCAGGTTCATTCTTGACAACCTCTTTACTTCATGTTCAAGTCCCAGAAAGACTGCATGAAGTTACCCTGGGGAATCTCTAAGGACCTGACCCAGGATGAGAAGTTGCAGGTCCGTTGGAAAGGTAATAGGATTGTTACAGTGGCAACAAACACAGAGGAGAAATAGAGCAAGCCTTCTGTCAAGAGATGTAACTATGAGAAGGAGCTACGTGCCTTTGACAAAGTCCCACAATCAAAAAGCATCACCCAATACAATACGCACATGGGTGGCTTCAATCTTCATGACCAGTATGTTTCAATATATAGTATCTCCATCCGGTCTAAGAAGTGGTGGTGACCTTTATTAGTGTCCCACCAAGGACACTAGTAAAGGTTTCCAAGTTCTAAATGGTTCAAAATAGTTATTTTTTCACAGCAGAAATACTGGTGTTACCAGTGATACTAATTAGGATTATAACTCGACAAGCAATATATGATATCTCCATCAGGTCTAAGAAGTGGTGATGACCCATCTCTGCATAGTCTCAAAAGTGCATTTGGAAATTGCTTCCTTTTCTACTCTGTGTATTGGTCCTCTCAGTATTCATATTGGTATTGTTGTATTTTTGATAATGTAGGCCAAAGTCACACGAGAATGTCACAGATCATTCTTAAGACTGCATAGGAGAAATGTTAATTTAGTCTATAAATGGTAGATACAGCACCTTATCCCACCGGTCACAGGTGTGGCCAAAAACACACTTCTAAAAGTCCATAAAAGTCTTTTTTAGAATATTATTATTATTATTATTATTATTATTATTATTATTATTATTATCATTATTAATAATATAATTAGAATAATCTAGCCAGAGAAAGTAAGCCCCGTTCTGGACCGCCCCACCAAGCCAGGGGTATTTGTTTGTATATGGAAACTATTTTATGGTGATAAAGAGTTGTCTTGAAGAATCCATACTAAGTTGGAAATCTTGAGAATATAACAAAATAAACAATATCTCATAAGGAGAAGTAAGACAAGCTGAACTCATGTCTTCTGTGTTAGACCCTGCAGTGGCCATGTTAAAGCAAGGCAAGTCCGTACTTCACCCTCTGTGCAGCCCACAGCTGCTTAAAGACTTGGCTTACAGTTAACAGTTACGGCAACTATACACAGCAACTGTATTTTATTTGCAACATCCAAAAGAGTGATCAACAGAATACCTCCAGACGAATGGTGTCCAAGGCAACAATATAGTGAGGTAAAGGGCAGAAACAGAGGCACTCTCTGAGGGAAATCCCCTGCTCCAACACTACTACTCTTGAATAAACAGAAGGGGGCAGTGCAGGACACAAAATTCTGCTGAGCACTTTTACATGCAGCTCAACAAAGGGAAGAACACTGGTCCTCTGGGGTTTATCAGGATTTCTGTTTGCTGAGCTCAACATTGTTTCTTCACAGTTCCAAACAGCTGATTTTGACATACCTATAGTGATGTGTTTGCTATATCTCATTTAATCTCATTTATTGCATCATCCTGAAAGTTCCCCAACATTCTGAGACAATAATGTCCAGAAAAAATTATTAAATGGAGAAATAAATAAATAAAAAATGGTAATTAACGTCACACAACATATGTCATGTCATGTCATGTCATTTCATGTCATGTCATAATGAACTGGCCAATAAATCATTTTCTCTAAAAGCTGTATGATGTGATATGTTTACAGATTCAATTAGTCAAGTAATCAAATACTTTGATATCAAATCAAATCAAATCAAGATATGGTGACAGTAAAATAAATTTAAAAACAAACAAACAAAAAAAAAAAACGCATGAACAATAAATGTATAACTGGTAGAAATTCTGTATGGAGGACTATGGAGGACTTGGCTTGTTAACTTCACCAGATGGAGCTCTTGAGCCAAGACTGTTTGACTCTTTGGGCTTTTCTCATGTTTTGTAGAGTTATAATTCTGAAAGTTTGAAATATTTAAAATTTAGAGAGTGTCATTGTGATGGTGTGATGTATTGTATCCACTGGTAAATAGCATGTGTTGTGTACTGTCTGTTTTGGTGGTTTAGTGAAAACCAGTAACATAGCACAGTGAACAACCTGTCTGCTACCTGCAAGAAATGTCAGTTTAAATTGTTTTCTCGTATAAATATGACGGACAAATGTCATTTACATTCTTTAACACCTGCTGGGATTCATGTTTTCCTGACAGAATGTAGCCAGTGACTTTTGGACAGTGGGCACCAGCCAATAACATTAAAATCATTATTATTATTATTATTTTTTACTACTGAAACCTACTGTAGTCTACCTTATCCTGTATTCCTCATAGATTTACAGTTTCACATATTTCCTGTAGAGTGTCCAGAAGACTAAGAAGGAAGAAGGAGGGGAAAATTATATCTGTATACACCAGACAGGGTGGCAGAAAAAAATCTTCTTAAAGGACTCTGAAAGACTTTCCTTAAACCTAACCTAAGGTGTGTCCTTTCCTAATATATCTCAACTGTTGTCTTGTCTGACACTGGATCTTGAAATCCAAAGTCTTAATATAATATCATCCAAGTTTCCCAGTAAGTTGATTTTTCATTTACCCAACAAACACACGGCTCTCTTAAAGGTTAGTTGTTATGCCAACAAATCCCATACTAACCAAAAGTCTGTTTTTTTTCTTAAACTTTGAATTTGAGAGCTAATGTGATGTATCACTGATTTTGTTTTCCAACCAAAATCCATCATCTGGAGGTTGCTGTCAACCCAACATTGGGTTTTGATTGATATCTGATTTTGATTTTCAACAAAAAAATATGATCTGTCTAACAATGGAGGTTGATGTGAAGCCAGTGTTGTGTTTTGATATCATCCTGAATTTCATTACCAACAGTGGAGGTTAACATCAACCCGATTTTGATTTAAAACTAAAATTTCACATCTGTCCAACTTCCTGATGTCCTGATGATGTCCGGAAACTCAAACAAACAAACAAACAAACACACAAACAAAAAAAACCCTTTGTGCATTGGAGCTTTGGCAGTCAGTGGAGGCACACTCAGAACACATTACATTTGTATAAAGTGTAAATGCAGTTTGATCCACTGCTTCCAACTTGCCAATAACACAATGCAGCTTAGTGATAATGCATTCTGATGTAAAATTTTACAGTTATTAATGATGAGGTCATTATCCATCACTTATCCAATGCAGAGTGAGAGTGAGCAGTCAATGGGCAGTCCTTGGCCAATTGAAAATTGTAAATGCACTTTTAAACTGGGGCAAGTTAGCTAATATGCAAGATTTGTTAGCAACCAACTGTTATTTACGCATTCTGCTGATGTGAAGCAATATTAGCATTGAGTTTTTGTGCATGATTGTAATGTGATTGTTGATGGGCAGATAGGATATGGTTGATTTTAATGCTTTTATACCAAGTCCTTAAATTAAATTAAGTGGTGTTAACCTTGACTCATCCCTTCTCCTCTCCTCACTCTGCAAAGAATCATATGGTAACATGCCAATGAAGCTCTTTTTCTGCCCTGTATCTTGTGTATCACTTTTCACTGTGTGTTTCCTGTATGTTAGCCATACAGCTAAGAGAAACATGATCTGTCTCTCTTAGCAGTAGCGATGACCTTGCCACAGCATCCTGATAACTGTACATGATCTTTGGTATTCTGGCATTTGTGAAAAGTAAACCATTCCCTAGAATCAGTGTTTAAAAAAAAGACACAATACAAAGTTTCTTGCCTTTGTGAGCTGCAGTACAAGACACTGCATCAATTTTTCTTAAAAGGGGTGTCCTTTAACTTCATACTGGTCTTCGCATGTCATCTGATATTCACTGCAGTGGGAGGGTGACAGAGTAAGTGGCCATTGAGCTGCACAAACAAAGTGCACCCTTCAAGTCATTTTTCTCTTTGATGGATTTGTCACCAGAGCCCACTCGAGATGGAAGAATGAAAGTGATGCTTTCTGTTGAGTTAAAACCTCATAAATTCAGCTCTGGTGTTTTATTCTTTGACCTTAAAACTCATTTAAAGCCTTTTACTAATAAGATGTTATCTACAGAATGTCCCCTTTGGGTGCTCTCGCAGGCACTCCTTCCATCTCTGTGCAATTATAATCTTTGGAGCAGTTCCAGGATACATATTTATGTGACTGTGACTGTGTATTCCTTCAGCTAATTTCTGACACTGGAAGAGTGCCATTCATGTTCAGTGACTCTGCATGGCTTGTCATAAACCTGAGCACCAACTTCTGAATTCATAAAGCGTCTCCCTTTGATGTCAAGGAGCGCGCTCCAGCGAACCAGCAGGCAATTACTTACTGTCGCCATTTGCAGTCTATTGACTCTGTGTAAACTCAAGTCTTTTCATCAATAACCCGTTGGTGCATCCATCCCTCTTACAGCAGCCGTTTATTGACAGGTGAGCTTTTGGGAGACACTGCAAATGATGGGCTCCTCCATAAAAATGCCATCTGATCATTATTAGCTTTGATCTGAAAGCATTGGGCAATTGTTAACAAACGCTTCGATTGGAAGCTTGCCATACAAAATGAATAGCCATCTGCTGTGGGTAGAGTGGTTGTAAACAGCTTCAGATGGCTGTGTGCAGAGAGACAGAGGCATTTATCAGCCAGTCACCATCAGCTCTGTCTGCCCTTCCCTGCTCCTCTCTCTCTCTCTCTCTCTTCCTCTGCTTCTATCTTTTAATTGTCTTACTCAGTCTATCTGTCACTCGCCGCCCTCTGCTCTTCCGCTTTCCTCTTCTGGTAAAATGGTAAATGGAGTTGTATTTATATAGCGTTTTTCTGGTCCACCAACAACTCAAAATGCTTTTGCAACACTTGTCACATTCATACACTGATGGCAGAGGCCGCCATGCAAGGTGCCAACTGCTCATCAGGAGCGATACAGCTTCCTATCCACACACACACACACACACACACACACACACACACACACACACACTGCCACTCCACCACCATTCTCTATTCCTATCTATTCTCTGTCTCCCTCCCTATCTTTGTGAAGTCTAGCTAATGATACTCTTCCAGATGGCTTGCCTACTGTTTGTGTGTGTGTGTGTGTGTGTGTGCTGGTCAGGATTGAAAAGGACCTTTCATCTTCCTCTTCCTCAGACAAAAGAATCCGTCCAGTCAGCCTCTTTTCTCCAGCACACGTCCTGATTAATCCCAACGTTGTGCTGCGCAGCTCAGTCTTGTCATGTGCTCTCCTTCTTCACACCTTACATTCTTGCTTTCTGACCTATCGTTCATTTGCACTGTTTTCATCTTTCTCTGTTTCTTATACAGTCTCATTCTCTCTTTGTTCTGATTTTCTCTTTCTCCTCCCACTTCTTCTTTCTTCTCTGGCCTGCTCTCTTGACTCTCTTCTTCTACTTCTCTCTTTTCCTTCAGTTTCCCTCTTTCTCTCCTCCCTTCTCCTCTCCATCCTCAGTCTTGTCTTTGCTGTGTAACAGAGAGTGACATGCTTGGCAGTTACTCTATTCTCTCCTCTCATAAGGAATTACTGTCTTGATCTACTTCCACATGCAGCTGCTGCCACATCTACATGGCAACAATTTGTGCCAAACTTACTGCCAAAGAGAAAGATGTACTAACCTCACTGCAAGGAGAGAATGTATAATACCTGAAAGCTAGCTCTAATTGAGATTAGACAGCTTTGATTCAATGTGTGTGAAATAAAAAAAAAAAAGTTTGATCTGTTTAATTAGAACATTTGTAGGTCGGTTGAGATGAATCTGAAATTGAGAGTTCCACTTGCACGAAAGTTTTTTTTTTTTTTTTAATCTCACATGAAGTTTCCAAATTCATATTGGGGTACTTTAACCATTTTCCTTCAATAAATGTGAAACTACTAAACCAGATAATATTATTCATCAGAATGATCATCTTGTTTGTCACTCAGCGGTAATGGAAACAACTGCACCAGTCTGTTTTCCTCTCCTCTGGTGTGGCACTGCATGAACAAAGGTGAGTGCACCCTTGACCACAAAGTCCAACAAGTCTGCTGATCGCAAGTGGGAAGAGTGGAATAAATCCACTGGAGTTATTCCTGTGATGTTCCTCTGACCATACAGAGGCTGATCTTTGCATATGATTTGGCAGCATCACGTCTTTTACCACGATAAAAACCAGAAGGAACCCTGGTGGCTACAGTTATTAAAATATTTCAATTACCTTTCTCATTACTCATACAGTACTTCATTATTTTTGTGATCTTGAAACTCATTTACATATTGATGAATGGAACTTTTTAATTAGATTTAGCTGTGACCTTGAAAACAAAGCACATCTGACCTCTGTGGTTAAATACATGAATTTATGAATTTTCCTTTACCCAATATTCTCATGATTATCATGTGGATGATGTCAGTATGAAAATACTGCACTACAATTACTACACTTATAAGAGCAGAGTTTGATGTGAAAATCGTGACAAAAGAGTGAGAGGGAAGTCGGGTATCAGAGAGGCAGTGGGGAGAATCAGCATGTAAGAGAAAGATGATTTTCACAATTAACTCAGAGAATCAGGGATTTATTTTGACCAAACCAGAACTGGTGATTGTTAGAACAGTGTACAGACAAAGCAAAGGTTTTGGTGAGTTTTATTTTGTTTATGTCAAGTTTTAAATAAGTGTTACACAAGTTGTAATCTTTACATTTAGTTTTTTTTCTCCAATAGAACCAGCAATGGGTAAGATGTAACATGTAAATCAGTGAGCCTTAGAGGTGATGCTACATGGAATTTGTAATAGAGAGTCAGGCTAGCTGCTTGCCCGTTTCCAGCATCTGTGTTAAACTTCATATGGCTTCATATACACATTCATATACACATTACATGTGTGTTAATGGTATCAGTTTTTTTTTATCAGTTTCAGGCAAAATAGTCTAATATGGATTTACCTTGCTAAAAATGTCCACAGTTGGTTCTCATGAAGACAGACTCTTCATGACACACATGCACACATTGCAAATATACGCACACACACCTACACACACACACACACACACACACACACACACACACAGTCAGTATATCTGTCAGTATAACATGGATTGGTGCCATAATCTGTGGATGCCACATTTCTCTAAGATCTGTGACATCGCAGAACTTGCGGCTCTGGGAGTTTCACACACCACTTTCACTGTCTGCTGAAGCTGTGTTCCCACACTGCCACACTGTCAGGTTGGAGAGAGAGCGCTTTGAATGCTGCATAGTTTCATATGTCTCTTTCACAACAGAGGGAGAGCTGAGTATTTTTTAGCACTTCCTCTGATATTAAAAAGAATTAAAAGTGTAATTTGTGTGCCTACAGAATCAGATTTTAAAGCTCAGTGGAGGAGAGCCCACAGACAGCAGGGTATAGTCTGACTGCTGGTATTTGGAAAAGAAGGATAAACTGAACTCAACCTGTTTGAGAGGTGAAAACAGACATCAGGAGAATCAAGTGAAGTGTGATGACAGCCTGGTCAGGTAAGTGGCTCCAAGTAGGATGAAAACAGTTTAACTTTGATTTATTCAATTTGGATCAGCTTTCAAGTCGAGTGGGAGGAATAAAACGTTTCTCAGCCAGTTCAAATAATAATCAGGTATTAACGTTTTTACTGATGGAAAGCTCTTCTTTGTTTTAAAGTGTCACTGCAGCGTGTGGGCACTTGGTTCGTTGCTCTGCGTTCTTTTTGATGCTTCAAAGGCTTGTCTTTCCACATGGTCGGCTTAAAAACGGGATTAGCTGCAGATAAATTTCAAATTTTCCACATCCCTTTTTGTAGTCCAAATATTTTGACAAATGATTTAAGAAGCACCACTGTTTTGTATTTTTAGTTCTACTTGAGCAAGTTCCACTTCTTCACAGAGACCTCAATTAACCGCTTTATTCTGAGAGGAAAGCTTTTATATACTGCACTGAGATCAGTTGTGTCATCCATTTTCTATCCTCGCTTGCCATTATAGGAGCCTAGCTTTTAAAAGACTATTAAATATTGCTACACTTTGTAGCTGTTTGATTTGTATCCCAAAATTATCCAGAGGGACCATATGTATTTATCATAATAGAAACAAAACATGGCAGGACGATACTGAGTAATAATAGTTTCTTGGTAAATGTTTTTGACCCATAGCTGTGTTATCGGGCAATGCTTTTCTGAGTAGGTTCCGTTTTGTCTCTATTGCACATCCAGTATGAGAATCCACATTCCTGTGTGCTTAAACAGTAACTTTAAATTTTGGCATTGAAATAACATTTGTCATTGAAAATAACCCCTGAACTTGAAAAAGATAAGGACACTGAAACATTTGTCTTGGAAAATGTTGTATTTTGTATATGTTTTGTATTCTGATAATATAATCATTAAATAATAAATAAACAATAATTACAATAATAAGTGATAATACAATAGAAATTTTAATACTTTACTTTCTACTTTATTTTTCAGTGGAACTTTTTCATTTTTTTTATTTTCAGTGCCAGTCACTGTTCTAACCTGATACATTCCTAGCACTCATTTCCCCCCCCCCTGTAATCGCTCCACCTGTTCATACTGAACAATAAGACATATCCTAATGTAGTTTCATTATAAATAATTGGACAACATCCATAGTCCAATCTGAATCTATGGAGGCTTAAATAGTTTGAGTTAGATAAATGAAGTGGTTATCAGGTTATCAAGAATTATCTGAATTTACAATCTTTTTACGCAAACAGATAGCCACATAATGTTGAACATGAGTTCTGACTAACTGAAAGTATATTTCCAAGAAAAATTGAGTGAATTAAGTGAAACCTGCTGTAAAAAACTAGGAACTCAATTCTTGGAACTCAATTTTCCAATCAAAATAATTACAACTGCTTTATCAATGCCAAGGCAATCCCCAGGATACCTCATTCTCTGTCTCTATCTCTCAATACCTTCTACTCTTCAGGAGAAATGCAGCACTTAGCGTGGTTGATGCTGGTAATCCTGTGGATGGTGCAGGCTGTGGAGGGCTGTCCCAGTGTCTGTAAATGCTCCAGGAAATCTGGTTTAGAAAAGACAGAGGTCAACTGTCACAAGAGAGGGCTGCGTGCCTTTCCCTCCAACCTGCCCCCTGATGCCTGGATCCTTAAACTAGGTCAAATCATACCGAAGATTGTTTTAACATTTGATAGACTTTGTCTGACATTTACTTTAAATAAGCTTAAGCTTAACTAACCAGCTTCCTTACTCCTGTATAAAGGTGAGAATGGTATTTCAGACCTGAAGGCTAATGCTCTAAGATCGATCCCAAATATTGAGAGTATCAACCTGGAACGAAATGCCATCAAGTCCATCCATCCCCAGGCCTTCTCTGGTGCAAAGCAACTGATGCTCCTCAATCTTTATGGCAACCACATCACCAACCTTCCAGTGAAGGGATTCCAGGTAGGTAGGAGTCTGTAAAAGATCGACGTGTACGGTAATCACATTGCAATGATCTGACCTTAAACCTGTGATTCCATCCATGTCTTTAGGACCTCCTGAACCTTCGCTTCCTCATGTTGGGACAGAACCAGATTGGCATCCTCAAACCTGATATGTTTGCAAGAATGAGGAACTTATCCGACTTGGACCTTCCTCTCAATGCACTGACAACCCTCCCATCTAATGCCTTTAAGCATCTAATCGCCCTCAAAGTTCTGGACCTTTCCCTGAATCGCATTCAGAAGATATCTCCTAAGGCCTTCACTGGACTTGGGCAGCTCATGTTCCTCAACTTAGACAATAACAGGTCAAATCACATATGCTCTTTGTTAGATACTTCACCTAGCAATGCCAAACCTGTTGCACTTAACAATGTTATAAGTAAATAGATTTTCTGGCATTGGTATGAGTACCGATAATCACAGTAAATATGAAACTCCCTTTCTCATTCTATATGATACTGCAGTTCATGATTTATGCATTCATTCATGCAGATTCATTCATGCAAGAATGAACTTGTGCTTTATCCATGGCATGTGATGAATCTCATTTAATGTTCGAGTTGTATCCTGTTGCATATCCTGGTGATATTACCATCCCCATGAGCTTTCTCTTTCTTAACTCAGTGATTAACTAAGTGATTTAATTATCCTAAACCATCAATTATTTGCTATAACCACAATCATTCTCTAACCTCAACCGTATTTTACTTACATTGCCATGTAGGGATATTGTTGAAATTAATCATTTTAAAATATTGGCACTGGGTGTTCAAAAACATTGATTTAAAATAGGATTTGGGTACCTTCATTGTCATAGTAACAATACGTCCATGTGGTTATTTTAGAACAACTGTGGTCATGATTTACAAAAACAAAGTTGACTGTCTCCTGTGATAACATGGAGCTGGTGGGTGGTGTACTGTGAGTTGTGCTGCTCTTGGCTTTGACTTGAAGTTCTTATATTACAGATAAACAGTACACTAAGACGTGTTTCTGAAAACATTAAAGTGAGAAATAAGCAATGGATCAACACAATCATATCAAGACTCCTTAGTTTTACAGTTTGATATGAGATTTGTCATTTTAAATACAGTGCTCGTACAGTGTATTCATGTTAGTGAAGTAAATCTAATGCTCTCTCCAATCTAGTCTAAAGACCATTCCTGCTGGAGCATTTGGCCCACTGCGATCTTTAGAGATGCTGGTTCTAGACAACAACCTTCTCTCCACACTGAGCTTGTCAACAATGAATGGACTGGAAAACCTACAGGTAATAAGTGTTTCTTATGCTAGTGCGACAATGATAAGACTTTACTCACCTGGTTGCTCACATGTTCTGGGATTACACACACATTTCTTATGTCAACTAAATGCCACAAAATGAATCTTGAACCAGGAACTCTACCTGAGGAACAACGAGCTGGAGCATCTGCCACCTGATGTTTTCAGGAACATGGCCAAACTTTCTCAGCTCGCTCTCAGTGGAAACCGCCTGAAGACAGTGGATGGGAACATGTTCGCCCATATGCCTGGTAAGATTACCACCACACTTTTAAGTGTGTCCCGTCTTCATAGAACAAAGGAGTGACTCATAAAAGTTGAGATGCAAATGAATACCTCGTTTCCTGATGCCAGCATGATTCATTTTTAGCAATATTTTTTATTTTCTGTCCACTCTCAGACCTCAAGAAGCTGCACCTCCATGACAACCAATGGCAGTGTGACTGTAACATCATCTCCTTTGTGCAATGGATTGGACAGACCAAAGTCACCCTGTCACCTCGGGATACCCTGAAGTGCTTGAGTCCTCCAGAGCTCCAAAACAAGAGCCTCTCCAGCCTCCAAGTTGACAAACTGCAATGCCCTGCCTAACCACCGAAAACCTGGATGAAGACCACAGTGTGGGCTCAAGTCCCATTGAGAGTTAGATGATGAACATTTACTCAAAACAGATTTTCACTTTGTATACTGGGCTAGTGTCTGAGCAATTACATAAGAAACAAGTTCACTCTACAAAACTGCAATGCAGTCAATAAAACTTCCTTACTCCTCCTCTGCTTTAAGAGCAATGTATTGATGTTTTCAGCCTTTAAAAGCCTGCACAAAACCACTTAGAAAGTCTGGCTTGACCACCATGTATTTTGGGGTTTAGACCCCAGAGATATACTGAATATGGTCTTTCAAATCATACTGGAGTACAAAACCCTTGGAAAGTAGTTAAAGCATAAAAAACTTTGAGTTATGAGGTTTTCAATAGACAGAAATATTCTGAATTGTTGTCGTCTTCATCAGCAAAGAACAAACGCTGTCCCTTATCTCCAAATTCAACACTGAGATTAATATTATGATCTCATATTGCTTGTCATATAGCAGCTACGCAGGTTTGGATTACATGCAATGGGATTATATTAATCCGATTCTAGGAAATGGTTTATGTAATCTTTTATAGTTAATGTAAAAAAAACACTGCCAGGATGTGCAGAGCTAACACTTAAAGTGAAAATAGCTGCAGGAAATTTACATTTATCAAAACTGATCTCTAAATTAGATTAAAATGAAATAAGGATGATGATCCAGGTTGATATTTCAGGATAACAGTGACACACTACATGGCCAAAAGTACTTGAACACCTGAATATTATACCCACATGTGGTTATTAATCATAATATTCCAAACAACAGGCATTGATGCTGCTATAACAACCCGCATTCTTATGATTTCAGTTTTTCCACCAGATGTTAGAACCTAATCGCAGCGATTTACTCAGCCATAAGAACATGAGTGAGGTCCACCACAGATGTTGGGTGATAAAGCCTGACTGACAGTGTTCCAACTCATCCCAAGAGGTGTTGAAAAGGATTTGTGCAGATCAGTTAGATTCTTAAATAATTTAATACTAAAAAAAAGCTTTCGTTGTGCTCTAGGATGTTGTCATCTTGAAACATGGAAGGACCTTTCCCAAACTATTGCCACAACGTTTGAGTCTAAAAGTCTTTTGTGTCTAAAATATGCTTGTATGCTGTCATGTTAGGACCCTTAATGGGAACAACTTGGAGAACCTTCTCTGTGGAACACTTGTCTAAATTCAGTTTCCCAGATATTGTTTAATGCTTTCTTTGGCAACATACGTAGTGCTGAACTTTGCTCATCAAGCTCATTCATTCACACAGTAAGCAAGGACTGGGTGCCACTTGTACAAACATTAGGACAAGAATTTGGATATTCCTTGTAATGGCTGATGTTAAAAATGAGCTCCATAGTCCCTGGACCTGTATGGAGGATCTGGTCCAAGCCCACTCGACCATACACAGCATAAAGTGACTTTACACAAAGAAAACAACCTACTGTGCACTGTCTACTGCTATTTTATATCTTCCCCCTGTTCTCCCGTCAGTGCACCTGCATTAGACTTCACACAATGATTTGCCATTGTTGTACTGCAACCTTCCTCATATGTACCGCTGTCAGAGCCACGCTCTTCAGGTTCAGTAACTCATCACTGATCATCCACAGGAGGGAAAGAGACAGAGCAGGCACAAAGAGTGATAGTGAGATGGAGCAAAACTGGGAGAGATGGAGAGAATAGGAGGTAGAGTGTGGTGTGAAGGGGTGGTGGGGGTGCTGGTGGGGTTGAGATGTGAGACAGAGGATAGTAGAGCATGATATCCTGCCCTAAGCGCTCTGTAATTGACAAGGCGACTCCCATCGACCTCAACACACAATGACTTTGACACACAAAAACACCAGCATCTCCCACATCGGCGGGGGAGATAATCGCCATAATTTCCACCTGCATTAAACCTGCTATTATAGGAGAGCGCCTAAGAACAATATAATAGCTGGGTTTCATTCCGAGCTGCAGCATTTTTCTTGCATTGGTTGGTGGCTCTGCCATATTATACAGAAAAGTCAAGTTTTATTTCCTCCTCCCCAACGATTCTTTTTGGTGTGTTTATTCATTCATTATCATCTTTGAGGTGGGTTCACATTGATCAATGACACCATACACCAACAACTGAGCATGTCATAGAGTGGAAATATTTCACTCACATTTACAATTCACAATATTTCTGATGACATGATTTTAGATTGAAGTGTGAATTTACAGGAAACAACTCCTGCTGAGTGTGTAATGTGTACATGTACATGACATGTCTAAACAGTTATTCACGGGTTCGTTTCTTTATACAACATGTAGTGCAATATGGTTTTGTGCTCTGGGTATTTAAGATTCCGTGTAACAAGCATGTTGCAAGGACACAATGCTACAAGCATTAAATAATGTATAATGATAGTGTGCTTATGCACAGTATACCATTGCATATTACACGCATGCTCTGAGATTTCTAAATCATTCAGGCTGTTGTGTTTTGCCAGGATTTCACTGAATGAACCTGCTTGGTAGACAAAAGCTGTAGAGATAAGAGCAAAAGACTCAATAAAAATGATTTTACACTCTTTCTGGTTTTATGTTTAAGTTGGATGGATGTTTGCCCTGCCTACCGTAACTGTCCAATCTGAATGAGGTGATGCACTGTGGGGATGCTCTTAAGTAAAGGTAGATGGAAAGGCCAATATAATAACGATAGTTAGGAGAAGGAAAAAAGTATCTGATTAATCCTACAACCCATGCCACCAGCAGTAGTAGTTCAATAATGTCAGTACCGAACACACAGATTAACTAAGAAACAACATGAGTCTTGAGATGACTTGAGATCAAAAAAATCTGTTTGTGATATACTGTACACCTGTTGGGTGGCACAGTGGTGCAGTGGTTAGCGCTGTCGCCTCACAGCAAGAAGGTTTGAATCTAGGCTGGCGCCTTTCTGTGTGAAGTTTGCATGTTCTGCGTAGGTTCTGTCTGGGTACTCTGGCTTCCTCCCACAGTCCAAAGACATTATCTCCAGCCCCACTGTGACCATGATTTGATGGTGGGTCCATGGTGTAACTATTATAAAGGATGGAATTGGAGAATTCCAAATTCAGTGTGCGTGTGTGAGTGTTGCTGGGCATGGCCTCTAGTTTCCCTTTTTGCTGGATTGCCTCATTACCTGTGCCTCACCTACCAACCTCCATTGCATAAAATACTGGTTCAACCATCCAGTCCCTGGGAGGTTGTTCAGTCACCCTTATGATAACAGCTCCATGACCATGTCTGTTTTTGTTGAAACTTTGCTTTAATTTTGTTTTGATGTAAAATGTGAAACAACGGAGCTGTCACACTGGTGTGTCAAGTTTGAGTTTTTGTCTTGTCTCCATGTTTGTATTGTGACTTCCTGTTTTATTTTGGGAATTAACTCTCCTCTCGTTTCAGGTCACTTACCCTTCCTCATGTGTCACCAGTCTGATTGTCGGCCCTGATTCCTGATTGTGTCCACCTGTTTCCCATTACCCCCATGTGTTCATATAGTCTGCGTTTCCCTTTGTCCTGTTCCAGTGTGTCATGTCATGTCACGTCATGTGTTGGTCTTGCTTCAAGATTATTACTAAGCCTCAGTCGCTGTCTCAGTTTTCGCCTCGCTTAGAGAGTTTTTTGTTGACCTTTTGTCATTTAATTTTTCATAGCCTTAGTTTAGTTTAGACTTCTTCTCCTTTTCTGGTTTTTTCCCTCTTCGGAGGCGTTTTTTGTTCTCTTTGATTTGTAGTTCATCTTATGCTAGAAGATAGGTTTTCTGTTCATAATTTTCCTAGCCATCCCTCCTGTGCGAGGCGTTTTATGTTACGCAATCTGATTCTTTAAGTTCTAAATAAAGAATCATCGTCAGCTCTGCCACTCTGTCACTCTCTGTCACAGAGGACATGACAAAGTGTCAACTTGTAAAATATGTTTCTATTTAAATTCCCCAAATGGTGCAACAAAATTGCTCCACTATCCATCACTCTTTTCAAATTGTTCCCTGGATAATGGGTGGAGCACTCACTGAAAGACCTGGGACAACTTCAGCTCACATAGATTTTTAACTGCACGACACAGAGGAGAGAAAATAGCAAACACCACTTCATAGCATCAGGGACACATTTACAGATAGGTAATTTCCCACTTATGCTTTGTAAGGTTGGTACAGTGTTTTGATATCAAACATTTGAGAAGAGGATTTAGAGAATCCAACAGAGTGTGGGGGTGTAAGAATGAAGCAAACATCACACATGAATTTATTTATGATTTTCTGACTCCCTAACATCCCACATTTGCCAAAACACTTTGTGTGTATGTGTCTACTGTGTCTGCCCACAGAAATATCTCCTTAGCTGCTCAATGGAACAACTAACTGGGACACTCAGTGGGACCTTTGTGGGACAAACTATCCTTCGTCTTGACCCAGAAAAAGCAGCTCACTGAAACACTGAAACAGTCCTGTGACTGTCCACAGTATCTTAACAGGTCATTACGGCACAGGAATATATAGGACCTGAATTTTCTGGCCCTATTTCACTTATTTAACCAGGACAGTTCTGTTCACTCTGGCTCCTGATTGCCAATAGGTGTATATATTGTTAGCCTTCTGTGGCAAGGGTGTATGGCACGTGTAAGGGCAGCTTGGGTAGGCTCTGGCACTCCATGATCCTGCAAATGATGAGTAGATATAGATAAGTGCCGTACAGACAGATTCCCCTGATGAAGCCTTTTATAGATAATCACAATTATACAGGCATGTCATTAACTGCCTCGGCTCTTACCACTAAATTCCACAGTATGATGCTGTTTCATACCACACCTGGAGTAATAGGGGCTGAGAGTTTTGTTTGTTAACTTGCTCTGATGTGATTATTATCTTATCTGGAGTCTGCACAGGGTCTTTTATTTTGAAAATGAACTGGATTCTCTATGCCATTTCTGTGTCTGACTTTTAGCCAGTTCTGTGAGCTTGATGTGGCTGGTTGTGGCGTTCATCGAAAAACGACCAGATAAACCAAAAATATTCTAGGACATTTCTGAAAAGTGCTGCGTCTCTTCTGGTGGAATCTCATCATTGTCATTGTCTAGAATGGTAAAATGCTGTATTGGCATTAGCTGTATTCAGCTACCAACATGAGTATCTGTGCATGTGATGAACGACAGCTCAGAACTGCTCTCAGAACATACCATAAACTCTCTGTTTGTTTTCACTCAACTTTAACTGAATTTTCATCTCAACTCGTGTCTTTGCTTCCTGTCTGAAGGCAAATTACTTGTCACGACTTATACCCAGGGAGTGGTCTAACTCTGGCCAGACATCATGGATGACGCACTGATCTGCAACAGGGTCAAGGACATTTCAGGATTTCACTGACAGTGAATAGAGAAGAAAGTTTACTTGTAAATGTAGTGAGGAGGAAGAGTTTCAAATATGAGCCCTTTTCCCAGAGTTCAGGTGACAGAGTATTCGTCAGAAAAAGAAGGGTAGGTGGACAGGGATTAAAAAGAGGTCGAAAGGTGGAGAAAAGCTTCTTGGTGTTCGAGCCCAGAGAATGGGATTTGGAATGAAAGAAGGCTATTTTTGGCAGCTGAGATAGTGAAGAAATTTGGGGATAAAGTGAGACATTAACTCGCTTCAGAAATATGTCCTGACCAGCCTTACCTTCAGCTGGCAAGAAATTACGCCACAATTCATCCATTAATTCTTTAGACATGATATGTGTACAATAAAATGGAATACTTGCAGGATAGGTATCTATCTCCTGAAAAGGATTTCAAATAAATAAACATCTGTCTCCATATCACTGACTTCCCATGTCTGTCATACTCTGACAGTTAGTGTACTCTTGGTTTTTGCAGCTTTTTTTTTTAGCTGTAAACACAATTCCGCTCTCAGAATACTGGGTTCCTTGTGGTTCCTATAGTCTCCAAAAGTAGCCAGAGCTTTCAGCTATCAAGGTCCTCTTCTGTGGAACAAACTACCATTCTGGTTTCAGGAGGCAGACACGGTCAACACCTTTAAGAGTAGACGTTAGACTGTCCTTTTGATAGAGCTTATAGTTAGGGCAGGTCCTGCTCGAGGTTTCTGTCTGTTAAAAGGTTTTTGACTATGTTTAACTGCATGTTTGGAAGCGTATTTTTTGATTGTGTACTTTTTCAGGCAGTAAATCACGTACATACATCAACCTGTCCAGCTGCAGGGAAACTGACTACATGCAGTGATGTGTGAGATGTAGGCCTAACACACTGAACTAACGTGTCAGAAGGCAGAGACAAGCACACATCGGCGAACGTCTCGCTGGGGATTGCAGCTCCATGTGGTTTAGCACAGTCTTGCTGCTGTGGCGCTGCTACAGTCCATCACTGTAGTCTGTGTTTGCATTCGGCTCACAGGCTCCATGACTTTGGGTTAACCCGGACAGGAAACACATCTCTGTGAAAGCCGCAGGCTGTTATGTGACCATACTTGGCACGTCTGTCTGGATAAAAGTGCAAAATGAAAGGCTCAAAAACAACTTTGTTCAGCTGTAATCACGTCTACACAGTCGACAAGGATAAGTGCCACTGAACATTCATAAAGCTCCATTGACCTCCAATGATTTTTTAACACTTAACAACTTAAACGTGTGGATCCTGGCTGTGTTTTTTCAGTCAGCATTGACTGATGACTGATGTTTTCTTCGACGTTGAAGTCTGTTGGGGAGTGAGAGAACAAAGGGCAACCAGGAGGTTTTTTGACCAGGTCAGGGTGTTGGGTTTTTCTGACCTTAGGAGAGGTGTGACTGGAAATGTAACAGCTTACTTTTCACATATTAACAAAGTCTAAATTTAAATTTCTGCTTAATCGATGCTGAAATCAGTCATCAGGAACATCCCTACTGTAAGCACTGTGGCTGTAAAACCAGGCTGCATGCTCTCATGCTCTATAAACCCTTCCCTTGATAAATACAGCTTAGGAAAATAGGCAATTTGAGAGGCACAGTGGGCCACCTGTATGCCTCCCTGTCCAAAGCCTGTGACCTTGTTTTCACTGCTGCTCAAAAACTATTTTTAATGTGACAGCTTTAGATGAATTTACGTCACTGGCATGATTATCCTCAAGAAGCAGATCAGCAGCCTACCTGATTTTAACAGAGACACAATGTACTCAAACTCTTAAATGGTGCTGAGACCTGGCATGGTATTCCAGCTCTCTGACCTCTGAATTATTCATGAAGCAGCTCCGAGGGCGATGGTGAAATCACCCTGTGTATGTGTCACACAAGTTAGTGCCCACATACCTTCAAATGATGTCCACAAATTGAATTATGGACATCTGCAGCTTCCCTTTGATTGAGTTACTTTGTTTATTGCCTCTTATGAGTTTTCCCCTCAGCCTCCACAGCTCCTGTCAGCATCCAGCAGGTGTAATGCTACTGTCACAGGTCTGAACTTCTATGTGTGCACAGGTGAAAGTGTGGTGTGTGTGTGTGTGATGTGTGCTGTCTGTACATGCCTTACAATTAGTGTGTGCTGGCTTTAATGGTGTTTATTTCTGCTGCCTCCTTTCATAAAAGTAGGAAATACCCTTAAACAGCTCAACAAAAAGGAAGCCAGTGTTCACCGTGAGCTAATAACCTCCAATAACGTTGGCTTGTTTTGACAAGAAACACATCCTGTTACATCAGCTGGTTTCTCCGGCCGTATGTGCTCTATCTTTTGTCCTTGAGACAGATTTCCTTGTTGATGTGTATTAGCAGTGAGGTTAATCATGCAATGGGTAGGAAACACATAAAGACAGCATATACACATCTGCGGGTATTGCAAACGTAAGTGAGAGTTACCATAGCAACAGTGGGAATAAGTGGTGGGAATGAGATAGCACAACAGGGTTGGGACTTGAGTGTCCTCAAAGTCATCTGTCACTTTGTTGTCGGCTATGCTGTGTGAGAGAGACTGTAGCATGTTGCTGATGCACACTGAATGGAGGAGTGTGTGTATCAGAGATTAATGTGGACTGACTTTGTGGAAGGACAAAGGAAGACTGCATGTGGACTGGGACAACACAAGACATGTTACTACTTCCTCCGATCACATCCAAGACTCCTGCAGCTCAAGCAGGTGTCACTTACACACGGTTTCATTCACATTCGGTAGATGATGAAACTGAATTGTACATCTATTTTTTTTTTTAACAGGAAGCTTTTTTAAGGCTGAGAGAGAAAAATCTGCTACAAGCCAGGGGTGGTGATGCGAGCATGTTAGGGCAAGATGCTATTGTGTAGGCAGTAAGTTCGGAGTTTATTTTAAACAAAACAAAACAGATAATCATAAAATGGTGTTTGACTGTATTTACTGATTTTGTTGCATATAAATTTGATTATGAGCTAATACATTTGGTAGAAGAAAATTTGCACTTGAAAGCTAAAAGTGGATAGGGTGTTGGTTAGCTCAGTAGGTATTGCATCCGCCCCATGTACAAAGGCTCAGTCTGGGTTCAAATCTTACCTGTGGCCCTTTTCTTCATGTCATTCCCCATCTCTCTCTCTCCCAACACTGCTGTCACTCTTCAGCTGTCTCTGTCAAGTAGAAGCTTGAAAAGGCCAAAAAATATCTTCGTAAAAGAAACGGTAATAGTACATTAAGAGACCTTTTTCACAGCTGCCATTTTGACAGTGTAAACACTGTGTGTTACCAAATATACTAATTAAAGTTCCATTCAGGTCAAACAGAGTCGGGGTGCTGCTGTGGTGCATGTCTTTCCACTGCTAGTTGGATTAAAGTTTGTGACGATAAGATGTAGATGACAGATTATCCTCTGTAACTTCACATCATTGTTGATCATGCTGCAACTGCCAGAGAGCAGTTAAGCTAATACTATGTCAACTTATCCTCCCACTTATTCTTATTCCAGCTATATTGAGTGAGATGTGGGCACACTGCGGATGGATCTCTGGAAAAGACAAAAAATAGACCTTGATTTGTAATGATTAGGCAATGTGCTTTTTTAAACATAATGTTTTGTTGTATTCTTCTTATTTTCAGCCTCTGTGGTATGTGACCTTCACTCTGTGTTTGTTCACAAATAGTTTCTTTCATGTTCGCTTAATCTGCATTGATGCTCTGAAAACCATTTCCCTTGGGGCCCAGTTTTAATGACCGGAACAACAAAAACATGAATTAATGATCTTTAATGAGTAAGGGTGCTTCCTGTCGTGAGGCACCCCTGCTCAGACTGCAGTGCCCTGCCTGCACCATGCTGTTATTTTTCTCCCTGTGGTATCTGAAACCATATGCTACGTTATTTTGAATGTCAAAAGTAGACCGATAAAATGTTCACCCGCTCTTCAAGGACACCTCAGGACTTTCTCTGTAACTTCACCTGCTTCTTAAAGCTAATCTTAAGATTTGAACTGCTTGGAGTTTAAAGCTGTCAGAATTCTGATCTGCAGGTTCTTCCATAAATTCAAAGATTCTGAAACTCTTGAGAGTAGATAGAGTCTTTTTGTTGGCTGATATCTGCACAGTTTCTTCTTCTTTTTATTTATTTTAAAGATTTTTTTTGCCCTTTTCAAGCTTTATTTTGATAGAGACAGCTGAAGAGTGACGGGAATGTGGCTAGAGAGAAATGGGGAACGACATGTGGGAAAGAGCCACAGGTTGGATTTGAACCCTGGGCTTCCACCGGCAAGAACTGAGCCTTTGCACATGGGGCGGCTGCTCTGCCAACTGAGCTTAACACTATCCCCACAGTTTCACAGTTTCTAATTATTTTATCTGAAAGTGTGTTTCCCCCTAGGTTTACCAGACTTCTTTCCATGACATTGTCTGGTTCCAGACCTCTTAATCAGTTGTTGGAAAAACAACCAAAGAATTAGAGTAACATAAGTAGTTTGCTCATTTTAGCTTCATTGGCTATCTTTAAGGTGGGGTCAGTTATACTTTCAGGAGAGTAAGATGAGAGGACCGAAACTACTGTCGTCTACAATGAGCCCCAGAGCGGCGGCTGGTAGCCAAAGTTTTCTTGTTCACTGAGACATTGAAAGACTATGGATGATTCCTACTGCTGCTGTAAATTGTGCACATGGTTTAACTATAAAATACACTGTTAAAAATATTTGATTAAAATATTTTGGGGAATGCACTTTCAGAGTTTTTTCAAATATTTATCAATGTGTATTTTTCTGTATTTCTTGTATGCATTAGCAAGTAGCACAAGGTATTTTTTTTCTGTTTGTTATTTAAAGGTTTTTCACCTGCCTGATAACTGCCTGGTAGCTATCTGCTATCTACATGCTAACTAAATACTGGGCTGTGGAAAATAAAGAAAGTAAAAAAAAAGTGGTCTAACCGGACTGGTTATTAAAAAAGTGAAATCCAGTTTCAACTCTTATTAGCACCTCTAAAGCTTACAAACATGTTATAGGTCTCCTATACATATTTTCAGCACTTACCAGGTAGTCCAAGTTCATCACTTACTTTTCTTTAAGCAAACTCCTTTTTTGTCTGCTCTCTCCATGAATATGAATAAGCTTCATAGACCTCTGGGTGCCCACAGAGGGCTAGAAGTGGATGTTGGCACCTTTGTTGCTCACTGCTGCAGAACGGTAGAGGAGCAAGAGTGAAGATGAATCCCTAAAGTAGAAAAAAAAAGATACTCAGACATAAATAGCTCAAATGTTTATTCCTTCAGAAGCTCGGAGTGTGCCACCAGGTCTCTCCTCCAGGACTCTGTGGTACTCAACCACTACCTGCCAGTGAGCAACACTTCTGTCATTCCTCATCCCATGACACATACAAAAGTTCCATATTTGCAGTGACTTTCAATGTAATCTATTGGTGCAAAAAATTTTATTCGGATTTGATGTTTAATGCCCTATAAAAGCCCTATAGTGGTCATAATAAAAATGACAGAGCACAAGAGGAAGTAAGTAGGGTAGATGGACTATCCGGTCTAAGACTCATTAGGTGTAATCAGGCAAGAAGTGATGACATTCTCACTTGTACTGTGGAGTAGATTTGAAATGTTATTTTTACTTAGAGCTGCAAAAAATGTTGTTCATTGTTCAAAATAAAATGCAGAGCATTTTATGCATTGTTAAAACAGTAAGATGACTATAACAATGAAGCTAACTCAAAGTCTTGTCAAACTTTATTTGAGGAAACTTATGCATAACCTAAACAAACCTTATAGTTCTGGTAACGTTCTCTAGTAGGTGCTGCAAACTTTCCAGAGTATTTGTCAGATCCATGTGCATGTATCCCTGTAAACTCGCTACAAGTTTAGTAATGAGGAAAAAGAAGTCAGAAGCCTAGCCAGAAGTTTATTCACTCTCACTTTTCGCCCACTGTCTCGTGTTCCAGTGACTTGCGTCCATAAATTTGGCCAGAGTGAGAGCTCCTGTCTGCCTGCCAGGTGGCTAAATCCAAACAATGCAGGCCATGGGTTCTAGGCTGGCGATGTGCTGTTGCACCAATTCCATAATCAATACTCTGAGCACCAATAATGAGCTTCTGCAGGCACCAGGGAGAGCTGCTAATGAGAGACACACAGAGGGAGAGAGGTGGAAAGTGAGCTTCTTTTAAAAGGCTGACAACAGCAAAGTTTTGGACTTAGACATATGGGTCATATATTCCACAACCATAAAGCCTAACTAAATTGGAGGAGCAAACAGGCACGCACACAAGCACACACTAGGTACACTGAATACCCACATGTACACAACTTTTTTAAGAAGAGGCAAACTTACTTTCTTGTTTGTTTGTTTTTTTGCTGAATCAAAATTATGTGAACTTGATGCACTTCACACCTGACCTGTTTAGCAAAGTTTAACTAAAAAGGAAAAGAGAGTTAATTTAGAGTGCGTCCATCAGAAATGAACCAAGTAACCACACTGCGACCATTTGTCAGGTCGGCCACTTTCAAGGAGGTGCTCTTATATTGTTACATAAGATTACTTAGCTTCAGGCTAGGATTTTGTCTCAGAGTTCATACTTTAGGGGCATGGGGGTTTCAAGTGTATACCTCTGAGATGCTGTTCCAGAGCTGAGGTGTAAAAAAAGAAAATACCCTATCCCCATCTTTTTTTTTTTTGCTTCCAGTGGGGTACGGCCAACATGCCACAGTGCCCTTAGTCTCATGTTTTACCTCTAAGACTCATGTTTTAATGAGTTGATTTTCACACAATCAGAGAGTAATATAGTATATACAGTACAGGAAGATGGAACCACCTGCTAGGCATTGCTGCTGGCCGCAGCCCATGGGTCAGCTGCAGGGTCAACCAGGAACCACTGATCACCAACCTCCTCAGCAAGAAGTAAAAGCTCCCCTTCTCCACCCCCTTTGCCAGCTCTTTGGTTGCCTTCTTCAGGTTCCCTTCAATCACTCCTGCGTCCCTCAGTAGGCGTGTTGTTGACTGCCCCTAGTAGCCTCAGCATCTGGCTTCCACTGGATGATGGTAATCTTCCAGCCAGCCATCCGGCACTTATCTGCCAGCTCTGAGTACTTGGCCTTTTTTCTCTCGTAGGCGGCCTCGATCGCCTCTTCCACTGGTATTGTGAGATCAATGAGTAGCACAGAATTTGCCTTGGTGGACCACACCACTATGTCAGGACGGAGTGATGTAGTAGTGATCTCGACCGGGAAATGGAGCTACCTGTCGAGGTCTACTCTCATGTTCCCCTCCTGGTCAGGGGAAAATGGCTTGGGTGTTTCTTTTGGCCTAATGTTTCTTCTTCTGCCATCTTCCATGACAAAGCTGTGGTTCTCTGCTGGTAGTACCCCATTGCTGCCCTGTCGATGGCGCTCCAGTACCTCTGCCAGCTTCCTCAGGACCTGGTTGTGGCGCCATCTATAACGTCCCTGGGAGAAGACAGACAAGATGTGCTGGAGGTTTGCATTAGGGGTGTTGCAGAGTGTGCAGCATTCCTCACTCTCGAACCACTGGCAAAGGTTCCGAGGACATGGAAGTGTATCACATGTTGAGTGGATGAGAAAGTTGAGCCTTGCCTGTAGGATCTTCTAAAGTTCTGTCCAACTGATGTTACGGTTGGCGACTTCCTCCCAGGTTGTCCAGCTTCCTTGTAGAGAAAGTAAGAGTGCATTCTGGTCAGAGGTCATACCAACATCTGGTTCACTACTGACTTCACTAACAGACAATTGCGAGTTGCCATTTTAACCGATGACTGAAATCACCAACTTTAGGGGACAGCCTTAGTGGTAACCATAGTAACATGGGCTACTATGAGTGGCTACTATAAGGAATTTCTTTGATACATCAGAACGTACAAAGATCCAATCCAAAAATGAACTGTTATGTTCTACTGAAGCTTTTGTGTTCAGTATTTGTACATACTGCCTCCAGGCTACAGCCACATGCTCACATTCAAAAGTCAGACTTGACAGCATGCTGGTTAATTGTGTCTTCAGTTTTGAATAAATTGCCAACAGTGTCACCAGCAAAGCACCCTCACACCATCACACTTCCTCCTCCGTGCTTCACAGTGGGAACCACACATGCAGATACCATCTGTTCACCTTCTCTGCAAAGACAGAGGCACAGTGATTGGAACCAAAAATGTCAAACTTGGACAGTACACATTTTCACTGGTCCATTGTGTATTCTTAATGGGTCACCTCTCATTTGAGGTGCTGTTAATGCTGCATATTGTATTGAGCTCTACCACAGAGGTAACTCCTGGTCCTCCTTTCCTAAGGCAGTCCTCAAAAGAGCCAATTTCATCAGTGTTTGATAGTTTTAAGGCTGCACATGAAGACTCTCTTGAAATATTCTGGATTGACCTTTAGGTCTAAATGTAATGATAGACTATCATTTCTCTTTACTTAGTTGAACAGTTCTTGCCTTAATATTGATTACAGTTGTTGAATAGGGCTATTAACTGTATGCCAGCACTACCTTAAAAATGACACAACTGGTGTTCAGACTACATACTACATACTAAAAATCAAAAATATAAAACATATTTTACCCCGTTGCCAGAAGTAAGAGAACTCCCTGAGGTGGGATCACTTAGCTCTACTCAGCAGGCTGGGACTCTGTTCAGTGGTGAGAAAAGATAGAGAGTTGGGCCCATTTAGTGAGGGAGGCCTCAGTAATGAGAATAGTGGATGATTCATGTGTTTTTCTGTTGTCCAAACTTGATTATTTTATTGCATCGCCACAGATGCATCATCACATACTGAAAATGATTTGACACAGATAGAATTATCTTTGAGTGATTAGATGCAGCTAGATATTCTTAGTCAGGACATCAGTTAAACTTGTTCATGAGAAAAACACAAGTTGGTTTCAGTCACAAAGACAGATGACAGGTTATGTGTATTAACAGTAAAGTACAGAATTTTAACTGTGTTTATATTGTGTCAAGAAGGTGATAAAAAGTGATGTCACAGAGAAAACTATTGATCTGAAAAACCAACAGTTACCTTGACTACCAGAGACAGAAAATGTACCTGTTCAACAATGGTAAATTAAACCATTTCAACCTTTCCATCTGAAACAAACAACAATAACAACAACAAAAGTGATTTGAAGAGTGAGGAAAACTAGGGAACATAAGGTTTTACAGGTACTGTAGCAGTATGAGCAGTCAGTGTGAGCTGCAGTTGTAGTTATGAATAAATATATATATATATATATATATATATATATACACATATACACACACACACATATATATATATATATGTGTGTGTATATGTGTATATATATATATGTATATATATATATATATATGTATATATATATATATATATATATGTATATATATATATATATATATATGTATATATATATGTATATATGTGTATATATATGTATATATATGTATATATATATGTGTATATATATATGTATATATATGTATGTATGTATATATATATATATATATATATATATATATATATATATATATATATATGTATATATATGTATATATATATATGTGTATATATATATATATATATATATGTATATATATGTATATATATATATATATATATATATATATATATATATATATATATATATATATGTATATATATGTATATATATATATGTGTATATATATATATATATATATATATATATATATATATATATATATATATATATATATATATATATATATATGTGTGTATATATTATATGTAGAAATGTGCAAAATGAAGGAATATTTGAAGTTACTTATGTCTTATGCTCTGGTCAAGTTAAGGAAACCTTTTCCTTGGCTAGTTTAGTCTGAAATATCTCTGGAAAGGATTGAATATCATCCAAGAAACAAACAAAGCATTTCAACATGTCCCTAAGGATGTCATTTACCTGATATTGGAAAATATCCAAAGGCATCATCAGATAATTGAAGTGGCCCAGGGGTGCACAGAGGCCTGACTTCCATTGATCGCTATTACAGATCTGAACTTGGTGGAAAGTGTTGTTGAGATACAGTTTTGTAAATACTCTCGCACCCTGAAGAGAATCAAAAGTGGAGTTCATTAGAGGAAGGTGATATTCATTCTTAATCATTATGTGGTTGAGTGTTCTAGAGTAGTTACATGGACTGAGAGTTTTATCTCACTCTGGCTTAGAGAGGTAGCAAAGGTGGCTTCATAGAAGAGATGTGTCAGGCCGCTGCTCAATGGAACAGCAGAGAGAGGGCTTGCTGCTAACTGATGTCGTTGCAGTACTCAGATAGAACCAAGGACAGGTCAAGGGTCCCAGGATTAGAAACCTGCCTTGGGAACAGATTTAGGCAGGGTAGACTACAGACACATAGCATGGCAGGTGGGGCTTCACAATCTTGGCAGACACCCAGTTAATCAAATGGATATGTCTTTTAGCAACATATGACCAAGAATGATGGGTATGTAGGGAAAACAAACATACTTCCTCTTGCTGATTCCTAGACACCTACAGATGAACAGGAGTGGTTTTAGGTGCATTCACTCAAACTCCAACAATGACTCACACCTCTGAGATGCCTCTGGCAGATGGCAGACGTGTCCATCCTGCCAGAAGATGAAGATTGCTTGAAGGGAATGTCACTGGGGAAACAGAGCTACTTCTCTCTGTCACAGAAGTATTTACCACATCTATGACTGAAGAGGTCAATTCGTGAAGTTTAGAGGGTAGAGAACATGATACTAGTTCATCTTCAATTGACTCAATCACTCCCATCCTTTGCCTCCGAAGAGACATGATTTAAGTGGTTTTTGGTCTATCTGTGGAAAAGGACTGCTGCTCAAACACAAGCTATGAGCATAAGGAATAAATAACATAATCCCAGAGCTCCATCACCATTCAGGTGTGGAGCCTTAAGGGACCCTGTCAGGCAGTGAACAGGGTGATGCCAGGGTCCGAGATGAAGCGGAACTGGAGGCTTGTGGATTCCCTCTACAACAGTTAGCGGCCTGAGGCAAGGCAAATAAACATAGTGTGTTTGGCATAATGATTCTGCAAGGACTGGATGTCAGCACCGGGTTCTCATAGCGGTCAGATGAGGACTTGTGGACAGGTATGTTCGATTGTAGATGACTACCAGGTGAGCAGAGAGAGAGAGAGAAAGGGGGGAAGGGAACAAGCAGACAGACCAAAGCGCACAGAGCACAGCTCACTCACACTAAAAGGCTGAAAATAACAAAACCATACACACACGTGTCACCTGCTGGAGCCATGAAGGAAGGGTTGTGACAGCCTCAAATGTCACAATGTTACTAACTCAACAGTTGAACTCAGTCTCACTTCTGCCTTAACTGCTCCGTGGTCACACACACACACACACACACACACACACACATACACGCACACAGGCATCTCCTCTGCCTCCTCATCTGCTATGAACTAATATTTAATTTAGGAAATGCTTTCATAAACCAAGGCTTTTGAGGGAAAAGTGGAGAGGAATTATAATGAGGCAGGGAGGGTTTTGGTCTCAAAGCTGACTATTAACCATATGAGCCCGTGTCAGCAGTTTTCAGCCCTTATCTTTGACTATTTTTTCTGGAGCAACATTCAAGTAATTAATGCTATCTGGAGGTTATCCAGAGGAGGAGTCATAAGGAATAACAGGAGCAAAACAACTTTGTAAGGTCGCTGTTAGTGGGCAGTGTTACATGAACCTTATTGCTGAATTGCAACCATCAATAAAACTACTAGTTGATTGGTAAATATAGACTTGTGTACATCTGGCATGGGGTCAGATCTTTGGACAGAATTCTTGCCCTCTCACTATATATTAAGCTCTTTGTCACAATGATCCTTTTTGTTTGTTTTAGATATTATACATCATCATATCATAAGATGAGGGAAATATTCTCTGCAGTCATTTCGATCCAGCCCAGCCCAGCCTGTGTGCTTGCCTTTAATTTCTTCAGGGTCATTTGTGGGTCGGCTGACAGAGGACTTGATTCCACAGGAGGCCCAACAAGGCCAAACAGGGCTTACTTTATCCCATACTATACTGTATGTTTGTAGATGTCTCCCTACATATTAAGTATAAAATGTGAATTTAAATGTGATTTAAAATGTGAAATTCTAATTTTCATTTCCAAGTCACTGTGTGCTCATGCCCCAATAAAAAGGTTGTGACTGTTCATACAGTTTAACCTTGTTCACTAAAGGTTTATGGGTGTTACTGTTCTTTATTTTGTGTGTGTACAGCATAGAACTTACTCTACATCCCATGTGTTTAAATTTAGGCTGCACAAACACTTTGGTTATATGATAAGGAAAAAACATTTTCTATTTCTATGATTGACCACAACAATAATTGTGCTTTGAATGCCTAAACATCATGAGGAAGTTGGATTATGCTTTATGTGTGCGAATGTAGGAAAACAAGTGAAATGTGAACATTTTGCAGATACATAACAATGTTTACAAAAACATTTTTTTACGTTTAATTTTCACTGTATGACATTTCTTTCAAAATGTATTTGCTAAAGATGTAAAAGAGTTGAATGAACGAGAATGGAAAGGACAAATCACTTCCAAAAAGTAAAGTTTGCAAAAGTATTTATTTTATTTTATTTTTTGCCTTTTTCTGTTTGGACTAATACAAGAAATCAGAGCATGTGAGCTGAGTGTGTTTCATTCAAAACACCTGCTCACTCGCTGCTCCAGAGTAGAGTGAGTCTGGTGTGTGCTTGACTAGCCTGCACAGAGCCCTGACCTCAACCACATATGGGAATATTATATTTTTATTATCTGTAAAGTACAGTACACAGTACACATTCTGGTCTAAATTTCACATGAATATCATGTAATGAAAAAAAGACTGATGTACTGAATACATATTTACACCACTGTGGGTCTGACTTTAGGCAATGTAGTGTATATGTCAGCATGCTCATACTGATGTGAGCAGGTAGGACTACCATGTCCATATACCATCTTTGCTGTTGTTTAGTTTAACTGACTTGGAAATTGCTCATGAATATTACAAATGAGCTTTGACAGTGATCACAACAGTTTGTCTGCAAACCTTGAACCACATAAATCGAACAAAAGAAGATTTTTTTTTTTACATCTGTCACAATCTGACTCCCCTCTTATAATAAAAATGCAAGATGTAACACCAACAATTTTCACTCTGCTGGCATATTGTTACCTCTGCTACTTAAGTGTAAAGTTATTTGTAACTAGTGTTACAATTTACATTAAATTAAAGCTATTTAATCAGATAATATATAAAAAAAATCTAAAAATAAAATATGAAAAGTTATATTCTCATGGTTACTTTCAGCACATCTCAATGTTGTTGATGGTATAATGTTTTTTTTTCTAATTAAGACATCCACTTTGGTGCTTTATTACATAATGCACCAAGTTATTACATTTTCTTGATTAAAAAAAAGTGTCACATTCCCATTTTGTAATTACTGATGCAGCATGTAGCACCTTATTACAAAATGCGACAAAGTTTATGACATATTGCGTCAAGAATGTTTTTACAAAATGTGGCAGATTATTACAAAATGTGGCATTATTACATAATTAAGTGAAAATGTATTAGATTATTACATAATGTGGTGCTACAGGCCTGGCCAGAACTGTCACATGGACTGTATGAAGTACGCAAGTGCAGAAGGCCTGTCATTATAACATACAGATCTTTTCTGATGAAAGTATATATGGCTATGGCTTTTTACTTTACTATGTGAAATAGGCATGAATGTCAATGAGCAGGGCCCTAAGCCTGCCAGTGAAAAGACACCACAGGTAGTCTTCTGTGGAGCCTCAGTGATCCCTGAGCAGGATGGAGTGAGACATTTTGCTAGATGGATGAACAATCTTTATCCCCACTTAGGCTACATGGAATTTCACTACATGCTCTGGTGTCATGTATTCCCTTGAATTTTACCAGGGGGCTGCTTCCACGCAGCCCCCCTATTTTTGATGTGTTATCAAAAATATGTCACCAAGCTACCGGAGGGGGATTTTTGACCTTTTAGTTACTCTAAGTGATTGGCCGGCCAGTGGGATTTTTCACAGGGAAAAGCCATTTCAGAAACATGTCTGTCAGCGTTTTTGAGAGGCACAGATAAGAGTGTTAAACGGGAGGTGAGAGAGGAATTTAAAGCACAGAGGGTGGGGAGAGGAGGGAGGTGGAGGAGGGCTGGTGGAAGGTATGAGAAAATGATAGACAGGGGCACACTGAACAGGCCGTACTGATGCAGAGAGAGAAAGACGGTGAAGCAGAATGAGGGCACAGTGGAGTAAGAAAAGCACAAATAGATGGATAGATAGAGCAGATAGACAGGCAGGCCAATCAGAGAAGCAGACAGGGGAATGAGAGCAAGTAAACAGAGATAGAAAATAGCAAAGGGCAGTTTCTCCATTGCCTCCTGTAATGACACCAGTGGGAGGTGATTACTGGGTGGAAAATAAAGCCCTGGTGTCTCCTGCTGATCACCGGAGAGCCTCGTCCATGTCAAAGACCCCAAGGAAAACATTACAGGAAGGCCATTGTACTTTCAGTGTGTCGACTGAAAAAGACTGCTTTAAAATTCTTGAAACCACTTCATTTGCTTATTTTTTTTAACTCATTTTACATTCTTGTCATGAATCATAATTACTATGATGAGGCAGTAGCAACACCTCAACTCTAAAACATCAGTGTCTGATAAAAACCACATATGACCAAAAAACTCTCCCAGAAACAAATACATCTAAAACACTGTAATGAGACACATTTAGCACCAGAAAATCTATGTTTACACAGCCATCAGTGAACCGTTTCACATTTTTAAATGGTTCTAATGATGTGCGGGTGGTTCCAAGCCTCAACTTGTTGGATGTGCAAGTCTTGGATCTGCATGTGTATTTCCCTGTGTTTTTCTGGTGTTTTCCCTGCCCATCGTGTTCTGTGAAGAGTTTACATACAACTATACAGCTAGCGGAGCTAACTCAACAAGTTTACAGTCTTACCACCTCCATCCAGACCTTGGCCACACTCCACGCTGAAGTCTTGGTTCGTACGCCTGCACTGAAAGACTATCATGTAAGTGATCCTGAGCCTTTTCACAGGGAGTTAGATAAGTGCCGGGGATTTTCATTGCAGTTTTTTCTTTAGACTTTGCTAAAATTCATTATGTTCTTGGAGTTCTTTGGGGTAGAGTGTTGGCATGGGCAGAAACAGAGACACACTTTCAGCTCTCTCTCTGTTTAGTGTTTAAACTTAAGATTGTTTTTAATCACCCCAGCCACAGCGTTAACACTTCGAGTTGGCTTCTATGCATGGTTCTTATACTATGGCAGACTAATCGATGGAACGATTCAACTCTCAAAGGAGTTTTTACCAGGCGGGGCTTAATGAACAACCCAAAGATGAGTTGGCCACCCATGATAAGCCCGTGGATCTGCATTCCCTTGTATCTCCGGCCATCAAGATAGACATTTGGCTCCATGAGAGGCACTAAGAGCTGGCAGGCAGCTCTGCTAGGACCGCAACCGAGTCTGTGGAATGGCCATCCCGCCCGACTGGTGCCTCTGCCCAGTGAGATAGCTCTATTCAACCTTCAGCTTGACCTGTGAAGGGCGGCCCTATGCAACTGAGGCAAGCTAAATTAACACCAGAGGAGCAACTCCATAGGATTCGTGCTGGTGAGTGCTTGTACTGTGGTGTGTGTGCCCGCATTTTGCTGCAGGTTGCCCAAGGTGCAGCTGCTCCAACAAGCTTAAAGCTCTCCTCCTTCTATCTACCCTACATACATGATGGAACAAACTATATTTTCATTGGTCAATAAGAGTCTAAACACTGATCATAGATGTTGTAAATATGTAATTACTCTTTCTCTTCCAACAATAGGTATCAACCCCAGTATGCTAGGACCTACTGGACAATTTTGCACCTCACAATTTACATGTAATGCCAATGTTCAATGCCAGTGCAGGAAGTCTATCAGTTTTGTTCCATATTTTATCAATGTTTCCAATGTTGACCTCTCACTCATGGCTTATGCTACACTATTGTGCCTGAGTGTGTCCTGTGTAGACTCAGAGGACTGAAACTGCTGCTGCTATGCTAATGGACTGCTGATATTACACCTCGTTCCTAGACACAGCCTTTTTTTCCCCATTCTTAGAGATTTCACTGTGCTCCAAGATCGCCGCAAATAACTAGGTGACTTGAGTTTTTACAGAAATTGTAAACCAGAAAAATGGTGGCCAAAACTATGAAAATAAAAACTCTATTTGTAATGTACTGGAATTATCCTGTTAATGTCATCCATCATTTGTGCAAGTTAGTAATTTTTGTCTGAAGAGGAAATATTATGTAGATCCTGATCCTTTAAGCATAAGGCGTAGAGCGTAACTGTATAGGAAACCATTAGACTCCAGTGAAATGCTGTGGCTGTGCTGTACCTTTTGTACTGCAGCCTAGAAAATGCTCCCACCAGATTGTTTGATATTACGATAAGAGAATGGCGGAGTGATATTAATGTGACTCGGGGAAAGGAGCGAGGAGGTAGAAAGCAAGTGAAATGAGGTGGAGAAGCGCGTAGTTGGTGAAACGGGGAGCGCAAAATGGCATAATTGGATCTGACCAACATTCCTCCTGTGGGGGGTTTGGTGAACAAACATGAGCCAAGTCCCACCATTTATGTGGTAAAAGGATTAATGCATAATGAAAATCAATTATGACATATGACATATGACATATGCTCATAACACTCAGTATAGATCCAGTGATCCGCTGGGGGGGATACAGATCCACTCATTGTCAGAAAGACATGAGGTGACTCAGTTTGTTAAAGATAAAGATACCTTTATATCTTTGTGTCTGATATTTGACAGAAAGGTTGAATTCCGATAACTACTGGGTATCATATAACAAAAAATTGCAGTGGTTGATTGAATGTGTGGGATGGTATTTATTTGTTTTTCTGTTCAGACCACCCACGGGAGAAAAAGCATTTGACATTCTCCTTATGAGCAGAGCAAGAGGATTACAGATGAAAAAAAACAACAAACTGTTCAATGTGGGATTTCCCAGGCAGGAGTTAGATGTCAGGCATTTCTATTTTGGTTTTTGGAGGTGTTTGTGAGTTTGCACACAGTCGTCTTTGAGAGCTGAAAAGCAAAAGACAGACATGTTGATGTGGGGGGAAGGAATGAGAGAAGAAGAGTTGTTTTTAGACCACTGAGGAGCGACAGCTGAGGTGAATCTTCTCAGATTCCACTTACTGTAACTATACAATTGTGTTTGTGCCCTGTGGAAATAATTAAGAAACAAAAAGCAACTAAGCTGGAGACAAAGAGAAGTGTGGAGACACAAAAAAAACAGATTTAGAGATTTGGGAGAGATGGGAGTAGCATTAAATCCTCCTTTCCCCTGTCTCCTCGTGCTAAGTTAACCTGCAACACATTTTGGCTGGACTTTAAGCCGGCAGCAAAGTGTGAAATTCCTTCCTTCTGTCTTGTCTGTGCTATCCAAAAGCGGAGCTCTCAAGTTCATCTCAGATGAGCTCGGTCCAGAGAAGTCAGCAGATCGTCTAGATGTTGTTGATGTCTGGCTTTCTCTTTAGATGAGATAGAACTTGCATTTGTATATACAACGACAAACGGCGCCAACAACGCTCTTTGAAAGTGTTCCCAGGCATTACACATTCAGTGTTGGTTTTCAGCTTTGCACCTTACATACAGAGATTCCTCCAGATAGATCTAATTCTTCTTATACATTGGATTGTAGAAGGTGAAGTCATTGCAACGGTGCATAAAGAAATGTTCTTAAACTGGTGGACTGCTTGCCAACAACGTGCCAAGTTCTTCATATTTTTTTTTTCACTTTTCAAAGATGCTCCTTTGATCGACCCAAATTTGTTTTGAAGTTTTACAACACTGTATATAAAATGTACTATAAATTTGCCATGGCAGATATGTTTTGGAACAAGCTCAATAGTTGCCTCGAGGTGGTTCACTGCAGTAGTTCTTTGTTCAGTCCAGGTACTTTTCTTTTTAACACTAATTGATAAAGTAAGGAACAAATCTTTAAACTATTGAATTAAAGAAGACATTACAAAACAATAATTAATATGCATAAATAAAGATAGAAAAAAACACCTTATATAGTCAAGAAATTGTTAAATATTTAATATTTAAATACTTCAGGGATGAATAATTAGGTAGTAACCTAACCTGCCTGAGGTGTCAGTAAAAGTCACACACAATCATATCCGTAGCTTTGATATAGTTTTGTGAAGCAAACATTAAATTAGATAACTTAGAGTTAACTAAGTTATCTATAAATGAGTTGCCTCACAGCATGAAGCTTCCTGACTCAGCAGCTGTCTGTGGCCTTTCTGTGTGTGGACTTTGAATGTTTTGCAATCCTGTATGTTACCTCCTGGCTGCTTTAAGTACCATCCAGTCAAATCTGTCTGATGGCAACAAAACAGAAAAATGGATAAATCTTTCATGACTGAGGAGTGGTCTGACATTCACTACAGTATCTGTACATCTGCTGGGAAAAATATACTCATAGATGTGATATGCTGATTAGGTATTGATTATATGACAAGGAATGTCATGTAAGGGGAGTCGTGTGTATCTCTACTAAAGGTTTAGAAGACAGTATTGCAGGAACAAAAACAGAACATTATTGCTGCTGTGCTTAGTTTATCATGTGCTTGACAGGCAAATCTATCTTCGAGTTCTTTGGTTCCCTGATTGCTTTTGTTCAAAGTTTGTCCCGAGAGTGATTGCAGGCAAACAAATGCATTTTCATTCATTAGATGTGGGTCAGTTTAAAAGCATCTCTTGTAAACAACAATTAGGGTTCGTCTTGCACTTAATACCGAACGTTCTATTGAGTAAAAACAATACATGTAAAGGTTATAGATAAGATACTGTTATTGTTTGTGGTGTGTGTGTAAAATGATTAACACATTAAAAGACTCTCAACACAAGTTCATGTAAAAAAAAAACACTCCCACAAGCTTTTGTTCACATCAATAACTGTTACAAGATCAAACGCAGCATCACTTGTAAGTTGTTGCTTTGGACTGTCATGTCAAGCTATCATTACGTTTGAAGTCTTTATGCTTCAAAGATTCATGCCTCAGAGTTTTCACACTTAATTTATATGCATTTATGAAGTGAACATACAACAACCTACCACATACCACTGCAACATCAGCCACAAACTCTCCAGCTGCAACTAATTCATAAATCAGCTGTTCATTTGGATGACACATTAATTATGTGTCATTCTTATTACTTTATGTATAGTGCAGAGCAGTTCAGAGTGCTTCACACCAAACAACAAGCTGGCGCTTTAATTATGAAAAGCATAAGGTGAATACTGATGACAGGAGCCCCGTCTCCCTTAGTATCACAGTGTAACAACATCCATAATCAGGTACTGCCTTATAGAAGAGATTAGATAGAGTACTTTTCTTTGATGTTAAATAAATAAATAGTTTTGGCCATCACACAGCAGGATCCATACATGTGTCCATATGGTGTCTATTTAAATCATTCATGATTTAAATATTCTGATGTGGCATTGTGATCTCATTGTCTTAACATAAATGCTTTTCTGCACAGCAAATGGGTGAGCTGTCACACTCAGACTCCAGTTCAGTAAAATCTCTGGGAACAGAGCATCATCCGAGCTGTCAGTTTTTATTACAATATGACTTTCTGTCATGTCATTGTAATTACAGGAAGCTTTGCTGCTTAAATGCAGTAATCACAAGAGTGATCACATCAAATCACATGAAAGTAGTCAGCCTAATAATGAAAACTATTTATAACTATTTATTTTAACCCTTTCAGTTACTACACATACACTACATGGTTACTTTAGTTGCCACAGTGCAAATAGTTGTCTATTGTTATGTAGGGATAGGAATTTCATTCTTCACTGTTGACACTTAAATCTAATGCTTAAAAAAAAGAAAAAACTTGTGTGTATGGTATTACATATTTGTGTATGGCTTAATCTGGTGTTGTATTATTGTCTTACTTTTGGGTAGCAATAGCACAGTGAGTTAATATATTAAAGAATGAGGCACAAACCAAATAGTGAATGTTTTACTGAATTGTGTATGTTTTGTGTTTATGTGTGTGTGTAGCTCCTGTGTGGCCCTCAGCAGGGAAAAGAGAAACATTCAGTAAGTTTGGCTAGTTTGTTAGCCTAGTTTGTGTGTGAATATATACAAGTCACTCACCTGTGTCTTCTCTCCAGGATGTTCGGGTGAAAAGAGTCCCCAGGTTAACTGAGCAGTATTTAAAAGTTCTGAACCATACCATGACCTAATTGGTGTGTGTGTGTATCTAATACAATGAAGGTGAGTGGAACCTAGACTGTGTGAATTTAGCCTCTAAAAAAACATCTGACAGTAAAATCTAGATAACCTGAGAGATCAAGTGACATCTGAATATTCATTCTGAAAGGAGATTTAAGAGATAATTCTGACTCAACCAACATATGTTTCCACAGCTTTGGAGACATCAAAATGGATTCCTCTTTTGAATAAAAAATGGTCCTAATATTGACCCTTGAGGCACACCAAATTTGACAGGAAAGCACCAGTTCAGCTTCTTATTTCACATTTAGGAGGACACCCAATTTAATCCAGTGATAATTTATAGCACATGTCAGCCATGTAAGTGTTGTGATGTTGATAAGTGTAGAACTGGGAACACAAACATCAGGTATGACAGGCCAAAGTTGAACCAGAAAAGAGATTTGTAAACTATTAAATTCCAATGTCAAATTCCAAAATCTAAATGTGATCCTTCAAATATGGTTGACTACTTGACTGTTTGTTAATGGATAATTCGGCATGCTTATCTGAAATGTTCTGAAGTGCTTTCTTCTTATTTCTAAGAAGATTTAAAGATGTTTAATTGTGATGATTATAGAGATCAAGTCACACTGAATGATATTTTAGATACGTACTGGTTCTGCAGATAAAAGTGTGCCTGCTGTGTTCTGGTGTTCTCACAGAAACATAAAGACCCAGGAACACAGCACAGTTCAAATTCCCTCCATGTGTTGCTTTCATGGCCCAGATATGGAGAGGTTATTCCCTGCATACTTTCACTCTTCTCCTCTCGTCCTCCCTCCATTCTTTTGTCTCCGTCGCTCCATCTATACTCCTCTCTCTCCTCCTTTGTTCTGGCTGCATCTCTGGCTCGCCCCTGTGGCCGTGCCTTTGAGGGCAGCATATCAAACACATCAAAGGGATTTCTAGCTGCATGTTCCAGCTCCTCTATATATGCACATAGTGTGTTTCTGCCGTACATGCCATGTATCTTCATACATGCCCATCCTTATATATGCAGCTTGTTATTCAGAGCGAACATGCTCTTGTTATCTGTTTGTTAGAAACCATTCCCTGAGGAGGTGCTCTATACCTCACTACACAATACAATGGTCAGAACGCACAGCTCCCAGTATGCTCAGTACCCAGTGTGTTCTAATGGTCTTGCATACGCCAAGGGTGGTGTGGTACTGTTTTGTCTTGTTATGCCTGTTGGCTATTTTCAGTTTTCCTCTGCCTGCCTCTCATGCTCCTATATCTCTTCCTGTCATTTGTTCTCATGCTGTCGTTCCCAATTTCTTCTTTGTTTGTTCCTGCTATAGCTCTGTTCCCCTGGTGCGTGAACGTGTAGCTGAGACAGAGAGGCACTCGGTAAAGCAGTGGGGTAATTCCACATCACTGTAGGTGGTTGTTTGCATCTGGTTCACTTTCTCTCTGCCTCTCTCCGTCTACCTCTGCCAATCTGTTTTTCAATTAGATTCAAACTGCATTATTGGCACAGTAAGTTTCTCATTTTCTTTCATTGGCAATCTCTCTTAGCAACTCCCAAATCTCCCGTTTTCCAGTTTTTATCAGTTTGTCAGGGCCAGAAAGTCTGGCTGACAGGTATTTCCTTAAAAGAAAACAGTTGAAGTCTGTCCTTTATAATCCCTAGAATCAGTCACATAAGTCATTCAATCAATCAATCTCATTTACAGTACAGTGAGATCACGCAAAGAGATTCCACCAGGTGGTGCCAATGCTTGGTGGTACCGTGGTAATACTCAACCACTGTGGGTGGATTTATTGCAGTTTACTTATTGTACTGGTTGATGCAGAGGCTGCTTCTAATTGAAGTTTATTATTGTACTGCTGAAATTCGAGAAAAGTTCAACTTTCAGATTTAGTACAATCTGAATCCAGTACAATCAATTTTATATCTGAAATTCTTCAAAGTAGCCACCTTTTGTTTTTGATAGCTTTGTACACACTCTAACTCAAGTTTATGAGGACAGCACCTGGAAAGATTTTCAATTAACAGGTTGTCTAAAGGTAATCAGTGGAATTTCTTGCCTTTGTAATGTTTTTGAGACCAACATTTTTGTTGATCAGAGATAGTCTTGGCATACAGTAAAGAGCTCTATTCAGCTTCTCTAATAACTCATATTATGATAACAAACACTCATATAAATGAATAGAAACCACACTCCACCATTTCTTTAAGACATTATAGGAATTTTCAAGCTTTTAATGTGTCTTCAAGTGCAGTGGGAAATACAATCAAATGCTATGAAGAAACTGGGTCTTCCTTTCCTTAGATGGTCCTCATGAGAGTCAGAGTTACTTATCCTGCTGCAGAGGATAAGTATATCACCAGTAGCAAACATATATTAGACCATGGAAATCTGTACTTTGGTCTAACATTCAAACTGTTGTGTCTTAAGAAGACGAACAGATGGTATCTGCATGTGTGGTTCCCATCGTAAAGCACTAAAGGGGAGATGTGATGATGAAGTGGTGCTGGTGACACTTTTGGTGATTTATTCATATAAACCAAAGGCACACTTAACCAGCATGGCTACCAAAGCATTCTGCAGTGACCATGCCATACCATCTGCAGTGCGTTTAGTGGGACAATCATTTAAATTTCAAATGACTGATGGAGTGCTGCATTTGATGACCTGGCCTCCACAATTACCTGACCTAAACCCAATGGTGAATTAGACAGAAGACTGAAGGGAAAAGGTTCATAGTTTTAGATGTCAGTGTTAATGCACAATATAGAAAATTTTAAAAAATATAAAAAATCATTGAATGAGATGGTATGTCCAAAACCATGCTACTGTATATTTACATGTATTTAATATGCTCATCTTGAAAATAGCTGTAATGTGAAAAGAATAATTCCAGCCCAATTCATTTCTCTCTGCATTTAACCCATCCTATATCAAGAACAGTGGGCAGCTGCTGTGCAGCAGCAGGGGAGCAACACAGTTGCTAACCCTAAGACAGGACCTTGATCAAGGCCAATGACAGAAGAAATATCATAAACTGGATGCAATGAGAACATGCAAACACCACTCAAAATGGCCCCTGTCCCAGCTGGAAATCAAATCAAAGACCTTAAGCCGGATCTTAATTATACTGTAGTGGCCATGTGTTGATCTAGTGGAGAATACTTGTAAATTATTAAAAACGTTGATACCGGATAGATGGACTAGAATAGTTTTATTGAATGCATAACGCATTTTAGCCATTTTATAAAAGACCTGCTTCTTCCTTCTATCATCTCTTTTGGTATTAACATTTATTGTCCCCACCCTCCCCGCTGCCACAGCTGTTGAGCTGCCAGGATTTGCTGCTTTAAATATGCTCTTTGTAAATGACATTGTTTTCACAGCACTCCTCTTCATCTATCATTTGCACACAACAGCATTCTCCACAACCTCACCACAGCAAACACAGTCCATCAAAACCAGTGAGCACATTCTATATTTATATTTATTTCAAAGCCAGGAAACATCTGCATTCTAATAGAGATGAGGAGAGAGAGTTAGCAAGTTAGTATTGGCAATAAAACAGATGGCCAAGTTCAAAACAAACTTGTGATTTTAGCTCTACAAGTACTGCATTACTTGTTGGTTCTGAGTTGTGAACAACAGCAGATGCACCAGCAGTGCTTCAGTGCATTATGATTCTGGAAAAAGCATCCTCCCTCACAGAGGGCGGCAGCTGTAGTCAGCTTGGATTCACAACAGTTCCATTCGGTTCAAATGGTGACTGAGTTCAAGGTAAAAAAACAAACTCACATCTTTCAAAATATGGCTACACACACATATATGTACTTTTATTGCTCACAACGTTTGTAAATGTTGTGTCATGTTCAAATGGTTTTTACTCCTGCTCGATTTGATGCCCTAAGCTATGATGTCATGATAAACTGTTGCACAACATTGAAATCAGTTGTAAATAGTGCATTAAACTATTAATTGGACTGGATCTAAAATATTGCCTGGTAGGACTCAGCAATTTCTCTGAGAAAAAAAATACTTGGTGTCCCAAAGAAAGTCTAGTCCTGAGAACTAAGACTGAAAGCTTGTTAGAGTCAGTGTTACTTCTTATATTGTTCACTACCTCAAGCAGTGCAGTCTCTGTGCTGTGGCAAACCACATAAAAAAATCCATTGTATTTTTGATTTTAATAAAAGTTTAAAAACAAAGTGATTTTTGATTCTCACCTGACAAAGGGAGGTTTGACATTTTAAGAAGTGGTTAAACCATGGCGGTCTTTATTCACAGGGTACTTTCCCTGATGTTTAAGAGTTGTTAAAACAGTTAAAACAGTTTTAAAAATCTAGGTAAGTATGGAGCCAAGTAAGCATGTAGGATTTTAACTCTGGAGCCCCCTTACTAAGCAACTCTAAATTCATCAGAGTAAAAGAGGGCAAAATGTGTTTAAAGTGTATTCTTAAATACTATACAACCTTGTTTGATTTATAGTCATTTGACTGGGGCATGAAGATGTGGGATTTATCAGGCTGTCAGTGGTTGTGAAAAGGACTCTAGGATTGTTTGGGTTCTTATTTGCTAGTGCAGACAAGGTAGCCTGTCTGGCATTTCTCAGCGTTTTATTATATCCAGAGAGGAGGTCATGAAGAATATTACAGTGGATTGGAAGTTTACTTTTCCTCCCTGTACGCTCAAAGCCATGTCTATAAAGAATATCCTTAGAGAAGAATGGTTTTCTATGTGTGGTGCCAAAAGAACATTGACTGCCAGCACACAAATCTTGTCTATGTTCAAATGTCCACATATATTTAGCCATGTTGGGACTGTAATGACATGAGACCCCCATGTTTTTTTTATTTCTTTAAATCTGCTGTTGTTCAACCCTTTCTAAAAAAAATGACTCTTAATATAATACTCTCAATTTAAGACGCATGTCTCAATGACTCTTAATTGCCAAAGTACTAAATAAATCACTCTCAACACATCTTATGAATATTTACGAATGACTATACATGATTTAAAGTTTGCCTTTATCATAGTACAGAAACTGCATTTGTAAAGGTTTTAACTGACATTAACTCAGATGTACTGTCTTGGTGCTGCTAGAGTTCTCTACTGTTCTCTACTCTACAGTTGATCAAGTAGAAGTGGTGGGTAGGTATGACTGGGACTGCTCTAGACTGGTTAACTGAGTGGCAGAACCCTTGTTTGCATCAGGAATATCTGTTCTAGCTATACAAATATATCCTTTGGTGTTCCTCAGGGGCCTGTTCTTGGCCCTTTACTGTTTTGTCCATGTTAAAACTGGAACAAGTTATCCACAACTCCAACATTATTTCCGTTTTTATAAGACCAGGATCAATCATGACTAATTCAACACTGCCAGATGGTAAAAAAAATAAAATAAAACTGAGTTCAATCTGTTATCTGTCTTCCTTCTAGTATGATGTTCCAGCGTATCAGATCAGGCTGATAGCAGTGTCCAATCAATAACTCATATCCAATAATATGGCATTTTGGACAGTAAAAGACCTTTGTGCAGGCTGCTTTTGTGTATCATGGTTGCTCAGAGATCCCTCCTGACTCCTGACTCGAAGCAGAAATAAGAGCTAGCACCAGTCAAGTGTTTTATGAAAGAAATTAAAAAGATACAGGGAAGACGATCTGATATAAACAGACAAAACATAAGCTAGCCTAATCGCCTACTGACTCTAGCTCCATACATAATAGACAGTCATGACAGCATCAATTTACTCATCTCATTTCTGGAAATAAGTTTTCAGCATTTTTGTAGCTTTGCAGATTTGCTCAGTGAAGTGATTTGCTTAGTAAGTGCTAAATCCTTGTTCATAAAAACTGGTCTCAATCGAGACTTCAACATGTTTCTGCAATTTGTTTTCAGTTTATATATTGCAGGGGGTATGGTAAAATAGCAAGCAGACAGTGAACTGAAAGCTGAGCTGTAAGGGACACACTGGAGTTGCAGTGAAGTGATCAAGCAGCTAACATGCAATCATACTGCATCACAGACTGAGCATCACTGCACAGCATAATGCTCATCCTATTGCCTCTCCCTCTCTGTCTGTCTGTCATCCTGTCTTCATCTGTTTCATATTCTTTCACCTACCATCTCATTATCCCGTCCTCTGTCTTGTGATTCCAATTTAGTTATGAACAGATTATACCAGTGAGCGGAAGTGATCAGTTATTTATAATAGAGGCAGGAGCTGGATACGTGGATGTGTGTTCATGTGAAGATAAATGGGAAATGGTCAGGACTGTATCTGTACAATAGCAGAGTGGATTAAACAAGTTCAGACTGCTGATCTTGGACTCTTTAAACACACATGCACACACCATGTTGTTAATCCCTGTCCACTGCTGATATAAGTCATTAACATTCTGTAAGGAGTCAGCCACTCAGTCCACTAATTAATCCCAAGCTACCTCTCTCTCTCTCTCTCTCTCTCTCTCTCTCTCTCTCTCTCTCTCTCTCTCTCTCTCTCACTCTCAGCCACCTCACCCACCTCCTCAGCTCTCTGTTCTCATATTCCTTATTTTGCATCATCCTGTACTTGTACTGTTATTAACCTTCAGGCAGTAGTATTTGGAGATGCAAAGCACTATGGAGGGCTGTGGTTCAGGTCATAGAGCAGGTCACTGAGTAATCTGAGGGTTCTTTATTCAATTCCCAACATCCCCAGTCCAGTCGAAGTGTCCTTGGGCAGGACCATCCAATTGCAATGGGATGTGTGTGTGAGCAAGTGAGTGAGTGAGCGAGAGAGAGAGAGAGAGAGAGAGAGAGAGAGAGAGAGAGAGAGAGAGAGAGAGAGAGAGAGAGAGAGAGAGAGAGAGAGAGAGAGAGAGAGAGAGAGAGAGAGAGACCTTAGTATTACCGTGAGTGCATTGGATAGGGAGCGCTGTATCTCTCCTGATAAGCTGTTGGCAGCCTCCGCCATCAAGGTGTGTGAATGGGTAAAAGTAAAAGTGCTGTAAAAGTGCTTGGAGGGATCAATAGATCAGTAAATACATTTCAGATCAGTCATTTGTGGAATTGGATAATTCACACAAACTCAGTTTTAGTGTTTACAAGGCTGCAGATTTTTCACAAGTTGCATTAGCATACTTGGCTAACTACTGTATCTTCCTGCCTACAGTATAGTAACCTAACATCACATTCACAGCTAAGAAGCATAACTGATCACATTACTTTGTGGGATCATGTTTAAAATATGTTCCCTCCAGTCCATTGTGTGGAAGTTGGTTCTGGATGTGATCAGAGTTCAGGCTTATATTAGTAGCTCCGTCTGGTTTGGGAATGCTTACTCCTAAAACTAAAGTGTCCTAGTTTATAACAAATCTGATTTTTGATTACATTTTCATACTTAATGATGGCACCTGTATCTTCCATCGGGCAAGGGTGTAACATGTTCCACTAGAGCTATACACTGCCACTCCAGTCAATGTTTTAAACCCCACTGGCCATGACCATGTTATAATCATTATATAGTTAATTTCGGACTTTTCCCTCCCTTTTATTTGTATTTTTAGTCTTTGTGTGTCGTATATATCATTAATCAGCCCATGAAGAGGAGCCTTTTTAGTTCAGAGTGTGTAAATTATTGACTCTCCCTTATATCTCCCTGCTTTGTCCTTGTAAGTTATTCATCTTTGTTCATTTTCATTGTTTCATTGTTATTATTCTTACTTATTTATATCATATCATATTGTTTACATTAATTACTATTTCAGATGTTTAAATTTTCAGATTTTGTTTATTCTCTTTACAGTAACCACACACACCCAAAGAACACACATACACATTTGTGTGTGAGAGTGTTATTGGATTATTGGATCATCTTCATTGTTCTTATTGGACAAATTGTGAAGATGTGCAGCCAAATAACAAGCATTCAGATGATTCAATCATTCTCATAGAGGTTTCAAGTTTGGGTGATCTGAAGCCAACACCTCTTTTATAAAGGCCTCAATAAAACAAAAGGTGAAATCAAAGCAACAATTCAAGCAATTCAAATGCGGCTTATGTCCTTTAGTGTTTCTGTTTGACCAAAGGTCTAGGATATACATTAATTTGAATATTATTTGGCTTCAGGTTAATCAATATCCTGATTGCCAGGCCAAGCGGGCTGATTTGAAAGGAAAAGAAACTGCCTCCTAAACATATATCTGTCTTTCTTCTGTCTGACTTTTTCCAGGTCAGAGCCCTTTGAGGTGATTGGCATGGATTTGATCAAACTGAGACTCCCCAAGCATTGCTACCTTAACTTGCTTGTGGGGTTTGCATATCTCTGTAATCCTAGGAGTTGTGTCGTCTGGGGCAATTGCCCTTGGTTGGGTTCCCCCAAGGCAAATTGGTCCAGGGGAAGGGATCTGACAAAAAACCCCACAGAGCCCAGCCAGGCACAGCCTGAAAAATCTACATGGAGCCACCAACCTAGGGGTCCGATGTTTTGCCAGCCGAGTAGCAGAAATTAATGCTGTAGACTGAATTGGTAAAATAAAAATGCCTGATCATGTTTTTTAACACAGATATTTTCAGATCTCTCCATAAACTGGCACACAAAGCACCAAAATTTGACCCAATGACCAAAAAACACCTCACCACCCACAGCCCATATTACCTGATGTTTGGACAAGAGGCCAGCTATACATTTGAGATGCTAGAGGAGTACAAGGTAAGTGGCTCTACTTGTTTTTGAATTGAGGATCAAAATCATATCATATAATATTGATCATAATTACTTGGATAAATGGCTTGGAACATAACATTTACTAACAGGTACTTTAGAAGCCAATAGAATAGTGGAGCAGCTGGTATAAAGAGAGTCAAACAGTTCCTCATATATGAAGCTTTTAAATGGGAAGAAAGAACAGTAAGTGACAGCTGGAAAAAAGGATTGGTGGATTATCTCAATTAAAATGTAGAAGTGGCGGAAGTAGATCTCTGTACATAGCTAAACAAACACACAAAATGTCTGTCTCCTGGTTTCAAGAAACAGAAGCAGCTGTATATGGTATATCATCTTATTTTTACATCTGCAGAGTATGTAGAGTAGACCACTGGTGTAACCTGTGGACATACATTTCTTTTCCCTCACAATGACACAAATTCAAATTAGAGTAGTATAATATAGAATAGTGCTTTAACATGACACATGCTTTCTCAATCAGGCTCCAAAGATGTACTTAGTTCATATTTAGAGATTAAAAATAAACATTTTGCCAATTAAGAGAGCACATTGCCCTGTTTTGTGTGTAAGAAGGATCAAGGGAACTTTGTTTTAATCATGGTGAGTGATTTCCCTAACTGATGTTATTCCATTGTAATGTCTCACACCCACACAGAACCTGGCAAAGATGTGTTTATTTTAAAGTGAGTTCATTTTTTACTCATTGTAGAGGATAGAAACTTTTGGAAGGTATGAGTTTCGTGATCATGATTACAAAATGTGATCACATGGTAACACAGCAGATATGTTTGTGCTGTAGAAAAAAGGAGAGCTATACAGGATCAATGGTCCTGTAGAGGTCCAATGTCCTTAACAGAGCTCTACATTTGCTTTGGGTTTATGTTATAAATTTATCATTCTCCTCTCCCTCTGGAACTGTCTAGACCAGATGACTTTCGAGGCGGATCTCAGCAGCAGTGCTGGTGCAGAAGAAACCAAAGTTAACAAACAAAAGCCTTATAGATAGACAGGCTCCAGCCAATGTAGAAAGTCCAACTAGTCATAAAAGGAGCCGATAAGGTTCAAGGAAACAGGACAAAATACAAAAAACACCAGGAAACTAGAACACTTGAACATAAAACAAAGATGAACTGACACTGAGACAAACTGACTGAATGCATGACTGAGGAGGAGAGGATAACGAGACAAAGGTGAGAACTAATCAGGAACAGGCACAACTAATCAGGGCAGGACAGACTATCAAAACTGTCAGGAAACCACAGAAAGGCAGGAAGTGAAGTTACAGACACAAGGAGATGGAATAATAATAAATAAAACAGGAAACCCATAACATGAAACTCAAAACTATCATGACAGTCTGCTAATTTACAATCAGTGTTTAAAAGATCGGTGTGTAAGATTTCGTGCCACCTAGTGGTGTAGTTGCTGATTGCCACCATCTCCACTCACCCTACAGTTCTGTGTGTGACATAGAAACTGCACTTAAAACAGGAAATGCCTTCTCTAAACCAAATTGTTTAGTTTGTCCGTTCCGGACTGTTATAAAAACATGTTGGTTCAACATGACAGACTCGTAGAAAGAAGTAGAAAAGGATGCACTGTTAATGTGTACGATTTTTCTATGATAAAATATTACCTGGCCCCAGATTGGCTGTGGGGTAGTTTGATTAAACACACTAGTTTGGTAATATGCAACGATAACAGCTAACCAATAACCTAACCGCGAAATCCCACCAGACATGGCTGTGATGCATTCCGGGTGTTCCACTGCCATGGGAGCCATTCAAGACAATGTTTGTGACAATGCCAGAAGTGTTGTGCTGTATTTCAGAAGTGGCTCTCTGCTCTGGAAAATGCGTGCCTGTTATGTTTTTTTATGGACGCCATGACCAACCAGACAAGACCACCTGAATAACATTTTTGGAATTGTCTTTGAAATTTCTAGTTTTTATTGGTTGGTTTTGAAAGAAGGACAAGGAAATTGTGGAACATAGACGGAAATCTCACTATGTTCCTGTGTTCCTTCCTACATTAAGATTTGTTTTAAATGACAGTGGGTGAATTGTGTTTCTGTATTGTTGCATGGTGTACAGTGCACTCTTATGAGGTTGTGGCCCCATTATTTATTCATGTCATCCACAATGACCTTACTTTCATCTGTTTAAAGGTCCAAAACACTTTGACATTAGTGTGGAGGTTACTGTCACTTTGGAGGATTGTAGTACTTCAACGTAGTGACATATTCTTCTGGAGTGAAGAAGAGTATTCAGCAATGTGGATGCTTCTTTTCAGGCAGACTGTTCCATTAACTTGACTGGAGTCCAGGAGCAAGAAAGCATCATTAGATTTGTTCATTAGCCTCTCGCTGTGCTCTGTCACCAACACATAATTAGAGCAGAGCTCAGTTGTATCCAAAGTAATTTAAACATAGTTGGTAATTCTCTTTGAGTGTATGTCTGAGTATCTGTCTGACACATAACCAACATTTGTAGGTCAATATTTCAAAACACAGATTTGGATAGACAAAGGGGAAGCCTCGGGGTTTACTTCAGACACACTCCTGCCAAGCCAAGGATTGAGTTAAAATGTCCTAATTGGTTAACAGTAGGAGAGTGAGGCTGGAAAGAGTACAGAACTAGAATGCAATAATGTGAAAATGAGTTAATATCAATACATCCAATCATACCAATATCATCAAAAATTACTTCAATAACTATGAAAGGACTAAGCCAGTTCATAAAAAGGTCTGAAATCTGTTTCCTCGTTAAGACCAAGATATAAAAAAACATCAGATTTCTTAATAATCTCTCTCTGAAGTAACTTACTGAGATGATCACCACCTGATAGACTACTCAACAACCCCCATACACTCATAAGGCTTTTGTTGCTGTTATGACAATTATTGGACATTGTTATGAATGTTATGCCTCTGTCTAAAGAGTTTAACAAATAGCAGTTCACACTTGTTAACAGTCAAAAGCACAGACAGTTTAGTGATGCTATGAAAACAAAATACAATACAATATAAAAATGATTTTTCTTCACAATGAACTTAGGCCAAAACAAAACTAACTTTGTTAAGGGGAGCTACCACACTACCATGATCAGCTATATTTGAATCAGCTCCAGCTGATATGCCCCTGTCCAAAGATCGTCACACTAACTTGGGTAATTGTGGGTATGTTAATACTTAATACCGGGTCATTTCACTCATTTAGAAAGGTTCCTAAGCAAATTTGACAAATCGACCGCACCCAGTGTTATTCACTTCACCTGTCAGTTGTCTGAATGTTATGGCAGATCACTGTAGATAGAAATGAAACTGGAAGATATGATGTACAGGCGCTACTACTAAAGTAAAGTTAGTTGTTTTTTTTTCTCATCTCTGGTGTGTTCTCATTTCTCTCAGTGCAGTTTCATAATGCAACAAACACTAAATGCATTTCTGTTTTTCAGGAGGAAGCAGGAAGGAGTCTTTTACGACACACATTTTTTGTCAGTTACCTAGCAACGGTTTTCTCGAGCTTAACCGCTAGGATGCAGAGCATACCCTGCACTCAACTTCCCGTGTCAAAAACTCACACATTGCTTTTGAAGGCAGCTTTATTTCACATCTTACTGCATTGAAGGGAAAATCAATGACCCATCGGCACGTAGGAGAGTCACACACACACAAACACACATGTGGAGGGAATATACTGCAGTCATACAGGCACAACCATAAAAGAAACATACTCTTGCATGCACATACACACCACATATGCAGCCCCTGACCCCACTCTTTGTTGTGTTTCCAGATGGCTGCTGATTTGTGCCCATCAAACAAAGCTCCCACCCTGCTACAAAAACTCTTGTTTAAATTGAAGAAGTCGCCTGCTGACTTCCTCTGTAAAAACTCTTATCTCCAGAATGCAGAGTGGCATTGGAATGATTTTCTTTATCCAGTGTAAAGCCGAACTGCTTGTTGATCTCTGTTTGACTAAAAGAAAACCCCATCCAAACTCATGTCTGAAACGCTCATCTGGCTGCTCGAACTTCTCCCCTGGACCCCCTCTTGGCTCGCCTAAGCCTTTTTGAGGAAAATTAGGAAAGTACTATTAAAAAAAAAGAAACACATCAAGACATAGTCAGCTGCCAGATGAAATGATGGGATAATTTCATATGGAAATGAGAACGCTGTCGTCCAAGGAAGAATATCTCAGAGCGGCACCAAAGAGCCAGGAGTAATTAAATGTCACTCAGAGGGGGCTGATGTGGTTGGCTACACTTTGACACACAATCTAAATTGTGTCATTGGATAGTCACGTCTTTCTGGGAGAAAAGGAAAAGCCTGTAACTGTGCTGAGTCATGTCCGGTGGGGATATGACTCCTGATGTCCTCTCGCTTCATCAACAGTTGCTGCGTCACACCATCTGGAAGATGAGCCAGTATTTCCCTCAATCTGCATCACTGTTGTGGCCCATTAAGTGTAGTCTGTGCGGTGTTTGTCAGTGCCATTTTGAACTCACAAACATTGTAAAATCTGTAAAATCAGCCATAAATTAACTGCTGCCATGGCTAACATGATGTAGATTACACAAGGTAATTAAGTGCTGTATATTGAATGCATTTATTACATGGCTTTGTTGAATACTAATAATCACAATCAGTCAACTTATAGCGGAATAATGTACGGTGAGCAGGTCATTATTGCAAAATATTGCAAAACAGTCAAGCTTTGTTTAGAAACAACGGCCATCTTGCCGTTAGTATAATAGTCAGATTTATTTTGCCCCTCAGGGCTTAATAAAGTAATTCCTATCCTAGCCATTGCCTCACTGACATTTAGCTAGCAAGTCTTACAAGAGTGGGCTGAATTTGCATAAAAGTTCAGACACAAACAGAGTACAGTAGCTCACAATACAAAGATTCAAACAAGCAGAAGTAAACAGCTGAGGGCCTCAGAAGTGCTCGGTCTTTATATGCCCCCAGATAGATTTTCTGCATAATCCCAGATCCACCAGCCAGTCTAAAGTACAAAGGAGGAGGAGGGCCTGAAGCTGAGGCCCACAGAGCAACACAGCATTTAAGCATTCCCACATGGGGGCTTCTATAAAGTGTACTATATTAATCTTAATTTTTTAATATTTCTTGAATTAAGAGTCTGGATACAAGTATATTGACTGTTAGCATAGACACACAAACACCCATGTGCGTCCAGTAGCAAATGGGCATTTGAAATTCTATTTGAGGCATTTGAAATTCCCATTTAGTGAGTGCCACACACCAAAAAAAAAATTTGTACTCATTTTTTTTGGGCCTTCTCAAGCTTTATTTGTTAGAGGCAGCTGAACAGTGACACGAATGCAGGGAGAAAGAGGGACACAGGTTAGATTTGAACCCTGGCCTTCTGCAGTCAGGACTGAGTGTTCGAACATGGGGTGGCTGCTCTACCAACTGAGTTAAATGCTGCCCCCAAAAATTTATACCCTTAATAATGTAAATTTTGTCATCTGCTGATGTCCTCAAGTAACTATGTGGATCTCCCATGTGCAGTCTAACATGTATGACCTGAGGGATGTTATATGACAAAAAACATGTCGACATATTTTGAAACCCAATCATGTATCAACAGATACAATATGTGTGTGTCAGCTCTTCACAGCTGTATTCATTTGAGACTACTCTGGAGCCAAAAGTAAGCAGATAGAGCTTTATGTCTTCTGTAGTGTGAGGTGATGGCCCACTCACTCTGGTCACTGTGCTGCAGAAAACACTGTACATAAGAAAAGTGCCATTTACACTCAGTGGAACTGTCATTAGTTACACCTGTACAATCCAATCTAATACAACCATAAAGTCTATTTTTACAATGCCTGCAGTGCACAGTTGTTCTAACACTGCCATATAAGTGTTAATCAGGTCATACATTAGTGTTACATAGCAGTCAAAGTCTTGATGTTGTTCCGGACTGCATGAAAGGTTTTTCTTCCCTGTGTCTAAATATGAAAGACAAAAAAATAAAACCATCTCAATATAACACCACCTTTGACTATGACCGTGGTAATAAACACATAATAAAATTTACACATCGTACAGGTGTAGATGTGATTACTTGATTGACTACTCGAAATCTTTTATATCTTGAAAAGCATGTTAGTGGGTGGGGTATATTAAATAGCATGTGAACATTTTGTCCTCAAAGCACCAGGATTAGACTTTGACTTAGACTTTGGCATCTCCAAAACTGCAGCTCCTTTGGGATGTTACCAGTCTGCAATGGTCAGTACCTATCAAAGGAGTACAAACACACACACAGTACATCACAGTTTGTTGCATACGGGTCTGTGTAGCTGCCGACCAGTCAGGGTGCCCATGCTGACTCCTGCCCACTACTAAAAGTTCCAACAATGGGCACCTGAGCATCAGAACTGGACCACGGAACAAAAACATTTGATGAATCATGTTTAGTTTTCACCATGTGAAAGGCCGGGTGTGGCCACATTGAAGAAGAACTAACTACTTCCTTTTTGGCGTTTGAATCCTGAAATTTAACACTTGGAATTGTAGCTTTACTGTTAAACATCATGGAAGAACTGTCGGGAAGGTGCAGGCTGTTGCTATTGACGACAGTCGCCTTAGCTCGATCATTTCATAGTGAATGTAATAAATGCTTAAACAAACAAATCATATACAAAACTACAAGATAGTAGGTTGCATGCAGTCATGTTTAAAGCTTTGGTAAGCGTACATTGTGGCATACAAAGCCTGTAGACATAAGTAATCCAAGGCGCAGTGAAAGATGCCTTCATAATAAAGAAAGGTCTCTGTGTACCTTCTAGGCTCAAGTGAAGCCAGAGTATAATGTGATCATCCATACATTATGGAACATGCAGTGTGCCTCCAGTGTTTTTCTTTGTTTTGTTTTTTTTATATTCCATTTCACTACCGACACGCTCGTCCCACATACAATGATCATATCCTGTTTCCTGTTAGGTAGGTCATATGGAATTAACTTTGACTCCTTGGAAATTGGGCTTTCTGCATTGTTCAGTCGTGTTGGACACTTATCTTGATAATTCAGATGAACTGTGGCTGTATTCTGTAGGTCAGCTCATGACACACAGTAACATTGAAAGACAGCAGATATGAATTAATTCAATCATATAGTCGTGTCATGATGCAGAGTTAAACTGTTCTGCTGAATATGCTCCAATATGGGCCGAGTTATCTTAATAAGTGCCCTGGGGGTGGAAATTGCTTCTTTTTGTCAGAATAACAAGGTATTTGTTATTTCACATGGGAATGTATGCCTGCTTGTGCACAGAGGAGAAATTATATCAGTAGCACTTCATTACCTTGCTTCTGAGGTGATTATTATGATTATATCTAAGGTAATCACTGTTATTGTAATTGCAATACATTGAGATGATTTAGGTGTTTCAGTTTTAACTAACAGTCTATGATGATATTTAACAGGTTAGTAATTTAAATGTATGCACATCTTTCCTTTTATTCCTTCCAACAGATTCAGAAAATACACCTAGAAATTTTTAGTTATGTGCCGTCTCATGTAACATTGTGTTCTTTCACTTCCAGGCTTCGTTCTGCAATTTGTTTTTTTCTTATCCTGTCCTCGCAGACCAATAAAACTTTATTGATATTTTCAGCCGCAGCAACATGTTCCTCCTGGGCTCTCTGAATCCACACAGCTAAGAACAGGAGTTATTAGGGCAAACAGCCCAAGAGACCCGACAGTATAAACCAGAGGAACAAAGATCTGTGAAATGACAACAGCAATGAAAACACACACACAGATGTTAAAACAGATGTTTTATCGCCCAACAGACACCATGTCCAACGTGTTCTGTAAATTTTGCAAAGGCTTCCACTGACTGCTGGGTACTCAGCAAATACGAAAGTCAGCTGTTGTAAATGAGCTAATTGGCCACCAGTGGTCTTGTATTGAAAACTATAATGACTTAGTCAGTTGATACACTGTAAGTATTGACACATATTCTCCTATGTAGTGTAATGAGAGATTCTGCAGGACATTATTTATTTAAATTGACTCGTTCTTTAGTAAATTCTGTAGGGACGACAAAAATAATATCTATATCTAAACTCCTTATTTTAAATATTCTACCATTAAGGTCAATTCAGTTACAAACTTTGTGTGTTGTGGGAAGCACCTGGTTATTTTATCAGACTTTAGAGAGTTGCATTATTTTAACTCATAAGCTGCACAGTACCCATGATGAATAATGCTGACTTTCATCTTTCTACAGTGACTAGCTGATGTTGATTTGTGTGACACATCTAATCAGTAAAATCACATACCACAGCAGACTGTTGCAAATATACTGACATGCAAAATAAGGTTTGGCATCACCTGGAGACTTCTAGACCGTTTCGAGCAGAAAATAGCAGTTTTCATTAGGAAAGGGTTGGCCACACTGCTCAGCACTCTGTATATCATATCAGTCTCTGTGGTACAGACTGAACATAGTGCTGTACTTTTTGAGCCTTGTAGGGGTAGTTCCTGAGGCTAAACCCACAAAATGATTAGATTATTTAATCCCAATATTGGTCATGATTTTCTCATGGTATGGATGGATGCATGGTAGGATCATTCCCTTTCAGTTGTATGAGTGTGTGTAATGTGTAATGTGTGAAGGTTTGCCTGAAGTGACATTTATTCATCTGAGATGTTTTTTTTTGTTTTGTTTTTTGTTTTTTTTACTGCCAAAGTAGCAATTTTGTCTGTTGGGTGGAGCTAATGTTCCACTCAGTAGGTAAAACAGTCACTTACATCGTGCCTTTTTTTTCATTACAGGTTACAGTTCACATTCACACACAGACAGTTAGATGATATGGTTGACACCAATTGTATGAGGAGATGTTGTCATCAGCATCATCATTATCTCATTAAGTGGAGATTGAACCAGGACTTTATTACAAGGACAGAAAGAAAAGGGAAACATCCAGCTTAGCATATTGCTAATTTCCAAAGTTAGACGAAACCATAGCATTCTGCAGCAATATGTCATCCCATCTAGTTTGTGCTTAGCGGGACCATCATTTGTTTTTCATTGACTCAAAACAGGCTATGTAATAAATGCTATCTGACCAGGAAAGGAAGTGATGGATTGCTACATCAAATGATCTCCACAATCACCTGACCTAAACCCAATTGAGATGGTTTCAAATGAGTTGGACTGCAAAGTAAAGGATAAGCAGCTTCACTGCTTAAAGACTACTTAAAGACATTCACTGTTTGAATCTTCAACAATCTACAATCTGATAAGAAGTAAGCAGAAGACTGCTAATTAAAACATATTTTGTCATTTTCCCCACTGCTTTTGTTACAGTGGTCTGACACAGTTGCTGTGGGTTACATCAGATTATAATTTACATACGAACAACAGCTTTAAAGCAACATCATTGGTCATGCAGGATGGGGGCTGAACACGAGAGTAGAACAATGGTGGATTTTCAGCAAGTTGCTGATGTCAGGGGGAGAAAAAGAACGACCCTCGATAGATCATTATTGTGTACTTTCAAGGTGTAAAGGGCAACACTGCAGGCTGCTTACCATTGGAATTGACTGTAATTGACTGTTTCTGACCACTCAAATGTGGTGTTAAACCCTTTATATGTCAGCATGGTGTTCGGTCTTTAAATCCCAACACAGCAGGACTGTGATTTCATTCAGTGTTTTGTCCTGGGTGAATCATTTACAGTTATGTCCCCTGATAGCTGAGACACATATATTTTTTGCTTTCATTAAATAATGCTTCGCTGCACAAGGCCGAAAGTACAAACATGACCTCTTCTGGTACAATTAATCGCATCTGGATGGGCCTTTATATAACCCTTGGTATTTTACAGAGTCGTTCTTTGCTCAGGGGTGTAGTGTAAATGTCAAACTAACTGTAAGTGGAGCGGTTTGGTGCACATTGTGCCTGAGACATGAAATATAGGCTGTGAAATAGATGCTGATTGCTGACACTGATGTCTTTGTGAGAGGGCAGTGTTGGCCGACAGTGACAGCACACCAGCTAATACAGTAGATGTGACTGAGCAGGAAGAGCAAAGCAGCACAGTGATTACTCAGTCAGATATCTTCTTAAAGGCACATGATGTGTGTAGTAGTATTTTCAGTTAAATGTGTAATGTCATCAACCTATTTAGCCTGAAATCCAAGCTCTTTTTGGAGTCATACTATGATACATTTTGATACATTTTTATTGTATTAACTAGTAACTACAAGTTTGTTTTCCTAAAGGTGCTCATAGAGAAACATACTGACATTTGTGCCTGGATTATGTATTGAGTATTTATTTATTTATTAGACCTATTTTCAGTGCAGACATTCACATTAACTCAATAAAACTGCAGAGATTTAGAAATCATAACATTCTAATCCACAACCCGAAACCCCAGGGAAAGTATTAACATGCCAATTGAAATGTATGTACTTTGTGGAGAAGCCTTTGTTTGCAAGACGCTGGGACCCACATGGAAAGAACCTATATGAGGATATCTGTGCATATATGCTGCACATATACATCACATATGTGCATATATGATAATATATATGCCGCATATATATAGCATATATGAGTATATATGCCACATAGCTGTATATAGGCCAAATTCAGGTGCATATATGTGCATATACAGGGCATTTAGTTCTCCTATATTGCTTCTTTATATCCACATACCAGCCCTATATTTACATACAAGGTTCTCCTATATAATTGATGGTTATTTTAAAGTGTTGACTAGGTATTTATATAGGTTAACATATAGGGATGGCTCAGTGGTAGAGTGGGTCGTCTAATAACCCAAATGTTGGTGGTTTGTTTCCTGGCCTCATGTGTAAATGTGATTAATAAAGTTTCTAAATAAATTATATAGGTGAACATATAAGTACATATACAGTATAGGTGAGCATATATGACCCTATGTGTATGTATATGTGCATAAAGGTACCTATATGTACATGTAATATATATTATTAATATACATATAATATGAAAACAGCCAAGTTTATGTATGTGGCATATATTTGAAACCTATATTAAAACTTATAGGTTTTTTCTGTGTGTGGTGGATGGGGATCAACATGGGCACCCTGACTGGTCTGCAGCCCCATATGCAACAAACTGTGATGCACTGTGTGTTCTTGTACTTGTACTTACTTGGACCACTTTTGATATCGGTGTGTATACATTAGAGTGACATTTGGTAAACATCATTGTGTATTTCATGTTGTGTATTTAAAGTTTCTAGATGCATCTAATTATAGGTTTCAACTTTATATCCTTCATTCAGTGCATGTACACACCACAACAAGGACAATCAGGCACAGGGTGCAGATTAATTGTTTAGGAGACCCTGAATTTCTTTAAACACTGATGTTTTTAAAACTTCACTGTTGACAAATGTGCCCTGTCATCCATAGACAAACAAATAATACACAAATCCAACACACCCGGGCTAAAACTGTCCCCCTTTCAGGTGTAAATCATACCCAGCATCCTGCAGTGTCTGTTCACTTCCTCACCTCGATATTCATCCAGTCCCGGACTTCAGGTGGGCGACTGCTGTCATAAATCAGCCAGACAAATGGAAGGGACATGAATAGAATAGAGATATTTCAACTAGCTATCAATTACCCTGCAATGCATAACTCTGCCAGCTGTCTGCAGCACAATGACATACATGACGCATGTGTGTGTATATATATATATATATATATATACACACACACACTCACACTGTGCTTACAGATTCATATTACAGTAAGCACAATAAAAGAGCAGACAGGATTTTTTTTTTTTTAAGAAACCAAACAGTAGATCTGGGCTCTCTGTTCAGTTGTGCTTACTAATCACTGCTGTCAAAGGATCCAGACAGCTGCTAAATGCTGCTGCTGCTGCCTGGAATACACGGGAGAGAGAAGCTGAGAGCAGGACTTGCTGCCTACTGTAGCTGAACAATGATAAGATAAAAAGCTTAAAAGGGTAAAGCGCAGCTGTGAAGAAATAATGTGAGCATGTATGATACGAGAACACAGATGCATACACACAAATACGTAGGTTTACTGTACATTGCAACTGTGTGCAGCTGTGGAACAGATATGAATGATTGTAGAGTGGGGGCATGTTTAGTCAGGCATATTTACAATCATCATTATAAGAAAACATGTGCAGCTGGGAGATGAGTTACATTTCAACTAGAAAACTTGATCAAACTCTCTTAATTGGAAAAACTTTCAACAACTCGTTCAACTTTTTTAAGGTCTAAAATAAAAATTGCTTCTAATTTGTGTCAAACATCTGGGACAAAAACATTTTAATGTGGTGCTTTTGATTTTTTTTCCTTCAGCCACAATGTCCAAACTGCTGGACTCTTTGTAGAGTTAAATATGAAACATCAGACAAAGACATTTCCTCTGAAAACAAAGAGACAAATATCAGCTCAGAAAACCAATTATTACTGGTATTACTATACATGTATGTATTTCTATTCTAGAGACAATATTTTTTATGAGTTTAGTAGGGTGTTTTTTTTTTTTTACAACTTTATGATACTGACTTGACTCTTCACTCTGCCTTTGTTGGTGCCTTTGTATCTATCTATCTATCTATCTATCTATCTATCTATCTATCTATCTATCTATCTATCTATCTATCTATCTATCTATCTATCTATCTAACTATCTATCTATCATTTGATAAGGTTTTTACACTTTCCTAAAAAGTATAAAAGAAATGTCAAATGGGACAAAGCACCACTGAACAAAAACAAAACTATCAGCAGACAGTAACTGCCCTCTCATTAATTCTTGAAACAAACATGATTGCCATATTTCCATCAGGATTTCATGTTTTTCCATCATTTGGGGTTTCACTGGTGCTCTTTTTATTTCGTCATCTTGTGTTGTCTGCTGCTTTAATGGGACCTGACTGGAGAGTTAAGACCAAGTGTATATCTCAATGAATCGACTCCTGACACTCAGAATCAGAATCACTTTATCAGCCAGGTGTGTGTACACACACACACACAAGGAATTTGACTCCGGTTCACTTTGTTCTCCTTGGTACGTACAGTGTGTGTGTGTGTGTGTGTGTGTGTACATATAGATATATAGAGATATGTATATCTATCTTTTGACAGACATTTGTAGACTGGGTAAATGACTGACAATATTGCTATGGTGCAGGTGATGGAATAAATATGATTTCTACTGGTTGTGTTCTGTACATGAGGTAGGTGGATATAACAGTACATACATTTCTATGTACAACAGGATGTGACAGTATATACAGTGTATACATATCTATGTAATAATTACACAACAGTTATTAATGGAAAAACACATTCAGTCAGATTGTCTTGTTCTTGATGGAAACTTGAGCAGTGATTTGTTCCACTGGTAACAGAAACGTATTGATTCATGTACCTTGAAGTACAACACAGAAGAAAATGTGACTCATCTATTCCATTGATTATTTTTCCATGCATGGAAAATGTGACTCACTTGTTTTTAATTATTCTTAGATTGTGTAACATCTTTGAATCTTTTCTTGATGTGACACATGCTAATATTTTCAAAAAGATATTTTCAGACCATCTTCTCAAACTTGGATAAAAACCTACAGTATAATAAACAATACACCATTATTATATAAAATGCATATCATGCCTCTATTTAAGATTCATGATGAAGTGAGAACATTTTCAAATAAAAATGCTGTAACAGTGCAAACAGTGAGCCCAGAGAGAGTTGCAGTAGTTATCTGACCTTCAAAGAACTCCACATACTTTGATGTTACTTTTATCTCAGCACAGTTTCATTTCAATTCTCTGCATGATCAGCCTGGATATATCTCCTCCTCCCATATACTCCACATTGTTCCATCTGCTCGTTTAACTATTCTATCTGATGAAAGACTTACACAAGGTGTGAAGATAACACATCTTGCAGGAGGACATCCCAAGGATGCACACCAGCTCATGAATCCAAAACATGAGCACGTACCTACACATCTGACTGTACAGATAGGTATGGACATATAGAAAGTTGAAGGATATTAGAAGTATGATTCATGAGCTGGGGGACACCCCTCCCTCCGCATGCATTCATCACACATCTCTTAAACAGTCGTGAAATGATTAAAATGTGCATTGAATCCTTCCCTTGGCACTGCTCAACTTTTCAGCGTGTCGGTCATACGGTGTTCCACAATGTGAAAAATATTATAGAAGGTGAAATACTGATGAATGTGTCATGTCTGAAGGACAACGCTAAGTGGAAGATGAACATCGGTCTGCATCCCTACTTTCATTCTTAGCTCATTTATTCTGAACGAGGAAGTCAGGATCCACCCCGTCCATTAAAACTGCTTTGGCAATCAGTTCTCTTGACACAAAATAAGACATCCACTGTGTGACAAATGATACAAATGATAGCATCATAAAGATTTTTAAAGGATGGCAGCCACCTTAAGTCCAAAGTGACAAATTTATACCACCACTATGCCTATTAATCTTACGTTTAATTTGACACGTGTCAAAGATTTCTCGTTGTCACGCTTATGACCAGGGTAATCTGTATAAATAGATATCTGCATAGGAATGCAGAATCTGTAGGCAAGGGACCAAGATTTTGGTTCTGGTTTCTGCTTGTAGTCCGTCAATCATGTTTGAGTATTACATGCAGGTAAACAGTCCACGTGGAGAGCAAAACAGGCAGAATGAATAGGCCAAAATGCAGTCTCGGAATCCATCTGCTGTCATCTGACAACAATTACGTAACTAATTAAGATACCAGTTTATTAAAAATACTTTTCTCACATCTTGAGTTGCTAATTGAACTGCAAACAATGAGAAATGAAGAAGAAGAAGAAGAAGAAGAAGAAGAAGAAGAAGAAGAAGAAGAAAAAGCCCCATTGCTCCTAGAGACTAAATCATTGTCAAATGATCATAGATGAGTTCTGAGACTGAAGCCAGGGCTATGGGTGATTCAATGTCGATTCATGTATGTCTCATAAAAGTGGGTGATTTATTACAGACATAGATATATATGTCAACACTTTGTCAATTGAATACCCATTTGAGTTGGAGTTGTTTCTGCAGTATCATCACTAGTAATGTGTTTCTGCCTATGACATTAAATCTAGCCAACTTTGCACACAATAAATCATGATAAGATGATTGCTATCAATTCAATCAGTTCAGCATATTAAGGCTTTCCTTTCAATTTCAATGACCCCATGACCTCTACTCCTCTGGTGTTACCTTCAGAAGCAGATTTATATTCATAGCTTCTTTATTCAGAGATTCTACAAATAGCAGGACCAGTAATTAGATGTGTTTGTTCCCTTCAACACTTTTTTTAATGTGCGTTGTAATAAACACTGCAGCCTCTGTTAGCTGCTCGCTCTGTTCTAAAGTATTTTTAAAATGTATACAATGTGAGGGCGAAGTGAGCTCTTATGAGCCATGAGGGTCTTCTTGGAGGTTGCTGTGCTGATAAAGATGCTGCTGGAGAGTCAAGCTTTTTACTGAACGTGGGCAGCCTGCATCCCTGACCAGATGGAAAAATCTGACTCAAGGACATGAATGAGATATTGTTCTTTTTGGCACTGAAATTCACAAGCCTCTGGACAACTGGTAACTTAAGCATGATCTGAAATGGATGTTGTCAGTGGGCAAAGAATGTATTTCTTTGTCAGGCGAGCGATGTAACAATTTCTTACATGCCAAAATTATCATGAAAGCAAGAGCTGTTTAATTTCAACAAAGAAAGAGACATTCTAAGTTCACATACATAACTGACCTCATAGAATCAGTTCCCAAGGCTCCTACCTCAGGGGGTCTCCCTTTAAAAACCCCAATGACGCACTCGCAAAACAAAACCCTGTGACTCATACCTCATTGTTATTCTCACATCTATAAAAAACACCACACAATGGGCCCTGCAGTTGATAATTTCTAACATTATCACAAGCTAATATGGGGAGGTTACGCACTAAAATATCTCTCTGAGTAGAATGGAAACCTTGACTTGAACTTCCACAGTGAGGGGAAAGCTGGTGGTGGTTGACTATGTTTCAGAGTGAGAATGAAACAGCAGGTCTAGTTGTTGTTCGGTGTTCAACTCAATGTCCATCAGCTCTGTGATGTTTTTTTGTACATTAACCTATGTATATCCTGCAATAAACTTCTCAGGCCAAAAAAAAAGTACCTACAACATACATAACATAGGTTATATTATGTTAGGTACATAACATAAGTTAAAAGGTTGACTTTTAGTTTCAAATATGAACAGCAGTGTACTGGAGAGATGTTTGTTTAACCCACCCACCCACACACAACTCCTGCAAATGTGGACTTTCTCCTTTTTCATACAACTTAATACTACTTCAATGCACATCACAAGTGTCTCATCTCAAACTCAATTATGCAGAAGAGGCCCGCCCATAATAATATAGAGGGTACCCACAGCTCCATACTTTGAACCAAGCTGCAATATTTGAAGACTTGGTGTGAGTAAGGGCAAGTGACTATTTTTGGTAATTTCAACACCCTTGGTTGGCAAATGGCCACCCTCCTGTACCTCTGTGAGGTCACGAACCATCTCGTCCTCACTCAGCCATTCAGAAGACATCACCCTACATCACAGATCACATTACTGTGGCATTCGGGCAATCAGCAGAGACCTGGAGTGCATCTAACTTTCTCTGTTCTCTGAAGTCAGAAAAAGACGCTAAAGATACCCAGCTCACCGTACATTCCTGTACAAAACTTCTAAACTAACCATGATAAATTGATGAAACTCACACATTTTATAGTTGAATAGTTGTGCTTAGTGATGACATATGTGTTGTTTGTGGAGGAGTTGTCGAAATGCGAAATTACAGCATGAAAAATGCAGGCACCATATTTGATCATACGCCCTGTTCACCTAAAAAAGGAAGTGTCCATTTTTGGACATATGCCCGATGCGCCTAACAATACATGCTCATAGCATTTTCTTGATAAAAAAAAGCTAAACAACTAAAGACATTATGTTTTAATGTTGCCAAAGGTTTTTATAATACTATACAGTGATTCAGAGATAATTTTAACTGATTTGTAGCCATAAATAGTGAAAATTTGTGATTTTTGTCAGTTCGTGACCTTTTAACGACTGTTATATCATCAGTGATGATGATGAGGAGGATGGTGATGATGTGGCAGACCCTGATTTTGTCCCACCCACCCACAACCAGGACCACTGTGTGTTATAATATGTGCATATAATGTGATACAATTTATTTAGAAAGTCTGTATCAGCACTTGTGTTCTAAAAGTGATGTTCTAATGTGAATCACACATGTTCCTTTCACCTTATAGGTGTTTTTTGTTGTATATTTTACATGCACACTTAATGGATTTCTTTTTTACCACTTAAGGGCAAGGAACCAAATATGGTAACTTTGTTTACTTTCGCTTTCTACCGGACAATGGAAATTTTTGAAAATGTTGAAAACAGAAATAAACTCTGGTTATGGCCCCCAATAACATTCTAAAGTTGATTTTTGAAATTCATAGTATTTCAACGAGTGCCCTATAAAGGGATAAACCATAAATTCAACAGAGTCAACAGCCTGATCGAGTTCAACTACAAGATGCTCATCAGTACTAAATACAGAGCTTCGGCTCATGCGCTGAAATATGCCACACTGTTTCATGTGCAAATGAAGCAATCTACTAGTAATTAGTGTAAATTAATCCTTCCACTTCCTCATATCCTTCTTAATCACTTACACCTTTCATCGTCCGTCTTCAGCTATTATTTCTTTCCTGCTTGTCTATCATACTTGACGTGACTGCAGCAAACTTTATCTCTTGCTAGGTTCATTTAAAGTTCAGACAAGCAGACAATATTATTTGTATTATATAGGAAACGATTTGAGCATTAAATCGTAATAAAAGGTAACATTCTCAACCATGTAGAAGTATAATGTACAACTCCTCCATGCTGAATCTGTTTTTTTACGCGTGTCATCTATTTCTTCCACATCAATAAAGCTTCTGATCAGCTCTGAAATTGTACATGATGTTCCTTTACTGTGAGTCACCCATTCACATGAGTTGTACTTTCTGACCTTGAGTGGGTGTGAAGACATACAAAGTACTGTAAATGCAGACGTGCACACACCCCTGACCAGTGAGGTGGATGATCAGCCATGAGAGGTCATTATCTGAGACCTTATGCTTGGCTAGGCTCTGGCATTATCACTACAAAACACTGTGACATACAGTGGGGTCACATGTCTCAGACTGAGATCACAGATGGCTGAGCAGATGAAATACCACCGTGCGTCGTGGGCGACATGTTTTAAGGAATAGGAGGGAATCAAAGGACGGAGATACTTGACCACAGATTTTCTCCCTTTCTGCTTTTTCACATCACTTTTAAAGCTGTGTGTGATGAATGGAAAGAGAATCATATCATCAGCTGATTCTACATTTCCCCTACAGCAGAACCACCTTGTTTCCAGCTTCGACTGGCAGATGTTTTCAGTAAAAAAAAAAAAAAAAAAAAAAAAAAAAGGCTCCGATAATCCCACTGCATGCCCAAAAGCAAATGGCCCACAGACACACAGACACAGTCAGTGAGCTGGTCAATAATTAGCAGCCAGAGTCCTAGATAGGATTCTCAGGAGAAAGTGGAAACCACAACAGTTGGTTTTACTCATATACTGATCTTCTTTTTCACGTTTTCTTTTCATTGTATCTGACCCTGCAGCCGCTCAGCGAGGTTTAAGAGGTTAAATAAAAATTATAACTATATTCATCTCTGTTGGTCATATCACAAATCACTGTTTTTGTTTAACCAGCTACATGTAAAACTGGGTTGGCCCAGTACAGGACAAGAAGAAGAAGAAAGTATAGACTTTAGCAATTTAGTTACAACATTAACCATTTAGACAGCAATAGCTAACAACTATCTACAACCATGTGCTGTTGAGTATATTTAGTAATACAAAGGCACATAGATTATTGTGCAGTAACTTGAATTGTATAGATGTACTTAATGTTCACAAGAAATGTTACATGTATGAACTATATATAACAAAGAAATGGATATCAAGTGAAGATGAGCATTATAGATTATAGAAAACAGATGGATGGATATCAAATGGATGAGCTCAAACCTTTGACTGAAATGTTGTTGAATTTTAACATGACCAGGTCCAAGCTGCTTGAATTACACAGTTCCAGTGTCAAGCTTTTAAACTGATTTTTCTGTCTCTGTTCTAGCTGAATGAGACTCTCAGTCTGTTGTACAGGGCTCCTCCATGTAACACCAAAGAACAGAAGATAAGGCGTTACAGACTGTGTTGTGCTAGAGACGGTTCAGAAAGAATTTAAAGTTTTAGTTCAGTTGTTATAAATCATCTTTGGTGAAACCAGACCAGAAATGTAATTTGAGTGTTCAGTGACTATGAGGCAGCAGTGGCTAAACCCCTCATTTCTCAACCATCTCTATGTCTATCTCTGATAAATTATATTAAAAGGAGAACACTGCTCAGAACTTATAACGAGGGTCAAAATTTTTGCCCCAGACTTTAACTTTAGACAATGTAGAACATTTTTGATCTACCATTAGAGATTTAACATTTTACTCACATATGAAGTATATTTACTGGATTTCAAAGTCAGTTCAACAGGTATAGATCTAGCACCCTCTTTTGGCGAGCCGCCACTGATGGGCTTTGACTCCTCTCTGTCATCCGTTTCTTCCCCCTGTCTGCTGCCTCCTCCTCCCGCCTCCCCCTCCCGTCTCTTCCCCTCAATCTCTCCATGTTTTCCAGTCGTCTTTGAAATGAGGACAGATACTGTAGGGTGTGGGGATGCGCCAGTGAGCCCCATAGAAAATGTATTAGCAGCTCTTGTGTTGGCCAGCCAAAACTGTGATAGCTTAAGCACTTTTTTCATGGTGAGATGTCAAATGGATGTGTCATGCTTGATGAAAATAATTTGTACTCAGTTTCCTGTCCCTCTCTGTTCCTGTTATCAGCTGTGTGTGTGTGTGTGTGTGTGTGTGTGTGTGTGTGTGTACTTGTGTTACCAAGCCATCTGTATTGGCATTTATGCATCAAAGCACTCGTGAAAAATATTCTCATATTCATTCACATCTGTGCATGTGTGTGGACAGTGGACAGATGTGTGCCTTTATATTAATGTGTGTGTGTGTGTTCATGCTCATTCAGCATCCCTTTCATGGTTGAACCCCCTCTCATTTCCAAATGCGCAGAGGGCAACTCTCCTCTACTTCACTCTAATGAACCACGAACACTCGACTAATGATTATATGATCTCTAACACAGACGCACACCGACACAGGCACTCAGAGATGAATACATTAAGCTGTGTGGCGTCCTCTGAATGTGTAAAAAGAGGCAAATCAGTGCGGTACAGTCTGTGATAAACACATGACTTACATAAAGTCTCATTAGCTTGTGGAGAAGCAGACTGAAGTCAGATTTAATCTCTGTGTTTATGATCCTGCAGACGTCCTGCTGCGATGCCACCAGTTTAGCTCATCTCTATTAAAATAGCAGTGTGACATTATTATAGATATCATATTTTACAATGTTAGTGTTTTTAATTCACAAAGGTGGTTCAATTAAAGTAAGAATACTTTTTTTGGTGTTTTTACCTCAACTGCTTGATCTAAACATTGACACACCTTTATGAGTCTCCAGTAAAGACTCTTGATCATTCTGGACTAATTTGCCATGAATTCTGGGTAAAACAGATCTTTTTCTTCACTCCAGCAGAAAACTACAGGAACATTTTATTATTAAAATTCAATTAAAAAAATGCAGCAATGAAAAAGAACTTTCATCTGTATCCATTCTTGGTGCCGTGCAGGCCTTTAGCAGAGCTGAGATACTGTGGCTTCTTAATGTCAGTGCTAAATACTTCAACCAACTTGTCAGTCAGGATCTTTGGACAAAGAAAACAACCGACAGTGTCCTCATCGCTGTACTCTCTAAAAACTCCACTTCTCATTCCATGCTATGTGAAATTGTTAATAACCCACATATTATTAGCTATGTTTTCACTGATAGTGAACTTCCACATATTGGATTGAAAGGTGTCTCTCAGTTCTGAGTTAGCCCTTTGGGTTAAGATGACTAACCAACCAATTCTGAATTAATTTAGGTGTGACGACTGATGGAACCTGGTTTTACCCACACAGTACAATCCAATATGGAGGCACTGGAGTACAACCTACACGGTGTAAATAAAGAGTTAATACTTTATTCTTAGATGTACCTTTTGTGCTTTCAAAGCTGTAGAACTGGACAAACAATGCTGTTTGTGCGGCCTGTCTCGTCAGAATGTCGAGCTTACACCGGCTATGTCAAAACATGTCTAAAATCAAAAGAGCTCCCAATAATGTCATATGCTTCCCTCTGTTACAGGCCTGTTGGATTGGATTGCTTCGCTGCAAAGAATTTCAGCTGAGTTTGTGAAGGATGAATGCTTCAAGGTGTAAAAAACTGATCAGAGATCACCTGTAAGAAAGTAGCACAGCAGCTTGATCAGTGACGCTTCAGACCGTGATGCGGTAGGTACCCCCATCAGGGCTCCACAGTCAAGGAACTGCTTAGGAACGATTCACATGCAACAACTGTTTCAACTTTAAAGCTTGTTAAAAAACATTTCACATTTTACCTAACGGACCTTAAGAAACAGAAGTTAAAATTTAAGTTAATATTGGCTTTTGGTTTCACAAGCTCGTCCATGTGCAGACCTCCTCACTCTTTACACGTCACCTGGCTGTTGTAAGGTTCCTATATTTGATGACTTGAGAGTGAGAGCGGGTTTAATAGAAACGTGTACAATAGGTGAAGGATATCTTTGCCTGTGAATGTAGCTCCATATTTCTGCTGCTTCCCTCAGCAGTCTGCTGTTAAACCATGAGTCACTGGCTGGAGAGAGAGGGACACACACACACAGACACACTCAGACATCAATCCTGGTGATAAGAATATGCGAAAATAGCATCTTTAATCTTTCTTAGTTTGTGTGTCACTTCATGCTTACTTTGACAGATGACAGTGCAGAGACGCAGAAGGAAATAAGGGGAGAGACGGATGACATGTGATGGTGATCCTGGGACAGACGGCGGGATTGCATCATATGTTTCCTGTCCATCTCAGCCACTGGGATGACTGTTTCCTCTCCTCTAACGAATGACTGAATGTGTTTTTGTGCCCAGTTGTAAACTGAAGTCTCCAGAGCTCACCACATCAGTAGTTATCTCTCTGTTGAAATTAATAAAAAAGGTTTTTTTTGCCTGTGCTAAAACATATATCAAAAAATGAATAAAAAAAATAGAAATTGAGGTTAGTGTCTTCCTTTTACCCTCACTGGATCCCTGTGATTTTTGGAAATCACTGTAAGTGAATGTTGACAGGGAAACACTGTACTGTAGACCCAGCATTTGAGATTTCGACTAAAGTCACCAAAATGGGTTAAGGGTTAGGGTTGACTGGTGTTTTGATTGGATTTTTCCTTAAAGACCTGGGGCTTGTCTTCACTTGTCATCAAGAAAATGAGACTTATATTGTTATCAAGAACTTGAGATTTGACTTGGACCCCAGACACAGCTCTGGGAAAATCAAGATTTTCTTTGGAACAAGAATTGATGGATAGATTTTTTTTTCAAATAGTTGCTCGACTGCATTTTAAGCAATCACACTAATCTGTTGAGGTTGCAGATTTCAGCCTTTTCCGTTTTCCAGGTTTTCTTGTGATTATTGAACCCAGCCATCAGAAACGCTGAGTGCTCATTGACACTGTGCTGTTGTCTTATGAAAAAATAGGATATTGAAAATGAAAAGTTGTTACAGAGGGCATATTTATCTATGTCTATATTTCATAGATGTAAAATGATGACCATGACGTTATATTTTTTCATAGTTAAATTAAATTTTAGGAACAGAAGTCCTGCTGATCATAAAAGCAGCTCCTGCTATTCACAGCGAGATCATTAAATCAATGTACAACATGATTAAACCTCCATTAATCTCTGTCTTTGGAGGAGCTGTGGCGGATGGAGGTGGAATGAAATGGAGAATACAGAGTGGGCTCCAAAGTAAGGCGTCAAATCCTTGAATAGAGCGAAGAGGAGAAAAATGCCTTTGATGTGCTGTAAATGCATTAACGTTCTCCCGTTTCTAGCAGGAGGTAATTGGAGTGTTGGTTTGCTGAGGTTTAACTTTCAGCTGAGGGTTTTATGGTAATTGATTTCTTTTTATAATAAAAGGATTTTTCCATGGGTTAGTGCCTCACACTAATAAAAGGCTTAATCCTTAATCCTAATGTAAACAAAACACATTTATCTTTAAAGAGGAGGGAATGTATTTTAAGGTATGATGGTTTGAGGAAGATGATAAAATATTTCAGTTTCCGAGGAGATATGATGATGAGGTATTTGATCAAAATAAATCTGGAGTTTAATTACATTATTCTTTGATTAACTAATCCTCTATCCACAATTTTCTCTCTCAAACATAAACTCACACATGCAATGACTGCTCATATTTTACTGCATTCTTGCTGCAGAGATATTGTCCCTCAAAATGATCTAATAAATTGTACTATAATCTATATATGTGTCCAAACCTAGTTTATTTAACACAGTCCCACTGCCCCAGCTGCAGCTGCCTGCTTGTGCAGATTTTCTAGTCGACAAATAACTTTTAATCTTTATGCACTACCACAGTGGGTAGTTGTGCATAGTCAGGGGTAGTCGGGGTCCTGTCAGGGTCTTTCCAATGCTCAATCATCCATCCATTCTCTGTAACTGCATATCTTCATCAGGGTGCAGTGGGGCTAGACCATATCCCACTTTGGGCAAGAGGCCGGGAAAAGTTCATCACTGGTCACATAGAGACAAAGAACTGTTCACACTCACATCCACACCTAAGTACAGTTTAGAGTCACCAGTTAACCTGTTAAGGTCATGTCATTGGACTGTGGGAAGAAACTGGAATAAAATGCAGGCACAGGGAAAACATGCAAACTCCACACAGAAAGGTCAAAGGTGAGGCCTGAACCAGGAACCGTCATGCTGTGGAGCGACAGGCTAACCACGTGCCACCCGAATAACAAAATGTATAAAAAGAAAATCATGCAGAAAATGTCAAAAAGAATAAATAAAAAAGGAAAATGTGAGCAGCTAAAAGAGCTCAAATATAGAATAGATTATATATGAGATCAAATCAAATGTAATATAAAACAGTACTGCTCCAAAAATAGGAGGCAGTGAACTTCCATAACAGTAATACAGATTAGGTATTGGTTACAGGTTACAATCTGACCACGAGATCATTTTTGTCTCTGTATCTCACTCTCTGCAATATGAGGTAGCATCATAGAGCTCTGTGTGCCCCCAGAAGAGAATAAACAGCTAGTGTCTGCACAATGGAGACACATTCACTTTCATTCAAACCTGAAAGTTTAAAAACTCTCTAAAGCTCTCCTCGGCTGACATGCTACATGACTACCCGTCATCTCCAGTTCACCAAGACTACTGAAGCAGCTGTGTGTCGGCTAGCACGTAGCTTCTAGCACACCACCTGGTTCTCTTCTTCTTCATGCTGGACTGAGACGGAATTCCGCAGTCACTCACTATCACCTCTTAAGCCACAAATGTGGGTATTACAAGAATATTGGGCAATGTCAAACGGATGCTGACATTTTAGTTTCAAAAATAGAAAGTGAAAGCTGTTTCATTTCACTGTTATGTGTCATCACATTGTGAACATTGACTAATTCAACATCTAACTGTTATCGCATTCCTTTTAAAGCAGATTTGGGAACAATCCCTATAAAAAACAAACATTTGTGGATGACACAAAATATTCTATACATCAGCAGATATAAACCTTTTCTGATCAGTTTTCTAAAAGCTTTGAAGTAACCAAACACGATGGTGAGAGCATGGATCTGTATTGATCTGCCCTATTCAGCAGTTTCATCCTGTTGTACATAAGTACAACTGATGTAGCCCAGCAGTATTTATTCACTGCTTGTGATGATGGTTTTTGAAATGGAGCTAAAAATATAAAATAAAACAATGTTCCATCTTTTCAGACATTACAGTAACAGTTTAATGCGGCTGCATTACAGTAGAACGGGATGTGGCAGGACACAAGACAAGTGACCTTTCTGAGGGCTACACTGCACCCAGAGTGACACACACGTACAATCCCTGCAGGGACATTTACAACAAAAATCCACTGCAAGCAGTCTGAATTATGAGCTGCTGCTAATCTTGCAATCACACTTGATTCTAATTCATCATCCGAGCAGCTATGATTAGCTTCTGGAGCGGCCACCGCTCCCCATGTTCTGATAACACTGCTGAGATATTCACAGGCCTCTGCTTTGGCCTTATCTTATTTAGCTCGAGGCCGTGTGACACACAGACTCTCTAAACAAGAGCACAGCCGACACAAAAAGCCTTGAAAGCATAATTTAAAATGCAGCAGATGGTGCGTAGTGATGTAACAGCAGCTGAGCTGAAGGTGTAAGGTGGTTCAGAGCAGAATGGATTAACAATGATGTACCCTCACTGCCCTGAAGAGTGTAAAACAATCCACTAGCCCCCTACACACACACACACACACACACACACAATCTGTAATGTCCAGCTTGTTGTGTACTATTGTCCTTGTCACTGGCTTAATGACACATTAACCTGTCAGTGATGCGCCTTCCCAGCAGTCTGCAACATATAGGACCGTGACACTATCTGAACTGTGTAGGAGCCTGGACCAATAAGGAGAAGCCACAGATGCAAACATACACACTCCCTCACTGGCTTCCCACCACGGTTTGTTGAAAGATTGGAATTGATTCCCAAAATGAGGATGAATTCCCAAGAATCCTCTACTTCCTCCTTCGCCCATGACTGTACACCTGTATTTCAACATTTGTACAGTCAAAACATTCAACAACAACAACATTCCAGTCAGAGGGTGCTGAGTATCCAAACGCCCTCTTCCCTAGTTCAGTACGGACATTCGGTACAGATAAAATATAAAAGTCCCTTGAACGCAGTGAATATTATCCCTCACACTTTCTAGAAATAAAAGATCAGTGTTATGATGGAAGCAACCCGAGAACTGTCTTGAACTGTATATGAAAATATACAAGCGGCGTGTTGCACCAAGGGAGGATTATCTGTGTTGTTTTCTGTCACAGCCGTGCATTTAAATTTAAATGCCACCTCCAGGTAAAGTATTACACGTTTGGCTCGTGAGCTTGAGCTGCTGCGCGTATGTTATCATGAAGTTAAAGGATGGCTGGCATCCCACAGAGACAGTCTTCTGTATGATCAAGCATCAGTGTCTTCTTGAACGGACACTCGCCATGTCTCTTCTCCCGCTCATCATGTTTGTGTTGCTTTCAAGTGTCTGGAAGTTACTATCCTCATGTGTTTACTCCACTTCTCCTCAAAACTGAAAGTGTCTTTCATCATGAATCTGACAACAAGTCTCTGCAGCAGTACCTCAGCCTACATGGCTTGGGAACTGAAGGTTGCAGCACGGACCACAGGATGGAGCTTGGACTGCTAGTTGGAGAGGAAGTTCACTTCCTGGGTGCTGTTGACGTGCCCTTGAGGAACATACCCAACTGCTCTGTGTAACTACTGCTACATGGTCAACATAGAAGCTAAATACACAAAATAAATCACAGAAAACAACTGGGAGAGTGTCACAGTTTAGTCCATGAAGTCCACCTGATGTCAGGCTGAGTTTCTCCTCATCGCTCGACACAAATCTGGTGTTTTTGTCAGATGTTGTCAGTTTTTGTCTTTTCACTGACATTCTTCATGTACGTCATCACGCTTTATTCATAAGTTGTTTTTTTTTTAATATTATTTTTTTGTCCTTTCCAAGCTTTATTTGATAGAACAGCTGAAGAGTGACCAGGGGTGAGATGGGAAATGACAGCTGCTCTACCGACTGAGCTACACGCTGCCCGTTTCTGTTGCACTTTGTTGCATTTTGGTTTTATCAATACACAAACTTTTACACTTCAGCTAACAAGGTTTATTGTGATAGTTCAGCTTTATTATTTTTTCAGTTTTCTGAGTTACCTGTTTCTTCCCTCATATACTGACCTGCAACTTCTCATCTCCTTATTTCCTGTGAAGTTCTTTTTATTTTTTATTTTCTCACAGCTGCCCAACAGACCTGCAGGCTACTACTGTCTATAGTCAAATTTAGCATAAAGTCTCTTTCCTGCTCTCAATATTAGTTGATTAATTGAAATATAAATATAACAAATATAACTTAATTGACATCAATTTACAGAAGAAAAATATTACAATAGACATTACAAACAGTACTAGACACTCAAGTGAAAGGTTAAAAATGAAAAACCTTCAATAAATATGGTTTAGTACCGCAAAGACACTGTGAAAAAAGGATTAGACCGAATTAGATCTGTAACCCAATGCTCTAGACCTTTGTGTTCTCCTTCTTACATAATGTTTATTGGTTAATGTTCTAAGGTTAACTAAGCCTAACTGCTTCTTGTTCTAGTTTGTGGTTCCACTAGAAGCCCTGCAGAATGTTTCAAAAGCACGTCTCCACTCTGCCTCACATACAATCTTTTGTTTCATCAGCTATATTTTTGCTTGTCCAGAGTTTACTCCTACTCTCTTGGCTCCAGCCTCCTGCGACCCTGATAGTTATGGAAAATGGATGGATGGTCTATTTTTGACAACCAGCACAGAGTCGTCTGAGCTGGACACAAGTCAGACACAGAAATGGCCCAAACTGAGCAAGTTAACAAAGTGTAGCGGCCAATATTTTCAGTTCTGATAGGGCACGAAGCCACCTGGACAACTGACCAATCTGGTGGAATCAATGTGTAACTGTTGCTGTTCAATACTGGCATAACACCTCCATCATAGATGCCTTTACTGTTTGCTTACTAAAAGTTAATCCTCACCTGCCAGCCAATCAGAACTAAGAACTCTCAGCGGTCATGGTTCAGTAGATAAATAGATAAATGTGTTATTACTAAAAAAAGCATTCCAGTTACGTGCTTTCTGTCAGCTGTCTGTGACGATGATTTGATATTTGTTACCACAAGAAGTCAGCCGTGAGGAAAACACACATGGTGCCTCTGTGTGTCAATCAGCATTTGAGTGTGTGTCTGTGTGGGTGTGTGTGTGTGTGAAATCTGCACTGAGGTTGTTAATATTAACACACTGGAACCATGTGGTTCTGGTATAAAGCTAATCTAAAGGTCTTCCTCCTACACCGGAGATACACACTGGGAGCAAAATGGAGATCCTGCTGAGACACATACAGTACACACACACACACACACACACACACACACACACACACACACACAGACGTCATGATGCCAGTGGAAGTGAGGTAAATGGGTGGCATGTGGAGTTATTAGTACAGTAACCTTTCCTCATGTTATTAATCCAGCTCAAACCTCGTAGTGCAGCAGTGACTGTATGTTTTGGAAAACACAAGGAAACAATCATTGACAGCAGTGTATGAAGCAGAAATATGCAGACACATACAATAACAAGATCACTGTTGTTGCATGTTACATGGCCAACACCAATAAAGTCTTTGTAACAGGTGTAAAGTACCAACATGCTAGAACCATCACAGCCATGTTGACAGTTATTGAAAGACCTTCATCCTTTGTATGAAGCGTTACTATTTTTGCAGTCGTGTGAAGGTCAAGGATCATGGGTCAGAAAATAATTCAAGCAATTATCACGTACCTAGTGGTGAGGCTGCTGGAACCAACTGAATAATATGGTGGCCCTGAGGGTCAAAACACAACATCATTTGAGAAAAACTCAAGAACATAAACAAAGATAACAAAAAATCAAATATTTCATGTATGCTAACATTTTCCAAACACGACATTTCATAAAACATGAAAACATTTCAGATTACAGATGAGTAGAATGGTGAGCTATACAAAAAAGAAGTTCCTTTGAAGATGGCTAACTGGTGTTAGCTGGTGTTTTTCCAATTTGCCTTCATGTCATGTAATAGATGCTTGGAAAAAAGTGACATGTGGTACTGAATTTATTTATTGAGAGTGTTGGTGAGTAAAAGAAGTTTAATTCTGAAGTTAACAGTTTGAATCAAGCGTAGAGGCTGTGTGATGTGTGGCTCTGGTTGTGTCTGTGTTCTTAGAGTTGGTTTATATTGGGGCGGATGTGGCTTGAAGGTAGATCAGATGATCAGTGGTTCGATCCCCTGTGTTGTCTCAATTTACCATAATCTGAGATATCATTGTGTTTGTTGAAATGATGATGATGATCATACTTGGCTGACCCGTCACTAGTGACCAAAAGCCAAAGTAAACTGTCTAACAGAGAAATGTTGGTCCAGTCAGGTTCCAGTTGTCCTTTTTGCATTATGGTACATTTTGTGGCTTACGTCTCTGTTGTCTCTGATTACATGCCTTCCGGTTCATATGGCATGAAATTTAAATTTATAATCAGATATTAAATACATGACCAAACACACACACAAACACACTAACACTGTCCCAGATCCCAGAGGGAAGGTCGAGAATATAACAGAAGACCCAGAGGAGCTGAAACCACAACAAAGATCCCGGAAACAAGACGTGGTATTTTTATCTCTCTCTCTCTGTAGCTAATAACATAACCCCGTTTAAGGGAATTACAAAACTATATTAATGCAAAGCTGATCTATATCTCTGGAGGAATAGTAGGAATTAAGATGAACTGTAAAGAACGAGCATGTTGCTTAAATACTTTTAACTGCAAAATGATATAAGATTATTGTCTGATTATATATATATATATATATATATATATATATATATATATATATATATATATATATATATATATATATATATACACACACACACACACACACACACACGCACACACACACACTGTATATATGATAATTAGTGTGTATCCCAAAAGTCCCACATTGCCATCAGCAGGGCCACATGAAGATATGGAGATGATCATTGATTTATTGCAGAGAGACACAGAGACGCTCACCTGTCAGCAGCAGATGTTATGAGCTGAGTGAGAGCAAATTCATTCTCACCATTTGTCAGGAAACACCCGCCAGTTTATGATTTTCTGTGTGTGTGTGTGTGTTCTAGCGTCAGCTGGAAGATTGAGAGATAAAAAGAAATACTACTCTCTGTCGCACACACACTAGTGGTTCATTCGTGTACATATGTGTGCACATTCGTCTGCTTCTGACCTGACATTAAATTATTCCATTAAACACTGTTGAGGAAACTATCACATAATGATATTAATACTCAATCAGTGCCTTTGTTTATAATCTGACATGATGTGAAGGACCTCCTGTGCCATTGAAAACTGTTTTAACTGACATATAACTCTCTCACATGTGCAATGCTTAATGCTTGCATGTAATGCATCACTCTGGTGCATTCTTTGGAGCATATTTCAGCACCATGGACAGAGAGCAGACTAATTTGCCATTTGTTTAAACTTAAAAAAATATATAGAAAAAAAAAAAAAAAAAAAGAAATGCATTGACATACGTGCTAATTTAATTAGCAATTAATGCTAATTAACAATTAATCAGTAATTGTTGTCAGTCTTCAATATCATGTTTAAAATGAACACCTACAGTCATGGAGGTCATTGTTCAGGCTGTTGGGCACTTCAAGTCATCTCTTAGATGGAGTCTGCTATCTTGCAATGCCATATTTCTAGTAGGCCAGGCGTTGCCTGGACATGTAATTTAGCCCACTGTTACCAATTATTTATTTTTTCCATAACCGCTCATCCTTATCAGGGTTGTGGTGGGCTGGAGCCAATCCCAGCTGACATTTGGCAACCTGTCCAGGGTACACACCTCCAGTTCATTGCAGGGCTGACACACAGAGAGACAATAATTAACCTGCATGTCTATGGACTGTAGGACGACACACACACACACATAATCAGAATTTATCTTTGCTATTTTGGACAAAATATTTTGGTAACTGCTGCTGATTGCCAATCAAAGTGTATTGCTTTTCCTACTGCACATACACTGGCAGAGTATGCACAGGATATGGATGTGCACTGGATATGCACATGTTTGAAAAGGAAGGAGTTAACAGAGGACTGTGCAGTTGGTTGCAATCTCACTGCCACTAGTGGCCAGTAAATCTCACACACTGGACCTTTAAGTAGCAGTCAGACATTTCAGGACAAATCACTGATCAATATTAATTTAATATGCTAGCTAGCATAGCACACAGACTGGAGATGGGGGGAAATAAAACATGTCTTCCAATTATTTTTATGGCACAAATCGTTTCATTTGACCAGCTTCCCTAAATGTCAATAAACAGCATATTAAAATGATCTTTCCTTTACCTCATCATAAAATCTTCCACGTATAGTCTTTACCTCTTTTTTTCTTTTTTTCTCTTCTTTTATTAATGTGTGTCTTGCAGCTGTTTTATTGCTGTCATCTATCAGAAATACGTTAAAATACGTTCACTTCTGCTCCATAACATTATAATACACTTTATGCACAACAGGGAGATGACATGCTCAGCCTCAGCCTCATGCTATCGGCTACTGAGCAGCTCATCTGCAGGTTAAGACTCTGCTGCTGTTGAGGAAGGACCAAGCATTACTCATTCACACTGCTCGCCCAGATTATTAATAGGGCTCTTGAGATATCTTACCTCCTTAGAGCTTGAGAAACTCTCGCATTATTAAAGAGTAATTCCACCAAAGCAACAATGCCTTGTTTAATTGAATGTGTCAGCAGTGTCAGAGGATGGAGGGGGAAGTGAAAGATTGGAGAGAGCTGGGCAACGTGATAGCTTCTAGTAAAGCGCTGGGTTGGGGCGGCAGAAGAGAGGTCGCTGACTGTGATGCATTACCTCAAACACAAAGACACCATTCAATACCAGGGGGCAGGGAAATTGATCTGCAAGTCTCTCCGAGGAGCCATTGTTACTGGCTTCCTTGTATTAAATGACAGAGAAAATAAGAGGAGATGAGATGGGGATGGGAAAGAAAGAGGGATGGTGAGAGGGGGCGGATGGGTAAGATGGCAGAGGAGGAGAGATTGAAAGAGGAAGGAGAGGAGGAGAAAATGAGAGGGAGAGACATGTATGAGATCCTCTTATTGAATGTTGCGGAGGGACAGACAACTTCATTTAGTCATTTAGCTGACGCTTTTATTCAAAGCGACTTACAAAAAAGAGAAGCAATCAAGGTACAGTGTGTAGCAATAAGTACTGTGACAGCTGGAGAAGGGGATCGATTTATCATGTCCAGTTGTTGGTAGTAGTAGTAATAGTGTTGGAGAGGAGGTACCTTCTGAAGCGCTTTGTCTTCAGGAGGTCATTGAAAGTAGAGAGGGGCGTAGAGAGTGCATTCCACCAATGTGAAACAATAGATAAGAAAAGTCTGGCTTGCCTTGAGTGAACAGGTGGCAGAGACAGGTGTTGTGCATTGGTGGAGCACAATGGATGGAGGTAACATAGACACTGTTGACCATTGATGTGGTATCTGGAAAAAAAGGACAGAAGAACTGTTTGTTGTAGTCTATACAAAGCCAAAGTTGTGACATCAGATCTGGGTTGGTTAGAACCTTATTTACATTCCATATTCTGGGAACATTGGCATCCAGACCAATGTTCCATTGTTTTTTTAGGTGATGACTTTGTGAATAAACCAGCAGCACAAGAGTGAAATCCACTCATGGCGGCACAAGATGGCAGACTCCCTGTAAGAGCCCATGTAGATCAGAAAAGCTTTGTGTGATCAGTAGCATTGTGAATGAGGTTTTCCTACTTCTAGAACCTGAACATTTGAACAAACTTTGAGTTGTTGAGTTTGGTTGCCAAACACCCATTCAAAAAGCTAAAGGTTGTGCTGTTTTCACAAGCTGTAGTATCATTATATTGTACGAACTGAGGAGAAACAGAGCTGGGATACAGCTGTGTCTTTGTTTCTCTGCACTGGTATTCTCTGGTTAGTCAACTTTAGTCCTCTGAATGCTGCTCATCGTGCTGCGCTGAAACATTTTTTCATTAGGCTCAGTCTGAAATCTATAAACGTCTTAGGAAACGTCAGTCTGTACGAGTGTTATTTTTGTCAGGTTGCTGTAGCAGCATGTAGATCTTCATGAGTTCAGACACCAATATCCTCTTAGATATATACCCATTTAAATGTGGTATTGAACCACTGGTGGTACTATGGAGAGTTTTTACAAGTGATCGTCTTCTTTTCTTTTGTTTCTCTAGCATTATGTCTGCTCTCCTTTACCTGGGATGCCCCAATACAATTGTAGTTAGATGAGGTGGGGAAGTGAAGGTGATGCTGTGCTCTGTGTCATCTCATGTGTCAGCTGAGCTTGCACACTGCCATCACCATTTGGGTGGCCCATTTAAGCTGTCAAACTCATTAGCTCATCCTGCTGTTTATGCATCTCTCAGCTCATCACCACCACTCCACCATCCACCTGTTCCCTCTGGCAGAGTACATCTATTTGTCACCTTTAAATTGGAGCTGCAGGGTTACAAAGAGTAGATGTTAAAACCAAAAAATAGTTCCTCAACAATAATTGACATCCATATTTGTGTTTCAACTACCTTTAATGGGAAATGTGTTGGACAACAAGACTGGGTTTGGGTGTGAAACTTCCTGCTTCAAGTAAAAACAATCACTCATTTCTAATTTTAAAGTTTTGTTACTATTAATGGCTGACCTTCTCATGCACCCCGAGACAGTGAATGCAGGACACTGAGAAGATGCTGTCTAGGAGATGTCAAAAAGTCAACACTTTATTGCCTAAAATTGCATTGAATCCATGTGCATCTGAAAACAAGAGGTAATTACAATTATCACTTGATTTAATTTATTATTTATTATTATTTTACAGTGAAATTGCATGCATGCAGGCTATTCAGTGACTCCAAATTGCCTGTTGGTGTGAATGTGAGCGTGAATGATTGTTTGACTGGTCCTTAGTGTGCCCCACCTCTCGCCTGATATCAGCTGGGATTAACTCTAGCCACCAGTGACCCTGATAGGTGGTTATGGAAAATGGATGGATGGGTACCTGTTTTGTGTGACCAACTGTCAAAAAATATGTTCAATCTGAGGAAAGAAGCAAATCCTCACATTTTAGTAGCTGCAAACAGAAAATGTTCAGGGCAACACATTCAGAGAGAGTTTGTAGAATATATGTTAAATGTGTTAGCTTCTGTGATGTGTGTGTGACTTTATAGCTACCAAACTGAGGGAGTGAAACACTTGATTTTCACTTGACACACTCCTTTCTCATTCCCATCCTTCTATCCCTGTAACACACAAACACATTGGGGGGTATGACACTGTGGTGTAAGCAGTTTCTACTCTAAGAATTGTCCAGGCTTTGTTGTTCCCCAGCTATTTCTGTATGTGTGTGAGTTTGTGTACAGACTGTCTTAATGTTCTTGTTATTTTAGTCTTCCCAGAGGCGGTGCTTCACTTCACACTTAGTTGCCCGGCACTGTAGCATGTACACTAGTGTGCCAAAAGATGTACATATGAGTCCAGACACACACACACACACACACACACACACACACACACACACACACACACACACACACACAACACACACACACACACACACACACACATACACACACACACCCACACACACACACACACACACACAGGATCAGTAAACAGTCATTGTCTTCAGTGAGACCAAGCCAAACATAAAATATATGAAGTAATATTGCAGTATGGTTTTGCTCACAGTTGTAACAGCAACAAACTTGTAATGATAAATCTACTCATGGTCATAATGGCAACTGTTTGTGTGTTAATGTGTGATTAAAGAAATGATTTATTACTAACTAACTAACACTAATAGTGGGAAAACATAATTTCACTACAATTATCAAATCTTCAACTTTCAAACATTTGTAAAATGATATTAGTGTTTATGCCTTTTAAATCTATTTCAGAAGCACTTTTGTCTTTACAGCAACTGGAACGCTGACAAAACATTCCAGAGCTGTTCACGATATTGCATGGTCTTCATCAGTAGAAAAAGTTCGATCAGCTGACACACATCATTGCCATCTCAATCTTGGTGAAAAAAGTAGCAAAATAATGCTCAGCATTCACTTATATACTGCTACTGCGGGATACTGTGGGATATAAGTCATGAAATTTGCTTGGATATTAATGATCCCCACGATCTATTGAGGTGATCTCCTCTGACATTTTTTTTTCTATCCACATCATCAGGATAAAACTGTACACAAAATCTGAAAAGCACATTACCCTCAAAATTACTGAGCTGATTCATGCTCCACAGAGGAGGAATGCTTTCCATTAACCTTAGGGTCAACTAAAATGACTTATTGCTTCATGTTTGCATGTAATGCATAACTCAGAGCAGTCAAAACACCTTTCATTGTTCTTTGGTGCATATTTCAGCACCATGGACAGAGTGCAGAGCTCTAATTATTACTGAACTAATTCACGTTCCTCAGAGGAAGAATTCTTTCCATTAACCTTCCTCTAGTGTCTAAATTGACTCTTTCAAGCACTATTATATTTTGACTTTAAGCACCACTGACTTATTTTGCTTCAATGGGGCTTATTGATCTACTGATTGAACTGTTGCTGCTGGTTGGAAAAACCAGTGGACCAAAACTGACCGCACACAGTCATTTATCACCTACACTTTTTTTAGACACTGAATGTCCAATCAACATGGTTGCTTAACAAAACAACCAACTCAAGGTCCAATTACTTGCTTTTTTGACTTTCAACCAGTTGCAGTTGTCTCAGTTGTCATGGAGATGGATCTATTGGCTTGTGAGCTCAGTAGTTTATATAATGTAATCCACAGCACTTTTAGAATGAGCTTTAATGCTCAGCTTTAAAGCCAACACAAATAACAAATACTCAAAGTGTGCCTTCCAACAGTTCAGTTTCCAAGGTGAAGTATGAACTTTCATAACCCAGGCGGTTCCCTTAAACTCAGACTCTTACTTTCTGTTTGTATCTTTGTCTCTCCTGCACTGGTTTAAATACACAAATTCATGTATATAATTAAAGATGGAACTGTAACCATATATGTATATATATATATATACACACACACACACACACACACACACACATATATATATGTCTACAAGCTCATGCAGTAAAAGCAGTGTTCTCTGACACACAGCTCTGTGTCATTGCAGCAGTGTAGCGACCAGCACCAGCAGGTTGTGACCTCCTGACCTTGCCCTTGTATTTGCCCCTCAGTGTGGTATTTCGGTGCAGAGTGCAAGGCACACAGGTGGGAGGAAGAAGTCTAAATAGGTGAGGTTCCTTCAAATGAGGCAACACTAAGAATATTTTTGGTGATTTGATGGAAAATGGAGTTCTTTGGTGACTTACACTGGGAATAAAGGTCTCCAAACCACAGCTGTGTCTTCCATCCTTCTGTTCATTAAATCAAGGCAGCTACACTGTAGGTTGATAAATCTGCAGCGTCTGACTGGAGATGTGCCGTCTTAGAGCATGGTGACATTACACACAGATATTTAGTGCATTTTACCTTCATTAAATCACATTGTAATTACACCAAGGTGGTACAAAGTAATGATACGCACCTCAACACACATCTAACTGGTGTGTTATAACTTGATATTCTGCTTGTTATGCTTTTTTAAATGTTTTCTTAGTGAAACAAATTATGTTTTCCGAGACAAAAATTAGTGTGTTGAACTCTTTGCTTGGTCACTCTCATTCTTATTTTCTTAACTCCCTCCATCAACGTTATTTTCATTCTTCTCACTTCTGCCTTTATGTCCATAGAGGTTGTTGAGCAGCTCCTGTTCTGGCACAACACCAACTCTGTTCCTTGTCAGCACTCACCTTCACCCCAGCCCTGAAAAAAGCCCTGGTGCTCTGAGCTCACAGTCTGGGCAGCCCAGCTAGCAAACTGAGCTAACATTAGCTAGCTGCACCTATAGTTTGCACCAGTTTATTTAACTGTCCATCAGGAAAGACTGTAAGTCACTGAGTCGAGGTGGAGCATTCACCTGATTACAAGTCAGTGTAGCTATAAAGTGATTTAAAATCATTTTATGATAGAAAAATCCACATTATAGCTTTAACTTATTCTGAAAATAAAAATATTTTTCATATGTACAGTGTATTATGAGCATTGCAGCCTTTAAGTGTTGCTAGCTGAGCTTTAACCTTTTAGTCTTTCTGGTATCACATAACTGTAATCCTGCATTATGTAACCCACTGCTTGTCAGCCTGGTGTTTTAGTAAAAACACACACACACACACACACACACACACAAACAGACACATGTTGCCATCAGAAATAGGTTACTTAAGAACAGATGCAGCTCAAAGGAAATACAATTCAGCCACTGAAAATTTCCTCCAGAGACCATGTGTGCATCTGTCACTGTGTGCGTGTCATGTGCATTTTCACTATACATGTAAATACTCCTGTGTGTGTGCGTGTGTGTTTCAGGGATTCCATTCTTATTAGGTATGGTGTAGTACTTATCCTACATAAACAGATGAAAGGTTGGCATGCTAAACATAAAGCCAGTGGAGGATCAGGATGGCATATGTGTACTGTAAGTGTTACAGAGAGAGGGAAGGATAAAATAAACAGTGAAACAAGGAGAGAAAAGGTGAAAACAGAGAAGGATAACTGCAAAAGAATGCTGTGTTCTGCCTGGTAGTAAATTTGGTGCTTGCATGTGTGCCTTTCACACAATTCATCCATCTAAATGAAGCAAACTTAAGGGGTCAATACTCTGTATATTTGAATCAACTAGTGTAAACATTAAAGGACTTCTTGGGGTATGTGCATTGAATTCTAAATTCCAACATGTGTTGGCTGCACTGAGATGATCGCACCCCATATATATGTATATATATTGTAAATCATGGGCAATGTTCCCTGCGGACTAAAGAGGAGAAAGACTGTCCAGCTTGTTATCAGTGGACAGTTCAAAATCCTTCATCTCTGATGGCATGGGGTTGCATTAGTGTCTATGTTGTTAGTAGCTTACACCTCTGGAAACCATCAATGCTGAAATATACATAGAGGATTTAGAGCAACATATGCTCGTATCCAGACAACATCTCTGTCAGGGAAGGCCTTGCATGTTTCAGCAAGTCAATGCTAAACCACATACTGCATCCTTCACAACACCATGGTTTTGCAGCAGAAGCATATGGGTACTGAACTGGCTGCAATCCACCTTTTACCAATAGAAAATATTTGGCGCATCATCACACAAAGCAGTAAACAGCAAACCAGCAACATTGAGCAGTTAGAATCCTGCATTAGACAAGAAAGGGACAACATTCTTCTCCCAAAACTCCAGGAAGTGATCTTCTCACTTTGCAGACACGTACAGACACCCGTTAAAAGAAGAGGAGATCCTACACAATGGTGAGCATCACTTTGTCCCAACTTTTTTGAGATGTGTTACTGCCATTAATTTCAAAATGAGCTAACATTTTCCATGAAATGTTAAAATGTCTGTTTTAACATGTGATATGTTGTGTATGTTCATTGGGAATAAAATATGGGTTTGTGAGATTTGTAAATCATTTGTAAGCATTCTGTTTTTATTTATATTTTACACAGTGTTGCAACTTTTTTGGAACTGGGGTTGTAATTTGAACAGGTGAGTTCACCCTCGGTACAGTTGTCATGAATGGGGAAATTACCTATAGAGACCAAAACTGTTTTTTGTACCAGGCTGTAAACATGTTTATTTCTGCTGTGGAGTTGCATATAATATTCTAATTACATATATTAATTAGCAATCAAATTAAAAACGTACAAATGTAAATACACTCCATGGCTGAAGTCAACACTACCCTTCTGAAATGAGCGCACTACACTAGGAAGTACACAGTGTACTACATAGAAGTGTACTAATGGAAGTATCTGAGTTGATACACAGCATAGAGCTCACACAGCAGCTCCATGGGAGCAACTGGAGGATACGTTTCTCGTGGGAGGTTGGGAAAAGGGTCAGTGTTTGTCCATCACTTTCCCAATGGGGACTTCGCCTGCTGATATGAGGCCTCAAACTTTTTATATCATTAACCACAGCAGTCCACCTCTCTATCGTCCCCATTGACTCTGCAGAGGAAGATAAAAATACACAGGCGCACTCAGGAAGTCTGGGTTGTAGGGTCTATTTTAGGAGCTCAACTATCTGATTCAGCCCCAGGACTCTTTGTTAACAAGTCAACAAAACCTCCACAACGCTCCCACCCACCTACCACGTCGACACATGGATGGAGAATTTTAGCATCACTTTATAGAGCCCAAAATAAAGCAGTGTATAGAGTTGTAGCCAGATGTGCAGTGGTGGAAATACAAATAAAACCAAGTGTCACAATATATAACTCTTTTTGAAAATCTGGAGGTTTGGTGTCTTTTTTTCCCCCCAAACTGATTCACACCTGGTCGGCACATATGCTCCCAGACACTGTTAAATCTCAGTGCTGTGAAGAAATGCAACATTTTCATTTCTGATAAAAAACTTTATTCTGAGAAAAGTTAGGGATTTAATACAAACAAAACAGACAACACTATACTAATAAAACCACCATCTAAATAGAAATATTAAAAATGTTTTTCTGGAGCTTTATTGACCATTGACAGCTGTAGATAGACAGGAGAAAACTCTGAATACATGAGGTGCACGCTCTGCCAGAGGAGCTGCCAGGGTGCCCTGAGACATATGAAAAATTAATAAAATAAGAATAAATATACCACAATTTATTCCAATCTGTCATGCATACTGACATTCACTTGCACTTGTGCATAAATATGCGTATTACAGATCGTTAAACCTAAGTGGTGTTTCATCTGATGGAAATTTTCTATACCTATATATCTCTCATATTCTTTTATTATACAACACCAGGAATGGAGTAATGCAGCAAGGGATGCACAGTGGCCAGCCAATGGACAGCTTGAAATTCCAGGAAATTGCAATCCGTAATGTTCTAATTGCTAACAGTAGGGATGTTATACATAATTAGGACTCACATTAGAAGGAACAAATGCAATGTTTGAAACACAGCTTGGTATGATAATTAAGAACTATTTTTCATTGCAACTGGAAATCTTTACATTTATAAGGAGAGGCTACACATCCAACCTGTTCATGAGAGTGAGAGTGTCTGTGGGGCGGTTGCTGTTGACAAGCCTGTCTCTCACAAACCTTTGAGAAACTTTAGATTGAAGCTTCAGGGACTATTTCAGAGGTTGTACATAGTAGTTCAGGCCATCCCCTTGTCTGCACTCCACTCCTTGTTCATAAGGCCATAAAACTATTATCTCTCTACCTTGAATGACATGTCTCTCTGTCTACACCACAGGCCTCTTGGTACAGTACACATGGGCAACTATAGATTCAATGTATGACCAGCTACAGTACAATTTGGAATAATAAATCAGCTATGCTAAAGCTACCTATCTTGATTACATTCTGATCAAAAGTGTTGAAAATAAAAGCCTATTTGTGATTTCAACAGGACAAAAAGAAATAGTTACAACTACAAATCTGTCTGCTGCTTCAGCACCATGGACAGCGCCTTGATTTCTCGACACAGCCCTCATCAGGCGAAAGCCTTCAGCCTGCCGTGTATGCTATACTTTAGCAATAATGCATGGCAATGTCAGTTACAAGATGCACTTACAAATGTGTAACTCCTGTTTTGAACGTAGCCACTGACTGTGCTCATGTTTCTGATAAATGAGCAGAGAGGATTTTTAAAGTTCATGCCAGCCCCTCAGAGATGAATGTCCTGCGTTATGAACAGTATCTCCATTATGTTTCCGATTATTTATTATTTCAGTATTCCGTGCACAGTTTTGCTCCCATCTGTCAGAGGATGATATGTTTTATAAACTAAAGTGGATAATTGAATTATTGGATGGGTTCCACCCCCTCAGCTGTAAATCTATTTATACCACCTGTGAAATGTGTTGGTGTTGTTTGCCATAATGAAGGGTAATGCTGGCAGAAACATAGAACATGTTGGCTTCTTAATGGTAATTAATGATCAGCTTAGCACAGGTCAACAGATAGACTTGATGAAGAAGAACAAGCTTTTTTGACTTTTGTGTTTTTTGCTCCCAAATAAAAGAGCATCTTCTGGTTTACTCCTGCCCATCAGCTGTTTTTGTGCCCCATTTGCTGTTTTCCAGTTGATATTTTTGAGATACTACAAATTGAAAGCAGGTGCATAAACTAGTGTAAGAAAAAAAATAACTTGCCAAACTGTAGATTTGCTAGCAGGATGCTTGGCAGAGCTCTGTGTGTCTGCGATGCTAGCACTTCAGAGTTACCTCGGCATTTCCTCCAATGTTGACATGGGCACAAAGATGTACTTAACTGTCTTTTTTTTTTATTTTATTTTTTTACAGATTTCCATCTTATTCACCATGCCTACTGCAATATTTACATTTGGAAACCTTGCCCCAGAGCTGACAGGAGGAGAGTTTGCAAAGTGGTGAGGGTCTCACAGTCACCATCATTGCCAAAAATGATTCACAAAAAGTACATCTAGTATTGCACAAATGTAAAATGCAATGTATAAAAATGTGTAGCTAATAGAGAGGTGACTGGATAGGTCCACGCCTTCGAGGCCCACATTATTCCCTTTAAGCCAGTTTAACATCCACACAGCTGACATGATGGGAGAGAGTCACATGACTGACAGGGCCAGAATCAATGTATGTTGAACTAAGAAGCAAACATTAATTGATTTAGTCCTTTTAGCCACTTGATTGTTGTGAATAAATATATACATCTTGAACAGTTGTATATTTCTAGATACATTAGCTTAGCATTCATTTGTAATCACAATTCTTTCCATGTGATGAATAAAAGTCTAATATTGACTGTTGTTGCTCTGTTTTAGTCTCCATCCTGATCCAGTCTGACCTGATCTGATCCAGCAAGCTGCTAACACGGTCTCTCTGTGTTGGCTTAAGGCAGGTAGCGTATGGTGGTTTTATCACATCTTTCCACTAAAAACAGCCACCTGCCGCATTAGGAAATGAAGGCAGTAAAGCAGGAATAACAGTAAAGTCGAGGTCTGTAGAACCAAAACAATGAGCTCAAAGGCCCTAAAACACTCCAAACAGCTCAGGGGAGCTGCAGAATCAGTTCTTGCCAGATTATATCTTGATCACAGCCTTCACCCATTTTTTCTCTCCAGTGCACCTTCAGTGCTCAGCCTCGAGCTGTTAGCAGATGGAGAAGGAAGGAGTTCTTCTCTAAAGCTGTTTCTGAGTTAAAGGCCACGGGCAAACAGCTCCTCCAACAAAGTGGGAGAGTACACAGTATTTCTCTGCAGTGTGTGTGTGTGTCAGAGAGTGTGTGGGAGCTTGTGTGAGCTCTACCATCCTTGTGGTTAATGCAACAGTGTTGAAGGTCAGCTCAGCGTCAAGGAAAGGAACATATCTTTGGTAATTAGCACTCCCACAGAGAGCCCAGCGTCTGTGTCGCACAACGCTACATGCACTAGCACGGGGACAGCTCACACACTTCGTGTGTGCTCTACTTATGAGGTCTTTTCAGTGAAGGCGTTCACTGTAAACTGTAAAGTCAAACTTGAGCACCAAGAACTAAAATTGATGAATTGTGTATACAGTACTAATTTAGTTTGGATTTAAATATTCCACTTCTTAAACACTGATCACCTCAGTCAGGCAGTCAGCTGTCAGAATGTTGGTCTTTGTTTGATAGAGTTGTTCATGTTCATTGATCTGCTCTAGACAGAGGAACATGGGGGCAATCAGGAGACTTTTGGGGAAATTTTGTGAGAGTCCAGTGGTGTAGTTGCATATTGCAACACCCTTGCTTCACCTTCTCCTCTCTAGTGTGAAGAAGAAAGGCCATGAAAAACTGTAGAAAGAGGTTAACCATGCAATATGCAATACAATGGAGGAGGGCTCACATTGTTTGTAGACATAAAACTATTCTTATTCTCAGTCAATTAACACTAATAAAAACATATTTATGAATACTGTATTCAATATCTGCCAAGTTTGTATTTGCATTTCTGCAAATAGAGCCCTCTAAATCTGACACACTGGACCTTTAACAGGCATCTGATTAGAAAATCACCATCACTTTAATCCCTGTGCATTCACTGAGAAATTGTTCCAAGAGAATTTATATTGGGTTATGTGTATTTGATTTAAAAAAACAACTGCATGCATGAAGTGAGCACGACATAAACTAAAATAATGAAGCTCTTAAAAGGAGATTTTGAAGCACAAGCCAGCACAAGCCAATTTAAACATCCAAAATGGATATGTAATTGGGTATGCAATATGTGGTACTGTCAACACAGACACACACAACAAAGTGTATATGCACATACAATATATACATACATACATACACACATACATACATACATACAATATTATGCCTGATATACCAAAAATGCCAAAAATGCAAAGTGAATCACCTGAAATGTCATCAAGCCTTCAGCCACCATCACATGTCTTTTTGTGTTAATTCTTGTAATAATCTCCAAACACAAAACCTAAAATGTAACAGGGCAGTCATTAGAGAGTGGATTGATGAGGGTAAAATATAAGAGGAGAAACTATGCCTCCCTTTACAACACATTTGGTTTATCATCATGGCAAATTACTGCCCTCCTGTTTCAACAGCCAAATGATTTTCCCTACATTGACAGAAAGAATACTGATAGTTATGTTTGCGTTTGTGGTTAGCATTCTGGATAGAAATTAATCTGAATACGGTACATGTTTGACTGAACTGTAATACACTGCCACAACCTTTCCAGAGAATCACAGACAGTTTCATACACGGAAACATGGCCATGAGAAAGAAGAAGAGAGATTTATAGTGTAATGTTGGAGAAGATTACAAATGAACTCATCTCTGACGAGCACAGCCTCTGGCAACGAAGAATCAGTCTTTATTACCATTTCTATGAGTCTTCTCTCTCTTTCAATCAGCAGGGAGGTGTGTTCAAGTGTGCTTTTTTGGATATTATGTGATAGTGAGCATAGATTCTCCCTGTTTTACAGCAAGTGGGTTGAATCTAGGGTTGACCATTGGTTGAGTTTTCTGTCAGAGCCACTCATAATCCAAAAGTGCAAGTTAGGAGTGCAAGACTCCTATTTGGCTCTTTGCCCTGTTACTATGATTTTTTAATCTTTAAACTCATTCATTACTTACTTTTACTTTTTATTACTGTCTTGCATTTTTTTACCACATGCTTGGAACACCTCCAAAAGAAACGTGTTCTTGTCAAATGAGAACCAGTGCTATATGTGGAAATGGGCCCAACTACATCTAGCTAGTATCATTCCACCTCCTGCACCAGCTCTGGTTCCTTCCCTGCCATTGAGGTGACATTCCACGTTCCTGGGACCAGTCTGCAATGCGATGAAAAAGCACAGCCAGGTCCCCCTTTGTACACGTATGTGTGTGTGATGCAAATCATGTGTGTGCTGTAGAGCTCTGGACAAGTTGAAGTTGGTGAACAATTTTGTTGGGGAATGCGTTGCAGTAATCTTCTGTTGATTGCTGTGTAAGGCCTGTAGATGTTTCACAGATGGAAGAAGACAGTCCAGGAGATATTGGGTGCTGTCCAGGATTACACCAAGACTCTTAGCCTGTGATGCAGCAGTTGCTGGTTTGGACGATGGAAAGTGAGACAATAAGGAGTATTTCAATTTTGTTAGGGCTGAATTAGAGGTAGTTGTTTATTAGCGCATGAATATATGTACACGCATGCATGTATAATAATGTCTACTACTACTATACCACTTGTGGCAGATGTAAAAGCAGTTGGCTTAAGCTGACAGAAGAAGAGAAAGCATGAAAAGTAACCGACATTACTGAAGGAGCAGAAAAGAGTGCCGCCTACGTCTCAATCAACAAAGGCTGCATTAAAGACTGTGACTAATTAATACAAACGGATCGCGAAAGGAATCTTCTGAGGACAGAGAGAGAGAGAGTGGTGGAGAGCAGAGGGCAAAAAAGATGGCAGAAAAACACAAATATAGAAACACAGAGTGAGAAAAAGGGAACTGGGGAAGAGGGAGTGAGTGGGATGTGCAAAAACAGGGTGTGTGTGTGTGTGTGTGTGTGTAATAGAGACTAGAACAAAAGAAAGTGTCTGTATTGGTTCAGTTGGATAACTATACTCAGATGTATTCATGTAAAACTGCAGGACTTTCTTCAGAACTACTATTGTCTGATCTGGACACAGATGACCAGTGGGTGAAATCGTCAACCTCTAACTAATGGGATTGTGGGTAATGCAGTTTGACAGGACAGCCATCTGAAGTACACAGGACACTGACAGACTGCCCATTCGGCTCTGCGGGACAGCACAACCACACATGTCAAGGCCCATAATGCTTAGATGCCACCTCCTCCACACACACACACACACACACTGTTCTCTCCCTCTCCATGTCCGAGGATAAAAGGATCACAGTGAAAGAAGGTGAAGGACTTGCAGTGAAAGCAAAAAAATATATATATACAAAAAATAGTGGGAGAGAAGTTTTTGTGATAAGGTGAAAAGCAGACACTCCGAGCTCCCCGGGAAGTGTTCAGATGGCATTAGAGCTGAGAGGTGTTTTTGGGGACAAAACGCCTGAGTCAGTGGGACTCAAAGAACAAAAATAAGCTGAGTCAGCAGCTCTGAAATACAAAGTCTCAAAGCCAGACAGTGGTCCTAATGTTGTTTCAGTGTAACACAAGGAGAGACCGTTCTGAGGGAAAAGACGGAGCCTGATGGCATCAACAAACGTCTTAAAATTACCTGAACAATGTTGCTCATGAGAAAAGAAGCTGGACTGAAGGAGCCACGGGCGCAAATCTTGTAAGCAACATATCATTCTTTGTACAGCGCCAAGTTAATTAACAAAACACTTCAGTTGGGAGGTAATTTGTTAATTTTTACAGATCAAATTCTCCCTTCGAGCCACTACAGCTCACGAGCAATCACTTCCTGCTGTTCTCTGTTACATTAAAGCTTCACATAGACAAATGACCTGGAGTCTTTTCTCGAGAAGCAAGTAGAAGCTCGTATTTGTCACCAAGGTTAGTGCCTACGGCCGGTGCTTGCTACAGCTTTGTGCGCACGGCAAGCACTTTATCCAGCTCTTTTTGTTTTCAGCCAACAGATGAAAGACCTTTTAGCAACCATATGACGTGCCTGTTTTAAATGTGGTTACCATGGTTTGGTTAAGTTTAGAAAAAAATCATGATCTGGGTTCAGTTTAAGCCGGCTGTCTGTAAGTCATATCAGCCAATAGCAGTTGGTTAAGGACATCAAGTACTGTACCGCCATTTTGACTAGAAAGGATTCTGCTGTATGTCACATAATCGTGCAGTCACCGTTATTGGAGAGGTCAAGATCTGCTGGTAAACAAAGGCTATCAGCGTAATCAATTGGTTTTCATGATAGGCTACTCACCAGCATTAATTCTGATCTCCTGATTTTGACAGAGAACGATCAGTGACCAGCCTTTTTAGTGATTCATATTTTTGCACTGTAAACAGCTCCAGGGTCATAATTGCTGCAAACCAGTGAAGAAAAAAATCTTCACTGGTTTCTATTTAAAACTAGGTTTTCATTCCATCGACAGTTCACTGATTTGTTGACCTGAAGACAGAGATGAGGGTTTAGAAAGCTCAGGTAAGTTCGACTTTGGTTTGAATGAAAACTTGAAACTCTCAGTTCTTGGTGTCTCATAGTACAAAGCCACTGACCCAGTATAACTACAACTCTCTTGGGTCCCATGTCAGTCTGTTCCGCAAAAGTTGACTCCCCGTCCTGTTCACAGTTGTGTTTGAACTCAGCAGGAGCCACAGAGCCTATTTCTGCTTGGCCTTCGTGGAGAGAAAGCACCAATATGCATCAGTGAGTTTCAGTCCCATGAAGAGCGAGATTAAAATTGGGGTCCCTTGCTGTGAAAAGTTGAAGAAACAGAGTTTTACAGACAAACCTCGGGTTCCAGACGGCTGAGCACAGTGTGCCAGAGCTGCAGGACGAGAGCTCAATGTCATTTCACAGCTTTAAGAGGAGGGCTGGATGCTGGCGAGGATTTGGAAAGAGAACAGAAACAGAGGGAGGTGACAAGAGGAGGTACGAGGGGAGGGGGTACTAATCCAAATAAATCACTGCCAGGCTGCTCACTCTTACACACACACACATCCACAATGACAGGGCAAAAGGTCAGCAATATGTGCCTGGTTTAATTATGATGAAATATATGGCAGCGATGTGGACGGTGCCCAGGTGCATACTGGGAAGACAGGCTGTCACCAATCTGTCAGCTATGGGCTACCACAGCCTGCACACACACTCACTCAGCCTGCACACACACATGCTGTCTATCACAATACACGTGCAGTCATAGGGGAAGTATTCTGTCACCCTCTCACAGACAGTCAGTTTAAGTATGAGGATGATTTGACGTTACCATTCTGATATGATTACTTTTATGTTAGTCCAATATTTTGAGTGAATATTAACTTTAACATTTAACAAGTTGCCAGAAATGGATGCTCATGTTGATTTGTGCTCACTAGATGCTGTTTGCTAACACATTTTTGTGTATTACTTTGATTCGCTGACAAGTGTTTCTTAATTTAGCGTGGTTAAAATGATTAAACAAACTACTTTTTCAAGAAATGTAAAATAAATAAATAAATAAATAACCCTAGAACTGAGAAAGAAAACTTTTTATTAGCAGTAATTAGTGGTTGTCGGTTAGTAAATTTTGTTATTAAGATACATACTGACATTACATTAGTATTAGTAGTATTAGGCCAGAACCTGTTATTAATAAATACAATTTTATTACTAAAATGTTTATGCCCTAAACAAAAAGTGGACATGAGCTGATCTTTTCTTTACTTTTTTCATTATAGTTTTGGAAAACGTGCCTTTTTATTTGTGATGATTGTAGTTTTAGTTTTAATTACAGTTTTAATTATGCGACATTTAGCTCTGTGTTCACGATGGTACATGAGCTTTGGTATGTCAAGGAGTGCAGTGCAGAATGGCTGAGTGTCTCCTGTCTCCAGGATTTGTGCTTGTGAACTCACCTGTTTGAAGAGAGTCACAGCACCGGTGCTGCCCTCTGTCCTGTGAGTATCTATTAATATAGATGCAAAACCTTTGATTTTAAAATACTTTATTTCATAAACAATATCTAAATTCAACTTGGTCGGTCACATACACAGTAAGGATAGAAAATGCTTGAATTAGAATAAGAGAAAACAACAAGAACTGGGCATTCCTATCTGCTCCTCGAGTAGCAGCTTACGAAGTGAGCTCATCGTGCGAAGACGACGGTGAAGATCTAAAGAGTGGCCCTGTTGGTTAGAAAACTGTGCTACACATGGAAATTGCAGGTTCGAGCACCTGCCCTGCTGAGGTGTCTTTGAGCAAAGGTGCTGAACTGTTTCCAGCTGCAGGGACGATGATCTGTAGCCGAGTCAGCTCAAATTATTTTTCACCATCTGCTACAGGTGCTCTTTGAAATCAGAAAGAAAGGCAGATCGATGCTTGGCACCTCTCACATCTTCTGCTCTGTTCACTACTCATTCTGTCTTATCATGTGTGTGGCGCGTGATATATTGGAAAATAATATTTCATTTAAAATAGAGCAATGGATGCAAGCCATCAGAATCTCACAGATAGACAGAAATAAATCAATTTAAATACTGAAAAGACAACATTTTGGTCCATGGTGTAAATCGAGCTAGAAAAGATTCACATTGTCTCCCTGTGTTTGAACAGGGCTGGATAGTTCTTTTCATGTTGGAAGACCTTCACCTGTGTGGCTAGACTATCATAAATGATCTCTAATATATAGCCAAATATTGCAAATATTGTGCAAGATCAAAGACACTATATTTGTGCAAAGAATGTGTGCTCCTCTACTATAAAAGCCTGGGCAGGTGTCAGTTTTTAGTTTGAGTTTTAGAAACGTTTCCCACAATAGAACGACACTAGGACAACACTAAGAAGGCATTTGCTGTATAGAATACCTTTTTGCTGTAGATCATAATTCAATTAGAAATGCCTTTTGTTAAAGAATACACCAAAAATGCACACGTCACAAAAGCCATTCACGTAATGTTAGAAAGAAAAACCCACAGGCCATGGACTGTATGTGCCGTCCGGAGGCTGCTCTGGTGTTTTCCCCACCAGAGCTTTCTCTTTTCTGTACAGTGTGATCCGTCCATCCACTCGTCCTTCTATCCCCTCGTTTTCTGACTCACCGGTGAAGCTACGGTTGGTGAGGCGCCGAAAGGCGGGGAATGAGTGACTGAGGGTCGGTGAGCTGTGCTGGGCTGGACAGGGCTTCACCATGCTGTGCCTGAGACAAACTGTGCAAACGCTACTGTGCTCTTTGTCCTCTGGGCTACCGGTGCTGCTACTGTACAGTAAGTATGGTACCACACCAGAGGAGGCTGTGGATTGCGTTTATGTGTGTGTGTGGGTGCGTGTGTGAGTGTGTGGTACAAACGTTGGCCAGGCAGTGATTAACTCGGGTCTCTCTATGACCAGTCAAACTGTAAACACAAAGAGTTTTCAGTTTTTATATACAGCTGAGCGTAAAACATTGTCCTTCGTTTTTAAGGGGACGACGCAGAGAAGAAACTTCGACCTCCATCCAGTTCGTTTGTTTGGCTTTACAGCAAAAAAGAAAAAAAGGAAAAAAAAAGAAAAAAGAAAAGAAAAAAATCAGGGTTTCTTTCTCTTCTTTACTTTTTACATTTCCTGTATTTCAATTCTAGGCCGAGACAAAGGCCGTCTGTGTATCCATAGTTTTGTTTCTCTCCAGTTGCTGATATATCAGTTGTTATGAGGTAACCAAGGAGTAGATCATACTGAAACACAAGAAGAAGAAGAACAGGAAGAGAAAGTGAGTCAACACACTCTCACACACACAGGCAGGCAGGAGGTGACAAAGTGAAAATGACACAACAGTTCACAATTATCTCACGGCCTGTTTGAAGCATCCAGATAAACTGTGCGTGTGTGTGTGTGTGTGTGTGTGTGTTCAAACATTTCATTGATCCATAGTTAGTTTTTCTGCTGGCTCATCTCAACACTGCTGCTTGCAGATTTAATGTGGAGACTGTTTGTGTAGTTGAAAGATGGAAACTGTGAAGTTGATTTATTTATTTTACTTTCTGACAGCTAACTTTTATACGTGACATTCTTTTGAAGCTTTCCCGTCTAATTAGCATTATTCAGATCAACGCTGTGTTCACACGTACTCTATTATGATTCCCCATCAACGTGCTGTGGTGTCCCATCATAGTTGCCAGATCATGGCAGTCACAGTAACAACACTGGTTGGTAATATTACAGATTAAAGATTATGTAATCTTTTACAAAAGCAACAACACTACCTGCCATTTGATTCAATGAGCAGTAAAACAAGCTCTTGTTGCTGCAGCCGTACTTGCTGTCCCTTTAGTTTGACCATGGTCGCAAATATTCAGTATTTCTGATTAGTGGACTTTATGACTATTCCCTAATTTGTGACTGCAAGGTAAACAGTAGATATGCAGCTTCCATGTTGTGTTGCAGCAGGGTCAACTTTTTTACTGGACAACTGCCAGCAGACCGACGCAGGGTTAAGTGGGACAAAGCTGACCCATCCAGTGATGCGGTGCTGGAACATACCAGGCATATTTTGGCTTTATTAAACTTTATTGTATAGATACAGGTGAAGAGTGACAGGAATGTGGAGAGAGATGGGGACTGACATGCAGAAAAGGACCGCAGGTTGGATTCGAACCCTGGGCTGCTGTGGCAAGAACTGAGCCTTTGTACATGGGGCGGCTGCTCTACCAACTGAGCAAAACAACACCCTCATTCAAAGTCTTTTCGCATGTTTTCAGCAAGTATTTTCCAATATGTCTAATGTATTTTGAAAGTCCTTTACACAGACTTTAAGTAAGAGTTTGTACTTGTGTGACTTAACAAAGATCTCAACACTTCCTTCACCAGTTGTAATCAGCACTGAGGTTGATAGCATTGTTATTGTGATAGCTTTCCAGAGTTGTACACTCCAGTCTCTTAGTTTTATAAAGCTTTATGTGCACTGGATTTAGCATCTGATAGCCTTCAAATTCACATCACATCTAACAAAGTACTATTTACGCTTGCAGCAACAGCGGCCAGTGTTCAGTCATGTAGTTTTGCTTATTGTCCCATTTTGCAAAATATTACAGTGGAGGCATCAGGCAGCAGTATTATCTCAACAGAGAAGCAACATCGGCTGCTGCAGAGCAAACAATAAGACATGCCCTCAAAGTGTCCAGAATGCAGCTGCTTTTCAAAGAGAGACTCTACTCTCTTAGAGCTAAAAATTGACTATTGCAATATATAAAAAAAGTGATGAGTGTGTAAAATAAGTGTGTTGTAGAAAGTGACAGGATCAGATGTAAGTCACGTTTTTGTTGTTATTTTACTCACATAAAGACTCCCACAATGCTTTGTTGTACTATAACAGAGTGCATGTGAACACAGGCATGAGTCCAGAGCGCGAGCCAACTGAGGCAAAGACTGCTCGAGATGAAAACTTTTAAATGTTGACGCCTGTGAATGTCTGTAATGCCCCAACCCTCTCACTGTCTGAAGCTGCACAAAAACAGTCATTGAGCCATGTGAGCCATTTTGAAAATGACCTCCAGGCTGATTATCTGCAACTATATCAACACACAGTGGTTTAAGAGGACGTATTGGTTGAATGTGTTTGAGGAATGAGCCCTGATCTGCAGCTGGTGCACAATGATCTGGACCTGGATTAGAATAATACAAATACATACATATCAAAAACACAATAAACCAACTTAAAATTTTAAACTGTAATAATTACACATGGGAAATTGTCACAATAACACCTCTTCACTGTTTCCACAATAAATGTCTTTTTTCTTCTTCTTCTTTTTTTTTTTTTTTTTTTTTTTTTTTACATTTTTAGGTTTTTACCATGACCTAAAAGTGTAAAAACAACAATCCTTCCTGGCATGTTTCTCCTGTTTTATAAGTATCTTGTGATCTTGTAGAAAAGTTGCCACTGAATGCAAAAGAAAAAGCCAAAGCTGATGAGCATCATGTAATGCAATGAGCATGTGCAAAACAAGCTGCAAAACACACACCGCTGCAAAGTGATTTCACCACAATAAAGATTTTTTTGGGACCAGAGACACAGTGACGTGATGTTTACCTGAAAATAAGAAGAGGTTAATAAAAGATTGCATGAAACAGCAAACAGCCAAATTCACAGATAGGGGATTCAGCACTTGTCTCACTGAGCTGCAAACTTGACAAGAACAGATCAGCACCTCGCTGACAGTAACTAATGCTTCCCAATGTTGTCTTCATCCCCGAGGCCTTTCCGAGCTCCTAACACCTCTGTTAATCTCTGCTGGTGAGAAGGCTGAGAGTTCACTCTGTTGACTCATGAATATCCATAGACAGACAGAGAGAGAGAGAGAGAGAGGAGGGAGAGGATATGTAAGAGGAGAGACAGACAGATCAAAAGTGAAAGTGCGGCTTCCTCCTCAGAGACTTGACCTCCTCCCATGATAACCTCTGAGAACTGACTCCATCGTTAGTATGTTGACTTGTAGCTCTTTAAATTACAGCTCCTCCACTTTCACACCCTAATTAGACATTAACTAAACATAATGTATGCTAAAATATGACGTGTTACATGAGATACAGCAGCAAAGAGGAACACAGGCACCGAAGGCTGCGTGATTATCTCGATTTAAGGGAAAAACACATTTGCACATGACCATATGTTCAATTTCTCACTTTTTAAGTTAGTAGTGGCTACTAATTACTTTTGAAATATATAAATAATCATTTTGTGTAAAAAAAAAAAAAATCTTACGTAATATCTGCATGTTCATACATAAACAAGGAGCTCAAAGACAGAATCTGTATTTGTTTTGGGATTTTGCAACTATCTTATATGGATATTTACACCGATCAGCCAAAACATTCTGACCACTGCCAGGTGAAGTGAATAACACTGATTACTGCATTATCATGGCTCCTGTCAGTGGGTGGGATATATTAGGCAGCGAGTGAACATTTTGTCCTCAGGGTTGATGTTAGAAGCAGAAACATCAGCATAAAGATTTGAGCAACTTTGACAAGGTCCAGATTGTGATGGCTAGATGACTGGGTCAGAACATCTCTTGTTGGGTGTTCCCGGTCTGCAGTGGTCAGTACCAGTGGTCCAAAGAAGGAAATGCACCCTGCCACACACGTGTTATTAGTGTTACAATTATTATTAAATCAGGATTATTACTACTGTTTGTCACATCTCCATTAAAGTTTTAGGTTCTGCTTGAGGTTTCTGCCTCTTAAAGGAAGTTTTTTTTTTTCTTGCCACTGTCGCCAAGTGCTTGCACATGGTGGGTATTGTTGAGTCACTGTAAATGATATTAAGAGAAGTGGCCATGAGATGGGTTGAGATAACTTCTGATATGATTTATCAGATATATAGTAAATATATTTGAATTGATTTGAACTTAATTCGTCACAACTGAAGAGGAAAAACACACATCCCATTTCCAATCAGGTAGTGCTGTCAGACAGTGTTTGAGTTTCAGTTTTTGCAGGTTTTTCGGCCCATTAATCTTAATTAAGTGTAGCTGATACAGTCTGCTGCCGGCATTGTTTGTTCCTTTAATCAGCTGGTGTGACGGACTAACAACATTACATCATAAAAAAGGGGAACTGGAGTTTGTGAACTTCTTGTGTTACTGTAATAACAACTGCAGCACACATTTCAAATCTAATCTAGTCCATTGGCAAACACATACACTTCACTGAACATTGTGATACAAGCGAAAACAATGACTGAACACATCTGCTTCTGCTTCACAGATAGATGCATGCTGTTTGTTCTGACCACATATTGGTCCACAGTACACTGACTATCAGAGAACAACACTATATTCATAACAGATGGGTTTTTTTTTGACAAGGTGGTTCATCCCTAAAACATAAATATAACGTTAATGCATTTCCATGATGTTTACTTTTCCCTTAATGAAGGGTGTTAAGACACCCCTGGCCTCTAAAGAAGGATTTCATATCAAGCTCTCTCCTTTAGTGACAGATGTCGTCTATTTTCACGTTCCATTAGCTTCCGACATCTGCCTAGCTAATGAACCAAGGTTAACCTTATGTGTGTATGCGTGTGAGCAAACAGGAAGGCCAGGTTTTCATGCCTGAAAGATGGGAAGGACAACAAATACGATAAGAACAAACAAACAAACAAAAAAAGGTTAGACCTGTAAAAGTACAGGAGAACAGCACAACACCACATGCTAAGGAGTGGAATCTTTGGACCACAGGGGTTAAATAAAGCAAGCTGAAAAAAGACAGGAACCCTGTCTGGGAGGGAAAAGGATTGGTTACTGGAGTGCATCACTGTGACGGAAACAAGCTCAGGAGGAGAAAGGGAAGGAGGAAAAGGTGAGAGGAACCATTCGTCAGAGCTTCATTATTGTCCAGCATCAGAAGGGTTACAGCTGAGGAGGGGGAGACAGTACAGAGCTCAGAGGAACATGAGCAAACTATCACCTTTTAGTCAAATGTACGAACACAAAGTTGTGTCAAACACGTGAAAGCAGATGAGAAACCTATCCAGCCCAGGTCTGCTCCATGTCCTCTGAGCCTGTGCCTCTGTCCTCCTGCTGTTCCCATGTGGACAAAATCAAGAATTATAGAGTAATTCCACAGGATCATCTGCACCAGATAAGCTCCACTGAGTCACCGAAAAGGATTTTAAATCACCCTTCACCCAGGCGTGGAGGTGGGCACTCAGGTGGAGCTGTGTGTTCATCTGTGTGTCTGTGAGAGCATGCACAATTTCATTATGTGCATACGTGAGGTTTGTGTGTGTGTGTGTGCGTGTGCGGTAAGATTTATTGTGATGGTGTGAAGGACCTTCAGGTCACAGGTGCAGGCGAGCGGTGCTGGAATGTGTTTGGTTTTGGGGGAGCGGTGAAACAATAAGGGTGGGCGTCACACGGACGAGAAAATAGAAACCAGACGCGTGAAGCAGGTTTCAGACCGCTTCACTTCCAATTCCACCAGTTCTATACACACACCTATAGTACTGTGTGTTTGCACCAAAACAAAGTCATTTAATATATGTAGGCTCACTGTTCATACTGACTGTCAGTACAGTCTGTAAAAAAACTACTCATATTAGTTGTTGGTTTTCAGGTCTTAAATCACAATTTTAATTACTAACTAATACTACTAATAATTACTAAGATCTAGTTATATGGCAGCATCAAGAACTGAATGCAATGAATGACTAGCTGCAGGTCAGTGAGTCACACAGGCTGTAACAACAGGTCACAGTTGAACCAGAAAGTTGGTCTAATAAACCAACGGACAGTTGTGGAAACATGAAAATAACATTCCAATAATTTAGCACTGCTCGACTTAAGCATCAAAATCGATACAAATCCTGGGGTCTATGTTACCCACAATGCAACTCAGCCACAGTTTGTTTAGGGATTTGAGTGTGTCATCTCAGTAGTGGCTATCCTGGAATGTTCTTTACAACTCCAGACCTCCAGATCTTTTCATTGTCAAACCTTTGCCCCAACCAACGCCGACTCAAGTGACATCACTAGAGGACATTTACCAGACTTCACTTTATAAAACTTTATTCACATCAGGTATGTGGTAAAAATGTTGAGTTCCCCTTTAATCCCCATCTGGGACGCGTTTCCAACCTGTGTGCCTGTGGTGCTGCCCCTCTGGGCTAGATGAATAAATTAAAGGATATTATAACCATAACCATTTTATTTGTGGAGAACACAAATGTAGAGATACTAGAATAGTTTATGGTTTATTAACAAATTGAATAGTCTTAACTCATTTAACCAGCTAATGGCCAGCCTTTGTATAAATGAACCAACATTGTTATATCTGATGTTAAGATCAGACCATGGGTAACATCAGTAACCCGCCTCCGTTTGAACTTGATGGAATTGAAAGTGAATGGACCATCGCCCTGCTCTGTAGAGAAGTACCTCACTGCTGCTACTGCTGCCGCCGGTGGTCTTAAAACAGCAGATCAGTCCAACATGAGCTAGAGCAGGACAGGATGGAGTGAGATGGAGAAGCAAGATGACAGAAGTTCAAAATGAATCTATTTGCAACCACAGACACCTGGTGTGCTTTCACCTCATCTGACTAGTAATGAATTCAACACCGTAACAATACAAAATCACTGCCAATGGTGCTGAAGATATGAGTTTACTGTGCCTCAGATCTTAATATACAGCTACACCCTCTGTTTAGTGCTTTCTGAAAGAAACAAGTTCAGGATAGTGAGATCAAGATGTACTAATAATCTTTTTAGTACTTTAGTACATTAAGTATGGTCCTTTAAATACACCTTCAAAGTTTCTTTCATTGAACCTAAAAACATACTTGCCATCCTGGGAGACTTTTTCATTCTATTCTCCTGGTTTTCAATTCACAATAGAATTCATTTTTGTCCGATCATGATGTCCCAATCTGTTACTGACACTGTATCAATGCAGAAACACATGGGACAAGTGACATAGGTTAGGGTAGGTTTCTTTACATGATTGAGGCAGAGGCAAAAGAATACAAAACCTGAAATGATTGATTCATTTAAAACTGATGAATACTAGTAAACGCTAGAGACTCATACAAGAATTGTTCTATATTCTTTCATCAAAAGTAATAATTAACATAAAATGTTTAGCCAAAAAAAAAAAGGTTTCATTTCTCTCTCAAGGAGGACATCCAGACCTCCTGCTCTGCCAGGTCTCAAGGGTGGCAAGTATGCCTACATTACACTCACTCCATTTACAGACTGATGTTGGCACTGATGTGAAAATGGATGAAGTACGTATGAGCAAAAAACATTAGCTCTTTTACTTGTTTCGTCTAATTTGTATAACTATACCATGCCAGGAGGGAGAATCCTATGCGCTCACATGTCTCCGTAATATCTATGAGATTGTTTAAGTGACTTTCACCTTGTATGCTTCAGATCACTTATTAAATTTGGAATCTGTGCCTTGACTCTACACAATGTATAGGACTCATCTCTTTAAAATACATCTTCTTTACCTTAATGTGTGATAATATCATAATATCTGTAGAAACATATAGCATTAAAAAACATCTGCTTTAAACAATCCAAATTATTTTGAAAAATATCTTGAAAAATACAAGAATGAACAAGAAGCAGCACCTCATCTCCCTAGCACATGTTGATTTAGTATGTAACTATAGAGATGCTACGTTTTTATTATAGAAAACAAACAAATACTCGCCACATCCTTCATGATGTTGCTTTTCTATCTGTGTGGTATGCTGTGATAAATATATTAACATCACTAATTAACTGCCTAGACAGTGACCTTAAAGCATGTGCTAAAAGTTTATTCACAGCATTATCACACGCATACAAGAACAACTCCATGTTAAAGTTGCAATCCTTTTTTTGCTTCTGGAATAATCATTAAAATTCATCTTGTGTGCCAATACTAAAAACTCTTAATTTATCTTGGAGCTCAGAAAAAAAACCCTACACTGCAACTGATATTGCTCCAAAAAAAAAAGAAAAAAGAAAAAAGAAAATCAAGCTTAGTTAGCTAAAAGGCTAATGTAAAGCTGAAATCCTCCATCCATGGCACATTGTTAGCAAACTTGGCCCTTTACAGATCAAGATCATAAGAATTTATCAAAAACTGTGGCGGTAATATGGAAGACCATCAGGGTCAAATTGTCTTCAGAATAATGGTATTATGTCTCAATTTACTACCATAGAATAAGAGGTCAAAAAAATATAAGGATTGTACCTTTAAGTGTTTCCATTGATAAGACCTATTAGAGGGATATGTCCAGGTTCCACACACTGCAGCACCCACATGACACATGGAACAAGAATCCGAAGTCGTTAATAACAGCATTATTAGACATGGACATGGACATATTGTGCATTATCATCATGTAACAGCAGAACATTTCAGCAAAAAAAAATCCAAAAGCAAAAAAAAAACTATGTGCAATTTCAAAAATATCAGTATCCATATCCAATATAATGGACATAATAGTAGTATCCTTTGGCTGTCCACCTGAACGTTCTTGTAGTGCTTGTCAATGAAGTAAAGAATCAAATTCTCACAACATCACATGCATTAGCAGTATTGGGCCTAATAGTAAACCTAAGTAACCTGACAGATCTACACTATGTGAAGGAATTGCATGTGATTGCCAGAGAAATGGTTACTTTATTCAGTGATTTGCACTCACATTGCTTTCTCAGAGCTGGGAAGTCAAGTTAAGAGTTAGCAGCAGGGTTAGAATCAGATGTCTGATGTGAGTGTTCATTTTCAGCCTTGTCTTTTAAAAATTGCACTATGGAATATTTTTTCAATAGCTTCAGCGCAATTTCATTGACTTTACTCTTGTTGTAATCAGATTAATGTAGTCTCTTTACATGTAATCCAATTATCTCCCCACACCGCCTGTCACATGCTCACCAGTAGAGATAGTAGAAGAAGGAGAGGACAAAAAAGGACAGCTTGCACCAGGCCTCCTTCAAGCAGAACTTGAGCGTGTCACCGTTCATCACGGATGCCGGGTCGTAGAGCAGCTCCTTAGTGTCCGTTGGCGAATGGAAGTACCTACCACAGAGGGCAAAGACCACATCGCGGGTAGTTGACCCGTTCCAGACCCCAAGGGGAGCGAGGTAGGTAGGCGGAGGGAGATGATCGGAGGAAATGCGGAAGAAAATAGTATGGAAAAAGATGGCATGATGAGTTAGGGGGGCACTATCATGCAGGAGACGTGGGCGAAATAGTAGTTGAATATGATTGTGGGAATTGAGTGTTTGCTAAAGTCCTCCCTCAAACATTAGTAATATAGCTAACATAACTAGGCACAGAAACCTGTCAAGCCATTTTCAACATTTTGAACCAGAGTGCCCAAAGTTTCAATTTTAGTTAGTTGAAAAGTTATGCTAACATGCTAACTAGATTACTCCTAGTATTACTTTCAAAGCCAAGTAGCATATCATTAGCAGCACAAGTACTAAGTATGTTAACTATTTATTTCCTAGCCCTACTTGTGCATCCACCAGCAGTATTTAGTGTCTACCAGTTATTTAGCATCAGTTTGCAACTTCATCTGTATTTTTGTGATTTCACAGATGTCGTCTGTCTACCTGGAGCTTTAATGGTTTGCATGGGCAGGATCTTAAAGGAGCCATATTATACATTATTAGTTCACACAATGTCTGTGAAATTATTTGGTCAAAATTTCTCATGGATCAAACACAGCAGCTCTCTCTGTATCCCGTCTGTAACACTCATTCCACCCAGAACCTGAGTTTGGCATCAGGCTACCATGACAACATGAGCACTGAGAGAAACTTGGTTCTGGTTCTGGAGTATGTTCATGAGCCTGTTAGTGATGTAACTAGGGGCTCAAAACCTGAACAGTATGTTTTAAAGACAAGCCACAGAGACAGTATCTATCTATCTATCTATCTATATATATATATATATATATATATATATATATATATATATATATATATATATATATATATATATATATATATATATATCAGTTATATTAGTATATATCATTTTTTTTATTGAAATATTGTTATTTTTTTTATCATTGTGGGCAAACTTGAGACATCTGAGGATGTTCTGTAGGGCCAGGGGAAAAAAATAACAGGTTTCCCTTAAGGTTTGACACTTTGTGACCAAATCACAGAGTTTCATAAGGAGTTCAGAGCTCACAGATAGAGCTAATTATGTTCATGTCTTTAACATGGATCATCAGCTGGTGAGGATGCTGAGTTTGTGCTAGCAACGTGTAGTTTAAGTGTCAGTCTTTCAGCATGTTATCATGTACCAATCAAGTGCATATTTAAAAGCCGTTTACATGGTTCTTGTCAGCTAGAAGCTTTTTTTTTTCAAATCACAGAGCTAACTCTAATTAGCGGTTGTAGCTCGGAAAATCTGGCAGCGACAGATGGTACTTTAGCCAAGAAAATTGACTAGCTAGAAATGAGATGCCGGATTTGTTAAACTCTAAGAACTCAAGGACGCAGATGGTTTTTTAAAAATGATTGTCATTTTGAGTGGTAACTAACTTTAAAATGTGTAGGTGCTATGCTATAATAGAGAGCTTGACAAATATAAGTGAGGGAATAAGGGCTTAGCAAAGGATATCCTGATAAAAATTTTGACTTATCTTGTGGTGCAAAATGTTAAAGTTGTCCCCAACAAGATAAACAAAGTATGATTCAATATTTGAATGAGTATTCAAATATATTTTCACCCAGGTCAGTTATGCAGCTCTAAAGGCACCAGACCTGGGGTTTATTCTAACTTTCTAAATCCAGTCAGCTAAAGTACAGTAAGTGAATTACAACTGTGCATAAAAATGTGCCAAACAATTTGATTTTCAATAAAACTTGAATGAATGAAACCTTTTAGATTAACAAACATTTATCATCCGCTGACTGGTTTAAAAAGCCAAAGACAAAATCCACCCGATAATAGAATCTCCATGTGTTAAAGCTATGCTTTTAGCATAATCAATGTTTGTAAAACACAAACAGCTCTCTCTTAAAGCTGTGTAAAATGAATAAGTCACCAAAAAACAAAACCTGGCAGTGATTAATAGCAGAGTGAGTTTGGTGGGATCGTGAGATGGGTTTCCTGGAGCTTTTACATTTACATTTAGTCATTTAGCAGAAGCTTTTATTCAAAGCAACTTACAGAGAAGGGAACAATCAAGGTATAGTGCCATATGAAAGTTTACACCCCAGTGACTTATTTCAGTGGGGGCTGTTTATGAATTATGAAACAGAAAATATGTCAGCAAAAAAGAGTTTAAGGAGAGATGCCATGAGAAAAATCAAAGAGGGAACTCCAAAGTGCTGCTTGCTTTGAGAGAGGGCTGTTTATGTAGCAATGCATGATAGCCTCATTAGTTTTTATTCATATATTATAGGGGGAACTTTGCCTTTAATGGAGCCCAGAGCTGATACAAATGAACAGGAATCTGTAACAATGGATAACTGTATATTAATAAAACAGACCAGTTGCATTAATGTTGCTTTACTGCTGGATACTTTTCAGTCACAGATAATTTCCCTCATTTAAATATTCAACTTATTCATTCAATCATACACTGGCGAGTATGAGGGGTAATGCAGTCCAACCAGGAAGCTGCTTTCATTATGCATGTGGTCTGTTTAGTCATAACCCAGGTTAACAGATGGTTTATGCATGTCCATATATGTATTTTAATTCATGTAGATTGGCTGCTTGAGAAGGTGAAATGATTGTACACTCGGCCATCATAAATGACTTACAATGCACATTCAGAAATCACATCTCTGTTGGCTCGTGCATGCATGAATCTTCAGTAATGCAGTTGCATCTTGATGTATTTTGAGTGACACAATGGGTTTTGTAATGAGTCACTGAATATAACTCCCATGTATGTCTACAAAAGATACATGCACAAATGACTGATGGTGAGGTAATTGAGGTTAGCAAGCTGCTACATTTGATTAGCTAATAAAATGTCATCAATAATAGAAAAAGAACCAGAAATGTCCCTGAGCAAGATGTACCAGACAAGACAAAAACATTTAACAAACACTTCCTGCTTCACTGGATGTCACAGACATAAAGATGCTCAGTTTGGACAAATCTTTCACAGTATGCTAGACAAAACACACACACACAGATGCACACACTCACAGTCTTTGAAAGGGAGTCAGCTGGCAACCAAGGCATTTTAAGAAATAACAGCACTACATGGCCAACATATCTTGGAATTCCCCTCTACGCCCACACACTTGCATATTGTGAGAGCTTTTAGTCTGGCAAAAACTTATTTTTTTAATTAACAAGGAAATATCCCTCATGAATGGACCAGTTACTTAAATTATCCAGACGTTATGTAATTAAGGTCTATCTGCTGAGGAGAGACACTCACATGCCCATATGTACTGATGTACATTCAAACAGTGTTTGCTGGCTGCAGTTATTCCTCTTGTTCACACTGGCCATTAAAGATGATTAAATGTTACGCAATGGACCTTTAAGGTAAAGGACAATATCATCATTTTCAAATATCACCATATTGTCCTGCCTGGATGAACAAACTACTATCGCAGGCAAGTTCTGTAGTTTTATGGATAATCTTTTGATAATCAAATGTATTCATGCTTATTTGCAAATTACATCTGGGATCTGGGATATCATCTGTAAACGTGAGTCACAGTCAGTATTAGAACTTCAATAAGGACTAATTTTGACACAAATTGCAGCAATCTGGGTTTTATTTCTGGCCTCCATGAGCTGTGTGTCACATTGGTGACCGTTTAAATCATAGGTCAAACTACAATGACTAACTTCATTCCTCACACATTAACACTCCTACAACTCTTGTGGACGATAAATGGAACAGAGCTCACTGTGGACTTTGTTATATTGGACAAATAAACAGAAGTTTACCAAGCAACCAGGAGGTCATTTGTGGAAAGCCGTATTTGAATGCCATTTTTCATTAAGCACCACAAGCATGGTAGAAACATTGAAGAGATGAATAACTTAAACCTCATATACAAACATATCTACATGGCAACATACATGAAAGGTTAGTGAAAGCCACACATAACTCATAACCTAAACCTAAACGTCTGTGTATAATGAGAAAGGTTTGCTGGCTACAAGACTTCCTTCAATACAAAGTGGTCAATCTGGCCTGAAAGCAGTCTCCCAGCAAGAAGCGTATGCTCTGCAGAGCATCATGTGGACTCACACACACACACACACATATATCCATATGTGTGATCACATACTGTGTGTATCCATGAAGTGTGTTTAAATAGCTTCCTCCCTCCCTCTCTCCCTCTCCTTTGAATCACCTTGTCAATATTAGATTTCTCTCCTATCACTCACTTGCTCTTTCTCTCGCCTTGCCGTCCTGCCTCCTGCTACTTCCTCCTTCATTTTCCATCTTCCTCCATCTCTGTCTTACTCTCTCTCTCTCTCTCTCTCTCTCTCTCTCTCTCTCTCCCCCTTTCCTTCTCATCTCTCAGCTGTGCAGGAAGCGGCATCTGTAGCCGGTGGGCATCTGGCACAGCCTCCAATTAATGAGACAGCAAGATGTTTTCCTCTCCTCTCCTCTCCTCTCCTCTCCTCTCCTCTCCTCTCCTCTCCATCTGAAACTTCCACCAGCTGAGCACATGAGCTTAAACCAATCAGGCTGCCTGTACGTCTAACCTGCACCAGCGGGAAGAACAGCAACAAAGACAGAAGCAGACAAAGAAGGACCAGCAAAAGAAATCATTGACTGGTGACCCATTTTTCAGGCACTGCCTTTCAGAGGTCTGAGATGTGTTAGAACACTGATACACTTGCTTTTAACTCTGCAGTTCTTATTCCTCTGTGCCATAGAGATCCATTATACTCCGAAATCTATTAAAACACATCAGTGAGCCACACTGTTGCTGAGTGACATGTACCTTCCAGTGATGGTTAGTGGAAGATTTTCTAGGTAGGGCTGTGCCACATCCAGACAATGCTGGATAATATAACACATGTAATAGAAAATGTTTATTAGAATTTTGAGATGCCCTGATGGATCATTTTCCACCTCTCATTGGGGAGGTAAAAATCAGGGTAAGTAATCACAAATTAAACATGAGGTAAGAAGGTAAAAATGAAGAGCAGTTAGGAATGTTGGTGTTAAGTTGTTGCTATTCAGGTACTGAATGGACAGTAGTAAGTGCACTGAAGTGTAGAGATGCTCAATGACACATCTGCAAACATCAATACTGCACAAAATATGAAGATGCTGAAAACACATGAGATCAGTGCATCCTCATATATTAACATCATCTGCATAGAAATGTATTCACTTAAAGTGAATTAAATTGAATTATTTGTAAAAACTAAACTGTGGGATTACTGATCCTTCAGCACTGGCAGCATGCAGTCTAACATCTTGTTTTGTCTTAAACTCAAACTGTCTTAAGGTGTTCCTCTGGTCCGCTGTCTAAGGAGGCAACTAAATCCAGTTCCAAGACTCTCATTGTGCCAACGCAAGGCCAACTCAAAATCCCCACAAAACCTCACACAATGGATTATTTTGGATAAATATGCCTGTTTTACCAATTGTGTTTCTTCTTCTATTACTGACATGTACCTGTCTATTTTCATGTTCTCTTACAGATCCTTCATGTCCATCACTGCTAGAACTCTTCAAGCTGTCTCTGTCTCTGTTTTAAAAATCCAGCATGGAAAACTAGCCTTCCTGTTTCACTAGAGTACTGTCTGATTGCATTGATTTGCAAAGCTAACTTGGGACTATAGGAGGTACCTTCAGTGTCATAACTTGAGGGGTCACTGACCAAGCTGCCATTTTTGAGAGTGAGAGCATGTTGGCATTGGCACTAAATATAAATAGTGTGTTGCGGAATTGTTCGACAATTGATGTAATAATTCAGAGGAAGACAGAAACACACAGCCACTTTTCAACATACAAAACAAGTAGCTAAAAGCAAGTATATCATAAGCCTTGCTGACATCTACAACTTTTCAATACCAGTTACTTTTATTTCATTTTCATCAATCACTTATTTTAGCCTAATCTTAATTTTAACCATCAATACAAATCCAGCCTGGCCTTTCTGGTCTACCAGTAATGAGAGGCCTCCCTGTTTCACTAGAAAGAAAATCCAGAAGGTCCAGGATAACACACACACACACACACACACACACACACACACACACACACACACACACACACACACTATAATGGATCGGATAGTCACCTCCACGTGTTGTAGAAGAGCAGGGGGATGTTGAGGCCTACGGTCAGCCACTCCTGGGCACACAGGAACATGATGCAGAAGAGTCCATGGATGGAGTACTCTGGTAGCACCAACTGCAGAGAAAACATTTGCAGGAGGATGAGTCAGAGGGAAGAGGAGTGGAGCAAAGAGCAAATCGATTATTCACATTAAATCTGATAAAGAGACTTTTAATGTCAACAAGCAGACCGTCAGGCAGCATCACTAAAGCTTGTCTCTTTCTCCTTCTACTCCTTCACTGCATGGCTGATGATTAGTGCTATTCAATGCTGCCTAAATGACATTTGCTTTAATATAAGAACTGCATGAATAAACCAACATTATATTAAACTAAAGGGCAGTTGGTTAGCAGATGCCGCATTATCATTTTAATGTCCACAGGTTAAAGTAAGCACCTCAGGTATCATCATTAGCATTCAAATCCTTAGCCTAACCTATATTTAGCTACTGCAAATCTGTCTATCTGCAAGCATTCCAAATGGCTAAATGCCCCCATCTAGATTATGGAGAGCTTAGTTTCACAATGGGCAGCACACACTGATGGCAGGCCTCCATCATTATCATAATAACTGGAGGGCTCAGCCCTCCGAATGCAGGAAGCAAGACAACCTCCTGGCAAACCGCAAGGTTGAGAATGTGTGAGTGAGAGCACACGCCGCCAATCCTCGGCCAATCCCATCTCCCCTGCTTTTGTTCTCCAAAATAAAAAGTTGGGGGAAGTTAAAAGAGGCTTATATATATTTGTACAGTTTTCTAAAGATCCATAACAAAAAGTTTTGAATGTACATGTACACAAACACTTGCAGTCAGTTTGTTAAATTTAAAGCAAACATGTTTGAAAAGTATGCTTTAGGTGTACGGCCAACTGAAGCACACTTTGGAGGGGATGAAAAAAGCCAGAAACATGTTGCTTCGAAACTTCTTGTGTTTGGTGGAGGCATTTGCACTCCAATTGGATGAATCAGTGGACATGTCCAAAGATACAGAGCTCTTGGCATTTAATCATGAACACATTACCTAGTATAGCCCAGTATATAAATAGGTTAAAAATATGAAATAAAGGTTGAATAAAGTTAAAATAAAAAGTTACAAAGGGGGTGGGGGTCCCTGTTCTGTTTGTCTCTTGTCCAAGGGGTCCATGGGCTGAAAAAGACTAACTGAGTGATACGTTTATTGGTGCCAAGTATTTTAAACCCTCTTATCCAAACAGGATCATCATGCAAGGTCACTCGGCAGCATACACAAATTGCTTGATTCCGTACACTTGTTGGTCTGGTGTGAGCAGTAGCGAATGTTAGAATCAGTTTCTGCCTCTCTCACTGCTTATTTCAGCATGACACAGATAAACATTTCAATGTTTGTTTGGTTTCTTTCCACTAAAGTAAAATGAGGTCACACCGTACCTCACCGGGGAACACATTCCACTCGCTCTCACTTCAAGTCTGTGCTGAATATAAAACTTTAAACTGACTCAAGAGTGAAAATTCTGTGTCAGTGTGACTGCATATATAATGAACTATGGTCAAAGCAGCAATGTGCAATTTTATTGGCCACCTGGGGACAGTACAACAAGGTATAAACACAACATTGACGTATTTGACCTTGTTAAGTTGTTAGAGCAGCATTAATATAGATTAACGTCCTGGTGTCCACATAAAAAATGTATAAAGTACAATAGTCACTGCTTCTGTATCTATCCCTTACATCTTTAAATATTACGTTTCAAGGATCAGAGCATTTATTCCTAAAAATGGATTACTCTAACTTCTTTGCTCTCTGGCATCAGTAAAAAGAAACTCTGACTCTGACACATGATCACAGCATGTCTTACATTTGCTGCCTGTTGCTTGTAGAATTGATTTTAAAATTGTATTGAGTATTTACAAAGCCCAGAGAGCTCTAGCCTCAAGTTATTTGGCAGATCTTTCAGTGCTTTATGTCCCCCCTCACTCTCTGTGATTCTGCAAGGCTCCGATTCATGCTCAAAGGTGACAGAGGCTTTTCAGTTAGCGCTCTGAGACTGCGGAAGTCATCTTTCATGTCATGATCTGCCTGGGCGTTTACATCTACCCTTGTCATGTCGCAACCTGCATCGCATCCACCAGTCAAGACTCAAATCAATTGTTCCATCCCTTATGTGGTACACATTATGGCCAAATCATTATTTATTATTTTGACCCACCTGGTGTTTCCTGTCTGTTGGTCCAGCTGCTGTCAGCTCAGCTCCGTCTACCTGTCTATCTACTCACTGCACTTCATCCACTCATTCATTTCAATAAACTTTCTTTATTTTGCAGTTTGCTCCAAGATCTGTTTTTCACAAAATATGACATTTTAATGGCCTTCAGTTCATTATTTTTTATATATATTTCTTTATTTTAATGTATTCCGTTGTGAAGCACTCAGTGTGTTTTGACGTTTATTGTTGTTATAATAGATTTTTTAGAATTATTATCAAATGCTTCACTCATTTCACCAACTAGTTACTGCGTCAGCTGCAATCAGAGTTTCCTGTGGTTGCAAGGTTGAATCAAGGTTGACAAGCGCTGTGAGACTGAACCTCAGCCGGCCGAGACAATGACCTGAAAGGCGGTGTAAGTCTTATGGAAGAGTGACATCTTTACAGAACACACAGCCATATTATCCACTATTAACATTTAGTGCAGCAGTCACTTTAACACATGCAAGAGTCCAATGACCAGGTTTAATGGTGGTGCCTGAAAATGAAACCACACTTCATGACAAGGTGCAAAACACAGCTGATGTGCTTATGTATGTTTTTTATGTGTGGGGGCACAATGTGCTTAAGGTGTAAGTGTGTGTGTGTGTGTTGCTTTAATTTATTGTCTTGTCTTTAAGGCTTGTGGAGAAATAGATGCAAAAGCAGTATTTCCAGTCCTTATCACTATGAAACTACACTTTTAATGAACGCATCACGCATTACAGGAGAAAAGCTTTGAAGTGTTGAAAGCAAGAATAAAGAGAGATGTAGGAAAGTGAGATAAGAAGGAAAAAAAATGGAGAAGTACAGTGAAGAAGCACACAAATGACGGGAGAGGTCTGCTGCATGAAAAACCCGCATGAAAAATCACTGTACCGATTCTTTACCCCTGTATGAGATATTTACAGTTTATTCAGTTCTCATTCACCGCCTGAGTTTGACTGGACACATTCACTGTTCGACAGACATTCAGCTCAGTTCATGAAGCTTTTACATTTACTCCACCATCAAATGGGCTTTATGTGGCTTTATATTTCTATCAGCAGCAAAGTGCTCTCTTTTGAATAATGGAGGAAGGAATGAGGCAATAGATATAAGTGTGAAAAGCTGAGTCCTACTGTAGTTATGAATTATATCTCCGAAAGCACAAGCATCTGCTCCTGTAAAAATGTCTCCTTTATTAAATTAATTTTTTTAAAAGTATGTTTCAAGCCAAAATTGTCTCTGTGTCAGAATCCGAGGAATCAGAGAAATATAGCAGCCATATCTGAACAAGAAACGCTCAGTTTCATCAAAGGAAGCCAAAGACATGAGAGGCTGGGAGTGCAGTTAACTCTTACATTCTGCTTTCTTTCAAGTTATATTACAAGATGCTGTAATGCTTTTTTGTTTGTTTTTCACTCGTCTACTACTTTACTTTAAAGCTGCAATAATGTATTCTGAACGAAGGTTCACCAACATAGAGTTATCAGGCTGCTCGTGTTTTGTGTCTTTCAGTTTATTGTTTTGGTTTTCCAGCTTCACTTTTGCTTTACTCTTCCAGCAGTACGAGGCAGCCATTTTCAGTGAAAAGGCTCTGATAAAATCAGCAGTACTGATTGTCTGTTGTGAAGAATTCTATCTATCAATGGTCATGAATAGGAGTCCAAGATGTTTCATGCTGAATGATTTATTGAAGCTTGGCCAAAGAGAACAGAGGATTTATCAATATGCCTGCCTCAGTTCTGAAGATGCTGTGTCTGTGTCTTCATGACAGTGACACAACTATTTGATATCTATAAAAGGTCATTAGTCTACAAACAAAGAAATATGTTCACTCTTAGTGGTCCAACAGTGTTATCTGACTCTGGAGAGGCTTCTATGTTATGTACCTATCTGTTGTGTCTATAGACTGAGATCTATGATTTAACACACACAAAGCACATACAAAACACACAAAGACAAACAAAGTTAGCACCTAACTTGTAAATACAGTATAGGGGTCTAACTGTAGCCTTATTTTCCCCAGGGCTGGTGGAGACCAAAACAGAGCTAAAAGGAGAGTTAATATTAGGCATGTAATTGTCAGGTAGAAAAAAGCATGACTGCAAATGAATTCTAATCTTGCTCTATGTATGCATGTGTACAGTAAACAGGAAATTTGAAAACAAGTGAACACACACCTTGTCGCTGTGAAAGAGTTTGACATTGAGCTAATTTAGTTTAATGAGGACAATTTGAATAATAAATTGGTCATTTTGGATTTAGCAACAAAAAAGGCAACCACAATGCAAAAAGGAAAGAAATATTTTTATTTCATTTAATTTTAATTTAATTTTTTTTAAGTTTCTTTTTTCTCCATACCTAAGCACCATGTTGATGCCTTCTTAAACCCGACAGTGTTGCAGATTATCGGTCAGACTAAACACATGTAAAATCTTTGGCGACCACATGAGTTGGCACGCAACCAATGAAGCCTGCCTTGCCAGCCTACATGGTCGGCTGAAATTGCTTGCCATGCAAATCCTTGTGAACACCACCTCATGTATATTTAACAGCATGCAACGTGACACATTACGGTGCCATTCTGAACTGCCTGGCCTTGAACATTACTGTATATGCTGCCATAACAAGGCAGTATTCAGGATGCATTATTCAGATGGCCACATGCCTCCTAATAACAGAAAAACACATTTTCACTGAATAGCTCTTCAACAGCGGGAGACGAGAAAACTGCTGCTAAGACAAAACCTAAATATATCCATTTGCTTTCATACGTACAGCAGGGAAGCTGCGCACACATACATACAGATACACACCAATGCAGCACGCATGCAGTACATGGACGAGTACACACACACACACACGCACAAAAAGCTCATTAAAAAACAAATAGTCACACTGAGCTTTACATTCTCCCTTTTCTGTCCCCCCTTTGTTCCAATCCCTAATGCATGTTGGCTGACAGCACGCAAGACTAACCCTTGGGCTACATTGAACACGTAACGTATGTGGACAGTTTGTGGAGCAAAAGTGCCTTTTCACTGGCTACACCTGTTGCCCACATACGCTGTAGCGTGAGTCAGAGGCAAAACAACACGGTGAGCTCTCGTTTTTGGATTTTGTTCCTCAGTTTTTTGGCCCAGCACAGAACTGTGAAAGTTTTTCACAAAGTGTGTGTATTATAGGAAAGTTAAGATCCACAGGTTAGACGAGGCTATGTCCTGTAAAGTTATTCAGTCATCATCAGTCCTTTTCGGTATACAAGAAGATTAACTGAAAGAGGAAAGAGGAAATGCACACTAGATGAAATCGAATCAAAAGTAAAAGATCAAAAAGACAAAAGTAGTAATATGACAGAATGGCTGAAAGGTTGGCAGGAATTGTGACAAAGGGATTGAATCCTGTTCGCCCGTTGATTAAGACACCTAGAACCAGGCCACAATCACTGATGTGCATGCTGGAAAGTCTTCCAGGCAGTCAGTGTAAAACCACGTACAACACTGATAGTTCCATCCTTGTTTTAAAATGAAGTGGGGTAACTCTAGATGCTCACTGCATCCTGGCACATCGAGTTCTGGCTGCGCAACATCTCCTTTGTTTGCCTGAATTTATCAGAGAAGTGCCAAGAAAAACTTATAATATATGTATGTAAAGTAACAATTGATAGGGCATTCAAACATTCATTTTGAATACATTTTCAATAATTCATAAGGAAAATTAAAACTTTACAGACACAAGCTGCTCTGGCATAAATATACTCTGTGCGCGACGGTAGAGCAGAGAAAAAACAGCCTGTTCACAGCCACCGGTGGACACAGTCGTGTTGAGTGAACATCGGGGGGTAAAGCAATATCAAGATTGTATTCCTGAATTCCAAAATAAGTTCTGTGTGTTCTGAGTTCTTCAGCAGCTAAGTGAAAATTCTGCTCACACCAACCAAATGTTGGCTCTATGGACATGCCTTAATTCTTTAATGGTAGAAGTTTGCGGTGTACAGAAACGAGCGACTGCTTACACATGCTTCATGGTCAGCCATAGCCGCTGTTTACAGTTTGAGCAGAGAAGTCCTGTTTGCAGTTTCACTTCAACGGTCTGACCACAAACTATTCAGCCAAGGTCTGGTGAGCAGTCAGCCCAATTTGTATAAACAGCTGTGTTGTAATTTGTTATATTTTATCGCTGTATAATCACATTCAACTATACAAAAACAGTGGCTGTGTTTATTGTTTACCGTCACAAACAGACTGGATGTATTTTTCAGTCCACCATCACAGAAATCCTGCCAGGTCCTGCAATCCAAATACACACAATGCAGGATGAAAATGATATACAATTACTAAAGCACATTGGACAATGCTGGCATTGTGAACATGTTCACTATACAGTTGTGTTTGTGTACTGGGATAAAGTTAAAGTAATCAAAGTATATGCATTCAGTTGTCATGAGGATCATAGATTGTCTAGATTGTGAATGTACTTGTCTTTGTGAGGATCAAGGTTTGAGGTTTAGACCTTGCGAGTTATGATTGTTAAGTTTATGGTAAAGGGCCGGGGAATGCATTATGTAACTGAGGGCCCTCATTAGGGACGGGCATGGAGCTGCATACTCAGTATGCCAATATTTGTTCAATGTATAGAGCAAAAGTTTGCTATACAGCACAATGATCTGAGCAGTCGGAGATAATGTTCACACATCAGCAGCTCAATGTCAAACAGGCTTCAGAATGATGTAGCACTTCAACAAAATAAAGGAAATGAACGTGCAGTGCAAGCTGTGTAACATTAAAGATAGTTGTGTATAATCACCTCATTTGCTAGCAGTGTTAGCATATGTCGTTGGAATGCCACCAGAGCAGAGAAGATTATCATGATGACAACAGTCACTGGAGATTTGCTTCTGTTAAGGTTTGTGCATGGAGAATGATGGTGCATATTGAGCACAGTACAGGCTATCACTGTGACAAACCTCTACAGCCTGTGCAGTGCAAAAAGAGGCTAACCCTAACCCCATTCCCCTGTGGTACATTTGAGTAAACTAATAATTTGTTACCCATTTCTAGTCCTCACAAAGAAAGAAGTACAAGTATGTGTGTGTTGACAGAGAACCCATCTGGGACTATGCCTGGCTGGGAATGGAAATCTGTTTCTGTTGCTGCGGTGCCTGGGGGCCACCCTTACACCCATCTGATCCACCCAGAAGCAACACTGACAAGACTGCATTCATGTGGGAATTTATATTTCGCTAGCACCTAGCAACTTACCACAACGTGGATGTTAGAATGTTTAACATGTCAAAGATCTATGAATTTACATAATGTGTCACTGTGGCATAAATATGGCAAAACCTACAAGCTCTGAAATCACTGAGGTGAATCAACTATTCCAACACAATCCACAGTGCACATCTACTTACACAAATCTATTTATCTGTTTTGTTCAGTAACACCAGAGTTAACACCCAACACAACCACAAAGTCAACACAAACTTTCGGAAGTTTCACATTTTGCTAAGGATTCTAATTTACAAGAAATCCACTTTTTTTTTCTTCATCTTGCATTTCACATTTAATAGATAGTACGGAGCACTGACAGGATCTACCACGGTGAAGTGCATTAAAAAAACATGCTCTTTCTTGCAGTCATAACTCATGGCATGACATATGGACACGTTTTCAGATTCAGCATGACTTACATGTCTTGAGGTCATCATCATATCCAATGTAAATTGCATTTAAACATCTAAACATGCATGAATCCATCAAATTCCTCCTGACAATCATCATGTTTTTAAGTTTTCTTCAGTTCAGAGCAATTCAGTGATAGCTGTCTGCACATCCACGAGTCCCCTGCAGACAGGAACTACTAATAGTTAATTTGGCATAATAATAACAACTTGCCAAAAATATACAAATATAAGCAAAAACTGGGGCTGAAGTCAGAGCCCACAAGAGTTTCAGACTGTTCTGTCATTTCACATTCAATAGATAGCATGCAGCATTGAGTGACAGCAACTATTATGGTGAAAAAGTAGAGGTGACACATAAGATCCAGATTCAAATTCACAAAAATGAGAATTCAAATGTGGCCCTCACTTTGCTGAGCCACCAGCACACACAAAATCCAGTATTTTTGCATGAATTATGTATGAGTTGTATATTAGACAGGAGAGAGGTGAAAAGAAAGACGAAATGAGGTATAGAAAAAAGGGGAATGCAGAAAGCAATAGGACAGTGAGGAATTAGAAGTTACAGCGTTTATGGTATATCCCATAAGCTCTGGGAAGGGTAGTCTTTATAGATTCATATATAGTGAAGTATGGAACTATGGGTTTTATATGAAAAAGTAAATGCGTGAGAAGTCCAACTGAGGTTATCTCTGAGGGGAAAGAAAAAGGCTGAGATGCAATCTGTCTATCTGAGACACAAAACGTAATGTGCAGGAGACAGCTCATCAGGACACACTGCTGCACATCATCATCTTTCTCCTCTGATTTCATTAGCTGACGATGAGGAAAGATACCCTCTGTCTAACCCTGAGCAGCACTTCATCTGAACTCAGAATTCTTCTGAGCTCTTGAGCTGCCATATAATATATGGTATATAAGTATAAAATGTAAATTTACTACAGGTCAAGATAATTATTTATGACTCATGACACCCACATATGACAGTATAATATATTTACACATAAAAAGTCGAATCGTTTCTTTAAGTTTGATAATTATGTCTACTATGACATGTTTATGTCAGACTCGCACACACAGCCCTTTAAATGAAGTGTTATCACAAATTATGAATGTGTTCACAACATCAGGTGCGTTATTAATTTGCATTTTATCATTTTTATGTGTAAAACTGTAAAAAGCAGTTTTAAAAAGTATTATCTGTGACATGATTGTGGAAGTAAGTATTTTGTACACAGTGGATCTGAACATTATTACATGAAACAAATCACCCTTTGAATTTTTTCAGATTTTTTTTCCAGCCACCATCACTCTCTCCTGAAAGAAGTGTCTGTGCTTATTTGCTTCCATTGGCTCTTTCTTCCTCTGATTACCCCTGTGCTGACACAAACAGCTCCCAGACCTCTTACTGCAAATCACCAGCCAACATGGTAAATGAGAGCTCCTGCCCATGCTCCTTTCAGAGCCCAAGTGGAACCTGCCAGGGAAGCCTCGACTCGGCCTCAACCTCTCTATGTCCAATTAGCGAGGCCACGGAGTGTGCTCACTCATGGCTGAAAAGAGGCTAGAGTGCTTTTCAAATGTGACTTTTTCAGGCAGGCCTGCTCTGAGGGATGAAACGGTAGGAACACAGGGTCGCCGTGCAACCCTCGCAACTAATGAGGGGAAATAAATAAATGGAGAATAAAAGAGAGGGGGATAAGACAGAGGAAAGATGCGCTGTGTTCTGTGTGCAGCTGAGCAAGCGCACCGGTTTCACAGCATTCATCTCTCTGCTGCTCAACTTGCCCCGGTCACACTAAGTCTTGGCAGGTGGAAAAACAATCCCACCAGTGCAGTGTGGCTGTGAACTATGATATTTACTCACTCGCTGAAGTCTCTGACTTTGATTTGGCTGACCTGGGCTCCGCTTTGATTGGTAGGTATAGGGAAGAGACATACGTCAGCATCAAAAATAAACTCAGAGTAACTTAACCCCCTTGAGATGTTTGTTTTTGCTGTCCTCCAGTGACTGAGCTTTCCATCTTGCTGCAGTGGTGTACAGTTGTACTCCAGGAGCCGGTGATGTCACTGCTGGGTGGGTGTAATTGCAGGTGCAACAAAACACACATATGACCACAACCAACAGATGTAAACAAACCACAACCATTTCTGCTACCCACTGAAGAACTTAAAGGACTGTTTGGTTTGGAGCTGGAATGATCTCTTTTATTAATTGGTAAATATAAATATGCCGGGATAATACAAGGTAAATTGGTTGTTGATTGACTTCATTTATTTTGCTACTGCACATTTGACCAGCCAGCAGCCAGCCTCCAAGCTCCTGTCTAATGGGAACTGTTTATTCGCAAATCATTTCTTTAATGAAGGTCTTTAATGTGAATAATAACGAATCATCTCTCACGTCACAGTCCAATTCCAAACCCCTCAAATGTGGGATGTCTCATTTTATAGAAATCGAATGCTTCAGCTCAGTGTCAGAGTTAGGACTGCAAAGCAGAACGTCCTTCTGACATTGACACAAACACAGACACACAGGATCATGAGGGCGCTCCAGTGTTTTTAGAGTGTCAATTAAATCACGATCATCTACAGGAAAACAGTGCATGAGGCTATCATGGGTTGTTAATATAGTAGGCGAATGTACTGGATGTTCTATTACCTCTTTGCTTGATGTGTGCTTAGAATGACATGGATGCAAAGTGCAGAGGAAGTAAAAGGAAAGACCTTAGTGGACAAGTCAGTGTGAAGTAGGGCAAACCCTGATCGTGCAAGCACTTATCTCCAGGCTATGGGACTGCATCTTGTGAAGGTACAGTGACACGATGAAAAAGAGGAAAACCTGGACAAAAGTCCCAACACATCGACTACGTTTTGGTTCAATCAGAGTCTGAGCTGTACGCTACTCAAAATTCAGTGTGTGTATGTGTGTATGTGCTAACTAACAAGCTAACTAGCACCTGATGATGTGTGATTGCCATGAATAAACAAACTGCCCTGCAGCACTATCAACATGATTAAGTAGGTCATTTTAATATCCAAAAGCTATTTTGTGGTTCATGTTTGTTCCAGATGGGGCTCATAATTTCAACACTATAACCAAAATGGACAGTGATATTGGAAGATTGTGCAAACTTCCCAAATTATTTGAAATGATGTATATGATGAGCTTTATTGCCTCCTTACTTCCGGTGTTCCCGCCCTCCTTTGTGTTTCTGTCACACTCTCTGTATTTGTGTGTGCTGCTGGGCGTGGCCTCCGGTACCTGCCTTATCACGGTGACACTTGTCTTCTACAATCCAGTCAACCTGCACAGGATATGAAACTGGTTCAACCTCCCAGACACCGCTGGATCTTTCAGTCTCCCTCGTGGTTACAGCTCTGCGGCCAACTTAATGTATTTTTTGAAACTTGTTTTGTGATGTCTGGTAACCTTGGAAAGTGCCTCAGGAAATCTGCCAGCCATTCCTTTGCCACGTCCAACTCTGTCTTGTCTTCGCGCTTGCTTTTGGATTCTTGCCACCACCAGCCCTGCACCGTTTTAGATTCCCTCACTGTGAGACATGCCATCACCTCTACTTTTCAATAAACTGTGGAAACTACTTGTGTTTGTATTTGGGGTCTGCTAATGTAACAGAAACCTTCATTTAAGTCCAATGCCAGTGTTTTTTTTTCTTTTCTTTTCTTTTGAGGATGCCCCTTTCATATCCAATTATGATAGAATCACCTGTTACACTTTTGCACTTTTTTTGAGCATTTCGGTCTTGTTGTGTGACCTGTCCAAACTTTTTTGAAACATGTTGCATTACATGACATTAAATTTAATGCATGTAGTGCATATTTACAGAAGTCAATGCAGTTTATCAGTTTGGACATTAGGTACATTGTCTGTATTCACCTGAATATAGGTTAAAAATGAAATATGTTAAACATGGTTAAGCAACAAAACACTCCTCTTTTCATCTTGCACCAACACTACTTCCTACACGGGCACTTAATGTTGGCATTGGACATCGTCCATGTGAACAGAACACCCAGGGAAATTGAGTATTTCATACTAACCATTTGGAGTGAAGTGAAGCAGCTCTTAGTATTGTTTCTTTTGGTTTCTCTCTCCTTGTGTCTGCCCCCTCTTTCCTCTTTTCTTTGCCTGGCCTCACATAACCCACACAAGCTGACAACCTAATCCACCACTGTTTCCTCTGCAGCCTCTTGTCTTTAGCAGACTTAGCCATTCGATTAGATTATACCCTGTCCTGTTTTGGGAAAAAAAAGTCTACACTTATTCCATTCCACTGTGGATGTGACATGATACAGGACTGGGGATGGTATCACGTATCATGGTATCATATTCCATTTAAAGGAATACCCCAGTTTTTTCACTGAGTAGTAACCACATCAACACACATTTCATTCTGATGTTATAGAGATAATTTTTCAGGAAACACTGTTTTGTGACTACTGGGTCTGAACGTCACTTCATCTGTCCAACCATCTGTCCAAGCCCTCTCGAGAGCAGGGCAAGATATGTTTACAACTGGTCCATGACAAGATGGACCAAAGTATCACCATTACATTAAGGAAGTGAATCTACTCATAACATAAACATATTTTGATTTGAATGAAACTCAAATAAAACCCAACCCTAAAGGTTGCTATGGGTTTCCAATTGCAAACAAAAGACTCAAATAACTTCTCCTCCAGTGCTGTCACTAATCGGGTAAAAAGTGATGATGATTACAGGGATCCAGTGCTGAAGACACTATAAAGATTCGACTGGGATGTACAAATTATAGTAATTAAGAGGGGCTCAGAGCAACATTGTTTCAGATATCCTTACTATTCCCATGCTTGTGCCTTTGGATGACTAAGAAGTGAATGCTGTTTAAATTTTCCAAGCAATTGCTTTTAGAATGGAGAAATGGTGCAGCAGTAACACGGCCATGTACTCCATCACTGAACATCTTTGCCCTGAGCTGAAACACTGTCACTGCCATTACTAATAGTTTTCTAACTGCTTTATTTGTGATAATCTTTGGATTTAATAATTATCTTTATGAGAAAATTGACTACACATCACACCACAGTCACATAATGATGATGTGACGCTCTGGGATCCCTGCAGAGAAATTCTCTTTGTGCGTCACAAGGCTGCTACAAAGCTAGAACTGGAAGGGAAAAGTTTTTGCTCCAGCACGTCAGCAAGAAGATATGATTTACAAATATATAAAAAAAGAGTGTGATATCTTTGAGTTTAACAGTCAGAAGGCACACAGTCAGGGTGGTGACCAGTTTGCATTATATTTGAATCACAACCAAGTGTCACCATGTCCTAACCACAGTTTAACCATGCATCAGAGCCATGATCTTTACTGAACTTGATAGAAAGAAATCTGCAGGATCATCCACTATGAATGTTTTTCTGACAACATGGTTTAAGATTGAAGGAGGCAGATATCAGCAACCTAGTTAGCATGTGGATGGCAGTTGCAGTGGCTGTGTCTCTGTTGTCACCTATTCAAAATAGAAACAGATGAAGCTGCTCACTGTTTATGAAGACTGTTGATAATGAAGAGGAATGGCAGAGGGACAGATTAAAGTCATCGGCTGAGTAGGGGAGATACAATTACTATATAAACAGTCTTTTCCCTGTTTTTGTGTCCAATTTCAGCCAGACAGTCTTGCAGAGAACAATGGCCCAAGAATGAGGTCAGTCAACAATACCAAATTTATTTCATTGTGCAAAAACGACCAAGATTGTGATTGAAAGAACTGGCAGCTCTCAATCATTTGCATATTCACCTCATCAACATCAGTCACTGAGTCGAGACTCGGCCAATATTCAATGAGCTCTCATATTTGAGCAATTGTTCCTGCCTTATGCCATTGTTTAAAACAGCATCCATTTACCAGAGAGTTGGTACAAGTGAGACTAAAACTGATAACTGGAATTGTATTTTTGATGTTTTCTGCAACAGCTGTGATAATCTCCAGTTAATTCCGTTACTGTAAAATAAAAGCACTAATCATGGGGATCCCATGGTGCAAATAGTTCAAACATGAAACACAGCTGAATATTCTGTTAAAGGGATAGTTCGGGATTTTTGACATGAATCTGTATGGCATCCCCGTCAGTAGTGTCGCACAGCCACACCGACTTACCCCCGACAGTGTCCTGTGGGCCGAGTTCTCTCCAGGTTTGGTCAGCAACGAAAGTAGTCCGGCAGGTTTCCTGGGACACGTAAATAAAAAGTTTTTCTTCTCAAAACAGCATGTCTTTAAAAGAGTGATTTATTTGCATCACAAAACCAATGTCCTCGAAAAAGTCCCACCTCGTAATCAATTGGTCCTACTTTCTCTCTTTTTGTATCTCTGCGCTGCTGCAAGATGACAACGAGGGCTGGGCTGCCCGGAGAGAGCCTGGTGGGGCGGAAGGAGCTGGGTCGGAATTGGGCGCTTGAAAAAGTGCCCCATTCCGACGCGGCTCTCGTCCGCGAACAAAACTAAACAGTAGCGGCCACTTGCAGCAGCGCAGGGATACAAGAAGAGAGAAAGTAGGGCCAAGCGATTACGAGGTGGGACTTTTTCGTCGACATCGGTTTTGCGATGCAAATAAATCACTCTTTTGAACACATGCTGTTTTGAGAAGAAAAACTTTTTATTTAAGTGTCCCAGCAAACCTGCCGGACTACTTTCGTTGCTGACCAAACCTGGACAGAACTCGGCCCACGGGACACGGGGGGGCAAGTCGGTGTGGCTGTGCGACACTACTGACGGGGATGTCATACAGATTCATGTCAAAAATCCCGAACTATCCCTTTAAGCACTAAAGCTATTCCACACATGGATGGACCCCCACAATCTTTTGGGCCTCAGTTGCACCGCTGATATTTACACCAGTGCCTCCAGAACCACAGGGAGGTCCCCAGAGACCACTTAAAGATTCACTGGACTGAATGACTCAACAGAGACGAACATTTATATAACGTTGATAATATCCACTGATCCACTCTAAATGTGTCGCTCACATCCTGTTTTATAAATATCTACAACAACTGCTTTAAGTCAAGAAAAAGCAGAACTGACGTCCATCTTCTACAAAAAAGAAAAAAAAATATATCCATTAACACATCGTGAAAGACATTTACAGTCAGAACGCATCCCTCTGTACCCTCATGTGTCTCATGCACACACACACACTCACACACTCTATAATCCCACAAACAGAAGCACCATCTGTGCAGTGCAGCCAGCTTCCCTTTGTGTCCTGTGTCTTGGCAAACTTCAGAGTTTTATCAAAGTATGCAGGACAGGCCCTCAGTGGCCCCACATCAGCCAATCCACTTCACACAGACTACATCACCTGCATGCCTAGCTGCTGCATTTATGTACAGTGTATACACACCATGTGTGTACACGAGAGGCAGAATGAAAGACAAAGAGAGGATGAGAGCGAGACTGAGCGAGTGAGACGAGGGGCTGGATGTGACCTGCACGACGGACACAGAGAATGATAGTGAGTCAGAGAGAGAACGGAGGGAGGAAGGAGGCGGTGAGAACCTTTGTACTGTAACTTCAAAAGCATTATGGGAACCACAGGGGACCCCCCTTCATCTTTATCCCTCTCCCACCCAACTCCACTGCATCCTCAAATATCATTGGCTGTAACCGGATCCAGGCGCAAGCTTCATCTTGACATCAGTAACATGTAGGAGTGAAAGATAAGGAGCTTGCAACAATTCTATTTAAACTGCAAGCTACGATTTTTCGTAGCTTATTTCAGCTTGACTGATAGATCCTATTTCACGTTGTTTTGTGTTAAATTAGGACCAGTCTCCGAGGTCTTAGCCAGGGGGGAAAAGTTCCATGCAACCCGCAGCTCAGCTCCAGTGACGGGGACTTTTAGGAAAGTGAAAGTTATTACAGTGAGCAGCAGCAGAGACACTGACCTGTGGCGACACAGGGGAAGGTAGAAGTAATGAGTAAAAATGAGGTGGGGGCACAGTCTGAGAGGCAAGTCAGTGTAAGTGTCTGACTCATCATCAGAATATACCCCACAGTGTTTGGAATTCACATTTTCGTGGCCATATTTGAATGTATCAGAAATGAATTGTTTAATATGTGAGTATTTAAAAACTACCTAAATTTGGCAGCCAAATCATTTCAGTGTCAGAAAATTTGACTCACACGATCAAAGTAAATCTGAACAAATCTTTTACATAACGCTCAAAATTTGAGCTGTTGACCAATCACAAGCTTTCCTTAGAGCACTTTGTCCAAAATGGAGGACGCGATCATGGCATATTCATTCTGTTGTAAAACAGACTTTTGTTTAACTTCTCTACAATACAAATGCTTCACAGACAGATGAGACAGGAATGGAAACACAATTTTACAGTCCAGGTAGCAATGGGACGACAAGTTCACACTGTTGTCCATTTGCAAGCCAGCTCAAACGCCTTTCTTTGCTAGCAGTTAGCTCGCCTGCTACAGTAATCTACAAAGTAAAATGAGTCATGTGAGTGGTCATTATCTCATCTCCAGTGTTGCTAACGTAGCATCTTTCATGGAAGATTTGTTGACTTCCTGTTTTCATTTTTGTGAATGAGCTGTAAATGCGTGTCCTGAATGACCCATTGTTTGTCTGGGGAACTCCTTCTCTTTTGTCTTTGTTTCTAAATCAGTAAATGTGTCTTCCAGTGTCTGGATCCTCTCTCTTTATTCATGACACTTCAGTTTCACAGTTGATGACTGAAGGCTTTTTTGAAATCTGAGGTTTGATGCATTTTGATGTGATGACAGCAGCCAGGAACATTAAGACCAAATGATAAAGCTCATTGGAGTCATTTAACTTTCAGCTTGACTTCTTCTTTGAACGTTCTTTAAAAACAACAGTGTATGGCAAAAAATCAGTATAGCAGGCATAACTTTTATATCTACAGACGGAAGGTGAACTACCTCCAGATAGGGTCTTGGGAATCTTTCTCATGCTCTCCATCATGCTAAAAAATAGGCAAGGTGGTTGCATCAGCAACTACACTGCTAAATCCTACACACTGCCCCTTTAAATAGTTATGTCATGATATCATGGGTATGCAAATTAGTGGTATATTCTAGCAACATTTATCTACTTTTGGAGCAGGCTTTAGCTGCTTTCAGTTGAAAATTATAAATCTTAATTCACACACTTCCATACTTGCACTGGATGATGCACCAATAACAGTCATAAAGTTGAGGGTGGAAGGCTGGACACTTCTTGCCCTCAGTGGCCGCCACTTTGCACCCAAAGGTGAGGGACCACTGGCATTGTTAAAATGGTGACTGAGGAAGCTGCTGGAGCTGGAGCGATTTTAAGTGTTACATGTGTTTATATTTATATTTTAGTGGTCAAATGTTGGCGCTAACTCTCCAAATTGACTAATTGCACTTGGTAAAATGTTATTTCTGATAAGAGCAAACAACCAGTACATAGTATACACAGTGCACTACAGAGACGCATAATTATGGAATTATTCAAATTGAGAATAAGCATGACATGTTATGTGATAATGGATACATTTCTCTGTGCCTCTTTCTGATGTGACCAGGCCTGAAGGAAATAACCAACCTGTGTTTCAGCTGCCTCTTTTCTTTGCTTTGCATGCACACAAAGTGATTATGATTTAAAACTGAGAACTTTCAGTAGTAGCTGTAGTACATTATTTAGAAATGAGTTAAACGATGGCTGTGCCTCAATTTGACTAGAATAATTCATTTTTTCAGGCAAACGAGGAGGCCATAATATAGAGTTACTGATTTGACTTTTCATGCCTTGTAGCAGTCGTGACATGTCAGAGTTGTCCCACCTCAGCTAAGCAGTTAACCAGGCAATCCTCATGCTTATGTATGAAGTGTTCAGAATGCATTGAGCGCTGTTTTGCCCTGGGCTTCTGCAGCGAGTTAACTTCCAGCAGGCAGTCTGACCGACTGAGTTTATATTCTTGGAGAGACTTCACACCATACTACAGCAGCGCTCCAGGTTGGAAATACTGCATTCTACAACACCAGTGGGAATCTAGTTTGTGACAGGCCGTGTGTTAAGATAAATGTCCTTAACTGTACGGAGGGATGGATAATAAAGTGCTAAAAGTGGCATCTGGATTGACAGATGGTTGGCTGGAGGTAACAACTCGTGAAGTGTTGGTACCATGTTTGAGTCTGCTACTTGTTATCATTCACTATCATGCAATAGCGTGCAAACTGCTGATAAAAACTGATGTGCATGTGCTAGCATGTTTTATTTATGCTGATAAAATCAGCCAGGTGTTGGCAGATGGAGTGCATGATGTGTAATACCTTTTTCTGCCATGTGTGAGCAGTGATTTCCTCTTTAGCACCTTGGTAACAGTCTAGATCCACCAAGTCAATAAAAACAGTGAATGTATGTATAAAACACCTGCACAAGTGGCAGCCTCTGTGGCTGTGAAGTGAAGCCAACACAGAAGTAACAAAAACTTTGACTAGTCATCCATTTGAGGCTGGCTACAGAACGAGTCGGTCTCCATAAGTCCCCATGTTAAAATGTCCAACTTCACAGCAGAAATAAACATGTTTACAGCCTGGTACAAAAAACAGCTTTGGTCTCTATTGATTGACAGGTAAGCTCCACCCATGATCCACATCTTTGCAGATACTTGGATAATCTGTGGTTTCATCTGGTCAAATGAAAAGTTTCAGGTCTGTTTTGGCCTTTTTTTTTTAAATGTTCCTCTTAATACAGGGTGATGTCTGGTAGCGTGGGACTGTTAAGCTTCAATATTTTTACCTTCACATGTTTATGCTCCCATTATTACCTCTAAACTCATCATAGGCACGTGATAAAATATGTTATGTAGTTATGACATCACTTCTAGGGGCGTGGCACATCATATTGATCGACCTTCATGATGGTTAAGTAAAATGACTCAACGTTCTTTGAACAACATAATTCATTTATAATTGTTTTACATTTATATCAATCAATCTTCCTTTAAATGTGATATTGACACCGTCCCAGTTTGCCAACAGTGTATTTTTAAACTGGGACAGTGTATTACTGGCAAACTGGGCCAGCCATGTGTCCTTCATAAATTTAGCAAGCTAGCTTGATATTTCAACAGCATTTACTTCATTATTATTTGTTGTTGTTTATATAATTATTGTGTATTTAATTTATTAAGCCTACACCTGTATAACAATGGAATGTGTTCTAAGTGTCCCAGTTTACCAGTAAAGGTGTCCCATATTAACACTCAAAATGTGGTTTTGGGTCAATGTGTGTTTGATGAAGAGTCATTCTTCCTGTGTTTAATGTTTCTTTCTATTCTTCTGTACAGTAAAGTAGAGCTCTTACGCTGTTTAAAATAAGATTACATGAGGGTCAGATACATTTGCATCATAATTAAAAACTACACAGAATTGTCCTACTTTACCAGTATTCTCCCTGAGTATTCAGACTTTCATCCTGTACTTTACATCAACCACCAACCTAAAGTGTCAGTATTTGACACCTGTTTTGTTGTGTCACTCGCAGCCTTGTTTCCCTTTTATGTCTTGGTAATGACTCAAGATCTATCTTTCTCCAGTGTGACTGACGCCACCTTTAAAGGTCCAGTTGTATCATTTAAGAAGATCTATTGGCAGAAATGAAATATAATAAGCATAACTATGTTTTCATGTGTGTATATTAACCTGGAAATAAGAATGGTTATATTTTTATTACCTGTCACCTTGAGTCATTTGTATTTACAGAAGGAGCTGGTTCTCTACCATGGAACCAACCGTGGTAGAGAACCAGCCAAACAGTGGATGTTTTAGGAGTCTAGGAGTCTTTCTAATTTGTTTCACAACCATTATAGTTATTCCTTCATGCTTCAAATGGGACGTGAGGCAATCAGTATTCAGTTGCAACTTTACCAGTAGATGCCACTAAATCCTACACACAGCACCTTTAAATGCAGAGACATGGTACCATCTTACATCCTGTCCAGTTATTTTATTTAAGTCTTCAATCTCTGATGTCAAAATGCAAAATGTTTTATTCTATGTCTTTCTTCTATTTTTTAAATAGTATTTACTGTTGTTTTTTCCCCATGTTGTGTGAATGAATCTATAAACTGATGGAAACAAAAGGTTAATAATGGCAGTAATTGTTAAAATGTGGACTGAACTTTTAGTGCCAAGTGATGAATTCAAAGAATGGTTTGAAGTTTAATTATTTAATTGTTATATGACAACTGTACCTCATGAGCCCATGGCCTCAGTTCATACAACCATGTTGTAATGACCACAAGACAGTCACACAATGTGTCTGTAGCCTGCCAATTTTGAGCTCAATCTACAAAATGTGCATTTTTTTAACATCAAAAATATGGAAACATACATCAGCTGATGATCATTATCATTATTGGTTTAATATAAACATAAAGATATAATATGCCACATGAAATATTTTTTAGCATTTAAAAGTGATTGGACAAAAATCTGTTTGCAATTAATTATCACAACTATCTCCATCCTCATTGCTTAGCGTATTAACACCCATATGATAATGTCAAAAAAGAGTCATTATTGGCATCATAAGACGTTATGACTTCATGGCATGGTTGGTTTCTCGAGCAGTTTGATGTGGTTTTCACCAGAAAAACTGCAGAATGTGAAAAAACGCGAGTCTCTTGAACACAAACCAGCTTCATTTTAACACTCCCTGTGCAGAACAGAGCGGAATCTCAGAGACAATACAGAATGTACTTGATGACTACATCCATGGAAATCTGGGCTCTTTCCAGTGTAAGTCATGTAGCACACTATTAATATTCATTTCCTGCTGAGCCTAACTGTGGTTGCTATTTTCTCGTCAAAGAGGAGTTCCCCCCCCTTCCCCTCTCCTCTCCCTCTCTTTCCTGATTCCCCCCTCTGTTAACATTCCTCTCTCTCTCTGACTCCATGTTATCTCTCGCCTCCTCCCCATCCTTGTCTCCACCTCTCAGGTCTTCTCTCCTGGTTACACTGTGTGGGATCAAGGAAGCACTGTGGTTTGCCTATAAGCTCATTATTCTGACTGACAGAAGACTTCGACTGTTCCTGCGTGAGGGATCACAAAGCAGAAATCACACTGTCTTCTCGCAGCAGCAGCGGCGTTGTTGTTATTTTGGTTTACTGCATAATTTTCCTTTTAGAAAAGTCTTCTTCATTGTCAGCCTTTGTTTTCTTGGAGATAATTGAATTTGTGTGAGTAAATCTGAAAAAATGTTTTGTGAAGTTTAGCCACGTTCATTTGTCTTCAGCAATCAGATTAAGCTGCTGAAAGCTGATTATATTTGGCTCTGATATGTCAAGCTTAAACAGCACAGACTTACTTCATTACTTCTGTCCCAAGACACAAATCTTCAGTCTGAACCATTAAAACAGATTTATTTTATGATGATGAGCCGCAATATGTTTATTTCATTTTATTTAAGAAACTGTCATTTTCTTTGAATTATGGCTTTACGTGCAGTTTCAGCTAATGATCGATGTACGTTATGAACAATATTAACAGCATCAGCAACTGAAAGTTTACTGAACAATAATTACACTCATTTGAGCAATATTACATGAGAGGGTCTGCTTTAAGGTTATTATTGGCATGATAGTGATACTTTCAGGGCCGAGGTGGCTACTGGAAAACAATCTACTAGAATCAGTCACAGCAGTACACTTCCATACGTAACGGAACCCAGTTTACTACTCCAAGTTCAGCGACATGCAACGGAGACGATGTCTAGTCCCAGCAATCTTTCAAGAGATCTGGATGAACCACACATATAAACACTAAACTGCTGTGCTAGCTCAGTCTTGTTGTGACTAGATGATTTTTTTTTTCCATTGACAGCTACTTTAGCTACTAAGTCTGTGAACTGTGATTGCATAGGTGACAGGGGATGTGATCCAAACATATCCAACAACTCCACGGAGCTGTGAGGAGTCAGCAGTCAGCGGCAGTTTAAAACAATGAAACCACGAGAGGTCCTTGAGCTTCAGTGTTGTGAATGATCACACTAAAACAGCGCTGCTTGTGTTTTTTGGCAACTCATGAACATGCATTTGAGCGTCCTTAACTCCATCAAGAGATAGTGACGTTCACATACTGTTGGTTAAAACTCAGTTAAGGAAGGAACACTGTGCCAGGCGTAACTTTCAGTTTCAGTTTCATTTTCTGGTGGAGCTATTACAACGAAAGCTCCTTATTAAGGGAGTGATAATCACAAGAAATCATCAATAAAAAATAACCATTAGCCTCAAAGTTCCTCTGCGTAAGTCAGACTTGCAGTTTTATAAAGCAACAAAAAGAAAAGAAAAGAAACAGATGTGAAATTTTCATTTTTGGGGCTTGTAAACTTAAAATATTGACTACATTTAAGCTGAGCTTTAAGATAGCACTGGTGTGTGACGTTGTGCAACACTATTCAGCATACAGTCATGAATATACAAAAATAAATATATAATATTTAATAATAAAAATACATTAGGCAGTTATGTCTAGTAGTATGTGAGATTAGCTTCAGACACATATACACAAGGATTCACACAACCATGCACATCCCCTCCAGGTGTAAGGAGAATAAAGGTCAAAATAAATGATTCTATAAAAGCTCAGTCATTTCCTAAAACAGCTGGGCACTGGAGTTTTTAGAAAACGGAACTCAAACCAGAGGAAACAGTACATTTGTTGGGGACGACTTTCCTCTGCATTCTCCCAGCATTGTTTACATCAGTCTTTTACTTGCAAAGACTCTTCATTACTGCATTTACTGGCTCATTACCATCACCTTTCTATAACTATTATTATTCCAAACAGTGGAACAATGTGACTCCATTGGCTGGAAGGCGTATTATGGAAGGTACTTTTAAGTGTCCTGCTGTAAGAAAATGTTTAATTGTATCTGTGCAGAGTGCATAGACATATAGAAATAACAGTTAAAAAATATAATAATAATAATATATCATACAGAAGGGAAAAATTGTTACTCAACAGCCTTAATAGAGGTCAAGAATGCCACATGGAAGCATTAACATGATGTATGTTCTGCTAAAACACAAATTCAGGCCAGGACGTAACACACTGAAGATACAGCCTGAGTTTTGGTTAACACTGTGAGTCAGTTTAACCCCTTGTCACATTGCTGTTGCAGTTAAGATTAAATAATTATTATAGATTACCTGTCTGAACCAGGTTTCACTTCAGTAGTTTGCATACAAAAGGCTGATTGTTCAGAAATGTATGATGGTTGTGTTTCAGTAAGAAATGCGAGGCCAGCATGAGGTTCCCGCTCAAGCTCCACAGATCTCCAGGAAGTTCAAACCTCCAATTTCATGAAATCTCAATATCATAAAGGCTCACATGAATGCCTGTGAATGATAAAAAGCACATTACAGATGTTTATCAAATAAAGCCCACTTTTATTGCCTCAAATCAAGCCTTTTAATCAAATCATTGATGTCTTGATCAAAAGCAAAGTTCATGGTGGGGGCAGTCAATTAAATCACGCTGTCATCAGCTCACTTTTCTTAATGAGTAATTCAGAGTTCCAGCCTTAGTGTGCAGCAGCCTGAGGAGACAGGCAGATCCCAGTGGACTTGACTTCACCCTTCCAGCACTCTGCAGTGAAAAGTGCCATCACTACTCCACTACTCCATTGACTGATTGATTCTGATGGTCAGCTGCCTCTAGCTTCAAATCCACAAGATGCTAATAAGAGGATATGGCTTGTGGGACCTGAAAACAGGGACACTGAAGCCATTTCGCAAACACATTAAAGCAACTAGTGCTTTTGTTGCTATTATGCAATGATTTAGCCATGTGGACCATTATTTATGATACAATGTAGTGAGCATATGTGAGGGAATTTTCTATTCTAGCATGCCTCATATGGCGGTTACACAGGGTCAGGCATCTTGAGGTCACTGTAGGGACGGCATTAAATGTTAGATTGTTATGATGACACTGATTTCTCATCAGGTACAGAGCTGTGTGTTTGTGTTCAGGAAACCAAGTGCCAACCGTGATAGGGCTATCTCACTCTCTCGACACAACAGATAGGTACAAAATGTAGACGACTCCACAGAGTCACATAATAATGTCGGGCCACTAAGGGTAAATATGTGTCCTTGTGTGTAGACTAATGGCCAATTAACTGACCACTGATGAACAGACTTCTCTGCAACAAGTGTGACCGGAGACTTCATGACAGCATTTGTGTTGCATGAGGTGTTAGGACTGTTGTGCGTTGGTATGTGGAGTCAGTTCTCCTGAGCTGTTTAACATGCAACAGTCATTATCTACAATCGTTCATTCACATGGAAAACACAACATGCAAAACACTGTTAAAATGTTAAAGAGCTGACAACATGCAGCAGCAGTCTTCAGCATACCACAGTTCACACAAGATGAATCAAAGTGTCAGGGCTGTCATGAACCTGGAGCTTGCAGGTGTGTTTACATGGGCATGTAGTGTACTTACACAGCTCTGATTGGACAGCTGTTTTAATGCATTGTCACAATGTAAACATCACGTGTGGCATCGTGTGGGTAATTGACAAAGATGGTCTGATTTTCTAACCTGCACGGTTTGTTATATAGAACCATGAGATGCAACTGCTGGAACACTTCAGGCCAAGTTCAGGCCATGTGACTGGATGAACCACCTGTATTCACTGTCTATCATGGGTTTAGATCGACAAACCAATGTAGACCATAACATCGTCAAACTCTTACTGAAACCAGTCCGACAAAGACTGAAAACATCGTTTCTATTCAGACAATCCTTCAGTGTAGGACTACTCTTTAGGTCTGATACTGATGCTTGCAGTATCTACGCTAACCTATTTAGCAGCCGCCATTGTTATTTTAGAGCAAATGGTCACTTTTCACACGCATACATAGCATTAAAAAACACTTGTAGCTCGTGACGTAGGACGCTAATTGATCTGAACCACTGTGCTCGGACATAAGTGTAAGCTTCAAGCCTGGTAAGATGGATGCTCACATATGTAAGATGGATTCTTACGTGATTTCAACTTTTCCTCCTTCACATTGGAAACCTTTGAGTCCTAGCTTACAGCAGGCGGTGCAAGCATGTTTCTCAAGGAGTGGCAATGAATCCTGTCCTCTAGTGTTAAGTATATATATTGTATGTGAATGATAGGTAACACTTTAGAATAAGGGCACTATACATACAAATCTGTAATGATTAACTAATGCATGACACATGAATTCATGGGCTCACCATTAAAGGTCATGTGTGTCAGATTTCAGAGCTCTATCTACAGAATATGGCAGAAATGGAATAAAATAAATTCAGTTATCTTCATACATCAATTGTTGGATCATCAAATGCAATCATCAAACCAATGTGGAACATGACAGTGTGACCCATGCTTCTATTTGAATTAATCAATGCACCCTGTTTATTAGTGGCACGCATCTCACTTGCACTTTATGCACACTGCTGTGGCCCACTGAGTGGGAGAGGCTACAGTCCATTCAGCCACAGTTCTGCTGATCTGAGACCAGATTCAGCTGATTAGCTGTAAAAAGACTTATAGTAGTGCTAACAAAGTAGTAATTCTTGTGTGCACACGCATTATGCATTACATTTAATTATTAGGCATTACCACGGAAACCGCCAACTCATGGAATCAGTTAATCCAGACAAGATCCTGTTTCCTGTTTACTCACTTGGATCTACACATATACACAGCACTGAGACAACTGTGCTGCAAGAATGGACACAAACATGCACATTTCCACTAACACATAGCCATGTGAAAGCATGCACAAGGCACACACACAGTGCCTAACAGAAGCAGAGATCACAGCTCAGCACAGCACCACCCAAGACTCCTCTCTCATCTCTTTGCAATGTGAGGAGACACACACACACACACACACACACACACAGGAGGGGAGGGGGAATAAGATATAAAAAGTACCCAGAGAACAGAAAAATACAAAACTCAATGACAACAATGAGAGCACAAGAGGGGAGGGAAGTCAAAAGAATCTGAGACGTGGAGCTAACAGAGCTCAAAAAGAGGGGGGGGGGGGGGGGGGGGGGGGGGGGGGGGGGTCTTACAAGAGGTCGCACTCAGAGAGAACTGATGCAACGCCGTCGTCTCTCTTCCATTATGCACTTGGTGTCATAGTTTGCAACTGAAGAACAGTGTAACGCACTGTGTTAGATTCATGCCTGTCTTTCTAATCATTCAGCAAACCATTTAATTAATCAAACAATCTTTGTTTGTACCGGCCACTTCATTGGACTCATATATACTATCTAAAGCTGTGTAAACCAAAATGTATATATCAGTAGAATTCATGACAGGGCTGTTATTGGATTGCATTCAATGTGCAGGAGCACATAACGAAATCCAATTAAGACCATTACAAGTTTGTATTACAGGATAATCAGAGATATAGGTGGATGTAGATAATATCATGTGCATTTATTATAATAAACTAACAGGTTTAAATCATTTTCAAGCTACATTCATAATTAAGTGAATGATGTCCGTGTCATCCACTCTGCATGTATCCTTGTATGCCTGTCCTTGCACAATGTCAAATTTTGACAGATTTTCCCTCTGATGTCCTCCAGAGTTTCCTGATGGACAAGTAAACTGCTGCCAACTGTAGCTGCTGTTAGGAAATGTTAGCTCAGTTTGTTAGCCGGTATAACAGGTTAACGGGCATTTTCAGGCTGGGGTGGTGGAGGCAAATGCAGATGTGGAGTGCTGTCGGAATGGTTCCCAGAACCAAAGCTGGTTCCAACAGATAAAAGTAGAGACTTTTAGTCGCTGGCAAAGGCTTTGTGAAATAAATGGCTAAAAGACAGATGTCGATATGGGTTTCTTGCTGTTGGGCTAGTAAGTAATATTACCTGGATGGTATGTTTGTGTTTTGCTCTTGTTTGATCTTTGACTGTTAGCAAAGTTGTCTATTACAAAGAGTTGGAGTGGACAAAATTACAAAGCACAAAGAACAGTCTCATCTGGATAAAAAATATATATTAAATCAATGAATATTAAATCAATGATTAAGGGAAATTGTGTGATTTAAACATAATGTACTGTAAAAAGAAATGGACCAATAATTGACCCCTGTGGAACCCCATTACTGATGGTAAGAGTGCTTGGTCTTTGTATTGCCATGTATTGTATTTGGTATGAGCCACAGATCATACCAAATACAATACATGGCCACAGAGATTTTTCTAAAAAGTAAGCATATGATCAAACATCAAGTAAAGATTTACAGTGACATTACTTTAAAAGTCACTGATATGATATGATGACACAAATGAAAGGCAGCAAGTTGACTTCTGAAGACAGTATGGAAACGATTAAAAAAAAAAAGCATGGCACCTTAAAATAAACAGTCTATAATGCGCTGTGCTCATCCCCCATCACCTACTCATTACGACACTTAGGCGGGTGTAGAGAGATGGAGAGATGGAGGAAAGAGGAGGAGGAGGAGAGAGAGAGAAAAGACGAAGGGAGAGAGATGTTGAAAAAGAGGAGGAGAGAAAGGAAAAGGGGCAAGACAGGTCCAAAAATAAAGGAAGGAAGAGCGCTAATGAGTACACTCAGGTTTGCTCAGTTGCTGTGACAACGTGCCGGCTCATTGCTTCAAGCCACAAGACTGCATATCTAATGAATAACACACAGACACACACACAGTTGAGAGTACAGAACACAGTATATCCCCTCAAGCTATTGTCATCTGCATGGGTTTGTCAGGCGTCCAAAATCAGAACACAACTGAGCACAGAAATGGCACTTGTCCATATGCTTGCACTTCCATATGTGTCTGCGGCAAAAACTACCTAATAGGTATGCCAACGTAAAGAAATGCAGCCAAAGCTTTTAACCAAATCAAGCAGGACCACCGTGCTGCGGCTGTGCCAGTTGGAGTGAGCTGAATAGTTTCAGTAGAGGAAAGAAGAGCTCTGGAGAAATGAAGGAAAAACCTTCACAATGCAGCAGATCCTCCTGCATCAGGACCTCAGGCGTCCACACTGTCAGGCACAGTATGCAACAGAGTCGAAATATAGCTCATAAATTGTCTGCATGAAGTTTAAATTGTGAAAAGATGTCGGAATTTGACTAAGTGTATGAAAAAGGAAATTGTTACTTGAGGCGCTTGGCAAGGATGTCCTCTCTCTCCATTTGTCTTCGCTTTAGTTCTTTAGGCAGGAGATAATGCTGTACGTCAATAAGCTCAGACACTGGAGAAGACAGTGATATATACTGTTTTGCTATTTGCCTGATTTGCTGTACATCTTCTGAGGTAGATATCTGTGGTTATATGAGGCCTTTGAGGAGAGTGCTGCACACCAGTGAAAAGATTTTTGTGCCAGTGTTATGAAGTACTGGGAATTCTCAGTTCTTGTATTTACTGGAGAGTCAAAAACAATCATATCTACTCATTATATTCAGTTCAGTTTTATTTATGTAGCACCAAATGTAATAACAGAGGTTATCCCATGACACCAAATAAAGCCAGTATAGACGATACTAGACTAGACTATAGTAAAAACTTCTTTTAATGTTGCTGTAGCTCCTGAATTCAGTCAACTCTTTGACTGTTCTTGCAATATTCAAAAGGGTTCTAATATATTCTAATTTGTGACTAATATTCATGGAACATAGCAGCCTGTTCTCTGGTGTTCAGGTCACTACAGTTTATGACAGATGTACTGACAGCAGCTATGTAAGAAAACAGACTGTGGAAAAAAACAACATTTCTGACCTGCCAGACCTCGCTGACTCCACTTGAACATCAAATGACGTCTGATCTGACAGAAATTTGGTCTGGTTCTAAAACAAGCAAGGGCGCATCCAATTCACGATTGACTCATGTCTGCTTGGCTTGAATTACACAGGTTCTAAAGACCTACAGATACCAAAAACCCAGCATGGCTGAGGACACCTAAGCAGAGCATTATCATGTTACATTGGGCATATGAACTTGTATGTCAGATTCATGAAGATGAAGTCATTTTTTCATTTCTAACTGATAATGGTGCACATCTAGTGCAGCTGATGCACATGTAGAAGATGGAATTGCAACTGCTTTATATTGCATGCAGCTGCTAAGATTCTGATGATATATTGATTTCATCCCAGGTTTGGAAGATTTCAGATTTTTCATGGAAACAAATATTGATCGGAATGACATACATCACTGCTTAGACTGGCAGCTGTTCTGCTCTAAGATGCTGCTTGGTGACATTGTGGTGTCACGTCTGCAGCTACCTCCACTGATCCCTGCACAGGAGGTCACAGCTGTGAGGTCAACGCATCTAGATGTGTTTGTGCATGTACTGTATGTTGAGTAGTGTGTACTTGCTTGTGTGTTGACGTGTGTTTATTTTCTCTCTGTCCAAGCACGATGGGGAGGATGTCCTCCCCAGGGGCCAGGAGAGGACCCAGGGGCATGAGTTGACAACACCGATAACCAAGATCATCTGTTCAACCAATGAACCTCCAGCATAAAAAGACACACACACACACACACACACGCATGCATGCATGAGAGTTTCAAAGAGGTGGAGGGAGAAACAGATGTCACATTGAAGCTGGAAGCAGGCCTCTTCTCATCCTCATCCTGAGTCCTCAAGGCAAACTGCACGCACACACACACACACAAACACACACCCACAGGCAGTATGGCTTTGCAGAGTGCAGCACAGACCACTCTATCCCTGATGGCAGTTCAACATGAGGACAAGAGGAGACAAATGAAGTGCCGCTGTGCAAATCAAAAGTTCACTACAAACGGCATTAGAAACTAGACCTGCAGAATACTGATACGCACCTTGGAAAAGTGACAGTGCTAAATTGTCAAACAGAAACCTTGTATTTCTATAAAGCACTGAGGAAATTGTAAAAAAAAAAAAAAAAAGCTACCGGGGTTAAGATGAGGCCAAAGCCAAAATGTGTTTAATATAATTTCATATCAGACGTCAGGTGAGAGTAAAGTGTCATCTGCACTGTTTTTGAATTTTCATTGAAAGGTGCAGTTTTCTTTCTCTTAGCCATTGCAGTACAACCTTTGCCATCATTAATAATTACAAGGTGACAAACTAATAATATTCAGAACATGAATGCCACAAAAAAATGTGACTTGTCCCTCTCTGCTTACCTTCCTCAGCAGGTTGCAGATCCTCTCGATGTTCCGCAGCCTCTCCCTCTGTAAGGATGCAAACAGGGAAAATTGTACGTTTAAAACTTTCATGGTTTCACAGAACATTTTCTTCTTGGTGAGTCAGTCAACATGTTGACATCTGATGAAAGATGAATATAGCGCAGGTTTGTCCGTGTGCAGCATTTACGAGGAAAGGGGGTGAAAATAAACTGTTGTGTAAAAATACATTTCAGAAGAAGCCACAGAGATAATCACAGCAAACTACACCTCAAATTTATGTCAAATGGTGAATCCAAAATCTCTGGGGTCTTTGGGGATCAGTTATCGCTGCAGAGTCACTTTTGGATTGTATACATTTTGGACTTTTTGGATCTGTCAGGTCCATGGATTTATTAAGAAAAATAAGGTGTCTCCATTCATTCCAACAGAAGCTGCTCAATGGCACATGAAGGAAAAGAAGTTTTCTTGGCATGAAATGACCTGGATCTTGTACCCCACAGAGCAGGTGCACTAGACTTTCATCAGCCAAGCCAATCAATTCCAGCTCAGCCCTCCAGTAACTTAAATGGGAATAAAACAACTTAAAGCAATAAACATTTTCACCATAAGGTGAGATCATCTGCAAGACTTTACAGCACTAAGTCACACACTGCTATTGAATACTGACTACTATTACCAACTGATTTGAGTGAAACTGGATCATATTTTATGGAGGAAATGTTTTCTGGTTTTCCCTCTGATGTCCTCTGGCCTCTCTACATCAACTCTGTGATTTACAGAGTTTCCTGATGGACAGCAAAGTAAACTGCTGCTAACTGTAGCTGCTGTTAGTTACCTAGCTCAGTTTGTTAGCTGGACTGTGAGCTCAGAGCACCAGGGAAGTAGTGTTTGTCGACCGAGCAAGAGGCTGCCGGACAAGAATAAATCTGGGACTGACTTTTAGTCATGAGCTCAGTGAAATAAAAGGCTGAAAGACAGGCGCCGAGCTGGCTGCTATGTCTGCTGTTGTTGACCTTGCTTGATGTTTGGCTGTTAGCAAAGTTGTCAACTTGTTACTTTTTGGCCATAAGTAATGTAATCAGAACAAATACACATGCACAGCTATCCATATTTACCACAGTGGGATTACACTATGAAACTGGGGTGCTAAATCGCTACTTCCAATTGTGGTTGTGTTATTATTTTGCGGTTGTGACACTTCAATAAATGTATCAAGCAATTAACAGCTGCTTCTTTCACAATGTAAGTTTCACGGTAAAGAGTCTTCTGGGACTTCTTACATCACATGACAGACGGCATCACTGTCATTCTTTGGTCACACATGTCAAATTAGCTTCAAAACCTGTTGGACTTCCTGCAGCACTTAAGGATCTCATGAACTTTCAGATTGTTGGTCTTAATGTGACAGCAGGAAAATCATTCAAGCTTTTGGTCACTGTAGTTCTCACTGTGTTTAAATAACTTACTATATCTCAATATTCAAGTGTTCTCAGCTTGTCTAATAAAGTGTAAAGTGCTTAAAACAGCACTCGTCAGAATGCTGACTCTAACAGCTACCATTTCACCAAGGCTTTTAACATCATCATCAAATATTAACTCATTCCTATAGAGATGCAATCTGGACTTGACTGGCAGTGCTGTGCGTTCCATGGGGGGCGATGCATAACTCTGGCTGCTTATAAATCATATACTGATCTGAGCGTCGCCTGTTTGTGCTCGTAGACAGTCAGTTCTGACTTAATCTCTGCTTCTCATAAGCCAGCTGCAAACTGTCAACAACAGAGGCTGCATGAGAACGATGATGTGAATATGAAAATATTTAGGCTGATGCAGAGCATCAAAGCTGAACTAATATTTAGTAATCAAAGAGAAAAAACAGATTAGAATGTGTGAAAATGTGCTGAAATAATTGGAGTGAAAACACACTTTGCTGCCTCTGAACACTGCATTCATGATATGTCACAGTGGTCTACTTCTTGTAAGATACATTTTCATATAATAAAACCACACACAGTGTCTGAATCTGCTACATACTGTAACGTCGCCTCCATTTGAAGCTTCTGTGGTTTTAAACTTACCTGTGCATCCTCCCTGTATCATAACGCTGAGTGTGAGAAAGACTTTGATTCAGTTGTGTGAGATTCTGCCTCTGCTACTGTGTCTAAGCAGTGAGAGCCCTCATTATTGACACACACACACAAACACACACTCAGGTGGCCCCCAAAGTATCTATTCTCGGCTAAAAGCTTAAATTTTTCTACTAAAAAGCTGTCAGGGAAAAGACAGGTGTCATCCACATCCAGAATATTGTTTATTTTCTTAAAAAAATGAACCAGTCCCACACAGGTGGCTACTTTTGCTATAGTTCAGTGCTTAAACTCTGGTTTATGATGCTTTGTTAGTTTGTAGGTGTGACTTTTTGCTGTGTCATCTGAATTCCTAACTACAGTCTACAACCAGTGTCTTTATGAATTTGTTTACAAGAGCAAAAAGCCACTTAAGTAAAATGCATTAATATAGTACAAAATGGGCTGAAGGCCGTTCACCTCCCTCCATCCTGGTGTTTTGATCTGTCTTGTCTTGGGGTGTGTGAACGAATAGTGAAAACAAAAAGACCTCCTCTGTCCTTTCCTAAACACTTTTCGTTGATTTCATGAAGTTCTATGATGAGGTGATAGACTACAAAAAGCACAAAGATACTTCTCTTCATGCATTCTTACTGTGTTGTTTCATGCAGGATGTATACGTGTGGACAGCGTGTAAGAATATGACTGTGGTGCTGCTGTGGCTGCTGTGACATACAGAGGCGTTCAAGTTTGCTGTTTCGCTGGAGAGCATCATGTGAGTTACCATTGCTTATTAATCATCCATTTTTTTTGCCAGAACTTGCTGATATGCTTATATCTGAGTAGACAGTAGGATGTCACCTTGCGAATGTCTGCTCGCAATTTTGATAATGAAGTTAGAGTCTTCACTGCGTGGTGTATAGATCCTGCATAAAACAGCACGGTAAGAGCGCGCAGGTAGAAGTATCAAAGATGAAGCTTTTTGTAGACCTTCTTCTGATCACTGCAGACCATTTCAGTAACATCCACCATCACATAGCAACATAGTCTAGTGTAAATGCAGTCGGATTCTCTGAGCACTGCAGTCTTCTCATGGATTCTCCTTCACTTCTTTCCTTGACCTCACGATGTTATCCATGACTCTTGGACCACACACCCTGTGTTTGTCAATCTCTGGGTGTGGCTTCCGGTTCCTTCTCATCTACCTGATTACGACACCTATGACCTCATCAACCTATAAGGGAAAAAACCCTGGCTCAACCTTTCAGTTGTTCAGTCTCTGTAGTAGTAACACTGATATGTTGAACTCTGTTTTTCTTTTTGTAAACTCTGCTCTTCTCTGATTTTTTGACCTTTGTGTGTCTCTGTGCTTCAGGAAAACTCTGCCTGCCATCCTCCTGCCATGTCCAGCTCTATTTGTCTCCGTGACTGCACTCTGGGATTCCTGTCACTACCACTGACGCTGCACTGTTCATTCCCTTTGTGCTATAAATGAACTGTTTAAACAAGATCTAGTCCAGCCATCCTGTGAGTTGACTTGTGTATAACATGATTCCCAATATTTTGCAACAGCCTTGTTAATTTTGTTGTAATTTAGAAGGTGCATGCAGGTTATTGTTCCCTGGCCTCCCAAGAGGTTATATGTTGTGTACAAATGCTGTTGTTCAAAAATGACTTTTGTTTCTGCAGCTGCTGTTAGCTAACATTAGCTCAGTCTGTTAGCCGGGCCGTTCGAACCATGAGCTCAGAGCACCAGGGGAGTGTTAGCGTTTGTAACCACAGGTGTTTCTGACACTTCGACTGGGAAGAAGACAATTTCAGGCTTGGGCAGGTGCAAATGTTGACGGGGTGCAGAGCCAGTGTCATGGAAACCTGCTGCAGATTATGCATCTTTCCAACTTTGCTTCTCCATTTTAAAACATATCCAGGTGTCCATGATTGCAAGCACTTGGCTCTTAAAGTCACTGTAATTTGTTTGAAGTGTTGGACCTGTTTAACAGTTGACTGGATCTAATTTTAGTCAAGTTTTTCATTCTAAGACAGTCAGTTACACTTAAAACTAAATTAGCCAAATGAGTCAGTGACTACCATTTTCAAAAGGTACCTGTAACAGGTCATCTCTGATGGTTTATTCTGTGTTGGGCAGGCAGGAGTCTCAGCAGCACTGTATTTAAATGCACAAATCGAGGCTAAATAGCAGACCTGCAGGGTCAACCAGTCTTGATTGACTGTTTGTGTTAGTTGTTGTGTGGAATTAAAGATTACTTTCCACTTTTGGGTGAGTCACCGCATCTTTTTTGGCAGCCTTTAACACCTCCAGCACCACTTAGCTCTGTGTGTATCTGACACTTCCATTCTAAGAGAACAGAGCTGAGAAATATGCTTATTTCCTTCTTCACCAACAGTGAGGTTTGAAGGTCAATACCAACCTTGTGTCTGTTTGTTAAATTTAACTCGAACCCCCAACTGAAGCTGTATAGTTTATCAACCACCTTGACTCTTTGTTGTGTTGTATTGGGTATAAGAGTGATGGATGGGAGACCGTTATCTACTTTCATGCTGCTGTTTACTGTCTGGGTAGGAACAGACAATATACTCATCAGTCACACAGCAGAATGACCCTGGTCTGCTCAAACACAGTAATGTCTGAACAGGTTTTTTCTTAGCACAGCGGCCTTGGCACGGTTTTTCATGAATGTACTATTTAACATGATATAACCAGTTCAGGGCTGTAAAATACTTGATATCCAATACATCACATTGCAACACTGTTCACACATATTGCACTCACACTCCATAGGTGTAAGTGTTGCAAGTGGTGTCACGTAACCAACATCTGACCTACATCATCTTAGTTTGGGAAGTTACAGTTAGCTAGTTACCCCTGTGTGGCATTTCTCTTGGCTGGTAGAAACCAAAGTGTTAACCGTAACATCATTTTTTGTTTGGCTAGAATCAACACCATTTGTCTTAATTTGTCTTGCAAGCTACAACATATACAGTACTAAGATAGTGTATTGTTGCATATGCAATGCAAGTTAAGGTTAATCAGCAGGCTGCAGCCTAGCAACACTACATGTACACGCCTCACAATGCCAGGCACCAGAGTAGACTGTAGACAACAAGGAGCCAATTTAAACGTCAGATCAGCCACAGAAGTTTGACAGGCATGTCGCTTTTTCAACCCCTCAGCATTGGAGGTGAACTGGTAGAACAAGCCCAATCATTCAAATGCTTTGTGACAGAGATAGATATCTTCCTGTCCTTTTCCCAGCACACTGACTCTGTAGTCAGTGTGCCTGCTGTGGAAACTAATGCCTAAGAAGTCTGTGTGCCAATCACTTGATGTCAAAACTGAATCATCACATATCATATGTTATAGTAAACACTTATTTTTACTTCATTCACTTGTCTCTGGATTTTAACCAGGCCAACAAAATAATTGGTTTATTCCAAACTTCCTGATCTGAACTATAAAATTGCTCATGGAAGTTGCTCTAGTCAGTCAGAACTGTATACCCTCACAGGTCCTACCAGTTATCTGCCATAAGGTTGATACTACAAAGTCCTGGTCGAGAAATCCATCTACAAAACATTTCATTACTTCAACAATACTGAAATAGGCTCTGCTATCTGACCTGGTTTAACACTGCTCTGGTCATAGAGTACCTTTACAGTTAAACGTCGGTTATAGTGACAACCCCAACACAGACATAGTTTATTGACTTCATCCAGATCTAAAAGAAGAGACAATATTGGGAGACTCATCATATGACCAACTCCAAATGGCAGCTAATATTCCTCTATGTCTGCAGGATGTATACAGTGAATAGGCAACTTATTATGGTAACTTTATAAGCTGATAATATGTCAGTGCTGCACTTATAGATGGTTATGCCGCCTCCAACTGGCCAAAAAGGCAAAAAGCAAAGAATATTATTTCCCCAAATTGTTATACTTTCCCTTTATAGCAGTTTTAGTAGTTGTAGATGATGTTTGATGTATTTGAACTCTGTATGTATTCTTCAAATGCTGAAGGTGTCAAAAGCATTTCCTGAGTCGATAAAGCTCGAAACAAACTGGTTTTTAAGGCGTACAAACTGTCAGTGAAGTTTCTTGAGAATGTTTAATTTATGCCTGCGCTCTAAATAATGAAGACAGACAATCCTGTGGAGCAGGCTGCAAACAAGTCTGAGGTAACACGGCTGTAACAATGGAGAGAGGAGAAGATAAGTGAGGTAAAGGAGGGTGACCACTGGATCATTTTCTATCATTTATTAATTTCCTGTGTGTGTGTATGTGTGTGTGTGCGTGTGTGTCTGTGCATATGTGTTGAGACTTGCTTACAAATGTGTCACAACTTCAACTCTCATCTCCCCAAAACGCCTCGTGGGACTTTACCTCATTTCACACAGAAGGAAGTGTGTGTGTGTCTGTGTCTGTGTGTGTGAGGGGGTGCAATAAAACATATTGCGCTGGCTTTTAACTTCCCATTATTTCAAATGTTTCAAAGAACAAGGAGAAGCCATTTCAGCTTGAGAAAGTTTGACTTTGAAGCAGCACGACAGGCAAGAAAGGGAATCCATGATCGGGGGGAGGAACAGTGGAAAAGTGTGGTCGGGGTAAGAATTACAGCTTCCTGCTGCGCGTACGGGAAGTCTTTCATGTTCTTGAAAATGCAGAATTTTAACCCTCTCACTGTCCTCCGTATGACCTCAACCACTGTACACACACACACACACACACACACACACACACACACACACACACACACACACACACACACCCACATCCATGTGCACTCCTACACGTACGACACAACAACCATAACAGGCCCAGCCAATTATCTCAACTGCTAACGTCTATTTCTGGCTGGGACCAGCGCTCCTCATCAAGGTCCGCGCAAATTCACTCGCCCTCGTCTTCATCTCCTGCCGGGTTTGAACGAGGACACGCAAATGTATTCCACTCAAAACAGCACCGTGTGTGTGCGTGTGTGTTTGTCAGTGTACATGTGTGCACACACCCGCAACTGTCTACTCATTAGCAAGCAATTAGGCTGATGCCTCTTTGAAATGTTACTCAGCGCGAATTGGCTTGACAAGCGAGAGCGGCACGGAAGTATAAACAAGAGTCGGAGGGAGGAAGGGAGGGAGGGCTGGAAAATGAAGGTGGTGAGGAGGGTGGGGGGTGGGTTTTAAATTGACCTTTTATTTAACCGGGGAGGCCAATTAAGAGCAAATTCTCATTTACAGGAAGTGGATGGTGTAAGCATGATTGGACAATGAACCCCCCTAAAGATGAAGTGGAACAGGGTGATCATAATGTTAATGTTCCACTGGTGCAAAGTGTGTTTAAATGCTGTGAAGTAAATTTCCCCCCCTTTGACTTGAGCGAAGCTTTGAACTTAAGCAGGGGAGACAGGCGTGGAGCAGCGATGGTGATGGAGCGATACGGTGGGATGAAGGGTGGAGGGGCTGCAGAAGCTGTCATCGCTCGAGCCTTGTGTCCTCGGTGGGAATGCAGACGATGAACGTCAGTCTGCTGTGCTAATGAAAACACAAAGAATTCACGTTCATGAAACATCTAAATGAAAGAAAATCGCTCTTTCCTTATTTATTACCCTGATAGTATCAGTGCTCCTGGCTACGGCTCCATCCCTTTGTAATATAGCGATGTGCTCATGTGAAGGTAAAAGCGTGCATCCTCGCTGGAGTCTGCAGAGTGTGCGTGTGCCATGAGCATGACCAACTACACGATAAAGCCTGAGCATTGACTGTGGGGGAACAAGATGTGAACGTGTGTTTTTTCAAATGGTGTAACTATCATCTGTAACAACCTCTCTGAGTTTTGTTTATACTATAACAGGACATTCAGGTAAAGTGGATGGTGAAACAGAGCTAATAAGCTACAACAGCGCCCTTATTTTAGGTTAGTGCTGTGAAGACGGCTTGCTATTCATTAACAGTCCACATGTCAAGCTTCTAGAAACTGATGGAGGAAATGGAGATGAGGAAACAGGAGATAAAATGTCACCCCAAACATAGTTTGAGCTGCAGAAGCAGAGATTGTTTGTTTGTGTTGTTCAACGTTTAAGGAAAAGATTAGAATTTAAAAAGGTTTGGAGTATGAGCAGTAACTTCAATGGCTGTGAAGTGCCAGCAACTGCATTCCCCCAAACGGACACTTGAGGCTGGCTACAGGAGAAGTCGGTCTCCATAAGTCCCCATGTTCAAATATCCAACTTCACAGCAGAAATAAACATGTTTACAGCCTGGTACAAACAACAGTTTTGGTCTCTATTGCTAATTTCCCCGTTCATGACAACTGTACTGAGGGTGAATTTATATACAACTCACCTGTTCAAATTATATTAAAGCTTAAATTCTTAAATTAATCAACAGAATCAACAACATGACCACTTTGATTGACAGGTAGATGCTGTTACAGACGGCTTGTTTGAGCAACCAGGCTTCATTCAGCCCGCCTCAGGGCCACCCACCAGGGGCAGGACTGCCAAGATGGCGGCGACCAGAGCCGCCACACACCGAGCTTCACATCACGGATACTACATCGAATTTCATTCACAGTCTACGATTTGTGCATTAACAATGCTGAAACAGTAAAAATAGTTTTTGAAGCATCACCAAAGAGAACAACAGCTCCTCCAGCAGCAGCTCTACTTTTCATGGAATCAAAAAATTTGCTACTACTGTGTGTGTAGGTGTGCGTGCGTGTGTGTGGACGGACGGAAAGAGAGAAACAAAAAGGAAGTTAAGAAAGTTTTTCATAGTTTATTGCAAATTTGACAGAGAGAACAGAGAGATTGCATCTGTGTGCTTGTGGGTGCATGCATGTGTGTGTTAGTGTGCGGTAGTGTGTATGTGAAGGGTCTGCACAATGTGAGGTTCCTCCCCGAGGGAGCAAGCTGACAGAAACTGCTAATTAGACTGCCTGGTTTCAAGAAGGAGAAGACAGCGACAGAACGAGAGGAAGGAAGGAAAGCTGAGTGGGAGACATTATGCAAGAGCTAGTGAGAGACGGGTCATATGGATCATTTCTGAAAGTGTATGACATAAGAGAGAGAAAGACAGAGAGAATCATGACTGGTTATCAACCTGCTGGATTCAGAAAACTGCTGACGCAAAGTAAAATGTGATAAAGACCTGGGATACAAGCTCCTTATGTCATAAAACCAACTGTACGAACACAGGGCTGAATGTTCTGTGTGGTTGAGTGTGTGCATATTTCTCTGCCATACATTCATATGTGTTTTCACTTAGCTATGTAGAAAATGAGTTTGAAGTAAGAGTTAGCATGAGGAGTGATGACGTTCACAGGTATGGAGACAGAGCAGAGAACACTGTAAAAAAAACAAACGATATTTTACGGTAAAATACTGGCAGTCATGGTTGCCAGAACTTTACCATAAGAAATATGGTGACCATGTATAAGACATTATGGTATGCTTTTTCCCGCATAAATGAAGGTATGTTTCTGCTGAATTGTAAACAGTTTGACACTGTAAATTTAAAAGTACACATCAGCAAAATCAGTAACTGAAACAACATAATACCGTTTATTTTAGTGCGATTGCGTTTGTGACATGACAGTATTTCCCTGTTAATTTGACCAAAGTTTTATACTGAAATATTGTCACAGTAAAATTAAAGTTATGCACTGTTTGTTAATTTAGGGTAATTCCATGTAACTACTACACTGATATACTATTTTCAGTTTTACAGTCTTTAACTATTGGTATTTAACAGTTGCTTATTGTATTTTTACAAACATTTCTTACTGTGTACTTCTCCCTCACTACACACAAAAAGTAAGATCAGTGGTGACTCTAGCAAGCAACACAAAATGACTTTGCATTATGTGAGTGGAACACAAACATTTCAAAGGTTCCTGACAGTTAATATTGTAAAGATGTATTAAATTGCTAACGATGGCTATGAGCGATCTATGAATTGCTTATATGAATTAGCAATTTGATTCATGTGGATCAAGAAGGAAAGGTCTGATCTGTTTTATTTTATTTATTGATTGATTGATTTTTCATTTATTTTACAAATGAACCAAGAGGAGTAAACAGGAAGTTTCAGGTAGTGATGGTGATAGGACGTTTTTAGCACTGAAGCCTCACATGTACACTGATCGCTGATGTATCTCATCATGCGATGAGTATAGTTTCTGCAAAGCATGCTAATAAAGTGTGCATCCGCTCGTACCGTACTGCTTCATGTTATCGCAGCCAGCTGGGTGATGCACACCGAGATTTCCTCAGAGCCACTCTGCTACAGTGCTGTAATATTATTTCCACGCAAATTTCACATTTAATTCTACATACGATCTGTCAGTTGTTTATTATGTGTGTGTGTGTGTGTGAAAGCAGCCCCTCCACACCAGCCCTCCGCCTGCTGAAAATATGTTCCTGCACATGTTGTCAGGACTCGCCTGTGGAAGTCAGTCCTGTCAGTGAGTGACAGGCGTTTATGCAGCGTTTGAATGCTTCTGTATATTTATGCTGTTTTGGTGTCAGAGCTCATGAAGATATAACTGATTCTAAGTATTCTTTTAACATTTGACATGTTATGAATACAAAGGAAGCGTCTTGTACTGTAATGATCCGGAGCTCATTACAGGCTTGCTGTCACTCACTTTGTCGCTGGACTTAATGAACTGTACACAGTCAGGATACAAAGCACAGCCGTTTAACAACTTTGACCGAGTAATCATGGAAAAATGTCGCAATCAGCAGATAGATTTATGAGTAATCTAAATGTGCGGTTGGCCCGTTTGCTTTCGCACCATTAATGGACGCACTGTGTGCTTTGGAGTGAACTGAGACCACCTTTCTCCAGCTTCCACACCAGCTCGAACAGATAAGTGTTGAAGTATCCCTGTAAAAGCGGCAGTTGCTTTATAAATGACTCAGGTGACTTTAAAAAAGTACATTTCCATCACTGGCCATAAAAAAGACAACTTTTAATTCCATCCACAATTATTAGTTTTCATGAGTCCACAAACTGTCTCTGGGTTTTCGGGGCTTGTGGGAGCTAAGACTTGAACCTGTCATAAAAACTCTGCTCTGAGGCTGCATTTAATGAACGTATTTGAAAGTGAAATGATGCAGTCTATGGCCACATTTTCATGTGGAAATGGGCAGCAGTGACACATTTCATATAAGAAGCAGGAGGCGAAAGAGGAAGGACGGCTTTTGGAAATATTGCAGAGTGAGAAAAGAAAAGGAAAAGGAAGAGAAAATTAGATGGAACCTTTTGTGCTCATTCCCGCTCCGGATTCTTTGATATGTTCTGCATTGCATAATGATATGCAAATATGACAAAATATGAAAGTGGTACTGAGTAGGGAAATCTGCTCTAATGCACTGTTTTCAGAGACTTGAGAACGCCTTTCAAGTGGAAGAACTCTTTTCATTTGCCTCTTAAGAAATCCTCATTCAGACATCTCTTCCTCCTTTCTCCGTCCGTCTCCGTCCTCATCTCTGTGCTCTCTTTTACAGTCTATCGCCTTCTCCAACTTTTCTCCATCTTCCTCCCACTCCATCCTCAAGGATGTATAGAAGTCAATACTCCAGAGAAGCTACAGTCCAGAGCTCTTAAGTCAAAGTCACCTCCAAACTAATACTGCTTGTGCTGTACCGTTCTGTACTACCATGCATTATTAAGAGCCGACTGTGTTAGTAAAAGCCCAAAAGACTCAGGGGAGGTGGATTTAGAGGGCTGGAATCCATCCTAAAACAACTTTACCAGGGGCAGCTTTCCTATGCCGGCCAACACTGATGTGCATTTTTCTCCACAACTTCTCATGATTGCTGCTGCGGCAATTTTGAGGAGCAATGAAGCAGAAAATATTTGCCTGTTCTTTCACTGTGGGACACGGCGGTGGAATGACATGAGATTGGGGTGAAGAGGGGGCCGTTTGAAAGACTCACAGTTTGTCAGACTACTTTTTCACTTCCATATGTTAACATGTTTGTACATTTATTTGCAAAAATATGTGCTAGAGTGCCACTTAAAGACCTTATTTAATATTCACTGCAAGTCACATTTGTTTACCAGACAGCCTGGAGATTTGAGGATGTGTGTGTATTAACCTGTGAATTGACTATTAGTACAACATAATATTCTGTAAGCTGAAATAAATACATGTTCATGTTTCACTGAAAGTCTAAATCATGATCACATGATCGTGAAACAGCCATCAAACAGTAACAGAGATCAACTGAAGTGAACACTTTAGCTGTGATACTGTCCGCAGCCTTCAAGGTGACAATGAAGGTCTCAGCACGATGTATGAGTTAGGGTGTTGCACTTGCTCATATTCAGGTCTTTCAGTAAACGTATCAATACAACAATGTAAAAATATAAAAGTTCTAAATTCATGATAAGAGTCATGATAAGTGGAGTGAAGAGTCTTCATGATAAGTCATGATAAGAATGAAGAAAAATGCTAAATGGTGAACGTATAGCTGTATTACTGGTCCACTGGCTGTGGAACTGTCTTAAAGGTATTAGCGGGAAATTAGCAAACAATGCTAGTTGCTGATGAGACTTGTTAACATCTCATCTTGCTGTTTGTACAGTTTGTACATAGTTTTTAAATGAACTATTGTGATGTGGCTCTATTTTCTGCTAAAATAAGATGGCTAACATTAAAAAAATAGGCTCTTAATACAACCATGCGATCTACTGTACTACAAACATGAGACAGTAGTAAAAGACTACTACAATAAACTACGGAAATATGGATTTTGTGCGTTTAGTCATCAGTTTCTCCTGCACACATGAAATGAGAGGGTTAGTTAAGGAGCAACTATTTGATGCCAGTAAATCCTACACACTGGTCCTTTAAATACTGACTAAACTGGCCTGGTGTTTAATGTGAGTTAGTTAGTAAAGTGGGGAAAAAAGAAGAAGAAGAAGGCACTAAAAATGCATTACTAGACACCTTTTTAGATCACATGTGAATCAGTGTTGATTCAGTGTCAGTGGTGATTGAAAGCATGTCTTTTAAAACATAACTCACACAATGTCAGACTTCGATGTTGACCCAGTATTTCTCTGTTGATTTAATCATCTCTCGCTAGCAGCACAATTTACTGAAAGTATCAGTAGAAAAATTGATAATATATCATCATATATTATTAAACACATCTGTGTGTGAGCATCATTTTACTGCTGTAGCTGGCTGAGGTGGAACTAGTTTCGGCTAGTTTAATCAGGTGTTTCTCAACCAGGGACAGGATATAAACAATGTGTTGTTGACTCAACAGGGTCTTCTTTTCCCGCTGATTCTGCCAAGCCCATTCCCTTGGCTGTGGTTTCACTAGATAGTAGGTAGGGACAGTGGGAATCTCATTCATCCATTCATGCACATCACTAGTTAGATGACGAGGCATTTTTCTACCTTAAGAGAGTCATGGTTACTCTTGCTGGAGTAACTATGCAGGAGTTCCCCTGGTCTGCACCAGCTCTAGGTCAGCTGCTAAGCATTATAGTTTCTAAGCTTACTATGAGTTTTATGTAACTGCAGCAGTCAGATAAATACAGTAAGCACATGTATATGTAATAAAGTATGAAGCATCACAATCTGACACACTCCAAAATTGATGTCATACAGTCATACAGTAGATACCCATCTTCCTACAAACTAATGCACAGTGAATGGAAGTCTTAAACCAGCAGTGACATCTCAGAGTTCCAACTGACTTTGCAGATAGATGGCCTGAATGGCGGCATTCTGTCCTCCACTGAGTCTATCAAAATCCTAGCTGGAGCCATGAGAGCTTAAGATGGATCGGTTTCACTAAAAGGTTAGAAATGGCTCTCACTGGGACTGGAGAGTGTCCGAAGGAACAAACCAACTTTGATTTTATGTTTTCTGGATGGGGCTTGTCACTTGTATTTTATTTATATTTGAATTCAATGATTTGTTCTTGAATATGATTTATTCATACCCAGTGTTTTGGCCTGAAGCCCTATAATAGGAGTGCTTTAGAGCCAGGAAGTGAGGAGAGGGGGGCGGACAAAACCAGTATGAGGCCAGCTGTTTGATTTAAAATTAATGGAGAGAGAGAGAGAGAGGGGGGGGGGGGCAGAAAGTAGACTAGGAAAGAGAGAGGAATCTCCTGCCGTGGAGTTCTGGATTAATGTTTGTGCCCTTCAGCAGACGGATTGAAATCGTTTTCCATATGTGCCAACAATTGCCTTCCACGCATAAACAGTAAGACAGTAATCTAAAGAAACGTGTGAATGAAATGAGCAGAGAGAGAGAGATGACAGATCAAACCTACCGCATGAAGTGGATTGCCCTGATCGATCGGCACCTTGAAGTCAGCCTGGAGCTCATCAAAAGCTGTTATCTGTGAGGGGGAGAGAGGAGAAGAAGTAATGAGGATATAATCAGCGAAACTGAGGGACAATATAGAATGAAATGTCTCACTCTGAAAGCACATATCAATGCCAACAAATGCCCGAGTGTCTGCCCTGAGAAACACACATCAATGAGCCACAACATTAGCATGTTATAAGGAAACATCTTCACTGCAATGAAAATGGATTCATTCTGAGAGAATGACACACACACACACTGTCCTGCTGGCAGAAATATTCTACTACTAGACCTCATCAAATGCACTATTTATGTTAGTATGAGGATCATTTGCTAAAAGGTGATGTTTGTATAAATTTACAGACCTTACTTACACATTCACACTGTGTTACATGCACACTGTGTGCACAGTGATGCTAATATATTGAAGTTAAACAGGTATAATGTTTATTATGTTAACTTTCAGTATTTAGCAATAAAAACACACACACACACAGTGACCAGCTGATTATCATTAGCATCCATAGAGCGCCCCTGCTGCTAGCATGCTTTTACCAATACAACGCCCAACAAAAAGAGCCTTAAGCCTTTTTAGAACACTATTTTTTGACCCATTTTTAAAGATTCACATCTTCAGAAGAAATCACTAGGCTTTGGGCTGACTGCCACAGACAGTAGGGAAGCACTGAAGGTCAAGTGCTGGTTTTGGTATTTATATATATGTTAACAATAAGAAAATGATCAAATTACAGCTTCAACCTCTGAGGCTAGTGAGGTCCCTCAAGTCAAGAGACAAGAGAGATAGACAAGAGACATTCGGTGAGTGCTAATATTCAGTATAAAATAACAACCGTGCTGATATTGCTTTTATACAACAGATAGTGAACTGTTTGTTTATTTAATTGTTTATTCGGCTCTGTCAACACAAATGGTACCACCACTGGACCAGGGCTGCACTGTTACCAAGCAATATATAAACATTTGTACAAGCTATCTGGTTTGTATCATGTACACATCACAGCTGTGCTGATATACAGTATAACGGCACTCCCTCTTGTGCTATATTTTAGTTAACCTGTTTCCTCCAAACAGTTGCCATGTGATTACAGGTTGAATCTCAACAGGCAAAAACATGGTGTGGTCTGACCCCAGCATACGTTGGAAGCATCATGTGCACCGTGATCATAATGTCAATTAATGATGAACTGAAGAGATAACACACAACAGTTCCATTGGTGTTGCAGTGGAGAGTACGGCACTACGAAGACAGATGTCATTGCTTAAATAGTTAGGCCTTGGGAGGGAAGTGTGTGTGAGTGTGTGTGTATACAAGAGAGCGAGAGAGACTTCACAGGAAGATACATGAGAGTGACAGTCAGTGTACTGTATCTGCATATGAGCTACAATGTGCCTCCAGGGTGAGTGTGCACCATAGGGGGGGTTGAGATGTGAGAGCAGCGTGAGTATATCACTGTGTGTGTATATGGATCACTGTTTGTGTGGTATGAAAATGATATTGTGTGCTATATGAGACAGAAACAGAGGAAGTAGAGGCATGTGAGTTTGTACATGTACATGCGAATGTGTGTGTTAGCCCAGTATGGGGAATTAACATCAGAGAGAGACAGCAGAGGTTTGCACCGATCACGGGTTATTTCCCTGGGCTCGCCCCCGCACTGACAGGCAGCTCTTTACATGTTATTTCCCAGTGGATCCCAACAGTGATCCTGGCTCATTGCCTCGCTCTGTTACAGTGTGTTAGCCTCCCCCAGGCTGTTCCTCATGGGTGACAAGAATACACACACACACACACACACACAGTCTTCGTGCACTCTTCTACAGAGACACACACATGAAAGTGGAGTGAAGTATCTCGCCTATACATCCTTATGTGCGCCACATGAGAAGAACATTATAGACTGGATGTTCTAAGTGGATGTCAGGCTTGAAGGATCATTCAGCTCTTATTTTTCACCATCTCTTCTCTGACTTACGATAGCACTGTAATGAAAGTAACAGCTGAGATGTCAAGATATGACAAGGTCCCCAAAATAAAGTCTGATGAAGCAGAGAACAACTGTTGTAACAGTTTATCTGGCATATATAAACTACCTCATCAACCTATCCATCCATCCATATTAATCAAGTTCTTCTCCCTTGCTATTACTCCCTCCAGCTGTTCCTGGGGCATCCTGAGGCGTTCCTGTGCCAGGGGTGATGGTGACTTAATGCCTCCAGCATGTTCTGGGTCTGCCCCGGGTTCGGTTCTCCTATCAGTTGGATGTGACCATAGTACCTCCACAGGGAGGTATCGAAGAAGTATGAACTCAACTGGCTCTTTCTGACTTAAAGAAACAGTGATTCTACTACAAGATACGTCTGGATGTTTGAGATTGAGTACAGACACCCTGTGAAGGACTGGTTTAAGCAGCTTGATCTCATTCTTACAGTCATAGCCCTGGCTTTGAGGTAATGATGAGCATCGGGATGTTGATTGACTTGACGTTTAACCTCCAAACTCAGCAGTGGCCAGTCTGGTAAAGGGTAGGAAGTGTTCTTGTCAGTTCTGGCTCCCTCCTGGGGCTGAATCATTCTGGTTAGCTACACTGCTGATTGAGCTAATGACAGTTTGTGGTTTGCAAATTAGCAATCTTTCCATCACTAAAGTCTGTAAATCACTTCAGTAATGTAACATAATTCCCTGTTGGTCTCAGAGCCTGAGCTGGAACCCTCCGATGCCTGCTAACAGCAGATTCAGTTAGCAGCAGTTGGTTAGCAGTTGGCTACTTTAGCATGTTGTTAAGCTAAAGCTATTGTAGTATAGTATAAAATCTGATCCAGTTTCACCAAAATGACTGAATAAAGTTCTATGGTTGTGCTTTTGTACAGTAATGAGTGAGGCCGGCCATAGATGACTGAATCAGAATCACTCAGACTGGATCAAACAGGAAGCACTCTGCTCTGGCAGCGTCACAAGAGAGAAAGCATTTCATTGGATGTAAAATTAGTACATGCCCCTGAGTGCAGGATGAGTCATCAGCAACTTTTCATGGTTTATCTGGAAATGACACACTCTAAAATATCATGAAGAATACCAGAAAATCCTGAAAACATGAATATTTGTCATTGTAGGGCCAGGTACTCGAGTAAAGGTGACATATAGCACTGGACATAGTTAAACATTTTTTTGACTTTTTAGGGACTTTAAGTTGAACCAACTGTTTAGTACAAGTGGAAAGATAGATCAAGATGTCACATGACTGTGATCCATAATGTTAATTACATGATATGATTTTTTTTTAAATTCCAAATAGGTTTGTTTGTTTTTGTTTGCATCTTATCTGACTGTTTCTTGTCCCATCAAACTGCTTTTCAGCAACTACACTGCATTCCCAAATACCAGCAACTAAACTGGCGAGCACAATGTTTTTATCACCAGTAGGGATGATGGCTAAAAGCACAAAAGACCCACATCATAATAAGTGGGATATCCTTTCAGGGAAAATCCACCCTAAAACAGAATTTCACCCTCTTCATCCTTCTGTTCAGTCAGCCACCATCAGAAGCAACACTTGCCCGTGAGCTGCACACCAGAGGACCAAAAAAAAAAAAAAAGAAACCCAAATCTGTGACATGCTCAAAGGGTGATTCCTGCTGAAGATATGCTGGCAGTGACCGTGGGTTGTTTTTTTGCAAATGCAGTTCTGTTTTGATGTGGAAGTTCACTTTAACAGACTGCTTTGAAGTCAAGGTTGGCTGGCAGTAACAGCAAACAAACTGGCACCCTCTGCTTCTCTCTTGGCACACCAAATTCGGCATAAACAGTGTGTTTCAATGCAGAATGTGGCTGCTGGTGGGTTGACACCTTGCTGTATCTGTGTGTGTGTGTGTGTGTGTGTTCAAGGGAAAGGAGGGGAACAGAGAGATGAATGTACCCTAATTTGTTGTGTATTTGTGTGTGGATGTAAATCTGTGCTGTCTTTGAGTCGGCTGAAGCAATGACGAACCAAAAAAACGCTGCTTTCCCCACCCTTCAGCCCTCGAGGCATTCATATGGAAATAACAAGATTACAAACAACAACAGCAATCAGAGGAACCTCCACTCTAATGTGAAACACTACAAGGTCCACGTTAATTATTCAGTCTCATTTTAATTATTCATTGGGATTTTAAAGCCAGAAGCCGGTGCCAAACACTGCATTTAATAGGCATCAGCCGATTGGCATCTGAATGACGTTCGACTTAATTCATGCGATGTGTCCATTTCTATGCATTAACCAACAGGCACGATGCAAAGTTTACAACGCAGGCTGCCCAATTTCCCTACGAGGTGCATTAAATTTTCATCTAGCAGAGAGTAAAATGCAGCGCCGAGCTAAGATCTGGTGTGAGTAAGCCTGCATTTCTCTTTATTGCTCGTGATTCTTTTTTTTTTCTTTTTTTTACCAACAGCAGGTCTAATAAGCAAATCTTAGGGACACCAAAAGGCAATCAAATTGGCCGTTGATGTCCAGCACGGTCTGGATGCCCTACAGACAAATCCACACGCAAGGATTCGTGCTCAGGGAAGGATCGCCTGCTTCACATATCGATGATGTTTTTGAAAAGAAGCAAATTTCAACCTCCATTTTTGCTCCATTTTTGTTTTAAACGTGGAGAAAACAACCCCGAATGCATCTCTGCATTTGGAAATCCATTTTACCCTTCTATGACTGTACGCTGAACATCAAAACACCCTCCTCTCCTGCAGACCTCCCTGAGGTTGCTGGGCGTCAATTCACTGGGAGTTGGCTTGTGTTTTAATCGCCAACATGCTCCCGTCAGTGTCGGCCAGTATCTGTGCGGAACACCTTGGTAGGGGGAGACAGCTGGAGAAGGCAGTTTCTCTGATGCTAATAAACACTTCTGGCACTGTTAACCCCTTCATGCAATGTGACGAGATCAAATGAAACAAATCTCTTCCTCCCGCAAAACGTCTATATCAGCAATCTGCATGCATGACTCACTTTCTGCAAAGCCCTACAGCTGAGAGATGAGCACACGTGAATGGATGCCCATGGGTATTAGAGAGAACATCGCGTATGACACATTTACGTTTGTTTAAATGAAACAGGCTGGTGTGACTGTCCCAAGAAATGATGCCGCAGTGACATTACTGCAGGACAGTACATGTGTTTGTCCTAAAATCAATGGCTGGAGTTACATTACCATGGAAACATTGATCCCAGCAGCACTTGCTTCCTTAACCTTAGAGGCTGTTAGTGAGACGATATTGTTAAGGTTCATCTCTGTTTCAGACAAATTAGAGGTCATCAAAGACAGCTGGAAAACGGCCAAAACTGAAGTGACACACAACCGCGTTTAAATATCCAGTGAATTATAATTCAGAGAACTGGAATAGCGGCTGTCAAATGTGATAGGGGTCAGCTTGGTTACTCTGTAGAGGTTTATAAAGCATTTCAGATCATTGTTTGAGTTCAGAACCTCTTTTCCAACCACACCAGGGAGCTCTTTTCAGTGAAAAACCTCAGAAAAACGCTACTGTCCAGCACCAAACAACAGAGAGCCAGTGAGCTTCACAGCGCTCTTTAGAAAGCCATGCTGATGTGATGGATACTGCTTTCCAATTTTATACAGTCCGTGAGTGGCAAACATAATAAATGATAGGAACATAAAGGCAAATGCTGCATCGTGTTGTGTAAAAATAGGACATTTTATAAAATAATATAATATATAATCAGGGTCGAGTTTACACACTGTCCTGCTGCCAGTTTTTTGAGGCCATCTCAATTTCAAAACAAGAGCTTCCACAATATCTGTAATATCTGTTTCTGCTGTCGCAAACTACAAAATTTGAGCAAGAGTGAAAAAGATACTTGGTCATAATTCTCTCAAGTCTGCCACACGTTATTGTGTTTACAAGTTTTCTTGACCGTTTTTTGTAAATGTAATCTGTCTGACTGAGCACTGCCATGCTTTTCTACTAACTCTAATGATCCCACTGCACTCTTAGTGAAGTGAAAGCAATGAGACCTTTTCACCTGGTCTCAAGTCTGAAGTGTGGACATGCAAGACAGTTCACCTTCACACACATCAACCAAAGGATTCTCTAAATGATTTAAACCAAAGAACTACCATTACACCAACCCGTGTGTCATCAATGCTTTCTGCTTTCAGTGCTGACTGTTATCCACGACTGTGTGTGTGGGGCGACGTGGGAGAAATATCAATGCAAATCCACTTGATTCTAAACCCATGAATCCTTGCAGGCTTTACCTTGTCAGCTGTGATCACTTGGCCCAGATAAATCTTCACAAACTAAACATACCCACAAAGGAAAGACTGGAATAGTGATCTGCATGATGTTACAGTATCTCTATCATCTGTAATCAAGCCTGATCTTAAGACATTCAGAGCGTGATAATAAGACCTGGATGGTTTTCTCTTGTAAGGTCATCCCTGGCAATGCTTAAGAATACGACGAGGAAGAAGAAAAAAAGGCAAGCCAGCAAAGACTCTGCACACGTTTGCCAATTATCTGCCATTATTTAAACGTGAGGAGGTGGCAGGTGAAAAAAGAAAAGAGAAAGGAGTGGACAGGAAAAGGGGGGAGGACGAGGATCAGCCATATAATTCGACAGTGTATGCACTGCGCCGCGGAACAATAGAAAACAGTGGAGTCAGAATGATGGATGAGGAGCCAGCAGGGGTTAATGAACACGGATCGATGCTGAGCCAACCCAGCTATACACTGAACGCCACCTCCATTATAGCCTCCGGTGCCTGGTGCCAGAAAGCCCTGTTGACTGTTTGCTTCATTGAGATTACAATCAATCGTATCACCTATGCATTTCTTCCCCCTGATGTCTTACTAGGGCACCTTGAGCCCGAGCTACTTCCTAGTTTCTACAGTTCAAGGGAGTGTGGCGGCAAATCACTGTGGCTCTGCATGCGAGTGTAGATGTCATGGCAAACCCAGAGGACCTAAATTCACTTCCTTCTGTTTTATATATAGTATTTCATAGATTTTGTGGCATTTTCAAGGCTGCAGAGGTGCTGTGACTGAAGACAGGATGGCAAAAAGGAAATTCAGGTTTCAAAAACATTGCACTCGTTGAGAGCTGTAAATGTGTTAGCTCAAAAATCCTGTTCCCTTATAGTGTACAGACTGACTTCATGGTTCACCTTTGACTTTGAACCATTTTCCATACTTGTAAATAGTTTTCTACAGCAATGATGGATCTTTACCAAGATGTTGGATGCTGGTGTGCATCTGTATAACATGTAGTTAACTTGTGAAGTTTGGTTAGGTTTAAGGGGATCTCTGAATCCATCAGCTATATGACAGCGATATGGCCCCTGGGGCTTGCGGCTTCTGTGTAGCCAGCGGATTTCCAGAAAGACAATGGACCAAGACTTCCTCTGCACTCCAATTAGCAACTTGATACATAAACATATGTGAAATACATGTCTGCTAATCTCTATGAACATATATCTGTATTGAAAAACAGAAAAAAAAGCAAATGAAAAGCTAAATCATCATCATCAGATGATGATTTGAGCAGATACGTTCTGCCTCTTTTGCTCCCCAACACTCAAAAAAGATTGGTCAATACCAATCAGACTACGAACAGAAATCAAAATACAATTCAAATAGTCGGTGCCAGAATCTTGATCTCTCACCTACAGATTCTGCATAAATAAGTCAACACACCAATTTCTTTTTACATGGAGCAAAAACCTCGGTCTCCAGGGTGGATGTCCTTGTGTTTTTTTGACCCAATTACCCCAAATAACTTCCTTATAAAAACTTTGTCACTCTATACTCTACATCACCTGACAAGGATGGGTCGCATTGGAGCAGATGTTCGCTCAGTGTCTATAGTACAAAAGCTAAAAGGTATTTTTTGTTTCACTGTGACAAAATGTCTGTATTTGACTTCCTGGGAATGAGAACAGGCTGGATGATCGAACTGAATTGCCATTTTGGTTGCTCTAATCAGTTTTCAATGTTTTTCTTGATAAAGGTTTCAACTCTTGTCCCCACTTTTTCTGTCCCTACACCACACCTCATTCAGTTGCTGAACTAAGACTACTTAATTGTAGTGTCGCACTGTAGCTCCAATTCTTATTTGTCCAAGAACTCACCAAAATAAACCAGAGGAAGGAGGTCATGTCCTGTTACTAACTTAACTTTGTAGCATTGTCTGGACTCAAATGATCAAATTCTACACAAAGAAGTGTGCAATTGATGATCATTAACTGAGAGTTACCATCACGCATTGCTCGGGCAGCTACTTCTAAATATGACCACACTGTCCGAAATCTGCCATCTGACGCACTATGTGGTCCTCTGATGTCCCCATATGGCGAATATTAAATGAGTCCATTATTTCGGAAACATTAAGTAGAAAGCTGATTGTACTTCATCTTTATTTTATTGCTGTTACTAAGACATGAATAATCCAGATGGAAGACGGTATGAACTTTAAGTGCCCTCCCCACAGCACAAAGCGTTCCTTGCTGTGACTACAGTGGTCTTTTCTTCTGTCTCTAGTTAATTATTTTGTTCTTGATCTCGTCATCTACTTCTTTGTACTGTATCCCGTGTTGTGACGTGCCTGTCTGTTGGAAAGGCTTGATCCCCAACTCCACCATGAAACTTCAGCCTTCCCACACAGAACTTTAAATTTAATCTATCTCCCTGTCTTCCTTTGATCCTCCTTTCTATCTGCACTGCTGCCTGATCACAGCTTTGCATTTGCCTTTTCCTTCCCTTTCATGTGTGATCGTATTTTTGTATTCTGCTCCAGTCATCTATCCAGACGTCCTGGTCTGAACTCCCAGTAAGATATCTGCAGACGCTCTGGCCTTTACTCCTTTTCTTCTCCATCATCCCATCACTCCCGCAGCTCCTGTCATTTCCCACTCCTTCACCACACTCTGCCTCATCCCCCCATCATCTATCTTCCTGTGACTTTGTCTGTCCCTTTCCTCTGAGGCTTGACCAGTCTATGCCCAGCAGACGCCTGCAGTCCATGACTGAGGCATTACAGATCACAGGAACAAGCTCTGGCAGGGTGAGGTAAGTGGCACAAAGCTCAGTTTCCTCGTCCTCAAAGTCTTCCTCCATTCCCTCACACCCCATCTCCTTCTTGCACATGGCAACCCGATGAAACAAGTTATTTCGCCCCATCATCAGAGACATCAACAGATGAGGCAGCATTATGGTTGTTCAGCGCGAGTGATTATTCACGCGACACCTCTCGTAAACCTGCGAATGCCCTGTACTTGTCAAAATCTCAGTGTGATGCAAAGTCACGCTTGGTGAGGAAGCGATGCCAAGTGCGATGCTAGCTGAGCTGCTCCCCTCCAAATCCATCCTGAAGTGCGCGTGAAATCCTGATGTGTAGTGTCGCCTCGGTGTTATTTAAACCATGCAGTGCAGCTTGCTTCGTGTGAGGTAATTTAAGTGAATAAATGGAAGGCAGGTGAAAGGGAGAGAGTGAAGAGAAAACAAATTCATCCCTCGCTGCCAAGGCTGGATTAACCGAAAAGTGGATCCGGGGGCAAAAATGGGCTACAAGCCATGCAGTGTATTTATTCTGTTGTCTCAGTGCCCATCAGGCCCAATGCAAAGTTAAGACTACAGATGACAGCTTCATTATAGTTTACTTAGGGCCCCAAAAACCAACAACTCTACCCTGCCTTGGGTCTGGTGTATCAGATAATCAAATTGAACACAAATATATGTAGTTATATGAACCATGTAAGTATAATATCAAATCAAGTAAGAACAGGACTGAACCTAAATGTTTGACACAGTGCTTCTCGGCAAGATGGCCCCAAAATCCGAAGGAGCTGCCCCATCGTCCCCAATGTTTTGCTTCATTCTGTGTTTTAGCCACGCATCTTCCATGACTCAAGTGTCTTGATTACAGTGACATTATACCACTTCTACAATTATATCACCACTACAATACAACATCCCTTCCTAAAGGAAACAGATATACACTTATTAACTTTCAATTTTCATCAAGCACAAGGTATGAGAATTCCACTCTCACCTTTATACACTATTAAAGATTGTATCAGTGGATGGAGTTAGCTTGACTTAGCATTAGGATAGGTAACAGCTAGCCTAACAATAAGCACCTTCAAAGATCACTTCAAATCGAAAATGAAAAGCTACCACCCCATACTGCATTATTTCTTAGCTAAGCTAACGGTCGCCTATCAAGATCTCTCAAACTGTTGAACTTATCCTTTAATAGTGAACTACTCACTAATGTTTTATAGAAGCCATTAAGAAAAAAATGTCTTACCAGGTTGTGAAAAATCCCTGAAAATGATTATGTTTATCCATTTGGTAATTATGCAGTTTTAAATGTTTGTCACCTGTTAATTAATGCTCATATGGATCTCTCACTTTCAAATGAGCCATTAAAATTGCAGTCACGTTGTTGTAATTCATGTTAAGCTGTTAAATAAATAAATAAATTAGGAACTATATGTTATTGGAGACATATAGACCATTTCCTGATTGATTAAAGCGCAAAACAAAAGGATTATGTGGTGAAGGACATCGAGAGAGAAAATCTCATGACTTCACAACCCCAAAGTTGCTCTGATTATTGGCTGCCTCATATCTGGCATTAATTCTCTGTGATTTATAGATTTTCTTGATGGATCGTAAAGTAGACTGCTGTAATTTAAATTACAATTAATCATTAATAAAGCAAAGTTGCTTATTAGAAAGTGGTGTCATTGTTCAAATAAACAACTAAACTTAGAGCTTCCTGTGGATCTTGGGCACTGGTTCAGTAGCCCACTTTGCCCATATGGTAATTCAGCCTTACTGATTGCTCCATTCATACAGAATGTGCATTCATACCTCTCCGTACTGTCCATGCACTCGTTACCAAACTTGTAATATAAAGGAAACCCCAACTGGGTGTATTAATGATGTCAATTTGACATTCTGCCCTCCGCCACACTGCCAGGACTACCTCTACATCATATCCGCACCACAGGGCTTTCCCATCTATCAGAGGTGCACCAGAGGACTGTGTAGCTCGCTTCCAGCATTAACGACACTTAGAGCACATTAGGGGCTGTGGTTACATGGGAGGAGAATCACTCAAGCAGGCATCGAAGCGCCGAGCCGTGGAGCTCCGGAGGTCGCAGTTCGCCTTGTATGTTAATTAAAATGGCTTTGTAATCACTTGCACGAGTGCTCTCGTGGGTGACTGTGGTATTGTATCTTATGTGGTGAACAGATTGATTTTGCTGATCGCTGATCTAGTTTGAAGTGAACCGCTCAAAGTGTCATTATATCCTGCGGTGAGAATACTGGGACATGGTTATCATCAATATATTATTCCTAATGGACAAATGCATCTTGCTTAGCTGCCAAAGTCACTTAAAGGTCCATTGTGTAAAATTTAGGAGGATCTATTGGCAGGAATGGAATATAATATTCATTAGTATGTTTTCATTAGTGTATAATCACCTGAATATAAGAGCTGTTGTATTTTTGTTGTGTTACAATGAGCCCTTTATATCTAGAGTGAGAGTGGATACTCATCCATGTTGAACCGCCATTTTTCTACAGTAGCCCAGAACAGACAAACCAAACACTGATCTAAATATGGCCTCTTGCTTTTTATATCCATTTTGCGGAGTTTTTCTGTACATCTAGCTAGGTGCCACTAAATCCTGCAGACTGGACCTTTAAAGAGTGTCCAAATAATTAAAATGAAAATTATTCAATAAAATGAGGAATCCATCTGAAAGATGCTGAAAAATCATGACTGGATCACATGACTAGATTTCATAGAAAGACGTAGCCATTTTTAGTAAAGCTACACAAATGTGGTGCATTGAACTGCAGGTCACTCATGTTTCTGAATGCTGGTCACAATTGATGTTATAGTAACACACCTTTCCTCAAACACTCTGGGGTTTTGCTGCTACAGCCCCACACGGTCTGCTATGACCATTACCTTACGTTGGCTAATGTCAGTTAATGATATATAACAAATGTTCATTTCAGTCAATTTACTGACATTGTGGCTCTTGTCTTCTACTGTTATGGTGTGCTCCGACAGAGTGCAAAACAAATTTTAGACTTAGAAATCCAGTGCAGGTGAATCTATTTTATAGACTTGGAGAAGAGAGAAAAACAGTGAGTGAGTTAGAGGGAAACACGAGTATGAATTGGAACTCCTGGTGAGTTTTAAGATCACTGTGTCAGAGCTTTCACAAAACCACACACACAGACACATTACACACACCCAGACACACAGACAAACACACACACACACACACACACAGACAGACAGACAGACAGACAGCCTGTGCTAGTTTGCTACGGGCTAATGTCTGCACAGCCAGTACACAGTCCGTACACAGAACGCCCAAACACTGGCTGGATTTGAACAGAAATGGTGATTGCAAAATGACAATTCTTATGATTGTCATCAAGTGCTGCAGTGGTGGAAGAATTATTTATTTTTTTACCAGCTGGTGTTTATCCATTTAGTAATAATACAGTTTTAAATGTTGGTTATTTATTAAATATATAATAATCTTCATATGGATCTCTCACATTCTAATACGCCATCAAATTATGGTTTACGTGCCATTGGAGACATATGGAGGTATAAAATAACTCATATGCAGAATAATGTAATATTGAATTATTTGTACAGATACCTTCACATGTTCAAATGCATACATGTGGGGTCAGAGGCTCTGTCACCTTCTGTGGCACTGTCGACGTGCCCCTGAGCAAGGCACAGAACTCATAACTGCTTCGATTGCTTACCATATGGCAGCCTCATATCCAGCTGCTGTGCATCTCTGTGATTTACAGTGTTTCTTGACGGACAGTGAAGCAAACTGCTGTAATTTATAGCTGCTGTTAGCTAATATTAGCTCAGTTTGTCAGCCGGGCTGTATGGACTGTGAGTTTAGAGCACCAAGGGAGTGTTAGTGCACCACAGTGGGTTTTATACCAACAAGAAGAGGAGGTTTTCAGATCTGGGGTGCAGGCAAATGCTGGCAGGAAACAGAGCCGGTTTTCTTGATGGAGTTTCCTGATAGACAGTAAAGTAATGCTGCCAACTGTAGATGCTGTTAGCTCAGTTTGTTAGCTGATTTGCCTAGACCAGGGGTGACCACACTTACACGCCTCATGAGCTACCTTTCAAATGACTAAGTCAAGAGATCGACTGGGGGCCGCAGGTGTACGGTGGACGGATGGCCCAACATACTGGCGGCAGCGGCTGCAGGCACACGGACGCGGGGTGGATGGCCCACCATACTGCCGGCTGCGGTGGTGCGCGCGAGCACGGGGTGGACGGCTCTGCGATCGACTGGATCATGTCTCGCGATCGACCGGTAGCTCGCGATCGACGTATTGGGCACCCCTGGCCTAGACTGTGAACCTAGAGCACCAGGGGAGTGAGCACCAGGGGTAGTGTTAGTGTACCACAGTGGTTTTGGACCACAGGAAGAGGAGGTTTTCAGGCCTGGGGTGCAGGTGAATGCTGGTAGGGAATAGCGCTGGTGTCGTACCAGAACCAGAGCAAAGTGGACAATGTAACCGGGGCTCAGGAACCTCTGTGGACCGATAACAGAGATGAAAAGAAGATGAAGATGGAAGAAGATAAGAAGTGAAAAGACTGACCGAGCCATAAGTTGGTGAGAGCTTGGTGAAATAATAACTGATAACAATAACTGACTACATCTCTTTTTTGTAAAATCGTGATCTGCCAAGTCTTACAGCTGCAGATATATGTCATAGGGTAAAATTGTCTGATATTTGTTAGTGTGGTAAAGTAGAAGTAGCATGTCGAGACTGTTACAGTACAGCAGTTAATGCAGTTGATGGTACAGGGGGATTGTAGTGCAACAATCAACTCACCAACCTTACTTCTTATATCAAAAAGTAGTTGAGTGAGTAGTCCTGAGTGTGAATATACTCCCTAGCACATACACACTGGTATAGTGGCTTTAAAGGACTTCTACAGTCTGGTTCTTCCTCATTACCTGGCCCGATCTTAACACCTTAGCCACGGCGAGTCCAGGGACGGTCAGGCAAGAGAGTGATTAATGATAACAGATGTTCCAAAGATAGCCAACATGTACTCTTCTTTTCTTCCATACAGAGATCTGATAGAATAGCTTCACGGTGAGGAATCAGTCGCGTTCAGTGAGATTTCTGCTTCCAAACAAGTTAATGAAAGATTCATCTGCACATGGAAATGAGTGGAGGGGTAGATAAGGCACATACGTGTGAGCTAATTAACTCGGCAGTATATGGTTTGATTGATTATGGCCAATTAATAGCAGGAGTCCGTCTGTGTGCAGTCATTTGTCATTCTCTGACCTCATGACTCAGGCGCTCATGTTACCTGCTGACAGGACCGCTAATATGTTTGAGTCAGAGCAGTTCATTACTCATTTCATTCCCATTGTCTTCTCTCTGTGGCTTTCTTCATAGCCGTGTGTATGTTCATTTACACTGACTCCCTGACTCCCTTTATTTATAGCTTGATTTCACCCTGGGTAGTTAGACTCAGCACGCTTGCTCTTTTTTAGCTGCTCGGGGCATTCCGAACTAACCTTTCGGTCAAATGTCCACTGTGGCAGCAGGAATCAGTGTTTTCAGCAGTTCTTTGAAACCAGATGAGTTCTTGAAATTAAAGAGATGGCCACCTGCCAAACGGCGGCTGATAGAAGTGAGAGCATTCCAGCCAAAAATCACCCAGAATTTGGCAATGTGGCTGGCGTTAATGTGCAGCTTTGGCTCTGCTGAACGCTTCCACAGCTCCACATATTCCCACCTTGCAGCCCCTTCCTAATTATGTCTCCTTGCAGTATGGAGCAAACCAGCTTATTATGCCGCACGTCTGTGTGTCACCGCGAACGGGAATCAGTGCAGGAGGCATCTCCTTGCACTGTTTTTGCCGTCTTAAGCAGAATGCAAAATAAAGCCTGGTGCGATGTGGATTATTGCTGAAGCTACAGAATAATGTGTTCCATTGTGATCCATCCACCAATGCTGACATCACAGAGACAGAACTAAAAAAGGAGGTGTTGTGGTTTCCTGTTCCTTTATTATGAATCAGGACATGCAGGGATGTTTTCCTCCTTATCACGAGCATCATACAGGTGCTTTGCATTTCATCTATTCTCCATCTGTTTGCACAGCAGCTCAGTTTAAAACTGTACCAACGTGTGTGTCTGCACTCGCTGTCTTGCTCTCTCTTTATTTCTGCACTGTGAGCAGACACATGGGCCGCTGTCTGACAGACAGGCAGACCGACTATTAGCTGTAATTGCCAGAGGATCAGTCATCCCAAGTGCATCAGGTTCTGTTGCTGTTTCCATGCAAAAGGCAGACTGAGGAGAGGAGAGGAGAGGAGAGGAGAGGGCTGGTGGTGGTAGTGGTGGTGATGGTAGTGGTGGGGGGGGAATAAACTGAAAGCCCTGACCCAAATCTGTCTTTACATAAGGCCCTGCATGATGGAGATGTTGCTTGGGGAGCAAATAATTAGATTATTCAAATATAATAATGCAGTCAGTCATATTGGCACTGGTGTGTAGCTGAGCCGACGCTTGATTAAAGGCAGAGGGAGCAGAGCTGGGAGATTGGAAGGGGGTGAGGGGGAGTGTTGGAGGGGGATTACGCTGTACAAGATTCCCTAATTGATCTGGAAGGAAGGCTGTTTAATTGATCTGAGATGCTGCAGCAGATTTGCCCAGTGTTTCTGCATATGGAATTGGGTCAGCGTGCGTGCGTGCGTGTGTGAAGTAGCCAAATAAAAGAGAGGGAAGACCGGTGTAGTAATTGTGACAAGGTGGTGAAGATGGATGGATGCATGTATGAATGATGGAGCAGGAGGAGACGGATACAGGTGCGCACCTGTCGTGGTTTGGGAAATATCAGCCACAAAAGAAGAGGTGATGCTGAACAGGCGTAAAGGGCGCAGGGGGGCGTGTGGCATTTAGCACCATTACGCACAAATATCACACCTGCGCGCCCAATGTGCACACACCAGAGCATCAAACACGCCAAAAAAAACAAACAATAAATAAGAAATTCTGAGGTACTTACGTGCCATATCGCAAAAAAGATCAGGGACACGCAGAGGACCAGAGACAGCATGTAGCAGAAGGCAGCAAAAGTGAACATAATTGAAGAGGGAAACGGTGGATAATTTCCCAAAGAAGCACGATCCCGCTGACAAACATCTAAAACAAAAAGAAAAGCGGGGAGGGGGGAGAGAAGGGGGGAGTCGGGACAAAGTTCTTACGGTGCCATGAGAAGCTGGTTCGGTACCGGCACCATGACTTCAACCCTCACAATGTTTGCAACTAATTGTTGCAAAAACAAACAAACAAAAAGCCCTCTCTAAATGATCAGCAGCGCGTCCGCCCGGCACCGCTGCTCCCACTCTGAAAAAGTCAAAGCTGCTCTCAAATCAGTGCGCTTGGCATGATCGACGGCGGTTCAGCGTCCACGGTGTTGGTGAGGTGATCGTGTAATCACAGAGAGGCAGCGGTCTTTCTCTGCCAGATGACTGGAGACGGGGAGCTTCTGCGCAATCCGGGAGATGAGGTGCGTCTGGAAGTAATCCATTCAGCCGCGGCGGATGGAGCCGTGCTCGGTCTGTGCCGTCATGGTGTTGTGAAGAGGCGCTCCGAGTCACTTCGCGCACACAGGCGTTAATAAATGCTGTTTTCTCTCCCTGACAAACCTATCAGAGAGCGCAGGAAGGCGCGTGAACAGGTGGATTTAAAAGAGCAGCCTGGCAGTGTGTGTGTGTGTGTGGAAGGTGTGTCCTTACACGCTGCCATGGTTCACTGTGCTCTCTGTGCAGTTTGGATCATTTGGGCAGGCTGAAAGAATTTGGAGTTTGCGCATGGTTCCGTATTGTGCCCCATTTTTGAACCACTATTTCAACATGTGTTTCAATAGCACAGTTTTCTTAGAGAATTATTGAGCCATTTAAATGAATAAATATCCTGCTCGTGCCTCAGAGACAAAGCAGAGTCCGGAATTTAAATCATCTACACCTCCAAAAGAGTTATCTTCCAGGCAGAGATCATTTAGATTTAAGCTCCCACTGATGACTTCAAACACACTGAACCACCTGCACGGATGGAGCCTTGGAGCATCCAACTGTAGGCCCCTGTTTAAACTGGGAGACTGGCGCCACCGCCTGACCCTTTGATAAACTGCAATGAAGAAGTAATCCAGACTCAGAGAGGTCTAATGCTGTGTCTAGACACCCGGAAACATGAAAGCTTGCTCTACAAAATAAATGACACCCACGGCAGTTACTGATTATCTTCATGAGGTGTGCTCACACAGCTCATGAAGAAACAGAAACAGTGCGTTTACAGTGTAAACAACGTGATTCATCATTTATTTCTTCACGTAGCACATTTAAAACCATATACTGGCTTTCCAGAGGCGGGAAAATAAACAGTGAGCACACATAAGAGGCTCTAATATTAATAAAGACGGTGCTGTAGCCTGAATTTTGAGAATAGACAGCTTAAAATGTTGCCATAGGTGATATATCGATGAAGAAATGCTGTCAATTGACCATTTTATTCTCGAAAACAGTGCGGCTTTTATTTTGAAAGTCCTGTTATAACCGGATATCGGAGAGATATTCAGCCTAGCTTGACGCGTGCACCTTGTCGCCTAGCAACAGTCTGGGGCAGCTACGACTGCTACTTTTGACTGAGCTGCGGTGTTAATACTCTCACCTCAAGCGCGGGCAAACCAGCAGAGAAAGAAACCTACGTGTCACGACTAATGACTGATCATTTAAGGTGGTCACTCATAAAACATATTCGTCACGCTGAATAGTTACAAAAGTAACGTTACACAGAGCACAGGGGACACCGGAAACGGTGAGTAGGAAAACCCCGCGTCAACACAAATGACTGACATCCCTCATGGGAGAACGTGTTCTTTGTAATGGTGGATGACATGGTGGCTGGAAGATGAAATAATGGAGCGTTACTGTGAAGTTCTTCAGCACCAGGCTTTACCTGTGTGTTGACTTACATGTGTCTCTGTGTAACAGCTAATGGACCTTCATCACAGCAGCCATTTTGACATGAAACAGGGTAAGCACAGGTGTTATCAGTGATGCTAATTAAGGTTGCATTCCATTCAGGTCAAAGAGAGTCCGGGTGCTGCTGTGGTGCATGCTGTCTCACTGGAAAGCTTCTGCTCCAATAAATGGAACTGAATCCTAATTAGTATTTTTGGGAACACCTGTGTCGACCCTGCTATTTCACGTCAGAGCGGCTGCTGTGGAAAAGGTCTGAAGCTTAAATGGATGAATCATTGAAGGCTTCCTTTGGGAGACACTGTGAGAAATATTCCAACCAGTAAAAGGCCATTTTAGAGTTCATTGCATCATTTATGCGTGCCAATTTTCTCCACAGCATGACAAGCCCTTAATAAAACACAAAAAAAATCAGAAGAAAATGTCAGAACTCTAAATTGCCGTCTGATTACTTTCAAAGCGTCGTTCTTGAGCCTGTCACTCAGCGCTCCTGAGATGTTACAGAAAATTGCTGCAGTGCAGCTTTTCACTCTCGAGAAGATCCACTTCAACTTCATCACACACACACACACACACACACACACACACACACACACACACACTCCTGCTAAGTCACTCCAGGACCTCTCTTTGTTGCTGTGACACTTAAGCCACCACGCTGTCACAGTGTTATTCTTCTTCGGTACATGTGACGATATGACAGCACCGAAGTCCACTTGGTGAGTGGGGCATCAAGAGGTTGTTGTGTCAAAGCGTCAGACAGACAGGTAAAGACAGACAGACTGACTGAGGAGTCTGCACAGCAACTAGTGACACAGCAGATTAGAGTACTGCTGCGTCATTGCTCAGCATTTTCTGACATCCCTGTTTCATTCAACCTTCTGATTCGGCAGCTGAGGTCAGGTGACAGCACCCTGGACAGGCGACTGCGTTCACCACATGTGACTCATGGTCCAGTCAGGCTCCGAAGATATCTGGTGGTGATTTTATTGGAAAGCAGCATCAGGTAAAAAGTAAACTGCATATGTGAAACCATTTTTTGTGCATGTATTTCTGAGATACAGTTATATAATATTTAACTCTATTTGAATAGATATTTACAGCAGCAGCCAGTTTAGGTGGTTTTCAGCCATTACATTGCTTAAAGCAAAAGCAGTGCCGCAGAGGCCAAGACTTTAGTGTGGATCATACATTCCCCATAATGCAACAGTAGTAATTCCTTGAGACACCCTGGGTACGGTCAAATAGTAAAACCTTTCCTAACCGCTTTTCCTTGATGGAAGATGTCATGAGGTTAAGGAAAGAAGGGAACAACAATTAATAAGGAGTTAGAAGAAGACAACCACAGTGTTGAGAATCCAGATGCACCTATACTAGACTATTATGCAACGACAAATGTTTTTGACATGATCTGTGGTCAAACTACAAAGTCCAGAAGATGGACTACAAAATGTGCATCTGAGATACTTCTCCCTCTGCATTCTTATTCTGATGTTCCATGCAGGAAATCATCAAGGTCAGAATGAAATAATAAAGTATAAAAATATAGTCCACCACACAGTGGTCAAAAGTGTCACAGTGAGAATGTTTGCTCAGCGGTTACTTCCATGATGATCTGCAGGAATGCTGGATGTCCATCACTGTTAGCAAAGGTTTGACCATCACACTAAATGTGATGGTCCTTTCCTCAACATTTAGAGAATGCACGCAGTTCTTATCATGGCTGCTACATTAATACTTCTGGGTGATTTCACACAGTGATGACCCTTCCTAAACAAAATGGACTATTTGACTGGAGCCTTCTGTCATGCATTGTCTTTAAAATACCAAACGTCCTGTGCTTATCCTCTGCAGGCCTTCAGCTGGATCAGGTGGATGTGTCAAGCATTAAAGATGCACAACACATTCTATATTCTCCCTGCCTAAGAGAGATCCATCACTTTAAATGATTTATGTTCTGTTTGTGACCGTCACATGACATGTGGCTGACCCCTAAAGGTGGGACTAGAGACAGTGTACATGGTTTGGTTACTGCTCCAATGGAGACGTGAACATGAGAACAGATTAGTGAATCTTTCAGTGTCAGAGTCACTGCCCCATTTTTCCACAAGTCATGTCTTCTGAGCATTCCAACACATTAACTTTGTTAGAGACCTGTCTCTGTCTCAGGAGCAGCACAGACATCTTCTTTCTGTTCAGTCTGATTTCACCAAAAATGATCTATAACAATCTTTGCTTTGCTTCTTAATTTCCAGAACCTTCTCTGGCACAATCCAATCTACTTTCTTTGACCACTTAGGAAAGAAGAAGTGATGCTTGTAATGCATCATCTTTTGTTATGCGTATCTGACGGTGATTCCACTGAAACTGTACCTATAGTACACCAATAATTCCCAAGTCCATCGACTGAACGTTTGCTCTGCTGTTCACTTGAGTGCTCCCCCATATATTTGTGAGCAGTGTACCATCAGTATCAGCCGCGTCTGGAATTCATTTTTAGCCCGGATAAGCTACATGTGTCACTGCTGGTCCTTTTTACAGCTCTTTTGTGGAAGCAGCATTGCCAGAAATTGGCATAGCCTCTAATTTTTTGTTTGGAAACGGGCCAAGGCCATAATGTGCTCAATTCCCAGCAGGCATTTTAAATGGTGTTGCATAGCAACTAATAATCCTTTGTGTCCAATCAAGAAGCTTTTTCTGCACTGTTTTCTAATCGTTATTTATCTGACGGGAATCTTTACTGAGCATTACTACTCCTCGGGAACAGCTGTTTTATATGCACTTACTGCTCACACCTGGGACTGACTCCAAAGTGGTGGTCAGCATAATGTAACAACTGTTTGTGCTTCAGTTTTGGATTCCTCTCAGGTCAGTTTGGAGGAGCACGGCGGCACAAGCTTTGAGTTGCTGTGTATATTTGTTTGAGAAGAATCTGTGTTGTTTAGATGCTAACATGGAGTGGAAGGAGCAGGATGGATGGATGCTGAATGCCGGCCTCAAACAGGAACGAGCTGCGGAAAGCTGTTTTTTACAGCACTCCCAACCTCAAACCACTGAGGGTTTGAAAAGTAGGAAAAAAAGTAAGTCCATAAAATGTAGCAGTTCAATATTTGATACGTCTTATTGGCTGAGATCCTTATCTGTGGTTGTGATGATAGAACCTAAATGAACACGGCTAATGAAAAAGGTGAGATGTGTTTGACGAGAATATTCTAGAAACCAGTTCTTTCTTTGGGTTTATTATTATTAATACTCCTTGAGAAAAGCAAATAACACAGAATACACAGTCACATTTTGTAGTGCCAAGTGTGACAAAGTGTGTGAGCACACAAGTTTGTCCCATGTGTAACATCTTTATCACATTGTTCAGTTTATTTGAACCAACTTGAGTTTGTTTTAACTGTACTTCCTTCAGTAATGATCATAACTTTGTTGTTAGATTTCACGTTTCAGCAGTTTAGCTTAGTTAAATCAACACTTTTTTCGTTACTTACCATACACACCATGTGGTCCAGGGACAAATGGAGATGTGCCCCAACCACTTCCTGTTTTTATACCCTGGCTGGCATAATTGGTGATGTCACTGGATTAGTCCAGGTGTGTGGGGGTAGAGAGAAGTTAGTTTAGGGTTTAGTTATTTAGCCTTATTTGTGATTTGATTCCTGTATGGTTTCAGTGTTGTTTTTTGACTAAATAGTTTAAGTTGTTTCTATTGTAAAGTTTGTAAGACTGTAATTTTGTGAAGTCTCTGTATCAGGAGAACCTATGGAGTGACCCCCCAAATGGTACAGTCTCAGGTAATGGCTGCTGAACAGAGCATATTAAAGCAGTTGCTTTGTGTCTGTTGAAGGCAGGGCATGGAGCATACCAAGTGCAGCTACAGTATGTGCTGATGATAGTGAGTTCAAGTCATTTTGTTTACAAAGACTTCAGTGTGTTCAGTTCAAACAGGTTGACTGTTCAGTTTTTTCTTTTGTACATATGTTTTGTTACACGTGTAGTGGGGTGGCACTTTTATGAACAACTTTACTGGAGCCTGCTTCCTACTTCAGTCACTGGTCAGGCCTCCCAACACAAAGTATGACTTCAGTGTGAGATCACATATCTTGAAAGTGGAGTGCATGATTTACTCATCCATAGTCAGTGTGTTACCTACAGTAGGTGACAGTATAAGCACACCTCTGGTTTGGATTAGCAGACAAGGATCTTAGCATTAACCTGCTGTGGACGGGTCAACAGAAAAATGTATTACAGTCATCAGACAGGCTTTTTCTTTAGTACTAACTCTAAAACTTTAATATTCCTCATATCAGCTCAACTGTGCTGGATCCAATTTACAGCAGCACAGATTTCATGTTAACAACTTTCTGGAGGGACTTAGCAAACCTGACCAGAGCTGCTCTGTGTGTAAGTTCTTTGGTTAGCAGTAGTTTGTTGTAGTAGTAGAAAATATATAGCATACACTTTAATGGATATCGACTTTTCTGAGTTGAGCCTTTCTATGTGGCTCGAATATCTTTCTGTCTTGTCTGTTTGCTGACCCTGACTGTACTGGGCTTCCTGTCTGCTGGGAGCATGCTGACTGCCGGCTACTCCACGTAACACACGACTATCTCTTTTAGCCGAGTGCGGTGAATAAATATCCAGCTACGTATGCTCTTGTCCGTCTCTTGTCCACAGGTGTCCCCCCCCACCATGCAGTAATTGGAGCCAGACCCTTCTGCTCCCCTGAGTACAGCCCTGACTTCTACAAGTTAGGCTCAACATTACCTTACAGCACACACAGGTAACACTTCCTCTAAGCTGTCTTATGGTAATATAAGCTCTTCACTTCTCTTCACTGTAATAAGACCTGATAGACTGGTGTATGATTGGCTAAGGATAAAAACAGGAAGTAACAACAGCATTAACATTTGTAGTAATTACTGTTTTGACAAATACACAATTACAGTAATCAGCAGCACTGTAGCCCCCCTCATGTTTCCACAGTAACAAGGAAGTCTCCTGTCGAGACATTTAGTCTATTAACATCCTGCCAACACGTTTACACCATGAAAGATTTTCATATTTACTTCTTTAACTTCACTGAGGATCAAAACATTCCCATCTCAAACGTTCGTACGAGATTGAGTGAGTCATAAATAAAATCAGTCCACTCCATGACATGGCTGATTCAGTTAGATGGTCTGTTTGTGAAGGATGCAAATTAATATTAATGATATAATAACATGCTTTATTTTAATGATTTAATCATCAGTTAAGTGTTGGTGCTCTTATAATGTTTCATGAAAGAAACATGAAGCTACTCCAACAGAAAGTACTGTTGACTGCACTCCCATTGTCAGTAGATGAGTTTTTTTCTGCTGTGTAATGTGATTTACACATCATCAACAGACCGTGTCCACTCTATGGTTTATACACTCTATGGTTAAAACAAACAGAACCCACCACATAGAAATGCTGAGCTGCCTGCTGTACTTGGTGGTCATTTTGGTGATGCTAAGCAGGAGTTCAGACAGGATCAGGCGCTCCAGGAAAAACTGAGGTCTTTTCATTCGTTTCAGGGGAGGTTGTGTGGGAGAGAGGTTGATCAAGATCTAACTTTGGGGAAAACGGAACACCACATCACGCTCTGCAAGCCAATCAGACACTCAGATCGGCCAAACCACCACAGACAGCCTGAAATGTCTCTGAAGCAGAGACTATCCAGGTGGAATAACAAGTTATTTCCTGATTGTTTCACAGTGGTTACATTCAGCAGGTATAGACACACCCACGGCAACACACCTCAGCTCCCCTCACCCCCTCCACCTGCTACAACCCTGCTACGAGTTGCCAGAATCCCTGATCCTGTCTAAATGTGCGCTAAGCCTGGCGATTGACAGCAGATGGTCAAACTGGCCCAAAGTCATCCTATAATAAGTCTTGAACTGATCATTCAAGACTGCCGTACCAGCACAGAATCTGTTTTTCTTTGCAGAAGCCAGATGTTTTCAAGCTGCCATCAAGTGCAGCAATATGACAAATTCATGTGCTAGAATAATAAACAGAGTCAAAATGAATATAGTGACTTTTGGTGGATTCTCACCACAGCTGAAGCAGCTCCACCTGACACTGAAGACGTTTGACCAGCAGATGGAGCAATTTCCATTTTTATCAGTGAAGTGAAGAAGAATGTTTACCGTTTGTTTTTTCAGTAACAGCTTCACCAGCAGTTCAACCAAAGCAGACACCTCCATTCCTCACCAGTCTTCCACCAAGACACGGTCAGTCCAAAACTGTTACAGGTTATTATTATGGCCAATGTATTACATTAGACTCCATGAAGAACTTTACTTGAAGTCTTTATAGAGATAAGAACACCTCAGTGCTCGTGCACAGCTACAGCATGTTAATGTTCTATTTCCGTCTCTGTTGACAGCGTGCCGTACTCAGAGAAAAGGAGGCTCCTGGACAAACAAGAGGAGATGGAGGAGGTGAAGCAGCTGGATGAGTGGAGGCCCACTGTAAGCATCTTAACAACACTGCTGGACGGTTTAGATAACAAAGGCAGCTAACAAATCACACACTGTACACATCAGAAATACACACTTGATGCGTTTGGAGTCATCTGTTTATTAGTTTCTTTTTTAAGGAGGTGTTTTCTTCATCCTTTATGCTTGAAAAGTGTCTCAGGCAAATCCAGACTTTTTTGAATGGGCTGACCTAAATGAGGTGGGTGTTAACTTGTGCAGGGATGCCATCAAGTATGTGTCATGCACACACACACAGAATGCTTAAAATTAAGTCTGTTCTGTTGTCTGCGGGACAATGAAAATAGCTCCTGACACATAAAGATATGTGTCTGGGGCAGTCGAAACATACAAAAACATCTGAGGAGATTTCTAAATAGATGTTTTTGGCACCATAAAAATATGCTCTGTCTTTTATTCTTTCAAGTCTGTAAAAGAGATTTTGTAATCCCAGGAGTAGGAAACATATAAAACTCAACATGCACGTTTAAAAATACACTCACAGTATAAAGTACAAACAGAATTAAAATAAATAAACCTGTGTGGACAAATATTGTATTGATTGTGTAAACTTCAGATCTACAGTACGTCCATCACATTTAAAACAGATGAATTCAGCTGTTCTTGTGTTATAATGCTTTAGAACATTTGAGAAATGAAAGTCCAGCTTACTCATCAAACAGTTGGTTTGAGCTAAGGTTGCCAAGAAAGCCAATCATAGTTTAGGATAATGAGTCAGTCCCTCCAGGATACGCTGCTGCAGATACTGTAAGACTTACAGCTCCACTCTGACAGGCAGCTTTACACGCTGGTTTATAACTGACAGTAATAAACCTTTGTTTACTGAACTCAAGATACATCTGTCTACAACACACTGTACAGTGCTGGGTTCTTCTTCAGTGGTCAATGGTCAACATGGTCAACAAGACAGGATGGGAAAGTTCACTCACTAACATGCTAAATTAAAATTTAATATGTTAAATACTAATAGTTCATTTGAACTGTTTAGTTTCATAGTCAGTGAAGGCAGTTCAGTATAAGTCGAGTCCCCCTTTAATATGTGGTCACAGCAACAGTTACAGCAGAGTCCCCATAAGTGCTGTGCTGGTTGTTTCTGTGATCTGGACAGATCAATGTTGTGATAATGTTTAATCAATAAGTCCCGAGGCTCTCAAGCCAAACAAATAAAACAGAATTACAGCTTCTATCCTGAATACTGTATGCTGCTGCTCGTACCACTGCTCCCCAGAGTCAGCACTTCTGCCTGTATCAGCTGCTGCTATGCTAAAATGTTCTGTGGCTCTTTGAATGCAATAAGCGCTTAAAGATTGAAGCTAGAAAAGATATAAAAGTTGAATGCTTCACAGTGTTGGATTAGTGAATGGTGTGCTTTTCTTCCTGCAGTCAATTTCTTCAAATTTCACTGCAGACAGGCATTGTAGCAGGTGGGAGGGGGTGTTAGCGGGGCTAACCTTGTCATAAGCCAACATATTAATTATAATAAGAGGATACTCAATACATCTACAATATCAACCATATCTGTGAAAATCAAAAATTATGCTTTGCTTTCTGTTCAGCTGTGTAAAGGTGAGAAACTGTTTTGTGTGAGGACAGACTGCATTTAAAGGCCCAGTGTGTCAGCTATAGTGGGCTGCATTCAGAGTATATGGTAGAAATGTAATAGTCACAGCTATATTTTCATTAGTGTATAATCATCGGAAAATAAGAGTCATTATGTTTTTATTTCAACACTGTGGTGAACTGGTGACCTGTCCAGAGTGTACTCTGCCTCTCACCCAATGTCCGCTGGGATCAGCTCGAGCCTGCTGAGACCCTGATGACAATAAGTTATTATTGAAAATTGAAATTTGATTGTTGGATGTGTTTGTTTCCTTTAAAATGAGTTGTTTATATCTACAGATGCAGTTTGTCATCTTAGTCCACCATGCTGCGCTGCCATGTTTCTACATTAGACAAAAATGGACAACCCAAGGGGTTACAATATGCAACTAGACTGCTAAATGCCTCTAAATTTAACAGACTGGACCTTTAAATGCAGTCTGTCCGAACACAGAAATTTGGGATGGACCCAAAGTCCAGCTGTAGTTTAACAAGAATTCAAAAAGAATCTTTCTCAAATACATCACATCAGGCTATAGAGGTTAGCCCCTCGGGCACCCCCACCCACCTGCTACAACACCTGTCTGCAGTGATATTTGCTGTTTATCCTCCTGCCTTATCAGAATTTGTCAGTGCCATGGCCGGACTGCTGCTCCGCACCGCTGATATCTTAAAGGTGATCCTTTTGTGATTCTTGACTGAGCATCCCATTGTTCTTAATGAATGTCAGAGCTTGAATTTCTTAGCTCCCATAAGGTCACCTCTTTAAATGTCAACAGGCAGAGGGAGAATACAAGAGAGTTTTTAGTGAGCACAGAGAACACAAAAGAAATTTCATTTGCATTTCAGATTTCTCCTAAAAATACACCTGTCAAATCTGGATAACAGACTGCTGCAGATTTGATTTACCCCAAATGACACAGGAAGTCTTGAGGACCACATGATGTAACTCACCAACCAGAATAACTATTTTTTTCCCTGCCCTCTCGTCAACTGGGGCTTCTAAGTTTTAACATTTTACGGCTTTAGAGCAAAAATCAGGCACGTACAGTGCATGTACACATCAGTAACAACAGAAACACATAAATGGATGAGACGCATACACATGCACACCCCTTCCTCCAAACCCTTGTGAAGATTTGCATGTAATTAGAGGTGCGAGGGTACAGTGGCAATCAAGCAGAGCCTGTGCCTGTTAGATAAGCTAATATACAACAACCTTGTTGCCGTCACATTCAAACCCCACCACCACAGGCACCAGCAAACTCCTGCTGGGGGCTGAGATGGAAAGTGTGTTTGCATGAAAGTGATTATTTGGGGTTTGCACAACACTGTGTGTGTGTGTGTGTGTGTGTGTGTGTGTGTGTGTGTGTGTGTGTGTGTGTGTGTGTGTGTGTGTGTGTGTGTGTATGTATGTGTGTGTAAAGGGTTGGCCTCATATTACATTTTCAATGCCAAAAAACATCAACAGCAGCTCAGTGTTGAAGCTGCCATCAATGTTATTTTTGTGGTGGTGTTTATGTTTGATCATTTTTGGGACAAAGTGAAAATGTAGCTGGAAGTGACATTGTGACTACTCTGTACCAGAGAATAAGTTCACATCCACTGCAAACCCTGCTGTGCCTCGCTTTAGGAGTGTATACTTGGCAGAATTTATTTGTATATATCTGTCATGTGAAATGAAAACTTTAGGTTACACATATACTCTATAAAACATGGGCGTGGTATCCATGATGAAGCTCAGTGGGGTGGCTCAGACCACCACCATCTTGGCCGCTGCCTCTGCCGGCTCCTGACTAACGTAAAAATGGGCATGCGTGGAGCATGGTTGGACAGTTGTCATGAACGTTGAAATTAATTATTGAGGCCAAAACTGTTTATTTCTGCTGTGAAGTTGGACAATTTTAACATAGGGACTTATGGAGACTGACTCACTTTTGAGACCAGCCTCAAGTGAATGTTTAAAGAACTGCAGTTTTGGGCATTTCAGCAGATCAGTGTATCGAAGACACAAATCATTGTCTTCTACCAAAATGTCTATTTTCACAGCTACTCCTGCAATGATAAGAAATGCAATGATTCAACAGAGTTCAACAGAGTATTTTGATTATCAATTTGAGAATATAGAAGGAAACTTCAGCTTCTCAAATGAAAACTGTTTCTGGCTTTTTGAAATGTTTACTTTTGCGCTGCTGGTCCAAGAAAATCTGGAACTTCAAGACATCATTTTGGGTTCTGGGATCTTGTGATTTTTACTCACACTCTGCAGGCTAAATGATGAATGCCAATAATTTGTTATTAGCAGCTTTATAAAAAATATCCATGCTTTAAAACACAGAATACATGCCTGTTTATAGACATCTGTAGCACTGTATTGGTGTATGTGTGTTTGTGCTGCTTACTGCATATGCGCAGATACTCTGTTAGTCATCTCTCTGCGTTTGTGGGTTATCGACTATTAAACAGACCCACTGTGGGAATAAATTCCTCCAAAACAGAAAAGCAGGTGAATCACAATCAACAAAGTGTTTGCATGCAGAGAAAATCAGCGACTCCAGCAGGAGGTGGAGGTTGCGCTCTTACAAACAGTTTATGCGGAAACCATTTCCCCACCCTGCCCATGGCGATTGTTCCAAAGCAAGAACTATTATCACAGATAACAACATTTCTGCCTCCATATACAAGAAGCGGATGAAAAAAAACAAAACAACGTATTCACTGTGTGGACATTGATATGCAGATTATATAGTGTGGCGTATAATACCAGAGCAAATCAAGGCACCGTAGCCTATCTTGAATAATGATTTTGTGAGGGGCCAATAACAATGAAATTGAAAATGCGGCCAGTGAACCTGCATTGCACATAAAGTGCTGACAGTGCTCAGTTTGTTCACCGCAAGGACTGAGAGCTGCAGGAAGATCTGTTTTTATAGAAGCTTCCATCACCTGCATGTGTCCCTACTGTCTACATCAAACTGTGACTGACTGAATCAATAGTACCAGCTAAGTGGACAAGCTATACATCAGTATTATATATAATGTATCTTTGCCACCAGTTCCCCTCATCTTTCAAGTGTGGTGGAGAAACTATGGTGGCCATAACAAAAAGGCACCAGGTCCCAGAGCTAGTGTTTGGTTTGAACATTCTGGGCATGGACAATATAAAACATGGACATAGTATCAGCTGTATGACATTACCCACAGGTTTCTGAAAAGTGATCGTGAAACTCAGCCTGGTGACTCTGGCCGTCACCATCTTAGCAGTCCTGCCTCTGCTGCTTCCCAGCTAATCTAACAGTGATGGTGGAGGCAGGTTAAATGAAGCCACTGTCAGTACGTTTACATGCAGCAAGAAATTTGAATTTCTGATCGTATCAGATAAAGACATACATAAGACCGGATCACTGGTCTGAGTATACATGCCGTTCAGAGAATCAGATAACCGGCTGGAGCATGGCTGACTCCGTTACGCTGGGTGGCACTGTAGCCCTCTCAACAAAGAGCCGGTTAAAGAGATTACATACGAGGAGATGGACGGTGCAACAGCTGCGTACTTTTTGTGCATTATTTTTGTCCTAATAATGAACATAAAAAGAATGCAATATATTCTTCAGATCCGATTGCTGAGTATACATGACGTTAAATATCCGACTATGAACGAATTTTCTAGGTGTTCTTATCCGATTTTGAGATGTCCGATCGGACTAAGGTGTTTACAAGCACTTTAAAAAGTCCAAACTAAGTCTGATACGATCAGAAACTCAAATTTCTTGCTGCATGTAAACGTACTGAGTGATGAATCCAATGAATCCATCTGTCATTGTGGCCATGCTCTTAATTCTGCATAACTTTAAGTCTTAATATAATTTGAACAGGTGAAATTCTATAAAAGTTCACCTCAGTATTAATGGTGAAATTAGCTATAGAGACCAAAACAGTTTTTTTTGTACCAGGCTGTAAACATGTTTATTTCTGCTGTGAAGTTGGATATTTTAACATGGGGACTTATGGAGACTATGCTAAAACATAGCTGTGCAACATGGCAGACTCCATGGGCAGGGCTGTCTCAGTAGGGGTGTGAAGCCATGCTCATTGACATGCATGCATATTCATATACATACATCACCATACGTGCACTTCACTTCAGCACCCCGCCATGCTTTGATGGACATTTCACTTCACCTCTTTTGCATTTTGAATGATGTCGAGCTGAACAAGCTTTTCAGGTGATTTCTTCATTATGTGTTGTATTGATGTCCAAATGTTTATTTAACAATTTACTGTACTCAATAATGAACATTTCCACATGCACAGTAATGTCGCATCAGTAAATATCATTAATATTTAAGAACCTGACAGGACAGGGATTCTCCAGAGGAAATCAGCTCTACTGCACATGTAATCGCAGTGCAGTACAGCTTAATTTTTTGTTTTTTTTAGTTTCTCAATTGAAATAATCAGCTGTAAAACTGCTGGCTTTACATCATCCGGTCAGCGCAGCTGTCACTTTATTTCAGCGCATTGAAGGATGACTGTATGTTAGATCATTTTTCAGACCACTCATATACATGACCGACAGTTACAGCTATTCTAGAGCACTGGTGCTACTGACAGGCAAGGCCTTCTGTGGTCACACGCTTCACACAACCCACAAGTCTCATTCTGGAGTAACAAAACAATGATTCTTATTTTCAGGTGATTACACACTGATGAAAACATGGTTAGGAATATTACATTCTATTTCTGTTGAAATCTGCCAATAAATGCCCCTAAATCTGACACCCTGGACCTTTAGATCCAGATAAAACTCAAAATGTGAAAAACATTTTTAAAACCGCACTGATCAGTATTCTTAATCTGCTCTCATTATACTTAATTTCAGCCACAAAAGGTGCAAAAGCTCTAGCAAACCCACTGTAGGAGTGAAACTATTGTATTTACCTTCAAGTTTCAAGATGCAGCTTTAGGTATTATTCTATGAAGAACAAAAAATGACAGAACTATAAAGAAATAAACAATGAAATGACAGCTACATTAACCTTTAACTGAATCAGCCAACCATGTGACGTTCACTTCTTATCTCTAGTTCAGTCTGTAAGGACTAGGCTTGGGGAACCAGAGGGTGGCCGATTCAAGACCACCGTGAACCAGTCAGCAGTCCACACTGTGGACTGAAGTTTTTTTGGGGGGGCTTCTGTGTAAAAATTGGGTGAGAAAATCATTTCCACATTTAGAATCAATTTACAATCCACATTTAGGGATCAGTAATAAAGTTCATCAGCTTCTTCTTCCCCAGCATCCACTGGGTGCCTAGGTGTAACGTTTGGTCTAATGATATGTGGCAGCAGAGGTGAGTTTTCCATGTTTGTGGCACATGGTACTGCACAAATAATAAGTGAACGCCACATGGTTCATTCAGTGAAAGATAAGTATTTGTCCATTATCAGTAAGCTAGTTCTTCATTAAATCCATGAATAAATTTAGAAATACAGAGCCAACATTCTTCATTACCAAAATGTATATACATGTAAAAATGTAAATGTAAATTCAAAATGTGAATTGAAAGTGATACCTTCATCCATGTGATGACAAAATTAGCATGAGTAGCCATAGACCTGTGTCAGTTTGCTTTTTACCCAGTAAGGATGCATGACCATGAATGTCCTCTAAGAACATCTCCATTCAGCCTGCTGGTCCACACTCTCTATAGCTTTAACTATATGACCACCCATGCCGACCGTATTCATTATGTCCCCACGCTCCGCTCAGCTCCAGTTTGCTTCACCATCCATCCCAGGCTATGTGTCAATACATATCACCAAGACAAATGAGGTTTCTAGTATTCTACATTTTTATTTTCTGGGGCACCTGTCACCGATTTGACTGCAGGGAAGATGGTGCTTCCGTAAATGAACTCATTCTTCTCTAGATGAGGGTCGTCTGCAATCCAATCTGCGACGTTTCCGTTACATACACCCCAAAACTCTGCTTCATTTTAACAAGTAGGAGATGGATTACAACTTGAAATCAAGTAGTTGTGCATTAAAAAAAGGCCAAACAAAAAACATAAAAATATCATAATTCAAATAAATGTCAGAAACTATAAATCCATTTACGATATATTCTTCTTTTTTTTTACCGTGTGGATGAGCTCAACATCCGACTTATCAAACTAGTGATGTACAAATACTACTATGTCTTCTGTGCAGCTCCTGCACATTAAATCTAAAGAACTGTTTCTTGTCAAAGACTCTCGGGAGAGTCATTTTATGAGTTAAATCACAGACCACAATAACCTAAATGTGTCCTAATGTGATCAGTGCAGAGGCGCTGCAACAACTTATTAATGTGCTCTTGAGCATAACAAGCCTCAGCTGTTTTTTATAGTCTACCATGTTTGTCTTACGCTTTCCTTTTTTGTATCTATCAATAAATTCCAACATGTAAACGCAAGTGTTTCCTATTTCCTTTGTCCAGAGGTAATTTACAGCCTCACCACTAGATGACAGTCTATAATTTCCTTCCTCTCATGCTTGATGGATTTATCAGAACATTTTCCTCTCAGCATGCTGCCTATCAGTTTTCTCCGACAGGACCTTGCAGTCCGGCATAGAGACAAATCACTTATACAGAGCGTACATATACATTTGCAACAAACAGTGCCACAAGCACATGTTGCGTTGAGGCCCACACAGGATCCCTCGTTCCCGTATGTTTAAGATGAATCACTGATCGATGCGCTGCCGTCTGAAGCTGCAGTTCTCTCCCTGTTGGCTCTGGCTGCCTGTAAAAAGCTGCCAAACGGTTTCCCACACTGCTGCAGGCAGAAACGTGTGCAGCACTGACCTTTGACACCAAAGCAGGATTTTTTGTTTTTCCCTGTCAGTTTATTTTTATTCTGCTTTCAACAGCCCACAAGCTTCAATTATTCAGTACTTCACAAGAGAAAAAAAGCTTTTTATATATAGAAAATCAAACACTACTGTCCATGTGAAGAGAGCAGAACATGTTTCTGTACTGCTCCTGATACTTTCCTAATCATTTGCTAGAACACTCCTGGAAAAGAGCAAATATAAGACTTGTTATCAGGAGAATAATGTGTTCACTCCAAATATTTAATGTGATCTTCACTTAAAGTTCCAAGTCTAATGGTTGAATGGATCTCTGTCAGTTTTACTCCAGCAATTTAGTGTTCCACTTGTATAAGTTGGGGAACTTGTGGTTAAAATCAAAGCCACAGAGGTCGAAGCAGTCTGACTCCTATCTCTGAGTCCAGTTTCAAAAGCTTTGCAGACTTTAATTAGAGTGCTCCTGACTGCTGTCAAAGTCTGATTCACAACAAATTCTTGACTCAAGGTTCACTTACTATATTTCTCAAGAGCCTTCAGCCATATCCTGTGACATCCATCGGCAATTTGGACAGCATCTATTATGCGACCTCCCAATTCCACCGGTTATAAATATATATATATTTTTTATATAATCGAACCATCTCCATGACGACTTAACCGATTCAATCCACTGATGAGAGGCACGAGATTTGACTAAAAACTCCAGAAGGAATCAAGTAAGTAGACTGTCAGCTGTCTACAAGGTCACAGTCAGTTTAAATGTTCAGAAAGATTTCAACAGTTTCAGCACAGAAATTCAACCCAAGGTGTAACTGTACCATTTCTTATTGTTTCTGTTGACCATATGTGAATTAGTACGGAATGATGGAGCCATCAAATAAAGCCTTACCATTCAGACATTTTAAAAAATATTTTACTTTGTAGTTTTTGTGGACACAGACTGGTCGAGGTCTGGGGCATTACATCACAATGAGTGAGATGAAAAATAAAGGTTAAAAAAAGGAGGCACAGGTACAGGTCATGGACCACACAAGGTCTAAACAGAAAAAATAGAAATGTTAAAAGTCTACATGGTTATAACAATCCCATTTCTCACAGTATTTATCCCCATCCAGGGTGGAAGTCATGTTCTCCATTATACAGACAGACAAGGGTCGTGGTTGGAGGGTTCCTCTGGAACCAGTATTTCCTACTTGTTTTTTTTTTTTTTTTCTACTTGCAGCCATGAAGATCTATAAAATGTATGCATCAGTCTTACCGAGGCCTTTAGGAATATCTCCAGATTCCAGGTCTACAATCTCTGAGACCAAACGGCCCACTGCTCTGCCAAAGCCGATCCACAGTCCCTCCAGCGGAGTTCTGAGAGCCACTGAATCTGGATTTCTGGGGCTACTGAAAAAAAAGTGTCAGAGTTCCAGCAGGAATCACTGCAAACACGGAGCAGAAGTACAGTTAGCTGAGTTTCACACATTTGAAGCCATGGTTCCTGTGGAACCATGTTCCTGATATGTTAGCTTCCTTTTCGCAGCACTGCCTTATATAAATTGTAAAGAATTTGTAAAGATTTTTTATAAATTGAGGTGAATTGTATGATCCAGCGGCAGGGTGAAAATGCAGGTTTTTCCATTCATTTGAGTGGAGGTAGTGCTTTTTGGCTATAGCGCGTCTCTGGGTGTCCACCGAAAAAATGCAGTAACCTGTGGCTGTGAAGTTGAGCCTGATCTGATTTTTGGAAAAAAAAATTGGCCTCCAATCAGACCGGTCGAACCTCCACAGTCAGTCAATGTACACTGCAAAAAATCAAGAAGTTGAATTTGATGCCTGTCCGATGGTTTTAGAGAGAGCAGGTGCTGAGAGACGTAGACAGTGGATGAGAGTGAGCGAGCGTCGGTTAGTCAACGAAATGAAAAGTTATTTCCTGACCGTTTCACAGCAGTTATGTTCAGCACAATTAGACACACCTCACACAACCCACCTCACCACTCCACACCATGGACAACCAAAGCCCGACCCTGTCTGAATGTGGCTGAAGCATCAGGGATCTTCATTTTCTTTTAGAAAAAAGTGGCAGACCTATAGAAATCCTCTTGCCTCTTCAGGTCATGAGACAGACGTATGTCATCAAAATTATTCATGTTTCCATTTGTTATTATTCAGCAGAAGCCGGGAGGACGTGTGAATCAGGTCTCATTCAGACAGATTATCCTCTAATAAGATAATGGAATGTGGATTTGAAGCGTCAAGGCAGCAGGTAAAGTCACCGAGCATGTAAACACCCCTCACAGCACAATGAAAGGAAATGTGAATTTAAGAGCATGAGTCACACCTGCAGATGACACAGGATGCTGCAACGTGCTGTTGTCGCACCGTGTAACTCCTGTTAGTGCATCTGTGGAGCTCCTCTATCACCTGCAGCACTGCTGTTTGTACACAATGTGACAGACTATAGAGAACTCGATTAGGACCTGGCACAGAGAGAGAGAGAGAGAGAGCGGTGATCTGCTGAAGCATTGAGCGAGCGAGCTTTGCTGCAAAGTCACAGCATCCCCTCTCTCTCTCTCTCTCCAGCAGAGACACACAGCACTATTTGTTGCATCCGCCTGAATATCTATCAGCAGAGTTGTATCTGTTGCAGAGCTCGGCCATATTTCTTATTCTCGTGTGTCGATCCACTTTTTCTTATCGGCCCGGGAGTTTCTGAGGTCGTGTTGGGCCTTTCTAAACGTGCCAGATGTAGCGTCAGAGGCCTGTCTGTGCAGGGCGAAGCCTGCTGGGTCAGCATTTCGCTCAAAGAGGCAAAGAAAACTGTGTTCTCGGGCTCGAAGGCCACGTCTTCATTGTACGTCCTCTTATTCATTCTATTCTTCTACATTTTCTCTCTGCTCATGCGCTCTCTCTCCTCCACCCCCTCCCTCCCTCCACACGCACTCCCATCCTGAAGAAAGCTTCACCACTTTCTTTTAATTCAACTTAAGACGGCAGCAGAGTCAGCATCCTCTACATCAGCGTGTCAGATACAGCCCCCGGAGCCAGCGTCCGCTGCCAGAAAAGAGAGGGTGGGGAAAGACCCTCTTGAACATAGCTTGAAATCTCTCCAAGGCTTCACCTTGATGTAAATGTGCAACTAATCAATACACAACATTAAAGCAGTAACAATAGGCTTGGCGGATTGCCCCTTTACAGGCGCACCGGGGAATTGGGTTAATTTATTTAAAAGGCTCTTTCTCAGCCAGTTGTGCTACATTAGTCTGGTTATATAAAAAAGTTTATATTGTCTTTCCCGTCCCTCCCCCTCCCCCCGGCCTCTATCCCCATCTCCCAGCCCGCCGCCGCTTTTTCGGACTAATTTGTTCAGGCCGGTATCTTTTCCGCAGACGAGGGCTGCCGGTGCGTGTTTGACTTTGACTCACCTTTCTAATTTCACTCGGTTTCTTTTGTAAAGTGGTATCTGGGGGTGTTTATTCAGCTTCTGAGACCGCAACGCTGAACTAAAGGGCAAAAGGACACCAGTCACTCAGGACCGCTTCTGCTAATGAAGACAGATTAGTCAAGCACACGCGTACACGTGCGCCACCCTCGTATTGACTCTTTGAAACAAATTACAGTGTGATTTTTGTTTACTGTGTTCATAATAATGTGGCGGCCATCATTTTAGAGACTTATGATGATGAGTATCGGTCTTTATGCCCCCGTCTGCACAGTGTGTGGATTGATGAAGTGAGTTCACAGCATACAGGATCTTTAAGAAACTATAGATTCCTGATCTAATCACCTGAGTGGCTTTTACTGTTTAATCAACGTGTTTTGTGCAACAATTCAGCTCATTTTTTTGATCTTCTAATTGAAAATCATTGATTATTATTATTGTATTAGTGGACAGAGCATCAGAAGCTAATGTGGAAGTGCTTTAAAGGTCCAGTGAGTAATAATTTGTATTTCTTTGCAGCAATGGAATACAATAATCATTAGTATGATTCCATTAGTATATGAATAGTTTCTGTTGTCTTAAAATGAGCCCTTTATATCTACAGTGATATATTTATCAGTGATATATAAATCCTACACACTGGACCTTTAAAATCATTTGAGTTACTTGAAGTAGGGAGCCGTGATGCAGGCAAGGAAACCAGCATGGCAACTCTGCTCAATCTCAACCAAGCGGCAACCTCCATGGCTGGGAAATGAAGCCTATGCAGAAGTGCTAAAAACTCAATGTAATTACTCAAGCAGCCACTTGAGGCTGGCTCCAGAAGTGAGTCTGTCTCCATAAGTCCCCATGTTAAAATGTCTACTTCACAGCAGAAATAAATAGTTTCTGTACTTCTGTAAGTCACAGAATATTTTTTTATTCTCCACACGAACACAACATGGACAACTAAAGACTTTTAGCTTGCATACACTAATTCCCAGCAATCATTTGGTTCCCTGTTGCTGGTTAATCTTGGGTGGGAAATGAAAGCTGCTAGCTCTTCCTTTTTAAGGATGTGCTGTAAAGTTCTGTTAACCAGATCTGACTTCCCTTTCCTCTCGTTCATTTGACCTCATTATCAAGCATTTCAGTCTTTAGGGAAGATTGCCTCAAGCAAAAATAAAAAGTGCTTTAATGTATAAACCTGTGCTCATCCGAAAGGAAAGTACTTCCACTTTCTCTCAGCAGGTAACAGATAATTGCCCAAGGACATGAGACAGCCACAAAATAGAGCAAAAATATCTCTTTTTTCAAAGCTGCACTTTTTAATATTTCTGTTATCAGCAGATCGAAAGCTCTTTGCAACTTTTTAGACTCTTTCAGCTCATTGTTTTGGTTTTATAGCTAGCAGTTAGCAGCTTGAGCCAGATATTTTTCTCAAGAGTTGGTTGCGATCAAAACAGAGCTAAAAGGACAGTGTTAGGTCTTATATTTATCAGGTGGCTGGAAACATGTTAGCCATAAATTATTATTAAAATGTCAAATGTTGTGTTTTCAGTTTGTTTTGATGCCCAAAGGTTTATTAGTGCAGCTTTAAAAAACTTTTACACCACACATATGCAACTTAACTTTTAAGTTAAGTTTTAAGTGAGTTACAGTCATATTCTATATAAAACTTATACATAGTGAACACGCCATCACTCGTAGGTTGCTGGAGAGCTGCTGTGAAGCTCAGAGTGTGGTCGCTCTGGACGCTGCAGTCTTGACAGTTTCTCCATCGCCTCTGACTAATCCAAAAATGAGCAAAGACATGGAGTGTGGGTGGAGTTGAGGGGGGCTGAATAAAGCCTAGTTGGATTCTGTATAACTTAAAGCCTTAATATAATCTGAACAGGTGAGTTGTATATAAATTCACCCTCAGTACAGTTGTCATGAACGGGGAAATTAGCTACAGAGACCAAAACTGTTTTTTGTACCAGGCTGTAAACATGTTTATTTCTGCTGTGAAGTTGGACATTTGAACATGGAGACATGGAGACTGACTCACTTCTGAAGCCAACCTCAAATGGACGTTTTTGGCACTTTACTTCACAGCAATGGAGGCTGCCTTTGTGTGTTTGTGGCATGTTCTCTCAATACTGCTCATGTTGTCAGGTTCATCAAGATATTTTTTCTTGCGATGCGTTGATTTTTTTCAGGCTCACCATATATGAGATATAAAACACTGAACTACATTACGATGCAGTTTCAAGCTGATTTAAGTGTTTATTAATGTTCTGTGGGTTAGTTGTTCTATTTTGGTAAAGTGGTGAATACAGTCTACAATTAAACACTCATCATTTTTTAATTCAGCTCATTAAACAAATGTGACATGCCGTTCATTTTAGTGACCTCAGTATAATCTGGATGTTTTGTGAGCTGGAGCAATGCATTGATGTCACTTTGGACATATTTGCATAGAAGGAGAGTTCACAGTGAGTGAAGCGGCTTCTCTGACGTGCTAAACACAAGCTGTGTGACATCAGGTGTCGCGGGACCACCTCCGCTTCTAATGTTGCGTGACACACAGAAATGCACCACTGAACCCTCTTTGACAGTACATGTACCGTGACATTGTGACAGATGCGGCCAGATGTGATGTGCATACAGAGATGTGTTTTCTGCACACAGGAGTGCATATCACAGAAAGTATGTTATGTTTCATTATTTTAGCTTTATCGCTAGTCATCTTCTCTAGGAGTCGTGCACATGGATTCAAAGTGTAGAATCAAAAAGTTAAAAAAAAAATGTAATATGGAAATGTTTGGTTAAATGTCACAAAAACAGCTGTCATCGTCATGAGCCTAGTTTCGCTAAATGCTAATGTGTAATTTTATGCACAACCTTTTCCTGAACACGCTGTGCCTTTTAACTGCCTTCAACCTGGTGGGTTTCCTTTAATTATTATTGCTTTTAGGCTATTTAATGGCTGTCAGGGCAATGGCAGTGATTATAGGTTCTCTGAGCAGGGATCTCACAGAGTAACCCTTTAAAATGAACTGTTTGACACTCGTAACGTCATAACAAGGTGGAGTACACGGTAGCAAAATGATCTGCAAATGGTCTGTTAGCTCCAGAGGTTCAGTGTGTAACTTTTAGGGTGATCTATTAGCAGAAATTGAATATAACAAGCATACAGTAACTATATTTTCAGTGAGAGATAAACACCTTTAAAACAAATTGGTATTTTTTTTTATTACCTTACAATTAGCCTTTTATATCCACATTATTATAGGTCAAAGCTCTACAGACCAGCAAAAAAAGAAGACGTAGAAAAAGAAGTGTTTGCTCTAGTTAACAGCTGTTTTGATTTGTTAGAAGTTTGTGAAGTTGAATGTCGACAAATCGCACTTACAACACAAGGAAAGCCAAGGGAGCAGCAATCTTTGCATCAGAGAAGTGAAAACATGAAGAAGCAATAGATTAGCTTCTCACCCTGACATCATTATTCTTAGCTGTGATTAGCAATAAATTCATCAAATACGAAGTAACAATGTCACTCACTATTACTGTATCTATAGTTACACAGAATATCTAACTAAATACAAATTTCTGAATATATGTATCTAAAGGAACCTCAATGATGACCTATCTGGAGCCAGTGTGGTGTGTCCATTCTGGGCTATTGTGGGTCAGCTTGGTCTTGTAAAAAAAGCCTCATTCTAAGGTAACAAATGCATAGTTTTTTTTATTCTCAGCTAATGATTGACATACTCATCATAATATTTGTATAAATAATTAATCATTTGTGTCATATTCTGCCAATCGATGCCCCTAAATCTTACACACTGGGGCTTTTAATGTCCAAATAATCCTCAACAGACTGTACTGTACTCGTTTTCCAACCCAGCGTTCTACAGCGCTACTTTCACCATCAGTAACCATGCCACGCTTTCTTCATCTATCTCAACCATTCATGCCTTCAGGCCTGCCATCAGGCATATAGTGATGTATGTGCAAAGATGAGACGCAGAAAGAACCAAAGAGTCAGGAAACGAGATGAGTGTGTATGAGGAGGGAGAGCAAGGGGGAAGAATGAATGGAAAACACGGGCAAGATAGAAAAGATGAAATTCTATTTGTTGTAAATTCGATTTAAATCATAAACTCCAGATTCATTGGAGCTAACGCTCCCTGCTGCGTTGCTAAGATCCGCCGACGTTGATGCAAATAAATAGTTGCTTGTTTCTGGACAGAAACGGTGCAGTCAGGGCATGTTGAGGCAAATCCTTCTTATCACAGCTCCACCCATTTCACGCATTCAGCATTCAATATGTTAATGTAAGAATGAATAAAATATGAACTTTAAGATATTTCACAACATTCTGTATTTAATCAGTGTTGTTGGCTTCTAGCAACCAGTGCACAAGGAAGAAATCACCTGTTTGTCTGTCACTTCAGATCACCTGAAATCAACTTGTTTATCATAAGTTGCAGAGATGCTCACCTTTCCTACGATGACATCATATTCTTTCCTTAAAGGTCTAGTGTGTAGGATTTAGTTGCGCCTAGTGGTGAAGTTGCAGATTGCAACCAAATGAATACTCTTTCACACCTCACTCTCTCCTTCCAAGGAAAATATTTGGCTGACATAAAAGTTAAAAGTTCATATGTAGATCAGTGTGTAGTTTGTCTGTTCTGGGCTGCTGTACAAAAATGGCGGTTCAACATGGCGGACTCTATGGAAGAGGACCCGCTCTCGCTGTAGACATAATTTTGAGACAAGGATAACACAGCAATCCTTATACTCTATGATTACACACCGATGGAAGCATACTAATGAATACTGTATTCCATTCCTACAAAGAAATACTGAATCTGACACACTGGGTCTTTACTACATTGGTAGTGGAATGTACGCGTGTTTAAGTACTGTGCCGAAGTATCATTTTTCAGGTATTTTGTTACACCACTATATTCCTCATGAATAAATTCTGATGTATTATTGTAGATTGAACTAGTAACCTAAGTAACCAATCATCTCCACCTTAACATGCTGTAACCTTAATTAACATATTATGCACCAGTAATTATGTGAAATTATATATATTCGTACTTCTGTTCAAGTATAATTTAAAATGCGGAACTTTTATTTTTCCACAGAGCAGTGCTAATATTTATCAGTGCTGATACTTACGCCCATTAAGTCAATGTTAAGGTTGTTTTCAAATATTCCCCATCTTGTTTTAGAGTTTGTCATTTCCTGATAAATGGTAAAAAATTGTTGGTGACTCATCTCGGAGTGCATACTTCTACTAACTGTTGTTAGCTTGTTTAGCTATGTCGCTAACAAAATAACTCTGCCATTGGGTGCCAGGAGCAAGCAAGAAACCCAAAGTTTTTGTACGCTTCAGTATTCATACTCCTGGGTAGATGCTAGATCATAGCACTACCTGCACTTCCTCCCCACTGCTCCATCTAGATGTAATATTACAGTCAGTGTGGCAAAAGGCAACATTGACCTGGATCAAGGTTAGGCATGATGCAGGATCTGAGTGACCAAAACATGTAACATTGTAGTGTAGTGTAAAGTTGCATCCATACATGAAATGTTGCAAGTTCTCCTTGGTTTTAACGAGATAAAAGAAAGTTTTGAAAAGATTGTTGAAAGTTTTGAAATTACTGCAGGTCAGACTTGAAGCAGGCATTAACATACACATAGACACAGATACACACACACACACAGACACACACACACACGCACACACACACACAGGCCTCAACAAACTACTGTGACAACTATTAAGACTAAGACTATACTGTCTAAGCACACAAATCCAATCCAGGCACTGAACAGATAGAGCATCATGGCTCTGCGTGCTATCTGAGAATAGCCTCCGTCATCCTCCCTGTCCTCTCCAGCAAGACGTTCCACACATGCTAACCCTACTTTATTATGGATGACGTACTGGGCTGACAAGAATGGATGACGGTCAGCCTTTTTTTAGTCACTCCGTCATCCTCTCCTTTCCTTGTAAAAGATTAATCTTCAAAGTATACAGTCAGCTATACGCTGGAGACAATCTGCACAGCAGGGGAGGCACAACAGAAGAAAAGTCTGAGGCAGTCTGATGGAATGAGTCAAGAGCTACTGCAGAGAAGAATATGGAGAGAGGCGTCAGTGTGTCTTTGCTTTGCTTGGATGAAAGTATGTTAATGTGAGAGTTGAGAGGAATGTTTGTTAAGAGGAGTACTGAGATGAATCATGAAAGGCTCAGAGCAAGATTCTTTTGTGGTTTTCTTTACCGTTGCCCTTCACCACAAGATAATGAAGCCCTAAATGCTAATGAAATGTTTCAATTTGACTAAGTAATGGATTGATTTGTATTGAGTTTGCTTGAGAACCACAACAAAAATAAACACATAACCAATAAAAAAATAGTGAATATGCTGGATATAACAGAGTGTACAGCTAGGCTAGAAGATGCAAGGCGGAATCGACTCTTGAGCTAATGTGCCAACATGTTTACTGTGGTATTATATATCTATAAAAACAGGTAACATTATATATATATATATATATATATATATATATATATATATATATATATATAAACATTTTAATGGTGACAGAGCGCTCTGAAATCAATATTATTCTCCCTCCAAGCAGTCTTTCCTGTGATAGAGCAGAGTATGTAGAGTATTTTAAGTATGTGTAGCCCAGCTAGCAAGAATGCTGCTGAAAAATACATAGTTTGCCAGCACTTCTGTCACATGACCATCACCCCAACTCAGAGTAATCACAGTGATGGTTTTAGCTAAATGCTAACATCAGATTGGCAACATCGTAGCATTCTGATGTTTAGCACGGTCATCATTTTTGTTTAGCCTTAGCCCTAAGCCTAAGTGATAATGACAAGTATAGCTATGGCTGATGGGAAATTTTTCATTTTCAGGTATTTTGTCTCCAACCAATACTGGGAAGTGTGAAATGTTGACCTTATGATGGTGTTAGATGAAAGTTATTACAATTCATCCAGTGTGTTTGAACTTTCATGCCGATCTTTTTACAAGTTGTTGAGACAATTCACTGAACCAAAATTTGAAAGTCAAAACTGACAAATTACAAATCTTTTTATGTATCTCTTGTGCTATGTTACCTACACTCCAGTATTTGGTCCATCAAGGTCAACAAAATCATCTTTAGTAATTGTATTATCTACAATTAAATCACTATTGTAATCACTCTCAGTAAACTGTTACACCCTGTAATGTTATGGTCATGTGACGGACGTCACGCAACCTTCCTGTTTTTACAGGAAATGCGTAAAATAAGGAACCTAATCACTCCCTGCTTTCTATTTCATGGAGACTTTCAGGTAAATTAATGGAATCATTAAAGTCGTTAGGATACATTATGTGGGAACCACAGATGTCTAGACAAAATGTCATGGTAGTCCATCCAGTATTTAAGTCTGGACAAAAATGGTGGGCCTACCTACTGACTAAGACTACTATTTCTACTTCCATAATTCTTTGTAAACTGCATATGAACCCACATTAACTGCACAGATAAAGAAAAACGCAAGTCAGTCTCAGGTCTGTGCTCTGCACTTGGATGACCTTAGAAAGTGGTGATGCAGCAGACTGTGATTTTGTTTTGATGAACTGCCAAAAGAAGCCAACGTCTATCTCATCTCTGCAGCTTGTTTAAATTAGAATGTCTCTCTCTTCTTCTTCTTCCTCTTCTGCTTCTTTTTCTCCCCTCGTGTCCACAAAGGGAATCTGAGCTTGGCCCGATTCTCTTTGATCTCAGTATAACAGTGTGGGAGGGAGCTTGGCGATATCTCACATTCCTATAGAGCCATTGGTGGAGTTTATATATCCTCTTAATCCTCCTCAATTCACCTAAAGTGGCTCTCCTTTTTTTTTAATGAACTGCGCCATTTTTGAATGCCTCCAGGGAAGGCGTTCGTTGCCTCGAGAAACCCTCAAATTGACACAAGCTTGACCTGGGGAAGAGGTTGCAGACAAGGCTGTAGATATGACCGAGGCCACAATCGATAACCATGAATATGACCGTACGCTCTGACATGCCCCAGGCAAAGATCATTTAACTCTTACATCATGCATCTATCAGTTTGTCTCTGCAGTATGGTGCACACATGGCAGAGAGCTGTCTGGTTGTCAGTATAGACTCACGGGCTCATATTATTGCATAGTACAATAAGCTGCTTTAACTCATCAGGCAAAATGATATCAGGACCAGCCATTAATTCATCTCTGGGGTGATTTAATATTTTCTGTCTTTGTCTATAAATATCCTTCACAGCCCACAACTGCTCATTAGGATTCCTAATTCATTTCCCCCACCCCGTCACCTTGATTCACACCATTTATTCATATACTCTTACAAAGCACATTTCCCCCAAAGCAGGTTCCCATTATCTTGTTAACACGATCCTGTTGCTCTCCTGTTAAATTAATTCCCGGCTGAGGTATTGTCCAAGTGGACTGTCAAATGGAAGTGTTTTAATTTTAAGTGCTGCCTGGAATCCGGATTTTGCTCTGATAGTGAGTTCAAGTTGAACTTTAGTGTTAATGAGGTAGCACAGTGGGTACAACAAGGCACAGAGTGTTGAGTTGTGATGACTTATAGATAGAATTATGGTAAAGCTGCATACTGCAATCAAATTAAATGAAAGAACAATAAAGAAATATCACACATCTGCATTTCCGCTTTGGAGCACTTTAGTGTCTTTTAGCTTGTTGTTTTGGTTTTACAGTCTGGAGAATTAGTTTCTTTTGATTAATTCTCGGCACACACATCCTTATTTACAGGCACAGCGGGGAGCTGTTCTCAAAGAAAACATATTTGATAAATCCAGTGTACGCTACCTGCCCACCAACAAACAGCAGGTGAACATGGCGGAGAATTTAGTAGCAAAAGTGCCCAGTGCTCATTGGTTGTTGGAGACTTCATTTCACAGCAGACATAAACATGTTTACAGGTTTTGGTTCTTCTATATTTGATTTCCCCGTCCATGACAGCCGTGAGGGGGTTGAATTTTTTTCAACTAACCCATTCAGATTATATTAAATCTCAATTTTATTAGTTGCGCATAATTAAATGAGTGATCGTTTGATTGACAGGTACATGCTGGTGCAGATGGCTTATTAAAGCGCCCAGGCCTCATTCGACCGCCCTCAGGTTTTGGAAACCTACAGTTGACATCACACAGGCTCTGTCCATTCTTTATACTGTCACTGGTTATGACATGGAACAAAGGTCTGCAATCGAGGGTTGTGGCCATGTGGCCTGTTTGGCTACCAAGGTGATCCGATACTCTGTAAACATAGTCAACTGTTTCACAGCTGTTTCTTTTGTAATAGCTCTTTTTAATTTTTTTTTTTTTTTTAACATCTTGTCTCGCCTTCGTAGAGAAGCAGAGGTGTCACGATGTTCCAGTAAGCCATGACGAGCGTGAACAATAGCAGAAATACCAGAAAGAAGAAATGGAATTCAGCCATCATTAACTCTATGATTTGCGCTTGTGCTTTTCCTGCTGTTACACGTCAAAATGTCTTGTATGATAAAAGGCCTGTAATTGTGTGTGTGTGTGTGTGTGGGGGGGGGGGGGGGGTGCCATGTCAGGAACTCAACGGCGCACTGCCTGCAGTAACGAACAATTGATTAATTATTCAACGACAGTTTGATCAGATTAGAACAGAGCTTCCTTTGGTCTGCTTGTGCTCGATCTGCTTTGACTGCACTCCATCATGTGGCTGTTATTCTTGCTGAAGTAATCAAGGTAACGCAGGCTGTTATTTACACAAAAACCTATCAGCAACAAGCCATAAAGGGACCAACCCAAGATATATAATGTATGCCTCCACCTTAGTCAGAAACATTATACTGGGCCCTGGGGAAATATTCAAGAGGAAATGCTGTAGTTACAGTCGGTGTGTTTAAGAGCACCTGTGTGTGTGTGTGTGTGTGTGTGTGTGTGCTTTTGCATATTATGTGCGAGTGTGTGTGCTGTGGGGGCTGTTCCTCTGGTGGATGACTAATGACTTTGTATGTGTGTGGCGGTGTGTGCGCATGTGTGAGCCTTAGAGAAACAGAGAGAATTCCTTTATTTGCTCAGACTTATTTACTAGAAGACGGATGTGCTCGTGAATGTTAATGCACAACAAGTCTGAAATGACCTGTTAAATCGGTCAGTTTGCCTACACGGGCAAAAATATAGCCCATGAGCTCACATTCTGAACCCAAACACCCCTCGACTGGACCAGCACCAGACACCCCCCCCCCCCGTCCACCCCCAGCGAGGCGCACAACACATTCAGATTTGTCACCGTCAAATATGTAATTTCAGCAGCAGTCAAAGTAGAAATGCCCAACCTCCCACGGCACTTTATCAATGATTTACAAATCACGGCGGAGCAGCAAAAATAGGTGCACGCAGGCCCCCAAGTGTGTGTTCGGGCTGTGGCGTGTGTCATTTCTCAGCCCCGCTCTCACACGCGGATCGATTCCCGTGACAAATGTGACGCGTCAGCGGTGTAATTGTGTGTGCACTGTACGTATGGAAGTGTAGCGCTGAGTAAATACGTGTTAAATTAACGCGCGCACTTGATTGTATGTGAGTGGGTTCCATTTTGATATATATGCATTTGTCATCTATTTGTGTGTGTGTGCGTGTGTGTGTGCGTGTGCAATGACAAACGTGTGTTTAACCCTGTGATTTAATGCAACAGTTAGCAAGAACTGCATCGTAAGTGGCAGTAGTGTGTGTATATAGCCACAGAAAATGTATGTACATATTTTGAACCTCATTGTTCAGGTTATATTGAACCACAGCAACAGATTTGTGCTGTGTACACTGGGTAAACAGACCTAACCTAAGCTAAATGTAACGAAAGCTACAGACTTTGATCAAAACACACTTTGTTCACATGACACCACCTGATGTCATATTTCTTTTAATCATAAAATATTTGCATCATTTGGATGATACGCTGACTTGTAACCAGGTGAATGGTCTCTCTGTCTGTGTCCCTGTACGTCTGTTCTTACACTTTGGGCTCTGGGGTCTATCACTCACATAACGCTTTATGGCAGGAAGCCACACAGCACCAACTATTTGACTGATTTTGGTGAAACTGGATCATATTTTAGGAGAAAATTTCTGGTTTTCCCTCTGATGCTGCTCCGCCTCAACTCTCTACAGAGTTTCCTGATGGACAGTTTGATCATAATTAATGTAATCATAACAAATACATGTGTACTAGGGATGCGCCGATTGTGAAATTCTGGGCCGATACCATTGTTTAAAATAACAACTTAGCCGATGGCCGATGCTGATATTTTTTCTATGTTACATGTATTGCAAACTGCATAATGTGGATCTTTCTTGAAGCGTCCCAGAAGCGTCTCTTCGCTCAGCTACCCACTGAATACGCGTCTGTTCTATTTTTGATGCGAGCAGCACTTGTCAATCTACACAGATCACCTCGAGCGGGCGGAAGCCAGGCACAGAAAAAAGCACAGGGAATCTGATGTATTTTCAAAATAAAATACCCCGTGCACACTGCCAGTCATAAACAGACAAAAGTGAAACCAGTTAACTACGTAGCATATTTACACATGTAGAAGCATATATAGAAGAACATATACCAGAATAATGGCCAAATCTGAGCAAGTAAGCAAAGTCTGGCGGGGTAAAAGCTCCTGAAACACTCCAGGTGGGGTTTGAAGTCGTGTAGGATGGACCGAAACAAGAGAGATGTGGAGTGGGGTTTCAGAGCCTCCAAAACATGTAAATCAAAATCTCATCTTTATTTGCCGATGGCCGATAACAGTTATGGAGGCAAACATCGACCCATGCCGATGTTCAGTCGATGCATCCCTAATGTGTACAGCTGTCTATATTTATGACAGTGAAAAAAACTGAGACAGAAACATTTAAGTAGGTGTAATCAATATCAACACCGGATCATGTCATATCTCTATGGAGTGTTTAAGCATCTTTGTGTTGTTCTTGGTGCACTCTTGCTGCGCTTGTCAACCGCATCGCATTTTCAGTCCTTGGCAGCTGTTTTTATAGTGGAAAAGCTCTGACAGACACACTGCACACCGTCCACCCTATGCACTAGACAGTACTAGCAACTAGCTGGTGAACATACCGTAATGACGCATTTAGCAGCTAAAGGGCCAGATATTCCCCTCAGGGGTTGGTTGAGAGTAAAAACAGAGCTTAAACTGAGTGAATTCATTGGCTGGCCAGAAGCCGACTCCAAACAGATACTATTGCTGCTCAGTGTCTCCTGATACTGTAGTGATTTATGGTCAAGAAACATGACTAACACAACTGTACCTGTTTGTTAATGTAAGGCAGAGAAAGCTTCTTATCCTTGAGACACTGCATGTTGTCCTTCAAACTCACCCAGGATCAGTTCTTAGCTGCACGCACACACACAGTACCAGCTGTCTTGGCTGCGTTTCTAAGCTGTTGGTTGTGAAATTTGGCAGCCGCTCGGTCACGCACACAAACATGCTGTTTGAGGTTCACAGATTGGAAAAACAACAGTTTGGAGAAGTCTGTCCTCAGCCGTAGTACATGCATTACTTATCATCATCTTTGTGGGCTGAATAGTTGTATCCAAAATATCTTTTAAATATGTTTAAATAAGCTTTTCTCTGCTTCCAAACTTTCTTTAGATTTGGACTCCAAATAGAAAATTGGCAAACTTAAACATCTGATCTTGGATTTTTTTTTTTTCTCCAAACATAGACGGTTTACTTCGCCTGGTTATTTAAAAAAATCATGTCCCTGCTTGAGTTGATATTTGGTTCAGTTATGCAAGCAAGCACTCAAACACAGCTGAAAAGAAGCAGCAAGAAAGCCCGACCGCGGCAGACTGAAATACCCAGAGTGAAACTGGCTGCTGGCTACTTTATAATCACACATTTTCACAGTTGCCACAGAATAGCAGAACCAAGTTTTTCCTCCTAATCCATTAAAACCTCCCAAGCACTCATTATTTCTCTGCTTCAAGCAGGGAGCCAACACACTGAAAGGCTGATCATTCTGAGTGAGTTTGGCTGCTTCTTATGCAACAGTGAAACAAGCCCGGGACTCATGTTTGTCCATTTTTTGAGTAAATTCAATAATTAATCAAAATTCATAATTTCTCTTCCATTCAGACCCATGATGGAGTATATGGACGGGTATACTGTGGTATATAGTCTATAGTATACAGACTGTGTGTAAAGTTAAATGTGAATTATAAAATCCATTTTTGTACTTTTGAACTTTGTCATGTGTGTCTGTGCAGTCTTACAGTTGCTCTGGGTCTGAAGAACAATGAAAATACAACATTGATGTAATTATTTAGATTTTGTTGTGTCATAATGTTCAGTTTGGGGTAGGGTTAAATTTCCTTGACTCTGCTTTCTACCTTGCCTTCTTGCATGTGTCTTCACTTGCATGCTGTTATCTCATTGGCTGTGCTTTGAAACATCAGCGGCACCTGAGGTCAAAGTTAAAATATGAAGCTCTCTCGCGTTGATCACTGGTGGACCTAAGGAAGAAGAATGACGCCTGGTGCTCGAATAAGCCATCTGTAATGGCACTTCCTGTCAATCAAAGTGGCAACACTGTTAATTCTGCTTAACTTGAAGGCTTAACCTGGTTTATCCTGTCCATGTGACCTTAACCATGTGTCATTAGTACCCCTTTGAAATAATCAACCAATTCTGTCAAGCTATTTAGTGCACTGAGACCATGCTTAGATGGGTCATCACCACTTAGACCTGATGGAGATATGGTGTATTGAAACATGCTGGCCATGGAGGTTAGGTTAAGTAACAGACACAGTGGCCTTTGATTGCAGGGTGCTTCAGGGGCACAGGCTCATGGCTAGAATCTTAATTCGTATCATTGGTAACACCTGTGTTTTCAAAATGGCTGCTTTTTTAGAGCAACCCTTTAGAACAAAATGGCTGCTCAGGAAAAAAAAAACAGCCATTTTGAACCATTTAGAACTTTAAATTGAGAACCTTCATTAGTGTCCTTGGTAACGCCTGTGTTCACAAAATGGCTGCTCAAAAAAACAGCAGCCATTTTGAGATTCTGAAATTAAGGTTCTAAATTTAAATTTGAAAGGGTTCAAAATGGCTGCTGAAAAATGAAATCGGTGAAAAATTCATCGGTATCATTGGTAACCCATATGTTTTCAAAATGGTTGCTGCTCATTTTGAACCATTTAGAACTTTAAATTGAGAACCTTCATTAGTGTCCTTGGTAACACCTGTGTTCACAAAATGGCTGCTCAGAAAAACAGCAGCCATTTTGAGATTCTGAAATTAAGATTCTAAATTTAAATTAGAAAGGGTTCAAAATGGCTGCTGAAAAATGAAATCAGGGAAAATTCATCAGTATCATTGGTAACCCATATATTTTCAAAATGGTTGCTGGTCATTTTGAACCATTTAGAACTTTAAATTTAGAACCTTCATTAGTGTCCTTGGTAACACCTGTGTTCACAAAATGGCTGCTCAGAAAAACAGCAGCCATTTTGAGATTCTGAAATTAAGGTTCTAAATTTAAATTTGAAAGGGTTCAAAATGGCTGCTGAAAATGGTGAAAAATTCATCTGTATCATTGATAACCCATATGTTTTCAAAATGGTTGCTGGTCATTTTGAACCATTTAGAACTTGGATTTAGAGCCTTCATTAGTGTCCTTGGTGAGACAGTCATTGTTCAAGAGCACCCATATCCTATTTTTGTCATTTTACCAAGGAGTGCAAGTGAAGTAAAGAAGTTCTCAAGAATGAACCTGCAACCCTGAGGCACCTGAGCTTGCTCTGCAAAACCAAGAATAGCACTGGGTCCCTCACCCAACCCAGTCTCATGAGAAGAGTGTGGGGTGGGTACTTTACTAACCTTTTTTCATGGTAGCTTTAATGCAACCCTTCTCATTGTACAGTCAGGATGTAGACGGCTCTAGTCATGTGACAATTAAGACACGCAAGAAGGCAAGTGACACTACACATATTTCATTGAGATCTTTTATTCTTTCCATATTTGCTGGAAATACATTGATACATCATCCAGTAACATTTTTAGAGCCTTACAACTAAACAATATTTAGTTTTCACTATTATGACCGCTGGCATTAAATAGGTGAATGTCATCAATATTGACTTTTTAGCTGCTAAATGTTCCACAAGGTTAATCAACTCCTGCAAATTCTCTTTACGTTTGTCATTATGAGCAACCACTTTCACATAGATACAGTTATCAGCCATAATGTTATGATCACCTATCAATGATCCTTGGCTGCTCATGACTTGTCACCACTTCACCATTTTTCCTTCCTTGGACCATTTTGATAGATACTGACCACTGCAGACCACGGAAACCCAACAAGAGCTGGAATTTTTGTTGGAAATGCTCATGTAACCAGTCATCAGTTCTCATAATGTAATAGCTAATTTATGTAGCTAATATAGAAATATTGTGTAGTGTAGTTTATATTCTTTAATGTCCAGATTCTTCTTGTTGATCATATTTCATTTAGGAGGTCATATACACAGCTATAAAAGGCACAGCTGTCATTTTAAGTGACTCCCTCATATTAATGCTCTGTATTGTTAAGTGATACAGTGCCTTTTACTTTGAATTCCCAGGCCTGTGCTCGGTAAGCAGTGATGGACTGTTGTCTGCCGTCTCCCTCTCCCGGGAAGCATCTTGGATAAACCTCTCACTGAACTCCATTAGTTGCAAAAGCTCTCTGCTTAGTGTCAGCTCAGTTATATATGGTGCAGATTTGTTTTATGTTTATACTTAATCAATGAGTGTAGTTTTATGTGACATCTCCTTTTATCAGACACTAGCTGGCCTCTCAGGGAAATTAAACTTTGCGATTGTGCGGCTGATTGCTTGTCAGTGCAGTACTGCCGCTTGAGCAGGAATGCCACTCATGTTTTATGTGCGTTAAGATTTTGTCAAGCTGGCACATGTTTACAGTGTTGGCCATGCTGCTGCACTTATTCTAATTATCATTTCACCAAATTATTATTATTACACCAAACATAATGCTGTTGCACACCTACTTGTGGCAGACAGAGCACCGCACTCTGCTCTATGTATGCGTGTGTGAGAGAGAGAGAGATTTTTGGAGATGCGCAGGTGTTACCAGCTTGTGATCATACCTTTGTGACAGAGTGTTTTCTGGATTTCTTTTGACACGTTCCTTGTTTTGTGTTTCTGCTATGATTTCCCAAAACCAACAGCAATTTGAGCGTTCAGCCTCTGTAAAGTTTCACACGGGCCAAAGTATCCAGAGTAGATTTATACACTGCCCCTCTGCAACCAGAAATCATTCAAGTGACGTCAAAGGCCAAAACGCCAAAAAAAAAAAAAGTTTCACTAAGTCTCAGTGGTAGTGCTTGTTACACCCATGGATGCCAATTTGTTCTTAAAATATATCCAGACTCACCTCAGAGTGAATGTTGCCCAGTTAGGGAGGCAGACAGAGCAGCACACAATGACAATGACAAGACAATCACAGGCACTGCATTGATTCCATGTTAAAAGTTTCCAGTCTGCCAGTAGGATGAGACATTGAAGTTTTAAACTCCTCCGTTTGTTCCATTTGTGAAGTGCAAAGTAGTGGAAGGTATTTTTTTCAAGTTCAGTGTTTGCCTGCGGGGTTAACTAGAGCTAAATAGACCTGAGATCTGCTCTGGCGAACAGTGGTTTTTCAATTTGAGAAGTGACCTTTAGAAGTAAAAAATGGATGCAGTGTGGCTCTCTTGTTTGTGCCAGCGTGTGAGGACGAGCTTCAGATAATACACAAAGTAAAATGATAAAGTGCATCAAGATGGTTTCACACAGACAGACTATGATTATAAAGTCAGACATCAATTTCTAGACTGCTTCACCCAAAAATGTACCAGTAGTATTTGTACACTGTTTCTTAGCTTCTGCCACTCCCCCAAATTATGCATTAGTCATTGCTGTAACAAAAACATGACTAAGAAGTGAGGTTGTCTTGTTAAAATGATATGGACGGGCCCTACAGAATTGAGTATTGTGTACTGAGCATATGGGGCCTCTTATTGTCTTAAAAGCAGATTGCAGTTAAAGCTGAAGACAAGACAAATACACACAAGACTGTGTCATCTGTCATACTTCGGCCTTTGTTTATCACACTAGGTGACATTAGGACAGACCTTTTTCAGCCTTGCCTCTCCGCAAGTCAGTACCAATCACTTTTTATCATTTCAAACTGCGTCATAGACCTCACATCCCTTGTGTTTAATATCTATAAGGGCAAGGAGATAACACAAATGTTGCAACCCCACTCAAGGACCACGATGACGAGGACTTTGGGCTCACCTGGCCACTACCACCAGACCACCCCAATGATATGATTGCTGCTGGGGATTCCACTGTTGACCTTATGGAGGAATTATTTATTATCTATGCAGGCATAAACATACCATATCCACTTCAGCATAATTATGAGCCTGCATATGTGCCTGAGAATCATCCCGAGGATGTGCCAGACAATCATCCCGAGGATGTGAACCTAGACGAAAATCAGGTTCAGGATCAGCAGGAGAGTGAGGATGAGAGTGTGGATGAGAGTCAGTTCATCTGGGATGAACTTCCAGACAGTGATGCTGATCTGGATGCTCTGTATGAAAATGAGAGTGAGGAAGAAATGCTTGAGGAAACTGAAGAACCACTTCCTCAAGCAAGCAGGAAGTGAGAGAGAGGACGAGGATGAAATTTAAAAAAGCGCCAAAAAATCCAGGCATGACAACATCAATTCATCTGACGAGGATACTGAGGAAGAAGAGGATGCATTATCTCTTAAATTAGGCAACAAGAGGGAGAGAGATGATGAAGATGAAGGTGATAGAAGCACCAAAAGATTCAGACAATAACACCATCAATTACTGTCTGACTGTAACACCCCTTTTACTCCATCCACATCTGTAACATCCCTGACATCCAACAATACCTGACCAGCACACCCCCCTCTTCCTGTACTGATGCTGCAGCATTACTCCAAATGTTGCTATAGGGCGGCACAGTGGTGTAGTCACCTGGGATAGGGTCCAGCCCCACCGTGACCCTGATGAGGTCTAGCAGTTAGAGATAATGCATGGATGGATGAATGGTTTGTGTCCCGGTGTCATTGTGGGTTTACTCTGGGTACTCCGGTTTCCTCCCACAGTCCAAAGACATGGAAACATTCACATTGTCCGTAGATGACAATGAAAATGAATAAACCAGTGAAAAAAATAAAACAGTAACATATAGAAATTATTATATATTTCTTTATAGATATTTTACACAAAATTCGTCTAGCTACAAATTTTGTGTAGCTAGACGTGCTAATGTTCAAACAGAAACAGCAGAGTGATACAACTTTATGTTTCCTGTAAAAATAGACAGGAAATTACATCGATGGTCCAAAAGTTTATTTATTTATTTATTTCACATAGTTAAAATTACACAGAAATGACAGAGATAACAAATAATGTGAAGTGCAGGGAGAGGCAGAAAATCTATCTGGGCTTATTTATTTTTCCATTCATAGTTGAAAATTGAGATACAGTACGTAATACGCAATAAAGTGTGTTTGTGTATGTGTTATGCCCAAACCCCACCAGGCCTGTCCACCATTGCATGAGCGTTGCGTCATCGCGACCAATATGCAGCCATTGTAGTCAATGTATCAAACCCCACCAGCTCCATCATGCTCGGTTTCAGATGCATTCCAGAAGCGTCTCTACACTCGGCTACGCATTGAATACGCGTCTCTCCTATTTTTGACACTTGACACGAGCAACAAATTAAAATACCCTGCGCAAACTGCCGCTCATAAAAATAGACAAAAGCGAAACTAATTAACTACACAGCATATTTACACATGTAGAAGCATATATAGAAGAATATACACCAAGCAAATGGCCAAATCTGAGCAAGTAAAGTCTGGCAGGCTAAATGCTCGCTTCTGAAATGCTCCCAGTGGGGTTTGAAAATGCATGCAGGACGGACTAGACGGACATTACGCTCATGCCTTATTCACACAGGGGACGTAAGTACCACTTAATGGCTGCGTCACGGTCACCGGAACTGATTGCTACCACTGTAATAACTGCTGTTACGCTACTGTCACGCGTCCGGTGTAAACAGACGCCGGGCAGAGGACGGTGCTAAACTGTGGCACGGCCGTTCCGTGGCCCTTACGTCCCTGCTGTGAATCCCCAGTCACACAGCGCACCGTGGATGGGCCGTCCGCGTTGCGTTGTAGGGTTTTGCTGTTCGAAGGTCAATCTGACCCTGAGGCAAAACTTTATTTATTAATATAGCACCATTCATGCAAACATGCAGGCCAAAGTGTTTCACAGCGCCAGATTTTTAAAAAATCAACAGGTAGGAAAAATCCAGCAGAACTGATAATATATAAAAAAAATTAGGCCATACAGAATAAAGAAAAAAAATGGAAAGAAGTTTAAGGACAGTGGGGTTTGAAAATGCATGCAGGACGGACTAGATGGACATTACGCTCATGCCTTATTCACACGGGACGTAATCGCCGCTTAATGGCTGCGTCGCGGTCACCAGAACTGATCGCTACCACTGTAATAACTGCCGTTACGCGACTCTCACGTGCCCGGTGTAAATAGACGCCGGGCAGAGGACGGTGCTAAACTGTGGCGCAGCCGTTCCGTGGCCCTTACGTCCCTGCTGTGAATCCCCAGTCACACAACGCACCACGGATGGACCCGTCCGCGTTGCGTTGTAGGGTTTTGGTGCTCGAAGGTCAAAGGTCAAGGTAGGAAAAATCCAGTAGAACTGATAATATATAAATAAAATTAGGCCATACAAAATAAAGGAAAAAAATGGAAAGAAGTTTAAGGACAATTGCACAATTGCTGGTTCTGATTAAATAAAGATATAGGATTCGTCACACACTCAGAGCAGCATTCTAACCTTTGTGAAAACATCAGAATACGACAGTACAGTCAGCGTTGAGTCACGATGATGTCCACGTCTTGTTCGTCTTTACAGTGGGGAACAATCTTCTGTTTACTGCAGGGCTGAAGTTTCATTCATTCATTTCAAAGGATCCCTGTCATCATCCTCTCTCTGCATTGCACCCTGCCATGCACGAAAATCAAACCCATCGCGGGACTTTCAGCGGCACAAAGGATGTTGAGATGCTGAATGTTGTTCAACAAACTTTTCCACCCGCAGCCCACAAATGAGACAAAACTATTCTATCTGCACAATTAATGGTGCACGCTCTCCAAACACACCCACCTGCATTTCCCTGCATCCGAAATCCAATTTCAGGGACATATTTCATAATTTATGTCACCGCAGTGACGCCAGGGTCCCTCTGCAAACTGTGTTGCATTTGCATAGTCCCCAAAGGTTTGTCCATATGACGTCCAGCCAAATACATTTTTAAACAGCCTCAATTATTGTCTACCTGCGGTGTTGTGGAAAAATAATTCAGATAATTTAGTAAATGAGTGGGTTGTGGACGAAAGCATTACAGGGACAAGTGGAGGAAGAGGGAAGAAAAGAAGATAAACAGGAACTGAATTGGCAGCTGGAGTGAGGCTTCACTGAATAATGGGTGGATTTATTTATCTGTCTGTTCCAGTAGCCTCCTTCTGTCCTTCCTTCCTTCCTTCCTTCCTCCCCCCTTGTCCCATCTCTCCTTCCTCTTCCTCCACATCCATGCTTTGTGTACACAATCAATTATTCAACATGCAGTTTTCACAAGCTGTACCTCCCACCCTGCCAACTGCAGGCTGCAGACAGCACCGCAGCTCTGCTCAGCTCCTCCATTCAGGGACCCTACAGGACATCTGCCAAGGTTGTATACTGTCTGCAGGGCCTCGCGGGTTTATTGATCCCTTGTCTGTTGTCTTGTCTGTTGATGCTGTGGGGTCATCAACTGTAAAAATCAGACATTGTTGTGGAATTAAAATGGAAAACAAGTCTGACAATATATATACATATACACGTATATATTGTTTTTGTGTACCAGAATGTATCATTATCTGTCCCTTTATCCCCTTTCATGCACTGCTGTCTAAGTAATAGTTGTGGATGTAATCAAACTATTATATATGACCAACTAATTTGGTTTCTTTTGGGATTTTTTCAAACAAGCATGATTTTTAAGGAAACTAGGAATTTCATTTATACTGACTTTAAGGAATCAGCTTCATATGTGGCTGGTTGGCCATGAGATGGACATGAGTTCCTGAGTCTACCTTGTCTTTTGCAGAAATACATGCTGGGATATGCTCCAGACCACTGTGACCCTGAACAGGATGAGTAATATACAAAAATTATTGGTGGATGGAAAATCTTTTTCAGCCCAATATTCATAGAAATGACATCCATACTGGATGATTCTGCACCTAACTAAGTTCTTCTAGTTGCCTAACTATAAACCATATTTTAGTGCCACATGCAGATATTGTAAAAAGTGAGAATTTTAGGAAATAGTGGCAGTGAACATGAACAAACATTAGATAGTGAATATTAACGTTCTCATGTACTATTTACTTGTTTAGTGGAAGTACCACATGAAGCCCATCCTGAAGATGTAAACTACTGGAGGGCTGTCATAAATGTCTTTGTGCAGATATTCGTGGTCCTCAGAGGTCCTCTCACTTGATCCCCAGACTTTACCTCTAATCTAATCTCTAGTGCCAATGAGAGTGTTATTTGTGCTCATTTGTAAAGTTGACAGTTGCGTGGATTGCTTTGAAATCTGGTAGATCATTGTGCCCAGAGGATACGTTCTCAAAGACATTGGTGACTGAACCTTATCCTGTGAAATATTATAATTAACATAAAAATTAAATATGTAAAATGAAATATAAATCTGTGTTGGTTATCTCAGTTGGTAGAGCAGTCATAAAGTCATTCCATGAAAATGGCACAATTTGAGTTTTGGCAGAAAACCCAGACCAGAAGATATCCGACTCCCTTTTCTGTCATCTTCGTCCCTTTTGGGTCGAGAATCCAACTATCTCTGAACGGGACACATGCATGTGTAAGTTGAAATGAAAATCTCAGCTTTCTGGCTCTGTCAGATGAAACTCATTGAGACTACAATAAAGAGTTGATAGAGAAGGTGTGCTGCAAGTCATCTAGCAAGAGTGGCATGTATGGAGAGTGTGTCCATTGCAAGGACAAAACTGTCCACATCATAAGTGTGTAGACCGCACTTCAACATAATGCTGGCAAAGGGTTGTGACATCCCAGATGCAGAAGAGTTATTCAGGGCCTTGAAACAAACACAACTGTGAAAATGCTCTTTGTGAAAAGTGAAGATGTTGAGGAAGCAATGGAGAAAATACCAAAGCTGATACCAGCTGTTCCTGGAACCATGAGAATTCAACAGGTCATCACTCTGGCTCCAGGAGAACTGATGGTTCGTGATGTCAGCTGCATGTGCACAACATGGAAGCAGTTTAACTGCAAGTGCTTCAGCACCCTGTTTCAGTTTTGGTCAGAAGATGGAAATGGCTGTATCACAGCCAGACAGTGGGGGAATCCAGAAAGGGAAGTCCAGAGCTGATTGGGAAATGGTGTATTCTAACATATGATGCTGATTTGTACCAAAGCATCATTCTGAAGATACAGGAAACACATGTCCAGGTCAAGTGCACGTATCGTGTTGGGTCAGACCGATTCTTCTGGCCTCATCAGGGTGATATCCTCTGGTACCTGTTTGATGATGTCCTTGAACTCATTCCACCCCCACAGCTGGTGACAAAGCACCACGTCGAAGTCGTGAAAGAGGTGTGGAACTGCTCATAAGATGTATTCAATGAAACAAGAGGCATGCATGCATACACATACAGACACACTGCCACAAGAACACACATGCACACACACACTGAGACAGACGCAGGCACTGGTACAGGTATTATTATTGTTATTACTATCAGTTCATTAGTTTAATTGTATGTAATAATAGGCACAAGGATAAAGTGCCTTTTAGTACACCTCTCATGAGGCTTTTAAATGTATATTTGACCAGATGACTGTTGTTAGTTGTTGTTAATATTGTGCTGTGGTTGTTTTTACTTTAGGTCAATAAAACTCACTTCAGCTGCAATTCATATCAGTGGTTACATAATGAAATATAATGCTAATAGAAAGTCCTGTACAGTGAATTTGAGAGTAAAAAAACAACTATATCATATACTATATTTATATGTGAACTGCATTCGTATCTACCATCTTCTACCCCATTATGCTCATCTCAACCCCGTCACACCTAGATTTTCATACATTATTTATCTAAAAATGTTTCAAAAACTAATTTATTGTTTGTTGACGTCTGTCTAAAATATTGAGATATCATAAGATCACAGATTTTGATTTTGATTCTTCAGTTAAAGAGTGCTTTCACGCATATTTCAGGCCTTAAGATAGGAAAAATGTGAGACTTTATGTGATTTTTCTGTTTGAAATTATTAAATTAGTGTGGGTGACATCTGATCAATATAAAAATATTGCTTTCTTTAGAAATACATTTTATGATCGTATTCAGAGCGTACATAACAGGATTGAAGAATTACAGTGACCACATCTTGAAATATCCCTAAATGTCCCTAATGATGTGGGATATACATACAAATAATACATTTTGGTAAAAAAAAATGTGAAAATGTCTAACTCTAACCATTCTCATCATCGGACTGTTGTATTTCAAAATACAAACCCTGCTGCTCTTGTAGAGCAACGACATCTTAATGCTTCATTTTCTGTAAGAATCAAATCGAGCGTGATTGGCCCTCCTTATTGCTGCGAGCATTTCGTCAGAGGTCATTTGCATAAATTTGAGCCGCGGCTAGGTCCCATTTACAATAAATAGCAGCTTATTGCCTGTGGTCACTCTTGTTCCTGAAATGTTCCATAGTTCAGCCTCAGAATCAGGTGAAAGTCTCTGTAACTGCGTTGAGAAAGGTCAGCGTAAGCCACCTGACAACAGGGATTCATTGCCTTGCTCAAAGACCCTTCAGCAAACCTTTTTATGTGTGCACGGCCTGTGCTTCATCCCACTGCACCGCTGCCGGAATATACATTCATCAGCACGCTCGGCTTGAGCTGTCACTTGTACAAAGGCTTAATTCAAATGGCAGAGGTAAACAGCACTAATGCAGGCCGGGACAAGAAAACAATGCCAAACGCCATTATCTCATCTCAGCCTGCAATTCGGCGAATGAGGGGGAAGTAAAAATAGCTGCAGGAAGATAAAAGGGCAGAATCGTGGGTAAAAATGGAACACAGAGACGTGCCTTAAATCCCTGGAATAAAGTGAAAATGATCACAGGCTCCAACTGCTCCGTCACTTTCCTGCGGTTACATTTCAAACGCGACAACAGCTCGTCTTTGCCGTGTATTATTTCTCCACTGTGAGACTTGACACGGTTTCAGTCCTTGTCCACCACGTTCTCTCCAGCCTTATGAGACTGTTTACAACATAAGGAACACTAATGATATACAGAATGGAACCGTGCATCTGAAATGAGATCCTCTAAGGTTACAGTGCATCAGTGTCACATCAACAGCAAAATGTTCTCCTCCCCGCCAAAGATACTGCAGAGTAAACAGGCAGCTAATTAGACATTCCAGACACGATGGCCACAGGCAGTTATCTCCGTGAAACCTCCCATTAGCGCCATCGTTTCCACAGCTGACGGTTAAAAATACGGGCTCTCTCTTTGTTGCCTCTTGGCCCGGTGCGCATCTCAGTATCCCGTCTGCTGGCTGTGGTGATTCCGATGCGTTAGAGGTCAGCGAAGACCTGCCGTTCTTCATCCCTCGCCGACTGTGACAGGGAGGATGTAAATATACATGGAGGAGAGCTTGATGCTCGTCATGTTGAGGTTGTTTTTAATGAAACTAAATTTTTGACCTTTTGTGAGAACCAGACCACCTACACCTACAAATTAAAATGATGACCGTGACCCAGCTGCTGCTAGCAAACGGGTATCCATCCTTCTTTTGCTACTTGCTGTTCAGTTTTATTCTAATTATTACAGCTGCATTATACATTAATGTATAATTACTAATGCATTAAAATATAAAGTAGAATTTTAATAATGGAGCTGGAGCAAGTTTGAACTACTTTATATACTGTTGGATAATTAGAAAACTATGAATCAGTAGAGTAAGTGCGACAGTGTGCAGGACAGAGGTATCTAGCATGGTAGTTGCTGATTGCGACCCCTCGCTTGACCCTCTCCTTCCTAGCGTGAAGATGAAATTCGAGTGGAGACGCAGAAAACACATGCCCCATCTAGAGTCAGTGTTTAATTTGTCCATCCATGCTCATTCTATGCATTTAGTGCTAATTAGCAAATGTTGTGCTGAGCACATCATTTACATACTCCATCCTGACTGTACTGTTTCTCTGACGTAGCTGCTGTACACAGTGAAATAATTCATTTCTTTTAGCTCAGTTTGCACACATATGACACAAATTCCAAAGAAAGCTTCGGCCCTGCATAAAACATGAATAAAAACATAACGTGAGAATTTGGAAATCCTTGTTGCCCTATATTAAACGTCGAGTGTGTAGGACTGATCGGTGCAGTTGCTGATTGCAACCCTCTCGTTTCACCCTTTCCTTTCTAGCCTGTAAAATAAATTAAATAATTAATTAATTTAAAAAACTGCTTCTGTAGAAAGATGTTAGTTCAACATGGCGGACTCTGTGGAAGTCTGTTGGACCAGTATTGACCTATATTAAAGGTCCAGTGTGTAGGACTTAAAGATATCTAGCAATGTAGTTGCTGATTGCAACCCCTTCATGTCACCCTCTCCTCTAACCAGCGTGAAGGAGAAACTGGGGTGGTTGTTAAAGGTGCATAAAATGAACCCTATGTAGAGCCAGTGTTTAGTTTGTCCATAGTACTACTGTACAAATATGGTGGTTCAAAATGGAGCCAATTAAGAGAAGCTGCGATGTTTTTGGATGAAAAAGGATACTTATTTTCAGGTGATTATAGAATAATAAAAACATAGTTCTGCGTATAATTTTCCATCTCTAGCATTTTGTAAATCGAGCCCTGGAGATACCTAACACACTGGACCTTTATTTTATATTTTAGTATTCCGTGAAAATACATATGAGGTCACGTAATGTCAGAGTTACGTAACATGGAAGTAAAGCAAAATCCATGCCTGGTGTTTAGTTCTAGTGTAGTTCTTCAAAGTGTGGCCTGCTGGCTGGCCACTCGTCATACTAATTTGTCACCGGTACACCACAACATCCTCTTTTGAGGATCAATGACGCGTGCTCGCTGATAAAACAGCGGAGTGCGTCGACTTGAACGCAGCTTTAACGAGCGCATTCAGCTCCCTCATCAAAGTGACACCCCCCGGTCCTGGCACTGTCTACTGATCTATTCATACATTTCTTCCATATGAAATATGATGCAGATTTAATAAGGCTCTTAACATTAGCCTGGAGTGGCCCCAGAGACTGCATTCTATTCCCCCTCCTACCCGAGCTTTTCATTTGACTGCAACAGTATCTGCAGTATTCATCCTCCCTCTCTCTCTCTCTCTCTCTCTCTCTCTCTCTCTCTCTCTCTCTGCAGAGGGGGTTTCCCAGCACAGGCATTCCCTCACTCTCTTATCTCTCCTCTGCTGCTGATACAGCGTGACCAGGATTACGCTTTTAACCCAGTCCAAGATGGCTGCCTCCAGCTGCCAGCTCGCTCTGTTTCTCTCTCTCTCTCTCTGTGCTGTGTCTGCACGGGCATGACAAGGAGAACGAGACTTTTAAAAGATGCATGACCCTGGAGAAAGAATGACAGTCCAGTCAGGGTTTCTGCTGCAACAGCGTGCAAAGAGATTTACTATCATCAGCTATCTGACGGCTGAACACGCTAATTAATGCAGCCGCTCCATCTGTCGCTTCAGATAAGTAAAAGTGCTGATCGTCTGAAGGCAAACTTCCTCACTTTCACATTTTAATATCAGCCCGCTCTTATGCAAAACATTTTTATTGTACTCCGGGATGCCAAGAGCTTCTTTGTGAGCGGACTGCAGACCAGACATATGGTTTCAGCATTCAGAGGTCACACAGAGTCCTGCTAAAGCTTGGTAAAAATCAATAATTCACTGCAGTCCCAGTACATATAAAATGTCTTTTCTTCATAATTTAGAATTAACTTGACTGGAGGAACACAGATTGTTGGAAACCGGAGCAGCCCCTTTTCAGCAGAGTCGTGGAACAGAAGGAGATATTTTGGCGAGGGTACTGGAAGAACGAGAAGCGTTCTGCATGGGCATGAGGAAGTGGGAGTCGGGCGTAAAACTCTCCTGGTTGAAAGTGCGAAAGATAAGCAATTATGCCGGATCATATCTGGTTCTTTAATTAAAAGTTCATGTGCAATCTTGTGTGCGTAAGAAATGAAGGCCGTGAGGAAATGTCCAATCACCGAGCTTAAAATGTTGCCGCGTGCTCTGCTAACCTCAACTGTAAGCTAAAGATTAAATTTGATACAAAACCTGATTGAGCAGCTAAAATCAGTTCAATTTCACACCCAAGATGGATGAACTGGCAACTATAATACAACATTATGTGACCAACAACTAAGCGTCTGAATTTGTTATTATGTAAACTTACAGAATCATGAATCGTTCCATCGTGATTTCAGTGGTTCTATATTAAGTTAAGACACCAGTGAACAATAAACATTAAAATGGGACTTTACATTAGAGGAAAAACAACTCTGGAAGTAGCAGCTCTAACAACTATAGGCTACCGAGGACTATATGTTCTTGAGACATTACTTGACTTTTAAACCTCAATGACCTATTCTTAACATTTTTTGGACACTTCAGGGCCATGAACTACCCATAAACACAACATTGACATGTGACGACACATTAGCAACATTAGCATTCATTCAGACTCGTGCTTGTGGCTGCGTTACCAATGTAAGTCCAATATTTTCTCTGTCTTTGCCGTTTATCTGCTAAACGCTTCGCTATGTTCGCCGGGATATTCGCCAACTATGTCCATCTGCTCGGTGTTGGGCACTTTGTGGGTTTGTCAGGGCTTTTTTTGCTGAAATGTCGTTCGGTGCTGCTGGAAAGAATGTTTACGAGAGCTGCGAGAGCAAACCAAAGTGAAGTTGTGGATCATAAAACCAAAGCAATGAGCTGAAAAAAGATAAAATGCTCAGGTGCTCTGTAGAGCTGAGGAGACGTTTGATTGAACTGTCATTTATCATTTGAACTATGGTCAATGTAAAATAGTCTAGTGTCTAATAGTTAGTGTTTGTTCTTTGTATAAAGTTTAAAGATCCAGTGTGTAGGATTTAGTGGCATGTAACAGTGAGGTCTGCAATTTGCAACCAAGTGAGTGAAAACTCTTCACTTTACCTTCCTCTTTCAAGTGTGTATGAGAATATATAAAATACGTATGGCCCTGTCTGGAGCGGGTGTTTAATTTGTCTGCTCTAATCTACTGTTGAAACATGTCTTGGTATCAAAGACTCACTTCCACTGGATATGAAAGACTTATTTTAAGATAACAAAAACATGATTCTTATTTGATTGTGCACTAATGAAAACATAGTTATATTCTATTCTATCTCTTTCACCTTCTGCCAATCACTGACAATATAAAGAATGTACAGCGTATCCGAAATGTCACCTATAGGTTTCTGAAGAGCAGTTTTGCAGATCAGAACATGGCATCTCATCCAAAAAGGGCGGTGGCCAGTGTTCATATTCTCAGCCTCTGAAATCTGCATAACTTTAAGCCTTGATATCATTTGAACAGGTGAGTTGTATATAGATCCACCCTCAGTACAGTTGTCATGAACAGGGAAATTAGCTAGACCAAAACTGTTTTTTGTACCAGGCTGTAAACATGTTTATTTCTGCTGTGAAGTTGGACATTTGAACATGGGGGCCTAAGCAGCATTCAGACAGGCACACCAGATGCCCGCGTCCGGGAGAGAAGTTGAGCCAGGCTCAACTTTTAGGAAAACGGAGCGTCACACTCCACAAGCCAATCAGACCCTCAGATCGGCCAAACCTCCACAGACAGCCTGAAATGTCTCTGAAGCAGAAACTATCCGGGTGGATTCACGGACTAAACTCTGATAATCTACCTGTGTCTGTGTTTTCTGACTTTGGGTATTTCATGTACCAATTTCTAAATCTGTCTGAGTCTGACTCGCAAGTTACACCGAAAAATAGTGACACAAAGAAGTTTAATTTGATCTGTATCCAATGATCAGAGAGAGAGAGAGAGAGAGAGTTTTTGACACGTTCTCATTGGCTTCATTTCCCGGCCATGGAGATGGTCGCTTTGCTGCCAATACACTCCCCTAAATCTTTACCCTATGGACCTTTACGTTGAACTGTTAGCAATGGTAGCACTGGGTTCAAACTAATTTAAGGTTATTATATCCACTTCTAGTGTTCTTCATTTCCCACAAAAGCCTGTAATATAAACCAACAAGGTTTCCATTTTATTCTAGAGAATGCTGTGGCAGACCGAGTGGAGGAGGAGATCTGTGAGGTGAAGCAAGGCTGCTTTTCTAGCATCCCTATTGATGAAAAACACACACACACACCACACACACACATTCACACACTGTAGAGGTGTCAGTTATTTCAGTGTGGGGGCGCAGTCTTGTTTCAGCATCATGCAGTCATACTGAAAGCTGACACCGTCATTCATTATCAATACAAGGACAACAAATGGCTTTTTAAGTGACCTTCTAGTCACAGCCGTCTCTGTGAGACTCAAAGAATCAGTCAAACACAGTCACAGTCACTCTCTCTCCTCTGTCCATGCTCCTTTTCTCTTTTATTCTCCTTCCTTGATGTAACCGCACATGCATACGGCCGTACAGTGTTTAACCACGGCCCACACACGAGCAGATGGCGTGCGAGCGTGTGTGTGCGCGCTCGCGTACTGTATGTGTATTTTTGTGAGATTATGCGTGGGTTGCCATGGTGACACACCGTCCTCAGTCTTCCCCGACAAAAGTCCTGATGTTGAGTCTCAGTGTGACACTTGAATGAAGGAAACAGTTAGCTCATAATCGAGTTAAAGGAACGTGGGAAGACAACGGACGAGGAGCGAAGGGAATGAAAAGCGGTACGAGGCTGCATGTCACTGCCTATCTGTTCATCTGTGATGATGAATTATGCTGTACAGCTGTTAATTAAAATGATACATATATTAGCATGCATTACATGGAGTACCTATGACGCCTTTTTGACATATAGCGCCTTTTCATGTGGAGATAATAATAATTTTTAAAAAAAGCCCATCAAAATAGACTTTTTAATCGTGATTTTTAGCATGCAATCTATGATATGTGCAGGAGCGGGGTGTGAAAGTCATTTTCTCTAACGTGGTGTTTGTCAAAGCACTGATCAAAGTGGCTGCAGGAGAGTGAAGCTAAGCAGGCTGTTTATGGTATTAAAGAGAAAGCTTTCTGCAAGTCGGAGCTTAGCGCTCCTGCTCGCGCGCTGACAGCTCTTGTCACTGTGGATCTCAGTGAAAAGCTTGAGCATTTGTAAACAGCAGGTTAAACTAAGGCTGATAAATGTTCCTGCGCAAAGTATCTGCAAGTACAACAGCATCCGGAAGAACACACATTACATGAAATCGGTGTTTTTTTGCAAGCTCGCCGTCTGTTCATCCTTTCATTTCACCAAGATCTCGCCAGTGACTAAAAATCAGACCTAGATTTACTCTTTGCTCTCTTTGCTCTTCTTAGCTTCATCGGTTGTCCTCTTTGGCCTCTTCGCTTCTGCCACTGCTGAGCCCGGTTATGTGGCCCCAATCACTTCGCTCCAGCTCAGGTGTCCATTTCGGATTTATTCCTCCTCTTTCTGGTGGTCCGAAACATAATACTAACATGAACACTCCCCTGGTCCTCTGAGCTCTGGAGCTAGCATTAGCTAACAGCAGCTACAGTTAGCAGCAGTTACTTCAGTGCAGTTACTCCATCAGGAAACTGTAAATCACAGAGTTGATGCGGAGCAGCCGGAGGACATCAGACGGAAAACCAGAAAGCATTTTCTCCATGATTTCCCAAAATCAGTGAAATACTTTGTTTACTTGCTCAGTTGAGTAGATATGCTACAAGTTTTTTTATGACCGGCAGTTGGGGTGTTTTATTTTGAAAATCGACTGGATTCTCTCTGCTGTGTCTGTGTCACAGTGGTTTTAAGGGAATGAAGAGACAAAGTATAAAAAAAGCAGGATATATAAAACTCTACCAATCTGTTTACTTGTTTTAAAGGTGATACAGAGGTAACACATGATGAACCTTCAATAAAAAAATGAAAAAGTTGAGTTGAAATTGTCAAATATATATTTACATGAACAAATGTAGAGTTCACTGATATGTGAGAAAATGTGTGTGTGAAACGATCCTTCCTTAAACTGTAATCTCTTCTTTGATACTATGAATTAAAAATAAAGAATATGAAGTATCAGAGTTCATCGTGTAGCAGGCATTCAAATCTTCCATTACACAAAGCCGGCACACATTGCCAGCGTGTCTTCCCAGAGCCTATTATCTCTCACAGCGCATGTTGATGAAACTACTTTTTGATACCGCCGTGGAGCCGTTTGACAAATCACACGAGGTTAGCGGTGTGCCTGAGATACTGCTACCAGAGAGAAGCAATATCTTTAATAATATTTATTTGCAAGTCAAATCATCTTAATGGCTTTTGTTCATTTATTTATCCGTGCTTTATATAATGGCAGAGTGACTTCTCTGATGTATTAGCCAGCTGAGTGGGCAGCTCAGATCCATTACCCATCTACTAATGCAGGTCTTTCTCTTTTTATGCAGCCATTTATCTCTGCCTTCTTCTTCACTGTATAACTCAACAGCATCCACTGCAAAACCGACGCCAGTTTTAGACGAGGCAAAGAGTGCACGCAGCAGATAATTTGAAAGAGGAGCAGAGGGACGGGCGGATAATGCCGAGCACTGGCCAGTTTCAACAACTTTGCAACATCTGATCATTTCCTCTCTAGTTATTTTTGCCGTGTTTCACTGATAAAGACAAACGGGGTCCCTTCAGCCTGTGCTGCTGTAGTATGCGACAGCCCTGTGACTGAACAGGACGCTGAGGACAGTGCCTGCAAATTACTCTTGAGAACCATACACCAGGACTGTGACCAAGAGTTTAGGAAAGTCTTCGGCTGATGAATCTACAGCCTGTTCTCACTTCCAACTTGTCAAATTTTGCCGCTTGAACGTATCATTTCAAGATGTGTCCAAGTAGCCTATTGGTGTAATGTGCTGCTGAAGTTAGGTGACATATAAAGAAAGTCTACTTATATGGAAGATGGATGTGTAAAACCAACATAGGACTTTGACCCAGGAGGCTGCTGTTTGTGTCCCATGTGCAACCAAATATAACCATTATTTCTTTCACATTAGGCTATGTAAAGTAACTTGGTACCTTGACCTGGGAGCCCTGCTTGGCTAGGAACAATGCTCAGTGAACACCTACAGCATGGTGTTTTAAAGTGCAAGAGCACTGACCAAGCTGCTACTGCTATTTGATGAGTTGTGAGTGAGAACCTGTTATACCATGGTTCTTGGCAAAAAACTTTCACACCTGGTTCCTCTGTGTACTGTGTATGTGGTTGAAATGACAATAAGACCTGCGTGAGTTGACTAATGAGTTCCAACAATCCAGAAGAGACAAAACTAGAGAACTTCTGAGAGGTCATCTTGAGAAAGGGTTGGTCATACAGTATTGTCTTTATCTTTGTAGAAATGTTCAGGCCTCACTTTGGTCCAGACTGAAGTGGTTGCCATCCATTTTATTTGTACAGACATTCACAATTTCCAGAGGATGAATATTGACTTGGTACGTGACGTGGTACAGGATGAATTGTCAAAATTCTGGTGATCTGACCTTTCTTCTAGCACCATCATGTTACCTCATGACCACTGAGTTCCCCCAATGAATGACGACCGCCTCCCTCACTCAGGGCAATACAGACTTTTCTTGTCTGTGGTTCCCTGTTGGTGGAGGGTCCTACCAGTTCCTGCCAGATCAGGGGCGTCCCTCTCTACCTTCACAAACCTCCTGAAGACCTCCAGCTCTTCAGAGAGGACCTCCTCTCCAAATTCTTCCTCCTGACCAAGTCCTCTCAAAACTAAAGACATTCCCATCAGCCTCAGCTGTAATGTAACCACCTTAGTTGGTGACCATGGAAAACACATACTTAAAGGCTAAAAGTCTTTCACACTCCTCTCATGTTGCTAAACCCACAAAGTCCTCAGCAGAAGTACCATGGACATGACCTCGGTGTCCTCAGCTGTACAGGACCCTGATGAGAAAGCCAGTAGAGAATTAGATGTATAGAATGAGGCCGTGGGCAGCTGATTGCTCGTGCTGACCGAGACAGAGGTTAGATCACCCCGCCTGGTGTGTGTGACTTTGACTGACAGCTGCCTGTGTGCACAGCACCCGTCTGAGCTGAGCAGGGTGGGATTTTAAAAAAACTCAGAAATACACCATACACTAATCCTTACTCTCTTATTTTTCCACGTTTCTCGTGTGGAAGATTGCAGTCGCAGCCGATCGCACCTGTTTCCCCCCCAAACGCTCGCTCGCAAGAGCCGAAAAGCCGATATGCCGCGCTGATTCCCAATTAAAACATCCTCAGAGCATTCAGCGTATCTACACCATCTTCCTCCACTTTTAATCACGCGCTGAGCGCTCACAAAGAGACAGTGAATCGCAGCTAATTTCAGATATTCCAGCAACATACTAATCAGCAGTTTGAAGCGTTTGGCATGCACGGTGGATGTTTCCAATTTTTCACTCAGTGTTTCACTGATTATTGTCGCATAAAGGCAGTGATTAATGACTCTGACTGCAACTTTTGAATATACTTTTCTTTATATATCCAGGAGTGGAATAATAGACAACATGCAGTGGGACTTCTGTCATACTCTTGTTATAGTTATCTGTCAGCTGCTCTGAACAGGATGTCTGTGATTTATCCATGAAAATAAAAAATAAAAAAACACTTTTTATTTATATTTCATCTTCACCATGCCAGTAAAGATCCTGGAGAGAAGATTAAGAATGGCTGTGTCAGGTACTAACGGCAAGGACCCCCTCGGCCGCTTAAAAGCCTAACTCACACCGGGGACGTCAGCGGCGCGTTACGGCTGTGGCGCGTCAGCCGTTGCTGATCGCTGCCACTATAATCAATGACAACCAAAGAGTCTCAACATGAACAACGAGAGACTAATTGTTGAAGTGGAACAGCAAACAATAATTTATGACACAACAGATCCTTTTTATAATCTCTCCCACGTCGGAGAAGCAAAGTTAGCTGTTGTTGTTTCTTTTATACACAGTTTATCGCAGGAACTCCGTATGTTCGGGATTCTCGCGTGATCTCGTGATGATCTCGTGATACGGCTAGTTCGCTACGCTGCCGTAATGCTGTCGTTACACGCCCGGTGTGAGTTGACGCCAGGCAGAGGACGGAGCTGAACCGTGGTGCTGCCGTGACGCGCCCGGTGTGAGTCCCGTGTCAGATACCGCTCAGGAGATCCACTCTGCCCACAGGCTTTGCATTAGTTGAAATTCTGTTACATTCGTAGTGCAACATTTATGCAAGTAATTGAATTAGCAAAAGTGAGTAGACACACTATAATCACGCGGGGTCACGAGATCACGCGAGAATCCTGAACATACACGTTCCCCGCAAGTCCCTGCGACAAACTGTGTATAAAAGAAACAACAACAACAAACAGCTAACTTTGCTTCTCCGACATGGGAGAGATTATTAAAAGGATTTGTTGTGTCATAAATTATTGTGTGCTGTTCCACTTCAACAATTAGTCTCTCGTTGTTCATGTTGAGACTCTTTGATTGATTGACAGCTGACCTGGTGCCACCGGTCATGACGTAATGTGGACGTGAAGCTGTGACAGGCGACATGAACTGCACGCCACGGAACGTCTCAGCAGCGTCTCTCCGCTCCGCAGCGCTATCTTTCCGTAGCACTTCTATTTTTGACGCGAGACGTCACGCTACACCGCATCAATTTCAACAGAGCAGATTGCACCAGACAGGAAATCCAACACAGAATCAGCGTAATACACTTCTGCCCCCTTTCAAAATAAAACACAATATGCAGTTCATATAGCCTTTCACAGCTTCACGTGAATATTACGTCGAGACCGGTGGCATCAGGTCAGCAGTCAGTTAATCGAAGAGTCTCAACATGAACAACGAGGGACTAATTGCTGAAGTGGAAAAGCAAACAATAATTTATGACACAACAGATCCTTTTTATAATCTCTCCCATGCCGGAGAAGCAAAGTTAGCTGTTTGCTGTTGTTGTTTCTTTTATACACAGTTTATCGCGGGGACTCTGTACATTCAGGATTCTCACGTAATCTTGCGTGAATACGGCTAGTTCGCTACGCTGCCGTTACGCTGCCAGTACGTGCCCGGTGTGAGTTGACACCGGGCAGAGGACGGAGCAAAACCGTGGCGCAGCCGTTCCGTGGCGCTTACGTCCCTGGTGTGAGTCCCGTGTGAGTTAGGTTTGAGGGCACTGGGCAGTGGCCTGCTTTGTCTTGTTGAGTATGTAACTACGCTTTCAGCCACTTTTACACCAAAGTCCAATCACACATTGTAAACTAAACCCTTGCTGCCTTATTGAGCAAGTCTCATCTATTATCATTAGATTCAAGAGCATATGATCTTCCAAAATAAAATATAAATATCCCTGGTGGTCTTTAAGGAACCCAGATCCTCATTTAGCAATACAGCTATTCTGAGGGCATTTTCAGAATCCCCAAGACTCTTCTGCTTCTTCTTCTTCCAGAAAGGTTTGAAGACTCTACTAAGCCCTGTCAGGCTTTGTATTTAATGGTATTTTTAGGGAAATGTTTGAAGCGTCTGCCTGGAGTTGTATTGTTCTGATAGTGGTGTGTTTAATAAGATCATCACAGCCCTGTACTGACTACTACCTCTCCTATACTTTAGTCTGGTTAGTGGTTAACGGAGAAAGTAACATGCAAGTGTCCAACACATTTCAAAGTCCAGTCAGTGCTTGGTGAGGTGACAGCCTCATCCAAACGTGCATGTGATCCACTTGTGTGTGTTCCACTCAGACACCTCTCCCCCTGTGACCTCTGCAGAGTGTGGCCTCCTTCGGCACCTTTTCACAATTGGTGGACTGCAGTGTCTTAAGACAGTCAGCGTCCTTCAGCACCTTTCATAGACTGCAGTGTCTTTAGTCAATCAGTGTCCTTCAGCACTGCAAACAACAAGAATCTCTAATATTGAAGTCTTCATTTTAAAAAAACAGCCATAGTTAAAACACAGTACAATATATACATCATAGATGTATTTTTATACATCAATAGCAGGGAGAAGTTATTATCAGGCCAGTGGCTGAGGCTGGTCCTGATTGTAGTCCTGGAAGCACCACATGCATCCAAAAAGAAGGCCACTGGAGTGATTTTCTTCCAGCCACCTTCTTCTTCTTCTTAATGTTTTTCTGGGGAAGTAATAAAAAAATCAGTAAATATCTGAAGTTGAACAAAACATTCAAGCAATATCTTCAAGAAGATTCATTTGTCCATAACTCATGAAGACTCAAGAATTTGAACCTAATTGCATCCTCACCTTGGAAAAGATGTTGTGAAAGAAGTCAAAGAAGCGATTGCTTTTCTTTGCGTTGGTTTTCACAACACCGGTTGGGTCTTGGTCCGCTGTGCAGTCTACCAACTCTCGCTGAATGGGCTTCAGGTCCGGACTTTTATCAGCACCGGAGGAGGTAATGGTGGTTGTCTCTTGGGAAGGGCCCTGTTTGCTCTGTGCAGTGCAAAAAATTGTCCAGTCCGTGCTGGGTGACCTGACAGCCACATCCAAATGTCCAAGTGGAGCTGGATGAACCTTTATCTCCTCTCTACGGAAACACCACTTCTCATTTTCACAGTCCATAGTCTGCAGTGTCTTGAGAGAATGGGTGTCCTCCAGTATAGATTCACCCTCAGTAGACGGCAGTGTCTCTATAGAATGAGTGTCCTCCAGTGTCTTTTCACCCTCAGTAGACGGCAGTGTCTTCGGGGAACCAATGTCCTTGGGTGGTTTTGCAGTGGCCTCCAATGCCTTTACAGCTTTTTTAATCACCAAAGAGATGAGTGATTTTGCTTCCCTCAGCGATGGTAGTTTCAGTGGACGAAGAAGGCAGGATGTTATCCGACCAGATGGTCAGTCTGGAGGTTGATGTGGTCTCTGTGGTCTCGTCTTGCTCTTCTTCTTCAGAGTCAACTGACTCTGTCTCCATGTTCTCAGGGAATAAAAAGCTTTGACACACTGCTTTAATCACCTTGTTGACATCTTGAACAAACGAGGTGACGACCTCTGAGACTACTGAGTCAGTGCTGCAAGACCAGGAGCCGGAGAGCAATGATTTGCTTTCCAGGCTCATGTTGTCTTAGATGTTCAAGCAGGTGAGTTCCTCTTGATCTAAGAGGTCGTCACACTGCATCAGCTCGTCATCATCCAATGGTGTGTGATTCATGACCCCTGAGACAGGGATGGTGTTGATCTCAGGGGTCAAAGAATCCATGGAAAAAGTAGGAGACCTAGGCCTTTTGTCCATGTTCTTTTCCATGTAACTGGAAATCTAGTGAAGAAACACAAGATTGGAAAACTATAAGCTGTCTAGAAAATTTGTTGAAACCTTTAACAGGACATAAACAGAAGCCATAGAGCTGTAGTTTTAAATTATATATAGACAATGTAAACAATGTAAAGTATTTGGTGTGCAGTCAGTGGCTGAGGCTGGTCCTGATTGTAGTCCTGGAAGCACCACATGCATCCAAAAAGAAGGCCACTGGAGTGATTTTCTTCCACAGCCACCGTCTTCTTCTTAATGTTTTTCTGGGGAAGTAATAAAAAAATCAATAAATATCTGAAGTTGAACAAAACATTCAAGCAATATCTTCAAGAAGATTCATTTGTCCATAACTCATGAAGACTCAAGAATTTGAACCTAATGGCATCCCCACCTTGGAAAAGATGTTGCGAAATAAGTGAAAGAAGCGATTGCTTTCCTTTGCGTTGGTTTTCACAACACCAGTTGGGTCTTGGTCCGCTGTGCAGTCTACCAACTCTCGCTGAATGGGCTTCAGGTCCGGACTTTTATCAGCACCGGAGGAGGTAATGGTGGTTGTCTCTTGGGAAGGGCCCTGTTTGCTCTGTGCAGTGCAAAAAATCGTCCAGTCCGTGCTGGGTGACCTGACAGCCACATCCAAATGTCCAAGTGGAGCTGGATGAACCTTTATCTCCTTTCTACGGAAACACCACTTCTCATTTTCACAGTCCATAGTCTGCAGTGTCTTGAGAGAATGAGTGTCCTCCAGTATAGATTCACCCTCAGTAGACGACAGTGTCTCTATAGGATGGTCGGTGCAGCCTGGAGAGCAATGATTTGCTCTCCAGCAATGATTTGCTCTCCAGGCTCATGTTGTCTTGGATGTTCAAGCAGGTGAGTTCCTCTTGATCTAAGAGGTCGTCACACTGCATCAGCTCATCATCATCCAACGGTGTGTGATTCATGACCCCTGAGACAGGGATGGTGTTGATCTCAGGGGTCAAAGAATCCATGGAAAAAGTAGGAGACTTAGGCCTTTTGTCCATGTTCTTCTTTTCCATGTAACTGGAAATCTAGTGAAGAAACATAAGATCGGAAAATTGTAAGCTGTCTAGAAAAGGTGTTGAAACCTTTAACAGGACTTAAACAGAAGCAGAAGTGCTGTAGTTTTAAATTATATATAGATAATGTAAACAAGTGTTTGGTGTGCAGTCAAGTGGAGATATCGTGGAATCATTTACTCCAAACAAACATTCAGGCTTAAGATTGTTCACAGTATGGTACATATCATATATACTGTATGTATACAGTGTATTATCATCTGTACATATATTTTTGCACAATTTTGTATCTGTTTGTATGAATGTTTTTCTAAATATTCACTCATTATGGTCAACTCAACTCAACTCAACTTATTTATTTATAGAGCCCTTTAAAAGACCGCTACGGCTGACACAAAGTGCTGTACATGTACAATAAAACATAAAATAAAAGACATAAAACATAAAAGACAATATAAAAACAATAATATAAAATAAACAATATTAAAAATAATAATAAAACAGAAACAGGGTCTCATACTGGGTTAAAAGCCAAGAAATAAAAATGGGTTTTAAGATGGACAGTGAAGGGGCTTGTCGAATATGTAGAGGGAGGTCTTTCCATAATGTAGGACCAGCAACAGAAAAGGCTCTATCCCCTCTGAGCCTCCGTTTAGCCCTTGGTACCTCCAGGAGCAGCTGATCAGCTGACCTGAGGCACCGGGCGGGAGTGTATGTATGGAGCAGCTCGGAGAGGTAAGGCGGGGCGAGACCGTGTAAAGATTTAAAAACAAATAAAAGAATCTTAAAATGAATTCTAAAGTGCACAGGCAGCCAGTGGAGAGAGGCTAAAATGGGAGTAATGTGCTCCCTCTTACATGTTCCAGTCAGGAGGCGGGCGGCAGCATTCTGGACCAACTGGAGACGTGCAAGGGAGGACTGACTGACTCCAAGATAAAGTGCGTTACAGTAATCCAGCCGCGATGTAATGAAGGCATGGATTACTGTTTCAAAGTGCTTATGTGCAATAAATGGTTTCACCTTTGCCAGCTGCCTAAGGTGATAAAAGCTGGTCTTCACCACTGCACCGATTTGCCGGTCAAGTTTAAAATCACTGTCCATCTTAAAACCCAAGTTTGTGACCGTTTGCTTCCTAAAGTGCTCCAAGGGGCCCAAGTCAACAGGAGGTGGTTCGCAACAGCCACTGGGAGAGAACACCATCACTTCTGTTTTGTTTTCATTGAATTTTAAAAAGTTCAAGGACATCCAAGCTTTAATTTCTTCGAGGCAGAACAGAAGTGGGTTCAGAGAGAAAGCATCCTTCTTGCTTAGTGGCACATAGATCTGGCTGTCATCAGCATAGCAATGAAAAAAGATGCCATGCTTTCTTAGGATGGAACCCAGGGGCAGCAGATACAAAGAAAAAAGCAGAGGCCCTAAGACTGAACCCTGTGGGACCCCATATGACAGCGGAGCAGAACGGGTCATAACCACCAAGGCTTACGCACATGGTCCTGTTTGCCAGGTAGGACTTTAACCACTCCAGGGCGGCACCAGAGATGCCTACTAGATGCTGCAACCAATGCAACAAAATGCTGTGGTCCACAGTATCAAAAGCCGACGTTAAGTCCAGGAGTACAAGAATCACATGATCGCCAGAAGGATGTCATTAAAAACTCTTAATAGAGCTGACTCTGTGCTGTGTAAGGTTTTAAATCCCGACTGGAAGACCTCCAGGACCTCATGCTCATCCAGAAATGATTTCAGTTGAGTAAAAACAAGTTTTTCCAGGATTTTTGAAATAAAAGGCAGTTTGGAAATGGGTCTAAAATTGGCTAGCACACCAGGATCAAGACTGGGTTTTTTGAGGAGAGGTTGCACCACAGCATGTTTAAAGCTTTGGGGGACGACACCAGAAGACAGACTGCTGTTGATAATGGCCAAAACTGCCCTATACTGGGGAAAACCTATTTAAAAAAAGTGAGGCGGGACAATGTCGCATGGAGAACCTGATGGCTTAATCTGGCCAACCACATCTTCTAAGGCCTTCAGAGACACAGGCTCAAACAAATCAAGCACAGCTGTGCAAGGAACAGGATCAGAAGGGTCGGATGCAGGAGGAGAGATAAGAGCCCTTGCAGTAGTAACCTTGTCAATAAAATAGTGCAGGAAGCTATTGCACATTTCGGGGGATGCCTCGATGCACTCAGGCTGGGGGGGATTAGGAACGGACTCAATGGTTTTAAATAACACACGCGGGTTGTGACGATTAGAGTCGATAAGGTTGGACAGGTATTCCCTTTTGGCCTCTTTAACAGTGCACTGGTAGCAACGCCAACAGTTTTTTAGGATTTGGTAGGAGACCTGCAGCCTGTCCTTTTTCCACCTGCGTTCAGCTTTGCGGCACTCCTGTCTAGCTGTGCGAGTCCTTGGATTAAGCCAGGGCTCAGGTTTAACTTTGGGCTACACCATTTTTAGTGGAGCCACAGAGTCCAGTATGGTTCGACAGGAGGAGTAAAACCAAGAACTGAGCTCCTCTGTGTTTGCAGAAGTTGAGTCAGAGGGAACACACAGCTGGTTAAAAGCAGACGAGAACTGACCGGCAGTGACTGGGTTAAAAATCCGACGGCTCCGAGCAGGAGCACAGCTGAAAAATGTTGTATTCCTGCTGCCCTCACTCCAGAAGTTGTGGCTGCCTGTTGGTATTCTCGGTGTAGTTGGGCGATGGTTGTGCCTGGATTAAGGAACCTCTTGTTTTTGTAGGTCTCTGAGCTTCTGCAGTAGTGTGAATCTACAGTGGGTAGATCCTTCAACCAGTTCTTAAGGAAATCCTTCACATCGTTTTCAAGCTTTGCATGCTTTCCACTTTTAGGTCCAGATTTAGTTGGATGTGCTGAAGTCACTTCTTCATCATTGTTGACAGAGGCTTTGTCAATCCAATCTGAAATGGTTTTGTAAGGGATGCCAACTGTAGATGAAAAAAGCACCTTGCACACTTTGACACTTGTGCCATCTTCAAGCTTGAGTTGGTACAACATTGTGGCATTGCGGCGGGTTCATTGTTTCATTGTTTCATTCGTTGGCATGCTGCTTCGTCCATCTTGAAGCACTGTATGAAAATTGCCTAAGTCACATTGTATTTCGACTTGGGCAAAATGAATCAGCCTAAGTCACACACTTGACATAGGCAATAATTTTAAACAGATATTACCACACGATCAACTCAACTGAGGGTTTTGGGAATTACACCATAGGTGGCCAGCAGGGGGAGGATTTGAGAAATGCAAAAAAGTACATTTTGGCAAAAAATGACTTAGGCGATTATTTTAGGAAGGTGACGACAATGTAATCAATATGTAACACTTTAGGGCACGAAGTCGCACACAACCAATTATTTCCCTGATTTTGGCGAGACTGGATCATATTTTATGGAGAAAATGTTTCCTGCTTTTGCTCTGATGCTCTGCATCATCTCTGCATCAGTTCTTTTTCTAACTTCGCTTGGTGTTCCACTACGGGAATTGCATAGTACAATAATAAACATACTGTATTAGCATTAAGATGTAGCTATTTTATCATTTATTTTATCATCAAGTATGACAGTAGAGATGTGCAAAATGAATCAGTTAAGAAAAAAGGCATGACCTGTGGCTGCTGCCTTAATATAGCAGTCAAATAAAGTGCAAAATAAAGTGCAAATAAATAAATAATAAACAAATACCAACAAAAATAATTAAAAATATATATATATAAAGTACTATAGCTTAGCATAGCATAATGACTTAAATCAGGGAGAAACAGCTAGCCTTAATCTTGATCTGTAAGTGTAAAACCAAAAATCAAGAAGCTGAAACAAAAACAAAAAAAATCTGATTGAGCCACGCTAGCCCTTTCCATCTGCTTTAAGTCATTATGCTAAGCTAACGTGCACCTGCTGGCCTTAGTTCTGCACAAATACAGAAAGTACAGGTTGGTTATCTAGCTTTAACTGCTTATTTTTGCACTTCTTTTTTACCAAAGCAACCAACGCTGACAACGAAACAAGTAATGACAGAGAATCTCTGCTTTTAACAAGATACATCATTTAAATAAATTAATAAACCATTTATTTCTTCAAAAAGAAAAACAAACAACTCTTCCTTTTGGCAGTGTGTTTGTGTCTCAGTGATTTGTGGATAATGTCTAAAGAGTGGATCAATGTTTGTCAGTGACTTCTCTTCTCCTCTGCTCTACCTCAGAGCGTTTTCTTTTTGCTAAGTGAATGAATCCTTCATGGTTTGCTGCCTCTGTTGAAAATAATAGTAATCAAATTGGCAGGATGGTAACTATTTGGCAACAGACGTCCTCATGCTGTGTGGTAAGATAAAACTCCATTTAATTACGTGGCCCCAGAGCCTTTGTTTTCCTGCCTCAGTAAAGACATTCGTCTTGACTTCAGTGCAGGCGACAGAAAACTGAGCGACGACAGGAAATGTGGTTATACTGTCCTCGAGAAGGCTTTGAGATGAATGCAGAAGAGCAAATACAGAAAGCACAAATAATAACAGAGCAGCATATTCATTCAAATGTCTCCTCTTTGGGGAGTAACGAGCATACATTAAGTCCAGTTTCCTGTACTTTATAAATATAGCACTTCGCTGCTCGGCCCCTCATGACTATGAAGATTAAACCTGCACATGTAATGACCTTTTTATTGTCTGTGTGTGTGTGTGTGGTAGGGGGGGGGGTTGTAGGTAACACTTACCGGTCATAATATGGAGAGATGAGCCCAGAAGCAATTACTATAATTCCTCACGGTCATTAGCAAAAAGGTAAAGAGTCTCCCCTGGAGAATTCACTCCCTATAATTAGAATGAATATAGTAAAGGTGGATTGCTCGTGGATCTGGTTGTTGCATTTGACACAGCCACTGTGATTCTGGACAGATTTAATAGGAAATCTGTATTATTGTGTTTGAACTGTGAGAAGCAGAAAAATTAAAAATGTTTAAATGACCAAAACTCTGCTTTTCTTGTCTCTAACAGTGCAGAAAACATGGACGTCGTATCCTTGAGGGTTTTTTGTAAACCAAAGTCGTGTTCAGTGTTACTGTTGATGTTAAAATGCATCAAAGCTAACCTTGATATCTAACAAACGTGTCAAGTAAATTTCCTTCCTTTGCAAACATTTGCAATGCTAATTTTGCAAAATGTTTTAGATCCATGTTTGCATGCCAGCAGTCTTCTTCTTCATTTCCGTTGTTGTCATTTGTTGGTGCTGTTCTAGGATGGACCTTCAAGTTGTTTAGTCCAGAAGAGAAGACATTTTCCATCATGCTGCACTTTTTTTAAAGGTCCAGTGTGTAGGATTTAGTAGCATGTAGTGGTGTGATTGTAACTGCAAACTAATGTCCATTGCCTCACCCTCCCCTTATAGGTGTGTAGAGGGACCTCCAGTGACCATGCAATATTTGCAAAAAGCGCAAAAAGGTCAGTGTTTGGTTTATCTGTTCTGGGCTACTTTAAAAATCATAGGAAATCCATGTAAATCCAAAGAGGCTACGCTGTTAAGTCTGCATAACTTTAAGCCTTAATATAATTTGAGGTGAGTTTTACAAAAGTTAACCCTCAGTTCAGTTGTCATAAAAAATCACTATAGAGACTAAAATAGTTTTTGTACCAGGCTTAAACATGTTTATTTCTGCTGTGAAGCTGGACACTTTGACATGGGGACATGGAGACTGACTTTTGTTCTGTAGCCAGCCTTAAGTGGCCATTCAGGGAACTACAGTTCTGGCAATTCTGTATTGGCTTCACTTCACTGCCACTGAGATAGTAAGTCAGTAGTTTAGAGATATAGATCATGCATCTGTACAATAAAGAACAAAAACCACATCAGTGCTGTAACACAATGTTAAAAAGGAATAAATAATGACTGAAGTGGTGCATAAATGAAAATCAGAGGCTGCTATTCTCACGTTAAATACAAATAACGAACAACAAGAAAATGTAAGAAACAAGAACCATCTGTGCAGCAGCAGCATCTGCTAACTTCTAACGGGTCCGGCTGTACTGACCATGAAGGAGTGTGGGAGAGGGGAAAGCCCTTCTTTTAATGTGATCCCTAATGGATACAGCAATGGCTGACCATGCCTGCACAGTGGCAGGCTCGGCCCTATTAAATTGTGCCGTTTTGCACTCAAGGGATGATATACACTAACTGGTATGGTGCCATCCAGCATTCAGTCAACCGGAGTTTGGAACGGAAACACATCGTCGGCCTGTTTTTTTTTTTTTTTTTTTGCTTGGCTAAGGGCTGCCAGCAGTATTCCACGCTGATTTAAGGTGAGAGATAAAGACGAGTCGTCGTTAAACACACAAAGGCACGGATTGTGCACTGCTGTGGATCCCAGTAATTCTGACAGCGTCGACAAAACACAGGTCCAAACATCTGGCACCTTATCTCTGCAGTGAGTACAGTTACAAACGTTTTAATAGGTGTAGTGTCTGCACTGTGAACCGTCTTGAATGTATGAACTAATGTGCTTCAGCTGGACAATCATTTTAACAGTCTCCTCCCGGACTGTCACTGCTGAGGTTTTTTTTATTATTATATTGAATGTGTACAACAGTAGGCTAATGATCCACAACTAGTGATACAGGCCAAACATTCTAGTATGAAACACAGCAAATGCAACAAACCAGACGCCTACACATGCACTACATGTTGTCACAGTACAGGTATGATAGAATAGAACAGAACAGATTTTCCTTCCATATTTTGGTCCATATTGGACTTGAACTGGCCACTCTCGGGGTCCCAAGCCAATCTCTGTATAGACTGAGCTACTCATAAAGTGACATATCCAACACAGTGCAACGATGTTTGTGTCTGTGTATGTTGAAACATATAAAATAGTTCAGTTGTCTGATTTAACAAAAATAATAATTAACAATTAACAAAATGTCACAAATCCCCCCCAAAATTTACACCACCCTTCCTCTCATTAGCTACATTAGCTCAGTGTAACACCATATCCCTGATATTAACACCATGTATAGCATGTGACTGTAAGTTACATGAACTACTATATATATGTGTGTGTGTGTGTGTGTGTGTAATATACAACTGTACAATAGGAAGAGGGGTTAGATGGTTGACTATTACCCAGGATGGTTTCTTTGTCACGCTTACATACTTACTTACTTCACTGGTGGGGGGCTTTTTACAAACATCACAAAGCAAAGTTTTTCTTTCTTCGTCTAGAATAGATGAAACAAACTATGTGCCTTCTTTTCTTTTGAGACTTTGTGTGAATCTGTTGCAGTTCCACAGATACATAGAAAGAAGGCCTGTTATGGTTACATACAGTATCTCCATAAAGGACCATTTTGTTTGCATACTGTGCGCAGGAGACGGCCGTGATCAATATACTAGTAATCTTTATGCAAATTCAAAGGATGCTATTGAAAGGAAGCAGCGCTTTGACAGCCAAACTGCAATATGGTGACATTTACACAAAGAAAATAAGAAGAGAACTAACAGAGAATCCAACAGAGATGGATGAGAGCTGGAACTGCTGAGCTCCAGCGTTCATGAGGAGACATGCTCCATTCTGCTCCAACAATGAAATCAAAGTCGAGAAGATAAATGAGGGAGAAAGTGCCATGGGAGAGTCAGCCATTGATCCAACTGAGAAACAAATCTGTCTTCCTTTCTGTCTGCAGGGATCAGAATAATACAGTACAGATCACCTGCGGCTGACTGTCTGTTACTCTGTCGAGTTTCTCTAAACCTGCTGCCTTTTCATTTGTTCTCAGCCGTCTGTCTGCACCAGGACACGGACATGTCCTCTGATGTGTACTCATTTGAAGTCATAATACTGATTTTCATTATATCAGGATTCAGCTGTGTCACTGTTTTTTTTCAGCATTAGTCATTCAGTATATTGGCTTTCTGTAATTGTCCAATTTGATGTTCAGACAGCCGATCTGAATGGGCGGTACACAGTCCTAAACTTGTCAATAGGCCATCTATACTGTAAGGCAGGGGCAGGAAGTGCTAACAACCACTGTCACCTCGCTTCACCTGTTCAAATGGATCAGCCTATAATGTCAGAGGTCAAGCAGCAAATAATCAAATAAATTAAAACGGAACATAGTGAAGTCAAAGACAGTCAAGAAATAAACTGCAAGCACTTCTTTGACCACAGTCATGATTACTGTTTTGATGAAAATGATGGGCCGAGGGCCGATCTGGAGAAAGGGCAGCTCAGCAGGATCATTTATTATATTATTGCAGATATGTGGAAATGTGTCACTTTATAATCAATAGAAAGCAGAGTTGGTCAACTTGCATCAATCCAATGCACACCAACTGCTTGGCTTTGTCACTCCAGACTCATTTTCAACATCGCTTTGCCTTCTTTGGCGAATACCAAGACACACCTGAGTCACTCTGACCTGGCACTGTCACCTTGTCCTGATACTGTCTGAAAAGGTTTTCCTTAGAGGCCATAACAACCCAAAGGGTTTCTGGAAAATGGTGTTACACCGTTTATTATAAGAGTGACCAGATGTTCACATAGTTCAGATCAGGACAGGGCAGGTTAATCCAAGAACAGAAACATTACACAGAGAAGCGCATTTGCTTTTAAAGTTCAGTGTGTCTGCGTTCAGAGGAAGGCAGCTGTAGACGTATAGAAACCATCAATCATAATCACTATGTTCCAGGTGGCTTAAACTCTTATTTGTGTCTATGTGCTGTGTGTTTTGTTAATGTGCTGCTGTCTTTAATTGAGTGTATCTGCGCTGTAAATCCTGTGTTGTTGAGGTCCAGGTGAATTTATTGTCCTGTTGGCTTTGAGTGTTCCTGTACTATAAATCCTGTTGAGGCGCAGGTGAATGTAGTTATTGTTCCCAGTCCGACCCTGTCCGTGGTCCAATATTTACAACACTCCCCTCCCAGAAAGCAGTTCCAACGTCCCTGTTCTCCAAAGATACCTGTAAACTACTTAGAGCCTGTCAAGATAACAGAGAAAGTCTTTGGTGACCAAGAAAGGTGAAGCAATTAAGCTGTTTGGAAACACTTTGGTTTCAAGGAGTTGCTTTTTTTTTTTTTACCAAGGTGTTTTGTTGGTAAATTATGCTGAGGGAGAAGGGACAAACTGCCATAGTGAGCCATAGTGCCATAGTGTTTCCAGGCCAGCGACCTGGATCTGTGACCGGGCGACCATGGGTCGATGGGGTTCTTGTGCTATACTCTGTGCTCTGCATGTCATGGTTTTGTTGTAAAGGTCTGAGATGTTGAGGGTGGGGAAACTTTACTGAAATATTAAAGGTGCAGTGTGTAGGATTTATTGGCATGTTGGTAAAGCTGCAGATTGCAGCCAACTGAAAACTGTGTGGCAGTGGCTGTGAAAAACAGAACAGATCCTATCCAGAGCAAGGGTTTGGTTTGTCTGTTCTGGGTTTGTAGAAACGTGATGTTCAACATGGAAGATGACCCTCTCCCTGTGTAGATTAAAAATGTTTTTTCTAAGGTAATAAAATCATAATAATCTTATTTTCAGGTTAATTTACACAAATGAAAACATAGTTATCTATATGATATTCCATTCCTGCTAATAGATAAAAACTTAAATGTTACACACTAGATCTTTAAGGATTCTAAAAATTCAATTCAACTCAGTTTTATTTATGTAGCACCATATCATAACAAAAGTTATCTCATGACACTTTCCATACAGAGCAGATCTAGACTGTACTCTTACCTACAGAGACCAACAGTTCGCCAAGCACATGGCGACGGCGGCGAGGAAAAAATTCCTTTTAACAGGCAGAAACCAGCAGACCCAGGCTCATGGTGGACGGTCATCCACAGCGACCGGTTGAGTTAAAGAGGCAGACTTTTTTAATGTCATTTTAGATGAAACTACTCGTACAGACAGCTGACAAGATGTCAAGATGTGTGTGAGTGGTGCAGAGGGAGCAGTGCCCAGTGCTATATTTACATCAGGGATATTTAATTTGGAATATTTGCAAGGCCAAGATGGGGAGATCAAGAGAGAGAGAGACAAACAGAGGATGAAGAGATGGAGAGCAAACAGCACGTCATGATGGATGGCGCTGATAGAGGGAGAAGAGCGCATGCAGGCCTCACTTTCATTAAAGTTACGATTGATTTTCCTGAAGCTAAGCGTTCACTCATGTTAGCAGAGACAACATACAGCAGACGGTTATGCCATGCATTTAAATAGCTCTCATTAGCGTGCATGCAGATAAGATGATTTACAAAGTGTCTTTTGGATTTTGATGTGCTTGTTTACTTGAAGAGTTCACAGGTGCCTGATCTCCATATTAACATTTGAAGTCTATATTCAACAGAAGTCATCTGTCGGTATGAAGCTTTGCATTTACATCACAAGTATCCTTGTAACCACATCTGGCACATTGATTTATTTATCCGAAGTAGCATACATAGAAATTCTGCATGTAGAACAAATGTGGGTGACATCAGGCAGATCTGAAAAGACTTCCGCAGAAGGAGGGAGACAATATGGAACACTAAAACTAAGACTTATTAGTGTGATATGCTAGATCTGTCAAATACTTAAATACTTCTGTGAATGCCTGCCTTCCTCTCTGAACTATGTAAGCTATGTACTAATTTCATCATTGTAGCTTTGTCTCAATTTGGCTCATACAGCCACTCTTGCTCTTGGAAACTACAATCAAACCTTTTACTCTTTTTTCTTAGCTGAACTGCAACCGGGCAGAGCATTAGCACCAACATTTGACCAACAAAATATAAACATAAAACATAGGCACAACTTCAACTCTAGCAGCTTGGGTCAAACAAACACAGGTGTCACCCAGGAGACCACTTGTTCATGTCCCATGTGGAAGCAAAAGTAAACTTTGACTTCTTCCAGGTTACAAACATATGTGACGTACGTAACATGTTAAAGATACATCAGTTAACCTCATAATGTTCCATGAATCCAAGCTCAAGTTGGTTCTGTGGCTAAACAGAAGTGCAACTTTTTCACAACGCTAACCATTTAAGCTTAATTCTGAAAGTTTGACCAGATATTGCATATTTATGAGTGCTACTTTGACCAGATGTTGCATATTTATTCTTGCTAACTTGACCCCAGAGCCCTGCGTATCTAGAAATTATGCATATTTTGAGTGTTGGGCCACTGATGAAGCTGCAGTATTTGACAAGTTGGAAGTGAGAACTTGTTGACAGTAGCGCTGCTCAGCAGCCAGTTTCAGAAACTGGGGTCCAATCTGTCTTTGCCCGGGCCTTCATCTACCACACACACACCATTAGCATGGGATGCATATAAAAAAAAAACCCTGCAACCATTGCAGCAACCATGATGCATCAACTTCTGACTTATTTCCCTCTGTTGACACGACTACAGTATATTACTTTAACTTTCCAGTGACTGTTTCTTTGACAGCTTCTGTCACCTGCATGGTGCCTTGACACCAGAATATATGAACAGAATTATTCAGCAGACATGGTTTATCGGTTGTTTCCACATCACTCCTGCAATACATTGGCAAACTTTCCAAAAATTCTCATCACCATCCAATACGTCCTTAATTTTCAAGTAGTTGCTGCTAGGTTTGACGTGAAGCACATCAGTAAGGACACACAAAGTATGCAAATGAAGAATCTGTCGCCGTCTGTCTCACAGCACAAACACATCCGTGCTGTCTTCCTCACTCACTGTCTTTCTTTGTCTCTCTCTTGTTTTCCTCCGCCTCTTGGTACACAGGGAAGCACGCGTGTTAATATCAGCGGCTACCCGAGGGGAATCATTTATCTGGCTTCCCTCTGCTCTGCATCTGAGCAGACACACATCCACTGGTGCAGCCAATAAAGCAATTGGTTCTGCTGCAGCCCGAGGACAACAGACAGAGGTATATCTGCTTCTAACAGACGGCTGAGACTACAGTCCATTAACAGTGGAGGCTCACACTGACAAATCACACTGCATTATATTTTGCAGTCAAACCTCATTCGGCTAAACCTCAAACATCAAAGCTGAAGATTATGGTAAAGAACCAGAATGTTGTTTATCCAAATCTCAACAAAATGGTTGCCAATTAAAAGTGCAGAAAAGTTTATTGTATTTCACAAACAGTGAAAAAGTCGTACATCCAGACTTCAGACTTGGAAAACCCAATTTTTACTTTTGTAAGTATGGAACCATCAACCTAACAGCATTGCTGTGCTCCATTGGTTTAATTCAATTAAAGCAACATCATGTAGAAATTGGCTTTGTGATTTAGTGCTGTAGCACTGCTGTAAACATGCAGAGCTGTCACCGTCTGTATTTGCTCTGATTATGTAATTATGATCAAAAGCTAGCAAGTTGTCAACTTGCTAACAGCCAAACATTGTGGGACCACTGTCGCAGATTTTTACCTAAATCCATCTATTCAATAAGGACTGTGACTGGCATGAAGGAAACATACCTGTGACTAAAGGACACTGCATAGGTATAATCAATGTATGATTAATTAAACAACCTTATAACTGAAAATCATTTAATTAGCACATTTCAGATGTTAATAATCTCCAAATTCACGGCAAACCATTCACTGTCATCATGATGCAATAACACGAAACTGCTGACATTGTAGTTTAACAGAAATGTCTTTGTGATAAGCTACACTTAAGTTCAGTGAAAGGCTGAGCTTCACTGAGGATCTTTGTCATTCTCTGTGGCAGGCAGACGACTGCAGTGCTCAAACTCTTTTCCAGGCACAGTCTGTTTCTCTGCTCTGTTTTGATCAGAGTCATTGCCGCTCACAGTGAACTAACACCAGCAGTGTGTCTGCGCTTGTTGCTTTCTTCTTCGTCTGTGATGACGTGGTTTATCCAACTTACATTTGGATGTAAGTTTCAACAGTTTCAGTTTTTTTTTTTTTTTAAACTGAACTCACTAAAAAAATCTCATGTCCTGCCTGTAGTACTCCAAAGGACCTCTAGTGGTTCAAACCCACTCAAACCCATTTAAAACCCACTGCTCTAACGTGTGTCTAGTAAGAACAGTCAGAACAGCCGCTGGTGGGTTCTCTCTGACAATCACCCATGAGTATGAATTGTTGTTGAGCTGGTGACCTACCCAGGATGTACCCTGCCTTTCGCCCAAAGTCAGCTGGGATAGGCTTCAGCCCCACCATGACACTGATGAGGAACGGTAACAGAAAATGGACATATTATTAGATAATTGTCTCCACACACTGACATTTTAATATAACGTAACTTCTTCTGGGACTAGTAGCTTATGGTGACCAGTAGCTCAACATACCTTCACCCTGTGCATAAGGCCAAATGAAATCACAAAGCTGCTTGTCTCCTACTGTTTTCCACTCCTTCAGACTGATACTTTCTTTTTAAACAAAGAACATCTTCATCTAGCTTCAGATGACAGGAACAGCACGGTGTAAGAGCAGCTTGGACAGATTCATGAACATCCCACTTATCATCAAGACTACCTTTCTTGAGAACCTCTTATCCAAGTACATAATTTGCGTATTGGTATTCCTCATGCCTTGTACATGTCATTGTGTTCCATAAAATGTTTTGTCACATAATGTGTCCATGTGATGTTTTTATGCCACACAGACACCATCATTCTGACTTATATCCAGTCAGGGGGGCTGTATGATGTTCATGCTGGACTATTTATGTGATTGTGCAGACTGTAACGCTGAAACAGCGCTGTGTTTACAACCCATAGAAAATGACGGACATGTGGCCGTCGTGGATTTATGCTCTTGCAGGAGGAGAGACAGAAGAAGTCACTGTAATTGTAGCCAGTGTGTGTGTCACTTTACTGCTGATCTGCAGATACCCGCAAAGCCCCGAATTCAACTGGAATTTGTGTAAAATTTAGTCATTTGACTTAATTCACTATTTATGGACAGAGACAATAAAGTGTTTTGTTGGTTAGAGGATAACCACGTTCAGTCGTTTTATTTTATGTGCTAACAAAACAACTTCTCAGTTTATTAGTTAAACAATAAAATAAAGCAGACCGGCTCCCAGCTTTCTGTATGTCACTGCTGAAGTCTTTGTAACTTTAACTAAACACCACAAGTGACAATTATCTAATTATATGTCCATTTTCTGGAGCCGCTTATCCTCATCAGTGTCATGGTGGGGCTGAAGCCTATCCCTGCTGACTTTGGGCGAGGGATGGGGTACATCCTGGGTAGCTCACCAGCTCAACAACAATTCATACTCACGGGTGATTGTCAGAGAGAACCCACACAGACACGGAGAGAACATGCAAACTCCACGCAAAAAGACCCCAGTCAGCCGAGGAACCTTTTTGCTGTGAGGTGACAGTGCTAACTGTGCACCACCATTCCACCCTCAATAATATTTAATGACTGTAAGCACAAGCCACGTTGGCTAGCATTAACCACCGTAAGCTACTGGTCCCACCAGTCCAGTTTCGCGTGATTGCCAGTGCTATATGCAGCCGTTGTTAAGTCCCCCGCGTTGGTCCCGCCGCGGTCCGCTTCAGGAGGGACTCAGCGCAGCTACACAGCTGTTCTATTTTTGCCACGAGCAGTGGCCATCAATCTGCACAGAGCACAGTTTGAGCTAGCCAGAAGTCAGAAACAGAAATGGCATAGAGAATCCAGTTGGTTTTCAAAATAAAGCACTGGCATTCGTGAAAAGAACAGCATATTTACAGATTTCGAACCATATTTAGAAGCACCTAAAGGAAAATTACCAGATCTGAGCAAGTAAACAAAGTCTGGTTAGCTAAACGCTCCGTCATGGTCCATTTCAAATGTGTCCCAGAAGTGTCTCTACCCTCGTCTACATGTGAATTACGTGTATGTTCTATTTGTGACGATTAACGCAATCAGCACACGTCAATTTACACAGAGCACCTCGAACGGGCGGAAGCCAGACACAGAAACAAAAGAGAATCTGTGGATTTTCAAAATAAAATACCCCGTGGATGGGCCCGGTGGATTTTCCCAGTACACGAAAAATCTTAACAACTGCTTAACTTAAACACACAAACAAGTTCAAGTCACAAACAAGAGGGGATGTTTACAGAAGGAGGATTCGTACATTCATCATCACATCCTGTTACGGAGGATATTTAGCAGTGTGAGGAAGCGCTACATAAAGAGACGCATCAAACAAACATGGAGACAAACCGACAAGGACATCCCTCCTCTCACTTTCCTCCCACACACACTCACACTGTAATTATGAAGAGAAAGAAATATTAGCCAAGGCCTTGAACATTATTACTCATAAACCAAGAACACAAGCTCTATCACTTATTCAACAGACAGCGTGTGTGTGTGGTGTGTGAGTGCGTGCTGTCCTGTGTATGTGGAGAAACATACAGATTAGTTCTGCTGTGTTTACCACCCGTACAATCTAAAAGATGTTTTCATTTGCTCGAGAACAGAACTCTCTGCTCTTAAATCTCCTCTGGAGTAATGGACGGAGAGATGGGCTGTGACAGAGACAGAAGAGGAATGCAAAGCCAGAGAGGCAGAGAGTGGAGAAAGAAAACAAAACGCCACGAAGTGACGGAGACAGAGCGTGATAGAAAGAGTCAGGAAAGATCGCTTTCCCTCATTAATTAGAGCTTCTTCACGGAGGAGGAGAGCCGCGAAGTGGATGACTAAGCCTGCTCGGCTCTGTCAGACAATACGAGATGTTTTGATTCGCAGATGATGCGGTGACGGGGCGTTACGGGGAAATAAAAGAAGTACAAATGTGGAGAACATGTATTTTCCATTCAGGAAAATTGCATCAGTCGTCACTGCCCTCATCCTAGCACCAAAAAAAGTACTGTTCAGCTGACACAAATGTTAACAGACGAGTTAAATTAAATTGCTATCGCTAAAAATAAAAACTGAATAAGAACAAAAAACAAGAATAATATCAAAAATAACTAATAAAAACAATATGAATAATAATTAGATTCTTTTAAATGTGTAAGATTTGCTTTGTAGCACTTTTGTCTGTTTTTACGATCAGCATTTGGGTGTTTTATTTTGAAAATCTATGCCATTTCTGCGTCTAACTTCCAGCCAGTTCGAGCTGCAGACTGACACAGGCTGCTCGCAGTGTCCGTCAAAGATAGAACAGCCATGTATTCCATGCATAGTTGAGCACAGGCCCACCTCTGTGACACAGCAGACCCGTTTGGTTTTACACATTGACTAGAACGTCCGCGATGCACACATGGAACAGGTGGCTTCTGTTCTTGGTGGAATTTGGGGGTAAAGCTGTAGGTGTTTTAGTCATCTGAGGATAGAAGCTCATCCTGAGCCTCTCAGCTCTTGTCCGGTGTATCCAGAATCTTCTTCCTGATTGAAGCAGGGAGAAACGACTGTTATCTGAGTGGTTGGGATCCTTAAAGTTTCTTTAGACAACGTTTTTACAATGTCTGGTATACAGCAGCTCAATGAACCGCTCTTTGCAGGACAGTCTTTGTGGTCTTGTTTGGTGCTGTTTGTGGTCATGACATTAGGATGCTCTTTATGTCTCAGTATTTGAGGGGATATCTGTACTGAACGTTTGAGGTGGGCACTAGAAGCTGTCCTTGACAAGGACCCGTTGACATTAAAGGGGGCGCAATTCTTTGTCTGATTCTTCCCAAAGTCCGCCATCATCTCCTCAGTCCTTGCTGATGTGCAGGAGCTGGCGGTTGTCTTGACACCAGACAATTTTATACTATTTTGTTGAAGCTTGACAGGAAGATGGACAAAATTAATTACTTCAACTGAACAAGAATGTATTTATCATGGCTGACTAATACTGTAACAGAAGTTAATCATAGACTCACAGAGTAAACACTGATTTTCATGTTGTATTTTTCTGTCATCTCTAACTCTCCTCGCTCTCTGCTTGTATTATCACTGTATTTTTCAGTTTTATAAAAGTGCAGGCTTGTTTTCTTTGTCGCTGTGTGTTAGCTGCCTCATTTTGGATGCATAAAGATGCGGGCCGAAGAATAGGCTACGATAGCTTCCTCTGTTTGGACTCTCAAAGGTCAGCACTGTCAAGACAGCCTGCTGCTGGTCAATGGAACAAATCTATGTGTCAAAGTTCACCCAAGTTGCAGATTTACTCCACCCTCAAATATGCGACCCGAGTTCAGTGAGCTGTCCCTCAAAGAAATGAGCTCAATGAGCAGATGCCTTTTTGTGCCCTGGGTTAAGCCTGTCAGGCTTCACGCAGGCTGCTCTACCTTCATTGAAGGCTAAAAATAAATAAAACTGTAAGCGGTGATGCAGGATTGAGTTCACTATCACTTCCTGCATCCATTATGTGGTATAAGTTCTATTTAAACTAATTATACTCATATTACATCATGAAGAGTACATGTAAAATAGATGATGACTGTCACATAAGGCTTAATTCCTGTTGCCCATATGTGGCACTATGACTATAAATGAACATCGGACACGGTGTTGTTTATTGTGAAGTTGCAGTTGAAGTGTACTGTACTACTGGTACCTGTTTTTTTGTTAAAACAATCTATATGTGGTACATTTCTTTTCTTTTTTTTTCCCTTCATTGTGCCGCCGACACTTGGAAACTAAATCTACGCCCTCGTCAAAGCGACAAACATTGAATGAGTCTTGTTTTGTCTTAATAATCTTGACTAACGTGCTGCTACGGAGGCAGTGGTACATACCAGGACAGGCAATCAAGCACAAACGGCAGGAATACATTATAATAATAATCCATCTTCAGGAAAGACATTTTCTTATTTCATAACAGGAAAAGCGCATGTGTACTTAATGACATGAACAATGACTAATATTGAGTTGTTGCTGCTCCAGGGCCTTTAAATGGAGCTGGACCATGTTTTATATTCTTACTCACAGCTGTGCATTTCCTGCTGTGAAATGTCAAAACGCTTGACCTTTACAGTTTTTAAATCTACGTATAAAACTTTAACGATCTGGCAAACAAGGTGAACAATGAACCTTAATGAGTGCATAAAGAACAGCTGTGCAGAAAGGTGACGGAACAGTCTGGAAAACTGAGCAGTTAGAACTGCTGAAATGATTAATTTAGGAAAGCATGAGTCAGTCGCAAAATATAGATTATGAACCTCATTTAGTCTTTTTATCCTCCATATCATAGTGACTCGTAAAGTTGAATCTTGCACTGTATCCATCATTATTCAATAGCTACACTTGAACATGGGAGATTACTAAATCTCCACAGAGTAAACTGAGCCTGGTTTCTGGCCTTCACCATCAGAAAATTCATGTTCTTCAACTCCCCCAAAACCTCCGCACATAATGTTGAAGCTGAATTAAATTTTTTGTCTTCATGTTTGGGGTTGTAGACCTGAAGAAATAAAGGAGCACGACCCACAGTGGTCCAGGACTTATCCAGCGCCTCAACAGCTGATCTGACAGCTCACCGGTAGATGAGCCTCTAAGAGTGAAAGAGAGCCAATGGACCTGCCGACACAAAATGGCTACTGTGAAAAAGCAGCCATTTTAAACCATTTAGAACTTGGATTTAGAACCTTTATTAGTGTCCATGGTAACACCTGTGTTTTCTAATAAGCGTCTTGTTTTTTCTATTTGTTCAAAAAACATTTTAGTTGTTATTTGTTATTATAGTTAGAATAGATAAAATAGGCTATAATACAAAGATTACACATACAGTAATAGTCTAATAGTTTAATCTGTATTTTTGCTGTTCAGCATGGCAGTATCAAGGTTGTGATAAAAAACAGTACTATATAAATACTTTATAAATGCATCTCCATTAGTGACTGTTAGTCTCAGTTACCGGGTTCAGTTTACCTCTGGCAAAAATTGCCTATGGCTAATAGGTAGTTTGTGCATGAAAGAGGTAAAAGCCATGGGAATGTCAAAATATGTGACCTGAAAATGGACAATGTACAATAAATGAATGTGATGCAGTGTTTTAAGTGAGTAACTAATTGTGCACTGAAATATTAATACAGGCTGGGTCAAATGTATGTGGTATTTAATTAGAGGTTTATTGGTTCATCTCTCTCTCTCACTGGAATTTTCCAGGCATTTTTACAACAAAGGGTTGGCTTATTATATTGTAATGTATTGATACTTGATTCAACATCCAACCAAACATGTTATATTATAAACTACTGTCACCACAGATAGAAGATAATCAAATAAAAAGTACCCAGCCTTTCTAAAGCAGAAAGCCAGGAGACTTATTTCAGATATTAATAGAAAAATAACATTTTATGAAATAAAGTAAGGCTCCCTCTTTTCTTAGCTGGAAAACTTGGAACATAGTAGGTTCCAAGTTCTAAACATGAATTGCTTGAATACCAAAATTGCTGTCAAATCAACTAAATATATATTGTGTTTTTTTAATTTTACATCTCAATTCTTATTTGATCCAACAGAGGTTTTTAAACAAGATGGATGAGCTAAGTGACTACCTGAAAGCATACAGGGAGTGGAAGAGAAGAAGGTCGCACTTCACTGAAGAATTCATGAAATATTTCTTCTTTTTAGATCGATACCAGTGTTATACACCTCATGACAGATGACCAGCTAAGAGAGTATCTCCCATCCTACAGTGATCTCTGACTAGCTGTTCTTGGATACTGCAGACGAAAGGAAAAAGAACCAAGCAGTCGAAAGTCTAAGGTCTTTGAGTGACTTAGAGGAAAGCTCTCTCGAAACAAAGGTGATCACGTGACTGTGAGAGAGCATCAGACCCCTATAAGCAATGCTCAGAAGAATGAGACAAAAATTCAATTAGGATGGATTCAATTTCAGAATCAGAGAAGGAAAATTTACCCAGGTACGCACCAAAAAGAGTGGGGGGACCAGAAAAGAGAGCGTCTCAAATGACAGTAAAAAACAGAACCTTTTCCCAGGAGGAAGAAATGCAGAGGGGAGCCTGACTGATTTTAACATTGATTTAACTGACTTTCAGCAGCATACATTAGAGGACAGTGTCACTGTCAGTGAACTGTATGAAAAGTTACCCTACGTTTCTATTTAACAACCAAGGAGAGAGATACTAGCAGTGACATCGAGGAGAATAGTGATGCAACTGCACAATAAGGTGAAAAGACACAATCCGATATCTGTTGCTACTCTTCAGACACTTCCGCCACAGAGGCTGTGGAGATCAGTACTACAGATGTCGTTTATGATGGAAGCAGCGCAATATCTGCAAATGTAAGCAAGTGTTTTCTGAGGAAAGTGTCATGGAGGATGACGCCTGCTTTCAAGTTATTCTTCCTAAAGGAAAGCTTGAACAGGCCGTGGATGATGGAGGTGTTCTGAGGGATGTCCCGTCAGAATTTTGAAATGACTTTTATGAGCAGTGCACTGTGGGAAATGCCTTCAAAGTGCCCACATCATGATTTTGGTAACTAAGAATGGGCAAGTGTAGGTAGAATAATCACATTTGGCTGGCAAAGAGAGAAGTACCTCCCTGTAAAACTTGCACCTGTACTTCTGAGGCAAGGCGATTTAGGCACCGTGGAGAGTGATCTTATAGACACCTTTTTCAAATACATGTCAGAGCCTGAGTGAGTGATGAAAGTGTTGACCATGAAGCATTATTGGAAATCATGGACATTCACAACTGCCGGAGGCTTCCAACAGCAGATAACACTGAGCAAATCTTGAGGGAGCTTGCCCACCAAAAACTGATTCAAGAGCCAGCTTTTGTGATTGAACAGTGGAGCAACATGCTCACACCTGTTAGATCAGAGCTGAAAGGAATTGCAGCAATCTATGAACACCTACAACCAACGTCACGAAAGATCATGAGATCAATTACTTGCCCAAGTACCCAGAATGCCCAGGATAAACAAATTGTCAGATTTCTAAGTGCATACCTTAGAGAGTCAGACAGCCAGCATCTCTCCTCTTTCCTCAGATTTTGCACTGGATCAGACTTACAGGAAAGTCCATCACGCCAGCTTCAAAAAAGTTCAGGGATTTCAGAGAAGACCTGTTGCTCATACATGTGGCTGTTACTGGGAGTTGCCAGTCAGTTATGACAGCTACCCAGATTTTCGACATGAAATGAACAGTCTTTGAAATCAGCATGTGGGTGATGGACATTGCCTAAGATACAAAAATTTTAGCCAACAGGAACTGGACTGCACGAGGTTCATGTTTAGTCTCTTTAGGACTACTGTAGGTTTTCCACAGTTTGGGTTTATGAAGCAAATACTACTGAGTATCACAGCTTTAACATGCAGTCCACATTTTTCTTGTGTTTTTTGCCAATCGCTTCCTTAAGCATTGCTTTTATTGCAAATTTAATGCATCTGCTGACTTATGTTTGTTATATTCATAATATTTTTTTTTATTTCTATGATAAGTGATGATACAGTATACTGCTGTTGTTTGAAAGGAAAAACCTTAATATTAACAGCAATTTTTCACTTTTTTTCCATAAAGTTGTTTCTGCACTTATCTAAAATTCCTTGGTATATGTTACATAATAGTACAATCTTGTTACAGTTTACATAGTCTTTTTTAAATACATTGTATTAACGCTAATACTAACATTAAGCAATTGTAACATCAGATTGCGTATTTTGCTTTTTTTTGCTGAAAGGAAAAAAGACATACAATTTTGTGTGCTGTTAATAATGTTTAAAATGTTTTAATAAAATAAAACAACAGTTAATACATGTGTGGAATTTCCTTTTTCTCTCAGCTCTTAGAAATAGTAAATACAAGGATAACAAAGTACTTTGTGTTTTGTTAGAAAGACATTAACATATTTGGTACATTGTACATTGTCTGAAATAGCTACATACGTTTGTATCATTAAAACCCAGAAGCCAAAAGATCCTTTGTTCTTTTTATGTTCATTATTAGGACGAAAATAATGCTCAAAAAAATGTCTTAAGCTTGTCATAGCCATCAATGTGCCAGACATAGTTTGGACCACAGCTATGGTACACACACATTCACCATCCAACAACTGTTTATCTGTCAGTCACAGTTCCATGTAACCAATATTTTTGGTGCATCGATCTGTAACCATGACACTGACCAGACGTTTGCAGTTGCTGTTCAGTGAAGGTTGCCACCTCAGTCACATCTGTTTCATTCTTTCTACACCAAAGCTGCTTCTTGCTTAAAATCTTTTCAAGGGTGTATTTGCTTAATGCAATCCTATGTGAATCAGCAAGCATTCACATTTAATCAATGTGTTCACAATCCATTTCCCATTAGGAGAATTCACACAGAGCTGCTACTCTGACGGTTGTGTTGCAGTACTATCTCATAATTATGACTTACTTAATACGTGATTTTTTTTTTAATCAAGCCTAAGTTTTCAGCTTTTTTTTTTACTGGCAGAAATGGGCTTCCATAATTATACAATTGTTCTTAAACTCCTTTCATTTTTTTGTTTTTTTTTTAGTGGTTTTTATTTATTGTAATGTTTTATAATTATATGTTATAATTTTATTTATGTATGATCAGTTTTGCTGGATTCTTTCTACCTGTTGATTTTTTTCTCTTGCTCTGTGAAACACCTTGGGCATGCTTGCATGTTTGCATGAAAGGTGTGATAGATAAAAGAAATAGTATATAATACGTTTTGTCTCAGGCTCAGGTCTGTTTTTATAGAGCTAATTAAAATATCTATAAAGAAATGTATAATAATTTCTGTATGTACAGTCTGCTACTGTTTTATTTTTTCACTGTTTTTTTTTCATTTTCATGTAAACATTCATCCTTATTGGTGTCATCTAAGGACAAAGTGAATGTTTCCATGTCTTCGGACTGTGGGAGGAAACCGGAGCACCCGGAGTAAACCCACACTGACACAGGGACACAAACCATTCATCCATCCATGCATTATCTCTAACTGCTAATCCTCATCAGCGTCACGGTATCCCAACTGACTTTGCGCGAGAGAGATGCGGCACACCCTGGACACCAGTGAACCTGTGTATGCATGTCTTTGGATTGTGGGAGGAAACCGGAGCACCCGGAGTAAACCCACGCAGACACGGGGAGAACATGCAAACTCCACACAGAAAGGCCCCAGCCGAGGTCAGAGCCAGGAACCTTCTTGCTGTGAGGTGAAAGTGCTAACCACTTTACCACCGTGCCGCCCTATAGCAACATTTGGAGTAATGCTGCAGCATCGGTGCAGGATGAGGGGGGTATGCTGGTCAGGTATTGTTGGATGCCAGGGATGTTACGGATGTGGATGGAGTGAAGGGGGTGTTACAGTCAGACAGTAATTGATGGTGTTACTGTCTGGATCTTTTAGTTCTTCTATCAACTTCATCCTCATCATCTCTCTCCCTCTTCTTACCTAATTTAAGAGATGATGCATCCTCTTCTTCTTCCTCGGTATCCTCGTCAGATGGTGATGAATCAGTGTCGTCATGCCTGGATTTTTTGGCACTTTTTTCGATTTCATCCTCCTCCTTCTCCTCTCTCTCCCTCTTCCTGCTTGCTTGAGGAAGTGGTTCTTCAGCTTCATCAAGCATTTCTTCCTCACTCTCACTTTCGTACAGAGCATCCAGATCAGCATCACTGTCTGGAAGCTCATCCCAGATGAACTGACTCTCGTCCACACTCTCATCGTCACTCTCATCCTGATCCTGAACCTGATTTTCATCAAGGTTCACATCCTCAGGATCCTGAACCTGATTTTCATCAAGGTTCACATCCTCAGGATGATTGTCCAGTACATCCTCAGGATGATTGTGAGGCACATATGCAGGCTCATAATTATGCTGAAATAAGCGTGCATAGATAATAAATAATTCTTCAACGAGGTCAATAGTGAAATCCCCAGCAGCAATCATATGATAATTGGGGTGGTCTGGTGGTGGTGGCCAGGTGAGCTCAAAGTCCTCATCATCATCGTCGTCCTCGAGTGGGAAGAATGCAACATTTGTGTTGTCTCCTTGCCCAAACATCTTCTTATAGATATCAAACACAAACGCAAGACTGAAAAAGGTCTGTCCTAATGATACCTAGTGTGATAAACAAAGGCTCAAGTAGGTCTGTCCAAGTGTAATATAGAAGGCTGGAGGGGGTGTGGCCTAATATAATAAAGAAAGACTGGAGGGGGTGTGGCCTAATATAATAAAGAAAGGCTGAAGGGGGTGTGGCCTAATATAATAAAGAAAGGCTGGAGGGGGTGTGGCCTAATATAATAAAGAAAGGCTGGAGGGGGTGTGGCCTAATATAATGGACAGGAGTGGGTTTCAGAAATGTAACGTAATGTTGGAATGTGAAATATTACTGCGTTAAAGTTAAAAGTCTTATGTTTGTTATATTCATAATCATTTTTTAAATTTCTAGTCATTATTATTATGGTGATACAGTATACCGCTGTTGTTTGAAATACAACATCAACAACAATTTTTCACTTTTTTTTCATAAAGTCGTTTCTGCACATATCTAAAATGCCTTAGTATATGTTACATAATAGTACAATCTTGTTACAGTTTACATAGTCTTTTTTTAATACATTGTATTAACACTAACACTAACATTGTAAGCACTTGCAACATCAGGTTGCGTTTTTGCTTTTTTTTTGCTGAAAGGAAAAAAGACATACAATTCTGTGTGCTGTTAATAATGTTTAAAATGTTTTAATAAAATAAAACAACAGTTAATACATGTGTGGAATTTCTTTTTTCTCTCAGCTCTCAGAAATAGTAAATACAAGGATAACAAAGTACTTTTGTTATCCTTGTTATCCTTAACTGTTTTGTTAGAAAGATATTAACATATTTGGTACATTGTACATTGTTGGAATGTGAAATATTACCACGTTTAAGTTAAAAGTGTGGCCAGTGAGTCACATGAAATCACAGACTGGGACCCTCACACTAATATATTAGAAATGCAAGGTCAGTTGTGCAGATCTCACTGAAACCTTCCTGACATATCCCTCAAAGCTCCTGAGACCAGTTCTGTCATCCTGAGAATTTTTACAGCATCAAGTGAAATGAAACCGTACACCTCAACAAAACGCGCTGACGTGTACAGACTTACATACTACGCTCACACTAAACCGTGTGCTGTGTCTTTTTTCATTCTTTTGCGTGCACACAAGTGCCTCTTAGTTCCGTTCAATATCTCGGCGTGCTGATCTGTGTGCCTCTCAGACACAAGTACCCCTCGTAAAGCACTCCTGAGCTTCCAACCCTTAAACGGACGCAGGCTCTGATTTCCTCTCATCAGAGCGGGCTGTTAAGTGAGAGGGAATGCCTTCGAGTGAAGACACTTTGAGAATTAATTCGCCTTCTTAGGAATTCATTATGCGATATTCACCAGACGCTCTGGGTTTCGTGGTGAAAGCTGAAGAGACATTCTCACATTAAGTTTTAGGAAATTCCCTCACAGTAAATTAAGTGTCTGGCCACTGCGATCCAGGTGAGAGGAGTTCAGAGAGAGTAAAAATACAGTCGCACTCACACTCTTGCTCACTCATTCACTGTCTATGTCACCAGGATAGTCGCAGTTTCAGTGACATTTCAGGCTGGCTGCAGTGGTTTGCCCGATGTGTGCACCTGACTGGCGGCAGTAGAGCAACGCGGATGTATCTGGAACCTTCCTTAGGAGATGCTATTCAGGACAAAGATAAAAGCTGCTGTGTCGTGTTTCTGCATGAAAAACCTAATATTTTGTTTGCATGCAATTATAATATCCTGCTACAACTGATCAGTGACAACCAATCACAAGGGGCCAATGTCGGCATACACAAATAGATGATGTTATCTGATCTTGAGTGTCTTATCGCTCCAGAACTCACAGTGCCACTGTACTGAATTGCGCAACCTTAGCCTCAGTGCTAATAGCTGCTAGCAGCAGATGTCTGTGTTTCTGTGGCAGACCCAGTAGCTGGAACTGCCAGCTGTTGATCCAAGCACTTCCTGTTTGTCTCTTGTAAATGTAGACTTGTGGTAGTGCGGAAAAAGATCATCCATCATCCATCTTTCAGTTCAAGCAGTGGTCAGCAACAATTTTATCCAGTGTGGCAAAATTGTCACTGCAAAAATAGGAAATCGTAGGTGTGAACATTCATGTAGAGTGGTTAGGCATCAGGCATTAATGTGAATGCCTAAACTCTAAATACTATACCTTTTCTATGATTAGAGTTTGGCAGATAACCTTTGTCATCAACCTTCATTCACGCCTTCATCACCTCCAGAATCGACTACTGCAACACAGTACATCCAAAACTCCTCTGCACGTCTGCTCAACCACATGACCACATCACTCCTGTCCTCCAGAACCTCTGCTGGCTTCAAATTGCTTTTTAATGTTTAGCTAATGTGTTTTTTTTTCTTTTTTTTTGGCTGATTCGATGTACATGTTTTCATGTACAGTGTCTTTGAGGATCCAGACAAGTGCTTTTAAATCAAATGTATAATTCATCATCATCATTATTATTATTACTAAAGTTATAAAACTCTGGTGGCCATGATTAAAAAAAAACAATAACTTTGAGTTGTTCAAAGTTTTGGTGACCCGTCACTATCCTCCTCTCACACAGCGTTTGGCTTTGGTGCTCTACAGTAGGGTCACTAGAGGGTTTTGTCAATGAGCCTGGAACCTACAAATAATTCACACTGGTTCAAGTAATGCAGCTGACTTTGTCTCACCTCAGCAGCTGACTGCAGGAGATGCAACTATGATGAAAGAAAGACGCCCTCTCACTTCCATCACATCTCATCTTTCTCTCTGTTCCTCACATGAAACTGGTTTGCTGATTGTATTTTTTAGACCAGAGATCAGAAACAGGGTCATGTTTTTATTCAGCCCCTGAGGCAGAGAATAAAGCACTGATTGAGGGTGTATTAGCCTTAGTTATGGAGGCAGAGTCAGACAGACAGACAGAGAGACAGACAGACAGGCCTGTTTGAAAATTCATTGGAAAGCTGGCATCTTACGAGCTGTGTGTGTGTTTTGCTTAAGGGTAACACACTACCTCCACCATGGAAGTCACGATGAACCAGAACATTGCAGGGCAGCTTCAATGCATTTCAAACAGCTCTGACTTCAGTGTGAGTGTGTGCGTGTGTGTGGTGCATGCGTGAGTTTGGAAGTTCTTGCATGTGTGTGTGTGTTTCTCTTTGAGTTTTGCACAAAAATACGATGTGACCCCGACTTCACACCTCTCTCGTCTGCCACCTCAGCGCTCCTTTGGTTGAAATAAACAGTGTGTTTTAAAAAGTGCAACTGTGTGTGTGTACTGTGGCTGTAAGTGTGTGTGTGTGTGTGTGTACCTGAGGTGACATTGTTTGCAGATATTTCTGGAGGTTGCTCAGTGTTTGGATGATATATTTTTTGCTTTGAGGGCACCTGAGTTTAGAAAATGGAGTGAAGAAGAAGAGCTGCTTAAACTGTTCCTTTCCCCCACAGTTTACTCTGCTGCTGCCAAACTTAACCAAGTAATGAGTTACCAAACTCTATTAAACATGTCATTTGTATTTTATTTTATTTTTGCATTAAAAAAAAATCATACAGATTTTTCTGTTATTTTGGAGAACCAACTATGAGGATTGGACAATTTAGTGCCCACAGGTTCACAGGAATCCCACTGTGGTAAAAATGGACAGCTGTACACGTGTATGTGTTGTTACCTGCGACACAAGCCTGAAAATCTCCTCTGCTTCGAAACACTAACACTCCCCCAGTGCTCTGAGCTCACTGTCCGGGCAGCCTGGCTAACAAACTGAGCTAACAGCAGCTACAGTTTACTTTACTGTCCATCAGGAAACATTTTCTCCATAAAATATGATCCAGTTTCTCCAAAATCAGTGAAATAGTTGGCATGTGTGACTTAGTGCCGTAAAATATTTCATACTTCTGGTGGGGGATCGTACTTGGAACACGCATAGTTGCATAGAGCAAAAAACAGGTGTATGAATGACAGAGACACTATTCACCTGATTACAAGTCACTTTAGCATCAACATGATTACTTATGGGAGAAAAGTTCACACGCTTTGAACCCTGCGGCCTATACAACGGTGTGGCTAATTTATAGATTTTTACTGGCCGACGGCCACTAGGGGGCACTCTCTAGAAGTAAACGCAAAAGTGAGACAGATGTGGGGAAAGATGATGCACTGAAGAAGACAACTGTCAACTTTGAACTGTCATTTTGCGCATCATGCACACACCCTCATCATGGAAAATACACAATGAAATGCATACGTTGCATACGTGCAGCATATATATATGTATATATATACATGCAAAAAAAAACTTTTAAAATTTAGCTGGTGTGGCTTACATTCAGGTGCAGTCAATAGTCCGAAAATTACAGTACATAATGTTGCTTTGAAATACTATTCACTGAAATGCTCAGTGGCAGAATGTGGTGTTACAATAAGTTTCATAAGTCATACTCTGCCTTCTATTAACACTCACCCTGTTCACACCAGCTTTGCTCTCAGGTCTGCTATACTGGTGGCCATCCAAAATCCAGTTAGAGAGGTGTGTAAGTAGAAAATAAAACCCTGTCAACAGTAACCCAAAGGTCCATTTACTTTTTTAGGAAGCGTAGGAGACTGTAAAATATGGCTGAAAGTGCAAAAGCAACAGTGTGTGGAGTGTTTGCAGCTCGTGCTGCCGTCAAGGTCCTTTATCTTTTGTAGAGTTATAACTTCACTGTAATCACATGTTTCATGTTCGTTAGTCTCCAGTTCTTTTATCATCAACATATTTGGTCTAGCACAAACAGGAAACATCACATCAATGTCACCCACGTGTATTCTTTTCAATTTACTTTCAATTAATGCTCCTGCGTGAATACATGAAGACATTTTGAGAGTTCCTACAGTTATTTCTCTTATATTCATATAGTACAACGATGCAATGTTTATAATGTTCCAGAAATAACTTAATCAGCCTGAACATATTATTGCAGCACTGAGATTTATGACGCGAGCAGCGTGCACAGATGGGCTTATTAAGGGGTTAATTGCTTCGTCACCTCCCTCTGCTGCATTCTCCATTTTTAAATAACCTTTGAGGGGAGAAATTAGCGCGTCGGTGAAAAACAAATAGTTCCATACGACAACAGATTATTCTATCACCGCTTAGTCTCTCCTGTTTGGATGAATTGAAACCAAATTTATAGACGTGTATTTTTCCAAACTGATTGGCAGGATTGAAGATCGGCCTGAAGGTTAGAGGAGTAAAAATGTGACTGGAATATTGATGGTTTGAACCTTTGGACCAGTGTGTTTGTTTGTGTTTATGTGTGCGTGTGTGTGTTTGTGTGTGTAAATCCAGACATGGATACACACTCACACATATCTTTTCCTGTGTGTGTTTGTGTGTGTGTGAATGTGAAGGCAGGCTGAGCTTTAAAACCTAGCTGCAGGGACTACTTGGTACAAGTGATGTTTGGGATTTGAGAAGAGAGTAAAACAGGTTCAGTACATCAGCCCAGGACGCACATGAAGCCCGGAAACATCACAGGTTGGAAATGTTCTCAGTGCTGAGACATTTACCGTCTGAGCACTCAGCAGATCCAAGAACCTGAGTTCTTCGTGTGTTATCTTTATGAAAGTCATGAAACTATCACACATGTGCACTTGCAACTATTTGACTAACACAGTGCCATGTTTATGCCTAATGGTGTTGAGGCAAAAGCTGAGTGAGGATAACTAATAACTAAGAAGGTTTTTTGTTATATTGTCAATCTGACAGTCTTCAATATTCAATAGTTATTCAACAGCATGACATTTTGATTAACACACTTAATACAAATCATTCTTTGCCAAGAGTTAGATGATGCATTCAAGTCACTCATATCTGCACGGTAAATATAGGGCTACAGCTAAGAGGCTTATATACACTGGTTTATAAGTAAAGCCATTGTGGAAGTGCCAAAAACCGCAGACCCCAGAGTGGCCACTAGAGGCTGGCTACTGCAGGAGTCAGTCTCCATAAATCCCCATGTTCAAATGTCCAACTTCACAGCAGAAATAAACATGTTTACAACCTGGTACAAAAAACAGTTTTGGTCTCTATAGCTAATTTCCATGTTCATGACAACTGTACTGAGGGTGAATTTATATTCAACACAAGCATCGTGTCCACTAATAATTCATGTCTTTGCCACAGCACACACAAAATGTGCCACGTTCACGCTGGACTGGAATTAAACCATTATACTGTCAGTGGGGTAAACTGCTAGCCTAGCTCTGTTCAAAGTTAACAAACTCGACAGTTTGTTTGAGAAAAAGTAAAGCTACAAGCTGAGGTTTGGAAGGAGGTTTGGTGGCAGATTATTTCTGGGGCAGTTTGTCACATTTTCCCTCATTAGTAGCAACATTATAGGTGTGCACACACTGGTTTCACTTTCAAATACATTTCTGCTTGTTTATAACCCCTGACTGTTTGACTGCTCCTGCTTATTGCCTTGCTGTATCCATCTTTAGCAGACCATTTTGATTGGTTAACTGGTATTATAACCAATAGAAATTGAGTTAAATTTACGTTTAGCATTGCAAATGTTTCCATAGAAACTATGACTGAGGCAAATCTGTAGCCAAACCTGACTTTTATGTCACTGATATGGAATACTAGCTGTCCTACCGAGTTTGCCATTTCAAACAATCCATCTAACCCTGAAGTAGTCATGCACAAAAAAACGAAACATAGTAAGCCTTCTTGTATTCAATGGCCAGCGGTCGCTTAGCTTGACCTCTGTTCCCCTCAGGACTCCCATTCTCTGCTGAAGGAGCTCAGCGTTGGTGCTTGACCCACATACTGGAAGCTTGACTCAAACTTGGCAGTGGTGCTGATCACTGGAAGCGCTGCTGCTGCTGTTCAGTGATTCATTCAGGTATTCGCTCCAGCACATGCAGCAACAGCTTGCCTGTGGGATGGAGTGGTATCTTGGACCAAGAGAGGACACTGACACGTTCAAAAAAAGAACAGAAAGCTGCACCATGCTTCAGGCAAAATTATGCTGCTCTGCTCCTGCTATAATATTACCAACAAACCACCAGTGTCACTGCAAATCAGGGATATGAATGTCCTGAGAATAGATGACCCTGGAGTAATTATGGATAGAAGAAAAGTAAGTAAGATAAGGAAATGAGAGACGAGGAGGTTTTCCTTTTTTTTCATTAACCCAGGAATATTTCAGAGCTAAAGGGGAGGAAGATCTAGAAGAGACAGACATGATGGGGTATAATGTAGCCGAAATGCCAAGCATATGGGAAGATGCAATCTCCTGAAGCAATTCAATTTTGTCCTTGACTTAGCAGCAGCACATGAAGGCTGCATAGTGGCTGCATTAACATATGCTCTACTTTAATGAGAGAAGGACAGATGGCGGGCCATCGTTTGGGGTTTTATCTCAACTGTAGCTCGAAAGTGGCTCCTGTGACTTTGCAGCGGAGCGGGAATACTGAGAAAAAAAACAGCGGGTTTAGACTAGTGTTGTCTGGAACAAAATAAGACAGTCTCTTTAGAAGCTGAACTACACCATGGCTCTGAACCATGTTGCTGTGTCTATTAGAAGTCATGATACTCTGACCCTTACAGTGTGTCAGAATATGGTGTTGAATAAATAGCAACAAGATACAACTGCGCCTGTGGTACACCACAGCTAAGCTAGCTAGATAAGTGACACAGCAACAACCCCATAGTCAGTCAGTCCAGGATTTTTTCTTATTTGGCTGCTTCTTGCCTCTTGTAACATTCTCCTCTTCTCTTCTTAGCCTCTGCCATCATGTCCATAGAGGCTGCTGCGACTGGTTATATTGTCCGGTTCTAGCACAGACCAACACTAACCAACACTAACACTAAAACTCGCCCAGTAATTTCACAGCCTAGCTAACAAACTGAGCTGTTAACTGACAGCAGCTGTAGGTCGCAGCCGTTCTATCTGTCTATTTATCAGGAAAGCCTTATCCTCCAGCCCTATTTACATAACCTATAACATGTTTGTACAAAGCTCGTTCATTTCTCTTTAAACTGAATCCAGAGCTTTTAGCATGTATAGGAGTGTTGACTCATATTACAAATGGACTCTCAAAGTGCCCTTTTCAAGACAACTCTATATTGGTCTTTAGACAAGAGTGGTTGCTTACATGAATCACAGTGGCCATGGTCTCATCTGAAGGTCAGCCATACAGAGGCTGGATCAAACACGAGGTCCACACAACGCAGAGCCTTATCATTATTCACTGCCGAACCACCAAGAGAGCAGTGATGCTAAAACCCCAACATTTATTATGGCTGCCCTTGACGCTCCACACAGCCGCTATAAAGTCATTGAGCATAATAAAAATGACACAGAGGAACAACACACATCCGCAACTTTCTGGGCTCGATGCACAGGAGAGCATATGCATTTACATTAGGGTGACACTCATGCAGAGAAGCACTTAAAAGTCTTTGTTCAAGGACACGCAGGCTACAATCAAACCTTCGACCCCTCCACTTACAGGGCAATCTGCCTGACAACCGGGCCACCAGGCTACTGCACTGCTCTGAGCATGCAAACAAATGGGCATAGGACAGGGACACACACACACACAGCAAATTACCTCCCTCTAATGTCCTGTCCATTCACTTCTAGTGGCACTGTGTGTAATGAGCAATGAGCCCAATTTCTCTGGTTAAAAAAAAAAAAAAAAAAACTATCAAGCTTCCACTGAGCAGTACAAATCAAAGGCTTGGCTCGAAGCTCTGATTTGTTTTGTGGAAGCAGAACTACACCAGAAGTGTTTTTGCTTTCACTAGAGGAAATATTGATGGCATTAATTTCTGAATGTGAGGGTATGGTAATCTTGTATCTGTGACGCTATTACCAGCTGCATTTCACTTTCACTGCTGTAGTATCCTCCACTCAGCTGAGTAGAGATATTTTGATCTATGAAAACCACTCTAAAGTAAAAGCTGTGTAGTTGTTGTGGCCAAGCCTAAGAAAGACATGAGACAGAACACTGACAGCTGTCGCCTCCAGAAGTGATGATACAGCGTAACAGAAGGAAATGAGCAGGGGTACAGGTGGGTCATCACAGACTACAGACTCGATTGCTGAGAAATCTCTACCACCTTCACATCAACACCAGCAGGTCGAAGAAGATGGTAATCAACTTCAGGTGAAAGATGCCTCCAGCATCGAGACGGTGGGAACATATAAATACCTGGGTGTTCACCTTAACAGTTAACTGGACAACACAGACACTAGTACAGGACAAGAAGGGTCAGAGTCGTCTCCACTTAGTGAGGAGACCAGACTGCTACTCCCACCATGTAAGAAGGAGTGCCACCACAAGTCCTTCATTCCAACAGCTGTCAGACCAGTATCCCTTAATGACTATCTTCAGCTTGACTTTTTTTCTACATACTTCTTACTTTAATTTCTTATGAACTTTGTGTATACAAGCTGCTGTGACAAATGAATTTCCCCAGTGTAGGATCATTGAAGTCTTTCTTATCTTAGAAAATAACACTGAAGATGTGATTGGGGGTAGAGTTTCACAGTATAGAGTTTAAAAGGCACCAGGTAGGAGGAGTCTGAAGAAATGATTCCATGTTAATGGCCTTAAATTTATATAGACCATTGCTGATCTACTGACCACTTGTCACATTCACCCATGCAAATACTGATGACACAGGGTGCCTTTCAGGGTGCCGTTTGCTAATCAGGAGTGACACTTACAATTTGGTACCTTGCTCAAGGACACTGTGACTGGTCTGGGGGGGTTGGGAATCAGCGACCCTCCAATCACTTGACGAATGTCTATACTATACCACCTGAGCCACAGCTGTCCCTATGGGGAGCATAAGCATGTCTTGAAGATTTGGAAGCCACTCTAAGAACTGAAAATTAAGGGATGTATCGATTTGGACCAACTTATATGAGGTCAAAGGTTAATTATCTAGTGGCAGTTAGCAAGAGATTCACCATCAAACATTGTACCTCTTCCCCAGTGTTCAACAATCTGTCCCTCTTAACACCATTAAAAATATATTTTGTACTGTATTGAAGCTTTACTGCCAGACATACACAGTCTACATGGCAGATTAGACCTGCAAGCTGCTCCCACATTTACTGCAACTCACACCCCCTGAGAGCATCTGCTCATTAAATTCCATCTTCACAAAACTAGGGCACAATAGTTGCGAGCACATCTATACCCATTGAAACGTAAGTGTGATTCCTGAGGGCTTCATAAAGTTAACAACAGCGACAGACGGAGGGAGCGCTCTTCTCTCCTCCCGTTTTCACTGGCTACATTTGCAGCTCTGCAGAGTAATATACAGGGGGATTCACTCGCTGAGGAGAGCTGCTTTTTACTTGATGAATGCACTCGACGCTGGTAAAATGTTGTTCCTTGCAAAGCTATTGATTTTTGCTCCTGCAGCCTTGGTCCCACAAGCCCCCTGCTCTAAAATCAGGGCAGTGTAACAAAAACCTGTGGACCCACAGGAAAACATGCACAATAATAAAAAGGTAGCAAATGAAACAAAAACAACACATCCACATCACACAAGGACAAGGACATCCAGTGCACCGGCTCACATGGAACAGATTTCATTTTGGTGGTTGGGAAATAGCTGCTGTAATCCGCATTCTCCTCACCCACGTTGCGACAAAGCTTTTTCCATTTCCCGCTGTGATAATGTTGAAGCTCTTGTAATGATATGGAGCAGAAAAGGAGATCCCAAGGTGAGCACGGGGAAAGCCCATGTATCATAGCCACTGCTATCTTCCCACCCATTCACGAGCCATCAGGCCCCAGTAAAAATAAATTGCAGCACTTCACAGTTCAGCGGAGGCAAAGAGACCTTTGTGCGAAGCAAAAACTCAATCGGTGACCCAAAGTGCCGCCACTGGAAGACGAGGCTGCACACACACACAAAAGTATGTATGCACAGAAAATAAGAAGCACACAAGAGGACTCACACACAACGCCTTCCCCTGTGTTTTAACACTCAGAATGGGCGTGTAAGCCGCCACTTGATAAACTGTACCCTGCAACTTGTGAGGGCGGCAAGTAGAGAGACAGGCAGGTGGCCAATCAACCCTGCAAGCCTGCTAACAACCCAGTGAGTCAGCTAGGCATTCATCCATCCAAAGAGTAGCAATGTAAATGTCAAGGTAGCAGCCAAGGCTTGTCATTATTTCCATATCCATTGAATGAACCATACTCTTAACTATCAGCAACTGTGCTTGGGAACAAAGGTATGAATTTAGCATGACCTTATGCAGCATCTCCTTTCTTCACATTCACAGCGTACGAAGGCAGACTCCCAGGACAATACGGAGCTACAGTGCCAAGGGGCAATTTATTTTAGAGCCGGTAGACTATTCCCACCTTTGACTACATTTAAATGGACAACATAGTCCATGTTTTTTTATCTTATTCCAAAGACAACATTCCTACGAAGAATGAAACAACATTTCTACGAAGCTGTTTACATAGCTAATGAAAATGAACTACTTATAGTTCTGTTTACATGCAGCATGCATACTCTAAACTTCATAATCCAGAAACTTGTTGATATCCAAGTGTTTCATAATGTCTAGTAGTAAGCGAGTCTTCCGAACAGAAATGTGGACTTTTCTTTTGTGTGTGGATCTCCAGCCTTCTAAACTAGACTTGGCTAGTCGGTTTGTTTGCAACGCACAGAACTGTAAACGGACAAAATGCATATTCTGAATGTGCTATTCTCCAAAAACCTGAATAATATCAACATACCCCACGTCTTGTCAATAAAACCATCTATCTGGAAAAAAGGCCTAACTTGGAATATTCAAACAGAACATGCTTTGGTTTACGTGACATGTATCAAATTGAGGATATTGTCATATTCAAACTAATACTGGATGTATGTTCATGTAAACGTAGGCAGTGACCTTTGGCTCACTAACATCAGCTGTATAGCAAAATGACTGATCAACCAACTGAACCATTGTCCTATGTAGAGTCAAGTCTTTGTAGTGTTTAAAAATCTGAGTGTGATGTGATGAAAACTCCTTCTTTAGCTGTCTTTATGACAGCTGAGAAAAGATTACTTTGGAAAGAAACACTTCTATTAAGTGATCTTTACTAAAACTAACACAGACATGGGGTTTTAGCGTTGTTTAAACTGAATTCTGATACCGATGATTCTGGTAAACTTAGTCCACACAGTATTGATTCATGCAGCTGCAGCTTTTTATCTTTCACTCAAGAGCAAACCAGTACAAACATATCAGAGAAAAATACTTCATACATGTTCTAATGAGTTGTTAGAGGAGCACTCGATAGACTTTATGTCAAGTCATGTGAGTAAGATTTCTAAGTGAAAAATACAAAATCTATTTGTCTTGATTTTTGCAGAATGACAGAATGACACAGAAATGATATATAAAGTCTAAAACACAAGACGCTCACTTCATCAACTGCTCAACATACATGGATTCATCATGTGATGAAACTGGGAGCTTTGCAGAGGCGATCACACACAAATGCAAGGTTGAATTCAGCTGACAGAAATGACTGGTTTTGCTATGTATGGTAGCATAGCAACAGTTGCTAAGGCAGCTGGCTTCAGCTGTGCATTGCTGAACATAAATCCTGCAGCTCTCAGGTCAATATGAAGTGATACACCTGGTTAGCAGTGAGGACCCACTGATAAGCAATTATGACTGAATGCACTTCATACCGTGGACATGGTGAGTGAGTACAGCTTTAATGAGTTAAATTAATATTAAAGGCACCCTGTAACGACAAACAAACAATTTAAAATGATTTTAAGTCAGCTTATTGTTGTAAATCCATATTTTCTTGCTTGCAGTCTTCTTCACTTCCTTTATTAGCACATTGCTAATTTGTTGGTGCTTCTCCATAAAGGACCTTCAAGTTGTTTTGTCAAAAATGTCAAAAGACATTTGTATCATGCTGTACTTTTTTAAAGGTCCAGTGTGTATTATTTAGTGACATTTAGCAGTGACTGAATACTCCTCACCTCATCTTCCCCTTACGAGTGTGAAGAAAGACTTACAGTGGTAGCAAAATATTGTTTGAAATGTGTGAAAAGCGTGAAAGACCAGTGTTTGGTGTGTCTGTCCAGGGCTACTGTAGAAGCTATAGATGAGATGCATAAGATGTGATGTCGCCATCTTGCCAGGCCTACTTCTCCACCAACCCCAAAATGGGCAAAGATGTGGAGGCTGTTAATTCTGCATAACTTTGAGCCTTAATATAATTTGAACAGGTGAGTTGTATATAAATTCACCCTCAGTACAGTTGTCATGAACGGGGAAATTAGCTATAGAGACCAAAACATGTTTATTTCTGCTGTGAAGTTGGACATTTTAACATGGGGACTTATGGAGACAGACTCGTTCTTTAGCCAGCCTCAAGTGGACGTTTGAGTAACTGCAGTTTTTAGCACTTCCTCAATGGCTTCGCTTCACAGCAACGGAGTGTGGCACTTGGTAGAAACTTGCAGTGCAGTGCAAGCAAGGAGAGCTGTAGATATAAAAATCTCATTCTAAGTTGACAAATTTTTAGGTGATTATAAAATAATATAAACATAGTTATGATTGGACCTTTAAAATATATACATACATACATAATTCAAATTAAATGTTTTAAAGCTAAGAGGAAGACTATAGGAAGAAAAATCTCCTGCTCACTGACTAAATGCCGTTTTTATCACACTACCAGATTTTCAGTTTTATGCTCAGTGTTTTATTTGCGGTTTTTATCTCCATTACAAAATCACTGAATGTTCCTCAGCAGCCATCGGTGAAATGACGTGAGGGGGAATACCTCCTCCTCCCATTCAAAGGTCTGTGGGAGTCCTGGGTCCTTTTCTTTTTCCCATCCTCGCTGTGGGTTCCTCTGTGCGACAGCTTAATGCCCAGACTGTTGCTGGACCATTACCCAAATCCATCCCCTCAACATGGCGTGTCAGACCTCACAGACAGCGGGTGCTCGCATCTGAAAGCAGCATGTTTTTAAAGCCTTCACCGCAGGGCAGAAAGGTTTGTGCACGCCGCCGGAGAGAGGCAGTGGCATTTACACGACAGAGGGAGAAGATACTGTGGACAGCTCAAAGAAGAGCCCAGGACCAACACGCTTTTCAAATGGTTTATTAATATGAATTTAATTTCATAACCCAGTGTCCGCTCTGTTCTCTGCATCAATCCACTTTGAGATCTTTTTACTTGCCAAAAGATGAAAATCTAGTTTCTGCTTCGACATCAAATGCATCCTGAGACATCTGCACCTTCATAGTGTCCTCAAAGCGTCGCAGTCTATATTTAGAGAGACCAAAGACGCCAAGAGAACAAACAGATGCTGTTGCAGTGACAGCAATGTCAGCACAAGAGCAAGAGCGGGTTTTGTTTGCTCGTACAAACGATCCTCATTAAGTCGCACGGAGGATAAAGCAAATGGAGGAGAAGACGGGATAAGAAAAGAAGGCACGTCAAGACAAGCTCATATAAGCCAGCAGCAACTTAAATTGCCATTTGTTTTCTGAAAAGGAGTTACGACAAATTGACAGCACAATCAAAGCGCAATGGCCGTCGATGGAGAATGCAGCCATTAGTGTGTGCGCTGAGCCGAGCCAAATTGGTTATTTCAATGGCACAATTTCACAGTCAGACAAGGGAAGTGTGGCCTAATATGATATCTTAAAAGCACAAGCTATTAGAATACAAACGGAGTGCTCTCACACACCTTTCCTCTGCTCAGTACATAACATGCATTTGTTATTTCCTGAATGGGCGTGGTGCTCAACATCGTACCACAGTTCACTTCACGTTTGTTTTGTACTTTACAATGACGCACCGGTTAAACGAAATGGATGACGTCTATCATTAGCCCGTGTGTGTGCACAGCAAAGTAATTCCTGCCACAGAAGCTGCTTCTGCCTATTTCAGTTATGACATTGTACTAATTCAGTGGCTGTAGATGACCAGGCATCACATGGCACGTGGCAGCATAAACCTAAATATTATTCACCTAAATCTGCAGTTACACTCCAGCCAATGTTTTAGCGTCCTTCAGCTCATTGTTTTGGTTTCACCAGCTACAGCTTTACTGTTCTGATTCCAGACGCAGGAGGCAGCTGAAAACGCTCCCCACAACAGATAAAAGCAGAATACATTACATGTTGGGAAGAAACCCGATTCTGAATCAATGCTAATGTGACATAACTGCTGGATGAATAAATAAGCAATAAGCAACAACCAATAACAGAAAATCAGCTGTTTTCACAGATGAAAAATTAGATGAATTTGCCTTTCAGAGCTTCTGTAATTTTCTAAGTTGTATTAAAGGTTCCACAGTTTTTCAAAGTGAATGAATCTGGTAGGCAAGATAACTCTTAGTGTTAGCTTAATCTTGCAACTAATTCAGTATTAAACTTGACTAACATCAATCAGCATATTGGGCCAAAACGTTACAATAATACATATACCGAGAACTCACTTCAGCATCTCTTCAAAAGACCATTACATTGTTCTGTACTGACTTCATTCAAGCTTGTCAATCTTTGCGGATGAACCTGAAAATTATAGGTCAACGTCACTGTCAAGCCAAGCTCATCTGCACCTCGCTCTCTCATGGTGTACTTAGAATTTTCAGCAGTATGTCACATGACTATATTTGTGCCAAACAGCAGCTGTGACAGGCCAAGTCGATTTCAGGCCACAACTGATTACTAATCAATGTGCAGTCTTCTCAAACCTCCACACACATTATACACACTTTCTCCAGTCAATTGCATGTCAAATGTTCACGCCTGAGATTAGCTGCCATCTTTTCTGCGAGTCCGTCACTCATCCACCAGGGTCGCAGGGGCCGCGAGCCTCGATGGATGCTTTCCACCAGAACAGAACAGAGTGACAGTCAGTGTAAGTGGGTGATCTCGAGGTTAAGGTGCACGAACAGGGCAGATCCATGGAGGAAGCGAAGAAGCGAAGGACGCGACTTGAAGCTCGCTTGCCTCCTGGCCCACTGTCAGGGCTGGAGTGTGAACGTGAACCTTCCCTTTGACGAGATGGAGGAGATAACTCACCAGGGGATGGGATGAGGGGACAGCTGAGGAGGGATGACAAGGCCATGTGAAGGAGAAATGTCATTCATGCACCTGCACTGTAATATGCTCTTCCTTCATCATGCCTCAGCGACCCTCATTATGTGCCCACTGATTCAACTGATTCAAGAACACGGCCCCTGCTCTTCAACCAGGTCCATGCTACGTACCTAGATTAGACAATGTAAGAGGCATGATTTGTCATGCACAAATTGACTTTGTCATGCACAAATCGACTTTTTCTGTACTTTTTTTCTGTTTCTCTGCCCGTGCTGGCGTTCTTCCTCTCACCTTGTGTTCATCAGGAAGGACTGGCAGTGAGCGGAAGCTGCAGAGCCTGGTGTTGGCTACTTTCCTCTTAGCGGGGTGCGTAGATGGGGACTGGGACATCCTGGATGTCCTGTTACAGAACATTGCACATGGCAGGGGGTGTGGTAATCAGGCTCCACTCCCTAAGACTATAGAGCCCCGTTGGGAAGTACAGCCAAAAAAAAAAAAAATAGAGGAATGATTAAATGCTGGAACTTCAGAGTTTAGAGGACCGGGTGTGGGGTTATTGTTCATGTTTGCAAACTTGCAAAAGTTCAATGACAAAATACGAACACAGTATCTTTGGAGTGTGTAATTAAAACATGACACCTCTAATGATGTGCAGTGTATCATCTTGTGGCGCAGTGGTTGCTATCCCTGTGAAATTGTTACACTGTGGCACCTAATTAGAAGCTGTTACTTCAGAAATGTCAGACTTTCAAGCAGAGAGCAGACTAGTATGAAAAGTCTGAAACCTGTTCTGTGGTGTTGTCCAATCAGAGCAGAGAGTGCTGGTCTGAGCCAACGTGGATCATCGGTGGACCTGAGGCGGCCACTTGGGGAATTCCAGTACTTGTGCATTGGCTTCACTTCCCATCACCAGAGCGTGCCGCTTGGTTTGAGCATGTCTGTGAAACAAAAGAGGAATTATGTTGGTGCTGCCAGGTGGAGGTGGTGGAGATGAGCTGTATTTGTTATGCACTTTATATTTGTTTTTATGCCGGTCGTATCATTTTATTTCGACATATTTATCCCCCACACCTCGAAGGCCGGTCTATGAAGACATTGTCTTACCTGCTGTATGAGATGCTGATACCACAACAGAGGACAAAAATTTGGGCTTGCGATGAATTTTCCAGACAGGAACTGAGGTGGCAGCGCACCTGTGTTACTGCGCGCCAGGAGGAAGACCTTGTGCACATTTTCAACAAGGGGATTAGGCGTGTTTGCACATCAGATATGACACCTTGGTGCATTTCTAGAAGTATTAATTGGATGGAAGTGTTGAAGAGAGATATTGGTGATAACGAGGCGGCTCGTTAGGATCTGTCACCGCAGACAGGTGTGATGACGAGATTTACCTGCAGCACGAAAAAGGAGGAAAACTGCACGCTGAGGTTTGTTTTCATACGGCAGGATGACGCTCTGTGCAGCATGTACTGTACATCACACACGAGTATATGAAGGACTTACTGCTGCAAAACCAAATCTTAACCCTCTCTCTCTTTTTACTCTCATTATCACTCCTCTCAGGGAAGCAATTAACAGCTAGCACCCTAGCTAACGAAGTCATGGCTAATTTGAGCTTCATCTGAGATGAAGTGCTGGGGCAGCGTTATTCAGATGTGCCCTCGCTGCGCAGCTGTCAGGATGCAGGTGCCCACAGTCTCACACACATCTACTGTGTATGGCTTCAAAATCATGATTTGATCATTGTTTTATGGATTAACTCTTTGTCTGCTTAGTTGGTTTGGAATTCATTCCAATCTGTGGAAGAGCTGTTGTTTGGTTTTTGTGGCTGGATTATGAACGGGTCAAAGGTTTCTGAGCTCAGACTGTTAGGGGCACCAAAAGCTCCGGAGGATTTGATTTAATTGCAAATACGATTAAGAAAATGCAAATGTTGAGACCTGCTCTACATGAAAAGCGTCCTGAGATAACTTGTCTCACTGTATAAAGCAAAGGGAACTGATTTCAACCACTAAATTAAAAATGTAACTGAAATGAGCAGACTGTATTATCTGCTAAACCTGAGAAAGTTCCTGCCTATATCTGTAAGTTGTTACATACACATATACAATGCACAGAGAGAGACTGTGGTTTTCCTCCAAATGTGTTTATCTGCCAATGAAAAGCACTGTTAGGCTTTATATGCATCCATCTTGACGTGTCACCACTAATGAAAGAACAAATTACCATCAGAGCCACCTATTGTATTTAAGATCCGGTCAATTTTCAAAATAAAACACTCAAATGATTCACTCAATGCAAACTAATTATTAACTTATTATTAATTATGTAGCATTTTTACATATTTTGAAGCATATTAAGAAGCACCTACACCAAGGAACATGAGCAAATCCGAGCAATTTAACACTGTCTGTCGGGCAAAACGTCAGTTTACAGTATGTATCAGTTCACAACATTGTCTCAGAGCGTTAAAAACCTCCACCACAAAGAACACCTTAAAAAGAACTGAGCGGTAATCTAAGGAAGACATTTCCCGTCAGTCTCTCCAATGTCCACTCTCAACACATTCCAAATAGCTGCAGGGCAAGACTGAAATATATCTGTGTGATTCCTCAGCACTACAACAGTTAAGCTCGTGCCTCTGAACATTTATTATTGCACTGTAAGGCCAGAAATAATGTCATTTTCACCGCTGAGAGCGACACAAACAAAATGCAATTCACCTCTGTTGTATTGGGGTCGAGGCAGAAATGGAAGGGATGGATATTTCAAGACCTGGACAAATAAAGTGAGCTGACCCTTCTCCATCTGAGTCTCACAAATCTTTAAACATGTATTTGGGAAGGAGAGATAGGGACTTCGGCAGAGTAATACCAATATCCATTTTTCAAAACTCAATATGCCCACATCAGATGCTAAATTTGACCATATTTGTGCAGGGCTTCATGTTTCTGAAACAGCTTTAGGCCACCATGACATTTACTCTCAATTGAACAGCATTCTAATTACACTCTCAAACACTGAAAATGAGTCGCTTAGCTGCCAGTAAACAGAACTAAATGGAAAAAAAATCCTTTTAGAGATATTTCTTGCATCTTTTTCTTTGTAATCATCTGACGCAATTAAATATGATCTTGAGCGGACTAACTCACTGAGTGCACGGTAAGAGAAATCAACAATAAAATAATCAAAACAATGTGAAGGGAAGTAAAAAAATGAATAACATGATCTGACAGATGTACAACGTAGCCTTTATTTCTGCCAGAGCAGCATGGTGACATCTTATTCATCATATCTGAAGGGAAATGGAATTACAAGATAATCAATATGGAAAAAAGGCAAAGGAAGGCATATTGGAAGCACAATGTTGCTGGAACATCAGCCTGTGAAATTGAATTTAAGCTGCATATTCTCGTTGTAAAGTGCTCCTGTTCCCTTTCAAGTTATTATACTTGTTTACTGCCTGAAGTTTATCAGGGCGTCTTCTGTAGTAGTAGGCTGCCTTGCTGCATTGAAATCCACACTACGTGTAGTGTGTAGCACATCCTGTTTTTTCAATTAGTACACAAACGAGTCAGCATATTTTCTTGTTTTATACTAACCAGATTCAAGTGAAAACTAACCATGAACTGAGGTTAACCATCGTGTGTGGACAACCTTTTATTTCATTTGACAGCATTTGCAATCAATCAGAATGTAGCCATGCCCTAAATCATACCCTGTTTTATTGTCCATTTTTCTCTAAATGGAACCATAATTTACAAAATGAACATGACACTGTATAGGAGAAGACTTGAAACTATAGACTTAAACTCATGGGAAAATCGTTTACTGTGATAATCAAATCATGATAGGATTTTATACCTCCATTGTGGGAGAATAGTGTGCATCAACAACACAAAATCAACTTTTTTCTCTTTTGGCCGCAAAGTTTCCTGTTTGCAAAACAGCTAAACTAAAAACCTGCTTAGAATAACTACATAGCATCAACTAGGGACATGGTGCAACAGCCTAAAGTCTAAAAAACCAAAAAGGTCAGTTAAAAAGTCAGGATATCACCAAAGTCACCAGATACATCCTCTGAGCCAGATTTTGTATTCCATCCAAGAGTTTGCGACAAAAATGAAAATGTCGCAAAATTTCACATCAGTCCTCCCAATAGGTCAGCCATAACATCATGACCACTGGTCATTCATGTCGGTGATACTTGACATGTACAACCTATCTAAGCATTTTTGCAGATGAATATATATATATATGTACACCCTTTCATGGAAACAATACTCCCTGATGTCAGTGGTCTCTTTCAGAAGGATAATGTGTCCTGCCACAAAAAAATGTGCAGAAATGGTTTGAGGAACACAACAATGAGTTCAAGGTGTTGATATGGCCTCCAAAGTCTCCAGATCTCAATACAATTGAGCATCTGTGGGACGTGTTGGACAAACATAAAGTAAACACTTATTTATCATCAAATATTGATGCTTATGTATTCTTATTTTTTCCATTGCACTGAGCTGGTATTAAATCTGAACAGTCTTGTTCAGACTGTCTGTCAGACTCTTCACACTGCCTGATGAACTCACTGTGGAAGAGCACAGATTCAAGTGTGTTCTTTAAATGTGATCCGGGCCCACGAAGAGCTACAGTGTCAGAGGCATCCCTGATCAAATTAATAAAATAACAACAACTGGAAAACAAAGCACTTATTTACATGCAAGCCTGCCTCGCAGGCATTAAGCAAACACTAATTAAATCAATCACCACCAACCCTGTTGATTGAATCAATGGCTGAGCTGTGATAGAGAATAATTAGATCAGTTTCTTTGGTAGCAGCTGTCAACAATAAACTTTAGTCCATGTCAGTGACAGTGAAGAATCTCTAACAATCTGGAGTAAAGAAGCACAACACCATGTGAAGTTTGTGAGGTGCTCTTTTTGGCAGACGTTTATTGATACCTGTTTTTTCTACAGATTCAATTAGATTCAATTAAATTTCTTAATTCTATGAAGTTAATGTGATACAATATAAAGTATAAAATGTAATATGTTTGGTGCAGCAATCTAACAGGATGATGGACAATTTGTATCATCTAAATTGACTGTAACTCTAATTATACACAATAATGGTAAATTTATTCAATTACACACATAATCAAATATTATGTAAAATTGACACTTTTTATTACTAATGTTGGACTACTGTAATGTTTATAATGTGTGGAGTGAGTTGTCACATTACACACTGTCTTTCAGCCCTTTATTTCACCAAGCTCTCGCCAACAACTAAAAGTTAGTCCCCGATTTACTCTTGCCTGGCAGCCTCTGCCATTATGTCCATATAGTCTCCTGAGTCGGGTTACTTTGCCTCCTCCATTTACTCAGCTCTGGTTCTGGCATGACACTTGTTGTTGCATGTAGAATGACATCAAGTCAGGAGTAAGATGGTCATACATTCCCTGTCAACCATTTTAGTGTATTTGACTGGAAATGCTAAGAAGAGCTGTTGTTCTGCTGCCACCTAAACTATATGAATGAATATGAATAGTACGCCTCATCATTAGAATATTGTAATAAACACAATTATCAGCAGTTCTGGATGTAAAATCAAATTTCATGATGCAGAGAAGAATCCTGTGAAAAGGGATCCAATAAAATCACAGGAAATCCTTCAACCCAAATGAAGATTTACATAGTGATTTAAAACTTCCTCCACTGCCAGGAAACAATTACTCCATTTACTTTTTGTGCTGAAAGCACTCAGATCGAAATATCCGGCATTACTTTTTAATCGCACTGTGCAAAATTCCCTGCGACTAATGGAGATGACCTCTGTCCTAAATCAGTCCATCCTACAGCCCTGGTTACAGTTGATTAAAAAAAAAACCTCTTCATCATGTTTATAAAAGAAATGTCTAAAGGAGTCCTTAACATCTATCTGAATGTCTTTGAGGCTGTGGAAGTGTAGTAGAAGTGGACACTGGGGTGCTATCAGGATAAAGGCCTAGGGCAATTGTCCCTGCTGCCCCTTCATACACCCTTGTTTCACACACAGGGCATTCAAATGGATCTGAGATGAACCCCCCCATGCAGCCAAGCAGCTCTTGTGCCTTCTAGTCCATCCTTTATCCTTTTTTCTGTTTTAATTGTGTTGGTGCTCGGAGACATGGAGAAAGTAGATCATGTCAGGCCGGATTAGCATGATTCGTTTGAAATTTTGATTTAGCTAATTAAATGTTATAGCGACCTTTATTTCTCATATACTGCTGATAGAGAAGGGGGCGGGGGGTGGCGGAAAGTGACAACCTCTATCATCGTGTCACCTGGGACCAAGTGAAGCTGAGGAGCGTGTATTGTGTTGGTGGGGGTGGGTAGAAGATGTTGAAAAGGACAGAGGAAATTCTAATGTGTCTGCTGGATTCAGACAATGTGCTCGAAAACAGATTTATTTGACAGTCTTGAACAGATGCGCAAACACATCCTGCCGTAAATGTTTCATTCTGACATTGATCAGGGCTACTGATGCAGCTGCAGGATTTGAAAAGAACCGGCATGTGGAATAAACTTTGACTCTGTGGGTTGTTTTCTGAGGACCTTTGGAGGTCCAGTCGCTGTTGTGTTCCTCAAACCATTCCTGAACCAGTTTTGCTTAATGGCAGGGCACAAAGACACCACTGAGATTAGGGAACACTGTTCCCTTGAATGTACATGGTCTGCAACAATACTTAGAAAAGTAGTACCTGCCAAAGAAACATCCACATGAATGGCAGGACCCAAGGTTTCCCAGCAGGACATTGTCCAAGGGATCACACTGGCTCCGTGTGCTTGCCTTCTTCCTGTAGTGCATCATGGTGGCATGTGTTCCACAGGTAGTTGATGCACATGCATTCAGCCATCCATGTGATGTAAAAGAAGGTCACTTTCTTCCGTTGCTCCGTGGTCCAGTTCTGATGCTCACATGCCCCGACACCCCGACTGGTCTGCAGCTACGCAGTCCCAAACAAACTGCGATGCGCTGTGTGTTCACACCTTTCTATCAGAACCATCGGACCACACAAGCCAGCCTTCACTCTCCATGTGCATCAGTGAGCCTTGACTGCCCATGACCCTGTCAACAGTTCATCGCTCTTCCTTCCTTGGACCACTTTTGAGAGGTACTGACCACTGCAGACTGGGAACATCCCACAAGATGCTCTGACCCAGTTGTCTAGCCATCACAGTTTGGCTCGTGTCAAAGTCACTCAAGTCCTTAGGCTTGCCCATTTTCCCTTGAAACAAATTGTTCACTTGCTCACAATATATCCTACCCACTGGTGCCCTGATAATGAGTGTTATTCACAGAAATGTAAAGAGTGTAAGGCTGTGTCTTTATATGTTGAACAAGATTACCCATGGTCTCCTCAGTGCTGATATTAAACCGTCATCTGAAGATCAACTTGTTGTTTGTTGTGTATATTAAACTGTTCTTCTCCTGGTTCAGGTGATGGTACCTGTCACACAGACACAGGATATTTAAATTTGCTCCTTGAGATTGATGTTAGATTGGCCCTGAAATGCCAGTTATTTTTTCCAAACAGGCCTTTTTCACACAGCAGACATGTTGACACATCACAGTAGGAAAAGCACCAAGTAAATAATAAAATGAATGACGGCTGAATTTCATTCAGCTGCTTGAGTTTCAGGGTCCTGATATTGTGCATGCTGGTTTATTGTCACATTGTTTTACTGGGGTACTTGGAAAACATTGTTTTCTCGTGCACAGGGCAATTTTGAGGTTTCTGGCTTCTATAACACGTCTTCTTCCAGTCTAGAGGGAAGAAAACACCCAAAATACACATTTAAATGTTTATTTTACAAGCCTTTGTCCATTTGCATTTATTGATTTCTCCTTAAGTCACCAAAGGTTAACATTAGATGATTCCCATTTGCATGTTTAAATACAAAATGTTGGATGTCATATGTAAATAATAATCTGGAGATGTTTCATGGTGATATCTGTTAGTGACATTTTTTCAGGCCATCGTACCCTGAACCCTGCTCAGTTTAATGCCCTCGCTTGCATGCTTGCTAATGCTTCACTTGGTTTGACCACTAGCTTTCTGACTTTGGATCAGTGGTTCTTAACAACCAACCATTTCATTCATAAAATAGTGATTTTCTGACTTTTCTGAATTTTCTGTGGGAAAAATGACAGCACAGACTTGTTAATAAAGTATGGTAAGTATGCTATCATGATTTCAGGTAACATCGTGTGCAAATCTAATTTTGACTATGTCAGAGCAGACAAAGCATCTTGCACCCTCTGTGATTAACTCTGTCATTTATTGAGTTTCCTGATGCCAACATAGCACATAAATGACGACTTGCTAAATTAGTTACCTGATATTTAACTGCTGTTAACTGAATCTGCTGTTAGCACCCAGACTGGTCTAGGTTTGATGCCATCTGAGGGGTTATGGGGAGGCAAGCTCTCTGAGACCAAAAGGGAATAATGTTACAGAACGGATGTAAGTTTTACAAACTTTCATGATGTAAAGATTGCTAAGTAACAAACCGCCAAACTGTTGTTGGCTCAGTGACCTGAGTATCCAATTGACCTGATCAGCACCTGGATGCCAGGAGCCAAACCCGGCAAGAAAACCACCTCGGTTACTTTATTATTAGCTACTTTATTCCCTGCCGAACTGGCCACCGCTGGTAGACACTGACGCTAGATCACAGTGCTAACTGCAATGAAATCAGTGGGGTGTAACACACACTTGTAATTGCACCAAACGATATCCATGATAAGTCCCTCCCAATCTACCTGTTTTTACAGGAAAAGCGTAAAAATGAGGAAGCAAACAGCACTCTACTTCCTGTTTCATGGGGACTTTTAAAGAGTTTGAATAGCACGGTCCGTTGGCATTCATTAAAACTTGTCACCATAATGATACTAGAGGTCAGGACACCTTTAACGCTGACAGGACAGACCAATCATGTGGTCTTTCATTAGGTATCCCTCTTGTAGGTCACCCTGATTTATCACCCCTGTGACAAAAATAACTCTGAGTTTCAGATGCATAATCCAATCAACCAAGTGTCTTTGACAATATTCTAACCACTTCCCAGACAGTAAATTATTGATGTCCAAACAAACACAAGAAACAATGTGCCCAATTAATATTTTACAACTTTGTGGAGTCACCTTTGTTGGCCTATTTCCTGGGCGACACGAGGACGTTTGGATCAGTTTAGAGGTTGTGATCGGGAATCGCACCTCCCTGCTGAGAATTCAGAAAGAAGGGCAGTGTCTATTAATGGCCAACCCAGATGTCTGGAAACGGAGCAAAACAACCTAAATCTGTACCGGCAGACGTCCGGTGGGGGCGATCGTCTAGACAGTGTCTCAAGTGCTGCACCGAAGCACATCTTAAGTACCACACTGCCTCAAACTACCTTTCACCTTCAGCTGCGTTCATGTATGTTGGTATGACTGACAGCTGTCATCGCACCTCACATGCTCAGCATGGCCTCTAGGTGAGTCTGACCAATGTGTAAATGAGAGACTGATTTGATGTGACAGATTATTGATACTTCTTTTGTTCTCCCACATCAGGAGAGGTCAGAGCATGAGGTCAGCTCTGGCCTGCTATAGGGACTTTCTCCCAAAAACAGGCCATCACTTCAAGGACAGCCGCTGTGCTAGGCTGTCAAACAGCTCCTAACCAGCTACACACACACATACACTCTGCAGGGAAAAAGTGATCCTTGTAATGGACTTGTTGCACAGCAGACATTTTAACTTGTCACAGCAGGAAAAACTGGTGGATTTAATAGCTGTAACGTCGGCCCAGTTTCAGATTGCAACACTCCCAGTCAGTCCCACATTTACTCTTGTCCGGAGGCATCTTGCTCGGTCACTCTGTCTTCTTCTGTCTTAGCTTCCTCCATTAACGTCCCCTTTGGTCTTTTTTGCCTCTGTCATTTTGTCCATAGAGGCTGCTGAGCCCAGTTACATCACCCACTTGCCCAGTTTCAGTTCTGGCACGACTCCGGCTCCACTTCCTTTCAGCATTCCTCAACTCCCTGGGACTAAAACATCCTCTTCTAGGTGGTCCAAAACACCTGTGGTACAAACACTAACTCCTGGTGCTCTGAGATCACAGTTACAGGCAGCCCGGCTAACAAACTGAGCTAACAATGGCTAACAGTAGCTACAGATGGCAGGAGATTATTTTACTGTCCAAACTCCTTAAATCTGACGACATCAGAGAGAAAACTAGAAAACAGTTTTTTAGTTACATAGTGCAGAAACAGTTTGACAGAGACAGCACTGACCTGATTACACATTATGGTAGCATCAGCATGATATAAAATCTGTTATTTTAGAGGCAGAAAAGTTAAACGATGTTGCTTTAAGTGTTCCAGAAACAGTGACAGTCAAACAAAACAGCAGGACCTCCTCTAAGGAGAATGCAGTTATTATTACACCACTTGTGAGTTTCCAGCAGTGACATGTCAAAATGTCTGCTGTGAGACCAGTCCATTTATAATTATAATGAGCATAAGGTTGCTGTCTGATGAAAACCATGTATCTCCCCTTTTAAAGATGCAGTACTGGCAAGTGCATATTCTCTTCCATCTGCGGTCAGCAGTAAGAATTTCAATGGCCAGTAAAAAAAAATGTGATTAACGTTTCAGGGATAGACATCGAGCTCTGTGATCTCTCTGAACCCGAGTCACACTGATTAACCTGGATTATGCTGATTTCAGTCTCATATAGTAAAACAGCTTTAATTAGACCAATGTTTGTCAAACGTTTTATACCATGTACCACCTCAGAAAACTATTTTGACAGAGATTAAAAACTTCCTGTTTGGAGTTGCAGTGTTTTTGAACCATTCACCAACTTTACTATCTCATGTCAACATACACACATTTTATGGAATGCAAAACTTATTTTAAATTACATTTGAGCAATCCACTAGTTTAATTCCATTGATGCTGTAGGTGGTTTGTTATGTTAAAAATTATTATTATCAGTCAATGTTGGTAAATGGCAAGATGAGCATGAGCACTTTTTTCTATAGATTCATTGACTTTATGTGTTCAACACTTTGATAGAGATTCACATTCAAATTAGAGAACTCACAATCCTCTCATTAGTCTCTCGGTGATGTTCATTTATTTACAGATTCTCGGATAAAACGCAGCGAGACGTCTGCATGAGACTGAAAATAACTGCAGCACAAAGTTCATTTGGTTGTTTTTGTTGGTTTTCATTTCTGTTGCTGCTCAAAGCATTTCATATTTTAATGATTTTTTTTTTTTTTAAATGTCAACCCTGAAGTCGGGTTTGCCAACATTGTCTGGCGTCCGGCAGACGGATCACATCCAGCTGGATTATCTTCTCATTGAAACACCTGATGCTGTGCTGGCAGCTGCTTCAGTGATGAGGATGCAATAAAAAAAATATTAAATTTAAAAATTACCACAATCACGAGGGGTTTCTGCTGGCTGGCTTTGGAGAGAGAATGAGAAATGTGCATTTAAATGTTAGCATAATTAAAAAGTCCTTTTCACATATCCTGCCAAAGCTCACCAAAACAAACTGAGCTGACTCTCAGATTCGACTTTCTGCTCTTTAAATACAAACAGTATTTATGTGGATGTTTAAAGGCATTGATATAGCACTTTTATCCAAAGTGATGTACAGTCTGCCTCTCATTCACACATCCTCACACACAATGACAGCCAGCAACCATGCGAGACAAGAGCCCGAGCATCGGGAGCAATTTGGGGTTCAGTGTCTTGCTCAAGGACACTCTGACACGTGGACCGGAGGAGCCGGCGAGGACGGAACCACCAACCCTGCGATTAGTGGATGACTGCTCTGCCCACTGAGCCACAGCCGGATTTTGATAGACTTGATCGCTGCAGGATGGACGACAGAATGCCATACGTGAAGGAAACACAGCTGGGTGTAGCTGAGGAATGAAGTTACAGCTGGTCACCCACGGACCTTGAATCATTACACAATTTTGAACGATAGGCTGTGTTGTATTATAAAACAGGGAGGATGGGAGTTTGCCTTATTCGGCTGTTCATTTGCTGATCAAAAGAATATGGTGGAAACAGGCTGAAAAAAATCACGAACAGTCACATTAGAGCCACACCTACTATCGAGTGTGTTCGGTGAGATGAGCTGGTCTAGAGTACAGCTAATGGTTAGCCAGTTAGCCACGTAGCTAACTTGTGTGTAGGAAGAAGTATTCAGATTTTCAGAAAGTAAAAGTCCAAATACAGCAACTTAAAAAGAAGTCAAAGTTCTCCATTCATGATCTTACTTAAAGGACCTGTGTGTGGGATTTAGTGGTATCTAGTGGTGTAGTTGCAGATTGCAACCCCTTCCACTCACCCTCCTATTCCAAATGTGTAGAACAGCTGCCTAAAACACGTTAAAAAAAGCCCTATGTAGAGCCAGACGTCCAGTGGGGGCGATCGTCTAGATCCAGAACATGGTGGGTCAAAATGGTGGACTCCATGGAAGAAGACTCATTGTAAGGTAACAAAAACATAATGATTCTTGTTTCAAGGTGATTATACACTAAAGAAAACAGTACATGTGACCCTAAATCTGACACACTGGACCTTTAAGTAAAATGACAATAGCATTAAAAATGTAGTCAAATCTTTTGTAATTTAAAAACTAAAGCTGTCAGAGAAATATAGAGGACTAAAAAGTACAATGTTTCCCTCTAAAATATAGTACCTCAAAATCTAACTTCAGTACAGTAAGGTAAAAGGTTCCTGGCTGTTCGAGTCTAAGTGGACAGCGCTGATGCCAGAAACAGTATTTCACTAAAGTGCAGTTCTTGCATTGTGCAGAGCTTCATAAATGCCTATATTATCAGGGGGAGTGGCAATCTCTAGATGGATGTCAACTTGAGGTCAGTACCGCTCATTTGACCTTTAAACTCAGTCCTGCCCCATGTTATTCTCGGGAGAATTGACTGGGCCAGTTGAACCATGTGTATGTTTCTCTTGTCAATGAATTACTAGACAATCCCCCACTCCTGTATTCACGACTCACTGCACCAGTGGACTTTAACTGAACGCTACATCACTCACTGTCCAGCTCCCAAGAGACTGTCAGCTGTGTCAGGAGACGTGATTTAGGGGATTTAAAGACAAAGATTAGGCAGCTTGTGACATCAATGAGGTTACTCAACACAATTAGAAAATACTATCCATTACCTTCCTGAAAAATGTCGATTTGAACATGGACCGTGAATTGCTTTGAATTTGCCATTTTGTGTGTTCATGTTTGATGTAATGTGTTAAGATTTGGAAACACTGCTTTAAAATATCAGTAACATTAATTTAGAACACTTAAGCGAAGGACTGGTATTCATTCACCAAGTCTTTATGAAGTGTGTTCAGACTGTGCACAAAGTCACTTGGGTTAGGGGCTGCCATGAATGGGAGTTTTGAGATCTATACGATCATGCTTTGCTAGCTAGCTGGTGAGTTTGAATAAAATGATCATCATTTAGCAAATTTTTGGCTAATGTTACCGGCACAGCATTACCATTCATTTGAAGGTGTGCTTGTGACCACCCTTCAATTTATGTCTGATATTTATTTTCCTTTTTATACCAACTCCTTCATGGTAGTATCTGGCTCTCTAGCAACTATGGTAATCTTTGCATGCAGCTAGGGTCGCAAGAGCATGAAATCTGCAAGAATCCATCTTGTCCAGCTGTAAGCTATGAACTTGTGTCCAAACTACAGTAATTTGGACAGGATAGCATTCTATGGGGAACTGCTGGCAGGTACAGGCATGGTTTAATGCGTTGTATTAACAATGGCGGCTACTAGAGTTTAGCATAGATGTAGCATCAGTTTTATCTGAACTGAAGACTGTTTTTCAAAGCACTGAAGCCTTTCCAATGCATATCCTTCAGTAAGATTATGACTATGTTATATGTAACTGGTTGAAGTTTGCCTAATTATGTGTTATGATACATTTTTTTAGTGAGTGATAGATGATTACAGTTGTGTGACATTACACGGGCAAAAAACTCAATGCTTGGTAGTGCTGCCTTAAAGGCCACACAATGTGTCAGTAAAACCAGCCTTCAGATGACCTCTCTCTGACCGACCCCGCTCACTGGCTGCTAATCAACTTCGACTGACCTTGCCTCCCCATAACCCTTGGATGGCGTCATGCTCCATTCGCCAGGTGACCAAGCATGAAATGATTATTGGGTTCCAAACTGTGAGAGCTGGCATTCTGCTGAGCCTCTTGTGCTGGCAGGCCAGTTTGGTTACTGGCATAAATCAGGTGAAGGGAGCGGAGCGAAAGGGGGACTATTATCCAGATGCCATCTATTTTTAGATTGATGGAGGAAGAGATCAGATATAAAGATGGAGGGAGATAGCGACTTATTTACACAGAAACAAAGAGAGCCTGACACAGAGAGGAAGATGGAAAAACTGAGATTAAAAGGAATGTGAAAGAAGCAAAGAACAACGGAATGAGAAACAGAGGGGAGGAAGACGTGTAGGGGGGTTCAAAGGCTTAATGACCATTTGCACAGCTCATTGGTCAGGAAGAACAACCTTGGCAACCTTGACGCAGCCCAGGAAAAGCTATCCATATATCTGGCACTTTACAAGCTGCATTAGCTACCTTATCCAGCTGTATTACCTGCCCGCCATTGACATGCATCATCAGTCCTGGCCGCCCGCATCATCATCCCGAGACAGATGCCTCCCATAGTACTTAGAAGCAGCTGTCAGCCACAGAAATGGCTGCCTACATTTATGAGCAAGGACAGCCTCATAACGCAGTCATGCCATACGCCAAATCCCTAAAGCACGAGTCGTTATGCTTTATAATCCATAGTACAGATATATTTGATATGATTATTATACTGTATATGAGAATATAACATCTGTATCACACATGTAGGCAAACTGTATATGCTTTAATAATGGGAAACTCCTAAACAACCTCAAATCAAAATCAAATTTTATTTGTATAGCCCAAAGTCACAAAACACATTTTGCCGCAGAGGGCTTTACAATCTGTACAGGGAGTGACACCCTCTGTCCTTAGACCCTCGGTTCCAACCGCAACTAAATGCAGAAATTAGCTCCCCACGTTAGCTTTTATAGCTGACTGCATGGGCTAACTGTACTTTTGAGGCAACATGCCGGCCAACCAATTAGCTCGACTAGTTTTCCAATATCCTTAGAAGATGATGTCAACAAACCGGCATGCACTGATCTCCCTATGCCATAGCGGCAATAGCTAATCCAGGAAACTAGACAAGGGTTTATGATAATTACTGCAAAACTAAACATTTATTTTGAAAGTTTTAGGAAGCTTGCTCTGCTTGCCCAGATATTCTTTGTTTTCTTAATTCAGTTCAGTTCAGTTTAAATTATATAGCACCAGATCATAACTTCAGTTACCTCATTCTTCAGTTACACGCTTTTCATACAGATCAGGTCTACTCTTTAGAATATTATTTACAGAGGCCAACAGTCCCACCATGATCAAGCACTTGGCAACAGCGGCGAGGAAAGACTTCCTTTTGACAGACAGAAACCTCAGAACAGACCCAAGCTCATTGGTGGACGGTCATCCACCACGACTGGTTGAGTTAAAGAGAGAGGGGCAGATAGCGAGAGAGGGGGGGATAAACAGATAAATGGAGAGAGATAGAGAGACACAGCAGCAGCAAATCATTAACTAACTATAAACTGTAATGGAGATATGGGAACAATAATGACAGTAATAATATATGTAGTGGACTTCATGTTGTGTGTTAAGTGTTAAGTGCAGGAGCACCAAAAACTGCAGTTCCTTAAACAGCCAATTGAGGCAGGCTACATTAAGGCTTAAAGCAGAGTTAACAGCTTGGCCGCAGCTTGAAAGGTGAGGACCGTTACGAGTGGCTTGTTTGAACAACCTGGTTTGTGCAACTCTTAACATCTTAGCCCATTTATAGATTACTGGGGAAGCAGGACTGACAAGATGAAAACAGCAAGAGCCACTACAGTCTGAGCTTCACAGTGGCTCTGCATGACATCAGAGACTCTGTCCATGTTTTATACAGTCTATGGGCTACCCTTAAGATTAGCCTTGTAGCCATTATTTGTAGTCAGTATTAGCTACTTTTGCAATGTTAAGGATTTATTTTGTTTCTTGTTTCAGCAAGTGTAACAAGATACAACAAACTGTGCATGGCTGCCTTTCAGTTTGCAGAATGAAATGTACTAGTGTTAATACTGGACTTGATATAGATATAGATTCTAGTGTTAGAGGCTTTGGGAGACAGTGTAAGATTTTTTACACTTGATCACATGAACGTATGTTAAACGTGGGTTAGAAAATACCCAAATGTCCTTTGAAATGTGCTCAAACATGTTACATTCAAACACAGTTATCACATACAAATACAGTTATCAGCACTCTGTAAGCTAATCAATTGCTCACTGGTAGGGTGCGTTTTCCATTTCTTCAGAATGACTTGGCTCTCTGACTGCAGTGCCATTTTAACCCTGTTCCTCACAATGAATATGACCTTCATATAATGAGCTTTCCCGTTTATGCAACACGGAGCTGTGCCATCAGTCAGTTTTCGCTTAGCCACGCTGTCTGGTACACCATCAGGCGCTATAACAGAGCAGGTGCTGGGGTCTCAGAGCTGTGATTGTGTTTTGAACAGGGTATTTCCTCAAGGCTCCCCTCCCCACTGCTCTCTCTCTCTCTCCGTCTGAGCAGCTGGACGTTTCCATGCTCGCCTGATTAAAATAGAAATGCTGTCGTCATGCGTTTCGCTTTATTTATATATAAAGCTTAGAGTCATTTATCGAGGCTTTCACAGAGAGCATTTAAATGCCGTGTCGAAAATAGGGTGAGGCGAATCTGGGTAAAAGCCATTAATCATTATTGATTATTTATTTAGTAAATCTCACCTAGAGTACAGTCAGATCACAGAGGAGAAAACATGCAAACAATTTGCATAAAAACAAATTACAGTTGGTGCAGAGATCCACAGGAAACACTTTATGCACATACTAGACTTGTTGTGAAAGTTGAGTCTTACCATGTTGTCTTTTTTAGTTTCCTTTGGAGAAACACAATGAGTCCTGTCAGTCCACACTCCAGTTCTTCTTCCTCTGCGTTACTGAAGTACGTAGCTGCAAAGGATGTGTTTGCTGTCCCCCAGCAGTTCATACTGGTCTTGTTAAAATCTTGTTATAGTTGGCTCATGATGTATTAAGAGAACTGGCAATTTGTTTCAGTGGCCGATGTCTGTGAAACTGTTGACACCTCAAACTGCAAACACTGTACTGTAATACTGTTTATATTATGAAGTACTTAAACTACTTATATGTGCATTGCGTTCAAGTCATTAGCTTAGCATAAAGACTTGAACAGGAAAACTACTTGCCGAGCATGTTGAAAAAAATATTTTTTTCCAGAAAACAATGCTTTATGATAAGGCTGTGAAACATATGACCCACGGGCTAGAAGTGGCCCAGCAGACGGTCCATCACAGCCCACTGGATGACTTTGGAAGTGTGAAAATCGCAGAGGAATCCATCCATTCAACTATTCTCCATAACCCCTTTTTCTTATCAGGGTCTCTATGGGGGCTGGAGCAGATCCCAGCTGACATTAGGCAAGAGGCAGGGTCATCGGTTCATCACAGGGCTGACACACAGAGACAAATGACCATTCACACTCGCATACAGACCTACAGGCAATTTAGAGTCACCAATTAAGCTGCATGTTTTTGGACTGTGGGAATAAGGCTGGAGTACCCAGGAAGAAGCCACACGGTCACGGAGAGCCCACGTGCATGCAAGTGCACAGAAAGGTGATCAAATAAGCTGTAACACCGCTTACCTGCCAGTGTTCACGTTGTCAAATTATGTGCAACTTCCCAGTATAATTTCAATTTGAAAGTAAACCTACTTACCTATTTAAATGATGTTTTATATTGATCTTTTATTTGTTCCTTGTCCTTTTCACACCCCTGGGATCACAGCTACTAAGGTTTAAATTGTCAAACACTCCAACACAATAATTTGATAGAATACACAAATGTAATTACAGTCAGATCTATTTGTGCCCTATTGATGGGGCAGTGATGGGGCAGAGCCTATTAATCTACATATTCACAGTCAGATTTTTTTCTGTTTGTTTGGCAGCTGTCCTTCCTGCATTTGGCAGCTGTAACCATGTTGCTTTTAGCCTAAATTATTTGTGTTTTTTTTTCTCTGCTTTGGGCTGCACATGCTGCCAACGCTTGCAAATGATTGGATTGTAAAACCAAGGGTTGACTTGACTGGTTGATAACGGCCGTCAGTTGACCTCTTAGCCAGATCCTGGATGTTAGGCTTAGCGAAGCCAGATAATATCATGGCACCAGTCGGTGGGTGACATATAGATCAGAACACAGTTCATCAGTGTGAGTTACAGGGTTAAAGGTTGCTAATGTCTTGCAACCAGCTACCACAGCACACCTTCAGAGGTCTAGTGGTGTCTTGGAGTCGTATTTTGATGGGTCAGAGATGTTTTGGTGGCAAAGGGGGACCTAAACATTATGCAGGTGCTCGTAATGTTATGGCTGATGAGTGCATTGATCTTCGTAGGCCACTGGAGTTTTGCCATCACTGTGACGTTGCCGGGCAACCAGTGGAGACTCCAGGAAGCTAAGCTTAGGTAACTAGCTGCTGGTGGTAGCTCCTTGACAGTTTCAAGAGTGGTATCGATCTTCTTATTTAACTCTCAGCAAGAAAAGGACTTGTGAATGTAAAACTACCCTAAACTAAGTGTCCTCTCAGGTGGCCACTATTGGCTCTGAGCTGCACGTTGGATATTTTGTATGATGCATTCCTGCAATTTGTACAGATGATACTACATGTAATTGATTTTCTCATAATTATCACACTGCCTTTATTTCCACCTCTCTTCCACATACTTTTCAACCATACCAACCGTTCTTATATCTCTCATAATGATTAAGCAGAACTGCAGCGTTCCAGCCATTAAGCAGTTGAAGCTAATGTTTGCTGGAGATATTATCCTCCCTTTATTTCTGCCTCTGCGCCCCACAAAGTGTATTTTGACGGCAGCCAAACTGTGTTCAGTGATATGTTCGGTGATTACTATTGGACGGCAGTTGTAATGTAGCATAAAGAGGCCCTTTCCTGCCTCGATTTTTGCCAGGGGCCATTTGTTATGTTGCCTCATGCACCACCTGTTCTGAAATAAATAAAACATACTGCCACGTCAGCCCACTGCTGCCTATAACTTAGTAAAATAAAATAAATGAATATATATATGTGTGTATATATATATATATATACACACACACAGAATGCTGGTATGGTGGAGAATTCTATAGCGTTGAAAAACAAGGTGAGAGATGCAAAATGGTCTGTTGAAAAAGCTGCTGCGGCTTCAAGACAAATTTTAGAAGTGAGATTGACAAATTCAAAGTGTTCTTCTGGTAATTTGTTGTTCTTTCAGCCTGGATTTAAAAAAAAAAAAACAGTTCTTTGGTTCAGAGATAAAGCAGCATATTTCATCTTGTGCAGTGTGCAGCCAGAGGAAATGGGTTGCATCATAATGTTCTGTGTCAACACTGTATATGGAACTCTTTTCTCCATTTCTGTGCAGTTTCTTATGTTTTATTCACTCCTCTCTCCGCGCAGGCAGTTGAAGGGACTGTGTTTTTGATACGCAGCACCTCATGTGTTCGGCTTTGGGAACCCCTTTGTGCCAGGCCTCTCTGATGTTTTAGCGTTGCCTGATATTATTTGGCTTTAATCCATTATAATTTCAGACGCACTCTGAGACCCATCGCCGGAGTTGTGAGTCCTCATTAGAAGATAATAATATCCAGCTGGCCCCTCTCGATGCCTACCAATGAGCCCAAGGCTTATCGACAAGGCAAAAAAAAAAAAAGGTGCTGCTGCTTTTGACTCTGGGCCAGACATCAGAGAGAGAGAGAGGGTGTTGAATATGGGAAAAGAAAAAGGGGGTCACATAAAGTCCCGAATGAAACTGAAAAATAAAATGAAGCAAGTATATGGCCACAAAGAGGAAACTGAATCCCTGTCTAACATTTCATCTCGTCATGTCGGTGCTGTTTACTCAGAATGTGACAAATGGTTGCACTGCAGTTCATGGGCAACGCTGCAGGAATGAATACACAGACTTCTGACCAAACGTTGACCTCGTATTCAAAACCTTTTCTGAAAACTGAAGAAAAAAATCTGTAATCATAAAAAAAAAAAAAAAAATCAAAATCCTTGCAGTGCTTTTAATTTGTGGACAGTGCTTCATTTTCATGTGTCAAAGTGAATCTGCAGGACAAACATCTTCCAATACAACCAAACCAGCATCTGTAACACTGCAAACGAGTGAATCAATCGATCAGACGTTATTTGTATAACTCGTTTCATACAAACAGAACGTAAAAAAGGGTATAAAACAATTCACAAATAGGTCACTTTATGGCTCCGTCTATGAGGGTAGTGATCATCATATCAATCGTAATCCCGTCACATTGAACATTAATCATGAAATGTGCATTCAGTTGTACTAATATCTCAGTTTAATGGCCAGTGTTGTCCTCTTTCCAGCTGATGTCTTTGCCACAGTTTTTGGTCCAGCTATGCATAATGAGAATATTTCATTCTGATACTTTAGCATTGCTTTTGTGCATTTGTACTGTGCAGTACTTAACCGTTTTTTTATAATGTCAGAACAGAAATGAACAACATATGAACATGGATGATGGATGATGACACGCTGTATTCAGATCTACAACCGTCACGTGTAAAGAAAGAAGTGTTGCTAACCCTGACACAGTCAGTGCTCCACCTGTCACGGTAAGAAACACTCGCGTTGACTCATCTCTAATGAATATTCATGCTTCATGGTTGCGCTGTGTTTGTGCTGATGAAGGCCTTTCCAGTGGCAATGTCAAGGTTGCCGGCCAGATGTACAGATGCGTCCGCTGAATGTGTTGGCAGAGTGTGAGACTGAAAGAACAGATATGCACTTTTTCACTCGTCACATGGTGCCAAAAAACCTGTCTAAAATATAACTCCTATCAAATATTCAAATAAGAGCCGATGAATTTTTAAAGGGACTTCAATGAATCCTCTGCCTTTCAGTTTTGTAAATCTTGCTGCTAATATATGTTACATTAAAAGAAATTAATTAGCCCAAAAAACATATAAACCAGACAACCCTAACCCCGAGTTGTTTGTAATTAAAGCAATATTGTATATTGATGTTTTCTTAACATAAAAATATGACAATAGCTGCTAAATTACTGCTTAATTAAGACATTGTGATGTTTTACAGAAGACAATTAGTGCCAGATGTGAAAAATTAAAGTAAAAAAAAAATCTCTGATTGAAATCCTCTATTCTGAGTTTTGTTTTGTGCTTTTTTTTTTTTACTTTAAATTCAAATACATTTTTAAAAAGATGTTTTAACATTTTAACCTGAATGTTCCCATGTTCAAATTGCTGCTGACAGAACTGAAATGCCGCTCATAAGTACTTCTGCTTCTTTTTCAAAGTCTTCATATTGGCAGTTTAATTAGAAGGATCAAGAAATTCAACATATCCACAACTATAGTTTTTAGTGAGTTCTGCAGCTACTGTAGTTTCTCTTTTACAGTTGGAAGAGGGACTGAGGTGACTGGGTATTCAGTTTATTTGTTTGCAGCGTCACTGCTCAATGCCAGTAAACCCTGCACATTGAAACTTCCAATATACAATCAGCATTTGTAAATTGTTCCCAAACAACATGTAAATCCTAAATCCTGTCTGATCACTGTAATTATTATTATTATAAATGATCTACTAAGTAAGCAAAACACTTGAGTCTCATGCTGAAAAAACAAGAAAGAAAGAGACACAACAGGACAAACATGAATGTGAAACAGTGGAAATTAAATGGGAGGTAGCTGTAGTATTTGGTTAAATGGTACATCTTCCATTTCTTCCAATCTACAGTCAAGATTTTGTGTCATTTTAGGGATCACCAAAGTCACTGGGATTAATCCTCAGGGGACCATGAATGTCCGTCCATAATAGAGCTATACTGCCAATATAAATGAACTTCATCCATCACAGTGGCTATACTGTGGACAGCTCATCGCAGTGTCTAAAGAACCAGGCCAAGTTTGTGAAAAATGTGAATATTAAATAATGTACCAGACCTCAGGAATAATTCTATTTGATGTAATGGTGCAATAAAAAACAGGTTTTAATATTTGAACACAGGATAAGCACCATGGAGCTTGTGTTGGAACACACAGATAGAGAATAAATTGTCAATCAGGGTGGAAAGATGCTTTTCAAAGGGTTAATTTAATGAATTGTTGATTAAATTTTTGATTAGCTCATGTTTCAACATGACCGTCAAATGAATTTTTGAAAAATCAATGTTGTTAAAACATGAATTTGGAGAACTTTATCTAAGTTTTGCTTCTTGAATGTTAAAATGTGTTATCTCGTCCTTTCAGTCACAGATCGTCATGAAATTTGTTGAATAATGTTGCAACAGTGACTTTAAAAAGTAATCTCATGACACTTTTCATACAGAGCAGGTCTAGACTCTTTATGATGTTAATTACAGAGACCCAACAAGTCCAACCATGAACGAGCACTGGTGACGGTAGCAAGGAAATACTTCAAGCAGAGTCCAGCTCATGGTGGACAGCCAGCTGCCGCAACTGGAAATCTGCACTTTTTCCTGCACCAACCAAAGCTATTATACAGGGATTCGATATTGATAATAGCTGTTTTCAACTGAAGAGGTTTTCAACTGATGGATTGTTGCTAATTATTGTTGGTATAGAGTTGATTCTTGTTGATTTAGTCCACTTAAAGATACTGTGACCTTTTCAAAGCCTTTTCTGACTGTACTGAAGAGAAACTGAGCCAATTACACCAATCAAAAAATGATCTGTAATTTGGCTTTTCAAATTAAATGAATCATAATTAGAAACACTGTTAATACTTAAAACACTTGAGATCAATGCTAGTCAGTCTCCGTTCCAGAAAATTTGCGAAATGCAGACAGTGGCACACTTTCTCAGGCGGGCAAACACACACACACACTCTCTCTCTGAGGACAGCAGGAAATCTCAGCAGCGCGTCTGAGTCGCAAACCAATCGATTACTGTGTCCTCTCCACTTTCCCTCGCAGAGCTGAGAGGCCGGACATCAGCGGGGAACCCTGTAGGAGTCAATAAGCTCAGATATCTGACACACACCACTGACGACAACAACATCAAGGGCGGACAGCATGACTGTGTACATGCGCATGAATAAAAGAGATGAGAGTCAAAACCTTACTGGAGACCTCCAATAAGGCCCTGCTAACACAGAGTGTGCACAGCTGATCTGAATACACCGCTAGGCCAATATTAGCTCAGTCAAATGACACTCGAATGACCCCACCACCTTACTTTCTTTTATTCACTGTCTTTCTCTCCTGTTTGCCCTCTGTGTGGCTGCATTGCCACAAAATAAATGTTCTTCTGCAGTTATAAAGAGCTGCAGTGAAGTGCACATGCAGTACTGCACTACAAGCTTAATGGATGCTCGAGGTAAGGCATGCATTATGCATATGGTAGGGGTTCAGGCGAGGACCATGTGACCTGGAGGATTTTCGCAGGCACAGTCATCCTGGTTGAAGGAGCATCTTGATGAATCAGAAAAAGATTTTTTATTACCCTGTGAGTACTTGCTCACTGTAAAACATTGCTCTGATGTTTTATTAAGTCAAGTGACAGAATTTAGCATCGAAGTTAGCATTGATGACAGTATAAAGAATGTGTGACGTTACGCACAGGTATCTGAAGAGCTTTTCTGAAGCTCAGAATATGTGGCTCTGCCATGTTGGCAGGCCTGCTTCTGGCTAATATAAAAATCAGCAAAGATGTGGATAACCTGAATGATGCCTAAGTGCTCAAACAAGCCATCTTTAATGGCACCTTAAAGGGATAGTTCAGGATTTTTGACATGAATCTGTATGGCATCCCCGTCAGTACACACTGAGTTACCCCCGGCAGTGTCCTGTGAGCCGAGTTCTGTCCAGGTTTGGTCAGCAACGAAAGTAGTCTGGCAGGTTTGCTGGGACATGTAAATAAAAAGTTTTTCTTCTCAAAACAGCATGTGTTCAAAAGAGTGATTTATTTGCATCACAAAACCGATGTCCACGAAAAAGTCACACCTCGTAATCACTTGGCCCTACTTTCTCTCTTTTTGTATCCCTGCGCTGCTGCAAGTGGCCGCTACTGTTTAGTTTTGTTCGCGGACGAGAGCCGCGTCGGAATGGGGCACTTTTTTGAAGCGCCCCATTCCGACCCGGCTCTTTCCGGGCAGCCCAGCCCTCGTCTGTCATCTTGCAGCAGCGCAGAGATATGAAAAGAGAGAACGTAGGGCCAAGTGATTACGAGGTGTGACTTTTTCGTGGACATCGGTGTGGCTGTGGGACACTACTGACGGGGATGCCATACGATTCATGTCAAAGATCCCGAACTATCCCTTTAAATTGTACTGAACAAGTGAGTTCTATTTGGAAGTTGGACATTTGAACATGGGGACTTGTGGAGACTGACTCATTCTGTAGCCAGCCTCTAGTGGCTGTTTGAGGAACTGCACTCACACATTGGCTTCATTTCACTGCCACAGGCGTAGCTGCTTGGTGTGGCTGCAGCGATGACATCATTGACCAGTCAGTTGTTCCACCACTTTGGACCAAACTGATGGATTGCCCTGAAATTTAGCACACACATTTTTCTGGCTGCCTGGCTACCTCAAACACTGGGTAGAAACATAATAGGTGGTTCCTCATCTTGGTTGTGTTTCCAAAGTATTTGAATTTCATTTAACACACCGTACAATTTTGTCCAAGTCACGTTTGCCTTCAATTTCATGAAAGCCAAAGTGCTCCCATACCATAGCAGCCGTATTTGCAGTTGTGTATTATTAGGTATCTAATTCTAATATCTTAATATTGGAATTTCAGTTTTAAAATTAATTAACTTTTATGAACTGAGACATAATAGTTCTAGGATAGATGGATAGAGGATATTTTTCCCAGCCTTAGTTGATGCATCAGGTACTGACGATGACTTAATGGTTCCTTCTGGCACCTAAACATAGGTACGGTGGAAAACCAGACTGTGCAGAAACAAAGAAAGGAAAAGAACTTCTACTTATGCTAGAAAGTGTGTCCTGTCACCGGTTTTGTACTCCTCTGTGCCTTATTTATGACTCAGCATCACTTTCTGGCTTTCCCCTCAAAAAAATAACAATAAAAATAAAATAAAATGTTGAAGGATGAATATGACTAAATTGGAGCTGGTCATTATCAGTTACGACGGGTACGAATCACTGAGGGAAAAGCTTCTGCCTGTCACTGCATGAGTAGGTGATGATGGCTTTTCTATTGCAATTTGATCTACCTGTGATGGAGTGGAGTGCACCATTAAGATTGGGGATTTCTGCTGATTTATTCCCCCAACAGCCGCTGTCCTTGAAAAACATCTGTCAGCGCTGCCAGGGATGGATCGGCTCCCAGAGAAAACACACTGCAGAGTGATGAGGTCCGCCGTGAATTCTCTCTGTGTGAATTACAGTAGCTGAAAAGTAAAGAGAAGTTGTGACTTGCAGCTGGAAGGTTGCCAGTTGCAATCCCAACTGAAATCTATATGCGTGTAAATGAATGAAGGCTGCTCTCTGCTGTTGTGTACATTTAAAGGTGCCTTGGAGCACAGCAATTAACCCCCGACTGCTCCAATGCACCCGCTCAGTGGCTTTGGGGGAAAAGTTGCTACCTACTCTGCAAAATATAGCATATTTTTTAAGATTTTGTTAGGACCATTGACAGTGTATAATTTGTGGGCAGGGCCTCAGGGTCTGTGAAGTGAAGCCAATGAGGAAGTGTCTTAAAACTGTATTTTTTCTAGCAGGTGACAGCGCCATTGGCTGCAAGGAATAGATTGCATTGAGTTTTATGAGAAAAGGGGCCTACTTTTCACTTGATTTATTACCCCAGTAAAAAGTTTCCTCATGAGTCTCTGTTTTCAAGTCTTCTTTGATACAGCATGATGTCCATTTAGTAAATTATGGTCCCATTTAGAGCAAAATGGATAGCTGGGTGTGCTTTAGGGCAGTGACTACAGCCATGTGGAGCTAGCCTTTTGCTAACATACAGTATTTTATAGGAAATTGAGTTGAAATGCTGAAATTAAAAAATACTTAAAGATTTAACTTAATTCAACATAAACATAGTAGGAACTTTCTCAGCCTCCCTGTGTTGGACTGAGTGCAGTGGTGAAATGCTGTTAGCAGCTAGCAGCAGGCCTTTGTGGCTTAGTTGATGAGCTCGGATTTGTACTGGTCCGTCTGTGCACAAGTAACTGGTTGTGATAGGGTCATATTCTGGGCCTGATCGGACTAGTTGTGATTAGACCCAATCGGGCTCTCTTGGACATGTCCATGTTTGCTGGGATGTCTCTTGACCAATCAAATTAGATGGTTCGCCCAGAGGAGGGTGCTGGCCCAATGCAGGTTGTGTATTTGTCCGACCTTGGACCACTTCCAGACCATTTGGGAGGGAGTCCCCAGTGGAGCTCCCAATGCGGTACTGTGACAAAGCAAAGCTTTTTCAACTGTTCTTGGAGCACAGAGCATGGTGGTACTTTTGCTTGTGTTATTTATACTGGTTTTACTGAAGTAACTACATCTTGAGGTATTTTACTAACTAAACTTCTACCTTACCAGCAGTGCTAGACAGTCAAGTCAGGGGCTCACAAAAGTTATTAGTTTATCCTCCAGGGAACATGATTGTCTGCACAAAATTTCAGGGCAATCCATCTTACATTTGTCAGGCTATTTTTATTTCTGGAACACAGTAACGTTGTCCATTGCTAACATTACCAAAAATACCTCTTCTGCAATCAATACATTGTTGAGGACCTGTGACTTTCCTATCATTCATCAAAAGAGCACTGCAGGTGCCCAACAAAATTACCTTTTCAGCCAGCCTTTGTATGAATAAGTTTCCACGTCGGCATCATATGTTGTCGACTGTGCAGCTGTTTGAAAATAGCTCAGCAGCCACCCACCGCGAAAGCAGCAATTTTTGGATATTTTCCCAGCTACGGTGTCATAATCAATTACCCGAGATGTTGAATGCTTGTCACGCACAGTCAAATTGCTGCTGACACATTGACAGCTTATCTTCCAGCAGCAACAACATTTTTATCACATCTCTGCCCCTCCCAATTACTCCTTTTAGGAACAGCTCCCTGCCTGTAATCACAAGTACACTGTGTCATTTCAACTCAGTGTAATCACACAGGTCACTACTTATATGACATCCTCCATGTTCCTAAATCCAGCAGCTTACCTATATTCAGAACTTAACTAAGAATTGTTACATTTTATGCCCCAGCACAAAATAAAACATCAAAATGATGTTATTTTAGTAACCTTTGCAGGCTTTACTAAAGTAATAAATCATCATTTCTGTCAATGCAGTGAATCTGACAGCATCATCTATCAATGCATATACTTCAAGTCTGAAACAAGGTGGCTATGGATGCTATTTCAGACCATGTTGTAAACATCTGTACTGTCTGCACACTGCTACAGCTGTCAGCAATGCCGTTAATAATAATATATATCATGGCCGAACATTCACATCAGATATTAAGGTGCCCACTCTTCCCAGAACTCATGTTTCTTTGTGTCTTTGGGGAGCGTAGAGAAGTGTTCACTGCCAGTTATTTCCTCAAAGCTGCACATATCACACAATATATGCTAAATATGAGACTGGAGCCAGTTAGCTTAACTTAGCTTAACATAGCATGAAGATTGGAAACAGTGAAACAGCAAGGCCTGCTCTGATAGATAGACATTTTGTCAGTTGCTTTGCATCATATCTGTAGGCCACATTACATAGAAGGCTACAGAGCAGGTTAGCATGGCACAGAAACAGAGGTAAACAGCTAACATGCGCCTCTAAAACAACAACGACAATTTGGGACTTGCTCCTTGGGTGGGAGCAAAAACCTCCTGAAGGTTGTGGTTGCTTGGTAACTTTCAGAATGTTGCTGCTCCTGACCTAAAATTGACTGAGCACATTAACCCCACATAACACTGCAACGTGTCGCTTTAACACAAACATAATGTGTTTACTGAGGTGCCGGTATCGGCAGACTTTGTTACTTTTGGGGTGAAGTCAAGCTAGCTGTTCCCCCTATTTCCTGTCTTTATGCTACGGTAAGCTAACAATTGTACAAAGAGAACTAGATAGCAACGGTTGAAGGAAAGCAAGTATTTCCTAGTATTTCCTAGAACTATTTCTTTCAACAGTCTTTACAGATACTGCCTTAAGTATGTTTTTATTACATATAATAACTGCAAAGATTTCTAAGCTCCAGGTTTAACCTTCTGTAGCACTTGTAAATGCTGATATCCATTTTTACAGAACGGAAATTCAAATTATTTGGAACATCTGCTGTTTGTGATTTTTTTTTTTTTTTAAGTGGAGTTCAAATCCTTTTTGGCTAACATTATGTCATTTGAAACGAGCTAACTCAGCAGTCTGTAGTGCATTTACATGATGGTAGGACAGAGGAGTGTTTTGCAGGTCTTCAGTTGAATGTATTACTTAAAAGTCTGCGTGTGTCTGCAGTATTGTATGATGTGTGTGTGTGTGTGTGTGTGCATGTTGTCTTATCACTTGTGTCCAGTCGAGCAGTAGCAGTGCAGGTGTGGAGCCTCTGAATGAACTATGACCTGGACATAATACCCTCAACCATCTGGATCCCTCTCTAAATGCTGACGCTGGGCTTTACTAACAGAACCCCAGAGAGTGTGTATGTATGTGTATGTGTGTGTGTGTGTGTGTGTGTGTGTGTGTGTGTGCTTGTGTGTGTGTGTGCTTGTGTGTACAGTGTCCTCTGAAGAACTGATCAGCAGAGTGGAGCTGTAATAATCCTTTCTGTTATTAGTGATTTTCCTCTCTGCTGCAGATCTCGTTTATCTCTCCATTTGTCTTTTATTTCTTTGCTCTCTCTTTTTTTGTCATAATAACCAATAGCTCACTGCGACTCCTTGCTGACTCTTTTCTCTCCAGGCGTCTAGAAAGCCCAATCACAGGTACTCAGACAGCCTTGTAGCTTGCTCTCCAAGCCATGTACTGTATGTAGAGACAGGTTTAGTATTGAACTACCTGATTGATGTAGCAGAATTAGCCAAAAGGCTAGTTTTCATCTGTAGTCTTTTAAGTTTAAATAAAATATACTCATGATGTAAGTAAAATCACAACACACAAATGGATCGAGGCAAAGAAAAGTACAGCTATCCAATATTTTATAAATTATATACAATATATATACAAAAGAAAAAAGAAGAACCTGATTTCTTTGTCCACAGTGAAATATGCATTTTGTACATTTCTAATAAAGACGCAGTGAGGTAGAGAGCGATGCAGTGTCTTTGCTTTAAAAGGACCAAATAAAAGTCTGGTCTGTTCTGTTGTGCATACTTGCCTTTGAGCCTCTGTGTTGGTGTGTGTCTGTAAACCACACAAACAGAAGAAGAAACATTAAGTATTTTGAATGAGCATAATAATGTGTAACTTTGTTCAATTCAGTGTACATGAAGACATTTTCTATTAGTCCTTGCTCTATTACTTCTTTGAGGGCAGTTCATCTTCCACCACCTAAGAAAAAACAAGTACATAATTCCTGTTTGCTAAAATTAAGAATTTAATAATTAAAATTAAGCAAATAATTTAAAAAGTGAAAATAGATTAAAATAACCACCAATGCAATTAATATAAAGGATTCCGTGTCCTCATTTCTGAATAATTAAAAAAAGTAATTTCTTTCTACCTAGAATTTCTCTCCCTTCGTTTTCATGCATTCCCAGGCGCTACTTGGCCTACTTAACACCGCTGGTGAAGAGCCTCATTAGTGAAATTAGACTCCTTATCCAGTCTTTTCATCAAAGCACCGTTCCCTCAATTTGGTCAAATTTCATCTCCACTTCACAGGAAAGTTGTGGACAATTCCAACATCTGTGCTCGGTACACTTTGACGACCAAGACTGCCTCTTGTGCGTCGACAGAGCGGGATGCAGGGACGGGAAGCAGAAACAAAAAAACCTGCACGGAGAAACTGGGACGGAGCAGGAAAGGAGACAGACGCACAGCGAGGGAGACGTGAGTCCCGCATGTAGCGTTTGAAAAGCTCTGATGAAATGATTGCTGACATACAAGAAGAACTCATCTGGGAATGTTATTGATTTCACAGCTGGTGTCAGATAACAGCAAAACAAAATGATGCAACGAGAAAAGATGCTTCATAATATAGCATATACTTCTGAACTGAATCATAATCATATATATATATATATATATATATATATATATATATATATATATATATATATATATAGAGAGAGAGAGAGAGAGAGAGAGAGAGAGAGAGAGAGAGAGAGAGAGAGACATTTTCATTCTCTGAACCCCAAAAATCCACCAGACACGTCTGACACGTCTTTTCTGTTTTTATGACTGGCAGTTTGCATGGGGTATTTTATTTTGAAAATCCACAAGCTTCTCTACTCCTTTATTTGTCTCTGGCTTCCTGTCAGCTCGAGGTGCTCTGTGTAAATTGACGCGGGCTGCACGTAGAGCCCAGCGGAGGCCTGCTTCTGGGATGCTTCTGACCGCAGCAGAGCCAGTGGGGTTTAAAACACTGACTATAACAGCGTACAACGGCACACGCAACACTGCAGACTCTGCAGAACATGAACAGCAACATTTACAGCAAGTGGCAGCATGCATAACTGTCAGGTCTGCTTCGTGGCAGTAGGTTCATGTACACTGCCATGATTAGATGCATGTACTGGATATAGTGTATGTTGCAGTGAACACACACACAGTGAAATACAGTAGTAAAGAACATGCACTGCACAGCTTTAAGGACACTCAGCTCAGTACAGAAACTACTTCCTGCTGAACTCCATCACTGAGTTGTTAAAGGCGATGCAACAGTGCCCTGTCTTGATCCTGTCTTTCTTTTGATCGAATCATCCTAAACTGTGAGCATAGGCCAAGCTGGTCTTTGGTTCTCACCTTCAACTTCATCAGCACGATTAAACACAGGACAGTCTTAAGTAGTAACAGTCTTAAGTACCAAGGTGTGACAGAATGGGAACAACAAGAATTCAACCATCTACGGCGAGGAATTTAGTTCCAGACAATTAGAACGGCTCCACTTTTCTTTTCTAAGGGCACTGGAGTCACACTCAACTGGCCATAAAGACTGCAGTGCCAGCATGTTGTGTATTTGCCCGAGGCAGAAATAACTTGGCCGGGCAGTTCATCCTTCTCCTGATAGCGAGGGCAAAATGTCTGCCCGTCCTCCACATCCCTCTGTGGAGTTCTGATGCTGACGACCTCTCAGGTGAGCCAGACTTAGTCAAAATTTTGTGAAAAGTCAGCATGTGCTCCTTGAATTAAAAATGCATGAGATAAGTGTTTCTACTGCAGGGAGCGGTTTTAACGGTCAGTGTACAGTATGTTCTGATTTTGGAAGGCTTGCTTAGGCTGGAGAGAACAACAGCATCTGTTGCTTCAGTACCCCGGAACCAGGCACTTGGGAATATGGTTGAGGAATGAAGACATATTGTAAGTCATATTGTAACTGTTTAACATTAATGTTATGCGATTGGAAGTTTTGAAAGTTTGCTTCGCATTTTTGAAGTTACAGTATCTAACTAAACAAGACTGAACAGTGTCCCGGCGTCGGTGGGACAAGGTCAGATGCAGCCCCTTGTGTTTTTGGACCATGTAGCTTGCATTGTTGAGGGTGGCACTCTCATTAATGTGTGCACCCGAACGCCAGGTGACAATCTGGACTACACCAAGTGAGCCTGGAGGGAGGAGGTGATGGCTTCTTTTTCTCTGTATTCTGTGTCTTTGTTTTCCTGACAGCCCGAACAAGATTAACTCTGACCGGAGTGACATGTTGTATAGTCCAGGCAGAGCTTACATGAAATCCTAATGTTGCATGACAGCTTTAATTGTCTGCTTTGTCTGACCCTCGCTAATCTCTAGGTGGTTGTGGCCATGGAGTACTTAAAGCTGCTGTTCCAGTTTGTCAGGCTTTTGTCTGCTGGGCAGAGAATCCATGTTTGCCATAACCTTTACTGTGACTTTGCATCATGCGGAGCACATGATGAAGCAGGAGAATGATGAAGAGATATCGAGTTTACTCGACTTTACTGCTCCTGTAACTGCTGCCTCACATCGGGATAGACAGGGTTTTAAGAAATATGATATCTTTAACAATTACATACCTGTCCATAAAAACGCATCACCCCATAAACACGAGATAAAGCACGTCATATGTTGACAATCTTCTTGTTAATTTTAATATCAATACAATCCAAAAAGACATGTGACATTGCCTTTTTATTTTTTTTCTTGTAATATGCAGACAGTATAGTTTCTAGACTAATGACGCTGGATGTAAAGACCATGGTCTCTTGCTTCATTCATGTTGCGTTCTTTTGAATTAGAGTTACAAAAAAACCTCATTATGTGTGCCATCATCGCCATAGTTACCTCGGGGTGGTGTTATGACAGGACAGAGTTGATTGGCTGAACCAATGGGAAACATCTGGACAAAAAGAGATAATTACTGCGGCGGAGAAAGAGTTCAGAGTGACAGAGGAGCTCGTGGGCAAACAGGAAAAGACAAGAGGTCACGAGGGAGAGAGAGGAGAGAGGGAAAACGGTAAACACAGAAGGCTGAAAATATTTAAGGATTGCATTCACACAAAGCAATCACAAACTTGATCCATTTTGCATTCGCTGCCTGTGAAGACTGTTCAGCCGTGACAGATAGACACCTCCATTCTTCCCCAAGAGCTTGTCCACGGTAAGCAGTTGTAGTTTCTCCTCCAACATCACAGGCTGTCATTCAGCGGAGAAGAGCAGAAAAAGCAGAAACATGTGGGTGGTGTTTGTAAAGCTTTAATTCATTAAAAAGTTTAATTAGTGTTTTCTGTGTTTGTTTCTGTCAGTTTGATCCATGCCTCAGCTCATCTTTGTTCGTGAAGTACATCAATTTACTAACTGCTGTTACTGACTGATCTGACGGGAGCATTGCACACACAGGTGTTTTCTCCACTTTTGGTTGGTGTTTTTCTACATATGAAATGTGCATGTTATCATACTTGGACATACTAAATATCAAAATACTAGAAAATCTCAAATTATGGGATCATTGGCACATCCTACACACACTCATCCACACATCCTTGATAAGTTACAAGCTAAAATGTGACAGTATCTCTCAGCTGTTGGACAGAAGATGGATAAACCTGTCTTAAATATGACATGGATTAAAGTTCATATTAAATTTATGGTTTAAAACGAGGAGTGAGGAATCAGGAGGTTCCACCAAATCAACTCTGGTGCTTGAACTGGTCCCAACAGTCAACAACAAGTAATCTTCCTCCTGTGTGAACTGACCGTATCTAAATGTAAAAGTCTAAAGTCTATGCTGCTGTACGTTAACATCTGTCGTGATGGTGCTACTTAGAGAGCCTGATATTTTCTGAGGTACGCAGTGTAAAAACTTTGAGAAACACTGGATTACACTGGATGAATCAGTGCTCTGTGGAAACATGTACAGATCTGATATTGATACCAGGGTGGGAGAGTGGAGGCTCGGAACCACCAGCACGACGTGAGAACCATTTATAAAAAACTGAGCTTTCTGGTGCCTAAATGTGTCTCTTACAGCGTTTTAGGTTGAGTTTATGACCTAGTTTAGAAGAGAAAGAGTTGGCGATATGCTAGCGTCTTGTATGTCAGGACGTCTGTTGGTCAAGCGGACGTTTGCTTGGTGTCAAATGCAAAACACTGACAACACTGCCCTTAATAGCTGTGTATATAATGTGAGTGTCTGCCAACAGGGTCATGCATATGGATCAGTGTTCTGTGAAGGCCTCATTCTGCCACCTCGGCTGTTTCTGCTTGTGATTTTTTTTTTTTTTTTTTTTACAGTCTCAGATTTGAGCTTTTTTTAATAAAGCGACATATTTTCTTCTTCTATCTTCTCTTCTGGATCTGCGCTTGGAAGAATTCAGCCCCTCGGTCTGGTACACACATGAGAGTGTGTGTGACAAACAATTTCAATTTATAAATGCAAATCACATCGCTCTGGTGTGTGTGTGTGTGTGCCACTATGTACATAGCAGCAGTGAGTAGTTTTTTTTTTTTTCATCAAGTCAGCGTCTGTCTTGCTTGTGTGCGCCTACACACACACACACACATATTTGTGCACCAGTCTGTATAAGGTGTGTGTGACCTGTTTCTCTCTCTCTGGAGGTAAAGAAGAGATGGGATCTGCACTGCTGATGAGTTTAAAGATTTAATCCAGAGCAGATACCCGCTCATCCTGCCAGCACACGCGCACGCACGCAATGTGGCATTGACATTATGATGAATTGCAGCAATGTGGAAACACAAACAGGCGCAGATGCGTGCGGACACCCACACATTCACTCTCACACCCCCATTACCTCAGTCACTGCTGTGTGCACAGACATACATATGCAACTAAACATATTCTATCATATTCATACAGGATGTGTTCATACAATTATGGACACGGTTTACAAAAACATACATAGTGTATATATGAACACCGTGATTGTGGTGTGTTTCAATATGGAAATTTTATATGGACACAAAATACACCCAAGCCTAAACCCACACACACAACAGCTACAATATTACAGATAAACACAATCATTTACAGCATAAAGTAAAGTAGTAAGTACAATATCTTAAAATAATGCTGCAGTTTGCTCATATTACACATAACCATAAGGTCAAACAAACCTGTTACAACTCAACTCATTGTTAAAAAATTAATGTGGGCACATTTAAGGAAACATCATAGTGTTATGGAATTTTCTGTCCTTAGGTTACACACGGTCACATGTGTGCCTTGAGGTCCCCAGCAGTAATTGTTTGGCTTTGGTTGAGAACAGTAGGTGCCAGTCTATCTCAACACTGTGGTAGCCAGGGTTGAAGAGACCTATTGCTTCCATCCTAGACATAATAGATAGCTTGCCGGTGACGTTCCAATCTGCGTAAACAGACATCTGTGTCTCCAGACTAGAATATGCTGACAATGACACCTGCAAAAACATTCTCTTTGACTAATTCTGGGCGTATAGTATTTCAAGCGTCAATAAATATTCCAGCATAAGACATCAGAGGATCCAGAACACTTTCTTCCTTCCTGACCTCACCATTGACCTTTGACTTCAGCAGTTTCACTACAACACATAGTTTGGGTTAAAATGTCATGGTTAAAATGAAATGTTGGCACTGTTTGTGGCACTGTACTAACATTGGAGGAAGCTGGTCAAACCCAAAAAACACTGTAAAAAACAATCATAATCTTCTTGGATGGTGCTAGGCTGCAGCAGTGGTGCTTCTGCAGAGTAGTGTTTAGGTTAGGTTTAGAGTAACTTGCCATTTGCATAGTGTAGGCTGCTGGCTCAGAGGTTGTTCAGGAGGGACCAACCAGGGAGAATAGTAAGGTGTCAGTAGTGAAAGGTGAGGAAGAAATCAATGAAACAATCATAGAATGGCTGCTTTATACTAACAGCCTGCTTCCTGTAACTCCAGTGTCTCTGACTGAAATTCAGTTGCATTTATTTGACATTATGAGAAGGAAGATTGTAAATCACAAGAAGGTCAAGGACGAAAAGCCCAAGAGTTATTTCCTTTGTGGTCCTTGATGTAAAGAGAGTACAGGCGACGAGGTGATGTGTTATCGATGAAAACAGTAAAAACCTAATAGTGCTATCAGACTGGATTTAGCATCAATCTTTCGGGCTAACAGCGTTTCACAAGTTGTAAATTCTACTTTCTTATCAAACACATTATTGCCATTAACCTCTGTCATTGTCCCTGCACTCACTGCAACAGAGCCCTGCCCCTCCCTCCCTGCTGCTCGTATTACCTGACCTGAGTGCAAGGTCAGCCTACCTCCTCTCTCCGATTGGCTGCACATCAGTAAAGACCTGTGCTGTGTCTCAATTTGGACACTTCTATGTAGTACGCTATGTATTTTATGTATTATATGTTGTTGTTTTCTGACATAGTGAGCCACTTTCTGCAGGGTGGTGTTTTCTCAATGGCGTTGGAGTCTGGCTCTGGAAATGATGATCGCAATGCTTCTTCTTCACCACGTTGCAACAGAGCGGAGCATTAGCATTTAACATTAACATTTGACTGGCAAAATATGAATATAAAACATATGTACAACATGTTTACTGCATCTGCTTCAACTCCAGCAGCATCACCGCCAGCAATTCACAGTGCCAGTGGTCCTTCTGCTACATGGCAACCATTGAGGGTGAGAACTTTTTAAACATTATGAGGAATCAGTGGTTGAGGTTAATGGATTTATTTATATATTTATAATTATTATTATTTATGAGTATTTGTTCCTTGAAGCTTGTGGCTTGTTCTAGTGACTAATAGCTGAACTTGTTGGTGAATTACTGAACTAACTGCTAACACTAACTCTTAGTCATGATACTTCTCAGAATTTTGTCAGAATTTAGTGAAGCTTGCTTCAGCACCCAGTGTACCAAGTTCACTCCATTTATTCAAAACACTTTTCTTCGCCATCAGTTTCTGTCTTGTAACTTTGAACTCTTCATTCTTCAGAGGTCAGCACAATCAAAACAGTTCATCAACATGGATTTGTGTGTCAAAGTTCACAAAGGTTGAACTTGAGTGCACGCAGCCTTTTTTTCCTTTTTAAAGGTCCAGTGTGTAGGATTTAGGATTTAGTGGCAGCTAGCAGCAAAGTTGCAGATTACAACCAAATGAATACTCTCCCACGCCTCATCCTCCCAAGCATGTATGGACAACTCTGTTTCGCAAATTCACATAAAGAGCAAAAGGACATATCGAGATCAGTGTTTAGTTTGTCTGTCCGGGGCTACTGTACAGAAATGGTGATCAACACTTAAAAGGACTCACTCTCACTGTAGATATATAGATAGAGAGAGAGATAAAGGGCTCAATTTAAGACAATGATTCATATTTTCAGATGATTGTACACTAATGAAAACATAATACTGAATCTTGTATTCCATTCCTGTGAATAAATACTTACACACAGGACTTTAAACATCTGGGAAATGGGACTGATTTTGCCAACCTGAGCCTCTGTACAGGAATCATATTTGAAGTTTTATATTGGAGTCAAGGATCTAATATGCTATGTCTTGCAGCAGTTGTATGGAGGTCAAAGCTTAAAGTACAGAGAAATAAATCTGACTAGATTTAGAGCTATAATTTCTGTTCATATTTGTATTCATAATTCTGGAGGAAGAATAAATCTTGATTTGGAACAGTTGTAAATTTTGATGATTAGGAAATGGGCAATATTTATTGGATTTATTTTTCCAAATATGCAAAGCTCGTGAAAACATCGCATAAAACAGATCTGTCTTTGCTGTTGTCTATTTTTCCACTCATCCTCAGGAAACCTCTCTGGATGAGGCAATCTATTCTTTATTAAGCGTCTTCCTCGTGACTTAGCCTTGGATTTATGCTGCTGTGAGCCCAGAAAAGGTTATCTTCTATATCTCAGTCTTTCCCCAACCCCCCAACCCCCGAGACAATCAAATGACCTTCACCCAGACAGATTGTTTCAGCTACATGATCAGCACTGGCCACAATGAGTCACCTCCAGCACAGTGACGAAGGGAAGGAAAGGGGTGGGGGGTTGTTTAATGACAAAAAATTGAAGGAGAAATGCAAGTACGAGGGATGCAATGATGGAAAGACAGAAATATGGGAAGAAAGAAATATGTCATCGCTCTTCTCCATTAAGACTGCTGCATTATTCACCATCATGGAGGGGGAGCAGAATCCTCCCCAGGAAAACCCCCAGTCAGTTAATTAGCAACTTCCTACATGTGTAAGGGTGGAGGACAGGAACACCAGCAGAGGTGTGAGGGGAAAGGTGGGAAGGCCTTAGAGAGCACGAAGGGAAGCCAGTGTAAAAAAAAAAAAGACAAGACAGAAACGCTGAGATGGAAGAATGGAAAAAGACGAGGCGTAATCTCCAGAGGCAAAGAAATGTTAGTTTGCACCTTTTTCGGGAAAAGACTTCAACACCACTCACACGTTTCTACATTCAGTGCAGCATTTCCTGGTGGAGCTGTATAAACCGTCTCTAACTCTAACAATAGGTAGTCCTTATACATTTCTGTCTTTGTATGGACTAATCAAATCCTGGAAAAGCTACACAGCAAACAAACAGCTTAGTTCCATTTGGCAGTTGAAATTAAATTTTTTTAAATTCTTTCTCAATTTATTGTCCATCCTCCTGGAGTTCATCACAGGGCTGACATGTAGAGACAAATAACCGTCCAATTAACCTGTTAAGTGAACAACTTTGGACTGTGGGAGGAAGAGAGAGCCCATGCAGACACAGAGAGGCCTAGCAGGGGGGTCAGAGCAGCAATTATTATTATTACCATTATTATTATTATTATTATTATTATTATTATTATTATTATTATTATAGGACATAGTGTGTAGCTCTGTGTTTAATAATTGTAATAAAGCTCTATGGCACAGATACTCTTTCAGACAAAATAATAATAAAAAATAAACCTTATTGTCTAATGTATAATATGTTGATGAAGACTATATATCTGTTGTTGTTTAATGAACCACTTTTTTCACGTGAATGCCTGCGTGCAGGAATTGAAGCAGAACAAAAAGAAAAGAATCCTTTATGGGGGAGAAATGCTGCTAAAAGTGGAACTAAAAGAAGTCTGGTCGTGGATCAGAAGAACAGGTTCCAAGTGAAAAATCAGAGCAGGTGAAAGAGAACATCCAGAAGACGGATGAAAGACATGGATGGAAGATGGAGGAGAGTTTCAGAGAAATCCCCTTTAGCCCGAGGCACCATATATTTCCACAAATGCTATGTCAGCATGGTGGCGCATCGGCTGCGACAAGTGCCAGTGATTAATGAGATGGCGAATGACTGCTCCGATGTCGTTTAACGAGTAGCTGTATTTTCTGACAAAGACCGCTTTGCGGTGCATTCCGGAGGCGGGTTGGATTCTCCGTGCGCAGATGTAGGCGCCCCGCACCTCCAGCTAACACAATCACCCCTACCAACAGCGTTATTTATGTGCTTCATGGATGAGAAATATTTCATGACAACCTGTGTCGTAGATCAAGGGTTATGGATACAGGCGTGCAGCAGCAGAAGGCCAGTGCAAGCCTTTTCTAACATCCAGGTATACCATCATCTTTATCTTTACAGCAGACTGTTCGCTCTCTGTGTCTGTACAAGCTCCACAAGAGAAACAAAAGGAAGTAATAACACAAACTGTCCAAACCTATTAAGGCTTTATTGTGTGTCTGACAGTCACAAGTTGTTTGAATCCACGAGTAAAAGCTCTGGCTTTCTCGGGCCAAACGCAGCATCACCTATTCAAGCAAAGACTTTCTATAAGCACAGCCGGGCTGCAGCATTCAGCACGTCACTCCTTCTTAAGAATAACACAGGCAACAGCCACACTGATTTCAACTAAACACTGAAATATTCAGCAGACAGATCAGGAGGTGGGACCACTGTCGAGGTCCTCCATGCCGTGCAAGAGTAATCAGCTCCGCAGAGAGCGGAGACTTCAGCAAGTGTTTCCTTGAATCGTTGGACAGGTCTCCTCTCTGAATCAACCACATTTCTACTCGGTCTTGTCTCAGTCTAAGATAAAGAGCACTTACAGTTTAAGACTGGTCAAGACCACAACTGCAGGAATATCATTGTCTGATTTATTTGTTCACATCGTTAATGTGATTGGTGGTCAAATTTCCTGTTTAATCCATCCATTTTCCCACATATCCAGGATCAGGTGTCAACCCCTCAACGGCTACCTTTGTACGCACAAGTGAATGCAGAGTCCGAGAAGAAGCTGTGGCTGTCTGGAAGGAGATCTCAGACAAATGTTACATAATGAAGTTTGGCTTTCAAAACCACAAGGAGAACCTCTGGGACCACATCGAACTTCTATGGACACTTAGAAAGGAAGCATTTTAAAGAGAGGCATGCTAAATGTAAGCTAAGCTGGCTAACGTTAGCAGTCTGCATTTGTACCAAAACTCGGTGATTCTGTGAATATTTGCTACATATTGGCGACCTATGTCTGCTGTTGGTCTTGTCTCTGTCTTGATACACTCTTGGTCATGACTTGGTGTTGGTTTAGGTGGTCTTGACTACAACACTGACACTAGCAGTAAATTCAGTGAACGTACCCTCCATCACCAGAAAACCAGAAAACTTTTCACATGCACAATGAGAAGACTGTGAATTTCATAGTATAACTTGTACAGTACACAGTCATGGTCAACTCCCCTGCACCCATTGTTCAAGTAACACTCTGCACACTGTGCAGGCCTCGAGCTTAATCATAACTACTTAGACGTTTTATGAGCCAGTGCAAAGCTCCAGATCCTGACGCAGATTTCATTCTGGCAAGTTCAAAGTCAAGAAAAGAAGAGGAAAAGTGCAGAGGCGATTGGGACTCAGCCATCCAGCCTCTTAGATTTTTTTTTTACTCAGTGCTCGAAAAGCTTAGAGCAGCAAAAACCAGTATGATCTTTGACATCTGAAACATCTCTACGGACCAGCTTTTATATAATTAACTCTGTATTTTATTTTGACTGGATTTGCCTGATTTTATATGTCTATTATTAACACACATTATTATTTTATTATTTTTTATTATTTATTATCTTTTTCTTCAGCAAGCTTGGACTATAAAAAACATATTTTGTTCATTGTAGCAGAGTAATATTAAGCAGACACTTCATGGCTACATGTTCAAAGGTGTCTGTCAAACTGTTGACAGCACATTTTCTATTTTTGATACTAGAATGATATAAAAAAGATACAGTATCACAGCCATGAGCTTTGAAATCTGCAGCACGTATATACAACATGATGTAGGTTCACTTAGATTCTAAAACAAACCTACTGCTTTCATTTTTGAGTGATTAAAATAAAAATACAAAGATCTTCATCTTTTAATGAATGTCTGTTTCTGACTTCTTGTGTGTTCCTTTTAGTTGTACAGTTGGAAATGATTGTAGTTTCTTCCCAGCAGTAAAACAAGAAAATATCTTCATATATAAGGGTTGTGAAGCTAAGACAAAGGTCATGGAGATAAAGGTCATGGAGACAAAGGTCATTATGGTCATGGTTCAAAAAAACAACAACAAATCTATTCAGCATCTGTACTGGATATTTGAAATATATCATACATGTATATATAATACATACATTCTCAATTACTGAAACAAATAAATCCATCAAGATTACCACCGCTGTAGATGTAGTTATTAAAATCCTAATAATAATATCTAATGATACAAAAACAGTGCTGAGCTTTGCTTGTGTGTTGGAGTTGCCTGAAGGATAAAGCACTAAGCTGTGAGTTATTGCTGCACCCTGGGCTGACCGCGGAGCTCTGGGTTAGGTACGTATATGAGTATTATTCCCTCTATACCACTTATGAGGCTTTGACAAAGCCACTGAACCCGGAGGTGCTCCAGTGGAGTTGTGCATAGCTAATAATAAAGTTGTGGTTGTGGTTGTGCTGGGCATTTTCCAAGTATGAAACAGGAAGAGTCCCTCGAACTGTGAGAAAAATGTTTTTCCAACAAAATCTAGCTGGAATGTGTTTCATTTGATGGGCAAATTTGCATTGTGTCCACTCAGAAACCATCTTAATTATACTGACCTTTGACAGACCAATAAAAAGCTATCATAACTTGCTGTAGTATTATAGATTGCAACCAACTGAATACCCCTTGCCTCATCTCCTCCTGCCGTCCTGCAAAGCCACAGTGTCAGAACATCCTGTATCTTTTTATCTAGCTCATTCTAAGCTAAGAAAAACACAATAAGATTAGATGCTAATAAAAACATTCATGAATATAATATTCCATTTATGCCAATATATCACATTACAGTAAATCTTTCACAGTGGACGTTTATACTATAAACTACTTTACAATAGCAGTTTGCAGACTTATGAGACAGGAGTCAGTAATAGAAACACAGAAAGAAAGAAACATTGTAAAATTGTTAGTTTTCCTGCATTTTTCAGCTACAGTAATTTAAAATTTAAAATAACATTTTTTGACTGAGTAGGGTATGCATGTTGCATGTACAAAGCAAGTTTGCAGTTAGCTTTTTCTAGCTAGCCCAGCACAAATAGTCCCTACATCACCTAGCTAGCTAGAACCAACTGTTTTGCGAGTATGTGTGGAAAATCCATAGACTGTATAAAATCATGGTTGTCGTAACATGTTTATTTCTGCTGTGAAGTTGGACATTTTAACATGGGGACTTATGGAGACTGACATGTTCCGGAGCCAGCCTCAAGTGGACGTTTGAAGGAACTGCAGTTTTTGGCACTTTCGTGTTGATTTCACTTCACAGCCACGGAGGTTGCTGCTTGGGCTGCTTAAATGTGTAGCTAATAACTCATATGTGCTGTATGTGTGTGTGTTATTATTTTTTTGTTTTTTCTCCTCTGGTGAATGTTCTGTACCCCCCCCCCCCGTCCCTGCTGTCACTCCTCTGAATGGAACAGCCATTGAGTGGGCCCACTGCCAATTAAAAAGGACGGACTGACAGATTGGAGTGTGGCGTAAAATGGATGGACGCGCTGACAGACGACTGCTCTGGAAGTGATTCATGGTCCGTATGCGATTGTGTCTATGTGTCTGTGCGCGTGTCAGCACAAGTGTGAGGAGTAGAGGTGACAAGCCTTCCATTCAGGGCCTGCCAGCACAACTGCTCGTAACCTACAAAGAACACGGAGAGGACTATCAGCGCTCAGGGAGTATGACACAGAGGTATGTTTTATCAAGTTAAAAATCCACCCTGCACGTACTGTATGTGCTACCTGTAAGTCCCACTCTCATAAGGACATTGCTCGGTGCTTCTATTCTCCCTGCAGGTACAGTGATGTGATGTTAGAGCATCAGTGAAGCTCAGGGGCCACAAAGATGCTAACGCTGCACAGGGTTCCCTCCATCCCCCCACACACAGCAGTGGTTGACTTCTATCATCTACCTCCTCTTTTTCTTTCTGCTCCCTGGCTCTGCTTGCTCTGTCTCTGTGGAATAAAAGCCCTTTTCATGTGGGTGAGTGGTAGAAGAAACCCAGAAGGGTATCTCTAGCTTTCACTCTCCTTCTCTCCTGCACAACTTTACATCCAGTCCTTCAGGGAGTTGCTACGTACTGCATCTGCAGATTCATAAAACATGCTCTGCATCATCCTGAAGTGCAAGCTCTGCTGCGTGTTCATACGCCTCCTACATCAATTATTCACGCCGTGCATTTCCACGGTTATTTCTAAATAACAACACAGAAACAAAACCAAGCAAGAAAGGACACACGCTGCACATTTTGATAGACCAGATTAAAATAGATGCTAACTGCTGATTACAGGACCCTGTGTTTGTGTGAATTTTTGATAGCTTAGTTTGATCCATATATATATATATATATATATATATATATATATATATATATAGAGAGAGAGAGAGAGAGAGAGAGAGAGAGAGAGAGAGAGCGAGCGAGCTGAAGTGATGCTCCAAAACAACTATGTAACAAGGGACGTTTTAGGCCTCAAGAAAACATGCAGTTCTATGGGCTGGTGTAATAAATATTTTTAGGTCCATTGTGTAAGATTTAGTCTTCTGTCTATTGACAGGAACTGGATATAAAATGAATTAGCATGTTTTCTTAAGTATAATTGCGTGCGTTAAGTATAATCAACTGAAAATAAGAATTGTTGCCATTGTCTTGAAATGAGCCCAGAGCAGACGGTGATCTAAATATGGCTTTTTGCTTTTTATGTGAATTCAACAGCTAGAGTTTTTTCTACATGTTCGGAAAGAGAGGATTGGGCGTTCATTTAGCTGCAATCTGCAACCTCACTGTCAGGTGCCACTGTGGTGTACACTGATGCCACTGTGGGTTACTTCACAAGGAGGACTCACTCAGTGCAGAGTTTTCACTCTTTTATTTATTCGTCACACAGACTGTCACACACTCTCCGGTGCCGATCGCAGGCTCCTTCTTCCAGGGCTGCCAGCCTCCTGAATCTGTCGTCTGCGTGAGCTTCTGTGTGTCTCTCTCTCTCTCTCTGTCCAGCACGCCACTACTGTGTGACAAAGGAGAGTGATTAGCCTTAACCTCCACAGGTGTGCTCCCCTCTCTCACCTGGCGCCGCTCTCCTGAGCCCTCCCCACACCTCTCCCCCGCAGCTGAGGCACCACGCCCCCTCCACAGCCACTAAATCCCACCAACTGGACCTTCAACAACTGGACCTTTAACAACTATTCCCAGACGGTCTGGGAGTGTATCACTACATTTGATGCTGGTCACTTTTTAGAATTAAAGTTGCTGAGTGGGCCTGAAAAGTCTATAAATATAGGCAGAAATTGCCATCAAAGTCAAAATGAGCAGCTATTGCTCTCAGCTCTACGAAGAATTTCAGCGTCTTTTATTTAAAGCTTGTTGTGCTGCCCCCGTGTGGCCAAAAATAAACAATTAATGCAGGTTTAAGTTCAGTGCTGGAATCAGGATGCGTTCAAGTTCAAAAACGTGTCCTCTAAACTATTAGCGAACAGTAGTTTATTCATCTGACCAGGAGTTGTGTGCAGCTTCTTTTGTGAGTTCCCAGATATAGTCAATGAACATGGTCAGTGCAGAGTGTTAGCAAATTACTGTCGAGCGTATTCAAAAGAATATGTGTCTAGCAATAGATAGTTGATAAAATAGTTCAACCATGGTTGGTAAAAAAGAATTTCAGGAGTGAAGACGTATTAAATCCGAATGACAGGGATGTTGTCGTGACACTAACATCGTCATTGCCATGGTTACTGAGATGTTTTTTAAAAATGCTGGTGAATACAATCAACTTATCACAGAGACCTTGCAAATCCAGATCTGAATGGCAGATGAACCATAAGGGGATCAGTCCTGTCAGAACAAGTACAAAAGTATTTTCAGTCGCCCGTGATTGACTGTCCAACCTGAAACAGCAGCAGGGAACTACAGCGTCCGAGCAGCACAAGGACAGAGGACGAAGAGTGGAATCAGTCATTCACGACACCCCAGAGTGTGTACTGTTATTAGACTGTACTGTGTTTAGAGTCACCATGTGATAGATACACAAGTTGACATTTTTCTGAGGTTATAGGCAGAAGACACAAAGTCATGGAGTGAGGTGTCCCGCACCGTTCCCTTTCATACACACATTATTTCACACAGATTTAGCTCCCGGCACAGACTGTGTATCAAACCTGGCACCATGGTTGTGACGTTAAGATTTTGGGATTGTGCGCCAACAGTCACTGCACTCTAATGCGCTGCTGTTCGCCAAGAAATATGTTGTCACAGCACTCTGAATCCTTTAGGAATGATCTTGCTTCCAGTCTTTATGCTAATCTGGGGTTAAAGCTCCATTTCAAACACAAAGATATGAAATTAGTCACAAACGAGTCTGAAAAAAAAAGATGTTTGTTGGTTCTGGAACATTGGACGAAGATGAAGCTTAAGCTAAGCTAACTGGCTGTAGTTTCATATTCTCCGCTATCCATTAAAATGGGGTCAATCAAATACCTTGGTACCTTGGATTTGTTGGGTTTTTATGGTTGTACATGGTAGACTATCGATGATTACTTAAGTCAAGGGGAGCAGGTTGTGAAGGCCGGTTAATGACACCTAATTTGGGTTAAGTGGGCTTACTATGAACAGTGGAGGACTCATTAGAGTCTAGTTTGTGGGGAACAGTGGAGTACAAGCAGAATCAATCAGTGACATCCACTACCAAACCCTCATTAAGCAAACTCGATAGATTTCTTTTCACCAAGTCGCATTAGCAAGCAGATGAGAAAGTTTTGTTCTTATTAAGATTTCTGGAGAACGAATGGCCCGAGAGGCTGCTAAATTTAGCTAAAACTGGATGAAGAAGTCTATCTCTGAAGATTAATGGTCATTAGAGAAGAAGCTGAAGTGAGTAAGAGCACGAATCCCGTGACAAAAGGTCTGTTTTAGTTCTCGACATAATTAGGTGGGGTTCGTGTCTGTCTGCATGACGTTATTAACTGTGCCAATCAACCTATGAAGCAACGGCAACACCTGCTATGCACACCGTGCAGAGCTGGATCGGATGGCTTCAGCAGATTTAGATGTGCTGCCATGCAGGAAGGAGGGGTGCATTCATTAACTGTCACAATTCCCCAAAGCTATTGATAGAACAGAGACAGAAATAGAATCGTAAAATCTCGTTGTGTGCAGGTATTTTTGGAATACGAATGACACTTTGCTGATGTTCCGGTGCTGGCTGCGAGCTATTTTCAGCAAGGCGGATGCCTGTGTATGTGATTTCACGTCAGGTTCAGTTGTTTATGCGTCACATGCAATGAATCAGCAATTAATTGTTAGCTGACATTTGAAATTCAGCAAGAGACAGGTAATGGGACTATAATAATATTCTGTTTTGTTAAAAATCCAATCGTGTTCAGAGTACTGCCACATTATCTAGGGGTGGGGGGGTGCAAAAAAACAGACATGATTTGTAAATTAACAACCAAACTGTATCATAATGTATGTGTACCAAACTGAGAAATAACTGTTATTTTGAGTTTTGTGCCAATAATGACAAAATTCTGTCATTTTTACATAGTTTCATAATATTTATACAACATTTTCTTGCTTTCCTAAATACATAGATGTTTATTTATAGTGACAATAATTCTGTAATTAAATGTGTCTCATTTTAAAGAAACATACTGAAGGTGTTTGACTGCAATAACGCCAATCTGCAAAACCTTGACTGGAAAATCATTTTTGACATTCATTTAAATTTTTTTTACGACTTGTTTTCTGGAACAATGAGTTAGAAGCAAAGATTAATACCTCTGTCGGATTTATCTGTCAAATATTGGGCAACATTCAGCTAGTCAGCTAGCTTAGCTTAAAAATACTGGAAAAATGGAAACAGATATCTCTTTCCCCATTTCCAGTTTCAGTTATGCTAGCTGTCTGTGACTTCACATGGCCCCTTAATGCAAAGGGTGCCTCATTTTTCCACACATGTATCCTGGTATGTCAAAATTTCAAAACAAGCGGTCTCATTCAAGGCAATTCAAAACCTGGCATCACCGTTGTGACGTCAAGACGGGATTGTGCGCCAACAGTCAATGCGCTGCTGTTCACCTAAGAATGACACTGAGTCTCTGCTCCAAACTACAACTTTCCTGCTGTGGAGGTTAAACAAACATGACTCAGCTTGTTAGTCAGCTTTACTGTTGTTGCTTGCTGTATTATTTTATTATTATTTTTTTTTATTTTATTATTATTATTTATTATTATTATTATTATTATTATTACTTTATTTGACAGTGCCAAGCTAGCTGCCTCCAGTCTATGCTAGTCTAGACTAAAACATACACACTCCAGCTCCATGCTTGACACAGAGATATGAAATTAATTGGGATTTTTTTTTTTTTGAGAGAGAGAAAGGAAGTAAGTGTACTGAAAGTAGTCACAAATGGGTCTGAAAGATACCTAAATGTGTTTGTTGGTTCTGGAGCTTCTGACTGAGGAAGGCTAGTTTGTCTGTTTCCATGGCTCACATTTCACTGCTACCAATCCAGTGTAGGTTGTAAGCACTTTACCTCTCCTCTGTGTAAGTTTGCTCCCCATCGGCTCAGGATATGAAGTGCAAGTGATTTAAACTTTTCAGCCCTGTGAACTCAGCAGCACACACTACACGGAGACACAAATGCCAGAGTGAACTTTGATGAACAGATTTATGGACTAATTCCACCTCCAAATGTCAAACTGGACATATTCACTCTTCCCTGTGTGGTCTGTACACAGCAGCACCATCTCAGCTGGAGTGTCTGTATTTTCTGCTGAACTTTGACCATTGAATGTGTCCCCAGTTTGACTTATGTAAAAAAGAACCCAAATTAGAGCCTGGATCTTTTGAACTTTCTGTGTGTTTTGTGGATCTTATCATGCAGCCAGCACCATGTCGGGTATTTTCTACAAGACCAGCTTTGAGTTGGGAAAGGCTACAAACTGACCACATTGCATCTTCGGCATGAATGAAAACAGCACTGGAAGAATTACTATGCAGATTTATGAGTAATTCAGCTCTGGATAGACTCATTAGTTCATTCACAGGTAGTGAGGGAAGCCCCATTCACAGCTCAAAATTAAATCAATCGAATTCATTACATTACTTAAGTATTAAATGAGGCGTGTCTGAATTTTTACACTTGAAAATGTTTTTTTGGTTTTGGCTGTGATTATGCTTTTTTTATTATGACAGGTGTTGTGTATTTTAGAGTTTTTTTCTGTCACGTCTTACAGTCCTTTGAATAATGTGAGCTATCAGGAGAGACTCAGACTCTGACAACTGAAAGAGAGGGAGCAAATCAGCTGATCGCATTCACAATATATTTATATTCACTTCAATTCAACACAATTCATGACAGCCAGATTCAACTTTCCAAAATCCAAAGATTAAAAATGACTTCATTGCAATTTATTACATACTGTCACCTCTCAGTTTGAGTGAATTGGAACAGCAGACATTGTCCAACACACAGTTGGACAATGTCTGCACAAGTACTACACTAATACAATCCCCTCTCTCTCATAAAACATTAAAGAGTTTGTTCTACTTTTCTATTTCCTGTTTTTAATTTGGTTAGGGTATACATACATAAATATACAATTCCTTGATCCAAAGCACAGGAGGTCTGCCTACAGAAGCCCTATACTGAGTATTTGAACTCAAATCAAAATCTAAATTCATTCACCCACTGACTTAGGCACATGTCAGTGTGTGTCCTGTGTGTGACTGTTTGAATTTTTTGTTCTGTTAACTGTGGGAGGTGCGGGACTAGTTTATTGCTCGTTGTGTTTGATGTGTTCATTTCAGACGTTGGACTGATCAGCTCTGTGACTGCTGAAGCCTATGCTGATTTTTCTGTGGCGACTCTGTAGATTGCTGCTGGTTGTGATTTGACCTGTTCTACATCTCTGGTGCTCCTCTCACTGATTCCAAGTGGCTTCTTGCACTTTGTCCATTTCAGTTGTAGTCTGCAAAATGTGCGGTGCATTAGCATTATTTGGCTCCTGGGTTGGAATCTACCTGACATAACAGTTTGGTGAAAGATTAGAATGCCTACAATCAGGATTAGTCCGTGGATGCTGCTCATGTCTTTGAAAGGATTTCTCTTCTGCCTGTAGATGCACCGCTGTGTCCAGATCTTCCCTCAGCCTTCGTTCAGCCATCACAGCTGAACCTGTATCTAAATCTTTTCTTTCCTTTTTGCACCAATCTATGCTTTCTTTCAGTTGGTGCTATCAGACTTTTTATGTTGAAGATCTGCTATGACCTCCTAAATGTCTAGTGATTAGTGAGTTTGTAGCCTCAGTCCAAATGCTACAATCTGAGTAAACTTGCCGGCACGGTTCGCTGTCTTTTGTTGGGTTTATACAACAGCCTCAGGCGCTTGTATTCTCTGAGATCATTGTATCCCCATGGTTGGTTTCTAAAATTTAGGCAGCGCTGGAGGTTTTAAGAGTTTTTTTGAAGGTTTGACTCAATGTTTTCTAAGGCAGCATTTAAACACAGCAAATGTGAACTTTGTCAAATTTAGAACTACTTAAAACTTAACTTGTGGTTGTTTTTAACACAGTAGTCTTAACATTCTCTACAGCTCTTCTTCCTGTAATGATGTCCTGTCCGGGCACCAAGATGTCCTCAGTCCTTCATCTGAAGATGGCTCGTCTCTCCTCTGATGGTGAGTGTGCAGTAATGTGTTTTTGGGCCAGGACACGCCCTTAAGTAGCCTTGTGGGGATGGTCAGGGGTGGGGTTGTGATGCATGATGGTCTGTAGCTTCCAAGTGTTTAATTTGAGTCCATGTTGTAACATGAATGAGAACAATGGGGTTTTGTTTTTTTAGATGGCCTCATTAAAATAACAGTCCAGCAGAGACTGGACATAATTCTGAGTTCTTCACCTCTGAATAGACTCATTAGCACTCACTCACAGGTAGTGGGGGAAGTCGCACTCGCATAGTTCACACTGTGTTTTCAGTATCATTGTAAAAACTGTCTGACCTTTGACCTGACAAATACTTTAACTTTTAACTTTAAAATTGTACATATTGGTAACTCAGTCAATATAATGAATACATTAAGTCTGTTTAGGAAGCAAGTCAGAGCAGCTGATCATATTCTATCACACCTGTGTACAATGTTTCTTTGAATATGCTTTTAAATGAAGTGTCTCTGTATTACTGCACATGAATGTAAAGTTAAAATATGAAAAAGTTCTTGTGTAGAGAAAGTAGTGCTGATTTGATGAGGGACAAGTCTGTAGATACACAGGGTGAATTTTATTGTGAAAACATAACCGTAGTTGATTCTATATATTTTTTTCTGTTTCATATTTCTCCTGAAGACATATTTCAAAGTTTATGACCGTGTGTTTGCAGGTGGGGTCACCGCTGGAAAGCTGCCATGTTCTCTGCTGAAACTGCAGCCAGTTTCTGTGTAAACAGATATTCATACAGGATGACAGTATTTTAGAAGTGTCTGACAAGAATCCAGTGTGGAAACACCTACAATCAAACGAATTTACATCGTGAATGTAAACCTTTGTAATATCCAGGCTTTTCTGAAAAATCTGAATCTGCTACTTTCACTGAAAATGACAGCTTGTATTTGAACAACTGAGCATCCACAAACATTTCATCATTAGTCTCCAACAAAGATTAGTTTTCTTCTCGGATATTTAATATATATAGATATTTTTGCATCCCTCTGCAGCTAGACCATTGTGATTCCACCAGAAGTGCCTTGGCGTGTTTCAGAAGCATCCCTGAAGTGTCTCTCTGTTCTGTTACGCTGGTCTATTTTTGATGGATGAAAAAGGAAAGTACCAAAGAAGAAAGTGATGCATTTTATTTTTATTTTTTTATTATCTTAATCAATCCTTTAGCCCGCAAAGCTGTGGAAATGATGCCCAGCTTAAAAGTTCTTCTTCAGGCAAGACATGAAACCCTGATATAAGCCTCCAATATATAAAGCAAAATATGTGTATGTGTAAATCATTACACAGTCAACAACATTAAAACCCCTGCGTGTTCCAGCTAATGTAATGTTCATGTGACCTGACTAGCAAGCGTAAAACAGAGATACAGATAGTGGAGAGTAACTCCCAATGAGCTTTCTGCACTTCATTTCAAGTCTGTGGTTCTCAGTCCTCAGCCTCTTAGATGAGACGTGAATGTCTTAATGGATCCACCAGTCCAGTCATGGACCAGTCCAGTCATGTAACCCTGTCACACAGGAGTCAGTGTCAGAGGAAAAGCACAAACACCTGATGAAAACATGATAATTTGCAGCCAAACATGAAGCTCGGTGATCAGAGTCAGCACCTCCAATTATGAGGCCATGGTTCTCTCTCTCTTTTTTAAGATAGTTTTTTGGCCTTTTCAAGCTTTATTTCTGATAGAGACAGCTGAAGAGTGACAGGAATGTGTGGAGAGAGAGATGGGGAATGACATGCGGGAAAAAAACACAGGTCGGATTCGCCTCTGGGCCACCACGGCGAGGACTGAGCTTTCATACATGGGGCGGCTGCTCTACTAACTGAGCTAAACAACATCCCAATGAGGCCATGGTTCTCTGTCCTGAAACGGTGGAACGCTCCCTCCAGGTTGGGAGCGAGTTGTTGCCCCAAGTGAAGTTCACGTATCTCAGGGTGATGTTCGCGAGTGATGGGAAAATGGAGCATAAAATGGACCAGAGGATTGGTGTGGTGTCTGCAGTATTGCAGTTGCTGTACCGGAATGTTGTGCTGGAAGAAGGCACTGAGCCCGAGGACAAAGTTCTTAATTTTCTAGTCTATCTAAGTTTCAACCATCACATGGACACGGCTTTGGGTAGTGACGAAAAGAATGACATTGCAGATTCAAGGGGCCGAAATGAGCTTCCTTCCCCACGTGGCCAGGCTCAGTCTGACAGGGTAAGGGGCTTGGACACCCTGAGGGAGCTCAGAGTAGAGCTGCTGCTCATTAACGTTGAAAGGAGTCAGCTGATGTGGTTCGGGCATCTGATTAAGATGCCTCCTGGGCGCCTTCTTTTGGAGGTGATCCAGTCAAGTCCAACTGGGAGGAGACTCCAGGGCAGACCCCAAACCCGCTGAATGGACTATATGGCCCATCTAGCCTGGGAACAACTAGCGATCCCCCAGGAGGAGCTGGAATGAGTTGCTGCGGAGAAGGACATCTGGAGGTCCCCGTTAAAGCTGCTGCCACCACAACCCGACCCCGAATAAGCAAAGGAAAATGGATAGATGGACAAATCAGATAAAATACATAAAGAACGAGCAAATGATGTCATGAAGTCTTGTTCAGTTGCTCAATAGTATAACCTTTCAAAACTGTGACGTTTGTGCTATCCCACAGCTATTTAGATAGCAAGCTACACTGAATATGCTTTAGCCAACAGTGAACAAGAAACATCAATCTGTATTTGTTCATGTATACTCTGACAAGAGTTCTTTTGTTGTCTCCACAGTTTTCCAGTTAGCTAAGCTGTGTCCTGAAGGGGAAAATTGAGGTTAAACACTGCTAACAGGGAAATGATTTTAGCTTCTAGAGGATGCCATGTGTTGCTGTGACTTCATCCATAGACGCATGCATGAAAAACTGTCTTCATTTGTGCCTGCATATGCATCTGTCAGTGGGTTTCTGTACATAAAATTGCAGTCGAGCATCCTTGTGTAAACCTTGTGTGTGTGTGTGTGTGTGTGTGTGCTGATGAATGGCTCTGATTAGCACTGAGGACACTGGAGCCTTCAGAGCGCCCTGCAGGATTACAGGACATCGCCAGCATTTGCCAGTCAGGCAGAAAATCACTTTCATAAAGTGACACAGACCCTACACACACACACACAAGGTTTACACAAGGATCACACACATTCACATATACACACTCAAAGATGCACCAGCCAACACACATATAGAAGCATACCTCATTTGAATGACTGAAGCCAGCACAAAACAACACATGCTAATCTTAGCTGGAAATGTGCTGCACTAACATGCTGACACTATTTTCCACTATGCATCTCACAAAATGAAAAAAAAAAGGTATTACAGGAGGACCCTATAAAATTGCACCAAAATTAGTGAAAAATTAGGAAGTTGTTGACAAAAAATAATAATGGATCACTGCATCAACAGCTGATGATGGGTGATTTTCACCTGACGTTAGTGTTCTAGGGTTAAACAAGCATGTTCGTGTACAAACGTTTCATCATTGGTTTGTCCCCAACCAACATTTGTTTTCAGAGAGTCAACATATTTCATTTTGCCATTCTTGTGCAGGTAATGCCGGAATCCCTCCAGCCACGGCAGATCACGGTCGTTCTACACAATTATTGTGATTCCAACAGTGCCCTTTTTTTTTTTTGGCTTTTTAAAATTTCTGATAGAGACAGCTGAAGAGTGACAGGACTGTGGGGAGAGAGAGAGACGAGGTATGACATGCGGGAAAGAGCCACAGGTCGGATTCAAACTCTGGGCTTCCGCAGCAAGGACTGAGCCTTCACACATGGAGCAGCTGCTCTACCAAGTGAGCTAAACACCACCCTGCCCTGTCTATTTTTGATGGATGAAAAAGTTCAATGTGCTTTTTTCACTGGAAGTGACAAACTGAAAAACTGAGTATCTGAAGCTCTCAGAGAAGAAAGTGATGTTTTTTGATATCATAATCGATCCTTTAGCCTGCAAACTGTGGAAGTAATGCCTGTCTTAAAAGTTCTCCATCCAACTGAACGTATTTGTACTTCCATGAAAACGCTGATCCAAGAGGCTACGTCAGTTCTGACTTACAGGTGTGGAAGCCTGTTGAATAAGACATAAAACATCTTCACAGATCTACAGACATCTTGCCCCAGATTTAATTGTCAAAGAAACAGTCTCATTGAAGATCAGAGCAGCTGATCATATTCATGAAAAAGCATGAATACTTCAGTTAAAATGCATCTACAAGAGAAGCAATTGATTCATGAAGCCTTGTTCAGTTGCTAAATAGCATAAACTTCCAAAACCACGAATATCGTCCAATCCAATCCAATCATTATTTGTTCATGCTCATGTTTGTTGTCATGCCATGAACAACTACATCACGCAGCACAGAGCAAATCGAGGTGGCTAGAGGTCAGAAACAGAAGCAGAATAAAGAATCATAATAAGAAAACTCTATAAACTGATCTGTGCAGACTTCAGACTGTAAAAACAAGCAAAACTCAAACTATTCAACTCAGTAGCCTACTTTCTCATGGTAGAAGCACATAAACTGAGGAAAAATGCCTAGATCAAAGCAGGTTAACCAAAGTCTGGCGGACAAAATGTTCCAAATGAAACCCTCCCAGTGGAGCATTCAGCTACATGGAGAACAGTGTCGTGGCTGCAAAGTCACACATCAGTTTCCCCTTGGTTTGGCATGGATCCAGAGTCATGAGTCAGCCATCAGTAACAACATCCACCATCAGTTACAGTAAAACAAAAATATGTCATGTGTTCTGGTTTACTGCACAATACTGTCATAATAACATCAGGTTACCAAGAGCATCCCTCTCCCCGCTGACCAAAGGCTCTGGTTTCTAAAGGAGGCACTTGGCAGCCAATCAGAGGCTAAATGGAATGTGGTCACTGTGTGGCCTTTAATTAAGTCCTTCCAGAGGGGAGGATTTACTGTCCTGAAATGAGAAAAGAATGAGTACACAGTATTTTTTCAGCCACTTAGAGCAGTAATCCATAAAGCATTTATGTTACCGCAAACTGAGCATACAGATGAGGCTTCATGCATAAGTCGATGCACACAAAAGCTATATCATATCAAAGTCATTTACAGCGGCATGAAAATTTGAGACCTTCTCTCAAAGGGTAAAGCATTAACATTTGATATAATGCCACTTTTGGAATGTCCTGACTCTCCATGGTGCCACATGAGCCACTCGGGATGGACCAGATGGCCGTGCCAACCATAAGCTCTTTGATACCGATTCTTTGTGTCGAGATAAAGGCATTTTGTAAAGGCTTCTCCAGCCCAGCAAATAGTGTGCCACAATGCAATGTTGTTTATCTCATGTCCTCAGCAGTGGAGGCCGTTCTGAAGAATGAGTTTGTGGAACACTGAGCAGCTTGAATTTCTAATGATTTATTCAAGGAAAGTGCACAGACATGAAATCTGCAGTGTTCTCTGTGCAGGTCTAGTGAGCAGAGGCCGGAGCTTTGTCATTGAAATCTGGAAAATTCATCCAAACAGCTCCTGACAATCAAAGGAAACAAATAAGAACAAATAACGTTGCTGCATCTTTTGCTCGGGAGGCCTGTTTGGCAGGCTGTTGAATGAGCTTTTACTCATGCCAAGAAATTATTCAGGTGCAGAGGTAGTGACTGTACATGCCCTACTTTTTATGCTGCTTCTCCACTGCCGTTGCTCCAACAATACGAGGTGCTGCTCGGAAAACCAGGCTCTGTGATGGCAGGATTAAGGTCTGGGTCAACAACAATGTCATCGGTCTCAACAACAGTTATGTAATGAGATCCCTGGTTTGGGGGGATTCTTCACTGGCTTCTTTTGTATACAGACTGGTAAGTGACTTGAGTGGTGATTAACCCTGTACACCCATGAGTATACAAATGGTATTTACAGTGTAACAAGCAGAGTTAATCCTAATCCTGAGCTGTAATTGATTTTCCAGTGATGAGATGTTCTCTAGAACATGTGACACCAGTACTAGGTTTAATCCATGGCTGTGAAACTGGTTTTCAAACGGGCTGGGGTGCCCACTGTTTTTGCACAAATTAAAGTTTTCATGGTAGGTACACAGGAGAAAAACATACTTTATCCAGTGCTGGATTACCAATTTAGCAAAGCAAGCAATTGAATTGTCCTAGACCAAGGTCAGTTATTGCGTGGCAAATACTCTTTGGTTAACTTGATTAAATACAAATTTCTTTGGCAATTTGCATCACAGAATCAAACTCAGACCGTTTAGGAACTAAAAGTCAGAATAACTTGGCCTCTACTTCTTTGAATTTGACCTTTTCTTTTCAGAACTATCTCTCAGAAGGCCTTTAATTTCATGCCAGTTCTTAGATAGCTGGGTTGCTACTTTAATACTTTTAATATTACACTTTCTTGGAAATATCTTTTATAATAAAACTTGGACAGTTGAAAATTCCAGCTTAGTAATACTGGTTGGATCCACAGATCAGGTGCCCATCAGGGTTTTGACACCAATGAAATTCAGCCTGTGACCTTCACGTGAAGACTGAGCCCTAACCAGGACTAATGTGTCTTGGTTCTGGGTGGACATGTGCTGGAACCTGAGCCATTCACTCACTCAGGCATTCATGAATGCAAAACTCAGTGACTCATGAAATACAAACTCAGTGGATGCTCGGTCAGTCTTAGCAACTTCGGAGTTCAAAGAGTTCACAGCGGCCACATTGTTCCATTGCACACACTATATTCTTGCATTGACACTGAAAATTGGACATCCTGGCTAACAGCATTAAGACACAGAAACTGTTAGGCACTTGCAAGTTCTAAAAATGCCTTTAACATGAATTAATGACCTCTATCCGCCATGTGGATTCTGACTCTTCGAGACACACCTTGGCCATCTGAGAGTACTCTCATCTTTTCTTGATGTGGGGACCTCTCAAATACAACAACAGGCTGACCCAGGTGGTCCAGCAAGATCATTGGAAATAACTCCTTGTCTATGAACCTACACAACCAGTCCATGGACAAAAAGGCAGCCCAGGTCAATAATGACCCACCCACTCTTTCTCTTATCCATCCAGCTGTTGGCATCAGGCAGGACACCCAAGGTCCCACAATCCATGAGCACTGCTCTGCTGCTGCTGAGAGCTGCCCTTTACTGTGTATTTAACAGTCTTGCCAGAATGCCACAAGGCAAATTTCCATTTCATGTATGTTACATGGGGTTAATAAAAGTCACCCAAATGCATAAAGCAGACACGGGAAACTGGGTGCAGGAGCAAAAAAAAAGCTTTATTCTATTATTATATTATATAATTGGGAAGAGAGTCTGTCATCTGAGCAGGGAGCTGAGCAGGCTGAGCCGGAGGATGGAGTTGAGGGAGGTGGGGGGAAGTAGGTGGAGTATGAGGGAGAGTTCAGGTGGAACAGGAGTGGAACACAGGCAAGAGGCAGACCAGACCAAAGGTTAGTGACGAAGCTAAACAAACAGGCAGGAGTCAAAAAAGACTGACTGGGTGGCTGAGTCTGCACTGGCAGTGTGCTGGAGTTGAACCCGGATACATAAAGCAGAGTTCATTAACTATGATTACAGCTTGTCGCCTGACACCTACACACCTGACTCCACTCCTACTCAGTTTCTAATCATATCTTGTGTTTCTGTAACCCCAACAAGTTAACTACCTTAACTAGACGAGGATATAGAGTATGTCACATGAACCCTGTTCAGAACTGTTTTGGAAGGCATTGGCAAATAAAGGATAGAAAAAGATATGAAAAGATTGGACAAATGATTTATTTTCCAATTCAGTTTGGAGGTCTTGGTCCTGAAGGTGAAAGAAACGTGCTATCAGCCAGTGTAGAGGAACAAAAATTCATCCATTGTATGAAACCATGTTAATTTGAAGGCTGTGCTGCTTGGCACACTGCTGGTCGGATCAGGGCCGCTGATGATGAGTCAAGCTGAAATGCAATAGAAAGTTCTCAATATTACTGCAGCTTTTATTTCTGTAACCCTACCAACACAGTGAAGTGACTCAAGGTCAAATCTGGTCATTTATTAGAAGACACAGTATGTCTGCCCATCTGAACCGTTGCCATCATTCAGTTATCATCCATCCATCAGGTCAGCAGGGTTAGCACGGCATTCCTCGGCAACGCGTTCCAGCTCCCACTAGGAGATCACGAGGTGTTCCCAGGCCAGATGGGCTATATAATCCCAACAGTGTTTCTGGATCTACCCCGGGGTCTCCTCCCATTTAGACGTTCCCAGATCACCTCCAAAAGAAGGCTACCAAGAGGTATCATGATCAGACAACTGAACCACCTCAGCTGGCTCCTTTTGGCGGACGTCCACGCACCTAAACCTATCTCGAAGGTTGAGGCAAGCCACCCCAGAGAGGAAACTCATTTCAGTCTTTGAGATCTCATTCTTTGCGTCTCTATCGAATCACAGTAGAACCATCCGGTACACTGTCTACAATACTGCAGACACCGCAGCAATCATCCAGTTTCTCATCAGTCGTGAACATGGCCCTGAGATGCTTGAGCTCCTTCGCTTGGGGCAGCGACTCGCTCCCAACCCAACAGTTACCATGTCCTGTAACATTCACTGCTGATAAATGGCCATACAGTGTTCATGCATCTGCTCGATTCATTTAGTGACTGCTTGAATGGCAGCGTCTACTTTAAACAATATACTTGATTAACAGGAGTGGTAATGACTGGGGTTTTAGATGTGTGTGTGTGTGTGTGTTTAGCCACTTAAACAGCCATGTAAAAGAAACAACCCCTAGGACGTGTGTGTTGCCTGGTCTTGTCACATCACCCAGCCTGGCCTGTATAAACCTCTCAGCATGAAGCACGACACAAGGTGGGTTTTCCCCATTCATGAAGCAGCCAACACTGACTCATCCCTGCCAGTGTGTGTGTGTGTGTGTGTGTGTGTGTGTCTTTTTTTTTTTGGTCATTCAGCCACCTGCAGGAGCAATTTTACAACTCTCATGTTGCCTGTTGCCTCCACTGTTCCTAAAATAACCAGGCACCGTCACCCACCCCTCCTCTCCACCCCCACCGCACCCCCCTCCTCCTTTTCAACCCCGCCACATGGTTACAGTTAAGTACATAAATCAGGCGCCACCGCTGGTGTGAGGGCTGTGGAGGCAGACAGGAGGAGGAGGCGCGCACACACTCACACACACACGCATACACACATGCACCTCACGCCGCCGCGGCTCGTCGCTGCTACTGCAGCCGGTGCAGCGAAGGAGACTCGCAGCTTCTTCTTCTTCTTCTCCTTCTTTTTCTCCATCACACGGAGGAGGAATGGCTTGAGAGCAGACGACACGGACTCGGCTCGATCGGCTCGTGCACGATGATTTTCTGACTTGTCTGCCGGTGTGTGTGTGTGAGTGTGTGTGTGTGTCTGTCCGTCTTGCCGCGAATTGCTGCAGTGCTGTTTTTTTTTTCCAGGTGTTGTGGTGTGTGTGTGTGGTGTGTGTGTGTGTGTGTGTGGTGTGTGTGTGTGTGTGTGCATGGTGGTGGTGTTGTAGCCTGGTGTAATTCTCTTACGAATTGGACTAAGCCGGGGAACGGAGTCTGATGTCACATGTGCTTCATCGGAGGAGACGGGGCATCTGCAAGCTGGATTTTGTGGAGGATGCTGCGGCAAGTGATACACAGAGGGCTCAAGGCTTCGTTCTACTGGCTGGGCTTATTCGTTAGCAGGCACCCCGTTTTCTTCCTCACCGTCCCCGCGGTCCTCACCATCATTTTCGGATCTACCGTGCTCAGCCGATTCAAGCCGGAGACGGACCTGGAGGTGCTGGTCGCCCCTACTCACAGCCTCGCCAAGATCGAGAGGAGTCTCGCCAACAGCCTGTTTCCGATCGACCAGTCGAAGCACAAGCTGTACTCGGATTTGCACACTCCGGGTAGATATGGCAGGCTGATCCTGTTGGCCAAGTCCGGCGGGAACATCCTGGAGTTGGCCGATCAGGTCCTGCAGGTTCACAAGCAGGTGTTGGATTTGCGCGTCAATTACAAGGGGTTCAATTACACGTTCGCGCACCTCTGCGTCTTGAGCCACAGGGACAAGCGCTGCCTCCTGGATGATATCATCACCATCTTCGAAGACATCAGGCAGGCTGTGCTTTCCAACAGCACTTTCCATAAGGTCCCCGTGAGCTACCCCAACACAACATTAAAGGTGAGATTCTTTTTTTTTTATTTTTTTTTTTTATTATTATTATTTTTTTTTTACTGCCTGTCAACCGGGCCTGCCCCCCCACCCACCACCCCCTTGCAACCACCCCACCGCCCCTCCACACACACAAAAAAAATCTCTCCATCAGGGTGACAGTGCAGCAGCAGTCAGCATGTGAGTAGCGGGCTGGCCCTCGGAGCTTGCTATAATTTCTGAATGAACAGCAGCGGGTTTGTATCCGCTCAGGCTGTGATGTGGAGCTGCAGAGTGCCTCCATCTATCAGCCCGGGGAGAGAGAGGGAGAGGGGGAACCCTGTGTTCTCCTCCAGAAGGAGCACAAGACAGCCGGCTTTGCAGTTTTCCACCCTCCCTTGTGCTGGTGCAGGTGAATTGATTGGCTGTATGTAGCCACACATACACACATAGACACACACAGGCAGGGATATCCTGCCTTTTTTTTTTTTTTTTTTGATGCAGTGCTTCCCCTCTCTCTCTCTCCCTCTCTCTCTCTATCCCGGCTGCACATGCAGCATGACATGGCTCCAGCAGTAGCTATAATAGACTCCCAGGTATCCTGCTTCTCTGTTGCTCAGCAGGATCTGACTGACACATGCAGCCGTATCATTCACACACTCACGTACACAAGATTTTTTTTTTTTTTTTTGAGCAGCAGTTAACACAGAACCAAACATGTCAGGATGCTGCATGTAGACAACACAGGTGCACATCCAGTAGATCCATGTATGCATCAAGTGCTGATGTGCTCTGCACCCTTTTTTTTGTCTGATCAGGCTTTTACAAAAAAAAAAAAAGCTGTTGCACACATGCATGCTTGCATGATGTGAGCGTTTCTGTTGCACAGCCTTGAGGCTCGTTCACGTTACGGTGCAGGTTTGATATTGCATGGACATACGCACATGTTAAGTCACTGAAACAGGCAGCTTATTCAACACCAGGCTTTGTGGTGTACACACCACTGTACCCTCCCACACACACTCGCACATATGACATATTCAGTGTATAACAGGCGGGTTGTAACTTCCATTGGCACAGCGGCGGGAGCCAATCCGAGCAGCATCAGTGTCTGAGTGGAGTAGTGAGGCCATTCATCGTCCTGCTGCAGGCTGTTTGGCTCCTGATATTCAGGTCCAGGTCCACAGTGTGTGTTCTTGTTTCGGATGACAAGTGGGAGTCAGATGCCGGCTGTAAATATTTGGCAATTGTTCGTCAGTTTATTCAATTTCAAAGCATGACATCACTTTGTGAACGTAGCAGACCTTCACGTATCATCAGTGCGTGTGTCTTTAAAGGCTGAGGTTGAGAAAATTCAGCCTCTTAAGGCAAATAAACCCTCAAAAAATATGCAGTGTCACACATTTTGTACAGGCCTCTTGTGTCACAGACCTGCAGACATTTTGACTTGTCAGTGGTCCGTTACGTGTCCCAGTAAGCTCGTCCAGTGAGCCAGCATGTGAAGCACCAGAGTGAGAAGCAGCCATCATCAGTGTCATCAAACACACCTGTGCTCTTCCTCTGTTATAACGAGTCAAAATATGCACAGTGAGAAAGTTATTGCTTCACTGTCATAATACTCCGAAAGCTGCACAATTGTCTGCTCGTGTAGGAATGATCGGCATAAAGTTTAATGTGAAGACAAAACAGAACCACGCAATTAGAGTGAGTCACTTCAGTGTCTTCTCACACAATGACTCAACAGCCACTTAGCAGAGTTTACTACATTCTGTATGGAGCACATTCAGACTGTATGCACTAATACCTGGTAAAGGGTTAGTTCGCTAAACCGGTGCTGCTGCCCTGACAGAGGTACAATAGAGTTTTGTGTCTGTGGTGTGTGGAGTCTTTGAGGTTACATAAGAAGTAGCTCCAGTAGTTGAGAAGTGTTCACGGTGAAGCCTGTGATTTATCTTGTGTATATGACATTGTTATTGGAACAGCAAGTTGCTGTTGAGTTTTTCAGATTTCATTGTTCCGTCGAGTCATTTTTCAGACAAAAATAATATGCCAAACATTTGATGGTTCCAGCTTCACCAGTGAGCTGCTCCTTCTTGCTTTGCATTATAATGAACTGAATATCTTTGATGGAGGGGGGTGGAAGGCCTTGGACATTGGAAAAAGTGATAGTTGCTTTGTCTGTTTTTTTTTATGTTGACGTGATTAATGGAGAAAATAATCAGCTTATCAACTGAAAAGATGAAAATAACCACAGTGGCTGCAACGATTGATCATTCATTCCATTGTTGAATGATTTTTTTTTTTTAAACTAATGATTGATCATTTGGTCCTAAAATGTCAGAAAATACTGAAAAATATCCATCACAGTTTCTTCAAGCCCGAGGGGACGTCTTCAAATTCTATTCACGACACCCAAAATAGTCCAAGACCCAAAGTAGTTATATTAAAGTGATGGAAAACACAGAAACCCAGAAATACAAATGAAATGCTAGAACCAGTTAACATTTCCAATTCAATTTTATTATATGGCAACAAATAATAAAAGAAGTTATCTCATGAGACAGGTCTAGACCAGACTCTGTATGATATTAATTACAGAGACTCAATAATTCCAACCATGAGCAAACACTTGGTGACAGTGGCTAGGAAAAACATCCTTTTCACAGTCAGAAACCTTGAACAGAACCAAGCTCATTGGTGGACGGCCGTCTGCTGAGTTTTTGAGTATTGAGTACACTTGATTGAAAGTCCCTCGCCTCACCACGGAGGAGGAATTTTGGCCGTGAAATGCATGAAAAATACTGAAGTCTCTATCTAGGCAGTATTAAGGTTATCTGGGCTACTGTAGAAACATAGCAGTTCAACATGGCAGACTGCATAGAAGAGGACCCGTGGCGTCTGTAGATATAAAAGCCTCATTCTGAAGTCAGTACTGTCTGCCATATTCTCTAAATACAGCCCTCTAAATGTTATACACTGGACCTTTAAGTCCTGACATATGTACATTCAATTTCAATTCAATTCAATTTTTATTTGTATAGCCCAAAGTCACAAAACACATTTTGCCTCAGAGGGCTTTACAATCTGTACAGGGAGTGACACCCTCTGTCCTTAGACCCTCGGTTCGAGTGAGGAAAAACTTGCCCACAAAAAACCCTTTTAACAGGGAAAAAAAATGTGGAAGAAACCTCAGGAAGAGCCACAGAGGAGGGATCCCTCTTCCAGGACGGACAGACGTGCAATGGATGTCACATGTACAGAACAATCAACACAAACATATTGTACAATTACAATGAATTACAATAAATGGTAAGGTGATTGCAGTAGCAGTGGAACACAGATGCACAGCAGCAATAAGTCATTAACCAACAAAGCTGTAGTGGGGATGGTACTGCTGACATGTGCCGGACGTGCTATACACAGCATGCATGTATATACTCAAGCACACTCATACTATCATTAGCTGCTCTCCAACATGAATGAATTACACTTCTGTTCCTGAAGGTTGACGTGACCTCCTTCCTCTCCTGCTCCTCCTCGCTGTGTATCAGGCGCTGTGCACCCTCCATCTTCCCCGAATCCTTCTCCTCTCCGTCTGCCTGTTTGACGAGCTGTCTGGGCTAATTCATTTGCCCGGCTTCTTATGCCTCATCCTCTTCTTTGATGTCACGACCGCGGGTTTATTTCTGTGCTTGTTATACAGACGTATGTCTTCGTAAAAAAGTGCTACTTTTTGCTGAGCTGAACTTTAGCTCTGTTCCCAGGAGGAAATGCTTAAAATATATGTGCTTTGTTTTCCTCTCTGTGATGTATTTCTTTCAGTTGTGTAATCTTTTTAAACTGTCAGTTATTACAAAAATAAAAATACATCAAGTGAAAAAAATATACAGCAAATGGGGCTGTATTAAAAACTGGAGAACTCCAGGATATTAACTGTATCTGATATGAAAATTAATATTGATTGAAACATTTTCAAGAACAAATTTGCAGCACTCTTTGGAGATATAAGAATTATGAGAAAATACCTGCCAGCTCTTGTGTTGCAGCTTCATCCTGCATTCATGCCACCAGCAACCGCATCTCCCCGCTAATGTCCGATGGTTAATTAGAGCTTGTTGATTGCCGGTTGAAGTGCCAAAGTTGTTACAGCAACAGATTGGACATATGGCAACGCTGCTATGTGATTATCTGCTGATAGCCAATAGGGCCCAAATATTTGAGTCAGTCAGGGCACAGCTTGTCTCAGGTCATGCTAATATGGACTTCTGTTTTCCAGCCCAAATGTTATAGATGAACATGCTGTAGCTCTAAGGAAGCTCAGATCGGCCGTGGTTCAGCAAGCTTGTTTCTGATAAATTTTCTTGACAGGTAACCTTGTGAGGCTGATAGAGTTTTAAAAACCCATGAACATGAACAAATATATTGAATAAGAAACCTGAAGGTTACTAGCCATGCTAGCAGTGTGGATCAGTAACAGTATCAAGAATGGATGGCACATGTGTGACATCACCTGTAGGTTTCCGAAGGGACATTTTGAAGCTCTAAATATCTGGCTCTAGCTGCTGCCATGTTGGCCATACGGCTTCTTCCGTCTCCTGGCTAATCTAAAAACTGGCAAGGACGTGGATCATTAGTGGACCTGAAGTGGGCTGAATGATGCATGGGTTCTCAAAAATGGGGAAATTAGCTAAAGAGACCAAAACTGTTTTTTGTACCAGGCTGTAAACATGTATATTTCTGCTGTGAAGTTGGACATTTGAACATGGGGACTTATGGAGACTAACTTGTTCTGTAGCCAGCCTCAAGTGGACGTTTGAAGAACTTCAGTTTTTGGCACTTCTACATTGGCTTCACTGCCCCACCACGGGGGTTGCCACTTGATGTGGCTCCAGATATGACAGCATTGCCATGAAATTTGGCATACACATTCGATTCGACACATTTAGTCGATTTAAATCAATGTGGCGTTCAACAGGTTAGATTTTCTTTTTTTTCACTTTCTTTACTACTTTGGAACATTTAAAACATTCAAGTTTGTAGGTCATACATTAATCAGTCTCAGTTGTACTGTGTAGAGACCAAGTGGTAACCCCCAAGGCTAAAACATGGAGTGCCAAAAACTGTAACTGCCATCACCATAAGCCCCCAAATTAAACAGCAGAAACACGTTTGGTCTCTATCACTAATTTCCACATGTCATGACCATACCATTTAAATTGTATTGAGTTATGCATAAATCTAAATCTAAATATCTAAAGGTTTATTGGCGACTCAAGCACCCCCTCGACTCTGAAAGGATAAGTGGATATGGAAAATGAATGGATGGATGATAAAATGGCTGAATATATAGAAAAAGTACATCACCACATGTCTGGTCCTAGTTCAACATTAACTGACAATCAACATTCCTTCCTGCGGATCAATTTATTAATCAAATCAATGGAAATGTTTATAGCATTATGTCTGCAGATGATATGATTTAGCATAATGAGATCATGTGATCACATGGTTGTCATCAACATTGTGATTTGTGTCTTTAATATTTTTATGTCATTATTCTTTCCTGTTTAATATCTCAAGATAATGAGATAATTAAGTTGTCATCTTGTCATAATAAGGGACTCTATAAAAGAACACCTTTGGCAGCTTTGGGCTTCCATGTTTAAAAACCTCTGGCAGTCTAAATGGATTTCTATAAAACAGCAGAGGTGTGCTCTTTCTGCATTACATTACTCTAACACTAATAATATTGTGTTTGACAAGATCAAGCTTCTTGTTACCTTCATGAGAGGACAGTGAAATGGAGTGCTGGATTGAATTAAGTTATTGTGCAGTTTGGGTTGTATGCTGCGTGGCAATGTCAAGCTAAGGTCACCCCCCCCCCCCCCCCCCCCCCCCCCATTCTCTTTAATAAATCATAAAATTGGAGGCGAGCGAGGCAGAGGCGAGGAAGCAGCAAAAAACAGCTGATACGCAGAAGGAGGTCTGCAGGCGTTTAAACGCCGCAGGAGAGGAGCAGTGATTGGAGCATCGGAGAGAGGGTGAAGCTGATGATGGGGTTAGCTATATCTGTCTGTCAATAATTGGCGTGCTCTAGGGTGTATTTGGGTACATGGCAATAAAAAAACAATACAATCAATACAATTCTCAGATGTCTCTTGAAACTGCATTAAAGCACTTAATCAGGTATTTCAGAATAAAATAAATTGTTTTAATCTTTACACGTTACATCGTTAAGTTGGACAACAGAATTGTAAAATGGAAAAACAATATGTATTGAGCATGATCAGGCCGTGTCCTGCTTTAATTATGTAGCTTATAGTGCTGGTAGCTTCTATTTCCCCTTGATTTATGACTGAACAGAGTTCAGATGGAGTTTTAAGGACACAGAATTCACATTCTTCCTCTCTGATGAAGGTTTTTGGTCATTGTAGTTGCTCCTCTTGTCCATACTTGCAACAAAGGAACCCCTTCTACAGCAATTTCAATGTAAGCCTAAGTAATGCTGGACTAAATCCACAGTTCCCATCTTATTAAATTCAGCATAAATTAATATGGTGCTTCAGCAGTCCAAGTTAGACAAAGCAAGAGGGTCGTTTTCAAAGTTACAGTATTTTTTAGGACCAAATTTCCACTTTGTGTTACTGTAATAAAAAAAACTGTACGCTCACTGAAGCACAGAGGCTCATCATAAGACTTTTTGAAGTAGCTACGTCTGCTGCATACTGCTGAAACCACATATAAGCCTCAGCCAAATTTTGAGATGTTTTGCACAGACAGCACTGTGTACTTTCTCCCCTATCAATTAGCTTCCAATATAAACAACAGATGATTATAGCAACCAATTACTTGAAAAGATGTAAATCCATCTTTAGTCTAGTATGAGTTCTCCAAAAACACTTGATCCTCCATTTCCCATAATGCAACTTCATATAATCTTTTCCAATGACAGTAGACTGGACAGCATTCGTATGACGTCACCCATAGGTTTCTGGAGGCCATTCTAAAAAGTTCACCCTCAGTACAGTTGTCATGAAAAAATGTCATGGAAAATAGCTATAGAGACCAAAACTGTCTTTTGTACCATGCTGTAAACATGTTTATTTCTGCTGTGAAGTTGGACATTTGAACATGGAGACTTAAGCCAGCCTCAAGTGGACATTTGAGGAACTGCAGTTTTTGGCACTTCCACATTGGCTTCACTTCCCCACCACAGGGGTTGCCACTTGGTATGGCTCTAGAGATGACAGCACTAGTCAGCTGGTTGGACCTCTTTTGTCCAAACTCATGGATTTTCATAGAGCTATAAAGACCAACAGGGACTTTTTAATACAGGCCCTCATGGAGACTGAAATGTTCTGTAGAAAGTCAAACCTCCACATTGTCTCGATCTCCTCCTCGAGAGCAACAAAAGACATTCTGGTTCGACATGAAATTGTTGGAGCGATCGTTTAACCAAAAATGTATCAGTTGGTTGTCTTAGAAATAAAATATATTAAAATTCTTGAACTGAATGCTTCCTCTGATTAAAGATGTTCATCAAACCTTCCTCCAGGCAAACACACACACTGAGAACTGTATTTTCTCTAAAAACAAGAACAGAACACAAAGCTTGTGCATTTCCAAAAACCTCGACTGAACAGACATTTTGCACGTGATGTAGAAATTGTTGCTCTGATTACATTGCATTATTCTCTGTGTCAGAGCATTAAAGGCATGTATGTTTCAGTACAGCATAGTCGGGACAAGTTTATAGATAAGTTGCGATTGATTTAAAGTGCTTTAGTGAATTTGGAAAGTCAGTGTGGTGGATTGATTTGAGCAATTACACAAGTGTAATTGGAGCTAAAGCTTTCTGGGTTGCTTTAGCAGTTACTGAGTGATTACATTACATAAACACACTTGTACACTGTCATGAAATGACAAATTTGAAGCATGGAGTGGGAGTGTTTTGAGAGTAATAATATAGCACAAAAATAATGTGAGATCTGGCCTAATGAATTGATATATTTGAGGTAACCAGTCATAGAATGTTTGGCTCTGACAGAAAACCTAGCTGCTGACGTGTGAATGTTATTAATTATGTGATTTCAAGGTGCTGTGTCCACCAACACTTATCAATGTGTTGTCCACATAATGTCACAGCAGAATAACTCATCCACTTTTTTCCCCCCCGGGCAGTAAATTGTTTGCAGAAATTGCACCAAACAATCAGGGGGATTTATTTATCTGAAAGCGTGAGATTTATATCAAATCCCCCGCTGTGAAGCGGCATATTGCGGCTGTTTGATCGTGCTGGATTATTGTGTTCATAACAAGATAAATCATATCTACAATAAGCTGCAAATTAAAGTTGACATTGTTCTGGTTGCAACAAACCAGTGTTGTGCAGGAGCTTAAATTCACATCACAAATGTTGTGTGGGTGTGCCTCGCTTTCTTGATTAAATGGACTGGGGGAAATATTTATTATATCAATGTTTTAAGATATTGTTCACAATTAGACCTGGTGAATAAGCACAGAGCTTTGATATATGTGCAGGACTTCATTAAAATATATGATATTTTGGAAATGTGCTGTATTTTTGAATGAGTCATTCACCCAGCACCATTATCATTGAATGCTAACACTATGGTAGGGGTGCAAGATGAAGATAAAATGTTTTGGTCAGACATTTAAGCATGTGAACTAACCAATCTTTAACTCTGAACCTCAGACTGTCACTGTGTATCATGCTAAAATCATCATCAGTTTCTCTTTTTTTTTTTTATCATCGGAGCCTCTTAAGAGGTTCATTTTTTTTTTTTAGCTTAGTGGTTATATAGCATCATTACTTCCTGGTTAGTTGCTCAAAACTTATAATAAAGATTTAAAGCTCATATTAACTCTTTTGCAGATAGACAGTTGATTAGCTATTAATCTTTAAACACTGCTCTTTAAGCTAGGTAATCATTTATTAGCTATTTATTCAAAAGTAGCTAAACAGACAACTAATGGCTCAGTAATCACAGAAAATCCAGTTAAACTACCAAAGGTGTAGTGAGGCCAAACAATGGTAAAAGTCAGGGTTATGTAATAAAGAATAACCACTATAAATGCGACTGTGTTTAGATATGGTAAGGTAGCAATTGAAATGATTTCCGTGGTACAGTATAAGGACATATGTTGCGTTTCAGCCTGGATGCTCTAAAGTCTGTCAGCCATTTTAGCTACTGTGTGACTTGTGTGAGTTAGCATTAGCGGAGAGTTTGAGGGAACATTGATTTTGGTTGTCCTGCTAACACCACAGTTACAAGTTGTACGTATAACAGGCTTTGTTGTTTTTCATGTTGCCCATGGCCCACAGTAACCCATCAACTAAAAAGAAATTGTCGGCAAAACCAGATAGTCACCCTTTTACTAGGGTACACTGAACCATCAACAGCCAAATAAATATGACTGAAAATAAGGACTGTTCTAGGGTAGGTATGGAATGATTTTTGGTTCTTGATTGGAAAGTGCTTGTTGCTTCCTTGGTTGGGTTTAGGCATGAGATTGGTAAGAATATCAGGGTTGGTCATCCAATTTCCATCCTATAGGACAATACATTTTGTTTGCAGGCAATAACTTATGCTAAAACATGCTAGCAGAGTTTCCAAAAAGCTGCTTGACACATTTTGGAAAGCATGAATTTCCTAACTGTTATTAGCCTAACATGCTAACTAAGGAAAAGTTTGTTAGCACTACCAGCCCTGAAAAGATATAGGCTTAGTTCACAGGTACTGAACCATTCAAAGCACAAACAGAATAAACTTATAGACTGAAGGTTGTCAGAAAGCACCTTCACAAGGTCATGTCAAGGTGATTAGTTGGGTCTACTTAGAAACTCCAATCAGTGACAACAAATCTTTGTATTGAACTAAATCAATCATAAGTACAGGTAATAGTGATCTTAATGTATAGATGCTGGTAAGTAGTTATCCTTAATAAAATGAAGCTTTGAAAACATTCCTACAGAGACCTTTGTGTGACCCACAATAGCTAAATATACATGAAATTCTATTGTTTGAGTTTGTGTCAGACTTTATCAGACATCCTTCAGTCACCGTCTTCTTTTTTACTACTGCCCAGAGTGCCTCAAAATATGAAATACTGTAGCTTGTCGCATAATGTACATCTACAGTGCCACCTTGGCAACATTCAGAGCTTAAGTATGGGAAAGTTTGTGCCAGCAATAACCCCATATTGCTATAGTTCTGTATTTCTTCTTGACAGACTGACAGAACCATTTTTATGGTCCCAGCTGCCTCCGTGAACTCTTCGCTGCTCTGCACAATTCTTCTTGTACAATTACATTATCTCCAAACTCTTGTCACTGTAATGTCTTGCATGTGCTATATAATAAAATTAATTTAGTCATTACAATAGCGCACCCCATCAACCTTCACAGCCATGTCTGCCCATAGCTGTAAGGTGAGTTCAAGTTAAATGGTAAATCAACAGTGAAGCAAATAAAGTTCCCCAATGACAGGCGGCAAAGACAGTGTTTGCGGTCTCCTGTCAAGGGCAGGGTAACTGGTCAAGACACTGGGGTGTGGCCAGAAGAAACAGACTGAATGTTGTATTAAATTGTATTCTTTGTTAGAGCTGATGTTTGATATCTCTAAATTTCCTACAGGATGGTCGGGTGTCCTTTATCGGCCACCAGCTGGGCGGCGTGTCCTTCTCGCCCAACAGCCGTGATCAGCAGGTCAAATTCGCCCGTGCCGTCCAGATCACCTACTACCTCCGCAACCACGGACCTGTGGTGCAGGATGCCATCGCTGAGCGCTGGGAGAACGAGTTCTGTGCCCTGGTCAGCCGGCTGTCCACGGCCGAGGCGCCACACGCATCCGACCAGCTCCACATCCAGTCACTCACCTCTTTCAGCCTGTGGCGGGACTTCCACCAGACGGGTGTACTGGCCAAGGGGGAGGTGTTGGTCAGCCTGGTGCTGGTGCTCCTGGCCGCCACCATCTCCAGCTCCATGCGGGACTGCCTGAGGGGGAAGCCGTTCCTGGGCCTCCTGGGGGTGCTGACCATCTGCATCGCCAATGTGACCGCCGCAGGGATCTTCTTTATATCAGACGGGAAGTTCAACTCTACACTGCTGGGGATTCCGTTCTTTGCCATGGGTGAGTGGGACTGTGTGTTTTGTGTGTCTGTGTACAGTGGTTGGTTGACGCTGACATTGCGTTGATTGGGGAAGAGATTAGCAAAACTGTGATGGGTTTTTCCTCGGAGGGCTGTTCAATTTGGTTGGAAAATGTGAAGAGTGATGTGTGTGTGTGTGTGTGTGTGTGTGTGTGTGTGTGTGTGTGTGTGTGTGTGTGTGTGTGTGTTCTTCTTTTGTCAGGCGAGTTTGCACGTTTCTTATCTGTGATTCTTTTGCATTGAGGACACATTCAATTGTGATTTTTCATTATTTCACTGAGCTTCAGGTGATGTTATCCTCAGTGTTGTGGATTTAATAATAAACTCTATTACAGTGGATATCAAATATGAGCAGCACAACACACATCAGAATCCCAGGAACGCTGGAATTTAATATGAAGCCTCACACAAATAGATTTATTCATGTTTGAAATTTGCATTTGAAGTCACATTTCAGGGGTGTCACACTAAGATGATTTGACACATTGTTTCTCAAAGACGTAATGTTGGAATGAGTGTTCTGAACGTGGCAAGTTCCACCAGAGAAAGTTTTATGTGTGTTTTATGCATAAACTTGAACTAATAAAATCATCCAAAGCTTCAGGGTGAGCAGGTACATGTTGTATATTTTTGCTACTTTCCTAAACAAAAGTCATTAATTTTGACGTAAGAAGATGATTCATTCGTGTTTTGTTTATTTGGTTTCCATTTATTATGCGATGGAAACTATCATCTTTATTATCGTGACTTTAATTGGTGATAAATGCATTAAATCAGGCTTTAGAAACACTAGTCATTTTTATGACCAGTTGAACTTTTTTTAAATTTTGTTTTGTTTTTTTCTTAATTACGTATTGACCCTGTAGATACAGAGAGGAAACATGGGGAGAGAGGAAGAGGTCTTTGGGTGTATTGTAACAGCCTGAACCAGAACGTTGAGGGTTCAGGACAGAGACGAGGGACGAGTGGATGCAAACGGTGGTGAATTTGTTGTGGTAGACACAAATTGAGGAAAGTATGAAGGAAATCAACAGAACTTGTCAGCTGTCAGCAAAACAGAAGCTCACTAAATTTATAACTATATGACATGTCGATGATACATACAGCTGATTTGATTAAGCTTCAATGGGAAGACATGGGACCAGTTGGACGTAGCATTAGCTGCTAACACATACATTCTTAAATGATTAGTGGGGGCTGAGGGGGTATATTTTATTTATTCGATCTAGAGCTTGTTCATGATGGAGAATGGTTGTGGTGGGATCAGAGCAGATATTTCAGCGGGGAGCGTAGCCAGCCAGCCAGCCAGCCAGCAGGAGAGGACGCACACAGGAAGGAAAGGACTGCAGAGACCGAGAGGCTTTGGATAAATCACTTTCTGACAACTGTATCGATTTGTTTTTCAAGAATCCAATGCAAAATTTGGGTCGGATATACGGCCAGCTATAGCTATAATGTCTGTACAGTCGATACGCAGAGGCAGTGTGGAAAATAAACACGGCCTGCAAAAACACTGGGCAAATAAAAAAAATCTCATATTGTGTCTGAACGCTGCTCCAGCAGCAACATTATGATGAAAGGGATCACTTTGCCAAATAAAACTGCATCAACAGGCCAGCGTTATTTTGAATTATTTGTTCCAGTCAACAGATCAAACTACAATAAGTCTATTGTTATGAAAGTAGAATGTGCACTCTCCGGAATACTCCCTCAGCCTCATCCTCACGTCTTTTTCTCTCTCGCTTTGCGTCTTCAGACTTCGTCCATTTACACTACAGTATATCTTGCATTTCCTCCCTGTGCGCTCCTAAGGTCACTGGATCCCTGGGGCTTTAGTTACAGCTCTACTGCAGGCCGGCTGACATAACTGAAGTTTAAGTAAGACTCAGGAACAGGAGGCTGGATCGGCTCCTTGTGACCTAGAGGCAGAGGAGGAGAGGAGAGGAAAGGAGAGGAGGAGGAGGGGGAAGTTGGTGGCGGTGAGAGAGGCTAAAAAGGAAAGTCAAGGAGAAAAGAGCGAGGAGTATAAATGTATGTGATGTGTAGGAACCAGAAGAGACAGAGAGAAGAGGCAGAGGAGGGGGGAAGTCACATAGAGATGGAGGAGGTGGAGAAGGGGGCGAAGGAGATGGAGAGGACTTGATTAAGTCTGTAATTTCATGTGACAGGACCTCAGAGGCAGCAGATGCCCACCCTCCTCTTGAGAGGTCCTGACTGAGGCAAAACCCAATCACTATATCAACGCCACATCAGGGCAGATGCTGAGGACTGAAATTGGATCCTGATACTCAATCTATAACGGCAGTGTGGCGCCCCCTGTTGAGACGACATCACTATTTAAAACGTTGTCAAGTTTTTAACTTAATGGCCAACTTGTAGGTTGGAGATCTTCGAATTTAAAGTTCAGATTTGATGGAAATTATACATTATTAAATATAATTATACTTTGGTTGATAACTGTATTGTTATTTACTGTATGTATACACACAGTGTGGAAAAAATGGCCATGGTATATTTCTAAAAACACTCCATTAGACCAAATATGAGGCTTTAAAATAGTTACAGGCTGGAAGAAAAGCTCATCTCTTTTAATCTGATGATACAAATACCAATCTTTGATCTGTTTTTGCAAATTCATTTTTACCTCCTGTTGCCTGTGAGACGTTTCATCCACTAAACATCAGCCACAGCCTTCAATAGTTCCGTTGTAGCATGCTGTTATTTCGATGAGCTTCACGTTATCGTGCTGTTGTAGAAAGTGTTTCAGGAGATTTAGTAAAAGGCACCCATTGTTCATTTGACTTCTACTTCTAATCTATCTTTCTGCTTGGTGACAATAAAAATTATTCTTTCATTAATAGTAAACCGTTCACTGGTAAATATAATAATATTACTATTACTAGTAATATGTTACTGCTACGATTATATTTTGGGGGGACATTATATCTGTCAGTGTATAATATGTATCAAATCCGAGGTTGACACATTACATATTCTCCCTTATCACTAGGCTAGCAAGAGTTTTGAATAGTGCATATTATGTAACATACTTAGGTGTCGTATAGTCAGTTTGTCTTTTTTCTCTAAATGTTGTTTGTATTGTTAACGTCCTGACTAATGTGTCTTTCTGTCTAATATTATGTTTGTGAAGGATCCATAAATTGCACAATGACTCTACAGTTTCCGTGTTAGGAAAAAGAGCAGTGTTAGCTTTTGTCCCTGGGTGTGTTTTATGAAGGTGAAGAAACGTCCCATACCATTACTTCAAAATGTCCATTACTGGAAAAACCCCACTGGTCAGAAAGATGTCCCATTGGACTGAAAGCCCTTTTGTCCGACAGCCTGTTCCCCCAAAAAACAAACGGCCAATGCTCTGAAAATACACCGCCTGTACACCCTGCAGTTATTAGTTCAGTGACTGCCGACCCAGTCCTTGGTGCTGATCGGCGGGGGTTTTGCCCTTATTAGCCATTATTTCTGGACTTACATCAAAAAAGATTTCAGGCAAGTGAAATGCATATGGTGGACTGGTGTGTGTGTGTGTTTACAAGCTTTGGCGTTATACCCGGTTCTAAACATTTGAACTTAAACTGATTCTTAAACATAGCCAAGCTTTGGCGTGATGCCGTGTTGGTATTTTCAGAGCAATTGGCCTTCAGACCAATGGATGTGTTATCGGGACAATAGGCTGTCAGACTAAAAGGTTTTGGGTCCAATGGGACATTTTTTGGACTGTTGGGGTTTCGGAATAATGGGCCATTGGAACAATGGGCAATAGTTGTGTGCAGAGCTCAGGGAAACCTTCCCCTTGCTCTCATTTCTCTTGGTCTCGCCTCTAATTCTTCCTCTCTCTAGTTTAGTACAACACCCTAAACGCACGGTAGTGAGGAGTTAGCATTTTGTTGAGCAATGTAAGATACGATAAGCCTAGTGAGCAGATCCTTGCACGTTCATTTCTGTAGTAAGTATAGTATTACTCTTGCCAGTTTTAGGTTATATTTTGGTATGGCCTTGTATATGACAGTAAACTTTACAACACGTGTTGCATAGCATTAGGTAGCGTTGGCTAATGCTGGTCACTTCCCAAGAAACCAGTCTCAAAATCTTCACAACTCATTTTGCTACTCCTTATTTTTCCCTTGAAGACCTTTGTAAGTACAAAGAGTTTTCCCAAAATATACACATGATTGGGAACCTTGACCTAGCTTGACTGTTCACGTCTAATTTGTCCATTTTGCCAACCTAAAGTTTGCTTTTTATTTCACTTTTCACTGTTTTATACTGATACAGTCTGAAATCATGCTATGGAACATAATACTGTATCTGAGGGCATCAAATGAATCAAAAATGTTGGCCTAGTTTTAGTTTACATTCATGTTTTTGTGTGCTAAGCTAACTGCTATCTGCTGGCCACATGCTAACAAACAGCTTTGCTGTAGCAGAATTAATCAGACACTTCTGGGCCTCGTTCTGCATAGTCCCGGTGATATACACCATAGACCTAATTATCTTATCTGAGTGTAGTCCCATGGCTTCTTAGTTAGTTCTTGTTCCCCTTCATCTTCTCTGTGGAGGCTACAATAACACTTGGGAATGCTAGTGTGCTATTTAAAGCTCCTGCGTGTAGAATTATTATGTCACCATAGAAACTTTCACATTTTCTGGCGCTGTATGTTTTTCTTTGGAGAAACATTTGAGGTTAGCCTTGTGCATTGTTAATTCCCACTGTCTTTTCGTAAATGTTCACAAGCCATGGGCAGACACTGTGTTGTTATCAGTGGTAGTGTGAGTGTGAGTATTTAAACAGCTTTTTCAAATGAGTTTCCAAGAAGTGACTGTGGAAATATTTCAAATTGGAGCCACTGGGTGCTCTAAGACAATCCGGATTTACAACTAATATACTTTTTCAGTGTTTAATCATCAATAGAATTAACTTGTGTTGGCTTGCTTCACACATATTTGTCCATATGTGGTTGCATTTGTCAGTGTTACAAAGCCCAAAGTTTGTGAGATTTAGGGGTCTCTATTTACAGAAGATGGCAGAAATGTTGTTGAACCGCCATGTTTCTACAGTAGCCAAGATCAGATAAACTAAACACTGACTCTACACATTAATTTTACAGCCCCTGTAGTTTCTTCTTCATTCTAGGAAGTAAGGTGAGGCAATAGGGTTGCAATCAGCAGCTACACCGCTCCTTTAATGCTTCGTAGATGTCGAACATAGCATTATGCAGAGGTGTAGATCTGGAGCAAAATGTCTTAGCACTGAAAGTTCCCAGCAGCACACGTGGGCTCCATCACTGTGAAGTGAAAGAGGCTTGGAACAACCAAAAACCTTCCATCCATCCATCCATCTCTGCACCTCCACATCCATCAGGGCCCTGTGTTGGGTGAAGTGGGCCGCTAAAAGCCACTCCTGAGTAAAAAGCTAACCACGCAACCAGCGTACACGTGTTAGCACTTAAAGCCAAAAAACTCTCCAGTCTGACGAGACGGAACTTAAACCCTGAACTAAATGCCAAGTGCTGTGTGCGGTGAGGCGCCGCTCATCTTTGTAAGGTGTTGCGATAGCAGCATAGTGCTGAATTGGTTAGCTTCTGTTAGCAGCCAGGACAAAGACTTTCAGGACGGCACTACTCTTTAATACTCTGCACGAGCACAAACTCATTTTTGCTGCACTGTGATGAACTTTTATAGTGTCAAAGTACATGCGAGAAGTTTCTCCACTCTGAAGCTGAACGTGGCTCATTAAATGTAAATCTGCGTCATGGTTTCCCTTTATCTGCTCCATCAAAGCCTCCTTTAACATTGCAGTAATCCATTATGCTCTCTGAACAATCGAGCTAATGTCATCTCTGCCCTTTGAATCACGTAGAGGAAGAGGCTCCGCACGAGGCAGGTGCCGCCACGTGCGGTCGGACCTCTGTTTAATATGGAGCAGCTTCTCTCTTCTCACCTGCGAGCTGGCCAATTACTGCTGAGCTGAGCTTGTCACTTCCTTCCCTCTCTGGATATGTGATGGCTGTTGGAAGTGTTAAAACAGCAAGCAGGGAGAGGAGGGAGAGGAAAGAAAGCAAAGCAGGACTCATGAAACATACATGCTGGGACATTACAGGGGAAGTGACGGCTCTGTCAGGCCTAAACCAGCTCAATATATTGATCTTCCCAAACGCGATTTTATTTACTTACCACATGCTGGCACTGTACGTCCCACTGGGACATGTTGCTGCTCTGTGGTGCTGAGCTGTAATCCAGTCTTCACCTCAGCCATATTTGACTCACAGTGAGGGCATAAAACATTTCAAATGGCCACCTTGCATAAGCTGTGTGTATTTGTTTTATTTCAGGTGGAAAGTCAGAGAAGAAATGTCTTCCAACATTATAAATCTGTGGTCTCTGAAGTGTTGAGTTTCTGGGGGTGAGCAAAGATGGCAGAAACTTGAGCGTGGAAATTCATTATGGACCTCAGGAACACACATATGCTAAATATTCAAGATACAAGGTCCACATACTTTGCTTTTTCACAAAGTTCTGTCACAGTCTCATAAGAAAAAAAACTCATTAAGTGGACCATACGTGCTTTAAAGGTCCAGTGTGTGGGATTTAGTGGCAGGATCGAAATTGCAGATTGCAACCAGATGAATACTCAGATGTCTCACCCTCTACCTCCAAGACAAACTCTGGCTGTGAAATTCACATAAAAAAACAAAAAAACAAGAGGACATATTTAGATCAGTGTTTGGTTTGTCTGTTCTGGGCTACTGTAGAAAAATGGCAGTTCAACACGGTGGACCCGCTCTCACTGTAGATATAAAGGGCTGAAACAAATATTCATATTTTCAGGTCATATTTTGGATCAAAAAGTAGAGAAACAAGAAAAAGAACTGATCGAGTGCAAACATAAAGTTGGAAGTAATTGCATGCAAAGTCAATATTGTCAAATTGTAGGGAGGGCACCGAGCGGGTTTTCTGACTGTTTGAAGGTTGTTTTTCTTTTGCCGGCATCTTTTCTTTTATTTTCATTTGTTGATTGACAGCTTTGCATATTTCTGCATGTTTAACAGTCCTGGTTTCATTCCTTGACGTTTCCAGCTCTTTAATTTTACTTTCAAAAACCCCCCAAAAAAATGCTTTTGTTTTTGCCGCAGTAATACCGATGTAATGTGGTCACAGGTGTGTGTTTATAGAGTATTTTACAACGGCTTCGAATGCAGCTCAGACAATCATAATCAGATTTCTAAAAGCCTGTAAACAACTGTGGGATCAGCAAGAAAGCCGCAGAATGAGGAGAGAGCTTCGAGTGCTTGAGCAGAACTACTTTAAATGTGATTATCTGACATGATGAAGAATCCAACAAAATGAACTGTGTTGAACTAGAGCAGCAAAAAAATAAATAAATAAGCAAACAAAATAAGCTTTTTTTTTTTTTTCAAAAATGTTAACCTATTGCTCTATCTCTCCGAGTTCATCCCATTAGTCCTCGATAATTTGGTGGCTCAAGTAACTGAAGTGAACCTCTGTGTAGCCGTCAGTCTTGCAGAGCGAGTTCACTTCTTCGTGCTTATTAACATGTCTGCCCACCTAGAAAATAGCGTAGTTAATAAACCCTTTTCAGATGTTTTCACTTGTCAAAGCAGTTCCAGCAGTTTAGGTGACAGAATTCCAGGGCTTTGGTATCGTCCATGCCCACATGCCAACACGGCTTACTTAATGGAATGGAGCCATCGTCTGCTTCGACTCGTCAAAATGTCGGCCGTAAAAGAAGTCTATGATACGTGGTGAGGGCTGGTTGTGCGGTACGGTGGTCACGTTGCGGTGGAGATGTTCTGACCACATACATGGCAGCTCCGTCTGGGTGAAGGAAGGGTCATTAGAGACGTCCTCTCCTCCTCACGCCTCCTCTCTTTGTTCTGCCACAGCTATCTGAGCCTGTGACGTTCCTGTCAGCATCGCTTCATGATTTACAAGCTCTTTAGAGTTTTCTCGTTCTGGACCTTCGTGTTTTTACTGACTGATTTATATATATATATATTTTTTTTTTTTTTTTTTTTTTTATCCTTTGAGGGCAAGATGAATAGTGACACTCAACCTTCCAGCCAGTCACACGCAGTGGCCATCTCTGCTGACGGTGAAAAGCCCTCTGAGAATTCCTGCCTGTAAGTGGGGCCAGATGACGGATGATCGATCTATGGATGTTATTGCCGTGAGTGGCTCTGGGATGATGGTGGTATGACGGCTTCAGGGTCATTATTAAGGGCTGCAGGGAGGAATCATAAACCAGGTCCATACATCAATTAATATAGCTCCATGATGATACGCTCCCAGATGGAAAAATACACTATTTCTGGAAGAGCATGTCATTAGGAGTCTATACAATGTTTCCACCAGAATTTAATGTTGCCATGGGCAACAGGAGTTTTTATTATTTTTTTTTATATTCTGGGAACTAGATTTATTCCTGGTCCCATTCCCAGTCTTATGCCCTCGCATTGATTTTATGCAGCTCAGCTCACGATTATAAAATCAGCGTCCAGCGTTCATCAGCAAGTCTCGCAGCGTCTTTGAGTGAAGCCTGTCACATTCACGCTTTGCTGTATTTATAGTTTAAAGAGCGTCTGTGTTTCTTCCAGGTGGACTGTGACTGTGAGGGCAAAGCCACAGTTTAATCACAGCAGACAACAAGAAATCACACAGTTTGTGGCTGAGCCGTCTCTCCACGTTTCCATGGTGATGTGTCTTCTAGGTAAAACTCGGGAGGACAGCTTCCTGGAAAGAGGAGGTTCATCTCGACGCGCTGCGTGTGCAGCTTCACTTTTGCGCGCGTGAGGAGGTGTGAAAGGTGTCAGTCGTGAGAGTGCTCGTGTGATTTTAGCGTGAATTGAAGAAAACTGAATCCATCTGCTGATTACAGGAAGTGTCAAAGGACAAACTGTAATCTTTCTGTTCATGCATGTTTTGTGAAAGTGAATTTAAACAGCAGGTTTTGTGTCATACTCTATACATTTTCTCATCTGTGTGCAAATTGCTTAATTTTAGTTTGTTACATTTATGACAAATGATGTCCTGTTACTGTTCAATACTCATATTATCATTAAGTAGTCTAAGTTGCGATTAATAACAATTAAAACTTGTCTCATCATCCGACTGTTGGTTTCGATTTCTGGTTGTAAAGATGAACAAAGTAAAAAAAAAAAAAAATCTGATTCAGAAAAATGTCATTTTATTTTTTACTGCGATCATCTGACATCTTTGGTAACACAAACCTGATCTGCACCAAACAGTCATTCTTCCTTTTTTCCACTTGATATTTTTATGTGAGCCATGAATGCATCATCAGCCACAATCAAATCATCAAACTCTAACCAGGTCTCGTCTGGTTTAAAAGGCAAAATTGGGTCATTTGAAGTGTGATTGTATGAGCTACTTATCTGTAGTCAGTGTGTTAGCACTGTTGTGGATGTTGTCACCTGATTGGTTGCGTAATATTGTAGAACTATAGTGGTCTTATGCGTAGGAATACGGACATTCTACAGTTACAGCCAAAAAAAGACTGGAAATATTCTTAATGTAGCATACATGTAAATAGATTTCGACTTCTTTTTAGTTGAATCTTTTTATTTGGCTAAAATACATTTTTTGCTGACCCTGTGTACAGCAGTGTGCAGAGCTCTGCTTCAGTGCCACGATGTCTGCACTGTGGAACAGTCCCTGATACAACCCCAAACTATCCGTTTAAGTGACATGATTGTTATGTTAAAAACTAGTTTTTGGGCGCTGTCTACCATAGAAACAGAACTCAGGTACGCCCGTTCCTTCCACACTTCAAGAATTTACTTTGATAGGACTCTAGTCATAACTTCTGCATCTTCAAACGGCTTCAAAATGAACACGAAATCCCAGCGGATGTCGTCAGAGGCGGTGCAACGTCTGCTGCTGCACAGCCGTGCAGGGACACGGCAGATAATCTGCTTTACAGCATTATTTGTCAGCCCCTTTTGCATCACAGGACAGTCATTTGTATTCCTGACTGCCGCGCCGCCACCAACCTTGACTCATCTGACCCAGCCATCGTGTAGTCGTGTGTGTGTGTGTGTGCATTTCTTTTAACATGCTCGTAAGTTTATCTGCGTGTACACCCCTCCATGCAGTCAGCAGACCTGGTCTTGTCTGATTTAGAAGCGACTGAATGTCTGGAATAAATGAAAGCCTCTGTACACGTGTAACAGCCTAAGTGTGTGTAGATTTATACACGTGTCATACGGGGAGATGTTCCCCAGGAGCGGCTCCTCCTCATTACGTCAGAAAGTATTGATCTTCACATTACTGTCAGAGTTCTCTGCTCATGACAAACAGGCAGGTAAACCAGTAACACACACACGCATGCATATGCACATGGTACGAGTCATTGCATCTCCGAGCTAATCACGCTAACGTATTTCTGTTCTGAGCACAGCATGAAGTATGCTTTAACTGTAATCTATTGATTTGGCAGTGTGCTGTCATATGTTGCAGATTCCCAATCAACACGTGAGGTATCCTTCCTGAATTTCTCATTACAGATCCCTCCAAGTGTCACATATTACATGCCATTAATCTAGCAGCCGTGTAATTCTTCATCAGCGCGTGTGACGGGGAGTAATGGGGATTTGAGGCCACTGCTGCAGCTGATGGCTTCAGATCCGTATCGTGCTAGAGCACCAACACTCCTTCTCGTGATATTTCTTCACTTTGGTTTGGTGTCGCTTCATTTAAAAGAGTGCAGTAGCAACAGACACAAGTTGGATCGCATGACTGATTTGCAGTTTAGTGTCTTAATAAACTGTAAAAATTTCAGTCTGCAGCCGCCCACTGTGCCAACTTAAATGACAATTGTTGCTGACAAATCAAGTTCCTCGAGCTGGCACGATGAAGCTCTTGGCTGTTAACTGGTGAATTCTGCTCCCTGCCTGCTGCTGTCTGTATTATTTATGTCTGCTTTTCTTGAAAAGAAACACTGTTCTTATCTTTTTGATGAACTAGCAGCTAGCTTGGTAAGCTAATTCTTAAGTATAAAAGACCTATTGGTGACCAGACAACTAGTGGACAGTGAGCAGTGATGATGGTACACAATGATTACTGGTAATAATATTCAATATTCAATTTGGAAGAGCCACAATTTTGAGTATAGCTTAAATTATTCACAGAGATTTAACCATAGACACACAGCCACTGTGACATCGCAGTCACTGTGACATCACAGGTTTATTTAGGGAGTGAGGTGGCTCTTGCAAAGAGGCAGAATGTTGGTAGAGCTCAGGCAGGTCTGAGTCTGAAGTCTGATTGCTCAAAGAGCAAATGTATAAAGCACCTACCTGTCAGTCAAAGTGGCCATGCTGTTAATTATGCATAACTTAATAACCAACTCAATGAATAATTTCCCATTTCTGCCGCCTCCTGGCCATGCTCAAAGACGTTTGTTTGGTGGACTTGAAGTGGGTGGAACAAACAAGCACAAGCAAGCTATCTGTAACAGCGCCTACCTGTCAATCAAGCTCTAATATAATTTGAAAAGGTGAGCTCTATATAAATTCACCCTCAGTACAGTTGTCATGAACAGGGAAATTAGCGACAAAACTGTTTTTTGTACCAGGCGGTAAACATGTTTATTTCTGCTGTGAAGTTGGACATTTTAACATGGGGACTTATGGAGACTGTTCTGTTCTGTAGCCAGACTAAAGTGGTCGTTTGAGGAACTGCAGTTTTTGTCACTTCCTCGTTGTGTCAGTTCACAGCCACTGTGGTTGCCACTTGGATTCAACAAGCTGTAAGAGGTAAAAAGTTTAGTCAAGTGTCAGCTTTGCTAGTTCAATGGCTAGCTTCTAAGCTTATTAGCTTCTTAGCTTAATGAATTTCTTTCTTGTATGGTATCTGTAGAGAGCATTATGTTGTTGTTTGAATTGGACCAGTTGTGTTTGTGAGCTCTGAGTAGTTCTCTTCATAAACAGTTTAGCTGATCACATTGTGTAATTTTCAGACAGGTAGCTACTAGCTAGCTGGGTAGCTATGCAGGCTAGCTGCTAGCTATCTCTTATGAATGTTGTAATTATTAAAACTAGTATTGTAAGATCTGACTAAATATGAGTGTAATAACCATTTTTTAATCAAAAACCAGAAAGCATAAATGTACTTAGCTGACTGCTAGCAGTGTTGCTAAATTCATATAAAGTAGACCAATGACAGCCTTAAATTCAAGCCCTTTATCACAGAGCCATAGCTAAACAAAGATTAGAAAGGATAACAAATTTCAACCAAGCTGGAACTGAATGAACTCATTTGGTTTCGCTGGCCGCCAGCCACTCAGAGTTCAGTTTATGAGTACTTTGTTAATCTCAATCACATTAGTTGCATTTAATTAGCCAAACTTTTCATTTGGGAAAACTGCAAAAATTGTAAAATTATTAAAAGCCACTCAAACTAATTTTACCCACACAAACAAATTAAAATATCCCAATTTGGCAGACCTCAATGAGCAGCTTAATCATTATACAAAAGCCAACAAAATGCATATTTGATTTTTGTTTAGACCTCTAATACAGACCTGACATTTCATTTTTATATTCAGAGTTGGTCGGAAAAACTGCGAACTCAGATTTATTCTTTTCTAATTTATCCCCATGGAAGCACAACAAATTGCCCCTCAGGGATAATAAAGATTATTTGATCCCTGATTTCATAATATATGTATGTGCAACCTAAATTACAGTGTTGAATCAGAGTTAAATTAGATTTCGAAGCACTGTTTAGGTTTCCATGAATGCTGTAATCAGCATATTTTTTGATTGTGCACGGTAGAAAAACAGTAATTAATTAGACCGAGCAACATCATTTTACCCCCTTCATTTCACCTTCTCATTACATTGGCCATTAGTGCGAGTGTGTCAATATTGACCGGGATGAGAGCCACTTTTACTGAGCGGAGTCGATGAGCAGGTGTGTTGGGGGGCTAATCCATATTTAATGGAACATTGAGCAGGAAGTGGGGTCTCCAAAGGACCCCTCTTAACAGTGCTAAATATAGCATCAAACAGTGGTGAGATGTTGCATTTTTAATGGATCAACAGGAAAAAAAAAGGTCAAACACTTCACTGTACTTCCTGTAGCTGCAGATTTCAGTCTGTCGTGGTGTTTTTTGCGCACTGCGTGTCACTGTGCTTCAAGTCATTTCACGTCAAAGATGAGAGAGTGGCAGCGATGTTTTCCTCCTTATTTCAGACTCATGTTGCTAGATATGGCAAGAGCGTATTTCAGTGTATTATTATGAATTAATTAACTCTCTGGATCTGATGTATAAGACTCTGGCAGAGTCAAACAGAGCCACTTAAATCTGAGGCTTTATAGAGAGATCAATGCCTCATCTGTGAGTTTGAAAATGTCCAGCTATGGAAGCAGCATCAGCAGAGGGATACAGATGGGTTCTTATTTGTATGATTTGAACAACATCCAAAGTAATGACAAAGTTAATATTCTTTTTTTTTTTTTAGAAATCTATTTACTCAAAGCCAGTTTGTCCATATGAAGCATCAGCCTCTGTGACTGTGAAGTGAAGCCAAACAGAAAGTACCAAAATTGCAGTTCCTCAAATGTCCACTTGAGGCTGGCTACAGAACAAGTCAGTGTACATATTAAACGTTAAAATGTCCAACTTCACAGCAGAAATAAACATGTTTACAGCCTGGTACAGAAACAGTTTTGGTCTCTATAGCTAATTTCCCCGTTCAAACAATCTGCAATACATAGTTGGTCCCACAATAAACTCATTTTTCCAGGATAATCAAAGGGTCACTTGTGCTTTAGCTCTTAAGCTTCATCTTTACCCAACACCATTTTTAATAAGATAATCAGGAAGCAAGATTGCTTCCTCTTCGGGCAAGTGAGTTGCTAGATTTACTAGCCTGATGCTGCACCTTACTTGCCCAGGGCAATCCTTCTTCCCCTGGTTTCCTTGTCCCAGACATGGGAACAAGACAATGCTGTAGGTGCTATTTTAGTGGTGTTGTCAACCTTAACACTAACTCAGTGTGTGTGTTATGTATTTGCAGGCAGACATGAGCAGAGACAAAAGCCTATAAATAAATGGAGACATGCATACACAAATACATGCAGCTCACTCACTGAAAAATAAAAATAATCACAGTGCCTCTCCACAGTGCACACAGGCAACAGACAGGGAAGAAAAAACACACCATTACTGCTGAATATCTCATTACATCTTGTGCTTTTTATTTGATTTTAATGAGAAAACCCTCTTCTGGAGGACAACCAAGAAAATAAAAACAGACGTGAATTCCGTCTTTTACTGCAGGAAAAAAAACAGCATCATAGTTTATTTTTTTTTTGCAGAAGGAGACTTGAAAATGCAAATAACCAAATTTGCTGTTTCACACCTGGGGGCAATTCCAGAGAATCCGTTTCAAACCCAGCCAGACACCTACTCAGAATCCAGGATAGTGTTGCTGCTGAGCTGTTCTAGGCGGGGAGTGCGAGCGTACGTGGGAGAGTGTGTCCCATATCATACAGATACAAGGAGGCCAGCGTGCGATGCAGCAAAACCTGCAGATATTATCAGCAGGGCAGTATAGAATTTTTCAGCCTTGGTGCAAAATGTATTTTCTTATGAGGTTTACATCATTTGATCTCACAGGCTTCAATATGTGAAATTACATCACTGTTATGCAATGTTAAAACCATACATATCACAGACAAGAATACACATGTATACATATTAAATAAATCGTCAACCAAATACCAAAGCATGAGGTTTTATATCTAAGTGTTTACCTTGACTTGAGTATCTGGTTTTGATCGATTTTGGTGAAACTGGATCAGATTTTATACACAATAAAATCTACTCGCCAGAGTTCCTAATCACTAATTAACTGCTGCTAACTGGCAACAAAACTGAGCTCAGCAGCCGGACTGAACCAGGTTCGAGCACAACCTCTGATACCAGCTGGGAATAACTGTACACTACAGAGGTTATTTATTTCCAGATGCACAGGACCCAGAACCCAGAAAGAAAACCACATTGGTAGGCTATTGTATTTCCTGGTTTCAGAGATAGTTTTCAGTCCCAGGTCCGGCCATATTCACTGGAACCTAGATGCTGGCACGAGATCATAGCACTAGCTGCAGTGCCTGGCATTTGAGGTGTAAAGCAAACTCACTATTGTCTGTTGTAAACAGCAAACAATATCCGTGATAAGTACTTTCCTATCTTACTGTTTTTACAGGAAACATAAAAATAAGGGAGCAGACTGCACTCTGTTTTCCATTTCATGGAAACTTTAAAGCAGCTACAGGGAGCTTTTATTAATAATATTCAATCTGGTGACCCCTGTGGACAAAGGCGGTAGTGTCCTACCAGGTGGCAGCCGTGAAAAATATTTGACAGCTTTTTGTTCATAGTCTTGTTTTGTTTATGTAGGTCATAAAGAGGCATCAATAATAAATTAAGACTTTTAACTGCTGTCATGTTTCGACTCAAACATTTCTTAGTCTTGCTTTGTGCTCAGAAGTAAGTGACGTCAGCGTTTCCCGCTTAGTACCACCCACGTAAAGCTCAGACAAAAACACAAATACAGATATCTCTCATGTGAAATAACCCAAACTGTTTCCACTTTGGCAGCAGATTATGTCTTTGCGTAGGAGCCTTTTGGTCTGAAGGGAAAATTGGTTTTCAGGCCCTTTCAGTGGGATTTGAAGCCAAAGAGAAATGAGTCTCTGAACTTGTTAGTTTTTGTTAATTCCAGTCTGATACTTTGCCTCAGAGGGCTATGTGAATCTTATCCTGCTGTCTCGGTAATGAGATTGTCTTTCAGTAGTCGTTGCTTCTGTATGCAACCCACTGCAGCAGGGTTAAGTTCACCTCCAGCTATAACAGCGAATAAGCTAACAGAGGCAATTAGCGAGGTAGGTAGCGCTGCTAAAATGAGATTTAAATTGGAGACATTTCCTTCATGTTTGCAAAAAAAAAAAAAGACTGGGTCTATCACCCAAATATTGATTTGGATGTGAAGATTGCTTTTTGGTCTCCCCTGTGTTCGGACTCACTTTCACTCCCATCATCTGTTTTTATTGAGTTTGGATCACTCTTCTGCACCGAGACCTCCTCCTTGTGATATTGGCTCCTCTGTCATCTCCACCTGTGTGACAAGCCGCCATGGTTAACAGTCGTCCTGATTGGAAGAATGCACGGTGGGCGGGGAGGGACTGACACGCTCCCTCACCACGTGATGGATGTGTTTTGGGGGTCTCCGCGCCGCAGAAGTTTTAGAGCAGTAATTTAGTTTAATGACTCGATGGCTTTTTGGTGTGGGCCATGGGGAGGAGGTGAGGGCAAATGCAGCCCGGGCCTCTATTATAGGAGCGACATGGTCAAGCAGTGAGACTATAGGGCTTCTTTTTTTTTTTTCTTTCTTTCTCTCGCCTTTCTTCTCTGCAGAAAATAGTCTGCAGGACAGCCGGTGACAAACTGCCCTCTTACAATCCATTCAGGCTTGTACCTGCATCTGGGAGAGGCTTGAGATACGCCTCTCGCCTCTTCTTCCTTTCATTGTGAGCTGCAGTTTCTCATCTTTCTTTCTCTCTTCACCATCCCTTCTTCCTGACACACTGCTGTAGTGGCTGCACAGGCTGTCCCCCATTAGAGGAAAGGGGAACAGGTGATTCAGTAAAAGCTTGCAGCTGCTTTCTTATCGCAAGGGTTCATCTGTGTTGTTGGTAAAAATGAGTCAGGGTTATCACCGGTTAAGCTAGTATTCATAGTCGGGGGAATTACAAGAATTAAATGGCCATAATGAAAGAAACAGCTGGGTCAGGATTTTAGAAATACTGAGGTCATGAGTGCAAGTGCCTACTGGGGTTTGTGTGGAACAATAGTCAAGACCGGAGGAGATAAAAGCATCCGTGACCTTGTCCGGCTCTGCAAATGAGAGGATCGTGACCTGATTTTGGTGATATGCCTGGAATAAAACAGGACTGCAGTACTTAGTAATGACTGGAGCATCACATTACAGCTCAAAGTCAAAAAAATGACACTAAGATTACATGCTTCTCATTTTGATAGAGCAGCCGGGCTGTTAATAATGCAGGTAGTGGGAGCAATTATAGAACATCTGATTCGAGTCATTCAGATGGACATTCAACAGTTAACAGCAGCAATGTACGAGATAATGGAGGACAAATCCAGGCCACTGACCCTGCGGTAAACTCCACCCTTCCTAGGGTCATTACCCTAGGTAGTCATTACTACTCTGTCATGCTTTCCAGTCTGGCACTGCAGTATACATTTTACTGTAATAACACAGCAGATTTACCACTTCAAATTCAGTTGGGAGCGGGCACTTGGTTGCAGACAGAGAGAAATCCATCTCTGGCTGACTTTTTAATGTTTCCAGTGGAATGAGATGAAAATGCAAACCATGTGAAATGGTCTTAAGTATCAGTTTGATGGCTACATACTTTATATAATGGTGTTTTATTATATATTATTATGAAAATGAGGGGGAAAAGTCAGTATCTTAATGTGGCAATGAGCCATGTAACGTCAGAGCATTATTCTTGTATTGTGAGATAACTAGATAGCTGCATAGTTATATAAATACAGAAAATGATGTTACATATACCTGTAGATAGATACACATGTTATTAGGACATTAAACAACTAAGAAGTTACGTATATCAGAGAGGAAAGGTGTTGAGCAAACATTTTTCTGGTGAAGCTCCTCCTCAAATCAGAAGAGCAAAGTCAGACAATAGAACAATTACTAACATTCAGAACTGGTGTTTGACTGGCTCCCACGCTTCTAATGTCAAATCAGTCCTGAATTTGCTTTAGAAGTGACACTAACAGCTAATCAGGCGCCTCGTTGGTGCAGTGGCTAGTACTGTCCCCTCACGACAAGAAGTTCCTCTTTCAAACCTCAGCTTTCAGTGTGGAGCTTGCTTGCATGTTCCCCCTGTGTCCAGGTACTCCAGCTTCTTTCCACACTTTAAATTGTCCATAGGGGTGAATGGGTCTTTGTCTCTGTGTGTTCTGTAATGAAAAGCTGATGGGGGGTTTATCTTGCTCCAGGTCAGCTGGGATTGGTTGCAGCTCTCCGCAATCCTGATGAGCATTCCAGAAAATGGATGGACTAACGGCTGGTCTCCCAGAGAGCTTTTCAGCTGCATTCACTTTCACTTGTGCTATGTCCACATACTACTACATCCACATTTAGTTTGTATGTATGTACTTTGAGCTTGTATTTATGGTTTTAGAAAGCCACCTGCCTCTAAACTTTTTGGATACCAGATATCTCTCTTACTAAAGCAGCATGTAGAGAAATCAGTCCTATCAACTGCTGTGCCTGGTTGACTGTTATCAAGCTATGATTGGACAGTTGCTCTTTCAGGGAGTGGTTTAGGGAATGGGTAGTTGTGTAGAGGGGCAGAATGTCAATCGACAACAATAGGGGACCCAAGATCGAGCCCTGAGGGACCACCTAAGAGAAAGCAATAACTGAGGAGGGGGCATCGCCAAACAAAATCCAATCTATAGAATTACAACATGCAACATTTCTGATGTTCACAGTGCTTTTGATTAAAATATTGTATAATGAATCAAATAAATAGGCATTTTGTTTTCATTTTAAGGTTCAAGAAATGGAATGCAATCTCCCCACAGATGCTAAAACTTCCAGTTAACATACCGAGGACATGACCTTAACGTCCTCAACGGCAGCTTCACTTGGAAAACAGCTAAATCGTACAGCTTAGAAAGCATGTTTTGATTGTTTTTGCAGGTTGACATTGCTGGCAACAGCCTGTTATTATCTAAACACAATCTCCAGTCAGTGCACTCAGCTGTTCACAGATTGAGGACCAAGTGCTGAAGGCCTTCACGGCAGCTGCCAGAAAGTGTATTTTACCACCTGGAGTCTCATATACAGAGGAAAACTGGAGGTGAAAGGAGGCAGACTTGTTCATTTGCTGTCTGTATATCTGTGTGTGTGTGTGTGTGTGTGTGTTTGTTCCAGAGTGTGTTTGCGTGGGGCTGTCTCTGTGTGGGTGAAGATGGTGAGAGAAACCGCAAATGAGACTCTGGTCTTCCCTGCAGACTCATAGCTGTGGCTATAAGGTTCTAAGAGGATAGTTATATGTGTGTGTGCTGTTGTTTAGGGGACCGACGGTGACGCCGGTTTAGTTTTATCGTTGCAATAATCAGGAATGCAATCTCTGTGCCGCCTCTTACCTCACCCCCGCTCTTCCCTCGTCATCCATTCGTATTTCCTACCAGACACAGAGGCCCAAGTAAGAATTTGGACATTCAGTGTTGCATCTATCGGCATCAGACATTGAGAGATCTGTCAGTTTCCTTCAAAGCTGATTAGCATTGAGTGGAAGTCGTGCTTCCAGCCATGTGCTCCTTTCCCTCCTTGCATTTTTCACTTTGTCATTGATTGAAGCTCCTGCACTGTCCATACTAGACCAGCCTGGATGAAAGTTTAATCAGCCAGACTCGGTTAGCTATTTCAAAATCCATTGCTAGGCTTGTTTGTGTAATACTTTCTAAGTATTCAGGAACTATTTGGCAGTTCACCAACCAGCGGTTTACAAAATAACATCGAACCTCTGGAGCACTGTACAGTTAAGAGAAATCAACTATCTAAACAGGAAATCGCTATACCAACACTAGGACGAGTACAGGGCTTTGTGGTCAGCAATAGTGTCCATCAGGTGGTAGTCACAGGCCCTAAAAGAGCTTTCCCATAAGCTTACATTATGAAAGAAGTCCATGAATCAACTATCCAGTTTTCATTACACATCTATTAAAAAAAAAAAACAGCTTGTGTGGTCCAAATAATATAGTCAGTATAATTGTCATACTTTGTAAATGTCTTTATACATTTACAGTATATAACTATATATAGTACATACATACAGAGTTACTAGTATTGAAGCAGAAAAATGCTTCAGTTGAACAGGTGCTATTTGGCTATTTGGTATAATGCTAATGCTATTTGCACATTCTGTAATTATTGTGTTATTTTTGTGAATTAAAATCTTTCTTGCATATCTTACATCATTAGTTAACAGTGGTTTGAAGTGTCAGGTCAGATACGTCACCTATATTCCATCTTTCTATTCCTCTTTCACTCCTCACTAAATGCACTGCAAAAAAAAAATGTCTGTAGATTTTACGCGGAAAAACGGCCAAACCATGACAGTAAGGGACCATAAATATGCCATTTAAAGCAAAGTCATATTTCATAGCAAAACCTTTATTTATATGGCATTTTTAGGGAATTTATACAGAATAAAGTAGTATTGTATATGAGAGACTGTTGATTGTACAGTGTAAATTGTAAAACCTGCATTCAATCATTCAGTCAATTATTTAGCAAAATGAATGTATTTATGCTGTAAAATATGGAATGAAATGACAACCTTAGCCGTAAAATCAACAGTAATAATATCCTTTTATTGTAATATATGAAAATATCATATTTATGATGGTATAACAGTATTTGTTGGCTGTTATAGTCGCAACATTTGCTGACTTTGTAGCCATGCAACCTTTAGCCATTAGTCATTATAGTAGTTAGTTGGTGCAATTCTTTCATATGTTTGAATTTAGTGATGCATATGCTCTATCTAAATAGATTAGAAAGAGGTGTTATAAACTATGTAGGCCTCTGTAAAGTCAAGACAAGACTGATCTTAGTTTATAAGGCAATATAACATAATAACAAAGTCAACATGTCAAATATCCTGATTGGTTTATGGAACTATTTGAGAAACACTTTGATATTCATTGAAGAGAAGGAGTCTATCCTTGCTGTCGCTCAGTTCAAACGTGTTGCCCACTGGAGCATCTGTCTGAGTTTGACATGGGTGTGAGTACATATCACCACCAGCGAGGGTGCTGCTGTTTTGATTTCTGCTCACCCTCTTTCACTTCTCTTCCATCTTGTCTAATTAGGATTCTTCTCACTTTGGAGCCTTCAAAGTCAAACGTAGTAGCTTCACAGTGAGTTGTGCTCTTCGAAAGCAGACATAATGAAAACACTCCAACACTATATATGCTTCTTAAAGGTCTAGTGTGTAAGATGTATTTAAAGAATATGGCAGAAATTAAATATAATATGGATAAGTAGGTTATTTTTTCAGTACTATCACGTGAAAATAAGAATCTTAGAGTGATACTTTTATATCTACAAATGGTGTGCGTTCTCTGTCTGCCATATTGACATTTGTCTTGTGTAACTGTAAATTGAAAATCTAATTTTAAACTGCTGGTTGGGTCATGGAAAACATGGAAAGAATTAGGACAAAACATAAGCAACATATGGTAATATAAAAACACATTTAAATACAAATCAAAAGCGTTAAATAGAAAATTTTAAAAAGAATAAAACAGAGTAGAATTGCCATATAAGCTATTAAAGTGTAACTAAACCCTTACACCTCTTTTTTCAGCTCAATTTTCATGAAATCTGTCAGTTTGTCTTGCTGCTGTCCGCCTCAGCTGCTGCAGCGCGTGAACTGACCAGGATATGCTATGAACTAGTACTGTATTTTCCAGACTATAGAGCACACTAAAATTTCAAAAAAATCTGTATTTGTCACATATAAACCCACCGGACTATAGCCGCTCTATTTCCTTCACGGATAGCCACATCGATGGCCTTCAACTTAAAAGCTGCATCATAGGAATTTCTTCCTGTGTTTTCCATGATGGTGGGGTGAGGGTGTGAAAATACTATTTTGCTGTTCTGCATGTTGGGTTGCATGTGCTAAGAACAAAAACTGTTGCCTTATTCTTTGCACTGACTTCCTTTGCCTGTCTTGTTTTTGCACATCCTACTAGAGTGCCCCCAGAGGGCTGAAGAAAAATCCACAGAAAAGCCACATCTTTGTATCTTTGTTTCTTTGTAAGCCATTTGGTTCAAAGCGTCGGAAAAAAGTAGCGGCTTATAGTCTGGAAAACACGGCAGTCGCGCCTTAAAAGCAGAAGGTTCATCCTGGCACTTTTCCTTTGGCTTGTTTAGGCCTATGTGGCCTGGCCATCTTTTTAATTGGCCTGATTAGGCCTATACATTGACATGTTTTTTTTATGTGCAAGTCATCAATAAATCTGATCAAAGTAATGTACAGTTTACACTTGTGTTATTTATGTGTGCATTTTGTTACATTTTTAATTTATAAATGTAGGCTACTTGCATGCATAGGTCGATGTGACATTTTCAGAGAGTAGATTGCTTTTGGCTGCCATGTAATTGTATGCCTCATTGTGAGGCATTGCAATTCCTTTTTGACGTATAGGCCTTCATAAATAATATCCAATAGCATGTACATGTGTTGAGTTAGTGTTTTTTCAGGCCAAAAGTGTAATTTGGCCCCCTGAGGGTGGGGGTGGGGAGTGGGGGTGGCATCCTGGCATCCCTGCTCTACTGGTTGAAACCTGGCTATTGTAACTGAGTTTGGTTGATCTGGAGCCAGTTTTAATAATAAGTTTAATAGCATTACCTTACTGTAGTTAAACAAATGTAAACCACTGGTCGTCTTAATGGTGAAAACATACAAACAAAAAAACTATACAGCATGCTCTGAAACCTCTTGGCGGTCATGTAAAGTACACCTGATTGTAACTAAAAGAGTTAAACATGCTGAAACACTACAAAAGAAAAGTGTGTGTGAATTAAACTTGTATATGGTTTCAAACATATATGTGCATACTTATCATATGCATGTAGTGCTGAAGGACTCGATCGATGTCTTGATTTGCTTTTTAATAACTGATAAAAATGTCTTCTTTCAGCCTCTTCATTGTGAGGATTTTCCACTTTCATTTTCTTCATATCATTGTAAATTCAGTGTCATTAGGGTGCTAGTCAAACACTAGTGGCCTAATGGATAGTTCGTCCCTGGTTCGGTTCCACCTGTACTTCATGTCAAACACGTTTTTTTTTTTTTTTTCTTTTTAATCCATATCTGAACTCCAAATGCCAGTAAATAAATAAATGTGTAAAAAAATATACATACCTTTTGAACCCTTATCACCATGCGTCTTAACCTCAATCACTGAGTGTTTGTGCATTTAACTAAATGTTTTATTATATTTGATGACTTCATTTCTACAATGATTTAGTGATGCCGAACTTTGTAATATACAACATACAACATAATACTCCAAAAATAAAGATATGTTGTGGTAAATATTCTGCACACTGATTTGTAAAACTCCTTTGTTAGCGCCTACCTGCCAGTAATCAATCACTGTAATGAATCCCAGAGCTTTTCCAGTCGTGACACGCTACTTAACATCCTATTTGGTAACTGGCGAAGGGTAACGCTCACAGACGCCCCTGGTGTAATGCTGGAAAAACCATGGGCGTGAATTTCTTCTCTCTACACACCCTCTAAACCAACTGACACTAACTAATTGACTGGCGGCACAGCTTAATAAAACTAAAAGCAGGAAGAGACATCTAGCTGACTCATTACATAAGACTAATCCTTTATAGTTAATTAACTTTTTTTCTCTGCATCAGACAAGGGGAAATTTATAATGCCGTCAAGGTTAGCAACCGCTCTCACTTCACTGTCCACCTGCTAGATTTGAAAGGATCAAAATCAGGAGAGAAACATATGGATGCGCTGAATCCAGTGTTCACTCGTACTGAAATATTTACTTGCTGGAGGAACATCAAATTGATTCCAGTGCTCAGGAATTCATAACGCATTCCCTCGCAGCAGTTTTAACCCCCATCAGAAATGCAGCTCCGACATTTTACAAATAAATGAACAGCGTGTGTGGGTGGGCGGGTGTTCCTGTGTGGGAGATTTCGCACTATGGAGCATATGCCTTTGAACGTTGTGTATTCATGCTTATATTCTTGAGTGGTGAAAATCCCACAGATTTGACTCACATGAATGGGTCCGCCACAGACACATTTGGTGCTGTTTACTGGTGCATGGTAGAGAGGACAGTGTCCAACTCTATCTCAGATATGAAGAGAAAAGGAAATTCCGTGCTTCTATTAGAGTCGAGGCAAGGCTGCTCAAATTTATGTTTTAATTTAATTTTTTTGTCTGTCTTGTCGTCCTGAAATGGTTTGGCAGCCTTGTCAGTGCTTGTAAAAATACACAAAACATCAGTACTGTTTTTACTCTCCTTGAAGAGGTGTATGGAGGAGTGTACTTAACATGGTAGCCGCTAATCTTAGATTCAGGGGATGTCCTGACATATTTCCTGCCGGTAGCAGCACATAACAATGTATCTAGAAAGCAAAACATGTAAATACAGTTATGTGTTTAAAAATATCCTTTGTGTAATCATCACCAGAACTTTCACGCAGCTCACAACTATTTTCTTTCAATAATTTCCTCAATGTTCTTGAGCCAGCTAAATCAGTCTGACATGGTGAATGGTTTGATATACTATGATAATCATGACCCTCACTAGCTGTTACTATGGAGCAGACAGCCAGAGGTGGAAATGAAAGCTGCAGTGAATTCCAAAACATTTAGTTGTTGCAGTTGAGAATAAAACACTGTGCCATGGTTAGCAAATTCATCCAAATTCACCCAGGATCGAAGGGTGAACTTGTTTTAGCTGCAAATAGTGGCAAACGTGGCATATTTTTAAGATCAGCAATTGGATGCTTGTTACCAAAATTCACCTTTGGGGTCCGCTTGGGAACTGAGCGGTCCAGCTCCTCCGGCAGGCCCAGTGCTCGGTCAGGGCCTGCAGCCCTTAATTTTAGACACAGAGATGACTTCAATTCACTGTAGCAGCTCCTTTCATGTTGGCAATCATTTCTCCCTGTTCACCACTCTCACTCTTTTCAGTGCAGCAGCACTTGTACACCTGAGTCAGCCAGCCCTCCAAATTAAAGGTCGACCTTTGTAGCTTCCTTTGGTTTGTATGTGCCATGAAGTTGCTTGAACCATTTCGGCACTTGGGTGATATATATCGCATTTTTTAAAGCAATGTAAAGCAGTTGCTATGGTCGCACACACATTTACATCCTCTATTGATGCTATAAGAGCTAAAATTATGTTTTATAATATTATTAATTTATAATATAATGTAGTGTGTCAGGAATTGCGTTTTTGGATTCCATAGAATTCTAAATATGTTGCTCAGTTGTACAAAAAACATTGCTTCTGAGATCCTTCAGAGAAATGGACCATTTCACTCCATATGAATCATTATATCTTGCAAATGGTGTTTCAGACTGTTTTTGATGTGCTAACACATCAGCGGAAACATGATTCTTACTCAATTTGTTCTTTCTCTCTTCTTCTAGGCCATGGAACTAAAGGGGTGTTCGAGCTGCTGGCAGGCTGGAGGAGAACGAGGGAAAACCTTCCCTTCAAGGAGCGTGTGGCGGATGCTTTTGCTGACGTGATGGTGTGCTACACCATGACCAGCTCACTCTACATCATCACCTTCGGCATGGGAGCTAGCCCTTTTACCAACATTGAATCTGTAAAGATCTTCTGCCAGAGCATGTGTGTTGCCATTCTGGTCAACTACTTCTATGTTTTCTCTTTCTATGGCTCCTGCCTGGTGTTTGCCGGACAGCTGGAGCAAAACCATTACCACAGTGTTTTCTGTTGTAAAATTCCCTCAGTGGAGTATCTGGACCGACAGCCCACATGGTTTAAAACCATGATGAGTGACGGCCATGACTTGTCCACGCACCACGACAGTGTCCCCTACCAGAATCACTTCATCCAGCACTTCCTGCGTGAGCACTACACAGAATGGATTACCAACACCTATGTCAAACCCTTTGTGGTCATCCTGTATCTCATCTACGCATCTTTTTCATTCATGGGATGTTTACAAATTAGTGATGGATCAAATATCGTGAATCTTCTGGCTAGTAACTCTCCTAGTGTTTCCTATGCTCTGACGCAGCAAAAATACTTCAGTAACTATAGTCCTGTGATTGGGTTTTACATTTATGAGCCGATCGACTACTGGAACTCAACGGTGCAGGAGCACCTGAAGACTCTGAGTCATGGCTTCAACAAGATCTCCTGGATGGACAACTTTTTCCACTACTTGCGGGTGGTGAATGTAAGTGCGTCAACCAAGGGTGACTTCATCACCATCCTCAAGGGCTCCTTCCTGCGCAGCCCGGAGTACCAGCACTTCACTGAGGACATCATATTCACCAAGAACCGTGAGACCGAAGAATATGACATTATCGCCTCACGAATGTACTTGGTGGCACGGACGACAGAGAAGAAGCGCGAAGAGGTGGTGGAGCTTCTGGAAAAGCTTCGTCCGCTGATGCTTATCAACAGCATCAAATTCATTGCCTTCAATCCTACGTTTGTGTTCATGGACCGCTACAGCTCTTCTGTCATCTCGCCCATCCTGACCTCAGGATTCAGCGTACTCACAATCCTCATCCTCACTTTTTTCTTGGTCATCAACCCCTTGGGTAACTTCTGGCTCATTCTCACTGTAACATCCGTGGAGCTGGGCGTCTTGGGTTTGATGACCCTCTGGAACGTTGGCATGGACAGCATCTCAATCCTGTGCCTTATTTATACCCTCAACTTTGCCATGGATCACTGTGCACCACACCTGTACACTTTTGTGCTAGCCACCGAGCACACTAGGACGCAGTGCATCAAGTTGGCACTGGAGGAGCACGGGGCAGCCATCCTACAGAACACATCCTGCTTTGTGATCGGGATCATGCCCCTGGTGTTTGTGCCTTCCAATCTGACCTACACACTGTTCAAGTGCTCCCTCCTCACCGCGGGCTGCACCGTGCTGCACTGCTTCGTCATCCTGCCCGTCTTCCTGACCTTCTTCCCACCATCCAAAAAGAGACACAAGAAAAAGAAACGGGCCAAGCGTAAAGAGCGGGAGAGGGAACGGGAACGGGAGAGGGAAAGGGAAAGGGAAAGGGAGGAGATAGAGTGCATTGAAGTCAGGGAGAATCCTGATCATGTGACAAACGTCTGAGTAGTTTGTTATTTTAGCAACGAGTATCAGTGGGTATCCGTCAATTATTGGTGGATTAGAGGTGGTCTCCAATGGTGAGGCACCTCTTGAGGTGTGGGGGAGTGCGAGATGTCCCATGTCGAGTGGGCACAGGTCACTTCTAACCAATAGCAGCTAAGCTGGCCAGAGTATAGCGCAGCCCCACTGGTCGGTCATTCAGTCCTTCAGTCTGGACAGTGTATCTCATTTGCACAAACTGCAACATGCTCATGGTTCTAAAGCTCGTTCCCAACTATTTGGTAAATAAAAACAACTTAGTTACCAGAACGGATGCTTGCTAAATCTGTACGTAAATTCTAAACATACAGTATTTTAGTTCATTTAAATATTAGCAATTCTGTATTCATCTCCTGCAGCCCTTAACTCAAAAGTGAGTGAGGAGCATAGCAGTCTGTTGAGCCAAGGACACAAGTTGGTGAAAGTGGTTAGCGTGGTCATACAATAGTGTACAAATTAACCTGTGCAGGAGATGACTGTGCACGCACTTTACTCCGCACACCTTGATAACAGCAAACAGAAATGAAACCAAATTCTGTGGAAAGAGAAACTGTGGAAAGAAAGCACACCGCATGCTTTTCTGTAACATTAAAAATAGCCGAACAGCTGACCTGGGCAGATGGCATACACTGTGTCCATTATGAAGAATTATCTTGCACATTGCATCGTGTGAATAGAACTGTCTAGGTTTATAGTAGCAAGGGGCAAATATTTCTGCTTTACTCCAGAGGTGATATAAGGTCTTAGGCAATGGCAAAAGGAACTGCAGTGGGCTGCAGCGTATGAAGAGGAAGTGATAAGTGACTGTTGTGCAGCAGTATTTGAAAAGGCAGTAAGCCTGAGTATGACTTAAGTAAATCCTAAACTGCTTTTGCACCAGACCAGTAAAACCAAAAGTGAAGAGTGTTTCCAACGCTTGAGAAATCGAACTTTCTAGCAGGTTGATAACAATGGAAAGTTTCTGTGAGAGTATGAATGTCTCTGTGATCTACTTCTAAAAGCTTACTGGCATGGCACTGGAAATTGGAAGGTCTGAATGTGATTCAAAACTAGCAGTGGTGCCAAATAGTGTACAGATTTCTTTTGTTTTGTTTGTTTGACAGATTTCTATGAAAACAAAAAAAAAAATCGCAGTAAGTTCTTTCACATAGGAACTTTCACATAAATCAACCATGAATCATGAATTATTCAAGCTAATTTGGTGATTGCTATTTAATGTTGTTCAGGTTTGTGAAGCAGGCTTTAAATTAAACAGAGAGGCACTTTTTTTGTAAAGTACACTGTCTCTGAATAGTGTGGAAACCTGATAGAGAGCCGAAGTCAAACCAGAATTTACCACACTACCTGGCCAGCACCCAACAGTAGGCAGACAAAATTAGCAACTGGCCTGCGAACGTGTCCCTCAGTAGTCAGTGGACATCAAAATAGAGCTAAAACATGAGTATTGGACTTGCATTCATCAGGCGACCAGAAACAAGTAAAGATGTTGCTCTATATTTGCTGGATGTGTGACAAGGCAATTGCTTGCTAACACATTTACCACAGCAGACTGGATGTTGGATACTAACTATGGGGAAAAAACGACAATGTGCAAATCCATGCTGCAAAGATTTCATAGTTATTCAAATGCTAACTTCATAGTTTAACTATGCTACGAACATTAGGGTGCAATTGCTAATGCTAGCATGAAAGATTCATTAATCTTAGAATGTGAAACAGGAACATGAAAGTGCTTCATGTTTTCAGAAAGGCCAAGTGGAACAGCATCGAGCCTGGAAGTGAAGACTTTGGCTCTCTATTGTTGCAAAAATGAAGGTACAGACCGCTACTGCCACCTGCAGGCCTGGAGCTGGTCTTGTCCATTAAGTAACTGAGTATATTTTGCCCTAATACTTCAAATGACATTCCATCAAAAAATAGAGTTCTATCACACAAATACCCTTCTTCAATATTCAGTCTTCGAAGTCCTAAATGGCTCTTGTCTCCCCAGAGGGTAAACAGTATTATCTACGTGTGCCGAGGCCTGATAAGAATCTCTGTTGCAGTCCAAAGACAAACACACTCAAGGTCAACAGCCCCGACAGATACCAGTCTCTCACTGACCCCTGGCAGGCTCAGCAGGCTTAGTTGGTGGCATGTGATAGAGACGCCCCATATGTGAGCAGATGTGGTTGATTGCAGAACAGTCAATACCTTCTTAGGGCATTGGCTGGTTCTTAAAAGGGCTGTCACTGCTATCTGGTGTCTTTGCGCTGCCACTGAGAATATGAACGGCTCTCACGCAGGACAGCTAACCGGGCAGCTGGGGAGAGATTAGACTGTTCACATTGGACCAAAATATGTGTTGATGTTTGACAAAGGAGTGTGTGAGGGAAGAAGATTGTCATTCAGTATCAAGTGAGAAATCACTAGTTGTCAAAAAAAAAGCTATTAAACACAGTTCTTGTATAAATTAATATCAGTGATCACAGTGGAAAAGAGTCATCTTTTATCCGTCATACTTTACAAATGCATTTCCTGCTTTTGTGGAGAATTGATAAAAAACCTTCTAACTTTCATCAACCAAACATAGCCCTACGTAGAAATGATGAGTCTTTGGCAAGCTACTTCCTGCTGCAGCTGCAGCGGACGTCACATTATGTAAAAGCCATGTCATGTATGTATAGCAAGAAGGCATGAAATGTTTGAAACACGGGAAAGAAATGCAATTCTTAAATAATTTACTTCCCAAAATGGACTGTGTTTGCATGGCACTGTATCGTATGTATGCATGTATTTGATTTTTCTGTATGAAGTCTGCGTATTTTTCATTTTTGCTACGTTGTAGTGACTTACGTTTGTTGTTTCGATGCATATTCTGTAACACCATGTGCTGCAAAAGAACAAAATGAGTCATATCTGTTCCAAAACAAAAGCCAGAGGATATTTCATGTGTAAAATAACTGTAAATTACTCCTTTTCTATATTTTCTAAGAAAAAAATATACTATAGAAAGATTTTTAATGACAGAATTTTCTTAAAAAAAGAATAAAAAGGGTAAAAAGTTGAACACAGTAGGCCAGTAATAAACAGTGGAATGTTACCAGTATACTAGATCTTATTCCTTGCACACTGCAGTGTCAATGTTTGTTGATGATTCACGTTTTTATATGGGAAACTGTGGCCACCATTTTATTGTTTGTGTGTCTTGACTCTTGGTCCTCACATTTAAAGAAGTCTTTCATTACTCAGCAGCCCTTTTTTAAACAACACAGCAGTCTATCAGGCTTTATAATGATCACTTTTAAGAGAAGTGTAGGTTAGAAATTTCCAGAATATAGATGGAAATCTCCAGTATGCGTCTCATCTATTACAGTTTGCTATAAGGCAGGCTAAGCTTAGCAGCAAAAAGTTCAATATTTAGCATTATTGTTCCTTGTTCAATCCTTATGGAACATCAGTCCTGAATATACTTGGCGTCCTCTTGCCTTGGTAGCAATTGTTACTTTGCTGCCACATTCACAACTTTTCAGCTTTCTTACAATTAGCATCATTCCCAATACCAAATGCTATCTGATTAGGGTACTGTGTATTGAAATAGCGTTGTTAGAAATTAGCAGAAATGATTGTTCTGTGGCGACACACTGAGTCTATTGGGTTATTAAAACAGCATGTGATATCTGCTATTCAAACACTTCTTTAAAGTGTGTTCAGTCGTCTTTTGATGAAAATCCAACAAGCATGAGCTTGGCATTATTAAACGGTGTTCCTGTTGTCAATAAATCCCATGACCAAAGACCAAAACCAACAATGTGTTTGTCTGTCTCTCCACAGTTTTTAACTTACCTGACACTCAGACCAATTGGTTGAAGTTCTCATTCCAAAGATACTGATGTTTTGTCATGCCCTTTGGCATCTCATAACACACAAGGTAGCCCTTTGCTGGATGGATGGACAGGGCATTCACCAACAAGAGTGTGAAACTAGTTAATGTGACCTTGACAGCTATGCCACAGTTATGGCAACATGACTTGTATAGCATAACATTTATTTAAATCCAAATTATGATCATTCCCAAAATCTAACCAAGCTATTTAGTTGTCTAGTAATAAGTATAGTAACCAGTGTATTTGTAGAACTATTTTCAATTGAATATTTAAAAACATTTGGCACCATGACAGTATTTATGGCATTGTGATGGCATATGTGGCATTAACTCAAAGGAAACTACATCATGTTCATGGTAATGAAGGAATATGTCAATGAAACTGTTTTATAGTTATGAATAAGTTTTGGAATAACGGAGCTCTATGACATGAAGGGAATAAGATCTTCTAGAGACACACAATATTCTTTGGTGGTTTTGGTGTTTTCGTGGGATTTGTTGGCAGTAACATTAAGAACAGTATTAGCCCTTTTCCTTAAAAAAAAACAAACAAAAAAAACAGATAGTTTTGATGACGACATGCTATCTGTTCTAAAAAGCTAAGCTTTGTAACTTTTTTTTTCATATTTTCATCTGAGTACATGTTTCTGTGCACAAATATGGTTTGACACCTATGTATGTGTAGTAAAAATGAGGTTGTTTGAGTCGCATTTATTCACCTTCTTTAACATTTTGTCAAAACTAACCACCCATGAACGCAGCATTCCTTCTCAAAACCAGATAATGGCGACCATTTTACAGTCATACCTCTTCAAGTGTTGCACATTTTCTTATGTTACAAATCAGCTTCATTGGATCACGTTCTGTAAGCTCCTGCTGTTTGGTGTGTTGTAGTCTTTTAAGCTTCTCTGGGGATATCATGACTGCAATGTATTTAATACTGTGACAGCTAAAATATCCATATGACAGATGGGCTTCAAATGGGATGTTAGGTTGCCTCAGAATTTATTTTTCTCTAAACTAAGTATGATGCATGGTCATCAAAAAGCCAAAATAGAATTTAAATAATAATAAATATGCTCAAATCTTTGGTGGTATTTTGAAAGTCAATGTTTGGGCTGGTAGATGGGTGTACTGTAAGTCTCACAGAGTCCTTTGACCATGCACCAGCACATTTTCAGATTTTACAACCAGGGACAGCACAATATTTCCACAATACAGGGCAATAAAAATATGCAATCGCCTCTTTGCTTGTTGAATAATCTACATGGCAGATCTGTTTCGACCACAGTCTCAGAGGATAAATTACTGTTTTATTCTAACTCATCCATCTTGTGTGTCAACCAAACTGAGCCAAAAGAAAAAGAAAAAAAACAGGCTCACGGCGCCTCCATTCATCAAATCCTCTTATTTAAAGGTGTCTAGTTCCAATTTTTCAGAATGTTTCAGCAATGTGCAGAAAGTAACAAGCTTAAAAGGAAGCGAGGAAGAGATTTTAGTAACCTCAGTCCCATTTGAGTCCAATTCGTCTTGGTGAAACAGAATGTTTGCTTCACACACTCTGTTAATACTGGTCCGAAATACAAGAATCTATCTATCTATCTATCTATCTATCTATCTATCTATCTATCTATCTATCTATCTATCTATCTATCTATCTATCTATCTATCTAGAATATGTTTATATAATGATTTCTTTACTTCATTATTGATTTGAAATACTACCATGACAATACCTATAGGTTTGTGTTGTGTTAAAAAGCTATTTTTGTGCTTTTCTGTTTCTCTTTTCTTGGTCATGGTCTGCCTGATTTGACATTTGTGACCCAACCACCTGGAACAGTGATAGCAAATAATGTATCCAGACTCTGTTGTGTGTTCTGATGACTATTATCATGTGTGGAGGATTCTGGTCAGTTTGATTTAGCCAAAGTCTGAGCCTTATATACTGTGTCTTAAAAGGGAATACCACTCAGTTTAAGAGGGCACACATGCTAAGTGGTCTCCATGGAAAGTACAGTCAGTCTTATTGGCATGACCAGCTCTCAAATCAGAATCAGAAAATACACAGAAATTCACAGATAAATACTTCACATCGTCTATGTGTGCCTTGTGCACAAATGAATATTTACAAGAACATTTTAACACATCAGTTTGGTAATTTGAGTGAAGCAACAACAGTTAAGCAATCCGAGTGTCTTCTGCTGTCAAATTGTACTGTGTTAGTACTCGCTCTGCAACATTGATTGAACTCAGTGTTTGCTTTGCAAGCTACCACTTCTTGCTGGAAGACGTTTAATGATCTTATTTGAACCAGAAAGCAGTCGTTAGGGGTTATGTATCAAGCAGGGTTAGCTAAAATATAAAAATAGCATGTAATAACTTTTCTGATCATTTGTTAATAAATAGCAATAATAAATACTTGATACCTAATATATCCAAGTTTAGTTTAGTAAATTGAGATTCAAAGCAATAAAAAATATGGCAAATAGACAAATATTTTTGAGTAGCATAAAGAAGCAATCAGTAGCAATCAGTAAGTGTAATTTCACTAGTTCACTTCACAAATTGTCAACTGCAAATGTGAATGTAGTTGAGCTACCAAGGAGCTACTGCAAATGCAGTTAAATTACTAGTTTTGTTACATACAATTCAAAACTCTCTAAAACGATGTAACTTCTGCTAAACAGCTAAACACATCGACAAGTGTTATGGCGTAAAGGTGTAATTGTTAAGGGTAAACCAAAAGAAACACAAATATATTACAGTGAAGTCATCAAGTAATGTCAGTTATACAGTGCCATCTAAAGTTTGCTAATGTTGGCCACCAAAAGTTATTTGTTATTATTAGTCAAGTTGTGCTGACAAAGCCCCTGTATTCTGTATGTTTTATTGCTTATATATTAAACCTATTAATTGTAAGAGGAAAATGATTTTGTCTCACAGTGAATATTAACAATATTACAAAATCGTGGGTCTCTTCATATGGAAATATCTAAAGTTAGCTACACAGAGCAAGAAATATTAATCGAACCAAGTAATTACTGTGTAATATCATTAACTGTTCATTGGTAAAAGGAAGAATATCTTATTTCTTTATTCATTTTGTCAGATTTGTGTGGTCAGGAAGTAATCTTGGTACCAAAGGGTTGCAAGTCTTTTATACAAGAGAACATTAGATACAACTCTCTTCAGTTAATCAACAATAAATCTTCGAATATAGTTCAGATCTTCCTCTGAGCTGGTCCAAACTTCACATTAGCTTCACTTCATGTTTTTGACATTTGATTGTGAAAATCATGACTGAACTGACTTTCTGTACCTGACAGGTTGGACAGGGCCGGTTTTTCAGACTGGGTGGTATTCCTCTTTTGAGTGTTGTAAGCGCCTGGTAGCTTCATAAGTCTGTGCTCTTCATATAACCAGTGGCATTGCCTTACACATATGTTTTCCAGTATTTCAATAGAGATGTGAATATCTATAAAGGTGGAATATTTTTCTTACATTGTGACTGAGGTACGTCTCTAGAACCAGGTGCAGTAAAGATACACTGTGATGAGATGACAATGTTGTCTAATGTCGGTCATTTGCGTGCCGTTGTATAATAGGTGAGTGCAAGTGCATTGAGTTGAAGGGTAACTTGTCGTTTGATATTGTTGCGGTACTGTGGAACTTAGGCTTTTTAAATGCTGTTCATTCTTAATGCCTTTCTTCGAATATTCAGCTCTCAGCAATTATTCAATCACATGAAGTTGTACCTATGTTGTTGCCATGAAACTGAGAGAAGAGCATGCATGTTTGTGCCCAGAAATGATCATGTACATGTCGGGATTTTACTATAGAATGAGCTGTAATCCCCTTCTCACCATCTGCAGTCACAGTTAACATTCCCCATAGCATGTAAATGCTAATGTCACATAGCTGTTATACCGGTGTGTCATTTACAAAGACGTGCACGCATGTTGCCAAGGTATACTCTTCAGATAAGAACAGGAAATTACCAGCTGGGTCTTTGTGTCACTTTTTTTTCCAGTCAACTTCTTAGGTGTTGGCAGAGCTTGAACCTTGTTTTGCTAATCTATACTTCTTACCGAGCAGCAGGAAGATTTAACCTCATTTGACTGAAGTGACGGAAGAAGAAATACAGCGGGGAGGAAAAAAGAGGTAGAGTAAATGTAGGCAAGGATGAGAGAAGAGTTAGAGGTAGGATGAGATAAAGAAAAAAGGATGCAGGAGGTAAGCCCTCATTTGAATTTGAAGTAGATTCAGGCAGCAGGGATGATGGGAAGTTTTTAGGTAAAGGGAGATGTTGTCTGAATGGAGGCGTTGGGTGGAGGGGGACATTCTTGTTGAATTCTCTGCTGGTTTATTTTACTAGCAGCACATGGAAAGTCACTGTTGTTCTCGCTACAAATACAGATTTTCTCGCTTCACAGTGACTCAGATTTCTGCACTGCAGTCGAGACAAGGTTCAGTTGCGTGAGAAGAAGATGGACTTGATCTCAGATTGTGTTGCATGTTTAAAGGGACATTTTAAAGGGGTACTCTGGCAGCTTACTTACTTGTGAAAAAAAGATTTTAAAGCAGCGCTGTGAAGAAATTGTTATTTTTCCAATTAACACCCCCAGTTTTGCACTTCCTGAGGTGCAATTCCATCGTGGTAAATATGGACAGCTGCACACGTATATATGTTAAGATTATATTACTTTAGCCAAACATCAAGCAAGTGCAACAACACAAGACATAACAGCCAGCTACAACTTAACTTGCTAACTTGCTACACCAACAGCAAGAAGCCCAGCACGGCATCTGTCTTTCAGCCCTTTATTTCACAAAGCTCTCACCAACAACTAAAAGTCAGCCCTAGATTTACTCTTGTCCTGCTGTGCAGCTCTATCAGCTTGCTTGCCTAGCTCTGATTCTGGCACAACACTGGCTCTATTCCTCTGCATTCCCCTGGACCCCACACCTGCAAGCCCCCTCTTCCAGGTGGTCCGAAAGACCTGTGGTACAAATGCTAAACACTCCCCCACTGCTCTGAGATCACAGTTCAGACAGCCAGGCTAACAAACTGAGCTAACAGCAGCTACAGTTGGCTGCAGTTTACTTTACTGTCCATCAGGAAACTCTGTAAATTGCAGCGAGTTGATGCAGAGGACATCAGAGGGAAAACCAAAAAACATTTTCTCCATAAAGTTATATTATTAATATTTGTTTCTGTTTATCAGATTGAGTGAAATAGTTGGTGGGGTGTGACTTAGTGCTCTAATGTGTTAATGTCACAGAGTGACAGGAGCAATTTCACATGAGAGACTAATGTGTTTTTGTCTGCGGCAATGTCACACACTTTCATGGACCAATCAGGATGACAGCTTCAGCGATGCACATTATGAGTCAGGCTACAAAAACACCTGATACAACCTGATCCTTTATTGGCACCTCAATGCTTGAATGTTTTCCCATCCATCCCAGTGTATGATGCAAGCTTTCTGTTCAGATCTGTAATATCCAAGCCACAGCCGAAATAGCCCAGATGACATCATCAGGGTTTTTTTATTTTTATTTTTAATTGCTCCCCACGGAGCCAAAAAAGACAGTATACAGCTGTTTTCACATAATGAGTAGTACCCTCACTGACAAACACACTGAATGTGATGTGTAAAATAGCTGGAGTACCCCTTTAAAGATGGATTCTTTTCAAAGTTTGTAGTCTGTATGATTGAGGAAATAATGACTGCGTGTTTTTTCCCCCACATTTGATAGAATAATTACCAAAATCTCAGTTTTATGTACAGGCAGACGAGAAAGTAGAAAGACTAATGTGAGTCTCGGCTTTATGCTGCATGACGCTGGAAGTTTTACTGTACACAGCGACATCATAGTGGCTTTTTATAATCCCCCTAACGTTTTACTTCCTGAGCTGACAGAGACTGGCAGCAGGAGTGGCTGCTGTCGTGTTGTGCTCCATTGCAGCGTTATTGCGCCAAGCTGCCTCGGCCAGGGATATTTTTGGCTCCCACCTTGTCTTAATCCTGTCGTGATTCTCCGATGGATTATTCATGCTTCCTCTTCCTCTCCTCTCCTCCACAACCTCTCCCTCTTATCCCACCTTCTTCCCCTCTCACCCCGCCTCCTCGCTTTCTCACCTCCTCCTTTTACACTTCCACATCCTCTCCTCCCGAGCGCCTTCCTTTTAACACCACCAGTCTTCCCCTCCTTTAGATATTTGTGTCATTGTATTGTGCCTGTGTTTGCAGGTTCTATAAATTGCTCCTTCATTAGGTTATGTCATATATCTGCAGCTCCCCTCCAAATATTTCAATATATATATATATATATATATATATACATGACTAAATCAGTAATCTTGTTAACAGCACTACCTACCTTTTAACATATCCTTCCACTCTATCCCCTTTATTCAGATTGCTTTTCTTCACAACCTATTGAGGCAGTCTGAATTCCCTGCTGAGGACTGCTGCGATAATTACTTCCATAGAATTGGCTCTCCACCTAAAAGACTTTTGGCCATGAATCCTGTTGAGATGTATATGAATCTATATTTCAATAGGGACTGAAAGTCCTCTGGCCTTTGCTGAATGTGAGAGTGAGTGAGCTGTGAAATCTGTACATAGTATTTTTTTCTTACAGTCTGTGACGATCACTGTGTGCGAGGTTGCTAGCAAACGATGGAGTGATGATGGAAAGTCGTTGGTAGTGCGTCGAGGGGTGAAAAGAGTAAAAATGTTCAGGTTCAGTTGGTTCTCCAGTTCTAATTCTGTATTTTAGTTTATGAGAAAAAACTATATTACTATATCTATAATATATACCGAACTGTATTAATTTTTAGAGTACGTCCATACTAAGCCAGCAAATTTGCAACTAACTGTTTTATGAATCACCTTCATCGAGCCTCATGCCTATCTTCTTCTGTTTTCCGCAACTACCCTGATTGCGCGTTGGAATCTGAGCGCTGCCAAAACACTGGTGTCCTACACTTAAATACAGTGCCTGAACGCATCACATGGAGACACAGACAAAGCGCTGAAGCTGCTGCTATGCTAACGTGCTGCTTTCACTTACGCAGGCTGTGTAGGATTTGTGTGTTTCCAAAAGTCTCCCGAGTTGATATATCTTTAACAAACGGTGTGTTCAATGTGGATGGGAAAACGGAGCTTTCAAGAAACTTGGTCGAAAGACTTGCTTCAAAATTCCCCCAAACCTGTGTGTTCATTTTAGCAATTCATTCTCTAAATTGATCAATCCTTACACACAGATTTTGTTGAAAAGATTTGGACTCCTGAGTGGCACCGTATTTTGAGTACAACTGAAAATAATGTGAATGAGAATAATGTTGTTCATCTCACACAGTTTAGTTGTTTGATTACCAAAATGTGACAAATATGCAGGTTACCTGTTCAGACTTTTTATGTTGGATGGACGCATGTTGCAGAAACAAATTAGCTGACTTAGTATGGACATGGTGCCTGACGGCTACAGGAATGCTGGTGCGGCTGCAAAGCTCAAGGATTTATCTCTCAAGTCTCTAAAAAGAGAGAATAGCACAAAAAATCAGTCAGAACTTAAATAGAAAAAAATAACTTACAATACATTTTTCATGTCGATTCAAAAATATTGTAATATAGAGTCATCTCCAGCTTTCTGGTGTCACGTTGCCCAAACACAAACTGTGCCAACCATGTATAAATCCACTTTAATCCTCAAATGCAGTCAATAAATGAATCATATACAAGCATAAGCAACATATTGCATGCAAAATATAGCTGCAACACCATCAGTATGTTGACACAGCGGCATGTATTAGCCCTGAAACAGACGCTGACATGCACGATGTCCGGTGAGGACTAGATGAGAGCATATAGATTTACGACATATGTCAGCTCGTATATTTTAGTGACGTGTGTGACTTCTGTTGCAGCCGTGCGCTCATGAACTCATCTTTAGCCTCAGATGTCACGCCAAGTGACATAACACAGAGCTTCACGGCAGTAACGCACACGCGGTCTTCCATACACGCAGACGTCTAGGTGACCCTTCATCAGCCGTAAAAGACTTTTTTGGACATTTTAGCTTCGCTATCTCCGCTGACAAAAAAAAAAAAAGAGAAATTTAAAAACAAAACAAAAAAAAAAAAGATGTGTCAAAGTGAAATCACCTGGGTGAAAATATTATCCTGAATCCTTTTTTTTGCAGGGCGACTGATTGAGCTGCACATTACAGCATCTACATTACTATTACTACAGCGTCAGAGCTTCTGTGCTGCTGCATTCATTTCATTTGATTTGGGTGTTTTCGTGCCGTATTTAGGTTTTTACTCACGGCACTTGAATGTATGTACATATGAAGACTAGTATGTGGCTGACTGGTTCACATGTCTACGTACTCTGTATGTAAAATGTAGAATGACGTCTGTCAAATGCAGCAACACTGAGCCCAGAAAGATTCAATAAAATCTATTGTATCTTCCTAACAGCCCATTTCTGGCACCGGTCAGGACATACTGTACATGTGGAAGGATTTTGGATAGAATTTGAGCCCAGGCTTGCATACTGTATACATTTCTCTTGTAGCGAGGAGCTGAACACCACCGATCAGACCAGCCAAAAGTAGAACCGTAGTGAGTCGATGATGTACGGGAATGTCTCAGTTTCAATTTATTAGAAGAAGTATGCTTTTGAATGCTCTGAATATTTTAAATGTAAACTCTTTTTCTACTGCCTGCTATGTTAAAGCTATAAATAGTATGCATATGATCAATCTTTTTTACTTGACAGAAAAAAAACATGATTTTCATTAAAAGAGCTTTTGTCTATGAAACGCCTGAGTGACTTGTGTTGTTTTTATTGTTGTCAATTTCATTTTTATTTCACTGGCAAATTTGAATCAGCCAGCCTGAAAACACAGCCAGATCTCATTTCTTCAGGTTGCTGATCATTTGTCATCCCATCAGCCGTCTGCCCATTGACACCAAGTGATGTAGTATAAAAAAGTTCACAAAGTCCATGTAGGGTGGGTCAAACAAATACAGGACTCTGACCCCGGAGGCTGGGATCCATTACATGACTCATGTCATCAACCTAACCCAACTGCAACCAAGTTAACTATGTGCTTAAAAGGCATCTGTATGGAAAGGACAACAAAATGTAACACTTTTATCATGTTAAAGTTGAATATTTGAACACTTCTGAGACAAAAACAAGCAGCAACCTTTGTGAAGTGAAGCCAATGCAGAAGTGCCAAAAACTGCCATGTGAGACTGGCTCCAGAAGTAAGTCTCCATAAGTCCCCATGTTCAAATATCCAACTTCACAGCAGAAATAAACATGTTTACAGCCTGGTACAAAAAGTTTTGGTCTCTATAGCTAATTTCCCCGTTCATGACAACTGTACTGAGGGTGAATTTATATACAATTCACCTGTTCAAATTATATTAAGGCTTAAGATTTTGCATAATTAACAGCATTTCTGCTTTGTTTGACAGGTGGGTGCACAGGCAGTTTGTTTGAACACCCAGACATTATTCAGGCCCTGTCATATCTGCTGACAGTCCACATCTTTGTGGATTTTTAGATTAGCCGAGAGGTCATAGAGACAGGACTGCCAATACTGCAAAGGCCAAAACCATGACACTGAACACTGAAGCTCCAAGCTTCTTCAGAAGAGTGAATAGAACTGAGTTTACTAAGAAATGTATTTACTCTAGTTTAAATGATGACAATGTTTATTATATTGTTTTTCATTAATAAAAATTACCATGTCGCATCAACGACCCACAAATGTCTAGACGTTAACGGGTTTCCCAAGCAAGAAGAGTCTTTGGACCGCTACAGAAGTAGTTCTGTTGGATGACAACACCTATCAAAACACACACACATGTACACACATCTCTTTTGATGATGTCATGCTCAAGGTCAGTCTTCATCATATGGGGTTTCTTTCTGTCAGTTGACACTGTTTGTGAGCAGCTGTGGTTCCTATTTTTATTTTTACACCACTTATGGCAATCACCAGATTGCCAGCATGTGTGTGTTTTACAGCATTTGCCCCTCAGTTGTTTCCTTCACGAGAGACAGGCCTAGTAAACCTGACAGTGTAGTCAAGAGTTTAGACTTCCAGCAATCTGACCGGCCAACGTGTCATACTTTAATGTAGTCAAAAACAGGCAGACGTTGTAACCGATTTCCATTAGCTAATTAATCACAAGATCAGAAGGAAATCAGGTTTGACATTCAAGAGGAGTAAAATAAAGCAAAGTGTAGCAGCAACAGCTGCTCATGACGTCCCTATTCAGCAAATTACATCCATCAGTGTGTCCTTTAGTAAATGAACTAACTGCTCCAGTGATGCTGCTCTTTGACAAATGGAAGAAAACATAGGGTTTACTGGGCAGCTTCCATGTGTGAAGGTGTCAGATGATTAAAGTGGGAAGTTGGACCATGCTGAAAAGGGTTGTGTCTACCTAGCAAAGGCTCCCCTGATAAATCAAGGTTAATGGTACCCAAGGTATCACAAACCATGGACCACAGAAGTGTCAGTGTCTGGACATTTTTAGGAATAAAAACCTGGATGTGTTTATGTTTTACATTAAACGATAACTCGTCACCTTCATTGACTCCCACTGTTCCTGTAAAGTTACTCTGCACATCATTCAGGCCAGTCTGTCTCAACCTCCTCTGCATTCCTTGAAGTTGACAAACCTTGTTCAGATGATACATATGCCATGACTCTGGGGACAGATAAAAATATGCTAACATCTACCAAATTCACATGGAAGCCATTTTCCTCTGACATCACTCGAGCTGCAACAGCTAAGGTTAGCATTCAACCACTTCCTAGTGCTGTTGATGGTGTTACAGGATACAATAGGAGCGATGTGAACATGGTGAATGCTAACATGACATTAAGTTAAACAATAAAGATTTATTTATTATGTTTTGAAGAACCTCAGACTGAATATCTGCTTTAAATTACCTGTAAAGACTGCTCGACTTCCCTGCCTAACAAAATACATGGAACATTGGAGACCACATTTCCTTTGGTTTGACTTTTTGAGACACACAAATTCAAAAAGGCATTAATGAGTTATATTCGCACCCATCTCTTTCCTCATGGCTGGTCAGTTTTGACTGGGAACACCACCGATGTGTGAAGTCTGCATAAAACTATCAACACTTCTGTTGTTTTTTTGGGTAAAATTATCCAATTGTAACTCTCACTCTTCTGCCATGAATATAATTTAGTATATTTCATCTTATTGGCTGCAGGCTTCTCTATCACTGATTTTTAACACATCTGATTGTACATTCATCCATGTGGCTACCCCCCAAAAGTTACCAGAATAAGGAAAGTACCTCAGTTTTACCAAATAACCCAAAGTGCTACAGTTAGAAAGAAAAAGAGAGGTGGGTCCTCTTTGTAGCGAGGTAGTAATGAAATGTCTGGCAGTACCAGAGTGTATTTGACAGGCTGGGGTTTATGGCTTGATCTAATCCTGGATGTAGGATGGATAACAACACTGAATTCCATAGCTATGCCGACGACACACAATTTTACATTGCTGTATCCCTGCGTGACCTCAGCCCAATTAACCACTTAGTACATTGCTTAGCTTAAAATAAGCAAGCTAATTATTATTAGCTTAAATAAACTGACTGAATGGCCAACAATTTTCTACGACTCAATCAGAGGAATATACGGGCCTAAAGCCACACAGACCTCGACTTTGAGGCTTATATCAAAAACATAACCAAACAACTGGTACAGAACTTTGCAGCGAAGACCAGACAGAGGGCACATATAACCCCCCATTTTAAAATGATTGCACTGGTTGCCCATTAGTTTTTTGATTTTAAGATTCTTTTCTTTCTTTCTGGTTTTTAAATCACTGAATGGTCTGGCACCCAACTATCTTTTAAACATGCTACAGAGATATGTACCCAGCAGGTCCCTCAGAGGGTGGACTCCCGGTCATGACAAGGACCTCCTCTATAGACAGATGAGAAATAAAAGAAAAAGTAGAGAAACATTATTGTACTAAGACAGACACTTCCATACAAGTCAATAGGTGGTTTGATACTCATCCAACTACTGTACTTGCCAGACATCGCTCTGTACCACCGCTGCTGAAACACCAGTTGAGGGGACGACCTTTTGGAAGCTTAGATTCTAAAGGACTGAAATCTATTTTATTTCTCAACCATCTGCATGTGTGTTTTGGCAACTTTGTCCTGTAACGAGGGAGTGAAAGGAATGACATTCCCACATCTGCTTCTAGATTTATTGCATTACTGGGAAGCTCATTGATACTAATTATGAAAACTGATCCCATAATGAAAATAATCCATCTGGCATGGTGAAAGGGAAGGTGAGCAAAGCAGTAACAGGCAGGCGAGTGGAGTGAGAAAGAGAAAGAGGCAGAGATAGCAGCTGAACCTCAGGATTATTCTATATCTGCCACTTTTTTTCACCCCCCAAACTCCTTCTCACCCTCTTCTGCCTGCTTGCATCTCTCCAGAAATGAAAAATTCATGGAAGCCCTGGATTTTATCTGCTGCTTATCATCCCGCCAGCCTGCTGCTTCTGCTACTATTGCTGTGATCGCTACTATAACAGCAGTGAGGCCACCGCATCACCGTCGTCACAGCCGACACCGACCGCAAGTTTACACTGTTTATTTGAAGAGCTCCTGCATACAGTATATGCAAGGCCGAGCTCCAGCTCCAGCTCCAGTCACCCTCCCTTTCTTCTTCCCACCCACACAGGAAGACGAGAAGAAGAGCAAAATGGTGAAATGGAAAAATGAGGGAGAGGGAGTGATATCACAGAAATGGGAAAGAGGGAGGGGGAGAAAAGGAAGCAATAACTGTGAGGATGAAGGAACAGATGACCACAGGGGTGAAGATACAGTGCAGCATGCACGGTGCAGAGGGAAGAGAAGCATCATATGTTTGTGATATCTCCCCAAAATCTCCTGAAATTCTAGTTATTCATGATTTTTTCCCCTCCACACAGAGTGAATATGAAAAAAAATCAATAATAGTGGAAAAATGAACCAATGACTTCATTTTCAGAGCATGAAAAATTATTTCTGAGATTTTCCATCATTCATGCCTGATGCTGAAGCTGCAGTCTGTGAGACCGAGCAGGTTTGGGACTTAAAGAAAGAGCAATAGCTCCCCCCAGAGGATGTTCAGCACTCAGGCGATCATAGACACAGATGGCAGTATAGTTAACCTGTTATTAATGATTTCTTTTTGTTTTATTTATGTTCTTCCCCTGTTTTTAATTTGCTTGCAAATATAGCAAATATGAACCTTTATGTACATATGTTTTATAAATTCCATGTGTTTATTATTGAATTGTTGTGATCTATTTCATGTTTTTTTCTTGTCACTGGTTTTCTTTCACTTGTTACTGTAGCAGTTTGCCATGTACAGTAATGCTCTGTTAGAAACAAACTTACCCTTAAGTTGAACATATGGTATAATGAAACAATAAGACCCTATTAAGTCAGCATCGGCTGGCTGTTACATGCAGTCTGCTGCCTCTGCATTTATGGAAACAGGTTTGTCATTCATACACTTGGCCATTAGAGGGCAGTGTACACTGGTGCAGATTACGTTTTTTTTCTCAATTGCTAAAACAACTGAAACTTCTGCTTCAATTTCTTGAATCATTAAACAATATTCACAAAACCTCTGACTCCTCTTGTAAAATCAAACTTTTGCCCCAAAACAGTTTAACCTGTGTTCAAAACCAAACTCTGCTCACAAGAAAATAGAAAACACATTGTTCAAAACATAGTTTTTGAACCTGCTGGGTTGAACACGGTCTATGTTTGTTTCAATTTTGAGTGGTTGTGTTTACAGTTTTTTCCAATTGCTTAAATGTAAGCAATAAAAGAGCACAGGGGAGCATCTTTTTTCTTTTACAACAACAGTGGAAGACAGAGAGAGAGAGAGGAAGAGGAAAGCAAAATAATTACAGCACTCCTCTACCCCTACCTCTCACTCTTCCTCTCCTCTCATTCTCACCCTCCCTCTCCCTTTCTCAGCAATGTCTTCCATTGTTGTTGTAAAAGAAAAAAAGATGCTCACCTGTGCTCTTTTATTGCTTACTCCCTGATTGACGTGTTACAGTTTTTTCTGATAGCTAAGACGCAATTTTTGCAAAACTCTACACACAAATCGCAAAACCTTTCACCCAAATAGCAAAACACAGTAGATCACTTGCAAAAGCATGTTTTTGTACTGTTGCATAAGCACTTTTTGCTAAATGTTCACATTCTTTTAAAAATAGTTATTTTTGTATCCGACGGTGCATACAACTCATAATATCAGTAAGCACACAAAGCAGCCACTGACAGTAACAATGAAAAACTCATTTGGCTTTTGCTTATCCTGTGTGCAGGGCATATCGGTTTTTAGTACCTTTTACAGTAACACACAGAGGTCAAAGTGAATGGATATTTATTTACACACATCCAAATATGTAAACATAAAGTGTGTTTTTCAGGTCAAGGCACAAAAAAAAAAACAAACATAAAATGACAATCATTGAGGGAAAAAAATCAGTCTTGTCTTCTTACTGGGTCTGGCCACAAAATCTCGTCCACATCACATGCAATGTCTTCCATTGCTAGGCACCGGGGAAAATATCTCCTGGAGTGTCGTATCCAGGCCTGACATGACGCCTGGTCAATGTCTCCCCATGCCTCCTCCATTGCCTGCAGAAGGGCTATGCGCTGATGGGGGTGACGGTCATAAACCTTCCAGCGCCAAGCAGAGAAAAACTCTTCAATGGGATTTAGGAATGGAGAGTAAGGGGGGAGGTAGACCACAATGAATTCCGGGTCATCGGTAAACCAGTTGCAGACCAGAACAGCGCGGTGGAAACTAACATTGTCCCATATGATGACATATCTGGTCGGCTCTGGTCTCTGAACGAGAGTGAATATGTCATGCAGGGTGTCCAGGAATGTAAGAATGTGTGCAGTGTTGTATGGGCCCAGAGTTGCATGATGGTAAACAACACCGTTTTGACTGATGGCTGCACACTTGGTAATGTTTCCACCGCGCTGTCCTGGGACATTGATTATGGCACGGTGTCCAATAATGTTCCTTCCCCGTCTTCTGGTTTTGCTGAGGTTAAAGCCTGCCTCATCCACAAAGACCAGCTCATGACCCATGGCATCTGCCTCTAGGGCCAACACTCTCTGGAAAAGACAAAACAAATGCAGCACAGCAGGCCCATGCACAGCACACAGTATGCACTTCCAGATTGAGTACCAATGATACAGTAAGCTTACCTGCACAAATTCATATCGCCGTTGTTTCACACGTTCACTGTTTCTTTGAAATGGGACCCTATAGACCTACTTCATCCTTATTCGGTTTCGTGCCAGTATGCGAGATAATGCAGAGATGCTCACATTATTTATGTGTTCGAATGTTGTGTCATCCTCTATTATGTGCTGCTGTATTTCTCGTAGCCTTATGGAGTTGTTTGCCAGCACCATATTCACTATGTGGGTCTCTTGTTCTGCCGTGAATAGTCTTCTTCTGCCCCCAGCAACAGGTTGTCTAACAATTCTGTAAAGTAGCAATTTCAGTATTTTTACAGTAAATGTATAGTATTGTTTCTCAAAAGAATATGACACTATTACAGTATAATGTAAAACTTAGTGTGAAGAAGATACTGTACTAACCGATTCTCATTTCGAAATGTTCTTATGATGCCTGCTACAGTGTAGCGGCTCAGGTTGGGTTGAACCCGTTGGCCAGCTTCCCTTAGGCTCATGCCATGGTTGATTACATGGTCCACTATTGTAGCTCTGATGACATCAGTGATTCTATTTCTTACTCGTACTCCTTCCCGTTCCTCTTCCCTTCCTCATTCTCCTTGTGCTTCTGCACCTCCTCGTCCTCTTCCTCTAAGTGCACCTCGTTGTCCTCTTCCTCTAAGTGCTCCTCCTTGTCTTCGCTGTCCTCCTCTCCCTCTTGCTTCTGCACCTCCTCCTCCTCTTCCTCCGAATTCATTTCCTTGTCCACGTCCTCGTCCTCCTGCTTCTTCACCTCCAAGTCCTCTTCCTCGCCCTCCTCTTACTCTCACTCCTCTTACTCTTCTGTCTCCTTCCATTGTTCTCCACACAAAAAGCTTACCTGTGGCTTATTTATAGTGCTCAGGCTGATTGCAAAGTGAAGTAATTATAAATAATAGTTTTCACATGTGAAAGTGTGGCCTGACAGTTGGCAGAATTGGGTAAAAAATAGCCATAAATATGTATAGTTTTGATAGGAGTGTGTAGATCATCTGGAAATTGAGTGTAAAGCAGTGGAGCTGTGTTTACAGTTTTGCAAAAGGAGTCCTGTGCAGTGAATTGTATTTACACATATACAAAGTGTGTGTTACGAAATTGCAAACTAAGTGCAAAGCAATGTTTGTGCTTTCAGTTTTGCAAACTCGGTGAAGGGTTTTGTGATAAATATTAATAGTTTTAGAAATTGTGCTATAAGAATCCATGTAAGTGTTTAAGCCATCAGAAAAAACTGTAACAATATCATAATTCCTGTTTGGCCAGGTGGCACATATTGTGGCCAATGAGCTCATGCTGTGTCATTTTAAATGGCAGTGTTTTGAAAACTGTGACTTTATGTCAGATTGTTGTGTCTTATCCAGAGAACCGCATTCAGTACACTTAAAAAGTGACATTTTGAACTGCAAAATGTGTGTAAAGCAGAAAATGTGTTTAAAGTTTCTGAGGTTTTGCTCCCTGTGTGTCACTTTAGATATTCGTGCCATCCATGACATTTCAGTGTGTTAGCAACTGGAAAAAACTGTAATCCATGACATGTCTGCTCTATTTGTATTTAATTTTTGCCACTTGTGTTTACCACATGGAAAAAGTTGAATATTTATTTATTTTTAAGTCTGAGTGGTCTGAATGAGTCAAATAACAGGCATCATGTCCTGAACTGAACGTCATGATATCTGAATGGTGTCAGATGGTTAGATTTGAAGAACAACACCGATTCTCAATAAAATCATGAATGCTCCTCTTGTATTACAAGTGTATGTGACAAATCTAAAGCCAAATAAAAAGTTAAGCCTCAAAGCTCTTCCCTCATAAAAAATATTGTGTGTGTTAAATTGTCCTGTGTGCAGATCATCATCATAGATATCCTCACTCTCATTTGTTAGACAGGTCCTCTGGTTAATATTTATGTCAGAAGATGAGGTGTCTTTGTAGCCGTCTGTAAATATTCAGTTATCCATCCACTCAGTTGTTTTTTGTAGGGCCACAAACCACAGGGCCAGCCCTGATAATGCATCAACATGCCATCCAATCTGGCTTGCACTTAGTGCAACCATCATTTATTTAATTAATTACAGTTTCCAGCAGTGCATTTACATCATATATACATAATATGAAAGCATCTGTTATCAGAATGCAGCGAATTGATTGTCTGAATTATGTAATTCATATTTTTACGTTTATCCTACTCAGTGATATGACTGTACTCCACCACTAGGTGCTGCAGCAGGACAAGTCTGTATCCAGTTTCCCAACATGTGGAAGCCTCCATACTCCCAGTCCCAGTTGACATCCAGCACTTGTTCACCCTATTCTGTTTGTCGCAGCCGGTCGCATTAAAGTGTGCCTAATTCCTTTAACAGAATTTTCCATTTCTAAGACACATTACTTATTGGTGACACATGGCTGATGGGAATGTCATCAACTTTAAAAACAACCTGCCTTTCAGTTCTAGTGGCCCAGAGGTCTACTCATCAGCTATCACCTGATCTTTGAAGGACTTTTCATTTAAGTGGGAGGCTCTTAAATCCTTACAGAGAACAGATTGTGAGCTTGTTATGAAGCTCCAGGTATGAAGTGAGTTATTAATGGAATTCTGAGGGATAAGTCAACATTTTGCCCTCAGAGTTGCCTGTCTGGATGCCCGTCCTGACCACTGTCCACTGCCGAAAGTGCCAATATGTGCATGGGCATCAGTACCAGACCATGAAGCGATGGAAGAAGGTGTTCTGGTCTGATGTGTCACATTTTCTTTTTCACCTGGCCCGAGTATGTGTGCATCGTTTACATAACACGTGGCACCAAACCTGCTGTGAAACCTTGGACCCCGCCATTCATGTGGATGTTACTTTCAAACGTACCACCTTGTTCCATTCATTGAAACGGCTATTCCGGTGATGTCAGTGTCCTCTTTCAGCAGGGTACACAGCCACAGTACACTCTGAACATTGTGAAGCATGGTGGTGCAAGCATCATGATATGGGGCTATCTCTCTTACTATGGTGTCAGGCCTATTTATCGCATATCAATTTACTTATATTAAAATACTTGAAGAGGTCATGCTGCCTTATGTTGAAGAGAAAATGCCCTTGAAATGGGTGTTTTAAGAAGACAACGACCCCAAACACACCAGTAAGCAAGCAGCATCTTGGCCCCAGACCAACAAAATTAAGGTTATGGAGTGGCCAGCCCAGTCCCTGGACCTTTATCCAATAGAAAACTTGTGGGGTGACATCAAAAATGCTGTTTCTGTGGCAAAACGAAATGTAGAGGAATTGTGGAAGGTTGTCAAGTCATCCTGGGCTGGAATACCTGTTTACAGGTGCCAGAGGTTGGTTGACTCCATGCAGCATAGATGTGAAGCAGTTCTCAAAACCAGTGGTTATACAACTAAATATTAGTTTAGTGATTCACAGGAATGCTAAATCTTAACATTTTTTTTCAGTTAATTGAGTAAATATTTGAGTTTGTAATGAAAATTTTTTTGATAATTAAAATATTGATACGTTTTTCTTCATGTTTTTAATGTTAAATATAATGTGCTATGATCCCAATGAATGGAACTAAAAAATAAATTAAAAAATGTAAAGATTTTGAGCTTTACTCACGTTTTAAAAAACACTGCTATTATTTTGAACACAACTTTATATCCAGTATGTGTGTACTATATCATGTGACTTATTACCTAATAAGTCACATGATACCTAATTTTTACAGGAGCCTCTTCCTCAGACTGCAGATTATGCGCAAACATTTCAGCACTAAGAGGATGTTTGAACACAAATCTGAGCAAATGTTATGACAGGAGGTTAAATATTAGCCGTGCCATCTGTGATAAAGAGTGAGAGTGTGCTCTGAATTTATCATCATGACAGAAAGTCAAAGAACTTCATTGGATGCTCAGAGAATGTTATAATGTGATGATGAATCACGTTTATTGATTCTTTTTGCTGCAAAATCTTGAATTTTCTGATTTCTGTCAATATTACAATGTTTCTACCTCAGGCTACCTACCTCACTGTTTTTTTTTGTGCTTGGAATGCGGCCATTAGGGACGTGGAGGTCTGGTGTGAATGTGTTTCTACCAATGTTAAGAAGAACATTGGACAGAACCTCCATCCTTGATGTCACAAGTGAAAGTGAACAGTTGGTGTGTTTGATTCAATCTCACATACAGACTTTATTCTGGTTTTATTTCGCAGAGCATCTAATGCTTTGCCTTCCTCCTTCCTAGTGTTTCCTGTCGTTTTCCACTTCATTTATGTGGACGCAGTCAATTTGTATAACAAAAACAAAAAATTGACTTCCTCTGACCTTTTCCTTGACCCCAATGAAAGAGCTCATGAGGTCAAGGAAAGATGGGAATGACAAATCATTAGAATCATTAGAATGACAAATCATTAGAACTGCTGCTGGGCTACATCATTATATGACAGATTATATGTCAGATGTTGTTGATGTGGTCTGTGGTGAAACTACAATGTTCAGAAGATGGACTACATCACTTTAGATGCTTCCCCGTGTGTGTTCTTACTGTGTTACTCCATGCAGGATATATAAATGTGGACCACCTAGTGAAAAGATGACATCATTATCAACATCAGAATTAAATGTAGGCCACCTGTCACAAACACTCACCTTCCTGTCTACTCATATATAAGATTATTAGCAGGTTATAGCAAAAGATGGATGCTTCATAAGCTTACGTTAATGAAGGTATTGACCGTGACACTGAATGGTGTACAAGGTTCATGCTTTATGCTAATCTGAATTGGCAGTGTAACTTATCTAGTTACTAACTAACAGTTTGGGGGTTTTCATGACAGTAGACAGCAGACTTGAACACCTATGTGTGAACGCAGCTCCACACTCAACAATAGGAAATGAAGAGGAACAAGGCAACAGTTCATGAGTTTAGAATAGTGCAGTGATACAGACCAGGTTTTATAGAGGAGGCGAGTGTCTGTCTTTGAACAGTAGAGTTACATCAGACATCAGGCCTCCAGTTTTCTCACCTGCTTGATCACCTCATCGCCTACTCGTCATCCATCAACCCACACAGTACTAAAGACCAGGGGTTGGACTGAATAGTCTATTTTACTTAGGAAGCTGCATGAAATTACCCAGAAGTATTTACGTAGCAGCCATGATAAGAGCTGTTTGAATTCTCTAAAGAACTCCAGTGCTTCCTTTCTTATCTCTACTTTATTCTATCGTAGGGTATAAGAATAGCGTCATTCTTTTTGGAGATACAGATATGCGTAAGGCGTGAGTGGACGAGCGAGCGAGAGAGAGAGAGAGAGAGAGAGAGTGAGAGAGAGAGAGAGATTAGCTCATACATTGTAATAAAAAAACACACTTCTTAATTTGCTCATTATTATGCAAGATTTCCAGTTTCCGTGGAAACCAGGTGAGGCTTTTGATGAGGTGACCAACATCAAAGGCTTTTGATGAAACCAGGTGACTTTCAACATCAAAGGCTTTTGATGAAACCAGGTGACCTTCAACATCAAAGGCTTTTGATGAAACCAGGTGACCTTCAACATCAAAGGCTTTTGATGAAACCAGGTGACCTTCAACATCAAAGGCACACAGATTCTATATTAAGTCTAGAACTGTTGACAACACAGGACAGACTTTCTTTTGGTCTGGACGTCATTCAGGTGTCGAGTCAGAGAGCGTTCAAGAGAGGATATCTTTAGGAAGTAAGCAGACCATCCATTCTTCAAGACACAACAAGGTAGATTACACTCACTGTTCAGGTCTTTTGGTTTTGACATTGACTAGGTACACTGAAAAATACCTTCATTTAATGTGCTTTTTTATTATTGTTTGTTTTTTGCTTAAAACCTGTAAACATATCATACAAAAAAACTACAAACGTTGATTGCATGCATATCATGCATATTTTACGTGCAAAGATTTCTTAATATGAATATCATGTTGCATGATATTCATATTAAGAAATCTTTTTCATAGTGTGACATAGTATTTTCCTGTGTTTGACAGTATATATTCAAAGACCCTACACACTCCTGCTGCTGTGCAAACTCCAACAAATAGCACCTCTGCACAGATGTTCAGTTCAATGCAAATGTTATTATTATTATATTATTATTATTATTATTTGTCTCTTTGCTTCTTTTCAGATTTCATCAACTGCTAAGGGAAATCACCATGTCGGAACAACCAGCACAGAACAATGCAGGGTGTTCTGCATCAGTGCAGATGCCTGACACTCTACATATTGATCTGCCGCATGCTGATCTGGACGATGTCTGCTTAACCATCGGTGTTGGTTTTATACAGCTCACAGCATCGTAAGTTTCTGCAGTTAAAAATATTACAGTATTTACAAGTATTCTCTTGAGGACATGGCCGTGTTGTTCTTACAAAAGTGACAACATGGCAGTTAGAGACATTTGTGACTAAACTCCACTGTGTAAAAATGTGAATACAGAAGTTGTGTAGATGGAAATTAACTTCATTAACTTTTCTTACAGGCACTGGGACTTAATTTCAGTCGGAGTGACGAGCTATGAACTGATAACCTTGGTAGGCAATCTTTGCATGGATATTGTCAAGAATCTTGCAGAGGCCATCCTGGATGTTGTGATGCCACAAGTGTACAAATACATGAGGACCTACGGCACCTTTTCTCCATCCGTCCTCGGTCTAACCGAGGACCGTATCCAAACCTATCTGGGGGATTCTATTGAACAGGCCCTGGCTGAGTCCATGATGATGAAAGTGCAGGACATGCCAGACACCCAGGTGTTCTCCCAGTTGCTTCGGAGGCACATTTCAAGGACGGTGGACTCAGTCTTGGCTTCAACCACACAGACTCCCATGCCAAACTTAAAAAATCCAATGTTTTATGTTAGTGGCTGTCACACTTCTGTTAGTGATCTGAAGAGTACAGCATTCGAATTTATCAACATTGTAACTAAAAGTAGTCAGTTAGCTAAAACTACAAAGAAACAAAAAGACAAACTGCCCCCTCAGGTCTTTTGTCCTTTTAACACTACTAAGACGTTGAGGCGACTTGTAAGGACTTACATCACTCGCAATGTAAATGTTCTACGGAAAAGAGCTGAAAAGCCATACTTTCCAATTACCTCAAACAACCACAGAGACTTAATTTTTAGAGTTGGCAGAAACATACAAATGTTGACTATAGAAGAGAGTGAATCACCTATACCTGACAACCAAATTATGGTAACTGCCACAGGGCTCAACCAACCTCCTGAAATAGATTTCGAAAAGATGGATTCTATTAGGGACATTACTGACGTCCTGATAGAAACATTTTTAAAAAGTAATCAATCCAAGGAAGCGCTGGAGCTAGAGGACAGGGTGAAACTTAAAAAGATCACACAGAGACTCTTCGATGTGGTGATGATGGGACGTGACTACCCAATTACAATACTCCCAGCCGGAACACGTTTGTGCAACACAGTGGTGTATAGAGAGCTAGCTAGAGGGACCTACACAAACTCAGGCCTTGTCGCTCATGCTCTTTACATGAGGACAGAGGAGGTTATTTATCGTTGTGCTGTACAGATTCTCCTGTGGTCAGCACTACTCACACCAGTGGATTCTGATGATCCATACTCTACAGATGATGAGTCTCCACTGTTTGAGTATGGCCATGTAGTTGAAGGAGGGGACAACGAACCGTCACTAATGTCATCTGGCAGTTCTTTTTTTTCTCCCAACACGTACAGCACATATGATATTTCCTTGCCAGAGGGCATGGTATTGACACCACAGGGTCCCGGTCCCAGTTCCAATAATGATAATAATAATGATAATCCCACAGCTAAGAAAAGGACCTGCAGCTTCCTGAAGAAGTGTAGAGAGCTGTGTTGCAGCAAAACTTCCCCCATCACACCAGTCACCTCTCAACTCAGTGACAAAGAAAGCAGTAAGTTAAAGGATCTGATTTAGTTCATTGTTACAATTTATGATCCTGCATGGATTTAACTGTCTTAAGTTTACATTGGCACACTGTCTATCATTGTTCATTGCATTTACTTTGGAACATGTACTGACAAGCAAATGTCAGCTTTTCATGCACAAATTGTTTTGTTATGCATTATGTGATATGTGTAAGAAATTCATATGTATCTTGTTGTTTTGTTTTTTTCTACAGGCCATTTGAGTACAGATGAGACAGGCCAAACAGAGCAACACCAGTCTCCAGTCATCAGGCGGATAGCTGCCGCCGCCAGAAGCATGTGCTCCTCCATCAGGAAGAAATTTTCCTGTTTTGGAAGAGCCTTGCGAGGACCCTTCAGCGCTTCCGTCAGCCCCGAAGAGGAGAGGACACCAACGCCGACTGGAGGAGCGGAGACCAATGACAACTGGGGGGGTGGAGACCAACACCAACTTGAGGAGAGGAGACGAAGAAGAAGAAGAAGAGAAGAAGAGTGGTAGTATAAAGTAGAATAGTGCAAGGCCAGTAGTGATGTTATACATGCATATACCTATTTTGGTATACGCATGTATAACATCACCACATCTAGATTGGTTTATAACATCTTTATAATTTCTTTAAAGTTCTGTTAGGGTTTTCTCCGGGTGCTCCGTGTTTTCCCCTGCAGACCGATTAGTGGTATGACAAAAAAAAATTAAAATGAAATAATATTGATTGGAGTTTGTTGGTCCTGTATTGCTTCTTTACCCCTTAGTGCATCTCATGCTGATATGCAGTGGAAGAAACTGTCTCTCAGTCTGCTGACTCCTCAATCTCCTCCCAGAAGGCTTGAGTTTGCCTCATCATTGTTGCTGATGAGCCCCACCATGGTAGTGCCATCCGCAAACTTAATGAAGAGGTTCCTATTGTGTTTTGGTGTGCAGTTGTGGGTCAGCAGGCTGAAGAGCAGGGGGCTGAGCACTCATCCTTGGGGGGCCTGTGTGTCCCCTGGACTGCCTGTGGTCTTCCAGTCAGGAAGTCCAGCAACCACTTGCACAGAGAGGTGTTCAGTCCTAGACAGCCCGGTTTCTGTATCAGCTGGTGGGGGGTGATTGTGTTGAACGCTGAACTAAAGTCTAAGAACAGCATCCTCACATATGAATCCTAGTCTGTGATGAAGGTGAAAATGTTTCAGAAGGGTCTCTGGCTTATGCACTGAATGAAATCTACCCCTGAAACAAAGAGACACATATAGCACAAAGTCAGTTTTGCTCGAAGCACTTTCACAACAGTCTCTTTAATTTATAACACGACACAGCTCTATTTCTCCAATATATGACGTATTTCATGGAAGCCATGACAACTCCATATTCAGTAACTGTCTAGACAATGGCTGGATTGGATCACCTTCCAAGGTCAAAGTTTTCCGTAAAGATGGTACACCACCACTGTTACACTGTAGCATGTCCATCTGGAAAATGATCAAGAACAACAAAAACTCACTATGTCATAATAAATGTTTTGTCATTGTAATTTACTAGCTTACTTTGATCGCATGATTCAACTTACAACAGAAAAGTCATCCAGTGTGGTGTAAAGGGCATTCTAGGAATAAAGCATATTCATTTGAATTTAATGCTGAAATCTTTAATGCACACAGAATTACACACATAATTCATATATAACAAATGATGTCTACTACCATCAACATGAAGATGCCACAGTAAACCCTTATGGTTGTTGTAGAAAACCCTAGATATCAGAAAGAAGTCAGTTATATAATTATTATTTTACAGTATGAAAGTATTCCACTGTTAATATAAATACATGAATTATACATACTTTATACTCTTACCTGAATTTCAAGTCCAGTTCTCTCTGTACAGTTGCCAGGATTTAGTGACTGGGATAGGTTTCTAAAAGACAGTAGCATTAAAGATAAATTAGTCATTTTGACATCATTTACACATTTTGATTCCACTTGTGCACTTAAAGGGATAGTTCGGGATTTTTGACATGAAGCTGTATAGCATCCCCGTCAGTAGTGTCGCACATCCACACCGACTTACCCCCGACAGTATCCTGTGGGCCGAGTTCTGTCCAGTTTTGGTCAGCAACGAAAGTAGTCCGGCAGGTTTCCTGGGACACTTAAATAAGACGTTTTTCTTCTCAAAACAGCATGTGTTCAAAAGAGTGATTTATTTGCATCACAAAACCGATGTCCTCGAAAAAGTCACACTTCGTAATCACTTGGCCCTACTTTCTCTCTTTTTGTATCCCTGCGCTGCTGCAAGTGGCCGCTACTGTTTAGTTTTGTTTGCGGACGTGCCGCGTCGGAATGGGGCTCTTTTTCAAGCGCCCCATTCCGACCCAGCTCCTTCCGCCCCACCAGGCTCTCTCCGGGCAGCCCAGCCCTCGTTGTCATCTTGCAGCAGCGCAGAGATACAAAAAGAGAGAAAGTAGGACCAATTGATTACGAGGACATTGGTTTTGTGATGCAAATAAATCACTCTTTTAAAGACATGCTGTTTTGAGAAGAAAAACTTTTTATTTAAGTGTCCCAGCAAACCTGCCGGACTACTTTCGTTGCTGACCAAACCTGGACAGAACTCGGCCCACAGGATACTGTCGGGGGTAAGTCGGTGTGGCTGTGCGACACTACTGACGGGGATGCCATACAGCTTCATGTCAAAAATCCTGAACTATCCCTTTAAACAAGTGATTTAGGTCACTAATCAGCTTGTCGAAACATCCTGGTGTGTTGCATCGTGTTGATCACGTCCATGAGTTCAGAAAGATTATGTATTATATTATGTAGAATTGAAAAATTGAGACTTAAAGAGCTGAAGTTTGTGGAGGTTGAAGCTGCTAAATGTTCGAAAGTGACAGACCTAGCTATTATGTCATCAACTTAAACAAACAATGACACAAAACGCAATTCCTGAAATCCGCATCTTGCCAAACCTGACCTCTTCACACCCACAAATCATTAATGATCGTTTTAAAGCATATTATACTAAACTCTACAGATCCCAGGCATCTGCAAACATGATGGACATTGAGAGTTTCCTAGACGGCCTAACCCTGCCACAAGTGTCTACGGAAGACAGAGGTATGCTCAATGCCCATATAACAACAGAGGAAATAATACAGGCAATAAAATCCATGCAAAATAGAAAAGCACCGGGTCCGGATGGATTCCCTGTAGAATTTTATAAAGCATTTGCTCCCAGACTGGCTCCTTTTTTACGTTTATTGTTTCAGGAAATCAGCACAGACGGAAAGCTTCCTTCCACCATGACACAGGCTACTATATCAGTCTTGTTGAAGAAAGGTAGGGACCCATTGGACTGTGGCTCATACCGCCCAATCAGCCTACTGTGCTGTGATTATAAAATTCTTACAAAGGTTCTGTCACGTCGCTTAGAAACAGTGATACCAAAAATCATCAATCATGACCAAACAGGGTTTATACCAGGGAGACAGTTGTTCATAATATGAGACGTTTGTTCAATGTGATCTATTCGACCCACTCAACCCGGCAGGCGGAGGTTGTACTCTCACTCGATGCAGAGAAGGCCTTTGACCGGGTTGAGTGGGAGTACCTATTTACGTTACTTGATAAATTCGGATTTGGTCCCGCTTTTACCTCTTTGGTTAAGATATTATATACATCACCAGTGGCCTCAGTGCGTACAAATTCCATCAGATCTGACTACTTTAGGCTACATAGAGGAACACGGCAGGGATGCTGCCTCTCACCATTTCTATTCGATCTAGCAATCGAACCTCTGGCTACATCCTTGAGAATACAACAGTGCATTACAGGTATCACAAGAAGTGACACGGTGCATAAAGTTTCTTTGTATGCAGATGACCTTTTACTATATATTTCAAACCCAGTGGAGTCAATCCCCAAGCTTATACACACGCTACAGCAGTTTGGAATACTATCAGGCTACAGTCTTAACCTAACGAAAAGTCTGCTTTTCCCCATAAACCAACTAGCTAAACAAACCGACTATAGCAGCTTCCCATTTAAATTAGAACAACATACTTTCACGTATCTAGGTATAAACGTTACGTAGTCTTATAAAAACCTGTATGACCACAACTTTAAAGCTTTGTTAGAACGCACCAAACAGGACTTTCTCAAATGGGCAGTTCTTCCCATTACACTAGCAGGCCGGGTTAATACGATCAAGATGACAGTGCTACCTAAGTTTTTATATTTATTTCAGATGATCCCAATCTTATTAACTAAGTCATGGTTTAAACGACTGAATAGTCACATCATTAGTTTTATTTGGGGCAACTCCCCCCCACGACTTAAAAGAACTTCATTAGAGATGCCCAGGAGTGCGGGGGGACTGGGCTTGCCTAATTTTCTATTTTATTACTGGGCAGCAAATGTCTCGAAATTGAATTACTGGATCTCGATGCACGAAAATAAGACTGGACCGATATGGGCTGCAATGGAACTCAAATCTAGTTTGCCACTCTCGCCAGTCTCCATTCTGAGCAGCTCCCTCCCCAGAGTCTTCAACACCTGGGGCCAGTTACTAAAAATTCCCTAAAGATATGGCTGCAATTTAGGAAACATTTCCACTTCAATCAACCAATCACTGTCCTTCCCTTGGTTCGTAACCACCTATTTCCCCCGTCTCAAACTGACACAGCTTTTGAAGCGTGGCATCGTAATGGATTGGTGTTCTTCAAAGACCTCTTTGTAGATGGCACATTCGCATCCTTTGACCTACTGCAGGAAGACAATAACATTCCTAAAAAACACTTCTTCAGATACCTGCAGGTACGCAGTTTCGCCAAAAAGCACTTCCCGTTTCCTCACTTACCGCCTAAAAATACACTGAGCACCATATTAGAACTAGACCCCAGTGGAAAGAGGAGGGTAGCCAAGATTTATCAAATGATACAGGATATTGACCCACCGTCGTGGGAAAATACTCGATTAGCATGGGAAAAAGACTTAGACATTACACTATCTGAAGAGATTTGGCAAAAAAGTTTAAAGCATATACACACCATATCTCTCTGCATACGACACGGTCTTATCCAGTTTAAAGTTTTACATAGGTTGCACTACTTGAATGAGAAATTGGCCAGAATATATCCTAATGTCAACCCTGAATGTCCAAGATGCAGCCACAATCCAGCCACGGTGGGTCACATGTTCTGGGCGTGTAGGTCTTTGAACAACTTCTGGACAAAAATCTTCGAAGCAATATCTTATATACGAGGTGTTACTGTAGATCCTGACCCAGTAATCGCCATCTTTGGAACAACACCCCTAGAAGAGCACTTTACTTCCTTGCAGATGAATGCTATAGCATTTCTAACACTGATGGCACGGAGATTAATTCTTATACAGTGGAAGTCGGCAAATCCTCCGTCATTCAAACACTGGGTTAAGGAGGTCCTCTCTATGATTCCACTAGAGAAGCTGAGATACAGTCGTAACGGTAACAAAGACAGATTCATTAAAACTTGGGCTCCCTTTATAGAGTTTATTGAAAACATATCTTTCGCTTAACATCACTCTGACGCGCCAGCCTCTAATGACTAACTATATCAGCGTAGTGGTTTAGAATGATCCAGTCATGCCATTCATTGCAGATTGTATGTGATATATGTTTGGACATGTATAGATTTGAATGTATGTTTATCTTATTTTTATATTTATATATATATATATATATATATATATATATATATATATATATATATTTATTTATTTTTATCAATTTTATTTATTTATTTAATTATTTATTTATTTTTCCCTTTCTTTCCTTTAAAAGGCCTTGGGAGGAGTGGGTGGGTGGGGTTGATGTGTTGTTTTGTTGTGTTCTGGAAAAAAGGCTATGAATAAAGTGCTTAAAAAAAAAAAGAAAGTGACAGACCTATTTGGTGCCGGGGTCACCACCCCAGCAGGTGCTGCTGCGCCGGGAGACGAGGAGTGGAGGCATTCATGGTAAGTAAGTAATCAGGGGGATTCTATTGAACAGGCCCTGGCTAAGTCCATGATGATGAAAGTGCAGGACATGCCAGACACCCAGGTGTTCTCCCAGTTGCTTCGGAGGCACATTTCAAGGACGGTGGACTCAGTCTTAGCTTCAACCACACAGACTCTCATGGCAAATTTAAAAAATCCAATGTTTTATGTTAGCGGCTGTCACACTTCCGTTAGTAATCTGAAGAGTACAGCTTTTGAGTTTATCAACATTGTAACTAAAAGTAGTCAGTTAGCTAAAACTACAAAGAGACAAACTGCCCCCTCAGGTCTTTTGTCCTTTTAACGCTACTAAGACGTTGAGGCGACTTGTAAGGACTTACATCACTCGCAACGTAAATGTTCACAGGAAACATACAAATGTTGACTATAGAAGAGAGTGAATCACCTATACCTGACAACCAAATTATGGTAACTGCCACAGGGCTCAACCAACCTCCTGAAATAGATTTCGAAAAGATGGATTCTATTAGGGACATTACTGACGTCCTGATAGAAACATTTTTAAAAAGAAATCAATCCAAGGAAGCGCTGGAGCTAGAGGACAGAGTGAAACTTAAAAAGATCACACAGAGACTCTTCGATGTGGTGATGATGGGACGTGACTACCCAATTACAATACTCCCAGCCGGAACACGTTTGTGCAACACAGTGGTGTATAGAGAGCTAGCTAGAGGGACCTACACAAACTCAGGCCTTGTCGCTCATGCTCTTTACATGAGGACAGAGGAGGTTATTTATCGTTGTGCTGTACAGATTCTCCTGTGGTCAGCACTACTCACACCAGTGGATTCTGATGATCCATACTCTACAGATGATGAGTCTCCACTGTTTGAGTATGGCCATGTAGTTGAAGGAGGGGACAACGAACCGTCACTAATGTCATCTGGCAGTTCTTTTTTTTCTTACAACACGCACAGCACATACGATATTTCCTTGCCAGAGGGCATGGTATTGACACCACAGGGTCCCAGTCACAATAATGATGATGATGATAATCATCCCACAGCCAAGAAAAGGACCTGCAGCTTCTTGAAGAAGTGTAGAGAGCTGTGTTGCAGCAAAACTTCCCCCATCACACCAGTCACCTCTCAACTCAGTGACAAAGAAAGCAGTAAGTTAAAGGATCTGATTTAGTTCATTGTTACAATTTATGATCCTGCATGGATTTAACTGTCTTAAGTTTACATTGGCACACTGTCTATCATTGTTCATTGCATTTACTTTGGAACATGTACTGACAAGCCAATTATTTACTAGATCCAAGAAGAAATTCACTAGCACGGACCACACCACCAACAAGACACGTTAGAATTATTTATTCGAATCAAATTTTATTCGTATAGCCCAAAGTCACAACACATTTTGCTTCGGAATGGATGTCACGTGTAAAGAAGAATCAAAATGACAAATGAATGATTGCGGACGAAGTATGATCTCGTGAAGTTCTTGGGTCTGATGCTGCGGTGTGGGGGAAGCGTCGGTAGGGAATCCATTGTAGCAACCGGGCATGACGGACCCCCTGACAGGCCCTAGGAAAGAGAGAAGACAAGGTGAAAGAAATGGGTTGGGTGGGAAGGGCGTGCGGAATACGAGCGTAAATGGAACCACGGGGTTAAGGAGGGTATTTATAGGACTGTCGGAAGTGGCGCTGTTGATGTGTGGTCCGGCTCCTGAAACTCTGCTTTAAGCTCCAATTCATGTTTTTTCCACAGGCTATTTGAGTACAGATGAACCTGAGATAGGACAGGGGACAAACCAGTCTCCAGTCATCAGGCGGATAGCTGCCTCCGCCAGCAGCATGTGCTCCTCCATCAGGAAGAAATTTTCCTGTTTTGCAAGAGTCTTGCGAGGACCCTTCAGCACTTGCGTCAGCCCATGAGAGGAGAGGAGACCAACACCAGCTAAAGGACAGGAGACCAGCGGTGAATGAAGGAGAGGAGACCAACGCCAGCTGAAGAAGAGTAGTGAAATAGAATAGCGCTAAAGCAATAGTCCCAACTAGATTAGAGGCACCTATCAGTCCTGGAAGGGGGTCCCCTCTTATGTGATCCTTCCCAAGTTTTCTTCCATTTTCCCAATTAAAGGGGCTTTTTTGGAGTTTTTCCTTGCCCGTTTGAGGGGGGTGTCACGTATTGATGTTATACATGCATATATCGATTTTGGTATACGTATGTATAACATCACTACATATAGATCATTTTATAACATCTTTGTTCTGTGTGGAAGTCACGTGGTCACTCCATGTGTTTTTTTTTTTAGGGGTTTCCCCTGCAGACCAATTAGTGGTATGATATTTTTTTTTAAATGAAATAACATTGATTGGAGTTTGTTGGTCCTGTATTGCTTCTTTACCATTTAGTGCATCTCATGCTGATATGCAGTGGAAGAAGTAATTAGGTTCTTTACTTTGAACTTAGAAAAAAACTATTAATACAGCACTGTGAAAATATATTGAAAATGTACAAAATACAAAATATACACCAGAACAAAATAAGCTGTGTGTGTTCTCATTAAGTATACTGTCAGCATATGTTAAATTTGAACAGCATGTTTTAAGAGCTGTTTGTCACTGTGGTGTCATGCCGAGATGGAACAAAATAGATTTGCAACATAAAAACGTCACCTTCCTAAAATAATCGCCTAAGTCATTTTTTGCCAAAATGTACTTTTTTGCATTTCTCAAATCCTCCCCCTGCTGGCCACCTATGGTGTAATTCCCAAAACCCTCAGTTGAGTTGATCGTGTGGTAATATCTGTTTAAAATTATTGCCTATGTCAAGTGTGTGACTTAGGCTGATTCATTTTGCCCAAGTCGAAATACAATGTGACTTAGGCAATTTTCATACAGTGCTTCAAGATGGACGAATCAGTCAGTGAACTTTTTGCACTGATTCAGGGCTCATCCCAAATTGGTAAGTAATGAGATTTTTGTCATTATGATAAGAAATTAAACTGCTAATGATAAAGTACAGCCAATAAATATTACAGTATTATTACAATATTTACAACATTCAGTATTATCACAATATTACAGTTACAGAGGAGCAACGGCAATGGATTTTTAACAAAGTATGGGCAATGAACACATGGGAAGAACGCAAGCTGTACATCACCACTTTAGTTACAAAGGTGGCCATCAAACAGAGGAGAGCTGTTGGGGAATCCCGCCGCAATGCCACAATGTTGTACCAACTCAAGCTTGAAGATGGCACAAGTGTCAAAGTGTGCAAGGTGCTTTTTTCATCTACAGTTGGCATCCCTTACAAAACCATTTCAGATTGGATTGACAAAGCCTCTGTCAACAATGATGAAGAAGTGACTTCAGCACATCCAACTAAATCTGGACCTAAAAGTGGAAAGCATGCAAAGCTTGAAAATGATGTGAAGGATTTCCTTAAGAACTGAAGGATCTACCCACTGTAGATTCACACTACTGCAGAAGCTCAGAGACCTACAAAAACAAGAGGTTCCTTCATCCAGGCACAACCATCGCCCAACTACACCGAGAATACCAACAGGCAGCCACAACTTCTGGAGTGAGGGCAGCAGGAATACAACATTTTTCAGCTGTGTTCCATGAAGAGAACTACTCTGTTTATATTCCACGAAAAGATCAATGTGATGTGTGTGTTTCATTCAAGCATGGTAATATCAGCAAGGATGATTATGAGGCGCATATCCTTAGGAAAGAGGAATCCAGGCAGGAGAAAGTCTGTGACAAGGAGTCTGCAAATGCAGAGACGTCTGTTTGGACAATGGACTTACAAGCTGTGCTGCTCTGTCCAAAAACTCAAGCCAGCAGCATGTATTACAAGACCAAACTACAGGTGCATAACTTCACCCTCTTTGACTTCAGAACAAAGGAAGGCTACTGCTACATTTGGGATGAATCAGAGGGTGACCTGAGCAGTGAGGTATTTGCTTACCTTCAATACCACCATTTTGAGAGAGTGATCAAAGACCATCCAGGGCTCAAGGAAATAGTTGTGTGGAGCGACGGTTGTGGGTATCAGAACCGCAATTCATGTGTGGCAAATGCATTGTCTGAGCTGGCGAGGAAATATCACATAACAGTAACGCAGAAGTACCTGGTCGCAGGGCACACGCAGATGGAGTGTGACAGCATGCACAGCACAATTGAAAGAAAAATGGTTACTGACGTGTTCACCCCGAGGGATTACGTCATCATCCTTCAAACTGCTCGACTCCGACCATATCATGTCAAGGCAGTGAAGCACAGTGAGATTCTGAAAATGGATGGATCATACTTTACCAGCATCAGGCCAGGGATGAAAACTGGAGACCCGACAGTGCATCATTTCCGGGCTCTCCAATTCCAAAGTGATGGCAAGGTCCTTTTCAAACTGTCCTTTGGGGAAAACTCTGCATGGGAAGAACTACCACAGAGGGTGCAGTGGTAGAAGTGAGCCAATCCAATGGATAAGAATGTTTCATCAGCCACTGGCAATCAAGGAGAGGAAGTTAAAGGATCTTCAGTCGATGAAACATGTTATTCCAGAAGAGTGTCATCACTTCTATGACAGTTTGCCCCATGCATAGAAATAAGAGAAGACACAAACAAAAAAAACAAAAACCTGGGGAAAAAAAACCTGGAAAAAAAAGATGATTTGTTTTTTAGTGTGTCTGCCTACTGTGAATAGGCTACTGTATTGCTGAATCGGCCGAAAGAATAAATGTTCATAACTTTGTTCAAGGAGAGCGTGTTCCAGATCCTCCAGATTGTCAGGCCTGGACTCAAAAGAGGACTCAGATGCAGAGTGTTCGGAGAGCGGTTTTATTAGCTCACACAAAAAAATCCTCGTCTGAGTGAGGCTATAAAAAAGGCCTGAACTAAGAAAAACAGAAAATCACTCCTAAGGAGGAAAAACACTAAACTTCTCTATATAAGGTTAACGAACTCAAAATCACTCTCAAGGAGGAAAAACAAAGGCTATGAAACTTTAACTTAAAGCGCTCCAACGAGGCTGAAAATAAAACACTATACTATTCAGAAAGAAACAAAAGCTAGACTACAAAATTACAACGCAAAATCACTCTTACGAGGACGGAAAAAACAAAACACAAGAGCTATGGAACATGAACTGTGGACTGTGACAAGAAGGCTTGGGTGTACGCTACAGGAGACGAAACACTTCGGCACAAGACAAAGGGAGACGCAGACAATATATACACCAGGTAATATATGTCAATAATCATCCTTTAATACATGCTTTCTGACAGAAAATATTATTTAATACCATAAACTGGAAATTTGGGGGAGTTTTTGGTGTTCCCTGAAAAACCTGAAAAAATGACTTATGCGATTATTTTAGGAAGGTGACGAAAATATGCTTACATGGGTTCTCTAGCTTGACATGTATGCCTGATTATTAACCCGGTTGAAAACAGAACATACTGTAGGTGACATATTACTTACTGCTGCCAATAGTTCCTGGTAATATTTACGTATTACCCCTAAAATACACAGCATGCGGAACGACTCCGGGACGGCAGCGGAGCAGATACGTTTCAACTTCAGTCAATGTGTCAGCTCACACAGTCACACGCGACATGGCTCCGGAACAACTGCGGAATACGTACGCAGAGCTTCTATTTTCCCCGGATGCCGGACACGGCACATAGACAACACTGCTCTCAAATCATAAACTAAGCAATCACAATGATTTACCCTATTAAGCAATCAGTAAACAATACACAAGAAAATAGAAAACACATTGTTCAAAACATAGTTCTCAGGGAGAAGTACATTTTTAATCTTAAATTTCCTATTTTTCTGTCATTGTCTTTTGATGAAAGATTATGTATTATATTATGTATTCAACTTTGTGACTATGCCCAACTAATGCATGGAGGATTTACAAAAATGTTTCATACAAACAAATGTGAACAGTTACTTTGAGTGAAGAATCCTCAGATGTTGATGTTAACCACCACTGGTGAAAGTTAACTTTGAAGTCATCAAACTTAGCTTCAAAATGACAACACAAACCGACAAGTAACATTCAGTAATTTGTGTCATTAATGACTTCTATAAAGACTACTACAACGGCACCTATATTGACGAAGAACACAAGAAATCATGCATTTACTTTCTGTGGATAATAAAGATCAGAAACTCACCGCCACTCGTAGAATAAGTTCTTCTTCTTTTTGTAGATGTGCACTCTTGCTGGTCTCTCTTGAATTTAAAGGGCAGGTGAAAATGACCCCGCCAAAAAATATCATCACTTCCGGGCCCAACAGTGGAGGAGCCATAATTATTAATGACAGGTTATGCTAGGGATGGACGATAACCGATAACACACACACGTACGGTTAGACACAAGGTAGATTACACTCACTGTTCAGGTCTTTTGGTTTTGTAGTCCACTCGGTACACTGAAAAAATATCTTCATTTGATGTCCTTTTTTATTATTGTTTGCTTTTTGCTTAAAATTAGTAGCTGTAAACGTGATGCGGACACATATCATACTGTTGGCGCAGCCATCATAAGAGCTGGAATACCGGGTTCAGAGCATAGAGAGACAGACAACTGAGTTTGTTTGACTGGAGAAGACATGTATATATTGCCCTACGTCCTCGTCCGCAGCCAGCCAGCTCCACTCTTCACCAAATTCATGACCTGCAAGAAACAGCACTTGTACTGAGTATCTGTGTACTCACGAGTATATGTAGCCATATAACCTTTTCGTGATGTAGTAAACTTTGTGAACAAGTTTATCTGTCATGGAGGACTTAAGTCTCAAAAGAGCCCCAAGGCCTACCTGCATACCTGTTAATTGAACTTAAAGATATGAAGATGTTTGAAATTATAATATTCATATTGATTGTATTAAAATTCTATTGTTCTATTCTATTGTATTAAAATTCAAAATCATCAACCAGGAAATCAAACCATTTTGTTTCGATCCGAGACAAAACAAGCTGCATAATAAACTCACAAAGTCAAGATGAAGCGCTCTCTCTGTCTTTCTCAAGCATCATAGAAGGGACTTGCCCTGCATCTGGCTGGGCTGCACATAGGGGAAGCATTTATCATTGGATGGGGAAAGAACTCAAAACCACAGAATAAGCTACAAGATAAAAGATTAGTTCATGCTGAACTAAACATTCACAAGCATAACAACACTAATGGCTTTGTCATGTTTTCATTGTGACACCAATGCAAAAAGTCAGATCTTTGTGAGAATACCTGAAAATGCTCAAGACAGCACTATACAGTAAATACTACAGTAACACATTTACACAGAAATTAAAGTTACACACAAATTATACCTAATATATCAATAGTAATAAATAGTTAATAAATGAATTGAAGGATTACAATAAATTCAGTGGCAAATATTGCAAATTATTTCATTATTTTTATTTTCCTATAAGTTTACTTGTATTTTGTGCTACAATTCAAAGTATCTCATCTGTATTTACAATACAGCTTGATTCTGAATCTCTATTTACAGCTCATTAGTCATGTCAATGTTTACCGTTGCTATAGCAACGAGAGACTGTTGACGTTAGCAGCTCTTAGCTGAATCATCTTAACAATAACACCCATAATATCACAATTCGGCGTATTTAACCATAACTACCGTCACAGTCACAGCCCTTCAACTCTGGGCTAATATGTTGTCACGGGTATGCGGTTCATTAGGTCACATCACATTCAATGTAAAAAGTTTTCTACCTTTTGTTTTGGACATGTCTGAAAATGTAGCCCAGCCAGCCCCAGCAGGCGGTGGATGAGGAGGGCAACACGTTTGCATTCAGGGTGGGCCAGGTGAATGGAGACCAGGGGTGGCCTGGCCATCTGGCATACCGGGCATCGTCCCGGTGGGTCATTGACCCAATGTGGGTCGGTCCGGTCCGCCATGTTTTTTTTTTCCTCTCTCTCTCCAAATTCCCTCCACTTGGGTCAGCCAATTGGCTACAGAGTGCTAGCAGTGTGTTGCCACATCGACACATATTATTGGTCTATGTTTGTCATTGTCACTCAATCATGGGCTGACAGGCTCAGAGAGCCCTGACAGTGCTGTCAATCACAACACAAACCAGGGTGGGCGGGACCTCGTGGCATGGGCCGGAGTGGCGGGACGGGCTGCCATTGAGTTTAAAATGGATACGCGATAAGCGTAAGAAAAACCGGGTGGCGCTGAAAAATTGAGACTTAAAGAGCTGAAGTTTGTGGAGGTTGAAGCTGCTAAATGTTCGAAAGTGACAGACCTAGCTATTATGTCATCAACTTAAACAAACAATGACACAAAACGCAATTCCTGAAATCCGCATCTTGCCAAACCTGACCTCTTCACACCCACAAATCATTAATGATCGTTTTAAAGCATATTATACTAAACTCTACAGATCCCAGGCATCTGCAAACATGATGGACATTGAGAGTTTCCTAGACGGCCTAACCCTGCCACAAGTGTCTACGGAAGATAGAGGTATGCTCAATGCCCATATAACAACAGAGGAAATAATACAGGCAACAAAATCCATGCAAAATAGAAAAGCACTGGGTCCGGATGGATTCCCTGTAGAATTTTATAAAGCATTTGCTCCCAGACTGGCTCCTTTTTTACGTTTATTGTTTCAGGAAATCAGCACAGACGGAAAGCTTCCTTCCACCATGACACAGGCTACTATATCAGTCTTGTTGAAGAAAGGTAAGGACCCATTGGACTGTGGCTCATACCGCCCAATCAGCCTACTGTGCTGTGATTATAAAATTCTTACAAAGGTTCTGTCACGTCGCTTAGAAACAGTGATACCAAAAATCATCAATCATGACCAAACAGGGTTTATACCAGGGAGACAGTCGTTCATAATATGAGACGTTTGTTCAATGTGATCTATTCGACCCACTCAACCCGGCAGGCGGAGGTTGTACTCTCACTCGATGCAGAGAAGGCCTTTGACCGGGTTGAGTGGGAGTACCTATTTACGGTACTTGATAAATTCGGATTTGGTCCCGCTTTTACCTCTTTGGTTAAGATATTATATACATCACCAGTGGCCTCAGTGCGTACAAATTCCATCAGATCTGACTACTTTAGGCTACATAGAGGAACACGGCAGGGATGCTGCCTCTCACCATTTCTATTCGATCTAGCAATCGAACCTCTGGCTACATCCTTGAGAATACAACAGTGCATTACAGGTATCACAAGAAGTGACACGGTGCATAAAGTTTCTTTGTATGCAGATGACCTTTTATTATATATTTCAAACCCAGTGGAGTCAATCCCCAAGCTTATACACACGCTACAGCAGTTTGGAATACTATCAGGCTACAGTCTTACGAAAAGTCTGCTTTTCCCCATAAACCAACTAGCTAAACAAACCGACTATAGCAGCTTCCCATTTAAATTAGAACAACATACTTTCACGTATCTAGGTATAAACGTTACGCAGTCTTATAAAAACCTGTATGACCACAACTTTAAAGCTTTGTTAGAACGCACCAAACAGGACTTTCTCAAATGGGCAGTTCTTCCCATTACACTAGCAGGCCGGGTTAATACGATCAAGATGACAGTGCTACCTAAGTTTTTATATTTATTTCAGATGATCCCAATCTTATTAACTAAGTCATGGTTTAAACGACTGAATAGTCACATCATTAGTTTTATTTGGGGCAACTCCCCCCCACGACTTAAAAGAACTTCATTAGAGATGCCCAGGAGCGCGGGGGGACTGGGCTTGCCTAATTTTCTATTTTATTACTGTGAATTACTGGATCTCGATGCACGAAGATAAGACTGGACCGATATGGGCTGCAATGGAACTCAAATCTAGTTTGCCACTCTCGCCAGTCTCCATTCTGAGCAGCTCCCTCCCCAGTAATCTGAGTCTTCAACACCTGGGGCCAGTTACTAAAAATTCCCTAAAGATATAGCTGCAATTTAGGAAACATTTCCACTTCAATCAACCAATCACTGTCCTTCCCTTGGTTCGTAACCACCTATTTCCCCCGTCTCAAACTGACACAGCTTTTGAAGCGTGGCATCGTAATGGATTGGTGTTCTTCAAAGACCTCTTTGTAGATGGCACATTCGCATCCTTTGACCTACTGCAGGAAGACAATAACATTCCTAAAAAACACTTCTTCAGATACCTGCAGGTACGCAGTTTCGCCAAAAAGCACTTCCCGTTTCCTCACTTACCGCCTAAAAATACACTGAGCACCATATTAGAACTAGACCCCAGTGGAAAGAGGAGGGTAGCCAAGATTTATCAAATGATACAGGATATTGACCCACCGTCGTGGGAAAATACTCGATTGGCATGGGAAAAAGACTTAGACATTACACTATCTGAAGAGATTTGGCAAAAAAGTTTAAAGCATATACACACCACATCTCTCTGCATACGACACGGTCTTATCCAGTTTAAAGTTTTACATAGGTTGCACTACTTGAATGAGAAATTGGCCAGAATATATCCTAATGTCAACCCTGAATGTCCAAGATGCAGCCACAATCCAGCCACGGTGGGTCACATGTTCTGGGCGTGTAGGTCTTTGAACAACTTCTGGACAAAAATCTTCGAAGCAATATCTTATATACGAGGTGTTACTGTAGATCCTGACCCAGTAATCGCCATCTTTGGAACAACACCCCTAGAAGAGCACTTTACTTCCTTGCAGATGAATGCTATAGCATTTCTAACACTGATGGCACGGAGATTAATTCTTATACAGTGGAAGTCGGCAAATCCTCCGTCATTCAAACACTGGGTTAAGGAGGTCCTCTCTATGATTCCACTAGAGAAGCTGAGATACAGTCGTAACGGTAACAAAGACAGATTCATTAAAACTTGGGCTCCCTTTATAGAGTTTATTGAAAACATATCTTTCGCTTAACATCACTCTGACGCGCCAGCCTCTAATGACTAACTATATCAGCGTAGTGGTTTAGAATGATCCAGTCATGCCATTCATTGCAGATTGTATGTGATATATGTTTGGACATGTATAGATTTGAATGTATGTTTATCTTATTTTTATATTTATTTATATATATATATATATATATATATATATATATATATATATATATATATATTTATTTATTTTTATCAATTTTATTTATTTATTTAATTATTTATTTATTTTTCCCTTTCTTTCCTTTAAAAGGCCTTGGGAGGAGTGGGTGGGTGGGGTTGATGTGTTGTTTTGTTGTGTTCTGGAAAAAAGGCTATGAATAAAGTGCTTTAAAAAAAAAAGAAAGTGACAGACCTATTTGGTGCCGGGGTCACCACCCCAGCAGGTGCTGCTGCGCCGGGAGACGAGGAGTGGAGGCATTCATGGTAAGTAAGTAATCAGGGGGATTCTATTGAACAGGCCCTGGCTAAGTCCATGATGATGAAAGTGCAGGACATGCCAGACACCCAGGTGTTCTCCCAGTTGCTTCGGAGGCACATTTCAAGGACGGTGGACTCAGTCTTAGCTTCAACCACACAGACTCTCATGGCAAATTTAAAAAAATCCAATGTTTTATGTTAGCGGCTGTCACACTTCCGTTAGTAATCTGAAGAGTACAGCTTTTGAGTTTATCAACATTGTAACTAAAAGTAGTCAGTTAGCTAAAACTACAAAGAGACAAACTGCCCCCTCAGGTCTTTTGTCCTTTTAACGCTACTAAGACGTTGAGGCGACTTGTAAGGACTTACATCACTCACAACGTAAATGTTCTACGGAAAAGAACTGAAAAGCCATACTTTCCAATTACCTCAAACAACCACAGAGACTTAATTTTTAGAGTTGGCAGAAACATACAAATGTTGACTATAGAAGAGAGTGAATCACCTATACCTGACAACCAAATTATGGTAACTGCCACAGGGCTCAACCAACCTCCTGAAATAGATTTCGAAAAGATGGATTCTATTAGGGACATTACTGACGTCCTGATAGAAACATTTTTAAAAAGTAATCAATCCAAGGAAGCGCTGGAGCTAGAGGACAGGGTGAAACTTAAAAAGATCACACAGAGACTCTTCGATGTGGTGATGATGGGACGTGACTACCCAATAACAATACTCCCAGCCGGAACACGTTTGTGCAACACAGTGGTGTATAGAGAGCTAGCTAGAGGGACCTACACAAACTCAGGCCTTGTCGCTCATGCTCTTTACATGAGGACAAAGGAGGTTATTTATCGTTGTGCTGTACAGATTCTCCTGTGGTCAGCACTACTCACACCAGTGGATTCTGATGATCCATACTCTACAGATGATGAGTCTCCACTGTTTGAGTATGGCCATGTAGTTGAAGGAGGAGACAACGAACCGTCACTATTGTCATCTGGCAGTTCTTTTTTTTCTTACAACACGCACAGCACATACAATATTTCCTTGCCAGAGGGCATGGTATTGACACCACAGGGTCCCAGTCACAATAATGATGATGATGATAATCATCCCACAGCCAAGAAAAGGACCTGCAGCTTCTTAAAGAAGTGTAGAGAGCTGTGTTGCAGCAAAACTTCCCCCATCACACCAGTCACCTCTCAACTCAGTGACAAAGAAAGCAGTAAGTTAAACGATCTGATTTAGTTCATTGTTACAATTTATAATCCTGCATGGATTTAACTGTCTTAAGTTTACATTGGCACACTGTCTATCATTGTTCATTGCATTTACTTTGGAACATGTACTGACAAGCCAATGTCAGCTTTTCATATGCAAATTATTGCGTTATGTATTTACTAGATCCAAGAAGAAATTCATGTTTTTTCCACAGGCTATTTGAGTACAGATGAACCTGAGATAGGACAGGGGACAAACCAGTCTCCAGTCATCAGGCGGATAGCTGCCTCCGCCAGCAGCATGTGCTCCTCCATCAGGAAGAAATTTTCCTGTTTTGCAAGAGTCTTGCGAGGACCCTTCAGCACTTGCGTCAGCCCAGGAGAGGAGAGGAGACCAACACCAGCTAAAGGACAGGAGACCAGCGGTGAATGAAGGAGAGGAGACCAACGCCAGCTGAAGAAGAGTAGTGAAATAGAATAGCGCTAAAGCAATAGTCCCAACTACATTAGAGGCACCGATCAGTCCTGGAAGGGGGTCCCCTCTTATGTGATCCTTCCCAAGTTTTCTTCCATTTTCCCAATTAAAGGGGCTTTTTTGGAGTTTTTCCTTGCCCGTTTGAGGGGGGTGTCACGTATTGATGTTATACATGCATATATCGATTTTGGTATACGTATGTATAACATCACTACATATAGATCATTTTATAACATCTTTGTTCTGTGTGGAGGTCACGTGGTCACTCCATGTGTTGTTTTTTTAGGGTTTTCCCCTGCAGACCAATTAGTGGTGTGATATTTTTTTTTTAAAATGAAATAACATTGATTGGAGTTTGTTGGTCCTGTATTGCTTCTTTACCATTTAGTGCATCTCATGCTGATATGCAGTGGAAGAAGTAATTAGGTTCTTTACTTTGAACTTAGAAAAAAAATATTAATACAGCACTGTGAAAATATATTGAAAATGTACAAAATACAAAATATACACCAGAACAAAATAAGCTGTGTGTGTTCTCATTAAGTATACTGTCAGCATATGTTAAATTTGTTTGTCACTGTGGTGTCATGCCGAGATGGAACAAAATAGATTTGCAACATAAAAATATGCTTACATGGGTTAGTTCTGTAGCTTGACATGTATGCCTGATTATTAACCCAGAACATACTGTAGGTGACATATTTACGTATTACCCCTAAAATACACAGCATGCGGAACGACTCCGGGACGGCAGCGGAGCAGATACGTTCAGCAGATGACCTTCAGTCAATGTGTCAGCTCACACAGTCACACGCGACATGGCTCCGGAACAACTGCGGAATACGTACGCAGAGCTTCTATTTTCCCCAGATGCCGGACACGGCACATAGACAACACTGCTCTCAAATCATAAACTAAGCAATCACAAGCAATCACACTTGCAGTCAGTAAACAATACACAAGGAAAAAGAAAACAAATTGTTCAAAACATAGTTCTCAGGGAGAAGTACATTTTTAATCTCAAAACAAATTTCATATTTTTCTGTCATTGTCTTTTGATGAATGAAAACATGTTCTATCATAGCAGCGCAAAATTACTGCTTTGCTCTGCTCTTTCCTCCTCCATGTACCTCTGCAATTGTACAAAAAGTAGATGTGCAGTTACAAAAAATATTCATGAAGTAGAATACATACAGTGATGAAGTTTACAAATGTCTATTGAAACAGCTGCAGTGTAGTACAATAAATTTTCGGTTACAAAAATACAGTAGTGTACTGTACCTGTTCTCTGAATGTTCTTACTATGGTGGACACAGAACATCGAAATTTCAGAAGTGTACTAAAGTTCAGAGTGTGGTGGTTACTGCCATCTTGTCAGGCCTGCCTTTGCCCAACCTAATCTAAAAATGACTGAAAAAGACTGACTCAATCTGTAACCAGCATCAAGTGGATGTTTGAGCAACGGCAGTTTTGGGCACTTAATTTCAGAGTCATTTCCATTTGCTTTGTAAGAAGAATTGCTTAAGTTTGAACAGAAAAATGCATGCTGTTTTGCCCCTTTTCTCCAGGTTTTATGATAAGCTAAGTTAATGGCACTCACTCATTCCCTATTCCCTACTCCCTACATAGGGAAATAAATATAGTGGACTATATACACTTCTCTTGGAGCCGCTAATTACGTTATCGCTGTCGCACAATTACAACATACCACATTAACGGCGTCTCTGCATTTTTATTAAATTAGAGTCTTGTGATTACTGTCATGTACCTTTTATTTTCATATTTTGTTTTCTATTTAAGCATATTTTTATATTTTATTCTCTTGGCTCTATAGTAACAGAAAGTTACAGTGTAATCTACTGGAATGTTTAATTATTTTTTTTTTCCCTGTTAAAAGGGTTTTTTGTGGGCAAGTTTTTCCTCACTCGGACCGAGGGTCTAAGGACAGAGGGTGTCACTCCCTGTACAGATTGTAAAGCCCTCTGAGGCAAAATGTGTTTTGTGACTTTGGGCTATACAAATAAAATTTGATTTGATTTGATTTGATTTGAATTATTTGCTGTTCGTTTTACACCTTGTTGTGGTACAATTTACCACCCTGGATTCACTGACCATGTGGACTTCAGAGAGAGAGAAAAATATACAGAGAATGAGACACAACACTTATTCTGAGTTCACCTTTGCAAAGGGAGAATTCAGCTCTACAGACTCCGCAGCCTGTCTCTGCCACTCTCTGCTGAATTCTGCCTTTCACAGTTTTCAGGCTTGTTTTATTAATTCACACAAATGGGGAGGTCCCATATACAGTGTCACAACATTATCTCCAGTACACAGTGTTAAACCCACACCCCTGTCCGGTTTTCTCGAGATAAGGTGTTTTTCACCTCTGTTTTTCAGAACACTTCAGGTTCGTTGTCCCATCCTTTCTTGCTACAGGCGGAGGGGAGTAATCTACCGTTATGCTCGCAATGTTTCAACCACAAGCAGCTCATTGTTCTCAGCAAAAGTACATCAGTGATACATTTTATATGCAGGCCCTAGGCATAGGTCAAATGACCAGCTCCTTTCATATCATAGTCAAACACTTTATAATATCCCATATATATAACATATATAATCCACAACCTTTTTTTTTCAATTAATGTGGGAAGCCATTTAAACTGACTTATTTTGAAAATGTAATAAAAATAAATAGAATAAACTGGCCTTGTGCCTGTTGTACTGCTCCACAACTCACAATGATTTTTTTTTGTTTGTTTGTTTCGCGCCTCTCATCCATCCATCCATCCAACTGTTCATCAAACTGCGAGCAATTCCCCGGGAAAAATCACTTAGCGTTATTCTAGAAAACTCTTGTAGCACTTTAGAAATGCCGTCTACTACCAGTCTGGCTGTGTTTGTACTATCAATAATTTAATTATTGATGATCAGGAGGAGAATTAGAATTGCGAGGGAGAGAGAAAGGAGAAGATTTGCTGCTCTTCTCAGACTAGCAAGACATCGTCAAATTGTAAGTGATAGCCTACTTTTTAACTTTTCTCCTTGTTAATTAGATTAGATATCATTTTCTTTAATTCTTTGAACAATAAACCATCCTCTATCAAATTACACGCCCTGCTGGAACTGAGCATAGAGCCAATTGGTTTGTATAGCCTACCACAGTGCTTTTGTCAAACAGTGGTATTGTCACTTTTCACTCAGCTTTTAGTCACACTGTACTAGCCATCATTAAAAAATGGCGAATTAAGCTTTACTTATTAAATGACCTATGTACATTTTCTAGATAAAGCTGAAATTTCTGAAGTTTAAGTATTAATTTACCATTTATCAATGATAGTTGCATCTTTCTACAGCCAAATAATGTTTATAGATGATTTACAAAGCAATTATCATTGATAAATAAGAAAGGTTTTTGTCATCACTTTTATCAATATGATTTTTAATGATGTAATTAGAAACAGTTACCCAACAGAGTGTGATTGTATTCCCATAACTTTAATACACATAATTTCATGACACCATGTTATCAGTTTTAATAATTCTTTACAGCGTGGTCCCCCATCTCAGTATTGTCACCTGAACCGTCACGTCCCCATCTTGGTCATCTATTTTGATGGTGAGAGTGAACTGCACCCAGACTTCCGCCTTTCAAGACCAACTGTTGCCCACCTTATCCAGCTCCTTCGCACTCCACTAGACCACGGCTGGGGTCATGACCTGGAGGTTTTGGTCTGGAGGTTTGGACATCTTACCATGTTGTGTCCAGAGCATTTGCCATCCCGCGATTCACGGTCTATGACATTGTCCACAGGGTCACCGAAAAAGTCCTCAGTCACATGTCACACCGGGGACGTCAGCGGCGCGTTACGGCTGCGTCGCGTCAGCCGTTGCTGATGGCTGCCATTATAATCAATGAGACCACTCACACCGGGCGCGTTGCGGAACGTCTCAGCAGCGTCCCAGAAGCGTCTCTCCGCTCCGCAGCGCTATCTTTCCGTAGCACTTCTATTTTTGACGCTGCTAAACCGCGTCAATTTCAACAGAGCAGATTGCACCAGACAGGAAATCTGACACAGAATCAGCGTAATAAACTTCCGCCCCCTTTCAAAATAAAACACAAAATGCAGTTCATGTCGCCTGTCACACCTTCACATCCACATTACGTCATGACCGGTGGCACCAGGTCTGCTGTCAATCAATCAAAGAGTCTCAACATGAACAACGAGAGACTAATTGTTGAAGTGGAACAGCAAACAATAATTTATGACACAACAGATCCTTTTTATAATCTCTCCCATGTTGGAGAAGCAAAGTTAGCTGTTTGTTGTTGTTGTTTCTTTTATACACAGTTTATCGCGGGGACTCGCGTATGTTCGGGATTTCGCGTGATCTCGCGTGAATACGGCTAGTTCGCTACGCTGCCGTTGCGCGCCCGGTGTGAGTTGACGCCGGGCAGAGGACGGAGCTGAACCGTGGCGCTGCCGTGACGCTGCCGTTACGCGCCCGGTGTGAGTCCCGTGTCAGACTGAAGACCAGGCTCATCCATTTCCCATCAGCTGATCAGCTTCCAACAGCCGGTGCAGGATTCGAACGTTTGGCTGGATCTGCAGCGTTTGCCAGGGTTGTGGGCAGTATTGACGGCTGCCACATCCACACAAAGCCACCAAGTGCTGATGCCCAGTGTTATTTTAACAGAAAACGGTTTCACTCCAAGCTCCAAGCAGTGTGTGACCACCAGTGCCAGTTTCTGGACATATTTGTTGGCTACCCTGGCTCTGTCCATGATGCCAGAGTTTTAAAAAACAGCCCGCTTTATGTCCGGAAGTTATACCCACCTGAAGGCTTCCAGATTCTCGGAGATGGTGGGTATCCCTGCACCTCGGAGCCAATCGCCCTCATCACGCCGTACAGGGAGCCTGTCAGAAACCCTGTTGAGGCGAGATTTAACAGGCACCACGCCACGCCCGTTCTGTGATTGAGAGGACATTTGGCATCATGAAGGCAAGGTGGTGCTCAGTTTTTTTCAAGGCCTTGGAGGTGAAGCCACAGTTCGCTGTGAAGGTTATTGCCTGTTGTGCCATTCTCCCCAATCTCTGCCTGAAGGATGGAGATGTTCTGGAGCCTGTGGAGGCGGCACTGGGGCCAGATGATGGCGGTGATCAGGCACCAGATTTGGCATGCGGAGAACGGCTGCATGGTCGCATGGCTGCTGCTGTTTCAGCACCACTTGTTAATCCTGTAGCTCTGCAAGACCACGATTATCATGAGACAAGATAAAGAAATCAAATCACAATCAATTGTTAATAGGTTAAGCTCAGATGTTCTCTCTCTCTTCTCACAAATATAATTCTCTTCTCTCTAACCTAATTTCACCTGTCACTCTCCTCTGCCCTCTTATCTTCTCTTGGTTCAAGTTTAATTCATGTAAATAGTTTCAGTAGCCTTTGATCGGTTTTATATGTTCTCTGTAATTTTGTTTGTTCAAATGTTCATGTTATAATTTAGTAGTTAAGTTGATAAAGAACTATATTTCAATTGAAAACAAAGTGAGACATGTATTTCCTTTTTGGTATTTATTAATCTGATTTACATTTTTTCCACAATTTTTTCAAGGATGTTTAGAAGCCTCTCCTCCTCCCTTTTCTCCCTCTCTTCTGCTCTCTTACACAGGACTCACACCGGGCGCGTAACGGCAGCGTTGCGAACTAGCCGTATTCACGTGAGATCACGAGATCTCGAGATCACGCGAAATCCCGAACATACGCGAGTCCCCGCGATAAACTGTGTATAAAAGAAACAACAACAACAAACAGCTAACTTTGCTTCTCCAACATGGGAGAGATTATAAAAAGGATCTGATGTGTCATAAATTATTGTTTGCTGTTCCACTTCAACAATTAGTCTCTCGTTGTTCATGTTGAGACTCTTTGATTGATTGACAGCAGACCTGGTGCCACCAGTCATGACGTAATGTGGACGTGAAGCTGTGACAGGTGACATGAACTGCATTTTGTGTTTTATTTTGAAAGGGGGCGGAAGTTTATTACGCTGATTCTGTGTCAGATTTCCTGTCTGGTGCAATCTGCTCTGTTGAAATTGACGCGGTTTAGCAGCGGCTCGCGTCAAAAATAGAAGTGCTACGGAAAGATAGCGCTGCGCTGCGGAGAGACGCTGCTGAGACGCTCATTGATTATAGTGGCAGCGATCAGCTGAGTTAGGCTTTATCCTGCCTCTCCAAAAGTTCTAGAATAGGGTCACGCCGCTGGCGCTTTGGTGGTGGAGCTGGCCCTTCAGACTCTCACTCCTCACCCTGACACTCTGGCTCTGGCTCTGGGGACACTGAATCAGGGGAGGCTGATGCTGAGACTGGTGGGTTCTCCCCCCAGGATGAGGCAATAAGGCAAGGAGGCCGAATAGAAGGCCTCCCACCTATTGCCTCATCCATGAGGGAGAACCACTTCCAGTCTCTGGCAGTGGACTCCCCTGATTCAGTGCCACTCCTTGTTGGTGGGTTCCTCAGTTCCTGCACACATTGCAATATACACACATTTGATGTGTGTAATTACTGTAGTGTTCGTATATAATGCTAAACACAGAAGACAGATAATATTGTTGTGGTCCAAATCACCACCCCGGATCCTCTGATCAAGCTGTTATGAGATAGAGCAATTATGTTAGAAAATAAAACACACACAAGACTCAAGTCTTTGTTCACCTTTGCAAAGGGAGAACCCAGCACACACAGACTCCGCAGTCTGTTTACCATGCACCCTGCTGAGTTCTGCCCGTTTACACGTTAGGCTTGTTTTATTAACACACACAGGGCTGTAGTGGTAAAATTAGAGGTGGGTAAACTATGATTTTTTTTATCAGACAGGCCGTGAGGTGAGGTGACGTGACGTGACGCGACGCGACACAGCACAAAGCAACGCAAGGTGTCGCAAATCTGTATGGCTGTCCAGGCCATATTCCATGACATTATCAGTTAAAGTCATATTAAATCAATGACAGTCAACAAATGTGTTCGTAGTTAGTAATTTATTAAATTTCAAATTTAAACAGGAATGAAAAGTATGTGTAGAGTAAGAACTATCTACAGTAGATATGGTGTGTGTGTGTGTGTGTGTGTGTGTGTGTGTTTTAGTATGCATGCTTTTTAAAGTAATGCCCAGAGGGCCTCCTTGTCCGCTACGTCAGGTTCTGCCTTGCAGGGGCGTGTTCTGGGGTCCATGGCTCCCCTGTGCTTCACCAGCCAGGACTTCACATACGGTGTTGGATTGAACTTTGTGAGTGGCGGGCCATTCAGGTGAAGAAACATCAAGGACGACACAGTGGTAATGTGCAGACTGCATCTCAGGGGGCAGACTATGATGTTCATTAAGCTGAACCCTCTCTCACACTCAGCAGTGCTAACTGGAATGAGATCTTGGATATTCATGAGTGGTGCAAGGTTTTCTGGAACGATGCTTGAGTTATCCTTGAAGTCCCTGAAGCCTTCAAGAATTTTTCTGACATCAAGTCTGAACCTTTGGGCAAGTTTTTTCACATTGGATTCCCCATATGGTTCATTTAGGGGAACAGGCCAGTTTGCTGGAAGAAGAACTTTAAAGTGGTCCAGCAATTCACTGTACTGGGCCTTGTTTTCAGCTGACACACTCTGTTGCCTAGATGAGCCTGTAGTGAACAATCTGTCCTCCAGGTTCTCAATGAGTGAGTGAAGGAACTCTGATGAGTTTATCTGCCTTGCCCTTTGGGTGCTTCTTAGTTGAATCCCGTTAAACTCATGTTTTTCTGTAGCTTCAAGGGCCTCCTGCCTCTTGTCACCTGGACAGGTAATCATTGAGGAAACAATGCGAATTGTTCGTCTCATTAATGTGTCTGCTCTTGTGAGGGTCATTCCTCTTTCTTGTAAGCTCAGAGAGAGGTGGGAGATCTCCTCTAATGTGTCATACATGAGGGCTAAATCACATAGGAATTCCTCTTGCTCCATTTTGGTCATAAGACCTCTGTACATGGCCTTGTCATTTTCCTCTCTTGTGACATCCACTGAAGCAGCACTGAAGTGATGATATAGGGCCTTGTAGGAATTCCATACAGCTTTCACAGTTCTGAAACTGCTGGCTGCCCATCTCACATCAAGGACCCTCCCAATCTTTTGCACATGTACCTCAAGTTGTTGTGCATGCTCAGCCAGTTCCCGGCAGTTTTTTGGTGACCTGTGGTACAGTGTGTAAATTTTGTCTAAAAAAGACTTGAAATGATGGACATTGTTAGTGTGCTTGACTGTGTCTCCAACAGCCAATTCCAGCCTATGGTTTAGGCAGTGCCACACAATGAGATGTGGATACAGGAGTTGTAGGCGTGCAGCTACCCCTGACTTCCGGCCCAGCATGGCACTTGCCCCATCACTGGCAAACGCAAGGAAATTTTCTTTGATGAAATCTTCATCCATTCCCCAAGTCTGGAGGCATTGTAGTAAACTCTCAGTTATGCTCTCAGCTGACTGGCTTTCCAGCTCCACCAAATCCAGAAATAATACTGTGGGTACGCCACTTATAATGGATGTTAAATAAACAACCAGGGCTGATTTCTTGCTAAGAGTTGTTGATTCATCAATTAAAACACTAAACCTTTGGTGTTCAGTTACGATGTGGTTCAGAGCTTTCTTCCTCATTTCATGAGATGTGTGGTCTATTATATTTTTTGCAGTGTATCTTGAATGTAGAGTGATACCCATGTCAAGGCCATTCTCTTGCTGGAGCGCCACAAGTTCGTGGTAGTCTGTGAATGGCCTGTTCTTCTTTGCCATGAAGTAGGCTGTTCGAAACAGTGAGGCTGTCTTCTGTTCTTCACTCTCCAGTTGTTTTTGCATTGATAGGCCTACATCTATTGTGTGTTTTTTGTTCCATATGTTTTCGGCTGCCTTGTGGCTCTTTGATGATTTGTGTTTGAAAATTTTACTTCTCAAGCATGACAACTGATACTGGTGATCACCGTTGCGACTGTATGTGACTTTAGTTGCGGCCCATTCATTTGAGAGACACATTCCTGTTTCTTTAAACACTCCAAGGCCTTTCACTTTTTTGCAGATTTTGCATCCAAGATATTCATCATTGACAATAAGCCAAGGGTTATCTTTTTTAAACTGTATGTGTTGTTTTTCTGTCCAGATACTGGGATGGCATCTGCTCTCTCTTTCTCCTCTCACTGTGTCTTCAGTCTCAGATTCTGCATCTCCCTCTACTTCAGACTCTCCACTCTCCATCTCTCCTGTCTCTTCTCTTACTCCTCTCGCACTACCTGTTTCTTCATCTCCTATTTCATCTTTCTCTGTTTCCTCATTCTCTGTTTGTCCTCTTTCATTTCCTCCTCTCTCCTCTTCTATCTCTATCTGATCTCCTGGTGTTTCTCCTCTCCCTGTGATCTCTGCCTCATTGCCTGTACCATCACTGCCTGAAAAAGGTAGAATTTAAAAGTGTTGTGGGACTGAGAACACCAGTTAAGCAGTCTGCCGATTACACTGACAACATAAGGATCACTCATGTAGGCTATAACCACCTATGTCAGCATAAATAGCCTATACAGCATGTGTTTTGTTATATTGTTTTATATTTAGAAAATATAAGATTGCTATTTTTGTTTTACACGTGCCAATTCAATGGCTGTTTTTTTATTTATTTATTTTTAATCATATATAACTTAAGCCATCATATAAATCGTTTTTTTGTGGTATTTAGAATGACAATTGACCTTTTATTTGATTTGCTATTCTCATTTCACCTTGAAGCACGAGAACGTCTTAAGTCAAAACAGTCGGCTCTCGCCTAGGTTAGAGAACGTCTCGTGCTGCAGTACAAGTATTGTTGTGAAATTACACAGGCGGCATTGCTAGCTTTCGTGATAGAATGACTCGCGGTGGGTGACGAGTGCAATACAAGGATAGCATGACTACGCATTAGCTAATCTGAAAGCTCGTTCTGCCGTAGTTCGTCAAGTCAAACTTATTCATAAAGCACATTTAACGACTCATGTAAATTGATCTCTGTCCGTCTTACTTTGTACTTGAGGCCTTTTGCTGGCATCTGCGGAGGTGGAAGCACTGGACGGTCTCTTCAAATATCTCCTAATATCCATGATCAACTTTGAATAGGTAGGCAGGCAGGCAGGCAGGAAAGCAACTACACACGTGTATGTGTTTACATATTCCCTGGATACTGATTGGTGTCGCCGCAGCACCCGAAAGGCACTGATTGGAACGTCACATACCCGAATACAGAGCAGATGAAAATGATTCGTACTAAAGCCTTAAGTATGTTCAACAATATTTTTTAAATGACACCAAATTTAATTTGTGTTATTCCAACGGCAGATCACAAGGCGCAGGGAACTTTGACGTGCGTAATTGCCATTAAGAGCTGCGCAAACGCTATTTAGAGGCGGGTATACGCTATTTAGAGGTGAGTAAGGTGGGTAAACGCTATTCCCTGAATTCCAGAGGTGCGTAAACGGCGTTTACGTGCGTTTACCCTCCACTACAGCCCTGAACACACATCAGTGGGCCGTCTTACATGTAAGCGTCATACATCCTCAAATGAGTACACATTTCATAGTTAACATAATTGCTTTCACAGTTCAGACAACGTTCAGGCAGATGGATCCTTTTCACCTGATTTTACTTGAGACTCCCTTTTTCCACTCTTGAACTGACTTCCTGTTTCTTAAGGGTGATGGAAAGTTCACCCTGCTTAGCCCTCAAAATAGTCTACAGTTTGTAGGTTACACACACAGCTGCTATAGAGTTACACTTGTGACTATGTGATTAATATAGCATATACTAAATGCTTTCATTGTATTCCTCCACAATATACAAAGGTAAAAGTCACTTTCTTCAGTCTTTTATCTACGCTTTCACAAAATAGAGCTGTAGTTAATTATGATGCATCCTAACCGTATATGTTTTTTAATATTAATATAATATAATTTAATATATTAATAATTTTCCCATGTTTTGCCTGCCCGGGCAGGGGTCACCATGCCATCCAGCCCCATTTCTTTCAGAATAGCTCTAAAAAAATGCAACACATACAGGATGATAAAAGCAACAACAATTATCATTCACAATCATCATTAATCATCATTAATGCTGTCAGTATCAAGTGCTTATGATATTTAGTCAAAAGTCCGTGTCATTATACAGTTGTTCTCAGTTTTCATCTTAATAAGATAACGTCACTGCTTCACAAGAATGAAATAACTTTTACTCACTCCCACCCGGCTGCGGAGGTGAAGCACTTGCCTGAAAACAAGCGCTCGTTCTCCTTTCTCAGGCGAATTAATTTAGTTACATCGTCATCAGTCCCTGCGAGATTAAAATAAATTAACAAGCCTCTCCCGTGCTTATTTGACACTTAAATGTAATTTCGCTAACATTACTTATTGATTAAAATAGGCTGCAGTATATTTTTACTCCCGCTTAACATGGAAAAACAGCATTAACCTGTAGTACTGACCTCGGTGGCTAGCCATGATTGGTGCCATAATAGCTTAATGTGTACCCCCCAGTAAGTTTTTAAATAGTGTTGCATATTAATAACCTGTCTCCCGTCCATCTGCCATATTTATTTTCGCGATCGTCAATTTTCGCACCCAGAGAGCTTCTGGCAATGCATGATGGGATATCTTGCTCCGGTTAGTGACCATCGGATGTTCACTACATTTCGCGGTGAATTGTGGGATACATTCAGTGCACTATATCGTGGACACTAAACATTCGGACACCACTACAAAATGGTGTGGTCACTATATAATGGTTAGGGAGTGATTTCGGACACAGCCCATGTCTCCAAACTCAGGAGGAAAAGAGGCAGGAAAAGTGTCTTTGTCAGGTTGAGCATCACCTCTGTCATTCTTGCATAATCATCACATGAGCGCCTGCAATCTCCAACACACATTCACCTCCTATAAATAATCTGTTACAGCATATTAGGCACTTCCATCCATCTGTTTACATGGTCATAGGGTTTGGAGTCTATCCCAGCATATCTGGGGTGAGAGACAGTTTGTCACAGTCCATCACATATCGAGTGACACATGCAATCACATCTAGCATCCTCAAGAAACTCAGGACATGGTGAAAAGATGCAAACTCCTCACAGTAAGGTCAGAGGCACATCAGGGATTCAAACCCAGGACTTTATCACCATAAAGCCATGGTGTTCTTCTGCCCAGTTCAGGTCACCAGTTCATCACAGCGCTGACACATGGACACAAATAACCATTCACACATACTGGCTTTTCAGAGTCACCGATTAACCTGCATGTCTTTGGACATATTATATTTGGCAGATTTTCTGGAAGTGTGTGTTAAATCTAGATGGAAACTTGGCTCCATTGTTTATTCTGTACAGAGTTTGAAGGACAGCACCATTCATGACAGCCTAAACAAACTGAACCTCATTGTACAGTTAAAAGCACAGCTCCCACGGGGGGAAATCACAAGCAGCTGACCTCTAACTGCATCCCACGTGTCCTTGTAGATTATACCTTTCATCATCATGATTGCAGGTCTGCGTATGCATTCAGACAAGGGCGATGGTGATTGCATTTATGAAACAGAATTAGAGAACACAGTTTAATGACATGGAATGTTATGAGAATAACCTATATGAGAATAGGCTCAAATAGTAAAAAAAAAAAAAAACACAGATCTAAATAGAAGCGATAAAAACTGTCATTGTTGAAGCAGAAAATGGATTTTCTGATGGGCAGAGAGGGCAGAGAGAGGACGGTAACAGACTGTACATACATAAGACAGACATAAAGAAACCCTATCATTATCACTGCATTATGTGTTATTTCTATTTTTATTTTATATTAAAAAGGGTCCATTCAAACAGACCAAGGCACATATTTCATGTCAAAGTCTACCACTTATCACCACCAGTATCAGGGAGCTTTTAGACAGTTCAACCAAACTTTGGAGTCAATGAAGAAAACGGGATTCCAGCTTGTTTTTCAGGCAGTGGATCAAAGACTCACTTCACTCTGACCATCAGTGGAGTTCAGGCTGAAGATGTAGCAGTTTACTACTGTCATGCTGTGACCACTTTCAATAGTCCGTTTGCGTAACAGCTCAGTAAACGGGTGCTTTGTGATAATTGTTGTTCATTCAGCATAATCACAGAAACTGTGCAAACCACAGCCAAAAGGTCAAATAAATAATAAAAAGAAAGAAAATTTTGTCTTTGGTTCAGGATACGCAAACCTCTTCCTGGGTCTGCGGGTGGTCCACCAGTACATTAGACTGCACAGCGTAAACAAGAGATTACTAATGAGGTCTGCACTTTGTCTCTGTGCTTTAGAGATTTGGCAAGGAAGAAAAAATATGGAACATCTACCATCCACACTCTGAAACTATGATTCTTAGTCATCCTGATGTGCGATGGAGGAATATTTGAACTGAGGAGGTGGCCCTGAACTCATCCTCAGCTGACGTCAGTGCATGAAGAGAGAAAGAGAAAATGATGTTATCATAAAATCTAAAACAGCAAATCCATTTGAACCTGAAGTGGAACAGTCTATTGTTTTTCATTGTAGAAGAATAATGGCATGCCTTTGTAAGGTATGGTGTGAGAAATACTCATACACAACATTATTGTTTCTGTTTGTGTGGCTGTGAAACAGAAGTGACGTACGAAGTCAGAACAATGAACTGTAATTAAACGTGTTCACAAAGAGGGAAACAACGTCATTTACATTATAAACTCTGAAAACAGTATTAATGTGCAACACATTTCACCCCGACAACCGACAGCCAATACCTGAGATTCAGTTTGATGCCAAACAAAGGACGTCATTGCCATCTCCACCATCCAACAACAGGCCGCTCATATATTTTAGGATTTCATATATTTATTCTGTGAAATCTTAAAGTTACACTTGTGATTTTAATGGAACTTTTTAGATTTAGAGCAACCCCTACCCTTTGTAATATTCCTGCATGTGATATTAGTTGTATCAGTCTAAATTTGAGGTAAAAGTGTGCCACGCACAGACCTGACTGAAATGACATTATCTGACCCACCAAACTAGAAAGCAAGAAACAAAATTTTAAAATATATTATGAATTAACACATTTATAATTGCTGACAAAGTATTTAGATGTAAGCAGCAAGCCACGGAGGGTACGTGTACATTAGAAAAAAAGCTTTGTGAAGATTACTTTGTAAAATAATAGATTTATGAACAAACTGTGGCCTTTTACGGTATTACCAATATTCATGAAATTTAGGGGTCTTTGCATGAGCACACATTTTCCATATCTGGAGAAGAATTGTTGGACAGGTCAGCAAAGACTAGTCTTTTGCAATTACAAGGTTATGAACTATGTTTGAACTATGTATTATTTATATAGATTTTTTCTTATTAGGAAACTAATGCACATTGATGACCTACGTTGACCACAGAAAGCACAATGCTTCTTAATAGTTATTGACACTCAGAATCAATATGTTCTCCTCTGAGAATAAGCTAGCTTTACATATTTTTGTAAATGGCTATAAGTCTGTCTCGGCGTAATAAGACTTCTTAAAGTGACACCATCTGACCAAAGCTGGAGTGAATTTGGGAATATTCCAGGTCCAAGTGTCATGTGTCTTTTGTTGTTTTGTACTCGGGCATGCAAGCAATGTTTTCGTGGCTGGGGTCACATTTAATGGGAACATATTTGCATCAAATTGCAGCCTGAAGCAAAGCATGCATGAAAATGTTGCCAGATTAATGTCTATGCATGGTGACATGATTGAAATGATTATTTATTGAGACTTAAAGGATAGGTGGCACTCAAGGGTTGCTGGAGAATCTGTGAAGTGTCTGATTTACTCGGGACGCAGTCATAATAGAGGCCGGTGTCAGGTGTTTAAGACAGTAGGACATGTCAGCATCAGAGTGCTGACACATGGAAGCAAACAAGAGGCTCAATGTGGCACGCTTACAAAAGGCTCAGCAAGACAATGACATCCATGTTTCAGCAGCAAAGGGAGCTTCATTAGTGTCATAGCTCCAAAAAGTGCAAATTGAGTGGTAATTTTTAAAAGATGTTAGTGCTGACTGTCAAGCATGTTGCATTCAATCACAGACTGTAATAAACAAGTGCTGGTAGGTCGCAGGAATACATAGAGTGAGGTCACAATGAACCAGTCCACATTTCAGTTACTTCACTATGAGCAAGCAACATCTTCAGGTGTGCTGATAAAGTCCCAGTACAGTTATGTTAATGTGTCTAACTGGCGTATCCAAGAAACCTGCAAATCTTCTGTAAATTGATACACTTTGTTATGCATGACACAGAAAAAGGCAAACCCATCTGACTGCATGACTTCGCTGATTTTGGTGCAACAGGATCACATTTTATGGATAGCGTGTTTGCTGATTTCCAAAGCCAGGTTGGGCAAGCAGGCATGCTCAGAAACATCTATGGACATAATGACAGAGGCTTAAAGAGTAAAACAGACAGGAATCTACAAAGAGAAATTAAAGAGTGAGCAAGCAAGACAAGAGTAAATTTGGGACTGACTTTTAGTCATTGGTGAGAGCTTGGTGCTGGGCTTCTTGCTGTTGGACTACTAAGTAACATTAGCTGGCTGCTATGTCTTGTGTTGCTAAACTTGCTTGATGTTTGGCTGTTAGCAAAGTTCATATCATTCTATAAAATTAAAAAGATTCACATCTTCAGAGCTGACAAAGCTGACAGCCATCATGGACAACTCTTCTTACCCCCTGCGTTAGACTGTGGTGGGCTTAAGCAGCTCCTTCAGCAACAGACTGCTATTCCCACCGTGTATGAAGGAGCTCTACCACAGGTCCTTCATTCCAACAGCTGTCAGACTCTTCAACACCAGTATGACTTCATGACCTTTTCTATACATTACATTACATACATTACTTGTGAATTATTTATTATCAACCTTGTGTGTATAAGCCCTGCTGTGGGATCATTAAAGTCTATCTGATCTTATCTTGAAACCAGGAAGCTGGGCCCATATTTGCCATATTTATCCATGTTTCAACGAAAGGCTAAGCAACATGAGTGTGATAAAATCTTTTATTGTGGTAAAAGTATTTTTATATCACCACATTGATACATATACATTTTCTTGTAAAAGCCTTTTCAATAAATAACCATCATGGAAATCAGTTTGGTTAGTCCAATACTGCAAAAATATTTCTCACTCAGAGCTGGTAGAAACATTTCTGATGGTTGATCATATCGTCATCATATAAAATGCCAAATCTCCCAACCCTTCAAAGTATTACAATATTAAAGCAACACAATTCAACACGTTCTTTTACTCATAATTTGGCAAATCAGAGCATGTAGAGGGCGTGAACGTTGCAATGCTGGTTTCGGAACATTACAGAAATTGTCATTTGGTCATTGTCAACTATCTGCCAGGCTTCTGATGTATGTACTGCAGTCTTAACCATAACCACATCTCAACTATAGTCACTTCCCTCAATGGAAAAACTATCTGTGTGCCAGTGTGCCCCAGAAGTGCACCAAATTTGGTGCCTTTTACCAAGTCCTTTATCTCAAAGACTTTCTCAGCCCCAAAAGCCTGGAGAAAAAGGAAGGGTAGTCTATGATGAACATTTACTAACCTTGCAATGGTAACCTTAACCATACTGCAGTTGCCACATGCAGATAATGTAGAAAGCAGAGGTCAACCAATGTTCAAGGTTGTTGATGTTAGTGACTGCTTGACTATAGTATTGACTGAAGAAACTTGTATCACAGAACTTGATATGGATTCATGGCCCTCTGATCTTCACTTGACACATGAACTTGGTGATTATCACACTCCTGTGAACCTGAGCTACTTTGTTCTAACTGAGTGCTTTCATTAGGCACAACGCTGAACCCCCAGTCCTTTGATTTCATGCCTCCACTTTGCCCATCGAGACATTAGACTTTCGAACCCCCCATGTCCTTTGATTTACCGATGCTGCCTCTTTCTCTTTGACTTCAGGCAGGATTCTTCCCACTCCACCAACTTCCCCCCAGCTAACCCAGGCCATGAGTGTGTCAGCATCATTCCTCTTTACTAACTTCTTTCCTGACATTTTAAAAAGCTTCACATTAGCACTCATTTATTATTCAGAGTGAAGGTGCGCGAGACAGATGTGCACAAATTTCAATAAGCAAAGACCATTTAAAGAAAAAAAATATTGCTTGTCTTCATTCCAGAAATGTGCATACATAAACCTTAAACATTGATAAAAGAATATTTTTATGAATGAGATCCAAGGTGTGTGCAACACAGAAAACATTCAACAAGTAAATCGTCACTTGATAATTTGGGCGACACACCGCTTCACCTTCTTGCCAAGAAATACGTGAGAAGATCAGTCAAGTGAATGCTACCACCCGCGAAGCAACAGTCACATGATGGAGGCAATGTTTCTATAGCTAGCATATTATGTTGTTGTGCTTTAAAAAAACAGTGAACACAGTATCATTATAAAACTAGTAAGATCTCTGTCCAAGGTAAATATGCTGTAAAGCTGCCACATTTATTTATTTATTTTACAATTTTTACCTTCACGATGAATTGAGACTTTAAAAATGAAAAATGAAAATTTATTTAAATTTAAGCTCCAAAAAATATATATTATAAAAATTCTGAATATTCCACTTTCTGCACTGCAAACTCAAGTAGGCAGAAAACGGTGATGCCAGCTTGTGGTAGTTACCCCTGTCGGTCTTGTGACTCTTGCCTTGCCGGTTGTAGCAGAGTTATCGCTCTCATCATATTTTTCCAAAATGTAAAACTATTTCTTGAATGCATCATGGAAACTTTATGGCAAGAAACAAAAACAGACAACACATCAACAATAAATACAATTTGAAAAATGGTTCAAGAATAACTGCCTCGCAATTTGCAAAAGAATGACTGTGTGTAACAATGCAAACTGAATAGTCTTACAGGTAAAGTGCACCCATCCTTTGTGTGTTTTCTTGTGAAGGGTTTCGCTCAATTCAGAATCCTCGTCTCCGGAGCAAATAAGCTTAATTGGCTGCAAAATGTCAATACCCTGTAAATGCAATGTGCAATTAAATCTCGCCTTGCCTGTTTAAAGTCACATAATACTTCTTCTTTGTGTGCAATTTAGTGATTCAGTGCCTTCTGGAGTATATTTCTGGTATACAAACCACAGGTGAAGAAGTACGAACAACAACAACCTGTACAAACAGTAAAAATAGAACTTAGACTGGTACACCCAAACCTCAGGTTGATGGTTTTCTCTTTTAATTTGTAGTTCAGCGTGTCGAAAATAAATTCAGTGTTTGTGCTGCAGTTTCACAGAATTTTGATCCCCAAAATGTCCAAGATGACGCGTGACTTTGATTGCAAAGTTCGAGCTGTATTAGTGTAGTTTCATAGCACTGGCAGAAAGTGCGTCACGAAGCTCACACAACACGTCACTTGTATGTTATAACCACTGTAAAGACAATGCAGCTCCACAGACTGAGGAAAACCTCATAGGAAATGACGTGCTTCCGAGGAAGGGGAGGTGAGGAGCTGCGGGAACTGCACAGATATCCAGCGCGGGTGCAAAAAACAAGTAGCGAGACTCCACGGAAACCACCACGGCTGATGAAGTCATAGCAGGTGACAGGCAGCACGTGATTGTGTACAAAGCAGAAGAGGTGAGAGGATCACAAAGTCTAAAGTGTCGTGTCTCACATCTCGCTGTGAGCTTCTTTGGCTGGTGGAGGTTCCCTTAATGAACCAGAGATGGTGTAGAACCTGCAGAGACCAAAAACAGGAAGGGACATTGGTGAGACACAACTAATATTTGTAAAAAAAGTATATACAAATATACAGATTGATAGGCGCATTAACATCACATTCCTCACTCCATTGTTCACTGATTTACATGATACACTATGATGATACAATATGATATATATGATGATACATACAGGGGTAATGTCTGCAGTGCAATTCCTGCCACTGAGCTCAGCTGCAGACCGACATACTTACCTTTCTGTTCAAGTGTTATTACTACATAGTCCATAAAATGAACATTCGGGATTCAGATATTGTTGGTATATTGAAAAATAAAATACTCCTTACTGAGTTTTGCTCCAGACATAGCAGACTGTTTTTATTGTATTATTACTGTATTAAATCAAACTCTTAACTCTACAAAAGAGCAACTTAGAATAACAGACCAGCTGCCTGTCAAGCAACGTCATCATTGCCATGGTGACGTGTATAATACGCTAATTAAAGTGACATCACAAAACATGCTAATTAGGTGGCATACCCAGAATGACTTGCAAATTGTAGATGTAAGTGTTGTCTTGATGAGCGGCACTATACATGACTGATTTGCAATCTAAATTTTGATGTTTTCACTTTTATTTCTGCTGAATGTTGCTGAAGTTTTGGCCCCACACTTTCCATTATGCTTTGACTGATGGAAACAAGAAGCATAATGTTGCATGCAAGCCCCCAGGAGCAGCACTGGCTTGTGAGGGGATTTTAGTGCAGTATACTCAGTCTGAAATGTCGCTCGTGATGCACACAAGCCCAAAGAGAAGTTCCCCTATACTGCAAACATCACAAACAAAGCAGCCAGTCAGCCAGCAAAGGACTCCAATGTGGATTACTGTATAGTGTAAAAACGTAGCACCCTAAGGAAGTTTTGTGCACGTCTGGTTATGACTCTTTTTGTAAAGAATGGGGCACCATCTTGGAACATTCCTGTATGTATAAAAATGAATGTGAGGTGAGAATGTAAATGTAAATTTTAGTACTGAAACTCAAATTTATCAAAACACAGTTTCTACTCCAGTTACTGCGGTGTGTCTATGAAAAAAACTAATTATGTCCACTGATACATCATAATAGTTTGATCATTCATGTGACTATCTTGAGTTTCCATCTCAACGCCAGAGGCAGGGAGATAAAGAATCATCTGCCTGTTTCCTCACTGAAGAAAGATAGAATTTCCTCATCTTTTGTCTTTGTGTACGTGTGTGTGTGTGTGTGTATTGTCCCACCCCCATGCAAACTGGTGGTCATAAAAACAGCCAAAAGGGAAACAAATTAACTCCATAGCGTATTCACACATCTAGAAGCACATACACCATGGAAAATGACCAAATCAGAGCAAGTAAATGAGGATGGACCAAAACAGTGTTGTGGCTGCAACGTGACAGATGTGCCCGGCGGGGTTTTGAGGCTAATGCTCGAGGTTTGCGAGGTGCATGTGTTCAGGGACCATGCTGATGTTAAGGTCCAACATAACATGTCTTATGACCTCATCGCACATTCTACAAATGTAATCAATCGGCTTGTATAAAGTAAAGGAAAGCAGGATGGGTTTTATGTGGACATTTCTGGGCTTACACACTTTTCAGGTTTATTAAGTACAGCATATTTCAGTCCCAATACAGGCAGTACCTTCAGGCTCTTATGATTACAATTAATACTGTGCTTTAGTTATGTATATTCAGAATCAGAATCACAGAAGAAACCAGGGCAGTAACTGTGGAGTTTTTCTTGGTTGGTGATGCAGCTTCAAATGTTGCCATATTGTGTGACACGGAGAGGTGAAATGTGTCAACTGGGTGCTAAGAGTTAGTTAAGTCAACTCATATTACAGTAGAAATACCTTACTTCATGGAATTGACCATTTTGGCAGGTGTTGTACAGCATAGTACAGAGCTCTTAAAGAATCCAAAAGGTTTCTACAGAGAGAACAACCCACCCCTCTTGGATAAACAGACACAGCAACTTTACAGGAATAACTTCTAGAAAGATAAAACTGTCCACTGACGTTACCTTGACGTTCTAAAATGCCTGCGTTCCTTCAGGAACCTAAAACAGGAGGACACTGTGGAGGAGTTTTTCAGGTCCACAATCTGGTAGATGATTGGGTTGTACATGGCTGAGGACTTTGCCAGCAGCGTGGGAACAACAGACACAGGGATGGGGACTGAGTCTGGCTCACCAAATGCTGACACCACTGACACAACTGCATAAGGGATCCAGGCTATCAAGAAGCCTGCACAGATCAGCATTGCCACCTGAGGACACAAAGCGATAGAGACAGATTTGTCCTTAGTGCGATTCACTACAGAAATGTTTTCTTCTTTTCCTTCATTTCTCTTGCAGACTTGCTTTGCCTTTCCTCTCTTTCCTTCTCACACCGTCTCTCCAACCTCTCACCAACCTTTGTGAGTTTCATCTCGAGATTGTGGTTGTTTCTGAAGCGGGCATCAAAGTGGGAAATCTCCTTTGCAGAAGACTTGACCTTGAAGATGATCATGACGTAGGAGAAGACGATGATGCCTGTGGGGAGGATGAGACAGAAGAAAAGGATGGACATGACGAAGCTCTGGCCGGATACCGAGGCCTGTGCAAGCCACCAGTCCAATGTGCAGGAGGTTCCAAAGGGTTCTGGAGCGTAACTTCCCCAGCCGATCAAGGGCATGGTGGCCCAGAAAGCTGCATACAGCCACACGAAGGCCAGGCACAGGAAGGCATGGTGGCGTTTTAGCCATGTGCCTAAGAGTGAAGAAGAAAAATAGTGTTGAGAAAGAATAAAAATCCAAGTTTTAAACTCAAATTCAAGCTATTTTCTAACTTAGACCTCAGCCTCAGTACAAGGATCATAGAAATCCTGAATCCCAAACTAATTAATCTTCTCATTTTCTGTATGATTGCCTGTAGTGTATTAACACAGTAACCCCAAATTCACTCTTATTCAACAGAAGCTACACATCACAGCACTCCATCAATCAGCAGTCAATCATATATTTTCAACACTGTCACTGTCACAACACACGGTCACATAAATCACATCTGTCAAATTCACCATTTTCTTGAATCAAAGTAGTTGACTATGTGCAACCATTCGTAACATTCTGAACAAAAATTAAAAGAAAACAGCTTGGAGGAAGGAAATGGAAATGAATCCTTGTTGAAGCTGTGTGTGCCTGCTTTCTGCTGCTTTTAGTTGCATGAGAATGATGTGTTGCTGTACTACAGTTAAAGAAAATTACAGTATTGGTGATTACTGTCTGTTGTTAAAGGCAAAATTGAAATTATTCACTCATTGGAGAGTCAGGAGACCACCAGGAGTTCTTACAATGACTAATTTTTATTCAAATCAAAGCCTACACATACATATTTGGGGCTAGTGGCAAAATTTGTTAGGTTAAGGTTTGTTCTGTTACAAACATGTACTGGTGTAGGTCAGGCATGTCCAAACTGTTCCACAAAGGGCCAGTGTGGCTGCAGGTTTTCCTTCCAACCAAGCAGCAGCACACCAGGCTTGACTCATTTAATCCACTGATCTCAGTCTTCAGAGAGTTGATTGGTCAAACTGTGTGCTCTTGGTTGTTGGAACAAAAACCTGCAGCCACACCGGCCCTTTGTGGAACAGTCTGGACACCCCTGGTGTAGATGAAGTACAGATATTCAGGAAATCTTGACGTACCATAACTGAGATGGCAGATCTTGAGGTACCGGTCCAGACTGACCATAGTCATCGTGAAGAGGCTTCCGCAGCCGAAGAAGAAGCCCGCCCAGCCGTAGAAACGACAACCCTCCCAGCCAAACAACCAGCGGTGGGAGAAACTAGATACAATGAAAAAGGGCTTTCCTGTAACTGCGAGGACAGAGAAGGGCAAGGATGATGAAGAGGGGGACAAAAAAACAAGATGCGTCCAGGTATGGGAAGGAACAAGAGTATTGGAGTGAGAGGAAGAAAGAAAGGGAAAAAAAAACAACAAAAAGAGAATGGAGTGAAATATGTTAACCTTTGAGTTAAAGTTTCTCAGAAAACTTGAATTATGAAAACACTGTTGACACGCATGGCACAAATTAATTAATGATGAATTATAACATTCTTTTTGATACTGCAACTAAAGATCGAGCACAATGTGCTTCATGTTCACAATTTAAATTAATAAACATACATTTTGGCAAGCTATTTTTATTTTTAAAAAATGACTAAACCTGTACTTTTAAGGGAATTGTGTGCTTTACTCTTCATTCATGTATTCATTTTTGAGGTGACACTATATAATATATAAAACAAACATAATGATCAATAAATACAAAAATATATTTCTAGATGTATTCATATTTTGACAATTTCAATCAAGAACACATAAAATACAAAATTACATCTGGAAAATACCTAGCTAATGAAGTTAAAGTTGACATTATTCCAAAACATTTAGTCACTTTTGATAGGAGATGATGTAGAGACAGATAACATAACAGTTCTGTTACATAAATCAAAACCAGAAAATGCATCATTCATGCCTGCATCAATACAAGCATACATTATGTGCTGTTTAGATGACACATAGTGGGTGTCTTTGTTTTGACACTAAATAAAAGGCAGGTGATACAATTCTAGTCGCTGCTTGTGGTGAACATGACGAAAGCCCCTTTCTACTGCACGAGTATTTCTGACTTAAAAGATAAAAAGTTACATTGCATGTGACAGCTCTCGTGACAACTTGTGACAACAGCATAAAGAGAAGTGAGAAAGAAAAGGGAAAGGACTGCTGGTCTTTGACCGAAGTAATCAGTAGTCTTATGGTAAAAATTCATGGTCCCATCTTATGAAAGTGTGAATGTTACAGTAAATTCATGGCTGACTTGCTCCAGCTTTGTCCTTTAACGCTTCTCATTGTATTGTCCATGCAAACACTAGAAACACGCAGCTTCATACGGTCATTAGTTTCTTGCCACAAATGAAAAAGTTAAGTAACTCTTGGCCCTGGACCTCTACTTTTACTGTCCGCACACAACAAGGTTTAATAAGCTAAGCAAAAAGCTCAAGTATACTCCTTACAGCAGGGGAAAAACAGCATGCCTCATTATTGGTGTGTGTGTCAGATGGCCCCTTTCCTTGGTGAGCCAGACAGGCTGTAGCACACAAAGCACAAGCAAAATAAAAAGGGATAAACATCAAAACCTCTAGAGGCAAGGCTGCATGAAACATGATGAGCCAAACGTTTTCTTGGAATCACTGAAAAACCCAGCAGGGCAAGTACACACACATGGTTGCTCACATGTTCTGGAGCTTAACACCATTTACACATTCTGCTTATGCTCATCGGGGTCACGGTGAAGCTGGAGCCTATCCCAGCTGACTTTGGACGAGAGGTGGGATACACTCTGGACAAGTCGCACACAAACTTTTAGCTCTACAAATCAGACAATTGTTATGTTGTCCCTTTGGCTCATTTCGCCTGGTAACCATCGCCGTTATCTGGCTTCCATTTGTCATGGAAGCAATTCTTGCTGGATAATATTTACAGAGTTGACTTGAGTTTGACTCTTGGCATCGAGGATCTGTCACTGCCCAATCTTTCCATATGCGTTTCATTTCCACAGTGTCTTCTAGAGTAACTTGAGGGTTTCTCTAAACCTTTTCAAACTGCAGACAAATCCCATTTTTAGTAAAACAGGGATGTATGGATAGGTTTTGGTCTTTTCAAGCAATTTGTTGACAATTATTAACATAAAAAGTCATGGAGGCAGGAATGCACAATGCACCTCCAATTGTCATAACTGCACTGTCTCCAGTCAAGTTTTCACAATGCACATTTACACGAGTTATTGGAGAGTGTATATTTTTCATGTGTATATTTTAATAGGTAGAATCATATGTTCTTCCTCCTTAGAGTTTCTATACTATTTACACTGTTGTCACCACAAATTTTTACCTCATGCCTGTATATAGTGCAGAGGTGTCCACACTTCTTTTAAAGAGGGACAGATTTAATAATGTGAAGATGCCAATACTAACATTTTAAAAAAGTGCTTTATCAAATGCTTTATTATGTCAACCAAAAAAGCCTTCCAGTTATACAGTATCTGACAATCCTAGCAGGCCATAAATAATATTATAAAAATGAATGGCCATGATTGGCCCCCCGGGCTGGACTTTGGACTTGCCTGATATAGTGTGTGCTTGTTCTTTGTTGTTAGTTGTAAGGCTGCTGCAACAAAATAATTTCCCTTCAGAGATCAATAAAGTACTCGTGCAGTATGTCTCACAGAGACATACCGAGAAAGATGACTGCCTCGTAACCTCTGCCATTTCCTTGATTACACATGAGGGTGAATGGTCCTGCAGGAAGCTGCGTCTACATGTACTCTGAAAACCTAGGTAACCCTGAGACTAGAAGTGATTCTTGACTCTTCTTGATTCTTGATTCTTTACTTCAAATTACTACGACAGTGACCACCAGTCTGACCACCTCACCTCAGAGTTGATTGGCTCCTTGAATTCAATATTTTGCGTGTTGGTGGAATAAGGGGGAAGCTGATTTGTCACTTCACCAGTGATTCACCTTCTAGGGGTCGTGAATGTAAACCGAGAATTTCAACAACACAAAATGAAGAAAGACTTTTAAGAATTAAAGAAAGACTGTCAGTCACCAAGTCACTTTGGAAACAACCTTTGGCAACCATGAATATTAAATATATAAAGTTCATGGTAATCTGCCAAGATGACTTGCTATGATGACTAGTTTTGGTCATCAGTCTCAAGATAATCAGGGAGAGAGAGCGCACCATGTCCACATAAGTCCCTTGATAAGGCTTAATTAGAGAGCAGGCCACATCAGGGAGGATTAGTGAGGATTACTGCAGAGGAAGACGTCTTATGTAAGGTAAAAAAAAACAAAATGTAATTACATGACAGCACTCTTCGATTAACTTATATTTACAGATTAACAGAACATTTGTCAGCTTTGACAGTTCACAGTCAATATTTGTGTATTTCATTAAGTCAGTGCTGTAGAATTATAATGTATGACATATACTGATATTCCTTTCTGTTTAATGATGCTTCGAGCAAAATGCAAAAACAGCAGCATGCTAACATGCTCAAAATGGATGAAATTAGAAAAGAGTAAAAGTCAGCTGATCACCAAAGTCATTGGGACCATGGGTTTCTCTACCAACTGTTCAACAGTTGTTGAGATATTTCACTCTGAAAGTGGTGACTTGCATGCATGGCAAAAAAAAGGATGCTTTGATGATCTGCAACAGTCACATCTTCTGCAACATGTCCTTATATTAAGATGTCCTATATATTTGGGTGTAGAAGGGTAAAAATGTTAGTATTTAGCAGTTTAATAATAAGAATTGTGAATAAAAACTGGCACCCTATGTTCAAGTACTGTATATGCAGAGACAGTGGACCTAGCAGCCGTAATATTCCTAGCAATGTGAAACTGTTTCAAGGAAAACATGAAATGCAAAGTGAGTCCCGCATCATAAAAAATTGATTATTTGTCTTTGATCTTCCGTATCAGCATTGAAGCACCTCATACTGTCTCCACAGCATGAGCTGCAAGACAAAACAGACATCACTCTCAAAGCTTTGCTGCAAGACTCTGAAGAGATCATTTGAGCAAGAGATGGACGAGCCTTCATCTTTCATCATCTCCACAAGAATCATGTCTTTGGAATAACAAGCACTACCAGAATTTCATACACATACATTAAGGGAATAAGCGGTAACCCCACTGTGACAGACAGATATAGATGTAATATTTTCTTCTGACTGCATTCACCTCATCCAAGTTAGGTGCAATCAATAGAACCATGTTTCAGCAGAGATGCACTGAAACACTCGTCTCACCTTCATCACCTCACCACTCGACTAATGCGACATCACTCTGTACAGGACTGCCACCAATACACAAGAGCCAAAACTCACATGCTCACCCCAGCCCTTCAAAAAACTTCACTGGCCCCAATATACAACATATGCCTCCCTGCAGAAATTAGATCGACTAACACCAGCCCTGTTACACCCTTACCCATTCCAAGCACCACACCTCGGGGAATGGCGCCATCTCAATTTTCTGCTCATTCCCTCTTCTACCCTAACACGTCAAACATTCTCTCCTCCCGTAGAACTGCACTCCAAACCCATCTATTTCAATCAATGTGCATCCAATCTCTAACTTTCTATGAGGGCAGGCTGAAAAAGCACAAAAACTGAAGTTCACTAACAGAAAGGGAACAAAGGAGGCAACCTGACTGATACAGTAGCAACCACCTAGAATTGACGGCGTGTCCATGACAGGCTTATCTGAAAGTATATATCCAGCTGAGAGCCAGTTAGTGATAGTTGGCACTAATTGACACTAATTGGCACAAGATGGTTGTTTAAGGATGTAAGGTTGATTAGGTGCAGTTAAGGCAGCACCTTCTTTCTATTCCTTCGAGAACAAGTTAAGAATCAATCCTGAATCAAATCATTATATTCCGAAGGTTTTTATTTTTGGCTTATCAAAATGGTGCAGCCTAAAACCACATGAATACTGACAACTATTTCCCCCTCTTTGATCACGCCTCTCTGCGATGGTCATCTGTGTGAGAGCAGAACTCAAATGGATTACTGTTGCAGACAATCACCATCATCCAGAGTAGCAGTTAAGTTGGTGCACTGATCTGAACATCAGTGCAGACATTCAATCAACAAGCTCACCTTACCCCTGGATCCCTCCAGACACAACTCTGATGTCAACTGTGATGTTGTAGTTGTGGTGTGGTTATGGTCTGTTTTCCATGTATCGTCATATCCCAGCAGGAATGTTTCGGAAGCAGAGCCTGCCAGGTTTTGTGAGCCTGCTCAGATTTGGTCATTTTTCTTGGTTTGTGTGTTTCCACGAGAAGTCTGTTTTATTTTGAAAATTGACTGGATTCTCTATGCCACTTCCGTGTCTGACTTCCAGTCAGCTCAGTCTGCTCTGTGCTGCTTAACGTGGCTGGTTATGGTGTTCGTCAAATATAACACAGCCACATGCTGTGAAATGTGGTGAAATAAAAATGATTGCTAAAACTGTCTGCGTCATGGCATTGAACTGTGCTTCACACTTGTAGTCCTACTTATTTGGTTTGGACGATGGGACGAAAAGTCATAGATTGTTGCATTTAAGCTTTTCTTAACCATAAGTAAACAGGAAGTTATATAGGCTGACAGGTAAGTCATTGATTGGGCAGTTTGGGTGACTGTCATCCTGGATCATTAGAACCCACATGGTGGAATCACTTCAGTGTTTTTGTGTATATTTATATTGTTTGAGAGCACACAAACAATACATGATAAAGAATAAAAAGTACTGCAGGTGGCTTATACTGTATTGACTCAGAAACTACACTGATGTGCTACTAAATGATTTGCACTGATATATTTATAGCCTACGGATAAATTATAACATCACTTCCTGGACAGATTTAACCATCAGCAGATAATTTAACTTAACGAAAATATGCTAACATCACATATTTGATAGAGTTCTGATGTATACAGCCTCACTGAGTCTGTAGAGCCATTTAAACATTAATCATACTTGCATTGAGGCATTCACGGGCTGACTACAAATGACCTTTACAGGTTGGGAAAATGTGTTAACCTATGTTCCATAATATGACAGCATCCAGTGATGACAGAAGACAGGATAAAAATGGAAATGTCAAAGCATTCCTCTGAGGTCAGAAACGTGTGATTATGAGTCAGTCTTAAAAGAAAGAAAGAAAAAAGAAATATCTGATTATTTGGTGAAATAGAAAAATGAAATGAAAGTTAGAGAAAATGCAGACAACAGATTGAACTGCATCTTATCAGGAGCAGAAACAACTATGGGAAATGAAATCACTTCATTCCTCTGGCACAATGAATATAGGAATCAATAAAAACAAGTAGAATAACCCTACGTGATGAATAATGAATGAAGAAGCCCTGAATGAGCCGACTGACACTTCACTATATTATTTATATTCAAGACTGTTGCATTTGTTACTGATAATGAGAATTAGTAAAAGCAGCTGCAGAGTGTTTCTCTGTTTGGCCGTGTTATCTTGCTCTGCAGCAGTTTCTTGTCACATTGGTTGTTTTCTTGAGTCGCAATAGGCAGAGCTAGCAGCTAGCAGGAAAACTGAAGTATCAAACATCCTTTTGCTTTTCTAACAATAAACCTTCACAGAATATAAGGACAGACAATTTACAATGTTATAAAAGGCTCCATGTGCCTGGGTCAGCTTTTGTGTCACAACAAATAATCTACAAACTTTGTTGGTCGACTACACTAATGGCACAAATGACGTACCTGATATGCCAAAGTCAAAGATGGCGAGATTTACAGTCATGAGCTCAGGAGGCTTCAACTTAGTCTTGCGCTTGATGGTCATATAAATCACATAGCCATTCCCTGTTGCAGACAAGATTCCTGTAAAACATAGAAAGAGAGAGAGAGAGACACCAGTCTGAGACCAGTCACAACCGTGGATGCTTGAATCAAGTATTCTAAATTTACTGGTATAAACACTAGAGCAACATTATAGGGAGCCACACAATCAGTGTGACTTTCTATGTTGCACTTTGTACAGTGTTAAGATAACTGAGCTGCATTGACCGTGAGACCCACGCTATTAACACTTCACTCGCTCTCACTTCAAGTTTATTAACCTCCAGAATTATATTTCACACTCTCCCCCTGATTGTCTGAATCACTCCCTGCTGCATGGTGAGTGTACCATCAGCGTCAGTTTCCTTTTTGACTGCGTCACAGACTTGTCTCTAGGCTAATTTATTTCTGCACATAGTGCTGCCCTTTGTTTGTTTCTATCACAGTTTTGTTGTTTGTAAAGTGCCAAAAACTGCAGAACTGCAAAACAATTCAGTCTCCATAAGTCCCCATGTCGAAAACGTCACAGCAGAAATAAACATGTTTACATCCTGGTACAAAAAACAATTTTGGTCTCTATAGTTAATTTCCCGGTTAATGACAACTGTACTGAGGGTGAATTTATGTACAACTCACCTGTTCAAGTTAATTAATCAATATCAAGGATTAAAGTTTCGCATAATTAAGAGCGTGGCCATTTTGGTTGACAGGTGCTTTCACCACACTGAGCTTAGAAACGATGAAGTGACTTCACAGAGACTGTCCATGTCTTACACAGTTTATGGAGAACACCTCCAACATCTTCTCTTGTGTGCTACATGTGTGATGCATTCAGCAGCAGCAGCACAGCATCTCCTCTCACTTTCCTCTCACACCGTGACGCACGCAACAATGAGTTACTATGGTTACAGCTCAGGTGTAACAGTGAGTTACTATGATTAGGGGCTTTGTCACTCTGAATTTTTCACTGAGATTCTCAATAAGAGATTTTAGGATGTTTTAATCATATAATGATGACATAATTTTACATGTTTGGTTATAGAAGGCTTCCAACACACACTCATGCTGCCCAAACAAATCATGTCAGGAGTTGAGTAGCGTGTTGAGTTAGGCCTGATTGGAGGCTATCTAAGAGGCAATCAGAGACCTGTGCAGAGATCGAGGGGTCCCCAGGAGGAAATGATAGATACAGCTGAGTGTCATCTGCATAGCAGTGATAGGAAAAGCCGTGTGAGCGGATAATTGGACCCAAGGAGGTGGTGTAGATAGCAAATAGAAGGGGACCCAGCACTGATCCCTGGGGCACCCCTGTGGTGAGGTGATGAGAGGTGGACAGATGTCCAAGCCAAGATAAACTAAACGAGTGCCCTGTCAGGTAAGATTCAAACCAGGAAAGAGCCAAGCCAGAGATGCCCATGTTTGAGAGAATGGAGAGGAGGATAACTGTGTCAAAGGCAGCTGATAAGTCAAGTAGAATGAGGACAGAGGACTGTGCTGCTGCTCTCGCTTCTTTCAAGGCTTCTGTCACAGACAACAGAGCAGTTTCAGTCGAGTGACCACTCTTGGAACCAGACTGATTCAGATCAAGAATTCTGTTCTGTGAGAGGAATTCTGAGAGTTGCTTAGCGACCACCTGTTCAATAGTTTTGGATAAAAATGGAAGAAGTCAGATAGGATGATAGTTCTCGACCTGAGCAGGGTTGAGAGAGGGTTTGTGGCACAGAGGTGCTGGTACAGTACGAGTAAGCTAAAGTGCATTTAATCTCATTAAATGCTGTGATAAGAAATAGTAAGTGTAAATACAGGCCCTCACATTCATGTTAGTTTTGTTGCACCTGTTAAGATGAAATAAACACCTTATCGTTTTTAAGTCAACCAACCTCCAACCTGAACAGTGGTCCAGCTAGCTAACAACTGAATAGAAGGTTCCTTTGATTTCAACGTTTTATTTGAGGTGTAACATCACTGCATAGCTCCTAACAAACTCCAGGATGCAATTAAGATGTCTGAAATAGCTTCCTAAGCCGCTCAGCACCAGCACCAGCCTCACCACCAGTGCTTTCCTTTGATATGTGCTAGTGTGCACTCTTGTACCGCATGTCAAGTTTTTTCTGAAGCTTTTAAGATGCACATAAAAGTTCATTCTCAACTTTTCAATTGAAAAGTCACCTTTGGCTGTCAATCAAAACATGCCAGAAACTGCAGTTAGATGTGGCAGACTTGCAAATGCAGACAGGATGATCTCAGGCATGACTCCCAGCACAGGACACGGTTGTATTCAACACACTGTTTCCTTTCCTTCTGTGTTTTGTGAACCTCCAGTCTTCATTCATCCAGCTGCACAGCAACAGCCTAAGTTCAGCTTCTGCTTGAATCACTTTTTTCCCCTTAATCACATTCGATGGCCTTGTTCTGTGCGCAGCACAGCTCCACAGGCACACCAGCTGTTCTGCCCATCGCACTTTGCCAAGGGGAGGAGACGTGTCTCTGTGCGGTCAGCCTCTGATGTTTTCTTTGTGGCTATGCTGTGGTGCAACGTAAAAGATTCAGCAGCTGTTGTACATCCGTGGTTATTAACATGTTGGAAATGGAACATGACAAGTAAAAGCTTCAGGGTTGATCTTTCACATCAGCCAGTCAACACAGACTGACGTCATCATGCCATTAAATCATCCCTGAACAGGAAAGGATATACTCTACATACTCTGTATATACATACAGAGTATGAATGGGAAAAAAAAACTTTCTTTTACCATAATGATGATCCCTCCTCATCCACATTCTGCATCCATACTGTTCATACATTGCCACCACCTAAAGGTCTGACACTCTGCATACAATTTCATTCACTTCACACTGACCTAACAGGTCTTTTGTTTAATGTGGACTGACAGTAAACTATGACATGACTCGTTGTTGAGCAACTGAGGTGTGAAACTGAAAAGCAGCATGTGACTGAAGACAAAGTTATCGACTAGCTGGTCAAGAAAGTCACACAGTGAGCAAGCTAACGGATCAAGTACGTTTGTCTGGAGTTATTCGAGACAAGAACAGAGAGAGAGGAGAGAGAGAATATGGAAAGAGATGTACTATGTAACTATGTAATATGTAAACTCAACCACCCAATTGATTTTAACTTACTTGTAACATTTTATTGTTACAGGCTGGCACAGGTTAGGTCCTTGATGTCTGTCCGTCCACCCATCCACCCATCCATCCATCCATCCATCCATCCATCCATCCATTCATTTTCTTCCGCTTATCAGGTTGCGATGGAAGCAGATTCAGCAGGGCATTCCAGATGTCCTTCTCCCCAGAAGGTCTGTCCCAGGGTCTCCCTGCAGTTGGACTTGCCCTAAGTCCCAGCAGTCTGTGATGCTTCACATCATATTATTGGGCTGTGCCTGGCCAGACGCCATGGGCTAAGGTTCAACCACCAGACAATCAACAGCGAGCTCCCCTCCCGGGTCTGGCTCCAGAAGGGGGCCCTGGGTTCCCTTGTCTGGGCTTCAGCACAGCAAGGACTGAGCCTTCACACATGGGGTGGCTGCTCTACCAACTGAGCTATTGATTATGATTAATTTTATCGAATAACATTTTTATTGCATAGAAAAATTGTATTTATTTAAGCTAATTCAGTCATTGTCTATTTCTGTTTTTCTTTCTCGCAGCCACCTAAAGGGTTAAAAGTTTTTTAAAAAGTACTTAGAGTTTTAGCTCGTACTGTTAATGTTTTGAGAAGCAACTGTAAAATGTGCTTAATTTAAAACACATGCTGGAAATTAAGAGGCAGAATTTGAGGCTGGAACTTAATGAATGAATACTTTTACAATAACGATGTATCAAATGACATGAAAACTATGTGACAGTGACAGTGTGAGAGAACCTACAGAGATTCATCATTACCTGAATCTGCAGCTCCGCTGAGTTTTACAGCCAGTTTGAGCTCATTGTTTGAGATAACTATCCCTTTAATAACCGGGTCACATTTCATATCATATCCCAAATATGATCACAACCAGTGTGAGCCATAACAGGGACGCTAGAGGGCATGTGAAGATAATAACTGACAAATATGATGGGCATAACTTGACGGTACAAGATGACATCACATTTGTAAAATGACTATAACTGTCATAAAATATTCAAAACATCAGCCACTTTAGGAGCGTCAGTGGACATGTCACAGAGGGAGCCAAAAATATCCAGAACCAACCCTGCTCATCAAATGTGTTTATTATTGTCGGCTATGCACAGCTGTATGTACATTATGTGAAAGACGATCTCATACAGAATATCATATATAATAAAATAATATATATCATTTTTATTTTTTATGCACAGCGGCACGCAGATTAATGAGTCTGTTCATTAAAACAATCTGACCTCTGGCCAGCACAGCAGAGCTTCCTCCACAGTCTTCTAAATAAAAATCAATTGGCCCTGAGGTTTACTCACATTTAATCTTTCAGTCACAGTCATCACAAGTGCACCCCTCCTCTCATCGAGATCTATCAGGAGGAACACAACTTGATTTTACTTTTAGTACTCAGGTTCATGCACTGCAGTGTGTTTTTGCAACTCCTGATCAAATCGGGACTGGGGGCATCGTTATCCTGTTTTTAGGACTTTAGGAAATGACTCCTGTCTCTGCTGTGTCTCTGTGTCTAACCTATAATTATGACAATGAGATGATTGGAAGAGGCTGTTTTGGTGACAAACTGATTCATTTTTGTGATCAGATTTGACTTGTGCTCTCAGACCACACTGTGTAGACCAGTTTGGGCTCAGGTTCACTCCTTGGCTATCCAACCAGATTTCACCATGATCTCCCTCTGCCTATCACACCATTCATCTTCAGTCCATCAAATCCAGTACTCAGGTTGAACTCAGGGGGTCACTCATCACAAGTGTACCCCTCCTCTCACCGAGATCTTCTGTCATTCCCTTCTCCTCTTCATCAGCATCACCAGGTTTCTTACACTATTCACGGCTACACCTTCCCTGTAGACTGAGTCTAATCTCCCTTTGTTTGATTCCTTCTCTGACTGAGTTCATGTCTATAAATATTCTTGTTCACAGAGCTAAGTCTCTCCTGATTTAAGTATATATACACACGCAACTGCCATGTGCGTGTGTGGTTTGACCAGTGCCTGATGTACTCTAAACTTTGTGACAAACCACAACCTCTACAGACCTGATTTGCTTCTCTACAGGATATTCAAAGACTTTGCACTGTTGCCAAGTGACCATAAACCAGGCATCAGTGAACATTCTGGAGTGCATTTCACACTATCGCCATTAGCTCTTTTTTAGTTTTTGGAAGCATTTGGTTTTTTGTAAAGGACAAGTATCTAATTATATCTTGGGTAGGGAGGGGGGTTGATTAAGGTAATTAAGCTCTTGGTTCCGGTAGTAGTAAACTTCAGGCTTTATTGATCTACCCTTCTAATTGCTTCACTCAGGAAACAACAGTTTGTTGTTTAGCACTGTCAATTACATTGTGACTGAACTCACCTATGTTCCCACACACAACATATCCCCGCCAACACATTTATTATTCCAGCCCTGCTCTGAGGCTTCCCAGTGAATTTTTGTTCTTCTGCTCTGTGTCTCCATGAAAGCACAAATCAGGGTTGCTAAGAGGTATAGCTGATGCTGCTAAGGCTGTACACTGCATACGAGTGAGCATTTCTATGTAAAATCTGTTACTCTAATAGGAAGAATGGCTTCCACAGCAAGGACTGAGCCTTCACACATGGGGCGGCTGCTCTACCAACTGAGCTAAACACCGCACCCCTATCAACTCTAACATAACATTTTTATTACAAGGCAAAATTGTATTTATTTAAGCAAGTTCAGTCATTGTCTATTTCTGTTTTTCTTTCTCGCAGCCACCTAAAGGGTTAAAAGTTTTTTAAAAAGTACTCAGAGTTTTAGCTCGTACTGTTAATGTTTTGAGAAGCAACCGTGAAATTTGCTTAATTTAAAACACATGCTGGAAATTAAGAGGCAGAATTTGAGGCTGGAACTTAATGAATGAATACTTTTACAATAACGATGTATCAAATGACATGAAAACTATGTGACAGTGTGAGAGAACCTACAGAGATTCATCATCACCTGAATCTGCAGCTCTGCTGAGTTTTACAGCCAGTTTGAGCTCATTGTTTGAGATAACTATCCCTTTAATAACCGGGTCACATTTCATATCACATCCCAAATATGATCACAACCAGTGTGAGTCATAACAGGGACGCTAGAGGGCATGTGAAGATAATAACTGACAAATATGATGGGCATAACTTGATGGTGAAAGATGACATCACATCTGTGAAATGACTATAACTGTCATAAAATATTCAAAACATCAGCCACTTTAGGAGCGTCAGTGGACATGTCACAGAGGGAGCCAAAAATATCCAGAACCAACCCTGCTCATCAAATGTGTTTATTATTGTCGGCTACGCACAGCTGTATGTACATTATGTGAAAGACGATCTCATACAGAATATCATTCAGCAGTGAAAGCAGCACACAGCAGCTCTTCTGGTGAATCTATTGTAATGCATCACAATCTTTTTATGCACAGCGGCACGCAGATTAATGAGTCTGTTCATTAAAACAATCTGACCTCTGGCCAGCACAGCAGAGCTTCCTCCACAGTCTTCTAAATAAAAATCAATTGGCCCCGAGGTTTACTCACATTTAATCTTTCAGTCACAGTCCTGCTGGCCTGTCAGCTGCTTCCCATTCACCGTGTGATCCTCACAAATATCTGTCTCACTGCCGGATTAATTTGATTCATTCCAGTTATTTATGGGGGCACTTGAATTAAAATGGAAAATGGAATTAATAAATAACACAAGTGTACTGTGAATCTGCTCATCCCCATGCACTCATATGATGTCCATAAATAAAGCAAGTAAAAGCTCTCAGACAAAGTTTAGGTCATGAAGGAAAATTCATTACGAAAACACCAAAGCAAAACTATCAGGTCCTCTCCCTGTGTTTCTCCGCTCTATTATTTGATACTGTTATGTGATATGGAGTTGAAGCCTGGCACACGATAGAGAGAAAACCAGTGATTATTAATTCATCATCTACAAACATTAATCACATTCATCTCTTGATTTTATCTGTTTTATTGAAACTCGTCGTGTTGCTGCACCTTCTTCTTGTTGAAGAGGAAGGGAGGAGGAACGCAACTTGATTTTACTTTTAGTACTCAGGTTCATACACCGCACTGTGTGTTTTTGCAACTCCTGATCAACCTATAATTATGACAGCGAGAGGATTTGTCATAATTAAAACAGATTAAGTTTTGTGATCATATTTGCACGGGAGGTGCACTGGGAGTACACCTGCTGCTAAAACTGATCTCGTAATTTAGCAGCTGCATAACAGTGATGATACTGTCAGGACCAGCCATTTCTGCAACAGTCAACTCTACTGCTAATGCGTAAATGAAGTAGCTAAGTTTCCATCTAAGTTTAACCAGATTTCCTGAAATGAATCGAATCGTTCCTCTAAGCAAAGACAGGCTTTTCTCGGAATCAAATCATGGCTATGCTCAAATCTGCTATTCTGATAGGAAGAATGGCTAAACAGTGCTGACAAAGACACAGAGGGCAGAGTGAAGAAAGGTGATAACAGCCTATTTATATCAAGGCTACAAGGGCGACCTGAGATAATTGTACTGAAAGCAGAAAGCATGTAAACCTGCCATTGATCACATTCAATAAATTTGCATTTCAATGCTGTTATGAGACCTCCACTCAGCCCTTTACCAGATTAAGTATTCCTGTGAATGTGTGTTTTACATAGAGAAGTACAGAAATTATGTTCTTGTGACGCTTTTGATTTGATGAGGACTGCTCAAGATATTATGTGCGGTTAAGTATTCCTTAACCGCACATAATATGAGAGTGAGTGTGTGTATGTTCATGAGATGTGAACATATGAATGACATAATATATGATATAAACCACAACAGCACTGAGATTTAAAGTACTGAAGATGTTCCACTGCAATTAAAAGAAAAGCTGTAAACCTGCGGAAACAATTGTTTCTATGTAACGGCCATTTCTGATTCTGAGTAGGTAACTTTTATAAACAGAACTTTTCTCATATCATGCTGAAACTTTCACTATAATCTGACAATAATACATACAATTATTATATTATAAAAAATATATATATTATATATTATTATAATACAATTATTTGCAGCAAGTCAACCAAGAAGACATGATTCACGCAGAGCAGTTGATGATGAGATGTGTCTGTTACTTGAACTCTGTGAAGCATTTACGTGGGCTCTTATCTGAGGTCCCATTAATTGGTAATTTCTCAGGCTGGTAAATACAGAAGGCCAAAAATTCCACTAATTAACTTTTCTGTTCATTAAAAAGCTTTCCAGGTGATTACCCCATGAAGCTGATTGAGAGGATGTGTGCAAAGCAACCATCAAAAAAAAAAAAAGAACCTTGAAGAATCTGAGGTATAAAACATATTTCTTTACTACATAATTCCTTATGTGTTATTTCATGGTTTTGATATCTACTTTGTTAATCGACTGTGTAGACAATAAAACATTTGATTGGTACTGTCCATCATTGCTCACTACTGAATTTGTAATGGACCACAATAAACTTAAGCTTGTTTTGATTTGCTGCTATAAAACAACACAGCTTCTTCTTCTTTTGCTGAAAATAATGCAGAACGAGTGAATACATGGGTGTATGAATACCTTTGGGTGAAAGTAATATGTACTGTATTCCATTTTGAAGATGACAATTGTAATCTCCTATTAGTGTTCACGGGTTAAATACAGAAGCAGGCCAAAGAGCAGCTGCTCATTTTGTTCCTCTGAATAAAAACTCAATTTCCAATAAATCCTTTTAATTAGCTTTGCATTCAGGATGTGTACCTCTCTTCCCAGTTATTACAAAGCCTCAATTAAATGTGTCATGTCATCAACAAGGTTAAAATGAGACTGGATCCCCCTTACTGTAGGTTTGCCATTCAGTTCTAAACATAAACTCCAATAAAACTACATAAAATAACAATGTTAAATATGCTGGCAGGATGAGGGTTACAATTGATTGACATACATTCATTTGTGCTCACAAAGCAGCAATTTTTGTCAATTGTCAATTTTTGTCTACCCGTCTCTCATATTTGACCCCTGTGTGGCCTTTTGTCTCCTTATCTATTTATATATTGCCTCCATCTGCTGCAGAACATGATTAATCACTAATCATGTACATCATGTGTACATCTGAAAACTGCAGCCAACTATCATGACAAATGAAACACTGAACTGACTCTTTATCGTCGCAGAACAGTGGAAATAAATCTGATTGTGGTAGCATGTATTAATGAAGCGACAAAGACAAAGCATTCATCACAGCGACAGACTGACCTATGATACAGATGTAAAAAGCTGCAACGATATCCGCCTCTCTGGAGAGTTTTGAGGCGAAAGGGTCACCACGGAGGAGATAATGGGGGATGTATGAAGAGTGCGGCCACGTCTCGTTCTCCATCACTGTCATCAGCGGGGAATGTCCTGTGAAATGGAGGATAAGGCCGAAATAATGAAGCTGCTTCCACAAATTACACACGTATCCATACCCTCAGGCTTAGAATAAGTCATGAACCCATATGCACATGAACACATTTCACAAACCTGTGCACTCTATATTATGACTATAAAGCCAGCAATCAGAAACAGATGCCACAGGCATCAACAGGAGATTATCTTACGTCACTGAACGTTTCCTGACTGACATGATGGATGTTAGCGGGGTTAGCTCCTTTTAGGCTGATCCACCCCCAAAGTATATCTTTTTGCACTTATGCGTGCTGTATACACATTTAAACAACAATTCTGTCTTTCAATGCGTACTAGCACGTCAGTACTCTGAACAATAACAGCAAGAATCTAATTGAATTGCAAATGCTGTCCTCAAAGTACTATATTACTGTCCTTGGTATAACAGCTTGGCTCAAAGCACAAACTGCCCAATCAAAAAGTCATCACAAAGCAAAAGCAATTCCATTGAAGGAGCTGACAGGAGCCACAGGACCAAATAACAATGAAGAAATGCCAAGAGGATGTACGTGCAACAGGACCTATACCTGTGTATGATGTATGAATATATGGATGAATGCTGCTTGAAGTAAATTGTCTGTAGGAGTTCAGAGTATAAAGAAAACTTTTATAGCACAAATATTTCTGAAATACTGTGTCCAGCACAGTATGTCTAAGTGCACAATATAACCTAAGGTTACAATCCATCACCTTGTTGTTCACAAAGCACTGTTGTATCTGGGCAGGGCTTTATTATTTTGTCTTTATTATTTTTATCTACACATGCAGCTACAGGATGATGTATGGGCTATATGGCGAATGTCAGATTGGTTAAGGTTAAGATACAGTCAAAAAAACAAATCATTTATTATTGGTTTGAGACGATATGCAATATCCAGACTCTGGCATCACCCGCACTACACACTCTTTCATGATTGGACTTCCACATCCTTTGTTATTGCCTCACTCCATAAAGCATACACTTCATTCTGTGTTAGCACTCAAATCATGTGCTGCACAGTTGTACAAACTGAATTCCTGTCTGAAGAGTGTATACGTTAGCATTCTTATACTGACCTCTGATATTTGTGTAAGAAAAAGAAAAAAAATGTTGAAAGAAACTAAACTGAAGTAGATCATTTATAATCATAGTTTGGAGTCAACCCAATAAATCACAATCATTTATCAATCGAGCCTAAGAATGTCATATTTATAGCATTATTTGTATCTGTAATGTCATTCTTGATAGACTTAGGGGTTATTGATAAAGTGTAAAGTATCAGCCGTGAAATCCTGTGTCCAGGAGAGATCACAAGACCAACACGTGTCATTCTTTCAGTTCATTTAATTTAACCACAGATAAACAACCATTCATTCATTTGGAGTGCTCTGACCTCTTCAGTTAGATCTTTCTGTGTTCTGACTCCCTTCTATCATGTGGGTCAAGAGTTATTTTACCCTCTAATTTGAATTTCTGTATACTTAATCAGTTTAAGGCTTGAAAGCCTTTTCTCCTCTGTTTGCTCATGCAGAGCAAAGAGCACCACATGCTGTGTATTTGCTTTCAGCACATCTATGCAGCAGGCAGGCACCCCTTAAGCAATGTATCTTTCTTATCAAGACCCCTTACGCAAGACCAGTCCAACTCTGAGTCCTGCGGCATTCAGGAATACTATGATGATACCACTATTGTGCTGTGTATCAGCAATGGAGTAGAAAGACAGTACATGGCCCTGAGGAATGGAGTGATAAGAACTGTCCCTGACTGAACAACTCCAAGAACAAGGAGATGATTGTGGATTTTTGCTTTGCTTACTTTGGCTTATGCTTTAGTCAGTCAACATTCGAGAGGGTACACATTGAGATGGTACATACTTGTAAATATTTAAGTGCATCTAGATAATATGCTGGACTGGTCTGCTAGCAGATGCCCTCTACTGAGAATGGTAGGTTCTTTGAGAGAGAGTTTTTGAGAGTTTAGGTTCTAGGTTCTTAGAGACCCGACTGTTAAACTCCTAAAATTTACAGATGACACTACGGTCATCGGCCTCATCCAGAACAGTGAGGAGTCTGCATACAGACAGGAGGTTGAATAGCTCATCTGAATATGCTCAAAACTGTGGAGATGACAGTGGACTTTAGGAGGAGTCCCCCCATCCTGCCGCCCTTAACCATCGCCAACAACTCTGTGACTACTGTTGACCTTCCACAATCTCCCGGGACCTGAAGTGGGAGTCCATCACAGTCACCAACGCCAAAACAAGTGGTGACAAGTGTCATTTTCCACTGTACGATCTGTTGGAGAGGCAGCTTGACAGACAAGGACACCAAGCAACTTGAAAAGCTTGTGAAAAAGGCTGGCAGGATGTTGGATGCACAGAGGACTCTGGTGGAAAAAGGCACATGAAGCAAGGTGCAGGTCATCCTGGACAATGTCGGCAACCCCAACATCCCAGCAGGCAGGAAAGCTAGTTGCAGTGTAATGCCTTTGGATTTGGAGTGCAACCCCCTCATTTTACCCTCTCCTTGCGTGGAAGAGAGGTCTCCATTTGGAACCAGTATTTAATCTATCCATTATAGGCTACTATAGGAAAAATGGTGGTTCAATATGGTGAAATCCATTAAAGAATTCCCGCAGTGACTGTAGATATAAAAAGGCCTTTCTTAGCTAACAAAAACATAATGATCTTTATTTATTAGATGCTAACAAAACATGGTTATGAATATTATATCCTATTTTTGCCATATTCTGTAATTAGAGTCTCATAAATCTGGCACACGGGATCTTTAATTGGACTTAGCCACAACAGTAAATGAACGAATGGCGGCTTGGTCTATAGAATGGCATGAAACCCAATATGGCTCCTTGTGGAACACCTTAATCAGAATATAAGAAAAGCCAAAATAAAAGCTGCTAGATGGTTTTCAATGTCCACCTGCTAGTTGCTAACTTCTATCCATCTGTCTAGTTGATTAGTACTGGGCAGGTAGCATGACCTCCACCTCCCGCCTTTTTGCAGAAAAAACAGGTGTCTGCTGCTAATGAGAACACTGACATTAATTAATTTTGCAGAACAGACTTTAAACACAGCTGAGGAGAACTGAAAGAGGCAGGTGGTAACTATTTGTGAATCCGTCTCTACAAGTCACTCCTTTCACATTAAATATTGTAATTTGATTTATTATAAACAGAAAATATGAATAAATGCAGCATCAATGACAACCTGCATGCAAACAGATGCTTTTTTGATTTGATGCACTTTTCCTCCAAGCAGACAAGCAGATAATTACAGTTACAAGAAATGTACTTCAGTAATCCATCACAATGAACAGCATGTCTTCTCTAATTTCTATCTGTTCTAACTGTGTTATTATTGTAAGAGGGAGAGCCTCTGTCTCTCTTTCCTAACCTATCATTTCAAAAGTAAAGTGTAAAGTGTGTATCACTAAAAAAATGTGTATGTGCTGACAATGATACATTTCAACTTCTCAAATGTGAATTGACTGCTTTCTTGTCAATTATGACAGAAGTCTTTGCGCATGAATAAAAGGTGCATTATCTCACAAGAGGCTTCCATTTGCTTCAGAAGGAGTGCTAGTGTTATTAGACAGAGAGGAAACTCTATTTTAATGCAAAAAAAAAAAAGGAAATCAGGGACAGGTCACAGTACTGTGTGGTAAATACGTGATGATCTGAACACAGTCATATCAAAGAAGCTGGATCTGTAAGAAGTCAGAATCTCTTTCAAAAACAGAAAAGCTCCTCTAGAGCACATTTAATTAGTCTGTTTAGGAGAACCGCTCAGTACTTTGTGGGTGGAAATGACAGAGCTCAGACAGCTCAGAGCAGAACAAAGACAGACACTGCCTACAGCACTGCATCAAACATCTGAGGAGGAATATATAGATAGACTGAATGACCACGATGTAAAGAGAATAATACAGAATAACTGATGGATAAAAACATCTTTATAATGTGCGTTTATGCAGCGCAGTAGAATTGAGAAGTGAGAAAACAGCATCAAACTGAGTTCAGATAAGAGATGTAGTGAAACAGAAAGTGCAGTGATTACAGAATGTTTGATTACAGTCCTGGCAAACATCATCTTCATCTTATACCTCATACCTCTCTGTCTCACTGTCTTCAATATAATTATTAAGTTTCATTTTAGTTTAATTATATTTTATTTACAGCGTGCACAGCAGGTCTAGACTGTACTCTCAACAACAATGAGCAAGCACTTGGTGAAGGTGGCAGGGAAAGAAATCTGGTGATTGTTTGTGGTAAAGTATTGTCATATTGTCAGTAAATCCTATGAAACAAACAAAAACAACATGTAAGTGAGCCTCTCCAAAGCTGCAGATTTAATATTGTGCCCAGAAAATGAGCTGTTGCTTCCGGATTGAGGCACTGGTTGACAGCGACCAGCTGCTTTATGAACGTACCGAGCCTTTTTATGAAAATGTACATTTGAGAGATATAGATATAGAATATTACCAGCCTTATCCTCCAAGTCTGTATCCATGACCCCATTTTACCTGTTATCATCCGAGTCATACTTTTACACTCAAACTCTAGATAAGTCCCGCTAATGAAGCCCCCAGTCAGGTTTAATCACTTTGCAAAAAAATCCATAATGTTAAACTCCTTCACTCTGCTATCTATCTGAGGTATTGAACATGTGTTGAAACATTTAAAGCAGCTCATTAAACATGTTTGCACAGTACTGACTGCAGTGCTGGTTTAATCAGACTTTTACACCTGTTCTGTTAACAGTACTAACAGAGGACATGTCTGCACCGTGTCTGTGTGGGAACATTCACTTTCTTTTAATATCTGTTTCCACTACACACTTGACTTATGAAATATTTCAATACAGTAAGTTTGCACAAATTTAGACTGTTATTTCCAAAGTAAGCAGACTAAAATCCTGAGCTGTCTGACTTCATCACATCATCAAACAATGACTCCATCCTCACAGCGTAGCATCAGTCCTACCTTACCAGCACATTTAGCCTGCATTAAGATATATGTCCATTTGTTTTTATCCAGACTTGGAAATATTCATTTACATTATGCAAATAAGACCAAAAGCAATTACATCTCGAAAGATGAAAGTCGATGTAAGGGATGAAACCTAATATTTATTCCGTTCATTGATTAAGAATCTCAGTTATGATAAGGAAATCAACAATGTCCCCTGAATTCTATCATGTCTGTTGTCTGTCCGGTCTGTTGTCTGTTGTCTGTCAGGTCTGTTGTCTAACAGACATTTATATACATTTGTTAATACATTTAACACAGACAACTGCAAATATGTCTCCATTATTTGGTGTAACAGTGTTTTTTGATCATTTCTATAAACAATCATCAAATGTGCAAAGTGAAGGGATACTGCCTCAACGCGTTTCTACATGTCTGTTAAAGAGAGCAGGAGAAAAAATATACGTGGTTCATTTTTTAAAACCATAATACCAAAACAACAACAACAACAACAACAATAATAATAATAATAATGTATCAGCGGTGCCTCACGGTGTGATAGATTAGTCTTTCCTCACACAGATGGGTCTGTTCTGTCAGAACAGTTCAGGGGTTGGACCTGTGACACGCATGACGCCAGAAATCTGCGCATCTTGCAAATATTAAATTTGCGGCTTTTATCAACTTCATAAAAATCACACTGGACTTTTTTTTCCCGTCTGGATCATGGAGACGTGTTTGCAGACACGCAACGAGCAGCGCAAAAGTAAGAAGCACATTTTGAAAAGTGAAGAAAACGACGCTCAGTCACTTTTCAACTGGTTGAACTCGGAGCTTCTCAGTCATGTGAAACATCTTCATCACTCACCTTATGATCATCAGGCATCAGTCATCCCGTGCTGAGTTTAATTCCCACAAATAAAAAGTGCTCCAGAGGAAGCTGAAGATGAACCTCCTGCGCTCCAGCTTCAGCTCCTCCTCTCCTCCACCATCAGGTCTGTCAGGCTGCCTGCTGCTCATTTTCTTATATATAATCCAGAGACACCGCCCGGCAAATACTCACATCAACAAATCACAACTTCCGGCCACCTCTTTCAAAATAAAAGCCTACCAATCTTGATGATTTTTCACATTGACTCTCCTCATTTATCTCAATGCGGACTAACAGACCGCAGGGCATGAAGGTCACTGCAGATAGGACTGTGTTTGTGACAGTAAGCAGGTCTGTGTGCGCTTGAGGGGTTTATTGATCAGCACTGGAGCAGATACGAAGTTCCTGCATGTCAATGTCACTTTGTTTGTAGGCACAGGTTTAGGATCACACGGGAGTTAAATTTGCAACTAATTCAATAACAGTCATCGTTTTTAGTTCTTCAGGTGACAGCGTTTTGCTTTTCTCTGCAAACTGAACATCTCGGGGGACAAGATGAGCCATAAGAGATGTCACATTGGACTCTGGGCTTGTGACAGGCGCTCCTCACTATCTTTTGACCTTTTATAGACTAACTGATTCACTGATTGATCGTAAATATAATCAATAGATTAGTTGATTATGAAAATGATTGATACTTGCATCACGAAACACAAAGAATCTCATAATTGTATTAACTCTATTGCTGTGACATCAGGGCTGTCCTTTCAGTTAGGGTTAGCTTTTCTAATTGAATTACAATAAACCAGTTAATACAGGTTAAAGTTGGAGCTTCCAGGGTCCCTGAAGGTCTGGGGCAGCTCCTCGTCTTGCATTTTTAAATCCCGCCTGTGTCGATTTAAGGTGAAAAAGGTCACATAACGGAGGCAAGTACTCGGCCTGTTTACCTAAAGTACCACAGTGACTGTGAATACTCACACACTGAAGTAAAAAGTGAAGTGAAAGTATTAGAATATACTCAAAGTACCAAGAGTAATCATGATGCAGAACACACCTTTTGAGAGCGTTTGAAGGGACGCTCAGAGCTGCTCGATTCTCATTACAACAGCGTTCATATAGATTGCACGTTATTTTGAAAGGGAAACTTTCCCATTTCCTGTCATGTCTGCGTCTCTGTATGTGTGTCTTGACCGCCTGCTGTCTGTTCACAGCAGCACAGCACAGACTCTGAATCCCGGGACAATGCATCAGCTTGAGAAATACAAAAATATTCAGAGAGCTAGTTAAAGATAAGTCAGGAAATGCCTCTGACTCCTTCAACACGCTGGCCTGATAATAACAGTCTAATAATGACAGTCTGATGTTGATGTAGAGTTAAAACAAGAATGAACACTGACCTGCAACCGGACGGCAATGTTTCTGTTTGTTTTGCTCATTATGGAGGAGCACATTTCCTGTTCATCAGCAGCAAGCTGAATAGAGTGTTGATAAGTATTTAAATTATAGTGTTTACTGTATTTACTTGTGAGGCAGTAAATGTTAGATTTTCTTTCCCTACAGCAGTATCATATATTATCCTAACAGTGTTCTACAGTCAGAGTCAAAGATTAGTGCACCAACATCCTGTGTGCAGCCTCACTAGCTTCAGTCCCACCCAGGAAAATATTTACCCACTGTGACTTTGCCCAAGTGTTCTAAAGTAGTATTTGATTATTTTGAGACTCATTCAGATTATAATAACATTATATCATCAAGTCTGATTATAATGCCTTGGTCCTGTAGCTGAATCCGTCAGCGAGCCAAAAATGGATGTGGGGTAAATCTGATCACTGTCACTTCTAATGTGCTGAAAACTTATTTCTCCACTTGTCGCTCACTTAATTTGGATATTTCCATTAGTACACTGTGCACACTATGTACTTTCAGCAGGGTAATGTTGACTCAGTTCAAGCACAGCCGTTGTGTCCTTAACAGAAATGACGATGACAACATTATCAACCGCGCGGCGCATTAGCTCCATCTGACTGTCCAACGTTTCCAGCATTTCACACTCCAGTGTCTGACTGGTATGGGTGCACAATCCGAGTACTTACAGTACACTGAATTTTGCTATGACAGATCTTTTTCACCATAGTGATTCTGACATATCACAGGGTCAACGCAGGTGTTTCCAATGATACTTGTTAGGTTCCATTCCATTTATTGCAGCAGAAGACTTTCCAGTTAGTCAACATGTACCACAGCAGCACCTGGGCTCTGTTTGACCCGACTGGAACAGAACCTTAAATATTTCAGATAAGACTGACTTTAATGATCCCACACTGGGGATTGGTGTTACCTTAATTAGGGACAACTGTGTATTGACAGTGTTAAGCACATGTGCTTGTGCAAACATGGAGTATAATATTCATAACTAACGTAACTTTTCATGCATGTATAATAACTTTTTCTTTTTGTTACTTAAAAATGATCCTGTTATAGCTACAGTGGGAGCGGGTCCTCTTTCATGGAGGCCGCCATATTGATTGATTGTTTCTATGGCAGCCCAGAACAGAAAAACACAAATTGAGACTCTAAACAAGGTCCTTAAAGTTTGTTTCTCCTTTTCGCTAGGAAGGTGAGGGTGATGTGAGGATTGCAATGTAGTGATCAGTTCACTAGATGCAACTAAATTCTATACACTGAAACTTTAGCCATAATTAATGTTAGCAAGTGAGCTAAAAAGACAGCCCTCGTTACTGCGTAGGACAGATAATTACTGAATATAGTCTTACCAGTGATTAATATTACTTTGTTAAAAAAACAAACAAACAAAAAAAACCCAATAATAATAATGATGATGATGATGAATAAAACAACTTTGGCTCACGCTAACAGCCATTCCAAGCTAACTGGACCGTCTGTCCCTAAATCAAACAGCAATTAAGACAGTGACAGAACAGTGTGCCTGTCTATATAAGTCTATACTGTATAACCACCAGTTTTATTCAAGACATACTCACTCTGAACATTTAGAGCAGGGTTTGGACCTACTATCAATAGTTTGCAATGTGTCCTCAACAACATACAATAAGAGGCCAGGTTATAAACTTTACAACCATGTCTGGTCTGCCTGTACACTTGTTACATATAGACACTGTGGACATAAATTCTTAAAGCTTTGTGTTTGTTACAGTGTGAGCGAGACCCATCTTAAAGCATTGTTGCATTGAATACAGTCATACAGTCACAGTTCAGTCAGTCAGCCTTTATCATCCTCCCATCAGCTGCCCTCCAGCTGCCGTCTCTTCTGTTTCTGCCCATCCAAAGATCCATTTTCTGCTTCAACAATGACAGATTTTATAACTTCTATTTAGACATCATCTGCTTCTCTGTGTTTCTTTACCCACTTTCTTCTCTCACAGAAAGCACTGCTGTGTGGGAACACACAAGCAATTGATCACTTGACCTGATTCCCAGGGTTTGCAAGGGACTTCTTGTACTTTGTTTGTGCTGCTTTAGTTTCTTTTTCACCTCTTGAGCCTATGTATGTAAATTCTCATAACCGTCCATTTTATGATAATGGCATCATGTCAAGGACATGTGGGATGTGGTTAGAGGTCAGCTGATTGTGACTATCTGATGGAGGGATGTGCTGCAAATACTGGAGTACTGACACGATTAAACTAGGAACCCCTCACTCTGTCTCCTGCACAGCAGGTACACCAACTTAGAGCCAAGTGCACACTAACTACATTTACCTTTGTCTCAACTAGATTTATAGTACAGGATCACTCAAAGCCAGCAGCACAATAAATTCACTCGTATCTCAACAACACAGGATTTACGGCATAGATACGCTTAATGTTGCTCTCAACCACAAATAAGAGACCTCTAAACTCACCAGCAAGCTATGGAGTGACATATGGCCACCAAGACTTGGTAAGGCCTAAATGAATCATAAGCTTACCTTGTGCAAAATAGTTTTTCATTTTCATTTCTGGCCAAAAACTGATTCTATTGGCCAGTTTATATCAGTGTACAGCTGCTTTTCTCTGGATCAAATGACATGACATGCAAAACACTGAACGTTATGTCCGTGGTAAAAACAAATGTACGTTTTGGTAAACCTTAAACATTTCTTGGAACTGAATAATCTCGACTGTAGCCAAAGAAGTGTTTGTTATTTAAAGGTTTGGTTGACAAAGACCCAAACACACACTGATCTGATGCAGATCAATGATTCATTACTTCACTGTGCCAGATGGTTTGTTACATAAAGTCACCTGAGATGTCATGGTCAAAAAATCAGGGCAGGGGATTGGATTCCTCATCACAGGTGAACTTCAGCCAATCAGGTCAATGTACCATATGTACCATGGGGTGTCTTTTAGCTCAGTTGGTAGAGCATCTGCCCTATGGGTTCGAACTGACCTGTGGCTCTTCCCCACGTGTCATTCCCCATCTCTCTCTCCCCACATTTCCTCTGATTCTTCAGTTGTCTCTATCAAATAAAGCTCAAAATGGCTAAAAAAAATCTTAAAAATAAGAAAATGTACCATATAATGTAGTAACCCTAACTCTTAGCAAAGACAAATGGAAGAAGAACAAAAACATCTGGATTGGGATTGGGATTGTGGAACAACATATCTTGGGACAAGCAGTGCTAGTCTCCCAAATTTGCTTTGCAAATAAACTTTAATTTTAATATAACACTTTCCAATTTGAAAGATTTCAAACAATTGTTTCTGAGATCCCCCAGATGTACTACTGTTGCTAACTGCAAAGACTTCACCTCTGCTAACTAAACTAGCTGCCTCTTCAGCTGCACAGCAAAGATTTGTTGCTTACTGTTTCATAAATAGCATGATTCTACATCAACAGAGGTCAGCAGGTATTACAAAGACAGTATGTGCTGGAAGGCACAGAGTGGCTCGTCCCCTTTCATAGCTTATGGCAAATGTTGCATGTGCCCCGTCCCCATCAGGGGATTAAAGAACTGACACACTTGAAGCAGTGATTAAACTGTATCCTTTGAATGATGGTAGTTCTGCTTTTGAAAGGCTTGATTTGCCTTCTAGAGTCCCTCAGTGTCACATCATGCTGGCCATCCCATTTCCTTCAAGAGGTGCTATTAGCTGGGAGCAGGTGACAGAAGTCTTATTTCCCCTGTGAATTCACTGGTGCATCAGACAGTAGAGCATTTGGCCCCTTCTGAAATCACGCTTTAGCTCTCCAGGCTGCTTTAACACCTTTAATGGAACCTTTCAGAGGTTCAGTTTCAGGTTAGCTCGGAGCTTATGCATCATTTTAACGGATCTGTGAACTGTGAGAGAAGAACCCAGATCAAACTCTCAAACTCCATCCATCCATATGATGAATCCCCCAGAGAACAGCAGTTATCAGGTGAAGCTCAGGTGCAAAAATCAGACACATTTCTAAACTGGGCTAATTCAGACTCATATGCTTTTTGTTTTTTTACTGGCACAATGTTGCTGTATGAATAGACCTATCTGCTTTTAACTGAACAAGGCTGAGTACTGTAAGGCTGTTACAATCAAAAGGCGTCTCTATCAGTGTAGATAGGTCAGTTAAACCCAAAATCAATGATCAGGAGCTGAGAGTATCATAAATTCATGTCACACTGATCTAGGAGTAGTTCAAAGTGCATACAGTCCGTACAATCATTGTCATTGATCGAGAGGTCCCATGAAAGGACAAAACCGATAATACATTAGAACAACTGAATTACCCTGACCCACCCTGTCTCTCAACCCAAAGCTAATTCATCTCTACATCTTTGGAATGGATCACAAATAAAGGCTCAATAACTGAATGAAACAGCTGGCCACTGTAGGGAAGTGGGAAAAGTACATTTTTAGCCGTCTTTATCTCCAGATTAATACAGTGGGTACTGTTATTGAATTTTCTATTCTTGTGGTGTTCTGAGTGACACATACATACTTTGGATGTATGGATGGACTATAATAAAAGCACAAACATACAGACATTATACAAGGTTACATGAAGTCACATGTGGGCCTTGAGGTCCTCAGCAGTATTAGCTGTTTGTCTTTGGCTGGCAGTAGCAGGTGTCGTCCTATCTCAACACTGTTGTGGCCAGGGTCGAATGTCTCTGGTGCTGCATGCTTAGACATAATAGACAGCTTACCACTGACATTCCAATCTGCGTAAACAGACATCTGTGTCTCCAGACTTAATCATGTTGACCAAGACACCATCCTTGGTAAAAGCATTCTCTTCTACCTAATTCGGGGCTTATAGTGTTTGTGATGTTATCTCGGGGTTTAAAGTCTATCCACCAGCATGAGTTGGGCAGAATGTGAGACCGACTCAGGCACTTCTGATGCTTCATGAGAATGTCTCTAATTCTCCTTGATCAAGTGTCAATAAATAATACAGCATAAGACATCAGAGGCTCCTGAACACTTTCTTTCTTCCTGACCTCACCACTGACCTTTGGCTTCAGCAATTTCTCCACAACAGATACTGGCAGGGTAGTGTATACAGAACTAGTTCAAAATGAATGTGTGTACTGATGATGAATGATGGACTGTCTGCTGACCCATTCATTTTTCATGACAAGAGTGTTCGAGTGTAGTCTAAACCCAACATGGTTTCAGGTAATTGGTTTGCAGTTGTTCAGTGAATTCCAATCTTGATGCGTGGGCCAGGGTCAAACACATCACAAACACACACAATCAGACACACTCATCCTGCACTGTTTTGCTCTAGATGTCCGTCTGTGCAGTGTCTTTCTTTGTCCATGTTTCTTTTTCTCTACACCCTCCATAGAGCTGTGGTGAATAACTGCTCAGAAGTACCTGGGGTTAGCAAGTTACATCACCATCAACACTGTGGTTCCAACAGCAGCCCGCAATAAAAGCACAGGTGTAGTTTCCACCTGCACTTCACCACCTTGTCAAAAAAAATGTGGTGTTTCATGAGAACACAGCATAAATCCATATGGCCTGTTATCAACTGTTACTATATTTAAAGCTGCTACAGCTGATGTCAGTGCCGTAAATTCCATATAAAATGGAAATGGATGATAGGTCATAATGAATGAAGAAAAAGAAGCCAATATATCCGGCTTGAGTGTTGAGTGGTTTAACTTTTCTGGTTGTGTTTCTCCAAAAGATGAATCTGGCTAAACTGCCTCATTTCTTTGGTAGTTCTGGCAGGCACCAAAAGATCACAGCCAAAATGCCGTACCCTGTGTTAAATGAAACTGCCCATCAGCTGGCTCCCACTGTGACATGAATCACAATGCGTTGTGACGTACACAGTAAAATAAGTAAGTGAGTAAGTAAGGTACTGAGATTTGGTGGTCGAGCTAACATTGCATTTCCATGTGGAAACCAGATTGCCGCTAATTTCTAATAAGAAAGTGTAACGATGACTTTGTGTGAAGCAGTGAACTATGGCAGACACGTTTGCTGCATGGCTAGACATCCAACACTCAAGCCAAATAGGAAAATGACTGTTAATGTCTCATCTCAATCAATCTGGATAGCATCACGGCATGAGAGGCGTCATTCAGCTTTACATTAGCTTCCAGCTCCAGAATGATGGAGATTTATTGCCTGACTGAAAACATCAGAGGCTAATTTATGATATATATATATATATATATATATATATATATATATATATATATATATATATATATATATATATATATATATATATATATATATATTCCAAAGGAGCTATTCTTTTCAGATTTCTCACTGACATTTTTTCTTGGTTTAACAATCTTCCACAGAGCCTGTGATGTCCAAAATTCTCTGCTTTCTCAGTCTTCAAGTGCATCTATAAATATTCAATCGGGTTGAGGTCATGTGACTGTGGAGGAAAGTCCATGACAGTCAGGACTCCTTGGTCTTCAGGTAGTTCTTGCTATTTAAATCTTCATTGAGAACAAAGTTGATCCAATAAACTTATCAGCCTGTTAACAGAACAGATGATACAGTTTGCAGCAGACATAGTCTACACATATTGTACGTTATCTGCACCTCAAGTGTTAAAATATAAGACCAAACAACAAATTACTGCCAGATGCTGCACACCGGCGTGTTAAAGTGTGTGAGAAAGAGATAATTTTTCATATTAATCAACAGCCACATGCTACCTATCTAAAAATTGCAGCAACTGTTGTTAAATGTTGGCTGTAATCGACAGTGCCCGTAACTAATCATGCTTTAGTTACCAAGGCAACAGCTAAATGTAAATGCAAATGAATGTGCATGTAGTGATATCTCAAAAAAAAGAAACAATAAATGAAATAAATAAATAATTTCCCAGATGGACAAAGTAAAGAAAGTTGCTAAAATTGTAACAAACTAAAGAGGCAGATATTATTTATATTTTTTAAATGTTAAATTGAAGGAAGCCTTAGAACTACAAAGGAAAAGAAAATATTAGTCCTACATTTTTCAGGTGCCAAATCCAAATGGATGTCAGTGTTGCTCCATGTTAGCTAGATGTGTATAGCTAGCATGCTGACACATTAGCCAAATCTGTCATGGTTTAGGGTTTCCGGTTCAGCATTTCCTTAAGAGTTTTTCCCAAGTGACAACCTCTGTGGCTGTGAAGTGAAGCAAATGCAGTGCTAAAAATGCTAAAAACTGCAATTCCTCAAATGACCACTTGAGGCTGGCTACAGAACGAACCAATCTCCATGATAAAATGTCCAACTTCACAGCAGAAATAAACAGCCTGGTACAAAAAAAAGTTAGCCTTTATATTAGCCAGAAGGCAGCATAGGGAAGACTGGCAAGATAGTGGTGGTCACAGATGTCACGTCTATATTTATACTGTCTATGGTTTTTCCTAAGGTGTCTTGTGTTACTACCTGTTTACCTACTGTTTATGTACTGTCGCCTCACAGCAAGAAGACTCTCTTGGTGCTTGCTCTCACAGTCCAAAGACATGCACTTGCAACAGGTTCATTGGTGATTCTAAATTGCCCGTAGGTGTGAACTGTTGTTGGTCTATGTGCACCTGCCACTTGCGCAAAGTCAGCTGGGATAGGCTCTGGCCCTCCTGTGACCTTAAGCGGTGACAGATAATGTATGTATGTATGTATTTTTGCCATCAAAGAGACTCTAGAGGGCTGCATGGATGATGAAGGGGGGATAATACAGAAATATCTCCAGTAAAGAATAAAAGCACACAAATTTCAAAGTAGCAAGCAACTTTTTCCAAGCAAAGTATAGCCCCTACAGCTCGCCTAAGGCAGGGGGACGCCTAAAAGGCCCTGATTCCCAGAAAAACAACACAACACAGGCCCTGTGAACATAATTGGCATTTATATATATATATATATATATATGCACTCCACAGTGTGCTGGCGCACTTTTTCCGTAACCCGTTTTTCCGTGGACCTGAAACAACATGCTTCCAGTGGTGGGCACAAGCATAAGAGATAACAAAACCAATTTGTTGTCCACCAGGCAATGCCAGAGGCAGATATTTTTTCAAGTGCAATTGATAGATAGAGTACATTAAATAGATAAATAATACATGCAGTTAATGAACAGATGAATAATAATACACTGTGTACACACACATATACAACCTTACACATTTTTTTCTGTTTTACTACTGCAGCCTACAGTCATGGCCTTTGAGGCACAAATATGTTTACAAGTTTTCTACAGACTTTCTGTTTGCTCTTTTGTTATTGCACTAAAACTGTGCACGATTGCAGGATGAAGGTTCTGCTTTCTATCTGTTATTTTATATTAATTTATTAAGTTAAGCAGGACAGGTTTCTGTTTAAGAAAGATACTTATTCTATTAAGTTCATTTTGGGGGTTTTTGTATTAAAGTGAACTGGGATCCCAGTTGCTGGTAATAGTTTTGTGTGTGTTCATGTCACTCAAAAATATGCATCTCATTCAATTCAGGTTTGAGTCAAATAGTTAAAAAATCTCCGGGGAATTCACCGGGAAGGGTGAAGACAATCGGGTCGGCCGGCCTTGCCAATGAGGTGTCCCTTATTTATTTTTCAGGGAGTTGACAACCCTAGATTTGTCTGTAGTCTGATTCATTGTTAATATGTCGATGAGCTGTGCTTAGTTCCCTTGAGGACATGGCCGTGTTGTTCTTACAAAAGTGACAAATGCGGAGACATTTGTGACTAAACTCCACTGTGTAAAAATGTGAATAAGCTGCCCCTGGCCTTGTAACTTCTTGTTCAGTACGTTCAGCACCCTGTGTGACGTCAACAAGAAAAGCCCATGAGCCATATGGGATCACTTATCCCATCCTTCTCCACGATGGCTTCCACTTCTGCTCTCAACTCAGAAAACCTCTTCAAAACGTTTCCCCTGTTGAGCAAACGTACCTCGGTGAAGTAGAGCACATCCTCATATTCTGACTCTATTTCCTCCAGAAAGGTGCAGAACTCCCGGTGCTTGAAGCCCCTTGATCTGATGCAGTTGATGCATTTCACAGCGACACGGCATTTACTGCAAATGGCCTGCTGATGGGTAATGCAGTGCAGAGCAATGGCCTCCTCCTCTTCCAGTTTTCTTTGAAGGCGTGCCACCAGTCCATCTTCTCCTGTCACTGATGGCGCTCCGTCGGTTGTTATTCCAGCAAACCTCTTCCATGGCAAACCGGCATCCACAATGGCATCACACGGCTGGCGGAATATCTCCTGAGCGGTGGTCTGGCCATGCATGGGAATCACTGTGAGCAACTCCATGACTTCAAAATTGTTGTTAACACCATGGACATACACTGCGAGCTGCGCAGTGTCAGTGAAGTCTGTGCTCTCATCAAGTATGAGTATGCGCAGAAACGTTTGGCTTCCTCGCGCAGTTGATCATAGACGTTACCCGACAGGTCAGGAATGCTGTGTTGGCTGAAAGGCTGACATTGCCAAACTGACCCTTCTTTTCCAGACAGACTATACTTGCAACCTGTAACATGCACTTTTGATGAACTCGCCTTCTTTGATTTACTTACTTACTGTTACCAAGTGGTGGGTAGATGACTTCAATTATTTATGCGGACCTGCGATCCGTTCAGCCCATTAGATGGCACTCGAAGCCCAAGTGTGGGCAGAATCACAGAATCATCAATATGTTTGTTGTTCTCGTATGTACTTCACAGAATGGAAAGGTTTGAAAAAGGAGTTGCCTAAAAGACTGCGCTTCCCACCAAAGAACACAAGGTTGTATGAACCAGATCCTGGCACACCCAAGGATGGCCAAGATGGTAATGCCCAGCATCAAATCACTAAGTAATCCTAATCTCTCAAAATTGATTTCACTGTATTGATTGACTTCTACTGAGAAGTTTGTCATTCATAAATTAGGATATAGTCCTGTTTTTTAATTAATTTCATTAAGGATATAAATTCTCTGTGTACTTGCTTTCTCAGAATCTCAGAGCACCACCTACCCCACCACTGCAGCCTGTTCCGGTGGATTTGGATCAGCAGTGGAACCTAACCTCTCTAAAAACACTAAAAGCTAATGAAAGCATTCTTAAAATGTTGTACTCTCCCATAAAACCTGGAACCTGCTGTTCATACAGAGAGCAGTTTCATACCTGGAAAATAGACTATTACTGTGAAAGGCACAACTGCAGTCTGGGAGGGTGAACCGGAGTTAAATACTGCAGGAGCTCGATGAGATGATGAGATGCGGGTGTGAGAGCAGAGCAGGTGCGGGTCAACGGGGGCGTGGTCAGAGAAACAGGTCAGACGTGCCCAGCCTGTTTCTCAAAGTCATCTGAAATAATTGTTTGGTTTTGAGCCAATTAATGAAATCTGCAGTCATTTACTTGTGAAAAGGTTTAGAAGTTTTAGATCTTGTATATTATGTCCATTCTTTATACGGTAACTGAGTACAACTGACCAAAGCGTAGCTCCCTTGGTGAATAGGACAGCGTGTAAGGCGTAAGGTGCGTGTCTGGCGCGTGTGGTGAAGCGAGAGTGATCAGGCGACAGACAAGCTGCAACAACAAGTGAGTCAACGTGTGTGTAACTAGGCAGCAACAGGAACAGAGCAGCACACTCCCACTGGAAACTACATGAGGGCATAAGCAAGAGACTTTCTGTCAGACACGAAGAAGCCTTTCAAGTACAAACCTTCAAGACTCAAGAGTTGATGCTGGACAGGTCATTTGACTTGCATGGTCTGCAAGTGCAGGTGCTATAACTCACACATCCACATCTTGCCCCTCACATTTTGGCACCATTTGCACGTGACGCATCTGGAGGAAACTTCGTAGAAATTCCAGTTGATTAAAAATGACAATTAACTAACAAGGACATCATGCTGCATTCTCAGAAATATCGACAACCAACACCAAACTCCTTAGAAATGCATCACAGTGTAAAAACTACAGCGAGGTGGACATCAGAAGACGACCCACCAGTTTTCAGGCTGCTGATTTTCTGGAAATGTCAGCACTCAGTGGGAGTGTGATGATTGGTGTGCAGTGACCTGACACAGTGCTGATGTTGGGTCAGGATTGATTGCTTTGATTCGAGGTCCTGCTCTTTGTGTGGAACACCTGAGGTTTATCATTTTAAATACAGCTGTGTTTGGCTCGTGATGTGGACATATGAGGAGAACCATGCACTGTGCAGCAAACGTGAAATGGTACTGAGGTGTACAGAGGTAAATGGCCTGTATTTCAAGTGTATAGGGCTCTCTATAGGACTCCAGGACTATAATGTGCTTTATAACATTGCCTCTCATACACAATGGCCTTTGCAAATAGGCACATTGTGGAAGCGTCCCAGAAGCAGCTCCAACCATATATTCTCCAGCCAACAGGTCGAGCTGGATGGACATCCGACACGGAAACGTCACAGAGAATCTGTTTTCAAAATAAAACACTGTGCAGACTCCTGATCATACAAACAGACACTAGAGAAACACATATGCTACTTACTCATGGCGGACGTGCATCAACGAAAAAGGAAAAAATGAGTCCTGCAGGTCTGGGAGGCTCTGAGAGAGGCAAGAATTGAACTTCATCACCTGAAATGGCTCCTTCTGTCTCATGTGGTCTGATTTCAGTCAATCTCTACCCCAGCTGCTGTCCATCTGGGCATGAATGGGAACAATTCCTCTTTAATTATTCCTGCAGCCTTCATATTGCTGCTGCTGCAAAAAATCTGAGCTTTCATTTGAAGAAATAACTTCATTTGTGATGTCGACGTGACTGCACATTTGGATTTTCAGGCCTTAACCACTGACGGTATAAAGAATGGTCGGCGTATGTGTGATGTCACCCACAGGTTTGTGATGTGTCGTTCTGAAGCTCAGCATGGTGGCTCTGGCTACGGCCATGTTGGTTGTTACTGCCTTTTCCGCCTCCTGGAAGCAAAGACGTGGATCATCAGCGTACCTGAGGCGGGCCGAAGGTTATAGAGACCAAACCAGTTTTTGTACCAGGCTGCTGTGAAGTTGGACATTTGAACATGGGGACTTTAAATGTCCACACATTTTACACACATTTTACGGCCACCGTAGTTCCCCGTTCACACTAAGAAGGAGAAATCCTACACCCATCCTTTAACAGATCAAATATAAAAAAAAAAATCCCACATTCAAATGGTACAGTGCTCAAATCTATCACGGATTATAAAAATATCACCAGCGCGGTGTATCTCTCTTTTCCCTGACAGAGCTGCACTCTTTCCGCTTCAACAGGTCAGTAAAGAACCTTAACAAGCTTCTTGGGGGCGTAGTAAATGAAAATAAATTAAACTGACTGTTTGTATGACATAAATTTCAGCTGTTATTAACTGTGGAGATATTATTATGTCTACGCTGGGAGCGACACATAAATGTATTCAACTTCAAGAGAGTGAGTCAGAGAAATGTGTTCATGGTTGATTTGTGAAGTGGGTGTAGAATTACACACACACACACACGCACAATCTTACCATACGGTCCATACGGTTTGATGTTGACCATTGCTTTAGGGTGAAAGGCAGCACTGTGCTGTATGAAAGAGAAATATGCAGAGAGAGAGAGAGACTGTAAACAAGCTTAATGCATGAACTAATAGACATTTGATTCCTAACAAACATTTAGATCTGTAACTGAGAGGCATGGAGAGCTGGCTTTGCGGATCCACAAGTTTCTGGCCTAAGAAGGCAGCAGTCTCACAAATTTTCCCCTTGGCCAACTCTGTGATCTATGGCCAGCTGTCCCAAAACCTTTTGTCCCGATTTTCCCGATGACTCATACTCGTATGATAATGACTTGTCAAACTAGATCAACTCAAAGTGGCTTTTGATGGTTGGTTTGGATTAATCCTGGATTTAGCCTAGTCTTCAACAGAGCCAAAAGCCCAGTGTCATCAGTCTAACCCCTAAAGTTCGCGGACAACACCACCTTCATTGAGTCTGCAGGTGGGGAGATTGACCATCTTGTGACCTCGTGCAGCCTGAAAAACTTGTAGCTCAGGGCTCACAGTGGAGATGGTTGAGGTAGTGGATTTTAGAAGGAACTCACCCTCTGCGACTCCCCAGTCAACACTGTGGAGACTTTACGCTTCCTGGGAACCATCATCTCATCAGAACCTCAAGTGTGAGCTGAACATCCCCCCAGCAGAGGAAGTGCTTCCTGCAGCAGCTGAAGAAACCAGCCAAATACGATGACGGTGCAATTCTACACCGCCATAACTGAGTCGTTCCTCACCTCCTCCATCACCATCTACTACGCTGCTGCCACCGCCAAGGACAAGGGCAGACTGCAGCGTGTCATTCGGTCTGCTGAGAAGGCGACTGGCTGCAACAAACCATCTCTTCAGAACCTGGACACTGTGAGACGCAGAACTCTGGCAGGACTCTGCGGTGCATCAGGACCAAAACCTCACACCACAAGAACAGCTGCTGCTGGGCTTATCAACAAGGCGCGGGCCCCCGTCTCTCTGTGTTAGATTAAGGCACACCATATTGTTTAGCACTTCCTCTTCCTTGTATTATTTTATCTTTTATTTTTTAGCCAATGTTTGTTATGCACCAAAAACTCCAGGACAAATTTGTTGGATGTGAAAACCTGCTTGACAAGACCCTCTTCATAAGACGTGAGCTCACTGTCCCTCCTGTGACAGCACAATTATCTGATGACTGACCTCAGAGTTATTTGGGGAATGTGCAAGGATAATGGAAGCAGCTAAACAACGAGCTGAAATGTTGCCACGTTGTTTTCATATTGCCATTGGATACATGGTTAAAGATATAGATTAGAGCATTACCCACAGGAAACATTACTCCACTGTCATTTTATCCTGTTGCGCCCTTGAAAAAAAAAAAAAGAGTTTCCCAAGACAAAGAGTGAGTTATGAAAAGCTCAAACGTTATCCTACAGCAGATGAAACAGACTTCATCCCGTAGATCAGACAGATTTGGACAAAGACGCGCAGGCTGCTGCTGCTGTATGTTATCAAACCATCGGTGAGAAAATGTGATTCAGACATCCCTACCCAGATAGATGGGTGCTTTCAGATGGCTCTGTCAGCCTGACCGAACCATGTGAAACATGATGCGAGAGCCTTTGACTGATACAAAGCACCCCTGCATTTCATACAATACCATATCCATGCAGTAACCTTGTGTGTTTCCAATCAGGGTAAATAGCTTGGCAAAGTGTGAACTGCGCCCATGTAGCTCGGAACGGGGAAAAAATGGACTGAAGCAGACGTCAAGCTCTTTCTGTTGCTGATGAGGAGGACCCAAAAGAAGTGTTTGAGGGTTCATGAGACAGTATTAGAGTATAGTACAGTACTAGTAGTCTATGTAATAGACAGTATAGTACTAGTACAGTAATAGACAGTATAAAATATGGATGATGTATCTGTCACCCACTGAAAAGTGTGGTGCTCATTGTCCAACCAATCATATATATATATATATATATATATATATATATATATTTATTTATTTATTTGATAATCAGATCTATGATATCATATGTATCTACTGGCTGGTTGGTGTGACTGTGGCACCTCTGACGCGCCGTATAGTAAGAAAGCAACTAGTTTTGCTGGCAACGTGTTTTTCAGTGTGATCGGCCACTTAGGCTGCACTAACAGGAATTCGAGGTGAACTGTTCACATTGGAAATGTACGTAAAAACCAAATTAGCAAAACAGTTCTCAGAAGCTGACCCGAGATGTTCAGTAGCGGCAAAATGAGGACGAGCAGCAAAAGCAAGAGGCTGAGGAACAGCAGGTCAGATGTTACTGATGAAAGGGTCAAAACAAACCCAAAGGAAAACAACAGAAAGGAGAAAGAGGCCATTTTAGATTTCACCTTGTGACTTCAAAAGAATCCTGACTGCTACCACAGAAGGCCTTAATACCCCTGCAAGGTGGTTTCATTTACTGCTGGAGACCTTTGATGTGTCCAAGCGGCGCCTTACAATCTGAACAAACTTTCTCTTAACATGTTCAGACACACATTCATGGATGACTTGGCTTATCCCAATCCTGTGTGATCTTTTCAATATGGAGAAATAGATACAGGGGAAGTACCGTGAGGTTAAAAGTCGGTTAAAGGTTCTCATGTCAGAGAATGACCTTTAGAGAGAAGAAAAAAGAAAAGTCAAGGGCTACGCAGGATGATGAACGGCTCTTTTGAGGTAAGATGCCTTTTCTCTTTAATGATGACATATTTATCAATAGAAAAAGCTCTCACCTTTCAAAAACTTGCAGACTTACAACTTAACATTTAGCACTGGAATCTTCTTCAAATATCAATGCCGTGTGTTTTTAAACCATTAATCTGCAAGAACAAGTACACCAAATACAGCAACACAAGATACAGCCTGAACGCTGGAGTTATTTCGTGGTGGATCTGACTTCACCATCAACGCTGTCAAACTCACCGTGTGTTACCCGCCCAGAACCAAACAATAAAGAGACAGAGTTAGCTTGGGTTTACAGCAGAGCATTTAGCTGCTAAAGGGCACATTTTTTTTCAGTCTGAAAGAGAGTAAACATTTTAGCTACTTACTTGACTTCACTTGTTTTTAGGACATCTTACAAGAGGACTGCTGCTGAAAAAATGCATTTACAGAAATGTTTATCAAATAAAATGATAAAAATACCAGACTTTTATTGGTCAGGAGGTCAGGAACACAACTTGAAATTGATGCCAAAATGGATGCTAAGATGCAGCTTTAAATTCAGTTTCCACGGAGACCACATCTGCCTGACTGAATTTTTGATGAAGTGTCTCTGAAATGATGTACAAGGGGTTAAGAACCCAAAACAAAGTATAAAAAGCATGGCGCCTAGGTTTTAATATTTTGCTCAAACAGCGTGGAATAAGAATGTTCTTAATATGAGCAATGCAGTCCTACATGAACACCATTTAGATATTCTACAGACGCAGAACACTGCAGCAAAACCTGGAGTCAGTTTGGATGTCTCGGGGCAGCATCATAAATCTACATTTTTATCCCTCATCTGTAAACACTGCACACACTCTCATCCGAGCATGCAGAGTGCAAAACTTGGAATATATGGAATGATTTTGGATTATTTAAAAGCAGAGCAGAGAGATGTATACAGAGATGCATAATATCTGCAGTGTGTTCTGGGTCTACCTTTGGTCAGCTGGTGGAAGGTGCCTGGGAGGCATCCTGATCAGATGTCCCCAAACCACCTCCATCCAACTGCTGACCTCCATAACCCATCCCTGAGGCTGAGCCCAGACTCCCTATGGAGGAAACTCATTTCGACCCCTTGTGCCCTCGACCTCATTCTTTCGCTCACTACCCAAAGCTCGAGACCACAGCTGAAGTTTAGAATGTTGATCGATTGGAGAATCGAAAGTTTTGCCTTCCGGCTCAGCTCCCACTTCATCATAACAGCCCGGTACAACGCACAAGTCAGATAGAATAATAGATGGAACACATCACCCAGGTCTAATTTCACCTCAGGTCTCTCTTCTGAACTGTCCATATTTTTCACTCAATGTTTCCAAGAATTTGAAGGTTTTGGAGAATTGGAACATAAAAACGTATTACTGAGTACTATTGTTTGTCCTCTTATAACAGGCTCGACAACAGTTTAATTCTTTCTACTCCAAAAACTTAGAAGTCATGAATATTTCAAAGAAAACAAAGAAGAGAGTCACTGACAGTAAATAAAGATATTTATTCATTTTTTTAGAAGAATCTCAGCTCATGCAAGGATACAGCTCTTGTAAACAAAATCACTTGAAAATATGTTATAAATGTGCACAGATTTCTTCTTTTCTCGGTGTCAAACTCTGGAATGTACAATATATGGAAGCCGCATTACAGATATTACCCAAAGAGCTGTCACCCACACCCCACATTGTGATTATTTCATCGCCCAGAGCAGCTGTGCTAAAAGGAAGTTGGTTTTTATGTTAGGCATCAACATATTGCATGAGTGTGACGCTCACATAAGACAGTATCGAGCTCTCTGGAGTCCAGACTTTAACATTGTGGACGCTGTTAAACTATGAGCGGACGCCAACAAAAACATGCACGCACGCACACACACAACAAAACACATGCACCGAAGCCTGAGGACGATTTAAAAGCAAAAGTAATACTTAAGACATTTGTGAGATATGTAGGAAGATATTTAAAAGGAAAAAAAAACAAAAACAAGGAAGAACAGTAACCAGTCCATGGATTTGTGCTACACAGTAGTAGACGTGAGACAGTTCTATAACCCTTACGGAGGGCTGAAACGTTCTTCTAACCCATATAAAGGCCAGACGCTTGGGGCAACAGATTAGAGTCGGTTACCATCTTACAACACGTTACTTCAACAATGTTCTACATTCACTGTAGCTCTGGACCTCCACCTTCGGATTTAAAAAGACTTTTGAGAAGAAAAACAGCAATATGCAGAAAGTAAGTGGGCCATTTCTTTTTCCGTTTCTGAGCTTCATCTTAAAGGTCCAGTGTGTCAGATTTACGTGGCTCTGTTTACAAAATACAGCAGGAATGAACCGCTGTTGTTTCTCCCACATGCTTGGTAAGCAGAGGGTGAGGCGAGGGGGATGCAGTTGTTTGCAATCTGCGACCTCACCCCTAGATGCCACTAAATCATTCACACTAGTTCTTTAAAGCCCCCCTTGTGTAGGATGAAACGCTAACATGCAACAATGAAAATATATTGAAATCCTTTACATTGTGTGTTAATATCATTTTTGTTTTTACAGTGGCTAATATACTATCTGATTTTTGAAACTCTAATATTAATACCAGCCTCAAAATTTCAGCATGGATGTTGATGTTTAGCCATTACCCATGTACTCTTTGCAGGTATTTGGTGATTTTTTTAGCCCGACCTCCAGGGCATCACGCTTTGCTGCCGTGATGCAAAGGCACACTCCAGGTTGAGTCTGTACACTGTGACATTGGATGCGTGAGGTCAGGCGTGAATGAGTAACACTGCTCCCCAGCTTGGTGCTCAGTTGCTCTGAGATTTTAAGATGATGGCACTGCATGAAACGCGTTGGTATGTATGATATTTCATTGAATGATTGACATGTTGGTGGCGTTCAGGAGATGACATGATTAGGATTCATCCTCTGGGATCATCAATCCATCCGAGAATTTATCGAGATACTTCACATAGTGATTTCCATCTCTAGAGCTCTGACGCTAGCGTGGCATACACAGATTACACGGGGGTTGTCTCATCTACGCAAATATTTGTTCAGAGGGAATAACTGTTAGGATTATAGAAATGGCTGCACAGAAGGACATTAACTCTATAATGTCTCTTGAATAAGATGGTGAATGTGAGTTGACCTCATGATATCGCTGCTCTCTACTGTGTGCTTCCAGTTAGTTTAAGTTGCATACTTGGAATGTGGGACGATACGGAGATGAGAAGACGGTAAAAATAATGACGGGACAACTGATGCCTAACATGCTGCCTATCCTATGTGATTAGCTCTGAATCAAAGAGAGATGGTCCGCGACAGGGATGAGAGGGATTGGGGGCCAGATTAAAAACAAGAAAAGCTGCGTGAGATGATCAGAATGAGGCAGCTTTCTTTTTTTTTTTTTAATGTTAATGAAAGAACGCAGTCTCTCCTTCCTTACTTTGTCGTCAGAGTTTGTTTTTGCATGTAGATTCTGTCTGCATTACCTGCAGACTGGAACTCCAGCTATACCTATTAGGACATTCCCAGCGGGGTGAACCAGTTTGACAAAAATAGAAGAGACCAGCATAGAAGAGGCCCTATATATATATATATATATATCTATATATATAGTATTTGACTAGGCGTGTCAGTAGACTTAAAAAATATAGATATACAATATCATGCTGCAAAATTTCCAGACACCATCATGGTATATGTATGCTCCCATTACAAACACTTAATATAATTTTGTTTTTAACAGGCACAGTAGTGTTACCCTGGATAGGAATGCTAGGAACCATATAAAAGACGAAGAACAACACGAGAGCAGAGCTCTGCGAGGCGCCCCGGAGCGGAGAGTTCTGCCGACGGGCGCCGCGAAAAGGAAAGGGAATTAAAGTGATGTGAGGATCGAAAGATGTTAACTCAAATCAAAACATTTCTTTCTCTTTTTAAAATCAACTATTTGTGCATCATACAAATAAAAAAAAATTACAAGAAAAAAGAAGAAAAATCAGGCGAGGAGAAAAAGAAATAACAAAACGAAAACAAGCCCCCCTGCCCCCCCTTCCCTCCCCTGCCCCGCTTTATACAAAGTCAGTAGTACTGAGAGGGAACCTCCTCCCTGAGGGGTTCGAGGAACACCGGAGTGACGGGGAGAGAGCGTGAGCGGCAGGGTCGTCCAGCGCAGTAGTTTGAAGTAAGGCCTCAGTTTTGTTTGTTTTGTTTTTTTTTGTTGTCGTGTGTTGGCAAGATTTAAAAAAATGAAATAAAGACAAACATATACATCTGTAACTTAATTACATCTAGCTTTGAAAAAAAAAATGATATGTGCAAACTGTAAATCTTACAAATGTGGGGAGAGCTGATTTTTGTAGATCACCGGAAAAGGATTGTGTCCCAGGTGGTTCGTCTGATTCTCCACCCTCTCTCTCTCTCCGTTCATTCTCTCCCCCCCTCCTCCCCTCCCCTGCTCTCTGGTTGGTCGACAGGTCAGCGGCTGACCTTGAGGCTTGCTGTTGATTGGAGCAAGGGCTTCACGTCGAGTGCACGGTCCGCTTTAGTTTTTCTATCTCCATCTGCGAGGACACACACACAGAATGGAGATGAAGACACGGGGGGGGGGGGGGGGAAGTAAAGCAGAGTAATACAAAGTGCTGGATCTGTCAGGGTGTCCCTTCATGGGAAGCACGGTGCTGGAGGCGTCCCGCTGAGGCAGGGATTAGAAAGCTGCAGTGAGGATGAAGCCACGTGCTGAGGAGAGCCTGACGTCTTTGACAAACCCTTCATGTTCGACATGAATATACAATTCACTAACAGGCCGTATATTACCACCACTGATGTGGTTATGTCTTTGGTCCTGTGTTTGTTGGGTTACAGAAGGTCTCAAACAGCTGGACATCACTACAAACACATCATCACTCATCTAAGGACACCACGTCTGTAAATTATTACTGAACCGCACAGTCGACAAACTGAACAGATTAGAGACACAGAAAAGACAAACTGATGAAGAGATGAACATTCTTCATATTAATACACAAAATACTGTAATACTCCATGAACCAGCTCCTAATATTAGTGGATGGAAACATCACTTTGGATGCTCTTTGCCTTTTCTGGAAAAGGGGTTAAAGTCTCTATGTTTGATGTACTTGCGGCCAGCACACTGTCAATCAAATCGCATTTTTAGTCTAAACCCGTTGTTAAATAACCAAACCTTTTATTTGACTGTTGCTCATTTGTTCATCCCTGATGCCCAGAAAGTTCAGTCCAAGGTAAAAACCCAACACTTTGTCTACTGGCTTCAGTTTACAGCACAAATGTGAGGGGTATTCATCGTATTGTCTTAAGAAGACAAGAGAGAAGGCAGTTAGCATGGCACAAGGTTTTCTCTACAGTCACACACTTTTCTTCCACAGATTACGGACGGAAGAAAAGCTCTGTCTATTCCACACATAGTGGCAAAGCTGAGACACGATTAGACCAAAAGATTGATACACTGTTTCAAAAAGGACCCAAATGGATCCCTCTGGTTATTGACTGAAGGGAGATTTTGAGTGGAAGGGCAGCTGTGAAAAACAAAAAGACTTGTCGAAGTCAAAGGGAGAAGATCAATCCTCCATTGTAGTCGTCTCCTTGCAACTCCTCCAATTCTGACTGAAGCTTTCCTTTTGGTTCTTATCTAGATATTTCCAAAGTCCAGAGGGACAATAAATGTGGTGGAAATCATCTTCTCCATCTCTTTCCACATATCTGTGGAAGTTGAAGTTAGCCGTAGGGGGTTTTAGACAAATCTGCACTCATGCTCTGTGTGTGTGTTTGGACTCTATAGGCCTGGAGCTCTCTGCAGGGGGTCTCTCCTCCTCTGATGTGTGATTTAAATCGGTGCCCTGCTGTGAAGAGCCGTGCGGCGAATGCCCGTGTTTCAGCAGATAGAGCTAATGGTCAGGCTCCTGATGATGGATCATGGTGGGGCACACAGAGGTGGAAGGAGGGAGAATCTCAAAGGGACTGTAAAAGTGTCTAATGGGAGCCCACCTGACACTGTGAACTAAACTAAAAACAACTAACTAAAAACAGTGGCTCTGTGGTTTTTCCTTTGCAGTAAATGTAACAAGACACCTTGATGTCTGTTTAGCAGCTGTTCTGGAGCTTTCAAAGATCTCACATGATCTTCATGAAAAAAGCACCAGATAAAGCAAAACTATTCCACGCGGCAGAGTGGAGAGACGCTTCTGAAACACTCTGCAGTCACAAACATTGACTAGAACAGCTGAGATCAGCTCCAGTGGCTGCGGTGCGGCAGGAAAATAAAGTGGTGGCCAATAAATTCCGACTCTGGTCTCTAGGTTTAAGCGTGATCCTACAATTCCCACAATGCATCATTAGACACCCTCTAAAGCCCCACAGCTTCAGGCTCTCTGCTATGGATTAAAGTCAGACTGAGATGACCCTGATGACCCCACTCGTAGGGCTGGGTTCGATCACTGTGACGTCATCAATTTTAAAAGCTCATCAGTGTTCATCCTCATGACGGGTAAACCGAGTGTGTATCACGTGTGAACCTGGACGAGGTTTTGCCCTCTGGCAGCAGTGCGGACATGTCCGTTTATCAGTTGGTGGTGAAACACGTCGAGATGCTGCCTGAATGGACGAGACATGAATGTGAACACTGGTGGATTTAGAAGAGGTTTTGTGCATGGACACGTGTTAGAGCCAAACAAAACGTGTTCTGGTGAGTGAGACTGAATGGTAACAACTTTTGTTTGTTTACAAGAAAACTCAACAGGGCACCTTTAACTAGTGAGACTGATTAAGTGTTCAGACCAAAAAAAGAAAACATTTCCATGACGACTTGGCTGGCTCCGCGTGCTAATGAAGATCATGTGACAGGTTTGTAAGCTACTAAATGGAAGCACTTAAGACTGCTTGTGTGTGTGTGTGTGTGTGTGTGTGTGTGTGTGTGTGTGTTCGTTTTCTGGGCTTTATTTGAAGAGACGGAGTTAAAGGAGCACTGCCGCTGACTGCAGCCACCAAGTTGCTCTGAAACACAGGCTAGCAGAAAGTGCTGAGATAGCAAAACGACTTGACCCTGAACTCACCTGAAAGTCACACAGCATGGAGACTACAGTGTCTAACCTTAGATGATGCCCCGGGGCTTCAGCAGTAGAACATTTACATTTACAAAGCCTCAGGCCTCGCTGCAGTGGCCCGTGGTTCAATTCAGACCTGTGACCTGCATGTCATCCCTCCTCTCTTTCTCCCTGTTGAGCTGTCACTGCCCAAAAAGCCCAACGTAGGTTTCACTGTGCAGGAAGTAGCTAAGTGACCCTGTCTTCATCCACCCACGTTGACTATTCTCACCACAGACGTCTCCTCAAGCCCACTAATGAATGTGGACAGCCCAGCATGTGCTGCTGTGGGGGTCGATGTTACCTGCAGGGCCACGCGCTTTAGCCTCTCCTCATCCAGCTCTCCACGTAGCTCCGCTATCTCTTTCCTGGAGAAAACACACACAAACACACACACACACGCAAACACATTTGTGAGCATGTGTCCACACCCCTGCAGCATAGAGAAAAAACTCATGATGTAACTATTGTGTGTTCTTTGGGGATAAAGTCCCAAAATGATTTATTTATTCTTTATTCATTTAAAATGAAGCTAAAATGCTAAATTCTTAAAGTATCAGCTTGAAGCGCTGCATTAAATCAGAGTCATGCTTAATGTTCAGTCATTTCTAAAAGCTTGCATCCTTGCGTGACACATTCACTTTGCAGTTTTCTGTTTCATTACATTTGCTGGGCCTTGAGGAGCTCCACAGACAGCAGCAGGTCCTTCATCTGGCTCCTCAGCTCGTCCAGCTGGGAGTTGGGCTCATCGGGCTCCAGCCGGGCCTTGCCGCTGAGCGACGCGCCGTCTGAGTTCGGGGCTACCGCAGGGCTCGGCTTGGCCTCAGCGCTGGTTACGGTGGGCATGGCGGGCTTGTGGAATGACGATGAGTGGGATATGGTGTTCGTGGAAGGCTGTGGAAGATAAAACGAGAGCAGGACAGAAAGGTGTCATCACAGGGTGAAGAGGATCACTTCGAATAACCAGAATTGAGCTGCAGAGACACGTTCACCTCAACAATATATGCTGCCTTCATGTGATCAGACTAATGTCTTGTATTGCATGCTCGAGCAACACCTCCAGTATATACTTTTGACCTCAAACCATCCAGCCAAGCAGCTGCCAGCCAAGCTCCAACAATGAACCTTGATTCAAAAGCAATGTCAACTAGGCCGACTCGGGAAAAATATTAGTATGGCAAATAATAATAAAAAAAAGAGCTGAATCTTTCTGCACAATCAATTCTGTTGACTGGTCCAATTCTTTATCAGTTCCTTTAATGATTCCAGATCAGTTTCCTGAGAGGACAAAATTAGGCTGCCAAAGGTTTTCGGAGGTCAAGTTTGACTTTCGTTTTGCACTTCTACATTCCCATCACTACACCATACTACATGCTACACATGCTGTACGTTCAAAGTGTATTCCCTCGTGTCTCTACAGGCCATGAAGTAAGATGAGACAGACATAATCCATGTACATCTGTGCAAAACTCTTCAATTCAGCCAAAGCTTTCCAAAGTTACTGTGTTGGTACTATAAACTCCTCTCTTTGGACAGTGTTTCCTCCTGGAGCCATAGTGAAGGGATACATTTTGCCAATGGCATGTAGGTTTGGTGCTGGTTCAAGATACAAAGACACTCTTTACAGTATATTTGGCAAACTCTCTCATATTAGCTTCTCCTTCACTTTAGAAAACATGAGGAAACAGAGGATTGTGGATTTTGTCCACCATCTGTTATGTTGTTGTTGCACAGGAAGGGATCTCTTCAGGCCAGTGTGGGGAGAAAGAATGATTACAGTGATGAGTGCCTCTAAACATTCATATGTGGATGTTGTTTTAGGATAGACTCGAACCTCAAGTGCACCTTTATTATGTTTCTTCGCGTATGTATTCAGGCTTTTTCTTGATTTCATCTCCCCCGTCTCATCTCAACTGTATTGATATAATATGTGATTGATATCAACACATATTGCATGTAAAGCTGCTGTGAAGCGTCCCTCTAATAAAAAGATGGCAGTTGGTCATTGCCTGTACTGGGGAATTTATTTTGTCCCACCGTTTGTTTATCCTGTTATAATGCACCTTCCACTGTGCCTCAGCTACCAGATATTCAGCTTTGACAAGGAATTCAATGGTCCTCCTCCCCCAGAGGGCTCACATGCTCTCATCCTTCACCTTCACTGGAGTCAAGGTCACAAAGGTCAGAATCTCATTTTGAAACTAAATGAGGGTGAAGAGGAGGACAGAGTGCATGCCCTGGATTTCATCTCTGGAAGTCTGAACCGCTTGGTTATGAGTGCTGCAAGCTAGGCTTAATCCCGACTCAGTGTGTGTGTGCGCGCTTGTTTTTAATGATACGGTGGCCTGATGCTGTGTACCCCCAACTGAACTAATTAGTCTTGGCTGACCATGACCAATCCGGACTAGATAGCATCTGAGGCAATTAATAAAATGCTGCACGGGGAGAATGAGCAGCAGGTGGTCCTCCTTCTCTCCTTGTTTACTTCTCACACTCAGACTCACTCACCCTCACTGGCTAACCATCTGGAAAGTGCCTACTGTGTTTGTCAGGTCAGCTTTGTGAGGATGATTCTGGATTAAAATCTTTATTGTCTTCCACGGTGTTGACTAATCGCCCTGTAAGTTGCTCTGAGGAGAAGACTCTGCACCGCTCAGTTGAGGGGTTAGGGTTTATTTCATGCATTGAAGGTGGATAGCACTTCAACAAGGTGTGTCACAGGCCTGCGCATCACTGAAGTCATTCCTAACACTGTTACAAATGCAGAGCCTCAATAATTTCTCTGAAATAAATGATGTTACCTGCATGAAATAAAGGAGGCATCCAAGGTTCAGGTCAGACACTAATTAACTTTCTTCATTAACATATTCAAACTGCTTGTTCCTTCAGTTTAATATCAGAAGACAAAGCAAACCTGAAAATGTCACCCACTGCTCCACATGTATTCATGTTGTCCTTTTAATGGTGTGCCCGCCACCGTTTAGTCTATAATATTATCTTAACACTGGTGACAGATCCCACTGTTAACCATCCCACTCGTTGCTTCCGAAGTTTAGCAGGAAGTTTTCACTTGCTCTGATCTCTTGCACAAAGACAGCGGCACTGCTGATTTGTTAGATCAAGAGAGAGCAATCTTTGTAGTGCCTCTACTGCTGAAGCAAAGATTTTAGAGAGACAGTTCGGAAGCTGCTGAAAAGTTTTGCTACTCTGACATTTTCCACTTGGTCAACAGCTCCAAAAACCAAAATATATTCAGTTCACTGTCAGGTATCAGTATCAGCTGGACCTGCATTTTAAATAATGGAAACAATGATTGGCTGATCCATTATTATTAACTTGTTCTTTCCTTGTTACAGTGTTAGGGTGTCATTCTGATTTCTGATAGAGGTTTAATGGTGAATGGAAAACAGTGAATCACCTTTCTGGTTTCTGTTAGCTTTGGTTTGGCTGGCTCCTCTTCGTCCATCTTCAGGGATTTCTCCACGCTCACGTCCTTGTTGGGCTGCAAGGGAAGAGTTTGATTTGTTGTTTGATTGACAGGAATATTTTTATTTGAATTTCAGTTCACTGTTCCCTGACTGGCTAACCGGCATGATAAAAACACATAGGACAGACAAAGAGGCTGTCAAAGTGCAAACTATGTGCATTCATATTTCAATATAATGTGCCACTTGTCATGGAGAAAACAGCATGGCCGTGTCCTCACACAGCCTTGTGTGTGTGAATGAGAGTGAGGAGCTCAGGGTCATCAGAGATCAAGGAGAGGCACGTCAATATGCAGACTAACAAAAACAGATCTGCTACTACAAAATCTGCTGCCTGTTGTAATGGGCTGCGTATAAAACCTGAAATGTTTGCAGTATTGAATACTGACTGGCATCAAATGTCTCAAGAGGTTTCTGTTCTCTTGAATTAAAAGATAAAGAAGGTTTAATAGATCATATTTCTTAGTGTATGATTTTAAAAAGCTATAGTTTGAGCCACCTGTCAGCTCAAGGCAATCCAAACTTTTCTTGTTTGTTGTTCCTCGTTGGTGGAATGCACTACCAGTTCCTGCCAGAGCAGTCCCTCTTTACCTTTAAAAAACCTGTGAAGACCTCCAGCTCTTCAGAGATTACCTTCTGTCATTGCACTACCTACAACTGGACATGAGAAAGCTACCCCCTCTGAAATATCATAGCACTTATTGTTGCACTAACGCGTTCTTATCGCACTGTACTTTGATTGTTCCCTTCTCTGTAAGTCGCTTTGGATAAAAGCGTCTGCTAAATGACTAAATGGAAAGGTAAATGTAAATGTAGATTTGATATCAGCTCCAGTAAGGATTCACATTGACACTCAAATAACACCAAGACCCAATTGCAGGTGTTCATGGTGACGTGCTTTCATCTGACACAATGGACTGTGGGATTACCATAAGGTTGTATAAATATTATATTTCATGTAGTTCCATGTAGTTTTCAGAGCAGCTATTTCTATACTGTATCTCATGATAAGAAGAGATGAGTTAGTATAATATCAATACATACCGTACATTTTGTGTTAGCCTTGTTTGTTTAAAATACAACCTAAACCTGAAACTGGACCCTAATGTTAGCGACATGCTAACCAAATTTCTACAGATGAATGAAAATTAGCTAGCTAGCTTTATGCTAACGTTAGGTATCAGATATAACTCACTAGCCAATTGATAATGGATGTGGGTTAATGAGCTAGTTAACTGGCGCTTTGCTCTGTAGCAAAATGCTGGCTAACTACATAGCTAATGAATGATGCAGATACGTAAACTCAGTGTGACTATATGCAGAATATAATGTCAGCATAAGAAGTGGCTGTCTTATCAACATAAACCCTAAGTCTAAGAAGAGGAAAAGAGAAAACTGACAATAGTTCCGACTGAAGCTCTGACGGAGGCTCAACTCTTATTGGAGCAGAGAGCCAAAAGGGGGCGGGACTTGGGAAGAGTCAATTGAATTCAATCATGTTTAGCTTTCAAGTCACAAAGAACTAAAAGTCAGACTCAATTTTGATCTTTTTGGGGCTAAAAAGAATTATGAATGAATTTAGATGGCACTAACTGAAATCTGAAAATAAAATTAGCAGCATTAAATATGAAATTATAATTGAATGCATTATACACATTCAAGTAAGAGCTGTACCCTCCTGAAAGCTAGATTGAAATTTTACACATTACACAGCAATTTCCACGTCATTTATTCAAGACCAGAGTGAGATGCACAGGTGCAATCTGTGTGCAACTATGTTGAGTTCTCATGTGTGCTCACCGAGTGTCCACCAAACTGGGCAGGCAGCCTCCTGCCAGGCATCTTTGGTCTGTTAGCAGTGGGGTGAGAGAGCTTCTCCGAGGTAGACGACAAGTCATCGAAACTCATTAGATCTGTTGAGAACAGATGAGGGAGACAGAGAGAGACAAAGAAACAAGGGGAGAAAATTAAAGAGGAAATTATTTTTATGAGCAATATTTCATCCATGACTAAAGGAAACATTCACTGCTGACCTGACACTAATTTCATTTAATTCAATTTGAATGCAATCTAATTGCTGATAAGCAGCTTCAGCTGAGAGTATTAGCAAACAAAGCAGCAGGAAATACACGGTTTCAAATGCTCATACTTTTTTAAAGGTGGAATAACATGTTGTGTTCTCTGTGGTTATGTAAACACACCTTAATGCTCAGTAACTGTGAGCATGGGCTTCCAATACAGAAAGAGGGAAGCATCTTTGGACAGCAGGCTAAACCTAGCACCCTGTAAGCACCACTAAAGATTATTTCATCTACCGAAGAGCTGTGTTGTGGGAAGTTTGTTCATAAGAAAACAGCATTCCCTCACAAGCTGTTGCTCACAATGGCAGCCACTATAGAGAGCAAAAGAGTCAAACAAGGCAGAGATCTGTGGGCGAGATTCCTCTTTGATCCCTTAGCGCCTCTGTGAGCTCCACTAATCTCCATCTCTGTAGGTTGCATAAGGCCATATTCAAAGCGTTTGTGGTACCTTGGGAGTGCTGTCCATCATCAATGTTCAAAAGGTTTTAACGCTCGTGACTGGCTTCAATGACCATCAACTCTGCACACGCATAAAGCCTGTTTACAGCTGCTATCAACATGTGTCACGCAGCTGATCTTATCGCAAGCTGATCTCAGCCCCTCCTCCATATACAATCAAACAAGGTGATCATTTCAGCCTGCATGCGCTTTGTTCTATTTTAATCTAACTGAATTGAAGGGCCAATTAATTATGAATTGGTAGTAGACGGAGTTTCACAAAGTTTCAAATACTCAAATATATATATAAATATATAACTCAAATATGTAATTCTGGTGAACCAAATGACGATCGGACAGACCGCTTCAGCGTGGTTTGACTGATCCGATCACATATAATTAGAGCTGTCCACTTGCGATCCAGTCAGCCAGGATGCGCGTGAGATCAACATTCCTTTACTACTGATCAGGTGGGTTATAGCCTGCGTCATGTAGCCCGTCTGGAGAGGAAGAATTTCCTTTGCTCGCTGCAGGGTCAATAATGATTTCCTGCTCAATGCACTAAATGTGCCTCTAGTATGTGCTGATATTTAGGGTGTGCTGGTGCACTGGTTCTTTGGACGTATTATCAGAGTCAGCAATAAGAAGGTTAAGATCAATAACTTTCTAAATGCTAAGTGGCAAATGCTTAATTTGGAGCAGCACCACTGTCGGTCACTGAAAGCTGAATTTCTATTAAAGAGGAGCTTTACTGCTATGAACGTGACATAAAACTAAGAACTTGGGAAATTTGAGATTGTGGACAAAAATAAAGGCCACCATGAGAATTAACTTCAGGGACTGTTATGTAACAGCACTTTGCAGCTGCAACGAGGTAACGATTGAATCTTCGTGTTGTGTGGGTGGGTCTGTGACTGTCAGCAGGTCTTCTAGTGTGAAGTGTTTTAGCAGCTCTTTATCACCTTTGTGAGGCTTTTGTCACAAACTGACTGGGGATTCACAGCGAGGACATAAGCGCAGCAGAACGCTGCGCCGCGGTTTAGCGCCGTCCCCTGCCCGGTGTCAGTCCCCACCAGGTGCGTGACAGCAGCGTAATGGCAGCATAGCGAGCCATCCGTATTCACGCGAGAATCCTGAACGTACGCAAGACCCCCGCGATAAACAAACAGCTAACTTTGCTTCTCCGGCGTGGGAGAGATTATAAAAAGGATCTGTTGTTTCATAAATTATTGTGGTTTGTTCCACTTCAACAATTAGTCTTTTGTTGTTCATGTTGAGACCCTTTGATCGATTCACTGCTGACCTGGTGCCACCGGCTGTGACGTAATGTGGACGTGAGGCTAATAAAAAATAAAAATCAAAGATTTCTTTGTTTTTACCATCACTTAGGAGTGACATGTTAGACGTCATTTAGATTTGCCACAGTACTATGAGATGGACTGGATGCTGACAGGTTGCAGTTTAAGGCTGGATTCACACAGGATCAGTCCAGCAAACACTGAGGTCATTTCAGAGGTTGATCCAGATTCTTCTTCTCAGAGAGAAGAAGAAATAAATAAGTTAATAAAAAGTTATTTCCAGATTGTTTCGCAGTTTGTTCCGGTGTGTGTGTGCGCTTTCAGACATTAGTGTCTATGACTTCCTGTGAGATGAGATGTAATATCTCACACAAACAAAGCCACAAATGTGCGTGAAGATATGTTTGCATACTTAGACATTTATGTGCCAAACAGAGAATGATGGATAGATATTCTCCAGACACCACAACCCCAAATTTTCAATCTGGTGAACAATAAGATGCAACATTTTTATAATGAAGCATTCAGATGCAAACAAAGCCTAAAGCACTGACACAGGGCAGATCAGAAGACTGTTACTGTAGATAGAAATACAGATTTATTTCATCCTGAATGTTGTTCTTATTAGTATAACAGATCACTCTGCTGTTCAGGGTCGGCCATACTGTACATACCCATATCCGAGGACTTCTCCCCCCAGTCTGCAGACAGTGTCTTGGGTTTGCTGGGTAATGATGGCTCGAAGTCAGACTTTGGTCGTGTGGAAGGCACCTCTCCATTGTGCCTGCGCGTAAAAGGGAAAAATCATTGATTGGTGATGAGGTGATTTCATTTTTTTTGTTACTACAGTCATTACTGTCCACAGTAATGTCTCTGTAGACACTTTCCTGTCCTTTCAGTAAAATGCCATTTCATCCTGAGATTACCATCATGTGCATGTTTTGAATGGTTTAAAACACTGCGACAGACAGGCTGTGCGGATGCATAGATGCTCGACTTACTTGAGGATTGGCGAGGGAGCGAGAGGCTTGTCTGGCCTCTTCGGTGGGAGGATTCCTGGTCTGCCTTTCCCAGGAGGGGGGACTGGCTTCTTGGGCGGGACCACAGGCGCTGCAGGCTTGGATGGTTTGTGATCTGAGAGAGAGAGAAGGAGGACAGTTGAGACAAGAGTTTGGAAAAAGAAAGAGGGGCAGTCAACATGAACCATGAAGTCTCCAAGACAGGACTGAAATGAAATCTTTGTCATCTTCCTGTAATGGAATGTAAACTTTACAATTCCACAGTAAATTAGGTTAACTTCTTTAATAATAATGGTGCCTGCCGATAAAACTGAACTTTTAGCCAGTCCTGTTACCTTGTTTACCCTCTGATGACACGAGGTTCTGCCCACAGTATTTTTGCACAGTGATAACAACTGTCACAACCGATCATGCGGTTCATCATTTCTGTGAAACTAAATGTGACATAAAAGAGAAAGGGCAGTGTTCCTGCCTCTCTATACAAACAGACCTGCAGTCAGTGTTTGATTAAAGTAATGCATGCAGTGAAATCTGCTATAAAAATGCTGTTCATGGCTACAGAAACTCAGATTGGGATTATAGCATGTGACAGTCAATATTTCATTTTTAGTACTGTGTGCTCTAAATGCTCAATCCAATATGCATCTGAAACACAAGCTGAGTGTGTACTTGTTTAATAATGGAGGAGTTCAACAGGTTCAACAGAGACTCGGTTAAACTACATGTTTAGAGATATTTAAGGAAAGAAAGATGCAACTAGCAAATGCAGTCAGCTTGACAACCACAGAGTGACGTCGGGTTGTGTTTCTCAAAACTTTGATTCAGTTTGAAGACAGACTGACAGGGCATCCTTCTCCTTAACAAAAATGACCTGACAGCTCCACATCTGATGTGATTACATAACCAGATTAAAGTGACCTGAGGCGCCTGTCCTGTTGAAATGCTTCAACAGGAGAATTTCGCTTCATTTCAGACAGCTCTTCAGGCAGAGCTGCTGCCATCGCCTTGTTATTTCATTATTTGATTCTGTCCAAAGAAATGTTCCTGCGCTCTTATTTTGAAGCAGATCTGGTTGAAAAACATACATTTATTTATGTTTCATGTGTGTGACATATTCCACACATATAGACATTCAAACTGCAGTGAATGATGTAATGTTGTTGATATGATGTGTATGAACAGGCCAGCTGAAAACTGCACGCAGTGGAGGAAATTCTCGTTATATATAATTCTCGTTACAGTTCAGAGGTACTTGTACTCTACCTTCTTTAAACTGCAAATACTGTATGTTTTAATGCATTACTCTCATCCATTTATTATTTATCTGATAGCTAGAGTTGAAATGAAAATGAATGAAAATGATGTGATCATCTTAAAAAATACAGATTAAAGCTGTGACTTTCATGAATCAGGTTGGTGTTGCTGTAAAACTTTGTTTTTTGTTCTTTTGATCTTTCGTTAATCATCTTACGGCCTCTCAGATTTATCTTAGCAGCCTCTGAAAGACTGACACGAAAGCTGAAAACACTGAAACCAGTAAATGGCTGCTTACAGGACTTTAGTACTTTAATGTTTGATACCTTTAGTTCATTTTACAATCATATGTCTGTACTTACAGACAAATATTTATATTAATTTATTGGGACTTTTAGAATTCCACCACTGTGAAGGAAGACACCGGAGCAAACAACAGGAATAGTTTGGGAAAAAAAAAAAAATCTAATCAAAAATGTGTGGCCCAAAGGTGTGAGCGACCCGAGGGTGAAGCATCCTACCTCTGTCCTCTGGCCTGGTGGAATGAGGCTTCTTGTCCACACTGGGCACATCTGGCTTGAGAGCTGTAAAACGAAGCATGGCGCACAGAAAGTCAACACGTCTGTCTGTCTGTCTGACTCACTCAAGACTCAGCAGATAAATGACAAGGAAGATGCACTCATCCACAAGTACAATCACACACAGAAAACCACTGCTCTCTGATACACACACACACCGCCCACTGCAAGGTATTGAGAAACCATTTCTCGCACACTGATCCATTTTTTCATCTCAAACTTGCACATGCCAGACAAATACTGCATAAATATCTGCACTCACACACATGTGTGCTTGTTTGTGCAAAACATGATCGCACACAAAATAGAACTCACACAGGAAGTTGTGTACAGACACGCAGTCCCTGAACAGAGAAACACACAGAAACACACACACACCACACACTAGTAGAGGCATATGACTCCAAACTGTGCCACTTCCTGTGCAGACAGGAAGACAATGATGCAAGTGTGCATTTTGCAAACTGCAGCTCTTCTGAAGGCGCTGAAGTGAGGCAGCACTGCTTTTACAGTAACATTCAGACACCACAAAACTCTGCTGCATTTCATGTTTGGAAGACGAGTTTCTTTGGACACTTTCCAAGCATCGAGTTGAATTGTGACTCTGCGTTTTAGGGCTAGTGTCAGGAGAAACAAAACAGAAGGAAACCTCTGTGCGGCTAACCTCAGTATGTTTAAATGCACTTAAGTAATGTGATTACTGACAGTTTTCAATGGTAATCCAATTTCTGAAGCATCATGCAAACATGAAACACGTTTGGTTACTCCACGGCTGCTGAAAGGTTTTAATCTCGTCCACCTCCTCTACGGAAAACCTCAAACCCAAGGACAGAGCGCTCTAAGTGCATTTCACATTTGACATTCTTTTCTTTGAAGGCGTGTTAGTTATAACACGTTTCTGCATCAGACTAGAGGCAGTCAGACACAATCTAAAAGGGCATTGTTTAGTCAGTTAGTACCACAAACTTTTACATATTTTGTATCGGTTAATCCATTCATCTAGTTTCTGCAGCTGATCCAGGTCAAGGATGTATGTAGTATGTATGTAGTTAATAATCTCACTAAGAAGGAATAACTGCTATATGCTGCTGGCAAGTACTGAAAATCACGATATAATAAATCATTCTCACTCATATGGTCCATACTGTTCTTCCATCCTACTTTTGGCTGGTATGATCATGAAAAAGGTTTTAGATCTCACTCCCTGTGGGATTGAAAAGATCTTGGAAGTCCTAATTAGTATTACTGCTTCACTTACTTTCATTATCAATTCATCTGCCCAGCATTTTCTCTGCCCATTGATTAGCTGTGCCCATAAAATTATGAAAGATGTTGTTTCCCAAAGCCCAAGGTGACATCCTCAAATGTCATGTTTTGTCCACAACACAGATATTTAAGTTTACTGTCATAGAGGATGAAAGAAAAAAAATGAAGAGTTTGTGATGCAGCTCGGCTATGTAATTAAATATAGTTCATATTTAACAACCATCAAATCATGAACACTGCCAGGGTCTAAAACAGGTTTGTCCATCAGTGTTGAGCTGGTTTTCTGTTTGTTTTGGAGCATTCATGTAACACTTGTTTTTTTTAAGAACTTTTTATCCTTTTATAGTCTTTCTCTGTTTGAGATATTTCAAAATGAACCCATAGTATTAGCCCTCTATAACACAACATAACATTGAGTGAAGCACTTCATTATGCCTTGCCTGGAATCATCCCTGATGTTTCAGGGTGAGTGGAAGCACATGTTAATTGAGAGACATAATTACTGTGAAATGTGCTGAGACAGAAACAAGTAATTGAATAGTCCAACTACGGATGGTATCAGTGCACCTCTGCATACGTTAAGCGGTATACTGTAAATGTATTCAATGTTAAGTGAGCTTTCGCTGGTAAACCACTGCAAGTACCAACCTATCACACCTAGTACTGCGCTGATAGCATTTAATGAGGCAGATGGTGTCAAGTGTTTCTCACCTATGCTTTTTGATGGTGGGGGTGGCTTCTTCGGCTTCTGACAGGAAGAGAAAGGGGAAATAAAGTAGGTCAGCGACATAAAAGTGAATGATGGTTCATTAATACACTCAGAGTCCTGGAGCAGGAGGGAAAGAGAAGCAACAACAAATTAGATTTAGTCTAAACTAGGAAAATCTAATATTCAAGATTACCAGCTAGAACTTGTTTGGAAGCTTTCATGTTTGCAGAATTGTAAGGAAAAACTAGTTTAGTAATTTAATATAATAACACGACGATCCTGTTATATTGTGACGCCCAATGTTAGAATGTTTTCTTATTTGATGTGTGACTGTGTTTCGCTGTACCATGTAATCTATGACCTAGGACCTCATAATAGTGAGGAGCCTCCGTGTCTAGAACATTGCGTAGACAGGACACAACATGTTGACAGGTACTGATGAAGAATGAAGTGAGCCCCTAACAGGTGCTTACATCTGATGCAGCATAAACTTCCTATACAAGGAGTCGTAAGGACCATAGTCTTCATTCATTCTGCAGCATGTGGGAATAAATCCAAGCTGACATTAAAGGGTACTTGAACTTCAGATCTTGGCCTCATCTCTTCGTTGAATCTGCAGCTTCAGAAAACCATCATTACGCCCAGTTCTCATGTCTCAGTTCACTTTTTTAGCCGTTTGTGTTTGTTACGATGGAACTGAAAGTTGAGCTCCAGTTTAATCATCCAATAACTCAACCTCAACTTTAACATCCAAATGTCTTTACTATATATATATATATATATATATATATATATATATATATATATATATATATATATATATATATATATATATATATATATATATATATATATATATATATATATGTATATGTATATGTATATAAAATGCTACACATCAATACAATACAACATCCTGATCATCTTAGGTGATTACTAAGATATACTTGGAATAGCTACTAAATTAGCCTTCACTGTTTCTTTACAACTATCACTACTTTGCTACTGGAATCCAAACCGCAGACAGAACGAGTCAGTCCCCATGTTCAAATGTCCAGCTTCACAGCAGAAATAAACATGTTTACAGCCTGGTACAAAAAATAGTTTTGGTCTGGAATTTTTATACAATTCGTCTGCTCAACTGAAGGTTATCCGTAATTATGAAAGTTATTCATAATTAACAGCATGGCTGCTTTGATTGATAGATGAGTGCCTTTGCAGTGCTTGCTTGAGCACCCAGGCTTCATTGAATCCAATGCAAAGTTTGCGCCACAATTCAAGAATTAAAATGAATGTTTTTTTTTTTTGTAGGGACATTCCACCAGACAAGGATGGCAAACTGACAGGATGTGTCTGTACTCTAAGAGCACTCTGAAACTTAAAGAAAGTTCATTTCCAGTCAGTCTGCTGGATTTCCTGTTTTTAGTTTTTATAAAATCATTGACAAGGCTGTTTTTCAACAGTTGAACTTCATCGGTCCTAAACTAAAACTGTCCTAAAACTGATGTCTGATGTTTTCCAGTCAGTTCTTATTTCTATGTCCTATTTATGCCTCATCTTCATGACTTTTACGTTCCACTTTCAATTGTCTTCTTTTAGAAAGGTACCATCCAGATAAACTTGTCTTTCATTATGTAAGCATGTAAGCTTTTGTTGTATGCTGGGTTGGAGGGTAAGGGTGTGCGTGAGTGGGGTGAAACTACATTGAAAGTCTATTGCAAGGCTCTTAGGGCTCCGTATAGCATTAAAAACAGATACCGTTATTACTGTTAATAGCAAACACACTTGGAGCCTGGGTCTTACTGCAGTACTGCAGAACAGAAACTCTTAAGGGGTTCTTAAGTTAAGGGATCTACTGTGGAAAGTGGTGGGAGGAGAGGCACAGGACAGAGAATGTCATTAGAAATGTCCCGGGTAATGCAATTCTGCACCATGCAACACATATCTGCTCGGGTAGGCAGACGTTGGTGGGCGCTCCTTTCAGGTTCAAATTTTTTTTCAGCACTTAAACTGGTGAGAAACATTCTCATAGATCGGTCTTCGAAATCCCTTCACTTAGATACTACTACTACTACTACTACTAGTACTACAAGAATTTAGACTTCCTCACCTAACATCTCACTTTAAGCGCTTTATTATGACCATGACAACAATACCTTTGAGCCGGGACAAACGAGAATGCCGAAACTCACTCATCTCATATTCTCAACGCCATATATGGATGAAAACCCTTGCCACCATCATCTGTATTGTCAAAGTGTGACTATGCAGTGTGGTTAAGCAGCAGCAGCAGCAGCAGCAGGCATGCACAGTACGTCTGACAAAAGTCATGCCTGAAGCAACAACAATAGTAGACTTGACTGTTCATGGAAGTGTTGGTTAAATCTCATAGTGGACTGACTGGAAGCTTTTGTCACAACAAGTACAACCCAACACTTGAAGATCACACAGTAGATGGGAGTTTATTCGACTATGTGCTGCCTATAATGTAACCATAATAGATTTTGATGTTACAATTATAGTCTGAGGAAAACTCCCTGTTTCCTCATTACATAAATGACATTTTACTCATGTTCTATGCATGAAGTCACACGAGCACACAGCAGTTAATAGTCATAGCAGTAAATCGCAGCATCCCTGTTGCTGACGTCCATTAAATAAACAAGCCATCTATAATCCAATCATATTACAGAATGTAACCCAGCGTGGTCTCTCTGACACACCCATTATATCACATTCACAAGAACAGGCTTCCTTTATAATTAAATGTCACCATGCCAGAAGGCAAATCTCTTACACTCTTACACAATCACACCTATATTAAAAAGACTTTCAATTATTTCTCATCAGCATTAGAAAAATGTTTCGGCTGTGGAGCGCCTCACAGCTTGAATCACCGAATCACCATGGGTTATATGGAAACATGATTACATCTCTGCATTAAACAGCGTTAAGTAAGAGCGAGAGGGGTGAATGGCAATGAAGATAGATATGTGGGTATCTGAGGGTGTGTGCACATAATGGGCCTCGTTTCAGTCCCTGAATATCTGATCTCTGTTTAAAAACCTCTTTACAAAGTCACGTGGATGTCGGTTCATCATGCTCTCTGTGGTTAAACATGTGCCTGAGGTATAACAGGAGGGCCTGTGGTTTATGGATTAAGTTTTATTCAGCAACCTGCATGAATCTGTGAAATCACACACACATACTGTACTGCTGATGTTCAGACATTAGAAGGCTTAGCTGTTGCACTGCTGTTAATAAGAAGCATGTTGCATTCAGTGACATTATCTCATCCTAAAGGTTCTTGGAAGAAACAGACAGAACAATTAACAGTGTTGTAATGAAGAAGGGAATGAATTCAGCTTCTGAATGAGTGGATAAGGAAGAGCAGATAATGCTAATGCGAGTAACAGAGAAGGAATGGTCCTGGATTTACTGAGAGTAGGGGGTGTCTTATATCTGAACAGTAACCTTGTGATGGCGCCTGAACTGCAGCGACTGAACAGGACATTGGTGGCGATAAGCTGTAGCCGCAGAATGCGTACAGGTCATGCAATTAAAAGAAATGCAAGCGATGGTGACAGGCGCCGGTAGCTTACCTCTTCTGACTCCTGCTTAGGTGATGATTTCAGTGACCCTCTCGATGTGGGAGTCTGAAACATGGGCATGCACACAGAGTATAGACATCATCATCTGTGAAAATCACTGTTTGAGGACACATGGAGGGTCCTTTAGATGAACACAGAGAACAGGAAGGATCATAAATCTGTTCTCCTTCATACAGAACTGACACCCAGAGAGCTCTTACACAGTTCTCTGACAAACTAATTAACAGAGCCTGTTTCAAATGCTGGTTCACCAGTCATTAGATGTGCCTGCAAGGGAGTTTCTCAGAAAAGGTCTTCACACCAAAAGTCATCTAACTGATTATGGAGAGGCCTTATTATCCACGAGGGAAAGCCTTCATAAGAGATTCAGAGAGGATTTGTGCATTTGAAAAAGTTAAGCTGTTTACTGCTCCATAATATTCATTAGATGATGTACACTACAGCAGGCCATGTGTCTGAGTGGAGACGTAATGAGCAGTGTGAGGGCTGGATTCAGCTTAATAAAACGTTTCATTCTATTTTACGTGTTTTGTTCAGCATCTTTAATATCTTCAGACAGATTCTTTTAATTGAAACAGTAAAAAACAAATGTTGACATTTCAAACACCTGCAAGACCGTTTTGATCTCGTCTTGGTCTCCGTTCTCAGAGGAACAATCTACCAAATAACATTGTAAGACATGCGTAAAAATGCAGTCGACTTAAATTAAAAAACAATAAAGTATGTGGGAATGTTCACTTTCATTTCCTCTGTTCCTCTGCGAGCTTTTCATACCAGTGCAGAGCTGAGGCATCACAGGCACAACACCCACAGCGACCACATAACATTTCCAGATGCACAGAATATTCAGATATCTCATCCACACATGGGTACAGTTTGTCTGATTTGCCTTTACATTACATCTATTCATGCTCCCTCCAATCATGTAGTTCCCTGCTTCACTTTACTGCATACTGCAATCTGATTGGCTTCCAGTAGGCGGCTATCATGGCGTCCACTAGTTGTGAGGTCACAAATCGTGTGACAGTGCGTCAACGCGTTGAACTGACAGTTTATCGAAGTTGCCCCTCCATCACCAGGTGAAGGTGAAAACAGTGTCAAACTCTGCATGTATCAATCATGCTGCAGTCATGCTGGTTTTGAATTACCTTACACCTTACATTCATATTCCATACTGAATCATAATTTACCATATCGTACTCTATTACAAGGATGTCAAAGATCTGGCCCGCAGACCCCTCAAGGTCACTATACTGTTGTTCAGTTTCAAAATGCACTCACTGGGCATTTTAGGTACACCTATGTACACAATGTGAAGAAGTTCATAGTCTTCAGTTTTTATTGACACTATAAAGGTCAAAATGATTAACCACTTATGGAAAAAACGGCCTCACCTCTTTCTCTGCCTCAGACAGAATAGTGACAAAGTTATCAGGGAAGACGCCTTCTTTCCCCCCGATCTCCCCTCGCCACCAGCCAGGCTCTCCAGTGTCCTGTAAGAAAATAAAAGAATAAATAAAACTTTTTAAAAAAGGGTGAATGGTGAACACTCTTTCTGTCTTTTCTTTCTGGTGCAGCACGAAGCAGATTCAGAAGAAAAGAAATAAAACTTCCTTATTTTAAGTCTCTCTACTTCATCAGGGAGGAAGGAAGGTGTAAAAATGTCTCTGAAGATTAAAAAAAAGATATATAATAACAAAAACAACACGTCTGAGCATTTTACAAGCACTTCTCCACTGTGGCCACTAGATGGTGGTAGATTTCTAAAATAGTCTTGGCATGGTTACTTGTCACCAGTCTCGTGGTGTGAATCCCCTGAGTCAGAGTCAGAGTCATCATACCTCGACAGCATGTCAGAGGCAGCTGAGCTGAGCCAGGATCTGTGTGTGCTGGCTGGTTTCTTCCTTTCAGACCCACTGTGACAAGTGAGTACCTGGGACGACTAGATGGGGCTTTCCAAAAACACAGGGGTGTAGCAGGAAGATGCCAAACTACTGACGTCGAGTTATTTTATAGGACGAACCATAATGTCACATGAGATAACTAAAGTGTGAGATGCCGAGCGAGTGACAGATTAATGAGTGTCGAGGAATCTGAAGTGAGGAAGTAATGGAAGTAATAAAGTGTCATTCAGTAACTGTACTTACGGTCACACAATTTGGAAATGAAAAAAAGAGACAGTGAAATCTTCCCTTGCAGACCGGCATGCTGACAGGGACCAGAGCTGGTGTCGTACTAGAACCAGAGCTGAGCAAGCGATGTAACTCGAAAGCCACTATGGACATAATGGCAGAGGCGAAAAACTGAAGATGATGTTAACTGAGGGACGTAAGAAAAGGATGGGGAGAGTGACGAGGCAAGATGCTACTGGACAAGAGCAGATCTGGGACCGACATGTTGTCATTGGTGAGTGCTTTGTGAAAGAAAAGGCTGGAAGACAGACGCCGAGCATTTTAAACTTGTTCTATTTTAGAACAATTCTTCTTATGATGATCAGAGTGAACTGTAAGTTTGTTCTGTTGGTTTTCAAATGAAACAGGGTAGACTCCACAAATAGGTCTGCTGTGAACCCTGAAGTCCTGTTTGGAAAAGCCATACCAACTACATCTCTCCATTTAGAGAGGCGATATCAGCTTACAGACTACTGATTTTAGACGCTGATAGGTACCTTTACTTAATCACAGACACAAAGGCGAGGAAATACTTCTTATCGAGGCACAGATTGATTTTTTTTAAGCCCTAATAGTGTTCCATTTGCTGACGGGACTCTTGTGTTGAATCTAATGACTGGTCATGGCAGGTCATGAGGTCAGTGCGGACATGAAAACGTTAAAGAAAAGTTTTGATTGTTCTGACACCATTTCCCCCAGAGACAGAATTCAGTTTCTCTTCTTCTTAGTATTTTGCAATGGAGTGGACAGAAATGCTGCAAATGAACTCCAATGCTAAAACAACACGATGAAAAGATATCGGGCTACGGTTCTTAAATGAAGCAAGATTCTGCCTCCATGCACTGCAAGTTGCCACTACGTTTTATCCAGTTAGAACACTGGAAGCAGAGAGTAAATGGATGCTAAGTGAGAGGCTAATTCGTTCAATCTGGTGTAGGAGTGATTCATGATGTCGAACAAAAGAAGAGCACTCTGAAGAATCTGTCCCATTTGAGTTCAGAAGAGGCTTTAAATCAGTTCTGCAGTTGTGAGCGAGCACACGGAGACACGTGAGACAACTGATCGAGCAGGTTAGTTCAGATTATACGGCTCAGTGCATTTCTTCCTGTTTATTAGGTTGAGATTCACTGCTGACACCTAAGAGTTCACTGAACCATTGCACTCTCCATAAATAAGCCGTTTTATCATTTAATTCCACAACTTTGAAGGACGAGGTGGCGAAAACGTACCTTGCTCAGGATGTGGATGATGTCGCCCTCCTTTAAGCTCAGCTCGTCCTCGTTCGTAGCCTCAAAAGTGAACGTGACCTTACAGTACTCTTTTGCTGAGGAAACACAAATAATGGGGTCTTAACAAGGAAGCAAACCAGACGTGTATTCATGTAACCACACAGACAAACACAAATGTCTCAAAGCAACATTGTGCAACTTTTCGACCCTAAAATTTTAAAAGATGCTGTTGCTGCATTCGCATGTTATCAGGTGAATAGTGTCCGTCATTCTCACTAGGCCTGTTTCTGCACTCTGTAACTTGATCTTCACACCATTTTATGTAGAAAATGTTTTGGGGTTTCCTTCTGATGTCTTCCAGCTGCTCTGCATCAACTCTCAGAGTTTCCTGATAGACAGTAAAATGAACTGTTGCAAACTGTAGCTGCTGTTAGCTAATGTTAGCTAGCCTGCCAGTTTTTTAGCCAGGGAATGTCACATTACACGGCTAAATTCCAGTGGAATTGATGCATTCCACCAGGCCACAGCTGCTGGAGCTAACCGACGGCCGTTCTAGTCAATGTCAGTTTAGAAGCAAGAGAAAAAGGTCAAATCTAAGCAAGTTCATGAAGTCTGGCAGGCAAAATACCAGTGGGGCCTGAAGTCGCATAGAGAACGGACCAAAACAGAGCCACGACTGTGACTTGCCTGGTGGAGTTTTGCCATTAGTCTCTGAAACACAGGTGTCTTGGACCACAGGAAAGAGTTGGTTTTCAGGTTCAGGACCTGGGGTATTGCTAACAGAAGAACTGCTGTCGTGCCACAACTGGAGCTGGGCAAGGTTACAATGTAATTCAGAAGCCTATATGAACAGAGGTGATTAGACTGAAGAGGACGTTGTTTGGAGGAAGCTAAGGAGAGACGAGTGATCGAGCTACAAGCTGTCGGAAAAGAGTAAATCTGGGACTGACTTTTAGTCGCTGGTGAGAGCTTGGTGAAATAAAAGGCTGAAAGACAGACGCCGAGCTGGGCTGTTGGACTAGTAATATTAGCCGGGTGCCATATCTGCTGTTGTTGACGTTGCTTGAAATTTGGCTATTAGCAAAGTTATCGGTTCGCTACTTTTTGACCATGAATAATATAATCAGAACAAACACACGTGTACAGCTGTGCATATTTACCACAGTGAGATCTCAGTGTGAAACTGGACGCAACAAAGCAGAAAAACACACAATTTCCACACAATGTTGCTTTAAGACAGTCGACATATTTCTCAGGACTGTAAAGATTCTGTCTTATCTCACAAACGTAGAGACAACACATGGTGTACAATCAATACAAAAAAAAACATTAAAATTACCAAGTGATATTTCATCATATCCAAACTAAACAGAGAACCAAATCACAGATGCAAACCATGCTAACAAGGCTAACTTTAGAAGTAAATGTCTCACACAGACAATCTGGTGACATTAAAGGCACTCTCCACGTCAAAGCATCCCTCTTCATTTTTATGCAGTCCTTTTACGGTGTTTTACCTTTGGATTTGCTGTCTCCGTCTGCTCTCTGCGAGTCTGTCATGTTGGGATGGACGGGCTTTGCGGCAGATGGTAATGATGGGATTGGCTAAAATGAAGCAAACCATACAGATGGAAATGATTTATCGTACATGAGTGGATATGTGGCTTCGTGTTTGTGTCTGAACCGAATGAGAGGAACTCTCTGCCATTAAGTATAAATGTTTATGAATGATGCCGTTAATTATGGGGTTAGCAGGTCAGCCTTGTAAAGAAAGAATACTGAAAGAAAGCAATGGAAACAGAAAGTTTGTTATCTTTTCTGCTTTACAACTGTCTGATGTTACAAGTTGGAGGTGACGATTAGTGAGTCACAAACGGGAATAAATTTATAGCATTTGGCTTGAGCAGCTGGAAGTACCAGACAGGCGTATAACAGAACATTAAAAACAAACACAAAGACTGCAGACAGAAGGCAGAGCAGTAAGTGGATTATGTGGCTAAAATGGGGATATCCTGCGAAGGGGGGAGAAGATGTGAAAGCATGCGACATGAGGAGAGTGAAGGAAGCAGTGTTAGTGGTGAGAGAGTGAGAGGGCTGGTGTGAAAAGGAGAGAGTGAGAGTGAGAGAGGAAGGAAAAGAGAGGACAGTTTTAGAAAACTATTAAAGTTACTGTTATTCATTTACTGTTGCACCTGTCCTGCCACTGACCTGAGTACAGATGTCAATGTCAATTTTAGAAGAGTGAATCAGTTTGAAGACATTTCCTGCTTGAATGTAATGCTGTGCTGATGACAGCACAACATGTGTATTCACAACAAACACAAGCTTTGCATGTATCTGGGTTTGTTGTTTCAGGGTACAGGGTAAATCTGTCAGGCTGACAGGAAATAGCATCATACAGATGTATTTGCAATATTTTACAGAGGATGACGGGGGTTTTTACTTAGCCTGCCGCAAATGAATATTTTATATTTACTAAAACTACAGGCGTAAATAAGTACGGCTGACACTCATCTGATTTGCATAAACACAAGGTCCTGACCTGAGGTCAGACTGGCATGTGTTGTATTCTTGCCAAGAGAAATGCTGTGAGGAATGAGTTATGAGATTAAAAAAAAAGAATATAAAAAAGAATTTTTGGCTGCTGATTGGATGTTTCACCAGTTTCAGGGCAGGAGACCACAGACGGGAAACACAAGAGTGAAGTCATGTGACAGTGTTTTGAAGTGTGTTCTGAACAGTGACATTAAAGCGAAGGGGGGACACACACGATGGGGATAACAGAGTGCATTTTCAGACAATCACTCCTGGTTGTACACATGGAAAGAGACAGGAATAGCTGTGCAATAAGTGAACAAAAAAGCCAGAGAGCACTTCACTTCATGAAGTGGATGTGAGTGTCAGACTGTCGAGTTTGGGAAACTTAGAAGTTGAAGAGAGAGAGAGAGAGAGAGAGAGAGAGAGAGAGAGAGAGAGAGAGAGAGAGAGAGAGAGAGAGAGAGAGTGAGTGAGTGAGTGAGTGAGTGAGTGAGTGAGTGAGTGAGAGTGAGAGTGAGAGAGAGAGAGAGAGAGAGAGAGAGAGAGAGAGAGAGAGAGAGAGAGAGAGAGAATCCTGAAGCTGTTTAACCTTCCAATAACCTGACAGACTATACTGGCCCTTTAAGACGTCAGAGGTTTTCTGTTTTAACAAGCAAAGAATTAGCATATGGAGTCGTAATCTCAAATAATTTAACTGGTTTGGTAACTTCACCATTCAGATATTCTAAAAATGTATCTTTAATGTTGTTTTATGTCACATTGTGCAGTGTTTTGCAGTGTTATGCAATGCAACAATGAACCACAGGCATTGACATTTGTTTCTTTCACTGAAGTTGCTAATACTTTTTGTCACATGTGTACATATAAAAACAGAACATTTCTTGTTCTGCGGGGTTTGCGTCACACTTACTCTCTCCTTCCTTTCCTCTGTTTCGGGACTCGGCAGTCGAACCTTTAGTTTGACCGACCCTTCTCTGAAAATGTCTCCGAAGCCGACGCCTCGAATCTTCTTGTGCGGCCCAATTACTCCGTTCCCTGAGGCGGGTTGAGGCGATGTGGGGGCGGCGGTGCTTTCCATTCCACTTCCATCTGGAGAGGAGATACAACAGTGTGAGTTCAACCACATGTATCTCATCTTACTGCTGCAATCCTGCATAGGACAGAATACGTCATTTATCTTGGCAGAAATGCGTTTTACTCCACAATCAGCCACCACGAGGTGCTAAAAGTCTGTCAGAAGAACAGACAAGGTCATACAATGTCAAACTCAAGTTGTGGATTCTCGAATACACACACACACACACACACACACACACACACACACACACACACACACACACACACACACACACACACACACACACACACACACACACACACACACACACACACACACACACACACACACACAAACATCAATCATTTAAGTAGCAGGTAAACGTTCAGAAACATCCAGCTGCACAGCAAGCTTCTTGTTCAGGCTTGTTTCAGTTGAGCTGCAATCACTCCTGAACAGCTCTATTACTACACAAACAATGAATTAATGGCCATAATGCTAAAAATGTACTGCATAAATACTTCTTTATCTATTCTTTAGTCTAAAGGAGATAGAAGACAAAGTTGACACCACGCAGAGCTCTTCACTGAACTGCAGCACGTGCTTTAACCTTTTTAACAAAACATAAAATTCCATTACACCGTCTCCACTGTGTTTCCAGTTTAGCTGCACCTTTGTGGTTTTGAGGCTCTGCTTGTTTGCCACTTCTCTCTTACCGGGTTCGTCCGCTACCGTGTCATTGGACTCTCCGTCCTCGCCGGCGGCGTCCAGCTCTTTGACGAAGTTAGAGGGAAACAGTCCGGACTTGCCGTTCAAGCTGCCGCTCCACCAGCCCTCTTCCACCTGCACAGAGGAGATAGGACATTGAAATGAGATCTGTTTTCTGTATTTTCTGATGGCTATGATGTGTAGCTCAGAGATTAAACATTCTAAATAAAAATGTTTTATGTCTGTTATAATTAGTGTAATTAACATGCCCGTTTTAATACTGTAAAACACTAATATGTTTATTGTTCCAAGGCTGTCACACACACTTCCCTTTAAACAAACTTATAATTAGCACTTTTTGCTAACGGCTGCATAGTTTTTTTCTCTAACTTGCTCTGACCTGCCAACACCACAAATAAGCACTTAACAGTTGTTGTGTCTTCACTGCTTAAATACATTAAGTGGTTGTAATATTACACCTCCACCAGCATGTCTCAAATTACACACCGAGAGCCGAAGCCCGGCATTTATCCTAAACACGGGAAAGGTCAGCAATTAAAAAGGCGCAGGCTGAAAAGAAAACACGAGGTGCACTTAAAGGTTGGACATGTTTGCAGGCTTATAGAGTACCTCTTCGTTGATGTCGATGATGTCTCCGACCTTCAGCTCCAGCTCATCTTCGTTCAGCGGCTGATAGTCAAACTGAACCTTGCACCGTCTCCTCTTGGGCTCTGGGAAAATGGCGTGAGACACAAACAACAGTTAACTTAACCAACCTGCTGTGTGGCACATGGGTGCTTTAACCAAATGTGGAAGAGCGCAGCCATGTGTGGACGGGCGTGTCTTTTAATTCTATTCTAGAATGCTGGGGGGACGGACTAAGACGGCAAGCAAGGTGTAAATCCAGGAGGTGGGCGGCTGTGTGTGAACCCCGGGCACTCCCCGTAAGGAGCTCTGCGACTGTTCCGCAAGGTGATCTTGTGGCAGGCGGCAGACAACGCCCTGCTGAACAAGCAGAGCTGCACAGAGAATAGAGCAACCAGAGGAGGATCAGTGTTAATGTAAAGGTGCAAACACAAAATACTGGCCAGGAGCGTCTTTTCAAAACTGCAAAGCAAACCTTCTGTTTGCAGAAGACAGTGGCAGAGCCTGTGTCGTGCCAGAACCAGAGCTGGGCAACTGGGCAATGTAAGTGAGCTCAGCAGCCTCTATGGACATAATGGTAGATGTGAAAAGACAGAAGGTGAAGTAGACAGAGAAAAAAAAGAGAGAGTGAACGACAAGAGTACATCTGGGACTGACTTTTAATCTTTGGTGAGAAACAGGTGCTGAGCTTGGCTTTTTTGCTGGCTGCTATGTCTTGTGTTGTTGCACCTATTACTGAAGTCTGGCTGTTAACAAAGTTGTTGACTCACTAGTTTTTGATCAGAACTAACACAAACACAACACATACACATGTACACTGTTTATCACAGTGATATTACACTCTGAAACTGCGCACGCTCAATCACAAAAATACCAATTTCTATGTGATGTTGTTCAATAGAGCTGACATTTCACAGGTAGGTAAACTGTCCGAGTGTGAGAGACAAGAGGTGCATACACAGCATCTCAGAGGCTGCTCCACAAAACATCAGCGTTATCTAGAGTACAAGTTTAACATCTTAGCTTGCTATTTCATCAAAGGAACGGCCCTCACGTGAAGCTTTTGTCAGGTTTATATCTGCTCGAATATAACACACACATCTCTGCAGATTAATTAAGGCAGACTAAAGTCAAGAGGCAGCACTTCTCGTGCTTATTAACATCATGTTGCGTGACTTGTCAGCAGTTTGCAGAGAGCAGACGGTGCAGAGACGGTACAGACAGCTGCTACTGGAGGAAACACAGGAAACACACGGAGCATCGCAGGCTTTGATGTTCTATTCTAGTTCTTACTGTAAAACAGATTTAACAGTAATGTATGAGAACCTCAGACTGATGCTGATGAGCTTTCACTGGCCATATCGTCCTATCATCCTGTGTATCATTTAAAGTCTGCAGGGTTTAACAGTGCAGTTATGTTTACAGCTCAACACTTGGGATTCCTCAACAGACATACCATTGTGTGAATAGATACACAGTAACAGTATCTAGGCGGGAGAAAATAAAGATAAGACTGCGCTCATGATAGGATCTTCAAGCAAGACTGGACACGGCACAGGTATGCAACACGCGGACGTGTCCGCGTGAGAGGACACATGAGCTCAAACACAGCGGAGGCATGATGTGAAATATTATTCACAAAGAAGTGTTAGCTTTGTTTTAACCTGCCCTGAGCCACAGGAATGGATTCTCTGAGAGATTGTGTAAGTAAGCGGCAGAAATGTAAAGACGGTGTGACTACACCAAAGCCTTCATATCTTCATATCCACTGTAGACAGCAGAAACCGGTTAGAGTGTACACAAACTCTACTGGTTCCTAAAATGACCTGGCATGCTGGTAGTTACGATAGAATAGTTCAATCTGTCAGACGTCTTCACTCCGTTAAAGATGATAATGGTTTGTTTTTCTCATAGTCTTGAAATATGTATTCCCAGGAAGGGATCACATTGGCAGCAGGTTCAGCCGGATGTTCAAGATGTTCCACACACTCCAGCAAGCCTAATATGTTTTGAAGAGGCGAGTTAAAAAAAAAAAAAAAAAAACTACCATAGAGACCAAACAGTTTTTTGTACCAGGCTGTAAACATGTTTATTTCTGCTGTGAAGTTGGACATTTTAATACAGCTGCTTATGGGGGTTCTGCAGCCTGCCTCAAGCAGCTGCTCAAGGAATTACACTTTTTAGCACTTCCACATTGGCTTCATTTCCCAGCACCGGAGGCTACCACTGGAATGTAGACAGATTGGTGAATCTGGAGCTTTACCTTCGGGCTCAGCTGCGTCTTGCGGAGGGTCCAGTACAAAGTCTGCATTACTGTGATGATGTACCAATCCAGCTGCCCATCACACGCTGCATTCCACCATCACTCATGAATAAGATGCTGAGGTATTTAGCCCAAACACACAAACGAACTACAGTGACTTACTCTTTGCAGTTGCTGGTGGCTGAGGCTGGAAGCCACCGGTTGGGATGCCGATGGTGCTCATCCTCTGAACCAGGTTGGCAACGTTCCCCGCGCTCTTCTCTCTCTTTTGAGGCTGGGAAGTCTCCTCTTTTGGCTCGGCCTTTGTTTCCTTGACCTCTTTGGATTCCTTCTTTAATTCCTAAAAAACACCAGACACACAGCAATAAATAGGAAGAATAGTTTGTACATACAGATGTAGTGAATGCTGCTACTGCGCAGACAAGAAAAGACAGCTCAACAGAAGTGAGCATATACACACAAAACCAAGTAATCTTCAAAGATGGAGCACAGCCTTAAAATAATCATTTAGAATACAAACATTCATCCACATGTGTAGCAGACATGAGTTAATGGCTTTCTAAATGTCATGTTCTCAGCAGGGGTGACTCATTTCCTGACCACTGACCATAACGCTAATGTCCTAACCCAAACCTTAAACCCCAAATAACCCCATTAAAAGAAGTGAGGATACACACCAGAGCTCCAGAGTGCGACCAAAAGAGTGGGATTAATAATTTTCCAAGGTCGCACTGATGCACCGGACGCTGCTCAGGTGAAAACATAAATTTATTTCACAAGCGCATCATCTCTGCATTCTCCTGTGACCAACTCACACTCATGGTAGAATCATATCGTGGTCTAAACCAGTAAGAGACAGAGCTCGGGCAGGTCTTTGCCTCTGATTGGCTGAGCTGCTGTTCACTGCTCTAAGTTGTGTTTAAAAATTGCGAGTGACCCGAGCACCAGAGTAGCCCAGCTGAAACGGAAAAAGAAAATAAACACAGTGCAACGAGGGAAAATGAAGAGAGTAGAAACACTGAAAGTTTTTTCATTAAGAAAACTAAGCCTACAACCAGCCCTACTACTGTCACTGCATCCATCCCCACTACTGAGAGTCAAGAGCCAAGACACGGAGCCCTCGGTCCCTGGTAAGATGCCAAGTCCCGGCCCTTCAGCGACAGCATCAGACTCGGAACCAGAGGAGACAACAGAGTTTGAGACAGAGCCCGGCCCTGGGACTCAACTGATTAAACGTAAAACGTTGCTAAATGTTTTAGTTTGAAATGTTCATTTTCAGCTCAGTGAAGCACTTTGAACACTTTACTTCTCTTTATATAATTGTACTTCAAACAAGACATTTCTCTTTATTTCTCACTTTATTCTTGTTTTCTTATTCTTATTGATTAAAAAGTTCCCTTATGGTGGTAAATGGTGTGTGTGTGTCTGGATGTGGTCAGAGAAACATTTAACCACATTAGTGACAAACGCAATGCATGCGCTCAGCATGCAGAGAGGAGAAGCGGGTCGGATGGAGAGTGGACATGTGAAACAAGGTGCATCAGTTTCATATAAAAGTAAGTGAGGTGTGTGTGACCATGTGCATTCCACTGAGCTGAAGAGACACAAAGTGAGCCATAACTATGGCAACCTGCGTCAGCGCTCAATGCAGCATTGTGCTAGTTTCGGCCCACTCATGCTAAATGTAGCTACAGCTAATGATCCCGGACACGTCACGAGTCAGGCTGTAAAACAGCTGCCACATTCTCCCAGCCTGGGGAACTCCCTGACAACGGGCACAAAGTCCACATCGCACCTTCACTAAACAGTGACAGGAATACACAGAGGAGGGGGCCACTCATGCTGGGCAGGGTCCTAAAGAAGCTGAAGTCTATCTCAGCATGCTCCAGGGAAGAGGTGGGGTACACATTGGAGCAATCACCTAAACACATCCAGGCCACATTTAGGCCACCTATAGGTTTCCCAGCTAACCTAATCTGCATGTTTTGGGGCTTCAGGAAGAAAATGAAGCACCCAAAAGGTGTCCAATCGATTTTGTCTGGTACACCCAAACTGAAAGTCTTCTTCTTGCACTAGTCAAAGTCACTAATGACTTTCTGTTTGCTATTGACCTCATGGCTATTTTAATCAGTTACCAGTGGTTCAACTCACAGAACATTACCAGCAGGTACCATCATCCACTGCGGAACATTTAGGTTTTAAATCTTGAAATGTTTGATTCCTTTTCTATGAAACAAATGGAAACTAAAGCGAGGAGTCCCAAACTGTATTTTCACTCAACTGAGTGTGTGATGTCTGGGGGGAAAAAAAGGGCACACCAGAAATTATTTTTTATTCCATCTTTTTCGTTAGCGACTTAGTGGTCTAGCTTTTTCAAAGCATGCGTGTCATATGACACTTTTCCTTTTTTAAAAAAGGAGGCAAGCGTTACTAACTAATCACCACAGGTGTTGAAATTTGCACATTCTGAGATGTTTTGCAATGCGGACGTGGAAGATTCTGAAGCGATGCAGTCACAGCACATAATCAGATGAACACATATTGTTGTTTTTTCACAATCGGCCGGGCAATAATGTCGCAAAATTACATTGTTATGTCACACAAACGTTTGGCTAATGTTACTTTGAAATGTTGGGAGGTGTGATGGAGGGCGGCAGAGGTCAACAGCAAGTGACAGGTTTTTGTTTGGGTTCCATGACAGTCCTCATGAGGGAGATCAGTACTTAGTGGATTTTAGTGGCTGCTTAATGAGACGCTCATCTTTAAAATCATATATATTTTTAACATTTCCATTTCCAGTCGTTTCAAGATTCATTCCCTGCATTCTTTAGACACACACCTGAAAAGGTGGCCAAGCCTTTTGCTGATTCCAGACCTAAAAAACAGGCGCACAGAGTTAGCACCCAATAATTAATGATCAGGATAAACTAGCTATGAAATGATTATTACACAAATACACCGACAAATGAGACGGATTGCAGCTTTCACCTCTTAAAAATAACCAATGACCCACTCCACAGTCCATTTCCTGGTTCACTAATGCTGAATTTGCAATTCCACTGGAGAGGAAGTTTAGCTGTGTGTGTGTGTGTGTGTGTGTGTGTGTGTATACCAGGCACTGAGACAGAGATAAGAGCAAAGGCAACAGACCAAAGAGTAACACACAATCCGCTACAGAGGTCAAGACGGATGCTTAAAGTTAACAGTTTCCATTCCACTCTGTGTGTGTGTGACACTGCTGAAGAGTGAGAAAAAGCCTGTGCTGAGAAAAGCTGAAAAAGTGACACACACTTTAGCACATATACAAAAACACACACACACACACCCCTAAACACTTGCAAGCTGTTTTTCCGTTCGCTGGGTGTTCACAAGATTTCGCGTAAATTGACAGTGTGAAATGTGCGTGTCGTCTTCCAGCTGTCAGCTAACAGACAGAGCTTTCTCTCGTTTCCATTTTCTTTTCTTATGGTTACATACATGATAACATGATGACTAGGGATGTAACGATTTGCACTGTTTGACAGAAAATATGAATCACGAATGCGAGAGAAGTGGGATATGTTCTTTTTCTTTACTTACGTCACTATGTAGGTACAGGGCACAGACATGGTGACAGTAGGCAACAACTTTGAAATAGAGGATGCACCGAGCGGTTTTAAATCACCTGTGTGGTGGCATTTTGGATTCCCTATATACACAAATACAACTGGTGAGAAATGGACAGACAAAACCAAAACAGCATGGAAATATTGCAAGAGAGTCCTAACATATAGCGGCAACACAAGCAACATGCAGCAGCATATTAGCCGACACCACAGTGAGAAGCAAAGTAACGTTACGCCACCTCGTATAAGTGTATAAGAGGACACAAACTGTTTTACAGAGTTTCTGCAAAGAAAGCACCTCTTTGTTTTTCCCCCTATGAATAAAAGATAATTTGACTTGGTCATAATTTGTCTGTAGCTGAATTTGATTTTTAAAAAAAAATCATGAGAAAATCTTATCATGAACACAAAAATCATGAACCATATCAAGTCGTGAGTTGCGTGTATCGTCACATCCCTAATGATAGCATAAGAAGAGCTGAGAGTCTTATCGATCTTTAGATAGGTATTCTCTCACTGTGTGGACTGGAACATCTCCATGTGTACGAGTACCAGCCTAGTTATCTCCATGAGCGGATCCACCAGGAGGCACTTATCCTGTAATGGTTTCATCTAATGAAAATTTACTTCCATCACCAACATGGGATGTGAATAAAGGGAGGAGAGGGCACCACGAGGAAGGCATGGAGCCCTCGAATATTGAAGCTCGACATTTATTGGGTACAGCTGGAGTGGTAAATCTGTCGGGCCACGCGCTGAATGGATTTTGGTGAAGGGGCAAAAAGATTGCATCTACCTTACACGCAACACCCCACCCTCTCAGACCTCATCCGCAAAGCTAACACACAATATAGCACATGCACAATATTTCGCAGCATGCCGTTCAGACGGGGGTCCAACAACTAACTCGCTGATGGATGTAACTCACTCTCTAAAACATCTGTGATAATTGCATTGCCTAGCAATGTAGCGTGAGGGTATATATGTGCGTGTGTGTGTGTGCTGTGAAGTTTATATCGTCTATATAGTTTATAGTATGTGCTTTAATCATGCTTTATTCTGCTGTTAAAGTGGCACGTTATTTAAAGCTCTGCTGTGATTTAGAGCCCCATTTGCAGAAAATGACACAAATTAAGTATAATATGGATAACTGTGCTTTCATTAGTCTATAATGACTGAAAATAAGAGTCATTCTGTTTGTGTTCCCTTGAAATGAGTAAATCTACAGATGCCACGGCAGAGTCCAGCAAGTTTCTACAGTAGCCCAGAACAAACAAACTAAACAGCAGCTCTTTTCTCCTTCACGCTTCCTTCACGCTAGGAAGAAGAGGGTGAAATGAGAGGCTTGTAATCCGTCACTGCACAGCTAAATGCCACTAAGTCCTGCCTCCCGCTCCATCAAAGCACATGGCTTAATATTGCTTCTTGCACCCACCATCGTGTCTGTAGTCCAGCCCCATAAATAGAGCCTCACTCATGTGGGTTTTTTGAGACCTATGCTGATTTCAGTTTCTTAAGGTGAAGCTTTTCTTAAATAATCACATTAGTTCAAGAATATTTAAAGATTCCTAATTGTGACATATATTTGAAACCCTTTTGGTTGACACTGCTGTGAGCTGCTTCTCCTGTCTCACTCTGTGCTGCTCCCACACTTTATAAATCACAGTTCAGTCTGCTGGATAAAATTCACAGTGACTCACATATTACCGCAGGGATTTCCTCTGCTTTACAAACAGTTTTCATATCATCACATAGTATTGGACTGCATGTTGATCCCTCTTGCTACAACTGCAGCCACATTCTGTATGTTGATCATTGCGCATGCAGACACAGTCGAGCAGAAAGACTTTTCAGGCACTGTGAGTGAGTGAGTGCTGCAGTCCGTGCCGACTGTCGCCAGCCTGCATGAAAAAAAAAAAAAAAAAAAAAAAAAAAAACCCTGCGAGGACACAAACCACCAGAATCATCCCAAAAATGTCAGCAGAGCCTGAAATTGAAAGAACATGCTGTCTGTGGTGTGTACTGTGATGGAAGTTAATGCAAGTCTGCCCTGGTGTGGAATGTCCTTTTTGTTTTTACAGCCATGACAGTGGATGGGTTTAAGCCCTCAGCTCCTACAGTGGACTCTGTCTGAGATCAGTGTTGATGTGGACCAGAGGATGAGCTTCAGCCCTTTTCCAACATCCTAAAAACATCATCTATGACCTCTGTCATTAACCTACTTCAGTATTATTCTTCTTCCTATGTATGTCTTTATCGATACACACCATTACACACACACTGGGTATAGCTCAATAGCTCAGTATTTTTTATGTGCACCCTTTGTGCATGTTTGAATTTAAGCATACTGCTGACCTTGAAAACATAACTGCTGAAGGCATGCATTTTCCAAACTCTTAGAAACCCTGCTGTAAATTCGGTTTTCAATCAAACATCTTAACATGTACGAGCGGAAAGTTTTGTTCTTGCAACATCTTAAGTTTTACTATGTCATGTGACTCTTCACAGCACACTGGAGCCGCTCCATAAAAAAGATGTTACATCATTTAAGATCACACTAGTAACCACTGACTACTGCTGGAACAACTCGGCAACAATTTGTCACACTGGATTTTGACTTAGTCTAGTGAGTGTACACTGAGGGTGGGAGGGTGTGTGTATATGATAATCAGCTGTATGCGCAGGCTGCAAAGGAATTTACTGTTGGTTTGGACAGAGAGGCTCGGTGGTGCCGTTCTCAGCCAGAAATAGCGTGATATTGTTCCTCCTTTTTCCTGCACTGACATTTGATTGCACTTTATTTTGTAGCCTGGGGGTGTTCTCTAATTATATATTATTATAATCATGTAACAGCTGAAAAATGTCATGTTTTTACTCCTTCCATCTATCATGAAAACAATCACAATTTTACACACCCAGAGAGACTGGTTGGAGAAGAAACACACAGATCGTCCTATCATCGAGTCAGTCTTCCACTGATTACACTGACTTTCAGGTACTAACTAATACTAACTAACCATAATGAAACACTCTTGAATTCCTTACCATATCCCCCGCAGGCATGTTTCATGTCCCCCGATTGTTCAGCCACGTCAATTAAAGGAAGCAGGAAGAACACAACATCTCAGACAACAGTAATGCTGTCGGGAGCAAAGTTCAACAGCCGGCAAGGCTCCTTAGAGGATTAACTATCCGAGCTCAGTGACTGGACCAGGCTGCTTAGCTGATTACCTATCTCACTACGTAGGATTATGGACGATAGAAAAACAGAGAGAGAGGAGTGAGTCATTTCACGGTGTGTTAGCTGTGTGAGTGTCGAGCACACAAGAGGAAAATTGCACGGTGGAGCGCTCAGGTTCCTCCAGTGTACTACAGAGTAATAACAACAAGAGAAGAGTGTGACTCAGCTCTACCAAAACCACACGTACTGTGTATGTCTTGGTCAGCTGCAGCTGAAGATTCAACGGTGTGTAATCATGAGCTGCAGACTGAGACTTTGAAATCAGCTGTTATATTCAGTAAATATTCATTAGAGTTTTCATTAGTGTATGGTCACTTTAAATGAAGGCTCCTCTTTATGTTTTGTTACCTCAGAGTGAGTCTTTTATATCTAAAGACGCAGCGGGTCCTCTTCCACAGAGTTCACCATGCTGAGCTACTGTGTTTCTACAGTAGTTAGTGGGTTGCTGCTAGATGTTACTAAATCCTACACTGGACCTTTGGGTGCATTCAGAATGGATCCAGCAATGCAGCGAAAATGCAAGTTTTTCTGTTTGTTTGAGTTGGAGTTGGTGCATTTTGGTATACCAAAACATAAATAAATAAATAAAAATGCAGCAACCTGCAGTGGAGAGGTTGAGCTGGAACAAACTTTAGAAAAGACGCAGCCTGACATCACACTGCAGGCACCAATGACACAAACCTCCACAGTCAGCCTGATATGCCTCTGAAACTGAGACCATCCAGGTGGATTCATGGACTAAACTCTGATACTCTACCTGTATGTGTGTGTGTGTGTGTGTGTGTGTGTGTGTTCTGACTTTATTTATTTCATGTACCAGCTTCTAAATCTGAGTCTGGCTTGAAATTTACACTGCAAACTAGTGACACGAAGAGAGAGAGAGTGAGTGACAGACATAGAGAATGAATCGCCAGCGTTGATAAAAGCCGGTTAATCAGCGAAATAAGAAGTTATTTCCTGATTGTTTCACAGCGGTTATGTTCAGCACAAACAGACACAAACCCACACCCCATCTTGACCCCTACACACGCACGCTCGCACGCAGTAAGTAAACTTTGGTGAGTGTAAAATGTTTCATCTTTGGTCAGAAAACAAGAACAATGTTTTTTGTTTTTTAAGCAATATTGCTCATCATAGTGTTGTGTCAGAGTTTAGGCTGGGGATGACTCAGCACCATGTTTTCCTGCAAAATGCCGCAAAGTAAGAAGATGACTGAATTCTATTCTTCAGGTCTTCGTGTGCAGACAGTTGAGCAGGAATAATAGAAGACCTGCACCACCCAGAAGTCTCTGTCTATCTAAAATGACAGGTTAGCCCATTGAGCTTTGGACTGTGAGCGGCAGGTGCTCCATCTAAGTAGAGCACAGACATCGGCTTTAATGATCAGTCTGAGGACGGCAGCAGAAAAGTCAGCTTCATCTGCTTCTGCTGTCTGTGTTTCCTCACATCAGCCTGACATTGCTGGCTAACGTTAGCGAGCTGGCATTTACTGGCAGGCTGTACAAAGCAGAATGTGAGCGCCGTCGACTTCTGTGGCTTCATCGCTCATAACCAGAGATGAAATCTCACCAAGGAACATAAAACTGGGGCTGTGATCACGTAGCCTTGTACTGATCTAAAAACCCTTTTTTCTTCAAAACCCAAAAACCTAAAAGGTTCCTGATAGCTGACTAAACCCTGAGCAGCAGAGATCCAGAGGATTGGCATCACACTGCACTAACCCGTGCTTCCACACCAGTGTTCTCAGGACCTTGTAGTCCAAGGGCACAAACACTGGGTTGGTTCAGAACAGTCCTTGGCTGTTATATCAAATCTGACTTTCAACTTTTTACCATCTGGAGGAGCCTAAACAGAATTTGTTGATCTATAATTGGTTAGTTTACACAGTTCATTGATTTATACGGATTCACATTATTTACAGTGATGCGAGAAGTTCATCCCATGGTACTTTCAACTTAAAATGCCAGTGTAGAATCTAAAACATGTAAATGTCATTTGAGATCTCTCTCAAATCATTTGAGGATTGATGAGAGCGTCAAGCTTTACTTTCACTGAGTTGAAACCTACACCATCTATGAACTGATCGATCACACCAACAGGGCAGCCTCTTCATGCCTTCACGTTTGTTTACACACATATGATGTTGCAGCGATTTAGTGTTATAATAAAGCATGTCCCTGACAGTATCAAAACACTCCATCCACACAGCCTGAGTTCATTAACCTTTAAACGAGCTGTCGTGACAGCTTGTAGCCCACCCACGTGACAAAGCGTCATCTGTGGTTGGCCTGGCTGTGTGTCACTCAGGAAACAGCTAACCAGGAGAGAGGCTCGTTAATATTAATGGCGCAAAAGGCAACACAAAACACCCTGTTCTTGCTCGATCTCCAGAGAGAGGCCTGCGAGAAGAGGAGAAAAGTATATTTAGATGGTTCTGCTCAGCGCAGCCTCGGAGGAAACTTAGCAACAGGGATTCTTCTGCTGAATTCGTGCACGCCTTCATCAGCTCATGGAAAACAGAGTAAAACTGAGTCATCCTTGGACTGGAAATCACAACACCTGCTCATTCTCTTCGTTCTTCTGTTCTGCAGGAACATTTAAGTGACTCAACAAAGACATGCCTCGCATTTCTTGTCTTGCAGAGCACACAGCACTCCCACATGTGGGTGCGTCTCCAAGAAATCAGTGGCCACATCTGCTGCAGCCTGTGACCTATACTCTGAGCCGCAGACTGTCGCGGTCTGACAATGCTCGCTGCCTCAACAGGATTATCTCTAATGGAACAGCAATCGACAAAGGCATTTGAAACCTCAGAGGAAGTGCACGATCAGTGCCACAGGCAGCAAACTCTGTTATAAGACAGTTATCCTGTACCAGAATGAACAGAAATGTCTTTGTCGTCTTCTCACCTTGACAAAGTTGTCGGGGAAGAGCCCCCTCTTCCCATTGAGGTCTCCCTCCATCCAGCCATCCTCCTCTATATAGCGCACGTTCTTGATGATGTCGCCCAGCCGCAGGGTCAGCTCGTCATCATGGAGCGCGTCGTACTCGTACTCCACCACAACCTCTGCATGAGACAGTATGAGGAAGGAAATAGATGGGGAGAAAAGAAGAAGAAAAAAAAGCAGAAGAATGGTGTTAAAGAGAGAGAGGAAGGAGGTGGCCGAGGCAGCGGGAGGTGAAAACGTGGGAGAGTAATGGGAAGGAAAAGACAGTTGCAGGAAGGGCAGGAAGGGTGAGAGCGGGAAGGAGGGGAAGTGCAGGGGAAGAGAGGGGTTGAAGGGGGTGAGAGGAGAAACAATAAGACACAGAAATCAACAAAATATCAAAGTGACAGCGTAAAGCAACCATAGCAGCAACTTCCTGCATCCATTCCAAAGTGATAAAAAAAGTCATTCAAATAGTTCAAATGTCCAATAAAATATCACAATTATTAAACTGATTCTGAACTTATCAACGTATCAGTTATTTCATTTGAGGTTAAATTTATGGGTTGTTCCAAACGAGGTCCAAAACCTTGTCTAGTCCTCCAGACTACTGCAACACAAAGTTGAAGTTCTGATTTCCTTCCAGCTGTTCAGAATGTCTGTGCAGGAAGTAAAGGTCAACACAGTCCTGAACCAACACAAACAGAACGTCTGGACAAAATGTTTTCTTATGAGCGCTAACAGAACACGATAAGGAATGAGTGGCAAACCGCCCCAAATCAGACACAAATGCTGACACAGTAGTATACGCGTCACTGTTTAGTTTCTATGGTAACAGCCACGGAAATCAACAAAATGACCAAAGATCAAATCTACAAAGCTACTCTGAATATCCCGGTGCTATGCTGCTCTGGAAAGAAGCATCATTGATGGACTGAAACCTTCCATCCTGACGTTTAAAGTCAGTTTCACACAGGTCACACAGGAGCATCAGTACCTTTTAAGGAGGCATGAGGTAGTATTGAAGCTTCTCCGGTCAAACAATAAATGCATCAGCTCTGTTTTCTATCCAGATTTTAGAAAAATGACCAGGCCCACTGCTGCAGCTAGCAGCCTCATGCAGTCTGTGGAAGAACATCCAGGAAAGACTGGGAATACAAGCGACGTGATGAAGCGCCTCATCAAGAATGAAGACAGGTGGACAGCTGCAACACAGCCACAAGATCAACGGCTTCTTCAACACCAGGTATTAAATAAAGAACTTTATCGGCGTCACTATAACTTTAAGGGCACTGATGTTGGTGCTGGGAAATGTAGTTTTTAAAGGACACTCGGCCCTAGTTACTCGTCGCCTATAAAGGTTACTACATACTACATACATACATTACTACATATACTACAGAAAAAAACACCTTCACACTTTAACTTTATAATCTTAGCATTCTGTCTTTTTCTGTTTTTCTTCCCTGGCTGATCGTCAAACAGCTGAAAATATAAATCCATCAGCCCAAACTCCTAGACAGAAAAGGCAGTCCAGATCATGTAAACACACACACACACACAGAGTAATGTGTGTAATCTTCTGATTATCTAACAACACATTTCTGATGACAAAGAGAACAAAGGGTGAATCAAAGAGGTGGGCGAAGGAGACTGAGCCTGTTTCCAGTGCAGCAGGTTGGGCAGCCTCTAAAAATAAGCAGGCTGCAGAGGAATAACTGGTAGTGAGGTCATTTACTATGTGGTGTGCTGTGGCCCTTTAACACATGACTCATAGCATAGCATAGAGACTCCGCTGGCTCCACGCAACAAAAACATGTTGGGGACGCTGCAAACTGTGTCTGTCTCCAACAAACACAAGGACATCCCGTGAAAACTAAAACTACGTAGGTCAAGAAAGACTGACTGCTGTTAAATCTGGCTCAGTTTTGACTCCTGGTGTGTGTATGTGTGTGTGTGTGTGTGTGTGTGTGTGTTGCTCCACTTTCCATCTGACATCACTAACCTTGGCTCTCACGCTTCAGCAGCCTGGGCCAAACCTCCGAGGAGGACCTGGCCCTGACAAATGATCTTAAGACTGGCCCTACCCTCTCTATCAAAGACTATTTAAGCGTTTGAAAAGAGGATGAGAGGAAGGAGAAAGTGGAGTGCCTGTCTCGCCGAGCTGCCTGCTGACTGACAAAAATACAACAGACTGGCTCCTGTTCGTGCAGTGAGTTCCTGTCCTAGCGTCATAATGTATCCATCATAACAGCCTCCAACTTCTACTTACGAGGAAGAAACATAGGGAATTTCTCATGCTGACGTAAAAGACGTAGGGCGAGTCTTCAGAGTGCAGTTGCACAATGGAAAATATGAGATTCACCGTGATGATGGCGATCCTCGGCCACACAGACATCGTCACAGCTCTAGTTTGTGCGATAGATAAGCTAATGGTTTGTGGTTCAGAGAGTGTCAGGGTGACCGTCTGCTCTGCCGATGATATGTTGAGATATTTACACGGCGAGCAGACCAAAGAGAAAAAAAGCCATTTAATTCATTCAACAGTGTGGTAACATGGTTAGAAAGAGGGGCACCTGTGGACGCAGAAGGTCCTCGCCTTCTGGTAAATTCCTTCCCCTGCCTCTCAGGCGATCTCGGAGCAGTCTCAGCAGTCAGAAGACGGCTCGCCGTCTTTTGGCAGCTTTTGCAGATGATTCTGCAGCTGCAAAAGTGAAACTGTGCAATAGGCTGTTCTATGAAAAAAACACGATGCAAACACACTGACTCACTCTGTGCACTGGATATACAAAATTCATGCCTATAAAAGTTTTATTTAGACAGAACGCTTACAATAGATCAAACCCAGAGATGCACCTCAGCCCCAGCGTGGTCACAGGCATGTCACCATCTAGCATGAAGGGGGTAATAAAACTGCCTCTGTGACAGTTATGGGTGCCAGTTCTGCACATCAACTGTACATAGCACTATATTTAAGCTCATAAACTAGTCAGCCTAGACACATGATGTGCAGGAACACCAAAAAAAAAAAAAAAAAAAGCAGAAAACCAGCTGCACAATACTCAAATAAACAACTCAGCTGAGACCCCAGACAGCAATTTGGCGCAATCTGTCCATGTAACCACAGGAAGAGATACGGTCCACTGCAGTAAACAAAACAAGAGGGCAGCGCCGACAGACAGAATCATATTCTGTGGAGTGAACGCGACGCGCAGGGCAGTCCTCGTCTTCCACATGATTTGATGTGTGGAGCGGAGGGGACTTTCTACGACTGCACCGATTACAGCGCCCGAGCAAACCACACAAACACACCCTGCATGAGGAACGCGGGCCAGCCCAATCACTCGCTCTCACTTAAATCACTTCTAAACACACTGCTGTGCACCTACTCAGACATTAGGTTTGGGATTTGGCTACCAGATGATATGGCATTACTTAAATTATTATGATCTTCAGTGGAGAAAAGGCAACACAAGAGTTATGAGCTGTTTAGCATCATTTTAAATGAATGTGGTACTTTGAAAAACAGGCCAACGGAGCACAAAACATAAAGAAAGTCCAACCTAAAGTACTAAAATCGTGTGAAATCAGAATGATTTTTTAACTTTAAAATTGGACACTTGGTTTGTTAAAACTGTCCTTTAGCTTCCAATCCTGTGCATGGACACATCTGCACTGAGGCGCTCTTTCCTTCAGCTATGAACACGTCCATCGAGGGACTTCCTTTAAGTATTTAAGATTATGGGACTATGCTTTCCAGCACTCTGGCAGCTAACGTGAGTTACCCTGGAGGATTTCACAAAGGAACACTGCTGCGGCCGGGTGGTGCTTTCAACGCAGAGCTGTGCAGTGTTACTGTACATGCATGGCAAGCTGAAGCAGGATAATTCCAGATGAATCTGCCGGCTGATTGCTGTGTTCTGCGGCGATGCTGCCGTTAGCTAGACTGTGACGGTGAAAACAGAGAGATGTTTGGGTTGATCACAGCTTGTAGTCACGTCTTATGAGAGGGTAGCCTGTATCAAAACACTGCTGGGACATTGGTTACGTAACACGCTGCTTTGGTCCAAAACTGGAGCTCAACTGGAGGACAACATCTCCTGGGCGGGTTCTCGGAATGGCAGGATGGCAAAATGAAACACGCGTCACGATGTGTCGCTATGGTAATAAAATACGTAGACATTCTTATGCATTGTGTTGCAAGGTAAGGCGAGAGAACCGTGCTCGTGTCAACATTTTATTGGATTCTGAAATAATGCACGGTCATGTAAAACACGCAGTATTTAACTTAATCAGCTGAGATGTTCATTCAGCATCCAATCAAATCAAAGTACCCACCTCCTCACACCCCATAAAAGGTTAACTGCTGAGGCTTTCTTGCACCAGCACAAGTTGGCCGACGCAGAGGAATCAAACAGCTTAGGTCTTCACTACTTTTCTATATTAAATATGTTTAAGAAATAAACTTAACTCCAGTGTTCACTGCCATTCTGTGTCTCTCTCGGTTGACACTGGAACAAGAGACCTTTCTAACAAAGCTGACCTGGAATTGTCATGATGTTTTCACTTGGTGTGAGGGAGTTGCGTAACATCTGCTTGGACATTTTGTCTCTGACTGTTAAAGATTTTAACTTTTAACTTGCACAGCAGTGCTGCCTGTTGACGGTGCTATCTGTTGGCCTAACCTAATTCTACAGTCCTGTTCTCATCCATTATCTGGTTTGCTGTGGATCATCTGCCTGAATCATGTGAATGCAGAAGCTTGAAAAGGTTTGTAGATTAGAATGTTGATTTTAAGTTGACTATGCGTTCACTGTGGTTGGAGTTCTACAGGATATCCTGTACACACTTTCATGCATTAGTTGCTGCTCAGGTAGAAAGGTGAGAGACCGCCACAGTAATGTTTACTTCCACTTGGATTGGTCTGGATTTGTAACCTTTGACTCTGGGACCATCCTAACTCAGTCATGTCCCTTTGGAGACTTTTGGTACCTGAGTTCTGGGGGTACAAACAAAATGTCTCTTCTTTGTCAAGTGATTTTTCTCCCCCAGCTCCGGTTGCTGCTGCTGAATGAGTGCAGTTGAGGGATGGGTGTCGGCCTGTGAAATACCAGCAGAGGGGCAGTGGACAAAGTCTTCTTGGTTTGTTCCTCAGAGGAAATGCCTTTAAACGCAGCCAAATACAGTCAGCATACAGGTGGTGTGTGTGTGCGTGTGTGTGTGTGTGTGTGTGTGTGTGTGTGTGTGTGTGTGTGTGTGTGTGTGGAGCAAACTTCCTGCCTGTTCTCTGCAGTCAGGCGGCAGCAGGGGGATTCTGGCCTTAATGCTTCTATTGAATTATGAAGTGGCACACAGGGCCAAACTGAGACTCTTCGTGAGTGATGACAGTGAAGAAAAGGCTGCGAACTACAAAATAACCTGGACTACAACTACACTAAGTCAATTCACATCAGGCCCTTCAATCAGGGTTTGACCCTGAGGTTTCCTTGTTCATCCAGTGCTGGCCACTGTCCCAGGAACCGCTTTAACTGCATTCATACTGGCTTTAAGTCAAGACTTCCAAGCCAAGTAAGTGCATGGCATGGCTTTCTGAATGCGAGCAAGCCGGTAATAAATAAATGAAGGTGTTAAAAGCCAACAGCTTTCATCGCTGAAGCAGGAAGCACGCATGTCATCCCCGTTGTGGTACTTGGAGGAATCTCTGAAAATAAATTATGAGACAGCTGGAATGTAATTCTTAGACATCAGCCTGTTAAACAGTCACGTTCGCACATGTAGCGCACGCATATATGAGCTCAAATGGGGAAACAAGCTAGTGAGCGAAGGTGAAACGAACAGTTCAGACACACTGCCATCCAAACAGGAAATATGAGGTACACAAGTTCACCTTTTACACCAAATTAGCTCTCCCAGGATATAATCCATGATAAATGATCTTATTAGGAATAACCCTGCCCCCTGCAGACGCTGGAGCTGACGTGGAGAGCCTGATCTTTTCTGAGGTGGTGTAAACAGTGTGTCAGTGTATCACTGTGGATGTGGGTCAGCAGGTCTGTGACTTATTCATGGTCTACAGGATGCCAGTGACAATACAACGCCAGCATGCCGTTATTAGTGCAGGCAGCGGAATCACGTGACGTGACATGAATGATGTGATATTCCATCTGAACGCTTTATTGAGGAGTCTGTCTACAGCAAAACATCAACATCACAGCCTGGGCCAGCAGCAGCCTCCACGCGTTACAAGAGTCCTTCTGTTCGGCCCATGTTGCAGAAATAGGTCAAAAAGGCTAAGAGCTGTGGCCGACAGCGCGTCCACTAAATGCTGTGCTGTCAAGCAGATGATGAGAGCAGAGCGAGAGTCGACCAGCATGAGATGAGATACAGAGCCGAGGGGAGACGTGGCTGCTGGGTGTCCTGCAGCAGCAGGGGTTTGATCAACATCTTGATGATGTCAAACGTACGCTTGTTTGTACTTCCCTATTTAGTTATGCTTCTCTTTGCACGTGGCTTGATGAGGTGTAAAAATGTGTTAAAACGGCACGGGGCAAAATAAACGTGTCGAGAACAAAGTTCAGCGACCCGTGAAACTCGTTGGATAAGTGATGAAATGTCAACAACACTAAAAAAGGCCGTCTTTTTACCTTTGACTTAGTAGCTCTAGACACCAATGACAAACGACGTTTGTCTGACTGATACACAGATAGGGAACACTGTCTGACTCTTCTACTGAAAACTAACCACATCTTTATATTGTTGCTGCCTGACACAGACCACCGGCCGCAGGGGGAAACTAAAGTTAGCCATCTGTGATGAGGATGTTAAAAGTGCAGGGTGAGGACGGAGAGGCGGAGTGAAAGGGAAACGCACACACACACACCTGGATCTTTTGGGTGAACGGTGGCTTGACACCTAGGCTTTGGGGAGTGGTGGCTCAGGATTCCTGACATATTTGCTGCAGCTGACACACAGAAAGGCGTTCGAAAGCTAAAGGAGTCGCTCCAAAACACGCTCACTGTGTCCTTGCGTGCACTGTTTTCTCTGCACATGTACACTAACTCATCGCCCCGGATTCAAACGCAGCCCCTTTCATATGTAGTGTCTGCTGATACAGAGTCTACTTCCTTAAAATGTAGTTTTCACTTTGCTTTTGTTTATTTCTTCTTACATACAAACTGCTGGTTGACTGATACACCCTTTAGGTGACCTCAGGAGTGAGTCAGCAGCCTCAGAACTGATCACATTTACTTCAACTAACAACTCTTCAGACTCTCTCCAGGATCTAGATATTTTGTTTGTCCAGAAAATGTTGAGTCATAGAGTCATAGAGGACTAAAGAAACCAGAAAATGTTCATCTTTGAGAAGAAAAAACAAGAACAATTAATCGATTATCAAATTAGTAATGCAACAATGTCAATTAATCAACTAATGACTGAAGCTTACCGAGCCACATCTCTGCTCACTAGTTAATGTGTGTAGATACCTCGTTTTCCCTGAAGCATGTCCAATATAATATTTTATTATTTGCTAGCCAGAGCTGCACAATTATGGCCAAATGAGATAATTCATTGACTCTGAGGGCAAACTAATGTACAGATCTCTGAGAAGATATAAATCACTCTAAATGAAATCAACAGAGCGCTGCTTTCACTTTCACCACATAGATGCGGTTAAGACTCTGGACGATGACAGGGATTCATCTTGGTAACGTCTTTATGCATTCATCTGACTGCAGTTTGTTTTTTTTCCCAGGTGGTTTGACAAGTTAGTTGTGCTTCTTTGCAGTGTAGACACTAGCCTCATACACTGCATTTAGTTTCTTTGTGCTTAATATCACTTGCCTTAAATCCAAAAATCTTCCATAATGATCTGTTTTGAGGGAGAAACGCTTCACCTTCCCCTCCAGCCATTTGATTTTAGCATTGCCTGTGACAGTTGATCGCGTTCACTGAATTTTGGGAAGCCAAAATTGCAATCACGATTAATATATTAATCACCTGTACATGCACCAAAACCATTAAACAATACTCCTGTCTGTATGCATCTTTGTTCTAAATGTGGACATGTTGTGTCTTCACTGTAGCTCGGCGCTGTGCCCGTCTGATCAGATACAGTTTACCAGCTTCTCCTCCACACCGTGTCGATTCATTAAACACACAGTGGAGCTGTTCCATCACGAGAGTGACTCATGTACCGCTCAGTGTTGTGACCGGCATTCAAACTGAGTACTTCAGTTTCACCAGACATGTTTACAAGTCCTTTTGTTCAATTTCATGAAAGCCGCTGGAAACCTAAATCCACAGCAGCCTTCTAACCATGTCATATAGCCCGTGGTTAGGTGTGGTTATGCACAGACATTTACACTTTTAACAGCCAGAGCCGAAAGAAACAACGCTTCCCGTCAAGAAAGGAAAGGAAAAATATGATCATACACATTCTGACGTCAAGTTTCTCATATACTGAACTCAGCTTAATCGCCATGTTAACACATCTCATCAAAGCATCTTTCTGCTGCTCCAATGATAATAATAGACTAGTTCAAATTAACTGAGTGACGTGAAAATATTCTGGTGAACTGTGGTTTTGAAGAGAGCATCTTCAGTTCCCTGTTTAAAAGAGCCGTCTGACAGCAAAGTAAAGCTAAAATGTTCTAAATATAGCGCACACTTCAACTATTATTGATCCTTTAGGTGGTTAAATTAGTTTTGCTGCATCTCGTCAACTTCCTGTCAGTACTCACCAGTGTTGAGAAATGGACCAAACAGCTAAATCAGCTGGTTCTTATGCTTTGTTACAATCATTCATTATGCATCCACAAAAGTCAGAGTGAAAATAAGACACTCGACTTTGATATCATGTGCGCATTTTAATATTTCAAGCCACATTTCCATCAAGTCAAACTCCTGAGTGTGCACGGCATGCCGGGTCGAGGTTCCGCATTTCCAGGTTATTGTTTCCCTCTCCTCGCAGCAGTGCTTCCAGGTAAAGAGGCTGTACAGTACTGGCCAATGACAGACAGGAGGATGTTACAGAGGAGGGAGAGAGGGGCAGGGAGGGGGGAGAGGAGAGGAGAGGAGAGGAGAGGAGAGGAGAGGAGGAAGGAAGAGGAAAGAGGAGGTGGGGAGGGGAGAGGGGGGAGTCAAGGCCACGCAGGCGAGCTGACTGCCAGGCAGGCTGTCTAAATCAGTGTGCTCTGTGTGCCTCTCACACACTCACACACACACACATATCAGCAAAGAGGAAACTCATAACTGCATTCCTCCCCACTGATCTGAGAGGTAGCTGATATAAAGGGCAAAGTGTCACAGAGAGGCATCAAACAGAGGGACCTGTTTGTTCTCAACGAATCCTCCACATCGGCTTTATTTACCCGCAGCGCCGCCGCCGCTGACCGCTTTCCACCAACGCCCTGCCACAAATCAACACCTGGAAACCAGACAATCGGACGCAGCGTGCAGCAGGCCTCCTGTTTGCTCGTGGAAATATTGGTGGTGTAATCTGAGAAGCAGGACGCGTTTAATAACTTGAATAATAGTGTTTGATATGGTTCAGTGTGCAAACAATGGCTGTCTGTCAAATGTCAGAGACCGTGACGTGTCTGTCTGAGAGGAGACCAGACGACTGACGCATATTACACAAGACACTTAGTCACACCAGGGCTCCACACGAACTTTTTGCATTCTGCAACTTTTTGCAAATAAGCCATCAGTGTGCCTATTTTTTTTTTTTTTTTTTTGGTGCACCAGCAAAAAATTTTGGTGAACCCACATTTTTCATTGTGTCGCCTTTAACACCATAAGGTCAACTTTTTGATCAATCTCCATAACTTTCAAATACTGTGAATGATTTTTTAACAAGAATAAGGTGTGAAATGTCTTTGTTTGAAGTACATTTATAAAGCATATAGTGTGTATATATGTTGTGTTGTTTTAAAGTTTCTATACGAAACGTTGCTGACCCGCCGGGCTGTATTTCAGACTCCGAAGGACTGGGACTTGGCATCTTACCAGGGACCGAGGGCTCCGTGTCTTGGCTCTTGACTCTCAGTAGTGGGGATGGATGCAGTGACAGTAGTAGGGCTGGTTGTAGGCTTAGTTTTCTTAATGAAAAAACTTTCAGTGTTTCTACTCTCTTCATTTTCCCTCGTTGCACTGTGTTTATTTTCTTTTTCTGTTTCAGCTGGGCTACTCTGGTGCTCGGGTCACTCGCAATTTTTAAACACAACTTAGAGCAGTGAACAGCAGCTCAGCCAATCAGAGGCAAAGACCCGCCCGAGCTCTGTCTCTTACTGGTTTAGACCACGATATGATTCTACCATGAGTGTGAGTTTGAGAACACAGAGAGATGATGCGCTTGTGAAATAAATTTATGTTTTCACCCAGACAGCATCAGTTGCACCAGTGCGACCTAGAAAAATGATTAGTCGCACTCTGGAGCCCTGCACACTGTGATCACAGAGTGAGTTAATGATCTATAAGAAGAGATATTAACATGTATATCCATGTTCAGATGTAAGGAAAAGTTTGGGAGCTGGCATGAAACTCTAAAGATGAAGTGTGAAGTTTGTCAGAAGAGCTTCCAAGGAACATATCGTATCTGGCCTGTCTTTGACTCTCAGGGCACCTGCGTGACAAGCATACAGTTCACTCTCGATGATAAAGGTCAGAAATACACAGCACTGATATCACTCCCTCATGTCCTGCATGACTTTCTCCGTGTAGACAGAATTACTCACATTACACACACTCAACCTCAGCCAAAGGCGCAGCATCCAGTCTATTTTCTTCCATTATATGCACGCAGCTACAGTGAAACAGTGGTTTACCTACTCTCTGTGCTGCACCTGAACACATCCCTGTGTGGCCTCTGCAAACGCTGTGTTAGTGCTAAAACTATGAATCAATCAATCAGCGAGAATACCTCAAATGTTTTTCTTCATCTGTGTGATATTAACCTTTCTTTTGTTTTTTTCTTTTGGTGAGAGAAACATGAAGTGACCACCGACCCCCCACGAGCTTTAAGAAACTGTGACCAAAGAATGACGGAAAAGAAACCAAGATGAATCCAAAGCTGCAACGATGAGCCATCGCAAGACTCTTCTATTTCTAGAATTAATGATAAACATTTAATACCCTGCTACAGAATTATGATGTCGAGTTTTCACTTTTTCTGTTGTTTCGGACCAAGTGATTAATCTAGGAAATAATCTACAGATTGAAGAAATTATGAACACAACTGTTAGCTCGAGCCACTCGGGGGGGGGGGAAGACGCAGGGTCTTCCACGTTAAAATGTAAAGGTCAAAGGTGTTAACATGCAAAAAAGCTGCCTGACATGTGCCATCATTCTGGATCCAGAGAACGTGTGAACGTCTGAACGGGTTCAGAGGAGACGTGACAAACACGTGCGTGACAGTGAATGATCGTGAAGCTCCACACAGGACGGGGTAACTGTGGAAGGCTGAGTTCATAATCATAAAGAACGATGAGCTGACCGGGGCCAAAGACCAGAGTGAACATACGATAATGTTCACGCTTCATTAATCAGTGTTTGGTCATTCATATCTGTGATGGCAATAACCTGGTTATCAGGTTACTTTGACACATGACTGGTCTTTTAACCAGGCTGAACTGACCTTCATGAGTGAAGTTAAAACCAGGGTGGGAAATAAACAGAAAACCACATGCTGGTAAATATTGGTTGAGGCTAGTGAGGTTAATATTCAATCAGACATTCTGGCACAGGTCCAGCCTTTGTTTAGGTGCCTCAATGGAATCCTGCAGGGAAGCTGGCCACTAAAACACAACAGTGACTGTCTGGGACATCCCGATGACCTGTGGGGGGTTTATCCTCCAGTCCATGACTAACTGGGGAATTTTGTTGCATGTCAATCACTGTTTTCTCTTTCCCTTTCCTTCCTCGTCTGTACTATCAAAATAAAAAGGAGAGAGGACAGAAAACTACAAGATAAGAGTGAAGAACGGCTGCTGACACAGATGTAGGGAGCCAAGCACGGGCAGTTCAAACCTGCTTAGCGCTTCCAAACTAAACTCCGCTTTGTGGATTTTGGTTGAGCAACCAGTAGCAGACTGAACGCAGCCCAAGCTACGTTCGAAGGAAGCAAACACTGTGAGGGGCTCACACACACAGAACATGTTCAAACACAGCCGAGATCTCCTGAGCAAGCCGAGGAGAGACTGAATACCAAAGAGGAGTACAAACTCATGTGTCCTCAGACTAGTTGGGAGGCCTGTTTAAGATTTTTTTGTCGTCAACTTTTACCGTTTCTTTCCTGTTTTATTTGCAGGTTTCACGCGCCGCCTCCACCGTCGCCGCGCATGCAAACGCTGCTTAATACCAAACTGTTCATGCAAAGCAGTCTCCAAGCTCTTCTCTTGACTTCGGATGTCAAAACCGCAGTCTGCACCCGTACACATCTGACGGCTGAGAGCGAGGCTGAGCTTAAAACCTGCTCTACAACATAGCAAAGTTTCAAGAGCGAGGCCCACTGCGCAGCGACCACACAAACCACACAGCGCGCACCGAGCAGGGCTCAGCAGGCTGCCTCCTCCTGATAAAGGAGGTCTGCAAGCATGCACGCAGAGATCAGTGTGTTTCCTCTGTGTCTGCATGACCATCACAACAAACAGCCCCCCCCCTCCCCTTCGACTGCAAGCATCACTCACTCCTGCATACAGACACAGCCACTTTAACACGTTGGTCTCAGGTTTAGCAGGAGGTTATCCTAAAGAAACAGGTTCATTCAATACCCCAGTGTGAGGTTAAAGGATCATAAACGCAGAGGGAAACCAGAGAGGCACTGCGTGGAAATGGGGCGTGTGAACTTACAGTAAGCTCGTCACTGTCATGGAAAGAATGCATGTCATAACACACAGCGTGCACGGTAAAAACGTTCCTTTAACGTCTAATACAACCCAAAACAAACGTCCAAAAAAGGGGGAAGTTATATATGAGAAGCTAACTCCATCCCTGAAGTTTCCCGTCTGGGGAGTTATTCCAGGCGCATAAAACTGCGAAGACTCCCAACTTTTGGTTGCATATCACACTCAGACGACAGAATAAAAAGGTTTTTAAGCGACTACGCTTAGTTTCAGGACCGAGTGTGCCTTCGCACAGGCCGTACCGACATCAGCTCCGAGGTAGCTCGTGTTAACATTAGCTCGAAACGCAGCCAAATCCAAGAAGGATGGAGGAGGTGGCGTTATCCAGTTAGCAGGCTGGCTAGGCTAAAGCGGCCAGCTAACTGGAATGCTAACTTTAACTCCCCGCTGGTAAAAAAGCTCGTGGCATGATATTATGTCATTGACACTCGCTTTAATGCTTCGAGGGTGTTCGCCTCGCTTCGTGGGTTGAGTTGGGAAAAACGGAGAGAACACAACAGGGGCGCCACATCATGGAAAACTCACCCATTCCTGTCCTCCGCACCCGCCTCGCGCTATCAAACGTCGGGAATGTCTTATCCAGCCGCCGCGCCGCTAGCGAGCTACTAGCCAGGTAGATGCGTGTAACCGAGCGCGAAGTGCTTCTTTACGTCGATTCACCGCCGAAAAAAGGAGAGCCAGGTGGGCCGTATATCCATTCGCCTCGTCCTCGCAGCACCACAGCAGCAGCAGCGGCAGCCTCCCGAGTTCTCTCTCGGTGGTGCTTCAAGATTATTGTGCAGGAAGTTAACCAGGAGTCTCCACCTTTCTTGGACTTGCCTCCTCCACAGCTCGCTCGCTGCCTGCTGCTGCCACCAAAATACAAAATAAGCAGGAAGCTTCGCGAGGTTTCAGGCAGGACAGTCCCGCGAGAGGAATGTTTAATGGAATGTTGATACCCCCCCCTCTTTTTTTTTTTTATTTATTATTGGCCCGCTCAGCAGCACGTACTGTAACTACTGTACGCGCGCGCGCGTGTGTGTGTACTTAACTACAGCTCGACCTCCAAACTTTGTCACGTGTGTGTGTGTGTGTTTAGTGAACCACCAGGAACTTTATGAGAGAGTGAATCAAGTCTTAAAAAAGTACAGTACAAACACTTCATGAACTCATAAGGACCTTGATGAGAAACAAACAGAGTCTTGGACGTTCATGCACGATTTAAACTACTACTACTTTTGTTCACTGAGAGAGCTCCAGCTTGTGAAGAGAATTTAAAGATGAGTTTAAGAAAAGTTTCCTTTGAGCTTTTTAATGTATCATTGCCCATTAAAATGCATGAATTAGATTTAAACCAAATGAAAACTTTAAGTCAAGTTACACGCTGAGCACTGATACAAAGTACCATAACATGCACGCGACAACAAAATAAGAAACAGAAAATTGTTCAGGGAAATGTCTAGTAATTGAGGCGGGGGTGTCAGTTTGATTCCCCGCTCACTGAGGTCCAGTCAAAGTGTCCTTGGGAAAGACACTGAACTCCAAACTGCTCCCAACAGCCCTGCCGTCTGTGTGTATGAATGTGTAAGCTTTGAATAGGAAATACTTGCTCACCCCTGACATCAGTGCATGAATGTGTGTGTTAATGGCTGAACGTGACAGCTAGATGCCACTAATTCTAAATACCAGACCTTCAAAATGAGATAGGAAAAACATATTACATAAGAAAAAGTTTACACAGCTCACATGAGTGAGTTGTGTAAATGCACAAATGCAAAAGAAAACCAGTAATGCAACATAAATAGCCGCTATAAGCACATACGTATGAATAATAACTACAATATACTTAACTGAACTAATGCTGATGATGATGTGTGTTCAGTTTATGTAATGCACACACTATAGAGTGATTTTTTTTAAATGAAGCAAAAAAAACAAAAAACAAGAGACTCATGTGATATAGGGTATAACAGAATATGTAACCAGAATCAAAAGTGAATGTGGGTTTATATTTTGTAACAAGGTCTGAGCGGTACATTCGTGAGTGTCTGTGGTTGTCTGTTGGTCAGGGTGACAACCAAAGCTGTGATACCAGCACAAAGTGTCATAGTACAAAAGAAAGGTCTGATTCATTTTTAGCCATTTTAAAAATCCACTCATACATACACATCATCATGGTGTCCCACCCTGGTGGTCACTTGTTTGACTATGAAATATTCTCCACTAATCTAATTTCACTCCTTGTTTTCTCTCTCTCTCTCATTCATTTTACATGAGTAAGAATTTTTAAAAAATGTCTGTAGATTTTTACAGTGAAAAACTGCCAAACCATGAAAGTAAAAGGCTGTAAAATATTCCATGAAGTATGCCCCGTTTGCAGTATAAACATAATCATATTTCAAAACCTTTATTTATATTCCATTTTCATGGAATTTATAGAGAATAAAGATTGTTAATTGTACAGTAAAACACAGTAATATTCAATGGGATATTTTACGGTCTTTTGCTGTCATGGTTTGGCAGCTTGTCACCATAAAATCTACATACATTTTAAAATATCTTATACGTGAAATCAACAGTACTACTATCATTTTACTGTAATATTAGGAAAGGTTATACCATGTTTATTAAGGTAAAATTCTAGCAACCACACCACATTTTTTACTGTAAAAACAACCCTTTTTTACAGTGCATGTTATACTGATATTCAGTCCACTCTTGCTTGCATGCTTGCTTTTTGTTTTTTTATTTTGATTTTGTAAATCACAGGAACTAATATAGTTTTGAGTGCTACTGTGATGAGGTCCTTTCCACTGTGGTGTTCCATAAAGTGCAAGTCACTGCTGTGCAGTAGGCACAGTGCCCTCTGTCAATTACCCAGCTTATCTCTGACAGCACAGAATGAACTGTTCAAAAAGGAAGTAGTTGAGGGTAAATTCATCCTGACATGATCCGTTTAAGCAGAATGTCAACAGTCTTTCAAAAGGCAGCACAAAAACACAAAATTCTATGCAAATGTGTGTCACCACATACTGTAAGTGCTACTACACACTGGCAAACACATTAACTGAGCATGGTTCATTGTTGGCCAGTTTGAATAACATGCAGTGGAAGCCTAGCTGTCCAAGTGGATTATGGGAACCACAACAGTACTCATTTACTCTCATTAATTCAAGCGTCTGTGCTTTCTGTTTTGGCAGCCTGTTCATGCTCCACATTTATACATTTGTTATTATTATAAGACTGGAGCAGCACATTACTTTTTATTGAATCAACATATTTGTCTTACTAAAAATAGCATGGGGGAGTGTAGATTGATCTCCAGCAACATCTATCGAGTAAACAAATTTTTAATGTCATTTCAGAATCATAAAAAAATTCCTTGATGTTTACTGAAAAGAACTGAAGTGATTTGAGACTTAATTTTGAAAAAATGAAAAAAAAAATGAACAAATGAACAGTGTTCAGTTGGTGCACTTGTAATTAATTAATCCCAGTTCATTGTTAAAGTGACCCAGATAGTGCTTTAGTCTGAGCACAGCATGTAAGAATGTGAAATTTGTCTACAAACTATAAAACTGAATGAATAATGTTGTGTGATTTAAAAAAAAAAGCTGGCTCCAGCACCCTGAGACAGATAAGTGCTTACAGAAAATGGACAGATGGATGGCAAACACTCCACATACTCAGACATACATTCACCCACTCATGGATACATAATAGTAGCCTTGGAAGGATACAAATTGCTCTGTGTTTGCTCTTAAATGCTCGCATTGCTCTTGAATGTCATTGCGCTCGAAGATATTTCTGCACAGAGAGATACACGCAGGCATATTGGGCATTCCTCAGTGAGTCAAAAACTGTCCAGTTCTTTAGTGTGAAGTGAGAAAGCCTGTAAGTGCAGATATTTAAGCTCCTATAGCACCTTCGAGATGGCAGCAGAGAGGGGATGATCGGGGTGAGTTGGGTCTCTAAGGAAGCTGCAGGCTTTGAATACTACTTGCTTTATACTATGAATAAATGTAGTCTGTAGTTTAGTGCTGTTTGTAAAGGAAATGGGAACAGCCTCATATAGAAAAAGCAGTAGATCAACATAAATGTTCATCTATTTCCACGCTTTTTAAAGGTCACAGAGTGCTGGAGCCAATCCCAGCTGACACTGGGTGAGAGGCGGGGTCATCAGACGGCTGGCACATAGAGAAAAACAATCAAACGTTAATCCTCGATCGTCCTTTATTAGAGCTGAAACTCTGTCTGCAATTCCCTAATAAGTTTTGATTAAATTTAATATTTATTTTATTTACAATTTTACAATTTATTGAAGTGACACCGTGGCACACACGCACACTTTGTTTAATGCACACAAACATCTACAATTGACTGTAAGTGGATAATGTCAAAGGTTTATACTTCATCTATGAATTTATGCACAGGTTTAGTCTGGCCTCCCTTCATCCTCCACAGTAACTGTGAAGATCAATATTGCAGAAACCCACCTGTTGCTCATCATAACGTGGCCTCACTGTGCAATCCAGAGCCACCTTGTGGGAAAATGTGAAACTACAAATACTCTGCAGCATCAGTTCATACAGTGTATCAGCCTACTACAGAACTGTAAAGTGAGGTCAGAGAGAGCACTGAAGCTCACCTTAATACTGAGTAATGCTAATGTCTACACCATTTAAAATGATGACATGTATTACTATTCCAACCAAGCAAAGAAACAATAAGTGGACAGGAAGCATTCAGAGATCCAACAACATTCACCTTTAAGTCCTCTATTTAGCATTTATAACCAGGATATAAGCATTTAACAAATGGCTAATAGTTAATAAACAATGCTTCAAACCATGTTATGATATGCTATAAACTAACAACTATAACAGGTTATAAATGACACAGTAATAACATATGTGTCCATAGAAGATTTTTCAATTGCTGACATACTTTGTACTGTAAATTAATTATGCAATATTACATGAGAAGATGTGCTTTACCACCATTATTGGCACAGCAGTGATGCAGTCAGGACAGAGGCGCTTGTGAATGTAACATTGTGATTTTAAAACAATTACCGACTAAATATATTCATATTTTGGAGGAATTCACTCTCAAAATATAAATAATAGCTCTGTTTCCATGGAGATACAGGGTCCAACCCTTAGTAACAACCTAGAAACAGAGATGATTTCTAGTCCCAGCCAAATAACGTTAAAGCTTTCAAGTGACTGTGCAGTTTCTTGATAAATATGTGTGCTGCAATTATGATTTAAATATGTTTATATCGTCTTATTGACCAATCAGATTGCTTGGTCTACTACTATAGTAAAGTCTCATAGCTATAGCTATATGGCCATTCATGATTTTTTTTTTTTTTTTACTGTTTAAATGCTGGATTGGATATAGATTTAAAGTAAAGTGTTCTCAAGTATTCAATATTATTGGTTTTTATACCTCCATCTCATTATGTAAATCATTATGGTGACTTTGGCCATTCTGATCTACGTACCTGTGTGGGCTGTGCATCTGTACAGGGAGATCCAGACAGATTTAATTCCATTTAAAATAGTATTTTGGTCACAAAAATTGCCTTCATGGACAGAAACCAGACAAAAGTCTGGCAGTATGGAGCACTGGAAGCAGAACATGATGCTTTAAAATTTTGCATAAAATGAACCATTGTCTTATGTAGGTATGCAGGATATGCAGGCTATAACTGACATCATCATGTTTTTTGTTTTTTTTAAATTAAAGAGTAACTACCAGTAACTAGGCCTGATCACAATGTGACCTGTGAGGAGTCTGGTGCTGCATTTAAGTTGTAATCACCAAGTGTTTCCAATAGAGGTCAGACTAACCCTGTTTTTTTTTTTTTTTTTTTTTTAATGCATTATCAACTCCAGTAACAGTTCTTCTCTCTGTGGTGTGAACACACTTGAAATGTCCCTGATCTGATATTCTGTGTAAGTATGGTCTCCATAAGACAATATTTGTATAATATTGTAATTTGTTCCAGTCAAATCAAAAAATCTACTTTGTTGTAAATGCTGTAAATTTTTCTGTCTTTGATCGAATAATACTATAACTTAATACTTCTATACATGGACCTGGTGATGTAGCTTGGGAATACAAACATTAATCAGTTGAAAACGTTCAATAATTAAGATACTGACATTACCACAAGAAATCATGCATTCAGAACCGACCACTGACCAAATTAGGAAGTCTTCCACTTCTCAAAGGTGTTCTGTGTAACAGCATGTACCTTATAAAGTTAAGTGTTTTCTCACATGTTGGCACAAGCCCACAGACACAAAGCTAACAACTACCTTTTTAAGCAGAGAAGGAAGTCTGCGCCACCCACACACTTACTGTGACAAGTAGTAATGAACCAATTGGCACATATATAATGATAATATATATTTGGAAGTATAAATTATCAAACAGCAAATCTATTTTTCCAAACATGACCTTAGCAGCTGGTTAAACTTTGGAATCTACCACTTGTGGATGTTACCACTTAAGCACAAGTGTCTCCCTTTAGACGCTTTTTAGCCTCATGTGCTGGACACTGGGGTTAGAGTTTGGTCTGTTACCAGGAGACGCCACCTGACAGCTGCTGCTGAAGCCTTTAAAACTCCAACATATTTCCACTGATGAGCTTTTCGCTTTGGTTGTCTGAGAAGGGGGTGACAAGAGTGCTACTACTAGTTCAGCCCCAAACCTCTAAATGTCCGCTTACATCATGGGTGGCAGCCCTGAATTCAGGTACATATGCACATTTGATATAGATAATGGAATGAAATGGAAATGCAGCGTGTCAGACAAATAGATCCCACCAGGATAAACAAAAGAAAGTGGATGACAAGCAGCTTAGATATGACTATAGTTATGGAGTGTGTACTTTTTCACACTTCAGTAAACTTCTAGCTACAGATATTTACTGAAATAGTGAGTGTTAAGACAGACTGGTAGATTTAAAGTGGCATGTAAAAATGAGTCTTATTAATGTCTAATGTGAGTGTCAGTCCTTCTCAGTGTAAATACACCAGCTGATCTCTGGCACAGAAATGCCTGCGGCATATAATGGATATAAACAAGAAGTCGCATTTTCACAACAGAGCTGAGTTAGCTATGTGATTACAGCAGACCCCCCGCAGAGGCGTGCTGTGAAGATGAATATATCACAACAGGAAGCACTGCTACGCTATTTTGCCATTCTGCTTGTGCGTACATGTGAGTGGGACGGGGTCAAAAAAAAGGGTTGAAAGCTAATTAGCTGCCTAATTTAAGGTTGACATTCTCAAAGATAATGCTTACCGGCTCTTAGTGGTCTTACCTGCAGGGGTAAATGCCATTGGATTAGCATTTTAAAGCAGGAAACCACACCTAAGGTATCAGTATCATATACAGTCCCTCCCCCTCTCTGTGTCTGAAAGCTGATCCCAAATACACCAGAACGAAGTTGGAGACGAACCAGGCCAAACATATGGTGTTGGAGTCATTCAAAGAGCCCCTCCAGACATGTTTTAAGATGAGTAAGTTCAAATCTATTGCCTTATTGAAAAGTCCAGAATCTGTGAACATGCAAATGTTCTTCATGCGTAAAGTTTAACTACAAGATGTTAAGATGAACGTTTAGCAGACCCAACATGCAGACCTCAGTCTCAGGTCAATGTTAGCTTAACAGTTTCCTTGAAAACATGCGGAATGTGGAAGGGTGGTTGAAGATAAAGGTGAGAAGGACACCAGTGGCTAGTGCAAGGCTGCTGGTAGTGTGGCAAGATCCAGAGTCAAGATGGAGTCAAGCATAGCAAGTGGAACAGGAGGTTATCCTGGAGCACAGGAAGAACAAAAACATTATTGCACACAGAGTTCACAAAAATCTCTTAGTTGGTTGAAGGGTGTTTCCACAATGGTTACTAGACGATCTGTTTGAGTCTTTAGTACTGCAGAGGTTGATTTGATGATGGAGAACAGGTGGTGAGGTGTATATATGTCAGCCATATCCAATGACACACACAGATTGACAGATATACAAGGAAAAGGAAAACGCCAGAGATGTGTCTAAACTTCTGTTGAGACTCTGTTAGTGAGATTTCTGTTAGTACCCTTCTGTGTAGTACACTCTGTACACTATGTACTTCCTGGCATGGTTTGTTAATTTCAGAAGTATAGTGTTGTATCATCTGGAGGGATCTTGCAGTAAAGCCACTACTCCTTTACATCGTAAAAGAGCCAGCTGAGGCAGTTCGGGCTTCTGATTAGGATGCCTCCTGTGCCAGACCCAGACCCAGAACCTGCTGGAGGGACTATATAGACCCTTTGGTCTGGGAACACCTTGAGATCCTCCAGGAAGGGGGGGATGTTGCCATTGAGGACAAGAAGTATTCACACTCATGGAACTTCACCATTATGAGTCCACCATCCATGTGCACAACATACTCACATTTTGTCATAATTAATGGTGTGAACGCACTCATGTACTTGAAATAGCAAATGTAAGTGTGTATGTATGAGAACTGAGACACAGCATGGGCACTCGGAGAAAGATGTCTCCTGCTTCACACCTGTGTAAGCTGTATACTTGACCATGACTGTCCCCAAGCCAGAACACAACAAGTTCTGCTAGGATTAGGGTTAGGTTTGGGTTAGTATAACCCTTTCCATTGTCCGATTGTGTCCACTTCAGCTTGACGTCAGGTTGCTTTTCTTGTCTGCCACAAGTCACTGCATTTAATATTCAGGCCCCATGGCCCGCAGGGTGCTGCATCCAGATTACGCCACATTTACTGGAGGTAAAACCGAAAAATGACGGAAATATTCCTTAATAGCACAGGAAAACTGTGCGTGCAAAACCACAGTAACTGGACTAGATTCAATTCTAGGTTACAGTTTTACTGTTTTCCTTCGGTTGCTCTTCGAAATAAGTTTGAGTAACCTGGGGTTTCGTTTACAACCTATATGGTCGTCTGACTGCTCGTGTGCCTTGCCCCCTGTCTACCTTCTTTTTATCAGCCCCGCCAAAACTATAAAAAATATAAGACCCAAGTTGTAATTAACTGGAATTATCCTTTAAAAAGAATTACAACAGCAGTGATTAACATGTTTGCCAAGTGGCATGTTTGTGCGTAGGGTGGGCTGCTGCTTGTGGGTAGCTGCATGCATGCTAAGAGGACTTTGAGATTGTATGTGTGAAAGCACACACTCCTTCATTCCTGCTCAGTGTGTTGCTGTCTCTTTTTCATACATGCACACACACCTTTCCCCTTAATAACCTGTTTTTTTTTTTTTTTTTACTAGAGTTCTATATCAGGCAGTTTCTCCTTATGACTGCAGTCTGAGGATCTGTGTGGCCCTGCAGCCACTCAGGCTGTTTGACCCACTGAACATCACATCAGTGAGTGAGCAGCAGTGTTGGTCAGGGCGTGTGTGGGATGTATCCTCTGCATCCTGCTCTCTGGAATCACTCTTTTCATCTTTCCTTAGTCATACCTTTCTGTGCCGAGGCCTCCTATCCATGCCTTCATTCTTAATTTTTGAGAGGATTTTCCCTTCCTTTCCCGTCACGACTGAGTCACTGACCCACTTCTGCTCAGTTCTTCCACCACCAGCTAAAGCAAAGTGGCACGCTTCATCCCTTTATCCACTCCCCCACCCCCTCTGCTGCTGCTCTGTGTCCACTCACTTCCGCTCCACGTGCACGGCAGATGGTGCTCCGGTCTTTTATCGGCTGCTGCTATTTGCAGTAACGCCTGAGGCCGTGAGCACGCCAGCTTGTGTGTGTATGCAGACTGTTTACTAACTGCCCGCCTGACGGGCCAACACACTGCATGCGCTGTGTCTGGATATCTCGACAGCAGGGTGGTAAATAAACCAATGACAGGTTGACTGCTCTGAACAGATGACCTGAGCCGCTCAAGCCTCCACGTCTGCTCCACTGACACATATGAGACGGTGGCGGTCCCACAGCTGTTGCCTGATACCATAATGAAAGATCAGTCCAGTAGAAACCTGGACCAGGTAGCTGTGTAGTGGATCATTGTTTAAGACTGCAAACATTTCAAACAAGTCCTTGTGTTGACATGGCAAAATAGAATCTTCCTTTCTGAAAGCTTGGGGTTTGGTTGGGTTTGAGCAACTAAAACTAAAGAAATCATCTGGAAAATCTGCTTTCTTGCTGATAATATCAATACAACTCTCATACGTCATGCTCAAGCTGTCTGTTAAATATGAAACTGGAACAAGGGCAAGGTAGGCTTAGCTTAGCATAATTACTGGAAGCAGCTAGCTTAGTATAAAGGTAAGAAAAATCCATTACAAGCGCCTCTAAAGTTCGCCTCAACATCCACCCATCCATTTTACATAACTACTGGTACCTATGAGGGCTGTGGGGAGGCTGGAGCCAGCTCCAGCTAGCACTGGGGAGATACACCTGGGACAAATCCACTAACCAACGTGAACAGGTTAAGTAACATTTACAAATGGAAACTCTATGAAGTTAGTCCACCATTCAAAACACCTTTAAAGGTGCCAGCAGGCAGCCCTTGGGCAGAGCATGTATAGTGGTTAGACCTTGCTTCCATACATAATGCTAAGCTAACTTAACTGACTGTTGTTTTATATCGGATAGTGATATCAGTCCCATCATCTAACCCTGGATATATACTGATACCACTTGAAGCTACATTCCACACTAATGTATCTCATCAAGAAAGGAAATTATGCCAAACTATTCCTTTAAGGTTTGGGAAATGTTGCCTTCAAAGTACATGTCAACTGTTGGCAGACCATTATAGCTTCTTTCAGCTAATTGTTTTGATTTTAGGGCTGCGTGACTTTCTGTTCTGGTTCAGTCTCACTGTTCACATCAGTCCCATTTTCTTCACCTGGCTAGACTAGCTGGTGAACATAGCGGAGCATTTAGTTGCTGAAGAGACAGATATTTCCCTCAGGAGTTGTGTAAAAGAGAGTGAATATTGGATTTACATTCATCAAGTGGATTCAAACATTGCTTCAAATGAATGCTAATGCGAAAATGACAGCTAACTGCATCTGTGTTGCAACAACAATGAAATCCCTCACAGAGATCACAATGACCTCTTTTCCACAGAGGAAATAAAGGTTTGCAGGCTGTTTGTAAAGCTGAAATTTAGAGCACAGGATCAAAAAGGCTGTTCAATTATTCATACGTTGAGCATTAGTAAGCGCTTTTTAAAAAATAGCAAAACACACAAAGACTGTCCTCATGCTGTTATGGGAGGGGGGGGGCAGAATGGCAGTCCAGCATAATGGAATGAATCCTCAATGGAAACCAGGCTGATGATTAAGGCCTGGTTAGTCCTGTTCAAGGCCTCTGGGAGAAGCCAGGCTGTATCACAGTTCAGATAGTGTGATGGGGAATATTCAAGCTAAAAAAAATCCATCACAGCTTTGAAACCAATCTTTTAATAACAGGCTTTCTCTTTTCTGATTACTTATGGATCTTCCTCACACCTGGAGAAGACCAGAGTTGGGTTGAAACATCAATAAATCAAACTTAAACTCTCTTTCTCTGACTAATCTATGACCGTAATGCCAGGGACTGACAAAAACAGCCAATTTAACAGAACTGACTGACTTAACGGACCAAACTTATACGGCAAAATCCTCCAAAGTCTCATTTTTACAGTGGGTTAGTGCCTTAAAAAGCTATGCACTAGTCTAATAGGATATTCTGTGTTGATCTCACCCTACAAAATATAAAATACCACATAAACAAACCTGAAATCGACTTCACTGCATACTGCATGGAATATTCAGCTTGCCAGCACCATAGGAGAACAATCAAGGCATTCAGAAATGTCTTCCAAACAGCAGTGAGTGTTTTTCAAACGGGTTCTTTTCTTTCCTTAAGGATGGCTGGCTTCATTCTTCATCCTGAACCTCGACTGCAGTCATTAATGCAGCATCTGGGTGATTAGCACAAACTTCGTCATGAATACAGTTTGAGTTGAGAAACCAAATAATCAGTTGATTATTAATCAATTCAATTCATCATTTTATTCACTTTTAATTACTTACTGAACTACAGCTACGTAACTTACCACTTCATTTGCTTCTTAGATGTGGATAATCTAAATATCTAAATATTTTAGATAGATAAATAACAATTAATAAAAGAGTTTCATTTAAAGAAGTAAAAGTCAAAGAAACATCAAATAACAATGGATACAATGTACTACTACTGTATACTTGAATGTATTTTATACATGATGTTGGTGTTGGTGATTTTAAAGTTGTATTATTGTTCTTGTGGTATATACATGTAGGTTTTGTGATCACAATAAAAACTGTTTCAGTGTGCTGGAGACAGAAAAACGCCTGAAGTGGTTTGACTTGTACCAACATGAACAATATACTGTACAGTCAATACATCCATTGTCATTCCTGTGCAAATAACTGAATCACCAAGACACATATAGAGTCCCGTAGATCTGAAATCTCAGCATATATTAGACCTTATTTATTTCTGTTGCTCTGACCTCTGAAGGTGTGCTGTAGCGTCTGAGCAGCAGCAGATCCTTTAAAGGTCCAGTGTGTGAGATTTCTAGATTTTCCTTAGCGTATGATCACCTGAAATTAAGAATTGTCACGTCTTTGTTATTTTATAGTGTCTCTATCTTCAGACGGATACCACAGAGTCCGCCTTGTTGAACCACCATGTTTCTACAGTAGCCCAGAACAGACAAATGAAACACTGACACTAGATAAAAACTGTTGATATTTTTGTGTGTTTCACAGCTGCCGTAGTTTTCATGTCACATTAGGAAGGAGAAGGTGAGACAAGGAGGTTGCAACCAACATCTACACTGCTAGATATCCCATACACTGTTCTTTTATGTCCGGAAAGTTGCGAGGTGGGGCCTCCATGGATCAGACTTGCTTGTCCAGCACATACCACATTGGATTGAGGGTATTTTGGCTAGTAGTTGGTCTGTTGGATCGGACCTCATGGACCAGCCTGCACTCTGTCTGTGGATCAGTGAGCCTTGGCTATCAATGATCCTGTCAGCAGTTCGCCTCTTTCCTTCCTTGGACCACTTTTGAAAGGTACTGACCACTGCAGACCAGGAACACCCCACAAGAGCTGCAGTACTGGAGGTGCTCTGAGTTGTCAAAGTCAAACCTGTATGCTTTCCTGCCATTTTTCCTGCATCAACCCTGAGGACTAAATGTTCACTCGCTGCCTAATATATCCCACCCACTGACAGGTGCCATGATAATGCAGTAATCAGTGTTATTCACTTCTCCTGGCAGTGGTCAGAATATTTTGGCAGATTGGTGTATGCATGTATAATCTTCTTTAAATAACAGTCACGGTGTCATTAATAACTAGTGTATATATGTATATATAAAGCAAACCAAGGACGACTCACACTGGGCTTTAACCTGGGTTCACCTGCAGGACACTTCCCCCCCCTCTCCACCCAGGAGAGACTCAACACACGTGGATGTCTTTAGAGGGGCTGCGATTGGCCGCGACGCGTCGCTAACTCCCGCCCCTCCGCCCCTACGTCACCGCGGCAGTTGTCCGCGGCGCTCCGCAGCAGCGTTGAAGGAGAGCCGCACTGCACACTGATGACAAGCCTGGACGGGGCGAGGCGGCGATCCCAGTGTGGCCCTCATCATTCATCGCTATGGGAATTACCACAGCGTTCTTTCTGAACCAAGCCCTGATCCCGTACTATCTGAAACCGGTCCACCTGGAGACACGGACTATAAAACACTGCAGTTGAGAGTGTCGCTGCACCAGAGCCCGGCTCAGCTTCTCTCCTCCTGTAAACTGAGGAGGAGGAGGATGATGATGATCTAGGAGATGAGAAGTGTTTCTCCAGCAGACAACTTGGACAAGGACGTTTGCTCGACCCTCACCCGTGTTTTCTAAACCAGGACGATGCCTGCCATGTGTGTGTCCGCTGTGGTGAGTCCATCACATTTGTTCACCTCCCTGCTTGTTTTGATTCTTTATTCCAAGGACTCCTCCAGCAGGTTCTCCATTTAAAGGGACAGTGCCTGTTTTTTTATTCGTCCTAGACTGAACTTCAAATCAAATCATTTTTCAAAAGTTTATTAGATAAACATTAGAAATGTTTTTTTTTTTTGTCTTTAGATTTAACATCTCATCAGCATCTCTCTCCTTCCACCGTGGGTGAACAACACAAAAGAGTCACCAGTGGAAGGATGGAGAAAAAAGGGCACTCAGCAGTCTATTGTTTACCCTGTTACACTCCTGACAATGTCAGTCAACTGACTGTCAAACACATGGTCCGATTAGACAAAGAGAACATTTTTATCTTCAATGTAACTTAAGTGTCAGTGATGGAGGAGTGTTTTTGTGCCAGTAAACATGATGCCTGACCGGGTTTCCCTGGTTCACATGGTGGTGGAAGTGCCCCTTTTGTTCAGCTTGTGGTGTGTTGAATACAGTTGGCTCAGTAGCTGCTGGAGCTCGAGCTTCTCATCATCCCCAGTGAGTCAGATGAAGCTCCAGCACAAAGACTTTGCCTTTGTCTCCTCGCAGAGCAGGAAGGCAGCCGTCGAGCTCTGGTGATGAAGACTTTTTCAAGTCTGTATGTTTGTTTTCAGTGTCATGCAGACATCGGATTCACTTTGAATGACTTGGTTCATGAAATTTGTAATTTAAATTTAGAGGTCTGAGTTTATTTATTGCAAATTAGGACCTGCGGCATTTGTAGATATTCAGAGGTTAAAAAATGATTGAATGATTGATGATCATGATTTTACATTTTCAACTATGAAAAACATTCCATTTCTGACATCATATATATATATATATATATATATATATATATATATATATATATATATATATATATATATATATATATATAGCTCTGCTACTTGACCCTTGAAATGGGCTTTTTCATTTTCATTCCATTACAGTCACTTTGACACATGACAGCAGAGAAAGCACTGCTGTAATTAATAAAATGAATTTCATTTGGATCTGAGCCAACATTGATACTAGCAGTAGCATCTCTGCTGTAAAAGGCACCCAAGTTACATTATATCTGAGACATTGAAACTGATTGTCCACGCAGCCACTCTCAGTAAGAAAGCGTAGACTGTGATGTCAAAGTGACCACGTTCTTAATTATTCATAATGTTACTATTTTGAACAGGTGAGTTGTATATAAATTCACCCTCAGTACAGTTGTCATGAACGGGGAAATTAGCTATAGAGACCAAAACTGTTTTTGTACCAGGCTGTAAACATGTTTATTTCTGCTGTGAAGTTGAATTTGAACATGGGGACTTATGGAGAGTGACTTGAGTCAAGTGGCCATTTGAGTAACTGCAGTTTTTGGAATTCACTTCAATCGCCTATATTACCAATTACTAATTAAATGTTTCATTGTTGTTTCAAATACACAACAAAGAGAATCCATCCAAAGTCTGAGCCCAGACAGAGGCCGGCCTTTGCAAGTTGTATTTTCACGAAGAATGAGCTCAGCTCTTCCCGTTAGCCGCAGTGAGGTCAAACATCTACACAAGTAATCACCCCCGGCTTATTGTCAGCGATAAATTCAGCCCGACTGAATCCAGACAATCCAAATTGAGCTGCGACACACAGCAACAGGTGCTGCTGCGCTGCCTGCTGTGTGGGTGAACATGTGTGTGCGTGTGTGTTTGTGGTGGGCCCCACTTTAATTGGATAGTAATTACAACTTAATGTCTGCCACACACACAGACAAACACAAACATCCCACCCACACCCAAGTGTATGTATGCACACATCTCATTACATAACACACTGTGGTCGCCAAACACTGGCAAAAAACTTGAACAGTGGCTTGACTGTCTTCTCTCATGACCTCTCTGTGTTCACTTGATTATGTCTCTCCAGAAAAACCTGGAAGAACGGAGACATCTAAAGCTCCTCGTCTCAATCTGTGGTACGGTTTGTTGCTGCTGGGCATGAATCAAAAGTCGTGTCACACACTAAGGCTGGGTTCAGTTTGTGTGGTGGCGCTTGTGATGTCTTGCAGACAGTCGGCTCCTCCATGATGTTGACAAGCTTTGTGGCTGCTCTGTCCACGTGCAAGTTCACTGCTTATTTTAGGAAGAAACATAAAGACGCTCAGCGGTGCCTCCGTCTGTTGTGCATATCAAGTGTCAGGCGGTGGCTTCTCTCCCCCTTTTGTGTGGTTTAGATACTGTATGCTCAAGTGTGCTACACGGCAGGCTCAATAGGAGCCTCTCTCACTGGTGCTGCAGGTGTCAGAACCTCTCACAATAGCAGATAATAGAAAGAATAAATAGACTCGGATGATTCAGCAGTTTTGACAGCAACACGGACAAAAACATTCACCCATGAAAAGCTTCCGGTGTCCTCTTTAGAGAGGTTAAAGAGAAAACTTGATAATTATTTACAAGCTGCACTCTCTGTTAGGAGAGAGGTTTTATGGGAAATGTGGTTTTATTTTACAGAAAAACAACAACACTGAGTGGATGCTGAAGCAAAGCAAAAGTGCCTTGAGGTTGTACGAGATTTAGTATCGCACCTCCAGAATGTCAGAGGGAATCAAAGCAGCAGACAGAGATATCCTGATTTTTAGTCCGTTATATGGGTCCAGATGGATCCGACATGTCTCATAATGCAATTTGATAGCATCTTGTTTGTGAGTCTCCCTGCCTGACAAAAGCCTGTATCTTTATAATGAATCCTACTCCTTTCTTAGTGAGACACGCCTTTTGTTGTTGTTGTTGTTGCTGAGATAACTGTGGCAGAAAACATTTTACAACTGTTTTCACCACAGTTCCTAAACTGCAGTTCCTCCAATGGCCACTAGATTCTAACATCCATTGTATTGAAATCAATGGGAAAACCCTCAACCTCTTTCTCTCAATACAAAGCCAGTACATACACCCTTAGAGTAAAAAATGGGTTGTAAAATGTACCTCATTTAAATGATTAGTTTGAGGCTTAAAGAAGTGTATTTTTGAGTCATGTTAGCTTTACTGACAGGTGTCTCCATTTACATTTATATTCAGTTGGTGGTGGGTGTCAGTTTTTTCCACCTCAGCTCTATCAGGGCTCGACACTTGCCACAATTTGTATATTGTGGTTCAAACATTTAAAAAAAGACGGTGGACAGAGTTAAAAATAAATCCGTGATTCATAATATTCCCCCAGAGACTTCGGCCGTTTACTGTCATTCTATTTAGATATGACAATGATGCAATGATCTGAAACAATACTCTAGGCAGTACACACATGCACATGACAAAAATAGGTGCATGACATATGTGTGATTAAGAGTTAACGCACCTGCTCAAACAGTCATGCATTAATATACTGTCTTCACCCATCTCTGACTGTCAGAACTCACATTGTCTGAAGCGTGTAGCTGGTCACATGCCAGAAATGTGCAGACGACAGTTTGTGCTCACGCACAAAAACAGGGAAGTGAAAGGGGTTCAGGGTGTCACCTAAAAAAAGATTTGACCTATCACTTGCACTCCCGTTCCAGCGTCTACAAGCAAACCGGTTCCTGGGCGGGTCTCTGGACGGCCTGTAGCCGCTGGAGCTGCTGGAGGTAGAATTACAGGGTGTTCTGCTCAGCCTGTCAACCAGCAGGCGGGGAGTCACAAAGTCGGGGGGGTTGAGGTGTTTGTTTCATTGAGACACTGTGTGTGTGTGTGTGAATGTGTGTGTGTTATGGGTGGGTGTGCTCAACAGGAACCTTCTCTGCAGTGGTGCAGTGGTGCCACACTGGTGCCTATAGGATGTAAACAAGAGCTGCCTGACAGAGGACTCCACCCTCAGATCTCTGCATGTACCCTGCTTTCTGTCCTCTACTCTGTCAGTGAGGAATCAGCCACACAGTCCTCTGTGATCCCCTCCAACAGAATAAACCTCATCACACAGCAAAACTCCTTTCGGTTGGGTTGCTATTCATTAATTAATAGATCCATTCAAATCTGAGATTATGTCTGACACAGCATTAGTGTTCCAGCTGATGATAGCACATAATGTACGTTTGACATAGTTGGTTTCAAATCTTCCACATTTAGGGATACATTTTGTTTTATCTGATTGCTTAAAGTTGCTGCAGCAATTTCCTAATGCACTTCCAAAGCTTGTGGTACTCACAAGAGACGGATTCAAAAAACACTTGAAGCAGCCGAAACTGAGATATCCTGACTTTTCTGCTGTGTCATGTCATGTGATGGATGGATTGCAGAGAAGGAAACATTTTCATGTCCATTTTCATTAGATGATGGCTGTAGAGCTGTTTGTGTGAGGGTTAGAAATACTATACAAATATAACATTACTGCTAATTTTGGGCATGGCTGCAATGTGTCCCAGAAGTGGCTGTTCAGACGTGGATACATGAATACGTGTCAATCAGCACAGAGCAGATCGAAGTCAGACACAGAAACGGTATAGAAAATATGGTCAATTTTCAAAATTGACCAACCCCAAGTGCAGGCTTCTGATTCTTAAAACAGCCAAAAGGGAAACTATTTGACTATGTAGCATACTTACTCATGTAGTAGCACATGAACCAGAGAAAATGACCAAATCTGAAAAAGTTAACAAAGTCTGGCTGGCAGAACAGTCATGTGGAGAACCATAACATAACAGTGTGGTGGCTGCAGCGTGACAGAGACATGTCTGGGGCCTGGCGTATCTTTTGCCAGAGTATTTTACAGGATACAGTTTTAAAATCTTCTGTCTGTAGCAGCTGGAGTACTGATGTGTTTTATGTCAGCCAGAAATGTTAGCATTTCAAAGCAAGAAGGGTGCATCTACTCAACAGTGCAGGAGGTCCATTCTGTCCTGACTCTGATGATCGATTAGCTGCCAACTCCTGGCAACAAGTCAAATTTGGTTTCGATTACACTGAACATCAATCGCGGTTAATGTGTGGTATCTGTGTTTACATATTTATAAGTCAGAAGCTCATAATTACAATAATTCTGGTGTGACATGAATGCAGCGTTAGTCCAAACTCTTCTTTATTGGACCCTCTCTGCGTGGCAAACACCTTATACTCGACACCTTCAGTTTGAAACACGTGCTTTCTCGAAGCCCTTTGTCTCTCCAAACCCAAGATAACCCTGGTGACATCTCTATGACATCATCAGGCTGATCTAGTACCCCTTCACAGTATCGCTACACAGCTGATTCATTTGCCTGCACAGTGGGCAGTAGAACTGGTATGGGGGGTAGTGTGAACCTCCTCTGTCTTATAGTAAAGCACATCACTGACAGGTCAATTGAAGTAGCTGCTGATAGCAGGTATCAGGTAGCACATGGGTCTGTATACCTCCCCCAAGAAATCAGTGGTGTATGCAGTGACAAAGACTGCACTGTATAAAGAACTGGACATGCCAGCCCAGCCCTGTCACATCACCTTCTGTCTAGCTGTCTGATTGGCTGTCTGGCCTGTGCACCAGGCTGATGATATGGTTTATGGGCAGTGCGGCAAGACAGAGACAAAGTTGGCATAATGAGAGGAAGGCTGGCAGCACGAAGTGAAATTGATTCCCCCCATTGCTGAGCTGGAGAGGTAGCTCAAGACAGTGTCTGTCGTCTGTGTGTGTGTGTGTGTGTGTGTGTGTGTGCAAGCAGGAATGTACTGACAAAGTGCCAGCACTGCATTTTGTTTCCCCTTCTGCTTTTTGTGTCTTTTTGTGGCTTTTTATTTTTCTAATGGCGAACAGGAAATGCAGTTACACAAGACTGGTTGTTTGCATGTGAATGGTACTGATGGATACTTACAGAACCACAGAAAGACACACACTCTGACCAAATGTGAGTTTCTACTTTGCAGCCATTAGCTTAGTGCACTCTTTCCCTGACATGTTGAATAGCAGCCGTCGCAGTAATTATCCTCATTGGCTTTAAAATCAGCTGCAGACTGAGCTGGGCTGATTTGGTGGAAAAAAGTTTGTTTCGCTCACTCACCTTTCATTAGCTTCAAATGTCATTATGTCCTCTGAGCTATGTTACAGTGGAAGGCAAACACATATAGACTCTTTGTTTACTGTAATATATTTCATGAATGGTAGTAAATGGGTGTAACTTCAATATACACAATGCACTATGTAGAAAATAAGTGATTTATAATTAACATCTATGTGTCGGGCTGAAGAAAATGGGCTTCTTGTTTACTGTTGCTGACCTGCTAATATTAAACATTAAGACATTATAACATCAAAAGTCTGCTGGTCAATATGTATCTAAACATTAAACTAACTGAACAGGCTGAGCTGGGTTGGTAAAGTACAGTACAGTACTCCCAGTTCAACCACAAATTTGTGGAACCAGAAACAGGTCAGCTGATTCGCCTGCTTCTAGTCTTAATGCTAAATCAAGCTAACCATCTGCTAGTGGTAGCATATTTAGCATACAGACATGAGAGTCGTATCCTAATGCACATCCTCTCACTGCCAATTTAGTTACTGGATTATGGTCTAAGCCATTATGACCCATTGGTCAACCCTAAGCATTTGGTCTCCTTGCGTAACCCTAGAGACCTGCCTCTGAACCTTTGATATCCTCTATCCCGGCCTCCAAAAGGTAAACCTAACCCTTAATGCTCCTTGGTTCCTTGCCCAACACTTACCGCCTAGAATCTGGTCTACCTCAGGCCCAAACATCTTGCCTACATACCTGTCTCTGGACCTCAGATACCCCCAATTCTAATGCCTTCCCAACCCTAACCACTCGGTCTCCTTGCCTAACCCTAATCACCTAGAATCTGGTCTACCTCAGGCCCAAACATCTAGCCTACATACCTGAATCTGGATCTTGGATATGCTTCACCAATAGATTATCCTAACTCTTACCACTCAGGTCCTACATACATGTACAAGGTTTATTTAAATCTAATGAATGCAACCATGGAATATCTAATTAAAAAAATCAAAAGCAAATCTCAGAATCAAATAGGTCACAGCCAGGACAGAAATTATGTGTAAGTGAGATTTTTCTAAGGCAACAACAAGAACAGTTCTTCAAGTGTTACTGTATATCAGTGAACTTTCCGATGCAGAAGCAGGCTTCAGAATGAGCAATTGGGGCCTGATGCATTTTCTGTGACACTGTTTACCCCCCCAAAATGAGTTATTAAGCTCTTTTCTCTTGGAGGAGATGCTTGGTATTTGTTAATGAGCCTGCTTCTCCAGACAAAACAAAGTCAGCACCGTGGGTAACGGCATGAAAAGTATGTCCTATACTAAGCAATCACAAAGTTCCTGTTTAATACCACAGCATGCCTTCCCGTCCACAGCCTCGTGTTAAATAGTGAGTGATACACCTCAATTATGGTAATGTTCGGAGCATGCTGTTCCAATAATAAAATTCTACAAACAAGCAGAAAGAGCCACGGGGGTACCATCCATTGTCCTGTAACAAGCAGAATGTTCCCATTTACTGCTGCGTGCGATCTCAACCAGCGGCTCACTTTGAACGTTGCTGTGAATGAATGCATTGATGTTAGTGACGCAACGGAGTTATGAGCAGCATGTCGAGAACATGCTCTGATGTTTATGGATGAGATTCTGGGAATGAAAACAAAGAGCTGAATGGGTGGTGTGGTGAAAGGGCAAAAGAGTGGTGAAAGAAAGGACAGCTTTATTCTGATTAGCGCTAATCATAAAATGGGTTTGTCTTCCTTTGGCTCTTCAATTAAGACGTTATCTTCCTTGATGATCCCTCAGCAGTGGACTGTGTTCAAACAGGACGTCCAAGTAATTGTCATATGTCCAAACACATTACACTGGTATGACCCTAAACTAATACTTTTGTTCAGTGGGAGATTTGGATCTGTGCTCACGGATGACCAACATTCACATATGTCATCACCAAGATTACTCAGTGCATTGCCTCAAAACCACCAGCTCTATTTGCTCTATATACACACACATGCTGCTAATCTTCATTCACATTTGTGTGAACACACACACACACACTCCGCGGGGTAGATCACACTTAAACACACATATCTGCACACAGATCCACATTTTGTCTGACATGTCTCCATCCATGTCTGTGTTTTCCTTTCACCGTCTGTCGCTGTGTGCTTTTGCCAGCCCTTGACGCAGTGCTTTCCCAGCATTCATCTTCACTAGGTAGGTAGCTAGAGAGATGGTTGGTTTGGTGGTAGCAGCATACAAACTGCACTGGTTTACTGAAATGAAATACTCTTTTACTTTGCTGTATTTATGGCTGAACACTGAAACGTGCTCTGTGCTAGAGGTTTTCAAGGGTCCAAAGACTCTTGCAAGAACCCCAAAAAAGAACAGAAAATGTAAAACCTAGAACAGGACTTGTCTGCTACTTCAAACATATGCAGAACTGAGGAATGCCAGACCAGAATGTGGAGATGGGTGAGAAATGCAACTCGTGTAGAGTTATTAGTTACAATAATGATTGCTTTTTTGCTGCCACAGCTAACATTAGCCCTGTCTGATCACAATCAGGTCTTCTCAGATCCACTTTGGTATTTTGCTTTGTCTTCCGACCATCATAGTTGTGTTGGATTGGTCCATTGTTGGACTAGTTAGATCCTGGCATTAGCTAGACTCACAGATTGAGATTTGATTATTTGAAGAAAAGTATGATGTTAGTGTTAGTTGATGTTAGTTCTGCTATGAGTAGAGTTTAGATTGTTGAAACTTCTACAAAACAAAACTACCATCAGAATTATTTTAAATGTACAGTAAGCACATGAGTATACTCCATCCATCCATCCATCCATCCATCCATCACTTACTCTTATCAAGGTAGCAGGGTGCTGGAGCCAATCCCAGGTGACATTGGGGAAGAGGCAGGGTACACCCTGGACAAGTTAACAATCATTCACACATTTAGCCTGCAAGTCTTTGGACTGTGGGAGGAAGCCAAAGTATCCGGAGAGAACCCATGCAGACGTGGGGAGAACATGCAAGAAATAACAAAATGGATAAAATATAGAATGAATCTGAATTTACAGAACTAACATTAGCTATGACTTTTAGTGACTGCAGCGATTGACAATGACAATGACAATGACAGTGACAATGTACTGTCAAGTCCCCATAACAGTAAAATGCATATTTGGGTATTTAAACTAGAATAATTTGAAAGATTCTTGAAAAATTAGCATGAGAATTAAAGTTTATTTTGCCATAGCAACCAGTATTACAAGTACCCTATCTCAACGTTAAAGTAAGTACACTTTGTGATTTCATAAAATATGTGAATTCATAAAATTTGCTGAAACCAGTTTTTCCTTCTGACAACTCTGGCTTCAACTAGTTGGGACACAACACAGGATGAACAGAGGGATTGCAAGCTAGTGCGCTGATTGAAACTGTGGCACAAAACTGCACAGTAAAGCTCTGTTAGTGTTCTGGTGTTATTGGAGATGGCACTCCACCAGTCAGGCTGCCTAATGTTATTGCTCTGACATGACTCAGTCAGTGTGTGTGTGAGTGTGTGTAAACTTAGACGTGTGTGGGTTATTCCCTTAAACCCAGTGAGCTGTCAACTTCCCAGCAGAGGTGAGAGGGGAGCCTGAAAAAAAAAACAAAAAAAAAACTGGAAGGCAGCTTTGGATCATATGTCTGTGTAATTCTGTTGTAGTAGTAAAGTTAATACCAACACTGTTGGGCACTCAACTTCAGAGGGACAGGATGAGTCATTAAGTGAAATGATGGTGGATTAAATGGGTTCCTGAAAGTGATATTTCCCTACAATTCTCTTCAAAGCAGCCTCATACATTGGGTTCCTAAACTGCAACATCAAAAATTCCAGAATCCGTGTAACCTGACACACCATATACTCATGTCTGCAAGCCTGACCTATGATGTCACAGACCAAATTATACAGTGAGAAATCTGAAATTGGTGACAGATTTTGTCTGTCTTTGTAAGGCTTACTCAGTGCTGGTTGGGAAACAGTTCTGGATTCGGGTGGTTTTAGTTTTGTGGGTACTTTATGGCCGCATAAGAGTACAAAGCCAGTGTTAAAATTAATTAGGGCAAACAGAGTGGACTGGAGTGTTGGACTGCGGTGTCCTTCTGTCTTTTTCTCTGTCAAGCCAGCTGTCCATCTGTCAGCCCATCTGTCCGTCAATCCATCTGTATGTCTTTCCATCCAGCCAGCCCTTTCATCACGAACAAGATACAGTATCTTAACAACTCGTGCTATTAAAACAGTGGACAGTCTCCAGATGATGATTCTTCTCTTGATTGTCTTCTAGCATCTAGCTTAAGTTCCCATTTCTTTTTGGTGGGGTTGTGGACAGTTGCAACAACTTTTCTTTCATGGCCCTAATTAAATTTTACACATGATAACTGATGGCTGCTTTTCTGTGATATTTGCTGTGGATTCTCATGTTACCTATGCCCAAAGTTAGCGACTAGCTACATTCTGATCAGGAGATGGTAAAGACCAAAAACAGAACTAAACGAAGAGTTAACATATATTTATCCCATGACCAAGAACACAACACCAAAAGAATGATATTGTTGCATTGTAACTGCTGAGTACAACAAATGGGGACATTCATATACATTCTACTTGTAAACATGGTAAACACAACCCCATTTGAAGGCAGCACTTTTTTTGTTGCTTCCAAGTGGACAAAATAATCATTTTCTGCAGGTTTTAGTGGGTAATGTAACATGGGATTTTAGTCTTGTTGCATAAAAATCTGGTCTACATCTTAAAGTCTGTCTGTTTTTAGATTTCTTTTTAATTTCCATGCTTTCTTCTCTTCTCAGCTCTTATATACAGTGTTGGTTCAGCTGGTTTCAGCCCGGGTTTTGACCACAAACAGCCCAGCTGACCAGGCTGTCCTCTCTCCCCGCCGTTATCAGCACACTGACCCCAACTCGGGCACCAAGCTGGATTGCGACAAGTGCCCAGCAGGCACCTACGTGTCAGTCCACTGCTCCCTGGCAGCTGTGAGGGAGTGCAGCCCCTGCCCTGAAGGAACCTTCACACGGGGCGAGAACGGGGTCCAGCAATGCCATCGCTGTCGGGCTCCGTGTCCTGTGGGCTTCATTGAGAAAGCACCGTGCACAGCCACCCAGGACCGCATCTGCACATGTCCCCCCAACACTTTCTTGTCTGAGGCTGGTGGTACAGAGTGTAAGCCCCACTCACTGTGCCCTCCGGGGACCAGGGTGAAAAAGCGGGGCACTCAAACAGAAGATGTGCTCTGTAGGCCGTGCACTAAGGGGACTTTCTCAGGCGTGAAGTCAAGTTCGATGAAGTGCCGAACCCACACAAACTGCCAAGCTCAGGGGCTGGTGTTGCTCACACCAGGGACTAAAGATTCGGATAATGTCTGTGGACCTGCATCTACAGTCTCTTCATCTTCCTCTATCTCCATAACCACCCTACTGGTGCCTGCACAGGCTGTGCATCTACAGGAACCTATGACATCTTCATCCACCCCATCATTATCACTGACTGAAGCTACAGATAAAGGTGAGACCCAGTTTCTTCTCTGCTACTCTGTTCAGTAACTAATGTAGTGTCAGATTTATAGACCTCTATTTAAAGAATGTGGTATAAATGGAATACATTATTCATTTTCATTAGTGTATAATCACCTGAAAATAAGTATTGTTGTGTTTTTGTTACTTTGTAGTGTGACATTTATAGTGACAGATACCTCATGTTCTCCTCTTTTTTCACCATGCTGAATGTTTCTACAGTAGCCCAGAATGGACAAACTAAACACTAACTCTAGATAGGACGTTTCGTGGGCTACCATGATTTCTCCTTCATGCTTGAAAGAAGAGGGTGAAACAAGAGGGCTGCAATTGTAGTTTAGTGTAGTTGCTACTGCACTGCTAGTGGCCACTAAATCTTCACAGTGGACCTTTAATCAAAGTGTATATGTGTTCCATAACATTCAGATTGCTCAATATCAAAGAGTGGGGTTATTACTCCTGATGACGTTTTGGGAAATTCACTCAGAATGTAGGTGCATCTCGCATGTCTGTGAATTTAATATAGAGCTAGTGTCAAGAGGCTATAAACCTAGCTTAGCTTAAACAGTGTAAGCAGGTGGAAACAGCTAGCCTCGCTCTATTTGAAGCTCAAAAACACAAAATGGCAGAATTGGATCCATTCAGTCAAATATCATTTGGAAAGTCTAGAAGAATTGAATTATTAAATCATTTTATCCCCATTCCAGTTAGCAGGGAGCTAAAGTTAGCAGCATGGCTGGCAGAAGTTTCAGGTGTGCATGCTCTATCCACAGTGCGGGAGCATATTTGAAAGATTTCAGTAATTTTATGCCCAGAATCTGATTTTTTTTTTCTGACATGTCCCACTGAGCAACTTCCATAGGAATGAATCTGTCTTAATATATCCCTGGCTTGACAGTATAACATTCATTTATACTTTTTCCTTTTAAGAAACATCATCAGTTCAATATAGAATAACTTACCCCCTATTTTGACATGATATTTATAGTTTGATAACAGGTTAAGATTGTCTTTACACATCTTTACACATTATTGCTCAAGTTGCTGCTGCAGCATCATTACATCAATTACACGCAGGTTTTTTTCCTGTGGGAATTCCGAAAAGGAAGGACACCCGTAGGCATGGAAACAAACTGGTGACAGCTCCCTATCGCAGGAATGTTACTATTTGTGGTCAGGAGGAGTTATGGGTATTTCTGTCTTCCTGTGTCAACCTTCTTTTTTTGTCCTCCCTCCTTACCTTCAAGATCGGAAAATGTTAAAAAATACATCCCTTTCCTTTTTGTCTGTCTGTTCTCTGCCCTCCTCCCTCCCTCGTCATCACTCTTGTTTTAACATCCGTCCTGTCTCCTGTCATTCGGCCAGTCATTTCTCAGAATCAACCATCCATAGACACTATACCCCTCCTCTGCACATAGTCACCCACACCTATAATACTGTCACCACTGTTTGTGTCAGCATGGGATCGATGGCTCCTCAGCCAGTTAATTTGACCCTGTCTGCGCTGTAAGAGGGAAAGTGGGGGTGGGCGGGTGTGGGTGTTACGCACTCATGACTGTTATTTTTCACCCGTCTTTTACTGTCAGTTAAGAGGATGGGAAGGACTGCCTTGGAAAAGGAACAACTGACAAGTAACTGTTGTAATGCACCAACATGTCTTTAAGCACTTTATACAACAATTACAGCTGTGATAAAAGAGAAACTCTCTTCAACATATTTCACTTTATATAATTCTCTGGATGTAAAGACGCTTTAGGTTATATCACAAATCTCCTAGCAACCACTGATGCTCAGCAAAGAATGTGTGTGAATGTTTAAATATATAGCAACTGGGTCCAAGAAAAGGGGGATACCAGAATCTGGAAAACAGTGACCACAACTGGAGTGGACGCAACACATGTCAGTGAATCCACATTTTTCAGGAGAAAAGGTAGAGAAACGAGTATGTTTCTTTTTTTCAGCAGAGGCAACACAGAACGGAACTTTCAATTTTTTTTGTTTCAATGTATATTCGTTCATACCTTAAAAGTGCAGATTTGACATATAATAAAATATGTTTAGAGGTTTTAAGCAGTAAAATAGTTCAGCATAACCCCCATCAAGAGGTTCTCAAACTTTCATGCCCCCACACCACATTTTTTTAATCAGTTATTAATAATAATTTATGAAGTGACGAACAAAAAAGGATCAAAGCTGAATTTTAGTGAAAAAAAGGTCAGCACAGGGCAATGTTTAGCTCGGCTGGTGGAGCGGCCGCCCCATGTGCAAAGGCTCAGTCCTTGCTGCGGGAGGCCCAGGGTTCGAATCTGACCTATGGCCCTTTCCTGCATGTCATTCCCCATCTCTCTCTCCCCACATTCCTGTCGCTCTTCAGCTGTCTCTATTAAATAAATCTTGAAAAGGCTGAAATATATATAAAAGGTCAGCACGTTTCAGCCAGCTCAAACCAATTTCTATTTATAACCACTGGACTAAATCATTGTTTTAACACAGTGTGAATATTGTCATCCCCATGCAATGATAATACACACTATTCATATCAAATACTCAGATCATGGGGCACCCTATGTACAAAACAGTCTTTACCTCAGTTCCAGCCTGTGGTCCTGGTCATTTCTGCTAACATACTGATGACAGCAATGAAGTTTATCAAGCTTACCAAGCAAGTTATATTTAAGCACACAGATATGCTAGAATTGACTAAAAACAGCTTAGGCTGATATGAATGTCATTAATTAAGTTTGAAAAGAATTGAAACTTGTGTGTATTCAGCAACTTGAGTCTTATTTTGTCCACTCTGGTCTTCCCAGTTCTATATTACTCTAAAAAGCTGACTTTTTATGATAAACACTTCATCAGCCTAAATTTAGGGATTAGACCTGCACCTGTGTACCTGTTTGTTGATGAGAGGATAAGAGGGATTAACATGCATCCAAGTGACAGTCCTAAAAAAGCAGTAGCCCATTTATGATCTAATGTCATTATACAACACCAATCCCATTAGCAGTCACACAGACACAACAGGGAGGTAGTAGAGGCCGTATCGATAATCAGGGGTAATGGCGCACTGATATCGATTGACCTTTACAGTTTGTTCCCATGTCTGAAAAACACTGTTCCTGCTGTTGTTTTCTGTCAAACGGGACAATCCGATTTGTCCCTTCCCCAGTTTCAACAGTTCGACAGATTTGTTTGGCTGTGAGTTCTCCTTTTCAAGTTTTTTCTAATTATTCTTGCAATTGAAGCCTGAGTCTGATTAGATTTGCCCTAGATTAAGCTTAATCAAAGAGCAGACTGTGGGGTGAGCAACTCAGAGCTCATCTGCTGTGAGATTAAGAGGTGGAGTAAAGCTGGGCCTCATTTTGGTGGAAGGAGTAAAGGCAGGTTGTACTTTGTTTGTCGTTTACTTTGTTTCACTGATGATTTAGTGTCATGATAAAACACTGAAGTCTCCAGGAGATGATTTCACTTTAACATTAACAACAAATTTTATATTATACAGAGCAGTGAGTATAACACAGGTATCTATGTCAGAATCATGCAAGTTTTCAGGTTTTTGTTTTATTTGTGGATCCCCAGAGTCATTTATCCAACTGTAATGAACATGCTCCATCTGGTATAGAGTTCATGTCATAATTGCTTTAATAGCATCAGACAGGAGAATTATCTCTGTCAACTGCTTATCTAGAAGAACCATCTCATAACATTTCTGGACCAACTCCTTGTGCAGGCAAAGATTATCAGCCTCTACTACTGTAACGCCTGATTAGCAGGGCTGCCAGCATGCACAGTAAAACCTCTTTGAATGATCAGAAATCTGTAGGAATAGCATTAAGTTCATGTCACTAATGCAAGTCTAGAGTGATACCCAACTGTGAGAACTGATAGATTTATATGCCTTCACCGCAGTCAGTCAATGAAAATCAGCTAGTCATGTGAGGCAGGAAATCTCAATTGAAATTCCTCCTTCAAAATGAGCTCAGTTCCAAGCTTACCTAACTTAAGATATGTTAAAAAGGGCGGTTGATATAAAATTTGTAACTCTTAAATATCAGCGTCAGCCTCAAAAATCCAGTCTGTCTTTAGTTTACGAAATGATGCAGGAAGTCAGCAAGGGAAGCAGATGAGTGAAAGCAGAAGGACGAAGCTATTCCTCCTTCTGATTGTGTGCCAGATTGCATGGATTGAGGTGTTAGGATTCCCTCCCATGATGCCTTCTGTGTTTATTGTCTGGGTTAAGAAAATCTCTCAAGTGAGTGAATTTAATTCCCTCTCTGTGTTGTCTCTCATACTCCTTTTACACTCTTGTCTCTTTGCTCTCTTTGTTCTCTCTCATCTCTCTCCTCTTCTTACTTGCTCTATCTTTCCATCGATTTCCTTTGATCCCTCTGTCTTTCATCACAGACACCTTCAGCCAGTCAGCAGCCATTCAACTGAACGGTAACCCGGGTGGGAAAGACCACCATGTCTTAAGCCAGGTACTCCTAAACCAACCTGGCTCTCCTACTCCACCAAATCTTGATCCCTCTCCACCGCTCCCAGCACGCAAGGAACTGATGGACCGCGAGTACCAGCAGGGGCAGCCCAATTCTGACCCTGTGCCAGGCCCCAGCAAGAGGGCGATGGAGAGTCTGGAGAGTGCAGAGATAGTCAAGGTTGGGACGGGTGTCAGCAAGGTTGCCGGGCAGGGAAGCGGAAGTGGTGGAGGTGGGGTATCCAGCTACTACAGGCCCACTCGGAGGGGATCCCCAAGGCCCAGCAACCATAATGACTTTGACATCAATGAGCACCTCCCCTGGATGATAGTGCTGCTGCTCCTGCTGGTACTAGTGGTGATCGTGGTCTGCAGTGTGAAGCGGAGCTCTCGTGTGCTGAAGAAGGGTCCCATGCAGGACCCTAGCAGCATCATGGAGAAGGCAATTCAGAAGAAACCATCAGCGCCTCCAACGCAGGTCAAAGAGAAGTGGATCTACTACTCCAACGGACAGGGTAAGCCCGCTTTATCTTTGATTTCAACAAGTAAAAGTGAAAAATTGTAGAAACCTGTTTTGCCATACAAATGGGTGACAAGAGAAACAAGAATTATCTCGGGCCACCACAAGCTTCCGGTGCTTCTTCAGTGCTTCTTGGCACAGATTCTTGAGAAGTCAACTTGAGGTATGAACAGTATCCTTTCAAAAGATTTCATTCCGTGTTTTGGGGATGATGATGATATGGTTGAGTTGGGTTGGGAAGTGGTGTTTTAAGATTTTATTTCTACCATTGAACCTCCTACAAAGCTGCATTGCATTACATGATAATATCATGTTTAAAACAATATTAACACGTACACAAACAGTATGCAAGGCTACGATATACCCTCAAAGGAAGTGTCTAATCACAGCTCTGCCATGGTGTTTTTCTAATCTCAGCACAGCTCTATATGGCCTACATCTGCAGCCAACATGGCAGGTCATGGACTTTTAGTTTAGTTGCATTCTGCATGCCCCAGCCTGGTGTAATGTCATTACTGCTCCTGAGCCACGCAGAACCATCTGTTGATGTGATCACAAAACCCATGTGGGTATCTGATCCAATCAATTCTGCCCCACAGCACATGGTGTGGAGAGCAGTGGTTACACGAGCAAGGACATGACCCGGTTGTAGTACGACCCTGCCGTCCCTATCCACTCCCAACATACGCACACACACACACATGCATATACACACTCAGGTTTCCTCATTGCTCTCAGCTCTTCAGTTTCATCTTGGTGTCTCCTTCCTTTCCTTTCTTGTTTTCTCTTCTTGTTCTTTGTTGCTTCCTTCTTCCTTTGTCACATCACCTTTGTTTATGTTCATTTTCTCTTCCTGTTTTATTCTTTCAGTCTTTTTGTTTCTTCCTTTTTGTTTCATTCTTCACTATAGCTTATTTTTTATTACCTCTTCCTGTCTCCAGCTTTCATATCTCTTTTGTATACCTTCTTTGGCCTCATTGTGTCTCTACCTGTCTCTAACCCTTGTTTTAATGCTTTCACTTCATTTTATTTAGTCTGCCTGATGCTTTAAATTTTGGATTTCACACCTCTACCCCCAGCACTCCTCCTTAACTCCTGTCTGTTGACACTGTGACTATCAACTATCAACAGGTAGAGTATGTTTTGCCCCACAGCTGAGCTCTTGATTTCACACAGAAAGAGAACCAAAACCCAAGGGACACCTCCTGCCTGGGGCACTCTACTTTCCACTTTGAAATTCTGTATGTGTGTATATGTGTAGGGGTGTGTGTGTGTGTGTTTGTGTTTGTGTGTGTGTGTGTGTGTGTGAGTGTGTGTGTGATAAAGCTGAGCCACCCGCCACCCTCTTTCTGCTCCCTCAGTGCCTCACCACAGAGAACTGGAATAATCTGGTTTCAGCTGCATCAGGGTTGCTGTTTGGTTGGCAAGGCACATTAGTGGGTCAATCGGGTCTCTTACAGGGCGACAAAGACATATAAAGACAGAAGGAATTGAAGAGAGAGAGTGAGAAGGTGCAGGAGTTGTGTATATGCCTGTGGGAGGTGGTGGTGGGGGGGTTGTATTGTACTGTTGTTGGCTATCCACAGAGGGGCTTCCCTGCCGTTACCTAGCAGCCCTTGTTAGCTTGGATACTTAAGGTGTCTGACAAAGAGAGGTATAAAGATTATTAAGATGTATGAAGAGTAAATTTAAATACATTTTTGACATCATAAAAGATAAGTACAGGTTTTCACCAGCCTATAAACTGCAAAAAAAGCTGCCAGGTTTGGGACAGTGCATACTGTAGTTACTGTATAATGAATGCATATCAAAAGAACTCTCTTCTGAAAGCTGCACTAATTAATGTTTGTGTATTAACACTACACTATGTGCCACTTGTCTCAATGAGCACACAGAGAATTATCATGAACAGTTCCTCTCAGCTCTACAGAATACTTTAGGCCTGATTCCGACCAAATCTGCGGCAAAAATGCAGGTTTTTCCATTCATTTGAATGGGGGGTAGTGCATTTTGCAGGGGGTGCACAAATAAAACGAGGAGACGGAGAAGTTGAACCAGATTCAGCTTTTTGAGACTTGGCATCACACTGATCCAAACAGATGATCAGACCAGTTCAGAGTCAGAGTTCACAGTCAGCCTGAAATATGACTGAAAGCTAGCAAGTGGTTGAGTCCATGGACCAAACTCTGATACTCTACCTGTTGTGTAGTTTTTTTTATATTTAATGTACCCAGCACAGAATTTCTCTTCAGTTTGTGTCAAATAGTTAGAGAGAGAGACAGAGAGAGACAGTGGTGGCATTGGTTGAGCGACATAGACAGTGCAGGAGATTGAGGGAGTGCCAATATCAAGACAGATGATGTATCAGCAAATAAAAAAAGTTATTTTATGATTGTGTCATAGTAGTTACATGCAGCACTGCACATGTTCAATGCCATGATAATTTTAACAAGTCATTGTTAATGTTGTGTTTACAGCTTCTTCTAGTGGCCCAAAAATAAATGAATGCTGCTTTAATGTTAATATCAAATCAATTTTACTGAAAATGGATACACACATCCTGTCAGCATGTCAACGTGTCTGTAGATGTCAGAGTGCTGGTGCCTATGACTAAATATAATTTGATATTTAGGCTTGTATAGGCTTTTATAATTTGAGGTTTATAGAAATTCACCCTCAGTACAGTTGTCATGAACAAGGAAATTAGCTATAGAGACCAAAACTACCAGGCTGTAAACATGTTTATTTCTGCTGTGGAGTTGAACATTTTAATATAGGGGCTTATGGAGGCTGACTCATTCTGTAGCCACCCTCAAGTGGCCATCCAAGGAACTGCAGTTTTTGGCACCTCTGCACTGGCTTCACTTCACAGCCACAGACGATGCCACTTGGGGCTGCTGTCACTTTTGAAAAATGTGTGCATCCACAACCAATCACTTGTAAAAAAATAAATAAATATCAGTTAGATACTGATTTTTAAACTGACCTTTGTACATTTCAGTGTGTGTACGTGCATGTTCGTATGTGCTTGCATGTATGTTATCCTGATTAGATGAGTAATGGTGTGCCCATGTGTATGTATTTACGTGGGGATGTATGTATGCACATGCCACCCCAATAGCCATTTTACACAACTATTTACTCTCTGGAACATAAAACAAAACAGCTTCTTAATCCTTCCAAGGTGCGTGGCTGGCTCCCCTTGAAGGTTGTAATGCCCCTTTACTAGAGCAGTTAAAACACTCAGGCAATAAAGGAAAAAAAAGGGAAGGGAAACGTCAAAGCACAGATCACACACATACAGTACCTGGCATTTGCTCAGAACCCATCAGGAAGTAGTGAAAACTGCTACTCCTCCACAGCCGGGCTGAATGGGGCTTTCCAGGGCCATGGGCCAGGTTTTTATTGCACAGGATCTGAAAAAACGTATTTGTTTATCTGAAACAAGGGTGCAGCAGTCAAATGAAATAAAAAGGAATCACAAAAATGTCATGTAAAGGTCAGCTTGAGGCTACAAGTAAACGAACAAACAAAGGACTTTCACCCAAGAGATCACAGTTCGTGTCTCGCGTGAAACCAAAAGTCCCCGTTGACTTCTTAAAACTTCTGCACATAATTTAACTTAAGTAACGTATTTAACTTACATCAGAATCTTTTCCTAATCCTAACCTAACTTAATAAGACAAGTTTGTAACATTATGAAGCAGCCACTTTACTCCGTTATTGCCCAGGTGAGCAGAGATATAGAAGGAGACGAGAATTTCAACTTCTCTCTCAAGCTCTTTTTTCTTCTTTTTTTGCTTTCAACACAAGCACTGCTGTCACTTTTTGCTTGTAGATTATTACAACATGGATGCCTTCAAGAAGAGACTGTCAGAAAGTGTGCCATTTGGAACAGATATAAATAGACTTGATTAGAGCATACTGAAGCTTTAATGGACCATACTGCTGGTTTAAGATGTTTCAGCCTGTTAACTATATTGCATAAACATGACTAAGCATTGGTTGCAGACTGAAAACAGTCTTGTGTTAAAATAGCGCAAGGGCTTGCTTTGGGGTATGTCGTTTAATGTGCTGAGGAAAGATGGAACATGATCCAGAAAGTTTGAGTAACTGATCCATGAGTTTAAGACTCATCACATGCCAAAACACGACACAGCAGTTTGTAATGCTCACAGAGAGGAATTTGCAACTCTGAAAGTTATCATGACAGCAAGAATTTCATCATCAGAATGACTGCAAGGTGCAACAAAGTAATCTACCACAACATGTAGATCATTCAAATTAATGAAAAGGTTCCACTTTTTCAGACAAGGCTACACTGGGTCTGAAAGCAGCCTCAATCGCAAGAATAATTTGTGAAATTCCAGGTATCAGTTGCTTCCCAATCTCATCATGATATGAAATTCAACTTTAAGACTATCTGTTATCAGAATCCATCACAGTGAACTTTTTTAGTGGCCACATTTTTCCACAACATTACTCGTTGTGGCTTGGTGATGCAGTTGTAAGCGGGCCGTATTTTGTTAGCCCTTGTTGTTGGGGTGTTGGTGAGACACAGGAAAATCACAAATGTTAGAATCAGCTGCTCATTTACTAGCCTTGCTGTCCAAAAATGAAACCTGGAAAGTAAACTGTAAGTGGAGCGGTGGTCCAATAAAGCCGCAGTTTTATCTCATTCATCATTGATCAGCACACCATCATACCTTTACTACTTCTTCATTGTAAAGGTGTCATCATCAAATGGTGCAACCATCTGTTGAGCATTTATAGTCAATTTAAAACAGGAAAAAAGCATTAAAATAAGGACAATAAGCAAATGAAACAGCTCCAAGTTGATTTTAACACCTCAGGAAATTAACAAAACCATCAACGGCCTTGAAAGTAGCAAACCTATCCCGAAACCGTACGGTATACTTTGGAAAACATTCAGCAGTAATGTCGAGTGTATGCAGTTTGTAGTTAATGGTCATAAACATGGAAAAACATCATAATGGTCCTTGAAGAGAACATTAGATAGAGGTACAGGTTGTGCTTGGTGTGGTCACCAGCCATATTATTTACAACATATATTTCCAAAGCACGATGCAGATTGCAGAGGAAAACATGAAGGAAAACAACACTCTACCTGCCCACCATCCTCCCTCGTTAAACATCCACACTGTTAATGATGCCAAGTTCCACATCCAAGCCCAGCGGGGAGCCACGTGTTAGAATATACTGCGCTGTGCAGTACCAGGGTGGGCCGAGGTAGCCTGCTTTCAGTTCAGCCTGGGTTTGATTGTGAAGAGCAGGGTTTGAGGGGGTTGGGGGGTTGTTGCCTGTTTGGTGGTATACAGCGCCTGTTGTGCTCTCACAAAGCCACACACACGTTTCACCAATTTAATGTTGTGTGTTCCCAAATTGGAATGAATGCGAGAGGACCACGTGATGTGATTAACAGAATGGTATTTTTAAAGATGCTGACGCACACAGCACCCTGCTTCCCATCATGTTACACACAATAACAGGCTGAAGACACTTGTTGTTGGATTCATATGTTATTTTTTCCTCATTTAAAAATTCTAATTTGAGTGTTTCATTGAAACAAAACATCTTTATTGAGTGTCTCAGACAATGTAGCAAGATGAAAAGGTTCATCTCTGTTCCTGACAAATTACATTGATGTGTTGCCAGAGTGGGCAACGGAATTTAAAGTTCAGTGTCTACCTAGTTACTCAAAAACGACAAAGCCTTACGTAAAGGAGTTCATGGGGTCTCAAGAGTGATGGAACAAGAGATTGACAGACAAATCATTAGTCTATACATTCTTAAACTCACCTGTGGTCCTGAGCACATGGTAATGACCAAAAGATTGTGATCATGGGTTACAATTGTTTGAAATTTGTTTCTGTCGCATGGTGGCTAGGCCTCAGAGAGCCTTAGAGATAGTGTGAGGAGCTCAGACATCTGGAAGGAGTTTGGGTGTTTTGCGCCAAAAGAAGCCACAAGAAGTGCTTCTTGCATTTGATTAGGCCTCCTTAAGGCTTCCTTGAGTAGATTTTCTGGGCATATCAAACTGGAAGGAGACATTGAGGCAGACCGAGAACACACAGGAGGGATTACATGTCTGGAAACGCCTCTGGATCCCCCAGGAAGAGCTGGAGGACACGGTTACCTGGAATTTTTCCTCATAGCATGTGAGATCAAAACTGACTTGCAGCATCTCCTTAATCTTAAGCTTTTCTCTGATGTTGGTAATTATGAGGCAAGAGCAGAGGTGAATGCGATAGTGATTACAGAGGAGAAGTGCTTTCTTGTCAGGATACAAGACATCAATGACCCAAGATTAACAGGTGGGTTATTGAAGCCAAACTGGGAGTTCAGTATTGCAGTTGGAGGTTGGGTCATTTGTTTTTACTTGGTTGGTTTTGGACACCTATGTGCTGTGGAGAAAGAGAATCAACAGTGTGGCCAGTTGTTTTTTTTTATGATTAGCCTATCAAAAGAGATCCAATTCTTTGTTGATATCTTCTTTTCATAATGTACATTGTGTGTTTCTCTGTCTGACCAGAAATGTGGACGCATATTCTGAATACGCTGTATAAATGTGCACCTAAATCCAGAATAATATCAACATATCCCACATGTCTTATTCATAAAATACTACTACTACTACTATTCCTACTACAGAATGAGGTTCAATTAGGAATATTCAAAGGCATATCTATACTGTTTACATGTAGTCACTGTTTTGGAGAAATGTCTATCCTGTTCCCCGTCACCACACAAGTCTATTTATTCCTCTATTCAGCTGTTATAACGTTCCCACATTGTTTTGTCCATCCAATAGTTTGAACCCAAATATTCGGTGTGATATAAAACAGAGAAAAGCAGGAAATCCTCCCATTTGAGAAGCAGGAACCAGCCAATGTTGGGCATTCTCAGTCAGTGCTAGCAGCATGGCTCTAATGTGTTTGTTGGTCCACCACTTTGGTCCAGATCAAAATATCTCTGTGGATAAATGTTACATAGATCACCATGAATTTTTTATTATTATATAATTCTATAATATTTAGATCATTTTTATATGACCAATGTTTTCATTTATTAATAAATACTTCCCCCAGTCCAAAGACACACAGGCTAATTGGTGACTCTAAATTGGCTATAGATGTGAATGGCTGTTTGTCTCTATGTGTCAGCCCTGCGATGAACCACAGTGTACCCCATTTCTTGCACAATGTCAGCTGGGAGCAGCTTCAGCCCCCCACAACGCTAGTAAAGACGAGCCGCTGTGGAAAATATGCATTTTTATTGCTAACATTTTTAGTTTAACCAGTTAAATTCCAGCAAGGAGAGGTGGCAGTTCACCTCCGGGGAATTGCCATGGTTCCCCTTGAACAAGGCACCAAACTCACTCCTAACTACCTCCGTGGTGCCGCCACATGACTGCCCATCACTCTACCATCTCCACCACATTTGCAGGTCTATAAACTCTTTGTGTGTGTGTGGTTGTATTTCAGGCCTACATGTGTAAAAGTTGAAAGATTAATAAAGAATAAATATCTTTTTTTACAGAGCTGCTAGTTTGGTTTAAACTTGCAGTCTTGTTTCTTGATAAATGACTGAAAGGACAAGTTGTTTACGGACATGTTGAATGATTCAGCATATTAAAAACCCATTCACACAAGGACGTCACTGTTAATCTGTGCCAGTTGTCTACAGAGATACAGAGTATCCACTGGCCTTCCTTTCTTCTTGTTTTCAATAGGACATCGATAGTTCCTTTACTTCCCTCTCTTCTGGGCTCTCTTTAGTTTTACTTGGTTGATGGACAAAAAATCTTAGCAATTAGTGTCACAACAGAAGTCATTATCACCTGCACTGCCAAATAGGATGAGTCATTTTCAACACATAATGGGGATGAGTAGGAAAAAAAACACTTTTGTATTACTGTTCAACACAACAAATGGGAACAAAAAACAGTGTGATTATGTGCAGAATACATGCAGAAATGACTCTCCTCTGTGACGCACCTTCAGGATAGCTCACAGTTTGTCCCCTCCAGGCAGCTGTACCGTGCTTTGTATGACAGTTTGACAAAACATGACAGTTTGGATCAATAATAGCAACTTGACATCTCAGGTTTTTTTTTTTATACTTTGGTGAGCTTTAAAGTCTACACACAACGCAAGAAGAAGTGCACTCACTCTGATACACACTCACTCATCCTTCTACATCCCAATACAAATGCATAAACACATCTGCAGGCTGACATACTGAATCATCACGAGACTTATATAGGTCAGTTGAGCGTGGTCAGCAAGCGGTGCATGCAGAGCAGGGGGATTTCTCTTCTGTCGCTATGTGGTGCGGATGAGAGTCGACAGGCTCTCGGCCCCAAAGGCTGCACGTGAGGTCTACTGGGTCCTCTGGCCTTCACGCGAGTTTATTAATCTTGAGCATGGGTAGGGGATTGTGTACGTATATGTTTGCACGTATATGTTCTTTAACACATTTTACGTGAGGACACTTTGCAAAATGAGGTCAGATAAAGCTGTTTTTTTTCCAACAGTTTAGGACTTAGGGCTTGGTCTGGTTTTGGCTTCTTTCGTTTCAGGGTAAAGGTTAATGGTAAGGTTAGTTCAGGTTCAGGACTTGGGTTGAGGGTTAAAATAAGAATTCAGATTAGGTAAAGGTTGAGGTGAACCACGCTATGGTGAGGGTTCATGTGAGGGTTTGTAAGAGGAGACTGAGTTTGAAGGGTAGAGTTTTCATGAAGCGTGTGTGGCATGTCAGTGTGTGTGTGTGTTTGTGTGTGAAAGCATGTGTGCAGGCTTCACATGTCTGTTTATACTTGCCTCTCGGCTTGAGCCTGCTTGCGTTTCGTTGTGTATACATTTGGACACGTGAGTGTGTATATGTGTGTGTCGAGGCGTGTATTACAACCACTGGCTTACATCCATGTAATCTCTCATCCTGGATTTATGCACTTAGCATGTTTGCTACACGGAACAGTAATCAGGGATCAACCTGATGCTTATCAGAAGTGGTGGAATTAATTTTGAATTGATGCTGTGGGAATGAAATGACAGGAAGCTTCAGTTTGTTTTTCCAGAATTTGAAAAATTCACATTTTATATTTAAAATGGAGATGAGAAGTTGGTTAAAATCGATTTAGGCATCATACATAGAATAAACTTGGTGATATTAAGAGTTATACTCTGCAGATATTTATATACACATATGTGTGTGCAAGTCACATAAACTGTATGCTGTTCCATCACATTTTGTCATATTTTGCAGTGAGTCCGCCATTCCTCCACAGGGATTTAAACTGTATACCCATTTCACAAGCGGGTCCATGTCGAAAAATTATACGTACATACATAACTGCACCATGAATTGAGTTCATGTTCACATTTGAAAATACACAAAGTGACGTTCACTCATTTCCCCTAGCATTTTGTTTCTACCACTGTTCGTTCAACTTGTTAGCTTAAGCGTGGTCAGTAACGGTCCATGTAGTTTATTCAAAAGACATATTTGCATTATCGGCTCCAATCTAACCATCACAGTCTTTTCTGTTAAATTTTTATGTCAACAGTGGAGGATAAATAAGTAGGGTAATAAAATCAGTTGGTAAATAAAAGGGTATTTTACACAGCTTAGATACCAACAAAAGCATGGATGATGCACACAAAGACCCATTCAATTGTTAAGAGAAGCTGCCTGACTTATTTGTTTGTGTCACCACCGTCCTAATTCCTATAATAATAATAATAAATAGATAAAGACATAATCCTGTCATGTCAAACCCTCTGATGAGGCATACTTTGCTCATGCTGCATGAACATGAGCCACATCAATCACTAATTATTATTGGGTTTCTGTGTCATGTGTGCCTCAGTGGATGATGTGTCATAAAAACATGTGCACCAACAAAAGCATGGATGATGCACACGCAAATATTAGCATAGCCCTTTATGCTTCACACAAAGCAACTGAGATGCTAGAATTTTGTTTGATAAACAGATGAGTCAGCATTTATATTTCAAGCTCAGTCATTGTCAAGTCACACAACGGTCGGGGGGAGCACAGAGTGTGTGAACAGGCAGCAGAAAAATATGTGAAAAATATGAATTTGTGAAAATTTGCTGTGACATGTGTACATTGACAGACAGCTTATCTTAAGCAGTGTATTTCCATGGTAACATGCTCCAGTAATCAGATACAGCTGTGACGGCTGTGACTAGTTAACCTAAATGAAATGGTCATGTGTCCTCAGAGGCCACTTCCTGGCCATGTTGTTATAAAAGTGCTGGAAGTTAAGACAAGCAGAACAATGTCAACAGATGCTAACAAGTTACAGCTAATGTTTCTTTTTCTTATATATTAGACATTTCAGTTGATAGATAGGTTGACCAGAGTAATATTAAGTATTATATACACATATGTATTCTGTAAATAGAGCCTAAAGTGTAACTTGTCACTTTATACCTTCCACATATATCTGTCTTCATTAGATCACAGATCTGATTTGATTCCGTATTTTTCGAAGCATTATGCAAATCAGCGTGTGGAGTACACTGCAAAAAAAAATATTGTTGAGAAAACCCCAAAAAATGATTAAAACAGCTGCAAGGACGAGTTACTTGTGTTATGTCACATTAAGTTATACTCTTGAGCTGAGACGACCAGTACATAGTTTCAAGAGCTAGTATCGAATTCATTGATAAATGATCATTGGTAAAGCATTTTCATGTTTGAATCTGCCATTTTGATTCCCAGTGCCTGTTAACAGCCACATTCAAACATCAATCTGTGGAAGATGATGTTAAATCTGAACACCTCTCAGTTTATTTTCAAGTACCAAGGGGCTTTATCAATGAGCGCAGACCTACAACCTCCAACCAATTAGAGCAACGAAACGTAATGTTGTGGAATTGGTCATTTAAATTTACAAAATCCTCATTACGAAATATGGCAAATACATCTTTCTTATCAACAAAAGTTTTAGGTGCAGTTGTTTGTACTTCTGTTATAGAAATATATTGTCCAGTTTGTTTAACATTAATACAATAGCTGTTTCAACAGAAGCAGCTTCAAATCAGTGGCAGCCATCTTGGTTGTTTAGAAAATCACATAATGGCCAAGGAGATTCTGTGCCTCTGCTCCTCTGCGCGGTCATTGTATTCGATGATCCAGGCCGGGGTGTAAATCTGTCTGCACAGGAGAAGGACCAGACACTTCTACCAGAGCAAATAAACCATGAGGTTGCAGATTTGTGTAGGTGAAGTGTATAGGGAGTGTATGAAGTTTCTTGATCGTAGTCTGCATTATTTTAATTTTGTTCAAAGCAAAAGACCATGTGACTCATTAGGGACACCAACCTCAATCATAATGTTTCTCAGATTGGAAACATAGCTATATGGGAAATTTTTACTGATAGTGCATGCTGCGAAGTATATGCTAACAAACTATCAGTTTCAGTAAAGTCATGTATTTTTTTCTTCTTTCTGAAGTAGATCCAAAATAAGTTAATGTAACTTTCTCAGTTTGCAATAAATGAATGACTCGATAGTTGCCGCACTTACCATTTAACACATTTCGCCTGTTCACCTGTAATGTTTGGTAATTGCCAACAAAACCAACCAAAACCACACACTCCAGCAGTTTAGTTCCAACTATAACAGTTAATCTATCTATAACTAATTTTATAAGCCACCATAAACACATGGATGACTCACATCACCCTTTCTTCCATACATTCAACACTCATTCAAGCATGCTCTTCATGCAGTGTTTCTACTGATCAGGGATCAGATAAATGCTCTAAACCACATGCGTTGAGCTCTTCGGGGTTTTCTTCCTGTAGATTTATAGGACCTGACAGCTTCAGCTGCCAATATCCCAGAGGGCAGATCCTGAGTAAGTAGAGAGGGGCCAAGTGAGTGGTTATTTCTACAGACTTCTCGGTGACATAGTTACACTTTGAAGGAGTATTTATCATTGAAGTGTTTTGGAAAGACAGATCCAAACTATGGGCCTTTTTCTTTAATATAGATGCTGATGCTCTTAAAGGGCAAAATATAATTCCATGTAGATTTGTGAGATTTAGATACAAAGACTATCACAACAAGACGCTACAAGAGCAAATGGCGGTCATTTCTGATGCCCACGTTCTGGTATTTCTTCTGTTATACATAGGTGATATGAGCACCAGATAAATGACAGAGTAGACAAGTGTAGACAGGTCCATCAACCCCTCATGCTCAGCAGGGACTGGAAAGTATTTGTTCTGACCACTCTCCATGCCATCTTTGACTTCCTGTACTGGTTACACGAGAAAACACCTGTGAGTCCATGTAACTTTTTATTTATAAGCCATGGTTTTCCTTGAAAAACAGATGAGATGCTGTGAACAACATGTGACAGAAAAAAAAGGAAACATGCTCAAAAATCATGCAACGCTGGCAAGCAGATTCTTGCTTGAAAGGTTCACAAAAAGATAAATCTCCAACCACTCTCCACTGCGATCGATTAGAACAAGATCCAACCTGACGTGTTTGATGTACTCATAAAAGCTTTTGAGAATCAGACCCTGCAGTGGCTCAACAGCTGTCTGTCTTTAAGATGAATGACTCCATGTACTCTGAAACCTCTAGCAGGTGTGTGTCTGCATACCAAAATAGGAGACTGCCTGACCTGATTCAGGGAGATCCAAGACTAATGGCATGACATGCTGCTTCTTGCATCACCTCGTGTGTGTACATGTGCAACCTCTTCACATGTGAGGTGGAAAGTTGAGGTGTTGGGTAAGAGGTGGATCTGTTGCACTGAGTGGATTCTTTGAGCTCCTTGAGTGCCACTGGCCTCATGACTTAACTGGACAACCCGATGAGGAAAGCAAAAGTAGTTCATGTCTGGACGTGTCCAATGATTTCAATCATCCAAAGCATTCCCAACTTGTTGCTTGAACTTTATTTTAGAACTACATACTAACATTAACATACTCACAATGCCAATTCTAACATGCTGATGTTCAGGAGGTTTATCTTGTTCACCATTGGTTTATTAGTTTGTAGTTTAGTGTCTTTGCATCCTAACAATTCCTTTGCAGGTATTTGGTCATAAACAAAGTTCACTATAGCAGTCAATGAAAGCATAAGCAATCTCCAAGGTTATTGCAATTTATCCTGTGGGGAACATGAATGTGTGTACAATATTTTATGACAATCCATTGAGTAGTTGTCAAGATATTTCACTCAAAACTACAAAAGTGAATTTCACTGTGATGTGAAAGGTCAGTAGTATTATGGAGTTTTCTATCCTTAGATTACACAGTGTCACGTGTAGGCATTAAAGTCCTTGGCTGTAGTAGTTGTTTAGCTTTGCTTATGTCAAAACTTTGGTGGCCAGAGTTGAAGGAACCTAATGTTGCCTTCCTAGACATAAAAGATAGCTTGCCATTGAGGTTTCATTAATGTAAACAGACAACAGTGTCTCCTGACTAAAATGTGCTAATGTGTAACACAAACATGGATAAAAACATTCTCTTTGACTAGTTCTGGGCATGTAATAATTGTGATGTTATCTTGGGGTTTAAAGTCTTTCCACCAGGATGAGTTGGTCAGAATGTGAGACCGACTCAGACACTTCTGATGAACTTTGAGAATGTCTCTAATTCTCCTTGGCAAAGCGTCAATAAATATTACAGCATAAGACATCAGAGGCCAGAACACTTTCTTCCCTCCTGACCTCACCATTGACCTTTGACTTCAGCAATTTCTCCACAACAATGACAATGAAAACAGGCTAGCTCCTTGTGATTGTGTGAGGCAAAACAAAACAATACTTTTCATCCAATCTTTGGAAGTCATCTACATTTACATCAGTCATCTACGTAAGAACCTCTATTGACATAGCTAGCACTGCTTGAGATGCACTGATTGAGATTTCTCAACTGTGTTCATCACAGTGAACAGTCGAATTTACCCATTTCATGATCTGAGATACAGTGCTGAAAGACACACTCTCATACACTCACCATATAGAGGTTCAGTAAGAGAACAATGGTGTATTGTGTGGAGCATAGCATGAGGGCTCCATTAGTTAGAAATGAGGCAATTTGTTTGCTGCTGCATCCTGTTAGTTATCGCAGCTTACAGCTACTGGCCTACATTCTTCAATTAAGAGGAAATCCAGCAATCATCTGAGTCTCATTTCCTTTCCTTTTTTTACACTGAATGGCTGATTAACAGTCAAACAAATCATCACACGCCTTCTTCTTTCATCTATAAACTTCTTCTCAAACTTTTCTTTGTCGTTCTCTGCTCAGGGGTGGATATCCTGAAGTTGGTGGCGGCACAGGTGGGCACCCAGTGGATAGACATCTATCAGTCGTTGGCCAATGCCACAGAGAGGGAGGTGGCCGCCTTCTCTAACGGCTACTCATCAGATCACGAGCGGGCATACGCTGCGCTGCAACACTGGACCATCAGGGACAGTGACGCCAACCTGGCCAAGCTGATCAACGCCCTGCACCGACAGCGCCGCATTGACGTGGTGGAGAAGATCCGCTGTGTCATGGAGGACAACCCACAGGTAGGCTGGATGGACATGTTTTGAAGTTTTAATGTTTATTCAAGCATGAAAAATATCTTTGACCTTTCCTGGCTTCGCATCATTTCCATCTTCAGCTCTGTCAACATCACTGGCACAAGCTGTAGTACACACTGTTCTTTGCATTTCTCTCCCACTGAAATCTAATCTATGGGGAAAGCTGTCTGGTTTCAGGAGCCAGTCCCTGTGGTTTAGCAGCATTCCTCACATTAAAGCAACAGTTCACTTTAGGAGAACAATTTGATGTTCAAACCGTAATTACACTCGCAGTTGCTGCCTCTCTTTTGGAGAGATGGAGTTTTGGAAATGCTTGTTGGGATGAGTCAGTGAGTTACTGGGGGAGGAAGTGGAAGTGTGTTTTTTTTTTTACATCACATTATGGATACTTCTTGTGATGTAGAACATTTTGTGGATAAAAAGGAACATTTGTTTGAGTTAATCCACCACATTAAATATCTGCCTAATCAAGGCACTTCATCGCATTGATGCACAAATATAAAAACCTAATTCTACTACAAAACTAGCCTGATAAGGTGTTTTGTTTCACTTAATTTGTTCAGCCTGACACTGTGTTCCATCTGTTCAACCATCGCAACTTTCAAACAACATGGATGTTGTAGAAGCCAATGGTAGGAGCATTTAAAGGTACAGTGTGTAAGATTTAGGATGTATTGGCAGAAATATATATAATAATTTAAAAAATGGAATATAGTCATTTATTTTGTGCTTTTCTTTAATGTATTATCAGCTGAAAAAGAAAACTGTTATGTTTTATCTACAGAGGGAGCAGGTTCACCACCATGTTTCTACAGTAGCCCCGAATGGACAAACCAAACACTGGCTCTAGATAGATCATTTTAAGTTTTCACATGTTGTTTGTAATTTCGTTTACATGCTCGGAAAGGGATGGTGAGGTGTGCAGTTTTTATTTGGTCTACAAGGTCTACAACTCTGCTGCTATATTCTTCACGCTATACCTTTAACACATTTCACATTAATCAAGGAAACATGTCATTTGACACTTGTCTCTATATTACTGTTGCTATTTTACATGAATGTAGCTTGGTAGCTAGCTAAGTAGAAACAGTGTATCCCTTATTCTTAATCCGACCTTCTGTTGCCATGATTCAGCACAACGGTGTTTTGAATCATAGAACAAATCTGGAATACAGGGGACACAGAGGACACAGAATCCTTCATCACTGTTTACTTTCCTCCTTCTTCTCCTCTGTTAACTTTCCAGTGATTCAGATCAAACGTGTCCTTGACTTCATTCTCCAAGGTCAAGGCTGCACAGTTACAGCCTTGTTCTGGTTGTCTGAGCTCAGCGTCTCAGCTCTTTAGTCATTGAACTGTAATTTGACCTTTCATCACAACTTAATAATGAGCAGTTCATGTGCAGCAATAGTTTTCTGTTTTGCTGGATTGATGGTGGATAAGATAGCAGATGATGAAAATTGTTTGTTGAGGGGGAGGCATGGAGATTATGTAGTAATCAGTGTATGAATGAGGGAACACAGGAAGTGGGAGCCTTTCTAGTGGAACAATTTAAGGATGGGTTTCATCCTCAATAAACATGATTTAAGATGCAAAGTGTATATTTGGTTCGGAGGTGTTTTTCATATTTCAAGTTACTGTCATTAGCAACTTTAGCTAGCTATCAAAGCAGTCGGTGACATAGCTACTTTGTGATATGTCAGGGAGGAAAGTCAAAGCAAAAACATTTTAGTTAAACAGACAAGTACTGGAGGTGATGCAACTGAGGAAGAGACTGCTAAAGTTTGCTCAGCTCCACCAAGACAACAATGCTCAGGTTGATGAACCTGTCCTAGGGTTAGAACAGCATCCCGAGTACGACTTTCATACAGTCAATGCGCTTGCCAATGTCACTTTTCATGAATTGACCAATCTTAGTCTCGATGGTACAAGACATTAATCTTGAAGTAGACTGCACTGCACACATATGTTGCATGTTAAAATACTGACAACAGTGCCGAATGTGCAGGAGGTTAACAGTATTACGGTTTGATCATCCAGGAGGTGGTACCAACTTAAGACGGGTTCATGGTACCCATATCTGCCCTCACTGAGGAGAAAACTTCATGCAAGCCACAGCTATAGTTAGAGACGAGAAAGCAGTGGAATGACAAGAAAAACAGGAGGGAGAGAAATAGAATACATTTTTGCAAGACACAGTGCATGGTAATTTAAAAAGGTCAGGTTCAGTCGATGCTCTCACTCATTTCACACCAGGTCAATGTGATTCACCAATGGGAAGCATATGTCACAGAACAGCGACAATGGCATTGGTGTTTGAACAGTTGAAAAAAAGAAACATTGACTGTATTGATGGTATTCCCATCGGATGGAGTGTCAGCTGCCTGATGGATGTTTCTATTTTTATCTGTGCTGCTGCATGAGAGTTGAAACCAGACAGCAGATGTGATTCTCATTCTCTCTCCTCTCGCTTGTGACTGCTCCCCACTATGAGCTATGAGGCATCCTCTGAGATCAAAAATACAACCTTGAATAGATGTAATCACCACAGTGCTACTGATCTGTATCCAGTTGGAAGCAACACATTTATCCAAACCCAAAAGCTCTGCTACAATGGAGTTTCTACTTTTGCACTTTGAAAGCGGAAAATGTATTTTGACAAATATTTTCTAGGTCCAAATTACATAAGTCTTCATTATAGTTGACTTCAGTAAAGTCAAAAAGCACATGTTTTATTCATATGTTAAATGAATGTTTAATAGTGATACCGCTGCGTCTGCTTGTTTTTTTCTGACCCTGGCATCAGTATGTACAAATAACTGATTAAAGAGCAGCCATGCTGTTTCATTTCGATAAGTCTCCTGTGTGTGGCTAATAGATGCATGATGTGAGGGACTGCAGCACACAGAGCCGCTGTCCTCAGGGAGGAGGGAAAAGCAGAAGTTAGGGGTAGAATTTTTTCTGTTTTTTTTTCTTTTCCATTTATTGACACAAAGAAGAGTCAAGTATGTATGAAGTCCTTTAAATGTCAGATTCAAAGGGCAAAGAAATAACAGGCCATGATGAAAACATTTCAAGATAAATGTGTCTGTATGAGTCAATGCAGGCTTCACGATTCTTCTCACTGCCAATATTTGGGTCATGTTAAATATACATGCGCATCTACAGTGCTGACTAGAAAATAGACTCAGAGCCCACAGGTGGATGCTGGGTTGGAGGTAGGGCTTTTGTGGACTCAAGGTGATTGCCATGTGTTTGTGTTTGCGTTGGATGGGTTGTTACAGTAACTACAGTGATAGCACCCTAGCATGTATTTTGGACTCCCAAACTCACAAATTAAGACTAATGTCTTCTGGGAGGCTAGCAAGCCAACTCCCAAAAACAACGGGCTGCTCAGTGTCCACAGTCATCCCAAGACTAGTTGTAGAATTCTGAATATAAAACCTCTCTACATATTTCACCAAGACATTGCCAAGACACATTATGTGCATATTACAACAGCATTGGCCTGCCACCAGTCCAGACCTCTTTACCCATTTACACAGTGCTCTGCCTTTTTTATAAAATTGTGATTGTAAGTCATGATTGATTTGGGGGGAGTTGACATCTAACAAGTGTTCCTGGTAAAATGTATTTAATGTATTTATTAGGCAGTAAACTTTGTTCGACTTTTGACAACAGTGCTGACCAAGTATTATACCTGAGGGTGGCATTCTGTGATGAATGGTGAAGCATGGGTTGAAACTGTTCGGTATCTTCTTTATCTTATTTGAAAGGGTCCAATTCTTTTACTGGTCTAAAGCAGAAAGCAGTCGGGTGATGGGATGGTTGGTCATTTCCAATGACTCAACGCTTACTTGGCCAAGTGCTGGCTCAGAAAACATCATTTCACTCTGTATTTTGACAAGAAGTACCCCAGGGAATTATTATTATAAGATGGCCAATGACCAACAGCTGAAGGCTGTCAACTCCTCAGTTATGAGTTATGATTTTATGCAAGAAGGAAGGCAAGCTAGCCAATCTTTGTGGTAGAAATACAATCAATAAAGACTCACAGCAGAATATGCTCAACCAAAGTTATTAGAATTCATCCTCAGGGGATGTCGGTACCATATTTTGCTTGCAGCTTGGGTTGTCACACAGCATCAGCTTCACTCTCTGTTAGCATTCACCTGGGGGCCTGAAAACCTCCTCTTCTTCCCGTTGGTCCAAAATGCCTGTGGTACAAACACTAATAGCCCTTTTAGACAGTGCTCTGAAATTATTTTCAGTGGCTAATGCTGCGCCACAACAGTTCTTCCCTGCATCAAGCACAGCGCAGTGCACAGCACACCACCGGTGAGTAGTCCAAACCGGTTGAGGCCGAGGAGTGTGCTGAACAGCGATGAGCACATTGCAGATCGCATTGTGCCTGAAGGGGCCCATAACCCCCCTGCTGGTGATAACATACCAAGCTTACATTAGCCAACAGTAGCTACAGTTGGCAGCAGTTTACTTTGCTGTCCATCAGGAAACTCACAGAGTTGAGCAACTGACCAAAATCACCAAAATCATTCAAATAGTTGGAGGTGAGACTTTTATGGTCAAAAAGTTACACAATGTTGCTTTAAGGTTTAGTCTAAGCAGCTCGAGAATCAACTTTTTGTCCTGTGCATTATGCAGTGCTTTTAAGAAATGAGGTCTGGCTTTCAGTAATTAGATTACTCAAAGAAGGCACACAAAGCAAGAGTCAGACAAACATACTCCTTTGCCTACTCTCTTTGTTTGTCCTGTTCCTTCCTCTTTCTTCTCTTCACCCTCTGAATGCACAAAAACACTACTACATACAGTAGTCACTTTGCCTTCCTGCTGCAATGATGCACAATCAAATGCAATTTCTTCCCTAATTGGGTGTTAATGACTCAGATCCTATTAGACGCCTTTCAGTCCTTTCATAACGAGCCCCATGAAATCATAAAATGAAACCACATCCAGAGAAAAAGGACAAAAATTTCCCAGAAGCTGATTGATTCTTTTGAAGGGAATTCAGAGAGATTGTCTGTAAATGTTTGCGAGTGTATTTGACATGAGGTGTGCTTTAATGCAGTCTGGGAGCAGGCTCATCCTTTGAAGATCTGCTTTAAATGTCATAGATGAATCAGCAATAAAAGGCTGCACATAGCATGACATCATGTGTTTCTACCAGCGGGACTGATGCTGTGCCCATCGTAGCTGCATCTTAGTTAACAGCTCGTCTGTTTTGGGAATAATTACAGCTGAGTGAGATTCTTTGCTGTAACATTTTTGCTCTAATTAATCAAAATATCCCCAGTGTGCCTGTCTGTCCCCTGTGTCCTTCATACTGCAGCAATCTGCTAAGTCTGCCAGCCAGGCTAGCAAGCTGGCTCAGTCTGTATGTGTGTGTACATATTAGCGTCGGGCTGTGTGCCTAGGTGTGTGTGTGTGTGTGTGTTTGCGTGTGTGTCTGTCTCAGTCCCTGTCCCCAGCAGGGCCTTGTGCTGTGCTGACAGGAGTAGTCAGCAACTCGGCCTGATCCTTTTTTGCTCTCACAAAAACACACAAACACAGGAACTTTCTGGAACAGCAGTGCTGTTCTTCCTCCCGGTGACCCCTGTGCTCCACAGTAGCTCAGCTGAGAGCTGTTCAAGCCTGCCAGCATCAGGAAATCGGATTCCGTGTTGTGGGGGCTCTCAGACAGAGTGACTCTACCTGGGTGGGCAGAAGGGACAGAGTTTTTCATATGGCAGCGGGGTGGTAATGTAATTAGAGCATAATCACAGCCTTGTCAGAAACATTATGTTTAAGGGTGAGGTCAGGACAACGAAACTCCTTTAGTATAGATATCTGTCTTTGAGGTTTCCACCTTCAGCTGAATACAGTGGAGGTATCAGCATTGATGAGTGACACTGACAGAAATGATGTGGAGGAAGGGACATATATGCACAGTATTCGTAATTTTTGGAATTTGTGTTCTTTAGAGAAGTGTGCTTACCGCAGTCAATATATGGCTGTAGAAAGCAAGTAAGTGACTGTCCAACAGGCTGTGTTTTACTGGAAGGTTCCCAGCAAGAACTGAGACTTTCTATTTACAACCTGTAATAAGGCCTGTTGCACATTTATGCTGATGATAATTTTAATCTAATATCTTATTATCTTAATCTTGATCTCTCTATCCCATCACCAATTTAGTAAACCTCTTAATCATTGTTAATACTTGATGGTTAAACTTGGTTGATCCAAAGATGTGCCTCTGACCTCAGCACCTGATCCAGCTCTAGTACAGAGTTGGCTTGGCTGTTGAAACTGGAGTTACACTGGGCAGGTGAATATTTAGAGATGGATGAATGTGATGCGTGTTGCTGGAAAGGTGCAAACATACTCAATACATACTTGCAGTGAGGTAACTACTGTGAAACAATCAGGAAATAACTTTCTTCGATCACCGCTCAGTTGAATGGTAAAACTTGTGTTGTTGTCGTCCTCTTTGGTCTCTTCGCCTCTGCCATTAGCTATGTTCGTTGAAACTGCTGTGGCTAGTTACATTTCCTGTTTGCTCAGCTCTGGGTCTGACACTGGTGCCTGCCGGGCCTGCAAACTTTCTCCTCTTGGTGGTCCAAAGTTCCTGTGCTAGCCGGTGTCCTGAGCACTGAGGGCGGGCAATATGATTACGGTTAACTGAATTAACTAACTGAATTAATTAGCATTAGCTAACAGCAGCTAGAATTTGCAGTCGTTTACTTTAGAGTCCTTGAGGAAACTGTAAATCACAGAGAGTGGAGGCGGAACAGCCAGAGGACATCAGAGAGAAAACCAGAAAAAAGGAATATGAACATAAAATTTTGGTGGTGTGTGACTTACACAGTGCGAGGACAAGCGTACAGTCAATGACAGAGGCACCATTCATCCAATTACAAGTCAGTGTAATGTAAAAATGGTAGCAATGCTGTTATTTTTGTTAAGTTACATATTATTAAATTAATGTAATTTTTTTCACATTTTTTATAGGAGAATAATTTAACATTACCTTGATTGAAAACAATTTTTTGTTCCTTTTGAAGAACTAGTAACTTCAAAAAGTTCAGATCTTTGCCACACAGTTCAATATCAGATTGCATAATTGTGCATTTCACATATTACTGACTCCCTGTCTCCCGGGGCTGCTAAATGTGTCATCCCACATGGGTATCTGTGGGATTTTTTTTTTCTGCATCTGCATCTTTTAAAAACTAGTTGTTCCAGTTACATCTGCTGCTGTGTGTCTTTGTCACGGTGTGTTGTGTGCTTCCGTGCATGTATGTATGCGCGCCTTTGTGGGTGAGACAAAGCATGTTTGTTCCGTCAGAATCACGCACAAGTTGTGTCACACTGCAGCCCAGTGACCCAGACATTATGGAAGAGAGAAAGAAAACACAAGAGGCAGAGAACAGCGCTGGTGTTTCTGTGTCATGTCCTGATGGAGTTCATTCATTGGGGCTGAGAGTGAACTGGAAATCATAATAACACATCCAATGCACCACTGCATGAAAATGGATTTCCAACACAAGAGAAGTTTTTAGCCTAGTTGCAGTTCTGTCTGTCTGTTTGTTTGTTGTTCTGTCTCATTTTCCTCCAGCTCCATTTTCCATTTCCAGCTTGTGCTCTGAATGAAATGACCTCTCTGCTGTTGCGACCTTTTAGGCCCGACTGGGCTCACGCTGTGAAAAACAAGATGTGCTCTCATGATCTCATCCCCCAAACCAGTCACTACTGGTTCAAACCACAGGTTCATTACCACACCAAAGAGACAGAGAGAGGGAGAGAGAGAGAGAGAGAGAGAGAGTGGGTGGAGAGGAGGGGGTTTGTAACGAAAGAGGAAGGAGAGAGAGGAAAAACAGATGAAGCGATAGGGGGAGAAACTGAAACAAAATGGGGGAAGAGATGATGAGTGGATGAGGAAGAGAGTCTAGGTGAACATGGAGACTGAAAAAAAGGATTGGAGATAGGGACAGCAGAAAAAAGCAGCGATATACTTGAAGGAGACAGAAAAGCAATAATGAGCAAGAAGAAGCACAATGAATGAGAAATAGACAGCAAACAGCAATATTGACATTGAGATGAAAGGATGGGAGCTTTAAATGCCAGAAAGTAAGAATATGTACCAGTCAGTATGTACCCAAATACAGAAAAGGATGGCTTAATCTAACTCTCACATATTGGACTTTATTAGGAGCCCTAATGAAGTGACAGTGAAGTCATTTGTATGGAGGGTGGACTGGTAGTGATCGCCAGTTCACCTCCTGAGCTCTGCTAAGGTGCCCTTGAGCAAGATAAGATACATACATGTAGATAGATAGTTAACTCCTCCAAGGACACTACTACATGGCTGCCTATCAGTCCACCATCCCTCTGCGTTTGCAAGTCTGTAAGTGTGTGTGTGTATGTGTGCGTATTTTGGGCCTACAGTATGAAGTTGACATTTAGTCTTCGATTCTGTCTGCATAGACCGACACTTGATTCTCGTTGCATGTCCATGGACTCCAAAGCATCACATGACCACAGCCAAAACACACACCTCCAAAACACCAGCCTGTGTGTCACACTCTGTTTGTCTCCTTGTTCCCCTCCTCACTTCCATTACTGTTTCTGTCTCTAGTTTGACATCAACCAGCTGATGACATCAGTGAATGTAAGCCAAAGCCTCAGTCCCATCCACAAGCCGCTTGAGTCTCCCAGCAGCACCGGCACCGGCAGCAACAACAGCAACGTTGGTAGCGTGGGCGGGGCTAGCGGCGTGGGCGTGGAGCAGTCGCCGGTGGACCGCACCAAAGGCTTCTTTCCTGACGAATCGGAGCCTCTGCTTCGCTGCGACTCCACCTCCAGCAAAGACTCCGCCCTCAGCAGGAACGGCTCGTTCATTACCAAAGGTGAGCGAGTCAGCCATAAAGACCAAAGACGCTCCATTTCATTAGTCCTGTCAGCAAACATTATCAAATTTACACACAATCGCTCAGTTTAACTGAGGTACTGAGTGCATCATCAGAGGAGAACCCTCCATCATACATCAAAATTGCCATCTCTTACTTTGACTGAGCAGCAGGCACGGCCAGACTGAATGTGCTTGGAGGCTCCAGAGCAGAACATTTTTGGGCTCATGATTGACCACAAGTTCTTCCCTTTTGTTGAAGTTTTTTCTGTTATAGAATAAATCCTGGCTCCAGTTTTGATGTGTGGTGAAACACATGAATTTAAAATATGCAACATGAACAGTAAGCACAAAAACCCCAATATAGTGAAGCTGAACGAGACTGTGGGCCCCTCTTCATGATATCACATGATTAAGAAGAGGCCACTTCATGTCAGCTGATACCGGCTAAGTGACAAAGTTCCCTAACAAATTTGAGTTAGATTAGCAAAGCTGATGCACAGAGCTCAGGGCTTGTCGCCCAGTTGGTAAAAGTTACTGAAGTTAGAGATGCCATTAGTGCATATTTTTCATGTATATAGCAAGTGTTCGCCGCCATTTTGGTTCAAAAAGTATATGATTCCTTCATGATTTTTTCTATTTCACTTTGGTTACTTTATGTGGTTGATAATGGGAAAAAGGTTCACTCATCTGTCAGTTACTTATTTTTTTGTTTCCCGTCAAGATAATCTTAAATTACTCTCCTGTACAAAATTTAAAAAACATTTTAGAGGTAATCTGCATCAGAATTACTCACCACAGATGATTATGAAAAGAAAAAGCAACCAAAAAGAACAAAGCAGACATTTCCAATTCGTCCACAGTTAAGCAAACTCTCAGTTAGTCTATATAGTTAGGCTATATAGTTAGAATATATGATACTCAGCTCAGGATTTTTGTTTCATGTTGGGTCAAGATTAAAGTTGCAATTTTTGTATGTTGGCGCCCCCACCTGGCAGGAAAATATATCACATTGAGACTGATTTACAAATGATGTTTTACTGTATAGTGTGGCATCAATAAACTACACATAGTTTCAATCACCTTTCCCATGAACAGTGTCAGTAATTGTATCTTTACATTGAAATATTAATACAGTACTTTTTTAGTAAGTGCTACAGGTGTCTGTAAGGAAACTGTCAGCAGACAGCATCGATGTCCATTATTCAGGAGTACTCATGACATGCCAAACTTAAAAGAGACAGTTCAAACTAACAACATCCCAAACCTCTATAGAGGCTCACTCCCACATGTCCCTCATTTTTATCTGATAAAGCATTTCCGGAGCCAAGACAGTTAATTATTCGGAGGCACTCGGTGTGTTGGCAGTGGCCTGTGCAGACACTCAGGATCAGCAGTTTCACGTTCTCCAGGCCCACAGCAAATTATTCACTCCGTGATGTGTCTGAAAATGATGTGACTGTACAGTGCACTGGGTTCAAACATTGACATGGATGATGACTGCCCTCTGATGGTCACTCTGAGTATTGTTATGAAATCTAACATTGCGTTAGCAATAATGCTATATTTTAATTCATGAGAATAGAAAACTGAACACTTAGCTCCACAGAGCTGAGGCAAACCTCTTTCATATTACACCAAGCCAACTGATCCATTTTTAATGTTTCCACTTCCGTGTTTCCCCTCCAGAAAAGAAAGATACTGTGCTCCGCCAAGTGCGCCTGGACCCGTGCGACCTACAGCCCATCTTCGACGACATGCTGCACATCCTGAACCCAGAGGAGCTCCACGTCATCGAGGAAATCCCAGCTGCCGAGGACAAGCTAGACCGTTTGTTTGAGATAGCGGGAGTCAAAAGTCAGGAGGCCAGCCAGACACTGCTGGACTCGGTCTATAGCCACCTCCCTGACCTGTTATAGTGGAGGAAGGAGGAAGAAATCACGCAAATGAGAATCGGCACAGGAAAACAAAGGAATGTCTCAGTAGGAGGGATGAATCTGATAAATGAAGCTTGGGTTCATATTTGATCTGATTGTCACACGATTTGAGCTGGGTGTTGTAGATAAGGTCCTCTTTCAAATCTTTACTGGTACTAGCCTCCAACCTTCTCAGTCCTCTTCTGTTGTCTTGTGTGCACACACTATTACACCTTGAAAACACCTCCATCCTCTACCATGATACAGGGTCAAAGCTCAATGTAACCGAAGCATTCTGAGCGTCACAACAAGGACTTATTTTTTCACTTTACCTTAGTAAAGCCTTGTTTAAGGTGGCTTTAGGTGAGCATTGTGACCTTAACAAACAAAGAAAGCTGGTCTGTAGAAAATAAGCTGACGACATATAAAAACACAAAAAGCACTTTGTTTATCTTAACTGGCCTATGCCTTCACCTTTAAAGGATAATACTGGCGTTTTGCTGGTTGTGCCATTCATACAGGCTTCCCTTGCCTTTAACATCATGTCAGTGTTCAAACAAGACTAATTTAACATGGTGGTTGTTGCTAAATCGTTGCAAGAAAAGAAACTACACAAGACAAGATAGTAAATAAGCTGTAACTTGAAATGACACTGGTATTATTCTTGGGGTTTTAAATGGTTCAAGGTCCTTGTAAACCACATTCACAGGTATTTAGCCCAGGTGTGAACTGACCCACAAGTCATGTGCCTGATTTTGTTACATGTCCCCTTTTCTTAGCCCCCTCTTTTTTGGCCCTTCCACACCTTCTAGTTGCTTGTAGCTGGAGCAGACCATCTGTGGGTCTTGTAACCACTTAACCAGACCAGCAGGGGGCAGTGTAAGATGAGAGGGCTGTCTAGCTGGAATCAAAGCCATATATCAAAAATACTGGATTAATTGATGATTAATGATCCAATATTACAGTATATATCATGATATATGGCTTTGTTTTTGAACTGTTTGCTTCTGCACACAGGTTCCAAAAGGGACAATGAACTGAACAGGAAGGGTGCAGCATTTACCTGCCTGTCTGGAACCAAAGCCATATATCTAAAAGTCAGTTTAGATACGTCGCTTTGGATGCTCTTTCACTGCTGGACTCGTGGACAGTATACAACAAGAGGTATTACTTTTACCAGTACGCACATTCAGAGCTCTGCTAGCTAAACCCCGTCTCACCTCAACAAATGTAGCGTTGATAAAGTGTTCCTGATACATTTTGGAGCTTCATGTCGGTGTGGTGGGTGTCTGAGTGTTTCAGTGCTATAGTAATACTAATAGGCTACAAGTGATTTTTTTCATGCAGTGTTGCGCTCTCTGTGGTTGATATTAAAATGTAATAATGATGCACTAATTCTATTTTCTATCAGAGAGACAGACGTGTATTGTGTCCTTCATTTCCTCCTTCTTCTACCCTGACATGCTGTTAACTAACGATTTTGTTGTTATGTTTTCTACTTTTAGTCTGATTTATTATGTTATTGTAGCAGTTCTTTGTTATCATTTTGACTTCTTTGTATCTCATGCTGACATGGGCATTCACATGTACCCCCCCGCGCGCTTTGCGAGACAAGATGACCTGGCTGGGATGTAAGATATGCATATTCCATACTCTACTTGAAGTCTGTCTACTTGTGTTACTTGATTTAAATGAGGAAGAAATAATGTACTCTTTCAGTTCCTTCCAAGTTCAACATTCTTATAAATAATAATAGAACTGAAAAGAACCACCAAAAACTCATCCACGTTCGAAGAGGATTTCGCAGGCGCCATGAGAGCAACAAGTGATGTACTATCAAAGCTTCAGTGGTGCTAGATGTGAACTCTCACCAGTTGGCCTGACACAGGGGGTCTTAACCCCCGGATTAATGACTATTTAAAGAATTCCAGACTGAGTGAAGAAGAGGGTTGTGCTGCTGTGGATTGTTGGATGTCTATAGTGATGATGATGATGATGATGATGATGATGATGATGATGATGATGATGATGCTGTGGGGACTCAAACTGAGGAGTGTATGCTTTTTATTTTCTAAGGAAAGGATGAAGGATGAAAGGATGAAGGTGAGATGTGAAATGCACATGCAGCTTGAGTGGATGATTTCATCAAATTTCACGTGTGTAACCAGTATGTTTACTACTATGTAACCTCTTAAAATCAACCAATTAAAGCTCAAAACATTTGTCATAACTCTGTGTGTAGTTGTCAGTTCATTTAAGATTTGTGTAAACCTACACCAAGTTCAGCCTTTACTCATTTATTACTATTCATACTATATGATATAATACTATTCATTCTTTGCTTAAACATTAACATACATCTGCATGCAGACTCTTCATGAAGGCTAGCCATGTAGCCAAATCTGACACATTTATGTCACAACAACAACAATAATAGTAATAAAAATAATTCGGGGAACTGCATTTGTTTTTGACACTACCACACTGGCTTTATTTCACAGCCACAGAGGTTCTCACTTGGCTGTCCCTGAATAAATACATACATAAAGTAGAATTAAAAAGTAGTTGTGTTCAGACTTTGGGGCACCCTGCTGATCAGTAGTTTTGATAGGTCTTTTAGTTTGAAGGGTGTGGGAAAGCACTGACATCACACTCTATGATTCATAATCAGCCACTGATGGGACACACCTGGGTACCTGGGGAAAACAGATTTTTTTTCCCCTTTGGTCTGTCGACAGAATCTTGCTATCCACAGTTTAAGGCATGAAATAAAATCTAATCTGCTTATGTAAAGAGAGGAATCAAAGCAGAAGAAGTACTACCTGCAGCTGTCATCACCGGCTGCATGTTGCATCACCGGTAAGTGGATTTCAGATGGTGCGGGTGATACGGGCGAGTCCATCCATGGTCGGAAAAATCTAAAGAACAAATAAGAACATTCTTCATTCATCATCTGACTTGCAACATGCAAACTCTCAGGTTGCACACATGTCAGATGGAGGATACAGTCCCGTCCAAACAGAAAGTTTGATTGCATCTTTATTTCAATTGGCAAAAATAATGTTTCTGTAGACCTCTGAGTCCATTTTGCTGCTGCCATCATCAGTGAAGTTCAATAAGGCCCAGAAGCCATGCAAGCCCAAACCATGACATTACCTCCACTGTGTTTCACAGATGAGCTTGAATGTTCGGGACCGGATGAGCAGATCCTTTCTTTCTCCAAACTTCACCTTTTTCATCACTTCTGTAAAAGTTAATCTTTGTTTCATCAGTCCATAAAACTTTTAAGGCTCTTCTCTGTGCTTTAAGGCACAATCCAGCCTGGCCTTCCTATTCTTCTTGCTAATGAGTGATTTGCATCATCTGGTGTAGTCTCTGCAATCTATTTGGCAACTACCATTCTATGCTGAGGTATGGTTTGATGGATAAGAGGGACAGAAGCATTGCTTATGCATATGCACTGCTTTGCAAACTTTTGCCAAAGTTCAGCCACACTAGAAGACAAAATAAATATGTTCTACCCGAGGCATCACGGGGCAACTTTGAACTCAACATTACATTAAGTCATTTTAATCCTGAACATCAAAACTTTGATAACCCAAGTCATCTGCACTTAAATCATCTCTGCACCAACACTATCAATCTGGATACTCTCAGAATCATCAACAACAGAAAAACCTAAAGCTGACCCCTGTTTAATTTCTGCTTAACAGTTTGAAATGAACCATAAATATTTGTTTTATACAAATACCCTTGAAATACACAAACAACAGTTTTTAGATGCTGTGCTACGTGTCTGTTAAAGATGAATGTTCATTGCAATTACATAAGAGACATACATAATTTAAATGTGGTCAGTCCAGTTTGTGGGCTTGAAGTCAACCAATCCAGAAAATTTCAGGAACTTTGAGGGTTTCCTCAACAGCAGTAGCAAAAACGAACAGAAATTTATTGAAGCTCAGCCTTCAAGCAGCAGATACAATACATTTCAACATCAAGTGTTTGGAGGGAACTTTGGTCTAATGAAATCTCTTACTTTCTCAATGACAACGGGCAGTTGAAAAGGTCAGTGTGTCTCCAGTTACACTGGTTTAGGCGTTTTTCAAACAAGATTCTTATACATGGGTGTGGGTGTGTACGTTTACCACAACAGGCCAAGGACCTGTCGAAAGTTGGAATCACAAAGGTGTCTTTGATCCTCACCAATTCACAGAGGTCTTGTCATTTACCAGAGTATAATAGAGGGCGGGCAAGTAATGTAACGTATCTGCTGGCAGCCATATTGGATGTCTTACAGTAGCCAAGGACAGCTCAGGTTCCTGGATGTACAACTCTGTCTCAACTGATTGAAACAAACCCAAATTAGTAATGTGCTTCTCGTCTGGTAGTAAAGTGACTGTTCTGAATTTTTAGATAGCTATTGTTAGCTATGTAAAGGCAATGATCTCTGGGCACTCAATGGTACAATTCAGCATTTAACATCCAAACACAGCAAGTGCATGTGTGGTATACACTAAGAGAAGTACAGGACTCTCTCTTAGTTACTGGTTGTGTTTCTCAACCTGCTAAATGAATTAGAGTGATAGAGGGTGTACCAAATATGTAACCAGATACATGTTTGTTGGCCTTCCTTGATTGCCCAACAATACACCTGGAGCAATAAAATCATGCTCTCAGCTCACAATGACTCTTTTTTTGTGAAGGAACTGAGCAATCATATTAAATCATATTAAATCAATATAAATCTGTCGTAAAAGGTTGCTTTGCTGGAATATTTGGCATTAGTCACTCATGACCATATTGACTCACTCATGCTATGTTATGCTAAATGTTGAATACACACTAACTCAGCTGTACAATCCATTGCGTGGCCCAGTGTACCTGTAGCTTTAAATTGTGATCTTGAATGCTTAATCACAATCTCTAAGCACTGACCTTGTACACAAAAAGACAATAGTCAGTTGTGTTTCTGTGATATTAGATGACCAGACATCTCAGCGCCTGTCAATCATTTGGGACTTTCCTAATGCCAAATAGTTGCTTGAACAGCACCAAGAATTCCTATATCATGACTAACTCTTTTAGAATTTTAACAGGTTGTCTTTTTTCCTATTCAAGCTTTATTTCTGATAGAGACAGCTGAAGAGTGACAGGAAATGTGGGGAGAGAGAGATGGGGAATGACATGTGGGAAAGAGCCACAGGATGGATTCGAACCCTAAGCCTCAACAGCAAGGACTAAGCCTTAGCACATGGGGCGGCTGCTCTACTGACTGAGCGAAATGCCGCCCCCATTTGCATTGTTCAACTCCTATCCACAGCTGTAGTAGTAGTGTCAGCAGCATAGCTGTAGCAGCTCTGGTTTTAAATTACTGGCTGACATGAGAAGAAATGTGTTTGAGAGACGCCAAGTGTCAGATTATTACTGGAAGAGCTGTGAAACCTGCAGAACAAGTATTCCAGCCTTGATGCTGACTGGGGGTTATGTTTCTTTTTGCTATATGTCAGTGACACTGTATACAGCATCATTGCAGCTATGGAGTCTGTTGCTGAGTTTGACCAAACACAACAGGGGTAGGTAGGGGTTGGGGAGTCCTGTTTATGGATTTTTTTTTTTTTTTTTTTTTGGACACAAGTCAGAGGTTGAATTTAGACGCTACCTACTACAGGACCAACTTATTTTTCACTTTTCAGTTTTCATCACATAGTTGAAGATGCTTAGGATTCATAGGATTCAGATAAAAGTTCTGGATGACTTAAATTTTTATTACATTTTATTACTTGTAAATGGAAAGTCTATTCTATCTATTATGTCTAGGAAGGCAGCAAGAGGTCTCTTCAACCCTGGCTACCACAGTGCTAAGATAGACTGGCACCTACTGTTCCCAATCAAAGCCAAACAAATAATACTGCTGAGGACCTCAAGGCCCACACATGAAAATTCCATAACAGCGAGTACGTGAGAAGGCCAGTGGAAAGCACATGAGATGTATCTATGTGATAAAAATGTTTGCAGTTCCTGCACATCATCATAAAATGTGTTTTCGTCTTCTACCTGCTTCCTCATGATGACAAAAATACGTATATAAGTAATATAAGTATACGTAATACGTGTCCATCTATTAAAATCAGATATTCAAGGCTACTTCCTCATTGCAACAAGTCCTCAAAAAAAAAATAGAAAAAAAAATATGTTTGTATGTTTGTCCTTGTCCTCTAAATGATATTTAATGCCTCTATCAGCAGGCCTTCAAAACAGTAACTGTTTAAAACGTTTTGTGCCTGGTTAAGGTTTGTTTAGGTTTAGGCACTAAATATGCTCTGTAAGGTTTAAGAAAAGATCATGCTTTGATGTAAGATAAGAAGGTCTACTTTGTCAAGATTAGGTGGCCTTTGTTGCCATGGTTACGATAAAAATTCGTGTTAATCTCAGGGAACGATTGTAGTAATAAAATAAGGAAATCTGAAAACAAACTCATTTCCTGTGCATCACCTGGCTTACTTTATTGATGTCATTATTACCGCTCCAGGGCTTTGTCACCTGAACCACATGTTGTTTTGGGGAACTTGCTAAAACAGCTGATGCTGTGGTTTTTCTTGGGAGGACAGTCTCAGATTAAGTTTAACCTCAGATATAATGACCTCTATAAGCTTGTAGGTTACTGCTTTAGGGCATGAAGAGAGAGAATAGCAGGTTTCCATTAAACCACAAGTGAAAACTACAGGTTTCGAGGACACAGCAATGGGATGTGATGAACCATTTCCCCCCAAATAACCCCCAGTCTAAATTCCCTTAAACTGCAGCTAAGCTGATGACAATGGATTTCCCCGACTGGGCAGTTCCCTGTGGTGTTTATAGACAAATAAGAACAAGGGTTGGGTATCTCCACCCAGTTGAGTGGATAGGGATGTCACGATATTATGATAGCTGTAAAAATGAAAGTGAATTATTACACAACATCAGTTAATTACACTCAAAATACAAGTGTAGGGAGGTATGTAACCTCAACTGAACACGAAAAATTTCACAAAGCTAGCCACAAAGAGAGAATGGAAAGAAACTGAAATTATTTGAGAGTTGCTGGATAATTTAGACAATATTATCATATGTGTTTTATTAACATGACATCGACACTTCATTCTTAAAATATTACAGTTACTCAGTATATCCAACCCAAATAGACATGCACAAAAGACAGTTGAAACAACAAAATGTAATCAGTGTTCAAAGAAATGCAGTTCATATTCTGATTCTTCAGAATCAGTTAATGCTCAGTGTACAAAGGGTGAATATTCTGTTCTAGAAATACAGTATACTTTGAAACATACAATACTAACAATATCAGATGATCAATTTGCCACCGCCATTTTATTTGAGTGTCTGAATTCTCAGTCTAATGTTCACACCCCATATTGACCTTAAAAAATCCCTGCAAACAAAAGAAACCATGACAGGTACACCAGCAGCATGTGACATTTAATATGGGAGACTGAATACATCCATGGCTGTAACGGGAAGACAATGCAGAGGTGCCAAAAACTGCAGTTCCTTAAACGTGCACTCGAGGCTGGTTACAGAATGAGTCAGTCTCCATGAGACCCCATGTGTAAAATGCATTGCCACAGCAGAAATAAACATGTTTACAGCCTGGTACAAAAACAGTTTTGGTCTCTATAGCTAATTTCCCCGTTCATGACAACTGTACTGAGGGTGAACTTCTATAGAAGTCACCTGTTCAAATTATATTAAGGCTTTAAGTTATACAAAATTAATAGCATGGCTACTTTAATTCACAGGTGTTTGCAGTTACAGGTGTCAACCAGCAACCAGACATTATTCCTCAGGTCCACTGATGATTTCATGTCTTTGCCCAATTTTAGGTGGGCCAGGAAGCAGCAGGTGGCAGGACAGCTAAGATGGCAGTGCCCAGAGCCATCACAGTGTGAGCTTCACAACTACAGCTCTTCAGAGACCTGTGGGTGAAGTCACTGACACAACATCCATGTTTTATACAGTCTGCGGTCTGCACTTGTCAGTGAAGACATAAAATAATGCCATAATCTCAATACTGAGAGTCTGCTCTAAAGTGAATATTGGAGGACTATGCTGAGCATGCATCTCCAGACTGTATAGATGAACTAGTTTGACATGCATTGTTGAGATGTGGCAGGCCTTGCTGTTTACTGTTGTGTGTTGTGAGTGTCTTGCTGAAGGGCAAGTAATGTTGGGGGTTGGCTTTGTTTCCCAGCAGAATCTTTAGGTGTCAACCTGTCCATAAAGCATTCCTAATTAAGGACACAATTAAGTATGCACTTTCTATTAATCTGTTTAAAAGCATGCATGCACTAAAAGCAGTTCATATGTGCACTGACTGGCAGTCCGGTGTGCTCCACTTTACAGAGGATTTATCTGGATTTTGATCTCACTGCCACTGTGTGGAACGCTGATTCATGGTCTCCCAGGTGCTTTGTGGTATCTTCTTACCTTTTAACTGTGTTTACAATTTGCTGCCACTTTCTAAGAATGCACTTCTATTAAATGTTTAGGAATACTTAAATAATCTAATCTCTAAACCTCAATCTCTTAACCTGTGAGGCTATAGTCTTTGTTTAATGCAAGCAGGCAAAATAAATAAGATAAAATCAGACAAGGAAGCTGAGCTAATAACTAAACCTGTTCAGCCAGTGCCAGCAATGTGTCCCTTACTATGTTTCAGGAAGTTTTTTTTTCACGCAACATGTTTCCCATCGCTTCCACTGACAGGCTGTCAGCTGCTCCACTCTGTCTACTGAAGGTGGGATTAAAATAAGAGGAGAGATATGAAAAGAGAGCTAAGGTAAGGAAGTTGGCTGTCTGTGAAAATGCGTATTTGTTGGGTCGTAAATGTTTTAGTGTTGGTATTTTTCAGGAATGGGCTGACTCAGAGAGCTGCCTGTTTCACAGTTTGACCTCTTTTCTGCTTATCCTGTGGAGCCTTTTCAACAAACAAGAGCTTTATTTCATGTTTGCGTGTCAGCATGTGAAATAATTGAAGGAACAGTAAGACAGTTTTCCCACATATTCTGTTTGCTCTGAGTTATCTGTGCAGTGTTTGCTGTGGGCTTTCTGTCAATTTATTCTACCTTGTTGTCTTACTGTTGCGACCGATGCTTTTGTGAATTGGCTGGTGAAGTGGGTCAAAAGAAATCATATTGATTGGTCTTTGGATATCAACATGTGCTTTTGAAAGAAGGCTGATTTAAAGTGTGATATATGTGACAGTTCAGCAGATTGACTTCAATACAGAGCATGACTGTATATAATACAGATCATGACTAATTTAATTCATCTGGCAGAAACAATTAGTGTAAAAACAGTATGTATATATTAGCACTATGTGTCAGTATTATAAAATTGAACTATATACATGTTACCATAAAATAATGCATATTTAATGCTGCGAATCCAATTATATAATTCAGTGATATATCAAAGTAAGAGTGAATTCTTTATGGAATTTATATGTATATTTGAATGTATGTAAATATTTATGAATAATAAATGTTATCAAGTATAATGCGGAAAAACAATTCTAATAGTGGCAATAGAATATTCTTTAAAATTCCCTATTTTTGGGGTGTCGTTTAGCTCAGTTGGTAGAGCAGTCATCCCATGTACAAAGGCTCAGTCTTTGCTGCAGCAGCCTGGGCACCTTTTCTGCACGTCGTTCTCCCTATCTCTCCATACATTCCTATCACTCTTCAGCATCTATACAATAAAGCTTGAAAAAGGCCACAATTATCTTTAAAAAGAAAAAAATCCCAGTTTTTAAAACACCAGTGCACCAGAGCATGAAATACTTTTCAATTTTTACACAATATGTAAAACGTATAAAATAGGTAAACATGTACAAATGTTTATGACTGAATTTCCTGCAAATCTATAAATATGAAAAGAAATATGAGACAGCTTTTGTGTTCTATTATTTAAACCTTTATTTTGAATATATATTTTATGTTCACTTGAGAAGCACTTTAAAAAATACTATTTTGATGACTAATTTGCTGTAAGCAAAATTCCGAATCATGTTTTTGCCATGCTAGGAAAGAGCCAGACAGTGTTTAATATCTAAATAGGGACATCCAAAGCAACTTAAAAGGTGACGTAATGAAACCAGCAAAAGCTGAAACCACATCATTTGGTCACACCTTATTTCAATCATCCTACCTAGAGTATTTGAATTTTCTGTTTCTTTTTTTTTTCATTTCATTTTTTAAGGTTCTGGATATAATTGTGTATATACTGTTATTTTTAAGATGTGGGTGAAATGTGATTGGAATTCTCTTTCACTACACAGCTTGTCATCACATGATTTGGCTTCTTACATGATTTTCTCATTCGACCTGTTCCACAGAAAATGTTGAATGTTTACATACCAAGAGGTTTGAAGTGTTTCTATTAGTTTCCTTCTTGGCGTGCAGTTTTAAGTTTTCTTTTGTTTTCCTTTTTATTTATTTTTTATCTTTACAGATATTTAATCATTTATTCCAATTTCACCCCAGCAGCATCTCTTATTTTTCTAACCCCATTCCTAATTTTTGTAATGCTTCTATGGTTGGTTTTAAGGTTGTGTCCTCACAGAGCTATGGTTAGCTATGGTATAGTTAAGCTGTTTCACAAACCTGGTGGTTGACATCACAGAGATGTCCATGTTTTATATAGACTATTATGCACTTCTGCTACATTTTGTCAGATTAAGGGCTCCAGGGACGTCTTACAGATACACTAAACTGATACATTTCAACAATGTCCACTAAAAACCTCACTAGAGTACTGCGCGCAGGTAGAATAGGAGCCAGAGCCTTCAGCTATCAAGTGGATGTTGTTTCTTGACAGAGTTTATAGTTATAGTTAGAGTTACATCAGGTGAGCCCTGAACCATCCCATTCCAGTTCTGGTTTTGGTGCCTTTCGCATGGGTCGACATGGGTCGTCGCTACAGCTAAATCTGAGCTTGTCCATGGTGGGAATTGTTGGGGCTGTGTAAAGTGTACAGTCTCCTGCTTGCTCTATCTGAAAAATGTCATGAGATAACTTCTGTGAAAGTGAGGATGAAATGTTTTGAATAGATTTATGCTTCACAATAGAGAGATGATTTTCCAGACTAAGTAGTCCTTAAACAATGTGACAACAGCTCCTTTGGTAGGTGGTGCACCTGTGTTCCCTGACAATAATCACTTATAATGACAAGTCACTTTCATTAACATCCTCACTGACTGGCAGTTTTGCCAGCCTAAATTGTGCATTTGTGCTGTGTCAAATTACACCACCATGTACTCCTAAACACAACAAGCACATCAATTTGTGTATGCCACTGTAAATACACACATTTCGAGTACCACAAAGATCGTTCATTCATTTCTCACTTCCAATTCCTAACAGGTCTTTACGCTGGCATCTTAAAAATGATAAATCTTTACTTGGGCTTCCATCCAGCAACACTGGCTCTTGTTGACTTACAGCCAACACTATGCGGAAAGTTCTCTGACACATAAAGTTACCTTGAAGAGGACAAGACATTAAAGGTGTGTATACTGGAAGACAATGTGAGGTTTGTGTTTATTGTCTTTAAATGAGCAATTCTCCTACTGTGTCACATGTGCTTTGGATATAAGTCAGGGACACAGACCTGTCCATGCTAATAGTTTTGAGGCTGCCAGGTCAACCGATGAATGAAATCCTCACTGTTTTTTCCCCATTAGAACTATTTTCTACCAATGAAGGTGATTGATTGATGATGTGGATTATTCACTGTAGCTGAGACACTGATTCTGGAAAGATATATGTGATATCTCAGGTCCATCAAATATCAAAACCAAAACTTTGTTTATGGGTGAATACCAACTGTTTTGGGATATATTTGTGCAAGCAGTATCTCAGCTCTAATCCGCTGAGTGGGTGTTTCCAGCACCAACTACTGACTGGAATCTAAGGGCTGGTGTTGCTTGGAGACATGTGTTAATTACTAGCTGGTTGCTTTACTCAGTGTGCTGGAACAACAACACATTTTTCTGTCTTCACAGCAAGCATTACTTATTTACTGTAATGTATGCTGTAATTTATTTTCTATCTGTCCCTTTATAACATTCAACATTTGATCCATCATGCTAAGGTGTGTTAGGTTTGTACCTTGAATTCAAAACAGTTCAGAGACACAATTTACAGGGGAGGTCAGTCATATTGGAGAAAGTTTGTTGATTGTTGAGCCTCACTCCTGGGTTGTCAAATACCGACATGTTGGGTTATGGTAAATGGGAAGAGTAAATCGGTGAGCCACACAACATAATAGGTGGTGTTCGTGCTGGGAATGAGACTCAACAATCAACTATGTTTGAACCACTAATAACAAGTTTGTATATCTGATGATGTAAAACGCCTTGGCTCTGGTTGGTGGATCAGAATGTGAAATACCCTTGGCAAACCAGACAGTCAAGGAAAATTTCCTTCAGCATGATAATTTCTCACAAGAGCACCTTGTACAGTCAAGTTTCAAAGTCCATGTCTTAAGACCTGCTCCAAAACCACAATGGGAATTTTAATGACAAATCTGGTTAATAGATGAATAGCGTTGATTAATTTTTAAGAGAGACTTTAAACATTGACTTGATCTTCCTTTGTTCATTTGGTTCCAGAGTTATGACTAATGTCATAAGTCAATCATAGTCTGTGTAACAATACAATCTTTCCTTTTATATGTCCTTCTTTTCCTTTTTTGAAAGGAATGGCAATATATAAGAATGGCTTGACCATCCTCGCCCTTCTAGTCACACTTATTATTTTGGAAACAGGGAACGACATTGAATTTTCAAGTCCGGCTTTACCGGTAGGTCCACTGTATTTATGAAACTGAGAAGAAAATATGGGACTTGTGCCCAATAAGGAATGATGCATGAGGTTTTGATATAAACACAAAACAATTACTTGAACCTGATATCTTTTTTTTTTTCACAGGCAAACGATAAAGAAGAATACTTTGTACCTCACACAAGGGAGAAAAGGGACGGTTAGTCTGATTAATTCATTTTCATAAATTTTAATTTATATGTAGATGAATAGCTTGATATTTTTGGGAAATACACGTGTACTGTATGTATGCTTTCTTGCCAAGAGGTAGATGCAGAATTCATACCATCTTCTTGTTTCTCTGTTATTTATAAAACTACAGCCTAGAGATTGGTTTAGCATAGCTTAGCTTACCTTACCTTACCTTAGCTTAGTTTAGTTTAACTTAGCTTTGTGTGACTTTTTTTAGTCAGGGGGACACCACTGGCCCAGAGTCTTATTGTCCTATTGTCATGAGGTTGCTGGTAACCATTTACTAGGAAGTCAATGTGCCAGGCCAAGAAATACTCCAGAGAAAAAATATAACTGTTCAATTGATTTATGTACAGACCAAATAAAGAAAATGAACATATTGGTAAGTTAGTTTCAGAGATCCTGGTAAGTGTTGAATAGCTAGTAGCTTCATATTTAGCTTAAATAGATGAGACTGATCAATTTTCTCAACTAACTCTTGGCAATAAAGTCTATAAATCTATATTGGCAATAGGTCAACGCTGTCTGATGAAAACCATGTATGTCCAGAATTTTTTTCAGGATGAAACAACTCTTTCTCTCAAAAACTAGCTGAAAAAATAATCTTTGAAACACTGTGAGGCACATTTAGCATCAGACAATCAATGTTTACACAGTTTAATATACGCTCTGTACATGGACTGTAAGCAAAAGTGGATTTATATGGAGCTAGATTAGGGTCAAACATTTTATACTTGAAAACATAAAATCTGAAACTGAAATTTCAGTTTTTATTCTTGAATTTTGAAAAATACACCAACATATTCAAAATAAACACAAGTGTACTCATTGTTTTTTTTTCAGGTTAAATACAATTATGATCAACTCTGGTAATTCTTTTGAATAAATTATTTATTTTCATTTTACACTTACATATATTTCTTTCAGTTGCTTTTTTATCTTTTCAGATTTTGATTTTATTTTTAACAGTTTCAGATCTTTTTTTTTTTTCTTCAGTTTCAGACTTTTAACCCAAATCTAGCGTGGGGGGCATGGCATCAACAGAGAGAGGTGTGGAACCATGACAGACAGCTCAACCAAACGGCTATAGAGACCTATTAAAATGCAACATGTGACATATTAACAACCTTGGCCTTACAGTAGAAATAAAAACAGTTTTAGCTGTGCAGGATATCCAGGCATGTGCAAGTGGAAGTTAGTCACTGACAGCAGTTTTTCCACTGCCAATCATGTGGTGTAGCCCAATCGTTTTAGATCCTACATTCCCTGAAGGCAACGTGATAGGGGAAGGTCTACAGTTTGGTTGAGCTGTCTGTCATGTTTCCACACCCCTCTCAGTTGATGCCATGCCCCCCATGCTAGATCTGGCTCAAAAGTCTGAAACTGAAATAAAAGAAAGATCTGAAACAGATTTTTTTTTAACTATAAAAAACAAAATCGAAATCTGAAAAATGAAAAATAAATAATTTATTTAAACGAATTACCAGAGTTGATCATATTTTTTATATTTATTTTTTTGTATTTAACCAGTTTCAGATTTTATGTTTTCAAGTACAAAACTTTAGACCCTAATCTACCTTGTTTTTTTTTTTCTAAAAATGGTTCTGAAGACATGCAGGTGATTCTGAGCCTCTCCTGTTTCTTTCCTATCAATAGCAACGTTGTTCTACATATTACCACAGAGCACACTGGTCTACGCAAAGCTATTTTACTATTTAAATTGAAAGCAGCATAATCCAGGTTAATGTCCATTTGACGCTGATGCATACGTCATTTCAGAGAGATCACAGAGCTTGTCATCTATTCTTGAATCTAAACTCAAAGAAACATACATACATGATGGAACAATGAGATTCTAAATTCTTGTCAATAATTCACATTGCTTATTTTTCTTATTTCAATATTTGCAGTGACTACAGGCCCATGGGATTACATCATCGATGTTGTAATGAATGTTTCTAACATAGAAACCTTTGAGCTGATTCAGACCTCCTTAAATGCTACTAGTCTTCCTATACAACTTGATAACAACACAAAGATCACTGACGTGAGCATCACAACAGGTGAGTCTGACGTTCTTTGAACAATTGGATACCAATCACATTACTATATTTGCAAGTCATAATAAACATGATACTTCTCTTCTGACAGTGTGTTCCTCAAATGGCACCGGCTTCCAGTGTAGATGTGAGGAACAATTTGCTTGGCCATACAGCACCTGTGTCTCATACAACGCCTGTGATTACATATCTAGTGGCATCTGTAAATGCATCAATGGTATTCCAGCTGATAGCCAGTCCTGCCAGCCAATATCAGGTAATCAAGTCATATTTTATTATTAAATGTATCCACAGTGACTTCAGAGGTATCCATTCCCTGTCAGTTTCACTTACCAGCCCTGACCGGGCAGAGGGGGAGTCTGAACTTTCAGTACCATCCAATGCATTTTAATTGAATTTGACAAACTAATTGTCCTCAACAGGTGAATTAAAGCAGCTATAACCCACATTTTTATATTACCAATGGATCACACAACAGCTTTTATGTAAACTGTGTTTACCGTGTTAAACTGTGTTGATTCCGTCTCATTTCTCTCATGATGTCATGATGATCAGGCAGAGGCTCAGGTCAGCATAAAGATATGTTGTATTTTCCTGTTATTGACGGTACTATACTTTACATTTACATTTAGTCATTAAACTGATGCTTTTATCCAAAGTGACTTACAAAAAAGGGAAAAAAACAAGATAAAAAGGAAGGAATGCATACATGAATATAGGAATAAGAAGATGACAGCTTAGTGGCCCCATGCTTCAAAGTACTGTAGGACTCTGCGGTCAAATTATCAATAATAAATATGCAGGTTTGATACATTATGTATTCATGATTTATACTATGTTGACTGCCATCCATGGCACATCAACATTATGGTATCTGGATCCATTAGGAAATTATAACTAGTGGTTTACATACAGTGTCATAGTTTGAAGAGTAGCCCCACGAACTATACTACCATATTTTATGACTTAGGAGTGAAAGCTGAAAATAATATTAACACTTAAATGTTAATGTAGATGTTTACATTACACACTACATGTGGCTCAACCAATCAGCAGTAGTCAATACAGTACCTGGTGTAATGAAGCACCTTGAAAAGACCTCCACAGGGAATCAAATCTAGTTTTCTGTAAAACTAAAAATCTTTTGACAAGCTTCATATTCTCATAAAAGAATTATGTCAGTTTTCACTGCATATATAGTAAATCATATCATATCATTCCTACAGAGCTGCTAGCTCAGGTTGAATACACAGTGGATCTGGAGCTGAATGTTACAGATGTCGCGACAGTGGACTACCTTAGGAGCCTCTTGAACAATGCCAGCTTTGCCCTGACCTTGGGTCCCACTGTGAATGTCACAGACATTGACATCACCACAGGTATGATAGAGCTTATTCTCATCTGAACACCATAAATTCTAATATTACAATATTTGGTGCCAGGTTGTTATCAAGTGCAGCATGGTATTATTCACTATCGTGGAGAAAGTGATTATTTTCTGTGTATATTGTTAGTTTCTTTAATTGAAACCATTTCTCAGATTAGAGACAGTATTACAGTGCCTTACAGAAAGTGCCTTTAGCTTGTCATCTTCTTTGCATCAATGCCTGATCAAGTGATTACTGTGTAATATCTAACCTATTAACTTTCTATCTGGAGGAAATAATAAAGCAGCTAAAGTAATGCACCTGCTCTCTTAACCTTTAAGAGTAAATTGTTTTACACATTATAGTATTGAATTGAATTAATGAAAAACTGGGACATGAACTGCCTCTCAAAAGCATGCCATAGACTCTTTTTATGCTACATGACGATTAATTCTTAAAATGGAAGTTTTTAACCTTTTAAAACAAATAACAATTAGGGGCTGCAAAAGGATCAGTCCTTGGATATTCACTGTATTATTTTATGTAACAGTCACTGAAAGAATAATTGATTTCAAACTGTCTCATCTAGATCTGAACATTCTACTTCAGTATTAAAATCAACTAACTCTTTCAGTTCAATACAAAATCTAATTACGTTTAGTAAATATATAAAGAACCCTGACTCATTTCTGAGACATTCTTATGGACTTCAAAGTCATCAGCTATGAAGTGGAGTGAAATGAAGTGGAAATTTAAAGTAACATAAAATGGAAATATTGTAGTTTAGTACCATGAAACTGTACTCAACAGTAGCTCTCTACATTCCACCACTGGGTCAGTGTAAGCTATTTTAAATCATGCTAGTTGAGAACATGCATTGAATGAAGTAAATAAATGTGGTGTACACAAGTTAATGTTTACCACAAGAGTGTAGGCTGTAATCTCAAGACAGCCAAAACATCTGGTGAGCTGGAATACAAAACCAGCAGAAGAGACAATGTGTCAACGTCCAAATACTTTTGAAATGAACCGTATGTCTACAGAAATGTTCCTCCTGGATACAGACAGGGCACTAGCAAGGCCTGTGTACACATGCGCAAGTTAAAGTTCAACAAGGAACAGTATAAATCCTGCAGTCAGCGGGGAGCATGCCCAGATCATACCCTGTCCAGAGACCAAACTCCTGTTTTACTCATGTCCTCTGAAATAGTCTGTGTATCTATGAAACCACTGCACATCTTTAACACCTTTAACTACAGAATAGTTTGCTGTATCTCTCGTGCGTCCCCTCTTCAGTCCTATGTCTAATTTTTTTTTTTCTGTTGTTGTTTAGTATGTTACCAAAATGGTACGGACTTCCAGTGCAGATGTGAAGATCAGTATGTTTGGTCACATGAGAACTGTATTACATACGGAGCCTGTGATGACATCATCGATGGCACATGTGGGTGTATCAACAGTATTCCCTCCAGTGGGCAGTACTGCGAGCCGAGGAAAGGTAATATAGACGTGCCAGAGGCTCATTCAGTTGCTAGCATTCAGAGCTTTCAGCTGCATTTCATAGTCCTCATTCAGTAAATGGAGTGACATCACACTTAATAACCAGCTATTTCTAATTGCTCTTTTTCAGTGGTATCCCCAGTTGTTTATGAATATGAGGTTTTCATTGAAGTGAACACTACAGATGCAGATCAACTGAGGAACACCCTGAGTAATCTGACTTTCCCCGTCCGAATTGACTCACAAATCAACATCTCCGATACTGTCATCACTACAGGTGAGAACAATTTGTTGTAGTGTACTGATCTGAATTGGTCACCTCCTTACATGACAAAATGTGGTGTCCTTTTAAAAGTTTGCAGCCAAAATGGCAATGAGGTCCAGTGTCACTGTGAGGCTGACCACCTTTGGCCTTGTGACAAGTGTGCCACCTATGGGACATGTGAAGGTGGTACAAAGGACACATGCGGGTGCATAAAAGCTTTTCCCACAGATGGACAGTATTGTCAGTCAATACACCATCAAAGTGAGTAATATGGTCACATGACTACCAGTTTAAGGATCTAAATTAACCATTTTATATAATTTTCTACTTAATATGTTCTAATTTTACATGAAAGTACATGAAGTCACTTATTCGTGAAAACGTCATTTCTGTCTACAGACTATACAGTGTGCAACCTGACGACAACAGGTAAAGCTGTGACGACAATGCTGCTTTTATTCCAAAACTGAAAGCAAATAAACAAGAATTTTGTTTACCCATAATCCATCTGACTTCTATTAGGTGTCCAATTGTTGTTTTTTTCCTGCCTCGACACAGCTCCTCCAGCTGTTTATGAATACATCATCTCTGTTGAGTTGAACATCTCAGACGTTGCAGTGATAAATGGACTGAGGACCATTCTGAACAACATCAGTTACCCCATCAACATCAACAACCACATACAAATCTCTGACGTCAACATTTCTACAGGTACAGCTTACACCTTCTTCAATCTTGGTTTACTTCATTCAGTTTTACATTTGCTTTTCCTTTGTTCATACAAAATCATTTCTGTCTCATCATTCAAATGAACAGCCAATAATCAATATGTCACATGATGTGTCATTTCTAGCTGAGATATTAAACATGGAGTGTCTTCATAAGTTGAATTTATTGTGGTTTGGTGTCCAGTTTGCTCTCCGAGCAGTGGTGGTTTCCAGTGCAGATGTGAGGATCAGTATCGTTGGTCATGTGACCAGTGTTTCCAGCACGGACCATGTGACAACATCACTGATGACACATGTGGATGCATCAATGCCATTCCTCCTGATGGACAATACTGCCAGTCTGTTTATCAGCACAGTAAGTTGTTTGTCAAAGTGTTGAAATATGAAATGAAAGACTACAGTATCACATGTTTCAGCTCTCCGTGTATTGTTCAGTGCAAATATATATTTTTTAATAAGTGAAGTATTCTTATTTGGTCTGGAAAGTTGAAGGTGACATTGTTACAATAATTCATTTTATGATCACTGCTGTTTAATGGTGACATTTCCTTAACTGATCCTGACTTGTTTATAATCTATAAATTCTTTATCCTCCTGGTCCTCCATCAGATTTCACAGCTTGTCCCCAAACAACACCATCTTCACCAACAAGTAAGGCTGAGAGGATTATATTTAATCAAGAAATAAAAACAGTATCCACATTAGAAGTCATACACCTCACATCACCTTTCCCAATCTTCTTTGTCTGCAGCTCCTCCAGCTGTTTATGAATACATCATCTCTGTTGAGTTGAACATCTCAGACGTTGCAGTGATAAATGGACTGAGGACCATTCTGAACAACATCAGTTACCCCATCAACATCAACAACCACATACAAATCTCTGACGTCAACATTTCTACAGGTACAGCTTACACCTTCTTCAATCTTGGTTCACTTCATTCTCAGTTTTACGTTTGCTTTTAAATTGTTCATGCAAAATCATTTCTGTCTCATCATTCAAATGAACAGCCAATGATCAATATGTCACATTTAGAAAAACTCATGACATGTTCAGTTCCACTCATGATGTGTCATTTCTAGCTGAGATATTAAACATGGAGTGTCTTCATACGTTGAATTTGTTGTGGTTTGGTGTCCAGTTTGCTCTCCGAGCAGTGGTGGTTTCCAGTGCAGATGTGAGGATCAGTATCGTTGGTCATGTGACCAGTGTTTCCAGCACGGACCATGTGACAACATCACTGATGACACATGTGGATGCATCAATGCCATTCCTCCTGATGGACAATACTGCCAGTCTGTTTATCAGCACAGTAAGTTGATTTGAAACGCACATTTCAATAAATAAAAATTTGTACTCATGTAAAAACTATCAGTATCTATTTGTTTGTAATTAGTATCTACTTCTCTCTCCTTGTTTTTACAGACTTCACAGCTTGTCCTGTTACAACAACCTCTCCACCAACAAGTAAGATGAGAGACAGCAGATCATCAATGAAATGATTATCTCCAGACACCAACATGTTTCATTATACCATGTTTCATTTGACATCTCCCTGCAGCTCCTCCAGCTGTTTATGAATACATCATCTCTGTTGAGTTGAACATCTCAGACGTTGCAGTGATAAATGGACTGAGGACCATTCTGAACAACATCAGTTACCCCATCAACATCAACAACCACATACAAATCTCTGATGTCAACATTTCTACAGGTAATAATTTTAAATTTAATTAATCACAAAGGACATCACAAGTGCCCCGGGAACATCCTTAATTGCAAATGTTTGTGCTTTGCATGAAGTCAATATAAAGAGTTCCTTACAAAAACAATCCAATACAGTACAGAAGATCCTAATATTTTGTTGATGTTTGATGCTCTCTCCAGTTTGCTCTCCGAGCAGTGGTGGTTTCCAGTGCAGATGTGAGGATCAGTATCGTTGGTCATGTGACCAGTGTTTCCAGCACGGACCATGTGACAACATCACTGATGACACATGTGGATGCATCAATGCCATTCCTCCTGATGGACAATACTGCCAGTCTGTTTATCAGCACAGTAAGTTGTTTGTCAAAGTGTTGAAATATGAAATGAAAGACTACAGTATCACATGTTTCAGCTCTCCGTGTATTGTTCAGTGCAAATATATATTTTTTAATAAGTGAAGTATTCTTATTTGGTCTGGAAAGTTGAAGGTGATATTGTTACAATAATTCATTTTGTGATCACTGCTGTTTAATGGTGACATTTCCTTAACTGATCCTGACTTGTTTATAATCTATAAATTCTTTATCCTCTCGGTCCTCCATCAGATTTCACAGCTTGTCCCCAAACAACACCATCTGCACCAACAAGTAAGGCTGAGAGGATTATATTTAATCAAGAAATAAAAACAGCATCCACATTAGAAGTCATACACCTCACATCACCTTTCCCAATCTTCTTTGTCTGCAGCTCCTCCAGCTGTTTATGAATACATCATCTCTGTTGAGTTGAACATCTCAGACGTTGCAGTGATAAATGGACTGAGGACCATTCTGAACAACATCAGTTACCCCATCAACATCAACAACCACATACAAATCTCTGACGTCAACATTTCTACAGGTACAGCTTACACCTTCTTCAATCTTGGTTCACTTCATTCTCAGTTTTACGTTTGCTTTTAAATTGTTCATGCAAAATCATTTCTGTCTCATCATTCAAATGAACAGCCAATGATCAATATGTCACATTTAGAAAAACTCATGACATGTTCAGTTCCACACATGATGTGTCATTTCTAGCTGAGATATTAAACATGGAGTGTCTTCATACGTTGAATTTGTTGTGGTTTGGTGTCCAGTTTGCTCTCCGAGCAGTGGTGGTTTCCAGTGCAGATGTGAGGATCAGTATCGTTGGTCATGTGACCAGTGTTTCCAGCACGGACCATGTGACAACATCACTGATGACACATGTGGATGCATCAATGCCATTCCTCCTGATGGACAATACTGCCAGTTTGTTTATCAGCACAGTAAGTTGATTTGAAACGCACATTTCAATAAATAAAAATCTGTACTCATGTAAAAAGTACCAGTATCTATTTGTTTTTAATTAGTATCTACTTCTCTCTCCTTGTTTTTACAGACTTCACAGCTTGTCCTGTTACAACAACCTCTCCACCAACAAGTAAGATGAGAGACAGCAGTTCATCAATGAAATGATTATCTCCAGACACCAACATGTTTCATTATACCATGTTTCATTTGACATCTCCCTGCAGCTCCTCCAGCTGTTTATGAATACATCATCTCTGTTGAGTTGAACATCTCAGACGTTGCAGTGATAAATGGACTGAGGACCATTCTGAACAACATCAGTTACCCCATCAGCATCAACAACCACATACAAATCTCTGACATCAACATTTCTACAGGTAGGATTTTTGCTTGAATAAGATGTTTAATTTAAAAACTAAGTTCAAACATTTTTAAGATGTATTAAGTATTATGCATTTAATTTACCCCTGCACAGAAGACATGTTGACGTGTCAGTCGGAAAAACACAGGCAGAATTAATAAAATCAATGATTTGGTTTCAGAGTCCTCTATTGTGCTTGTTGATTCAATGAAAATGTAATGGTTGACTGAGACACTTAAATAAGTCAGAGCTGTTGTTCATGTTATTAGTAATGTCTGTGCTTTCTTGATAAGATAACTGTTTGTAATCAAGGCCTGTTATGAGGTTTCACTTTAGACCACAGTCAGAACTTCATGAATTCATTTTTTTGGTCACTTGTGTGACAGAGGTGTGCCACTGACACCGCAGTGCATTAGCTTTAAGCTAACATGTTAGCAGACAGTTTCATAGCTACTTTTACATTAAACAGACAGAGCAGCTTTAGCTTAAAGTCATGCCTCTGAACATCTAATTCATGTAAGTCCAATATTTACTCTCATACTACTTCTGTTTTAGTCTTGAGCGAGTCTCTATCTGTCACTTTAGCTGCTGAATGTTTGACTTTTTTCACTGGCTAATCAACCTTTTTCACAGCAGCAGCCATTTTAACATAAAATAGTAAACACAGATGTTACCAAGGACACTAATTAAGGTCCAGTTCCATTCAGGTCAAACAGGGTCAGTGTGCTGCTGCTGTGCATGTTGACTCACTAGAAAAGACTCTCCTGTGGTAAATGGAACTGGACCTTAATTAGTATCATTGGTAACACCTGTGTTGATCCACCTATTTCTGAGTTAGATTGCTTTGCTAGCTACAGCAGCTGAACAGGGTAAGAGTGCATATTCAGTCTTTTATTTTGTTTCCCAAAATTAGCAAAAGTGGCTAAAAATCTATTTATCGAAAATATTGACCAATGTGGATTTAATTTTTACTAAGTTTAAGTTTTATTTATTTATTTTTTTTTGCCCATGAGGGGCATAAATTCTAAAAGCAGCTAATGTGGCGACATGGAGAGAACCAATATCTAACATGTTAGCTTATTGTGTTTTAGCTGTTTTGTCTACACCAATTCCGAAGAATGTCTTTATAGATATTTAACCTTTGCTGACATTTGGTGCTGCCTGATACTACGGTGCCTTCAAAAGAGCTTATTAGCTGAAAACAGAGGGTCAATATTAGCTTCTATGACCTAACCACACAGAAAAGAGCAAGACTGAAACCTTTTGCAGCAACAAAAAAGATGTTAAAAAAATACAGAGTGAGATTATGTTTCACAATTCAGACTGAAAAGTTGAATGCTTTGTATGAAAGTAGTGCGTGCCATGGTGATAAATAAATCAAATTTTTATATAACTGTCTCCAGTTTGCTCTCCGAGCAGTGGTGGTTTCCAGTGCAGATGTGAGGATCAGTATCGTTGGTCATGTGACCAGTGTTTCCAGCACGGACCATGTGACAACATCACTGATGACACATGTGGATGCATCAATGCCATTCCTCCTGATGGACAATACTGCCAGTCTGTTTATCAGCACAGTAAGTTGTTTGTCAAAGTGTTGAAATATGAAATGAAAGACTACAGTATCACATGTTTCAGCTCTCCGTGTATTGTTCAGTGCAAATATATATTTTTTAATAAGTGAAGTATTCTTATTTGGTCTGGAAAGTTGAAGGTGATATTGTTACAATAATTCATTTTGTGATCACTGCTGTTTAATGGTGACATTTCCTTAACTGATCCTGACTTGTTTATAATCTATAAATTCTTTATCCTCCTGGTCCTCCATCAGATTTCACAGCTTGTCCCCAGACAACACCATCTCCACCAACAAGTAAGGCTGAGAGGATCATATTTAATCAAGAAATAAAAACAGCATCCACATTAGAAGTCATACACCTCACATCACCTTTCCCAATCTTCTTTGTCTGCAGCTCCTCCAGCTGTTTATGAATACATCATCTCTGTTGAGTTGAACATCTCAGACGTTGCAGTGATAAATGGACTGAGGACCATTCTGAACAACATCAGTTACCCCATCAACATCAACAACCACATACAAATCTCTGACGTCAACATTTCTACAGGTACAGCTTACACCTTCTTCAATCTTGGTTCACTTCATTCTCAGTTTTACGTTTGCTTTTAAATTGTTCATGCAAAATCATTTCTGTCTCATCATTCAAATGAACAGCCAATGATCAATATGTCACATTTAGAAAAACTCATGACATGTTCAGTTCCACACATGATGTGTCATTTCTAGCTGAGATATTAAACATGGAGTGTCTTCATACGTTGAATTTGTTGTGGTTTGGTGTCCAGTTTGCTCTCCGAGCAGTGGTGGTTTCCAGTGCAGATGTGAGGATCAGTATCGTTGGTCATGTGACCAGTGTTTCCAGCACGGACCATGTGACAACATCACTGATGACACATGTGGATGCATCAATGCCATTCCTCCTGATGGACAATACTGCCAGTCTGTTTATCAGCACAGTAAGTTGATTTGAAACGCACATTTCAATAAATAAAAATCTGTACTCATGTAAAAAGTATCAGTATCTATTTGTTTGTGATTAGTATCTACTTCTCTCTCCTTGTTTTTACAGACTTCACAGCTTGTCCTGTTACAACAACCTCTCCACCAACAAGTAAGATGAGAGACAGCAGTTCATCAATGAAATGATTATCTCCAGACACCAACATGTTTCATTATACCATGTTTCATTTGACATCTCCCTGCAGCTCCTCCAGCTGTTTATGAATACATCATCTCTGTTGAGTTGAACATCTCAGACGTTGCAGTGATAAATGGACTGAGGACCATTCTGAACAACATCAGTTACCCCATCAGCATCAACAACCACATACAAATCTCTGACATCAACATTTCTACAGGTAGGATTTTTGCTTGAATAAGATGTTTAATTTAAAAACTAAGTTCAAACATTTTTAAGATGTATTAAGTATTATGCATTTAATTTACCCCTGCACAGAAGACATGTTGACGTGTCAGTCGGAAAAACACAGGCAGAATTAATAAAATCAATGATTTGGTTTCAGAGTCCTCTATTGTGCTTGTTGATTCAATGAAAATGTAATGGTTGACTGAGACACTTAAATAAGTCAGAGCTGTTGTTCATGTTATTAGTAATGTCTGTGCTTTCTTGATAAGATAACTGTTTGTAATCAAGGCGTGTTATGAGGTTTCACTTTAGACCTTACTTTTACATTAAACAGACAGAGCAGCTTTAGCTTAAAGTCATGCCTCTGAACATCTAATTCATGTAAGTCCAATATTTACTCTCATACTACTTCTGTTTTAGTCTTGAGCGAGTCTCTATCTGTCACTTTAGCTGCTGAATGTTTGACTTTTTTCACTGGCTAATCAACCTTTTTCACAGCAGCAGCCATTTTAACATAAAATAGTAAACACAGATGTTACCAAGGACACTAATTAAGGTCCAGTTCCATTCAGGTCAAACAGGGTCAGTGTGCTGCTGCTGTGCATGTTGACTCACTAGAAAAGACTCTCCTGTGGTAAATGGAACTGGACCTTAATTAGTATCATTGGTAACACCTGTGTTGATCCACCTATTTCTGAGTTAGATTGCTTTGCTAGCTACAGCAGCTGAACAGGGTAAGAGTGCATATTCAGTCTTTTATTTTGTTTCCCAAAATTAGCAAAAGTGGCTAAAAATCTATTTATCGAAAATATTGACCAATGTGGATTTAATTTTTACTAAGTTTAAGTTTTATTTATTTATTTATTTTTGCCCATGAGGGGCATAAATTCTAAAAGCAGCTAATGTGGCGACATGGAGAGAACCAATATCTAACATGTTAGCTTATTGTGTTTTAGCTGTTTTGTCTACACCAATTCCGAAGAATGTCTTTATAGATATTTAACCTTTGCTGACATTTGGTGCTGCCTGATACTACGGTGCCTTCAAAAGAGCTTATTAGCTGAAAACAGAGGGTCAATATTAGCTTCTATGACCTAACCACACAGAAAAGAGCAAGACTGAAACCTTTTGCAGCAACAAAAAAGATGTTAAAAAAATACAGAGTGAGATTATGTTTCACAATTCAGACTGAAAAGTTGAATGCTTTGTATGAAAGTAGTGCGTGCCATGGTGATAAATAAATCAAATTTTTATATAACTGTCTCCAGTTTGCTCTCCGAGCAGTGGTGGTTTCCAGTGCAGATGTGAGGATCAGTATCGTTGGTCATGTGACCAGTGTTTCCAGCACGGACCATGTGACAACATCACTGATGACACATGTGGATGCATCAATGCCATTCCTCCTGATGGACAATACTGCCAGTCTGTTTATCAGCACAGTAAGTTGTTTGTCAAAGTGTTGAAATATGAAATGAAAGACTACAGTATCACATGTTTCAGCTCTCCGTGTATTGTTCAGTGCAAATATATATTTTTTAATAAGTGAAGTATTCTTATTTGGTCTGGAAAGTTGAAGGTGATATTGTTACAATAATTCATTTTGTGATCACTGCTGTTTAATGGTGACATTTCCTTAACTGATCCTGACTTGTTTATAATCTATAAATTCTTTATCCTCCTGGTCCTCCATCAGATTTCACAGCTTGTCCCCAGACAACACCATCTCCACCAACAAGTAAGGCTGAGAGGATCATATTTAATCAAGAAATAAAAACAGCATCCACATTAGAAGTCATACACCTCACATCACCTTTCCCAATCTTCTTTGTCTGCAGCTCCTCCAGCTGTTTATGAATACATCATCTCTGTTGAGTTGAACATCTCAGACGTTGCAGTGATAAATGGACTGAGGACCATTCTGAACAACATCAGTTACCCCATCAACATCAACAACCACATACAAATCTCTGACGTCAACATTTCTACAGGTACAGCTTACACCTTCTTCAATCTTGGTTCACTTCATTCTCAGTTTTACATTTGCTTTTAAATTGTTCATGCAAAATCATTTCTGTCTCATCATTCAAATGAACAGCCAATGATCAATATGTCACATTTAGAAAAACTCATGACATGTTCAGTTCCACACATGATGTGTCATTTCTAGCTGAGATATTAAACATGGAGTGTCTTCATAAGTTGAATTTATTGTGGTTTGGTGTCCAGTTTGCTCTCCGAGCAGTGGTGGTTTCCAGTGCAGATGTGAGGATCAGTATCGTTGGTCATGTGACCAGTGTTTCCAGCACGGACCATGTGACAACATCACTGATGACACATGTGGATGCATCAATGCCATTCCTCCTGATGGACAATACTGCCAGTCTGTTTATCAGCACAGTAAGTTGATTTGAAACGCACATTTCAATAAATAAAAATTTGTACTCATGTAAAAAGTATCAGTATCTATTTGCTTGTGATTAGTATCTACTTCTCTCTCCTTGTTTTTACAGACTTCACAGCTTGTCCTGTTACAACAACCTCTCCACCAACAAGTAAGATGAGAGACAGCAGTTCATCAATGAAATGATTATCTCCAGACACCAACATGTTTCATTATACCATGTTTCATTTGACATCTCCCTGCAGCTCCTCCAGCTGTTTATGAATACATCATCTCTGTTGAGTTGAACATCTCAGACGTTGCAGTGATAAATGGACTGAGGACCATTCTGAACAACATCAGTTACCCCATCAGCATCAACAACCACATACAAATCTCTGACGTCAACATTTCTACAGGTAATAATTTTAAATTGAATTAATCACAAAGGACATCACAAGTGCCCCGGGAACATCTTTAATTGCAAATGTTTGTGCTTTGCATGAAGTTAATATAAAGAGTTCCTTACAAAAACAATCCAATACAGTACAGAAGATCCTAATATTTCGTTGATGTTTGATGCTCTCTCCAGTTTGCTCTCCGAGCAGTGGTGGTTTCCAGTGCAGATGTGAGGATCAGTATCGTTGGTCATGTGACCAGTGTTTCCAGCACGGACCATGTGACAACATCACTGATGACACATGTGGATGCATCAATGCCATTCCTCCTGATGGACAATACTGCCAGTCTGTTTATCAGCACAGTAAGTTGTTTGTCAAAGTGTTGAAATATGAAATGAAAGACTACAGTATCACATGTTTCAGCTCTCCGTGTATTGTTCAGTGCAAATATATATTTTTTAATAAGTGAAGTATTCTTATTTGGTCTGGAAAGTTGAAGGTGATATTGTTACAATAATTCATTTTGTGATCACTGCTGTTTAATGGTGACATTTCCTTAACTGATCCTGACTTGTTTATAATCTATAAATTCTTTATCCTCTCGGTCCTCCATCAGATTTCACAGCTTGTCCCCAAACAACACCATCTTCACCAACAAGTAAGGCTGAGAGGATTATATTTAATCAAGAAATAAAAACAGCATCCACATTAGAAGTCATACACCTCACATCACCTTTCCCAATCTTCTTTGTCTGCAGCTCCTCCAGCTGTTTATGAATACATCATCTCTGTTGAGTTGAACATCTCAGACGTTGCAGTGATAAATGGACTGAGGACCATTCTGAACAACATCAGTTACCCCATCAGCATCAACAACCACATACAAATCTCTGACGTCAACATTTCTACAGGTACAGCTTACACCTTCTTCAATCTTGGTTTACTTCATTCAGTTTTAAAGCTGTAAATATTGGAAATACATATTAATGATCTTCAAGGATGATATTTTGAACATATAGTCTGCTTTCCAGTAATTTCGTTTACAAAAAAAACAAAAAAAAAACATGACGTCTACTTTTCCTTTGTTCATTCAAAATCATTTCTGTCTCATCATTCATATGAACAGCCAATGATCAATATGTCACATTTAGAAAAACTCATGACATGTTCAGTTCCACTCATGATGTGTCATTTCTAGCTGAGATATTAAACATGGAGTGTCTTCATACGTTGAATTTGTTGTGGTTTGGTGTCCAGTTTGCTCTCCGAGCAGTGGTGGTTTCCAGTGCAGATGTGAGGATCAGTATCGTTGGTCATGTGACCAGTGTTTCCAGCACGGACCATGTGACAACATCACTGATGACACATGTGGATGCATCAATGCCATTCCTCCTGATGGACAATACTGCCAGTCTGTTTATCAGCACAGTAAGTTGATTTGAAACGCACATTTCAATAAATAAAAATTTGTACTCATGTAAAAAGTATCAGTATCTATTTGTTTGTAATTAGTATCTACTTCTCTCTCCTTGTTTTTACAGACTTCACAGCTTGTCCTGTTACAACAACCTCTCCACCAACAAGTAAGATGAGAGACAGCAGTTCATCAATGAAATGATTATCTCCAGACACCAACATGTTTCATTATACCATGTTTCATTTGACATCTCCCTGCAGCTCCTCCAGCTGTTTATGAATACATCATCTCTGTTGAGTTGAACATCTCAGACGTTGCAGTGATAAATGGACTGAGGACCATTCTGAACAACATCAGTTACCCCATCAGCATCAACAACCACATACAAATCTCTGACGTCAACATTTCTACAGGTAGGATTTTTGCTTGAATAAGATGTTTAATTTAAAAACTAAGTTCAAACATTTTTAAAATGTATTAAGTATTATGCATTTAATTTACCCCTGCACAGAAGACATGTTGACGTGTCAGTCGGAAAAACACAGGCAGAATTAATAAAATCAATGATTTGGTTTCAGAGTCCTCTATTGTGCTTGTTGATTCAATGAAAATGTAATGGTTGACTGAGACACTTAAATAAGTCAGAGCTGTTGTTCATGTTATTAGTAATGTCTGTGCTTTCTTGATAAGATAACTGTTTGTAATCAAGGCCTGTTATGAGGTTTCACTTTAGACCACAGTCAGAACTTCATGAATTCATTTTTTTGGTCACTTGTGTGACAGAGGTGTGCCACTGACACCGCAGTGCATTAGCTTTAAGCTAACATGTTAGCAGACAGTTTCATAGCTACTTTTACATTAAACAGACAGAGCAGCTTTAGCTTAAAGTCATGCCTCTGAACATCTAATTCATGTAAGTCCAATATTTACTCTCATACTACTTCTGTTTTAGTCTTGAGCGAGTCTCTATCTGTCACTTTAGCTGCTGAATGTTTGACTTTTTTCACTGGCTAATCAACCTTTTTCACAGCAGCAGCCATTTTAACATAAAATAGTAAACACAGATGTTACCAAGGACACTAATTAAGGTCCAGTTCCATTCAGGTCAAACAGGGTCAGTGTGCTGCTGCTGTGCATGTTGACTCACTAGAAAAGACTCTCCTGTGGTAAATGGAACTGGACCTTAATTAGTATCATTGGTAACACCTGTGTTGATCCACCTATTTCTGAGTTAGATTGCTTTGCTAGCTACAGCAGCTGAACAGGGTAAGAGTGCATATTCAGTCTTTTATTTTGTTTCCCAAAATTAGCAAAAGTGGCTAAAAATCTATTTATCGAAAATATTGACCAATGTGGATTTAATTTTTACTAAGTTTAAGTTTTATTTATTTATTTTTTTTGCCCATGAGGGGCATAAATTCTAAAAGCAGCTAATGTGGCGACATGGAGAGAACCAATATCTAACATGTTAGCTTATTGTGTTTTAGCTGTTTTGTCTACACCAATTCCGAAGAATGTCTTTATAGATATTTAACCTTTGCTGACATTTGGTGCTGCCTGATACTACGGTGCCTTCAAAAGAGCTTATTAGCTGAAAACAGAGGGTCAATATTAGCTTCTATGACCTAACCACACAGAAAAGAGCAAGACTGAAACCTTTTGCAGCAACAAAAAAGATGTTAAAAAAATACAGAGTGAGATTATGTTTCACAATTCAGACTGAAAAGTTGAATGCTTTGTATGAAAGTAGTGCGTGCCATGGTGATAAATAAATCAATTTTTTATATAACTGTCTCCAGTTTGCTCTCCGAGCAGTGGTGGTTTCCAGTGCAGATGTGAGGATCAGTATCGTTGGTCATGTGACCAGTGTTTCCAGCACGGACCATGTGACAACATCACTGATGACACATGTGGATGCATTAACGCCATTCCTCCTGATGGACAATACTGCCAGTCTGTTTATCAGCACAGTAAGTTGTTTGTCAAAGTGTTGAAATATGAAATGAAAGACTACAGTATCACATGTTTCAGCTCTCCGTGTATTGTTCAGTGCAAATATATATTTTTTAATAAGTGAAGTATTCTTATTTGGTCTGGAAAGTTGAAGGTGACATTGTTACAATAATTCATTTTATGATCACTGCTGTTTAATGGTGACATTTCCTTAACTGATCCTGACTTGTTTATAATCTATAAATTCTTTATCCTCCTGGTCCTCCATCAGATTTCACAGCTTGTCCCCAAACAACACCATCTGCACCAACAAGTAAGGCTGAGAGGATTATATTTAATCAAGAAATAAAAACAGTATCCACATTAGAAGTCATACACCTCACATCACCTTTCCCAATCTTCTTTGTCTGCAGCTCCTCCAGCTGTTTATGAATACATCATCTCTGTTGAGTTGAACATCTCAGACGTTGCAGTGATAAATGGACTGAGGACCATTCTGAACAACATCAGTTACCCCATCAACATCAACAACCACATACAAATCTCTGACGTCAACATTTCTACAGGTACAGCTTACACCTTCTTCAATCTTGGTTCACTTCATTCTCAGTTTTACGTTTGCTTTTAAATTGTTCATGCAAAATCATTTCTGTCTCATCATTCAAATGAACAGCCAATGATCAATATGTCACATTTAGAAAAACTCATGACATGTTCAGTTCCACTCATGATGTGTCATTTCTAGCTGAGATATTAAACATGGAGTGTCTTCATACGTTGAATTTGTTGTGGTTTGGTGTCCAGTTTGCTCTCCGAGCAGTGGTGGTTTCCAGTGCAGATGTGAGGATCAGTATCGTTGGTCATGTGACCAGTGTTTCCAGCACGGACCATGTGACAACATCACTGATGACACATGTGGATGCATCAATGCCATTCCTCCTGATGGACAATACTGCCAGTCTGTTTATCAGCACAGTAAGTTGATTTGAAACGCACATTTCAATAAATAAAAATCTGTACTCATGTAAAAAGTATCAGTATCTATTTGTTTGTGATTAGTATCTACTTCTCTCTCCTTGTTTTTACAGACTTCACAGCTTGTCCTGTTACAACAACCTCTCCACCAACAAGTAAGATGAGAGACAGCAGATCATCAATGAAATGATTATCTCCAGACACCAACATGTTTCATTATACCATGTTTCATTTGACATCTCCCTGCAGCTCCTCCAGCTGTTTATGAATACATCATCTCTGTTGAGTTGAACATCTCAGACGTTGCAGTGATAAATGGACTGAGGACCATTCTGAACAACATCAGTTACCCCATCAACATCAACAACCACATACAAATCTCTGGTGTCAACATTTCTACAGGTAATAATTTTAAATTTAATTAATCACAAAGGACATCACAAGTGCCCCGGGAACATCCTTAATTGCAAATGTTTGTGCTTTGCATGAAGTCAATATAAAGAGTTCCTTACAAAAACAATCCAATACAGTACAGAAGATCCTAATATTTTGTTGATGTTTGATGCTCTCTCCAGTTTGCTCTCCGAGCAGTGGTGGTTTCCAGTGCAGATGTGAGGATCAGTATCGTTGGTCATGTGACCAGTGTTTCCAGCACGGACCATGTGACAACATCACTGATGACACATGTGGATGCATCAATGCCATTCCTCCTGATGGACAATACTGCCAGTCTGTTTATCAGCACAGTAAGTTGTTTGTCAAAGTGTTGAAATATGAAATGAAAGACTACAGTATCACATGTTTCAGCTCTCCGTGTATTGTTCAGTGCAAATATATATTTTTTAATAAGTGAAGTATTCTTATTTGGTCTGGAAAGTTGAAGGTGATATTGTTACAATAATTCATTTTGTGATCACTGCTGTTTAATGGTGACATTTCCTTAACTGATCCTGACTTGTTTATAATCTATAAATTCTTTATCCTCTCGGTCCTCCATCAGATTTCACAGCTTGTCCCCAAACAACACCATCTGCACCAACAAGTAAGGCTGAGAGGATCATATTTAATCAAGAAATAAAAACAGCATCCACATTAGAAGTCATACACCGCACATCACCTTTCCCAATCTTCTTTGTCTGCAGCTCCTCCAGCTGTTTATGAATACATCATCTCTGTTGAGTTGAACATCTCAGACGTTGCAGTGATAAATGGACTGAGGACCATTCTGAACAACATCAGTTACCCCATCAGCATCAACAACCACATACAAATCTCTGACGTCAACATTTCTACAGGTACAGCTTACACCTTCTTCAATCTTGGTTTACTTCATTCAGTTTTAAAGCTGTAAATATTGGAAATACATATTAATGATCTTCAAGGATGATATTTTGAACATATAGTCTGCTTTCCACTAATTTCGTTTACAAAAAAAACAAAAAAAAAAAAACATGACGTCTACTTTTCCTTTGTTCATTCAAAATCATTTCTGTCTCATCATTCATATGAACAGCCAATGATCAATATGTCACATTTAGAAAAACTCATGACATGTTCAGTTCCACACATGATGTGTCATTTCTAGCTGAGATATTAAACATGGAGTGTCTTCATACGTTGAATTTGTTGTGGTTTGGTGTCCAGTTTGCTCTCCGAGCAGTGGTGGTTTCCAGTGCAGATGTGAGGATCAGTATCGTTGGTCATGTGACCAGTGTTTCCAGCACGGACCATGTGACAACATCACTGATGACACATGTGGATGCATCAATGCCATTCCTCCTGATGGACAATACTGCCAGTCTGTTTATCAGCACAGTAAGTTGATTTGAAACGCACATTTCAATAAATAAAAATCTGTACTCATGTAAAAAGTATCAGTATCTATTTGTTTTTAATTAGTATCTACTTCTCTCTCCTTGTTTTTACAGACTTCACAGCTTGTCCTGTTACAACAACCTCTCCACCAACAAGTAAGATGAGAGACAGCAGTTCATCAATGAAATGATTATCTCCAGACACCAACATGTTTCATTATACCATGTTTCATTTGACATCTCCCTGCAGCTCCTCCAGCTGTTTATGAATACATCATCTCTGTTGAGTTGAACATCTCAGACATTGCAGTGATAAATGGACTGAGGACCATTCTGAACAACATCAGTTACCCCATCAGCATCAACAACCACATACAAATCTCTGACGTCAACATTTCTACAGGTAATAATTTTAAATTTAATTAATCACAAAGGACATCACAAGTGCCCCGGGAACATCCTTAATTGCAAATGTTTGTGCTTTGCATGAAGTCAATTTAAAGAGTTCCTTACAAAAACAATCCAATACAGTACAGAAGATCCTAATATTTTGTTGATGTTTGATGCTCTCTCCAGTTTGCTCTCCGAGCAGTGGTGGTTTCCAGTGCAGATGTGAGGATCAGTATCGTTGGTCATGTGACCAGTGTTTCCAGCACGGACCATGTGACAACATCACTGATGACACATGTGGATGCATCAATGCCATTCCTCCTGATGGACAATACTGCCAGTCTGTTTATCAGCACAGTAAGTTGATTTGAAACGCACATTTCAATAAATAAAAATTTGTACTCATGTAAAAAGTATCAGTATCTATTTGTTTTTAATTAGTATCTACTTCTCTCTCCTTGTTTTTACAGACTTCACAGCTTGTCCTGTTACAACAACCTCTCCACCAACAAGTAAGATGAGAGACAGCAGATCATCAATGAAATGATTATCTCCAGACACCAACATGTTTCATTATACCATGTTTCATTTGACATCTCCCTGCAGCTCCTCCAGCTGTTTATGAATACATCATCTCTGTTGAGTTGAACATCTCAGACGTTGCAGTGATAAATGGACTGAGGACCATTCTGAACAACATCAGTTACCCCATCAGCATCAACAACCACATACAAATCTCTGACATCAACATTTCTACAGGTAGGATTTTTGCTTGAATAAGATGTTTAATTTAAAAACTAAGTTCAAACATTTTTAAAATGTATTAAGTATTATGCATTTAATTTACCCCTGCACAGAAGACATGTTGACGTGTCAGTCGGAAAAACACAGGCAGAATTAATAAAATCAATGATTTGGTTTCAGAGTCCTCTATTGTGCTTGTTGATTCAATGAAAATGTAATGGTTGACTGAGACACTTAAATAAGTCAGAGCTGTTGTTCATGTTATTAGTAATGTCTGTGCTTTCTTGATAAGATAACTGTTTGTAATCAAGGCCTGTTATGAGGTTTCACTTTAGACCACAGTCAGAACTTCATGAATTCATTTTTTTGGTCACTTGTGTGACAGAGGTGTGCCACTGACACCGCAGTGCATTAGCTTTAAGCTAACATGTTAGCAGACAGTTTCATAGCTACTTTTACATTAAACAGACAGAGCAGCTTTAGCTTAAAGTCATGCCTCTGAACATCTAATTCATGTAAGTCCAATATTTACTCTCATACTACTTCTGTTTTAGTCTTGAGCGAGTCTCTATCTGTCACTTTAGCTGCTGAATGTTTGACTTTTTTCACTGGCTAATCAACCTTTTTCACAGCAGCAGCCATTTTAACATAAAATAGTAAACACAGATGTTACCAAGGACACTAATTAAGGTCCAGTTCCATTCAGGTCAAACAGGGTCAGTGTGCTGCTGCTGTGCATGTTGACTCACTAGAAAAGACTCTCCTGTGGTAAATGGAACTGGACCTTAATTAGTATCATTGGTAACACCTGTGTTGATCCACCTATTTCTGAGTTAGATTGCTTTGCTAGCTACAGCAGCTGAACAGGGTAAGAGTGCATATTCAGTCTTTTATTTTGTTTCCCAAAATTAGCAAAAGTGGCTAAAAATCTATTTATCGAAAATATTGACCAATGTGGATTTAATTTTTACTAAGTTTAAGTTTTATTTATTTATTTTTTTTGCCCATGAGGGGCATAAATTCTAAAAGCAGCTAATGTGGCGACATGGAGAGAACCAATATCTAACATGTTAGCTTATTGTGTTTTAAGCTGTTTTGTCTACACCAATTCCGAAGAATGTCTTTATAGATATTTAACCTTTGCTGACATTTGGTGCTGCCTGATACTACGGTGCCTTCAAAAGAGCTTATTAGCTGAAAACAGAGGGTCAATATTAGCTTCTATGACCTAACCACACAGAAAAGAGCAAGACTGAAACCTTTTGCAGCAACAAAAAAGATGTTAAAAAAATACAGAGTGAGATTATGTTTCACAATTCAGACTGAAAAGTTGAATGCTTTGTATGAAAGTAGTGCGTGCCATGGTGATAAATAAATCAAATTTTTATATAACTGTCTCCAGTTTGCTCTCCGAGCAGTGGTGGTTTCCAGTGCAGATGTGAGGATCAGTATCGTTGGTCATGTGACCAGTGTTTCCAGCACGGACCATGTGACAACATCACTGATGACACATGTGGATGCATTAACGCCATTCCTCCTGATGGACAATACTGCCAGTCTGTTTATCAGCACAGTAAGTTGTTTGTCAAAGTGTTGAAATATGAAATGAAAGACTACAGTATCACATGTTTCAGCTCTCCGCGTATTGTTCAGTGCAAATATATATTTTTTAATAAGTGAAGTATTCTTATTTGGTCTGGAAAGTTGAAGGTGACATTGTTACAATAATTCATTTTATGATCACTGCTGTTTAATGGTGACATTTCCTTAACTGATCCTGACTTGTTTATAATCTATAAATTCTTTATCCTCCTGGTCCTCCATCAGATTTCACAGCTTGTCCCCAAACAACACCATCTTCACCAACAAGTAAGGCTGAGAGGATCATATTTAATCAAGAAATAAAAACAGCATCCACATTAGAAGTCATACACCTCACATCACCTTTCCCAATCTTCTTTGTCTGCAGCTCCTCCAGCTGTTTATGAATACATCATCTCTGTTGAGTTGAACATCTCAGACGTTGCAGTGATAAATGGACTGAGGACCATTCTGAACAACATCAGTTACCCCATCAACATCAACAACCACATACAAATCTCTGACGTCAACATTTCTACAGGTACAGCTTACACCTTCTTCAATCTTGGTTCACTTCATTCTCAGTTTTACGTTTGCTTTTAAATTGTTCATTCAAAATCATTTCTGTCTCATCATTCAAATGAACAGCCAATGATCAATATGTCACATTTAGAAAAACTCATGACATGTTCAGTTCCACTCATGATGTGTCATTTCTAGCTGAGATATTAAACATGGAGTGTCTTCATACGTTGAATTTGTTGTGGTTTGGTGTCCAGTTTGCTCTCCGAGCAGTGGTGGTTTCCAGTGCAGATGTGAGGATCAGTATCGTTGGTCATGTGACCAGTGTTTCCAGCACGGACCATGTGACAACATCACTGATGACACATGTGGATGCATCAATGCCATTCCTCCTGATGGACAATACTGCCAGTCTGTTTATCAGCACAGTAAGTTGATTTGAAACGCACATTTCAATAAATAAAAATTTGTACTCATGTAAAAAGTATCAGTATCTATTTGTTTGTAATTAGTATCTACTTCTCTCTCCTTGTTTTTACAGACTTCACAGCTTGTCCTGTTACAACAACCTCTCCACCAACAAGTAAGATGAGAGACAGCAGTTCATCAATGAAATGATTATCTCCAGACACCAACATGTTTCATTATACCATGTTTCATTTGACATCTCCCTGCAGCTCCTCCAGCTGTTTATGAATACATCATCTCTGTTGAGTTGAACATCTCAGACGTTGCAGTGATAAATGGACTGAGGACCATTCTGAACAACATCAGTTACCCCATCAACATCAACAACCACATACAAATCTCTGATGTCAACATTTCTACAGGTAATAATTTTAAATTGAATTAATCACAAAGGACATCACAAGTGCCCCGGGAACATCCTTAATTGCAAATGTTTGTGCTTTGCATGAAGTCAATATAAAGAGTTCCTTACAAAAACAATCCAATACAGTACAGAAGATCCTAATATTTCGTTGATGTTTGATGCTCTCTCCAGTTTGCTCTCCGAGCAGTGGTGGTTTCCAGTGCAGATGTGAGGATCAGTATCGTTGGTCATGTGACCAGTGTTTCCAGCACGGACCATGTGACAACATCACTGATGACACATGTGGATGCATTAACGCCATTCCTCCTGATGGACAATACTGCCAGTCTGTTTATCAGCACAGTAAGTTGTTTGTCAAAGTGTTGAAATATGAAATGAAAGACTACAGTATCACATGTTTCAGCTCTCCGTGTATTGTTCAGTGCAAATATATATTTTTTAATAAGTGAAGTATTCTTATTTGGTCTGGAAAGTTGAAGGTGACATTGTTACAATAATTCATTTTATGATCACTGCTGTTTAATGGTGACATTTCCTTAACTGATCCTGACTTGTTTATAATCTATAAATTCTTTATCCTCCTGGTCCTCCATCAGATTTCACAGCTTGTCCCCAAACAACACCATCTTCACCAACAAGTAAGGCTGAGAGGATTATATTTAATCAAGAAATAAAAACAGTATCCACATTAGAAGTCATACACCTCACATCACCTTTCCCAATCTTCTTTGTCTGCAGCTCCTCCAGCTGTTTATGAATACATCATCTCTGTTGAGTTGAACATCTCAGACGTTGCAGTGATAAATGGACTGAGGACCATTCTGAACAACATCAGTTACCCCATCAACATCAACAACCACATACAAATCTCTGACGTCAACATTTCTACAGGTACAGCTTACACCTTCTTCAATCTTGGTTTACTTCATTCTCAGTTTTAAAGCTGTAAATATTGGAAATACATATTAATGATCTTCAAGGATGATATTTTGAACATATAGTCTGCTTTCCAGTAATTTCGTTTACAAAAAAAACAAAAAAAAAACATGACGTCTACTTTTCCTTTGTTCATTCAAAATCATTTCTGTCTCATCATTCATATGAACAGCCAATGATCAATATGTCACATTTAGAAAAACTCATGACATGTTCAGTTCCACTCATGATGTGTCATTTCTAGCTGAGATATTAAACATGGAGTGTCTTCATACGTTGAATTTGTTGTGGTTTGGTGTCCAGTTTGCTCTCCGAGCAGTGGTGGTTTCCAGTGCAGATGTGAGGATCAGTATCGTTGGTCATGTGACCAGTGTTTCCAGCACGGACCATGTGACAACATCACTGATGACACATGTGGATGCATCAATGCCATTCCTCCTGATGGACAATACTGCCAGTCTGTTTATCAGCACAGTAAGTTGATTTGAAACGCACATTTCAATAAATAAAAATCTGTACTCATGTAAAAAGTATCAGTATCTATTTGTTTTTAATTAGTATCTACTTCTCTCTCCTTGTTTTTACAGACTTCACAGCTTGTCCTGTTACAACAACCTCTCCACCAACAAGTAAGATGAGAGACAGCAGTTCATCAATGAAATGATTATCTCCAGACACCAACATGTTTCATTATACCATGTTTCATTTGACATCTCCCTGCAGCTCCTCCAGCTGTTTATGAATACATCATCTCTGTTGAGTTGAACATCTCAGACATTGCAGTGATAAATGGACTGAGGACCATTCTGAACAACATCAGTTACCCCATCAGCATCAACAACCACATACAAATCTCTGACGTCAACATTTCTACAGGTAATAATTTTAAATTTAATTAATCACAAAGGACATCACAAGTGCCCCGGGAACATCCTTAATTGCAAATGTTTGTGCTTTGCATGAAGTCAATTTAAAGAGTTCCTTACAAAAACAATCCAATACAGTACAGAAGATCCTAATATTTTGTTGATGTTTGATGCTCTCTCCAGTTTGCTCTCCGAGCAGTGGTGGTTTCCAGTGCAGATGTGAGGATCAGTATCGTTGGTCATGTGACCAGTGTTTCCAGCACGGACCATGTGACAACATCACTGATGACACATGTGGATGCATCAATGCCATTCCTCCTGATGGACAATACTGCCAGTCTGTTTATCAGCACAGTAAGTTGTTTGTCAAAGTGTTGAAATATGAAATGAAAGACTACAGTATCACATGTTTCAGCTCTCCGTGTATTGTTCAGTGCAAATATATATTTTTTAATAAGTGAAGTATTCTTATTTGGTCTGGAAAGTTGAAGGTGATATTGTTACAATAATTCATTTTGTGATCACTGCTGTTTAATGGTGACATTTCCTTAACTGATCCTGACTTGTTTATAATCTATAAATTCTTTATCCTCCTGGTCCTCCATCAGATTTCACAGCTTGTCCCCAAACAACACCATCTCCACCAACAAGTAAGGCTGAGAGGATTATATTTAATCAAGAAATAAAAACAGCATCCACATTAGAAGTCATACACCTCACATCACCTTTCCCAATCTTCTTTGTCTGCAGCTCCTCCAGCTGTTTATGAATACATCATCTCTGTTGAGTTGAACATCTCAGACGTTGCAGTGATAAATGGACTGAGGACCATTCTGAACAACATCAGTTACCCCATCAGCATCAACAACCACATACAAATCTCTGACGTCAACATTTCTACAGGTACAGCTTACACCTTCTTCAATCTTGGTTTACTTCATTCAGTTTTAAAGCTGTAAATATTGGAAATACATATTAATGATCTTCAAGGATGATATTTTGAACATATAGTCTGCTTTCCAGTAATTTCATTTACAAAAAAAACAAAAAAAAAAACATGACGTCTACTTTTCCTTTGTTCATTCAAAATCATTTCTGTCTCATCATTCAAATGAACAGCCAATGATCAATATGTCACATTTAGAAAAACTCATGACATGTTCAGTTCCACACATGATGTGTCATTTCTAGCTGAGATATTAAACATGGAGTGTCTTCATACGTTGAATTTGTTGTGTTTTGGTGTCCAGTTTGCTCTCCGAGCAGTGGTGGTTTCCAGTGCAGATGTGAGGATCAGTATCGTTGGTCATGTGACCAGTGTTTCCAGCACGGACCATGTGACAACATCACTGATGACACATGTGGATGCATCAATGCCATTCCTCCTGATGGACAATACTGCCAGTCTGTTTATCAGCACAGTAAGTTGATTTGAAACGCACATTTCAATAAATAAAAATTTGTACTCATGTAAAAATTACCAGTATCTATTTGTTTGTAATTAGTATCTACTTCTCTCTCCTTGTTTTTTCAGACTTCACAGCTTGTCCTGTTACAACAACCTCTCCACCAACAAGTAAGATGAGAGACAGCAGATCATCAATGAAATGATTATCTCCAGACACCAACATGTTTCATTATACCATGTTTCATTTGACATCTCCCTGCAGCTCCTCCAGCTGTTTATGAATACATCATCTCTGTTGAGTTGAACATCTCAGACATTGCAGTGATAAATGGACTGAGGACCATTCTGAACAACATCAGTTACCCCATCAACATCAACAACCACATACAAATCTCTGACGTCAACATTTCTACAGGTACAGCTTACACCTTCTTCAATCTTGGTTTACTTCATTCAGTTTTACATTTGGTTTTCCCTTGTTCATGCAAAATCATTTCTGTCTCATCATTCAAATGAACAGCCAATGATCAATATGTCACATTTAGAAAAACTCATGACATGTTCAGTTCCACACATGATGTGTCATTTCTAGCTGAGATATTAAACATGGAGTGTCTTCATACGTTGAATTTGTTGTGGTTTGGTGTCCAGTTTGCTCTCCGAGCAGTGGTGGTTTCCAGTGCAGATGTGAGGATCAGTATCGTTGGTCATGTGACCAGTGTTTCCAGCACGGACCATGTGACAACATCACTGATGACACATGTGGATGCATCAATGCCATTCCTCCTGATGGACAATACTGCCAGTCTGTTTATCAGCACAGTAAGTTGATTTGAAACGCACATTTCAATAAATAAAAATTTGTACTCATGTAAAAAGTATCAGTATCTATTTGTTTTTAATTAGTATCTACTTCTCTCTCCTTGTTTTTACAGACTTCACAGCTTGTCCTGTTACAACAACCTCTCCACCAACAAGTAAGATGAGAGAGAACAAAAATGCAATGATTATTACCATCAATCTGACACACACCAACAGATTTTGTTTGTTGAGGCTGTTGAACACAAATTCTATAAAGTTGAAATTCTTTCTACGTTTTTAATCATCCTATCATAATCATTCACTGAGTTCCTGAGCAATGAGTTAAAACAGACGAGTTATGTTCTTGGTGTCATGCTCTCTTGGCAGCTATTGATATTTAATCACATTTTTAAAAACAGATACCACAACAGTTGCAACAACCCAGAACACTGCATTCTTTACAACTGTCACATCTGGTATGTATTAAAATTATTATATATTTATTATGTGATATTTTATGGTTATATTTCTGTTATATTGCTATTACAAACTCCATGCATAACATTGCAAATAGTAGAACTCATAGTGTATGGGTAGACTGACAAATGGATTTAACAAACTGAGTCTTAATATTTCCATGACACGGCATATTTATGTGTTTCATGTCAAAACCGGCAACTCAAGGTTATTGATATTACAGCAGTCAAAGCCAGATAAAGCTCTAGCAGTTAGTTATTTCAGCAAGAAATGCTGAAGCTATCTGTCCATCAATGGTAAATCACTGAGAGTTACGGTGGAGCAGTCAGAGGACATCATGGGGGAAAATGGACAAATAAGGTCTAATTTCACCCAAAACACAGAGTGCTTTACCTATGTGATTTGAAAACACCTAAACTTTGTCCCATCATCCCATCATGGGAACTTTAAAGACGAGATCTAAACACTATGACATGGCTGTGCACCACTTATTACTGCAAACAAATGATTGTTTGTAATGATCGCATTACACAATACATACACACATATATACAATCATCTACCAACAATCTTAAACCACACAGTCACTGTTTGATGAATTATGTGTTCTCAGTAAAAATATATGATCATAAATTTTCTTTTTCAAACACAACACTTGTTCATACGGCAGACATGAACACATCAACACCAACATCTGTAGTGACCAGTACAGAAAGTACAAATAATGGACAGGTGAACCCTCCCTGATGTCTTTTCACTTGCTCCAGCTAATGTGAACACTAAAGTACATTTTAATACCTACAGCAACAAATCTAAGTAAATCCTTAAAATGTGTTATTCATTTAATTCCTGTGAAAACTTCTGTAGTAAACATATTGTAAAACGTAATAAGTGATATAGGCTAAAATACTATGGTTTCTATTGTCAGCATGCACATATGATCATAAATGCAATAATGCAATAAATGCACTTTTGAAAGTGGAACGAAAATAATTGTAAAACATTTTATTCAGACTCAATACCTAATGCTACAACATATTTAAATGCCTATAGCATATTTGAGTGGCTACAACATCAACATTAAAGATAACAAGAAGCATTTAAAATAGGTTGGTTATCTACAATATAAATAATTCAGTCTCAGTTGAAAACACAAATAAAAAACGTACACAGTTACAGCCTCACACAAGGTCATCCTGGTTCACTTTTGCTTCCTAGTAAAGGATAACATACAATAATGAGTAATGATATAATAAGTCATGTTTACAGACACAATTGCTACAACTACAACACCCACAGTCTCTCCAGCAACCACTGTAAAAAGTAAAATATAACATGGAAATGTAGCTTTGTTATGATTCCTTCTATTTTTTATAAGTGAGGCCACACAACTAGATGTACGGTGTGCTACAGATAATAATAATAATAATAATAATAATAATAATAATAATAATAATAATAATAATAAATTAAGTAAATATAATCGTTCTAGATTCAACACTTCAATCGACTACTACTACTGCTACTACTACTATACCCACAACTAATTCAACACCTATTGACACAACACATGTGGACAATATAAAAGCTTAAACACCAAACATCATCACATTTGTTACAAGTAAGTAAAAGAAAAACTACTAACTAACTAAACTTACTAAAACTAGCCCTGCTTTTAATAGATGGCACTGGTTGAACTATAAATTGTTGTCAGGACTGAGTTTCCTAATTTAACTATAATAATTATTATAGTAATAAGTATAGTAATAATTACTACAGAAACGTATTCGTAAATAATTCCTGTGCTACATTTTTCCAATATACATACATTTTACCTATTCTATTATCAGTTGTGATATTGTAAAATGATAAAATTTTCTCAGATTCAACATCCATTGCTACAACACGTGAACACTTCAACACTTGTCACCAACAAGTATGTGCTAAAAATGACATCTAACTGTACTCTTCCTTCTGCAAAGAGGCAGTTATTGTCTTCACTAAATTGCATACTTTACTCTTCAGTTGAACATAACTATTAAATGATTTTGTCAGATTCAACTACAGATACTACAACAGGTGTGAACACAAGAGCACTTACCACATCACCAACAATGATCATAACGAACACATAATTGTTTTCTGTTGCAAGCTGTTTATTGTAAACATGTTCTTGTAGGAATAAACACCTTTTACTAGGATGCATCTGAACACTGCGACACCCTTAACTTGACAAACAATCGTAATTACCAATGAGTTTTGGATGTAAAGTGTTTCTAGACACTTGTATGATCAGTTTGTCTTACATAATTTTAAAATGGTTTTGTCAACTACAGATGCTACAACAGGTGTGAACACAACAGCACTTACCACAGCACCAACAACGATTTTAACGAGTAAGTGCTTAAAATGACATCTTACTTGATCAGTTTTTGTCTTCATTAACTCGCACACTTCACTTTTCCAACAACCATTATGATGAGTAAGTTCTTAAAATTACATCATAGTTCATCTGACAAAGCATTATAACGAGTAACTGCCTGAATCAAGTTTTATTGTCACATACACAATCTACACAGTACAACAAAAATGGTAAGTGGACATGTATTTATACAATGTTCTGGTCTGCTTTACAATACTTGCCACCTTTACCACATTCAAACACTGATGGTACATCCTCCCGTGCAAGGTTCCAACTGCTCATCAGGAGCAATACAGTGCTTCCTATCCAGAGTGCTTACAGTAATATAAAGCTCAACCATACACACACAAACTGGGTTTCAATATTTTGCCCAAGGACACCTCAGCAGAACTTCGGGAGCTGAGTATCAACCAGTGACTCCTTAGATTAATAGACAAGCCATTTTAACACATGAGCCATGGGACTGTAAAATTCTGAGGTGTCTAGCTCCAGAACAAATATATCATGGAGGGAATACACTGAAGATTCTGACATCTGACATCAATATACACATAATTGTTTTCTGTTACAAGCTGTTTATTGTAAAAATGTTCTTGTAGGAATAAACACTTTTTACTAGGATGCATCTGAACACTGTGACACCCTGAACTTGACCAACAATTGTATTTACCAGTGAGTTTTGGATGCAAAGGGTTCTTGACACTTCCCTTATGACAATTCCATAGTGTAACACGCTACCAGTTCCTTCCCTAACAAGACAGTTAGCATGTCAATTAAGATCATGTGACATACTTGTTCAACACAGTTTAGTAAAACTACACAGTTGTTTTCTATTATCAGTTGTAATACTGCAAAATGTTCTTGTCAGATTCAACATCAGTTGGTACAACGCCTGTGAATAGTACAACACCCACAATGTCACCAACAAGTAAGTATTTAAAATACCATCTTACTTTACTCTTTCTTGTTATCACAAAGCAGTTATTGTCTTCATTGACACACTTCACTTTTCAGTTGATCATACATAATTTTAAAATGGTTTTGTCAACTACAGATGCTACAACAGATGTGAACACAACAGCACTTACCACAGCACCAACAACGATCATAACAAGTGAGTGCTTAAAATGACATCTTGCCTTATCTGACAAAGCAGTTATTGTCTTCATTGAATCATAAGATTTAACTTTTAATTGAACATACACAATAATAATATAGTTTCATCAGATTCAACTACAGATGCTACAACAGGTGTGAACACAACAGCAGTTACCACTACACCAACATTTGTTACAAGTAAGTGCTTAAAATGACATCTTACTTTATCTGGCAAAAGAGTTTTTGTCTTCAATGACTCGCACACTTCACTTTTCAGTTGATCATACATAACTTCAAAATGGTTTTGTCAACTACAGATGCTACAACAGATGTGAACACAACAGCATTTACCACAGCACCAACAACGATCATAACAAGTGAGTGCTTAAAATGACATCTTATCTGACAAGGCAGTTATTGTCTTCATTGATTCATAAGATTTAACTTTTCATTTGAACATACACAATAATAATGATTCTGTCAGATTCAACTACAGATGCCACAATAGGTGTGAACACAACAGCAGTTACCACTACACCAACAACGATTATAACGAGTAAGTTCTTAAAATTACATCATAGTTCATCTGAAAAGGCATTATAACAAGTAACTGCCTGAATCAAGTTTTACTGTCACATACACAATCTACACAGTACAACAAAAATGGTAAGTGGACAACATTGTTCTTGTCTGCTTTACAAGACTTGCCACCTTCACACACATTCAAACACTGATGGTACATCCTCCCATGCAAGGTTCCAACTGCTCATCAGGAGCAATACGGTGCTTCCTATCCAGAGTGCTTACAATAATATAAAGCTCAACCATACACACACAAGCTGGATTTCAATATTTTGCCCAAGGATACCTCAGCAGAATTTCAGGAGCTGAGTATCAACCAGTCACTCCTTAGATTTATAGTCAACCCATTTTTCTATTATCAGTTGTAATACTGCAAAATGTTCTTGTCAGATTCAACATCAGTTGGTACAACGCCTGTGAACAGTACAACACCCACAATGTCACCAACAAGTAAGTGTTTAAAATAATCTTACTTTACTCTTTCTTGTTATCACAAAGAAGTTATTGTCTCCATTGACTTGCACACTTCACTTTTCAGTTGATCATACATAATTTTAAAATGGTTTTGTCAACTACAGATGCTACAACAGATGTGAACACAACAGCACTTACCACAGCACCAACAACGATCATAACGAGTCAGTGCTTAAAATGACATCTTGCCTTATCTGACAAAGCAGTTATTGTCTTCATTGATTCATAAGATTTAACTTTTCGACTGAACATACACAATAATAAAATGATTTTGTCAGATTCAACTACAGATGCTACAACAGGTGGGAATACAACAGCAGTTACCACTACACCAACATTTGTTACAAGTAAGTGCTTAAAATGACATCTTGCATTTTTAACAAAGCAGTTATTGTCTTCATTGATACTTTAGATTTCACTTTTCAGTTTAACGTAATATTTTACAATGGTTTCATCAGATTCAACTACAGATGTTACATCAGGTGTGAACACAACAGCAGTTACCACTACACCAACATTTGTTACAAGTAAGTGCTTAAAATGACATCTTACTTTATCTGGCAAAACAGTTTTTGTCTTCATTAACTCGCACACTTCACTTTTCCAACAACCGTTATGATGAGTAAGTGCTTAAAATTACATCATAGTTCATCTGAAAAGGCATTATAACGAGTAACTGCCTGAATCAAGTTTTATTGTCACATACACAATCTACACAGTACAACAAAAATGGTAAGTGGACAACATTTGTTCTTGTCTGCTTTACAAGACTTGCCACCTTCACACACATTCAAACACTGATGGTACAGCCTCCCGTGAAAGGTTCCTACTGCTCATCAGGAGCAATACAGTGCTTCCTATCCAGAGTGCTTACAGTAATATAAAGCTCAACCATACACACACAAACTGGGTTTCAATATTTTGCCCAAGGACACCTCAGCAGAACTTCAGGAGTTGAGTATCAACCAGTGACTCCTTAGATTAATAGACAAGCCATTTTAACTCATGAGCCATGGGACTGTAAAATTCTGAGGTGCCTAGCTCCAGAACAAATATATCATGGAGGGAATACACTGAAGATGAATCTGACATCAATATACACATAATTGTTTTCTGTTGCAAGCTGTTTATTGTAAAAATGTTCTTGTAGGAATAAACACCTTTTACTAGGATGCATCTGAACACTGTGACACCCTGAACTTGACCAACAATTGTATTTACCAGTGAGTTTTGGATGCAAAGGGTTCTTGACACTTCCCCTATGACAATTCCATAGTGTAACACGCTACCAGTTCCTTCCCTAACAAGACAGTTAGCATGTCAATTAAGATCATGTGACATACTTGTCCAACACAGTTTAGTAAAACTACACAGTTGTTTTCTATTATCAGTTGTAATACTGCAAAATGTTCTTGTCAGATTCAACATCAGTTGATACAACGCCTGTGAATAGTACAACACCCACAATGTCACCAACAAGTAAGTGTTTAAAATAACATCTTACTTTACTCTTTCTTGTTATCACAAAGCAGTTATTGTCTTCATTGACTCGCACACTTCACTTTTCAGTTGATCATACATAATTTTAAAATGGTTTTGTCAACTACAGATGCTACAACAGATGTGAACACAACAGCACTTACCACAGCACCAACAACGATCATAACAAGTGAGTGCTTAAAATGATCTGACAAGGCAGTTATTGTCTTCATTGATTCATAAGATTTAACTTTTCAATTGAACATACACAATAATAATGATTCTGTCAGATTCAACTACAGATGCCACAAAAGATGTGAACACAACAGCAGTTACCACTACACCAACAACGATTATAACGAGTAAGTTCTTAAAATTACATCATAGTTCATCTGACAAAGCATTATAACGAGTAACTGCCTGAATCAAGTTTTATTGTCACATACACAATCTACACAGTACAACAAAAATGGTAAGTGGACATGTATTTATACAATGTTCTTCTTGTCTGCTTTACAAGACTTGCCACCTTCACACACATTCAAACACTGATGGTACAGCCTCCCGTGAAAGGTTCCTACTGCTCATCAGGAGCAATACAGTGCTTCCTATCCAGAGTGCTTACAGTAATATAAAGCTCAACCATACACACACAAGCTGGGTTTCAATATTTTGCCCAAGGACACCTCAGCAGAACTTCAGGAGTTGAGTATCAACCAGTGACTCCTTAGATTAATAGACAAGCCATTTTAACACATGAGCCATGGGACTGTAAAATTCTGAGGTGCCTAGCTCCAGAATAAATATATCATGGAGGGAATACACTGAAGATGAATCTGACATCAATATACACATAATTGTTTTCTGTTACAAGCTGTTTATTGTAAAAATGTTAATGTAGGAATAAACACTTTTTACTAGGATGCATCTGAACACTGTGACACCCTGAACTTGACCAACAATTGTATTTACCAATGAGTTTTGGATGCAAAGGATTCTTGACACTTCCCCTATGACAATTCCATAGTGTAACATGCTACCAGTTCCTTCCCTAACAAGACAGTTAGCATGTCAATTAAGATCATGTGACATACTTGTCCAACACAGTTTAGTAAAACTACACAGTTGTTTTCTATTATCAGTTGTAATACTGCAAAATGTTCTTGTCAGATTCAACATCAGTTGGTACAACGCCTGTGAATAGTACAACACCCACAATGTCACCAACAAGTAAGTATTTAAAATAACATCTTACTTTACTCTTTCTTGTTATCACAAAGCAGTTATTGTCTTCATTGACTCGCACACTTCACTTTTCAGTTGATCATACATAATTTTAAAATGGTTTTGTCAACTACAGATGCTACAACAGATGTGAACACAACAGCACTTACCACAGCACCAACAACGATCATAACAAGTGAGTGCTTAAAATGACATCTTGCCTTATCTGACAAAGCAGTTATTGTCTTCATTGAATCATAAGATTTAACTTTTAATTGAACATACACAATAATAATATAGTTTCATCAGATTCAACTACAGATGCTACAACAGGTGTGAACACAACAGCAGTTACCACTACACCAACATTTGTTGCAAGTAAGTGCTTAAAATGACATCTTACTTTATCTGGCAAAAGAGTTTTTGTCTTCAATGACTCGCACACTTCACTTTTCAGTTGATCATACATAACTTCAAAATGGTTTTGTCAACTACAGATGCTACAACAGATGTGAACACAACAGCATTTACCACAGCACCAACAACGATCATAACAAGTGAGTGCTTAAAATGACATCTTATCTGACAAGGCAGTTATTGTCTTCATTGATTCATAAGATTTAACTTTTCAATTGAACATACACAATAATAATATGATTCTGTCAGATTCAACTACAGATGCCACAATAGGTGTGAACACAACAGCAGTTACCACTACACCAACAACGATTATAACGAGTAACTTCTTAAAATTACATCATAGATCATCTGACAAAGCATTATAACAAGTAACTGCCTGAATCAAGTTTTATTGTCACATACACAATCTACACAGTACAACAAAAATGGTAAGTGGACAACATTTGTTCTTGTCTGCTTTACAAGACTTGCCACCTTCACCACATTCAAACACTGATGGTACATCCTCCCATGCAAGGTTCCAACTGCTCATCAGGAGCAATACAGTGCTTCCTATCCAGAGTGCTTACAGTAATATAAAGCTCAACCATACACACACAAGCTGGATTTCAATATTTTGCCCAAGGACACCTCAGCAGAACTTCAGGAGCTGAGTATCAACCAGTGACTCCTTAGATTAATAGACAAGCCATTTTAACACATGAGCCATGGGACAGTAAAATTCTGAGGTGCCTAGCTCCAGAACAAATATATCATGGAGGGAATACATTGAAGATGAATCTGACATCAATATACACATAATTGTTTTCTGTTACAAGCTGTTTATTGTAAAAATGTTCTTGTAGGAATAAACACTTTTTACTAGGATGCATCTGAACACTGTGACACCCTAAACTTGACCAACAATTGTATTTACCAGTGAGTTTTGGATGCAAAGGGTTCTTGACACTTCCCGTATGACAATTCCATAGTGTAACACGCTACCAGTTCCTTCCCTAACAAGACAGTTAGCATGTCAGTTAAGATCATGTGACATACTTGTCCAACACAGTTTAGTAAAACCACACAGTCGTTTTCTATTATCAGTTGTAATACTGCAAAATGTTCTCGTCAGATTCAACATCAGTTGGTACAACGCCTGTGAATAGTACAACACCCACAATGTCACCAACAAGTAAGTATTTAAAATAACATCTTACTTTACTCTTTCTTGTTATCACAAAGCAGTTATTGTCTTCATTGTCACACTTCACTTTTCAGTTGATCATACATAATTTTAAAATGGTTTTGTCAACTACAGATGCTACAACAGATGTGAACACAACAGCACTTACCACAGCACCAACAACGATCATAACGAGTGAGTGCTTAAAATGACATCTTGCCTTATCTGACAAAGCAGTTACTGTCTTCATTGATTCATAAGATTTAACTTTTCGATTGAACATACACAATAATAATATGATTTTGTCAGATTCAACTACAGATGCCACAACAGGTGTGAACACAACAGCAGTTACCACTACACCAACATTTGTTACAAGTAAGTGCTTAAAATGACATCTTGCATTTTTAACAAAGCAGTTATTGTCTTCATTGATACTTTAGATTTCACTTTTCAGTTTAACATAATATTTTACAATGGTTTCATCAGATTCAACTACAGATGTTACATCAGGTGTGAACACAACAGCAGTTACCACTACACCAACATTTGTTACAAGTAAGTGCTTAAAATGACATCTTACTTTATCTGGCAAAACAGTTTTTGTCTTCATTAACTCGCACACTTCACTTTTCCAACAACCGTTATGATGAGTAAGTGCTTAAAATTACATCATAGTTCATCTGACAAAGCATTATAACGAGTAACTGCCTGAATCAAGTTTTATTGTCACATACACAATCTACACAGTACAACAAAAATGGTAAGTGGACAACATTTGTTCTTGTCTGCTTTACAAGACTTGCCACCTTCACCACATTCAAACACTGATGGTACATCCTCCTGTGCAAGGTTCCAACTGCTCATCAGGAGCAATACAGTGCTTCCTATCCAGAGTGCTTACAATAATATAAAGCTCAAACATACACACACAAACTGGGTTTCAATATTTTGCCCAAGGACACCTCAGCAGAACTTCAGGAGCTGAGTATCAACCAGTGACTCCTTAGATTAATAGACAAGCCATTTTAACACATGAGCCATGGGACTGTAAAATTCTGAGGTGCCTAGCTCCAGAACAAATATATCATGGAGGGAATACATTGAAGATGAATCTGACATCAATATACACATAATTGTTTTCTGTTACAAGCTGTTTATTGTAAAAATGTTCTTGTAGGAATAAACACCTTTTACTAGGATGCATCTGAGCACTGTGACACCCTGAACTTGACCAACAATTGTATTTACCAATGAGTTTTGGATGCAAAGGGTTCTTGACACTTGACATAATTCCATAGTGTAACATGCTACCAGTTCCTTCCCTAACAAGACAGTTAGCATGTCGATTAAGATCATGTGACATACTTGTCCAACACAGTTTAGTAAAACTACACAGTCGTTTTCTATTATCAGTTGTAATACTGCAAAATGTTCTTGTCAGATTCAACATCAGTTGGTACAACGCCTGTGAATAGTACAACACCCACAATGTCACCAACAAGTAAGTGTTTAAAATAACTTCTTACTTTCTTACTCTTACTTTTACTCTTACTTTACTCTTTCTTGTTATCACAAAGCAGTTATTGTCTTCATTGACACACTTCACTTTTCAGTTGATCATACATAACTTCAAAATGGTTTTGTCAACTACAGATGCTACAACAGGTGTGAACACAACAGCACTTACCACAGCACCAACATTTGTAACAAGTAAGTGCTTAAAATGACATCTTACTTTATCTGGCAAGAGTTTTTGTCTTCAATGACTCGCACACTTCACTTTTCACTTGAACATACATAATTATAAAATGATTTTGTCAGATTCAACTACAGATGCCACAGCAGATGTGAACACAACAGCACTTACCACATCACCAACAACGATTATAACAAACGAGTGCTTAAAATGACATCTTGCCTTATCTGACAAAGCAGTTATTGTCTTCATTGATTCATCAGATTTAACTTTTCAGTTTAACATACATACTTTACAATGATTTTGTCAGATTCAACTACCAGTGATTTCTTAGATTAATAGACAACCACTTTATGCACTTTGTGCAATACAGTTTAGTAAAACTCGTTTTCTATTATCAGTTGTAATACTGAAAAATGTTCTTGTCAGATTCAACATCAGTTGGTACAACGCCTGTGAACAGTACAACACCCACAATGTCACCAACAAGCAAGTGTTTAAAATAACATCTTACTTTACTCTTTCTTGTTATCACAAAGCAGTTATTGTCTTCATTGACTTGCACACTTCATTTTTCAGTTGATCATACATAATTTTAAAATGGTTTTGTCAACTACAGATGCTACAACAGATGTGAACACAACAGCACTTACCACAGCACCAACATTTGTAACAAGTAAGTGCTTAAAATGACATCTTACTTTATCTGAAAAAGCAGTTATTGTCTTCATTGAGTCATCAGATTTAACTTTTCAGTTTAACATACACAATTTTAAAAATGGTTTTGTCAGATTCAACTACAGATGTTACTGATGTGAGCACAACATTAACAACGATCATAACGAGTAAGTGATTAAAATTACATCTTCCTTCTTCTGACAAAACAGTTGTCAAAACAAACTGTCTCCTTTAACTCAAACACTTAACTTATATAACCATTATAAAATGGTTTTGTCAGATTTAACTACAGATGCAGCAATGACATTTGTAACAAGTAAGTACTTAAAATGACATCTTATTTTTTTTCACAGAACAGGTGTGAACACAACAATTACCACAACAGTTGTGGCGAGTAAGCGCTTAAATGTATCATTAGTGGTGGACTTGTACATATACAAATATTATGCGCTGGTCTACCAGCTTTAAAAGACTTGTCACATTTGCACACATTTAAACACTGATGGCACAGGCTGCCATGCAAGGTGCCAACTGCTCATCTATCGTGCTTCCAAACGAAAGTGCTTTCAGGTTCATTAACTTCCACACAAATGCGGGAGTTGTGCATTGACCAGCAACCCCTAAGATTACAAGGCAACCCACTCTAACACAAGCTACAGCAGCCCTGTATTGTGAAATTCAATACAAACATCCCTTTTTTTTCTATTGTCAGCTGTTAAGCTGTGAAAAGTATTTGCCCCCTTCCTGATTCCTTAGTTTTTTCATATCACATTTTGTCAAACTTGTGTTTCAGATCATCAAATTTTAATATTAGACAAAGATAACCCAAGTAAATAGAAGATGCATTTTTTTTAAATGATTTATTTCATTTCTTAAGGGAAAATAGCTATACAAACCTACCTGGCCCTATGTGAAAAAGTATGTATGTTAAATCATGAATTAACTGTGATTGACCACATTTTCTTGAAAGCTAAATTTCAATTTAACTACCAACACACAGGCCTGATTACTACCAGACAGTGTTGGGCAAGTTAAGTTAAATAATTAGTTACATTAACTAGTTACTTCTCCCAGAAAGTAACTAAAGTAGTTACTGAGTTACAAATTATAAAAGTAAAGTTATTTTGGAATGTAACTATTGCGTGACTTTCAAGTAATTTTTTAAATGCTCAAATGTATCAAAGAATTTGGACCCTACCTCCATCCCTCTTTGATGGAATGTAAAATACATGTTTATGTTCAATTATTTCTGATAAATCTGAATATTGTAATGAAATGGACACTTAATACAGTACATAACAGAAATCCACATTAGACAAACCTATATAATTTAAAGTTGCTGTGGGAAAGTGAAATTAGCATCCAATAAAATGTCATGGATTATTGTAGATATTATGGTAACTATGTTTATGTAGTGTTTAGGCTCGATGCCGACATGGAGAGGCATTTGACTCCAGGGAATAATGTGTGTTCACGGTTACACTCGTTCCCTTACTTTCTTGGAAGGAAAAGTAATGGCTATATTTCCATTTAGAGAAGGCTACTTTTGGATTATTCACCATTCCTGTTTTTCTTTGACTCACGCGAATGTCCTGTTTCGTCTTTGTGTGTCTGACAATTTTTTTAAGCATCACCCGCCCAACTCCACCTCTGATTGGCTTACCATGGAATTTTACTCAACCTCAGTCAATCGTCATCATTTATGCGATCGTCTCTTGCCCCCACCCTCACCAAGGAAGGAGGAACAAGAAAAAATCTTTGCCGCTTAGAGATCTATTTGGTCTGATGAGCAACAGCTGCCTTCAATCATAGTAACACGTCACATTTTTTGGCAGTAATGGTAATGATGAAAAAAGTAACGCCGTTAATAAAACTGTTACTTATAGCGCCATTATTCCCATCATTGCTAACAGACCTGTTGAATCAAGGAATCACTTAAATAGAATCTGTCTGGCAAAGTAGGCTAAAAGATCTCAAAAAGTAGCACATCATGCCACAATGTAAAGAAATTCAAAGCTCCAGCGAACCATTTTGAGAGTCATTATGCTCAAATGGAGAAAACTTGAAACAGTGGCCGGCCTTCCCAGGCTGGCCTACCAAAATGACTTAGTGTGCATCAACAACTCATCCAGGAGGTCAGAACAGAACCCAGAATGAGATTTAAAGATCTGCAGTCCTCACAGGACTCAGTTCAGTTCACAATTCACAATTCACAATTCAACAATAAGAAAGAGACTAGGCAAAAATAGCATTCATGGGAGAGTTCCAAGGTGACCACTGCTGACCAAAAAGAATACAGAAACTCTTTTGCATTTTCCAAAAAAATGTCTTGATAATAGACAAAGACTTTTGGTAAAATATCCTGTAGACTGACGAGACAAAAGTTAACAACTGATTACAGTTGTTGCTGCTGAGGGTGCCACAACCAGTTATCAGGTTTAGGGGCCAATTACTTTTTCACATACTGTAGGGCCAGGTAGGTTTAGATAACTTTTTTTCTCTTATTAAATGAAATCATCATTTAAAAACTGCATTTTTTATTTACTCGGATTATGTTTCTCTAATATTAAAATTTGTTTGATGATCTGAAACATTTAAGTGTGACAGAATGTAATATGCCAAAAAAGAAATCAGGAAGGGGACAAATATTTTTTCACAGCACTGTATGTGTGACAGTTCCCACTTTGGAATTTGTTTGTCAATTTCACTAACTCATATTCATTTAAAAGTTTTTTTTTCACTCTGCACAGTAATCACAAGATACAATTGTCACAAGATAATTTTGCAATTGCATTTCAGATTCAACAACTGATGCTACACCAGATATGAACATTACAGCAACTACAACACCAACAGCTGTTACAAGTTAGTGTTTTGAAATAATTGTTGCAGTGTTTTTCTTTGTTTAATGGGCATTTATTATTCTTAATACGGTGAAAGTAATACATGGGCTTCTTACATATTCTTCTACCACTTTGTCATTAAATGGTCTCTACAGACTCAACACGTCATGCGATAATAAATCAGAGCACTACACCATCATATATATATATATATATATATATATATATATATATATATATAGTATAACTATAACTAGTATGCTAGTATAACTATACAATACACAATACTTGCCACAAAACAAACATCCATTACTAAAAGTTATATAAGTTATATTGATTATATTATTGTCACATTTAAAAAAAAACAACTAAATAACAGTGATCTGATAAATATTTTTTGTCAACAAGTATATATTACTATCGTTACAGTAGGTATTAGGAAATAAGCAATGGGATAACTTTGCTTAAAACTTTTCTGTAATTTACTTTTAGTGAAATCAGCAGTGAGGTAACTCTCCCCTGGTTGAGAAAATGTTCAATTTATTTCAACTTTCAGAACACCGACTTTAAATTCAACATATTATTTTAAAAACATGTTTTAATTTGAATTCTTTTCTTGTTTGGTTAATTTGGTTAGATGGAATATGTTGTAATAAAACACACTTGAGGATGTTTCTGTTGTATTTTTACTTACTTTTAAACTATTGCATTTTCAGCTACTAGTCTGATCAGCCACAATACCACAGCCAGCTCCACAATCTCAGAGATTACCTCTACTCCAGCTCAGACCACGGCAATTACAACAACTACAAAGTCTACTACCACTACCCCCACCACGACCACTACCACAATTACTACCACTCAACCCACTACTGCCACTGCTCTCACCACAACCACTACCACTACCCCTACCTTTACTACGACCACTACCACTACCCCTACCCTTACTATGACCACTACCCCCACCATGACCACTACCACAGTTACTACCACTATCTCCACCACCACTATCAGCACATCTCCTACACCAGGAGTTCCGGGTATGTGAAAAGTAATTTCACATTCAACATGATCAATAAAGTTTCTAAAACATTTTTTTTTAAATCTCAGTAACTCTTCACAGGCCAAGACTAAAAGACCTAAAGAAAGGAGAAAAGGCACTTGAAAGCTGTGTATATATTAAAATACATTAATTAGAATTTCACATAATTTATGACTTCAGTCTACAATACTTAATAGCTTAATGTTCAAGTGTATCCCTGTTAACTTGCAAAGTGTTGTTAAATTTCCCCACTGTGGGATAAATAAAGTATAATCTAATCTAATCTAACTTTTCATCTTGCTAAAAGTTACCTTTCCAATATGAACCAACAGCTAATGATGCTGAAAAGGTAACTAAATTTAATGACGTCTGTCGAAATTTAACAGATAGTACTACTATGATAATGGAGGCAATATTTTATGTGCCATGGTCTGCCAACTTGGCTCTACGATCCAGTTAAATGCTAATCTGAGATTTGAGACAAAAAGCACAAAATAGGGGACATAATTAATAATTATAATGGAATAATGCTGCTTGTGTCCTTTGTGTCCCTGTCTGCCTTTTCTGTTCTGTATTTGTTTCTCTATATCACAAAAAAATGTATTATTCATAGTTTCCCTCATGCTTTTCATCTTTTTCAAATAAACAGATTTTGATGTGGACATGTCAATCACATTAGAAATGGAATTCACAGCAGAATTAAATAATCCAATAAGTTCTGTATACAAGGACCTTGAATCAAAAATTAATTCAGTGGTAAGTGTCTTAACTCTATATTCAATTCTGACGTTTAGCTTCTAGATTCTAACTTTTTAGTTTTTTTTTAGTTTATGTGTTGTAATGTTTGTCATTAACCATATCTTCCCACAGTTAGAGAAGCAGTATAACAGGATCACAGGATTTAAGCGTGTTTTTGTGAAGGCATTCAGGTATGCTAATTCTGACACTGTCACCATTCAAAGGCTGGAATCTGTACACATTTTTCATCAAAACTTCTCATTTTGTTTTTTCTTGCAGACAGGGAAGTGTAATTACAGACTTTGTTGTTAAAACAACACAAATTATTTCGGATGAATTTGCCAATGCAAATGAAAAACTCCCAGAAGCAATGGCGCCTATTGCAGAAGTCAATGGCCCAGTTACTTCAGTTTACAACAGTATGTTCAGAAAAGCTAATGTTTTATTACTTTTTACTTAAATTTGATTGAAGTCCTAATTATTCTCTATCACTTTCTCCAAAGGTCCAACTCCAATCAGCTTTCCAGGCATCACTTATACTGGCAAGAGCATGGCGCTGACATGTGGCCATGACAACATTGATGTGGGAAACTTTCGTTCTGAGTGGAAATTTAATGGACGAGTAATTAAAAACAGTAAAAGGATTGAAGTCACTGATTCTAGCACAAAGTCTAGTCTTACAGTTAACAACATAATCCTTGCTGATATTGGTAAGCCAAAGCTACTGAATTTGAAGCTGAATTTGTTAAAAAAATAAGTAACCATATACATATATGTCCATCAAAAAAAGGAAAATGAAAACAAACAACAAATTGCAAGTCATGTCAAATTGGAGCTTAAGTTTTTGAAAAAAGTATCCAAAATTATATAAATTACACAAATTGTCCCCATGGGAATCATTTGACAAAGGAAATCTTATGGGAATAGCAAATATAGTTAGTTTGTGAATACAGAACTTTACAAACCTCCTTTCAGACATCACACACACAAAGGCACAATACAAGAACAAACTGTCAACAAACCCTCATAAAATGTGATTATGTGTGATGAAGTATATCATAGTGTTGGAATTTAAGAATATAGTCTTTTCTGTTAACATTAAATGAGTTTTCTGAATTGACTTTTAAAGCTGATAGTGAACTTGTGATTCTTAAAATATAATCACAAAATGCAATGTTCAGCCATCGCATTTTAACATTGTACTGAAGACACCAACATTATTCTAAATCAAGTATCATGTATCAATACTAAAATATTTAGTTAGAGCTAGATATAGCCAAATATCCGGACATACTGAAAGTTTTCTGTTTCTTTTCTTTATTTTACAGTATATTGATGCAATGATTAATACTTACTTCTCTTACAGGACTTTATGAATGCACTCTGAGAGGCAGGGCAATTAATTTCAAACAAAATGGACGTGCAACAGGAGATAATATCAAAGAAGCTCCCAATGTGAAACTACAGAATAAAGTTAATGTGAAATGCGAAGTGGGAACAATTAAACAACTTCAGTGTTGTGTGCAGTCCCCATATAAAGTCAGATGGTTTCAAAACACAGCTGTTTTAACTCCAAGTAAGTATGTTTCATGCAAAAAAAAATCCTTATTTGTCTGTATCAAAATGAAAATATGTTGGTGGAAACAAGATTAACAAGACAAAAATTTGTGAAAGTCAGGGTTATTCAATGTTGTGACTTTTTTTTCCTTTTAAAAACACAAGTTAATGTGTTTAATGTGAGACGGAAACACAAAAGTTCTGACATAGTCAATATTTAACTCTGATAAGCTGTTTCTTCTTGGTCTCCTCATGACTCCATCACGTTATAATACTATAAAACATGGACATTGTATCTCTGATGTGACACATACATTTGTGGAGGTCAGAGCGTGGTGGCTCTGGCTTTCGTGATCAGACTTGCATCTACTGGCTCCCCACTAATCCAAACACTAACAAAGATGTGGATCATGGGTGTAGCTGAGGCAGGCTTAATACATGGTTGCGTAAATAAGCCACCTGTAATGGCATCCACCTCTGGCCATGCTCTTATGCAAAATTTTAAGCCATAATATAATTAATTAAAAACATGTGAGTTATATAAAAAAAAGAGTTATATAAAAAAATCCTCCTCAAGTGGTTGTGTGAGAAAGGCAGGCTGCTTATAAACCATCCATAATTGCTCCAGAGAGATTTAATGTAACCTTCCGCACATTAATACAAGAAATGAAGAGAAATGTCATGTTTCCATCATATTTCTTCCATTGCTTTTCACTGGTTGACTTTCATCATCATGTTGCCCCTTCTTTTCCTGGTTTTCTGACTGGAGAGTCTGTGCCACTGACTTTTTATCTAAACCAATATAAAGTATTGGTTTAGTCACTCACACAACAGTAGTAGGTAGAAACAACCATTCATTTGCATTTTCTTTTGCTCAAATTACTCAAATTACTACCAAATTACTCAAAATCTAGTTCTAATTTCCAATATTTGGATGGAAACACAGCTAATATGACTATGCTAAGAAGCTGGACACAGCTAACATTTGCTATTAACTAACAAGCTGTTAAATGTTCACAGGTGCCACTGAGGACGGAGCAACCTATTGCATCAAGCATGATTACCTGCTAGAAAGCTGCAGTGAATCACCACAAAAAAAGATTTTTAAATGTGAGGTGGTTGAACCAAAGGGTTATGAAAAGACAACAGAAATGACAATCTTCCGTGATGGTAAGAGCAGTATTTGGAATGTGACTATACTGTTCCTGCCATTTTTTCGTCTCTTTGTGCAATACTAACTGAATATTTAACTCTTAAGCTATTATATGTGACGATGCCCAGTATGGGACTGGACGACTACAAGACATATCAACCATAGCGTGTGGAAACGGTCAAGAAGGGAGCAAAACTGCGGTTTGTCAGGAAACAAGAGAGTGGAAACTTATAGAGAACACCTGCATTGTAACTGAAATTAAGGAATTATTAATTGAGTCACAGGTAGGTGATCCACTGGGAATAATACATTGTTCCCATTAAAAAACAAATAATGCAAAACACCAAATCAGTTATGCTATACAGCCAAACTCACACTTTATGTACAGTATGTAACACTGTTTAGAGAGAAATATCTTTGCATTTCTCATGAATAGTTTGCAATCCCGTACTAATAAAATATGGTATCAAGTTTTTGTGCTTCTAACATTTCATTATTTCAGGATTTGGTTGTGGAGGAAGTGCCAGAATTTGCAGCAAATCTAAGTAAAGCTGCCCAGAATGACAAGACAGAAGTTGCAAATTCAACTGCAACTGTATCAGCTGTTGTGGACATTCTAGTTACCATTGCAAATGTTTCCACTACTACAGATCAATCTGTCATGGAGGTAAACCTTCATCATCTGCATCTTCTTAGTAAATAATGCATGTGGGATGTTCCCCTAACACTGATATGTCTCTTTATCTGCAGAATGTACTTCAAACAGTTGATGTCATCATTAGTGAGGATTCAAGGGAGTCCTGGGCAGTTCTGAATGCAAATAAAACCCGCAATGCAAGCTCAGAATTGCTGGGTTCACTGGAAAAGCTATCTGATGGGTTGGTTGGACAGTTTAACATCACAACTTTACGGATCCTACTCAACAGAACCATTTTTGACAACTCTTTTAGTGCAGATCTGAACTCTAGCATTTTCATACAAATTCCAGACACCAATGCTACCAACGTCTTTATCACCACCATAACCTTCTCCTCCCTTAATAATGTTATGCCAGTAAGAAACACCAGCTTTAATGCCAGCCTCTTCAACACAAACATCAATGAAACTGTCGCTGATAATGCCATTAATGCTGCAGTGGTGCTAGTCAAAATAGGCAACACAACAATTGACAATGTCACTCTGAGTTATAAGAAGCTCAACAAGTCCCTGTCACAAAACCCACAGTGTGTCTTCTGGAATTTCAAACTATTTAATTATCTGGGTGCTTGGGATAATGAGGGATGTAAGTTTGTTTTGGACATAAATGATACAGTAATCTGCAGCTGCAACCATCTCACCTCCTTCTCACTTCTGATGGCCACAGACATCCCTGAAGAAGTGAGAGATCTTCTGGATTATATAACTTATGTTGGAGTTGGAATATCTCTGGCAAGCTTAGTTATATGTCTCATTATTGAAGGATACGTTTGGAAGGCTGTTACCAGAAATAGTACAGCTTTTATGCGTCATGTTTCCATCATTAACACAGCCCTGTCCCTATTGATCGCTGACATCTGTTTCATCATCGGTGCCTCTATTGCTAAGAACCCCCTTGAAAACCCCGGGGAGGACTATCAAGTTCCAGTTGGACCATGCAGCACAGCAACTTTTTTTATGCACTTTTTCTACCTTGGGTTGTTTTTTTGGATGCTTGTATCAGGCCTTCTGCTCTTTTACCGAACAGTCATGGTCTTCTCCCACATGTCCAAGTCAACCATGTTGGCCATTGGCTTCAGTTTAGGCTATGGGTGCCCTCTGATTATAGCTGTTATTACTGTTGCTGTCACAGCACCAGGAAATGGATACATCAGGAGATATGACGCTTGTTGGCTCAACTGGATTGAAACAAAGGCCCTGCTGGCAATGGTGATACCTGCCTTGACCATAGTTTTTATCAACATTTTAATTGTAATCGTCGTCTTGTTCAAAATGCTGAGAAGAGGTGTAGGAGAGACAGCCCAAGCAGATGAAAAGCATACACTTGTAGTCATTGCAAGATGTGTGGTCATTTTGACACCTTTATTTGGACTAACCTGGTCTTTGGGAGTAGGAACCATGGTATCATCAACAAATAAAGGAATCCACATTGCCTTTGCATTCTTCAATTCACTACAGGTACTAATTTGTATGTTTACAAGGCAGTATTCTTGTATAGTAAAACATTGTGGGTTCTTTTCTTCTGATGATGTGCTTATTATCTGTCTTCCCTCAGGGTTTCTTCATTTTAGTATTTGGGACACTATTTGATTCAAAGGTATGTTGACTTAAAATAATAACCTGACAATCTGATCAGGGAATTATACATTTTACTTAGTTGCTAATTGTTCAACATACATACATTGCATAATATCCTGAAAGTGTTAGAGTTGGCTGACGTGGGGATCATTTTTATCATTTCCTATACTGTTGGCTGGTTTGTCTATCAATCAGTCATATTCATGTGGGTTTTGTGTACAATCTGCAAAGTAACTGGTAATCACAGTTATCAAATAAATGTAGCTTTGTTCTGCTACTACTGAACTTGAGTAAATATATTTAATCCTTTTCCACCACTGCCATGCTCATGTCTGTGGAAGTGCAGTGCTAGAGACAGGTGGAAATTAATTTAGGCTAACTTGGCCCACCTGCCAGAAACTCTGTAATTAACACACTGTACCTTGTTTATTTAATCTGTACAAAACAAAAAGTTGTAGTTTTATTGTGAGTTATGTGGTGGATACTTGACAACAAACAAGAATCAGTGTTAAATAGTAGCTTAGCTAAATAATGTTTATCTAATTGCCCAAGTGCACAGTGGTTGAATATTTCTGATTTTCATATTGACATTATTTTTTTATTGTACCTGTAGATCCGCTCTGTCCTCTCAAGGAACCTACCTACACCAAACACAGGTTCTAATCCAACAACAGTGAGTAACGTTGTTCTTCATAATCTCACAACATTCTTTGTTAATATATACTACCTCTAGATGAATCTACAGGCTAAAGAAAATATTAGATCTTGAAGAAAAGCAAACTTTTTTGTTGAAATCATTAAATTTATATATATTTTTATTTGTCCTACTATAGAGTACAAGTGGTGGTATTTCCTCTCTCAGTGGACTAAACTGGATAAGTCGACTGCGTGGAAGAAGATGTAAGTTTTTGCCTCACAATTTGGCATCTTATCTGTTTCCTTAAATGCGTTATCTTAGTAACAGTTCATTTGTCTTTTCAGATATCTACCGTGTGTCAGAAGCCGCAAACTTAAACAGCAGCACTGGTGTATCAGAATCATTTGTTAATATATGAATAAACACATCGATCTGTAAACAAAATTTATTTCATTACTGATTCAAAAGAGAGAACAGTTATTCTGAGATTTTTCAGTGCATAACCTGAAACCATATACCATACCTGTAACTGCTGTATGAAAAGTTCAATGGGATGACACTGGTCAAACATGGTCAGTAAGGGGTTAGGAGTTATGTGTGGTAGGGCGGTGTCAAACAAACAGCATCACAATACGGTTGTATGACAATGTTACTGTAGCTGTTTTTATGATGAAAAGCCCCCAGAAAGCAATTGTAACATATCTGAATTGTAAAGTTTAATTAAACAATTTTGTGACTGACTATGACATGTAAATTGAGTTTTGGTAATGTGTAGCAGTAGCTAATCAATAACACAAGTTTGCTAAACAGCAGTCAAAGTGCAATGTCTCAAGCATATAGTAGCTCTGGCTTTGCCATTGTTGTTGTAGTACACAGTATCACCAACAGAGGGCTGTAATGTACTGATTTATTTTGTTTTTTATTGACTGATGTGACAGCTGGTCAAACACTCATGTACATCACCTTGGTTAAAAGTCAAATTAAGAAAAGAAATGAATGGAAAAGGAATGAATGATTGAAAATGTAATCTGATAAAGAACTCGAAATGTTGACTACTGTTCATTGTCCAAATGTGGTAGTGAACTTGCTGGTAAAATTATATATATATATTTTTTAATTTGGATTTCAATGTGTGTGTGCGTGTGTATGTGTGCATGCGTGTGAGAGAGAGGGAGACAGACAGAGAGAGAGAGTTTGGATTGCATTATGCTTTGTGTTGCTTTGAATGTCCAACTTCCCATGTCCAACACATTGTGAGATTTAGATTGCTCCTACTACTGTGGTGCCTTTACGTCCAGAAGTTATTATTTTAATAACTTTATTGAACACGTTAGAGCCTTCCTCTGGTGGGCTGTATACATTTGTTAGCTATTTGTAACAAAGATCACAACCCCCAGCCCAACCCTCTCAGATGATGTACAGTACAGTGCAGCAGCAGGACACTACACCAGCAGGACACTACACCAGCAGGCAAACATCAGGAAGGGTTAAGACAGAGATCGTGGTCAGAGACAGAAAGCTGAAGAGTTTACCCAGAGAATGACAGGGCAGGTTAGTCAGAGGCAGGTAGGTTCAGCAACGGGAGATCAGTCCAATGGAGAATGCTGGAGAATCTTCCATGAAGACCAAGCCCAGTCGTATCCAACACTGGTACCTCGTGTCCCAGTAAGGCTCCTCTTTATCTGATATGTTGTGCAGGTGTGAAGCAGCGAGTCCCCTACGAGCATTTCCGGGGAGTGGCGTAGTCCTGGAAGGTTGATTGGGTTGTTGTTGGTAGAAATCAGCAATAAGTTGGGGGTCGAGGATATGATGAGTAGGAACCCAGGATCTCTCTTCTGGACCATAACCTTCCCAGTCAACCAAATATTGGAGACCACAACCCTGATGATGGTAGTGCTGCAGGCGCCGAACAGAGTAGGCAAACCTGAACCCTATTCTAAACTTCCACGCAAGCTTCCATAAACGAGCTCCAAGCACTGCTGGTTCACAGTGACAAATGCAGGTCCTTGCTGGATGGATAGAGTGTAGTTCTAAGCCTTAAACCAGCATTCCTGCCTCAGGTTCCAGCAGAGTTCCACCTTTTGATTGCGTTGCAGGCACTCTCCTCTTCCAGAAGGTTGAATAGTATGATCAGTCAAGTAGGCATATCGCATTCATCCCAAGGTTGAGGGAGTGGGCTGAATGAGTGAACTTCTGTTTTCTGGTTAATGCTAAAGCTACCCTGAAAAAACATTTGTATAACTGATCACTGATAAGCTGCAAAGACATCATTATTCATGGAAAATAAATTATTAGCATGCAATGCAATTTATTTTGATATAAATCATATAAAATTATGATCAAATAATAGTGTGCTCCAGTCCTATATGATCACCCTCATCATCTCCATATTTTCTCTGGTAAGACAGGGAGGGAACCATTTGGGGGTGAGGTTAAAACAAAGTGCACTGTATTGCCCTCAACGTTTTCTGGCAGGTTAATAATGTGAATATTGTCCTTATTGGACCTGTCCTTTAGCTCTGCAATGCTTCAAGTTTACAGCATGTTCTTTGGGAAAATTGCTCCATTTTTGTCAGCTGAGTGGAAAGCTCTTCATGGTCCACTTTCAGTTTCTTTATGTTGTTTGAGTTTTTCATTGCCTCTGTATTTATGGTGTCCAGCAGGTCTTCAAAATTTGCAAACTGCATCTCGTAAATGCTCATGTATATCTCATGCCACAAAACACAAGATGTAGAGGACATTTCCTCTGCTTAGAGGCACCATTAATCACGCGTCCTACATTTATTTTCAAACATTCACATAATTGTACAATGTTTGCTATGTACTGCTGTACAACATACAGAGACATTATGCAAGGTAAAAAGAAAATTTATGTACAAATTACTACTGCCTTTACTGACATTTCAGCACTTAAAATCACACGTCATAAGAGTTTAGATTTTGAAAATCACCTTGAAATATTTTCCCTGAAATGATCATTCTGAAAGCTGATCAAATCCAGTTGTAAAAGACTGAGCATTGAATATGACCAGCCAAGCCACTTAAATGAATCAATCACAGCAATTGCTATTGTAGAATCACTCAAGGGGTTAAAGGTCCTACAAAAAAAAAGAAAGGAGTCCAGCAGACGAGAAAAATTCCCATTACATTACCAATACAGAGAGTAGATGTTATACATTATCAGATGCAAGTCATATTTTCACAATTTAATCAGGCCAATATTCGGGAAAAAAACTGCACTGAGGATTGATAGTGGTCTGTAATTGCTGCATTTAGTTGTGTCCTTATTGGATTTGGGCAACAGAGCTATCAGCATTCATATCATTGAAAAAGGCACCTGCTTCAATAGTTTTATGGACCATGCCTAAAACATACTGTCCCAGCTCATTCCAAAAGGTGAGATAAAATTATAGGGAAATACCATCCCATCCTGGGGCCTTGCCTTATTTCATTGCAGCTATAGCATTTCTCATCTCAGTCAGGGTGATTTGTTCATGAAGGTGCTCAGTGTTTTCTTGTGTGAAAATGAGAAATTCTAAATAATGTAAGAAGGCCTCACATACACAGTAGCTTCCAGATGTTTTTAATTTTTTATTTCAGATTCATACATCTCTGCATAGAAAGTCTGGAACACAGTCTTAATGTCTTTGGGGGAGGTAAGTAATTATGGGTCTGAGCTAATAGCTGTGATGTTGGAATATTATTCACATTTATCTGCATTTTTTTGTATCACCAAAAAATCACTTTCATGCCTCCAACTTGTCCAGAACGCAGCAGCTAGGCTTCTAATATTATTGACAGACAACATTGCATCTCACCAATTTTTCCTGTGCATTTCGGATTGATTTTAACATTTAACTGATCACTACTAAAGATCGTAGGGGTCTGGCACCTAAATATATTGCTAGCATGCTAACCCCCTTTGAGCTAACTTGCAGCCTTAGATCCTTGGGAGGGTCACTTCTGGTTGTTCCGGGTTCAAGGCTAAAAACCAGAGGTTATCACACTTTTTCAATCAGGGCCGCTCTGGACTGAACTGCCCGAGGAGATAAGGCTCTCTGAATCAGTGAATTCTTTTAAATCACTTCTTAAAACTCATTTTTACAGACTTGCCTTTTTATGATATCGTCTGTTTTCTTCTGCACTGTAAAGCGCTTTGTAAAACTTTTAAAGGTGCTATATAAATAAAAGTTATTATCTTTATTATTATTATTAATTGCTAAAGCTTTATTTGCAAAGACTTCACAAATTCACAGATGTACTCTGGAGCGCTTGCTATGTACTGATATCTGAACACTGTACAACATGCAGATACACTATGCAAAGTAAAATGAGGAGTTGTATAACTACTATTGCTTTTACTGACATTTCAGCACTTAAAATAATGAGTCAAAGGAGTTTAGAATTTGTAAAATCACCTTGAAATATTTTCCCTGAAATGATCATTCTGAAAGCTGATCGAAACCAGCTGTAAAAGAAGGAATAGATGAATGGATTGAGCATTGAATTTGACCATCCAAGCCACTTAAATGCTGCTATTAGAGCAACGGGTATTGTGTAATCACTCAAAGGGTTAAATGTCATACAAAGAAAGAAAGGAGTCCAACAGGTGAGAAAAAAATCCCATTACAATAGCCAAAGTTTTGGTGGCCTTTCTCTCCATCTTTCGTTCAGACTTTTTGCTCTGACAGGTTGTGTTTTGGATGCTGCGTGCCTGTCTCTGGGCCACTGTCAAAATCTTTAAATAGATAGTTAACATGATCATAGCTGGGAGATAAAATCCAAAAACAAATGCAATAATTTCAAAACTTAGTGTGTAATAAAAGACACACTTGTTAGATTGTCCTTGATTTACTCCAATAACTGTGTGGTTAATTCCATTTAGTGTAGGAACAATCCAGCTAATCAGGATCATGAGCACAATAACACGGACATTTATTTTAGCTCTGTACCTCAGAGGCTGACACACAGCGTAATATCTGTCAACAGAAATAAAGCACAAGTTCAAAATAGAAGATGAGCACGCAAGGATATCAAATATGCTTCGCACCTTACAGAGTAACTTTTGATGATCCCAGCATGAGCTTACAGCCAGTATGGTGCTAAAAGGCAAAACTAAAAGTCCAACAAGCAGGTCAGCTACAGCGAGAGACAGAATGAGGTAGTTTGTAGGAGTGTGGAGCTGTTTGAAGTAAATGATGGAGATTATTACAAGAAGGTTTCCAAACATTATAAGAACGGATAAACAGCCAACAGCAATACATAATAAATATGTGGTGGTGGTGAAGGTGCTCATGCCAGATACATTTGCTGATTCATTACAGAGATGTTTGTCCTCAAAAACAGCATCAGACCTGTTGACAAAGAAGTTAGGTTCCATGCATAAAAGATGATTAATAGTGAAATAACATTTGCAATAACATGCCTGATATCAAGAGCATTAACATATAAGCATATAGTTTTCTTCAGAAAGATTTCCTTCTGTATGTTTCATATCATTCCTATTTGGTTTGTGCATCTGTACTGATGGGAGTCCTGCACAGTCTCTGTGTCACTGAGCTGTGTATTGTGCTGTTATTATTCTGTGCTCATTAGCATATTGTGGTAAAGGGAGTGGCTTTCGATGTAGCCCAATATGATGAGTAATTGCATGCATGTGTTTAATCTCTGTGTGCAATTTCAAATTGTAAGTTTAAATCCTTGAGATCGTGGTCATCCTTAATCCTGCAAATATTAAATAATATGTTGACTCTTGTTTGATGTTGTTTGGTGAACTGGATGATTGAAGTATGAAAAAACAAAGACATATTTATTTATTGACAATTTATTCATTCAACAAACAGGAGCCTCTGTAGCGTCTTTCCTGTTCCTCATGTTGCTGACACTAGTGCAAACTGGCCTGACAGTGAAGGGCAGTCATGGCAGGCAACCTGGCAGCCTTATGAGAACAGCAATGCAGTCTGTTCCACATTGTCAGGGCAGACCCATCAGTCCATCGTGCAAACCTGCATATCTGTAGAAGACTGCTCATGGTTCCTAAGTACTGACAGAAAGAGGAAACATATGGTTGCATTGGCAACTTGGTTCTCCGAGTGAGAGACTATCTCTCCGCCCTTACTCCTGTGCATATTCGATATATTCCATATGTATGGGAGTACACATGGAATATGTTCATCCATAGGGCCCTATGGGAGTACGGCACCTTGGAGTGGTAGGACCTCCGTGGACAGGCCCATGCTCAGCAGAAACCGTTGGAAAGGTTGCATGTGCAGCATGATCAGAGGGACAACTTGCACCATGGCCACCATTAAGCCCATGAAATGAAGGCAGAGCCCCCAGCTGACCTGTGAATGCACGTGGAAGTGACTGAGGAAGGCCTTGTAGGCCTGCTGCCTCTGCTAAGACAGCACAATGGTTGAGTCCTGGAGTCCAGGACCATGCCCAGAAATGTTGTCACCTGTGAAGACTGGAACCTGCTTTTCACATAGTTGAGACGTAACCTGGGGGCCCTGAACATGCCAGGGCCACATGACTGCGGCATTGCTCCTCCAAGACTGCACAGACCAAGAAATCTTTGAGGTAATTGAGGATCCTCAGTCCTCACCACCTCAGGGGTGCAAAGAATGCATCCATGCATCAGGTAAATGTACAGTGAGCTAGGGAAATGCCGAAAGGCAAGACCTGAAGCTCGAAGATCCTGCCCTGAAAGCCGAAACCTCCAGAAGCACAGTGCCCCTGCCAGATGGGAATCTAGAAGTATGCATCTTTGAGGTCAATGGTGGCAAATCAATCTCCCGCAGAGATGGCCTGCTTCACCCTGGGGACTGTCAGCATCCTGCATCTCAGGGGGCGAAAAAAACTTGTTGAGCTGCCTGAGGTCCAGAATAGGACGAAGCCCTCCACTCTGCTCTGATCTCCATGACACACCTGCCGTATGGCCTTCTAGCATCTGGCCCAAAGCTGAGGGGTCCACCTGCAGCCTTAGTAGGCAGTCTTGAGCTCTGTGCTGTAGCTGGGACTGAGACAGCCACAGGTGGCTTCTAGCAACCCAAAAGGATACTAATGCTCTGCCTGCAGCCTCAGCCTGCTCCTTCATAACTGAGGAGATGTATGAGGAAGCCACCTAAAGCTCACCCACCACACTGGAACCCCCCAAACCATACTACACCTGATGGAACAGGTGACATATGTACAGAGACATGATAGCTCCAGTGTTAGCCAGACTGGTCTGAGTAGCCATGGCTCTGTGCAATTTGTCAATCAGGCCATCCATAACCCTATTACAATTCCTGCTAGGGCAGGTGACTCTGCTGAGAACTGAGCTGAGGGAAGAGACCAGTGAAGTAAGAGCCAGGTCCACTGGTGGAAGTGACCCACACACAACCTGCTTCTACCTACCTACTTTTGGCAGCTGGCGTGGTGAACTGTTTGCACACTAGGTCTTTAAAGTTGGACAGGAGGGAGACCTGGGCAGGTATGGGGCGCACAACTATGTCCTCCTCAAACCAAGAGGTGGGCGCTAAGGGCTTCTCAGGGAGGGCAACATCCAGGGCCCTGGTTGCCCTACCAATGACCTCTGCAAAGTGGTGGGCCACCTCCCCTTTCCCAATGCCACCTGCCAATTGCTGCCCACAGGATAGGTCATTATCCTCAGAGGATCAGACAGCACGCACTTATCACACTCTCTTACTTCTTCCTCATGGTGTCTGTGTCAGCCGTGGCTAGAGTTTTGTGCCACTATATTGGCAGACTTTCAAAGCCTTCATCCAACAGGAACCTCACTGAGCGTGTTAGCCCACGACACTGCCAGCAATGCTCCTGTATGGGGGAAACGCTGTCTCGACTGGCTAGGTAGGCTGCTATTTGCACACTGCAAAGACTTGGTTTCTGTTGAACACCTGCTTGAAGTATATATATCATATATCAACAGACCACTCTAGTTTGGTCTATGTTCACAGGTGCTGACAATCACGTGCCAGTGAAGCAGCTAATTGTCCGCACCTGGGGGTGCCAGAGGCTCAAAACAAGTCATTAGCAACAGCCAAGAAAAGCTGGCATTGTCAGAGATTTTTTTTATTAGGACGCAACCCTAAGTCCAGGGTGACTTGGCTCAGACCTACAGGCAAAGTGGGGAACTTCGACATCTGGAGCAAGCTTGGAGTAGAGCCACTGCTGCTCATGTTGAAAGTAGCCAATTGAAGTGGTGACGTTCTTTTTGAAGTATTCCATGCATGTATAACTGGCAGGAAACCCTTGGACGGACCCAGAATTTGCTGGAGAATCTGTCGCCCATCTAGACTGGGAGTGCCTCAGGATCCCCCTAGAGGAGCTGGAATGTATTGACTCCAGATAAACAAAAGGAAAATGGATGCATGTCCTGGCAATAGAATGAGTTATCAGAAGAAATTCATTTGTCACTCGTCTCAATGCCTGGCTACTGTCTGTATTTAGCTTGATCCACATTGTAGCAAAAATAGGAATTTGTTTGAGCTAAGCAAGTCTTGCATTTCCTACTTCTGTAGTGCTTTAGGTTTCCCAGCTACAATAGGTTCCAACATCACTGAATAATTTAACGCACCGTAATGTTATAGCCCACCAAGGCACTGACTTCTCTCAAGTCTATAAAGTTTCAAAAAATGTTTTGCATTGCAAGCCTTGTAAAATAAATGTCAAAATTTCAGGATTACATGTTGTTTATTGTTCTTGAACATGTTGTTTAAAATGCCCTGAAGATATGTTAAAGCTGTGGTTCAGTGGTTCAGATGTGTCATAAGTAGTAATTAGTCATTGTTTAAACCACACCAAAAGAATGAGAACTATGATGTGCCATAAAATCAGACATTTTCTCTGTCAATTATCTTTATTATCTCTAAGTGTTGGATTCACAGCTGCTTCAACAGTGTCAAAGCTGAGATAGAATGAGAAATTATTAACTTCTTACACAAAAAAATCTTGTATGATTAAGGGTGTTAATGTATTCACCATTTAAAAATTAATATACACTTAACAGCAAGAGACACACGGCACTTTTACCTTCTTCAGCATAATTTTCTTCAACTTTCTGCTAATATTACTGATTCGGATATTACAGTACATGCACAGGTACTTTGCAATTACCCTTGATAATTTAAAATCATGAATGGTGAATGGTGCACCTATTTCTTAATTCCATTACCATCTGCATCTCCATCTGAAAACTACAGTCAGATGCTCTTTTCACCTTACAATGATTCACGAAGACAGAAATTCAGACATGTACAGCTGAATTCAGTATATTAAGGCAGCATGTATAACTGAGATATATGGATCCCACATTTATTTACAGGCATTCATAGTAATATTGTTCCAGATGCTTTTTACAAAGTATTGATAATAGTACACTGAGTTGTACATACAGATACTGTATACAGATGCATAGTCAACTGACAATACAATGTAACGTAGTAGAACAGATGTAAATCTTCAATGCTAAAATAACAATTAAGTTAATGATATTTCAGCACTTAAAATGCTAATGAGTCAAAGGAGCTTAGAAGTAGTAAATAATAGTGAACTAATCCTTCACTATAATCTGCAATGCATTGTAATACAAAGTGTATCACTAATATATGGATATATGGATCTTGCATTTATCCAGAGACACTGACAAAGAGATTATCATACATACTTTTTACTATGCACTGCTTTCAGTACACTGAGTTGAACCTACAGATACACATAGTAAAGCGACAATACAGAATGACGTGAAGTGGAATAGATAGTACATTTTCATTGCCAAACTACTGATGGATCTCTGGCATTTCAACATAATGACTCAACTGAGCTTGGAGTTTGTAAAATCACCTTGAAATATTTTCCCTGAAATGATCATTCTGAAAGCTGATCGAAACCAGCTGTAAAAGAAGGCATAGATGAATGGATTGAGCATTGAATTTGACCATCCAAACCACTTTGATGCTGCAATGACAGCATCTGGTATTATAAAATTACTGTAGGGGTTAAATGTCATACAAAGAAAGAAAGGAGTCCAACAGGTGAGAAAAACTCCCATTACAATAGCCAAAGTTTTGGTGGCCTTCCTTTCCATCTTACGTTCAGACCTTTTTCTCTGACAGGTTGTGTTTTGGATGCTGCGTGCCTGTCTCTGTGCCACCTTCAAAATCTTCAAGTAGATAGTTAACATTATGATAGCTGGAATATAAAACCCAAAAACAAAAGCAATCACTGAAAAACTAAAATTAGAATAAAAGACACACCTATTAGACTGTCCTTGGTTTACTCCAATAATTATGAGATTAATTGCGTTCAATGCAGAAACAGTCCAGCTCACCAGGATCATGATCACAACAACACGGACATTTATTTTAGCTCTGTACCTCAGAGGCTGACACACAGCGTAATATCTGTCAACAGAAATAAAGCACAGGTTCAAAATAGAGGATGTGCACAGAAAGATATCAAACATGCTTCGTACCTTACAGAGTAAATATTCAAGATCCCAACATGAACTTACAGCCAGTATTGTACTAAAGGGCATGAGTAAAAGTCCAACAAGCAGGTCAGCTACAGCGAGAGACAGAATGAGGTAGTTTGTAGGAGTGTGGAGCTGTTTGAAGTAAATGATGGAGATTATTACAAGAAGGTTTCCAAACATTATAAGAACTGATAAACTGCCACCAAAAACACATAATAAATATGTGGTGGTGGTGAAGGTGCTCATGTCAGATACATTTGCTGATTCATTACAGAGATGTTTGTCCTCAAAAACATTATCAGACCTGTTGACAAAGAAGTTAGGTTCCATGCATAAAAGATCATTAATAGTGAGATAACATTTGCAGTAACATGTCTTAAATCAATAGAATTAAATCTATCTAGTTTTCTTTATATATATTTTCCAGTTCCCTTTAGTGCTCCCATGCTTCATATCATACCTATTTGGTCTGTGCATGTGTACTGATAATAGTCTTTGGTCTCTTTGTCACAGCTGTTTATTCTCTCATTATTCATGGCTCATTAGGATATCGTGGTCATGGGAGTGGCATTTAATGTACCTCAATATGATGAATATAGAGACATTTTTAGTATGCTGTTAGCAGACAGAATTCCTGCTTTTACCTGTATACTTGTCCCTTTTTTCCATTAAAATACGTTCTGTTAGACTGGCCTTCGTTTACTTCAATAATTGCGTGGATAATTCCATTTAAAGCATGAACAGTCCAGCTCACCAGGATCATGATCACAATAACATAGACATTTATTTTAGCTCTGTACCTTAGAGACTGACACACAGCATAATATCTGTTATCACAAATAAAGCACAGGTTACAAATAGAAGATCTGCATGCAAGGATATCAAAGGTGGTTTGAGTAAATCATGATCCCAACATGAACTTATGGTGCTAAAAGTTCTCTCAGTTTATGACTATATTGTGAAACTCAGTTCTCCATTAACAAGAAAGATCAATGATAGATAGATCAATGACAGGACAGCAAGAGACCCTTGTTTATTAAATATCATAAATAGTGAACAGTATAAGTACTATCTACATTAAAAACAAAGTGCTGGACCTGCAGACGGAATGTACAGTCAAGCCTGCTAATGCTAAACCAAGAAGAATGGCACGGAGAGTTTGACGGACACCTAGCCGAGCTGCAAAAGTTACAATGACCTGTGTGTACAGAAGAAGCTTCTGAAAGCCAAAGTGAACAATTTAGTGGGCCACCCGAGGAGAGAAAATATTAAGATTGTTATGAGTATGTTTTTGAGTGTAAGCAGGTTTATGCATTCCGTTTTAATAATGTCAATATGTTTGGCCGAAACCCAATAGTGAAAATGAATGCAGTCATTTTGAGTTTATTATTACCATTACAGAAATCTTACTTGATTCACATTAGGTTTGTTAGTTTTTTAATGTTTGTTCGCTAATTGAATGCATAAACCTGGTTACACTCAAAACTACATTTCGGGCTTGTATGCATTTCAGTTCCATGGAAAATTTCAATGAAGCTCTGCTTTTCCACCTGTGACTTTTATTCATCCATCTGTGGTTGCTTGGCTCAGACTAAAAAAACAAGACTTAATTGATTTCACCGTAATCCCCTTTAATTTGACTGTAGAACAAGAGCACAAAAATCAGCTAAATTTATAATTTTTTGTGATGATTTGGAAAATGATATAGAACACAAATCCAGAGGTAGTATTATCAGTTCTTGGGGTAAGGTGTAATACATAGAAACGTCTTTTGTTTTGCTCTCCTACACATTGATGAAGATGTCTTGGACAATCAGGTAAAGAGAAAAGCAATGTTGTCAACAGATCACCACCTGGTGGAGAGTTGGATCAGACGGTATGGGAGGATACCGGACAGACCTTGTAAATTACATATGTCTGGTGGATGCCCCCGTCCATGTGGTCTTCATCTCCAACCTCTGGGAAAATTCCTTGTGCATCCTGTGGGATGCTGTAAATGTTTTCATGATACCAGAGAGACCATTCTGCCATTTCTGGCAGAAACCATGGTCTTTGTTCTGAGTTGGGAGTGAGTTGTTGCCCCAAGGGTGTTGAAGGTTCTCATGGTCTTGTTCATGAGTGATGAGAAAATGATTTGGCGGATTTGTACAGCGTCAGCACCAAGGCCAACTTTGTAATGAACCACAGTGAGGAAGAGGGAGTTGGCCCAGAAGGCAAAGCATCTCAACCCTCACCTATGGTCATTAGCTTTCAGTACCCCCCCCCCCCCCCCCCGAAAAAAAAAAAAAAAGAAAATCATGGACACAAGTAGCCAAGATGTTTTCTCTGTGGGTTACTTGGCTCAGACTCAGGCTGAGGAGCACAAGCATCTGGAGGATGCTCAGAGTAGAGCTGCTGCTCCTCCTGCCAACAGGCTCTAGCTGAAGTTTGAGTATCTGAGTAATATGCCTCCTGGGCACTTTATTTTAGAGGTGTTCTGGACATGTCAATTGGCAGGAGACCCAGGGGCAAAGGGCATACTGTGGCACACATGAAATGCAATCCTGGGCAAAACCTACTGCCACTGCAACCTGACACCAAATATGCAATCGAGTTAATTATCAGAGGTTAATTTATCTTGCTTCTGCCTGGCTGGCTACTTTCTGCATTTAGTTCACTTAATGTTAAAATGTCCTCTTCTTATGTCTCTTATGTCCTCTTATGGGAATATAGAAAGTCCTTGTGAATGATATGCTTTCTAGAATAAATGTCATTGTATGTTGTTTTAGGCTCAAAATAATGGCACAACATTCAAACCTTGAAAATGCTGTCTAAGTTATTTTTAACAATACAGACGTGGGTTAGTATGCCCAACCCAAGCCCCTATGTCCTCTTTGGGGCTCCATAATGTCTTTTTTTCAGTTTTTCAATAAATCTTCAATATCAATCAACAATGTGGTTCTTAAGGTTGTGAATGTATCGTGAAATATTAATGATATTGTATGGATATTTTAGGTGATACGTGGTTCAGGAGTTGCATAAATTGGTCATAGTTTATATCAAACCAAAATAATGAGAGTTGTGATGGGTCATAAAATCATAATCTTTGTTTCAGACTTGGAGTCATAGCTGCTTCAACAATGTCAAAGCAGAGACATTATTGTTATAAAATTCTAAAACATGAACAAAAATGCTTGTAGGATTAAGGATGTTAACGTATTATTCGAAAAAAGTACACTTTAACAGGATAGCAAGTGACAAATGCTGTTTCTGTACAGTGAAACTGAGAAGTAATCTGCAATGCACTGTAATCCAAAGTGTATGACTGATATATGGATATATGGATCTTGCATTTATCTAGAGGCACTGAGAAAGAGATTATCACACATACTTTTTTACTATGCACTGCTTTCAGTACACTGAGTTGCACATACAGATATGTGTAGTAAAGCGACAATACAGAATGACATGAAGTGGAACAGATGTAAATTTTCATTGCCAAACTACTGATGGATTTCTGGCATTCATGAGTCAATTGAGCTTGGAGTTTGTAAAATCACCTTGAAATATTTTCCCTGAAATGATCATTCTGCAAGCTGATCGAAACCAGCTGTAAAAGAAGGCATAGATGAATGGATTGAGCATTGAATTCGACCACCCAAGCCACTTAAATGATGCCATTAGAGCAACTGGTATTGTAAAATTACTTATAGGGTTAAAGGTCATACAAAGAAAGAAAGGAGTCCAACAGGTGAGAAAAACTCCCACTACAATGGCCAAAGTTTTGGTGGCCTTTCTCTCCATCTTACTTTCAGAATTTTTTCTCTGACAGGTTGTGTTTTGGATGCTGCATGCCTGTCTCTGTGCCACCATTAAAATCTTTAAGTAGATTGTTAACATTATGATAGCTGGAATGTAAAATGAAAGAACAGGTCCTGTACTTGCTGAATTCATATTCTGAAATAAAACACATTTTCTGTTAGATTGTCCTTGGTTTACTCCCAAAATTGTGATTGTGATTCCATTCAGAGCAGGAACAGTCCAGCTCACCAGGATCATGATCACAACAACATGGACATTTATTTTAGCTCTGTACCTCAGAGGCTGACACACAGCATAATATCTGTCAACAGAAATAAAGCACAAGTTCAAAATAGAGGATGTGCACAGAAAGATATCAAACGTGCTTCGTACCTTACAGAGTAAATATTCAAGATCCCAACATGAGCTTACAGCCAGTATGGTGCTAAAAGGCAAAACTAAAAGTCCAACAAGCAGGTCAGCTACAGCGAGAGACAGAATGAGGTAGTTTGTAGGAGTGTGGAGCTGTTTGAAGTAAATGATGGAGATTATTAAAAGAAGGTTTCCAAACATTATAAGAACTGATAAACAGCCAACAGAAACAGATAATAAATATGTGGTGGTAGTGAAGGTGCTCATGCCGGATACATTTGCTGATTCATTACAGAGATGTTTGTCCTCAAAAACATCATCAGACCTGTTGACAAAGAAGTTAGGTTCCATGCATAAAAGATCATTAATAGTGAGATAACATTAAATATCATGACAGAGATTATCAGTCAATTTTAGTGCTCTGTATGTTTCATATCATACCTATTTGGTCTGTGCATCTTTACTGATGGGAGTCCTGCACAGTCTCTGTGTCACTGAGCTGTATATTCTACTCTTATTATTCTGGGCTCATTAGAATATCACGGGCAAGGGAGTGGCTTTTAAATGTAGGTCAATATGATGCATGACTTTAATCTCCTATCCATATATCATTTTTAAGTAACAACATTGTTACGGCCCAGGGGCGTGTGTTTGGTTGCTCTCTCTTTGTGTGTTTTGTTGCCTGGTAACATAATTGGGGGCTTGTCTGGAATCCCACTGGTTTTGGGTGAGTGGGCCTGTTGCCTTGTTGTCTGGTATTGTTTTTACTAAGTTGTAACAGTTTCCTCAGTTCAGGTAGGTGGGTGTCCAGCTGTTGAGTGAGTTTGTGGCCAACTCTGCTCTTGAACATTTAGATAGTATAGAAAGAGCAGTTTGTTTGGTGTTGCTCAACAGTATGGTATTCCTGTCTCCACCTCCCTTTGTAAGGACGATCTGAGGGTAGCGGTGGTAGATGGTTTGTCCCATCAGGGGGTAGTGGATGTGTCAGTAGCTGTGGAAGTTGCTGGCACAGGAGTTGGGGATAAGACTGTGGTGTCGCCTGTTGGGGGCTGGCCGCTCTGCTCCCCGAGGGGAAGAGGTGACTGAGCCAGTGCCCGTTAGTGGAACCCCCACATCCACAGGCGGGTGGACTAGAGGAGAAGCTGTTCACGCTACCTCGTTTTGACCCTGACTCCATTGTCCTCTGCCAGCTCCTGGTTTGACGTTCGGGTTAAGCTGTGGTTGGCTGGTTGAGAAGACTCTGGCTAGTTCTGCTGTTGCCAGCCCCGGGGTCTACCACAACTTTGGACGTTAGCAAAAACATCTCCCTGGTCCCTGTCTTCTGGGAGTATGAAGTAGAGGGACAGTGTTTTGTTGGTGCGCAAGTGGGTCCCACAGGCAGGAGATCCTGTTGGTGACACTGGTGAGGACTGGAGGTCAGTTCACCAGATAGTTGTTCCAGGTGGTTGTTGGAAACATGTGCTAGCTTTAGCACATGAGCATTTATGGTCTGGTCATCTTGATGTTACTTTAGGCCAGGAATGAAGTGTAATATTGCAGGTTACTGCAGAACATGCCACACTTGCCACCTAGCTGGGAAGCCCAATCAGAAGGTGCCCCCTTTTCCACTGCATCCTGTTCCAGCTAATGGTGCCCCCTTTGAGCATGTCATAGTTATGTCATAGACTGTGTCTGTCCCCTGCCAAGAACTAAGGCTGGAAACCAGTTCCTCCTGATTACAATGTGCATTGTGCCACAGGTCGGGACACGAAACCGGGCCAGGCGCATTGAACCTTCACATATGGGGCTGCCTCTCTACCAACCGAGTTAAACGCCGCCCTACTTTGGTTTGCTTAGATAGGGTTCCATTTCCCACTTCATTTAGTGATGTGCCATATCGTACAAATGTCTTGCATCATGACACTGATGTGGCTGGCGCCACTGCCATCAAGCGGCATGCGTACTGTTGCTCTTTTGATAAACGTCAGATCATGAAAGCTGAGATTATCTGGTGGAGAATGGGTTAGCCATCCCTAGTCACAGCCCCTGGAGTTCTCGGTGCCTGATGCCTTCCAAGACAGATGGGACCCCTTGCTTCTACACTGACTTCATGAAAGTGAACAGGGTTAAAGTGACAGACTCTCATCTCAGCCTTTGTGACCCCTGACCATTTCATGCAGTACACCATCATGGCTTTTGGGTTAAAGAGCGCTCCTGCTACTTTACAGTGGTTGATGCACAGGGTGTTGGGTGACATATCTCACTGTAGTGTGTATCTTGATGATTTTGTGGTGTATTCCAGTGACTGGTATGAAGATGTCAGGTTGATGCCTGCGACTTGGGAGCCAGTGCAGTGTTGCTGCAAGTGAAATGAAAATTTAATCAATCATTTTGGCAGCATGTGAGCTGTGTGTTGGTTCTGGGCATAGCCGTCAATGACCTTAGTTTAAATCTGTCTTTAGGTGTTGTCTTTAACACTCCTGTGTTGCGTCTGGTTGTGTGGTTTTGGTTGTATGTTACTCCCCTCTTCGCCTAGCCTTTCGGGGGATGTAACAAACATCAAACAAGTTCAACAACACAAGACATAGCAGCCAGCTAACATTACTAACTAGTCCAACATCAAAGAGATGTTGAAATAACCAATAACCAAGAGATGTTGAAATAGCCCAACAAACTTCATGGGAGATCAGTCCCTAGGCTGGCTGAACGTAGGACAGATTTGTGTGGTCAATCCATAAAATGAACAATGAACCTTAACTTTCTACCTATGAATAATGAACTGGCGAAAAGGATCGGCGTGGATGAGCACTGGAGTGGCAGTGAATAGCCTTAAGTGTCCGAAAGGATTTTTCTGCTTCTTGAGGTCAACTGAACAGAAGACTGAGGTAGAAGTTGGCTTAGACAAGGGAGCTACCGCTTGTCTGTTCTGAAAGAATCTTCACTAAAGGTTTCCAAAACCCAAATAATTCTGCAACTGCTTAAACAATTTTGATTTTGGCCATTCTGAAAAAGCTGGATGCTATTCCCAGCAACTTGCACAACACAGACACACAAGACAGACATTAACACAAGGAAAGGGAAAAAGAAGGGCGGAGCCTATCCCAACTGACTTTTGGCCAGAGATGGGATACACCATGGACATCATACAGGCTCTGACGTATCACAGAATAATTTAAAGTCTGTGTAAAGTATGAATAAATACAGATGTAGCAACTCAAAAGTTCCTGTGTTTCTGTGACAGGTTTGTGGCTGGTCCTTGACTGGTCCTTGACCGGTCCTTCACAGGTCCTTTGCAGATCTGTGACGGTAATGTAATCCCCCGCGATGAGGTCCTGACTGGAAACGCCCTAAGCTGCCTGGGTGAAAAGCAGCTGCAATGCCTCATTTGTCTACAGGGAGGAGCAGTGATTGTAATGTTCTGCTCTCACCGTAGACTGTATAGAGACACATCTGAACAGATATGCTGGGCTGAGCGCGTGAGCCGATCCGTTCATATCGCTCCCCACAGACCGGCACCAACTGATCCGTGGATCGGTTGATGGAATAAATGAGTGATAGTGATGAGTGATAGGCACCGTTGCAGCCGCTTGTATGTACAACAACAACATGCCCCACCTCCCCCTTTCGAATAAACTGCTAATTAAAAAAAAAAAAAAAAAAACTAACGTCTGATGGACTGTGAGTATTTTTCTGTTTTTAAAGGGCCATATCTGTGTGATGCTTTCTGAAGAAACACGAAACACACTCGACCTCTGAGTATTTAATCCTTGGATCATCATAGCAGTCATATTGATGGCTATATGAACAGCTGTTACAGACCAGTGTGTCCAGCTGTGCACTACATGCAGATCAGGAACGAGTGAGGAGAGAGAGAGTGCGCGAGCGCGAGAGAAGAGACACGTCAGTAATTCTGTAAGGACAGATCAGCCTAGATGTTGTTGATTTAGTAAACAGTGACATGTTAGATATAAACACCAGAAATACTCAGCCTCCTTTATGACTATTGAATAATAACATAACCTAATAAATCTGTCAGCTGATTTCCAGTCCGGTCCAATTGCCGGTCTCTGTGGGTGTAGGCTAGATTATGTGTCGTCAAGTTTGGACATTTTTCTTTTTCCCCCATTTACTGTGTTTTCATTTTTGTCCATCCCATACGTTAAATCTTGATAAATAAACTGAACCATAGATGAAACTCCATGAAGCAAAAACTTTTTTATGAATTTCCATTAAAGAATAGTGCCAGTAGTGCATGCTTTAGGCCAGGTGAGCTCATACAAACATCTTATTAGCATTCTCATTACTCAACGTTTTGTTTGCACTTAATGGGCTTTTTGATTCTGTGAGAGAAGCTCCATCTTCTGGTCACTGGAGTTACAGTGAAAAATAGACACGACCAGGAGAAGGACTGGGGTCACTCCTGCTGCTGGAATTTAGCAGGCAGTTGGTTGGAACACAGCTGCTACTACTGCTACTACTCTGTGTTTTGAGTTTGTTGAGTTTCTGAAATTATATATATATATATATATATATATATAGTTCAGGAAATTAATCTTTGAATATATTGAATGAAACTCTCAATATACTGAATGAAACTCTGAATATATGGAGTGAACCTTGAATATATTGAATGAAACTCTGAATATACTGAATGAAACTTGACTGATGTCAGACTTCACTGCAGTGCCTGCGGCCATCTTGTTTAACGTGTGGATGCTGCAGTAAAAAGTTTGTTGGTCCGTTTGGAATCTCGTAGCAGCAATATTAAACAATTCGGACATGATTAACTCACTGGCGAATACGTGTACGGGCTAAAAATCCTCCTGATACCCCTGCTCAATACCGTTCTTCTGACGAAGAAGTCCACTCCCTTTATAATCATGGCAGACCTCCGACAACAGGCCAGGCAGCTGTTCATCAGGCCAACCTCAGCATGCCTTCAACCTCACAGGAGTGTCCCACAACAGCCCCTGTGTACAATCTAAGAAGAACCCAAGACACAAGATGTAAGAATAGCTAGGCTTTATTGTAAATTATAAGAGCTCTGAACGGAGTGCATATAATGATATATATATATATATAATTACGGAAGCAAAAACCGACATGTTTTCATGTTTTGCATCTGGATTTTCTATTTCCAATCTTGTTTCTGTTGGTGTTGGTGTCTCTGATCATTTCATGGTTATGTTTGATTCCACATTGTCGTGCCCAGCACCTAGTCTACTGCAGTCTCACTCCCTTGCCCGATCCATAAACATGGCTACAGCCTCTCACTTTTCTAAGATTTTCATGCTTTCCTGCTCACCTCATATTATAGATGTCCTTCCTTCCGGCAACGATACTGAGGAGCTAGTTAACCTCTTCAGCTCATCCTGCTCCTGCTCTGCCACTTTAGATTATGTAGCTCTTGTAAAACAGAGAAGACCTAAGGCAAACACTGGTGCTACTCCTTGGTTGAACGACTCCACTCGTGCTATCAGGCAAGCTTGTAGGAGAGCAGAGCGCAAATGGCAAAAGGATAAACTCCAGGTTTCATGTGAAGCTTTCAGGATCCAGTTAAAGTTTTACCAAAGCTCTATAAAGGAAGCTAAAGCACAATACTATTCTGATCTAATTAACAAAAATGCCAAAAGACCCAAAATACTGTTTCACACAATAAACTCTAAATTCTACCACTACCACAGTCACTTTGCCCACCTCCATTACTGAAACCTGTGAGGCTTTTCTAAAAAAATGTATCCATAAAACTGACAACATAAGAGCTTCTACCTTACCCTCAGGCCCTGATTCATCAGATATACATCGCCCTGTCAGTCACCTCCTGCACTTCCAACCAGTCTCATCGTCCAGTTATCTGACATGGTCTTGAATATGAATTTCACCTACTGCCCTTCTGATACTTTACCGACCCAAGGTTTTTGTAACAATCTGTCCACTTATTTCAGTCTTAGTTAATAGCTCCTTAACAAATGGAGTTGTCCCTTCGTGTTTTAAACATGCAATTGTGCAACCTCTGTTAAAGAAACCAAGCCTAGTCTCCAGTGACATGAATAATTTTAGGCCCATTTCTAAATTACCATTTATTTCTAAGCTTTTAGAAAAAGTTGTCTTCACCCAGGTTTCCTCTTACTTATACACTTTTAACATCCTTGATATATTTCAATCTAGTTTTAGAGCTCTACACAGTACAGAATCAGCCTTGCTTAAAGTACACAGTGACATTCTCCTTTCTGTTGACTGGTTCTTCTGCCATTTTAGTTCTCCTTGACCTCACCGCAGTTGACCTTTCCATTCTTTTAAAATGCCAGGAGGCCAAAGTTGGGCTAAAATCCTAAAATGGTTTGCCTCCTATCTAAAAAATAGAACATTTGATCGTAACAGTTCCTCATCCCATGCTCCTATTAAATGTGGCATTCCCCAAGGCTCAATTCTATTCCTTACCATTGTTACAGAGAGGATACACAGTTCTACTTACTGGTCACCCCCAATAGCACCTGCTCCTTAGCAAATCTTTTTAACTCTTTAAATGATGTCAAATGTTGGATGGCGAGGAACTTTTTTTTTTTACAATTTAATAAAAATAAAATGGTAAATTCAAGCCGTTTTTATCTCAGAAGGACCTGGAGACAGTCATCCATGCTTTTACTACCTCTCGGTTGGATTATTGTAATTCCCTCTACATAAGGCTAACTGACTCCACCTTTTCCAGACTCCAAATGTTTCAAAATGCAGCTGCAAGACTTTTAACTGGTTCAAAAAAGAGACAGCACATCACCCCAATCCTGGCACACTTACACCTGTTGCCATTGAAATTTAGATTCAATTTTAAGATTCTATTATTTGTTTACAAAGCCCTAAATGGTTTAGCACCGCAATATATTTCTGATCTCTTGGTTCCATACTCGCGTTCCATTTCTCAGGTCATCATCACACCAGCTCCTCTCAGTCCTGCATTCGCACCTAAAAACTAAAGGTGACCGTGCCTTCTCTGTTGCTGCCCCCAAGCTCTGGAATAGCCTACCCTATTATATAAAGTCCTGTCCCACTATTGACAATTTCAAAACCAGTTTAAAATCTTACTTTTTTGATCTTGCTTTTAGCTTAGTCTGAAGCTGCACCCTTAATGATTTTGTCTACTTTATTAGGGCCCGAGCACACTGTGTGTGCGAAGCCCTATTGTATTTCGAATGTTTATTTATTTTTTTTATTATTATTATTTTTATTAGGGCCCGAGCACACTGTGTGTGCAAAGCCCTATTGTATTTTGAATGTTTATTTTATTTTATTTTTTTATTAGGGCCCGAGCACACTGTGTGTGCGAAGCCCTATTGTATTTCGAATGTTTATTTTCTTTCAAATTTGGACCGTACGATCTACAGACATGGGCGATGTTAAATTGCGAAGCTTTTAACTTTTCATGAAAGGAATTTTTCGTGGCGGCGTTTATGTTTCGCCAGGGAACAGGAAGTGGGAGTAATTTCAAATCAAATCAAATCAAATCAAATTTTATTTGTATAGCCCAAAGTCACAAAACACATTTTGCCTCAGAGGGCTTTACAATCTGCACAGGGAGTGACACCCTCTGTCCTTAGACCCTCGGTTCGAGTGAGGAAAAACTTGCCCACAAAAAAAACCTTTTAACAGGGAAAAAATGTGGAAGAAACCTCAGGAAGAGCCACAGGAGGAGGGATCCCTCTTCCAGGACGGACAGACGTGCAATGGATGTCACATGTACAGAACAATCAACACAAACATATCGTACAATTACAATGAATTACAATAGATGGTAAAGTGATTGCAGTAGCAGTGGAACACAGATGCACCAAATTAAAAAAAAAAACATTTAATCTAACAAACACTTGTTCCTGTAAATGACTTGCATATTTACAGCATCTTCGCCTCATTTGACCAACTTAAAGGCAAATTTGATTTACAACTATCTCACTTTTTCAGGTACTTACAAGTCAAGAACTATACTAGAGAAAACATTTTAAACTTCCAACTCCCCAAACAAAGTCTACTCAATTCTAACAAAGGAACCTGGGACCAAAAAGCTGGTGTCCATGTAAATCCTTGTAAATGTGTTTGCGGCTCAAACCGCTCCAAGTACACATCTGAGAGAGTGTTGGAAGAGGGAAATAGGAACCATCATCTCCGAGGATCCATGGTGTAAATGTCTTTATAGTATACACACATGTTCAATTAGCTCAAGAAGTAGTTTGTAGGAGTGTGGAGCTGTTTGAAGTAAATGATGGAGATTATTACAAGAAGGTTTCCAAACATTGTAAGAACTGATAAACAGCCAACACAAATACATAATAAATATGTGGTGGTATTGAAGGTGCTCATGCCAGATACATTTGCTGATTCATTACAGAGATGTTTGTCCTCAAAAACATCATCAGACCTGTTGACAAAGAAGTTAGGTTCCATGCATAAAAGATCATTAATAGTCAGATAACATTTCCAGTAACATGCTTTATATGAGAGAGATTATCAGTTAATTTTAGTGCTCTGTATGTTTCATATCATACCTATTTGGTCCGTGCATTTTTACTGATGGGAGTCCTGCACAGTCCTTGTCTGTATCACTAAGCTGTATATTCTACTCTTATTATTCTGGGCTCATTAGCATATCATAGTCAAGGGAGTAGCTTTTAAATATAGCTCAATATGATTAGTAATGATACAACTTCTTGTGCATGCATGGGTTTAATCTCCTATCCATATACAATTTTTAAGTAACAACATTGTTACAGCCCGGGGGGAGTGTGTTTGGTTGCTATCTCTGTGTGTTTTGTTGCCTGGTGAGATAATTGAGGGATTGGCCGGAATCCCACTGGCTTTACAGTAGTAGCAACTCAAAAGTTCCCCTCCAAGCCAAAAGCCAGCTGAATGGCAGCCGTCTTCCAGCCATCTTCCAGCCAACTAACAACTAAGTACCAGCGGCTGGAATGACCCCCCCCCTCCTTCTCCTGGGCATGTCTATTTTTTACTGTAACTCCACCTATTTGTTTAATTACTGGGTATGACCAGAAGATGGAGCTTCTCTCACAGAATCTTTTTACACTTGTTCTACCTGGAGATGACGTAGCTTGCACCTCATTAGCATTCTCTTTGCTCAACCTTTTGTTTGTGCTTAATGGGCTTTTTGGTCTCCCAGTGTCACACAGATCATAGAGCGGAAAATGGCAAATTTGTTATACTTTTTTGTTTGATTTGCCTGCCTTTGCTGAGTATGATGTACAGTTGTGTTCAAAATAATAGCAGTCCAACATGAATAACCTGTTTTTGGTAGAAATTATATTACTGCATGGCAAATAATTTACCAGTTGCTGTAGTAGGGTCATAGAAAACCAACAGAGCCTACATTCATGATATGTATGCTCCTGAGTCTGTGTAATTGAATAATGAATTGAAGGGGCGTGTTCAAAAAAATAGCAGTGTGGAGTTCAATTAGGTGAAGTCATTCAATCTGTGAAAAAACAGGTGTCAATCAGGTGGCCCTTATTTAAGGATGAAGCCAGCACATGTTGCTCATGCATTTCTCTCTGAAAACCTGAGAAAAATGGGTCGTTCCAGATATTGTTCAGAAGAAAAACGTACTTTAATTAAAATGTTGATTAATGAAGGGAAAGCGTATAAAGAAGTGCAGAAAATGATCGGCTGCTCGGCTAAAATGATCTCCAATGCTTTAAAATGGAAAGCAAAACCAGAGAGACGTGGAAGAAAACGGAAGACTACCATTCGAATGGATCGAAGAATAGCCAGATTGGTGAAAACTCAGCCAATGATCAGCTCCAGGATGATCAAAGACAGTCTGAAGTTACCTGTGAGTACTGTGACAATTAGAAGACGCCTGTGTGAAGCTAATCTATCAGCAAGAAGCCCCCGCAAAGTCCCACTGTTAAGAAAAAGACGTGCTGAAGAGGATACAATTTGCCAAAGAACACATTGGCTGGCCAAAAGAGAAATGGAGAAACATTTTGTGGACGGATGAGAGTAAGATTGTTCTCTTTGGGTCTAAGGGCCGCAGACAGTTTGTCAGACGACCCCCAAACACTGAATTCAAGCCACAGTACACTCTGAAGACAGTGAAGCATGGTGGTGCAAGCATCATGATATGGGGATGTTTCTCTTACTATGGTGTCGGGCCTATTTATCGCATACCAGGGATCATGGATCAGTTTGGATACATCAAAATACTTGAAGAGGTCATGTTGCCTTATGCTGAAGAGGAAATGCCCTTGAAATGGGTGTTTCAACAAGACAACGACCCCAAACACACCAGTAAGCGAGCAGCTTCTTGGTTCCAGACCAACAAAATTAAAGTCATGGAGTGGCCAGCCCAATCCCCGGACCTTAATCCGATAGAAAACTTGTGGGGTGACATTAAAAATGCTGTTTCTGAGGCAAAACCAAGAAATGCAGAGGAATTATGGAACGTTGTCAAATCATCCTGGGCTGGAATACCTGTTCACAGATGCCAGAAGTTGGTCGACTCCATGCAACACAGATGTGAAGCGGTTCTCAAAAACAGTGGCTATACAACTAAATATTAGTTTAGTGATTCACAGGAATGCTGAATCCTGGATATTTTTCAGTTAATACAGTAAATATTTGAGTTTGTAAAGTAAAATGCAGACACTGCTATTTTTTTGAACAGCCCAATGTTCATTTTTCTTCATTTTCTGTAAAGTAATTAAATAATTTCTGCTTTTTTCTTCATGTTTTGATTTAGAATATAATGTGCAGTGTTCCCAATGCATGGAAATAAAAACCACTATAAGGATTTTGGGCTTTACTCAATTTTTTAAACAGACTGCTATTATTTTGAACACAACTGTACCTGTATCCTGTAATATGAAAATACAGTAAGTGAGTCATCCTCCTGTTCATGAAACCACAAGGCTACTTTATAGTACACAGTAGTCAAACCAGCTGCATTTTCTGCTCTATGATTTGCGTGACACTGGGAGACCCAAAAGCCCATTAAGTGCAAACAAAAGGTTGAGTAATGAGAATGCTAACAAGGTGTTTGTATGAGCTACCTGGCCTAAAGCATGTACTACTGCAAAAATCTCCCAAAAGGCTGTTAATCATCTGTAATTCTTCCTCTTTAATGGAAATTCATTTTAAAAAAGTAGAAAAGAAAAATGCCCAAACTTGACGACACATAATCTGGCCTACACCCACAGAGCCCAGCGATTAGACCAGACTGGAAATCAGCTGACAGATTTATTAGGTTATGTTATTATTCAATAGTCAAAAAGGAGGCGAAGTATTTCTGGTGTTTATATCTAACATGTCACTGTTTACTAAATCAACAACATCTGGGCTGATCTGTCCTTACAGAATTACTGACGTGTCTCTTCTCTCGCGCTCGCGCACTCTCCTCACTCACTCCTGATCTGCATGTAGTGCACAGCTGGGCACACTGGTCTGTAACAGCTGTTCATATAGCCATCAATATGACTGCTATGATGGTCAGAGTAATACATACTCAGAAGTCGAGTGTGTTTCAAAGACTTCAGAAAGCAATAGATATGGGCCTTAAAAGAAAACTAAAAAACTAAAAGAAACTCACGGTCCATTAGACGTTACAGGGCTGCCGCGTCAGAGCTGCAGATACGAGCGGAGTTTGTTTTTTTTTTTTAATTAGCAGTTTATTTAAAAGGGGGAGGTGGGCTTGTTGTTGATGTTGTTGTTGTTGTTGTGCGCCACATGGAGCTGTACATATGAGCGGCTGGAGTGCTGCCTCAGTGTTATCTTATCACAACTTATTTTTTCCATCAACCGATCCGCGGATCACTCTGTGCCGGTCTGTGGGGAGCGACATGTATGCATCGCGGATAAACAATGATGTAGCTAGTGTTGCACCGCTAGCCACATCCATGATTGTGTTCTGTCTCAGCCCAGCGTATCTGTTCAGGTGCGTCTCTATACAGTCTACGGTGAGAGCAGCACATTACAATCACTGCTCTTCCCCGTGGACAAATGAGGCATTGCAGATGGTTTTCACCAAGGCTGCTTAGGGACGTTTCCAGTCGGGAAAGTCAGGGCTCATCGCGGGGGATTACATTACCGTCACGGACCTGCAAAGGACCTGTGAAGGACCAGTCAAGGACCAGCCAAGGACCCGTCACAGAAACACGGGAACTTTTGAGTTGCTACATCTGTAGGTGAGTGGGCCTGATGCCTGTTTGTCTGGTCTTGCTTTTGCTAATGTGGCAAAATAAAGGCGCTGCGGGTAGTGGATGAATGATACGCGCTGCTGAAACTGCAAGTGGCAGATCTAGATAATTAAAAAAAAAAAAAAAAAACAACACCAACAATGCCACCTTAGGACTTGCATCTAAAGATTTTACTTTGCTCTCTGCTCTCTGAGGGTTTCCCAGTCACCCATGCACAGGTAAGTCTCACAAACGAATACAGGCAACAGTGTTAGAATAGTTTAACAAGTTTTATTAGTCACAATAATCATAAATTTAAGTTGCTTATCTTCTAAAAAAAAAAAAAAGAAAAGCACAATGTTAATCTATACTGTCTGACTCAACCTATATCAAGGAGAAGAAGCCAAGAATCCACCAGCTGAGGTCACTGCATAAATCAATAAAAAAGAAAGGAAAGGAAACCAAACAAAATCTTGCATTTACACCACAACTCAAATCAAGTTCAAAGTCATATCAAAATAAAAAGTTCAAATCAAAATGCTACATGCATAATTGTTGCAGGTCCTACAAAGCTGAGACTATTACGATCCCCCTCACTAAGGAGTCATGGTAAGTCGGTCTTGCACAGAAATATACTACTTTAAAAACGAGTGTTCAAACAACAGTGGCAGAGCAGTAAACTAGTTGATTCGGGGAAGCGTAAAGAAACACGTGGAGGCAAAAGGTCAAAAACAAAGGAGAAGAAGTGAGGAGACAGGAGCAGACAGGAGGCAAGGCAGGGCAACACAGCAGCCTAATGCTAGGCAAGCTGCATGGTGGACTGTAGCCTGCACCCATAAAAAAGGTAGCCAACAGAAGCTACAGCGACAGCGGCGGCTAGCCAGCAGCTCAAACCGCTCCAAGTACACATCTGAGAGAGTGTTGGAAGAGGGAAATAGGAACCGTCATCTCCGAGGATCCATGGTGTAAATGTCTTTATAGTATACACACATGTTCAATTAGCTCAAGAAGTAGTTTGTAGGAGTGTGGAGCTGTTTGAAAGTAAATGATGTAGATTATTACAAGAACCATTATACATTATAAGAACTGAACATTATAAGACACTGATAAACAGCCAACAGAAACACATAATAAATATGTGGTGGTGGTGAAGGTGCTCATGCCAGATACAATTGCTGATTCATTACAGAGATGTTTGTCCTCAAAAACGTCATCAGACCTGTTGACAAAGAAGTTAGGTTCCATGCATAAAAGATCATTAATAGTGAGGTAACATTTATAATAATGTCTTAAATCAAGAAAATTATTATTATTTTTTTTGCATCTGGACTGGCAAGTCCTTCACTCACAAAAAGACTTTGGCCAAAATGCGTAACAGAAATTTCCATCCATTTAAATTATATAGGTTTAATATAAATCAACTAATAAACTTAATGTGAAGCAAATAATACGATTTATGTAATAGTTCTAATAAACCCAATGCGATTCCACTACACAGTAGAATAGTAGTAGCCAGGTTTATGTTTTCAGTTTTAATAAAGTCAATATGTTTGCTGAAACCCAACAGTGAAAATGACAGTGAAATGTCATAGCACTAATAAACTCAAAATGAAAAAAAAAATTCTTTGAGTGCACGGTTGAGTCCATATTATAGAATAATCATACACTGATTGTGTCTGAAATCACCTAAGTTACAAGATCAACTATAAAACACAATCCACACATAAAACAAAAGTCAACCCACTGTCATTAAAAGCTTGCATATTTTAAAACATAAATGTTGACAGCTATGCCAGTGCTATTGGTACACTGAGTTGTACATACAGGTATGTACATGCATAGTAAAGCAGGCATGGAGTTAAAGATGTAATTTCTGGACCAAAGTACAGATGATTTCACATTTCAACACTTAATTTAATGAGTCAAAAGAGCTTTGACTTAGTAAAATTACCCTGAAATATTTTCCCTGAAATAATCATTCTAAAAGCTGATCGAAACCAGCTGTAAAAGAAGGCATAGATCAATGGATTGAGCATTGAATTTGACCATCCAAACCACTTAAATAATGCAATCACAGCATCTGGAATTATAAAATTAGCGAAAGGGTTAAAGGTCCTACAAAGAATGAAAGGAGTCCAACAGATGAGAAAAACACCCATTACAATAGCCAGAGTTTTGGTGGCCTTTCTCTCCATCTTACTTTCAGACTTTTTACCCTGACAGGTTGTGTTTTGGATGCTGCGTGCCTGTCTCTGTGCCACCATCAGAATCTTTAAGTACGTGATTAACATGATGATAGCTGGAAGGTAAAATAAAAGAACAAGTCCTGTACTTGTTGAATTAATATTTTGAATTAAAACACATTTTCTGTTAGAGTGGCCTTCGTTTACTCCAATAATTGCATGGATAATTCCATTTAGAGCTGGAACAATCCAGATCATCAGGATCATGATCACAACAACACGGACATTTATTTTAGCTCTGTACCTCAGAGGCTGACACACAGCGTAATATCTGTCAACAGAAATAAAGCACAAGTTCAAAATAGAGGATGTGCACAGAAAGATATCAAAGGTGGTTCGTACCTCACAGAGTAACTCTTGATGATCCCAACATGAGCTTACAGCCAGTATGGTGCTAAAAGGCAAAACTAAAAGTCCAACAAGCAGGTCAGCTACAGCGAGAGACAGAATGAGGTAGTTTGTAGGAGTGTGGAGCTGTTTGAAGTAAAGGATGGAGATTATTACAAGAAGGTTTCCAAACATTATAAGAACTGATAAACAGCCAACACAAACACATAATAAATATGTGGTGGTGGTGAAGGTGCTCATGTCAGATACATTTACTGATTCATTACAGAGATGTTTGTCTTCAAAAACATCATCAGACCTGTTGACAAAGAAGTTGGGTTCCATGCATAAAAGATCATTAATAGTGAAGTAACATTTGCAATAACATGGTATATATCATGAGAGAGATTATCAATTTTTGTGCTCTGTGTGTTTCATATCATACCTATTTGGTCCATGCATCTGTACTGATGGGAGTCCTGCACAGTCCTCGTCTGTGTTACTGAGCTGTATATTCTACTCTTATTATTCTGGGCTCATTATAGCATATCATAGTCAAGGGAGTAGCTTTTAAATATAGCTCAATGTGATTAGTAATGATACAACTTCCTGTGCATGCATGGGTTTAATCTCCTATCCATATATAAGTTTTAAGTAACAACATTGTTACGGCCCAGGGGCGTGTGTCTGGTTGCTCTGTCTTTGTGTATTTTGTTGCCTGGTAACATAATTGGGGGCTAGTCCAGAATCCCACTGGTTTTGGGTGAGTGGGCCTGTTGTCTGTTTGTCTGTTCTTGCTTTTGCTAAGTTGTAACAGTTTCCTCAGTTCAGGTAGGTTAGTGTCCAGCTAGGCTGTTTCCGCCTTTTCAATCGGCACTCTTGTTATTTTGCCTTTTTTATTTTTGAGGTAATCCTGGGCGGGGATCCCTGATGTGTTTCAGGGTCTCGGCCGCTGATGTGTGCTTTTTAAGCTGCCTGGAGCCCAGCACGCCTCTGAAGATAGGCAGCTTAGGTTTGGATTAGGCAGGATCTGAGGAAGTTTGTTTAGAAAGGGGACCTGTTTGTGGATGACAACAGGCATTTGCTTGGTGAATGTGTGTAACCTTGTTGTATGAGTGTGTGCACTCTTTGCTGCGGTGGGGCTATTGGGTTAGACACCTCAGCTTGTAACTCAGCGCAGCTCAGCCTAACTTAGCTTAGCTTTGTTGAGTTTTGTGGACGCCGTGATGGTGTTAAGCAGACTGGTGGTATTTTGTGGTATTTTTTTAGCCTAGATTAGTTTAGCTTGATGTGGTGGACACCTTTGGATTTATTATGGCATTCGTGCTGAGTGAGTTTGTTGCCAATCCTGCTTTGGAGAAGTGTAGAAAGAGTGATTTGTGTGCTGTTGCTGAACAGTATGGTATTCCTGTTTCCACCTCTCTCCGTAAGGATTATCTGAGGGCAGCAGTGGTAGATGGTTTGTCATATCAGGGAGTAGTGGACGTATCAGTAGCTGAGGATGTTGCTGGCACAGGGGTTGGGGCTACAGCTGCGGCATCACCTAGTGGGGGCCCCTGGCTTACCGGGGAGCCCTGGAAAGCCGGCCACTCTGTTCCCCAAGGGGGAGAGGCTACTGATCCAGTCCCCGTTAGTGGAACCAACCATCCACAGGCGGGTGGGCTGGAGGAGAAGCCGTTCACACTACCTCATTTTGATTTTGGCAAAGGACAATTAAGTCCTTTGCCAGGTCCCAGTTAGATGCTGAGAATAAGCTGTGGTTGGCTGGAGTTCCGAAGGGAGCTGGAACTTAAGAAACTAGACTTGGAGGCAGAAGCCATCAAGCTGCGCCAGTTAGAGCTACAGAATACTCTGGCTAGGTCTACTGTTAGTATGCTGCTAGCCCCAGGGCCTCCTGCAACTTTTGCCAAGATCACCCTGGTCCCTGTTTTCCAGGAGTCTGAAGCAGAGTCCTACATTGGAGTATTTGAGCACACTGCAAATTTTTTCTGCTGGCCAAAAGATGTCTGGGTTATTTTGCTACAATGTAGACTGACAGGTAAGGCTCAGGAGGCACGTACTTCCCTTTCAGTCGAAAACAGTCTGGTGTATGACAAGGTTAAAGGTGCTATTTTATATGTGTATGAGTTGGTACCAGAAGCTTATCAGCAGCGATTTTGCGGTCTCTGAAAGGCGTCTGGCCAGACCTTCTCTGATTTTGCCCATAAGAGCTGTTGTTTGTGTAAGGAGTTGGCTTATTATGTGAGCACGTTAGTCAGGGGATTCCGGATGAGTTTTGTACCAGCTCCTCTACATTGAGTCCACATTCACTCAAAGTTGGTTATGGGTATTTATTCTGTGGCTGTCCTTCCCTCGTTCCCTGTTGAACGTGTGAGCTTCATTGCGTGTAACGACATAGCTGGAAGGAAAGTGTATCCAACCCCAGAGGTCGTTGATGTCCCTATCCCTACATTTGGGTCTGACGTCTTGGCACAGGAACATCCAAACATGTTTTGAGTGAGTGTTCTGACCAGGGCTCAAGCCTGGAAACAGAAACATGGTGTTGATCTATCAGATTCCCTGCCATTGACGTGTGATGCGCTAGTCCAGGCTCGGAAAGATGATCCCTCCCTAGCCATGTGCTTTACGCCTTTGTCAACTGTGATGACACATGTGCTAATAAGCACATCAATCATATTTACTGGATGATGGTTTGTTGGTGCACAAGTGGGTCCCGCAGGCAGGAGTTCCTGTTGGTGACACTGGTGAGGACTGGAAATCAGTTCACCAGATAGTTGTTCCAGGTGGTTGTTGGCATGGTTTGGTTATCTTAGTGTCACTAAAACATATGACTGTATCTTACGACATTTCTTTTGGCCAAGAATCAAGCATGATATTGCATGTTACTGCAGAACGTGCCACACATACCACCTTGCTGGGAAGCCCAATCAAAAAGTGCCCCCTTTCCCACTGCATTCTGTTCCCGCTGTTGGTGCCCACTTTGAGCATGTCATATTTGGCTGTGTTGGTCTCCTGCCAAGAACTAAGGCTGGAAACCAGTTCCTCCAGACTACAATGTACATTACAAACTGTTTTCCTGAAGCACTTAGCTTAAGAAAGATTAGACAGACAGACAGACTTCTGCAAGACTTCAGGAAAGTGAAGCTACATTACCAAACGTGACCTGCTGAAAGGGTTCTGGCAGGTTCCATTAACATCTAGGGTTTCAGACATCTCAGCCTTTCTGACCCATGACCATTTCATGTAGTACACCGTCATGTCTTTTAGGTTAAAGAGCGCTAAGTTTGTGATAAGAGGTTTTGTTTTGTCCTATGAAGCTGCACAAAAAAAACAAAACATGAGACAAAGGATAAACCTGGCTTTCACGACAGCTATGAGGGGCGCAGGCCAGCAGCAGAACAATCTGACACAGGGAGTTCAATTTCACTCTTATCAATCAGAGCTTTGTAGTTCATTGTGTAAAGCTGATCAGTGATTGGCAGAATTAATGCTATAAAAATGGTGACCTTACCCAGATTTTTGTAGAGATTTCAGAATCTGCACAGGCTCAGCCACACCATCGCTTTGAGCCCTGGAGAACTGGAGATGAGGCTGACACTGCCCCACAAATAAGCCGCTTCATGCCACAGAGACCACCAGGAGCCCAGGTGGACAGTCATGCAGCCTATTCACTGCTGGACCTCTTCCAGCTGTACTTTACCCCTACCACACTGCGCACACTGTGTGCCAACACCAACAAACAAGCAGCACACAATAAAGAAATGGGAAAGAAGTACATATGGGCTGATGTTGACAATGAGGAGCTCTACAAGTTTCTTGGGCTCCTTATTTACATATCTCTGGTGACACTGCCCAGCATTAGAGACTACTGGAAACAGGACACAATCACATCTGTACCATTTCCAGCTACTTTCATGATGAGGGACCACTTCAGGGCACTGCTGTCCAACATCCAACCCAGTGACCCAGAGGTGGACAAAAAAAAAAAACGATGAGAGGAAGGGAACTCCATTGTACCATAAATTGTGTAAGATGAACCGCCTCATGGATGACATCCTCATTGCCTGCCAGGCTCATTATCATCCAAGGAGGGAATTGGCTGTGGATGAACGGATGGTGGCCACGAAGGCAAAAACTGGGATGACACAATATATGAAGAAACAAACCAGCAAAGTGGGGGATAAAACTGTTTGTTTTGGCTAACTCCACCAATGGCTACACAGTTAACTTCCATGTTTATGTCGGCAAAAAACACACATGGACAGTGCATGGGCTTGCATATGATGCTGTGATCGACCTGATCCAGCCATCATATCTGTGAACTGGCTACCATGTTTACATGGACAATTTTTATTCGAGCCACAAGTTGTTCCTCAAGCTGGCTGAGATGAAGTTTGGAGTCTGTGGAACATAGACGGACAACAGGAGAGGGTGCCCAACCAAAATAGAAAATGCACTCACTAAAAAATCGAAAGGGGTGCAGTGAGACGGATCAGGGAGGGCTCCCTGGTCTTTGTCAAGTGGATGGACACAGAGGAGGTGTCGGTGTGCTCCACGATCCATCCAGCAGTTTCTGGGAAGGTGGTCAAGAAGAGGGTGAAGGACAAAGATGGACGCTGGTCAGCAAAAAAGATCTCCTGCCCTACCCCAGTCATTGCTTACAACATGGGTGGTGTTGACCCGTTGGACCCGCTGTTGCAGTATTACTCCACCCACCGCAAAACTGCACGCTGGTACCACACCCTCTTTTTGCACCTTGTGGACATCGCCACCACCAATGCCTACCTTCTCCACTGTGACATAACCACTTCAAACCAGGTGAAGCCTATGTCCCACAAGGACTTCCAGACTGTGCTGGTGGCCCAGTTGTGTGGGATGGACAGGAGCGGCAGACCAGCCAAGAAAGGTGCAGACCACATTCCTGTTCCCATTGCGGTGGTAACACACACCAGCCAAAAAGCCACACAAGGATGCAGGATTTGTTAATGCTGCCATCAAGAAGACAAAAAAAGTACCTCACCCCATGGAAGTGCAAATCCTGCAATGTGGCACTGTGAGAAACTGCTTTGCAGAGTGGCATGTGTAAATAAAAAAAACTATGGCCCTTTGTATATAGTGTGAAATATTTGTATATAGTTTGGTTACATCTCAGTTGTCTCTCAAAGTTACATTTGCACTATTTGAGAATGCAAAGCTCTCTTTTATTTTACAATTTGTTTGTTTTGAAGAGTTGCAGTTAAAAAACGCTTATGAATATACATGTCTTTTTATTGTAAATATTTGTATATAGTATTACTTTATTTCAATTTTACATTTACATATTCATATTAGCAACCTCTATTCAGTTTTTCAAGTTCCAAAGCAGTTGGTTGAGTATGTTGTTTTTATTGTAATAAATACATTTTTTTCAATTAGAATTTTATGATTTTTGTGTATTTTTGGCTCAATATGTTAATGAAGTGGGTTATAGTGAAATAATAACTACCTCTTCATATAGATGAAGTTGTGCAGAAAAAAAAGACAACAAGCATGGGCATGTAAAACATTTTTCTACGTGCTATACAGAGACAAAATCAAAAGTATTAAAAACGGCCAAAATAGGCTCAGGACTTACAGGGTTAAGGATGTTAACATATTATTAGAAAATGTATGTACACTTTAGCAGGACAGTAAGTGACATAGGCTGACATAAGCTGTTCTGTACAGTGAAACCGAGAAGTAATCCTTCACTGTAATCTGCAATGCATTCAAATCCAAAGTGTATCACTAATATATGGATATATGGATCTTGCATTTATCCAGAGACACTGACAAAGAGATTATCATACATACTTTTTACTATGCACTGCTTTCAGTACACTGAGTTGCACCTACAGATACGTGTAGTAAAGCGACAATACAGAATGACATGAAGTGGAACAGATGCAAATTTTCATTACCAAACTACTGATGGATTTATGGCATTTCAGGATAATGACTCAATTGAGCTTGGAGTTTGTAAAATCACCTTGAAATATTTTCCCTGAAATAATCATTCTAAAAGCTGATCGAAACCAGCTGTAAAAGAAGGCATAGATGAATGGATTGAGCATTGAATTTGACCACCCAAGCCATTTAAATGCTGCCATTAGAGCAACGGGTATTGTAAAATTACTTATAGGGTTAAAGGTCCTACAAAGAAAGAAAGGAGTCCAACAGGTGAGAAAAACTCCCATTACAATAGCCAAAGTTTTGGTGGCCTTTCTCTCCATCTTACTTTCAGACTTTTTTCTCTGACAGGTTGTGTTTTGGATGCTGAGTGCCTGTCTCTGTGCCACCATTAAAATCTTTAAGTAGATAGTTAACATTATGATAGCTGGAAAGTAAAATGAAAGAACAGGCCCTGTACTTCCTGAATTCTTATTCTGAAATAAAACACATTTTCTGTTAGATTGTCCTTGGTTTACTCCCAAAATTGTGATTGTGATTCCATTCAGAGCAGGAACAGTCCAGCTCACCAGGATCATGATCACAACAACATGGACATTTATTTTAGCTCTGTACCTCAGAGGCTGACACACAGCGTAATATCTGTCAACAGAAATAAAGCACAGGTTCAAAATAGAAGATGTGCTCAGATAGATATCAAACGTGCTTCGTACCTTACAGAGTAAATATTCAAGATCCCAACATGAGCTTACAGCCAGTATGGTGCTAAAAGGCAAAACTAAAAGTCCAACAAGGAGGTCAGCTACAGCGAGAGACTGAATGAGGTAGTTTGTAGGAGTGTGGAGCTGTTTGAAGTAAATGATGGAGATTATTACAAGAAGGTTTCCAAACATTATAAGAACTGATAAACAGCCAACTGCAACACATAATAAATATGTGGTGGTAGTGAAGGTGCTCATGCCGGATACATTTGCTGATTCATTACAGAGATGTTTGTCCTCAAAAACGTCATCAGACCTGTTGACAAAGAAGTTAGGTTCCATGCATAAAAGATCATTAATAGTGAGATAACATTAAATATCATGACAGAGATTATCAGTCAATTTTAGTGCTCTGTATGTTTCATATCATACCTATTTGGTCTGTGCATCTTTACTGATGGGAGTCCTGCACAGTCTCTGTATTGCCGAGCTGTATATTCTACTCTTATTATTCTGGGCTCATTAGCATATCACTGTCAAGGGAGTGGCTTTTAAATGTAGGTCAATATGATGCATGACTTTAATCTCCTATCCATATATCATTTTTTTAAGTAACAACATTGTTATGGCATAACAAAAAACATTATAATTTTATAATTATAATTAGCGATTTGGTGAAGTCTTCTTTATGACAAAATATTTTTGGAAAAAAATGCTCCCTTTCGATAAAGGACGATTTAGCTTTTAATGGCATAGGCGATGTCTCAGACTCAACTTTGTGGGAGGCATTTAAGGTTTTGTTTTATCCTTTCATCAGTTATAGATCCACACCTTGCCCTCCTTGAAAACAGTATTGAGAAATTCCATCTTAATCTTTACTGAAGGAGATAAGTTAAAGCATGAATATAAAATGAGGCACAAACAATTTGGGTTGGGGGATAAACCTGGCCCTCTGCTTTCACAACAGCTATGAGGGGTGCAGGCTAGCAGGGCTATCCATGAAATTAAAAGTCAGATGAACTCTATTGTTATAGACCCTGTTGAAATAAATAAGTGCTTCAGGGAATTTTATGAAAATTTATATAAATCCCAAAGCTCTGCAGCAGAAGAGGATATTCTTCAAATTCCTGCACTCTATCCCATTTCCTAAAATAGACTGCAACGTGCAAAATGAACTTAACACTGAAATTACATTACAGGAGTTCACGGCCATATTTGGACCAAATTAAACATTTTGGAAAGCTATCAGGATATACTATAAACTGGCAAAAATGTTATTTCATGCTTCTGAGTGAAGACCCCAACTTTCTCAGGAATCTACTGGTAAAAGTGACCACCCATGTTAAATATCTTGGAACTGCACTTCCCAATGAAATCCCAAATCAAATCAAATTTTATTTGTATAGCCCAAAGTCACAAAACACATTTTGCCTCAGAGGGCTTTACAATCTGTACAGGGAGTGACACCCTCTGTCCTTAGACCCTCGGTTCGAGTGAGGAAAAACTTGCCCACAAAAAACCCTTTTAACAGGGAAAAAAAAAAATGTGGAAGAAACCTCAGGAAGAGCCACAGAGGAGGGATCCCTCTTCCAGGACGGACAGACGTGCAATGGATGTCACATGTACAGAACAATCAACACAAACATATTGTACAATTACAATGAATTACAATAAATGGTAAGGTGATTGCAGTAGCAGTGGAACACAGATGCACAGCAGCAATAAGTCATTAACCAACAAAGCTGTAGTGGGGATGGTAGCAATAATGACTATATATGGCATGTAATGCTAAATATGGTGGACGTCAGCAGCAGACCACGGCGGCAGCCACGATCCATGAGAACCTGCTGGACGAGAAAGCACAGAAACTCCGGGGAAGAAGTGTAGTTAGTAATATCCAAAGAAAAGGTGTAAGAGAGATAATGATTGACAGAACAATAAAACCTCAGGCCCCGTTTATGCGGACTCTAAGGGATATCGAACTGCCTTACATTGATAGAGAGAGAGAGAGAGAGATAATGATTGACAGAACAATAAAACCTCAGGCCCCGTTTATGGACTCTAAGGGTTATCGAACTGCTTGTAGTCTAGTCCTATGGTAGTCTAGTCCTATGGCAGCATAACTAAGGGAAGGCCTGAGCCAGCCCTAACTATAAGCGCTATCAAAAAGGAAAGTCTTAAGTCTAGTCTTGAATGTGGTGACCGTGTCTGCCTCCCGAACCCAGAAAGGTAGTTTGTTCCACAGAAGAGGAGCTTGATAGCTGAAAGCTCTGGCTCCCAGTCTACTTTTGGAAACTATGGGAACCACAAGGAACCCAGCATTCTGAGAGCGCAGTGGCCTAGAGGGGTAGTAGGGAACTATGAGCTCTTTTAAATATGATGGTGCCTGGCCATGAAGAGCTTTGTATGTAAGGAGAAGAATTTTAAATTCTATTCTAGATTTAACAGGTAGCCAATGTAAGGAAGCCAAAATGGGTGAGATGTGATCTCTGATCTTGGTTCCTGTCAGAACACGTGCAGCAGCATTCTGAATTAGCTGCAAAGTCCTAAGAGACTTATTGGGGCAGCCTGATAATAGAGAGTTACAGTAGTCCAGCCTAGAAGTAACAAATGCATGGACTAGTTTTTCTGCATCCGCTTGGGACAGGATGCGTCTGATTTTGGTAATGTTACGTAAGTGGAAGAATGCAGTCTTTGAAATTTGTTTTATGTGGGCATTAAAGGAGAGATCCTGATCAAAAATAACTCCAAGGTTCTTTACGGAGGAGCTGGAGGCCAGGGTGGTCCCGTCTAAGGTGGCCAAGTCTCCGGAAAGAGAGTTTCTGAGGTGTTTGGGTCCAATTACAAGAACTTCAGTTTTATCTGAGTTCAACATCAGAAAGTTATAGGTCATCCAACTTTTTATATCCCTAAGGCACGCTTGCAGTTTGGCTAAATGATTGGTTTCATCAGGCTTGATCGATAAATATAATTGGGTGTCGTCAGCATAACAATGAAAATTAATGGAGTGATTCCTAATAATGTTCCCTAGAGGAAGCATATATAGACTGAATAGAAGTGGTCCTAGTACAGAACCTTGTGGGACTCCATGACAGACTTTGGTATGTATGGAGGATTCATCATTGACGTGAACAAACTGAGATCGATCTAAGAAATACGACCTAAACCAGCTTAGGGCGGTTCCTTTGATGCCAATCTGATGTTCCAGTCTCTGTAAAAGAATTTGATGGTCTATGGTGTCAAATGCAGCACTAAGATCTAACAGAACGAGTACAGAGATGAGTCCTTTGTCTGATGCCATTAGGAGATCGTTTGTGACTTTGACTAGTGCGGTCTCTGTGCTATGATGGACTCTAAATCCTGACTGAAAATCCTCAAATAAACTGTTCTTGTGAAGAAATTCACACAGCTGATTAGCTACAGCCTTCTCGAGTAACTTAGAAAGAAAGGGAAGGTTTGATATCGGTCTATAGTTAGCCAAAACCTCTGGATCTAGAGTGGGCTTTTTAAGAAGAGGTTTAATTACAGCTACTTTAAAGGACTGTGGTACATATCCTGATAATAAAGACAGGTTAATCATATCCAGTAAAGAAGGGCTAACTAAAGGTAAAACATCCTTGAGCAGCCTGGTTGGGATGGGGTCTAGGAGACAGGTTGACGACTTAGATGAAGAAATTATTGAAGTTATTTGATGAAGGTCAATGGGAGAGAAGCAGTCTAAGTATGTATCAGGTTTTGCAGCTGTTTCCAAACTTGCTGTATCAGAATGCAGATCAGTGCCTGTTGAAGGCAAGGCATGATGTATTTTGTCTCTAATGGTCCTAATTTTATCATTAAAGAAGCTCATGAAGTCATTACTAGTTAGACCCAGAGGAGTAGATGGGTCAATAGAGCTGTGGTTCTCTGTTAGCCTGGCTACAGTGCTGAAGAGAAACCTGGGGTTGTTCTTGTTTTCCTCTATTAAAGAAGAGTAATAAGCTGTTCTGGCATTACGGAGAGCCTTCCTATAGGTTTTAAGATTATCTTGCCAGACTAAGCGAGATTCTTCCAGTTTAGTGGCACGCCATTTGCGTTCAGAATTACGTGCCACTTGCTTTAATTTACGAGTCTACTGGCTATACCATGGAGCTAACCTCCTCTGTTTAATATTCTTCTTTTTCAGAGGTGCAATAGAGTCGAGAGCTGTCTGTAATGAGCCTGTAGTGCTCTCAACAATATGATCTATTTGTGAGGGGCTCATGGGAGCAGACAAGTTCTCTGCTACATTGAGACATGGCATTGAGTTCAGTACTGAAGGAATCACTTCCTTGAATTTTGCAACAGCACTGTCAGATAAACATCTGCTGTAAGAGTTTCTACAAAAAGGCTTATAGTCCAGTAATATGAACTCGAAGGTTATTAAAAAATGGTCAGAAAGAAGAGGATTCTGTGGATAGACTATGAGATGATCAAGTTCAATGCCATATGACGATGACGATGAGTCGGTTTATTTACAATCTGACAGAAGCCAATTGAATCTAATAAAGAGATAAATGCAGTACTAAGACTGTCATTGTGGTTGTCCACATGAATATTAAAGTCACCTACAATGATTACTTTATCTGTTTTAAGGATCAAGCCTGATGCAAATTCTGCAAATTCAGATAAAAATTCAGAGTAATGGCCAGGAGCGCGATATATTATAACAAATAGGATTGGCTGTACTGTTTTCCATGTTGGGTGAGTGAGGCTAAGAACAAGACTTTCAAATGAATTAGAATATAGTTTAGGTTTAGGATTTATTAATAGACTTGAGTCAAATATGGCTCCAACTCCGCCACCTCGACCATTACTTCGAGGAATATGAGTGTTACAATGACTGGGAGGAGTGGATTCATTTAAGCTAACATATTCACCCTCCTGCAGCCAGGTTTCAGTGAGACAAAATAAATCAATATCATAATCAGATATTAATTCATTGACTAAAAGAGCTTTAGAAGACCAGGACCTGATATTCAAGAGTCCACATTTAATGCTCTTGTTTTGTACTGGTGGAGATGTTGATTTAATTTTTGTTAAGTTTTTATGATGAACTCCTCCTCTGTTTCTTTTATCTTTAAACAATGTAGGTGGACGGGGGACAGACACAGTCTCTATACTAAAGTACTGGGTGGGCAACTGCTCTAATGGAGGCGCAGAGAAGCGTGTAAGACTGCAGCTCTGCTTCCTGGTCTCAACTCTGGGTTGTCACGGTTTCGGTCGTTTAATAAATTGGTCCATGTTTCTAGATATGAGAGCTGCTCCATCCAAAGTGGGATGTATGCCGTCTCTCCTAATCAGACCAGGTTTTCCCCAGAAAGGTGTCCAATTGTCAATGAAGCCCACATCGTTTGCTGGACACCACCTCGACAACCAGCGGTGAAATGACGACATGCGGCTATACATGTCATCACTGGTCACATTGGGTAGGGGTCCAGAGAAAACTACAGAGTCCGACATCGTCTTGGCGTATTCACACACCGATGAAACATTAATTTTAGTGACCTCCGATTGGCGTAACCGGGAGTCATTACCGCCGACGTGGATAACAATCTTACTGTATCTACGTTTAGCCTTAGCCAGCAGTTTCAAATTTGATTCGACGTCGCCCGCTCTGGCCCCTGGGATGCATTTGACTATGGCCCCCGGTGTCGCTAACTTCCCGTTCCGTAAAATGGAGCTGCCAATAACCAGAGTTGGTTTCTCAGCGGGTGTGTCGCTGAGCGGGGAAAATCTGTTTGAGACGTGAAGCGGTTGGTGGTGTACCGTGGGCTTCAGCATGGGGCTATGCCTCTTTCGGACAGTCACCCAGCCTCCCGGCTGCTCCGGAACTACCGGGGGACTGCTAGCTGAAGCTACCTTCGGTGGTACCGCACCGGCTACAGGGGACTGGCTGACTATAGCAGCTACTGACTGTTCTGTGGTGCGGTACCGTGCCTCTAACTTACTGAGCCTCGCCTCCAAATCTACAAATAAACTACATTTATTACAAGTACCATTATCGCTAAAGGAGGACGAGGAGTAGCTGAACATGTGGCACACAGGGCAGGAGAGAGGGGGAGAGGAGAGAGCAGGAGAGGAGAGAGGAGGAGAGCAGGGAGAGGCCATTGCTAAAGCTAGGCTAGAGAGTGCGGCTAGCAGAGAGACAGGTAAAACTATCGGACTGCGGTTACTAGAGTTTAAGAAACCTGTTCGTGTAGACAGAACAAGTTTAAAGGTAGTGTGGAGTTACGTAGATAGTCACTGATGTGAAAAATGTACGGGAAATTGTTTAAGTGAGCAGAGCAGAGAGCACCGTGGCACTAACACCGGTAACCGGAAGTGACAGAATACGCTTACCGTAAAGCAGGAAGTGAGACGTAGATCTTGAGCATAAACTAACTATTAGTTAGTTTATTTATATTAAACAAACTTAATGTGCGCAAGTTATAAGATTTGTGTAATAGTACTAATAAACTCAAAATGACAACAGCATTAATTTTCGCTGTTGGGTTTGGGCAAATTGTTTTGATTAATATTGAATGCATAAATCTGGTTACTACTAGACTACTGTGTAGTTGAAGCACATTGAATTTATAACTATTACAAAAATGAATTGAAATGCAAGTCCTTTTTTCTGAGTACATTAAGTTTAATTGTTGATTTATTTATTTTTTTTATTAAACCTATGTAATTCAAATGGATGGAAACTTCTGTCATGCATTTTGACCAAAAAAAATTTCTTTGAGTGCACTCTCCCATATTGTAGAATTATCATACACTGATTGTGTCTGAAATCACTTAAGTTACAAGATCAACTGTGAAACACAATCTACGCACACAATCCACACATAACACAAAAGTCAACCCATTGTCATTAAAAACTTGCACATTTTAAAACATAAATGTTGACAGCTATACCTGTGCTATTGGTACACTGAGTTGTACATACTGGTACGTTCATGTCCTGAGATTTGGGCAGAGTTTGGCAATATTTCTGAGGTGGTGGAAGGAGATCTTACAGAGTTGTTTGATATGAGTTTCAGAGATGAGATGGCAATCGAATCTAACCCCCCCCCCAGAGACATGCTGGTTATAGAAGATGACTGGATCTGGTTAGGGGTGCCCACAATAATTGCCTCTGTTTTAGAACTGTTGAGGTGAAGAAATTTGAGATGAATCCACACCTTTATCTCCTCCAGATAGGCTGAGAGTGACGGCAGGGCAGATGATACCAATGGTGATGATGGAGAATTTGGGGAGGGGTGTGTGCCATTTTTTATGTAGAGTTGTGTGTCATCTGCATAACAGTGAAAGGAAATTCCATGGCAAATGATAACACGGCCGAGTGGGAGAATGTATAAATTGAAGAGGATAGGCCCCAGTACTGACTGCTGAGGGATCCCACAGGTAACCGTGTGTGTCTGGGATTGTGCGTTGCCAAAATAGATGTATTCAGTTCTGTCAGTGAGGTAGGAGTGAAACCAGTTTAAGGCAGTGTTATAATTGGAGAGGATGGCTTAAAGTTAAAGTTTCTAATTTTAGGTATCAAAAAATGGATCTATCTCAATATCTCCCTATTTTTGGGAGCATTTGGACAAAATTTACCCATTGCTCTTAACGTCTCATATACTCCAAGGTGGGGAGTCAGGGCATTGTTAAACCACTATGCTATGGGTTCAGATGCAACATAGCAGATCAACAGCAAACTTAAAAACAGTCTGTAAAAGACTTGTGGGCAATGCAACTCTGCTTTTCCACCTGGGTTTCATTCATCCATCTGTGGTTGTGAATAGGCTACTTAAAAAAAGGCTTAATTGATTTCACTGTAAATTTATAGATGGGGCATTGTGTTGATTTGGAAAAATGGTACAGAACACAAATCCAGGGGTAAGGTGTAATACATATGTAATGGGGTGGTTATTTAGTGTGTGTATATAGTATAATATTGTATTTCCCCAATGTGTCCCCCAGTTTCTTTATGTTGCAGCAGGTCTGGCAATCGTGGCAATGATCGTGAAAATGTTACAGGGTCCAGTGTTGACAACTTTCTGTCACAGGTTGGCGTGTAGAGCTGCAATGGTGTATGTGTGTGTCCTTCCGGTTAGCCGCTGCCGCCACCGTAGCTTCTGATAGCTACACTATTTATTGGAGCAGGCCCACCATGGAGGTAAACTGTGCCACCAGTACTACGATATTGCCCACTAATGTAGTTTATATAGTATGCATTGATTTACATCTGGCTCTGGCTCTCTTTTGAAGCTTGCCTGGCATTAGGCTGCTGTTTTGCCCTGCCTTTCCTCTTCTCTTCTTTTGCTTTTGGCCTTTTGTCTCTTGCCTTTTGCCCTTTTGGCTCCACATTTGTTTCTTTTTGTTTCCCTGAATCAACTAGCTTACTTCTTTGCCGCTGTCATTTGGACGCTCGTTTTAAAGTAGTGTATTGTAGTTCAAGACTGACTCGTTAGTTGGGGGAGTGGGAATTATCTCAGCTTCGTAATGCATGTAGCATTATGGGTTTTAGTTTTATAGTGTTGATTTGAGTTGTGTGTGTGAATGTAAGATATTTTGGTTTCTTTTTCATTCTTTTTGTTTATTTATGCAGTAACCTCAGCTATGAGATATTCCTCTCCCTGACTGAAGTTGAGTCAGGTGGTATAGATTAATATTGTGCTCTTTAAAAACAATAAAATATCTATTTTTTACAAGAAGATAAGTAACTTAAATTTATGACTATTGTGACTAATAAAACTTGTTAAACTTTTTCTAACATCATTGCCTGTATTCATTTGTAGACTTACCTGCGCATGGGCTATTGTTTTGGGAAACCCTTTGAGAAAGTACAGTAAAATAAAGTAAAATCTTTAGGTGCAAGTCCTAAGGTGGCGTTGTTGGTTTTAATTCTCTTTGCTACGATTTGCCACTCACAGTTTCAGTAGTGGGTATCGTTTCGTATCGCTACCTACAGCCCCTTTACTGCCACACGTAGAAATGTCTTTTGTTTTGCTCTCCTACACATTGATAAAGATGTCTTGGACAATCAGGTGAAGAGAAAAGCGATGTAAACAGAGAATTGCAATGGGTCAAAAAAGCATAATTTTTTTATTTTAAGTCTTGGAGTCATAGCTCCTTCAAAAGTGTCAAAGCAGAGACATTATTATTATAAAATTATCAACACAAACAAAAATGCTTATAGGATTAAGGATGTTAACGTATTATTAGAAAATATATGTACACTTTAACAGGATAGTAAGTGACAAAAGCTGTTTCTGTACAGTGGGACTGAGAAGTAATCCTTCACTATAATCTGCAATGCATTGTAATGCAAAATGTATCACTAATATATGGCTATATGGATCTTGCATTTATCTAGAGACACTGAAAAAGATATTATCATACATACATACATATTACTACTCACTGCTTTCAGTACACTGAGTTGCACATACAGATACGTGTAGTAAAGTGACAATACAGAATGACATGAAGTGGAACAGATGTAAACTTTCATTGCCAAATCACTGATGGATTTATGGCATTTCAGCATAATGAGTCAATTGAGCCTGGAGTTTGTAAAATCACCTTGAAATATTTTCCCTGAAACTATTATTCTAAAAGCTGATCGAAACCAGCTGTAAAAGAAGGAATAGATCAATGGATTGAGCATGGAATTTGACCATCCAAGCCACTTAAATGCGGCCATTAGAGCAACAGGTATTGTGTAATCACTCAAAGGGTTAAATGTCATACAAAGAAAGAAAGGAGTCCAACAGATGAGAAAAACTCCCATTACAATAGCCAAAGTTTTGGTGGCCTTTCTCTCCATCTTCCTTTCAGAATTTTTTCTCTGACAGGTTGTGTTTTGGATGCTGAGTGCCTGTCTCTGTGCCACCATTAAAATCTTTAAGTAGATAGTTAACATTATGATAGCTGGAAGGTAAAATGAAAGAACAGGTCCTGTACTTGATGAATTCATATTCTGAAAAAAAACACATTTTCTGTTAGATTGTCCTTGGTTTACTCCCAAAATTGTGATTATGATTCCATTCAGAGCAGGAACAGTCCAGCTCACCAAGATCATGATCACAACAACATGGACATTTATTTTAGCTCTGTACCTCAGAGGCTGACACACAGCATAATATCTGTCAACAGAAATAAAGCACAAGTTCAAAATAGAAGATGTGCTCAGAATGATATCAAATATGCTTCGTACCTTACAGAGTAAATATTCAAGATCCCAACATGAGCTTACAGCCAGTATGGTGCTAAAAGGCAAAACTAAAAGTCCAACAAGGAGGTCAGCTACAGCGAGAGACTGAATGAGGTAGTTTGTAGGAGTGTGGAGCTGTTTGAAGTAAATGATGGAGATTATTACAAGAAGGTTTCCAAACATTATAAGAACTGATAAACAGCCAACAGCAATACATAATAAATATGTGGTGGTGGTGAAGGTGCTCATGCCAGATACATTTGCGGATTCATTACAGAGATGTGTGTCCTCAAAAACGTCATCAGACCTGTTGACAAAGAAGTTAGGTTCCATGCATAAAAGATCATTAATAGTGAGATAACATTAAATATCATGACAGAAATTATCGTTTTTTTAGTGCTCCGTATGTTTCATATTATACCTATTTGGTCTGTGCATCTGTACTGATGGGAGTCCTGCACAGTCTCTGTGTCAGTGAGCTGTATATTCTACTCTTATTATTCTGGGCTCATTAGCATATCACGGTCAAGGGAGTGGCTCTTAAACGTAAATCCCACTGGTTTTGGGTTAGTGGGGCTGTTGCCTGGTTGTTTGGTCTTGTTTTTGCTAAGTTGTTTCCTCAGTTCAGGTAGGTGGGTGTCCAGCTAGGCTGTTTCCACCTTTTCCACTGGCATTCTTTTGTTTATTTGTCTTTTTTATTTTTTTTTATATTTTTGTAATCCTGGGTGGGGACGTAGAACCTTGATGGCGGTCAGCGTTTTGGGGACTTGGCCTCTGATGTGTGCCTTTCAAGCTGCCTTCAAGCTGCCCAGCACACCTCTGAAGATAGGCAGGTTAGGTTTGGATTAGGCAGGATCTGAGGAGGTTTGTTTAGAAAGGGGACCTGGTTGTGGGTGACAACAGGCATTAGCTTGGTGAATGTGTGTAACCTTGGTTGTACGAGTGTGTGCACTCTTTGCTGGGGCTATTGGTTAGACATCTCAGCTTGTAGATCAGCTTAGCCCAGCTTTGTCAAGTTTTGTTGATGCTGCGGTGGTGTTAAGCATTAACACCGTATTTTGTGGCTTAGCTTAGCCTAGCTTAGTTTAGCTTGATGTGGCGGACGCCTTTGGTTTTATTATGGCATTTGTGTTGAGTGAGTTTGTGGCCAACAGAGCTACAGAATCCTCTGGCTAGCTCTACTGGTAGCATACTGCCAGCCCCAGGGCCTCCGCCAACTTGTGACGTTAGCAAGAACGTCTCCCTGGTCCTTGTTTTCTGGGCATCCGGAGTAGAGGGACGATGGTTTGTTGGTGCGCAAGTAGGTCCTGTTGGTGACAATGGTGAGGACTGGAGGTCAGTTCACCAGATAGTTGTTCCAGGTGGTTGTCAGCAACATGTTCTAGCTTTAGCACATGAGAATTTATGGTCTGGTCATCTTGGTGTCATTTCTGGCCAGGAATGAAACGTAATATTGCAGGTTACTGCAGAACGTGCCACACTTTCCACCTAGCTGGGAAGCCCAATCAGAAGGTGATCCCTTTCCCACTGCATCCTGTTCCATCTGTTGGTGCCCCCTTTGAGCATGTCATAGTGTCTGTCCCCTGCCAAGAACCTGGAAACCTGACTACAATGTGCGTTGCAACCCGTTTTCCTGAAGCAAATCACTTAAGAAAGATTACTGCCTCTGTAATCGCTGTTATTAAATCTCTGATAGCACTGATCCAACTCCACTTTTGGGTTACTGTGTGTTGTGCAGACTGATCGGGGCACAAATTTCATGTCTAGAACTTTTAAAAAGACACAACAATCTCTGGGTGTTTCACACTCTGTGAGCAGTGCATACCGTATGGAATCACAGGGTGCACTCAAGTGCTGGCATCAGACTTTGAAGGGTATCCTGCAGAAGTATTGTTGTGAAACAGGACTAGACTGGGATGAAGGACTGCCTTTTATGCTCTTTGTGATACTTGATACGTGAAAACAAGAGTCACTTGGGTTCAGTCCCGTCGAACTCGTGTTTGGTCACAGTGTCCATGGGCCCTTGAAGGTGTTACAGGAATAGTTCGTATCTGATGTTCCCTCTAGAATGGGTTAGCCATCCCTAGACACAGCCCCTGGAGTTCTCCATGCCTTATGCCTCCCAAGACAGATGAGACCCCTCGCTTCTGCACTGGCTTCAGGAAAGTGAACAGGGTTACAGTGACAGACTCTTTCCCTTTGCCTCGGGTGGAAGACTGTCTGGATAGCATAGGTCCTGCTACTGTCATTACCAAATTTGATCTGCTGTCTAGGGCTTCAGGCATATCAGCCTTTGTGACCCCAGACCTTTTCATGCAGTACACCGTCATGGGTTTTGGGTTAAAGAGCGTTCCTGCTACTTTCCAGCGGTTGATACACAGGGTGTTGGGTGACGTACCTCACTGTAGTGTGTATCTTGATGATTTTGCGGTGCATTCCAGTAACTGGCATGAACAAATCTCTATTCTGAGGACGGTGTTACCCTATTCCCTCCATGAGGCGTAAAAAAATCTTGGTAGTGGTTGCGTTCCTTACCACATTGTGTAGTCCCAAGGTTCCTTTTCTGTGGACTGTTGAGTGCCAGCATGCTTTTGAAGTCTCTCCTTTGTAGTGCCTCTGTCTTAGCTGCACCTAACTTTTCCAATCCTTGCAAGCTGGAGGTTGATGCCAGCGACTTGGGACCTGGTGCAGTATTGCTGCAAGATGATGCAGATTCTGTGCATCACCCTTTGTGTTTCTTCTCCACCAACTTGGATCACCACCAGCTGAAGTAGAAAGAAGAAGAAGGAAACCCTGGCAATGCTGCTCGCTCTGCAGCACTTTGAGGTGTATGTAGGTTGCAGTGCACTCGCGGTCATTGTGTACACTGACTACAAACCCTTGGTGTTCTTGGACCAAATGTACAACCACAACCAGTAGGGTAAGATGAGCCACTTACTTACTTATGTTGTCCTGGAGATAAGGAAATAGAATGAAAACATAAAGCTTTATTTCAGGATGTCTCTTATCAAATTAAATTATCAGAATGCATCGCTGCCCAAAATAATGATTTCTCAACTCAACTCGACTCAAAAGTGTTCCTTTGGCTCAACTTGCCCCAGGTTAGGTGTAAGTTGAACCAATTCAGTGGGTAAGTTGAGACATTTGGGGGTAAACTGACCATCAGAGTTTTAACATGTAAATCTGACCATATTGGGCTAACAAACAGTTTTAAGCTTGTGAGAATAAAGCACCGGTTAGTTTTAAAAACATTTAACCATTTAATCAGTCATTTTGGCAGCGTGTGAGCTGTGCGTTGGTTCTGAGTACAGAACATAAAGTAAAATAAGTCCATAAAATGAACAATGAACCTTAACTTTCTACCTATGAATAACGAACTGGCGAAAAGGATCAGAATGGATGAGTACTGGAGTGGCAGTGAATAGCGCCTTAAGTGCCTGAAAGGATTTTTCTGCTTCTTGAGGTCAACTGAACAGTAGACTGAGGTAGAAGTTGGCTTAGACAAGGGAGCTACCACTCATCTGTTCTGAAAGAATCTTCACTAAAGGTTACCAAAACCCAAGTAATTCTGCAATTGCTTAAACAACTTTGATTTTGGCCATTCAGACAAAGCTGGAGGCTATTCCCAGCAACTTGTGCAACACCATCAAGCCACCCTTTAGGACTGCCTAAAAAATATGGAATGAAAACTGGTAAAAACCTGTTTTAAACTCCACATTTCAGTAATATATCATTCAAAGTCTTTTCGCATTTTCAGCAACTATTTTCCAATATATTTATTGTATTTTGAAAGAAAGCTCAGAGTTTTCATGGTCATAGATAGTTTGAGTGGTACTTCCTCCAACTGGAGTGATTATTATTTTGATTCCTTTCATAGGCAATTTATTTGCTCTCCTAAGTGCCGTAGATTTTATAGCCTTGATCTTAGCGTTAGGAGGTTTCATAGCCCTTTTGTTTATCACTTTGTAATAGGTGAACCTTGCTGCCACTTAATAAAGCCTACTGTTTTTCCATGCCATTTCTGTGCCCGAATCCTGTGTCCTAGTCTGGTCCCTGACACAGACAGAATGAAAACTTTCACAAAAAGTACTTGTATCACTACTTGTATCTTGTATGGGTGTTAATGTATTTATTATTAGAAAATGTACATACACTTAACAGGACAGCAAGATACCCTTTTATTAAGTGAGTGTATTTATTAAGTGCGAGTATATTTATTAAATATATTAAATACACTCAAATGCCAAAATGCAGGACTTATGTATTTCAATTACATAGAAAATTTTCATCCATTTGAATTTTGAAGTTGTAATATGAATTAAATGAGAAGTAAGTAATAGGATTCATGTACTAATAGTACTAATAAAGTCAATGTGCCAGTACCAGTGCCAATACCAGTGCAGTCATTTTGAGTTTATTAGTACTATTACATAAATCTAATTTCTTGCATCATATTAGGTTTGTTCGTTTATTAATATTAAAACAATGTAATCCAAATGGATAGAAATTCTATGTAATCGAAATGCATAAGTGGCCAAAACATTTGAGTGCTTTCATCTTACCATTATTTCTTTACATCAATTCCTAAAGCTTTGTATACAAAAAAAACAAAAAAAAAAACAATAATATTGTATTTTAGGTAACATGTGGCTCAGGGGTTGCATGAATTAGTCAGTCATAGTTTGTGAATAAAAGCAGCCATTTTCTCTATTAAGTATTGAAATCTAAATATATATATTTTTTAATTTTATTTTTAGTATCATAAAAATATTATTTTGCATTGCATCAATTCCTTTGTTTACAAAGGCAGAAATGTAGACTCCTGAATTCAACATATAGATGCAGTTTGCAGACAATCAGTACATCAGTAGTACATACAGATGCTTGCATGGACAGCAAAGTGACAGTTTTCATGTGTAATATACAGTATGATATGCATTGCAAAAGAGATGTTCATTGACAAACTACTGATAACTTTACTTACATTTCTGCACTTAAAATAATGAGTCAAACTAGCTTAGAATTAGTAAAATTACCCTGAAATAATTTTCCCGAAATGATCATTCTAAAAGCTGATCGAAACCAGCTGTAAAAGAAGGCATAGATGAATGGATTCAGCATTGAATTTGACCATCCAAGCCACTTAAATGCTGCAATTGCAGCAACTGGTATTGCCTTATTACTCAAAGGGTTAAATGTCATGCAAAGAAAATAAGGGGTCCAACAGGTGAGAAAAAATCCCACTACAATTGCCAGAGTTTTGGTGGCCTTTCTCTCCATTTTATATTCAGACTTTTTGCTCTGACAGGTTGTGTTTTGGATGCTGAGTGCCTGTCTCTGTGCCACCATCAAAATCTTTAAATAGATGGTTAACATAGTGATAGCTGGGAAATAAAAACCCAAAACAATTCCCATAATTGCTAAACTTATGGTATAATGAAATACACACCTGTTAGACTGTCCTTGGTTTACTCCAATAATTGTGAGGCTAATTCCATTTAGAGCAGGGACAATCCAGCTTAACAGGATCATGATCACTATAACACGGACATTTATTTTAGCTCTGTATGTTAGAGGCTGACACACAGCGTAATATCTGTCAACAGAAATAAAGCACAAGTTCAAAATAGAGGATGTGCACAGAAAGATATCAAACGTGCTCCGTACCTTACAGAGTAAATATTCAAAGTTCCAACATGAACCTACAGCCAGTATGGTGCTAAAAGGCAAAACTAAAAGTCCAACAAGCAGGTCAGCTACAGCGAGAGACAGAATGAGGTAGTTTGTAGGAGTGTGGAGCTGTTTGAAGTAAATGATGGAGATTATTACAAGAAGGTTTCCAAACATTATAAGAACTGATAAACAGCCAACAGCAATACATAATAAATATGTGGTGGTGGTGAAGGTGCTCATGCCAGATACATTTGCGGATTCATTACAGAGATGTTTGTCCTCAAAAACGTCATCAGACCTGTTGACAAAGAAGTTAGGCTCCATGCATAAAAGATCATTAACAGTTAAGTAACATTTGCAATAATTTGTTATTTTTTTTTGCCTGAAGAGAGGGTCTTCATTACTAATTTGATTGCACTCTATGTTTTATACCATACCGGTTTGTGCACCTGCACTGGTGGGAGCAGTCTATTCTCCGGCTCTTATACCTCCTGGCTCAGTATCATATCATGGTCAGGGGAATGGCACTTAATGTAGTTCATTAAGATGTGTAACCATACGACTCTTATACCCATTTACAATTTTAAGTAACCCCTTTTAAGTGAAACACAATTTGAAAAGATTATGAAGAGAGAAAGTTGAAGTTTGGGGCTTTGTACTTTAGATGTCTTTAAAAGAGTTGTTGAACAACAGCTAAAAATCTTGACCTCCAGTGCTTGAACTTCTTCAGAGAGGGCAATGAAACTCTGTCTTCATACCTGATATTGACATCCATCTATTCAGCCATATGTCTTTTTCAGGAGCTGTGTTTAAGTAGCAGGCAATGTTCTGAGAAGTCAACATTTCTTCTCTCGTTTTTTGGAAGACATCACATATGTCATGTCTAAGTTACCCAATGTTCAAAAGTTGACATCTGTGACTATGGGAGTGTGTTAGCAGCCATGCCATGAGTAATCTATGGATGTACTCACAGTGTGATAGTGCATGAGTAGAAAATTCTTCAGTATTTGAAGAGGATGCTGAGAATTTTCAATTCAGGTTTCAGCTGTCAGCCACATGCACTGATCCACTGATCAACAACTTTTATTGGTGCCAGAATGAACCATTTGAATTAGTTTTAAAAGTGAGCCTAATCAAACATCAAATTTTAAATATTTAATTATTCTTGTTGTTCTTTATTTTGTGTACAGGTGTGGGGTACAAGTAATCAGTAGTCAAGAATTTAATTGAATATTATTTCATTTATTATATTTCAAATGTCAGCCATAAAAACTCTACAAAACCATCTAAACTGTCCACAAACCAATAAAACAAATCACACTAGCAGTTTGGAACAGGCACATAGTAGTGCCTCTCCCTTTGTGCATTCATTGTAAAAATAAGCAAGTTAATGTCTAACCAGCATCATTCTTAATGAGTAAACATAAGCATTACACATAGCGTACATCAATCCCTAATATTATAAGCTAGTTAATGTATCTTGTAAATGAATAGTCTAACTGAGCGTTGAGCTTCACACTCAATAATAACAACTGATGGGCAAATATTACGTATTAATCTTATTAACTGTTAAACAAGCATGTACCATTTACAACCTCTAGCTGTGTTTTTTCCTGCAGGATCACAGAAACATTGTTGCACATGCTTAAGAACTTTCACATTATGCAACAGTAAACAATGAAATCTGACTTCCAAATCTAACACAAATATTACACAAATACAAGTGAGCAAGGTATTAAAAAAGGTGAGGAAACACAATTTCGTATTTCAAACATAAACAGCCATTATGTGCATTTACCACACATTAGAAAACTACAGCAGATGTTAATGTTTATGCAAATATATAGCATGCAGTCAGAAAGAGATGCTAGTCTTTAGTTCCAGAAATCACCATTAGTCACATGTTTGTGACTCCTCTCATTTTTTGACTCAAAGGAGTTTAGAATTAACAAAATCTCCCTGAAATAATTTCCCAGAAATGATCATTCTAAAAGCTGATCGAAACCAGCTGTAAAAGAAGGCATAGATGAATGGATTGAGCATTGAATTTGACCATCCAAGCCACTTAAATGCTGCCATTAGAGCAACAGGTATTGTGTAATCACTCAAAGGGTTAAATGTCATACAAAGAAAGAAAGGAGTCCAACAGATGAGAAAAACTCCCATTACAATAGCCAAAGTTTTGGTGGCCTTTCTCTCCATCTTCCTTTCAGACTTTTTGCTCTGACAGGTTGTGTTTTGGATACTATGCGCCTGTCTCTGTGCCACCGTCAGAATCTTTAAGTATATGATTAACATAGTGATAGTTGGAATATAAAAGATAAAAACAACTCCCACACCTGCTAAGCTGCTATTTTGAAATAGGACACACCCTCTGTTAGGTCCTTGGTCCACTCCAAGAATTGCCACAGTAATTGCAAAAACAACAAAAACAGTCCAGCTCACTAAGATCATGATCATAACAACATGGACATTTATTTTAGCTCTGTACCTCAGTGGCTGACACACAGCGTAATATCTGTCAACAGAAATGAAGCACAAGTTTGAAATAGAAGAAGTGGTCAGAAAGACATCAAAGGTGGTTCGTACCTTACAGAGTAAATCTTCATAATACCAACATGAACTTACAGCCAGTATGGTGCTAAAAGGCAAAACTAAAAGTCCAACAAGCAGGTCAGCTACAGCGAGAGACAGAATGAGGTAGTTTGTAGGAGTGTGGAGCTGTTTGAAGTAAATGATGGAGATTATTACAAGAAGGTTTCCAAACATTATAAGAACTGATAAACAGCCAACAGCAATACATAATAAATATGTGGTGGTGGTGAAGGTGCTCATGCCAGATACATTTGCTGATTCATTACAGAGATGTTTGTCCTCAAAAACATCATCAGACCTGTTGACAAAGAAGTTAGGTTCCATGCATAAAAGATCATTAATAGTGAAATGATACTTGATACCAAGAATTGATAACAGTATTTTCTTGCCTGTAGAGAGAGGTGTTCATTAATAATTTGAGTGCACTCTATGGTTCATACCATACTGTTTGTGCACCTGCACTGGTGGGAGCAGTCTATTCTCCGCCTCTTATAGCTCTTGGCTCAGTATCATATCATGGTCAGGGGACTGGCACTTAATGTAGATCATTAAGATGTGTAACCATACGACTCTTTGTCTATGCGCAAAAATATGTTTAATCACTTATACCCATTTACAATTTTAAGTGACCCCTTTTAAGTGAAACAGTACAATTTGAAAAGATTACGAAGAGAGAAAGAGAAAAGAATTGAAGTTTGGGACTTTGTACTTTAGATGTCTTTAAAAGAGTTGTTGAACAACAGCTAAAAATCTTGACCTCCAGTGCTTGAACTTCTTCAGAGAGGGCAATGACACTCTGTCTTCATACCTGATATTAACATCCATCTATTCAGCCATATCTCTTTATCAGGAGCTGGGTCTAAGTAGCAGGCAATGTTCTGACAAGTCAACATTTCTTCTCTCGTTTTTTTAGAAATCACGTATGTCATGTCTAAGTTACCCAATTTTCAAAAGCTGGCATCTGTAACTGTATGGAGTGTGTTAGCAGCCATGCCATGAGTAATCTATGAATGTACTCACAGTATGATAGATAGTAGTAGATAGTAGAAAATTCTTCAGTATTTGAACAGGATGCTGAGAATTTTCAAGTCAGGTTTCAGCTATCGGCCACATGCACTCAGTCAGTGAATGTTTTTACGTCAATTCAAAAGGAGAGATTTGTTAGCATGCTGTTGGGCATTGAGTGAATGTGTTATAAATCTGATGGATCAATCATTCTCAGATCCTTTATTTTATGTGACCTGAGGTCTTCAGACTTGAGTGGGTATGTTGCTGAAAATGATCACCACAGAACATAAGACATACTGGTTTTAAACCTCCCTTAAGAATGAGCACGTAATATTCTATCCATTCTGGATGAAAAGTTCCATTTTTTTGTTTGTATTTTTTTACTTTTTAGAGCATGCGCTGTAATGTTCAACCTCCAGGCCCTCCACTGTTTTTGACTTATGGGTTTTATATCAATGTTGCAAGTTTATCATGCTTTGTAACTGCAGTACCAAAATAAAAGCTGATACATGCAACTCTCAGTGTTTAATAACACTTGCTTGTGCAGAGGAAGCAGCATTACAAGGAACCTAAGAGCATGCATTTATTGTAACATTAAAGGTTAATATTGGGGAAATACTAGACCATTTATCATGAAATCACAACAGAACACAACAAAAATAATTTCACAGCAAGTTTACGCGTCCACAGAATGACTTTTATTGATGCCAGAATTAACCATTTGAATTAGTTTTAAAAGTGAGTCTAATCAAACATCAAATTTTAAATATTTAATTATTCTTGTTGTTCTTTATTTTGTTTACTGGTGTGGGGTACAAGTAATCAGTAGTCAAGAATTTAATTGAATATTATTTCATTTATTATATTTCAAATGTCAGCCATAAAAACTCTACAAAACCATCTAAACTGTCCACAAACCAATAAAACAAATCACACTAGCAGTTTGGAGCAGGCACATAGTAGTGCCTCTCCCTTTGTGCATTCATTGAAAAAATAAGCAAGTTGATGTCTAACCAGCATCATTCTAAATGAGTAAACATAAGCATTACACAGAGCGTACATCAATCCCTAATATTATAAGCTAGTTAATGTATCTTGTAAATGAATAGTCTTACTGAGCTCATTGAGCTTCACACTCAATAATAACAACTGATGGGCAAATATTATGTATTAATCTTACTGTTAAACAAGCATGTACCATTTACAACCTCTAGCTGTGTTTTTTCCTGGAGGATCACAGAAACATTGTTGCACATGCTGAAGAACTTTCACATTATGTAACAGTAAACAATGAAATCTGACTTCCAAATCTAACACAAATAGTACAGAAATACTAGTAGAAATGTATTTTAAAAAAAGGTGAGGAAACACAATTTTGTATTTCGGACATAAACAGCCATTATGTGCATTTACCACACATCAGAAAACTACAGCAGATGTTAATGTTTATGCAAATATATAACATGCAGTCAGAAAGAGATGCTAGTCTTTAGTTCCAGACATCACCATTAGTCACATGTTACTGACTCCTCTCTTCTTTTTTGAATCGAAGGAGTTTAGAATTAACAAAATCTCCCTGAAATATTTTCCCAGAAATGATCATTCTGAAAGCTGATCGAAACCAGCTGTAAAAGAAGGCATAGATGAATGGATTGAGCATTGAATTTGACCATCCAAGCCACTTAAATGCTGCCATTAGAGCAACAGGTATTGTGTAATCACTCAAAGGGTTAAATGTCATACAAAGAAAGAAAGGAGTCCAACAGATGAGAAAAACTCCTATTACAATAGCCAAAGTTTTGGTGGCCTTTCTCTCCATCTTCCTTTCAGACTTTTTGCTCTGACAGGTTGTGTTTTGGATGCTGCGTGCCTGTCTCTGTGCCACCGTCAGAATCTTTAAGTATATGGTTAATATAGTTGTAATTGGAATATAAAAGACAAAAACAAGTCCCACACTTGCTAAGCTGCTATTTTGAAATAGGACACACCCTCTGTTAGATCCTTGGTTCACTCCAAGAATTGCCACAATAACTGCAAAAACAACAGAAACAGTCCAGATCATCAGGATCACGATCATAACAACATGGACATTTATTTTAGCTCTGTACCTCAGAGGCTGACACACAGCGTAATATCTGTCAACAGAAATAAAGCACAAGTTTGAAATAGAAGAAGTGGTCAGAAAGACATCAAAGGTGGTTCGTACCTTACAGAGTAAATCTTCATAATACCAACATGAACTTACAGCCAGTATGGTGCTAAAGGGCATGACTAAAAAGCCAACAAGCAGGTCAGCTACAGCGAGAGACAGAATGAGGTAGTTTGTAGGAGTGTGGAGCTGTTTGAAGTAAATGATGGAGATTATTACAAGAAGGTTTCCAAACATTATAAGAACTGATAAACAGCCAACAGCAATACATAATAAATATGTGGTGGTGGTGAAGGTGCTCATGCCAGATACATTTGCTGATTCATTACAGAGATGTTTGTCCTCAAAAACATCATCAGACCTGTTGACAAAGAAGTTAGGTTCCATGCATAAAACATCATTAATAGTAAAATGATACTTGATACCAAGAATTGATAACAGTATTTTCTTGCCTGTAGAGAGAGGTGTTCATTAATATTTTGAGTGTACTCTATGGTTCATACCATACTGCTTGTGCACCTGCACTGGTGGGAGCAGTCTATTCTCCGGCTCTTATAGCTCTTGGCTCAGTATCATATCATGGTCAGGGGAGTGGCACATAACAACTCTTACATATACAACATGTACAACTCTTTGTCTATGTGCACAAATGTGTTTAATCACTTATACCCATTTACAATTTTAAGTGACCCCTTTTAAGTGAAACAGTACAATTTGAAAAGATTATGAAGAGAGAAAGAGAAAAGAATTGAAGTTTGGGACTTTGTACTTTAGATGTCTTTAAAAGAGTTGTTGAACAACAGCTAAAAATCTTGACCTCCAGTGCTTGAACTTCTTCAGACAGGGCAATGAAAGTCTGTCTTCATACCTGATATTTACCACACAAGAATAAGAACCCATGGTAACACCAGTCCAGTGTAACAAGCACATTGACTCTTCTGTATAACGCTTTATTCCCCTCATTAAGCCCAATGTGATAACACAGATCTTTGGGAATAAAAAGTGTTATCTGAAAAAAAAACTTTAAAAATGTGTTCTATGTGGTCCACTTGGTCTGTGGTATAACCCACATAATTTTTCTTTAAGGATAAATGGGTCTGGGTTCTTATGGGTTAACATCCATCTATTCATCTATATATCTCTTTATCAGGAGCTGGGTCTAAGTAGCAGGCAATGTTCTGACAAGTCAACATTTCTTCTCTTGTTTTTTAGAAATCACATATGTCATGTCTAAGTTACCCAATGTTCAAAAGTTGACATCTGTGACTGTATGGGAGTGTGTTAGCAGCCATGCCATGAGTAATCTATGAATGTACTTACAGTGTGATAGTGCATGAGTAGAAAATTCTTCAGTATTTGAACAGGATGCTAAGAATTTTCAAGTCAGGTTTCAGCTATCGGCCACATGCACTCAGTCAGTGAATGTTTTTATGTCGATACAAAAGGAGAGATTTGTTAGCATGCTGTTGGGCATTAAATGAATGTGTTATAAATCTGATAGATCAATCATTCTCAGATCCTTTATTTTATGTGACCTGAGGTCTTCAGACTTGAGTGTGTATGTTGCTGAAAATGATCACAGCAGAACATAAGACATACTGGTTTTAAACTTCCCTTAAGAATGAACACGTAATATTCTGTCCATTCTGGATGAAAAGTTCCATTTTTTTGCTTGTATTTTTTTACTCTTTAGAGCATGCGCTGTAATGTTCAACCTCCAGGCCCTCCACTGTTTTTGACTTATGGGTATTATATCATTGTTGCCAGTGCAGTGTTGCAAGTGTAGCCAGGTGTAAAAAGAAAAAGCTCATACAATTAACTAAATATATTAAAAGTATCTTTATCTGTTCACGTCGTCAAATTGTTGGTTGTCCTATTGCAATTGAATGCACCACACAGTTGTAGCTTTAGCAGCCGAACAGACGTTACGCAGGCCACGTTCAGCCTGTCGGCGCGAAAACGGCCTCATTCTTCCGGTTCTTCCCAATCTCAGCTAGAGAGCGAAGCAGCTGTATGCTAGGAGGAAGGAAAACAACAAAGGAAAGCTGGAGTTTATTTGTGAAAAAGGAAGAAAAGAGAGTTGTAGCACATCCACTGGAGGTCCGGAGCTGTGTGACGGAACAAAGGAGGAAAAGTTACGTCGGCTAACCGCTTACCTTTCATCTGGAAAGTTGCTACGAAGTCCGACGGCGGTGTGCTCCACCTTGATATACACAGAACAACGGTGAGAGACGTGCTATATTTTAGCTGCTCTGGTGCTACTATTCCCTTGTTTTCAGTGTACTCAAAGAAAGCAGTAGTGATGTTAATGTTATGAGTGAACCGAAGTAAATAATGGTGCAGTGTTTCTGAACATATTTACAGTGTGGTTATCAATTTATGCTGATGTGTGTACATAATTAACAAGGAAGTGTTTTATTTTCTTAATGCCAATTTAAAGAAAAAATGTAATTTCATATGTTGTGATTAATGTAAAACTGCTTAATTGTACTATGCAATTTATTGAACACATTTATGTTGCTCAGATGAGCTTAAAGTAACTAGAGAGAGTAATGTTTTGTGCATTTCTCATCATGAATAGGCCTATATTGAAAGAGTAAAGTAAGGACACTTCTGTAATATCTCTTAATAAGTCTTAACTCAGATGGGTACTGTTATGTTATTTGCACATATTTCTGATATGGTTATGATGAGTGATATTTTGAATATTGATGGTTATTTGCATAGGTATTATTGAAACACTGTTTACATGAACAGCAGGTAAATATGTGAGCACTTTAATGCTTAGTTCTCATAAGTGATACACTGAAGACTGAATGTTGTACAACTAAGAAAGAGATTTGAGATTTGAATAGAAATTAATGTCAGAATTAGATGTAAAGGTACACATCCTTTTGACAATCGATATCCTGAATGATGCATCTGAGAATGAATAGTGTTGAATGTAAACTTTCTGACCCTGCCTGCAGGTCAGGTTTTTTTGAAGGACCGATGTGGTCCCGGACAAACTTCTTGCTGAAACCGATGGCGAACCAAGCACCCTGAGTCCAGCCATGTCCAGCACAGAGGAAATATCCACGTACACACACCCATTCACAGGCACATTACACACTTACATTACAATACAAGGATCCTTGAAATCAGGTGAACTGCAGTAACTCTATGACAAATAGACCTGAAACAACTTATACTTTTGGTTAAGGGCCCCAACGGACAATTTTTTTGTTTTTCTAATTATTTGTGTTATTTCGTATTCTGTACAAATTAGGCAAAATACTTTGTCCATTGTTAAAAATTGTAAGAGTGGCTACTCAGCTGTTACTCTTGTGTCTGTCTCATTATTGTTGCTCAGTGTGGTGGCTCCTGTCGGATTTAGTACCTTCTGATTCTGGTCCAGGATTCATTACTAGTCTAAGTCATCATTATACTGTAATCCATTTTTTTTACATCTTTAAAACTTGGTTACTCAAGTTTAACATGCTTTGTAACTGCAGTTTCTCTACACGGAAGATGTAAAGTACCAAAATAAAAGCTGATACATGCAACTCTCAGTGTTTGTCAGGGTGTTTCAAACACCCTGACCTCCACACTTGCTTATGGAGAGGAAGCAGCATTACAATGAACCTAAGAGCATGCATTTATTGTAACACTAAAGGTTAATATTGGGGAAATACTAGACCATTTATCATGAAATCACAACAGAACACAGCAAAAATAATTTCACAGCAAGTTTACGCGTCCACAGAACAGCTTTTATTGGTGCCAGAATGAACCATTTGAATTAGTTTTAAAAGTGAGCCTAATCAAACATCAAATTTTAAATATTTAATTATTCTTGTTGTTCTTTATTTTGTGTACTGGTGTGGGGTACAAGTAATCAGTAGTCAAGAATTTAATTGAATATTATTTAATTTATTATATTTCAAATGTCAGCCATAAAAACTCTACAAAACCATCTAAAGTGTCCACAAACCAATAAAACAAATCACACTAGCAGTTTGGAGCAGGCACATAGTAGTGCCTCTCCCTTTGTGCATTTATTGTAAAAATAAGCAAGTTAATGTCTAACCAGCATCATTCTTAATGAGTAAACATAAGCATTACACAGAGCGTACATCAATCCCTAATATTATAAGCTAGTTAATGTATCTTGTAAATGAATAGTCTAACTGAGCGTTGAGCTTCACACTCAATAATAACAACTGATGGGCAAATATTATGTATTAATCTTACTGTTAAACAAGCATGTACCATTTACAACCTCTAGCTGTGTTTTTTCCTGGAGGATCACAGAAACATTGTTGCACATGCTGAAGAACTTTCACTTTATGCAACAGTAAACAATGAAATCTGACCTCCAAATCTAACACAAATATTACACAAATACAAGTGAGCAAGGTATTAAAAAAGGTGAGTAAACATAATTTTGTATTTCAAACATAAACAGCCATTATGTGCATTTACCACACATCAGAAAACTACAGCAGATGTTAATGTTTATGCAAATATATAACATGCAGTCAGAAAGAGATGCTAGTCTTTAGTTCCAGACATCACCATTAGTCACATGTTACTGACTCCTCTTTTCTTTTTTGACTCAAAGGAGTTTAGAATTAACAAAATCTCCCTGAAATACTTTCCCAGAAATGATCATTCTAAAAGCTGATCGAAACCAGCTGTAAAAGAAGGCATAGATGAATGGATTGAGCATTGAATTTGACCATCCAAGCCACTTAAATGCTGCCATTAGAGCAACAGGTATTGTGTAATCACTCAAAGGGTTAAATGTCATACAAAGAAAGAAAGGAGTCCAACAGATGAGAAAAACTCCCATTACAATAGCCAAAGTTTTGGTGGCCTTTCTCTCCATCTTCCTTTCAGACTTTTTGCTCTGACAGGTTGTGTTTTGGATACTATGCGCCTGTCTCTGGGCCACCATCAAAATCTTTAAGTATATAGTTAACATAGTGATAGTTGGAATATAAAAGACAAAAACAAGTCCCACACTTGCTAAGCTGCTATTTTGAAATAGGACACACCCTCTGTTAGATCCTTGGTTCACTCCCAGAATTGCCACAGTAATTGCAAAAAAAGCAGAAACAGTCCAGCTCACCAGGATCATGATCATAACAACATGGACATTTATTTTAGCTCTGTACCTCAGTGGCTGACACACAGCGTAATATCTGTCAACAGAAATAAAGCACAAGTTCCAAATAGAAGAAGAGCCCAGAAAGACATCAAAGGTGCTTCGTACCTTACAGAGTAAATCTTCATAATACCAACATGAACTTACAGCCAGTATGGTGCTAAAAGGCTTGACTAAAAGTCCCACAAGCAGGTCAGCTACAGCGAGAGACAGAATGAGGTAGTTTGTAGGAGTGTGGAGCTGTTTGAAGTAAATGATGGAGATTATTACAAGAAGGTTTCCAAACATTATAAGAACGGATAAACAGCCAACAGCAATACATAATAAATATGTGGTGGTGGTGAAGGTGCTCATGCCAGATACATTTGCTGATTCATTACAGAGATGTTTGTCTTCAAAAACATCATCAGACCTGTTGACAAAGAAGTTAGGCTCCATGCATAAAAGATCATTAATAGTGAAATGATACCTGATACCAAGAATTGATAACAGTATTTTCTTGCCTGTAGAGAGAGGTGTTCATTAATAATTTAAATGCACTCTATGGTTCATACCATACTGTTTGTGCACCTGCACTGGTGGGAGCAGTCTATTCTCCGGCTCTTATAGCTCTTGGCTTGGTATCATATCGTGGTCAGGGGAGTGGCACATAACAACTCTTACATATACAACATGTACAACTCTTTGTCTATGTGCAAAAATGTGTTTAATCACTCATACCCATTTACAATTTTAAGTGACCCCTTTTAAGTGAAACAGTAGTCAGTAGACAGTAGGCCTATAGTGAAAGAGTAAAGTAAGGACACTTCTGTAATATCTCTTAATAAGTCTTAACTCAGATGGGTACTGTTATGTTATTTGCACATATTTCTGATATGGTTATGAGTGATATTTTGAATATTGATGGTTATTTGCATAGGTATTATTGAAACACTGTTTACATGAACAGCAGGTAAATATGTGAGCACTTTAATGCTTAGTTCTCATAAGTGATACACTGAAGACTGAATGTTGTACAACTAAGAAAGAGATTTGAGATTTGAATAGAAATTAATGTCAGAATTAGATGTAAAGGTACACATCCTTTTGACAATCGATATCCTGAATGATGCATCTGAGAATGAATAGTGTTGAATGTAAACTTTCTGACCCTGCCTGCAGGTCAGGTTTTTTTGAAGGACCGATGTGGTCCCGGACAAACTTCTTGCTGAAACCGATGGCGAGCCAAGCACCCTGAGTCCAGCCATGTCCAGCACAGAGGAAATATCCACGTACACACACCCATTCACAGGCACATTACACACTTACATTACAATACAAGGATCCTTGAAATCAGGTGAACTGCAGTAACTCTATGACAAATAGACCTGAAACAACTTATACTTTTGGTTAAGGGCCCCAACGGACAATTTTTCTTTTCAAGTGCGGAACAATTTTTTTGTTTTTCTAATTATTTGTGTTATTTCGTATTCTGTACAAATTAGGCAAAATACTTTGTCCATTGTTAAAAATTATAAGAGTGGCTACTCAGCTGTTACTCTTGTGTCTGTCTCATTATTGTTGCTCAGTGTGGTGGCTCCTGTCGGATTTAGTACCTTCTGATTCTGGTCCAGGATTCATTACTAGTCTAAGTCATCATTATACTGTAATCCATTTTTTTTACATCTTTAAAACTTGGTTACTCAAGTTTAACATGCTTTGTAACTGCAGTTTCTCTACACGGAAGATGTAAAGTACCAAAATAAAAGCTGATACATGCAACTCTCAGTGTTTGTCAGGGTGTTTGAAACACCCTGACCTCCACACTTGCTTATGGAGAGGAAGCAGCATTACAATGAACCTAAGAGCATGCATTTATTGTAACACTAAAGGTTAATATTGGGGAAATACTAGACCATTTATCATGAAATCACAACAGAACACAGCAAAAATAATTTCACAGCAAGTTTACGCGTCCACAGAACAACTTTTATTGGTGCCAGAATGAACCATTTGAATTAGTTTTAAAAGTGAGCCTAATCAAACATCAAATTTTAAATATTTAATTATTCTTGTTGTTCTTGTGTACTGGTGCGGGGTACAAGTAATCAGTAGTCAATAATTTAATTGAATATTATTTCATTTATTATATTTCAAATGTCAGCCATAAAAACATCACACTAGCAGTTTGGAGCAGGCACATAGTAGTGCCTCTCCCTTTGTGCATTCATTGTAAAAATAAGCAAGTTAATGTCTAACCAGCATCATTCTAAATGAGTAAACATAAGCATTACACATAGCGTACATCAATCCCTAATATTATAAGCTAGTTAATGTATCTTGTAAATGAATAGTCTAACTGAGCATTTAGCTTCACACTCAATAATAACAACTGATGGGCAAATATTATGTATTAATCTTACTGTTAAACAAGCATGTACTATTTACAACCTCTAGCTGTGTTTTTTCCTGGAGGATCACAGAAACATTGTTGCACATGCTGAAGAACTTTCACTTTATGCAACAGTAAACAATGAAATCTGACTTCCAAATCTAACACAAATATTACACAAATACAAGTGAGCAAGGTATTAAAAAAGGTGAGTAAACATAATTTTGTATTTCAAACATAAACAGCCATTATGTGCATTTACCACACATTAGAAAACTACAGCAGATGTTAATGTTTATGCAAATATATAACATGCAGTCAGAAAGAGATGCTAGTCTTTAGTTCCAGACATCACCATTAGTCACATGTTACTGACTCCTCTCTTCTTTTTTGACTCAAAGGAGTTTAGAATTAACAAAATCTCCCTGAAATATTTTCCCAGAAATGATCATTCTAAAAGCTGATCGAAACCAGCTGTAAAAGAAGGCATAGATGAATGGATTGAGCATTGAATTTGACCATCCAAGCCACTTAAATGCTGCCATTAGAGCAACAGGTATTGTGTAATCACTCAAAGGGTTAAATGTCATACAAAGGAAGAAAGGAGTCCAACAGATGAGAAAAACTCCCATTACAATAGCCAAAGTTTTGGTGGCCTTTCTCTCCATCTTCCTTTCAGACTTTTTGCTCTGACAGGTTGTGTTTTGGATACTATGCGCTTGTCTCTGTGCCACCGTCAGAATCTTCAAGTATATGGGTAACATAGTGATTATTGGAATATAAAAGATAAAAACAACTCCCACACTTGCTAAGCTGCTATTTTGAAATAGGACACACCCTCTGTTAGATCCTTGGTCCACTCCCAGAATTGCCACAGTAATTGCAAAAAAAGCAGAAACAGTCCAGCTCACCAGGATCATGATCATAACAACATGGACATTTATTTTAGCTCTGTACCTCAGAGGCTGACACACAGCGTAATATCTGTCAACAGAAATAAAGCACAAGTTCCAAATAGAAGAGGAGCTCAGAAAGACATCAAAGGTGCTTCGTACCTTACAGAGTAAATCTTCATAATACCAACATGAACTTACTGCCAGTATGGTGCTAAAGGGCTTGACTAAAAGTCCAACAAGCAGGTCAGCTACAGCGAGAGACAGAATGAGGTAGTTTGTAGGAGTGTGGAGCTGTTTGAAGTAAATGATGGAGATTATTACAAGAAGGTTTCCAAACATTATAAGAACTGATAAACAGCCAACAGCAATACATAATAAATATGTGGTGGTGGTGAAGGTGCTCATGCCAGATACATTTGCTGATTCATTACAGAGATGTTTGTCCTCAAAAACAGCATCAGACCTGTTGACAAAGAAGTTAGGCTCCATGCATAAAAGATCATTAATAGTGAAATGATACTTGATACCAAGAATTGATAACAGTATTTTCTCTATGGTTCATCCCATACCTATTAGATTTGTGCACCTGCACTGGTGGGAGCAGTCTATTCTCTGGCTCTTATAGCTCTTGGCTCAGTATCATATCGTGGTCAGAGGAGTGGCACTTAATGTAGATCATTAAGATGTGTAACCACACAACTCTTTTTCTATGTGCAAAAATGTGTTTAATCACTTATACCCATTTACAATTTTAAGTGACCCCTATTAAAGAAAGAGGAAAAGAAAAGAATTGAAGTTTCGGGCTTTGTACTTTAGATGTCTTTAAAAGAGTTGTTGAACAACAGCTAAAAATCTTGACCTCCAGTGCTTGAACTTCTTCAGAGAGGGCAACAAAACTCTGTCTTCATACCTGATGTTGACATCCATCTATTCAGCCATATCTCTTTATCAGATCCTTGACGAGCTACTCAAAGCATTTCACAACTGCATATAACTCTGGACTATGTTTTCTTGGTCAGTGGAATGATGATGGACTACTTGAAGCATACAGGCATAACTAAATGAAAGGCAGGTTGAATATCATTTTGAAAAATGGCGTAACTTGGTCAGTGCAAAGTGTTCAATATCCACCCATCCATCCATTGTTAGATCTATCCTGTAACAGTTTCGAATTTGTTTCTGTGTTTCCTGTTTTATTTTGTGGTTCCACCCTGTCTTCCTGTCTTATTTCCCACCTTTTTTGATTTTGCCCCTGCCCCTGATTTACTTCACCTAACTCTGATTACAGTCAAAAGTTCTGTTTCCATGATGGGCCCTTGGCTGGCTCTTGGCTGATACTTGACTAGTGATGAGTTGGTCGTGAACGATTCGTTCAATATTTATATGGTTTGGGAGTAATGAGTTGTCTGAGTGTGTTCATTTTCATGCAGTACCTTTCCTCACCACATGGCAGCTGCATAAACAATGTCGGGAGGACAGGAAACAGGAATGATCAGTTCACAACTCACTCAACTGTGCATCCATCCTCAAGTCCTTGTTCATTTGTCACGTAACAGCCAGGCCACTCAGGCTGTGTGACGAGCAGTAAGCACAACAGTTTGTTCATACAGATCATTCTTTTGTTCATTTGTTACATGACAGCTGTACAGTAGCTCAGTTCCAGGGCTGTGGACTGAGAAAAGAATAAGGAAATTAATGATTTGTTGGTGTCTTGTCATACACAATATACATTATTTATTTATGAAATCAATTAATTAGTGGTCTCTGGTTCTTGTAGATGTGTATAGTGTTATTGGGTATATAATGTAAAGTGTGTTTGTAAGAATTTTGTGAGTTTGTGAGAATTATATGTTACATGTTTGTTGATTTTGTGTTATACTCTGCTATAAAATAATAACAAATAGAATAATAATAATACACAATAAATGCACCTGGTATATATTTTAGGGAAGTTATTGTGAATTTTTGCTTGTTTAATTGTCTTACAAATTGTCAAAATTAGTTTTACATTCACTTGGCCTCAGCTGTCAGCATGACAGGCCCTAGGTTATCTAAGAAGCAGTTTGTTCTTGTTCGTTTGTTCATTCGGATCGTTCATTGTTACGTGACTGGCAGCTCAGGCTGTGTGAGAAGCAGTACATTCATTCTCAGATTGGTCTCGTGAATTTGTCACGTGACAGCTACCTAGTCACTGTCATGCTGTTAAACAACAATGGCAGGGAGGATACAGGACACAAGTCACTTTATTGTGGTGTGTATTTGCTTTCCTAGGTTTTCATGGCGTTTTATTTATTATGCTTTGTCAGCTGAAGCAAACCATGTTGCCTTTAGTGTTGCAACCAGTCTTTTTTACAAATCAAATTTTATTTGTATAGCCCAAAGTCACAAAACACATTTTGCCTCAAAAGGCTTTACAATCTGTACAGGGAGTGACACCTTCTGTCCTTACGCCCTCGGTTCGAGTGAGGAAAAACTTAAAAAAACAAAAACAAAAAAGCCCTTTTAACAAGGAAAAATGTGGGAGAAACCTCAGGAAGAGCCACAGAGGAGGGATCCCTCTTCCAGGACGGACAGACGTGCAATGGATGTCACATGTACAGAACAGTAAACAAACAAACAAACATATTGTACAATTACAATGAATTACAATAAATGGTAGAATGATTACAGTAGCAGTGGAACCTGTGATAGAGATAGAGAGACACAGATGCACAGCAGCAGTAAATCATTAACTATCTAAACTATAGTGGAGATATGGTAGGAAAAATGACAGCAATGTTATGGTGGACGTCAGCAGCAGACCACAGCAGGAGCCACGATCCATGAGAACCTGCTGGATGAGAAAGCACAGAAACTCTGGGGAAGAAGTTTAGTTAGTAACATGCATTGATGGTAATGATGATTGGAGAGAGAGAGACAGAGAGAAAGAGAGTGGGGGGACGGGGAAGGTAGAGAGAGAGAGAATGAGGGAGGGAGGGAGGTATGACTACATCTTCAACCAGTACCATGCCTGACTAGGCATCACCCAGCAAGAGACGGGAGGGTCCCCCAGCAGTCTAGTCCAATGGCAGCATAACTAAGGAAGGCCTGAGCCGGCCCTAACTATAAGCGCTATCAAAAAGGAAAGTCTTAAGTCTACTCTTGAAGGTGGTGACCGTGTCTGCCTCCCGAACCCAGAGTGGTAGTTTGTTCCACAGAAGAGGAGCTTGATAGCTGAAAACTCTGCTCCCAATCTACTTTTGGAGACTATAGGAACCACAAAGAACCCAGCATTCTGAGAGCGCAGTGGTCTAGAGGGGTAGTAGGGTACTATGAGTTCTTTTAGATATGGTAGTGCCTGGGCATAAAGAGCTTTGACTGTAAGGAGAAGAATTTTAAATTCTATTCTAGATTTTACAGGTAGCCAGTGCAAGGAAGCCAAAATGGGAGAGATGTGATCTCTGATCTTGGTTCCTGTCAGAACACGTGCACAAGATGTCTACAGCGCCACCCGCTGTTAAAAACTAACAAAATGGCTCAACAAAAAGATTTGGTCCAAGGTCCAAGTCAGTAAAAAGACTCTAACTCCCCAACATTATTCTTGACTGTTTGCCTACAGGTCCCCTGCAGGTCGTCGGGGGTAGTGTACGGTAGCCAGGACCCGCCATTGCTGCAAGAAATGCTGCAAACAAAAACAAACGCTGCTGCAAATGAAAGAGAAGCTGCAAATAAAACAACAACAACGATGCAAATTTTAAAAAAAGCCACAATGGTAGTGAATTACTGGGGACTATTATTGCCAGTGCAACAATGTTTTTTGTGAGAGAAGAAGAACACAGAGAGAGATAAGAAGATGAGAAATAAGAAAAACAAATAAACAAGTAACTGAAAAGGTTTTGGTTTATTGTTGCTACATGACTGTACTTGTCAATGTGTTATGCCATGTTAGGCCATGTAGCCCCAGGATTGATATGAAGCTGAACTGGCGGATGCTATGTATTGTTAGCTTTGAGCAAGATGAGAATTGAATTCAGTAACTTTACTCGAATATGCAACAAAACATAGTTACATGTACCGGCACACGCTCTCACTCCAGATCAGGCTACTACAGAGCCCTGGTGAGCAAACACAGCAACAACAGGTGGCCTATTGAGAGTCTGGAACGAAAACACACTTCAGTGGAAACAACTGACGGCTACATAAATTACATACATTCTTCCCTCATGCCTAGTGCTTTTCTCTAATATTTGATGCTTAGTAGAACCTAAGATCATTGCTTTGCTTTGGGTCTCTGCATCCTTGTTCTATAATAAACTATGGGGATAACTGAATGACGATGAAACTAAAACTTAAAACGGGAAAGCTAAACTTTCTTGATGTGTGTTGCTCAATGTGCACACTTTTCTGTACTTGCTCTTAGATTTGATGGGAGCAATTGCGGTTTCACAGCATCTTCCCAAACCCTGAACCACATTACCAACATCAGCTGTGTCCCAATTCAGGGGATGCATCCTTCGATGCGCGCATTTGAAGGCCGATTATGTCACAACGCTGCGCAAAGGCTGTCCCAATACGAAGGCTCTTTCAAATGCAAATGCCTTTTTTTCCCTCTTTTTCAAGGATGCACCGCAACTATCCTTTGCGGCCTCCCATATCCCATGATCCTTTGTGCGCCGCTGTTCAGTGCCGGGAAACATAAAACATGTCAGGCCTATAGTTTTTTTTTTTTTTTGACTTTCTGTTTTATTGTTTTGTTTTCCCTCACTTCCTTTTTGTATTCATTCTAGGTGTCTTCACTCCCTGTGATTGTCTATTGTTTTCACCTGTGCCTAGTTAGCTCCTCCCCTCATGTGTATATAAGCCTGTCTCTCCCAGGGTGTCCCTGTTAGATTGACTGCATCCATTTGTGAGTAGGTTCCTCGTGTTTTGACCCCGTCTGTTCCCCAACCTGTTTTTGCTCAGCGTTCTTCCTGTTTTCACCGTGTTTTGGATTTTGACCCTCGCCTGTTTATTGGACTATCCTTCTGCCTCGAAGGACTTGTACCTCTGCCCGAGCTGACTGCCTTTTTGTGTACCAAACCTGGACTGTTAATTAACCGCCTCACAACAACTGTCTGTCTCTGTTCTGCACTGTGGGTCCAGTTGTCTGTCTGATTCTGACAGTACAGTCTAACCATACCATGGACCCCGTAGATTGAGAGCACTGAAAGCACAGGGCCAGTGGCTTTGCATACATGAGGAGCAAATGGCCTCCTTAAGACAAGAAGTAGCCAAGTCAAGCAAGCGTCAGGAGGTGGCATTTACTATGTTAGCTTCCCAGCTAAGCCAGCTGAAGGTCATTCAGCAGCAAGGAGAACCTACAACACCTTTCAGCGATGGTTCAGCTGCATCTCCTGAACCGACTCATTTACGGTTGTCTAGCCCTGAGAAGGTCTCTGGTGAGTCTGGTAACTGTCGGCCATTCATTACCCAGTGTGAGCTACATTGTGAGTTTCATTTCCCTCTGATCGTACTAAGATAGTCTACATGATTTCTTTCATGTCTGGTTGAGCAAAAGCCTGGGCTACAGCTGAATGGAACCGCCATCTGCAATTCTCTGCCACTCTTTCTAAAGACTTTTACGCAAATTTTTCAGACTGTTGCTCCTGGTCGAGAGGCCGCCAAGGCCTTGGTTGCCATGTGTCAAGGCAGTTGAAGTGTTATGGACTATGCCATTGCTTTCAGAACACTAGCAGCAGATAGTGGATGGAATCAGCCAGCTCTGGTGGATGCTTTTTTTTTTTTTTTTTAATGAGCTTTCATATCAGATTAAAGACTCCTCTAGGCCTGCCCTCCAAGCTCGATGCTCTAGTGTCCCTAGCTTTGAAGATTGACAAGACATTGCTGGAGCGTGACCGGACCAGGAGCTTCCCTTCTAGTCAGCAAAAAAGGTTCCTACCCCTCCCAGGGGCCCACGCCCAGACACTCCTGCCCCAGTACTCACGTCTACAACAAACACCAGGAGTGACACAGAAGAACCGATGCAGACTGGACGCACTCGGCTCTCTCCTGAGGAACGCCTACGAAGACGCAACAAGGGTCGATGCATCTACTGCGCCCAAATGGGTCACTTTCTGGAGAATTGTCCCATTTGCCGCAGTGGTCCGTCCCGTTAGACATCTGTGCTGGTATGTACCTCCCCCAGTAAGAACAGATCTTGCCGGCAGTTCTCTCATGTAACACCCTCCTCAGAATCTCTGTCTCTCTCCTATACTACTCTCATTGACCCTGGTGCTGATGCTAGTCTCATTGATATGAACTTGGCCAAGAAGCTTAACCTCTCGTTTGTCCCTCTAGCCACCGCCCAAGATGGCCATTTGCTGTATCTGCTTACCCACTGCACCTCTACTGTGACTCTGACTTTTCCTGACTCTCACAAAGAACAGATAACTTTCCACCTTTTTGAGGCCCCCCCAACACCCACTTTCAACCCCCTTTGGTTAACTCTGCACAACCCTCAGATAAACTGGGCCTCTGGCAAGGTTCTGTCATGGGGAAGCAACTGTAAGACGCAGTGTTTTTCAGGGCCTCCTGTTTCCAGCCTGGAGGGGGTTTTCACCTTGCCCGAGGAGGCAGACGAGGGGGAGTTTCCATGTCTGTCCTCAGTCCCATCCTGCTATCTGGACCTTAAGCGGGTGTTTTACAAGACTATAGCCACTTCACTTCCTCTTCCTAGACCTTATTAATGTTCCATAGACTTACTTCTTGGTACCTCCAGGGGATTTACTAAATTGGATTTATGCAATGCTTATCACCTGGTCCGCATCAGGGAGGGGCATGAGTGGAAGACAGCTTTTAACACTCCCACAGGACATTATGAGTATCTGTTTATGCCTTTTTGACTCACCAATGCCCCTGCTGTGTCTCAGGCACTGGCCAATGATGTTCTTCATGAGTACTTAAGTTTGTTTGTCTATTTAGATGATATTCTGATCTGAGCCCCTCATCACCTCCCTCACCCGCCTGACTGTTTCCAGCAGCTAGGTGAAAAGACAGCTGGAGAAGCTATGCCACAACAAAGCTGCAGGTCCTGGATGGTATCAGCCCCAGAGTGCTGAAGGCCTGGACTGATGCAGGAGAAGGTTCTGGTGCTGTGGAAGACATCCTGCCTTGTTCTTGTACCCAAAAAGTCACATCCAGCTGTGCTCAATGACTGCAGTTTGTCTACCGCCCCCCGCTTGGTGTTGAGGACGTGATCATCTACCAGCTTCAACGACCCCTCACTCACCTTGACAGAGCCCAAACATGAATACTGTAAAGATCATGTTCTTTGATTTCTCAGTGCCTTCAACACGATCCAGCTTACACTGCGGAGGGAGAGGCTCCAGGTGATGTAGTTGGATACCTTCACAATCTCCTGGGTAATAATACCTGATGGACAGACCATAGTTTGTGGGAAAAAAAAGTTCTTGCTTCATGGAGTTTGATTTACACTTCAATTTATTTATGCAGTATTTAGCCTATGGAATGAACAAAAATGAATAGACAGTAAAGAGCCATCTCCTGTTCATGAACACACTCAAGTCACAAAGCTACTGTATTATGGTAGTCAAACTAGCTGTATTTTCCGCACAGTAATTTGTGTGACACTGGGGGACCAAAATGGCTAATGACAGACGAGATCATGATTGTGTTGGATATAAAGCACCATATACTCACCCTAATGGATTATTGACTTAATAACGTATAGCATAACCTAATAAATCTCTCGGCTGCTGTATAACAACTGTGAAAAAAAAGAGAAGTGAGACTGTGAGAGAAGCGCCATCTCCTGGTCATACCCTGTAATTCAATGAATAGGTGGAGTTACAGTAAAAAAAAAATAGACACGTCCAGGAGAAGGAGGGGGTCACTCCAACCGCTGGAACTTGGATGGAAGATGGCTGCCATTCAGCTGGTTTTCAGCTTGAAGGGGAACTTTTGAGTTGCTGCTACTGTAGTTCTGTCTATTTAGTTTCTGTGTTTTCTTTCTTTCCTTGTCTGTCCATTTTTGTGTTTTGGTGTTTGTGTCCTCTACCGGGTTTCTCAGTGTGTCCAAGTCCCTCGTGTTTCATGATTCCTTTATTTGCATCTTTTCTGTTTTTGACCCTGCTCTTAGCTTCTGCCCTTTTGTATTTTTCTTTCCTAGTTGCTTTTGTTTGTTGAAGTTAGTTTTTGTTTACCCACAACTGCCTGCATTTGGGTCTTTTCCTGAAACCTCCCCACTTCCTCCGTAACATACCTAAGATTGAGTCACGGTAGCAGCAGGTTAAGCAGTTGCATTTTTTTGCATGTATTTTTTGCTTTTTAGAGCATGCAATTTTATCTTCAACCTCCAGGCCCTCCACTGTTTTTACCATGTGAGTATTGTATTATTGTTGCCTTGACAAGTTTATATGTTAGATATTTCGTCAATATGCTTTAAAACTGCAGTTTCTCTACACAGAAGAATGTAGAATATGTCAATCAAAATACCAAAATAACAGCTTGGTGAGAATTTCATTGTAAAAAATAAGCAAGTTAATATCTAACCAGCATCATTCTACATGAGTAAACATAAGCATTACATATAGCTTACATCAATCCCTAATATTATAAGCTAGTTAATGTATCTTGTAAATGAATAGTCTTACTGAGCTCATTGAGCTTCACACTCAATAATAACAACTGATGGGCAAATATTATGTATTAATCTTACTAACTGTTAAACAAGCATGTACCATTTACAACCTCTAGCTGTTTTCCTGGAGGATCACAGAAACATTGTTGCACATGCTGAAGAACTTTCACATTATGCAACAGTAAACAATGAAATTTGACTTATTATTACAGTAACATTACACAAATACAAGTGAGCAAGGTATTAAAAAACATGCATAAAATACATATAAACATAAACAGCCCTTATGTGCATTTACCACACATCAGAAAACTACAGCAGATGTTAATGTTTATGCAAATATATAGCATGCAGTCAGAAAGAGATGTTAGTCTTTAATTCCAGACATCACCATTAGTCACATGTTACTGACTCTTCTCTTCTTTTTTGACTCAAAGGAGTTTAGAATTAACAAAATCTCCCTGAAATATTTTCCCAGAAATGATCATTCTGAAAGCTGATCGAAACCAGCTGTAAAAGAAGGCATAGATGAATGGATTGAGCATTGAATTTGACCATCCAAGCCACTTAAATGCTGCCATTAGAGCAACAGGTATTGTGTAATCACTCAAAGGGTTAAATGTCATACAAAGAAAGAAAGGAGTCCAACAGATGAGAAAAATTCCCATTACAATAGCCAAAGTTTTGGTGGCCTTTCTCTCCATCTTCCTTTCAGACCTTTTGCTCTGACAGGTTGTGTTTTGGATACTATGCGCCTGTCTCTGTGCCACCATCAGAATCTTTAAGTATATGGTTAACATAGTGATAGTTGGAATATAAAATACAAAAACAAGTCCCACACTTGCTAAGCTGCTATTTTGAAATAGGACACACCCTCTGTTAGATCCTTGGTTCACTCCAAGAATTGCCACAGTAACTGCAAAAACAACAGAAACAGTCCAGCTCACTAGGATCATGATCATAACAACATGGACATTTATTTTAGCTCTGTACCTCAGAGGCTGACACACAGCGTAATATCTGTCAACAGAAATAAAGCACAAGTTTGAAATAGAAGAAGCGGTCAGAAAGACATCAAAGGTGGTTCGTACCTTACAGAGTAAATCTTCATAATACCAACATGAACTTACAGCCAGTATGGTGCTAAAGGGCATGACTAAAAAGCCAACAAGTAGGTCAGCTACAGCGAGAGACAGAATGAGGTAGTTTGTAGGAGTGTGGAGCTGTTTGAAGTAAATGATGGAGATTATTACAAGAAGGTTTCCAAACATTATAAGAACTGATAAACAGCCAACAGCAATACATAATAAATATGTGGTGGTGGTGAAGGTGCTCATGCCAGATACATTTACTGATTCATTACAGAGATGTTTGTCCTCAAAAACATCATCAGACCTGTTGACAAAGAAGTTAGGTTCCATGCATAAAAGATCATTAATAGTGAAATGATACTTGATACCAAGAATTGATAACAGTATTTTCTTGCCTGTAGAGAGAGGTGTTCATTAATAATTTGAGTGCACTCTATGGTTCATACCATACTGTTTGTGCACCTGCACTGGTGGGAGCAGTCTATTCTCCGGCTCTTATAGCTCTTGGCTCAGTATCATATCGTGGTCAGGGGAGTGGCACTTAATGTAAATCATTAAGATGTGTAACCAGTGTTGTGGGTATCATGCATTAGAATACTCTAATGAGTACTCTTGTTTTGTGTAACGTTTAACTAACTCATTAGTTTTGTGCGTTAAGTAACCTGTAACTTCGTTATTTTCTTGAAAAAGTAATCTGTTGCTTTAAGAATTTCACTCGGATAAGGAAAAAAATTCCGACTGTGGCCTGCTTTTTGTTAGACAGTTCTGTGCCACCTGCAGATGTGTCAGGTGCAGTGCTGTGATGATGCGTCTGTGCCCTGCTGACCTACGTTACCTGTGTGTGTGTATGAGCGTTTTCAAAGGCAAGATGGCAGAGAGGACAGCTTTTGAGTCGTGGAAGTACGCACATTATTTTCAATTCACCAGCGAAAAGGACAAGAACATAACAGCAAAATGCACTGCGTCTGTGAAAAGCTTCTGTCGACCGCAAAAAGCAAGCACCACTCTATCACCCTGGTAGCAAAGCCTGCTGAGGAAGACGATGGTGGTGCACCAGCTCCAAAGCAACAGTGTCTGAGTTTTAGCTCAGCTAAAACTGTCTCTACCAGTGAAATTCACAAGATTGTGGCCGGTTATGTGGTTGAGGAGATGCTTACAATTACAACTGTGGAGTCTCTTATAATAAGTAAAATCCCAACGACATGTAACCCAGACTGAAAAACTTTCCGAGCTATCTGGACAAATCCTACCTAGATATGAAGAAAGGGAAAAAAACATTTAAAGATCTGGAATATGTTTCTACCATGGCAGACTTGTGGACAGCTAATAATAAGAGCTTCATGGGAATGACGGCACATTGGATACATCCCTCCACTCTGAAGCGGGAGAAAGCTGTTATAATTGCATGTAGGATGGTGAGAGGACAGCACACGTATGACGTAATTGTCGGGGAGAACAAATTCATGTGTTATGTGGCCTAGGTGGGAAGGTGACAGTCACGGTCACTGAGAATGGGTCTACTTTTGGTAAGGCATTCCAGGTGTTTCACAAAACAGACTCAGAAACAGGAGGAGGAAGATGGGAGTGAAAGTGTCACTTTTGGGGATCTGAACAATGTACTGTCATTGCCAACACCTCTCATGGTGTTGGCAATGACAGTATGATCAGTCTAACAGTGACACTTGAGCAGTATACAGGAGTGCCATCACTAAATGTTTGGCACTCTGGACCAAAGCAAGGAGATCAGGATTAGCGTAAAAAAAATTCAAGCAGGAGAAAGCTGCTGGTTCCCACAATGACCAGATGGAACTCTTTGTATGAGCCTTTGTGCAGGGTCAAAGCCATCCCCATCACTGACCTGCATAACTTATGCACCCAACTGGGAGGGTACCAGTTTATTAAAGAGTACTGCATAATTCTCAAACTGCTGGCCATAGCCCTGGATATTCTTCAAGGGGAGGAGGACTGCTTTTATGGAGCTATCCTGCCAACACTGGAGGCCCTGATGGCTAAAACACTGGATTTAAAGACAGTCTCTCCTGGATGACAACTGGCCTGCCTGATGTCCTAGTTGGGGTAAAAAAAAAATTGTCTGTTTTTTGTTTTTGCTCATATCGTAACAAGCTTTACTAAAAACATTGATAAGATTTACACTGCAGGTTTTAAACTAATTTCGATATACCTATATCTTGCAGGCCATAAAGACACGCTTTGCATCCACACCGGACAGCAAGGAGGCCCTGCTGGCTGCAGTGACCATTCCTAAATTCAAACTGCGCTGGGTAAAAGGATGAGACTAAAAAGGATGCTGCTGAGGTGCTGCTTGCTGCCGAATGCCGTGCACTGGGGCATCCACTGCCGGAGCAACTGCCACCTGCACCTCTCAGTGGAGGAGACACCGGGTCCATCTTTTTTTCATTTACAGAGGACAGACAGGTCTCAGAGTCGGGGGACACTGAAATTGGTACTCAACAGAAATTCCTGTCATGCAACACTGAAGAGGCATGTCAGCCAAGACAGCCCGACAATGTCCCAAGCTTTCAAAATTTTAAGGTGAATCATATTTAGACCCGATGCCTTACCACCAAAGAGCTTCTTGACTACTTTAGAGACCTCTACTGGTGTCCAGACTCCCGTAGTTTCTTTCCATTCTTGGTAATATTTTTTCATTTTTCTTTGCCGCTGATGATGCTGACAACTTAGTTTTCCCTCAAGTCATGTTTCAACTGTCTGTCACATGGACTCTGTCAGTGAATGTTTTTTATGCCGATGCAAAATCCAAACAATTCTGATGAGAGATTTGTTAGCATGCTGTTGGGCATTGAATGAATGTGTTACAAATCTGATGGATCAATCATTCTCAGATCCTTTTATTTTATGTGACCTGAGGACTTCAGATTTTGACATGTTGGCCTTATATCATTGTTGCCTTGACACAAGTTTATATGTTAGACATTTGTTCAGTATGCTTTCTAACGCACACAGAAGATGTCGGAAGATGTAAAGTACCAAAATAAAAGCTGCAATATTTATAGAGTCTGATACATGACACTGACCGTTTTCTTTTTTTTTTTTAAAACACCCTGACCTCCACACTTGCTTGTTCAGAGGAAGCAGTATCACAAGGAACATAGAATCATGCATCTATTGCAACATTAAAGGTTAATATTGGAGGGAATACTAGACCATATATAATAAAATCACAACAGAACACAACAAAAATGATTTCACAGCAAGTTTGTGCGACCACAGAACAACTTTTATAGGTGCCAATCTGAATTAGCTTCAAAAGTGAGCTTAATCAAACATTAAATTATACATCAATTTAAAAATATAATTATTCTTGTCGTGTGTGGGGTAGATGTGTGTAATCAGTAGTCAAGATTCGACTTAATATTATTTCATATATTACATTTCAAATGTCAGCCATAAAAACTCTACAAAACCATCTAAACTGTCCACAGACCAATAAAACAAATCACACTAGCAGTTTGGAGCAGACACATACTAGTTTCTCTACCTTTGTGTATTCATTGTAAAGATAAGCATGTTGATATCCAACCACCATCATTCTAAATGAGTAAACATAGTCTTATTGAGCTCACCAAGTTTCACACTCAATAACTAGTAATGGGCAAATATGGATTAATCTTACTAACTGATAAACAAGCATGTACCATGTAAAGCCTATAGCTGTGGAGGAGGATCACAGAAATATAATGCAGAGTAAACAAACAAATCTAACACAAAAATTACAGAAATACAAATCTACAAGTAAAATACAAGCTATAAAAGGGTGAGTAAACATTATTTTGTATTTTGAACATAAACAGCTTTTATTTGTATTTACCACACATCAGAAAACTACAGCAGATGTTAATGTTTATGCAAATAAATAGCATGCAGTCAGAAAGAGATGCTAATCTTTAGTTCCAGACATCACCATTAGTCACATGTTAGTGATTCCTCTCTTCTTTTTTGACTCAAAGGAGTTTAGAATTAACAAAATCTCCCTGAAATATTTTCCCAGAAATGATCATTCTAAAAGCTGATCGAAACCAGCTGTAAAAGAAGGCATAGATGAATGGATTGAGCATTGAATTTGACCATCCAAGCCACTTAAATGCTGCCATTAGAGCAACAGGTATTGTGTAATCACTCAAAGGGTTAAATGTCATACAAAGAAAGAAAGGAGTCCAACAGATGAGAAAAACTCCCATTACAATAGCCAAAGTTTTGGTGGCCTTTCTCTCCATCTTCCTTTCAGACTTTTTGCTCTGACAGGTTGTGTTTTGGATGCTGCGTGCCTGTCTCTGTGCCACCATCAAAATCTTTAAGTATATGGTTAACATAGTGATAGTTGGAATATAAAAGACAAAAACAAGTCCCACACTTGCTAAGCTAGTATTTTGAAATAGGACACACCCTCTGTTAGATCCTTGGTCCACTCCAAGAATTGCTACAGTAACTGCAAAAACAACAGAAACAGTCCAGCTCACTAGGATCATGATCATAACAACACGGACATTTATTTTAGCTCTGTACCTCAGAGGCTGACACACAGCGTAAAATCTGTCAACAGAAATAAAGCACAAGTTCCAAATAGAGGATGTGCACAGAAAGATATCAAAGATGTTTCGTACCTTACAGAGTAAATCTTGAGAATACCAACATGAACTTACAGCCAGTATGGTGCTAAAGGGCATGACTAAAAAGCCAACAAGCAGGTCAGCTACAGCGAGAGACAGAATGAGGTAATTTGTAGGAGTGTGGAGCTGTTTGAAGTAAATGATGGAGATTATTACAAGAAGGTTTCCAAACATTATAAGAACTGATAAACAGCCAACAGCAATACATAATAAATATGTGGTGGTGGTGAAGGTGCTCATGCCAGATACATTTATTGATTTATTACAGAGATGTTTGTCCTCAAAAACGTCATCAGACCTGTTGACAAAGAAGTTAGGTTCCATGCATATTAATATTATTATATTATTATATTATCATTAATAGTGAAATGATACCTGATACCAAGAATTGATAACAGTATTTTCTTGCCTGTAGAGAGAGGTGTTCATTAATAATTTGAGTGCACTCTATGGTTCATACCATACTGTTTGTGCACCTGCACTGGTGGGAGCAGTCTATTCTCCGGCTCTTATAGCTCTTGGCTCAGTATCATATCGTGGTCAGGGGAGTGGCACTTAATGTAAATCATTAAGATCTGTAACCAGTGTTGTGGGTATCACGCATTAGAATACTCTAATGAGTACTCTTGTTTTGTGTAACATTTAACTAACTCATTAGTTTTGTGCGTTAAGTAATCTGTAACTTCGTTATTTTCTTGAAAAAGTAATCTGTTGCTTTAAGAATTTCACTCGGATAAGGAAAGAAAAATTCCGACTGTGGCCTGCTTTTTGTTAGACAGTTATGTGCCACCTGCAGATGTGTCAGGTGCAGTGCTGTGATGATGCGTCTGTGCCCTGCTGACCTACATTACCTGCGTGTGTGTGTGAGCGTTTTCAAAGGCAAGATGGCAGAGAGGACAACTTTTCAGTCGTGGAAGTACACACATTATTTTCAATTCACCAGCGAAAAGGACAAGAACATAACAGCAAAATGCATTGCATTGGTTAAAAGCTTCTGTCGACCGCAAAAAGCAAGCACCACTCTATCACCCTGGTAGCAAAGCCTGCTGAGGAAGACGATGGTGGTGCACCAGCTCCAAAGCAACAGTGTCTGGGTTTTAGCTCAGCTAAAACTGTCTCTACCAGTGAAATTCCCAAGATTGTGGCCGGTTATGTGGTTGAGGAGATGCTTACAATTACAACTGTGGAGTCTCTTATAATAAGTAAAATCCCAACGACATGTAACCCAGACTGAAAAACTTTCCGAGCTATCTGGACAAATCCTACCTAGATATGAAGAAAGGAAAAAAAAACATTTAAAGATCTGGAATATGTTTCTACCATGGCAGACTTGTGGACAGCTTATAATAAGAGCTTCATGGGAATGACGGCACATTGGATACATCCCTCCACTCTGAAGCAGGAGAAAGCTGTTGTAATTGCATGTAGGCGGGTGAGAGGACAGCACACGTATGACATAATTGTCGGGGAGAACAAATTCATGTGTCATATGGCCTAGGTGGGAAAGTGACAGCCACGGTCACTGAGAATGGGTCTAATTTTGGTAAGGCATTCCAGGTGTTTCACAAAACTGACTCAGAAACAGAGGAGGAGGAAGATGGGAGTGAAAGTGTCACTTTCAGTGATCTAAACAATGTACTGTCATTGCCAACACCTCTCATGGTGTTGGCAATGGACCAAAGCGAGCAGATCAGCAGTAGCGTCAGAAAAAATTCAAGCAGGAGAAAGCTGCTGGTTCCCACGATGACCAGATGGAACTCTTTGTACGAGCCTTTGTGCAGGGTCAAAGCCATCCCCATCACTGACCTGCATAACTTATGCACCCAACTGGGAGGGTACCAGTTTATTAAAGAGTACTGCATGATTCTCAAACTGCTGGCCATAGCCCTGGATATTCTTCAAGGGGAGGAGAACTGCTTTTATGGAGCTATCCTGCCAACACTGGAGGCCCTGATGGCTAAAACACTGGATTTAAGAGACAGTCTCTCCTGGATGACAACTGGCCTGCCTGATGTCCTAGTTGGGGTAAAAAAAAAAAAAAAAAATTGTCTGTTTTTTGTTTTTGCTCATATCGAAACAAGCTTTACTAAAAACATTGATAAGATTTACACTGCAGGTTTTAAACTAATTTCAATATGCCTATATCTTGCAGGCCATAAAGACACGTTTGCATCCACATTGGACAGCAAGGAGGCCCTGCTGGCTGCAGTGACCATTCCAAAATTCAAACTGCGCTGGGTAAAAGGATGAGACTAAAAAGGATGCTGCTGAGGTGCTGCTTGCTGCCGAATGCCATGCACTGGGGCATCCACTGCCGGAGCAACTGCCACCTGCACCTCTCAGTGGAGGAGACACCGGGTCCATCTTTTTTTCATTTACAGAGGACAGACAGGTCTCAGAGTCGGTGGACACTGAAATTGCTACTCAACAGAAATTCCTGTCATGCAACACTGAAGAGGCATGTCAGCCAAGACAGCCCAACAATTTCCAAAGCTTTCAAAATTTTAAGGTGAATCATATTTAGACCCGATGCCTTACCACCAAAGAGCTTCTTGACTACATTAGAGACCTCTACTGGTGTCCAGACTCCCGTAGTTTCTTTCCATTCTTGGTAATATTTTTTCAGTTTTCTTTGCCGCCGATGATACTGACAACTTGGTTTTCCCTCAAGTCAGGTTTCAACTGTCTGCCACATGGACTCTGTCAGTGAATGTTTTTTACTTTGATGCAAAATCCAAACAGTTCTGATGAGAGATTTGTTAGCATGCTGTTGGGCATTGAATGAATGTGTTACAAATCTGATGGATTAATCATTCTAAGATCCTTTTATTTTATGTGACCTGAGGACTTCAGATTTTGACATGTTGGCCTTATATCATTGTTGCCTTCACACAAGTTTATGTGTTAGACATTTATTCAGTATGCTTTCTAACGCACACAGAAGATGTTGGAAGATGTAAAGTACCAAAATAAAAGCTGCAATATTTATAGAGTCTGATACATGCCACTGACCGTTTTCTTTTTTTTTTTTTGAAACACCCTGACCTCCACACTTGCTTGTTCAGAGGACGCAGTATCACAAGGAACATAGAATCATGCATCTATTGTAACACTAAAGGTTAATATTGGGGAAATACTAGACCATTTATCATGAAGTCACAACAGAACACAACAAAAATAATCAAACATTAATCAAACATTACATTATACATCCATTTAAAAATATAAAATAAAAATGAATAAAATTCTAATAAAAAATAAAATTCTTGTGTGTGGAGTAGAAGTGATTCAATTGAATATTATTTCATTTATTATATTTCAAATGTCAGCCATAAAACAAATCACACTAGCAGTTTAGGACAGGCACATAGTAGTGCCTCTCCCTTTGTGTATTTATTGTAAAAAATAAACAAGTTAATGTCTAACCAGCATCATTCGAAATGAGTAAACATAGTCTTATTGAGCTCATCAAGTTTCACACTCAATAATAACTAGTAATAATAATGGGCAAATATGTATTAATCTTACTAACTGATAAACAAGCATGTACCGTGTACAACCTATAGCTGTGGAGGAGGATTACAGAAATATAATGCATAGAAATAATGAAAATTGACTTTCAAATCTAACACAAAAATTACAGAAATACAAATATACAAGTAAAATACAAGCTATAAAAGGGTGAGTAAACACAATTTTGTATTTTGAACATAAACAGCTCCTTATGTGCCACACATCAGAAAACTACAGCAGATGTTAATGTTTATGCAAATATATAGCATGAAAGAGATGTTAGTATTCTTGGCGTCACCATTAATGACATATTAGTGACTCAAGTAATGACTCAAAGTAGTTTTGAATTAACAAAATTTCCCTGAAATATTTTCCCAGAAATGATCATTCTAAAAGCTGATCGAAACCAGCTGTAAAAGAAGGCATAGATGAATGGATTGAGCATTGAATTTGACCATCCAAGCCACTTAAATGCTGCCATTAGAGCAACAGGTATTGTGTAATCACTCAAAGGGTTAAAAGTCAAACAAAGAAAGAAAGGAGTCCAACAGGTGAGAAAAACTCCCATTACAATAGCCAAAGTTTTGGTGGCCTTTCTCTCCATCTTCCTTTCAGACTTTTTGCTCTGACAGGTTGTGTTTTGGATGCTCTGCGCCTGTCTCTGGGCCACTGTCAGAATCTTTAAGTATATGATTAACATAGTGATAGTTGGAATATAAACCTCAAAAACAAGTCCCACACTTGCTAAGCTGCTATTTTGAAATAGGACACACCCTCTGTTAGATCCTTTGTCCACTCCCAGAATTGCCACAGTAACTGCAAAAAAAGCAGAAACAGTCCAGCTCACCAGGATCATGATCACAACAACACGGACATTTATTTTAGCTCTGTACCTCAGAGGCTGACACACAGCGTAATATCTGTCAACAGAAATAAAGCACAAGTTTGAAATAGAAGAAGCAGTCAGAAAGACATCAAAGGTGCTCCGTACCTTACAGAGTAAATCTTGATAATACCAACATGAACTTACAGCCAGTATTGTACTAAAGGGCATGAGTAAAAGTCCAACAAGCAGGTCAGCTACAGCGAGAGACAGAATGAGGTAGTTTGTAGGAGTGTGGAGCTGTTTGAAGTAAATGATGGAGATTATTACAAGAAGGTTTCCAAACATCATAAGAACTGATAAACAGCCAACAGCAATACATAATAAATATGTGGTGGTGGTGAAGGTGCTCATGTCAGATACATTTACTGATTCATTACAGAGATATTTGTCCTCAAAAACATCATCAGACCTGTTGACAAAAACTGTAGGTTCCATTAAAAAAAAAAAACATTAACTGCGCTGACATTTGCAATAACATACCTTGTATCAAAAAAACAGTTGTATACAAAGTTAGACAAGCATTTTCTGTTAACTTTAGTGCTGTGTGCTTCACATTAAGTCTCTTAGTTCTTGATGTCTGTGCTGCTGAGCACAGATAGTGTTGATTTTGTTCTGTTCTCATTTGCATGTTATGTTCAAGGGAGGGGCATTTTACATAGATCAATATGATGAGCATTGTTTTAGCAGAATATGTCAATGATTACTTTACTATTTTTTGCAACTGACAAAAACAAAGCAGACATTTTTTGATGTTTAGTATAATTTGTCACTGTACATTTTGCATGCTTTAGTTTTCACAGAGGAGTGTGACTGCTTACAAAGGTGAGAAACAGCCCATTTAAGTTAAATGTGACCACTAAAAACAGAACTGTATGTTGAATGGAAAAGTTCTTGGTCCACTAACTTCAGCTATACCTTAAAGGACTGTACTGTCGCTGGAATGGCAACCTAATATGCAAGTCAAGGTTAGTAAAGTTTGTCCGAACCGCCGGCAGCTGTTTTTTTAAAGTGACAATCCCCTCCACCCTGTCTATGAGTACAGTTGAATAGTGTATTTTGCTTAGGAAGGTTTCTAACTGAGTGAACTGATCCAGAAGTATGACTGATCGCCCACATGGAAAGAACCTGTGCATATATGAAACCTGCACCGAAGCTGCACCGATCTGCCGGGCAATTTCCCGTTCCATCCTTCCCTCACTCGTGAACAAGACCCCGAGATACTTGAACTCCTCCACTTGAGGCAGGATCTCAACCCCGACCTGGAGACTGCACTCCACCCTTTTCCGGCTGAGAACCATGGCCTCAGATTTAGAGGTGCTGATTCTCATCCCAGCCGCTTCACATTCGGCTGCGAACCGCTCCAGAGAGAGCTGAAGGTCATGCTCCGATGAAGCCAACAGGACCAGGTCATCCGCAAAAAGCAGCGACCCAATCCTGAGGCCACCGAACCGTAGCCCCTCAACGCCCTGACTTCGCCTAGAAATTCTGTCCATAAAGGTTATGAACAGAATCGGTGACAAAGGGCAGCCCTGGCGGAGTCCAACTCTCACAGGAAACAAGTCCGACTTACTGCCGGCGATGCGGACCAAGCTCTGGCACAGAGCGTACAGGGACCGGACAGCCTGTATTAACGGGTCCGGGACCCCATACTCTCGGAGCACCCCCCACAGGGTTTCCCGGGGGACACGGTCGAATGCCTTCTCCAAGTCCACAAAGCACATGTAGGCTGGTTGGGCAAACTCCCATGCACCCTCCAGGACCGTGCTAAGGGTATAGAGCTGGTCCACAGTGCCACGACCAGGACGAAAACCACACTGCTCCTCCTGAATCTGAGGTTCGACAATCTTGCGGACCCTCCTCTTCAGGACCCCCCGAAAAGACCTTCCCAGGGAGGCTGAGAAGTGTGCTCCCCCTATAGTTGGAGCACACCCTCCAGTCCCCCTTTTTGAAGAGGGGAACCACCACCCCAGTCTGCCAGTCCAGAGGCACTGCCCCCGATGTCCACACGATGTTGCAGAGACATGTCAACCAAGACAGCCCCACAACATCCAGAGCCTTAAGGAACTCCGGGCGGATTTCATCCACCCCAGGGGCCCTGCCACCGAGGAGCTTTTTGACTACCTCGGCGACTTCAGCCCCAGAGATTGGCGAGCCCACCACAGGGTCCCCAGACTCTCCTTCCTCAGTGGAAGACGTGCTGGTGGGATTGAGGAGGTCTTCGAAGTATTCCCTCCACCGACCCAGGACATCCCCAGTCGAGGTCAGCAGCACCCCACCCCCACTGAACACAGTGTTGACAGTGCACTGCTTCCCCCGCCTGAGCCTCCGGATGGTGGTCCAGAACCTCCTCGAAGCCGTTCGAAAGTCCTTCTCCATGGCCTCACCAAACTCCTCCCACGCCCGGGTTTTTGCCTCCGCAACCGCAGAAGCTGCGTTACGCTTGGCATGTCAATACCCGTCAGCTGCCTCAGGGGTCCCACAGGCCAAAAAGGTTCTGTAGGCCTCCTTCTTCAGCTTGACGGCATCCCTCACCACCGGTGTCCACCAGCGGGTTCGGGGGTTGCCGCCGCGACAGGCACCGACCACCTTGCGGGCACAGCTCCGGTCAGCCGCCTCGACAGTGGATGCACGGAACAAGGTCCACTCGGACTCAATGTCCCCCACTTCCCCCGGGACATGAGCGAAGCTCTCCCGGAGGTGAGAGTTGAAGCTCTTTCTGACAGGGGATTCAGCCAGACGTTCCCAGCAAACACGCACAGAATGTTTGGGCCTGCCAGGTCTGACTGCCGTCCTCCCCCACCATCAGAGCCAACTGACCACCAGGTGGCGATCAGTTGACAGCTCCGCCCCTTTCTTCACCCGAGTGTTCAAAACACATGGCCGCAAATCCGACGACACAACCACAAAGTCAATCATCGAACTGCGGCCGAGGGCGTCCTGGTGCCACGTGCACATATGGACACCCTTGTGTTTGAACATGGTGTTCATTATGGACAATCCATGGCGGGCACAGAAGTCCAACAACAGAACACCATTTGGGTTCAGGTCAGGGGGGCCGTTCCTCCCAATCACGCCAGTCCAGGTCTCACTGTCGCTGCCCACGTGAGCATTGAAGTCCCCCAGGAGGACAAGGGAGTCCCCAGAGGGAGCGCCCTCCAGCACCCCCTTCAAGGTCCCCAAAAAGGGTGGGTACTCTGAACTGCTGTTCAGTACATAGGCACAGACAACAGTCAGGACCTGTCCCCCCACCCGAAGGTGAAGGGAAGCTACCCTCTCATCCACCGGGGTGAACCCCAATGTACAGGCGCCTAGCGGGGGAAAACAAGCATTCCCACCCCCGCTCTGCGCCTCTCACCGGGGGCAACTCCAGAGTGGTAGAGCATCCAACCCCTCTCGAGGAAACTGGTTCCGAAGCCTAAACTGTGCATCGAGGTGAGCCCGACTATATCTAGCCGGTACCTCTCAACCTCACGCACCAGCTCAGGTTCCTTCCCCGCCAGAGAGGTGACGTTCCACGTCCCCAGAGCCAGCTTCTGCAGCCGGGGGTCAGACCGTCAGGGTCCCCGCCTCCGACTGCCGCCCAACTCCCTATGCACCCGCCCCCTGTGATCCCTCCCACAGGTGGTGGGCCCATGGGAAGAGGGGCCCATGTCACCCTTTCGGGCTGTGCCCGGCCGGGCCCCATGGGTAAAGGCCCGACCACCAGGCGCTCGCCGACGAGCCCCTCCCCCAGGCCTGGCTCCGGGGGGGGGGGGCCCCGGTAACCCACGTCCAGGCAAGGGAGACCTGGCTCCTTCGATTTTTCTATTCATCAGGTGGGTGTCTCCCAAATTCCAAATATCAATATTGTCATTTAGAGCATTTATTTGCAGAAAATGACAAATGGTCAAAATAACAAAAAAAGATGACCTCAAATAATGTGAAGAACACAAGATCATATTCATTTTAAAACCACACAATACTAATGTTTTAACTTAGGAAGAGTTCAGCAATCAATATTTGGTGGAATAACCCTGATTTTTAATCACAACTTTGCTGCTCTCCACAAATGGTCTCTTATTTTTTCCAGAACTGTATATGTGCATATACGTACCTAAATGTACATATATGTACAAATAATATATGAAAACGGCCAATTTTATGTATGTAGCATATATTTGAAACCTCAAAACCTATATTAAAATTTATGTTTATATAGGTTTTTTCTGTGTAGGCAGTCATGAAAAACATCGCTTGAACAAAACCAATGTGTTTTCATCTTAAATTGCTAATTTGATTATATGTTTTTGTTACACTTATTGAATGACTCGGAGGCCGATTCTTCGTGTAGCACATTAATTATTTTATTCCTGTAGGAACAATGACAACTGATCAGTTCTCTAACGTCTCTGTTTTCCACACCACATATTAGCAACGGCTAGCTTCAAGCGCTTCAGTTCTTTTTTTTTACGACAGTTTCATCACACATTTCATACATAACATCATTCACATCTTTAGCAGAATCCGGCGGGGAAGCGGAAATGAATGGGCCGCCATTACTCGGTGCGCGCTTCACAATCTAAACTCACAAACCTAAACTCTAGTTAGGTCAAATTCTTGTCACCGGCTAAGACTTTAACACTCTCATACGTCTTGTCACTCACATACGTGGCTCTGTTTGTAATTTCCCATGTCTTACCTGTAGGAACAATGACAACTGATCAGTTCTCTAACATCTCTGTATAACTAGAACAGTCTTGCTCTTCAAGTGACAGACGTCAGTCACTGATGCGTTACGTACAGAGCGCCCCCTGCTGACTAGGTGCTCCAACCATTTAAAACAGAAATCACCTAACATATAGTCCTCAGATAGAACAGATAGAAGTCCTCAGCGGTTTTGAGGGAGTTTAAATTTGAAATGGGCAAGATGTTTTAATCATGTTCATGTATATTAAACAATGCTAATGTTGCTAAAACACTCTCTGCCACATTTTGAACTTTCAACAGTATATTCATCCCATAGCTGTTTAAAGGCACAGTGCTGAATGTATAATAACAGTCTGTTTTGCCTCAACTGTCTTTTCACAAACATGCTTTCATCCATGTTAATAGGAGTTAAAGAATCCCCCAACAGGAACAAGCACAGGCAGTGGCGAGGCAACAGCAGTTACTTGGCCGTGGTTTGAGGCACTTGATGAGATCCCATCAGTTCAGCCTCCCACCCTTGTTGCTTCATGCTCTGCATCAAATCCTGGCCTGCCTGCTGCTTAAGCCTCGCCCTGTACTGAAGCCACATCTGGAAGTGAAGTGCCATCACAGCTATGCGGACTCTAGTAGTGAGGAGGACTCGATGGCATTCACTGGCTCCCAGCCACCTCTAAAAAGACCTAGAAGGGGCATGAGTGTACTCAGCTTCCTTAAAAAGCATGCTGAATTTATTTCTCATTTTTGTTGGTTTTGATTTAAAATGTCTTCATGGAAACATGTACACAAGAGTCTCCATGAAGTTTATTGAAATACATTATTTTCTTGAAGTAATTTGAATAATTCAGACTCTGATATTTTACATATGGCGTATTTATTGAATTTCAACATGGAAAAAGAGCTGTCAACATTGGCATCAACACATACTATAGATGCAGAAACCCATTAACAAATAAGGAAATAGAATAAAATAATTCCAGGACACTTTATTTCAAATTTCAAGCGGAACCAAAGCAAAAAAATATTAGATTACAATTATTGAAAATGTAAATTGCAATTACATCCTGTAAAAATAGTAAGTTTCTTAGGGAGTGGAAAAACTCCCATACCTAATATCAAGTGTATAAGACATAGCGATAAGAGATGATATCATGTGATGTGAAAACTAATGTCCTTCTACTTTTTATATGTGAGATGATTTCTCCTGGTTTCCATTTATAGTTTGTAGTCTGACTTTATAGTAATTACTATACTCCTGTCATTAAATGTTTACATTTTAATAGTGAGAAACTGTTCAACAGTCATAACAGTTTTGAATTTGTGAAATTGCCATAAAATATTTGTCCAGATATTATTATTCTGAAGGCTGATCGAAACCAGCTGTAAAAGAATGCATAAACAAATGGATTAAACATTGAATTTGACCATCCGAGCCAAACAAGAGTTTCAGTCAGTGGCGATGGGACTGAATAATTGGTCACAGGATTAAAGGTTATACAAAGAAAAAAAGGAGTCCAACAGAAAAGAAAAACTCCCATAACTATAGCCAGAGTTTTTGTGGCCTTTCTCTCCATCTTAATGACAGCTACTTTGGACTTTGTGTTCTGGATGCTGCGCGCCTGTCTCTGTGCAACAAGGAAAATCTTCAGGTAGATACAGAGCATTGTGATCACTGGGAAGTAAAATGAGACAACAGGTCCAACAATATTTGAATTTGGAATTTGAAATATTAAACACCTTCCTTCACACACAGTATGTTTAAGTCCTATAAATATGATGCCGAATCCTAATAGAGCAGAAACAGTCCAGCTCACCAGGATCATGATCACAACAACATGGACATTTATCTTGCTTTTATATTTCAGGGGCTGACACACTGCATAATATCTGTCAATAGAAATACAACACAAGTTGAGAATTGATGTTGTCATTAGTGTAATATCAAAGCTGCGTCGCATTTTACAAACTAAATCCCCCAAAAAGAAACATGACAGTAGAATCAGCCCCATATTGAATTGTAAAACTAAAGCCCCAACAAGCAGATCAGCCATAGCCAGAGACAGAATAAGGTAGTTTGTAGGAGTATGGAGCTGTTTGAAGTAAATGATGGAGGTAATTACAAGAATGTTTCCTCCAACTGTGAGAATAGATACTGTACTGCCAATAAACATGTATAAAAATGAACGTATTTTCAAAGGGGTTATTGCCATAATGCAAGAGGTGTTGCCTGATTCATAACAGAAAGAGTTGACCTTCACATTACCAGTCTTGTTGATGAGTTCAGGCTCCATGCTTTCTCATAGCAGTCATTTTGTTACAAATCAGTTTTCAATGGATTTGTTTTAATTCAGCTACATCTAAAGTGCACTGACAATTATATTATAAGTATAAGGTACATTAAGTATTGTTAAAAGAAAGGTTTTCTGGGAAAAGAAATAATATTGATTGAAATTTTCAGTTTATCATACCATAAGCCTGAAGAAATACCATATACAGTATTGTTTATGTCACTGACTCTGACAATGCTGTTTGTCTGTCTGTCTGACCTTCTCATATACCTAAATATCTCCACCCTGTTGTCCCATTGATGTTTGTGAAACCCTTTTACTCAACAGGGATTGTCCAATCGTAGCTTAGCAACCGCAAATAGGCATGGCAAGGAAGAAGACATGAAGCAGTTCACATCAGGATTTTAACTGAGATCACTATACAGTTTGGATGGTTTATTTAGAATTTCCAAATCCAAAAGTACAGAGCAAAAAATTAAGAAATGGATTCAGCAGTAAAGCATGCCCAACTAGTTAGTAGATGGAGCAATTTATTAGTTAAATCCATTTTGTTAAGTTACAGGTTACGTTATTCAAGTTCAAGTTTCAGGTTATAGGTTTATTTATCATGCAAATTAACACAAGATGAACAACACAATAAAAATATGTTGGACAAGAGGAATTGGAACAGCTCAGAGTGTGTAACAGATAGAAATAAGATAAGCAGTAAAATACTATACTATTTTATAAAAAAGGAAAAATATAAATATGTGCATAATACAAGATATAATAAATAGAATATGGAAAATATGTTTGAGTCTTCTAAACACTGTACAAGGTTATGACGACTATAGTCAAATATTACTGTATCAATAGATATGAACATACTATATAAATATGATGTATTATATTTACAGAGTGAAGTGAAAGTGTTTCACAAATCATTGCACAAGATTCAGGTGAGACCCTCAGCAATGTGCACACAGAGGAACTTGAAGCTGCTCACTTACTTGAGCCCCCAATGTGGATTGGGAGGTGTCCGTCACATTGCTGTCTCCACGATTATGTCTTTAGTTTCGTTGATGTTCAGAGAGAAGTTGTCCTGACTCCAGCTGGTTGGTGTCCTCACCTCAGCTCTGTAGACTGTCTCATCCTTGTCTGTGAGGCCCAGGATGGTAGAGTTGTCAGCAAACTTGAAGATGATTTTCGAACTGAGTACAGGAGGGGGCTGACGACACAGCCTTGTGGTGTGCCGGTGGTGAGGATCAACAAGGACTAGCTGTGGCTGCCAATTCACACAAAGTCGAAAATCCAGCTGCAGATGGAACTAAAACATAGACTACCTTTTGAAATTCAAACAATACAGCATACATCTCACATTGGGTTGTTTTAACTATAGTAGGGTGGTTTGCTTTAAGGCTTTAGCCTTAAAATTATTTGACGATATATGACTATATGTTCCTATCAGCTGCATATTTGAGACTCATGTGACTCATTTGAGAATCATGTCAAGCAGAGACAATCAGCTCATGGCGCTATCCTTAGCGTAATTTGCTAGATGAAAAAAACATTCTAGTTGTTGTTTAAATATCATGTTTAACCCTCCTGTTGTCCTCGGGTCAAAATGACCCGCCACTGTGTTAAAAACCAAAAAAAAAATCAACTAAATGATATTTTTTTAACTTTAAATTTTATGACTTTTCCTAGATTGGCCCCAACAGTAGAAAAAATGAAATGTTGTTTTTATTCACATTTCCATGTAAGCTGTACAAAAAAAAGTACAAAGGTGGTCTTCGGGTCAAAATGACCCGTGAGGCAAATAGAGTTGAAATCAAGGTCACAGAGTTATTATACACCACAGAGTGTTACAATGTTTTAGCTGTGTCTCACATCAATCAGTAGCAGAAGTAAACAAGACAAATCAGGTGGTCTTCTCGTGGATTGCTGTGCCTTTGATCAGTCTCAGATCAATTAGTAGTAAACGTGAACAAGACAGTAGCAGACATAAACAAGACAAGATAGGTGACGTTCTCGCAGACGGCAGAGCTCTTTTTTGTGGATTTCAAGGGGTTATAAAGGTGCTGCAGATGACAGGACCCCGAATTCTCTCTCTGCTGACGCCATGAGTGTGCGTGATGACATTGAAGAGGCTCTAGAACTGATTTTTTCTGATGTCAGTGCAGGAGCTCCTGATAAACCTGAGGATCCAGCTACCACAGCCACTTCCCCAGCTAGGGCAAGTAAGAGGAAGAGATGTCAGTTCTGCCCTCAAAAGAAGGACTGTAAAACACATACTGTGTGCTGCAGGTGTAAGAAATATATCTGCAAAGGCTGTGCACTTGCATACTGTGCTACATGTGCTAATTAGTTGAATGGGTTATGTTATTTTTCATATTTTGGTATTGTATTGTATTGTTTTGTATTGTCTTAAATTGTTCACTGGGGGAAAAAAAAAGAAAGAAACTTTAGTAATTGGAATGAATCAAAATGCATCCAAAACTCCTTTTCGCACATTTTTTTTCCTTTTCTTAAGCTATAGAAATACAAGTGAAGAGGGAGAACTATATTACAAATATTGTGGTGAAGGACAAGTTGTTTCTTCAAGCAATATGAAATTTGGTGTTTAAAATTCACTTAAGCTGCTTATATTGGGGGTTTAGTGAAGACGGGTCATTTTGACCCGGAGGACACAGGGTGTATACAGAAAATGAGGACAACAGGAGGGTTAAACAATCATCAATATTCAATCATCATGTTGGTGTTTAGTTATCTTTTTTTCTGTCTGAGGAGTGTCAACTACTAAGTGTTATTTGCAACCATCATCTCTTTCTGTTTCTGTTGTGATTCTTTGACCTATAGTGAGCTACAGGCAAAAAACTCTTAAGACTCAAATCATCTGAGTCTGCCACTTGTTTTAAACTCTCGACTTAACTTTTGTGGTTCTCATCCATAGACTCTCTTTGTGATGTTTGACATGATCATGCATAGGTGGTGAAAGATGTTAGTGGTCTGTCATGGGGACTGGTCTGCGTCATAATTTAAAAAGCAACTTGCCGGTTTTCCGGTACTATACCAGCTATAGTGGTTCTAGCGCTAGTACTCTGTGAGCGCTAGTACTAGCGCTAGTACTCTGTAAACAATAGATTACCTTCACAGTACAGCCTTTTCAGTCTAATTACTCTCCCTTTTTTCAACACAGTAATATGCTGAACCTGGGGACAAGCAGTACAGGAAGAAACCGAATTCAGACACACAGCAGGCAGCAGCAAAATGAGGCCTGCAAACGGCTGCATCGTGTGTGTCATTTGTAGCATGTCACATTGATTAATAAAACCCCCTGAGTAATAGACTTTAGTCTGTTTCTATTTGTACTCTATAACTCTTTATTGAAAGGAGTGATAGACAGAGAAAGATGACAGAGAATGTAACCCCTACTAATCCAGAGCTATAGGGTGCAATCAGTTTTCAGAAGACCTTTTTTCAGAAAAGAAGGGTGTATTTTATGGCAGGAGAAATGAGACAACAGGTCCAACAATATTGGAAAGAGAGTGCAGTGCACCCTATAACTCTTTGTTGCAAGGAGTGATATTGACCACAGTCACTGTACATGCACCTGGTTTCCACTACTGTTCATGCTGAAACGACGGAGAATATAAAACCTACCAATCCAGAGTACAGGGTGCAGTCATTTTTCAGTACAGCTTCTCCTGCCAAAAAGTGACTGCACCTTATAACTCTTTATTCCAAGAAGTGATATTGGTCAAATTCAATATACATGCACCTGGTTTCCTTTACTGATCATGCAAAGACAGAGAATGTAACCCCTACTAATCCAGAGTTATAGGGTTCAATCACTTTTCAGTAGGGCTTCTCCTGCTGAAAAGTGACTGCACCCTGTAACTCTGGATTGCAAGTATACTGACCAAGCTCGCTGTACATGCATCTGGTTTCCTATACTATTCATGGTCTACCGATCATGCTGTAAAGACAGAATGTAGCCCTTACTAATCTAGAGTTATAGGGTGCCATCATTTTTCAGTAGGGCTTCACTTCCGAAAGGTGACTGCACCCCATAACTCTGGATTTCAAGGATACTGACCAAATTTGCTGTACATGCATCTGGTTTTCTTTACTATTCATGGTGAAAAGACAGAGAATGTAACCCCTACTAATCCAGAGTTATAGGGTGCAGTCACTTTTCAGTAGGGCTTCTCCTCCCGAAAAGAGACTGTGGCCATATGCCTATGTGGTCCTAAGTGGTGTATAGGTCTAAATCGGGTCATGAAGAAGGCCTGCCACAGTCTGCTACTTCAATTCTTTAACAAGTCACACTAGATTACATATTACTTTTTTTTTGGATTACCACATAATTCTATAGGTGATTCATAATTTGATGTCTTCAGAGTTGATGTACAATGCAGAAAATAATCAAAATAAAGAAAAGTCATTCATTGAAAGAGTGTTTTCAAACGTTTGAATGGTGCTGTATTTTTGGGATGATTGTAATATTAGTACACCGAAAAGATAGTAACAATATTCCAGATGAATTGGAAATATTGAAAAATAATGATGTAGAAATATAAAGGATCTTTTAATAAAGGACACAATGACCAGTATTTCAAAGTATTTATAGATATTTGAGGCTTTTATTATTTAAACCAAAGACAGGAAATGAGGAGAGTTGAAACAACGGTCACAAAGATCATAAACGTTATTAAGTTACATTCATGATGAAAGAAATGTCATCTTATGGGTTTTAGGGGCTTTGTAGTTTAACCTCTAACAGTATTAGAAAGTATTGATAACTTAGATTAGCTGTTTGTCTCTTCAGAGGCGAGTCAATAAATATATAAAACAGTTATAAAAAAAAAAACAAATACATCAAATCTGTAAGACTACATTGTATAGAAAGATTATGAAAATGAATGCACAAGATAAAATATTTCTGTTCCACATGGTTGAGGAATTAAAACACTCTTGATTTTGAATACTTTTGATGTGAGTGGGAAATATTTAATGCAGGAACCAATGTGTCTGAACTTCATACTGTGTGACAAGTATGTTTACACGATTAGATAACTGACTGTCACAATCAGCCTTTCAAAATCCTGCCAGCGGAGTTATTTAAAATTTACTTTCCATTGCAAACATATATGTACAAGTTATGTAACCACTTTCAAAAACCTTGTGTTTAATGCATATTGTGTATATCTGTTGCAGTATTCTCAGACATTTGACAGTATGTTATTCTAAACATTTCTTTGAGTAGCTGATAAAAACAGATGTTTTCATTTGCAATGAAAGTTTTCTATTTCGATTAAAACAAATATATGATACTCAGGTAGAGTTCAGTGTTCAGCCAAGTACAGTAGCAGTAACATTATTTATCAGGCCAACCTTTATTATTATAACATGTTTTCTAGTTCATACTCATACAGCTGAACAAGTTGTCAGTGAAGTTTTGAGTTAGTAAAATCACCCTGAAATATTTTCCCAGAAATGATCATTTTAAACGCTGACCTGAACCAGCTGTAAAAGAAACCATAGATAAATGGATTGAGCATTGAATTTGTTAATGAAAGCCAGTTAAGGGTTTCAAACACAGGGAGTGACACTTTAGCATTACTGAAAGAAAGAAATGTCAGACAAAAAAAGAAAGGACTCCAACATAAGAGAAAAACTCCCATAACTATAGCCAGAGTTTTAGTGGCCTTTCTCTCCATCTTACTAATAGTTGTTCCAGACTTTGTGCTCTGGATGCTGTTTGCCTGTCTTTGTGCAACAAGAAAGATTTTCAGGTAGATACTGAGCATTATTATGGCTGGCAAATAAAAAGAGAAAACACATGCTAGAATAGTTGATATTACAGCATCAATTAAACAACTTTGTTCACATGTTTTTTGTTGATTAAAACTTAAAAAAAAAGCAACCATGATGCCAATTCCAATTAGAGCAGCGACTCCCCAGGTCAGAAAGATCATTATCCCAATTACACGATCATTTATTTTACTTCTATAAGTCAGAGGCTGACATACTGCAAAATATCTGTCAATAGAAATAAAGCATAGGTTCAAAATAGAAGCTGTACTCAATGTAACATCAATGCTTCCTCGTACTTTACAAAATAAACCTGGTTGAAACAGACATGAGGTTACAGTGAATGCCATGCTGAAAGGACAGACTAAAACTCCTACAAGCAGGTCAGTCATAGCCAGAGACAGAATGAGGTAGTTAGTAGGCATGTGGAGCTGTCTGAAATAAATTACAGAGATTATTACAAGAAGATTTCCACATATAGTGACAACAGAAAATAATCCAAGGAAAATATACAATAATACACATGATATGGAGGGATTTCTTGTAAATACGTATGTTGTTTTGTCAAACTCATAGCAGGGATGTATGTCAATAACAGTGTAAGTCCTGTTCATAGTCACTCTTGGCTCCATGCTCCTTGATTCCTGCAAATCAATTTTCCAGTATTAATCACTTAAGTTAAGAAAACTGTTAGATACTTAAATATTTACTGCAACATGTGTAGCCACAACAACATTAATGGCCTAAAGAAAAAAAAAAGAAGTAAAAAAAAAAAGTAAAAAAAATAACACTCATAAGTTCAAATTTCATACTGTACCGACACGTCAGTGTTGATGTGTTTGTCCTGAGTCACTGTTATCACAGAGGAAAAGCTTGGGACTGGGTACAGCATTTATCAATCCCTGTCTCATTTAAACATTAAGGCCAACTTTAGTCATCCAATCAGATGTGCATACTTAGATCCTGTTGACCTTACATAGAAATATACAAATGATGAGTAATGACGCACCAACTTTCTGTGTGTGTGTGTGTGTGTGGATGGAGATGGTGGTGGTGGAGGTGACAAGGATGGAGGAAGAGCGCTACAAGACCGTGTCACAGGATCGGCAAGGAAGCTGGACAACCTGGGAGGAGTCGTCAACTGTAACATCAGTTGGACAGACCTTTGGAAGATCCCACAGGCCAGGTTCAACTTCCTCATCCGCTCAGCATATGACACACTTCCATGTCCTCAGAACCTTCACCAGTGGTTCGGGAGTGAGGAATGGTGAACACTCTGCAACACCTCTAACTTAACCTATAGCACATCTTGTCGGGCTGCAACATTGCGCTCTCCCAAGGACGCTATAGATGGCGCCACAACCAGGTCCTGAGGAAGCTGGCAGAGGAGCTGGAGCACGGACAACAGGGCAGCAACGGGGTACTACCAGCAGAGAACCACAGCTTTGTCATGGAAGGTCAGGGGAGAAGAAGCATCAGGCCAAAAGAAACATGTAGGCCATTCTCCCCCGACCAGGAGTAGAACATGAGAGTAGACCTCAAGGCAGCTCCATTTCCCAGTCGAGATCACTACTACATCTCTCCGTGCTGACATAGTGGCGTGGTCCACCAAGGCAAAGTCTGCGCTACTCATTGAGCTCACAATACCAGCAAAAGAGGGGATTAAGGCCACCTACGAGAGAAAAAAGGCCAAGTACTCAGAGGTAGCAGCTGGGATGGTGGGATGGTTACACGCCTACTGAGGGACGCAGGAGTGTCTGGAGGCAACCAAAGAGCTGGGTCTACTCTTTTGATTATTTATTATACCCTGTACAATTATCTAATTATGTGAGTGATATAGAGGCCATTGGTCCTCAGGTGGTGCAAAGAAACTAAGCAACTTATAACTATAGCCAGAGTTTTAGTGGCCTTTCTCTCCATCTTACTGACAGTTGCTCCAGACTTTGTGTTCTGGATGCTGCGTGCCTGTCTCTGTGCAACAAGGAAAATCTTCAGGTAGATACAGAGCATGATGATCATTGGGAGGTAAAAATAAGTTGAAAATGTTTGCATTAGTCAAACGTTGCAGAGCAATTATGAAGCCAATTCCAATCAGGACCCCCTGCTCATCAGGATCATTATCACGGCAACATTATTATTCTCAACATTATGTATCTCAGTACTAGTACCAGGTGATTGGTTGGTGATGTTTTTCATGATTTTGTTTGAAATCATACTTTCACACATGTTGGTGATTTGTGTGGTTGGTAAATAAAGGCTTGTGTTTATGCTCAAGTGAGCTCAGTGATTATTATGGTGTTTTCTGGATCAAAGATGGAATCCTCACTGTTGTATGTCTCGAAAGAAACTAATGCATTTACACTTTTTTAAAATGAGACTATAAATCAAGGGGATGGGGGGCCTGTAAGACCTCTCAGCCCCAGGGCCTAACATTAGGTTAAGGCGGCCCTGGCTAAAGGTGGTGTTAGAGGTGATTCAATGATTAAAACTTGTTAAGTCAGTTGTGTTTGCAGAGGGATTTTCATGGTTGTTATTGTTACATCATCTCAGAATAATTTAACAGTTAAGTAAAAGAATAAATAATACATCTCCATGTTTTACTGTACTCATAAATGAGACTGTGGGTGGTAATGAGCAAAGACCTAAAAGAAAGTAACTAAACTTACTTACTTTAATTTATTACTCTACAAAGAAGGTAATAGTGTAAAGAAACTTATGACTTTCAATGCAAGTAACTTGTAATATGAAATATATTATATTTTGGAAGTCACACTGTGACTATCTATGTATTTTGTGATTTGGTTTAATTTTAAGTGTCAGCCATTTTGTCTTATTATTTTAAATTATCATTAGTCATGAAAGATCATCAATCCTGCCCTGACTTCAATGAAGAAAAGGCAAAGGGGTTAAATGAGTGACACAATTATTTGACTACACAATTATTTTGAGTAACAACTAAAAGTGAGCCTGACAGATGACAAAAGGGGCGCTAGGCCTTTAAATATTTTTGAGCAATTGTTGTGCGAGGGGATGGGGGCCGTTTATTCTGTTTTTCCTCTTAATATTTCATTTACAGTTTTTGGGTCCCCTCTTTTGATTACTGATTATAGCCTGAACAATTATCTAATTATTTCAGTGAGGTGCACTTGGTCATTGTTCATTAGTAACATATAAAATAAGGCAGTGACGTAATTTACAATAAAGCCCTTCACCTCTTACACCAGTACTCAAGAAATGGGTGCCAATATTAGCCTCATTTAGGTGATTTCCATAAACAGAACCTCAGCTGTACCACCTCACTCGCATCTGTGTAAAATAAACCTCAGTCAGAGCCAGGCGTTGGAAAGCCCTGCCTGAGGAGGTCTTATAAAAGAAAAAAACCTTTTCAGAACAAACTTTACAGTACCTTTTAAAATTCCAACCTTTTTGTATGTCACATTATATCTGTAATTGATCTGTAATTAAGATCATTCTGTTGTTCACATTTTATTTTTATTTTTGTAAAGTCATAAAACATTATAAGACAGTTGACTTTCAAATTATTTTTCTAACATGTCATTTTTATCCATAGATTTTTGTTTAGTACAGGATGTGCTATTGTGTGTGCATAATTGTGTGTGTACTTTAATGTACCATTCATCATTCTTACAAACACATATGGAATGTTACAGCAAACAAAACAATACATTAGAGCAGTTTTGAGTTCGTAAAATTACCTCGAATGATTTTTCCAGAAATGATCATTCTGAAAGCTGACCTGAACCAGCTGTAAAAAAATGCATATATAAAAGGATTGAGCATTGAATTTGACAATGCAAACCAATTAAGAATTTCAATAAAAGCAAGTGGCACGTAAACATAAGTGAAAGACATAATGGTGGTGCAAAGAAAGAAAGGTAACCAACACATCAGAAAAACTCCCATAACTATAGCCAGAGTTTTAGTGGCCTTTCTCTCCATCTTACTGACAGTAGCTCCAGACTTTGTGTTCTGGATGCTGCGTGCCTGTCTCTGTGCAACAAGGAAAATCTTCAGGTAGATACAGAGCATGATGATCACTGGGAGGTAAAATGAGAAAACAAGTCCCAAAATGTATGCGATGACTACATCAACCAAACATGCAGCGCATTGTTCTTGGTTTATTCTTACAATTATGAAGCCAATTCCTATCAGGACAGAAACCCCCCAGCTCATCAGGATCATTATCAGAACAACATTATTATTTATTTTTGTTCTATATGCCAGAGGCTTACACACTGCATAATATCTGTCAATAGAAATACAACACAAGTTCAGAATAGAAGATGTGCATAGTGATACGTCAAAGGTGCCGCGCACTTTGCAAAATAAATCACTATAGAACAGACATGAGCTAAAAGAAAATTCGATAGTGAGAGGAAAGACTAAAGCTCCAATAAGCAGGTCAGCCACAGCCAGAGAGAGAATGAGGGAGTTTGCAGGAGTGTGGAGCTGTCTGAAGTAAATGATGGAGATTATTACAAGGAGGTTTCCACATACAGTTACAACAGATAATGAACCAAGGAAAATATGAAACAATACACATATTGCAGAGGGATTAAATGTCAGTACATAAGAGACATCTATTTTATAGCAGGGATGTATCTCAGTAAAAACATTAGTCCAGTTGATGCTGATTTCCATTTCAGTTATCTAACATACAGTATGAAAAGTAATTCAAAGGAATTATATGATTTACAAAATATATTCAGTGAATTAATTCAGATATTTGATTTATTTGCACAACCTCTTCCTAACTTTTCAGACTTTTAATCTTATTAAATCCAAGGTCTACACATCAGTACGGATGGATGACTTAAAATTCATTCCATCCTATTATAGTTAATACAAACCTTCCCTGTCCAATCAGATGTGGGATACTGCATTCTGTGAGATTCCATAGCAACAAGAAATAGTAACAATGTGCCGTGTATGTCTGCCTGTCTGTCTGACTTTGTGTGTGTCTGTGTGTATGCAATTTAATTTGATTAATTTGAGGCAATGGTAAATTATATTGTATAGACACTGTGATGGGCAGGATAATTGTACCCTTAAGAGATTGGGGTCCATGTTATTTTGCCTAATGCTGAGATTTTGTCTGAATATCTGAAGTTTGAGTTAACGCAACATTGCATAGAAATTGGTACTTTTGTGAATCCCTGAGTTTCAGTGTGCCGGATGTGCTCTTGCTCAATCACTCTTTCATTTTGTCTTCCTAGCTTAGTTACCCTTAGTCCAACATTATTATGTGACTCTTTAGGGGTGTACACATGTTGTACCTATCACTCAGTGTGCCCATAACAATCTAAATTCAACACTTACCCTACAGTGGCCTCATATTATTTATTGTAATTCATGTAATTCAAGTCATTTTATCATCCATTGTAATTGTATAATATGTCTGTTGATTTGTTCTGTACACCTGATATCTATTGCACGTCTGTCCGTCCTGGGAGAAGGATCCCTCCTCTGTGGCTCTTCCTCAGGTTTCTTTCACCTTTTTTAAAAAGTTTTTTTGTGGGCAGAGGGTGTCACTCCCTGTACAGATTGTAAAGCCCTCTGAGGCAAAATGTGAATTTGGGCTATACAAATAAAAATTGAATTTGATTGATTGATCAGTATATGAATATGTGTTAATGGGTAAATAAGTTATGTAGTGTAAAAGTGCTTTGAACTGTGCCAGGGTCAGAAACTACAGAAAACTTGACAAAGAGTCTAAATTAAAAAGCTAACATGCCGATCAAAGCAAATACAATCAATATTTAAACCAAGAGTAAAAACAAGGTCCAATGTCCAAAGAGACAACAGTACATCAGCATTTCACCTCTTCCACTGCTCCTCTGTCCCAAGGTGTCCCCCAGTGTTTGGTGCTTCACCCTCTCCTGTTCATGTCTCCACTTCCACTGCTCTACATCTCTACTAAATCCATCACCATCACAACTTGATGTACCATGACCATCCTCCTCAGATGAAATCATAGATGCAAGCCTGCTTCCTCAAACTAAGCTGTAATTAATTAGACATGATCTTCACTGACTTGAAATCCCAAAAACAAAAACCTCACAACTGATAACTCCACTCCGTCTTCCCCTCTGTCTACATCCAGAATGGACTACTGCAACAGTATTTTATAGCACATCACCCAAAGTATTAAATAAACTCCAATACATCCAAACTCTGCTGCCCGTCTGCTCACCCCATCCTCTCCAGAAACTCCACTGGTTTCCTGTTCCACAGTGGATCAAAGTCAAAGTCCTTATCCTATCTCACAAGGGCCTCTATAACCTGGCCCCTTGCTACCTCACAGACCTGCTTCACCATCACACTCTGTCCCACCAGCCTTAGCTCTCTCCTCTCCGCTCCACTAAGGACCTGGCACCAGACCAGGGACATTGCTGACCTACTCACAAATAAATCAGACTGCACCGACCTGTCTATGTTCAAAAGACCACACATTATTCACCTTTTTAGAACTGCTTTTATTGTGTTGGTATTGTGTTATTATCATTATATAATTATTATCATTATCAGTTATTATTATTATTACTCAATAATACATCTGTAAGATTTAGAGGGCTCTATTTACATATAAGGTAAGATAATTTACTATAAAATACCTAACTGTGTTTTCATTAATGTATAATCATCTTAAAAATTTGAATGTTACATAAAACATCATCACCATTGTGACCACCATTGTTGCTTCTACACACTTGGAAGGAGTGGGTAAAGCAAGAGGATTGCAACATGCATCTACACCACCAGATGCGGCTAAATCAATCTTGTTATATTTGTCTTTAACAAACTAGTTGTGCACAGCTTAGCATGTGTAACAAATTATCATTTTTGAATGCTGTCAGGGAGAAATAATAGCAGCAGATCTCCCTACTATCACTTAGCAATGGACTGTGCAATAAGGTGAGAGTCCTGAAACCTGTCTCTGACACAGTGTGCCATACTGACTACTGAAATCTATGTTTGTAGCTGACAGATATAAAATAATGTTTCTCAATGTTTTGTGTCAATTCTGTCAACAAGGTGTAAGAGAGTTACATCCTCAGTAATAATGATTTGTGGTACAGTCAACATGTAGTATCAGACATACTGTTTGCAGTCTACACATGATTAATATTAACACAGCTTTGCTGTTAAGAATTTTCAAAACATTGTTAGTGGACAGGGGTTGATGAAGCATGGTGCACAAAGCCTGAGGCATCTCTGTATTTGGGTAATCCTAAATTTCTCCCAGTGTGGAGATGCATGTTTTAGGCTATATAGAGTACTTTACCTTTTCTTGCTTCAGATTTTTTTCTTTAAAAATATGCAAGTCATATATAGATTGAAGTATTTACTTGTCCTTCGCTCGAGATACCAACTTCATGTGACTAACCCAGTCATAGCTTATTAGCTTTAGTGCATGTTTGCAGTCTGTTGTATGTATGTTCTATGTAAAAAAATACATATGATTGGGCCAACCAATAGCTCTTTCTAAATGCACACGGGCAATTGATTTTTGAAAATAATGAAAATAGGCTTATTGTGGTAATAGAACCTTCATGTTTTTCTGTTACAGTACAAAGTCAATCACAATGGCTTCAGACAAACCAGTCTATTGATATAATGACATTTGTTACCCGATTCCCTGTTGGATCATATGGCTCCCTATTATAACAGATGTTTAGGTACAACATGATAAAAGACAAAATGAAGTAATTTAGGCTGGTGAAGCAAACCTCTATTGTTAAATAGCTTTACAAAACATTAATTTACAGATTATACCTTTTCTAGATTTCAATCTTATCTGTTATCTGTGTTTATTGACTTCCAGTTTTACTTCAATAAAAAATACCAGTGTATATATATTACATTTTGCTCAGGAAGTGAATAGTATAATAGTGGTAACGTGTTTCAGCCTTCATTTGTAGTGTTTCAAATCAAATATGTGGACCAAATCCACAAATCATGGTAGTTTTGAGTTAGCAAAATCACCTTGAAATATTTTTCCAGAAATGATCATTCTAAAAGCTGACCTGAACCAGCTGTAAAAGAAAGCATAAATGAATGGATTGAGCATTGAATTTGAAAGTGTAAGCCAGTTAAGTGTTTCAATCACAGCAATTGGTGTTACATCATATGTTAAAGGCTGAAAGATCATGCAAAGAAAGTAAGGAGTCCAACATAAGAGAAAAACTCCCATAACTATAGCCAGAGTTTTAGTGGCCTTTCTCTCCATCTTACTGACAGTTGCTCCAGACTTTGTGCTCTGGATGCTGTTTGCCTGTCTTTGTGCAACAAGAAAGATTTTCAGGTAGATACTCAACATTATTATGACTGGGATATAAAAGGAGAAAATGCATGCTAGAGTGGTTGATATTAGAGCATCAATTAAACAACTTTCTTCACATTTTCCTTGATTAAAACCTGCAATTATGATGCCAATTCCAATTAGAGCAGCAACACCCCAGCTCACCAGGATCATAATCCCAATAATACGATTATTTATTTTACTTCTATAAGTGAGAGGCTGACATACTGCGTAATATCTGTCAACAGAAATACAGCATAAGTTTAGAATAGAGGCTGTACTCAATGTAACATCAAAGCTTCCACGTACTTTACAAAATAAACCTTCATGATACCAACATGAGGTTACAGTGAATGCCATGCTGAAAGGAAAGACTAAAACTCCTACAAGCAGGTCAGCCACAGCCAGAGACAGAATGAGGTAGTTAGTAGGCATGTGGAGCTGTCTGAAATAAATGACAGAGATTATTACAAGAAGATTTCCACATATAGTGACAACAGACAATGAGCCAAGGAAAATATACAATAATACACATATAATGGAAGGGTTGGTGGTAAATATGTATGTTGTTTTATCTGACACATAGCAGGGATGTATGTCATTAATAGTGTAAGTCCCATTGGCAGACACTCCTGGTTCCATGCTCCTTGAATCCTGCAATTCAATTTTCCAATAACAACCAGTTACACTGAGAAAATATTTTGAATATTTACTTCAGCATGTGCAACCACAAACTACAAATAAAGACATCAAGTTAAAACAAGAGACTTTGTACCATAATGACACACCAGTGTTTATGTGTGTTCTTATTCACTCTGCCCTGTGCAAAACCTGGACTTGATATTTAAATAATCAATCCCACCTACTTACTTACTTACCACAAGGGGCTCATGCCTAATTTGATGGTATCTGTGTTAATTTGGGCAGCTACTTTAGATTCAATCTTGCTTTTAAGACTGAAATGCTTTTTAGCTTTTGTTACATTTTAGACATTCTTATCCTTCATGGTATTAATATTTGACGATGACTCAAAATACTTTAGTCCAGTTATAGTAACCCAAAATGTGTTCTTTCCTAAAAGATAACAGTATGAAATGCTGAAATTCATAAAGCATAGTTTTACACCCCATTGTGTATCTTTTATACCATAAAATAACCATTAAAAAATATTTAGAGGCCACACTGACATGTAATCAGGACAATGGTGACTTACATCCTCCAGCACCTGGACTCAACAACAACCAACCTACCTACCTTTAGCTCTGCTTTCAGCCCAATCATCCCAGCTCTGCTACAGGATAAACTCTCCCAGCTGAGCTTGTTTGACTCCACCTGCAGGTGGACAGGATATGAAGCTGGGGAAACATGTCTCCAATTCACTGTCAGCACCGGATGCCCCCAGGGCTGTATTCTTTCTTCTCTACTCTCCATCATGTACACTAAAAGCTGCACCTCCAGTCATCAGTCCATCAAGCTTCAAGTTTGTGAACGACACCACCCTCAATGGACTCATCTCTGATGGGGACGAGTCTGCCTACAGGTTGGAGATTGACCATCTGGTGACCTTGTGCAGGCAGAACAACTTGGAGCTTAATGCTCTTAAGACAGTGGAGATGGTTGTGGATTTTAGAAAGAACACAGCCATGCCCGCCCCAATCCCCCTGCGTGACTCCACAGTGGACACAACCATGATGTCCCAGGACCTCAAGTCATCCAGTCATCAAGAAACCCCAGCAAAGGATGTATTTCCTGTGGTAGCTGAAGAAATTTAACCTGCCAAGCACAATGATGGTACACTTCTATACCGCCATAATTGAGTCCATAATCACCTTACTGCATTCTTTAAGTACATTTTGGTAATAATAGTAATATAATATAAATAATAAATAATAGTTTGCACATGAAAAACAAGATCAGATGAAAATACATGGTGACTGAAGCAAATGCAGCACATACACTTCCTAGTGTTGAGTTCCTGTTTCTCTCTGTAAGGTTTTATCATGTTGTGTGATAGGGGGCTTTTTAGTATTCTGTGTGGGGGTGACTCTATTTTTGTAACAGGTTTTCAGTATCGTATGTGAATTCATTTTGTTTCATATCCATTTGTGAGAGGGGGGATTTCTGAATATCATCCCTAATGCCCCTCATAAAAATCTTCAGGTATACAGAGCATTATGATCACTTGGAGATAAAATGAGAAAGTACGTTGCAAAATGGCTATCACATCAGTATTAATCAAACATGGTGTATCATGTTCTTGTTAGCGTTTATTTCTTTTAATTTTGATTATGGCTTACAGCTAATGAAAACCCAAAATTCAGTATCTCAGAAAATTAGAATATTACATAAGACCAATGGGGAAAAAATGATTTTTAATACAGAAATGTTGGGATACTCAAAAATATGCTCACATATAGGCAATCAATTATTTTTCCAGAGAGAGCACAACTTGGGTTCTGTAACGTCCACTCTTTCTTTCTAAATCAAATGCAAAATTTACTTTCATCTGAAAAGAGCACTTTAAACCACTGAGCAACAGTCCAGCCATTTTTCTCCTTAGCCCAGATAAGATGCTTCTGACATTGGCTCTGGTTCAGGAGTGACTTGACAAAGGAATGTAAATGTTGTAGCTCATATCCTGGATATGTCTGTGTGTGGTAGCTCTTCATGCACTGACTCCGGCCTCAGTCCACTCCTTGTGAATCTCACCCAAATGCTTGAATGACCATTGCTTCACAATCTTCTCAAGGGTGCTGTTGTTCCTGTTGCTTTGGCATCTTTTTTCTACCACACTTTTTCCTTCCGCTTAGCTTTCTATGAATATGCTTGGCCACCGCACTCTGTGAACATCCAGCTTCTTTAGCAATGACCCTTTGTGACTTACCCTCCATGTGGAGGATGGCGATGACAATGTCTTCTGGATAACTGTCAAGTCAGCAGCAACCAGACTTAGAGACTGTTTAAAGGCTCAGGAAACCTTTGCAGGTGTTTTAAGTTAATTAGTTGATTTGAGTGCAACATTGTGAGTCTATAATATTGAACTTTTTATATGTTCTAATTTTCTGAGATATTGAATTTTGGGTTTTCATTAGCTGTACATAGCCAATTCCCATTATTGCAGAAACCTCACAGCACACAAAAATCATGATCACAACATTATTATTTATTTTAGTTCTGTATGTCAGAGGCTGGCACATTGCATAATATCAGTTAACAGAAATACAACACAAGTTCAGAATAGAAGATGTGCATAGTGATAAGTCAAAGGTGCCGCTCACTTTGCAAAATAAATCATTGTAGTATAGGCATGCGCTAATACTAAATTCCATAGTGAGAGACTAAAACTCCAACAAGCAGGTCAGCCACACCACGAGAGAGAATGAGGAGGAGTGTGGAGTTGTGTGAAGTAGAGAAATATTTTATTTTATAACAGGAGTGTATCTCAGTGAAAACATTAGTCCTGTTGACGCTGATTTCATTTATTCATTTATCTGTGCATACAGTATGAACATGAGGAATCCCCCCCATCCCCCCCAAAAAAAGTTATGTGCAGTGAATAAATTTGACTCATTTCATCCTAGCTCTAATATATTTTCATACCATACCTATTAAAAAAAAAAAAATCTACACATCAATACAAATGGAAGTCCTTGCATTTGCACTCTGCAAGACAGACCATACGTAGTTAATACACACCTCCTCTGTCCAATCAGATGCAGGACATTGCATCATGTGAGATGTCATAACAACAAGAAATGGCAACAAGTGCTGTGTGTATGCCTATCTGTGTGCTAAACCTTTCTTTCAGAGAGGATCTCCTCTCCTAGCACTATCAACAACTGGAGATAATAAATCACCCCCTCTCCACATTGCAAATAACTAATATGTCCTAATAGCACTGATTGTTTCCCTTTTTTGTAAGCTGCCTTGGATGAAAGTGTCAGCTAAATGACTAAATGTAAATGTTGTTACAGGTGATCATACCCAGAGAATAAAGTTACATAGTGCAAGAAAAGGCATGGGTGAAGAGTGGGAATAAAAGAGTCACCATTCATGCCCGTGTAGCACCAAAATAATTTAATATCTGTCTTCAGGCCAAAGACCCTGCAGTTGCAGGGCCCCCCTACTACATACATTACTGTTCAAAAGTTTGGGATTGCATGCCACAAAAGCTTGAGCCTGTATAGTCAGAGGACTGAGAGGACTACTCCGTATTTTTGAATGGTAATTCATACTTTTAGATAATACACAGTAAATCCTCCAGCGTCAAATATGCACTGTGAAAGTTTGTGGACTCTTTCAGAGTTATTACAACAACAGCAAGTGTAAGATGCTGCCCTATTTTGCCCAGTGTTTGTGTAATTCAGCACACTGTCAATCAGGGGAGTTTTGAGTTAGTAAAATCACCTTGAATTATTTTTCCAGAAATGATCATTTGGAAAGCTGATCTGAACCAGCTGTAAAAGAACGCATATATAAAAGGATTGAGCATTGAGTTTGCCAGTGTAAGCCACAAAAGAATTTCAACCAAAGCATTTGGCAAGTTAACACGACTGACAGTTATCGGGAAGGGACAAAGACAGTAGGGTAACCAACACAACAAAAAAAGCCCCATAACTATAGCCAGAGTTTTAGTGGCCTTTCTCTCCATCTTACTGACAGTTGCTCCAGACTTTGTGTTCTGGATGCTGCGTGCCTGTCTCTGTGCAACAAGGAAAATCTTCAGGTAGATACAGAGCGTGATGATCACTGGGAGGTAAAATGAGAAAATAAGTCCCAAAGTGGGTATCACATCAGTATCAATCAAACATTCTGTATCACATTCTGCTTCTTTTTGGGATAGAAATACATAGCCAGTTCCAATTGTGGCTGAAGTCTCCCAGCACACAATGATCATAATCACAACAACATTATTATTCATTTTAGTTCTATATGCCAGAGGCTGACATACTGCATAATATCTGTCAACAGAAATACAACACAAGTTCAGAATAGAAGATGTGCATAGTGTCATATCAATGCTGTCTCGTACTTTGCAAAATAAATCATCATAGTACAGACATGTAGTTATAGAGAAGTGCATAGTGAGAGGAAAGACTAAAACTCCAACAAGCAGGTCAGCCACAGCAAGAGAGAGAATGAGACCATTCGTAGGAGTGTGGAGCTGTTTGAAGTAAGCGATAGAGATTATTACAAGAAGGTTTCCACATACAGTTACAACAGATAATGAACCAAGGAAAATATGAAACAATACACATATTGCAGAGGGATTGCTTGTCACTACATAAGAGGCATCTATTTTATAGCAGGGATGTATCTCAGTAAAAGCATTGGTCCTGTTGATGCTGATTTCCATTTCAGTTATCTATATATACAGTACAAAAAAAATATCAGTTATAGTCAAAAGTTTCAGTTCAACTTGATTTCTAAAAGAAAATTAAAATATTATGTTCAGTAAATAAATTCAAACATTTGATTTCTTTTATCCTAGAGCTAATATATTTTCATTCCATACCTCAATAAAGTCTACACTCTGCAAGATAGATCTTACATAGTTAATACACACATCCTCTGACCAATCAGATGTGTGTACGCCCACCTGTGTTCTAAATCCCTCTCAGTACGTTCTCTCCTAGCACTACCAACAACTAGAGATAAAGTATTGTCACAGTACTTGCTGCACTAATATGTCCAGGTCACACTGTACCAGGGAAGGAATTTCACGAGGGCCACGAGGGCCATGGCCTTGTGCCCTTGAAAAAAATATCTGTCCTAAGGCCACGGTAGCCTTGATGTCCCGCCCGCACTGCCCCCGTTCGTTATGCGGTTTTCTAGTCTGCCTCTTTCCTGTCAACACAGCTTTGACACCTGCGTCTTTTGAGAAAAAAAGCGTGTTTTGCATGCTTTTTTTTCAACATTGGTGGGTTTGATTCGAGCCTGGCATGACCGCTCGGACGGGCTACAATGTTCATCAAACGCACCCCCCACCCTCTTGTGCCCGCGTCTGCAAGGCTGTGACGTTGGGTCTGAAACTGACGTGAAGAGAGGAAAAAAATCACCGGCAGTGTGTTAAATTAGTGAATGAGTAAGAGGAATTTCAACATATAAGTTGAATTGCGTGTACAGTAACGTTGAAATTGACCCAGTTTTAACGTGCCGACCACAGCCTGTAACATTAACCTCAATAAACACTTGCTAGCTTGCTGTCGAGTTTTTCCATTGTGGAGCTGCTGGTTCCGGCCGTAAAGTGTCATTTTTATGTATTTATGATCTTGGTGTTGCTGCTTGGGTAAATTACAGCTGGTTGATGTGTGCTGGCTGTTCATAGTTGCTTTACATAATCTGTTTGCAATAGTGACGTTCAGTAGAAAAGGGCAGAAAAGTTGGAGAAAGGATGTAATGATGTAACACAGGTTGGAGTGATTGTAATTAAGCTTCCAGTTTATCAAAAGTATGAAGAACTAATTATTTACTTTTTTTTAGTATTGCAGAGCCAACATGTGACAACAGCATGTGGTGCTGATGGTTTGGAGGCCATAATGCAAAAGTGCAGGAAACGAGCTAAATCTGAGTGGGTGCTTCACAGCAACAGCAGCTGATGGAGCAGCTCCAACTTTGGAAGGACTTCACTGTTTTTTAAACTGACTTACTCTTAACGTGACAGATATATAATATTTCAGATCTCTGGACATGAGAGTGCTATTCTTAAAAATAAAAAGTTAAATGTTTTCTTTATTGTCTATTTAGTTTATTTTATCTCCTCCATAATTTTCCTTGATGGAGAAATCGGTCTGGGGTCTTACGGGTTAATCAGTAGTCTATATGCTCGTATATATTTACAGTACTGTTTACAGTCAAACATTTTGATGCACTGTAGGCTTGATCAGGGCCACCGTAGTTAACCTTTTCTTCTTCTCTGCATTAACCAAACAACTGACACATATGGACATTTTCCAACTTCTGTTTATTCCATATATTTTGCAAAACATTTATATTCTGCACATTTCTACATAATGTTGTGATGATGTGCGTTCATTGTTTCAAAATGCATTTCATGGTGCAAATTCAACATATTTTAAAACAATCAGTTATTAAATCAGTAATTAAACTGGTAAGTCTAATTTTCATGACCCACAGTCATAAAGCTTCTGTAGTGGAACAGCACTCAGCAGTCAGTTAGATTTGTGTGAACATTTTGGATCTGCATATGACATAAAGTTATTATTGTTATTGTTGTTTCAAGCAGACATTCAACTGTGAAAAAAGTTTCTTTGCAAAACCAATTATATTTTTAAACTCTTGATGTACACTGTATTCAGTTTAGCCTTCACAGTCTGATGCAATGAAATGATGTAAACTGACAACTTCTCCTATTAGAGGTGTGAATGCCCGTTGATTCTTTGGTCCCTAAGGTGTTCTGGAGGTGCACAGAGCTCTGCTGGTCTCAAAGGTATGTTGTATGAAGAAACTATCTATCTAATTGTCACAAGGCAATTACATCATGTTTATGTCTAAAGTATTCCTAATTAGGTTTCAAGTTCGGCAATAACAACAGTGACATGAGTCATATCATAATTATTATGTAAGAGTCAGTGTCATGCCAGGCACGGGTTTGTTAAGCAAATAAATGTCAAAAAACAAATAATAAAACACTAAGATAATCAGAAGCTTAAATAATGCACGTGCAACACTGTCAATGATCACAATTGATCGCTGTAGCATAGGCCATTAATTAGCTTTAATTTGGTGCAGTGTGTATTTGCCTGTGATATTTGAAGCTGCCTTTTCCTGCGCTGCAGTTAAATCTGGCGCTCCTGCTCGGAGTCGTCAGATTTTTAACCCTGTCACTGCCGGTCAGTTCTCGTCTGCTTTTAACTAGCCGTGTGTTCCGTCTGACTTAACATCTGCAAACACAGAAGAGCTCAGTTCTTGGTTTTACTCTTCCTGCCGAACCACTAAAAATGGTGCAGCCAGACACGCAGCTAGACAGGAGTGCCACAAAGCTGACTGCAGGTGGAAAAAGGACAGGCTGCAGGTTTCCTACCAAATCCTGAAAAACTGTTGGTGCTGCTACCAGAGCACTGTTAAAGAGCCCAAAAGGGAATACCTGTCCAACCTGACTCTAATCATCACAACCCGCGTGTCTTATTTAAAACCAGTGAGTCTGTTCTTAACCCCCCCCACCAGCCTGGGTGCATAGAGGCATCCCCCGAAATGTGCAATAGCTTCTTGTACTATTTTATTGACAAGGTTACTACTGCAAGGCCTCTTATCTCTACTCCAGCATCTGACCCCTCTGACCCTGTTCCCTGCATAGCTGTGTTTGATTTGTTTGAGCCTGTGTCTCTGAAGGCCTTAGAAGATGTGGTTGGCCAGATTAAGTCATCAGGTTCTCTGTGTGACATTGTCCTGCCTCACATTTTTAAAGAGGTCTTCCCCAGTATAGGGCAGTCGGTTCTGGCCATTATCAACAGCAATCTGTCTTCTGGTGTTGTCCCCCAAAACTTTAAACATGCTGGGGTGCGACCTCTCCTCATCAAAGTTTTGATCCTGGTGTGCTAGCCAATTTTAGACCCATTTCTAAACTCATCTTTCAACTCAAAAATCCTGGAAAAAGTTGTTTTTACTCAAATGAAATAATTTCTGGATGAGCATGAGGTCCTGGGGTCTTCCAGTCAGGATTTAAAACTTTGCATGGCACAGAGTCAGCTCTATTAAGAGTTTTTAATGACATCCTCCTGGCAAATGATTACTCCTGGACTTAACTTCGGCTACCGTGGACCACAGCATTTTGGTGCATCAGTTGCAGCACCTAGTAGGCATCTCTGGTACCGCTCTGGGCTGGTTCAAGTCCTACCTGGCAAACAGGACCATGTGTGTAAGTCTTGCTGGCCTTGGAGTCCCGTTCTGCTCCGCTGTCATATGGGGTTCCACAGGGTTCAATTTTAGGGCCCCTGCTTTTCTCATTGTATCTGCTGCCCCTGGGTTCCATCCTGAGAAAGTATGGCATCTTTTTTCATTGTTATGCTGATGATAACCAGATGTACGTGCCACTAAGGAAGAAGGATGCATTCTCTCTGAAACCACTTCTGTTGAAGACATTAAAGCTTTGATGTTGAACTTTGAACTTAAAATTGAAAATAAAATAAAACAGAAGTGATAGTGTTCAGTCCCAGTGGCTCTTGCAAACCACTCCTGTTGACTTAGGCCCCTTGGTGCATTTCAGGAAGTAAACAGACAAAAACTTGGATTTTAAGATGGACAGTGATTTTAACCCATAAGAACCCAGACCCATTTATCCTTAAAAGAAAATGATGTGGGTTATACCACAGACCAAGTGGACCACATAGAAGTTTTTTCAGACTTTTTTCACTTTTTATTCCCAAAGATCTGTGTTGTTACATATATGTCACATTGGGCTTAATAAGGGGCATAAACCTTTATACAGAAAAGTCTAGGACATTCAATGTGCTTGTTACACTGGTGTCACCATGGGTTCTTATGGGTTAAACTCGACTGGCAAATTAGTGCAATAGTGAAGTCCAGCTTTTTTCATCTTAGGCAGCTGGCAAAGGTGATGCCTTTCATTGCACAAAAGCACTTTGAAACAGTAATCCATGCCTTCATTACGTCATGGCTGGATTACTGTAATGCACTTTATCTTGGAGTCAGCCAGTTCTCCCTCGCACATCTCCAGTTAGTTCAAAATGCTGCCGCTTGCCTTTTAACTGGAACACGTAAGAGGGAGTGCATTATTCCCATTTTAGCCTCTCTCCACTGGCTGCCTGTGCATTTTAGAGTCCATTTCAAGATTATTTTATTTATTTTTAAGTCTTTAAATGGTCTTGCCATGCCTTACCTCTCCGAGCTGCTCCAGCCATACACTCCTGCCCAGTGCCGCAAGTCAGCTGATCAGGTGCGTCTGGAGGTACCAAGGGCTAAATGGAGGCTCAGGGGGATAGAGCCTTTTCTGCTGTCGGTCCTAAACTATGGAATGACCTCCCTTTACACATTAGACAAGCACCTTCTCTGTCCATTTTTAAAACGCGTCTTAAAACCCGTTATGTCTTTTATTTCAGGTTTTATTTCATGCACAGCACTTTGTGTCAGCTGTGGCTGTCTTTAAAGGCTTTAAAGACAATATATATAGTTGAATTGAGTTGAGTTGAGTTAATAGTCTGGTAGTCTTGTCTTCTATCTTACTTCATAACATCCTATATTGTTATAGAGCTTAGCTATATCAAAATATCAACCAAACAACCAAACAAAAGCAGCAAAATAACTATGTTTACATTAGCTGTGTAATCAATTTCAATGTTGTGCTTTAAAAGTGACATTCTGTTCTCTTATTTACATACTATACAATCTTGTCAAGAGAGCCACATGATCATGAATACTGCATGCAGAAGCAATGTTTGGTCCCCTTATGGTGTGGTCTAAGGAAATGCAAAACCTGACATGCTATACTATAGTCCATATAGAATCTATACTGTAGTCTGGCTATATATTATCTTTGCATACAGTATATCCAGTCTATTACATATTTACATATGTAAAATGTAGAAATCTTCAGAACATAACATCAAAAGAGCTTGGAGTTTCCAAAATCACCTTGATATATTTTGTAAGGATCAGCTGCCATGAAACGACTGTAAAACCATGCATGAACAAAAGGGTTAAACATTGAATTCAAGACAACTACAAGCCAACTAAATGTTTGAACTTTCCAATGGAAACAATGGAAGTTGACAACAAAGTTTCCCCCATAAGTATTATAATTATAGGTTGTTGTGCATAGAAACACACTTCCTGATTGCAGCAATTCAGATGAAGGTACTTTATTTACGTTCATCATCAATAAGACATGCCAGCAGTAACAACCGTTTTAGAGGACATAAGACATTTTATTTTTGCTACTCATGGTTGTTAACTCCTTGCTACTAGAGATTACTCATGTCAATCAATACTTTCATAAGTCATTTGTTCTTCAGCTGATGAATCAGTTGTTGTAACATATGCCATGTAACCTAGATGAGATGAGTAGTGATATGTCTTTATGTATGCATTGATCAATTTTTCAAGTATTTTTTTCAGTAAGACAATTTGTTTCAAAGGGCTTTACATTAGCACATTGCCCCAATCTGCTCACAAAGGTTGTGCCATCGGCGTGTCAATGTGTATGAATGGTTAGCTCCTCAAACTGATGAGCAGTTGGCACCTTGCATGGCAGCCAATGCCATCATTGTATGAGATGCTTACTGTAAAAGCACTTTAAGTGGTCGGAAGACTAGAAAGGTGATATATAAGGATAGACAAACCCTAGAAAACCATTGGGTATAATGGGTAAAAGAAATGGAAATAATTATAAGAAGATGACAGTTCAGTGGATCTCTAAAACTACATATGTTTTATTATTTATTACTGAAGCATGTATTATTCATGATAGAAATAATTGATCAGCATCAGAAATGGAAATATAGGGATTGGATTAAATGTAGCAGATGTTAAGATGATGTTAAGACGTTAAGACATTAAGAACAACCCAGCCAGAACAATTAGAAAGCCACCAGAAGCAGTACGACTGCCTCAGGAAAAGAGAGCCAAGACAAGTACAGAGATGACACAGCTTTGACCTAGGCCATTATCCAGCTTACTTCTAGTTAATGCCTGTTTGCAGGGAATTAAACCTGATGACGTTGTGGCCACATCTTACAGAGACATGGCTCGACCACAACATCCTGAATCAAACTTTTGCTCTCAATGGGCAGACAGTGTTCCATGCTGACAAAATCACAAAATGAGGAGAGGCAGACATGGCAAACATGTATGGATAAATGTATGGAAACATATGGAGATGTCGAGTTTCCAAGCTGCCGTTTTTTGTCCTGTCTAGTTAGAGCTCTTGTCCTGTTACTCATTATTCATAAAATGCACTCAATTTGCAGTCTGATAATAATAAAAACCTTTGTTAGTCACCTCAGCTTGATTTCCCCATGTGAGAATGTGCAACGACAATTGCCAAAATTGTTTGTGAAAAATTTGTGTGTACAGGGACAGGAGCAAAAGTAAAATGCATCAGTCTACCATTAAAGTGTTTATATTTATATTTATATTTATTTTGGTAAATAAAAATACATACAATAAATAGACAGTGTGTCAACATTTCAACACTGCATTAAATAATCAGAACAATCTCGAGTTAGAAAGGTCACCTTGGAATATTTTTCCAGAAATGATCATTCTAAACGCTGACCTGAACCAGCTGTAAAAGAAAGCATATATTAAGGGATTCAACATTGAATTTGACAAAGTAAGCCAGTTAAGTGTTTCAATCACAGGCATTGGTGGGGTGTTATAAGCTAAAGGCTGAAAGACAATACAAAGAAAGTAAGGAGTCAAACACAGGAGAAAAACTCCCATAACTATAGCCAGAGTTTTAGTGGCCTTTCTCTCCATCTTACTGACAGTTTCTCCAGACTTTGCATTCTGGATGCTTCGTGCCTGTTTCTGAGCAACAAGGAAAATCTTCAGGTAGATAGAGAGCATTATTATTGCTGGGAGGTAAAATGAGAAAACAGGTCCCATAGTGTTTGCTAACACAACATCAACTGAGCACATTTCTTCACATGTTCCTTGGCTAAATCCTGCAATTATGATGCCAATTCCAATTAGAACAGAAATACCCCAGCTCACCAGGATCATGATCACAGTAATGTGAACATTTATTTTAGTTCTATATGACAGAGGCTGACACACTGCATAATATCTGTCTATGGAAATACAGCATAAGTTCAGAATAGAAGATGTGCAAAGTGATACATCAAAGCTGTCTCGTATTTTACAAGATAAATCTTCGTGATACCAACATGAGGTTACAGTGAATGCCATGCTGAAAGGACAGACTAAAACTCCTACAAGCAGGTCAGCCACAGCCAGAGACAGAATGAGGTAGTTAGTAGGCATGTGGAGCTGTCTGAAATAAATGACAGAGATCATTACAAGAAGATTTCCACATATTGTGACAACAGACAATGAGCCAAGGAAAATATATGCTAATACACATACTATGGAAGGGGTACTTGTAAAAACATAGGTTGTATTATCTGATTCATAGCAGGGATGTATGTCAATGATAGCATAAGTCCCATTGACAATCAACTGTGATTCCATGCTTCTTGAAGTATCTATGATATTAAGAATGTATATAAGATCAAAAGATATTTAGTTCAGCAATAACAGCAGCAATCTGTTGAGAAAGGTTTTCAGTTACCGAGTAACACTTCAATGCAGCCCAAGCAAGGATAGTGATGTTTGTCCTTAGTCAATGTGTCACTGTGAAGAACCTTTGGACTTTATATACTTGGCACAGTATCAATCCCTGTCTAAATTACGACAAAAAGTACTAATCCAATCAGATTTGGATACCAACTGTACATGCTGTTTGCATTATATACAAAGATACATTATAATGAGCAATGACACAACAGCTGTGTGTGTGTATGTGAGTGCTCACTTGCAGATAACCCTCAAAAGTTTTTCAAATTAATATTCACATTTGGACTAGAAGAAGATATATAATATATTGAAATGCAAAACACTTTCTGTAATTATGAACATCCTCCTTGAAGAGAACCAGCATGTCCATGAAATTTGAGTTTTGTTGTTTTGTTCACAGTGTCTTTGTGAGATGCAGACTAGGTGAATTGGTCGTATCTGCATGTGGGGTTCATTTTTCGTCCGTCCGTCTTCTTCCGCTTATCCGTCTAGGGCGGGTCGCGGGGGCAGCAGCTTTAGCAGGGAGACCCAGACTTCCCTCTCCCCAGCCACTTCATCCAGCTCCCCGAGGGGGACCCCAAGGCGTTCCCAGGCCAGCCGAGAGACATAGTCCCTCCAGCGTGTCCTGGGTCTTCCCCGGGGCCGCCTCCCTGAGGGACGTGCCCGGAACACCTCACCAGGGAGGCGTCCAGGAGGCATCCTCACTAGATGCCCGAGCCACCTCAACTGGCTCCTCTCGATGCGGAGGAGCAGCGGTTCTACTCCGAGCTCCTCGCGGATGGCCGAGCTTCTCACCCTATCTCTAAGGGAGAGCCCAGCCACTCCGCGAAGGAAACTCATTTCGGCCGCTTGTATCCGCGATCTCATTCTTTCGGTCACTACCCAAAGTTCATGACCATAGGTGAGGGTAGGAACGTAGATTGACTGGTAAATCGAGAGCTTCGCCTTTCGGCTCAGCTCTCTCTTCACCACGACGGACCGGCGCAGAGTCCGCATCACTGCAGAAGCTGCACCGATCCGCCGGTCAATCTCACGTTCCGTCCTTCCCCCACTCGTGAACAAGACCCCGAGATACTTAAACTCCTCCACTTGAGGCAGGATCTCAACCCCGACCTGGAGACCGGCTGAGAACCATGGCCTCGGATTTAGAGGTGCTGATTCTCATCCCAGCCGCTTCACATTCGGCTGCGAACCGCTCCAGAGAGAGCTGAAGGTCACGCTCCGATGAAGCCAACAGGACCAGGTCATCTGCAAAAAGCAGCGACCCAATCCTGAGGCCACCGAACCGTAACCCCTCAACGCCCTGACTGCGCCTAGAAATTCTGTCCATAAAGGTTATGAACAGAATCGGTGACAAAGGGCAGCCCTGGCGGAGTCCAACTCTCACCGGAAACAAGTCCGACTTACTGCCGGCGATGCGGACCAAGCTCTGGCACCGAGAGTACAGGGGCCGGACAGCCCGTATTAACGGGTCCGGGACCCCATACTCCCGGAGCACCCCCCACAGGGTTTCCCGGGGGACACGGTCGAATGCCTTCTCCAAGTCCACAAAGCACATGTAGACTGGTTGGGCAAACTCCCATGCACCCTCCCATGCACAAACTGTGCGTCGAGGCGAGCCCGACTATATCTAGCCGGTACCTCTCAACCTCGTGCACCAGCTCAGGTTCCTTCCCCGCCAGAGAGGTGACGTTCCACGTCCCTAGAGCCAGTTTCTGCAGCCGGGGGTCAGACCGCCAGGGTCCCCGCCTCCGACTGCCGCCCAACTCCCTACGCACCCGCCCCCTGAGATCCCTCCCACAGGTGGTGGGCCCATGGGAAGGGGGGCCCATGTCACTCTTTCGGGCTGTGCCCGACCGGGCCCCATGGGTAAAGGCCCGGCCACCAGGCGCTCGCCGGCGAGCCCCTCCCCCAGGCCTGGCTCCAGGGGGCGGCCCCGGTAACCCACGTCCGGGCAAGGGAGACCTGGCTCCTTTGATTTCGCTCTTCATCAGGGGGGTGGGTGAGCTGCACTTTGTCTGGTCCCTCACCCAGGACCTGGTTGCCATGGGTGACCCTACCAGGGGCATGAAGCCCCCGACAACATGGCTCCTGGGATCACTGGAACACGCAAACCCCTCCACCACGATAAGGTGGCAGCTCCAGGAGGGGGGGTTCATTTTTATAATTTATTATTTATGGCTACCGTTGGCTTAGTGGGACCATCATTTGTTTTTCAACAGTACAATGACCCAAAAAGGATCTCCAGGATATGTAAGGGCTATTTGACCAAGAACCCAAGCCCAAACCAACTGAGATGGTTTAGGATGAGTTGGAACCGAGCGGGAGCCAGTGGTAGTGAAGTAATGCCAATGTGCTGCAGTTCCACAAATATTCACTTGAGGCTGGCTGCCGAACATGTCAGTTTCCATAAGCCTTCCAGGGTAAATTGTCCATTTGTACAAAAAATGGTTCTGGTCTCTGTATACACACTAAAATATGTTGGGCATCCGACGTAAAACTTGACAAAAGCTTTACGTGGTGGATGCCCAACACGTCAGATGACTACCTGATTTACTGTGGCGACCCCTGAAGGGAAAAGCCAAAAGGAGAAGAAGAAGAAGACACTAGTAAGAAAATAAAAATAACAAATAATAACAAAATTTAAGTAAGTAATCAATCCAAAATATTTTATTCCATTTTTAATTAAGTAAAAAAATGTATTTTGGAGTAATTACAAAATTACTCAACACAAAATAATCTAACACACTTTAATGCACTCATTCACACATGCACAGACGGGGGCCAGGTCCTGGTTAAAATACAGGGTCGTAATAAGCATCTTTGGTAGCGCTGCTCTGGGGCACAAAGTGCTCTAAATACAAGCATTGGTACTGAAATAACATAGATGGCACATCTATGCTACATTATCATGGCTAACTGTACAGTCAGATGTTGCAATGATGCAGGCCAACATTTTCTCAAAGCCACTTAGATTTTTGTTGAGTTGTTATAGATCATCTTTGGATGATCTATAAAAAAAAACCAGACTGATGATCCCACACCAGAGATATGAGATGTCTTTGTTGCCAGATATTTACTTCAGTAACTCTGGAGCAAAAGACAGATGTCGACTGCTAAAATCTGACAATGTCTGTAGCTAAGTCATATAAAATAATGTTAGATGTTAGATGATTTGTGTAACATCTGTAAGGGTGGAAGTGAGTTATACGCTCAAATTAGAATTAAAATTATTTCTGGTCAGCATCAAATATCACACATATCTGTTGCAGTATACATGTGATTAGTGAGAGCTCAACTACTTGTCGTACATAATACGCATATGTTGTGTTGCTGTGTGTGCTACACCATCTCTGTATTTGGAGTACTTTTAAGTATTAGTTCTTCAGCAGTTTTGACAAAGGGCTTATGAAGTCTTAAAGTAATGCTTCTGATTGTTTTTTCCAAGTCAACAATGCTGATAATACAAATCATCAGGCAGACATAAGCCTATTGGTTTTAAGTGAACTTTAGAGTATGTGTGATACAGTATACTGTATAGCTACTGTATGTGTAGCTATATGCATGCTATATGTAGAACTTTTTGTTATAAATACTATAAAGAGGAGGAATCATTATGCCAATCAGTACCTCTTATTGGATGTATAATCATTTATCGGTCTAAATCATTAATCATTAATTCATTTGGCATGAGATGATTTTAATTTAACAAAAAAAACTGTTAAAAAAAAGAATAAAGGACACAATGACTAGTATTTAAAAGTATTTATTGATATTTTATGCTTTTATTATCCTAAAAGAAGACAGGAAATAAGGAGAGAGAGATGAAACAAAGGTCACAAAGGTCATACAGGTTACTAACTTGTGTGAACACCATACAAAATATCATCTTACAAGACTCTGTGGCTTACAAAAACTGCTCAAGTAAACAAATCTAACAGTACTGGAAAATAATGTTAGCTTAGAATAAAGACAAAGTGGGTCAGTCATTACAAATTTGTTTTGTGTGTGCAATATTTGTTAAAAGCCATAGAAATGCATACTAATTTTATTGAAAGATTCTAAAAATTAATCCATCGACACAATGGTCAAGACATTACAACACTCTTTATTTTGAATACTTTTGATATGCAGTAAGCAGGAAATATTTAATGTGGGAACATGAGTGTCACAGTCAGTCTTTCAATTGCATTTGAGTTATTGAGTTATTTATTTTATTTATTGTTTTTGCAATAACCAGTCCATGTGTTAAATGAATATCATCTATATCTGTTGCTATAATCTCAGACATTGCATTTACGTTTGATTGTAAATCAATTTACAGTAAATGGATAAAAGCTGTGACATGTTTTCATTTGCAGTGAATGTTTTATATTTCATAAATATATTATACTCTGGTAGAGTACAGTGTGAAGTACAGTAGCAGTAACATTATTTATCAGGCCAACCTTTATTATAACATCTTTTCTAGTTCATACTCATACAGCTCCTGAACAAGCTGTCAGTGAAGTTTTGAGTTAGTAAAATCACCCTGAAATATTTTCCCAGAAATGATCATTTTAAACGCTGACCTGAACCAGCTGTAAAAGAAAGCATAAATAAATGGATTGAGCATTGAATTTGTTAATGAAAGCCAGTTAAGGGTTTCAAACACAGGCAGTGACAATTTAACGTGTCTAAAAGAAAGAAATGTCATACCAAAAAAGAAAGGACTCCAGCATAAGAGAAAAACTCCCATAACTATAGCCAGAGTTTTAGTGGCCTTTCTCTCCATCTTACTGACAGTTGCTCCAGACTTTGTGCTCTGGATGCTGTTTGCCTGTCTTTGTGCAACAAGAAAGATTTTCAGGTAGATACTCAACATTATTATGACTGGCATATAAAAAGAGAAAACACATGCTAGAATAGTTGATATTACAGCATCAACTAAACAACTTTGTCCACATTGTTGTTGATTAAAACTTGCAATCATGATGCCAATTCCAATTAGACCAGCAACTCCCCAGGTCACAAGGATCATAATCCCAATAACACGATGATTTATTTTAATTCTATAAGTCAGAGGCTGACATACTGCGTAATATCTGTCAATAGAAATAAAGCATAGGTTCAAAATAGAAGCTGTACTCAATGTAACATCAATGCTTCCACGTACTTTACAAAATAAAACTGGTTGAAACCGACATGAAGTTACAGTGAATGCCATGCTGAAAGGACAGACTAAAACTCCTACAAGCAGGTCAGTCATAGCCAGAGACAGAATGAGGTAGTTAGTAGGCATGTGGAGCTGTCTGAAATAAATGACAGAGATTATTACAAGAAGATTTCCACATATAGTGACAACAGAAAATAATCCAAGGAAAATATACAATAATACACATGATATGGAGGGATTTCTTGTAAATACATATGTTGTTTGATGTATGTCAAACTCATAGCAGGGATGTATGTCATTTATAGTGTTAGTCCTGTTAATAGTCACTTTTTGTTCCATGCTTCTTGATTCCTGTAATTAAATTTTCAACATGTTGAGAAGACTTTTAAGTTATTTGAATATTTACTGCAGCATGCATAACCACAAGATCAATTTTAAGACAACAAAATAGATGGTTATTAAGTTTCATACCGTAATGACACGTCAGTGTTGATGTGTGTCACTGTGCCACTGTGCAAAACCTTTGGACTTGGTAGCTACAGTATTTATCAGTCTCTATGTCATTACCTCAGTTAAGACAAACTTTAGTAATCCAATCAGATGTGGATACCTACATACCAACTCATCTACATAAAATACAAAGATACAAGTGTGCGTGCTCTTACTTGCACGTGTTTTAATAATCAGTTTTTCAAATAAATTATTTCACTTTGTCTATGACTGACATAAGATAAGAAGAAAGGCATAGTGTTAAGGGCTAGTGGCACTATTAACCCAGATGCGGGCACACAAGGTAAGCAGATGGAAGTAAAACCGGTTTATTATTTTTAAGAGCTGGTTTGGTCAGGGGCCAGACAAGGATGACACAGGCAGAGTCTCCCCAGAAGGCAGGATTCAGAACAGGGCTTGGTGGTGCAGGCGAGGGCAACAGGTCAGGAAGTCAAGGGCCAGAGAGCTGAGCAGAGCCGGCAACAATCTACAAGGGAGATCAAAAAGGTCAGCACAGGAACAAATGTCAGACCAATATCTATGGGCCTGATGCGTAGTACTAACCCACTCCACCCCCCCTCTATGGGCGCCATGACCTGGCTTGTCTGGGTTATTGACGTGGAATTCACGAATAAGGGTGAGGTCCAGGATGAGATGATGGGAACCCAGCCAGGCCCTGGAGTGTAAGCAGGGTGGTCATTGATTAACTGAGGTGGAGAGGGGCTGCTGCCCCCCAGCAGCAGCCCCTCCAGGGCACTAGAGTGGACAGGTTTAATTAGGGACACATGAAAAGTGGGATGGACACGAAGGGAAGCTGGGAGTTTCAACCAGACAGCAGAGGGGTTCAGAACACGATCAATAACAAATGGCCCAATAAAACATGGGGAAAGCTTTTTCGACTTCGCCTTCAAGGGGATGTCCCAAGTTCCACTGCTACTGCAATCACCTCACCATTTATTGTAATTCATTGTAATTGTACAATATGTTTGTGTTGATTGTTCTGTACATGTGACATCCATTGCACGTCTGTCCGTCCTGGAAGAGGGATCCCTCCTCTGTGGCTCTTCCTGAGGTTTCTTCCACATTTTTTTTTTCCCTGTTAAAAGGGTTTTTTGTGGGCAAGTTTTTCCTCACTCGAACCGAGGGTCTAAGGACAGAGGGTGTCACTCCCTGTGCAGATTGTAAAGCCCTCTGAGGCAAAATGTGTTTTGTGACTTTGGGCTATACAAATAAAATTTGATTTGATTTGATTTGATTTAGACAGCCAAACTTGTTGACCTGGGACATAGGCTGGAGCAGCAGCACGGTGACAGTTGGCACAAGTCTGAGTGCTAGTAGAAGCATGTAGGCCTTCCTCCAAGAGCAGCGGCAATGACATAGATGGTCCTGAACAGAGGGCACAGCAACCTCTCCTTCTTGAGGGAAACAGAGGTGGTTGATAGCCAAGGGTGCATTCAAAAGGTGACATACCTGTGGAGGCACTGGTGAGGAAGTTGTGGGCATATTCCACCGACGGCAGCTGGGAACGCCAATGGGTCTGGTTGGCAGAAACTACACAACACAGGGCTGCCTCCAGTTCCTGGTTTGCCCTCTCGGTCTGGCCATTAGTCTGAGGATGGAAACCGGAAGAGAGACTAACCGTACACCCAAAAGCAGAACAGAAAGCCTTCCAAAGTTGGGAAATGAACTAGGGTTCCCTATCAGACACAATATTAGCAGTGATACCATGTAAACGAAAAACATGGTTCACCAGGAGGTCAGCAGTCTCCCTGGAGGATGGTAGTTTAGGCAGGGAAATGAACTAACTTACAAAATCTGTCAATGATTGTGAGAATGACTGTTACCATTAGAAGGAGGGAGACCTGTGACAAAATCCAGGATGATGTGTGACCATGGGCAAGTAGGTACAGGTAGGGGATGAAGGAGTCCAGCAGAGGGTTTAGTGGACGTCTTGTTTCTGTTTCTCAGACCGAGCAGGCAGAGACTAAATCTCTGGTGTCCTTGTCCATCGTGGTCCACCAGAAGCACTTAGGGAGGAAGGCGAGAGTTCGATTCACTCCAGGGTGACAAGTGAGTCTGAGAGAATGGGCCCACTGGAGGACATCAGAACAGACAGAAACAAGCTGTTACGAGGCCCATTACCTGGAGGACACAAGATTCTATTTCCCAGGTAACTGAGGCAATGATGCAGGAAGAGGACCTTAAACCTTCCAAAAAATAATGCCCTACTGGCTTGAGTTCAGTCGTTTGGCTGTAAGCTAGGTTCTTATGGTCTGTCCATACAATGAAGGGCTGTTTGGCTCCCTCTAGCCAGTGTCGCCATTCCTCCAAGCTAGTTTGACTGCTAAGAGTTTGCGATTGCCAATATTATCATTCCTTTCCACTGCAGACAGCTTGTGTGAAAAAAAATAGCACAAGGGTGCAGCCAGAGATCGTTGAGCGAGGACGGCACTAGCTTCCGGTATCTTAAGTGTCCACCTCAACAATGAACTGGAGGTCTGGATCCACCTGTGTGAGAACAGGAGCAGAGGTAAAATGGTGCTTGAGTTCCTGAGAGGCAGTCTAAGAGGTCCACTGAAAAAGGAGAGGAGGTGGGATTAAAGCAGTGAGAGGGGCTGCTAGGTGGCTATAGTTACGAACAAAACAGCAATAGAAGTTAGCAAAACCCAGAAACCTCTGCAGTTGTTTCAGGGTGGTGGGTGCTGGCCACTCAGTTACTGCTGCGACTTTGGCAGGATCCATCTGCACCTGTCCCTGTGTGATGACATATCCCAAAAAGAAGACAGTGGTAGCATGGAAATCACATTTCTCAGACTTGACAAAACGTTTCTTCTCCAGGCATTGGAGTACCTGGTGTACATGGCACTGGTGAGTCTCGAGGTGAGGGGAAAAAAATGAGAATATCATCCAAATATACAGACACAAAACGTCCCAACATATCCCTGAGTACATCATTTACAAGGGCCTGAAAAACAGCAGGGGTATTAGTGAGACCGAATGGCATAACTAAATACTCAAAGCGTCCAAGGGGTGTATTGACTTCCACTCATCCCCCTCCATGATGTGAACAACATGGTAGGCATTCCGCAGGTGCAGCTTGGTAAAGAACTTCGGTCCATGGAGAGCTTTAGCCAAGGGTGACCTAGAAGAGGAGAGCTGGGGCAGTCAATGACATGTAAACTGATCACCTCCTGATGATTACCAAATACTCACACAGAAAGACTGATGACAGGAGAATTAGCCCCTGGAGGTAGGACTGACAGAGGCAGATGTAACAGTACCCCCCCTCCCTCTACGGGCGCCACCTGGCGCACGACCTGGCTTGTCTGGGTTACTGACGTGAAATTCACGAATAAGGATGGGATCCAGGATGAGATGACGGGAACCCAGCAGCGCTCCTCAGGACCGTATCCTTCCCAATCCACCAAGTACTGGAAGCCACGTCCATGACAACGCATGTCCAAAAGCCGCTGGAGTATAAGCAGGGTGGTCATCGATTACAGGACAGGACAATTAGCCGCTGGAGGTAGGAGTGGAAGAGGCAGATGTAACACAAAGCACTTAATTTGATGGAAAAATTTGAGAAGGTTCCTACAGTTATTGAAGCTATTGCACATGACCATGGCCAGCCAAAAGTTTGGCTAGTAAACTGCGTCTAGTGAAAATAATTGTTATTTTTTAACTCACAACTCCAGAAGAATTTTTCATGCATCCTGGGCCAGGTTGGGGACATGGAATCCAAGTGGGCTAGGTTTTAACCTCCATTTCTGGTGTGGCTGGTGGGAGTTGTGATCAGAAGAAAGAGAGAAACGGTGAGGAGGTCAGACATCTGGGGATAGCTTGGTAGAGCCACTGCTCCTTCATGTCAAAAGGAGCCAGCTGATGTGGTTCTGATTTGGACGCTTCCTGGGTGCCTTCCTTTGATGGTGTTCCAGGCACTTCCAACTAGTAGGAAACCCAGAGGCAAACATTGAAGTGCCATATGCTATGGTAGCCATGTTGGTTAAGTGTGCCTTGAGTTTTAAATTAATTGCTAATAGAGTCACCAGCAAAGCACCATTGCACCTCTTCCATGCTTCACAGTACGAACTACACATGCTGGTGTCATCAGTTCATCTTTGTGTCACACAAAGACACTCAGTTAGAACTGGTGGTTGGGGTCATCTTGGGGGTCATGATTTTTAGAAATCAAACTAAATTTCAGAACTTTTAGAAATAGCGGTTTTTATACATAATACATACATACACAGATTCTGTAAATAGAATCCGTAAAATAAAAGCCTTTCAATTTTCTTTGCCCCTTCTGACCCCAATGTGATTACGACAGATTAACAACATTAGCAGCAACAACAACATTAGCTAAGGTCTATTAGCATCATGCTAAACATTGCAACATGTAACAAGGGCAAATCATCTGACATCTGGGGATAGTGGGAGTCGCAAATCACTGATACCGTTGTTTTGGGGGTCACAGGGTGAATAGTTTAGGAGTCCCTGATCTACAGTATTATGAAGCAATATGGTATTGCTGTTTTATTTTCCTCTGATTGGAGTGATTTTGCGTTTATTTAGATTTAGACCTTCTAGGTATTTCCTCCAGTTATTTTGGAGTGCTTCTTAGTTAAGTGCATTTTCCCTATCAGGTTTTGTTTCCTCCCTTTTAGAGCCCTTTTGTTTGTTAGAGTTTTTAAGTTATTTTCCCTAGTTAGGTTAGGGACTTTGATTCATAGATTAGGACAGGTTAGTTTATTTTGTTAGAGTAGTCAGACTCAGTGTTTTTACTACTTTTGGAGCAACTTTTATCTCTGCGTTAACCTCCCTATTAACTAAACGCTTTTGAGGTACTGTAACTACCTCATGATCTGACTGAGAGAATATCAAGAGTGTGCAAAGATGTTGTTTCTGAGGTTTCTTCAGTATTAATCTACAATGTAGAAAATAATAAAAATAAATGAATGAGAAGGTGAATCAAAACATTTGACTGAAACTGCACAATGGGATCACTATAACGAAAAAAAAGTGTATTGTGTGTATTGTTGTTTAATTGTAATATTACAGATGTGTCGAAATTTAAAAAAAAATAGTGATAATAGTAATAGTATAAAGGACATGTTAAGGCTTAGGGAAACAATGGACAGTATTCTAAAGTATTTATAGATATGTGATGCTTTTATTATCTAAAGAGAAGACACTAAATCAAGACAGAAGTAAAATAAAGGTGATCATACGATTTATTAACTTGTGTGCACATGATAAAAAATGTCATCTTACAGGATTTTAGGGGCTCTGTAGTTTACAACAACTGCTCAAGTAAACAAACCTCTAACAGTACTAGCTGCTTGTCTCGGCAGGGGTTTAAAGCCAAAGTGGGTAAATCATTACAAATTAGTTTTGTGTATGCAATATTTGCTAAGACTGCATACAAAAATATAAATGTGTTACATACAAGTTTCGTGAAGACATCAAATATTTAAGCCTGCATTTTATAGAACAATTATAAAGGATCCACAAGACACACAAAATGTTTCTGTTCAACATGATGGTCGAGGCATGAAAACACTCTTGATTTTCAATACTTTTGATTCATTTTCTCTGGACTTCATACTGTGACTGTCACTGTCACTCTTTCAAAATTGACTTCAATTACAAGTATATAACTACAATATCTACACGTTCTCGACATTGGACATTATGTTATTGTAAATATTTTGTAAATACCTAAATAAAATATTTGACATGTTTTATGTTTTTGCTTTCAATTAAAACAAAAATATGTTACTCAGCTACACTGCAGTGTTAAAGTACAGTAGCAATAAAATTGTGTTATTATTTAGTTCATATTCATTCAGATTCTGAACAAACTGTCAGTGAAGTTTTGAGTTAGTAAAATCACCCTGAAATATTTTCCCAGAAATTATCATTTTAAACGCTGACCTGAACCAGCTGTAAAAGAAACCATAGATAAATGGATTGAGCATTGAGTTTGATAATGAAAGCCAGTTAAGGGTTTCAAACACAGGAAGTGACACTTTAGCATTACTGAAAGAAAGAAATGTCATACAGAAAAAGAAAGGACTCCAACATAAGAGAAAAACTCCCATAACTATAGCCAGAGTTTTAGTGGCCTTTCTCTCCATCTTACTGACAGTTGCTCCAGACTTTGTGCTCTGGATGCTGTTTGCCTGTCTTTGTGCAACAAGAAAGATTTTTAGGTAGATACTCAACATTATTATGACTGGCATATAAAAAGAGAAAACACATGCTAGAATAGTTGATATTACAGCATCAACTAAACAACTTTGTCCACATTTTTCTCGATCAAAACTTGCAATCATGATGCCAATTCCAATTAGAGCAGCAACTCCCCAGGTCACAAGGATCATAATCCCAATAACACGATCATTTATTTTACTTCTATAAGTCAGAGGCTGACATACTGCATAATATCTGTCAATAGAAATAAAGCATAGGTTCAAAATAGAAGCTGTACTCAATGTAACATCAATGCTTCCACGTACTTTACAAAATAAAACTGGTTGAAACCGACATGAAGTTACAGTGAATGCCATGCTGAAAGGACAGACTAAAACTCCTACAAGCAGGTCAGTCATAGCCAGAGACAGAATGAGGTAGTTAGTAGGCATGTGGAGCTGTCTGAAATAAATGACAGAGATTATTACAAGAAGATTTCCACATATCGTGACAATAGACATTAATCCAAGGAAAATATACAACAATACACATGATATGGAGGGATTTCTTGTAAATACGTATGTTGTTTTGTCAAACTCATAGCAGGGATGTATGTCAATAAAAGTCCTGTTGATAGCTGCTTTTGGGTCCATGCTCCTTTATTCCTGCAATTCAGTTATATTGAGAAGACTTTTTAAATACTTGAATATTTACTGCAGCATGTGCAACTACAACATCAATGTTAAAATAACAAGACTTATTTATAGGACTTCTTGCTCAAGTTTCCTACTGTAATGACACGTCACTGTTGCTATGTGTCCACTGTTCCACTGTGCTTTGAGTATAATGTTTATCAGTCCTTATGTCATTGCCTAAGGCAAGACAAACCTTAGTAATACAGTCAGATGTGGATACCTACATCTAGTGAGGGCAACATATGAAAATCTGGGAACTAAATCCTTACCAAGAAATTTCTTCACAATTGTGTTTAGGAAGGTGTGTAATATAATGTCTTAAAATGTTGAAATTCAATTCCTGTGGGAAACCTCCTGAAAAATTGCTCAAAGTTGGGGTACCTGTAACCGATTTTGGAAAAATCGAAAATGTTAAATTTGGCTTTAAGTAACTTGTGAGGGGTCAAACTAGGGGTTTTTCATGATTCTGAGTTGATTGCAAGCATTAGTTTTTCACCAAAACCACTCCTTAGTGCAAAAACAGCCACCCAAACTTTTCCCACTCACTGCATTTTCAGCCATTATTCACAAATAAAGGGTTCCAAACCCCCCGCCTCCCCAAAAACAATGAAAATAAAAATAACTCTGTTAACACTATGAAAAATTCTATCTTTTTTTCTATTTGTCTAAAGCAATAGCATCATGGCAAGGTAATAATTGTCAGGCCAGCATTGGGGTATCTGTAACCGATATGTGAAAAAAACGTTAAATGTTAAATTTGGCTTTAAGTAACTTGTGAGGGGTCAAACTAGGGTTTTTTCATGATTCTGAGATGATTGCAAGCATTAGTTTTTCACCAAAACTGCTCCTTAGTGCAAAAACAAACATCTGAATTTGAAAAGTAGCATTATTCGTTCATTTCAGTATCTTACATAATACTGATCCACTCTGCCACACGCTTCATGTGTCAATGTCTGAGTTTTCTCCGAACTGAACATCATCATGAACACAATTCTTGGACGTAATGCCTTTGCAAACTCCACATGCTGAGATACACTTGACACCATTCTTTTTGCAGCTGCACCGGCAGTCGCTGCAATCTCAGACAATTGCAGACTGTGAACTGAAGAAGCTCCTCAGGAGCCATGGGGTCTAGTGTTGGAACTGGCTCATATCCCTGAACACCTAATGTCCATCCGTAGTCACTAGGGTCCAAAGACATGCTCTTAAGAAGGATCCAGTCCCGGGTTTGTATATATGCATGGAGAGAGTGCTGTGCCCTCTCTTTGGTTTGATAACCTCAGCTGCCGCTTTCTGTGACAACATGCTGTACCCAAACGAATTGAACCCAAACTGGTACCTGGTGCATGGTAAATGCATTGAAAGATGGTTATACCAACTTGAATCACTGCATCCACTCCATCCAAGCCTGTGTGTCAAGGAAGATGTCCATGTGTTCATCAATATCCCCTGCACAAAACCTGCAAAAATGCACTTTGAGATTTGTTTCAAATGCAAAGTGCAATAGAAAGAAAATATATCATTATTATTATTATTATTATTATTGTTGTTGTTGTTGTTATTAACATCTTCAGCTAAAACAACACCTCAATGATTCATTCTCTTGCTCGTTCAATATGGATTTAATATGAATATTGTGTCCACTAGAAAGTCAAAGCACCAAATTTGATGGGAAATCTTGTACACATTGATTATAAGGCCTACTGGCAGATTCTCTTGTCTCAAGAGTCTAAGAAAAAAAAACATCCTTCTCCACTCCGTACGGTTTGTACCAATTTGTTACACTTCCATTTGTGTTGTTTGGGGCCCCAGCCACATTTCAGATTTTTGGGACTGGCCAACTATTACTGGCGATTTATTCCCAACTTCGTGGAGCTGACCTTTCCCAACCTCACCCGAAAGGGTACCTGTGATCTGGTTCAGTGGACAGATCAGTGCCAGGTGTCACTTGAGTGGGGAAAGCAGACCCTCTGTGGGGAGCCTCTTCTCCACACACCTAACTTCTCTCTCCCTTTTTTCCTGCAGACTGATGCATTGAACGGAGGGCTGGGAGCTGAGGGGCAGGTCGAGGGCATGTGGCGGGCGTTGACCGCCAAGTGCCTTACATCAGCTGCAAGCTGTCTGAGAGAGAGTCCAGGTACAACACAGTGGAAAAGGAGCGCTTGGGCACCTGGTGGGCAGTCAGTGCTCCTGTGGCGCCCATTCACCTTCTGTTCAGACCATGCTCCCCTCCAGTGGCTCCACGGCATGAAGGATACCAATGGCTGGATCACCCAGTTCACACTTTGTTTCCAGAACTTTGTCCAAACTTTGTTCACATGTTTTTTGTTGATTAAAACTTAAAAAAAAGCAACCATGATGCCAATTCCAATTAGAGCAGCGACTCCCCAGGTCAGAAAGATCATAATCCCAATAACACAATGATTTATTTTACTTCTATAAGTCAGAGGCTGACATACTGCATAATATCTGTCAATAGAGATAAAACATAGGTTCAAAATAGAAGCTGTACTCAATGTAACATCAATGCTTCCTCGTACTTTACAAAATAAACCTGGTTGAAACAGACATGAGGTTACAGTGAATGCCATGCTGAAAGGACAGACTAAAACTCCTACAAGCAGGTCAGTCATAGCCAGAGACAGAATGAGGTAGTTAGTAGGCATGTGGAGCTGTCTGAAATAAATTACAGAGATTATTACAAGAAGATTTCCACATATAGTGACAACAGAAAATAATCCAAGGAAAATATACAATAATACACATGATATGGAGGGATTTCTTGTAAATACGTATGTTGTTTTGTCAAACTCATAGCAGGGATGTATGTCAATAGAAGTGTAAGTCCTGTTCATAGTCACTCTTGGTTCCATGCTCCTTGATTCCTGCAAATCGGTTTTCCAGAATTAATCACTTAAGTTAAGAAAACTGTTAGATACTTAAATATTTACTGCAACATGTGTAGCCATAACAACATTAATATCCTTAACAAAAAAAGGCAGCTGCTCTACTAACTGAGCTAAATGCCACCCCACACCATTGGAGAACTTGAGCGCTATGCTGCTCAAGGGTCATCAGCATCATGGCCTTATGCAAGAATTTTTGAATTTTGAAGTCATGAAAACTCATCAACCCTGCCCTGACTTCAGTCGAGCATGAGGAACTTGAGTCTCAAATTATTTGGCTGAGCAACAAGTAAATTAAACAACAACTAAATATGAGCCCAACACATGTCAAAGGGGACACTAGATCTTTATGCATACATAGTAATTGTTGCACAGTGTTTTATTCTGTTTTTCCTCTTAATATTCCTTTGTCAGTTTTGGAGTCTCCTCTTTTGAATATTGATTATATCCTGTATAATTATCTAATTATGTGAGTGATATAGAGGCCATTAGTCCTCAGTAACATATATTTAAAAAAATCAATTTACAATAAAGCCCTTCACCTCTTACACCAACATTCAAGAAATGGGTGCCAACATTGGGCATAAACAGAACCTCAGCTGTACCACTTCACTCGCAGAAAACTTTACTGTAACCTTCAACATTCTAACCTTTTTGTTGTCACGTTATACCTGTAATTAATGAAGATAGTTCTCTTGTTCACATTTTCTTTTTATTGTCGAGCAGTTAATAAACAATATCTTAACTATGACCATTGACTTTTGAATTATTCAAATTACAAACACATATGGAATGTTACAGCAAACAAAACAGTACATTAGAGCAGTTTTGAGTTCGTAAAATTACCTTGAATGATTTTTCCAGAAATGATCATTCTGAAAGCTGACCTGAACCAGCTGTAAAAAAATGCATATATAAAAGGATTGAGCATTGAATTTGACAATGCAAACCAATTAAGAATTTCAATAAAAGCAAGTGGCACGTAAACATAAGTGAAAGACATAATGGTGGTGCAAAGAAAGAAAGGTAACCAACACATCAGAAAAACTCCCATAACTATAGCCAGAGTTTTAGTGGCCTTTCTCTCCATCTTACTGACAGTTGCTCCAGACTTTGTGTTCTGGATGCTGCGTGCCTGTCTCTGTGCAACAAGGAAAATCTTCAGGTAGATACAGAGCATGATGATCACTGGGAGGTAAAATGAGAAAACAAGTCCCAAAATGTTTGCAATGACTACATCAACCAAACATGCAGCGCATTGTTCTTGGTTTATTCCTACAATTATGAAGCCAATTCCTATCAGGACAGAAACCCCCCAGCTCATCAGGATCATTATCACAACAACATTATTATTTATTTTTGTTCTATATGCCAGAGGCTGACACACTGCATAATATCTGTCAATAGAAATACAACACAAGTTCAGAATAGAAGATGTGCATAGTGATACGTCAAAGGTGCCGCGCACTTTGCAAAACAAATTATCATAGTATAGACATGCGCTAATAGAAAATTCCATAGTAAGAGGAAACACTAAAACTCCAACAAGCAGGTCAGCCACAGCCAGAGAGAGAATGAGGGAGTTTGCCGGAGTGTGGAGCTGTCTGAAGTAAATGATGGAGATTATTACAAGGAGGTTTCCACATACAGTTACAACAGATAATGAACCAAGGAAAATATGAAACAATACACATACTGCAGAGGGATTAATTGTCAGTACATAAGAGACATCTATTTTATAGCAGGGATGTATCTCAGTAAAAACATTAGTCCAGTTGATGCTGATTTCCATTTCAGTTATCTAACATACAGTATGAAAAGTAATTCAAAGGAAGTTTTTCAGTTAATTTGATTTACAAAAAATTATATTTAGTGAATGGATTCAAACATCTGATTTCTCTCATACGACCTCTTCATACATTTTCATACTAAACCTTTAAACCCAAGGTCTACACATCAGTACTGATGGATGTTCTCACTTGCTTTGGCAGGACGTGACTTAATATTCATTCCATCCTTCATTCCATCCTATTATAGTTAATACAAACCTGTCCAATCAGATGTAGGATACTGCATTCTGTAAGATTGCATAGCAACAAGAAATAGTAACAATGTGCCGTGTATAGGCCTATCTGTCTGACTTTGTGTGTGTGTCTGTGTATGCAATTCAATTTGATCAAGAAGGCTATGGTAAATGGTATTGTATAGACACAATACAAAAACACTGGTCCGTGAGTAGCAAATACTACATTTACAGGCTAAACCTGACCTCTGGTAAATCACTGTGGTGATTATTGTACCCTTAACAGATTAGGGTCAGTGTTATTTAGCCTAATGCTGAGCTTTTGTCTGAACATCTAACATTTTTGCAATTAGTTTGCTGATTTAAATGAGTTAAAGCAACATTGTGTAGAAATTGGTATTTTTGTGAATTAGCATTTCACAGTGCAATACCGGTGCTGGTAATATGGACAGTTGGGCACATGTATCTGTATCAGATTATATTAGTAGTCCAACAGAAGGAAGCCCAGCACAGCCTCTGTCTTTCAGTCATTTATTTCACAAAGCTCTTGCCAAAGACTAAAAGGCAGTCCCAGATGTGTTCTTACTCAATCACTCTTTCATTTTCTCTTTGTAGGTTCATCAGCCAATGTCACTTTGGTCTTTTTGCCTTCATCATTATGTCCATAGAGGTTGTCTCATCACCCACTTGCCCGGATCTGGTTGTGGTATGAAACTGGTTCCTCTCTGAATCAAGCTGAGTCTCTGAGTCGCCCATGACCCAGCCCTGACTATCTATGTATTTTGTGATTTGGTTAAATTTTAAGTGTCAGCCATTTTGTCTTATTATTTTAAATTATCATTAGTCATGAAAGATCATCAATCCTGCCCTGACTTCAATGAAGAAAAGGCAAAGGGGTTAAATGAGTGACACAATTATTTGACTGAGTAACAACTAAAAGTGAGCCTGACAGATGACAAAAGGGGCACTAGACCTTTATGTATATGTGAGCAATTGTGGTACGGGGTTTTATTCTGTGTTTCCTTTTTTTGATTATCAATTATATAGCCTGTACAATGATCTGATTGAGTGATACAGGGGTGCACTTGGTCATTGGTCATTGGTAACATATAAAATATGGCAGTGACATAATTTACAGTAAAGCCCTTCAATACATATACCAGTAACGTTCATCCTGCCACAAATAAAAGCTCAGTCATACATCCCCTAAAAACTATCACACTCACAGCCACCAGTCCATTTCCACACCAACATACATACACTAACTTTATAAACTTTATAAAAGTTAAGAATTCGTCCGAAACAATCACATTCATTTCTGGTCATTAATTAGCTTAATCGATAAGGGAATAAAAGAGTACTTGAAGCAACTGTGCCTACACAGGGGAAGCCAGTATCTCTTACCGGACATATTCCCCATTCAGCACAAGTACTGTCTGATAAAATGGCGTTTGCCTGTCTAATAGTTGCCTGCTCAAAAAGATCCTGTGGGTTGAGGCAGTTGAGTGCAGTTTTGACTAGGCTTGAGATCTCCACTCTAGATTTTACTGTGAGATGTGCCAAACCATCAGGTGATACCATAATGGAGAACTGACTCAATTGTTGCTCTGTAGAAGATGAGCATAATGTTTTTGCAGACTCCAAAAACTCTGAGTCTGTGCAAAAAATGAAGGTGCTGGTGGATGCTAGCGCAGACATTCACACATCTACCTGTGCTCCCAGACTGCAAGCCTGGATTCTGTGGTCAACCTGGGTGACTAGCCCAATGACCCCATTGAGTGTGGTTGGCAGTTCATGTGAAACTAACTCATCCTTAATGTAATCAGCTAATCCACGTAAGAAGGCATAGCAGTGATGTTCCAGTTACTGTGGCAAGCCTAAGTACGAAAGTCTGTAGAAAAGTCTGATACTGTCCAAGGCCCTGACACAGGTGAAAGTCCTTGCCCTACATCAGAGACTTCAGGAACCATGCCAAAAACCTTGCGCAGCTGAGAAGAGAGAGAGAAAGACTGAAAGGAAGTTCAGGCTGGACTCCCATGATCTCATTCTGCTGTTCGCCACAATTGGGCTCAGCCTGTCAGTGGTTAATGGCAAAAGCTACCTTTGCCTCCTCAGTTGCAAAGTTACAGGGTTGCAGAGAAAACACAGTACAACAGTTGGGGTCTCAGACAAGGGTGGACTGAGGCATGGCCGTGGATGTGGTGGTTGACTGGGCTACAATGGCTGTTGTACCTGGGCAGCCAACGTATTCATGGTTCGTGCCAGGTTGGATAGTCTGGTGGGTGTCGGCTAAGGCGGTGGTTAAGTGCTCCTGCTGCTGTTGGAGCACTTCCTCAATCTGCTCCAAGTGATTTGGTGGTGACACTGCACGTGATGGATCCATGTCTGGCCAGATTGTAATGTGACGATCCATAGCTGGATCTAGTTGTGCACACAGGCAGAAAGTGCAGTTCTTAATGCACAAGAGTTTACACCACAGACTAAGGTATAGTCAAAGTGTTTTACCAGGGAGCAGACGAAAAGGGGAGTCCAGAACAGGCAGGGTCGGAAGTGAGAAGTCCAAAGGATAAACGCTGGAGAGTCTTGCATGGGATCTGCAATCTGACAAACAATCTGGCAGTGAGTGTGTGGGGATCTGGGGTTTTAGTAGTGGCCAGAGCATGTGAATGGAGCTGAGGGCCAAGCAATTCCCGCTCCCCGCTTACGTGGATGTTCTCTACTTTGCTCCATCGCTCACCAGTTTCACCAGACAGCTCCGCTCAAAACCCACTCTCCGATCACCTTAATTTGCTCCACACTTGCTCAAATTTTCAAGAGCAGGGATTTTCTGACTTTTTTTTCCCATGAAATTATGCCTGGCACATACTGCATTTGATTTAATGGTGTGATCAGTAAAACACATGCATATTGTTTTAGTTACCAGTGTAACTTAGTAGGCTACTGTTAAATTATCACAGTTTTTTTTTTCAGCTTTTCAGTAGGTTAAAATACAAATCCTTACTTACTGCGACTGTATCGCCACATTCTTGTTCATGTTCAATATCATTCTCTATTTTTTTTTTTTACAATAATTTTGCATCTATATGACCTGTCTGCTTGCTTTTCAAAATATTTTACAAACTCCATCTCCTGGCCTAGCTACCCCTTGAGGGTACACATGATGTGAGTCTTTGTGTACTTGTGCATGTCCTTGACTCATGGTGAGAGCATATCAGAGCGAAATGAAAACATCGCTCTGCGCCCTGACCATATTTTGCACGCTCCACTCTGCGTTTGCTCACGCTCTGCTCCATTCACATGCCCTGGTAGTGGCTGAGTAGATGGGAATCAGGTGTGTGTGCAAGTGAGTAGTGCATGTGTGTGTCCTGGTTGCAGTGGAGCAGGGGTATGGCAGAGTCAGTGAATGGAATGAGCTGAAAAAGTGCAGATTGTGACAGACAGCTGCTCTAGACTTTGTGCTCTGGATGCTTTGTGCCTGTCTGTGTGACAAAGAAAATCTTCAGGTAAATAGCATAATAAGCATAATATGTGTCAATAGAAATACATAACATACATTCAGAATTGAAGCTGAGCTCAGTACTATATCTAAGGAGTCTCATATTTTGCTAAATAAATCATCACACAGACATGAGCTAAAAGAGGACACCATGCTGGAAGGAAAGATGAAAACACCAACAAGCAGGTACATTGGCAAAGGAAATTATGGTCAATTATGGTAATTCATATATTGATATCAGTGTTGGGCAGTAGCAGCGTTAATAGTTAAACTACATTTCTCAGTAGCATGGTCATAACGTCGCTGTTTTCTGCATCAAACAGCTTTGCCGTAATGAAGCTATTTTCAAGGCCAAATACCACAGTAGTGATCGCGGAAGCTACATTTTCCAAGGCATTTCTAAACCTTAAACACATCACTCCCATGTAACATCACATACCTATCCTCCTGCTGATGCGTGTGTATAAAAAGATGCCGGCAAATTGTCTGATGCAGCCAGGATGGAATGCATCAACAGACTGATCAGGAGAGCGAGCTCTGTCCTGGACTGTTCTCTGGATTCCATAGAGGAAGTAGGGGAGAGAAGGATGTTAGCTAAGTTGACATCCATCATGGATAACATCCCTCACCCCCTACATGACACTGTGGGGTCCCTGTGCAGCTCCTTCAGCAGCAGACTGCTACACCCACAGTGTAAAAAGGAGAGGTTCTGCAGGTCCTTCATCCCGGCCGCTATCACCACCTGACAAAGTTGTAGTTTCTATTCCTGTCTCTACTCACTACTACTCACCATGGCTGTATTAAAGTTCCCCGTTGTGGGATGAATAAAGTAACCACAAACAAAATTGTTGTGGTCAGTTTAAATGGATAACTTGATATTTTTGTAGATGGCAGTAGTACAGAATGGGGCTAATAAATATACTACTAAACACAGACAGACAGATCCATAGTAAGACTACGTTATTAATCCAAAAGGAAATAAACAGGTTACTTTAGCCACTTAACATTAATCAAAACACAAAACAATGAGGTAGATAAAAAGAAACAGTTACAACTAAAGACAAAATTACAATGACCAATTATACTAACTCAAACTAAAAAAATATAATCGTGTCTGTATAAATAAATTTAATAGAGGAAAATGATGACCACATCTACAACTATAATACATTATTTAGTACACCCCTGTTCAGTTCTGTTAGTAATGACAGTGACAGTCGGCTGTCATTGGGGCAGCTGTGGCTCAGAGGTAGAGCGGGCCGTCCACTAATCAGATGATCAGTCTGCATGTCAAAGTGCTAAGCATCCTTGAGCAAGATACCGAACCCCAAATGGCTCCCGAAGGCTGTGCCATTGCTGTGTGAATGCGTATGAATGGTTAGTTCCTCGAACTGATGAGTACTTGGCACCTTGCATGGCAGCCAGTGCCATCAGTGTGTGAATGTGTGTGAATGGGTGAATGAGATATGTAGTGTAAAAAGAGCTTTGCGTGGTCAGAAGACTAGAAAGGCGTTATGTAAGTACAGTCCATTTATCATTTACAGTCACTGTATGTGGTAGTGATTATCCAAAGATTTTAGAATTAAATGTTCATTTATACCTCAATTATAAAGTTACAAAATGAAAGAGACTCCACTCAACTGCAGTAGCTGCCCTGGAAATGGAATGCAAGAGCACACGAGTGTTCCAAGAAGAGGAATGCACCAATGAATGATAAGGAACACCCTGTCCCTGCCAAACAAGGCAGTGTGGCACACACACACACACACAAACACACACACAGATACACACTACCTGTTTTTTGTGGTGATTACGTGAATATGTTTTTTGTTGGTTTTGTTGAGAGAGAAGATTTAATAAACAGTTTAACTGATCTGTTTGTCTCACACTTTCATTGATTATTAGATTAACAAGTAGTAGCATCTAGATCTCTATATAGAGAAAGGTGCCAGCTGTTATGGAATTTTCTGTCCTTGTGTTACACAGGGTCATGTGTGGGCCTTGAGGTCTTCAGGAGTATTAATTGTTTGGCTTTCAATGGGAACAGTATAACAGTCTCTCAGCAGTGTGGTGGCCAGGGTTGAAGAGACTGATTGCTGCCGTCCTAGACATAATAGATAACTGACTAAACAGACATCTGTGTCTCCAGACTAGAATATGTTGACAATAACTCCATGGGTTATTGTATAGTTAGTATAGTATAGTTTTTACCTCCATGGGTAAAAACTAGAGTTGAGCCGGATACACGAGTATTATACGAGTAATACGAGTCAATATCTGTGCTCAGATTGAATGAAAATCCTTATTGGGTAGCTGACCGTGTCTGCGTTTGCTCCTCTCCTACACACATACAGATGTATTGTGTTGCTGTGTCCCTCTGCTCACTCACACACAGAACAGCTCTCTGTCTTTTTTCTTTTTTTAAACCATCAGCTGGCTCAAACCAGTTTTTTTTCACACACTGAGTGTCTGACACTTTCTTTTCTCAACCCATATCAATTGCATGCTTAAAATAACATACTGGTTAAAGCTCTGGTTAAAGCTTAAAGTCTATCCACCAGGATGAGTTCAGCAAAATGCGAGACTGACTCAGAACTTTGAGAGTCAATAAATATTACAGCATAAGACATCAGAGGCTCCTGAACACTTTCTTCCCTCCTGACCTCACCATTGACCTTTGACTTCAACTTCCCGTTGCAAGGGACAGGGCAATCCCCATGTCGTTTTATAATGTTGTGGACTTGGCCGTACAGATTATGTTGTATCGCCACCTGCTATTTTGGTTCATGTAGGTGCAGCAACAAAAAATACAAAAGGACTGGGTGAAGTGGAATCTAAATTAAAGGGTGTGGTGACTATCACATCACTCCGAAACAGCTGAGCAGATTACAGTGACACGTAACAAATACTGTTCAATGAATCAAGAGAGCTTCTCTAGGAAATCATGTTGTTGGAAAATATTTTGTGTGCTTTTGTTGAGAAAAACATCTGGTTAGCAGCAGTTTGATGCCACAAACATCTAAGACACATTTTCCACCAAAGCACCAACAGCTGTCTTCGTGCTACCTCATTTGAATGAAACTCCCTACTGATTGCACCTCTCCTCCCACCTGTACACCGTGCACTCTGAGCTGGGCACCAAAATACCACACACGCAGGCAAAGCAAAGTTCAGTGGCAATCCCTTTTTATCTTATGATGCTCAGGTTGTGAACATTAAGTACATGCTAAAATGTAAATCAAAGCCAAGTGTGATGAAGTGGAAAAACATTGTACCTCCATATTCAGTTGAACAGCGCACAAAGACAACTTATCAAATATTGAAGCTGAGAAATGATTTAGTATTAGTAATTTGTATTTGGTATTTTAATTTTTGATGCCAGCAGCATGTTTGTACAAAAGTTTGTACAGTGGCATCAGCTTAGTAACATGAAGAAGAGAGGGACTGTCTAACTTGTTAACAGCCCACAGTTCAAACCCAGCATCTGTGATGTGAGAATGCATTATTGCACATGATATAGGTATGATAGGTAAGTGTTAATGCTCATATATACAGGTTTTGGAGCAACATATGCTGCAAAGAAGACAATTTCTTGTTTAGGGATGGCCTTTCTTACTTCAGGAGAGACAATGCCACACCAGCCTGCCTGCCTGCAGTCCAGATTGTCACCTGTTGAAAATGTGTGGTGCATTATGAAACTCCCAGAGGTTGACACATGTTAAAAAAAAGAGCTGATGAACAGGGTGGCAAATATGACCATGTCCAACCATTTGAAACATGTTGCTTGAATAAAATTCAAAATGGGCATATAATTTTCCAAAAAACAACAAAACATCTCAGTTTTAACATTTGATAAGTTGTCTTTGAGATAGACCGATCATTGAACACATCATAACAGTGTATGTGTAAGTGTCAGAATACAACTACATTGTATTACTACAAAGTGCAATGCAAAATAAACAATAAACTGAAAATTTCCACATGTAGGTGTGTAATGCTTGCTACAGTGTCATTGTGTCAGTATTTACATTGTTTACACGTCCAGAGTCTATTTTTGCACCCCAACAGTTAGTCAAGGAAGTTTTGAGTTAGTAAAATCACCTTGAATTATTTTTCCAGAAATTATGATTCTAAACGCCGCTCTGAACCAGCTGTAAAAGAACGCATAGATAAATGGATTGAGCATTGAATTTGACAGTGTAAGCCAGTTAAGTGTTTCAATCACAGGAACTGGCACTGAATTATTAATAAAAGGCAAAATGGTGATGCAAAGAAAGAAAGGAGTCCAACATAAGAGAAAAACTCCCATAACTATAGCCAGAGTTTTAGTGGCCTTTCTCTCCATCTTACTGACAGTTGCTCCAGACTTTGTGTTCTGGATGCTGCGTGCCTGTCTCTGTGCAACAAGGAAAATCTTCAGGTAGATACAGAGCATGATGATCACTGGGAGGTAAAATGAGAAAATTGGTCCAATGGTGTTTTCAATGAGAACATCAATTAAACACCTTTCCCCGCATTTTTCATTGTTTAATCCAGCAATTATGACACCAATTCCAATTAGAGCAGAAACCCCCCAGCTCAGCAGGATCATGATCACAATAACGCAGTGGTTTATTTTAGTTCTATATGTCAGAGGATGACACACTGCATAATATCTGTCAATAGAAATACAACATAGGTTTAGGATAGAACATGTACTCAGTGATATGTCAAAACTTCCACGTACTTTACAGAATAAATTTTCATGGTACAGACATGAGCTGAGAGAGAATGCCATGCTGAAAGGAAAGACTATAACCCCAACAAGCAGGTCAGCCACAGCCAGGGACAGAATGAGGTAGTTAGTAGGAGTGTGGAGCTGTCTGAAGTAAGTGACAGAGATTATAACAAGAAGATTTCCACATATTGTGACAACAGACAACAACACAAGGAAAATATATAATAATATACACATAATGGACGGGGAGTTGGACAGTATGTAATTGAAATGATCTATCTCATAGCAGGGATGTATGTCAGTCCCAAAAGCAGTCCTGTTGATTTGTGGTTTCATGTTTTAGGGTTCCTACTTTCTACAATTCAATGCAACTACTATTGATTAAGAAAATGACATCACAAATATGCATACCTAAATGAGTAGATTTAAAATTTTAGTCAGACACAGCATACAGTTTCAGTTTTCTGATGGGTGTTCTTGGTCACATATACTGCAGAACATTAACTTGTTAATCCTTAACATATCTCATTATCATAAATGCTGTCCAATCAGGCAATCTCAACAACAACCCAGCAAAGTTTCACGTTCTTCAGGATGCCTCAAGAGAATTTTTTTATTTATTTTTTTCATTTCAGTGTCACCCAAAAAGGCAAGCTTTCATCAGTATGGGATAGAAACAAGTGTCATGGGCAGGTTTTTAAATATAGAACCTACTGGGCAAAATGTCAACAGGTTTGTTCTTACCTGCGGCTTATGGAGGATAAGGGAAAAAGGCAAATGGGATAGCAAACGTATTTATTACTTTTTTGACAACAAACAGCCTGAAAACTGAGAACTTAGTTGATATTGCTGCACAACGTGATAGAAAAACATCATTTAGTTTTAGCACTGTTCAAACAAAAGTCTTAAGTTTAGTGTGTCTTAAGCTTAGTGTGTTTACCACTTAGTTTGCTGCAATACAACTTTTGTAGGAAGAGAAATGTATAACTGGTTTGCCCACTTGGCCACATGCCAGGGTGAATACAAAAATATGTACGTGACAAAAAACAGCAGAGGCACTCCTCTCAAAATCACCCTTTTGGGTATTGATAGAGGCCGGCATGACTTTTCCTGCACCAGATAGTTTGTTACACGGTACTTTCAGAGACTACTTGGTAAGTGATTGGATGAACTGTCTATATGTCTATGCATCTGTCTATAACCATGTATCACGACAAAACAGAGAGATCAATGGATCATGTAACATACAGTGGTCATACTCTTACTGAAACCAATCAGGAGAAGAATGACAGTTTTTCCATCAGGAAAATGCCTTCAGTGCCCTTCTTCTGCTCGATTCTCAGTTTAAAATGTAAAATACTCTCCTGTGATCAGTATAGCTCCAATCCACTAATCAAATCCACACTTCCATCCTACAAATCTTACAAATCCACTCTGCAGCAAATTAGGATTTCAACTGGAATACACTCCTGGCCCTGGCCACACCAATCTGTAATCATGACCTCTTAAAAAACAATCTACAATTTCTTTTTGGAACAGACAGGGCCTGTGGATGTTAGGTGACCTCTGTCATGAAGGCATATATGCCAGCTTTGACCATCTGTTTACAGCATTTAATCTCCATCAATCATTAATTGTCCGATACTTTCAAATCCAACAAACACTCCCATCTATGCACTCACTATCATTGCCAAATGCCCCTCTCTCCATTGGAATTAGTACCTTACGCCATTGATGACAATGACAAAACGTCATATCTCTTTTCTTTACAACATTACAACCCGCTGACACATCACCTGCCCTCTAACTTAAGATAGTTCAAGTCCAGCACAGAGGGCTGCGTAGCTGCCCATCACTCCACCATCTCTTCACATATGCATATGCATGTCTATGAGCTGTGTATCTGTGTGTGTGTGCATACATGTATAAAAAATATTTCTATTATTGCTACAAACTGCGGTCAGCCAGCTAACAGGCGTGGGGTTGGTTTTGGTAAGGGTTTGGATCTTTAATATAATAATAATATCTTTGTTACTGCTCTCTCACTACTCCTACAAGTTGTCACACACACCTCAAGTTAAACCATGCATGCAGCTCATGCCATAACTGCCAGTAGTGTCTCATAGGTGACTGAAACACTGTGGTTCAGACACAATCCTTGAGTCTTACAAGCCTTACAATCACACAAAAAAACATTTGCTTCATTGTCTTGACTTACAAGGTCTTGACCTTGTGAGTCCAGTTGCATTGCAAGCTTAGGACTCAATAGCAGTCTTGGGGATTGGGCAACTAGGGGAAACTGTGGTTTCTGATGAACTGATCTAACAGTCAGTATACCAGAGTGGTTTTGCTTTTTGTCCTGCATGGCTAACCTCTTAGTCGCAGTGGAAGAATGTGACACCAGCAGGTTTTAAGCAGGACAATTTTCTGCGGAAGTTTGAAGCATTTAAAGATGCCGGGGAAAACCCTTGCTTTGGGGAATCAGCACTTCTGCGTTACTCAACTTGACAAATGGCGAAAAAAAAAAAATAATAATAAAATAAAAATGTTTTGAATAAAATCCACATCTTGTAGTTGAACCTTAGCCTTCTGTTTATGCCATTCCAAATACACTGAATGCTGTTTGAATTCAACTTGATCACTGAAGGAAGCTTCTTTGAATAATTTGAAGAATGTGTAGATGCTGAGTTTACTTATTTTCAGATAAATCCAGATAATCTCAGATATTTTCAGATGAGTCCAGATAAAGTTAGATGCATCTCCTAATAACGTTGTGATGTTGTTGCCCTGTATTATGAATAGGGTTGTCATTGTTGAAGGAATGTCTAAAGACTGTGCGAAGTGTAGCCTTTTATTTTGAAGGTTGTGGGTCAGAATTTTCACTATGATGTTTCTTTTGTTGTTGAAATGTTGTTTGTATATTTTCATTAAATTGGCGAAATAAGTACAAAGGGATTCATGTTAAGTTTAGACACATTTCCATGAAGCAATATGTTGAGGGTAATCACTGGGAATATAGCGAGTATCTTTTCGTTATTTTATGAACAACATTTACCGCACTTCTGTTTTACTTCCTGTTTGTGCCTGGACACTAACAGACAAGTTCATTTTCTTTAAAGTCTCAGTGTTTTTGCTGTAAATATGAATTGAGTTACCTAAAGTTACCTAAAACACACATAACTGGTAACACCTGTGTTTACCCACTATTTTATGTCAAATGGCTGCTCCTGTGAAAAAGTCCATTACAGGGAAAAGTGGCTTGTTGACACTGGCTGGTTAGCATTTTCAAACTATTGATGTGATGCCCTTTGTCTCTATTGTGGCTTTTTTTTTTACAGATCAGTGCAGAATACAAAAAAACACTGCATCTGGAGCCTGTAATTATGTCTGCCTTGAACTGTCGCACTTCTAGGTTACTTACACTGTTAGGCATCTAAGGTGGAGCACTTAGTGACAGACCGAAGATCATAATGATCAAAATTAAAAGTTTGTTCTTTAAAAGCTACAAGGCATTCCACTCATAATGTAGCACACTGCACTTCACCAGCGTGAACGCACTGTACTTAAAATAGCAACCATAAGTATAGACATGCTCTCGGTATGTGTGTGTGTGTGGGTGTGTGTGGGTGAGTGTCAGTGTGTGTCATGATGAAGGATGCAGTCTTGAGGTGCCTTTACAGGCATCAAAAACAAAAGGCCAAGTCAATGCTGTATCATTGATTTGTTACAGAAGTTACAGAAACACTCCTGAGCCTTTACAGTTGCAAATGTGACATATTTAATCATTTAGGTCATGGTGGCCCTAACCTCAGTTTGCTTGCAATCAAAGTTCTGCAAACTGTGCAGGCATCAAGGTACAATATAACATTGTAGGGGGAAATGCAAGAATGATTTTCATTTTTTTGCTTCAATCAGTTGCCCTGGCTGCAGGCTTTGTTAGGTAAATGTCCGCAGCTGTAACAACTTCCTGAAACAGCCAGCAGCTGCTATTGGTTTGCACTTGTTCCTGGTTCCCTTGCCCTGGCCCCTGTGGCAGTTTCATGTAAAATATGAAAATAAAAAATGTTAAATATGTGTTTGATGTAAATATCTACAGCCAGAATCTGTGACCGGCTGTAACCAGAGAAGTGGCTCTCTGTCCTCAGGCGGTTCAGTCCACTCCAGTCTGCATGTCAAAGTGTTCTAGGGCAAGATACTAAACTCCAAATGTGAATATGAATGTGTATGAATGTGTGTGAATGGGTGGATGAGATTTGCAAATTAGTTTGTAAAGCCCACATAAATATGGAGCACTGATGAGGTCCTCATTCTGCTAATCTGTTAATCCATCATTATCCATTGTCTATAACTGCTTATCCACTGCATGGTTGCAGGAAGCTTGACAGGTCACCGGGACTGACACATAAGCATTCGCAACTCAACACAACTCAAGTCATCAATTGATGCATGACTTTGGAGAGAGAGAGAAAACCCACACTGACATGGGGAGAGCATGCAAACTCCACACAGAAAGGCCCCAGCATCAGCTTTCATTACAGAAAAGAAAATTCCGGGATGCACGAGTGGATTAATTTTCATGTTACACATGTTATATAAGTGCCAGCAGAGTCTTTACGTAGACCTGACCATCTGAGTGTTGCTTTCTGAATCAGTTGTTTTTGTGCATTTCGACTCTCCTCAGCGCTGACCGAAACACTTGTATGGGTCTAGTTTTGCACAAAGAGACCAGACAGAACTAAAACAAAAAAGTTTGAACTAGCAAAAGTCTACTAAACTGAAGAGTCAGAGAGAGCAAGAAGAACTAGCACTATGAGCAGTGACGCGATCGCTTAATGCGTGCGCTGATGTGTTTGAATGATGCCAGCTATGTCTAGAAAAATGAAGGAAGTACTGTTCATAGTCAGTGACTATCAAATCTTGAACTGAACGAAAGAATCGCCAGTAAAATGATTTGTGATTTCGTCCTCCAGCAGGCCTCAGAGGCCACAGTGGATGAGCTAGAAAATGAAAGCATGAACTTGAGACAGTTTTCAACTTAACTTCTTTTCATCCTACTCTACTTATTTGTTTAAACTGGTTTAATGATTTATACTGATTTAGTGTGTTTTCCATATTACTGGTCATCATGTTTTAATCAAAAAATTCTTATGGCATATTGTTTAAAATCATAACTTTAATGCATGTTTATCCAAATGCTCACTTATGTCTTCATAATTGCATCTCCAGTTAGGTGTTGTGATGCAATAGCCTTCAATTAGAGGTGTGAATGTATGCTGTGGTTATTGGTCCCTAGGCTGTCTTTGCCACAAAACGCACACACACACACACACACACTTCCTGTGTGCCTCTTCTCACCTCTTCAACCTGGGGCCTGACTGTTAGCAATAACAAAACAAATTCATGGCCACTTACTGATCTGAGTAAGGCTACAATACACCCAGAGAGTCCAATTAAATGAGCAATGAGCAAACAAGAAATCTGAAAACAGCCTTCTTTGTAGTCTAGGGAATGCATTCTGTTTTTTCACTGACTCATGGTGTTATGTGACACATGTGTGCACACAACAGGAGAAAAACAAACTTAACAGTTAACATCAAAGTTAGTTTCTCTCAGATCAGAAAGAACAGTCTTGTTTTTTTTAGTATAAATTGTATATTTATTCTTGTTATTCATCATCATTATTATTTATCCTTATCATTAATAATTGTGTCACATCACACACGGTGGTTTTCCTGTGTGACACAGTTTGCAGTGTTTTTAACTCATTTAATGGAAACATTTAAAATGAACTCACTGAATGCAGGTAGGTCATAGGAGACCTACGACGTAAATGAATAATTAGTCGTGTCTTTAGGATACAGCACAGTATAAGGAATGGATTAAACCATAAATATTTATCATGTTTTATGATATTTATGGTAGAGTAGCAACTTTCAAGGCCTTCTGCAGAGAAACACATCATGGACACAAGTGGAAATTTCACTTCACCTAATTCACACCCATGGTTCTCCTACACGCGCAGAATAAATACAGCATCATCATGCATATATCTCAGCTATGACTTTTTGCTTTTATCCTCTTGAAATGAAATGAAAAAAGTCTGTAAAGGACTGTAAAACTTCTGGTTGTGCATCATTAACTCAGCTCAGCTTTCATGAACAGGTGTGAGGCCCTCTTTGGTTGCATTCTTTGCACAACCACCAGATATGGCTTTCTGATGTGACTCAGAGCAGAGGGCTGCATCTGAAATGCACTGTGGCACTTCTGGTCACAATCACAATCATTGTCTAGAACAGGCATGATCAGCTGGTGTCACCAGAATGCATTACAGTAGATTGTGATTGGCCTTATGCCCTTTAGATGTTGGCATTGTTGTCCTAAAAGTGACCCTGCCCACCAGATAAAGGTGATGATTACTCAGAACATGACAGTGTGTGTTACCCTCATTTACCCCATTTACTCGGGCCTTTACCATAGATCTAAATGTAGATCTCACTTTAGTCACTGTTCCTATTGAAACACGAGCCAGTTGAGCAGTCTTTGTGACACTGTGAGCACTCAAACTCACATATTGTAGATCATTTACTTTTGCTTTTTCAATACACCGTCAAAATCAATAAATAACAAAGTAGCAACAATGGATGAGAAATACCACAGGTGCAAAGTAACAATGTTAAAAGAAAAAAAATGACTGAATCAACAGGGTGTGGTTGTTACCTTGTCATAATTCAGATTTTGATAACATCCCTCTACGTCAGATAAAGCAACTATACATAAACAGATGCCCTTTGAACTACCGGACTCTGCTGTGTGTTTGTATATATGTTATATATATGTGTATATATGTTTATATATGTTTCTGGAAAGGATAATATTTGCATGACTGTTGTTGTTTTCTGATGATGTTTCCTGAAAGCATATTGTGATGTTGGACTTACCGTAAAGAAAGAGGAAGGACAAAACACACATAAAGAACAACGTGTAACATATTATTATAGTAACTATCCTATTATTAGATTAGATCAAGTGAGCTTGACTAATTGAAAAGAGCTGCCTGGAAAATGTTCTCTTTACATAAAACACTGAAAAGAACTTGAATATCAGACCAATGTCATTTTTTTCAGAAAGAAATAAAATATACTTTAGATTAGACAGATGACATAATGCCGTGAATGCAGATTCTGTGGACCTGCCCATTTTATGTTGAAATAAATTTGCTAAAACATAATCATGATGAGCACTGTGTGAATATACAAAAGTAGAATTTTAGAAATCCAACCAGTCTCACCACGACCACCTGTCTACCACCTCAAGTCTCTAATAAATCCTCACACTCACGGTGTGACCAATATCCAGCTTAGCTTAAGTCACATAACTTGCTAAACTTGCTTTGAGGCATATGAGTCAGACAGACCAGGAAGTCGAGTGATGGCTTGCAAGTGTCATTACTTGTCTCAAATCCTGAGAGGTAAGATGAGCGTTCCCTTCCGACAATAGCACATTTTGGAAGCCAGAAGACAGTGAGAGGTAATCAAAAAAAACATTTAAAACCTTCACTCTTGTCTTATATCTTCTTTATAGGTTGTTATGTCTTTTAAGTTGTGTATGTTTCTGTTTTATTCATACTGTCTACTCAGGCAAACAACAGGTATGTTGTATCCCTACATATCATAAAGAAAGCATTGATTCACTGTAGCTCGGTCAGCCTTTACTCAAGTCGAAGAACATTTAACTGATTTTACCAAAGAGATGAAAGCATGAAATTATTGAAGATAGAAAGAAACAGACAGAACGGATTGAGTTTTACATTTCATTTATACAGATGTATGCTTTGAAGAAGGAAATTTGTTCTTTATTATTTGTTTAGTTAAAATGCATTATGGTGTGATAAATTATAAGTGTGGCATCAAAATCTTTTAGGGAAGTAAATGTATTCACCTTTCTAATGGCCATTGAATGTCACCTATTAATGGAAAGCTGTGTGACGTTTTAACTTTTTAAGAGGACCAGTGAAAGAATCCTTTCAGGGGAAATACCTGTAGCCTGAGGCCAGTAAACCAAGAATGGCTGAAAAACATTAAGCTCAAGTTATGAATTCATATTTGAATCATTCCTCATCCCTGGGCCAATTGTCAGAGAGGGTCTAAATTAGTAGTAGTGAGTAGCATTGGACTTTTGTCGATCTTAAAAAGTGACATTCTTAGCCAAATTTTTTAATTAATTCAGATCATTTACTCTTTGATGATAGTCCTGTAAAAAAAGAATCATGAAAAAATAAGAATTACAAATTATGTTCATATTTAGCAAATTTGGTACGAATTCACATTTTTGAGCAGTTAACTGCTGATAGGTAGACACGTAAATGAAAAATTGTAACTAAAGTAACCAAGTAGTAATAGTATTAAACAGTAATAATGCAGTTTTATGTGTTTTATGAAAATAGATGTACACAAAATATGCGGGGGCAATAAGTCGGGTTGGGGAAGAAGGTACAAACTATGAAAGTTTTCAAAGATTTAAGAGATTTTTTTAAAAAAATAGAATCAACCATTCTAACATCATATGATGAGCTGTTTCTCAAAAGGACACCATCAGTCACTTTAAATCTTTCATTTCTTCTAAATTTAAAAGGTGTTTCCCAAAAGAATTGTAATGACACAAATGATGATGATTGATTAATGAGTGCCTCCTACACACTAAAGGTCTAAGAGTCTAAGGACCTCAGTACTGAATAAAAGGAGAACAATTATGTGCCATTGATTTGAGTATAGAATTCAATTGTAATAAGAAATATGATTTTGTATTGTTTCCTGAATATAATTCATTAAAAGTCTTTTAGGAATATGACACTGGTCATCATCAAGTAGGAAAAAGTGAACAACAGTGGTCTAGCCAGGAAGTGATGAAGCCATTCTCATTATGATGAGGTACAATGACTGAACCAGTTTTTCTGACCCGTCAAAACAGACTCACCCACTTGCATACAGACATTAGTTGAATAGAAAATGGAAACCAAGTGATGTTGATCTATTATGACAATGAGTACCTCATTTTCATTTACATTGAACTGCTTTCGATCCATCTATCTCTGTCACGCCACCAGTCATGAAGACCTGATATGATCGATGAGCTTTAAAAATGTTAACCAAAGTCTGGAAAACTGAATGAATCAACACTGTTGCGTGTGTTGCTCTTGACGGTGTTTAAATATTTTATGACTGTACTAAAACAGATCAATGCTGGTGTTCATTTTGACATTTGATCGCAGAGGTTCAGAGCTATGTACTGGCACTTCTTCACAGACATAAGTGGCAGTACGTAATTACGGGACAACACTTCCTGGTCTGTGATGTGAAGCCATAGAAGAGTCTTTTTGTACCGAGGTTTAACGAGACATGAGTCTACTTCTCACTTTGTTTATTACCTCAGGTTATTGTAACAGTTTCCTAATGAGTTTCTGGTCTCAATGGCTAGTTTGAAGTGTTCTTCCATACAGCATCTTCGTTTACAGTAAAATAGATACGCTATGCTCCAAAGTTTGAGAGGGGGCTAATTTGGGTGTGATAATTGGATGTAAAGAAATCAGCAAGATAATGTGGTTTTAAAAAGCCACTTAAATCTCAACTATAACAGCTCAGTCCAGAGGAGGTGAGAGAGGTGACATTTCATAATCCAGTGTGTCTCTTTAAGACAAAGACAAAACTGTAAAAACATGTAGTACTATTGCATGCATAAAAGTTAACACTTTATAATGAGTGTACACTATTAAGCATTAGGTAAGCATTAATATGTACTGAATTCATCATTTATAATGCAGGAATACTCATTACTATGTCATTTATGAACAGTCACAAATGTTTTACTCGTCATTGATAAGCACACTGGTTATGGATTAGTAAATACTCAGTTCCTCACTTATAAAGCATGTCTCTATTACACACGCAGAAGCATATAAACCAAGAAAATGACCTAAATGTGAGCAAGTAAACGAAGTCTGGTGAAAACGCTCCCGGTGGGTTTGAGGTCGCGTGCACGACGGACCACAACAGCGTCACAGCCGCGACGTGACAGAGACGAGTCCGGCGGGTCCTGTCTTCAAGAAAAGTCTAAAAAATATCTGAGAAATAAATGCACTCAACACACGATAAAATAACACAGGAAAATGAATTTTACGACACTACAAAAACAAAGTGCATCTCGGGACGTGTACATTGAACTTGCAGGCCCGCTCTTAACACGTCATCAATGTGCGACGTCTGTGATCGGTGCGGCTGAGATGAATGGACAGATGCAGATCTCTGAACGGACGCGGGCCAAAATATTTTTTGACTTTTCTTGAAGATGGGATTTAGAATTATTTTAAATAGATAAATAATAAAGACTGTATTTGTTGTACTTAAACTCTTGTGATCCACTGTTGCCGTTGGCAAGTTTGCATTCAGCTTTGTTCGTCCTTTTACATCGACAGAACAGTTGTACTTTACAATATGTTGGGGAGTTGCAATAAATATCAATGCAATCTGTTCTGTATTCCTTTGTGTTGTGTCTCTCCTTGGTCTGTGAAGATAACTGAAACTTTCGTGAGTCCTGTGGCATCGCCAGCCTTTAAATCTCAGTTGTAAATGCTTCATTAGGCATAGATAGTGCCCACTTTAGATGTGGTCACACAAAATGAATTAACAAGTAGCAAGTCCTTTGGAACTGGCTGGTCATCCATTGGAAATGGAATTTGTGAGTTTTTATAAAACATCTACTAACACACTCACTAACTATTAGTACAGAAGAGTAAAACATTTATAAATGTGATCATAAACCACACTAATGAGTATTTGTGTCAGAAACATGCTTAAAAAAATGATGAATTGAGTATTTACTAATCCATAACCAGTGTGCTTATCAATGATGAGTAAAATATTTGTGACTGTTTATAAATGACATACTAATGAGTATTCCTGCATTATAAATGATGAATTCAGTACATATTAATGCTTAACTAATGCTTAACAGTGTATACTCAGTGTTACCATATTTTCTAATCAATGGATTGGTTGTTATATTGTTCTGACTTGTGTTACTTGTATTCTCTCTCTAGTCGGGATGGCATTAACTAAGGCAGTGGGATACATGGTTGTTCTCCTGGTTATATACTACAGCCTGGAGAATCAGGGATACACTCAGTCTCTGAATGTTTTCTTTGAGGTAAGAATGAATTAGTAATTGCAACAGTGAACGTTATAATGTTACCATACCACGAAATACTACAGCAGGTGTTATTTGGCTACATCACCAAATATATACAAAATATATTGTAATATGATTGATCAGTGTTTATTATAATTTAGTTTTGTGTATGCATATACTTGTGTATGTGTCGTCCTTGTGTGTGTTCTTACATTGTGTTTAGTTACAGTTGTTATTGTACATGCACAAACTGTATAAGTGAACTAATCACATGAAAATGAATTTCCCAGGAATTCATGGGTTCAGAAGCGTCACATGTTCATGTCAGAGAGAGAAGAGCCAGTGAGTCACATTTCAGTAGTATCAACAGAATATCAACTGTCGGTGTTAGTGATACTGTTCGCCATTTCCCTCCCATTGCCCTTGTTTTGTCTTAAGTATGGACTCACTAAGGATACTGTTTCATGTCTTCCCAGCTACTTTAAATTCTTCTGATTATGTACTCCAAGCTGTTATAAACGTCTCTGACCTGGAGGGTTTCCAAGCATTTTTGAGATCGCTGAACTTTCCTTTAGTGTTCAACAACACTGTTGAAGTTACCAGCATTAACACCACAACAGGTAATAACACCACCTTCCCTGTGTAGTGTAGATACACCTTTTATTTGTCGCCAGAGTGAAATATGTATTAACACTACCAGTACACGTGTTGACATTGTCTCTTCGCTGTCTCTTTACATAGTGTGTGCATCAGATATTTCTGGATACCAGTGCACATGCGAGCAGAGCTATGCTTGGTCATATAACAGCTGCATTAGCTACGGAGCCTGTGATGCCATCATTGGTGACACTTGTGGATGCATCAGTGCCCTTCCAGGAAATGGCCAGTTCTGCCAGTTCAACACCAGTCAAACAGGTTGGCCCAGCACGCCCACAAGAGATGCATGCTCACTCAGTACATGATGCCAGCACACAATGAGATGTGTATCATCTGGGAAAATGTTGTTCCGTATCAGTGGCAGAAAATGAGGACATTTATTCAAAGTCAAATGAAGTACTTGAAGTACTTTTATTTCTACTGCTTTGTAAGTTTACTCCACAACATTTCAGTGGAAAAACTGTGCTGAGCATGTAAAATACAATGCACTGCAGCATCTTTTAAACCACCCAAAAATATATAAGACGAGTAAAGTTGGCTCTACTTCAGCCAACTAGAATTTATTACATTTTAATCCAGTGATAATAATCCAATCTATGTAATTCTATGTAATAATGAAACAATGACAGAACCAATTTTGTCTTTATAGTGAGTCTTCCACTATTACTTTTGTACTTTACATAAAATACAATTTAAAGTACCTGAGTATAACTATATGATTTTATTTATTTATTTATTTATTTTACCTACATTTCAAAGGAAACTTCATGCCTTGCCTTCATAGCATGTGGCATCAAATGGCATCAAATATTTTTTACACATTAATCCATTGGTGTATAAAACTTTAATATATTTAGATTTAAATTCCTGCTTTGCGCGTGTGTGTGTGTGTGTGTGTGTGTTTGTGTGTGTGTGCGTGAATGTTGATAGCCTTCGATCAGTTTTTGATTTTAGGGCAATTGTCTATTTTGTCCAGTAGATGGTGCTCTGTATGCATCAAACCCTAACCTGAATGCTGTACTTGTTGGCGTTTTGCTATGTTGGGCAAATGCCATATAGTTTTAGTTTTATAGCAACAACCTGTGTCAGGAAAGTAAACACTTTTTCCATGAACGTCAGCTTTAATCAGATGATTGTTTCAGTGAATACAGACAGACAATAGTTCAGCCAGGTTTCCTTGTTACATGATACCACAGTCGTGATTGAAAAGATTACAGCAGTTCCACCTTACATTTTCAGAGCCACTTGGTATGAGAAAAATGCATTTTTGCTTTGCACGGATGAATACAATAGACTCTTTAGTTGTAGTGCAATTAAAATCAGGTTTCCATTCCACTTTACAGTGGCAGTGTATGACATTGTGTATCTGCTGCAGAAAAGCGTTATATTTTTTTTGGAAATGTCTAAAGTCTGTTATAGTATATATGGCTCTGAGCTCATTAAGACAATCATAAGAAAGTTTGACAAATGCTGTACTGTCATGATGACTGCACCTAGTAAAAAGTGTTCATTACAAAGATTATAACTCTTCTGCTTCATGTCCTCAGAGCCACTTCTTGTTATAAGAAAGATTGTGTTTTGCATGTAGAGGCAGGATAGATGCCTCAGTGTGTAGTAGAAAATATTGACATATACTGTAACAGACATTTAACATATAAAAAGGAGTGATACTAAAAGTGTTACTGATTTATTTATTTTTTATTTCATTTTATTTTTACAGAGCCAACACCATCACCTACACCAGCAAACGGTACGACACATGAAATATAGAGAATGACGGTTAAGAAAAACTTCTACCTAAGCAGTTTGATAAATGAAGTAGATGTGCAACATTTAGAACATTATTTGTGTCCTAATGACTGCACACAGTAAAAAGTGTTGTGATTATTGTTATATATGCTCTATGATGGTGTCAGCAGACTTCTGTGATGGACATTTACCTGTTCTCCTTCACAGGCACGGTGGACATTGATATAGTCCTTGACTTGCGTGTTCCAGCCCTCAGTATGCCAAATTTCATTACTCTATTCAGAGAAGGTCTGAAAGTCCTCCAACTGCCCTACAACATCACTGAGACATTAAAAGTAATAGATGTAAATTTCACCACAGGTAAGAACCTTTGCTTGTATATTTGTTTCCTTGTGTAATTTATGTGACAGATTTAATGCACCTTTATCAAATACTGTATGATTTGTGTGCTATGTCTTGAGTTTTTTTTTTTAATTATTATTTCTTTAAAAGGATGCTATCCAAACAATGGAACACTGCAGTGTCACTGTGAGGAGAACTTTGCTTGGTCATGTAACAAGTGTATCAATGCGTGCAACAATGTCACTGGACAAACCTGTGGGTGCATCAATGGACTTCCTACTGACGGAGAGTTTTGTGAACCAATCACAAGTAAGCATTGCTTCTATGTGTTTGTTTCAATAAAAGCTTTGGGCAAAAAGGGAATGAATATCTTCTATATCTGACTGTCCTGTTGACATAAACATGGTTTTCTTTAATTATCTCTTAACCATACAGTAGAGTCACATCTAAAGTGATGATGATGTCGATTATAGTTAAGTTATTTTGTTTTCCTGAAGCAGAAAAATCTAGTGCAATAATTCCTTCTAAAATGTTGCTCCACAGCTGTCACTCAGTGTCCTACCCCACCTAATGGTAAGAGAAACATTTTGCTTTGTTTGACATGGATAAAGTTCTCCATCTGAAGTAGGCTATTTGAAGGCTTTGTTGGAAAACAATGGAATGCTTTAAACAAGCACTTATTAATGTGTATTAACTGTTGCAGATTTCTTTTATAATTTTTTTAGTTACATCAACAACACCAACATCAACAACACCAATATCAACAACACCGATATCAACAACACCGATATCAACAACGCAAATCTCAACAACGGCAACATCAACAACTCCAACATCAACAACACCGATATCAACAACGCAAATCTCAACAACGGCAACATCAACAACACCGATATCAACAACGCAAATCTCAACAACGGCAACATCAACAACTCCAACATCAACAACACCGATATCAACAACAGCAACATCAACAACTCCAACATCAACAACACCGATATCAACAACGGCAACATCAACAACACCAACATCTCCAAATACAACACCAGCAAATGGTATGACACTTCAAAATATAGACAATGGTGGTCTGCGTGTGGTCTATGTGTTTCTAAAGATTTACACTAACAGTATAAAATCAGGAACATGGCATAACTCTTGTTATTTGTTGTAGCTATACAGCTTTTTCAGCAAACATGTATGAGTGTTCAATTCAAGCTTAGACGTTACCTATAAAGTTTGATAGTGTAGTAGTAGTAGTAATGAGCAACACTTACATCAACATAATTAATATCTTAATGATTGCATGTAGAAAAAAGTGTTGATTTATAAAGATTACAGTTCTGCTTCATGTCCTCAGAGCCACTTCTTGATAAAAAAAAAAGAAGTGTTTTGCTTTACATGGATAAAGTTGAATACACAGGTTCTTTAGTTGTAATAGAAAATAACTTAGATACAACATCTGTTGTAGCTATACAACTATTCTAACAAACAGCTTCATTAAACTTAAAAAGGCTATATAAGCAGCTTAATAAATTGTGTGTGTGTGTGTGTGCAACATTTAGAACAACAGAACTTATATAATGATGACTGCACTTAGTAAAAAGTGTTGTAAATATGGTTCTTTAAAGAGTGCCTCCCAACACTTTTCCTTAAAGGTCCAGTGTGCAAAACTCATATTTACAAAATATGGAGGAAATTGAATATAATATGAACAAATATGTTTTCATTAGTGTATAATCACCTGAAAATAAGTGTTGTGTTTTTGTCACTTTAGAATGAGTCTCTTATATGTATCTAAAGACAGGTCCTCTTCGACAGACTCCGCCATGTTGAACCCAGATGACCCATGATTAAGTGTCATATTTTATGGATATTTTGCATTATAGTAAATGTTTACACAATAACAGTACAAAAACAAGTGATAAATCGTACAGGTGTCCCAAATAGTGAGCACAATAATTGCAGGAAGTTTGTGTTTGTGATGAATTTTGAGCAGATTATTTCCTGTGAATATTCGTTTTAGTGAGATGAGTATTCCTGAACTTTTTGACTTAACTCTCTGTATTTTTTTTTTGTTTGTTTTTCTTCTTCTCTTGAACAGTAATAAATCTGACCAACTGTATATCGTTTTAGTTTTCATACTCCACTTATCTGATATCTGTAAGGTATATGATGGTGACAGACTTCTCTGATGGACATTTACCTGTTCTCCTTCACAGGCACGGTGGACATTGATATAGTCCTTGACTTGCGTGTTCCAGCCCTCAGTATGCCACATTTCATTACTCTATTCAGAGAAGGTCTGAAAGTCCTCCAACTGCCCTACAACATCACTAAGACATTAAAAGTAATAGATGTAAATTTCACCACAGGTAAGAACATTTGCTTGTATATTTGACAGATTTAATGCACCTTTATCAAATACTGTATGATTTGTGTACTATGTCTTGAGTTTTTTTTTATTATTATTTCTTTAAAAGGATGCTATCCAAACAATGGAACACTGCAGTGTCACTGTGAGGAGAACTTTGCTTGGTCATGTAACAAGTGTATCAATGCGTGCAACAATGTCACTGGACAAACCTGTGGGTGCATCAATGGACTTCCTACTGACGGAGAGTTTTGTGAACCAATCAGAAGTAAGCATTGCTTCTATGTGTCTGTTTCAATAAAAGTTTTGGGCAAAAAAGGAATGAATATCTTCTATATCTGACTGTCCTGTTGACATAAACATGGTTTTCTTTAATTATCTCTTAATTCATACAGTAGAGTCACATCTAAAGTGATAATGATGTTGGTGCTTTAGTCATCAATATTCATTCCATTCCTTATTCAAACATCCTCTTCTGTCTCTTCGCCTCATTATTATTTCTAGAAAGGCACTTGGCTAATTAACTGAACTAACCTTAGCTAACAGCACCTATAGTTTGCAGCAGTTTACTTCAATGTCCATCAGGACGTTGATGCAGAGGACATCAGGGGTAAAACCAGAAAACATTCTCTATATAAAATGTGAGAAAGTTTTACTGTAGAAAGGTACATCATGCAGAAGCAGGCACATGGGGCATTCACCTGATTACAAGTCAGCATAGTATCAACTTGATACTATACATTGTCCCTTTATATCTTAGGCATATATAGAGTCACATCTAAAGTGATGATGAGGTTGATTATAGTTCAAGTTATTGTTTTAGTAGAAACACATGGTGTAATAATTTACCCTTCAATGTCGCTCAACAGAAATTACTCCCTGTCCACCCACACCTCCTGGTAAGAGAAACATTTTTCTTTGTTTTACATAGATAAAGCTGTTTTCCATAGGCTAGTTGAAGGTACTTACTACTCTGAAAAATACTAATTATAATTTTTTTTTACAGTGACGCTAACAACTCCAACATCAACAACTCCAACATCAACAACTCCAACACCAACAATTACAACACCAACAACTACAACGTCAACAACTGCGACATCAATGACTCCAACATCAACTACTACAACACCAATAACTACAACGTCAACAACTCCGACATCAACGACTACAACATCAACAACTACAACACCAACAACTACAACGTCAACAACTCGGACATCAACGAATACAACATCAACAACTACAACACCAACAACTACAACATCAACAACTCCGACATCAACGACTCCAACATCAACTACTACAACACCAACAACTACAACATCAACAACTCCGACATCAACGACTACAACATCAACAACTACAACACCAACAACTACAACGTCAACAACTCCGACATCAACAACTACAACGTCAACAACTACAATATCAACAACTACACCATCTACAACTCCACTAACAGAAGGTAACAATCATAAAATGTATCAATTAAGTTATTTGTATCGAATTAAGTTAATTTCTTTGCAAAAACAAGTGTTTCTGTTGTAGAGAGGACCTTGGAGTTTGGCATGAATTTGGAATTTGATTCATCATTCAATAACCCAGAGAGCACGGTTTACATAAACACCAAGAATGTTGTAAGTTGTGGTGTTAGTTTTGTTAAAATATTGACGCATGAAATTGTGTTATGTTTGATTCTGATCCTGAAGCAATAACACAGGCGGGCAAAATTATTGTTTCAAACAGATTCAAGAACAGTGCGAGGAGCACATCAAAGGTTTCAGAAGTGTTGAGTTAGATAGGTTCCGGTAAGTCAAATCTTTCTTTTCATTTAACTGTCCTTCTTAATGCCATTATGGAGATGATATACTCTTCTACTGACAGATTGTTGTTTTCAACTCTGTAGCATCCTATAATAGCATAGTGGTAGTGTAATTACACTTTTATATTTGATATTTAAATGTAAGAATGGTAGTCAAATTCCATTAAACTTTTTTCGAACACCATTTTCTGGCAATAAGTATAATATCAAGTAATTGATGACATTCCAATCAGCATCCCCCTGATGTTTTAGTTTAGAGTTAATTAAAAATGTTAAGATTGTACTGTTTACCATCAGACTGGTAGCATTGTCATTGTGAGCATGTTGGGATCATGGTTTGCATGATATTAGCATTTACCTGAAAACACTATGCAGCCTCAAAGAGCCACTAGCGTGGCTGTTTTTGGACAGTGATGATAAAGTTGGCTACTGTGTACTTTGGCTAATCTGAAACTGGCCTTGCCTATGGTGGCCTTATAAGCTTCTAAGTTAAATATGACTGACATGACAAATATGGCACCATTAAAATATGGGAAGTCTTGTTTTGGTTCTGACCTTGCTTGTTTACCTGCCCAAGTTGTTCTTTATAGATGCTTATGATTATTTTTTCGTTATGTAATTCTGTGTTACAGGAGTGGAAGCACCATCGCCACATATACTATAAGTGCAAGCTCTTTTCAAGAAACAGAAATTGAAGCAGTAACAGATGGCATATTTACACAGCTGTCAAAAATATACCCTATGATCATTGATAGTAAGACACATTTTTTCAAATGTTTTGACAGACACATTTTTTCCTGTGAATCACATTTGGTGATTATACAATAATTGTCTGTCATTTGTGTCTGTTTTTTAAGGCACAACAAAGCTGAAGTTTGAACCATCTGAAGAATTTGTTGGGAAAAGAGTGACTGTGACATGTGGTCCGCCACCTGAGATTTTTGGTACTGACTGGGACGCCACGTGGAAACGTAACGATGAGTTAATAAGCGAAGATACCCAACACGAATTTTCAACACTGAGTGGAGCAGCAATATTAACCATGCCAAGAGTTTTTAACACGGATAATGGTAAGGAATAGATCCAGTATGATGCAAATAAAAAATTATTTTTACTTCTGACTCAGGAGAAAATTCGAGAGCATACACATTTAGAATGCAAAACCAACACCTACATGGTCAGCATTTAGCCAAATATCTGGTCATGGTCATGCAATTTGATCAAAAATGTTTAAAAATCTAGACATGGTTTTATTTCACAGAGCTATAGAGAAGTATTGTGAAGTGCAGTGTGTATTGGTCTGTATCTAAAGTATACATATGTAGTATAGTTTTTTTTTCCCATGAAGGTTTTTAGGTAAAACATTCTATAGGCTGAAATGAATCACAGTAGAGGAAGAGAAAATATTTTCCTAATGACCAAACCTCTCAAGCCTGTTGACGTTCTGTTCTGCATAATGGGGGAAAAGCTCTTAATAGACACACCATAGTGTTCACTATATATTACTCTATTATTTGATTATTATTCTATTGTTTGTATTTAGACTCTTTCCCAAAAATGTCTAACTGAAATCACATTTAGTCATCCTTTTTACAGTTAAGAGAACACAGGAATATGATAAACAGATTTACAGGACATGTATTCCATGGCAAAAAGAAACAAGAAAAAAATGAAAGCATTTTTATATTTTGTAAATATGATTGTGGGAGGTTATGGTTGGTTTCACATTGATTTGATGTTAATTGGTGATATCTTATATTCTCTATTTTCAGGAGTTTATAAATGTCAGCTGAAAAGCAGAAGTTCTGGATCAGTTTTCAGACAGACATCGGACACATTCACTGTCAAAAAGATACCCGTGATCCAAGTGTCACCAGTCAGAAAAGTGGTTGATTGTAACACCGAAAAGGTGGAACTAAAGTGCTTCACCAACAGCCCCTATGAGGTTATGTTTATAGGCAGGGATGCAGGTAAAGTTGAAATGAAAATGTTACCAAAAGGCTAATCTGCAAACGAATATTTGAGATATTATCAAACAGTATTTTCAATGAGTGATGCTGATAGTCTTTATCCAAGTTGAGTGTCTTTATTCTTTTGTATGTTTAGACACAGGTAATTCAATTACTGATGAGTTTTCAATTGAGGTCTGTGAAAACAGAGAACATAAGATCACTTGTCAAGAGAAAAACTTTCCGGAATTTAATAAAGTCATAACACTGAGGTTAAGCAGTGAAAGTAAGTATTGATCTACCATTAGAGCATGTTACACAATTTAGCTTAAGATATTTTGTCTTGTCATTAAAAAAAATACTCTTCTTCCTCTCTAGAATTCACATGTGTCAATGATACAGAATTTGGTAATGGAACTGAGGGTGACACTGGTGTGGCTCCCTGTGACCGAGACGAGGTGGGAAATAAGACAGCAGTTTGTAGGAATAGTAGATGGCGAGATGAACAAGACAACTGTGTTCTACAACAAGTTCAGGAGCTGCTCGATCAGTCTGAGGTGACCTTGTTATCCATCTATTTATCAGCTATTTGTTTCCTATTTAACTATTACTGACACCAAATGATTGCATCAAGAGATTTTGTGATTTGGTGGCCCTGTTGCACATGCAGGGACACACACAACCACTCACAGACAATTGTTATGTTATCATTGAGAGACTGCAACTCTTATCCTGTTAACTGAGGCTAGAATGTCTCTAGGACAACATAAGCCACTAATGGCAAATATAACAGAATGTAATTCTAATGCTATTTTTTTCAGTTTTTGACTATCAGTTCACTGCCAGTATTCTTGGACCAACTCAGCAACGTCACTGTCGACCTTACAGCAGAAGTGGTTGAGTCTCCTGGCAACATCAATGCCGTCGTTAGTATACTTATCAATGTAGCCAACATAGCAACAGGTATCGAAATAAACAGCTCTCTGATGGAGGTATGTGGATTACTCTAAGGTTCTCACAATGTCTTAAACAATACACACTACATTACACATGATTTAATCTTCTTTCCTTTCGATTTAGGATATCCTAATAACTGCAGGAGTCCTCACCACAGATGGAGCAAAGGATTCATGGGAAACTCTAAACAACCAAAACAGTGAAACCTCAGAAACAAGAAGCCTCAACAGCTCCAGAAATGTGTCACAAAGTGTCAGCTCAACATTTTTGCAGTCTCTTGAGACTATAACAACTCGCCTTACCAATGACTCTTTTGTGATTAACACTGAGTCTATAATCCTGAACAAAACTACATTCACGGACACTTTCAATCTTGATTTTAATTCGTCAGTCGAGATAGACATACCAGAGTCTGATGAGTCTGGAGGAAAAAGTCAGGAAATTACTGTGATAGTATTTGCCTCACTGGACAATGTGCTCCCTGCAAGAAACAAAGAAAATTTAGACAACTTTGATATCAATGGGAGAGTGCTACTTGTTCAGTCCAGTGCCACTATCAATAATGTTTCATTCACATTCGATATTTTAAACAATACTCTGGGGAACCCTCAGTGTGTTTTCTGGAACTTCAGCCTCGCTGAGGGTCAGGGAGGATGGGACAATGAGGGGTGCGAGTTGGTAGACAATGTAAATGGAACCGTCATATGCAGCTGCAACCACCTGACCTCGTTCTCTATCCTGATGTCACCCAGCGTTCCAAAATCTGCTGCTCTGGATATTATAACCTACATTGGAGTTAGCATATCCATGGCTTCATTGGTCATATGCCTCATTATTGAAGGTGTCATATGGAAAAAAATAAGGAGAAACAACACGTCTTACTTGCGTCATGTTTCAATTGTTAACATCGCTGTGTCTCTCCTGATTGCAGACATTTGGTTCATTATTGGGGCAGCCATTTTCAATGCGAAGGACGAAAACGTATCAGCATGTTCTGCAACTACGTTTTTTATACATTTTTTCTACCTAGCCCTGTTCTTCTGGATGTTTGCCTCGGCTCTGCTCTTGATCTACCGCACAGTCAGTGTCTTCGATGGGGGTTTGTCTAAAAAAGCTATGTTGGCCATTGGATTCTCACTAGGCTACGGGGCACCACTCATCATAGCCATCATAACTATAGCTGTAACTGCACCCCAAAAATACATCCGAGGAACTAGAGTATGTTGGCTCAACTGGGACGATTCCAAAGCTCTACTGGCATTTGTAATCCCTGCGCTGTTAATCGTGCTGATAAACTTTATAATCCTGCTTGTGGTGATATACAAGATGTTGAGGAGAAGGGCAGTGGGAGACGCTGCGCAAGCAGCTGAGAGGCACGTCCTTGTGGTTATTGCCAGGAGTTTGGCTGTCCTCACACCGTTTTTTGGATTAACTTGGGGCCTTGGAGTCGGAACCATGATCGAACCAGACAACGAAAGAATCCATATTGCATTCGCATTCTTCAATTCACTCCAGGTAGAAAAACAGTTAATAATTCTAATCACATATCTTATTGTATACTATGTTACCTGAAAATATTCTGTGGATCACTATTCTGAATAGTGAGTTTTCCTTCTATCACTGATGTCCTCTTAGCTGATGCTACTCTGTGTGTCTTTCTTTGAAGGGTTTCTTCATATTAGTGTTTGGAACGCTGTTGGACAAAAAGGTATGTATGTCTCATCTTCCACATATGAATCAGCTGCTCAATTAATTAAAGGGAAATTCCACATATATTTCTCTAATACTGCCTGTAATATATTAATTTGGGATGAATCTCCAGAGAGAATGAATAATGAAACACTGATACATTTTCTTGATTTAATATCCTTAAAACAAAAGTTCCTCACAGAATAAGCATGCCATTCAGAACAATAATGCTAGTGTGAAGGTATTGTTACAGGTACTGTTGGGAAAGTGATATATGATCCAGAAAGATCAATCTGAGTCATCCATCCACAAGTCTACAGTAAAAATCTTCAAACTTGTGGAGAGTTCATCACACTGCAGGATTTTAAGACTCTGGAACATGAAATCCTCTGTGTTCTGAGTATTTGTGTTAGAAAGCAAACTGCCAGAAGTGTGTGTGTGTTTGATTAGCTAACATAGCCTAAATGCACATAAAACAGGGCATAAAGTACAACCTTTACCTCTATTGACATGAACGAAAAAGTGGGCTATCCATTGGAGTTTTATAGCAGTGTCCTAACTTTTTCATTTTTTCACTTTTCAGGTGCGGTCAGAAATAGCAGCAAAGTCACAGATTTCAACAGGGACGAAGGTAAGAACTTGTTTTTAGTCATGTTATTCTTTTTGTTAGCAGATTCAAATGTTGTGTCAATTCACATTTTTGTTTTTATTCTCGTTTTAGAGCACCAGCGGCGGAAACTCATCATCAAGTGGATTGGGCTTTTTACGAAACTGGAGAAGAGAGAGAAGAGGTATCGCTTAGCTTATCCTGTCTGTTAAGGCTCTATCCAACATTTATGCTTTATGTGGGGTTCCCATCTTATACTAGCCATCAGCATGTTAACACCATATTGGTGAGCATGTCAGCATGCCGATCCAACCATTCAGCTCAAAGCATTGCTATGCCATCACAGAGCAGCTAGCATGGCTGTAGCCGTTCTCAGTTGTCATATTGTCATACTATACTGAATCTCTTTGTTCTGCTGCTTTCTTTCAGATGGTTACAATATATCATCTAGTGGCTCCGGTGAAGCTCACTCCTTCTCCAACACATGATGATCTTTGCAGACAGCACCAGTCAGCCGAAATGATCACCCCAGCTGTTTTACTATTTCTTTCTCCATTGCAGCTATAATGCATGAAGGTTCGATTTGAAAGATGATGTAACAGTCATTCAAAATATGAGTGCTTAATGCTTTATTTCATCAAGGCACTGCTCACAACAGCATTATGTAACACACACCGCAAAAAATATTTATTATATTGCATAACGTAGGATGTGTAGTAATAATTTCACTGTAGCAGTCATTGCTTTTATCTGTTTTTAGTACATTAGTGTATAAGTACAGACAAAAAGAGTTGTATGTGTATGTACGTGCTTCATACGCAGACCACACAGAGAGAATATATATAGAGAGAGAGATTATATCTGAGATCCTGTGCGACTGATGCAATATTTGTATGTGTTTCTGTCTCCAGGAAGTCACATACAGTATATTTAGTGATAGTGCAGAGTAGATGCAAAATGGTTCTAGTTTTGGTTTACTTTGCCAATCAAATCAGTTAGACAAGGCTAGGCTGTCTTACACAGATCAGTGAGCTTGTTTACTCAGGGGGTGGCATCACAATGACAAATTGACTTGGACAGGGCCATCAGTCAAATAGAATGCCATACACCCAGAGTTACTCGGAAAGATCTGTATATATCTATGTTTTACAAGAACTCACTCAAAATTACACAGAGAAACAGTTTCTACTCCACCACACAAGAAGCTGAAGAGCCCCTGAACGCATGTACAACACATACCATTTAATATTTAGTGTGTACTTTGTGCAGTAGCACTGTGTGACATAAAACTGAACATAAGTCAAGTTTTTATTGCTGTCGTGTGATATGGATCTGGTCACAAAGCATCAGGAAATCATCTTTTATAATAGTTTATTCCATTATTTTTTTTTATTTTTTGTTTTGATAATTTTATGTGTTGTGTCTATCCAATATTGAAAACATATAGTTTGCTGTTTGTTGAGGTCTTAAAGAGCATCACATTTGGAGTGAAAAACAAAGCAGCAGAGTGAAAGGAGCAAATGTGATCATTGGCATTGAGTATATTGAGTATATAACACAAGTCAGGCTACAGTAGCTATCAAACAGACTGAAGTTATTTTTGCACAAATGGAGAAATTGTGTAAAGAAAGCTTCAGGTTCTCTGCACTTTACACATTTGATGTTTTATTTGTTTTGTTTTTGTTGTATTTTGTTTAACGTCTTTGTTTTGTTCTGACGTAATTGTGGTGTGGATGCATTTTGCAACTACAATATTTTTTGTATTTGTCTTGAATTTGTAATACAGCATATGTACCACTTCTACAAATGAAATGAAAACTTACTGTAAATTAAAAAAAAAATTGAAACCTGTTTTAAAACACTTTCATGTCAGTTCCTGCTCCACTACCATGCCTTTAAATCTTTGATCAGTAACAGCTCTGTGGTCTTACAATGTGATCCATGGATTATGGATTAAATCTTTCTGAGGTCACATCAGAAGTAATAAATAACTGAAGGTATATTCAGGTGTTAGTGGCAAGTAAATAGATTTTGGACACACATCAATAATACACGTTAGTCATATTACTAACGTAATATATATATTACATGTGTGGGACCTGAAACTCAGCACACACACTTAAAGACATTCTCCATTACATTATTATTATTATTCTACTCTACTAAGCACTGCCAGTAACATACTGACTGCATAACCTGTATAAGCTGTATATAACCTGTATAACCTGTCCCTGTCATATAAGCATCATCATCATGTTTGTTTTACTTGTCCTGTTTGCTATTTGGTGATTTGCATGGCCTAATGTATTCCTTGCCAGTCATGCTGATGCATCAGCAAAGCAGGACATTACAGTCAGATGTACTAATATGGTCACAAAATGTTGACTGAGATTAATTTGTATAAAACGTTACTTTAATGTTGCTTATGTTCACTGTCTGGCTCTTCATGTGGCCTGATGTACACCCGCTTAAACCTATTGTTACTCTACTTCCCTTACAGAGGTAACTACCCTTAAACCAGGAGTGCACATTGGCTTACTTCCACCTCAGTTAGTCTTTTTTACACTTCAGTTTTTGTACAGATTAATGAGCATTCGAGATATAAAAGTGGTGGTCATCAGTATTCTTACCTAACTGTTACCAGTAAAGTGAAGAGGAGTATTGTGTAACTATGAAAGAGCATATTTTTTACTCTAGAGGGCCACAGGATTTACATAATATGTCATAAATTTTCCAAGTTTCCAAAAAAAATGTTATGCTGATTTAGAAGTAGTTTTGAGAGTGGGAGTGGGTAACACAATAATAAATGGCTTGTTTCACCAATTCACAATTCCAAATTCCTTGAATAAATATTTTTTTCACTAATTGAAGGACAACCTGCATAAGTAGCCCCTTTGTTTTCCTAAAATCATTTATATAAACCTGTTAAAAAATGCTCAGACCTACCTATTAACACAACTGCCTGCAGCAGAGCTCAAAGTCTACAAGGATCATTCCATCAGTTTTGTTGCTATGCAAATACCCAGCCTGTGTTCGTTTGCTAACCTTAAATAAAGGGAACTTATAAAAAGTAGATGAGAAACAGTTGATTGCCCTGTTTGCTGATGACAGAGAGGGTGAGGAGTCTATTCCAGAGTGAAATGCATTTACAGTCAACTTTCCTCTGCCTGACCTTGACCCAACGTGTATCGTGACCTAAGTTGAGGCATTTAAATTTGCAGTGAAGCCATTAGAAAATGCAAAGAGCAGGAGTGTTCTTTCCTCTGGTTGGATTTCCTTGGAAGTAAAAAAAAAAAAAAAGCTTGCTTAGTTTATGATGCTCTATTTCATATTCTGGTTGTGTGCTCAGTCTTTACTGTACTTTTACAGCTGCAACCACCCCACGGTGGTCAGTACTTTCTTTATACCTCCTTATAAGTTGAGATAAAGGAAGCATCCAGATCCTTTGCCCAAGTAAAAGTAGCAATACCATGGTTTCAGAATACTGATACAAAGAAAACTCAAACCAAAAGTGTATTTATATACTCACTATGCAGCCTGTCAGTCTTTATTATAAATGATTCTATTGAGTTGTCATTACTGATGCATTAACATGTAGCAACAAGCAGCAGTTTAATATATAAGTACTTTTAGGTGGTTTAATTCTGTGTATGACAATTTTATTTCATATGCTCATCATAGGATTTGAAAATCTTCATTTGTAAAGTGATTACAGCTGTCAGATGTAGTGTCATCTGTCTGTTGGTTGGTTGTTGAGGCCAGCTGACTTAAAGAGCAGGCTGCTGCTCTGTGACCTCCTGAAGGAGAATGATTGATTTGGTAGACAAATATCCATGGAAAGTTACAAAGCTCTGTGTGTGTAAGTCCAGCTGGCGTGGAGACATGCCATCCATGCAAATGTTCTCCCAACACAAAGTCAGGACATCAGTGTGTCCCGTAACACCCCGACCCTCCCTCCAGCACACACATCCTGTCCAGCCTAACCCAGTCTTTCTAACAGATGGGCTCACCTACCTTGACACAAATTCTGATGTGTACCTGACAGATATGGAGTACAGGCAGATATCTCGTTCCTAATTGCAGCAAACCTTGGCTAGTCACCTGGCTTCAGCACGATGCTAAGAATAAACGCAAGGTAAGAGCTGTTATGTTGATGTATTTTTATCTTTGTGAGACACAAGATAGAAACAGAGGTGAGATGTTATCACTGTATTATAGATGGTATTATCCCTCATAAAGCATAAGGGCATAAGAGCATAAACATCTGTCTGGCTTAATGTGTTAAATGATGGAACAACCACCTTCTTCTTCCTTTAAGTTGTGTATACTCTCAAGTCCAAACTGGCTGTGTTCAGTGTAAGTGTACAGGCTATTCCTGCAATAGGGACCAGTCCATCCAATATATTATTAACAGGAACTGCATCTTCCAAGGGCCAAAGAATAGAGAGCTAATACATTACTTTGTGATATCATCACGTTTGGCTGCATGGAGATTTCTCTACTTACATGATTAAGTGACTGGCAATTAGGGGTATGTTTCTACACAGAGGTGTGAAGAGTTTTGTCTCCCTGGAAAAAACTTCCAGAATCCTGAATGGAAGCTATTTTACTGTCTAGCTTCAAACATTGAATGACAAGTGCTCCCCAGATTTCAACGCCAGAAATATATAGATTCTGAGTTCTGGGATTTTTGTTAAGTTGTGAAGCTTATAGCGTTAAGTGTTTTGTTTTGTTTTATTCTGTTTTTCTAAATCATATTAATGGTTATGTGCAATTCAAAATAAGAAAACACACCTTTGACAATCTAAAAAAAAATGGATATTGTAAAGACAAAAAGAAATTCAAAAAGAATTCTCACTATTAGTGGGTATTTTATAATCATTATTATGGATATGGATATTGAACAGTTGTTCCCTTATGGGATAGTTAATGTAGTCATATGTGTGTACGCAGACATGATAACTATGCATGCGTATATCAGTGAGCAAGAGTTAATACATGACGCATATCTGCATAGATCCTATTTGAGCAAGAACATGCGTGGCTTTCATGTGCTGCTGGTTGAAAAGGCTGTTTGTGCTGTTGGTTATATTAGACAGTAGACAGTGTAAGTATGTCTGAAAGAAGGCAATGTTCTAACATGATAATAAAATGAGGTGGGCACTGAACTGTACCACAACAATAGGACTTTGTGCATACTGGATACGCACTGTTATGAGGAGTAGGAAAACTCTAAATGTGGTTTACATTCGTAGCCCAAATTCAAAGTGATGCAAATAAGTCAGAGAAAGCCAAAAATACAAGCTTCTCATATTGTGAAAGGCAAAATACAGCTGCTGATTAGGGAGCCATTAAAGCATTAGCATAAACGGGCTTATGTTGAGAAAGCACAAATCAAAGTTTTGTGACAGAAAAAATATTAACAATGAAATATGGTGTGAGCAGACAGGGAGGGCTTGAACTGAAAAATTTACTTTTTTATTTAAACTTTTTTTTAACTGCAGTATATAGTTTTTGGTTGGTTTTAGTGCAAAAGCTCTGGTTAACCCATAGTACACGTCTATCCCAGCACCAAACAGCAGACATACAAAGTAGTGACTGCCTAATAACATAGTAATGTATTTAGCAGCTAATAAGCCAGATTCCAGTTTCTATGGGAGTTGGAAAAACACAGACAGGAGAGTGAATGACTAATTTAAATTAATTTACCATAAATATGTAAAATGCTGGATCTATGTGCTAACATGTTATATATGTCATATAAGGATTTAAGTAAGTGTTGTGTTTACAGCTTGTAGCTCTGTCCCCAAAGTGAGCAAATGTATAAAATCTCTTAGTGCAGGTTGAATTGACATTTAAGCCTGAGTGCTCGAGGAAGGTTGTCCACATTAAAACAATTTTAATAAAAGTGCAAAAAGTGGCCTGATGAAGGCATTAAGGCGAAGGTCAGGGGTTACTAGAATAATATCAGTAAATTATATTGATAATTAGTACTGCAGACTTTTATGGAAGAATACGTGTATGCAAATTTTATCTAGAGGGCATGCTGTCATCTGCATATGTGAGGACATTTTGTGACATAACAAGTCTGAAATCTTTTGTTGTTACTCTCACCTTACATGTTACATGTTTTCTGTTGTTGTTTTTGTTGTTGTTTTTTTGCCACCAGAGTAACAATGCATTCCAGGGTGTTATTTATTCTGATTGGAGCTGCATACATCTACCATATGGTAAAGATCCTTCTCAGTTTGATGTGTAATGGACTATAATCAAGTGTTTTTTGTGAATTTCTACTTTAATTATAGTTTTGTATTCAGATATTCTCCAATTTATTACAGGTTACCGTTATAATAACTTTATTAAAAGGCTCACATTTATTTATATACATATATATTTAAAGTTAACAAAAGACATACTTATATACCCCCCCCCCCCCCCAGGACAGAAAGACTAATTCTGTTGTTTATCTGTTCTTGCCATTGCAGGTGCTTGCACAAGGTGAGTGTCTAGTCTATATTGACATATAGAATATGTCATTTAAACACCTCAGAAAACTTCCAGAAATTGGGTCAGTATTCTGGGTCTCTCTCACTAGCATTTGAAATTTGGATTTTATTCACTCCAATGCAACCATGACAATCTTTTCATGGGGGTAAATCCAAACAGTTTTCAAGTTTAACCTTTACCCACAATTTTGCACCAGAAGTGAACAACATTTAAAACATGATTAAGTCTACAGGGACTTGTAGATATGGAGTGAAATGTCCATGTTGATGCAGATCTCTAAATTAGGTGCCAGGTTGGTGATTAATGTGTACGGGTAGATCCAGATTACATCAGATCCGATCCACAGATCACTACTCTCAATACACCCAGCAAAGATCTGCAGTCTCCTGGGTGCATTCCTATGGTGCCAAAATTGCATACAGTCATGTATCATGCAGCGAGTACTGTGTATGTGTGAATGTAATCCTTTTTAAGCAGAAAGATAACGCAAATATCTTATATTGTTGTAGAAGGAGAAGACTACATTGCTGAGCTGATGGTGGAGAGTAATGTCACTCTGGACACAAGCACCATCCTGTCAATTTTGAACCAAACAACTGTACAGGAAATTACTGATCCCATAGTGACAATCACAAACACAGATCTGATAGCAGGTATTGTGTTGGAGTGCTTTTTTTCTTTCTTTGTTTTTTTATTTTTATTTCTGTGTTTATTTGCAGTAGGTTGGGATGGTATAACACGCACTGCACCATTATTATAATGTGAAACTGATCCCCATTTCAGGAATAAGAAGACAAACTGAGAACATATCCTAGAGAAACTACAGCCTTTTTAGCACCTCCTCCTCCTCCCTAACACATGTTGGAGAAATGATAGTCAGTAGTCATGGGTTTGGGCCAAAAAAAACAAAGATCCAAAAGTACATAGTTGGAATATACAACACAGCAATTGCAAAATGCTGTAGGTTGAGGGGTTTTTTTCCAGAATGGAACCTTGATATTTATTCATTATATTTAATATTTGTTATAGAGAAATATTGCCAAGATTTCTGGAATTTGATGATTGTGCTTGTCTTTCTAGAGTGCTTGATTATTGGAGATAAAACCAGTTGCAATTGCTCTATGAATTACATTTGGAGCAATGACGTTTGCTACATCTCCAGTGATACGTGTTGCCGTGAAAACACCTGCGAGAAAAATGTGTCCCACATCGTACCACTCTGCATTCCCATAGTTAGAGGTAACAGTCCTGATTTTGTCAATTATTATGTCATAATGGAAAAAGTGACACCTAATCTGAATGTGTTGCTGTATGCTACTCTTTATGTTGTTAAATTTGATTCCTGTACTTTGCTTGTTTTTCTTCTTCTTTGATATATGAACTGAAACTAATGATATGTTTGCAATCGACACAGTTTACATCAATGGATCAGTTACATTAAATGGAACCACCTGGGATAGCGACAAAACTACAAAGGTACTTACATCTTGCTGTCATCACAAATTTATACAAATTCCTAAAGATATTTACACAAGTCATATTCAAATGATTTGATGCTCTTTCTTTTCAAAGCTGAAAAACGCCTTTGAAAAACTGAACGGCTTTGATCACCTGAATGTAACTGGTCAGAGGTATTGTACTTTGAAAAGATCAGGATTTATTCATTTGTGATTTCTTTTTGCATCAAAGACTTTTGATTGTAACAAACTGTAACAGTACAGTGTGTGGAGGAAGGCACTTCTGTGCGTTTGTCTGCTCGATCAAAGGTTTTCTGACCTCACATTTACCTCCTGTCAAATCCTGTAAAAACTACAACTGACAAAAAAGTCATCTGCTTTGAACGTGTCATATTTACTATACTCATTACAGTAGAAAATTCATTCAACATATACATTGCAACACTGATTAGGAAGTTAAGGTTAGGTGAGGTCAGTTGTCATACCTTTGTTTTAAAGCTTTGTAGTTGCAAAACTCATATAACTGTTATTACAAATACAACCAGACGCTTTCTCTCTGACTAATCAATGACCTTCTATTCATCTTGTCCAAATCTTAAAGGCTAGGTAACAGCATTTCTGATTTTGAGGCAGCACTCAATGTCAAATTTACCACTGCTAAAGTTCAAGAGGTAGTGACTGCTCTGGAAACAACTCTTCAAGCTTCAGTAATGGTCGACACTCAGGGTCAGTATAAAAGTGTTGCTGTCTATTGTCATTTATTTAGATCATGATAACTCTCTGGCTATTTTCTCAACAGACTACTATCTTTTTTTTGTTCTGCACTCTTCTGGGTGTATAATGCAGCTATGATGCTGATAATTAGGACACAAATCCAGGAATCTATATGTGCTTCTTTTGAATATTATAAATACCAAATATTTGTGTAATGTCACGTGTCAGGAACATCAGGGACTAGGGCATCTAATTTGAATTTTACAATGTAGCACCTTGGTGAGTCACTTCAAATTGATAAGCTCTTTATAATGACGAGCTTCAAACGCATTCACTACATTTGTATGCCCAAACATTGATCACTGTAAGTTTGTGTGTACATGCAGCAGGTCAGAGTTCTACTCTGCTCCCAGTCTTCATTCATTATTTTAACAAAACTAATGACTCCTGGCTTTTTTGTCTCATTTTTTACAGTGCTCTTTCTGTATCAGGCAGACAGACTGCACAATGTGTCTGAATTGTATGTAATAATGATGTATTTAGAGTACTGGAGAGTACTGAAGGCTACTTTGTGTTTAATTTTTAGTCTGACTTTGGATGGAATTATTTGGAATACAAGGATGCATATAATTATCTCTCCTCATGTCCAGCTACTGTGCTGTCACAGGGCTGACACAACTGTTACCTGTCTGCACCAGCAATCATTACCAGGTGGCTGAGCCACAGATAAAATCTCACGATCATTAGATAAAAAAATACAAGCTGCAGTGTGTAGGATGTAATGCTGAGGTTGCAACCAAACATCTCACCCTCTCCTTCCCAGCATGGAGAAAAAACTCTGGCTGTGAAATTACAAATGTACTTACATCATTACCAGTCATCCAGATGTTTTATTTTGCATCCTGGCAGCCAAAGTCTTAGATAGAAAAGCCTGTATTGACAGTGAAAGCGGTATACCCCTTACTCCTCGCTTAGAAATATTTGCTGTGTATTTAAAATGTCACACAGGAATGGTCACCATAGAGGCCCCAGATGGTATTGTGTGCTATGAGTCCAGTCCAACACTGAAATGCACATCCCCGGAGGAAACAACAGACGCTGCCTGGTTCGTGAACAAGCAGTTTGAGCGCTTTCAGCTCAACACAGGCAGTGTAGTTAAACTGGACACCAGCTGTACCACAGAGGAAGACAAGTCTTGCATTGGAGTTACACTGGAGAAGGTGACAGGCATCTGGGCAGGCAAGTACAAATGACATTGATCCTTGTTTAAATGAAACTGAAATTATAATTGATATTTATTAAGCTATTGATAAGATATAAAATGCTGTTCTAAGCTTGATGTATCAGTAACAATCTAACAATGTCATATATGATAATATATCTGCGACTTTTATTTTTGACTCTTTGAGGCGATATACTTTGTATTTAGAGATTTGAATGCAGTCTTTTTACTTGTAATTGAGTATTTTATTGAGTCACCATCACAATGTCACAATAATTGGACACGCATGTTTATGACAAGCCAAATTCAATTCAGAATGAATGTAGCTCATTGGTGGGCGGCCATCTACCATGATGAGTCAGAGAGGGAGAAGGCGTGACACATGCACAATAGGAAAAATAATAATAATAATAATAACTATACATTTGAATTTAAATTTGACTAATAGTAGTAATAATGATATTAATCATAATAATTCTAGTATTTGTAGTGGACGTCAAGCAGGACAACAGCAGCAGGTGCAACCACAATCCCCAATCAACACGTAACCACGATCTATGAGAACCTGCAAGACCAAAAAGAAATAATTCAACTTTCAGTTTGTCTGTTTAATTCCAAGACAAATCTACTGGTGACACTTTTGATCTGAGTCATCCGATAGTGGAAGTCATATCAATGTGTGTGAATTTATCTAAATGCTTCCCTGCAGGCACATACGAGTGTGGATTCTCTAATGGGTCAGTGAGGCACACAGCCAAAGCACAATTGAGGGTGGCACTCCTCCCTGATCAGATCAGCCTGGAAATCAACCCTCTCACTGTGGACTGCTCGAAGGACAAACAACTTAAAGTCAAAGCCATCATCCCAAACAGCACAGAGAGCTTTAATGTTTGGTGGACCTATAGGAATGATCCTAAAAAAAGTGAACTAGAAAACAAAAGTAAGAGAAACCTACAGTATCTCTGTTCCTTCTTTTCCTCTTTCCTTCTTTCTGTTAGCTGTATCATAAATTGCTACTTTAATTGATAACATCAAAGTAAATTAAAATCCACAATAAGCTTGCAATATGTACGTAAAAACCTACAAACCTAGTAATATTCCTCTTTTCTTTTTTTTTCTTTTTTTTTTTTTACAGCTGACGGATATAACCTGGCCTATGAGTTCTCTTTTGAAATAGATTGCAAAAAAAGCGTTGACGCACAATATGTTAATGTCACTTTTCAAAACACACAGAATCAGAAAAAAAGTGCAAAAGTGGAGATCCCTGTCATTTATGGTAACTAATTATTGTAAATTGTAAATTCTTTGAATTCAATTTTAAGCATATTATGATATCTTAACTTTATGAGAATGCTGTTTCACTTTGTTTATAACTACATTTTATAAAACACTCACCTAAATACTCACCTAATGATTCCGTATATTTTTCTCCAAGAGGGTAGCCCATTTTGCGAAGAAGAAATCACAAATGGAGACATATGGCCCAAAAGCCCATCTGGAGACACGGTGATAAATCGAACATGTTCAGCAGGCAGGGTCGGCTTTAAGTCACGCACTTGTGAAGGCAGAACCTGGGGGGACGTGTTCCCCTCCTGTATAAATGAAGAGTTGAACAAAATTTCAAATACCGCAGACGTGAGTGTGCCATTAAAGCTCATGACCTTAAAATTATAAGAATCTATAACATTCTACCTGCTAACTTGTACTGCATCTCTGTGAGCAAATTAGCATTGCACTGTGTGCCTTCAGGATGCTATTTCAGATGTTGACCAATAAAACCTTGGGTTTATTCAAAGATTTGCTTTACCTCAAAACCACTCGGATCTTAGGCGGATTTAATTCCAAGTTCACAGCTGTGAAGTTAATGTGTTTACTGTTCATTTGTGTGTGTTTCTTCTAACAATTGGAGATGTGACATGGAGATAATGGCTTTGTGTTTTCTTTCTAGAACTTTCTGAAGGGACTTGGGGCTACCCAAGAGGTGGCTATGGGTATATTTCAAGGACTTAAAAATACCTCTACTGCTAATTCTGAATCCGGTGATTCTACAGCTGACATCAGTGCTTCCATCAACGTTCTTAATGTGATGGCCAATGCATCAGAAAATGTAGAATTGAATGATGATGTCTTTCCTGTAAGCCCTTGTTGATTATCATTTATTTTACTGTGATAGATGTGGAGTTTTGAGACTTGAAGGTTCTTGCTTGTTCTAACTAAAACTTTTTTTTTGTAAGCTTTGATCTAGTTTCTCAGTTGTCGTGCAAAAGACAAAAGATTGCACAACCTCTTAATGTAATTTTCCATCATGTGGTCCTATGGCGCTCATGCATTTCAGTTCATATCTCAAAATAAGGATGGTGTTAAGGTGGTTACGCTGATTTTATTTCTTTGGCCATCTCAGGTTCAGTAATCTCAAACTGAGAGCTTACATGTATCAGCATAGGATTTCTTGTGGAATCCTTGGTCCTAGTTTACATTAATTACTGATTATTTTTATTCTTCTGTTTCAGGACTTTGTTAACGCAGCGAGCAATATGTTGAACAAAACCTGGACTGGGGTTAACCAGTCTACTGTTCATACCATGTCATCAAGTTATCTTCAGTCTGTGGAGGGTCTGGTGAAGAATATCAAGATCAACAAGAGCCGTGGACTCGACAGTGACAATTTGGACCTGAAATTCTGCACAAGTAGTGACTGTAATGTGACCGTGTTTGACGTAGGCGTGAATGTGAACAAGACTGCCGGAATAATGAAAACTGTCGGTGTCAAAAATTTGATGGACAGATTAAAAAATAGCTATGGCGGTGGGAAAATGAAGCCCACTAGCTACGTAATATCAGCCACACTAATGGAAAATCATGATTCAGGAGTAGGAATCGAACTTACCTTTCCCAAAGAAAATCAGAATTATAATAAATCTTTCTGTGTCTTCTGGAACACCACATTGCAGGACTGGTCAGATAAAGGATGCACTCTCAAAACTGGTGATGGTAACCACACAGTCTGCCAGTGTGACCACCTGACTGCATTCTCTGTCCTCATGGCCAAGGGTGATATATCGAATGATTTCCTAGATATCATTACCAGTGTGGGCTTGGGTGTGTCCGTCTGCTCCTTGCTGATCTTCCTCATTATTGAGTTTTTAGTGTGGTCAGCTGTGGTCAAGACCAACCTTTCACTTTTCCGCCACACTGCCCTGGTGAACATCGCCGTGTTCCTCTTACTCGCTGACAGCTGTTTCTTGGCTTCCGGTTCTCCTGAAGATATCAGCGATACCTGGTGCCTAGTTTCTACCGTATGCAAACACCTCTTTTTCTTAGCCATGTTCAGCTGGATGCTTTGCATGAGTGTCATGCTTGTCCACCAGCTCATCTTTGTCTTCAGCCCACTGAGGAAAAGAGTCTTCATGTTCATTTCCAGCATTGTCGGCTACATTTGCCCAATCCTCATAGTGGGATGCAGCTATGTGTATTGCAAATACACAGGCAAGGATTACTATTCACGAGACACATGCTGGCTAGTTTATGATGGACTCTTGGAGGGCTCCATACATGCTTTCATTCTCCCTGTTGGAACTGTCATTTTGACAAATGTCTTTTCCATGGTGGTCGTCATTCTCACTTTGGTGAAGTCCTCTGTCCCTGACGGCAAGACAGATGACAAGGAGACAATCAAAAGCATCATTAAAGTGGTGGTTTTTCTAACGCCTGTCTTTGGAGTAACATGGATTATTGGCTTCGCTCTGCTCATCTTAGATGATGGTCTCTTTAAAACTATTGCTAATTACAGTTTCACCATCCTCAATTCCTTCCAGGTAATTTGAATGTAACTCTATATAAATTTAGTTTAAAACTATAATAGAAAAACTCATCTGTGCGTAGGGTGCTTGTAATAAAAAAGAAACTGTCAATGTATAGAATTTGTAATAGGTGATTCAACAATACCTATGTACATACCGTATATGCAGTGTGTGTATATATTTTTAACAGACTACACCTGTTACATGTTGTCTCTTGCAGGGCCTTTTCCTTTTGATAACAGGATGTTTCGCAGAGCAAAGGGTAAGTTTTTTATTTTACCAATGGTCAGGTGACATCTCATATACTACAATACTTTGCAACAGCCAAGATGACTCATCTTACAGTACACCAAGAATACACCGCTAACACTAAGGGAGTGTTTTTATTAGTGTTTTAATTTTTATCTCTGCCATGGGAGACATGGGTTTAATGCCTGGACACCCAAAAAAAATTACACTAGGGTCCAAAACTGTTGCGTAATTGTTTAGTTGTTTAGTTGTTAGTATTTTCTATGTGCCCAATTTATAAGTAATCTTTGTGTTATTGTTAACAGGTTCGAGAGGAAGTGGTAAAGCTCATAATGGTAAGCTTACCAATAAGGTCTCTCCAGAATTACACCATGAAATGATGCATCATAACGTCTGTCTGCTTCTACCCTCAGGCAAAATCAAAAGGAAGCAGTGACAGCACGAAAAAATTGACTTCAAACACATGCTCAAAAGACAAATGAAGGCCGAGGTCAGTCTTTTGTTACATCATTGAGAGTCTCCTTTTTACTTGTGGCCATACGTGTGCTACATCTTCAAATGTTCAATAATTTTATGACTTCAGACCTGCAAATACATTTAGCCTGTAAAGCTGTTGGTTCTGCTTGGGTAAAAAACAGAGAAAAGCATATACATCAGTAACTCACGTAAACTATTAAAGTTAATTAAGTAGCTACTCTCATTTTCAATGTGGCAGATTCACTCATAGGGTCGATGTCCATATGGGTAAATAGATTTATCTTAATTCTGTCCATTGCTACATCACCCACTTCAAAATGTCCTTTTAATGATAATTGTAATGTTACTTACAGGTCCAGTCTGTAGGATTTAGTGGTATCTAGCAGAGTTTGCAGATTACTAACTAACTGAACACCCCTCAGCCTCCTTTTCCGAGTGTGTTGGAGAATCTACAGAGGCTGCCACTTCAGCGTACACGAAATGATTTAAGCTGCATATTGTGTTTTTAACCACAGGAACCAGTGTCTTAATAGGCTACAGCAAGTTATATTAAATGCCTCTGTCAGTTCAGGGAAAAACTCAGTTTCATGCCACAATCCAGTCTATAAATGTTTAAATGTTCTAAATACTTGTCATCTCTACATTCCAGGTTGTGAAGACGAAAACAGCAGCGCACATGTATGCAGCGCCACTTGTAATATACTTGAGAACACACCTTAGAGTTTGCTTTGTGTTAGATTATAGTTCCTAGATGTGTGTCAAACCAAGTTAATTGTTAACCACAGCTTATTAGAACATAGATGTTATGATATTATCATATTTCATTTGATAGAATTAATAGTAGCAGTAGATGGAGTACTAGCACTGATTGTCATCATCCTCAGCTGAGGCTGTTAACATTAAATCAAATCCTGCTCCAGGGAGTAATATGTAAATATGGTTAATGTATACATTTTCCTCACTTTTTTCACTTTGTTTTCTTCACTGTATGTACACTTAATTGGATGTTGTGCATTCTGTGTGTCAAGTGTGTGACTGCTGACTGTACATAGAACGTAATAGACAAGCTTGGTTTGGTAATCGTGTTTAAAAGGGAAGTTATGTCAAATATAACCTGTATACTGTGTGTTTAACTACTATATGTATCTAAATATAATGTATATGAAATAATATGTAATAAAATAAAAACAAGGAATGTCATTTCTTTTGTTGTTCATTGCATGAACTGAGAAATGCATTATTGGGAGATTTTAATCCAAAGTATACATTTTTCATCACAGAATTCCCTCAAATTACAAATGATTCATTTGTCATATAAATAAAACAATCTGGTGGAAGCTAATATGTTGTTAGTTTGTCTTTGGGGAGGTGGGGTCTTAACTCTAGGCTCAGTCTAAAAAACAATTATGATGAAAATTATAATGTATTAGATATTGACAAAAATTAACTTAATATGAAAACTGATACTCCTTCCTTCCGTTATTCCATTGAAATGTGTTTCCCTGAGCTTTCTTGATGATGGCGAAGATGGCCAGTGTTAGAACTTCAGTTCCCGATGCATCACCAGTCAGAACCATCATGTGGACCAAATCATTTTCTCACACCTCATCAGTGATGTCATTACTTGGTGCAGTCGGTTTTACGGGTACTTCAGTCTTGATCAGGTGGGTCAAATCTAATGAAGACAACAGGTTAATACAATGCTAATGTATCAGCAAATAGCCTGGCATAGGAATCATTTAGCATAGCCAGGTAGCAGGGCTGATGTTTCTGATTCTCACCATTGAAGTCAGCAGTAATGATGAGGTCATCATTCTTGAGGAAACTCCTCCTCTGCAGATGCTTGTGAGAAATGAATGTGCTCCAGCCGTAGTCCTGACTGCGGAAACAATTACAGCTGCCATCCCACACTGCACCTGAAGTAGCTGTTGGTTTGTTCCAGAGGGGATTTGTGTCTGCAGGGGGGAAAAGGCATTAAATTGTTATACATTAAAACAAGATGTCAAAAACTCTGTCTGGGAAACAGATAAAAAAGCAAGAGGCCATATCTAGATCAGTGTTTGGTTTGTCTGTGCTAGGCTACTGTAGAAAAAATGGTAGTTAAACATGGTGGACTCCTTGGAAGAGGAGCCATCCTCACTGTAGATATAAAGGGCCCGTTTTGAGACAAGGATAACACAATAAGAAGATTCATATTTTTAGGTGATTATATACTTATGAAAGCATTCTAACAAATACTGTATTCTATTCTGCCCATAAATGCTCAATGCTAAATCTTACTCACTGGACCTTTAAGTGTCATTTTCCATGATGTGAACACCACAAACAAAATACTACCCTTTACTGGATTGGTGTGAAGGAGAAATCTCAATACTTGGGCAAAACCAAAGCTGGCATGGCTATATATTGCTTGTTGTCATTTAGCTAAACCAGCCCTTCCATCTGGCTAGTAAACGTTCTTTTTCTTAAATTCCATTGACCCTGGCCTACCTGTGGTGAAGCTTCGTGTAGAAGACATCCTCAGTTTTACATCAGGGTCCTGGTCCATGGCAACAATGGTCATCTGCCTGTTTGCAGCTGGCCACTCCATTACTGCATCATTTTCTCCACTGCAGAGGTGCATGTACATGCCAACATAGTCTGGGTAGGCGACATGGTTTCCATTTGGGTAAACGCTGATACCAAATGAGTAGCCCTCTGAGTTGATAAAGCATTTGCTTTTAACTGAAGAGCCAGGAGCAGTGGTGGCGAGAATGTTGGTGAAGTTGCGGATTTGCCAGACAGCATTGGGGCAAACGGTCTCAGTAAGAGTGATGTCATCGATTAAAATGGCACCTGATGAGCTGGCTGACCCTTTGATGCCTTGGAAGAAATAGCGGAACTTCTTTGTCACCTTAAGAGTCACATGGGCTATTTTCCAGACAGCATCTCCATCACCTGAAAGACAGCAAAAAAAAAATGACCACCCTTACAATGACTGATAAACTCAGCCACCAGCAATAGGCAGTGTTATTCTATGCTGGCATATAAATGTTAAAATACCTGTAATGGTGTGGATCTTCCTGACACTGCGTACAGTCCCCGTCCCATCATCAGTCCTGATCCATATCACCAGTTTGTCCCCAGCTGCTCCGCTCATCTTGTAGAAGAATTGAAGGCACTGCTCGTCTCTCTTGGGGTAGAGGATACGTGACTCCAGCAGAGCACTGGTTCCAGCTGGGCCGGAGGATGCATCAAACTTCATGTAGTACCCTGAATCTAAAAAGAGAGGTGGCAATCATTGCGTTAATTGAGTTATGAGGCTAAAATCTCATCACATGCCCTTACTTGTCTTATTCACATTCATCATATGTGAATACGACATGTAAAATAACACTCATATAGCTTAGCATTGAGACTTTATGTTGTTAAGTAAAAAACATTAATTTACTGTGTGTTTTGTTAGAAGCTCAGGGATTAAATATAGAAATATAATATGTATATATTGTCGGCTATTCAGATTCTTAATGATGCTTCATTTTTAAAGTCATTATCTTTTTCATGTTTGTGTATTACTAACCTGTTCATAAGAAGTTCAGAGGAATTTTAGCCATTTAGTCATTTAATTCCTCAATCGACATACCTTTGTATATTTATGCGGTAATATGTATTGATCTAAATGTTTTCGTTTATTTCTTTTAAGGTGTTGTTGTAGCTCAGTACAGTACCTCTACAGCGTCCTGCTAGGGTATGGTCTGTATCAGTCGGACTGCTGAGCATCTGGACCCAGTCTGCGTTGTCCTGCTCATTCTGGATCATTCCACAGATGTTGATCAGCTCAAAGGAGCACTGGTCCAGGAGAGTTTGTGTGTTGGCTGGAACAGGACAGTTATCAAGAGTCAACCTACAGAACTTAAAGCACTAAAGAGAGGGCAGAGCGGAGTAGAATTTGACTGGGGAAATATGTATGTGCTATAAAATGATCTTTTTTTTTTTTTTAACATAACATGGCCATTACAGGGCAGCAGTACAAGACTGTCATGTTCTTATACTTAAATTTTTGATATCTTGAATGTGTTAGCAACTAATTTCCACATTATTGTTAAGATTAGCATTCATGTGGAGTCACGTTTTTGGCCACTCAACATAATTATGTTAGTCCAATATTCACTCTTCTTTAAGTCTCCTTTAACATTCCTTTCCATGATATAGAACATGAACCAGTTGCCTTCATCTAACCTTTAGGTAGCCTTGAAATGAGACACTCACCACAATCATACATGCGGTTGAGCCTGGTGATATCCACAGCACTGAAGTCCAGCCGTTGGCCAATGACCTCATTAAAATATGGTATGGTGGTGGTGATTGTGGGGATGCTCTCATTCTTGTTGAAGGACAGCGGTCTGTAGTGCATGATGGATTCATAATCGTACGGCGTGTTCAGATCAGTGATGAAGTCATCCTCATACTTATTGAAATTGTGCGCCATCCCTATGAGGAGAGAGTAATATGTATTTATATTTATATGTATAATATGTGTATTTCAACTCACTAATATAGTACTACCATATAAGACAGGTATACGTAGAGGCTATAAAACACTACCAGTGAGGACATCAATGTCATGGCCTCTATAATATTTCTGTGATTTAAGGAGGTTCAATTACAAGAGAAGATTACATTCTACACTCTTACACACTGAACATTTCTGTGAAGGCATAGCATGGATAAAAACAGCAGAAATGGTCTCCAATACTTTGGTTTATGGATAACTAGCCTGAAAACGTGTTTTTTGCTAATTAGCAAATATTAGCATGCAAACATGCTAAACTAAAATGGTGAACACGGTCAACAAAAGAATCTGCATATTGGCATTGTAAGGACATTAGCATACTAATGTTAGCATTTAGTTCAAAGCACCACTGTGTCCAAGTAGAGTTACACAGAGCTGCTGGCCTTTAGCTTTGTTTGAAATGAATACCTTAAAAACTAACTCTTTCACTGCAAGGTCAGCTACTGAATGGACCCTGTAGTGAGACTGTCTACTTTTTCCAATGTCAAGAATGAAACTTTTAATCTCAGTTTCTAGGCCAACATGGATGAATCCTTAAAGTGCATAAACCAAAGTCAATTGGGACATATTCTAGTTAACCAGGCTGTACCATCTGCTATGGAGGATTGTGTGATATGATGAAAAGTTCCAGAACAGTTATTGACTGGACCTTAGGATGCAATTTTCTTTGTCAACAATAATTTCAGTTCAATAAATATAAAATAAAAAATGTACAATTTCTGAGATCCTGATAAAACAATGTGACCCACCTTCTTCAATTTGGTCCCACCAGATTTTGACATAGTCATCTCTGTCTGAGCGAGACTGTTCATGGTAAAAGCCCAGAGCATGGAGAAGCTCATGCTGCACAATGGCCTTAGTGTCACACCTGGAGCCAATGGACACATTCTGTCCTGTTTTATCATCTCCAACATATGACCAGCATCTGATGGAAAATTCAAATGATGACACAGTCAGGTGCTGTTACTGAGCTGGCCGCAATCACATACATATATATCTTTGCTGAAATCAGCACTTGTTTGTCCTCCTCTCTGAAAGCTTATTTGATTACCATTGAATCAAACTGCCTCACCTGTCTGCATTTGAGTCCCCCTGCTGCTTCATTCACCCCATGCCAAGATAGAGTTTTAAAGTATACCATCAGCATTTCCTAATCTTTGGTTCTTAATGCCATGAGTTGATGACTTGACAGCATAGCCCATAAAGTTATGCAACACCCAAGATCAATGTGGGATACTGCAGCTCACCCAGATAGCTTGGTGAATGAGATGTAGGTGGTCTCTCCTTCATATGGCTTGAAATCCACACAGGATCTCAGACGGTATTCCTCAAAAGCCTGGAGGATCACACCTTTAGCATTCAGTTCTGCAATGGAATAATGGAAATTTCCAAATCAGTACATGTTTTTTTCTATTCATCAAATTATTCGCTGGTAGAAATGTGCACAGTGTACCTAAAGAATCAGTTAAGATGTAAGGGATGGGAAACTTCCATCTTCTTTTTTCATCAAGGATTGCATTCCTGTTGGGCTGCAAGGCACATTGAAAGCAGTGAGACTATGCTTTTAAGTTCTTGACAAACAATCTCTACACAGACTCTGTTCTTACATTGCCAGCGATGTCTCCCTCAAACAGGTGGTCTAATCCTAGAAATGTGAAAAACATACGTATATTTCTCACATAATGTATACACTACGAATATCAGTCAATAAAGCATATGATGACATAGCTTAAAAGTATACCTCTATTGATGTCAAGTATATCATCCCTCAGTTCACCAGCATCTGCATCATGACCTGGAAGATGAATTTATTGTCAGAGCAGAAATGTAAAAACAAGTTTGCAAGTTTGTTTTATGTGAATATGATCAGTTAAGGGGACCAACCAGCACGTGTCGGAAAAGCTTGCACCTAGCACACAAAAAGAGATATGTCTTGGTTTAAACTAACAGACAAAAGACATTTTTTTAATTTCTGTTTCTTAATGCAATTTAGTTTCTAAATAACTACAAAATAGCCTACCTGCCAAACCGCAAAGACGCCAATCAGTGCAGCAATCTTGCACAAAGTGTCTCTGGAGCCCATGTCGTCCCCTCGACAGAAACGTGTTTCTCTGATGCCAGTGTAAACATGTCCATAAAGGCAGCAGCTGGAGGGGAACTTTGATCAGGATTACAGAGCTAAATGAGTAACAGGCATTTTACATGTTGTCAGGCGTTGACCCTGTGCAGAGGTGACAAATTCAACGAGTGGTTGATATGAACCTAGTCCAAGCCCAACAGAAACCTGGCAACTTTGTTGTTTATGGGATTGACCTCTGACCTCTCTGTAGGTTGCCATTTACCAAATTATGTAGGTTATTCAGAGCTTACAGAGCAGGTCAACACTTGTTGCTTGATTGCCACCAACAAATGATCGAGTCTTTTTCATATCATACCACTTTGTTGCACATTGTCTGTTGTTTGCCATATGTCAGTTTGTTCTAGTTTATTGTGTAAGTTATTAGTCACTTGTGTCTGTCCATGGTGTTGTAACTATTTTTTCTTTTTTCTACTGTCAATTTCCATAGAGTGTCCTTCACTTTTTCTTCTTGCAGCTGTGACAAGTTTATTTCCCTGCTGTGGGATGAATAAAGTATAATCTAATCTAATCTATAATAAATACATACAACAAAGCTAGACAATAATAACAGAATAACAAATGGCAGCAAAATAAGGGACTTTAAGTATTGTGCATGGCCTGTGAAATAAAAGATAACATACATGATAAATACATGAAAACTGAAAATGAGGAATAAAGTCATAGAAGGACGCTACCTAAAAAGGATTGAGCTGGTTGTTTGTTTGAGTGTTGAAGTCTACCTGAAAGTCAAAACTCACTTGCTTTGTCTGACAACCTTAGTTTCAAAGATCATGTTAAATAAGTGTTACTTAATATATCATCAGTTAAGGAACGTTAATTCAGTTACTTCATCCAAGTATGAACATGAGCCATGCATTAGTTAAGCATTAAGGTTAAGCGTTAAGGTAGCGTGAGTAAGATTTGCTGTTTGTCCTCACAACCTGTGCCTTAAAGTATAAGTAGTACACCTCTGTAATGAAAACACACAGTGAACTATAAACCATTTAATCATTTGAGGCAGGCAGAAGCCAAATCATTTTCTAGCATGTAGGACAGCCTGTATGGCAATGCATGGTGTTTTTCCAAATAGAAAGCCACCCTAGAGGGCACTTTATCATGTTGTAGCTCCAGGGTTATCAAAGAAGGTACTTTTGCTGACTTTTTTCGAGGGCAGATCACAGAATCTCTGCGGATACAGACACATTTTTGTATCTGTATGTGCATTTTTGTGTCCTGCTCACTCAGCCTCTAAGTATATAATTTGTCCTCTCATTATGAATTGTTATCGCTCATTTATTGTGTGTCCTCAGCTAAAGAGTAATGATACAAAGAGCAGAACACAGATCAGTAGATTTTAATCTGTCATGCACACTTTTAATGCCTGATAAGGTGCTCATTCTCCTTATCTTTAAATACTGATTAAGTGCTTATATGTATTAAATGTCAACGCAGCTGATATTATATTGTTATTAAAGGTGTACTTGAGCAATCTGTTGTTACACGTTTGTGAAGTTCATGTTCTCACAAAAGACAGATTTAAGAATGATGGTGCAATGAAGCCTCAAAACTATCCTGACGTAAGGTCAACCTACTCTGACAACCAGACAGAATTTCCATTTTGATACACTTCATTGTTTCAGCCTGACATTGTGTCCTGTGAGCTAATTTCTTGTTGAGAGAGGAAGGTGGTATTTTCTATTGCTTTGCACCAGCCATCCAGTGAGTGTCGAGTTGGCATGGAAGATGCAGTAGCTGTTCCTAGGAGTGGTTAACGTAAAGTGTTTCACACTGATAAAACATTTTGAAAGCTGACTCATCCATGCCATTTTTCTGCCTCTGCCATGAATGTAAATAGATAACTAGTTGTGTACGAAGATGATGATTTCTTGCGTTAATACTGTTAACTGAGCTTCCATTGATCAATTGTTTTCTAACCACAAGAAACAGTCACCATGGCCACCAACACCAGACCTATTTAAATAGCTTTGATAGCCTCTTTTTATAAGAGACTGGCGTAATCAGGGTTATTAGGGTTATTTTCTCAGAGTTGACAAAGCTCTTCCCGAGCTGTTTAAACATTATACAACTGATAACTAAACTGGTCTCAACTGATCTGCGTTAAATTGCTTTTCAAGTGTAGTCAAAGATAAAATATCTTATCTTAATCATCTTGATTACTGTTTCATTATGTGACCTTATTGTATCCTTATATAATAAATGGAAACCAATGCAGGTTTACAGGTTTATGAATTTAAAAGGAGCACAAATTTAATATTAATATTTTATAACACCAAAACACACCACATGCTCATTTAGTAGCTTTTCATTAGTAGCTTTTATTAGGACATTTCAATGCATGTATGCATATTTTGACTTTCATATACCGAATTTAACTTGACATTTTGTAAAGTATGTATGTATGATTCTGATATTTTGGCACAGCAGTAATCTTCATCTAATCTTCATCCTTTCTTCATCTTCAAATAATGTTCTTCTCATCACAGCTGCATATGGTGCATCTGGTTATTTTAAATAACAAGTCATTTCATATTATCATGCGACAACAAGAAATGTACTGCAATTTGTGAAACAGAAAAACATCTAATGTCTTACCTCTAGTTAATCATGTTATAAAATCCAGTCTGATTTTACTCCTTTGGCTTAATGGGAACTTCTGTTTTGATCAGTGACGTTATGTCTGAGGACAAAGAAATTATAACCTGTCATGTCTGCATCCAGACACACTTCCCAAATTTTTAAGAGAGGCTACTAACCGTCAAAGTCGATGAAGATGATGAGATCATCATTCTTGAGGTAATTGCGCCTCCTGAGGTCGAAGTGCTTGACAAAGTTCCTCCAGCCCCAAGATTCACCTCTGTAGCAACCACAGGAAGGATCAAAGGTCCCAACCTTGGAGGGATTGTCCCAAAAGAAGTTTCCATCTGGTGCTAGAGGACACAAAAAGACAACATGTGAGAACTGACTGACCCCACTATTTGTATGATACAGCCATCAGGGAATGACCTGACTTAATATTGCTGGCCCATGTAATGGTTGTTTCATTTTAGAATGGGAATGTTGGCCAGTAAGTCCACTTTGATCCAGACAACGCACAGCAGTTGGATGGATCATCCAAATGAATGGTAATGACTTTGGTGGTCCCTTGGTGGTACCTTTCCATTGACAGGACAATGGTTGCATTACCACTAACATCGTAATGCAACCATTGCCATTGTGAACATGTTAACATGCTAACTTGAGCTCTCAAAGGGTTAGATACAGCCTCATGCCTGTGGCACAACTGCATAAAAAGTTAATGGAAAGACACAAGTAGGCACATTTGACATGAATTTGCTTGGGCGATTTGAGGTAAGGATGTGTCGGTGCGAATTGTTTCAGCTTGAGTGAAAATTCATATTGTGCCTGTGCCTTCATGCATCTGCTTCATAACTAGAAAAATAATTGAGATAATAATTAAACTAACAGGAAGAAAAGGTCAATTTGTCAGTTCCTGACAGTTCCTGGTGAGTGTTATGATTGGTTGGAGGTTGATGCAGCCACACACGCACACAAAGTTGGTATGTATGTTGCTAGCTTAAAGATACTGTCTGCACAATTTGCAACACTTTCTGAGCACCCCTTCAGTCATGCTTCCTCAGTAACATCTTGCTGTAATTTGGATCCCTAAACTTAGAGATTTGCTCAAATGGTAAGATCTTGATTGGAAGATTTGTGTTGTCTTCTGGAGTTTCACAGCGCACCTCATCAGTAAAAAATGTTCCGATTTTTAGATATAAGCACAAAATCTACCTGACAAATTGACCTTTTTTTTTTGGTAACTACTGTACAATGGAACATGTTGGCAGTTTATGTGAGCTCTGACATACACCATGCAAGCGAACTTAGAATTAGGATATATTTATTAGCTCCCTTTTGTCTTAAAGCCTCTGGGGATAATAGATAAGGAGCACTTACTCTTCCTCATATCAGTTGTGAGGCTGCGAGCGGTGGACATCCTCAGCTTAATGTCTGGGTCTTGGTCCATCACCACCAAGGTGGCCTGTCTGTTTACCGCTGGCCACTGCATCACCACATCATTGTCCCCACTGACCAGGTGGAAGTACAGCCCAACATAATTCCCTGTGTAATCAGAGTAACTCGACAACGGTATGACACGGACACCGTAACCATAGCCTTCAGGGCTGTAGAAACGAGGGCTGTCAATAACTGTGCTCAAGGTGGCCGTTTCCATGATCTTAGAGAAGTTCTGGATCCTCCACACGTTGTTGGGGCAGCGTGTCTCAGTCAGACTGATGTCGTCAATGTAGATGCCACCGGTGGATGCAGAGGATGCACCGCGCACAGCTTGGAAAGCATAGCGGAATTTCTCTCCTACCTCCAATGGTACATGGGCAATCTTCCATGTATGATCAGAATCCGCTGGGTACAGAGAAACAAAAATCACAAAGTCAAACAATATGCAGTGAGGGTTTGCTTAAAGTTAGCTCTTAGCCTTCATGTTACATTGGATATGTATTGTATGATATGGATTTAATGCAAAGGAATAAAATTGTAGTTTGACATCTTCTGAAAAGGTTTGCCAAGGTTGGATGAAATTATCCATACCACTTGTAATCTGTCCATTAAGTATGAATCCAAAGCCAATTAGCTTAGCTTAGCTTAGCATAAAGACGAGAAGTAAAGAAGAAAGCTGGCTTGGCTCTGTCCAGAGTTGGACAGTACTTGACTCGCAATAGATTACATTTTTGTATAAGCATAAAGACAGACTGGCATCTAACCTGGAATAAAGCCATGCTGTTTTGTCCCTGTTTCCACTCATTGTGCATAGCTAAGCTCACCATTATATTTAGCACACACAGATGACAGTGGTATCAGTGTCCTCATCTAACTGTCAACAAGCCTTTGAAATAATTATACAGCAGAAAACCTTTAACCACCGGCTATCTGTGTGACGTTTTTCACTGTGTAGACAGTCAGCAAATGTCTAACTTGTATGTTTTATGATGCCATAAAATCATTTCATTTGAATTTTACTGAGCAGCTAAACAAATATTGAAATGAATATTTGCCAAGATGCAAAGTGTTGACTTAGAAGCTCGAGGCAGCAGCTGTGGAATGCGTCATTCATAAATATAACACTCAAAACTTACCATAAAAGGTGCGTATTTTTTGCATTTTGCGAACAGTGCCTGTGCCATCATCCATCTTGACCCATATCACAAGCCTGTCCTCTCTGTTTCCAGTCATCTTGTAGAAGAACTGCAGACACTGAAGCTTCCTTTTAGGGTACAGTGTTCGGGATTCAAGCAAAGCAGACTCCCCAGGCTTCCCAACCATGGTATTAAAGTGCATGAAGTACCCAGCATCTAGAAAATCAAAAATAAGTCAAGTTATTAAAGCATACAACTTCTTTTTGCTGATTTCTTTAAGGATGTCTAAACTGACAATAGTCAGTAGTTGGGATTTTAAAAGAGACACTATTCAGCTCTGACCTCTGCATTGTCCCAGGAGTGTGTGATCCTCTGAACCTACAGTGCTCTTTGTGTGGACCCAGTCGGCATCATCAGAGGAGGCCTGGATCATCCCGCAGATGCTGGCGTACTCAAAGGCACACTGGTCCAGCAGGGTGAGAGGACCAGCTGTGGATGGGTGGGGGTGAGAATTTAGAGAGTCAATTAAAGAGTTTTGGTCCATTTTGTTCTTCCAGACTCGCTTAAAGATCTTATAGAATATTAACACAGGAAATGTCATTCCTGCAAGTGTATACATACAGCAATTGTACATCCGGTTGAGCCTGAAGGTGTCCATCTTGCTGAAGTCGAGGTACTGGCCAATGATGTTGTAGAACTCTGGGATTTTGGTGGTTATAGTTGGGATGGATTCGTTCTTATTGAAGGAGAATGGCCTGTAATGCATGACAGACTCATAGTCGTATGCTGTGTTTTGATCTGTGATGAAGTCGTCATTGTATTTGTTGAAGTTGTGTTCAAGTCCTGTGGGGAAATCATGTTCATTTAGTCATTTCTCACACAAAATGACAACATTAAATTTAATTTTATGGCATTACTCCAAATCACAAATTGATGTCTTTACAGAAACAAATTTACATTACACCAAGACACACCTGGTGTAACCTGATCCAGCCAGATGTTGACATAGTCATCCCTGTCTGTACGGGACTGTTCATGGTAAAATCCAAGAGCATGAAGTAGTTCATGTTCAATCACCGCCTTGTGGTCACAGCCTGACCCCAAAGACAGAATCTGACCATCCTGCTGGTCACCAACACTGGAGAAACACCTGTGACAGTAAAAGCGTTTGGTAAAAGTTGTGGTTCAAAAAGAAAACAGCGACATTTAAACAGGTGTTCAGGTGACTTAATGTTACATTCTTGTCAAAACCATAGCAGGAGATGCCAAGCCACCTTGACTTTTGGCACCAAGTATTGGTCAAGCACAAAAAAAGCTTCCTACATTTCCCACAATGCAACCAAATTGTATCTTTTTATTGGATATGTCCATCCTGGCAAATGTCATCATCTTACCATGTCCCTAATCTGTAAAGAGGTTTTTCTGTTACAAATTCAAAGTCTTCAACCCGAAACAGGGAAACCCTGACAACATCACATAGGGTTCATTTCTCAGACATGAAGCTCCACAGAAGACATTATCCAACTGTTTTCAAGGTGAACTGAATAGTATGGTTTGGTTGCCCCTATAAGTGTAAATAAGGCTTGAAGTGACCAGTAACTTCTTATTGTGGCTAATGTTTGCTAATGCTAACAAACTTTATTTTACAAATTAAATTGATAAAGTAAATATTACTGTATCACAGATAGAACTCTGATAGCATCTGTTCTACAGTAGCTAATCAACAGTAGATTTTGCAAATATAGTAAACAGAAGTAAGACAATTAGAGCCATACCCTCCTCTCTTTACAAACTTGATGTATGTCTGCTCTCCCTCATAAGGCTTGAAGTCAATGCAGGACTTCAGCCGATACATTTCAAAAGCCTGGTGGACGCAGCCCTTGGCATTCAGATCTGAGGAGGGAAAGAAAGAGTCACAACAAAGGACGGAATATTTTTTTCATCCAGGTGGTTAGAGGAATCTCTGATGACTCTGGGAAAAACCCAAGAAGAGGTGGTAATGTAGCACATGGGTATTTACAGTCAACAAGGTGTTCAGCGCTTAGTGAACATTACAGAAACTCACCTAAATCATCACCCAGTATGTAAGGGATTGGAAATTTCCATCTGTATCTTTTGTCAATTAGGGCATTCTTTCCTTTCTGCAGTAAAAAAAAAAATAAGTATATGAAAATGACAAATTGTGACTATAAACATAATCAAAGCTAATAAAAATGCACATAATAAAACACATCTTGTTATCTGTAAAAGCTATTACACTGAAGTTACTCAAGCTGTGATAAGATAGCATATGGCAGCAGAGAAAAGCTGCCAGCAGCAATCAATAAAAAGCGTACAAATCTTTTTTTTCTCACTCATCAAAATAAAACTTACTGGAATTAAAATGTCCCCTTCAAATAGGTTGGCATCTGATCCTGCAGCAAAGGTACAAACAATAAAAGGATATTTCAATCGCAATAAAGACACAACACTTCACACACGCTGTTGTTGTTGTTGTTGTAGCTCACCCAGGTTTAGGATGGGGTTCTCATCCTCACCATTCTCGTACACCTCTGTAACACAAATACAGACATGGCTCAGAGTCTTCACACAGCCTTTCAACAACTGTTATTTGTTTAAGGAAATATCATTTCTTGTTGACATACCGTGCACCTTAGGGGAAACAGGTATCTGGATAAAGTAAAAGCAGCATAAGTCACTGTGCAGTTAATGGTTACATGATATCATGCATATTTAAGAGTGGATTAATAAATACTTACAGCATATGATGTGGCTAGAGCCACGAGTCCAAACAATAGCAGTACTCTCTCCATCACTGTGCAGAGTGTCACCAAGTAAATGTCATCGCTTTGGTTTAAGTGTGTACGCAGAGATATGACCTTTGAAGTTTATGTCTGCTATAAAGAGTAACTGGAGGACTTTGGCTCAGCGGTGTTGCTGATTTATGAAGTGTTTGTGCATGCTCATCAGGCTGCAGGGATAGGCACTTTTTTAGACTATCTGTGTCTGTAATCTGATTTATGATCTGATTTTCTTCATAAAAACCTTCCATCTTATTAACGTTGTCATGTTGATTTACATCTGTCGCCTAACATCAAAAGGTTGAAGGCTCACCTGTGTCAGATTCTGTGACAGGAGTTTGAAACATGCAAGCTCTCATTAAAGGCTTCAGTCCCCTAGTCTATGTTTGCCTAGACTGGTGACAGATTTGAAAGTGAATGCTAGACTTCAGTGGCTTCATAACAGTGAGTAACGCTAGTTGTGAGTCAAATGGAGGCTGTTAATGATTTACTTCAGCCACTAGATGGCGACAAATACACAGTATTTGACAGTAACTTGAGGCTACTCTTTATGTCACAATGCCATTGTACACAGATTCACGCTCATGCAAACGAGTGTAGGCAGGTATATCTTGACACGGTGGAACATTTTACTGTGCAGCTCCAGTGGTTTTGTAACTTTGACTAAACTTCCACAACAAGAATCTATTAATACAGCTTCCAGTGATCTGTCAAATTATCATCTTTTATGAAAAGTCTTTGTAGGATTACAACTCTCCCAATCTCACTCGAACTGAATATTTTATGGATATTTGTGGTTATTATTATAATTGTAAATATAAATTGTACTCGTCTTAGTGATGTTTGTTCTTACTGCAGGCTGCAGGCTGAACAGTTACACCTGTGATTATGTGGACGTTACTTTCTGAAGTTGACGTGAAACACTGGAGGCAGAGCTGGTTTGTAAACACAGAGACCCGAAGGAAGCAAACAGGATGGAAAACGGTATTCATTCTGCTAACACGGAGCGTCGGTAACCATTAATATATATAGTGATACAACACTAACTCCGGAAAGAGCGCTGTTAACTAGTTGTAACTAGTTGTATCGTCAGCGTTAGCTCTGAGAATTAGCTTAACTTTAGTAGCTGTGTTGGACAGCATGTAAGCTAACGCTAACGGTACCTGTTTACGTCGTAAACCTAATTTTACTCGGATGTCACCGGGCAAATGTCTTATGCACGCTTGGGGACCGTGCATAAGACAGGGGATATTCATTGCACACGACACATCCACAACTTTTAATGTTTAACCTAAGTTTAGTCGCAATTAACGCGAGCGTGACGTATTAGCACATTAGCATGGCTAATGAGCGCGTTGGCTAGGCACGTGCGTTTAACAGCTAGGTATGCTAACGTTAGCTAAGATTAGCTTTTGTAAGTTTGTTTAGTCTAATTTGGATAAATTACGCAGATACAGGTGCCTCTATGGACAGAGACACTGAAATGCATATCGTTTGAATAGTGCAGCACCGCGGACGAGGTGGCCGAGTGGTTAAGGCGATGGACTGCTAATCCATTGTGCTCTGCACGCGTGGGTTCGAATCCCATCCTCGTCGGCATCTTTTCAGGTTTTTGATTTTTTTTTATTTTTTCCAGCTGTGAATCGTGTCATGTCAGACAGTGTAAAACGCTGAGTTTATTCATGTTATTGTTAACAGCAAATAGAAATAGAAGTAGTTTCTCTTATTATGTCTTGTCTTGTATTATTATTATTATTATTGTTACAGTTATTTCACAGCAGCAGCCACACAAAGATACCTATTTAGTTATTTAGTTTGTGAGTTTTGTCCTTCACATAGTTTGGATGTAACATTTAAACAGCATTGACATTCTTACACAGTGCACATAATCAGACACTTTCACATCAAATTGTAACCCACGTTGCCTTCCTTCCTTTGGTTTTATTCAGCACTCTCGTCATCTGCTTGATACCCTCTGTTGTGACATCCTTGTTTTCTGTCCATGTGTTTCTCATCACGGCATTCCTGGGAATCAGCAGGGCATCTTACGTTTCCTGTAGCTCCATAATGACTCCCATCCACTTGAGGAGAGAGGTGGATTGCCTCTGCCTGTCCTGCCGTGAGATGGTCGACTGTGGTTTGGCTGCTCGTTGTCTATGAGCGAGGCAGATAAAAAGCAGAGTGGAAGTAAAAAATAGGGTAGGAAATGGGACCATTCATAGGCCCGTCTAGTGGGCCTATGAATGGTCCCATTTCCTACCCTCACTAATCACACAGTCTCCCCATATTTAACTTTTTGATAGTGTGTTGCTCGTGGGCTTTACATTACCTTGTGGTCCCGGTGATACTGATCTATGGCGTACTGGTATTTGGCTGCATTCAGTCCTAGTGCACCAGCTAGTTTCTCTCCAAGGAAATCACAAGCTAATTTTGGAAAAGGACACGGTGAGTCAGTGGGGCTTCCTTCATAGCTACAATTAGAAGCACTGTTTTATCTAGCGTGCTTTGACTGGATTTAATTGTCACATCGTTGTTACATTACATACTCAGCAGTGAAATCCTCCCAACCAGAATGGCCACAGTCTTAAATGAGAACCTAGCCTGAAGAAAAAAGAAAAAAAAACAAACAACAGATGATGTGACTGCTACTTGTTGACATCTAACATGACATTTTGTCTTTTGACGGTGTCCCACCCTCTTTGCAGGTTCTCTGAAGGGAGGTCTGTCTGTGTCTGATGACTGTTCTTCCTCCTCTTCTTCACTGTCTTCCTCCTCCAGAGTTTCACCGTTGGAGAAGTGGATGACCCTCTTCTGTTTGGAGACGGCAGGACCTCCAAACTCTGTCTCCTGGTTGTCTGCTGACGTCTGACAGATTACACAGGTCTTTACTGAACATTTTGTATCACTTTCGTTTACCTGCCTTTATAGCTCCAACCAGCTCCTCGTTCTTTAACAGACTTTTCTAAATTGGTGATTGTACGCAAGCTCCAGAGTGAAGATTTACCAAAGGCTAGTCACAAATAGATGTTAAAAGTTAACTAATGTCTTTGCTTGGTTACTGAACACAACCTAAGCTAACATCCTTGTTTGCCTTGCTTCATTTCATTACAACACTTACTTCCTGCTGACTGTTGTTCATTCTTCAGGTACTCCAAGTATTTTCGATACAACACCGTCAGGTCTTTCTCACGTCACAGCTGTACCTTATGTCCATCCACACTGGCCCTGCTATGTGGAGGAACAACAACTACAGGATACAGGATTAAGTCATGAAACCTGAGACAGCCAAATACAACAGTGCAAACCTTATCACAGGCAAGTAGTCACAGGGCTGTCACTCTAATGCAATCAGTTTCATTCTTGAACTTTAGGGGTTGGGCTTGTTGCAGTGTGTAGATGTTTATTTCCTGAAAACTCCCTCCTCCCGGTGGTACAAACACTCCTCTGGTGCTCTGCGCTCACAGTCCAGGCGGCCCGGCTAACAAACTGAACTAATGTTGGATAACAGTAGCTATAGTTTGCAACATTTGTCCCACAATGTAATGTACGAGGGAGGAGCTGATATCTTTAAAATAAATTCTGAGACAGGAAAGACATTTATATAAAAAAAAAAACAAATAATAAAAATTCTTTGAAGTTCAATTCAAAAGTTACATTTTTTCAACACAGAAAATATTTTAGAATTCTCTCATTGGTAAAGCGTCTGGGTTTGATTGAATACTATAGTACATAGTATTCAATTCAATAGATATAGTACATAGTATGGATTTAGGACACACTGCATGTCTTGAAAATACAGGACACACTCTTACAGCTGAGATAACACAGAGGACAACATACAGCTGTTTTACAGGCTAACTAGCACTAACCACGACGGGTGAAACTGACTGAGTAAAACATTCATAGATAGGAAGAGGCTTACTGTATGTTTACATCTTTTTATGGACGATTTAATAGAGTTTGAAATACATTTCACATGAAGGACAGCATTAGAGGAGTGATGAGCTACAGAGTGTACATAGTAATGTTGATCTGACACACCTTTTTAATAAACAGTCGTCTTGAGTAGAATAAAGGACCTGGTCTGACTTCTGATAAACTCACTGTTGCAGCCAACAGTAATGAACAACAGTTAAACGCCTTGACTGTTAGATCCCCACTGAAAGCCCTGCACATCTGAATATAAAGTGCAAAGGAGTTGTGCTAGAAAGGAATTTAGTGAGAAAATTACCTTGTCTGCTTTTTACTACTGCTGGGAATCTTGCTCAGGTAACATCATATACATGTAGGGGCATAATGTGAGCACTATGTTACAGTTTATACAAGTTCCCTACTTTAACCAACATTAATTTTCAAAGTTTTGAAAATATGAGCGACATCTGTGACGTAGCTCTTCAGCAGCAAGCGTCCTGCCAACCCTGGTATGTGATAAATGCTCCTGCCCTGATCTCTGTCTCAAAGGAAGGGGATAACACTCAATAGATTGTGTCAGCAATTGACAGCAGCACTCGTTTAACGTTTTTACAAGAGCAAGCCTTTCACGGTACGTGTCAGTCAGTATAACTAGTGTAGCCACTGAAACATAAATCACCAAAACGTGTGACTGCAGTTACATAGAATTGTATACTGTCATAAGAGCTTTAAGGTGTCAACTAAAATATCATGACACAACGAGAAATAAATTAAGAACTACTGCGAATAAGGATTTATAACAGAATCTCTAAGTATGATAAAGAATGATTCAGCCTCATCAGTAAGAACATTTTCTTAAATGAAAAAGAAGTAAAAAAAAAAACAGCTACATCATGTAATGTACAAAAGAAACTACAATACATATGTCGTGATCTAAATCAAATATTGATTGTAAACTGCTACAGCTAAAACAAACCAAATTCAACAACAGTAGCACACGTACCCTTCTTTTACTGTCGACTGTTGATTCACATTTCAATGCTGTTCATAACAAGCTTGAAATTTGCTCAAATCATTTCAAAGTATTGTAATATACAGGCTGAGTGTGGGAATACGTTTGCATCATTTTCCATGCAGGGGTGAAAATCTGGCTTTTTACTAGTTCTGCTTCTACTGCAGCGTCTTTTGTTTAGATCCGTATCCTGAGGCCGTATTTCAGCATGTCTGAGTCATCTAGAATCAAGCCAGCGCCCTCCTGTGCCAAGAAGGTTAAAAACCAGACACTTTGTGTGTATGGGGCCACAGTGAACAGGTTTACATTGCAGCCAAAGGCACCATTAATAGACTGACTTGACCCACATAAGGCTTATTTAGAATTGTTCTATTTGAATGACCTCATGTAGAGACCCAATTTAAAGTAGTCCTTACACCTGACAAGAACTTTAAAATGTTTAAGATTGACTTCATGAGAAGGTGTTCAGAAGATGTGACTGGCTCTGGTTTAGAGGAGAGGACACTGGCTGTCATATCGAAATACAATACGCATGTTTCAGCATAAATGTATGGATTAATATTACAAAAAAAAATACATTTTTTTTCCTATGGAGGTTTACATGACAAGAAATATAGATGCCATCATTACAATAGATGGTACAGAAGCATGAGGCTGAAGATGTTATGTGTGGGAGGTTTAGGAGACGACGCAGCCCGTGTCATTCTGAGGCTTCAGGTCAGGCTCCTTCATTGGTCTCACCTCCTCCTCCTTGGGTTTGGCCTGGAGTTAAAGCAACAATAACACGGCTATGAAACAGCACGGCCTCAGATACAGATGCAAACTGCAAAGTTTGTTCACGAACAAAAAGTAAAGATAAACTTTGAGGTGAGCGGCTGCACCTTGTCATTTTTGGCTCCCTTGGTCAGGTCAAAGGTGGCATAGACTTCAGCAGAGCACTGCTCGCTGAGAGGCGGCAGCTCGAAGGGGATCGGCTCAGCCAGGCCGTAACTTGCCTTCAACTCCAGCAGGGGCGGCTCAGTCGGGACCTTGTGGAAGTATCTGAGGAAATATATCCAAAGTTGCAGTTTCAGAGGGGAAAGACAATTAAACACACACAAACACACAGCTTAACGGTATAGCTGCTGTTATGCAGATGTGTCTGTTGTTGTTGTCTCTGAGGGATGTGGATTTTCTTGCACATGCAAACTGGTATAAATACATGAATGCCTCCACTAAAATATGTTTGTCTGAAGATGATATATAGATGTTTCCGCCCAAGAATTACAGTGTTTGTGTAATATCACTCGCATGCACGCCTCCCCCGATGGACTCACATGAAGCCATTTTCTCTCTGGCACTTCTCCAGCGTGTTTTTAATGACACCGCCCAGTTTGAGGAAGAACAGCTGCTCCGATGGTTTCGCTGTGGTGCCTGGGCCTTTGGTCTGACGGTATTCTTTACACTGCTCCTCGGCACAAGAGTAACCTAAACGGAGAAGTGTTTGTGTTAACGTTCAAACAAATCCAAGCAGCGAAGAGAGAAAAAGGAAGAACTTTTCAAAACAATTTCTCAATGATGCGGGTCCAAAAGAATTTGTGCAGCAGCACACAGGAAACAAACACACAGGAAACAAACACACAGGAAACACCTGTGTCATGACCTATATACACATAATTCATCATGCTTCAACTATATGTTACTGAACCCAAGAGAGCATTTCATATGTAGCTATTCTCTCTCCATACATACACGTATGAGGCTAGTTTACAGAAACACACTAGTGTCACATGAACTTCAAAATCAGTCAATCCAAAAGAGGAAGTACTCTGACAAAGTCAAAGAAGGGAGCATATAGTTTAAAGCACAAATACACTAAGACGGTATGTGGTGAAAAAGATGAAACAAGCATTAAATCAAAGACATGGATATACATACACTTTTCTGCCTCCTGGAGAGCTCTTATAGCCTCACCACACTTGTCACTCGCCAGCAGTGTCTGTCCATGATAGCAGTACGCCTGCAAAACACATTTTAGGATAAAAGGGAGTCTGATTTGTCATTCTTCTTTTGTCTTTGTGAAGGAAAAACGCAACAGATAAATTCGAACTTACATAAGCGATGTAAAAGTGCTGCTTCAGCAGAAAATACTTCTTCCACTTGCTACTGCACTCTGGCTCCAAGGTGTTGAGTGTGTGGTCTGCAGACAGAAACACTGGCCTTAAATAGCCTGTTTTGGAATGCCTCAGAAAACATATTTCATCTCATAGCTGATCGTTTCGCGTTAATGTGGGGGTTGGCAACGTGTTTGGATCCATCTTTGACTCGGCTAAACTGTGTGAAACAAAACATTTTGATCTGCAAAGGCACTGCAGCAGACCAAAAGATGCACCGAGCGTGTGAGGATACTCTCAAGGAAAATAACTACAGCACTTCAAACACATGACTCAGAAATATTTCTGTTTCTTTCTTTAGCTGAGGTCATGAAATGAGATGAAATGTTGCTGCTGGGCGTGTGGGGAATGCCATTCAAAAGTTGCAGAGTCTTGCACGTTAAAGGTAGTACTGTTCAGTGTGTTTCTAATGCAGTTGTATGTGTACTTAATGCTGCTGTAGTTTTAGTGGGTTTGTCCATGTGAAGCACATTATACAAAAGCAGAATGGCCCTTGTATGCACTTTGTTGTAATGTGTGTACTGAGAACAGCTTCCCATGTTAAGTTTGCACAGTGGCTCACAGCCCCTCCCAATTATTACACTATATTTTACACAAGACAAGCATAAAGAAGTGTAGAACTTTAACAAATGTGTTGAAACCCAAACGTGTCAAAATACTGACTGGCTTTTTGGTAGAAGTTTGCCGTCTCGAATGCCAGTGCTGCGATGAGTGTGGCGTTGTGCTTCAGTTCAATCGCTCTAGCAATCGTCACTAAAAACAAGTGGAAACGGTTATAAGTCATATGACAGGACAGTGACTTAACAAAGTTCAATATTTTGTTATTTCATACAACCAGTATTATTGTTACTGTTATTTTAGGTTATGATGTGATCACCTTCATTGCCCCTTAAGGGGGGATTCTGTCTTTTTCATCTGCCAGTACTGACACACACAGGCTTTAATGAACAAACCTATAACTATATAATACAACAGACTACTGCATCAATGTAAATCATATTAGAATATGACATAGACATTAGAATAACCAGATATCGATCTTCATGTTAATGTATTTTTCCAAAATACACATCTGCAGCCAAACATTGTGCAGTTCAGACAATAAACAACAAAGAACATCTTGTAGATTCCCAAAAAGTCAGCCACATGTCAGATTAAAACTTCAACAGACTCTCATTATAAAGAAACAACACACGCAGTGGTGACAGTTATACAGGGCTCTGTAATGGCCTGGAGCTGTTTTACCTTCTTGCGCCTCTGCTTGGCACTGGATGATATATGCATCAATCACTCTAGCCTCCAGGTCACGGCCCTTTTCAGCCGGGGTGATGAGCCGAGGGATGTGGACCTCCTGTAACATGTCAGAGATTTGATTTGTTACTTATCTGGCCATTTCTCTGCTTTTGCTTTGTGTGTGCGAGTCTGTGTTAATCTGACTGAGGCCTGTGTGTGCTGCAATTTAGTTCATGTACACCAAAGAAATGATACATGAAGATGTTTAACTCAGATCTGTCTCACCTTGAGGTTTTTGAAGATACCAGCAGCAACTTTCAGGCTCCGGTGAACATCTTTTGCTTCAGCCTCCGTTATGCTGTTGAAGAGGCAGACATGACAGTTATATATTTAGTTTGTGATGAAGCATTAAGCAAGTTTAGAAATTTGAGGATTGATCACTTAAATGAACACAACAAAATACAAAAAAAAAAAAAAAACACATACTTTTCTTTCCCTGCTAGTCTTGAGGCAAACTTGGTGTACCAGAGGGCTACGTTGAATGCCATGGAGACCAGTTCAAAGACTGCATCCTGCTGGGCACTGGGAGGAGAGCATGGAGAGATGGTGGGTTATACAGACAGGTATAAAGACACGAGTCAATGGTGAGATTAATTAAGTCTGTGAATGTGCTAACAAGCTACACAGACAGACTGGATAGGACATTAACACGGGATTAAGCCCAATAATATAGTAGATAACACTGTGTGTGTTCTCTAGATCACCACTCAAGCAGTGTGACAGCAGACAGATTCTTTGTGTTTTTTATGTTTTCAGTCACCAGATCTGCCCTTCATCAAGTATTCATTAATACTTGCAGCAGCAACAGAACGTTCACAGTGGTGCTTAATGGCCTCCTGGAAAGCACTTCAAATAGTTTACTTAGACCCCCACTAAAACTGTAACCCACCCACTTAACTGTACCGCCAACCATGAAAGCTAAACATACAGTGGAGGTATTCTGTCTCTGGTTATACCTTGGTATGTTTCCTTGTAAGGTGTCAGTCCACTTGAAGTTCTGGATGAACCTCATCTTGTTCTCCTGTGTAGTTCCATCCAAGGATGCGATGAAGCCTATTGTATCATAAATCAATATTTCAAAACAAGAGAAGCAGCTGGTTAGTTGCAAAGCAAAATAAAAAAATGTGACGTTAGCAGGCAAACAAGGAGAAACTATTTAGAATAACTCACAATAGAAGTACATAGACTTTTTTAAACAGTGTTTTTAGGTCATTACCAGCCAAGAACATGGTCAGTGACCATTAACTGGCTTTTAATATCTAAGATGTCCTGTTTAATTTCGGTCTATTTGAATAATGTTTGACTGAAATACCATAAAATAATATATTTTAAATTACGTTGATGCAACACTGACTTATATTCAGGTGAATGGTGTCTCTGTCATTCCCACTCTCCGCTCTGTATGAATGTTTCTGCATTATCTAACTTTGTGCTCCAAATCGAGAGAAATATGTCACACGCCACCAAGTATTTTGATGAAACTGGATCATATTTTATGGAGAAAGTGTTTTCTGGTTTTTGATGTTCTCCAGCCGATCTGCATCAACCCTCTGATTTGTAACCCTCGATGATAAAGTAATTTTCTGCCAATTGTAGCTGCCGTTAGCTGTAACATTACTGTGCAGACTGGGTGCTCAGAGCACTGCCGGAGTGATGGCATTTACGCTGGTATCACAGGAGCTTTCGACTTTCGAAGGGAATGCTGACAGAGAGAGTAGCGTTGATGTTGTGTCAAATCTAGGCCAGCTCGACAGCTTCTTTGAACATAGATAAAGGTAGAAACAAAGAGGGTGGCGAAGAGTGGAGGAAGCTATGAAAAGAAAAGGAGAGAGTGGCATGTACTGACAGTTGTTGGCTTTGTGAAATACCAAATCAAAAGTGTTGACACTGATACTAGTCAGAATAACGCATCCACAATTAACTAAGTTATGTTGTGTGCCTAGGACCTATTTTACTTTTTTGGTATCCAAAATTGTTTTTTTTGTTTAAAATTCTGGTATTGTGACTTTAGACTGTTACATAAGGTCGCTTTATGAGAGAGAAAAGACTAGATAAGTTTGCATGTTTACTGAAAGTGTAAACACACCTTGGAGGAGGGACAAGTATGCATCTGTGGCATTTTTCATGATCTCAGGGCTGCAGGTGACATCAGTGAACATCTCCAGCAGCCTCGCCCTGGTTGTCCGCAGGTCACTGAATGCATCACACAAACACAAACAGCAATTAATCAGTGACAATAAAGTAAAGCACGTTGAACATTCAGGGTTGGATTACATCCAACAAGCATTGTTTAAGGTAAACACGTGACTGAAACAGTAGCGTGCCATAGGACATGACATCATCATGAAAGCAGGTAAGAAGAGAGGACATGAGTCCCTGATCATGGTCACAGTCACAGTCCGATCTGATAGCATTGTCCTCGGTGTATTAAGTGCAGATAAGACATACTTGCATATCTTATTGGCGGCGGGGCTCCCTGCTACTCCGTAGAAATTAAAAGACACGGGCGCTGTAGCCTTCAAAGGGTTTCTGTGAAACCAATGTGCCATCCTGTGGATGAGGACACACCTAAAGACAGACAAGCAGACAATGAATGAGACGGTGAAGCGGGTCACCTTACAAACAGCCGATACATTAGTGAAGTATTAAGGAGACATCATCAACTAGCATATGTGTCATTGTGGCTAACGTCATTTTAACGATAGGATAGCGGACGTGTTAGCACACTGACAGGACACCATTCACCCTTTACTCTAGTTAACATACTGAAAAAAACTATACAAATAACATGAGGTTATTTTGGGCTGGTATTAATTGTGTTATTAATTATTATTTGTTTTTCTCTTGTAAACAAAAGTCCATTACGTAAGCGAGCTAACGGCTAACACAAGCTACATCCAGAAACACGATTAATTAAAAGGCTGACTTATCACACGGCTGGATAAATGGACTGAAATCGTTTAAATGGTGTGTGGATGTGAATGTTTACCTGTCGTCTCGCCGCTGTAGAGATAGGTGAGAGCTTTGATAGCAATCCTTTAGGAAAGTCTGACACTAACAACTTACTTCCGGAAATAAACAGTGAGAAGCAGCTGGCCAATGAGAGTGCACGGTTCGATCACATGACGTGGGCTTGGAAAATCGCTCCTATTTCCGCTCAGCATCTGTTATGCTGTCAGGTCGGTTCAGCAGCTTCACACAGATGATCAGCAGCTGTCACATCACCGATTGTCTGCCTGGAAATTAGGTTTAGTCTGTCTGACTGGTTCTTTTGGTATTCCTGTGTTTGACATAACTCATTAAGTAAGCCTTTAACAGACTACCACAGGACACTGACGTGAGTTTAATTCATCGTGTTGGGTTTATGAGCTGCAGCTGTGACTTTTAGAAGAATTTCCCTGAACAAATCCAGACGCAAAAAAAATATTTAGAGCACTTATGCATTTCAATTACTCAGTCCATCCATTTGAATTACATGGTCTTAATATAATTTCACCAACACACTTAATGTGAAGCGAGTAATAAGATTTATATAATAAATAAACTAAAATGACTGCATTCGTTTTCACTGTTGGGTTTGGCTTTATTAATGTTGAATGCATAAACCTGGCTACTACTTCATTACTGTGTAGTGGAATGACATTGAGTTTATTAGTACTATGACATAAATCTTATTTGTTTCACATTAAGTTTATTAGTTAATTTATATTAATCTTATGTAATTTCTGTGTAGTCCTGCATTTTGGCCCCAAGAATCCTTTGTGTGCAGATGGTACGTCAAGTTTATCTGCCGTGTAGTGACCAAAATCCTCCAGGGTGCTATCAGAATTAGCTGGAAATTAAATTAATTCACAAAACATTATTTTTTATTTTAAATAAGATGAAAAGAGACTTAAGTGTTAGTAGTGATGAGACAAACAATGAAAATTCAGTCGTTTATTTTTTTTCTCCACATTTGGCAAACATCGGGCTATTTCAAGTGACAATCACAAAGAAACCAGCAAAAAAAACAAAAAAAAAACAACAACATTGGTCATCTCACCAACCCAGTAATCATCAAAACAACCCTCATACATTAAACAATGTCCACTTTACAAAGTTCATCTTTGTGATTTCGGCCATGTTTGCCATGTTCATGAAGAACTGATTGTACTTTTCAACATAACAGAAAATATAACTGATTCATTATCACATTTATTTCATATTTCTCGACTATCTCCACAAAGCGCCCCGAGGTGCAGAGACATCAGGTTAAACCACTCATCCGCAGAGCGGCTCTCTTGCCTGCAGTGGTGCGATAATTTTACTGCATGGTGAAGATTTGTGTGGAATTAGAATTCACATTTCATTTTCCCTCAATGCCTTGTTTATAAAGACACAGCCAAAAGAAAAATATATCTATCAGGAGGACTACACTCCCCAGCATTGAAAAATGCATGTAAGTACTTAATCAGTGCACCTTTAAAAATCTCTTTAAAACTAAGTGTAGGCACAAAGGAACAATCAGAAGGCACTTCTGGTCAGCTTTAAGGCAAAAATCAACACGCTGGTGTTTGTTTTCTCAGTTTAACACTGTAATAAAGGCACTAACTATCAAATGAATGCCAGAATGCTATTCATTCTGTTTTCACTTCGTTATATCCCACAATATATTCTAACAAAGAAGGTGCAAATATAGACATGCAGAATCACAGATGAGCCTGGTGTTTACAGAACAAAAAAAAAAACTTGAACAAAACTCCAAAAGGTCACTTTTTGCCCATCAAAAAGCAAATATACAGTCCAAAAAAAATCAATATCAGACCAGCTCTCACTGTTGCAACCAGGGATCAACACAGTGGGGAGAAGGGGACTGATTAAGTGAGTGGTGTCAGGAGACCTCACCTCAAAAACAAACAGATCCCTGGTTATAACAGACAGACACTGAAGGTTACATTCAGTAACACAAATTCCATTATGTGCATGATCACTGTTAATTAATGAACTACGACACACCCCATAGATTTAAGATTAAAACTACAAGTCTGTACAGTACATGTGGCTTTTTGTTGTTGCACTTCGTACCATTAAAAAAAAACGCACAGATAAAGAAAAAATACAACTGAATGGTTCATAAAAGCAACGCACAACAAAAGTTCACCACAAACTAACACAGGGAGCATCCTGTGCAGGGTTCTGTGCAGTGTCGAAATCTATTTGCATTTTAGTGTATGCGCATACACACAATATTTCCCCGTCACTGTGCAATAAATCTAATCTAATGTTTTGGCTTGTGAGACACCCAGAGATAAACAAACCTGGAGACATGAAATTGAACTGCATGAGCGAGCTTGAATGAATTACACGCAACAAAAACATCAAAAGTCTTTGGCAACTGTGCAGCTTTGGTAATTAAAAGTAAAAGATTAGAAGACAAGTTGAAGTTTGGCTGTGTACATGTAACATGCCTGGGCTTGACTACGCCGAAGACCTCGCTGGGAGACAACATAAACACACTCGAAGTGAAAACGCAGCCCACTGCAGCCTCTGAAACCCTGAAAAGTTGTGTGTGAATGGCACATCTGGAGAACACCAGCGTTTTACCCATGTTACTTCAAAGACGTTTGGCATAGTTCTTGCATAGAATGTGGTCTCGGACATCTCCCCATCCTCCATTCTTCATGTGTGCCTTGTGCTCCACTGGTTCAGCACCATTAAGAGCAAGAGATGCAGGAAATAGGCCGTCCTTTGCCGCTTTAAGACTCTCCTCGACCCTCTGTGAGGCCCATTCTGGCCTGCATTTATCCTTCTGGTGAAGACCACAGTCCCCTGTGTGGAGAACCCTGGAGCCCTGTGCCACGAGCACTTTGATGGGCTTTGATATGCAGGCCCCAGAGAGGTGCTGCAGAGTCCAGTCCCAGTTGTAGTCGTCATAGGTGCAGAATTCGTCGTTGCAGCCCATCAGTTTGTAATACACCTCCCTGGAGATAGCCATGCCTATGTTGTGTTTAGTGGACATCCACCCAGTGGTCAACACCTTATTGGACAGTCTGGTAAAATCACTCAGGCCATCGTGGTTACCCAAAGCCAACATGTCACAATCTGGGCAGCTGGTCTTCCTGAACTCTATCATTGATTTATAGAAATGGAAAAAGTCAGGTAAGATGTAGTTGTCCTCCTCCAGAAAGATTACAAAGCCGCTGTAGCCCTGCATCGCCTGCACTCGCTCCCAGACAAAGTGCAATTTCCACCACCAGTGGTGTTTGGTTTGAGTGATGAAGGCCTCCCTGTAGTGTCCATAGGAATCAGGGTGTTCTGCGTTGAGGCATCCTGTTTTCAGAGCGTCGGCCTTGGATATGTCTCGAGGGCAGTCTCGTGGATCCTGTCCAGGAAACTCACTGGGATACAGCTGAGAGCTGAAGGGGAAATAAATTTGCAGCACTTTGCAGAAAGTTATCCCTTGCACGATGGCGTTTATTTCCTCTGAAAAATAGTCATGGCTAAAGATGAGGAGGAAGCTGTGGACCTCTGCAGCTTTCTCCAGCGACTGGATGAGCAGTCTGAGGTATTCAGGCCTGTTGTGGACCTGCACAACCAGCACCAGTTGAGGCTCGCCCGGAAACTTGTTCGCATTGTGCACACACTGCTTGTAATTGGCATTGTAAACGGACTGAGTCAATTCTGGCACTGAACCAAAGTTAAACTTCACCATTTCACCAGAGTGTCCGCGTACCGAAATGATATTATTATCATTATTGTGTCCACTGGTGTCATTATCAGACAATAATAACACACGTGTTGAAAAGAGAAGCGTCACAACTACAAAGGAAACACCCAACAGAGCGAGCAGGTTCTTCTTGAGCAGCCGAAACCTCATTTTCTCTAAATAAAAAACAGACTTTGGACTACAACAGCAATGGCTCTCATTCACCTTATCGCGAGCGTCTTCATTGTAAACTTGTTTGGAAACGCGGGCTCCTCGCGCCGGTAAAAACTCCAACTTCGTGTTCTAAGCAGCCCAACGTCGCGTGACGTGCGTCTCAAAGTGTCAAACGTTTCGTGATGTCCGCGTTTCCCCCCGCGGCACTGCTTCCACTTGAAAACCGTGTCATTTGTCGCTTCGGTCGTTCGTTCCTGCCACCTGTGGAAAAAGCAGAAAAGCCGCGTGAGCGAGCGAGCATTACAGCCAGCCGTGTTTGAGTTTAAAGCGTTTAAAACAACACGTTAGCGCGCCGCGGTTAGCTTGGTTTTACTTACCCCCCAAACTAGGTGTAATGTGTCAACACGCTCGCACCAGGAAGAGGATGCTGGGACCGTGAAACATCTTGGCTCCAACTTATTGACTGCTGACGTGTACAACTCAACCAACGGGGGCAGAGACCGAGCTCCTGCTCGACGAATCACTGTCCTACCTATGGTTGTGTAATACGAGGAGGAAATGTAAATCAGGCTCCATTTGAATAGTGAACAGTATGGCAAGAAAATGTGTGTTATTGTTCTATTTCGTTTATTTGCAAAAGGTCTCACGTACACAGAGACACACCAGAACATTTGCACAACAGAACAGAAACATAACATTACTGTCCTCGTGTCCTACTTAAAATCATACCTGGATAATACTGCACAAACTCTGAAGTTGTGAAAACTAGAGCCTTATGTAACGAAGTTTTTATTTGTAGAATTTCATTTTGTTTGTTTACCTTTCATTTTATTACTTTATTGTGCGTTCTTTATTTTATTTCTTTATCGTTTATATATATATATATATATATTTATATGTGTGTGTGTGTGTGCGTGTGCACTACTTCAAGCATACATTGCCCTGTTACTGTTGGAATGGTGCACCTGTTTGTGTAAATAAAGTTTGAAAAAAGAATAGTGCACTATAGAATTGTGTTCTTAATAAAGATATTATTATAGTGTTATTAGTAGTGGTAGTAGTAGAAATCTCTTAATTACTTACTATTGCCTGCAATACCCTAACATAGTGTGTGGCATTAATAGATTTTCAGTTTTGGTCCACAGCTGAGAGTTTCTGAAAGAATCCTGGACTTCAGCTTAAACTATCAGCTTAAACGGGACCTGCTCAGTGCTCAGGGGCGTGATTGTTCCCCCCTGACCTTTAGGTTACCTGTTCAGGTTCGACTGGTTCATTTGGAATCTGTTTTGTTAGAAAATCTCACCCCAAACGCTCAACAAACAGGGCGTGGAGTGTAATACCTGAAACTACAAGAGTGAAAAACTTGATACTCTTCATAGGAAGGTACTTTTACAACAGAGCATGGAACCAGAGACACTGCCTGGGACTGGTGTCATTTACTGGGGCAGTATTAAATAGGACAGTGTTGTGTTGGAGAATAATTGTGATATTTGATAAGCCTCAAATTCAAATAGTCAGATGGTTTCTTTAATAACTAGAAGGTGGTAGGAGTGTCAGATGCAGATGCAGCTTTTTGTCCAATGACATTAGTACACATCACGATATGATATGCTTTATGGAAAATCAAATGAAAAAACTGCTTATGATTAAAATGTCTCCAGTGAACTAAATTTACTTCAATATTTCCAATAAATCACCTCTTCACTATACAATGTCCCATCACAGCCTCAGATATTATGTCTTTGTGTGACCCACATGATTATCTCATACAGTCTCTAGTCCTAACCCTAGATATGTCTCCCATGGCAACGGAGATTACTTTTCATTCTTTTATGACCGATGACGCTAATCTGTATTTTTTGTTTCATTTAAAGGCTCAGTGTGTCAGATTTTGGGGGTTCCATTTGGAAGTGGACAAATTTGTCTACAGACACTGTGCATCCTCTTCCACACAGTCTGCCACATTTCTACAGTAGCCCAGAATGGACAAACTAAACTTTGCCTTAGACAGGTCCTTTAGTGTATTGCGTCACCAGCATAGTTTCTGATTCAAGCTAAAGATAGAGAGAGCGAAATCTCTAGATATCACTTAATCCTAAACACTGCTGCTTTAATTCCAGCTGATTAAAAAAAATTCAAAATTCAAAAATATTACATATTAATCATCACTCATTAAAGGATTTAATAAAGGACTTTTTTACTCATCACCTCTCTAAATAATATCATAAAGAGTACAGTCTAGAAAGTGGAAAGTGTCATGAGATAATATAATATGAATTAATATTATAAAAATAAAATATAAAAACCCGATAATGCACTACACTAAATTACTAAAGCCTTATTAACAATATTTCCAAGTCACTTTCCAAATTACTTCATCACAGAAAATGTGAGGTGTAAGAATGTTTTTTTATTTTCTCAGTCACATGTCTGTCACATGACTGTCAGTGACAGTGTCTGTGAATGGGAAGCTTGAATCCAGCAGTTCATACATATCAATGATCCATTTCCCCCTTGAGGCAATAAAAAGAATACAAACAAGCGCCTTTTTATTAAGTGTAACATTTTTCTCTTTATAATCCACCACAGGCCATCACGCTCCACTCATAGTTAATGAAGGACCATCTCTATGAGCCTGTTGTTTATGAGGTTCCTGGATCACTTCCTCCGGACAAGACAAACAGACCCACTGAGATAAACTGTCACACTGACTGTAATAATTTAACACTGAAATCATGTGGTGCAGGGAAAATCTATTTCTACTTCCAGAGAAAGGGCAATACAGCCATACTGTACATCCTTGTATGGAAATTGAGATTGATTAGTATCTAATATTTTTTACTACATTTACAATGCAAAGAGACTTTCCATGTGGTACAAAAGTCCCCCAAAACCTTTACCATTTCATAATTCTAATCAAAAAGTAATTAAACTAAACAGAGAGGTATTTCCATGTATCCTGTGTTGTGCCACTGTTTGTCTTCATCTTTGATATAAACTACAAATAGACCTAACATGTCATTTAAATTGCAAATCATGAGCTCAAGTTGCAGAGCAAACTGAGGCCTCCCTGTGGTTGATCAGCAGCAAAGCGGATAAATAAACTGTGTGGTTTACTCAAAGTCTAACCGGTAATGGTGGTCAGATTCACCGGTAACAACTTCATAGTTGTGATCTTGAATTTACTGAATATATTTATTTTTCCTAATACGCTCACAGGGGCTGCAGTCCATCCCAGCATTCACTAGTTAAAAGCAGAAAGAACTAGTAATGAAACGCTCCTCAGGTCCCATTGTTTCAGAATAATCAACCGGAAAAGGAACATAAATCTGTAATTTCTCGAGAAGGTCACCCAAAAGAATGCAATTTGAAACTAATTATAAGGAAAACAGAACAAACAATCTTCCTGCCATGCAGCCATGGGGATTTTGTAATGCCCCATCTGTATCTCCATGTTTCCTGTCTGCCTTTCTATAATAAACATGTAAAGACAGAAATGCCTCCAAAATATTATCTAAAAAAAGCAGACTTTTTTCAAGTAAATCTAAATCTTATATAACACTACTAATCAGTGTACACACACACACACACACAGAAGTAGGCTACGTCCGTGGAATCTCATGGGAACATACTGTATATATTGTATATTTGTACAGTTTTTTTAGAGGGAAAATTGGTTCATGTTTGGCAGATTAGACTGTATCTGCACTGTATATCATAAATTTGGACAGGAAGTTGGAACTTTGTTTGAGTGTCTTGCACTGTGTGACTTGTGAGCGAAAGAGTTTCAGAACAGTTTGTTCGTAAGAAAAGTCTAATGCAACATTCAACCTCTCTGGGGTCTAAATATAAGTATTGTCATTATGCAGGATAACGTTCAGCAGATTTCTTTTAACAAACAAAAGGAATACATTTTTAAATTTATATTTGTGGGCAAACTCACAGCAAGACGGTGCCCAGTTCAAACCCCGGCTGGCGCCTTCCTGTGTGGAGTCTGCATGCTTTCCTCATGTCTGCGTGGGTACACATCCTCCTCCCACAGTCCAAAGATATGCAGGTGACTGATGACACTAAATAGGTGTGAATGTGAGCAGGACTAATTGTTTGTCTCCAGGTGTCAGCCCTGTACTTGCATGCCTCTCACCCACTACACTGATAAGGATAAGCAGTTACAGAAAATGGATGGATGGACGTATATTTGTTCATGCATAGCTCATATTATATTTAAATCATACAAAGTTTCCATATATAATGTAATAACATGTATTTAATGTAATAATGTGTTTTTGTATTCTGTGACCTTTATCAAAAGGCTAGTTTGTAGCAACAGGAAGTGTAACTTTTCTACTCGGAACATAGGACAGAAAAAACATATTTCAAAGGGAAAATGCATTGATTTTGTATTACTATCATTATTAGTAGTAGTAGTTGTAGTAGTACAAGAAGAAGTATTAGTAGTAGTATACTAAACTATGGCTAAATGAAGAAAAAGAAGTGGATCAATGTTCCTTGTGCATGGAGAAGAAACAATACACAACACAAGCATTTATTTTGGGCTGCAGGCCCACTTTGTGATATTCCATTGAAGCCTACTGCTGTTCTAAATGGTCCAGAATTAATAGAGATCTGTAAATCTGTTTCTTTTATTCCGTGGGATAAAATATAACTTCCAGTCAGGTTGTTACTATCGCTGCAGTTCCCAGGCTTCAGTTCTACCAAGGCAGCCCAGTCCCATCCTCATGTCCTGTGACAAGCCCCTTGTGTAGCATCAACAGCTCTCTGAGTCTCAGCCAGGAAACTTCCCAGAGTTCATTGCCTTCCACTTTCTCAGACACACGAGACCGACTCTGAACTATGAATTTGCTCCATTGCATTTTGTTTCACCTGATTTATACAATGACTATTTGCCTCTTTGGACTTTCTGCACAGATTCCAGCCTAATTAAATCCTGTAAGTGATACGTGGTTTCTGTATTTTGCACCGTTGAATAAACTTCTTCAGCTGTGGCCTATGGGAGTGTGTTGGGAGTGTTGAGACTGCCATGGTTGAGGGAGCTTGCAACACATGCACAGGAGTAATCCATGGACACAAAAATGTCTTTGTAAGGCCACTTCCCACACCATTCAAGGTTATGTGCAGATGTTGGTGTTTTCCATTATTTGAGTTTCTACAAAGCTATAAAAATATAAACAACTGTCTTTATAAATGACTTTTTCTCCCTTTCCCTGTTGGGAGACAAAGGTCCAGGGCCAGAATGGTCATTCCTCATGTTTTGTTCATGTTTGTATCTTTGAATTTTCATGCGTCAGTTCCTGTTTTTCTGTGTGGATGTGATTATTGTCTCCACCCTCCCTTTAAAGAGGGAGTTCAAGGCACAGAGCGTCCTTAATTATGCCATCTGACATAATATGTTCTTAGTTATTTTTCTGTGAGAGCCAAGGTTGGAGCTAAAAAACAAATGCTTGTGCTCCTTTCCTTACTAGCAATTATGCCTCCTATGCCACCACAGATTTGAAATGGAATATTTCATTAGTGTATACTCACCTGAAAATAAGAATCATTACTTTTCTCTTATCTTTCTACATCTACATTTGAGTGATCTCAAACTTGCTATCTTATTTTCACTTCAGATTGATTTGTATATTTGTATTATTATTATTGGTATTATTTTTATTATTAGATTTATTTATTTATTTATTTTATTTCAAAAAGTATTTCAGAGATTCCTTCATGTACCACTAGAAGGAGGAGGCGTACCAGTGGTGGGTCATGCACCACAGTTTGAGAAGCAGTGGTGTGCTGTAAGGTTTATTAAGCGTGAAACTAAATCCACTTGTTTATCTTTGATAACAACTTTGTATGGAAATATATCATATCATCCATGAAATGAGCTTAGTTGTTGTTTTTTAGAGGTACCGTATACATTTCGCCTACATTGCATACAACAAAGGAGAAAACTCAAACATAAACTGCATGCTGATGAAAAAGAGAACTAGAGTCTTTTTTTTCTCTTTCTGATCTGTTTAGATCTGCTTCAAGACTTTTTTATGAAACCTTCATCCTTCATTGGCTCCTTAAATGTTAATGAAGCTTTGTATCTTTCTATTTGTCTAAAACAGGAAATTTCTGTTCCTGTGGAGCTAGTTTATCAGCATAGGCCGAGTAAAGTCCAGGCAGATAAACACCACAACTGATAAGGTGAGCATGAGTCAGACGCTCCAAATGCATGAGTCATAAAGTCAGTGAAGTTTTGTATCATAGTCACTAGATGGTAGCAGTTCACTGCATAGCATTTCACGAGTCTTCTAGTTTTGGTCACAAAAATAGGACTTCTTGTAACACCCTTATCTTAATAAACTCCATCAGTGTCAATATAGCTGTATTAGCTTAACTGACATGATTATGTCTAACGTAATGCAAGTTCTCATGTGTTCTCATATGTTATTTGGTAAACGATATAAATAGGTTTTCAGTCTTTGTTGGCACATTTGGATACGTGGCTAGTCTGCAAACAGGACTGAAGGTCCCTTTGTGGCTGTAATATTTTCCACACAACAGCTTTTTCCAATCTGAAATTTGGATCAGAGTTTCATCTGTCAGGCTCTCAACAAATATTACTCTTTGTGAGTTGCAACTGGCTGCATTGCAAGAAAACAGTGTTAGGCAGAGAGAGGACGTTGCAGAGTTACAACTTAAACTATGAAAATAAATGTGCACAAACAACAGCAATGATTTTGCATCAACTCATTTCTTCTTATCAGCAGGTGGCTGTTTGTCTGCATACTGTATGCTTTGAAAAGTACATTATGTCCTCCCAAGCAAAAAGAATGTGGAACTAATCTGAAGATGGCATCAGCTCTGTTACTCTCTCATGAAGCTTGGGAACGCGCTGCTTCAGACTGAAGCTTTTAATGAGCTTTTCGTTTTTTTTATTAAGAATAATTTGTGTATTCAGTCTAATTTTCCGTTTTGCTCTGTCGTATATTTCCTACAGTACAATCCCCCAACAGGCCTTTGTAGTGCACAGTAAAGCTCCATGGAGTTTGGTCATAGGTGTATACTGGGTTGTTGCACTTTTCCTGATTATTCCTGATATTCCCTGAAACAAAAGAAAAGCAGTGTTCTTTTATTCAACCTGGGTTCAGCTATCTCTCTTGTGTTTGGATGATGCATAACTTCATTTACAACATTAATAACTAATGTCATTGTGTCACTCATATTCCAAGTAAAAGGGGGTAATGAGTATCAGACCTGGCTGGTGATCCTCTTCACAGACTGAAGACACACTGTGGATTGGATTTAATAGTATTTAATATTGTACTTATTTAAGGGTGAAGAACTCAGCAGCATGGATGGATTACTGGCCAACCAAAGTGAGTGCCCCAAATCGTCAGGGGGGTCTGTACATCAGGCCTGTGTTTGACAGCTAAAGGATAGTGTTTAGTGGCTGTGATGATTAGAGTGATTTAGCATAGGAACAACATGTAAACCTACCATGGTGGCACCCATTGGTTTGTTGACAACCATTGTGTTTGTCATTATGGAGCCAGAAGTGACCAGGCATATTTGGACAAGATCCTAGAACCAGTTGGTGACGTACTGCAGGTTGGGCTGTGCTTATTATCATTACAAAATGACTAAAAAGTTGATGATGTAAAATGATGTAAAATGATGATGATGATGATGAATACAAAGAGTTACAAAATTACAATAAAGATACACAGAAGAGCCTACACTATAGTACACTACAAAGGAACGCAAAATGACCACAGGTTGAAAGTTAGTTGGTTGAAATCAAAGCAGTATGGGCTAAGCTTCAAAAACGCTGTGTCCCAAAGTCTTTTGTTTCGCCTTCTCTGCCAGGTAAATGCCCAAAATCCTTTAAACTCAACAACCCCAGTTTGAGACACAGGCTTATGTTAAAAGTGTGCTGTCTCTAAGCTTAACCAACACAACCCATGATGACATCACCATTCTGAGACTTCACAAAGCTCACTTCTCAGCAACAGAAGACTTCCCCTTTAGGTCACCCCTTGCATTTGAAGTGAATGCCATGTTCATACTCTCCAAATCCTCCACATATCCATCTTTCCTTCAGCAATCCTGGGAGGTATGACGGCAGCACAGTAAAGTACGTTAGAATTCACGTTTCATGGCTGTCTGTTTACAATTTTTCATAAAAGTTTGGATAAAAATGCTTTGAGTTGTATAAAAGAGGCAGCTGAAAATGCTCTCTTTCGATACACTGTTGTGGAGTGTTAAGAGGATTTGTTTCAAACCCTTGGCTTAGTGTATACTGGTGCTGTATCTAAACGTGATGACCAGTGCAAACAGCATTCATCTACAGGGAGGGTCCCCACATCTGGATGAACACATGTGAAGGTCTCTTCTTACAGGCCATTCCTGAAAGCCAAGTAATCCTCATTAACTACTGTCAAATGCAGGAAGTACATTTTTGGACACCGAGCTGACAGTCTTAAAATTACAGTACGCATCTTCCATCTCTGTACATAATAAAGAGTCTCTTCACCCTCTGTAATTGTCACAGTAAACAGTCAGTTAGTTGGTATTGGAATAACGCCCAGGAGAACAAGATCCTGATATACAAGCTTCCTTCTGCTGCATAAGAAAAGATACGCAGCTTACACAGAAAATAACCTTGAGAGCAAAGAATGAAGAAATAACAGGATATGAGTGTGGAAATCATTTTGGATTATATAATCTTGTTGCTCTGTGCGGCTGAAATCAAAGCACATTGTCTCACCGTGTCTGGAGCTGCTGTTTACTTTTACTCTTTGCACACCACGCATGAACTCTGCACTACACATTACTACACATAATGAAACAAATGTGAGAAACGTAATGAAAAACTAATATCACTTGTTGAGTTTATAAGTACCACATGTACTTTTTTACGTTATGTAATAAGTGCTTACATTTTTCGCAACTTATCACATTATAGCTCATATGTTGGTTGTGGTGCAGCACCTCTACCATGGCTGACATGTGGCTGATCTGCAGTATATGATTATTAAAGGTGGGGTCGATCATACTGAAGAAAGAGTTGCTTGTTGAGTCTCATTCTCAGGTCATCCAAGTGTCTCGGAGCAGTATGACCGACCCCGCTTTGTTTCAATGCTTGTTTTGTATCAATGCATCAAGGTATCAAGTATCATGTATCAAGGATGCTAATGCTAAAGTGACCTTTAAAGATCTCAGTCCTGCTATCACACAGGGCAGACAATGTGTGCTTCACCTTTGTTGTTTCAGGGGACTTCAATATTGCAACCTATGCACTGTGCTTTTAAAATGTCTCGTGCAACACAATGGGACATAAAACTTTGGCTCACACCTACACAAATGTGGCTGATGCCAACAAAACCACTACACTGACCATCTTTTACTGTTCCTGTGTAGCGAGTATAGCCCACTCGTTAAATGTGTGTAACCCACAATGATGACATTACGATCTGGTTGAAGGGTGCTGACTCTGCTCTTTAGCACCAATTCCAACACAAATGAGTGTGTTTGCTGCCCTCAGATTAACATTAACTCATTGTCCCAGATCACATAAACAAGTGTGTGTACAGACTGACTACAGAAAAGCCAGCAAAAGTTTTTTTTCCAAATCAGAAACCCTGGATGCCTTCTTTACAAAGAACACGTCAGAGATGCAGCCTTCAAGTCTGGAGACCAGGTTTACAGCTCAGCCAGGACTAATCTCAGGGGGAAAATCTCCCAGAATAAACACATCTACAAACAAGGATTGAAAAGCATTTTAACTTCATGGACCCCTGACACATCAGACATGACATACAGACTTCAAACTACGAAGTCTGTGCCCCCATCAGCACTGCTTCCCTCCCTGACAGGCTCAGTTACTTCTCCCAGGACAAGAGGACAAACCCAGCTCTTGCGTCAGAATGCTGTTAACACTGTCTTTTCCAGGCTAATCAATAATTTTGCATATCCCTCTGCAATTTGACTTTGAAAGCTTCACTTGACTCTCTGAATACTGCTGTTACTGGTGAACACTACCCAATAGATAAACCAGCACTGAAGTGGCCAATACTAAGAACAATTAGTATAAAAGCTGCAAAATAATAAGCATCAGCAAGGGTGCATCATTTCAGACTGAGGAACTTCTCTGGCTGGGACCCTGCTGATGCACTTTGGACTCACCACTGCACTGTATCACTACCTTTCAGATTTTCAATTTATAACATATTTGATACATTATACATACATATACAGATGTAGTAAACTGTGTATATGCCACGTGTATATACCCTCCACTATATAACACTGTATAATGCTGTAGTACTAATCTATCTTGGTTTAATTTAATGGCCAAGCATGCTAATCAGCTGGGAAACCAGTGAGGGATCGCTAACTGGTTTGCCAGGGTCACTCATTACTACTGCCGGTACTTTCAGGAGAATTTCTGTAATCTATAATATTATACATATATACTTTATACTATTTTATAGTGTACTGTGTGTACATTTATTTGTTAAATTTTATATATTGCATTAGTATTATACTATTAATATACCGCTAGAAGAATACTAGCTGAAACAACTGCTAAATTAATCAGTTATCTCCTCTGGTTTCTACCATTGTTAATTAGACGGATTTTGAACTTTGCTTAGGCCTTGTGACTCACTTATAATAATTAGATGCAAGGGCTGGAGAATTGTTTAATTTAACATGATTAAAACCTTTCCAAACAAATCTTTTGATGAACATCCTGCTCACGCTCATGTGCATAAACAGGTCGTCAAAGCTCATCAGCAGTGATAAGTTGGCAAAGTTGATTTGTAAGCTGTGAAACAGATTGCTCTATATCTACAACTCTGCTCCAGCAACAGCAACAGCCACATATGCTATTATTTTCTGAACTTTCCATTTGAGCAACGTAGTTAGTAGTAGGAACAGAACAATTTCACTCTGTTACGCAACATTTCCAGTCACTGAAAAGATTTAACATCTATCACGAAATCTTCAGTGAGACCTTGTGGTGATTCATTCATAGGTTTTGTTTATACAGCTCAGGAACACATATTTCATCCTCTGTACTTAAGTCATCCAATACAGCTGGTCAAAATTCAGCAGCCAGACACTTACACTCACCCAGGATGTAAAATGTTCATTTTATCATGAAAGCGACATTAGGTAAGATTCAATATTTGCTGCAATTTGGTACCCATGTTTCAGAGTGCAATAACATGGCGGTAAATAAGAACAGCAGTGCACATGCACATGCTAACTATCTAACAGCAGCTACATATGGCTGCTGTTTATTTTACTGACCATCAGGAAACTCTGTAGATCACAGAGAGTTCAGGCAGAGCAGTCGGAGGACATTAGAGGGAAAACCAGAAAACATTTCTATATAAAATATTATCCAAAATCACAAAAGTCAGTGAAACACTATAACTGTAAAAATAATGATAAGTGATATGACATAATGCGGCTTTAAATCATTGACTGGATAATAGAACATAGCCCAGAACGTGAATTGTGTTTTGTTAACAGTGCAGAGAGTTGAATATTTTCATTAATTCAAGCAGATCTGATGAATTATTAAATATCCAACCAAAAAACTTTCCAATAGGATTTATGGTCCAAAGACTGACAAAAGCACACAAGACAGCCAATGTTTGTTCTTAGGTTCTACTCCATTATTACTTTATGAAATGTAGATGTTTTAGTAGGATAAAGACATAGCCAGTGAAAAACAGGTCCAAAACTCAAACAATTGCAGCCCACTGTGAAATTTATTTGGACACATTCCTGAATGCTTAAACAAAGCTGAGGTAAGATTTACTGTACACCCCACACACGACAGACATTAAATGCTGTTTCAGTCACCGTAATTTAACAATTGTTTCCACAAGTTAAAGAGGGATAAAAATCTGAAAATGAATCTGCCAGAATTGCCCAGAGACACTCAGAGGCAGTAGAGGATTACATTATAGCAGCACTCCAGGGTTAAAGCAGAGGAGTTTCCCTGCTTTAACCATGGAGGCCCCTCTTTGTGATTACATCAGAAACATATTCACTGTTCCAGCACATTACACACTCGAGCAACACCGAAGACCATTAGGAGGACTTTATGCTGAAACCCTGCCAGTAAATTGTGTGCTCTTGTCTATATCTAAAAGTGCAGACACTGCAGCTATTGTTTTAGTTTGTAAGTTGTAAGTTGTAAGTTTGTAATATGACTATTTACTATTTTAAAGCTACACTAATCAATTTTTTTGTATTTAGAATTGGTTAAATTATCACCCACGATTTTTAGTGCCTTTTAGCTAATTGTTTTGGTTTTACTGCCCAAAACTCAGATTGTTGTGCTGCTCCCAAGTTCCCAAAAATAGTAATAATGCTTTAAAGTATCAAAATATCAAGAGCAAAATGTAGCTTTCTTCTGATAATTTGCACTCTTCTGCAATATCTAAACAAAATGCAACTTTGATTAGATTTAAGATGGAGTATGACTTTAAGACTTTGCTCATTTGTCACATACTTGTGGTTGTTGTAATTGTCAACAGTTGTCTATGATTTTTAAAAGGATTTCGTCAAAGTAGTAAAATGCATTTAAAAAAAAGTCTGTATTGATTTTTCTGTGTACATCATAAGTTGACATAGCAACCAGGGGAATAAAGATTAACAGCAACATTCTTGACCGGTCCCATTGGTTGAAACATCAAATTGTACACAATGTGAAAACATCGTTTTGCGTGATGGCCTGAAGATTACCTCACCATGCTCAAAGCCACAACAGTGATGCTCAGCCCTTCTGGGGGTAAACGCAGCTGGTTGAGCTCAAAGAAAAACTGTGAGCTAAGTGCTAACATTGTATGTGTGTGTGTGTGTGTTCTTGATTTTTTTTGGATTGAAGAGGTTATTGTCAACGGACTTTAGGTTTAAAGTTTTTAATCTTGCGAATGTTGGTGTTTTTTTTTTTTTCATGTTCTGTGTGGGCACTTTGTTTTTCTGTGGATTTGTGTTTTCTGTGGGATGTTGGTGTTGTTTGGGTGGAGGTTTCGGATAAGCACACTGGGGTTTTCTGCTTCTTCCCTCCACTGCATTTTCTTTCTTTTCTTTTTGTTCCTTGTCATTTTTTGTATTTGAAGAAAAAACTGTGTATAAATAATCAGTTTAAGCGTTGTGGCTTGTGTTCAGTATAAGTACCATGATGTTTAGTTAGGGGAAAAGCGGTTAAACGAACCATTTTTTGTAAACACACAAACAAAGTCATGGGAACATTTAGTGTTTCTTTCTATGTATCCTTGAGGCTCAGCTAACACGTTGGCTGCATGGAACATCCTTGTGAACACTTGCAAAGATCCGTTACATAAGCAAATACTCTGTGTGATGTAGGATCAATCACCTTTTAAAAAACCCTGGAATGTATTGTCATATTTTATGGTGTTAAGCTGATTTGGAGCCAGCCTTTCTGTTAACAGACCCCCAGAGAGGTGATTGGCTAAGTGATTCAATCACATGACAGTTACCCATCCCAACAGCTTAAATATGATTTACAAGTTTAGTTTAGTTTAGTTTAGTTTAGTTTAGTTTAGTTTAGTTTAGTTTAGCCATAGACACAGACCCTACATCCAAACTTCTGAGCTACCACTCTTCTTTTACTCTTCAGTTATTGCCAAAATTCTCAGTGTTTTAATTAGCACCAACTATGAATCAGTGGAGGCATAAGTATTGCATCTCCCATGTGTGAGTTAAAGCATGCAGTAATTAAACTTGAAGGAAATTTCCACCCTTGGATCATGTTTAAAGGAAAATGACACCAATTCTACACATTCAGTTCAGTTTACATGTCATAAACATTAACATACAGCCTGAAAGCAGTTCTATTGTGTCTTTTAGTGCCCCAAGTGTGCCATCATTCATTATTTTCATCACTTTGGTGATTTTTATATTTATTTATAAATATTATATTATTAATAGGCAAACTGAGACTTAGACAACAGATATATTACAGTATGTACAATCCTACTAGAGTTATCTTGCCTTGGGCTTGGAGAAGTCTTCATAGTCTCTTTTAAAGCCTCTGACATGTGGTATGTACACACATATTTGAGCCATCTAAAACATCTAGAGCTGAACAGTTGAAGTGGACACATTTAGAATAATATTTTCACTGCTTTATGTTGTCATCGGACGGGACCTTCAGACAGGGAACTGAAGCAGTTATCTCTGTCTCTTAGCTCTTTTCACTGGCACCGGATCAGACTCCTTTGACAAAAACAATATTTTTACCAGATTGCTTTCACATCTCACTCTGTGACTTAAGGATTTATATCCACCAAACCAGAGTTGGTGATTGCTGGAACAGAAGAAAGACGTTTTGATGCGCTTGGTCTGTTTCTGCTGCGTTTGAATGAAGTGTGTTTTACGATGCATTAAGTGTTTAAGATAATAGTAGTTCAGTAAAAGACAGAAGCGAGATTTAAGAAAGGGTACGGTTATTTTTCTGTTTAAAAAGTGAGTTGATTTATTACACTGAACATAGTGAGTTGGTTTCTTTTGACTCTATTGGCAGACTGAGTGAGAGCAGAAAGATGTGGTTTTATGGGATAACTGACGTGGATTTTTTTATGGTTTGCAGATTCAGTTGTGCAATAAATGTCTGAGAATAACCACAACCGATTCAAAGCCAATATCAGGAAAGTTTACTTTAAAACTAATTCCTAAAACCTTTCAGATGCTCACTGTTATGTACATAATTTACATAGTTAGAAACTTGATGTGAATAAAGGTTTCCAGTGGTTTGAAAGATATATACCTTTCCCTAATAAAAGATCCTACTGAGGTGCATTGTGGGAATTGACAACAAGTGGAAAAACAGTGAGGATCAGAAAAAGAAAATCATGAGGCAAATGCAGGCCAAGGAGATCCAGACATGGAAACATGTACGGGGCGCCACGCAGTGAGCTGCAGAGCCAGTTGCGCTGTGTGCCAGGGTCATGACATGGAGATGGTGAGAGGTAAGTGAAAGCAGATGAGAGCTCGCTAGTCATGCAAGAACGCCCTCGTGTGACACCTCAGCTTGTCTTTCATGCCAGGAAATGAGAGAGAGAGTGTGTGTATTTGTGCATGTGTGTGCTCATTTGATTAAATGTTTTCCTGTGTGTGTGTGTGTGTGTGTGTGTGTGTGTGTGTGTGTGTGTGTGTTGGTGTGAATGCAGAGATCAGCAGGGGAGTAGTTGGTGGTAGGAGGATCTTTTCTCGCTAGTCATGTGAGAATGCCCTCGTGTGACACCTTAGCTTGTCTGTCATGCTAGGAAATGAGAGAGAGTGTGTATATTTGTGCATATGTGTGCTCATTGATTAGATGTTTTCCTGTGTGTGTGCGCACGCGCATTGGTGTGAATGCAGAGATCAGCAGAGGAGTAGCTGGTGGTAGAAGATCTCTTATCTTAGAAGTTGTAAAAAAGTCGCTTCTGTCAACATTAATATGAATTCCTTTTCATGCCAACAATCTTCACCGCACCGCAAATCATTTCTGTACCCTTTTTGTCAGAGGACAGCTGTGTCAGAGATTCCTCTAATCCCTAACTGATGAATTGTGAAACCAAAAAACTGTGGATTTAGGGTCATTTCCAAAACTGTGTCAAAAACACCAAATGTTTTATTCAACCTGAGGATTTAGCTAGTCAGTTTTAGTTAGTGCCAAGAATATTCTGTGGAAATTACTGATAATGTGCATAGTGGGGATTAGTTTAGGAGGAAAAACCTCCCTTCTAAATTCCTCTGTCTGACAGTAAAGGAGCGCTGAGCTTGTAAACTTCTGTATCATAGTTATGGTTGCACTACGTCTTCTAGGAGCTTGCAGTCACTTCATCTTCATTTGGAAGGAGCAGGTGGAAGTGGTGGAAGTCGGTGACGTCAATTAAATAGAAAGATGTTTCTATTACTATGAACCTCTCACACATGTATGTGGCCAAAATACTGAAACACCTTAGAAACGCACATAATGCCACCCAGTTTAACACTGCTGCAAACTACAACCCCAATGGTAAACTTAACTCTTAAACTTAGGGAACCTTCAACATCTGTAGATATTAAAGACTGAATAGTGTGTTCCATTCTGCCATTTTCTGTTAATAGAGACCCCTAAATCTGACTCAGTAGACCTTTTAGATTAGTTAAAATCCTTAATTTTTACTCTGGTTCACAAACTTAAAAAGAAAACCTTTTAAACGTTGTTTGGCTTATGAAAATTCTTAAACTTAAGAGGAGTCCAGCGGTCTCTTAAATTGGTAAACAAGCAGCTTTACAAAGACTTACTGCAGAACAGAGGCAGAGGACAGTACAATAATGCACAATATATTATTGGTCTTAATAAACTATACCTGATCTAAAGCATGTATGTACATCAGTACATGTATCTGCAATAATTAAGCTGCACTGATGTTTGTTTTCACTCAATTTCCATGTGACACTATCTCTCCCTGCTCCACTACATCATATTTTGACCCCATTAAAGAATGAGTTAGGCAGCCTGTTGTGCTCATGTAACCATCTGAGTATCTCAAGCTGCAGTGGTAATTACTCTTGTGTTTTACTTTTTTTTTTTTAATTTGAAGACAGGTTGATGATTTCAAAGACGAGATTAAAAAAAAAAGTTGCATTGCAGAAGCATTGTAAGATTTGGGGGTAATACATTATCCAGGCGTACTCGTGACTCTGCCCTTCCATTTCATCACAATCTGATTATATTAGATCTCACAGACAGAGTACAGCTTTTATTCCTCCACGTTGAACAGCCAAATTCAAGCAGCATGTTCTTGATCCACCCTGCCAGTTAGGCTTAACAAAGTTTATTAAAAACACAGACGATGCTCAGCTGTGGTGAGTCGAGACACTTGTTTGCTTGCAGCAAATTTCATACAAAAAATAGTGTGATTTTATCAAAATGTGTGATTATGGGAGTTTATATTTCCCATAGCAATTGTCTGTCAGCAGCAAATCAGACCTCAGGTTTGAGGTCTTGTGTTTATTGGCACAGTCACGGGGCACGATAGTGAGATAGGACACTATGTAACGGAAGCTCCACATCTGTCATCTGGCCTCTTGGATCACGCCGAGGGGATATGGGACCGGTGTCAAGAGAGCTTTTGCTGATTCCCATATGCTGAAGCTACAAGTGTTGGACAGACAGCTGCTGTAAGGCAGAGAGATCTTAAACTGTAACCCGGCGCACTGAGTCACAGAGAGGAGAAATTCGTGGAAACAAATGGAGTGTGATTTATGATGGCGAGGGAGAAACCAGGAAGTGTTTGGCAGCGCGGCGGTGGTGTCGGGCTAAGGGAGTTCTTGAACAATCAAGACCAACACTTGAGGAAACAAGTGGGGGGGCCGCGTGCTTGTTTGTTTTTAGTCACAGTTACCATAGTGCCCAGTGTCCAGCAATCTGTGATGTAACCCTAAAGACGGGGACTGGGTTGCAGATGGTGTTTTTCTTTTAAATAAGTTCGGCCCTGCTGTACAAACACTCAATACTGTCTCTCAGCAAGATACAAGACAGAGCGATCCAGAGGAGAACACACTGTATTTAACCATGCTCTCTGTTCAGAAATATAAGAATTGACTGCTGAGCACATGGCGGTGGGATATAACCAGGTACTGTAATTAAATAACTTGAGAATTGGATGTTACTTTATACTTCTACTTCCATTTCAGAGGGAAATGTTGCACTTTTCACTTCACTAAAAGATTAAAGATTTACATTTTGACTTGTAACCCTTTACAAAAAAAGTAGTGTCTCTCATGTTTCAGATGTCTATGATTTGTTAGTCAACCCTGCCTTCTAGAAATTGAGTTTTCTCTTTTTCTTAAATTGTTTTCATACTTCTGTTGCAATGACAAACATAATTGCTGCCGGGACTCGAGTCAACATTTGTCTGAGTGGATGAAACGCTGCATTTTTGTAACCCAGTGTAACAGGGTGGACACAAAGTGTAGGATTGTGACACCAGAAACCGGTGATTGCGCCCCACGATCCTCTCAAAAGGACTTTGGTTAAAGTTAAAGACAGATCCTGACTTTGGTTAAACATGAGCAGAAAAAAGCTGTCAAACTCACAACAAGCGAATAGTTTTGGCAGAGAACAAATGAAATAAGTTGTCAGTGAACGCTTTACTGATACTTTCAGTTTCATTTGTGCAACTAGTTAGGTATGTTAATCAACAACACATGCTCATCGTGTTCATAAATAACGTAATACAGTTGGCATTATGGTTTTGTTGTTGCAAATTAGTTGTATATAAACATCATTTCTAGGAGACAGGGTTGTGGTTGCGGCTCCACCAAGTTTCCCGTCTAAACTTCTCACATGGTTTCATTCCCGTAACAGTTTGATGTTCAAACGAGCGGAATCATCCAAAACCAAAGATCAGAGGAAGGTCTGGAAAATGAATACAAAGTTCTTTATCAGTAAGCTGATCTTTGTTCCCCTTCTCAGATTTACCTGAAGATCGTTAGGACGTGGGCCCGATCCCTAGATTAGGACAACTGGATGAACTCAGTGTTTCTCAAACTTTTTTCACCGTGAACCACTTCAGGAGATGTTAGGTTCTCCAACCATTGTGTTGAAAGTACACCGGAGGTCGACTCCATCCGCCAATGAACAGTTCACACTGGAGGGAGGATTTTTGACTGTTGTTGTTGTTGTTAATGGTTCAGGAACCAGTGCTAATCTGGTTGAAATGGGATATTCCTGAACTGCGCTTCTTTTCCTAATGTTTTCTCTTGGGAACCACAATTAAAGTGTTTTTGAGCTACTCATTTACCTCCGCTCGCTAGCTTGCCGTCACATTTTAGCTTCGTGGGCTATACTCATGAACATGACTACGAAGCAGGCTGATGTTGAACCAAAATGTTACAGACAACACTTAGTTATGCTGGTAACCCCAAAGATTGTTTTCAGTAGAAATGTTGTAGTATTTTGATAAAATAATTTAATACAAATTTATTTTAAATTTGTAAATAGTAGAGATTCCACTGCCTACCACTAGATGGAGCTTGTTTACTGCCATAGGCTCGCATACCCTAGTTTAAGAAACAGTGATTTAACTGTATAGAAAGTAACTAAAACTGCACCTCCACCAAAATGTTGGTCGCACACTGATGTGTCAGTATTAAACCGATAATGTCGGATAGAATCACACATCACTGGTCACGGGATGTGCAGTTATGGGAGTTCCTGCACTCTTCCCAAAGCAAATGCTTTGATGAACTTCCAGCATTAACAGAAAAGTATGCCGAGCTGTCACCGTCATTTGTTGAGATTTGTGAGCTGTGAAACAGAGTTGTACATCTACAACTCTGCCCTGCAACAGTCCATGTGCTGCCCCGCAACAGTCCGTGTGCTGCTACGCTCCGAATTTTCCATTTGGCTGGAGCAGCCGTCAGTAGAAAGCGGAGGAAACTTTCACTGTTACACAACATTTACAGGCACTCCAGCAGTTAACATGGTATAATGAGTCAGTATAATGTACATTTCCTCAGAGGAGTACAAAAGAGATGTTACACTCACCACCAGCTTCTCTCAGTCACTTCTGTTCTGTTCTGAACTGCCATCAATAAAGATTATTAAAAAAAATAATCATTTAAGACACAAAATATGAAGTCACACAGTGACTTTAAAATATCTATTTCTATGTCGTTTGAATGATGTGTGTGAGGATGAAAATGTAAACACATCACAGTGCACACATTTCCCCGGACGGCCATGAAGCTGTCATTATGTATTACAACAAGAGAGAAGTTCAGCAAATTGGCAGCCGTCATAAAATCTCTTCCAGTTGTCTTCCAGTTTGAATAAACACACGCCTCTCTCTCAGTGAATGGACAAGTGCCTTGGAATATAACTATTTAAAAACTTCCAGAAGTTATGAGCACACATGCGCGTCATCTATTCTTGTTTAAACATTTTAAAAGAGGTATCTTTAAGTCCAACCAGCTGCCGTGACACTGTGAATCTATTAAACTGGGTCTGTGTTCTTATGGGGGGTTTACAGGCATTCTATTGATATGTGATCTTTACAGTGAAGCAAAGCAGGCACTATTAGCACCTATAGCAACGACTGACCAAGAATAAAAATGCCTTTCTAGGTCGACTTGTATGATTCTCACTGTAGTGGACTTTTTAGAGGAGGATCTTCCCCCCTGTGAGCAGACAGTCATAGACAGACAGCTGACTGATCCTGCTAGGAAAACAGCTGGAACATTACTAAGGAAATACCAGCTACTACACAACACAGCAGGGGTTAGTCTGTCTCTCTCTCTTCCTTTGTGTGCGGTGTTGCATACTTGCTCTGCACTCATGCGTGATTTTCGTTGTTTCAGCCTTGACTTGTGAGGAGCCAGGAGAATAAACATGATTCAGAGACTCATCATTTTCAGGATAAACGGGTGACTTTCTTCACACTTGTCTTTTAAGTGTGTGTAAACTCATCCACTGTGTTATTGACGTCAAACGTCATAGTTTTTTTCTTGACTTTGAGTTCTTGCTGTTGTTGAGTTCTACAATATGATCATTTATTATATTATTGTTGTTGTTTTACCGGATATAGTTTATCCCTGAATCTATGAATATTGTACATGTTTTTTTATAATAAAAAAATAAAAACAGATCAGAACTATACGACAGGTTATGCAACATGACATTGAATATATGTGAATCGAGTAGCAAACACAACGTGACTGTGAAGTAAAGCCGATGCAGAAGTGGCAAAACACATAAAACTACACATTCAAAGTGGCTAAATGTGTTGAACTGTACATCATTGATTCATTCTGTAAGATCAGGTCAGTTTGTAGATGATAATAAATGAAAATTCAGGTATGTGTCTAAAAGTATGAAAAATATTAGAATCTTTATATTTCAGCAGTCAAATGTTGATGCTAACGCTTGGCCAAGGTCCATTTGGCAAAGAAAAATATTATCTAGCATCCAGAGACACAGACAGAGAAGGAAAGGGACGAGGGGCGACTTGTCTTTGATACCATTTATGTTCATGCTGTGTCCTATCTCGTCAAAAGATCATAACACTGATTAATAATAGCCATTCTGATGGAACAGGGAAGCTACCAACTATCAGCAGGATCATAACTTTCTGTGGACAGGAGTTTAGATAATACTTTCTGTTCATGGAGCCAGGGCCAAGATGAAGGAATGCTCACAGTGATTATAGGCTTTGGCCGAGGATTAATTTTCACTCCGCAAATAATTCTGGTGAATGCACTGACAGCGAGCCAGGGGTGGAGACATGAGACATGATTTCATTTAATTAGATTTTGTTTTCTTAAATGACGCATTCAATTTCATTTAATTTAATTAATCAACATTAATCTTGATTTTCATCCTACACTCCCAAGACATTTTAAAACAAACATCTTAAAATTCTTTGAGTGTGTGTTTCAATTACACAGAAAATGTATATCCATTTGAATTACATTGTTTTAATATTAATATACGAACAAACTTAATATGATGCAAGTAATAAGATTTGTGTCATAGTACTAATAAACTCAAAATGACTGCATTCATTTTCACTGTGTGGTGGAAGCACATTGAGTTTATTAGAACTATTATATAACGTTTATTACTTGCTTCACATTAAGTTTATTATTTCATTTATATTAAAACTCTGTAATTCAACTGGATGGAACTTGTCTATGTAATTAAAATGCATAAGTCCTTTTTTATATTTATATATATAGATATCATGTCCTGGCGTTTTTGTTCCTCCAGTGATTGGATATCTGAACACACTACGGAGTGTAAAGTATTTCAAAAATGAGCAGAAAACAACCTCAGCAAAATTTTCAGGCCATTCCTGAACCCCGAGGCTGGATTTCAAGGAATGCACTTTCTCCCCCTCTGGATTAAGCTGCACAGTCAGGGCTGGAGTCGAGCAATGTAAACCATGTGCTGATGTTATTTCACAAGGCGAGATTTAATATCAGCATTTAAAACGTGTAAGGCAACTAAATTACACTGACCTCTGGATGGAGTTATACTCCTATATGTGCCTTTTGCATAACTGTGAGCTATGAGTTAGTGAGGGTGATTTGGCATATTTACAGTACTGTCTATTATTGTGCTGTTCTTTTCCATTGGTCAGACTTCATACTATAGGCCCACACCCTTGAAAATGATACTAAACCATGAATGAGCCTGAGACTGATTGCTCACATGTTTTTAATCTGGTGTGGCCAGAGAGAAAAACACAGAGCAGCACAGCCTGCTGAAACCATGATGAACAGCACTGACTGGATATTAAAATCTGTGTTTACAGCAGCGGCGTCATGGACCTTCTGTCTTACTTTTTCCTTTCCCTTTCTTTCTCACTCTTGTCCAGACATCATGTCAGAGTGAGTGCACAGGCCACAGCTGCTACCAAAGTCACGCTAGTACTGAATGTTCAGTACTTAGGAATCCCATTAATCATTACAATAAATATGGGAAAAGTACAACAGATGGAAAAAGAAAAAGAAATTTATTGGAAAGTTCTGAAAATCTAGTTCTATTTTTAATCAATTTATCCATCAGGACAATATTCACATGGACGCAGGGACCGTGCTGCTGGACACACTCCAGTTAAGGTCTGATTCGGGTTAGGCTCTTGCCATCAAGCAGTTGACCCCTGTTGCCTTGAATAAACCAGCTAGCAAGATATTCCTGGCTTCCTTCACGCTGTTCTCATCATGTCATGAGTTTAGTGTGTGTGGACTCAAGGACAGGTCATTTGTCACTATCCATGCTTCTGAATAAAGTTACTTTTAAATAAATAAACACAAGAAAAAAGTTCATCTATGCTAACCATTTTGATCAATTCCCAGTGGGCCACTTCACTTTCACTTCACTTTTGGGTGCACTCCCCATTGTAGTTCATTTAATGTACTATTTCATTTAATTCACTTGCTTATTGACTTTCTATTTGTAATATTTTATTTTATTCACTCATGCACTAATATGTCCCTTCAGATAACTCAAGAAGACCGTGCATGTTGGATGAAAATGTAAACAGTGTGCAGCATCATGTTACTTTGCTTGTGATTACGTGCACAAAAACGAACCAAAGTAAAAGTTTTATTTTGAACTTATGCACACCTGGAAGTCCCTTTTTGGTGTCCAAGTGTGCAACAAATATTGGAGGCACCCCTGGGATGATTAACGTCATGCTCAGTGTGACAAACACGGATGGAATCGCCTATATTGAGTGCGTGATAAATTGTGTGACAGAATCAGGCAGCTAGAGGCAGAGTTAGAGAAAAGTGGAAAAGCTGAACAGACTGTGGGTTACACCTACACCAGCCACCTCTCATTACATTGCCAAGCCATCAGCTGAAAGCCCTCATTAGAAAGGAGTGTATGGTCGATTGTTTCTTTAAAGGAGTACCGACATGAGCGCTGTGGGATACGGGCTTACAGGTAACAATCATAAATGAAAACTGGAGAAAGTCCTGCCTCCCACACATTCATTTACAGAGCATGGATGTACTTCTAGGGGAACATGAGACTCTTATTGGCAAAGCAGACACCAGTACCATTTGCTGGCTGGTTTGAGCTAAAGTTCAAGCTGGGATCAAGTAAGCACCCACAACCAGAGCTATAAGAGGAAAGGGAAATGCAAGAAGTTGGACCAGCCACACTAGAGCCAGCCAATCACCTGGACAGAAGAGTCCACCACTTCTAGGTTATCCAGACTTTGAGAAGCAATTTGTGCTGCCATTTGTGCGCCTCCCAGGAAGGGCTCGGTGCAGTACTGTACCAGAGACAACAAGGCAAGCTGGTTGTCATCGGTTATGGGTCCAGAACATTAACTGCTCCAGAAACCAACTACCACCTCCATGGAAAGCTAGAGTTTCTAGTTATGAAGTGGGCCATCTGTGAGAGATTTAGGGAGCATTTGTACAGTATTATGCACCCTCATTCACCGTCTACAATCCTTTAACCTATGTTTTGACCACAGCGAAGCTGAATGCCAGAACACGCTGCTGGATTGCTGAGCAAGCAGACTTTAATTTCTCAATCAAGTGTCGGCCTGGAAAATCAAATGGTGATTCTGATGGCTTGTGACGTATGCCACTGGATTTGGAGCAATATATCTGCATCTCCTTCACAGGAGATGGAGTCAGAGGTAATCACAACTGACACAAAGGCACTTCAACTTGAATCCCATGAACGTCAGCCCTGGAGGTGTCCAGCCACCATCAGCACAGCGTGTGATGACGAACAGGAAAGGATAACATCTCCGGTGGCAGAACTCTCCACAGAGAAGTTAAAGAAAGCACAAGATGATGACCCGGTCCTTGGCAAAGTGCGAGAATATGTCATCACAGGATGAGAGAGAGGAACAAGTTGTATGTCAACAAGGATAATGTATTGGAAGTCAGTGGGTCGAGCTCAACTGGTCCTGCCTACAACATTCCATCAACTGATCTACAAAGAACTACATGAGGAGATGGGACACCTTGGAGATGGTCTCAACTGACTACCTGCACCTTGACAGCTGTAAAGGGCAGTATGTTTCATACATTCTGGTCGTCGTAGATCATTTCACCCGCTTTGCTCAGTCATACGCGTGCACCAACAAGTCTGCAAAAACAGCTGCTGAAAAGATCTTTGGAGACTTTGTGCTCAAGTTTGGATTTCCTGCAAAAGTTGCACCATGACCGGGGAAAGGAGTTTGAGAATAAGCTGTTTTCCAAGCTGGAGGAATACTGTGGCATCCAAGGCTCACCCATGACACCTTATCACGCAGTTGGAGATTCAATCAAACACTTTCCATACTCAGAAACTTGATAGAGGAAGCCAAGTCAGATTGGAAGAGCTGTTTAGCCAAAGTGGTACAGTACTACCTGTCAGAGCACCTCACGCAGTGAGTATGCCAATAAGTGGAGAAAGAGGATGCAAGGGGTATACAGGCTGGCATAGCCAGACAGGGAGCCAGGGAGGTCGGGATGTTGCTACTGAGAGGAAACATTAGGACAGTCCTGTCTATGCAGTACAACCAGAGACTCTGGGAAATTGATAATGTCGGGACGACATTCATTTTGGAAGGCAGACTGTGGGACCCATAGTTCTGTTGAGCAGAGTGCACCTCCCATTGTAGTTCATTTAATGTACTATTTCATATTCACTGAATTTAATTCACTTATTTCCTGACTTTAGATTTGTAATATTTTATTTTATTCACTCATGTCTCTTCACATTAGCAGTTAGATTTTGATCAGGTAAATTTATGGTGTCTATGAATGAAGTTGATACAGGCACTGTGGACAACACAGAGATCCTGGAGATGACTCAAGAAGACCATGCATGTCAGATAAAAATGTAAACAGTGTGCAGCATCATGCTAATGTGCTTGTGAGTACGTGCAGTGAAACTAACCTAAGTAAAATTTTAATTTTGAACTTATACATGCCTGGAAGTCCCTTTTTGGTGTCCAAATGTGCAACACTAACACTCTACCATAGCGAGAAGCATAATGGAGAATGGATAGAAAGCCAGGAGGGGATGAAAAGGCCAGGGTAAAAAAAGAAAGGCATTGGAGGAGGATGTGGCAAATGTGCCAAGCTGAGGACAGACACTAGTGGCAACTAGTAAAGAGAGATATAGGCCTAATGATTGGCAAGTAATTATTGGGTTAATATCAGACATTGTAGCATTGTCAACCAATCAAATGAATTAAAATATTAGCCCTTTGTATCACCCAATATATGGCGATTCATACATTTTGCAAATTATGCAAATATTGACAACAACTCAAGCTTATCCTGTGGATTAAATCCTGTTGATTTAACTAAAGCTTATTGAAAAGACTCCAGTGACTCTGTCATCCTTTGGTAAAGAATTCTTCTAACAGAAACAGTGGGACGGCCTTGGGAACTGAAACCCCCGACTGAAAAGTGTCCCCACTCCGGCCCTGCATCCATTTCAAAACAGCTTTAATGGATATTTTTGTATGTATCAAATATCAACGTGAAAACAATGTGGAAGAAGTCTCTCAATGTGTATGAATCTACAGAGAATTATAACCTGAATTATCACCTGAAGCCAGAAAACTAAACAATGAGCTGTAAAACCGAGCTCTGTTTTACAACTCATTGTTTAGTTGTCCGGATGCAACCTTACTGTTTTGGTTCACTCTCATTGCTCTTATAGCGTCATTTTGTTCAAGTTCAAGGTCGTCACATCAACTGAAAAGGTCATGATAGGTCAATACTGTATTAATACATGTTTCCGCTGCCCGCAAGTGGCCAATAAAATCTATTCTGAAGGTTTAAAGTTTGTCTTTAGCTATTTACCAGCTAGTAGCTTTTGTTTGCTTTTGATTCAGCTTTGACACACTTTAAGGCTGAATTAACACTTAACAACTTCATAAATTAGTATTTAAAGTGTGTTGAAGTAGTGTTTCTGGCCGTTTTAGCTTTGCTTTAGTCTCCACCAACACCTGGGGAAAATATGTAGCTCTTTATCTGCTAAATGCTCACTGTTTGGTTGTTGTTTCATGTTAGACGAGTGGTGTCAATAAGGTTTAGCATAGCTTTTTCACTGAAAACTGCTGCCTGCTGCGTCTGCAAAGTAGTTCAAGATGCAGATGGCCATAAAGTTGTGCGGCATAAAACCAAAAGAATAAAAAGGCTGGTGAGCAAAATTGCAGTTTTAGTTGAAAATAATTATTTTTGTGACTGCAAATGACCCCAGTACACATAATCATCTGATCCACTGTTAATTTAACAACTAGACTGGTTTAAAATTTTGCTGTTAGAAGATAACTCATCATAATCTAACAAAATTGCAAAAAAAAATTAAAAACGAAGCTAACAACCAACAACAGCAAGTTCCCATATCTAAAAATGATAGCTTGTGGCAAATATGCATGGGGGAAGACTGTGGTCGTGGTTAAGGTTTTGGAAAGATCACTGTTGGTTGGAGGCAACACATGAACTCTGGTCTTAACTATGAGAACATTAGACCACTTGCAGATCTGCCAGTAAAGTCAAACATGGGTCATGTTACATTTTGAACAAACGACAAGAAGATGTCATGAAACTAACAGACATGAACTGATGATCATCAAGACGATGGGTTTACATTTGTCAAGAATCAAGTACATTACATGTCACAATCTTCTTTTATATATGCAGAAGCTTTAATGAGCATCATATTATGTATGTTATGCAAGTCATGTACATTGCTTAAACTATGTCACCAGTGACATTTACTTTCACACGGGACACAAGCAGCAGTCTCCTGGGTGAAAGTCCTGTTTGTCTGACCCATCCATATACCCCAACATCCTCCAGTCACAGACTTTCTCAGTCTTTATACTGAATCATCCGACTTTTTTTCATCTCCATGACATTTTCATGAAAATAACATGCTGCTTTGCCAATGTAAAGTACATAGTGGCATCAAATGACATGTGAAAAGAAAAAAAATCCATTGTGATTTAACACATCATAAGGCATTCGGTGATACCAGACTGACCGTGTAGTAGACTACTCCCTTTAAGCTATCACTATAAGACTAAATAAAGACTAGATAAATAAAACTAGACTAGAATTATAAAGCTAAGTAAAATTATAAGGCTGCTCTTTTTCTGGTTTTAATCCAATCAAAGAAATTAACAAAGAAGTTTCCATGTATCTTTAAATTAGAGCTGCCTCATGTTACTAAGACGCAGAAGATTTTAAAGTAATTTCTCAAACTCTTCCTCTGACTGGACTCTTTGTTTTTGGATGGTTGCACTTGGATCAGTTCAGACTTTATACCAGAGACCAAAAAGAGTCCTTTCCAAAGCCGTGGTGTTCCGGGAAGTTTTATAAGAAGACTCCTTGTGCCAATTAACCAAACCCTGCGCTTCAGAGAGTTCCTGGAATTTAAATCAACACAGAACTTACTGCTGATTATTCCAGTGAGGAACATCCGTGTGAGACTTTTTCTGTGGTCATCGTCATTGCATTATAGAGTTCTTGTGGTCCAAAAGAAACCTGCAAAAAAACAACCAAAGGCTGACGTCTATGGGGTTGCATTAACAATGGCCTCTAGATGTTAGGAAGAACTAAATCACCTCACTAGCACAGAAGTGCATCTATACATGGAACAGAATGAAATTGGCACTTCAGCAAGCAACTGTCGCACTGGATTTATGACTTGGCATATTCGTGCTGCATTTTCTTATAATATCATTGCCACAGCTATTAAGTGACCTCCATAATGACACAAACAACACTGTTGCCAAAGGGGATGTGTGGACAAAGACACACTTTCCTCTCAAATCATCAGATAATAAAAAAACACATCCAAGTACTGTGAGTATCAGGTGCCTCGTCAGGGAAGGGGCAATTTCCCAAGGCTAACAAGCATTGAAAAATTATTGTCACTTTTTGTTTAACAAGAACTGGCACACACATTCGGATAAAGGCTCAAGGCCACTTAGGAGAGCCAATGGCTGACAAGGTGGAACCTAGATGGCTAAAAATACTGAAGAGGTCACACTTTGAATGTTCCCGAGGGTTTGCTGGACATGCCAAAAAAAATACAAAGAACACTAAGAGTGATGACATGTTTGTAATGGTAAGACTGAAGTGCTTTGTGTAACTGTAACTACAGCAATTTCATGGTATACTGCTGTCAATCAGGGATGGCAATTGTTTCAGCTCCTGTTAGCAACACAATACTGATTTCCCATCATCTTTTTGGAAACTGCTTTTCTGGGAATCTTAAAGTGTGAAACCCTGAAATGGAAAAATATTGATCATTTATGGAAGGGTCTTACGGAGGGAACGTAAAGACCATTAGCTCTCCAACCTCCATGGTTAATAATCCCTTAAATATAAAAAAGTCAAAATGTTATTGAATATTTTCCTTATTGCAGAAGTTTCCCTCAAATCAATCTGATAATGGGGAAACCAAAGCTATAATACTGAGTAAAAATATGTCATTTTAATGGTCATTTCACATTGGACTGGAGGCCTGCTGGTGTTACATCATCATGTTCCCAGATCACAGCACTTAGTAACTGTCATCACAATCAATAGAAATGTCCAAAACTATCAAAATAAGACTTAATTGTAATAAACTGGAGTTATCCATCAGTAATAAATTAGTTTAGTGTGTATTTGCAGTCATCCTCGACCAAAATGTTTCTCCCTTGTCATGCTTTTATCACATGTACTGTACATTCTTTTTTGTTATTTTTTATATATGTTAATCAGGGTAGGCTTGTATCATGCTTTTTAACACATGCTTTTTGTCACTACAGTAATAACGTCAAACTTGACCTGACTTGATGACACTAAATTGAACTTGTCTCACGCTTGTTGCCAGTAAACTGGTTTCCCAGGATTTTCATTCCAAGAAGGAAGATGCTCCGCAAATACTTAAGATTAACTTTCTTGATTCTGAGGTCACCAGAATCCCTCGTGGCAAAGTGAGCGTTTCGTCTTTATTATATCTGGAGTGGGGAATTAATCATTAAATGACAAAATAAGGCACAGCACTTGAGCAAATGTTCTTTTTCTGTGGGAGTGGCATTTGTTCCTGTGAGTAAAAGGGAAAGGCAGCCCAAAAAAATCATGATGAACTTACTGACGTCAAATCATCAGCGTAACAGAATTACCAACTGTTCTATCCTCGCGCAAACTAAACCAGTGTTCAGTGACACACGGTGATCCAGGCCAGACAGAAGCAGCATGTCATGGATGATGCCATGGGCCTGGCAGTAACATTTTCACACAGGGGAACTTTCTACTCTCACAGATCGCTTTGTTTCTACTTTTTTCCACTGTTGTTTTAAAGCCAGGGCCAACGTGGCTGCCAACTCAAACACTACTCACTGTCCAGAACGTTAGCAGAACACAAGACACATGGAAATTTTAGTGTCCCATACTTGATGCCAAACAATCACATGTGTTGAGTTCAAAAATGGAAAGGAAGCACTGTTATTCCATTCGATTTGAAAATATTTTTTGCGACGAATATTTTTGTTCTGTTTGTAAACAGTCTGTTTGTAAATCTTTACATTAGGGGTGTCACAATTTACCGGTATTAACCATAACTGATGACATTTAAAAATGAAATGTTGTCATTACTGTGAATTATTTTGACCCCCCATAATCGCATGGTAAAAATCATGTTTACTGAGCTTTAGTGCTGCTTCAAGTTGCAGGCTATGACTTCAAGAATAGATTCCTGATATCACAAGAAAAAAACATGTGCTATTTTGATTCTAAAGGCCTTTTTAGACATATAATTTTGACAAGAAAAGACATAATGTTCCAACAAAGGAAGCTTTGAGAACAAAATGACATTTGTCATGTTCAGATTGGATTGACTTAATTACACATACTTGTTTTAGCATTTCCTGACAATAAGCCCACGGTTACCCTACATTTTACTTCTCTGCTGTGTTACTGTCCTGTGACCCTTTTCAGAGTATAGCTCCAGCTGCAACAGATGCCTTGCTCCATTTGGGATTGTCTCCAAAAGTCAAAGCTGCTTTTCCAGTTGAAAAACTTATGGAAACAGCTGTGTGTAACAGAGGTGGTGAATATTCTTGTGGGAAATAAAGCACACACAGCTGAGATTTATGCTTTACTGGACATGTAGATGAGCATTTCGGTAGCAGAATGGATGCAGCACATGCCACATAACCGTAATGCTGTTGGTTCTATTCCAGCTGGAGACCTTCGCTGTATGTCATACCCCATACCCCCCTATCCCTATCTCTCTCTCCATATTTCCTGTTTGCGTCTTCACTGCCCAGTGAAGATAATAATGCTTTAAAAAAGGAAGTTTGTTTTAGTCTTACAAGAAAAGAGGCTTTAATGAGTCTTGGCAAAATGTACGTCTTGTTAACTTCCCCAACCTCAATAAGGAGCAGCACACAGCAGCTTCACCAAATTTTGTCTCATCCCGAGTCCAGTGCCAAATGGGGTTAGCCACTGTCAGTCTGAATGGAATACTTCGTGATCAACAGAGTGTTACCACAATGCACTGCAGAATATAGGACAGGTGGATTCTGTATGACTTCCATAGAATCTTCAGAGAGTTCACTGAGAGTTCACAAAGTTCACTGAGCTTTAAATATTTTCCAATGTCATATCTGCGCTCTCCCGCAGTCTGGAGGAAACTAAGCTCCAGCTGTGCTCCAGCTGCTGATTCAAATGGTAAATGGACTGTGCTTATATAACGCCTTTCTAGACTTCCGACCACTCAAAGTGTTTTTAAAGTACATATCTCATTCACCCATATTCACACACTGATGGCACTGGCTGCCATGCAAGGTGCCAACTGTTCATCAGTTTGAGGAGCTAACCATTCATACATATTCACACACATGGCACAGCCTTCAGGAGCAATTCAGGGTTCAGTATCTTGACCAAGGACACTTCAACATGCAGACTGGAGGGGATCGAACCACCTATCTCCTGATCAGTGGACGACCCGCTCTACCTCCGAACCACAGCCACCCAAACACACAGCAGTTACTAACTCACACTTCATTTGAATGTAATCTCAAAATATGTTGATATTTCTTTCAGCATTTCTGTTGAATATTCAATTAAAGTACTGCAATACTTGATGAATGCATCAGGGAGTTACCAAGCCAAAAGTGTGTCATACTTTATCATATTGTATGTCATCAAATCGGGAACAACAACGCAAATGGAGTTTCCACAGTAATGCCATGAGTAACATTTCCACCAATATAAACACCATGTTATTAATCATAAAACCATGGAGACCACAAATGTCGCCATAAAAAATATTATGGCGACATTTGTGATGTCAGAATTAGATTTAATATAAAATTAATGTGTAATGTAATAATGTCATTTACACGTTTACAGCCTGGTACAAAAAACTGTTTTGGTTGTTCATGACATCTGTACTGAGTCTGAATTTTTATAGAACTCAGCTTAAATCATTGTATTTATTTTTTTCAAATTTGTTAAGCTACTCCAAAATCTATCCATACACCCATGACAACTTACAGGTTAAGTACATAACTTCAGGCTATATAAACAAAAGTGATTTGAATTATGTCTTGTTAAGTATTCAGGGCATGTTATGCCTTTATTAGGCAGTGGACAATAGTGAACTCGTGGGCAATAAAAGGAGAGAGATGGGCAATGACGCGCAACCACGACCTTCCAAGATAATACAACTGAATTTGAAAAAAGAAACAAAATTAAGATTTCTACGTCTTTTACTCCTCTCTGACACAGCATCTGCCAGATGACTGACTCCTCACAGCTGCCTAACCAGCTGACTCATGCATTAGTGTTGTAGTACAGTCGTCTGATGAGGATAGCCTTTGCGTCATAGAGGATGTGCAGTTGCATCATAAATCTCCTGGCAACCAAAATGACTTCTGAAGACTTCTAAGGTACTTATCCATCCAACCTTGTTATTTTATTATTGTTATGTACCCACTTCATGGATTTTTAAGCTTAGTCTTTAAGGATCTAAGGAAAGATGCAAACGCTTTGGTCCTAATTCATATATATATGTAAATGTAAAATACACATCTGTGTGTATAAATAAGTCATTTTAATGTTTCTAAAGGGTTAGGGTTTATATGATTTTTATATGTAGGTTTTACTTACTTATGTTTTCTTAAAAAGCTACACAGTCACTTATTAAATCCATTAAAATCCAGCATGTGCAAGCAATCTCAATTATTGGGTCAGTAAGTAGATCTACTATCCCATTTGCCAGCAAAACGTATTATCTTTGCCCATATTCAACTTTGAGGTTTGATCCAGTTCAGTCCCAGTATTTCAATAATTTCACTACAATTATAATACTGTGCAGCAGTAGGTTTGCGGTTTTGGGTCTAAGAACACATTCTCACTCCCAATACATCAAGAACTTGGTCAGCGGCCCTGAGCTACAAACTGGGGCGCTGGAGGTCAGTTTTGCACGTGCAGGGCTCAAGTCAAAAACATGTAACCACCATTGTTTTCACAATGTCTGTTTATGGGAAAATGTCTTTTTGGGCCAGTGTGCATCACATGACGGACACGTTTATGTATCTGAAAGTGTTTTTCAGCCACTCTCTTTTGCCTAGAAACACTTTGCTATTCCAAGATGGAGACAGTAAGTCTGTTATATTTCAGGAACTGAAACCAACAGCTCTGTTTATTTCCATCTGTAGCTGCAATTTTAAAATGATCTAAATGAAAGAGCTTGAAAATGAAAATGTGTCAACACTTTGTTGAATGCATCTACCTGCCACTTCTTCTATTTAAACAAAGACATAATTTACATTTTGAGCTAAGTGTTATGTCTTATGTATCTGCTTTTGTAGAATTTGATGTTTAGCATTCAGACAGCACTATAAATAAATATAAATATATGTTTGTATTTGAACACAACCAATTACTTATTTGTCATGTGGAGTCAGCTGCTGTGTTAAATGACCAGTGTCTACAATTTATGACAATTTAGGAGTTACTAGCAGGTAGCAGAAACTACAGTGGCTGTGAAATGTACAGAAAATGTGAAAGGCTCGATCTAAAGCCAGATTCATCACATACAATCATGTTATAATACACGATTTTAGCGTTGAGGAAGAATCGGTCTACATTTATTATTTTACTCAGAATCATTATAAAGTTTCAGTGTTTCCGTAACCATAGTAACTCACTGCCAAAAGAGAGACAGAAACACTGAATGAAGCTGATACACTCCAGGCAAAGGGCAGACCGGAGTTGTCATTTCACACATGTAGTAGCGCACGATTCTCCGTGTCAGACGTGTTCCCACATGTTGACAAAACTTTACAAACCGAGTCTCAGACCTGAGTCACAGACATGTGAGCTCAGAGGCTAATTGATAACTGATAACTGCAGAAAGGACACGGACTACAGAGCGACAGGAAACAGACAGCAGGGAGACAGGCAGGACACAGACAGCAGAGAGACAGATAAGCAGCACTTTGCAGCAGCCACATTTGCCCCACTTTCACTTGCTTGTCTTGCTTGCCGGTGTTTTACAATGATCAGCGAGTTGAGTCCGGTGGCTTTGAGGAGGGCATAAAATGGCTGTTTTCACATCTTACTCTGAATTACTTGAATGAATTTGACCAAACCCATGTTTGTTGGAACAGTGGAACGACTAACCAAGGCGGTGTGTGTCGTTTCTGTTGACAGTGAATTTGAATAATTGCCAAATCTCTCTTGATTTCATTTATTCGTTTTAAAAAGCCAGCATTGTCCATTTCAGACAAGTAACTTTGGCAAGTAAAACATCCCAAGTGGCTGAAGGAGTGTAATAATGTTTTGAGTAGATATTAATCCCTTCCTTCTGCAGTTCAAGTATGAAAGTTAAAAATGTATTTAATAATCATTTAAAAGATAAACCTTTTCCTTTGGCACTTCCTGTGTTCAAACGTATATTCAATTAACATTTCCAGACAGTTACTGTGTACTGAGCTCTGTCTAAGCCAGACGACACCCGGGCAGCCACAGTTCCTCAGTTTCGTGTAGCAATTGAAATGGCAAGAGAACATAAATAGAAGGAAACTCAACCAGGAACCGGTGTGTTTACTTGACAGGAGAGCGGGCCAAGGCAAGGAACACACATTCTGAGAAGTGAGAGGATTTTTAGCTTGTGTAGTCTACAGGCTCGGTTATTGCCAATAAAGACAGGAACTGAATGCCTGCTTTAAAATAAGGTGTCATATTGCTAACGTGATTACACAAATGAATCATTGCCCTAAATGTGTAAATGAAGTAAACATACTTCTCTAAAAATGGATTAAATAACTGTAAAAAGTAAAAAGTGTTGCTTAATATGAAGAACTCACAAATCACACAACTCTGCAGCTCCCCTTTGCTCTATGAGCTGTTTTAGCATCTTTCAGCTTTTTCTTTTGGTTTTATTGCCAGCAACAAAACCAACTCGCATCGTCAGCTGTTTTTGCTCTGAAAACTCTTACATTCCACAGAACACGACCTGCTCAGCACCAAACAGAAGACAGTCAATGCTGGCAAGTAGCTGGTTAACAAAGTGAAGCATTTAGCTGCTAAAGAGACACATATTTCCCCCTGGAGCTAAAAAACAACAACATAAAAACAGATCTAAAAGAGAGTGAATACTGGAAGTTGTTAGTTATAGCTAAAGTCACCAATATGTTTCACAGATTATATAACTAGTTTCCTTCAGTGTAACACAGCTGTGGAAATAAAGGACTCCTTCAAACCTTATCTATCGTCTAAAAGAGCTAAGAACACTAAAATGAATTTGGATCTGCAGAATATGCAAAATACAAATATAACAGACTCTTTTTGAGAAGTTAAATCTGACATCACAGCAGTTTGTAAATGAGTGTCAGTAACAGCCCTGCTGCCTCAGGGTGATTCTGAGAGCTGGTAGCCTCGTTCCAGATGTGCAGTGCTGGAGTGGAAAAATATGGGCTGAGAATTCACTTCTGCTGCTTAGCCAGACTAAAACTCTGCAGTGCAACATCTATTTAGTAGCCTAGGATCAGCCTTTGTTACATTCAAGTTGGATCGCTGACAAAGGAGAGAACATCTAAAGACTTCACACAGCATGGTTCAGTTTTGCATGGATTCCTAATTCTTCTCTGTTCTTTCAGGGACACTGGAGCATCCAAAATCACATCACAAAAATCTCACAAAGCACTCTTCATCTAACTCTGAATTCTCTGCTCATATTCTCGGTAAGCCCAAACTATATTTTATCCTCTTCAGCCTCAGTCAGTCCTGGACAATATTTCATTATTAAATCCTCTCAGTCTCCAGTCACTCTGTATCACATCACTATCTATCTCGCCATTCTCCTCCGCTGATATCAGTTTATTTGAGATATTTCAGCACAGTTTTGATTCTGCTTTGTTCACTCTGCAGCAGCACAGCCAAAGCTGTTGCACAAGATTCCCATTTGGGTTTCACTCACCGAGTGTTATTGCCATCTTTGAACTTGGTGGAATGTTTATGTAAGAATACACCCATTTTATCAGCGTTTAACACAACCTGTGCCAGAATAATAACAATACACTATTTCACGTGGTTTAACATGTTTCTTCTTATTCTTCTTCTTCACACAATTTGTACATTAAAACATGTATATTTAATGCATTATCTTATTCATACTGAAAGATTTTTGACACATATTAAAGGTGATACATATATGTCTTTTGATAAATATACGTTTTAAATCCTAAAACTATAACTCCTACAACTTATAACTCAGCTATTGTGTGAAGTGCAGCCTCTCTAATATTGTTAAATGTGCAGTATTGCACTCTGATCAACAATACATGAATTCAATGATGGCACAGATTATATTTATATTATGTTTATGGATTATATGAGTTTATTGAGCCCACAAAGGAAAAGGTTTATCTTTTAAATGATTATTAAATACATTTTTAACTTTCATACTTGAACTGCAGAAGGAAGGGATTAATATCTACTCAAAATATTTTCCTGGGCTTGACATTACACTCCTGCAGTCACTTTTACGTTTTACTTGCCAAACTCTGCATGTGTGCTATGAAAAGACTTCAAAGTGCTCAATCTTATGCTTTCTACTTTATTATGATTATGAGTATATATCATTGTATTCAGTACAAACTGTGTGGGCTCAAATTCTAAAATGATCTATGTTACACGTTGCATATTATGACGATGTGCAATGTAAGTGGTTATGACTTATATAATGCATGAATTCCTGTTACATTTAAAAGCCAATAAACGCAGTGTGCTTGAAAACAGCACAGTTTCTTGAGGGGCTGCTTGGAAAGTTGGATAGGACTCGGGTATAAACAGTACATATTTTATGGGCCATGAAGCCCTTCAAAGCTGAGAGAGGTTCAGATTGTATGTGTCATTGCCACTTTGCGTCACTGATAAAATTGAATTAATGACTGTATATAATTATGACGCGGGATTCTCTCTTCAACCTTGTCTCTAGTTCCAAAGAAATCCAGACCTAGTCGGAAATGATGCTGTTTCCTTGTTTTTCAGTGCCAATATTTACAACCCACAAATAAAGTGAATGAAACCGAATGCTCTGCATACACTTGCAAAAAAAACAAAGGAAAGAAAAAGAAAACGAGTTCTTCAATAACTCAACTTTTCAACAATACTCGACTCTGACTTCTCACACTGTTACCTCCTCTGTAACCACCTACTCTCTCCTTGGTTAGGGCTCAGGCAGCCCCTCCCTCTCGGACTACTATATTCCTAAAAACAACATAAACATCTTTTTCTTCTTATCACGTCTATTTTCTTCACCTGTGATCAACCCCAATATTATCCAAAAATGATATCAGTCTGATCCTTGTTTCTCTTCTCTAGAAACTGCATGGTACACAGATAAATTGACGTTTTAATAAAATCATATTTTTCCCATATCACATGATCAATAAAGCGCGCGTCATCCTCCTATATAATGACGTTGGAGATTACGCCCTGTTTCCCCGCCGGAAGCGGACAGGTAAGGAAAGAGATGACAGACGCATTGCAATACATGTGCCAAGTGTGCACCCCCGGTGAGGGGAAGAAGGATGTGTGTGTTTTTACGCTTATTTAGTGCGGAGCAGACGGTAACGGGGAAGGTGTGTGTGTGTGTGTGTGTGTGTGTGCTGGTCGCAGTCAGTGACGGAGCTGCTCCGTCACAAATTAGTTATTAGCAAGTTAGTTATGAATTAGTTATTTTTGTTATTTTCTATAAATTAGGTTACAAAGCTTGAATGTAAAGGTACACAGTCATGTAAAAATTAAGATATAAGATTTATCCTGAAATTATAAATGGAAAGGAAATGTTTTAGTTATTCATTTTACATACATATAACTTACAAAAGCAGAAAAAATGCATTATTATTATTATTATTATTATTATTATTATTATTAGCAGCAGTAGTATTAATGTTATTATAAATAATATAGTATTTTCTGTACAAAAATGAGGAATGTAAATTTGTCACTGACATAATACTTAAAATAGCAAAATACTTCAAATTAATGGCAGATCATGTTTGTATAGGCTTTTGTGAACATTTTTTAAAAACAGAAAAGTACTGTAAAAAGTTATTTCCTGTAAATTTACAATTTCTTTTTATAATTTTCTGTTTTTGAATAAAACTTGCCATAATGAAATGAAAAAAATCAAAGAGCTACATTGTGGTAACAACAGGTTGAGATACCGACCTTCCTTCATACACAGTCTTAGTTATTGAGTGAATAAATCAAGTTTTGACTTAAAGTGGGATTTGAATGAAGTACATAAAAACTAGTTTAAAAAAAAAGATTTTAAAAAAGTTAAAAATTTTTCACAACCTTTGCATGCGTGTTTGACACTCTCCACTACAGTGGAAATCAACAGTGCAAATTACAACGCAAATCAGAAAACACAACAACAAAAGAGAGATGACAACGACATTAACCAAATCGGAAAAGGTAGGTCCCCTCTGAATGAACTGTCACTGACTGGACTGGTCCATCCTTTGAATTGAAAGGACATGGTCGGCATAGTTGGGGCTGGCTTACTGCCACTGACTGCCATGGCAACTGCTGCTGTTACGGGCATCTATTTTTAATTTTTATTTTATAAAACAGTCGTCAGAGTTGTATTTGACTCGCTGGCAGTAGCATTTCCATTAGGTGGTTTCTGCATTAATTTTCAAGGTTTTCAATCTCTCATACGCTGCCGATGTGTGCCGCAGCTGTTACTGACATGCTACTACTACTGCTGCTTTGATCATCTGTTATTTTAGAGTCGTTGTTGTATTAGACTTGATGGAAGTAACATTTCCATCATGTGATTTCTGCGTCAATTAAAGCATTGATTTAATGTGTGTCGTTGTGATTTCTGATTTACCATTGTATTTTCTGTTTTGTTGTTGTGTATTTTGATTTTGAGTGCTTTGAGTGTCCAGCTGGAAGGAAACAGTTTCCAACAACTGTCTCTACACTGCAGATTACTTCCTTTCTGCTCATATTTGTTTGAAATGAATGCCATGAACAAAATATGTTCCAAAGTCGACCGGAGAAAGAAGAGCAGCAGTGTGCTCTATAACCCCATGTAGGTCAGCTCATTAGGGAGGAGGGTGCTCACAAAGGGGTTATGGGGAGGCCTTGCTGTGTGGGAAAACAAGGTCAGAATCACCAATGTATCGTGTGTCAGCGAAGACTGACGGGAATCACAGCCCCTTCCCTTTCTCCCATCCCTTTCCCCAACAGGAGAACATTACTGCAACCTACAAGTATGGCTTCCCTACAGGTTATTGTTATCCAGCTATGACTCCAGGGAGCGTTTTGTAGACGAATTCAAGCATGGGTCATTTCCCATTCCCATCCACTTACTTTCTCTTTTATCATGCAGTACATCTATATATAATACGCCAAGGCTGTGGAGACAAGAGCACAGGATGTGTGGGAATAGTTGCCCTGCAAAGCGATGCAAACTGTAACGTGAACTCTACATGCTTTTTAGTCATGGAAAATACTCAAATTCCTTGGTAGATTAGCTCAAGACCTTTGAACTCACCATCTCCAACACATATGCACACACACACATACAGTATACTCACCTCCAGATCACTAACAGCTGACACATCAATGAAGTCATTCCTAGTAAAGTTCATTTCTGCAGAGTGACCTCTGTGCCCAGGATTTTATACTCTCTCTGAAGATACATATGCACATATATAAGCATGGAATGGAACACTAAAAGGTCAAGGGTTACACAAATATCTGTGCTGTATAGGAAGAGTCTGTTTATTTTGAAATGGGGGAAGGTGGAAAACAGCTGGTCCTCTAAGGCCTATTTAATATCCAAAGTTCAGCAACTTTTTTTTCCCCAGAACCAAATACATAATGTAAAGAAACTGCTGTTCTGTGAATGTTAGTAGGTGGTTCATCAAGATAAACTGTTGGTCATGCCAGTTCTCTAGTTGGTGCCATTTAAAGTGACATGGCAACTTTTAAATGACCAGTGCCACTCTGCACCCAGTCTGTTTGTTCTTGCATGTAACTTTGCTCTGGGTACGATCACTTGCGAGAAGTATGTAATACTTGGCAGATCTCCGTTCAGCTCCGCGGGGTTGTCAAATTGTCCTATTTATGATGGACGCACAAGTAACCTGCATCGGAAAGTAACTTGAGCTGGACGGAAATTAGACACAGAAACAACATAGAGAATCCAGTGAAATAAAATACCCCTGCTGGTTGTACAAACAGCCAAAAGGAAAACAATTTAACTGTAGCATATTTAAATATTTAGAAGATAGATTTAGAAGAAGATATTTAGAATTACATAAACCAGGGAAAATTACCAAATCTGAGCAAGTTAGCAAAGTCTGGCGAGCAAAACTCTCCCAGCGGGGTTTTAAGTTGCATGCAGAACAGGCCAAAAGAGCATGGCTGTGACGGAGACGTGCACGGTGGGGTTTTGGCATTCATCACACGCCACCAACTATTTCACTCTTTTTTTTCTTTTTTTTTTTTGGTGAAACTGGATCATATTTAATGGAGAAAATGGTTGCTAGGTTTCCTTTAACTCTGAGCGTCCTGGTGGACAGTTAATTAAACTACTGCAAACGGTCACATTAGCTGCTGTAAGCTCAGTTTGTAAGTCGCCGGACTTCAGAGAGACAACAAGTCAGTTGATGGCAATGGGAGTGTTAGTGTCAGGAGATATGGACCACCAGGAAGAACAGAATGTAATATACAGCTGTCCTTTTTTACCACAGGGGTAAATACAAAATCCAACATAACATCACTTTAAGAAGAGGAGGGTGCTACAAGGTTTGTAGGAGGGCACCAGTCAAACCTCAAACTGGATCCGCTGTGGTTTAGTTTTACAATGATCTGGTGATTATAAAGGACTACAGAGGATTTTGTTGACTATTGTAGATGGTGTAAATTATTTGTTGAAAGCGACTGCTGCCTTATGATCTGTGTCATAAATCACAAAAGTAGGACATAGGTTGTTGGAATTCCCTTGAAATCTGGGGCTCTATAATCTTCCTCATTTTCAGATTTCCGCTCTCACTTGTTCATTCTGTTATTCCAGCCAGCAGCAAGAAAACAATCCACTAGTCGATTGTTGAACTTTTGTGTTCTCCTTTGTAGAACAAAAGCTATGTTAAGAGCCAGAAAATGTGTGTGCAGTGCACGTAATACATGGAAACAGTCAAAGTATAACATGAAAAATGAATTGTGTGTGTGGCTTGTACTTGCATCCACCTTACAAGGGTCCCAGGCTGTTTGTTCTTGTTTCTGGGGTCACAGGAAGTTCAGAATATTTATGTCAGCGTGCCAAGATAGCCTCCTCAAGGGGTACAATCGTATTTACTGCAGAAGCACAGCGAGGGAACAGACGAGGGGTGTTCCTGTCCATCCCTCCATGCATCCATCTGTCATCGGGCAGCAGTGTTCCAGGTGGTACTGGGAAGAGTGAGGAGGAAAGCTGAGGGGAAACACTGGTGTTACTGGGCTTTGTGAAGAGGCACTGGGGAGGCTGAGTTTGTGGCCCTGCAAACACAATGAGATGGATTTTCCTTGTAATTAATCTGTCAGGATCAGAGTTTTGGAGAATCTGTGCAAGAAACACAGAGCTACTGTCCTGGTTTGTAGAGATGTTTTGCAAAGGTAATTTAGTTTAGTGGTCTATAAGACATGTTTTCTACAAAAGTTGTTCTAAATTGTAGCCAAAACAATATTTACGCAAGGTTATAACTTTTGCAGAACAGCAGCCACTGTGGTCACACCAGGCAAATCACATGATAATGAAACATTTTCCCTTAATTTCCCAAGATTCTAATGAGTCATTTGCTGCATCAAGATTCATTGCATGATTTTGTTTCCTTGTTTTTTGTTTTTTTGGTCACTTGGGGCAGCGAAACATCCTGAAACTGCAATGACGTTTTATCCCCTCATAAAGTTGTTGTGTTGAACGTGTTAGCAAGGAGTTGCCTATTCGCACATCAGACCAACATCTGTGGTTTGGGCCACTGGTTAAAGTACAGTGAGTTTAAACATATATATTTATTTAGTTGATAAAAGTAAAACAGTGCGCTAAAAGGCAATAAAATGTCTAAAATGTAGAACTGAAGCGGAGTGAGTTGATCGTTTACATTGATAGTTCATCACCATGAGTGACCCTGACCACATTACACAAAGTTAGTTGATTAACTGTTAATATGATCATTTGAATTAGTGTAGCTTTAAAGACGTCATCATTTGGCAAGCACTAAAAGTGACTGCAACCAGGAAATAATCATTGTGCTTCAGATATGGGCTGAGCTGGGGGAAGGCTTCTGGGCCTCGAGGCCGAAATGTTTTCTGATTAGCCCTGAATCTTTCAGGTTTTTAAAATAACTTAAAAACCCCATGAAAAAGAAAAATCACGGGACTGCTACACAGAGCTAACAACAGTTAGCGATTTGCGATGTAGCAGTCTTTCCATCAGGAAAGTCCATAAATTACCTAGATGGTCTAACAGAACGTGTTAGACAGTGTGTTAAATCACTGATTTTCTTTGCTGCCTGCATAAAAAACACAATAGGAGGAAATGGAGTGAACAGTGACTTGCCAAGGAATCTGCATTATGTCTGAACACAACCCTCCACTGTTTTTTCGAGCTTTTAATGAACGCAGACACTAAACCATAATGTCTCGCTGTGATTTCCTGTTAGAAAGAAGCAAGTTTTGGAGTTTTTGGGAGAAAACAAGCCTCCGCTTGGCCTGTCCTCTGCTCCTCTCCAAAACACAGAATAATCTGCTTTATGAGAGACGAGGCTCATTCAGGTCAGCAGATTCCAGCAATTTACTGTGGCATGAAAAGAGCAGCTGCAAGACTCATGCAACAGAGAACTGCAGAAGATGCTCTGAGCTGCATTCATTATGATAGCCATTAATATCCACTAATATTCATCAAATATTACTGGGCCAGTCATTTTTACATTGACAACAGATCAGCAAACTAAGTGTGAGAGGTTCCCCTCATAGTGACACAGTGATTTACTTTACTTACATACCCACTGTAAAAAACCCAGTCCTACAAACCTGATTTTGTTAAAACAAGTGAGAGAATCTGCATCAGCTTGTTCTGTGTCCATTTCTCTTTGCTACTTTATAATAATTATAAGGTTTATAATAATTATAATATAATTATTATAACTTATAACTTTATAATAATTATAAAGTAGCAAACAAAAATGGCATTTTATAAAATACTTGACGTTATTGGCTGTTATGTTCTCACAGCACTGGCAGACTTTTATAAAAGAGTCAGTGTGCATTGTGTGACATATAGTGTAGTGTGTGGTTTACAGCTCTGTCCACTTGCCCTCCCGTTCCTTCAGGAAGCTTCAGGGAGAGACTATGGTGGCAAAAAACACATGAAAAACATGCTGTATCTAGGGCTAGTGTTTGGTTTGACCATTCTGGGCGACTGTAGAAAAGTGTCTATAGATATAAAAGGCCCATTTCAAGGTACCTAAAACATAAGGGTGACTATACAGTAATGAAAAAATAATTATGTATAATATATTGCATTTCTGTCATTTTCTATAAAATACACCACCCTAATCTTAATCTGACAAATGCATCATTACAGCACAGTCATCATGAACGCGAAAACTAGCTTTAGAGACCAAAACTTTTTAACATTTTATTTCTGCCGTGAAGTTGTTGGACATTTGAACATGGGGGTGTATGATGACTGACTTGTTCTGTAGCCAGCCTCAAGTGGCCATTTAAAGAACTGCAGTTTTTGGCACACATATTCAAGATTTCTTGAGTGAAACAACCTGTGACTAAGCTTCATTTTCATATTGACATATGTATAAACACAAATACCTGCTCCTTCTTCACACAGAATAATGGGGCAAATAAACACCAGTTTGGGATCTTTTAGTCTAAACTCTTTTATTCTGTTTTTTTGCATAGTAATACAGCTAAATCTTCAGTTGGTTACAAAATCTTTATACAGGAAAACCCAAGCCAGATACTTTCATGCAATCATTTCCTGTGTTCATTTCAAAATGTCTTTCCTAAGTTCTGGTGGAGCTTCTGTTCCAAGGCCAATAAAATTCATCCCTGTCAGACCAGCAAGAATTTTATCCTGATGGACTGATTTATCCCGATAGACTGATTTATCCTGATAGACTGATCACTCATGAGTCACCCTGGAATGAAAACAAAGATGTTAAAGATGACAGAGTTGTAATATATTTTTGCTTGTTTAACCTGAAGGCTTATGATACTACAATGTCCCGAGGGGCATTTCCTTCCATTGAGGAGTGGGTCTACCCCCCCCGTACCTAAACAGAGAACATGATTTATACAACTGATATTTATCTGTGGGTCTCACATGGTGAAACACAATATCCTCACAGCAAGTTCCTTGCAGGTCAGTGAAGGGCAGAGAGAGAAAGCAAGGCACAACCCTACCCCGAATTTCAAAACTATGACTGGCTATGACAAAAAGGTTGGTTTGACGAATGGCCAAAATATTTTTGACATGATCCTGAGCATGTGGGTGTTACACCTCGGATTTAAGTTTGAGCTGCAAGAAAAAGGAACATGTGAAAGCAATTTATTTTTCTTAGAGAAATATTCCCATGTTCATGTCAAGTAGGTCTACTTTATTGTTTATTAGGCGGTTTTAACATGGATGACTAAGTTTCTTTGTACTTTCTTGCACTTGAGTTGACAAAAATCTCCAGTATGACAATAGTTCATGAACTACTGATTGTGACAGAAGTGGATGGAAGAAATTTTCTTCACCTTTAATGACAGAAATTCCTGTGAGGTCAACAGAACATCACCGCTGACCTCACAGGGCATTTATATAGTTGTCAAAAAACATTGTACACAACAACATTAAAGTCTATCTTATCTGATCTTTAACAAGTTCACAGGTGAGGTCTTGCAATATCGCTATCGCTAAAAAGAAGTCCAACATGTCAGTCACAAAGGTTTTAAAAGAACACAGAGATTTGCCAAAACTTAAAGCTGCCCTGTGAAGTATTTTCTATTTTCTATTTTCTATATTCAGTTTTGTTGCTTGTAAAACATTTGGAACATTTCAGATTGTCTACTGTTTACGTCCATGTTTACTAGTGTCGAAGAAATCATCAAGTCCAGTTGAGAAGTTTGCTGTGGTGGTGCCACACTGGTGAACTGACCATCACAGAGGGTGTCTGATCCAGTGAGTTGACCAGGAGCAAATGAAGAGGAACACTTTTATACAGAAAACAGCCATATTTAAATAGGGATGGAGCAAAGGGTAGGGAGGGTAAAGAAAAGGATTGGACAACAAAGGGTAGAGGGAGAGGAGAGGGACAGGTCACAAAAGGTAGACATTTACATAAGGTACGGAAGTTGGAGCCAGACAGACAAAAGGTAAGAATACATATTTGGTATGTGAGGAAGGTAAACAATGGTGTTGGGGTGTTTCCTAGACATTGTGTTTGGTTACTCAATTAGCAAGTCCACACTGCCTCAATGTGTATCACCTTGATCAAGGGACCAGCTCAAGTAGGGGTTAGAGGTAGAAGTTTTCTATGTATCAGTATGCATTTTCTTCATCACTAGCTTGCAGTCTTCTTCCTCTTCCCTGCCTTTGTTTATGCATCATTGCATTTCATAAAGCATTACCGCCACCAGTAGATCAATGGAACATGGGAGAAACTACGGCAGGATAGTATGTTGCATCACCCAGGTGGACATACTGTACGTGTGACTCCCTGCGGAAACAAACACATAATGTTACTTAGTTGTCACAATGTAGTTAAGCTGAACCCAAATGCAGATACTGGACAAGTCGTTTATTATGAATAAAGGCAGGAATACAAGCAATGAAACTGGCTGAGGTGAGGTGGAAGGAAATGGGTGGAGGCCTGACAGAGGAAATCCCAGGGATGAAACGTGGCTGACGGATTTGGTGTATGGCAAGTTGGACAGGCAGGCATCTGTATAAGCAGGCAGCTAACTGTGAATGAGGTTAATCTGTTGGAAGTCACTCACCAAAAACGTGGCTCATTGTTCTGAACAAAATGAAAAAATCTGAAGAAATGATGGAAGTGACATTACTGAAAATGATCCATGATGAATAAGACTCCGTTGCACTAATAACAATACATGTTTTTAGTGTTCATTAGAATAACCGTCATGATTGCTCATAATAGACTTAAAATGAAGCAGTAAAATTTCCACTTCAGGAGACTTAAAGAAGATAGAAACCTCTGTAAAATATGAATGAAATATTTCCCTCAGGAGATGGTAGAGACCAAAAACAGAGCAAAAAGAAAGTGAACAATTGGACTGAATTTACCATTTGGACACAAACACAACTCCTAATAAATGATAACGCTGCTTTATTGTCATAATATAGTTAAGCTGAGCTCAAATGAAGACATGGGATAGAAGAAAAGTGACTTGCTGAGGTGGAGAGAAGGAATCTGGGTTGACGCTAGCCAGAGGAAACCCCAGGGATGAAACATGTCTGATGGATTTGGTGGGCAAATAATCCTGAAACAGGATAAACATGTAAATCTAGTGTACTGTATAGATTAACAGTGAGTAGTACTATGATGCAATGGGGACTGGCAATTTGTCCAAAGTTCTTGAAGACAGGGAAGATGGCTTGACGACAGTTAGGCGATGATATGTCAATATTCAAAAAATCAATAATGTAATAATGTCCAATAATGTAATACCTGCCAATAACTTAATAATTTGGGCCATTTTAAATGCAATACAGTCAATACTGTAATAACATGCCAATAATGTCATAACATTTTGCCTATAAAGTAATAAGTTAATGATGTACTAATGCAATAAGTTAATGTAATACGTTATTACAACGTAATAAGTTATTATGTTATGGCGTAACATTAAAAATCGTTATCCAATTATGTAATAATACATAAATAGCACTGCATTTCTTGGAAATAAAAAAATAGTTTGCAACTTTTGTGCAGTTTGCTCATCAAAAATAGATATAGTGGATGGCATAGTTGTCATATTCATATTCAGTCATCAAGGGTACGTACTATGCAGCACTCGCTCTCTCCTTAATTATGGCTGTAAGAGCCAATTTGAGAATTATGTGTTGTACAATATCTTTATTTAGAATAGTGTTTATTTGCTTTGACATGTAAATTCATAATTTGATCTATGCAGGAATATTATTTAATTCATTACTGTGAAGTGTTAATGGTAATTGGATCATTTAGTGGAATGTGCTAGAATTCGGGAAGAGAACAGTGGTCATGTGACCTACTTGTGTTTGCTCAGTGTTAGATGAAAAAGCCAATCAAGTTATTACTAAGTTATTATATTATTGCCACGTTATTACATTATTGGCTTTATTACATTCACAATGGCCAAAATGATTACATTATCAGCAGGTATTACATTATTGGACATTATTACATTGGTTGCTACAAGGTATAAAAACACAGCAGTGTATCCAGCTACAGAATTATTCAACACTACACTGATACATTTCCGTGCCTTTGGCTTTCCTTTCTCACGTGTTATTTTGTGAAATATCTGTATAAGCAAGCAGTTACCTGTTGGAAGCCACTCACCAGAAAAACAAACATGGCTCATTGTTCTGAACACCTTAAGACCTTAAGATGGACAATATTGGAAATGATCCAAAGCAGGAGTCAACTAATTCTGAAGAACTATGATGAATGGCACTCTATTGAACTGATAACAATAGACATCAACATGATGTAAAAAATCATACACTTCTTTGTCTTTGAAGTGTTGAAAGAACCGTCAGTCATGATCACGCGTAATAATAAAATAATTGTATTTAATTCATAATATTTGTATTTGTTCACCTAAAACCAAGCAGTAAAACTTCAACTAGAGCTGAACTAAGGAAGATAGAAACTTACTGGCTACCAGTTGCATTACTTTGCACGTTATACATTTATAAACATAAATGTTTAAAACAAAATCAAATTATGATCATAAAGAATCTATAAGCTAATATATTTATACAGCCATAATATATACAGACAATTATAACAGCACCAGAGACATGAGGTGCGATTTTGTTGACATAGACCAACAAACTGAAACCATGGAATGAATTAGAATTCAAGTATGCATGTCGACTCTGACAGAATTTTTCTGCCTAATATAGAAATCAGTATTGGAGATGAAACAAAAATCTGTAATGTTTTCAGGAAGCTGATAAGTTGTACTATGTCTCAGAATGTCCTTTCAGTAAGTGTGTTTACACAGTGACAGCGGTCATGTACTCTGTGTGCCCACTGCTGCCACCCATGACATAGCAGCGAGGCTTAGTCAGTCTCACAGGGTGTGGGTGGCACGAAGATAAATGAGTGTGTGTGTAGATGTGTAAATAAACCTTCACTGTCTTTCCTTTTATCCTCATCCTGGACACTGACGCCTCCCTTTTCCTCTTTGGCTGGTGACAGCTTTGTAGTCCTTGGCTGTACCTTAACATCGTTGGCAACTGCCATGAAGCTGAAACTTTACTTTAGGTTAAAGGTTAGGAAAACACTGTGTTCATGCTAGTCAACAGGGCTCGTGTTCTTATTGATGGGGGGAGCAGGGTAGATTCATTCAGACCGGAGTATTAACGCTCATCAGGTACAAAAGTTGCTCTGCAAGCAGAAAAAAGTCTCAGTGTTTGAGTTGAATCTCAATGAGCCAAGAGACGTTTTTTCTTAACAACACAGCGGGAAAAAGAGGAGCCGTGGCACGATGTTAACAAAGAACAAGCTCATCTTCAGCTCTTCAACATGTAAAAACCAAAGAGGAAAGTGAATGGAATGCTTCCTGAAAAGAAGCACCAAATTATAGTGTCTACTTGTCAACTACCACTGGTGGAATGGGTAACCAGATTGATTGAAGATGGTGACTGGACGTTTCTCACAAAGAGTAAAAAGGTCTGCGCAGACCAGTAAAATTAATCCATGTGCCTGAGTGAAACATTTGGCTATTTGGATATCTTTTGGAGTCTTGGAGACTTAACATAGCACCGATCTGTCACAATAGCTCCCAATGTTTCTCTGTATTTTTCATAACTTGGGGCTTGGCGGTTAGTTCTTATACATTTCTAATGGGCTGTCTCGTTATGGCATAACATCCTTTTCACTTCTCTGATCAGTAACCAACAGGATGTTTCTTTGTCTAAATAATACCTCCCTAACCTGTCTCCAACTCCCGAACCATTGTGAATTACTTCAACTTAATTTATAGTTGCACTTAATTTATATCTGCCAGCCTCAGCAAAACAAAGAGAAAAGGGGGAATTCATACAAGACATGTAAAAAACAGGATATACACATTGTATGAATTAAAGAATTAAAAACCCCCAGTATATTCCTAATTTTGATAACATTTGCAAATCCTTTAATCACACTGAATCCATTTGAATTAATTGACAGAAACAATTTGCATCTTCAAACGCTCTTAGTAACATAAAGACCTGTGTCGCATATTAATCTGCGCTGAAGATTCCCTTGGTGCTCTGAGCTCACAGTCTGCTGACAAACTGAGCAAACAGCAGCTGTAGTTCGCATAGGTTTACTTTACTTCCTACCAGGAAACTCAGAAACAGGTGTACAGAGCGGGAAAGATCTAGACACCATTCACTTGTTTACACGTCAGTGTAGCATCATAGTGATTTAAAATGTGTTTCTTTAACCCTTTATCTGGAACCATTAACGGTAACTTCCACAGGCTTTAAAAACTGTGTCCCACGTGTTTCAATGAAGGAGCACAATCACGTGACTTTCTCCAGCCAGGTCAGGCTATGTCACATGTAGCATTGCTATGGCCTCTAATGGACCCCGCTCTAACTCTAAACCTAACATTTGTTGCACCATATCACGCGTGTGATATGTTGAAATAAGTGTCATAAGTTCTGTAAGACACGTGTCTGATTGATAATTTGGAACTAAATGTTCTACATATTTTTTGGATATATTTTACCCAAGGTGGGCAAGTGACCATATATGGTGACTTCTTTGACTTGCCTAAAACTGTTTTTTTTAAAAAGGCTAAATGTCTTCTTACATCCACCAGTAACACTCCAGCGTTGGAATTTTAAATTTCCAAGTCTTTCAACGAATGCCCTGTAAAGGGTTAATACATGAAGTAATGCTCCTTAACATTTGGCCATCAGTTGGGCGTATATAATCTTTCACAGGCAGCAGGAAACTAGCAAGTCCTTCATAGGTCAGAAAAGGCAAAGCTGCCTAAACGAGTTTAAACAAAATTACGGAGTAATGTCACAAATATCCAACTGAAAACATGACTGTGACGAGGTTGTTGTTAGTGGCACTGACACCAAACATTGTGAAAAAAAGTGAAGAATAATAACTGTGAATGATAACTTTAATAACTTTTCCTGTGAAAACACAGTGAAGACAAGAAAGGGCAGGCTTTGAAAAACCAAACAGTCTTGATCACGTCTCTCTTGCTCCTGGTTGAGCTCATTGTGGGCATTAACGATAGATATCAGAGAAAATATTTAGTGAGACAGGCCTGCCCAGGTTTTTGTCGCCAAGCTGGCTTCTTGCTGAGGTCCCACAGACGTGTGTGTCATTGTGTTGGACTGAATCCATGCCACCCGATGGTAGGCGTCCTGGCAAGATTTGGAATCTTCAAATTAAGCCTACACTACTCAAATAAAAACACAAGAACTGATTATTTTGTTTCTACAGCATGAACAAAGGATTCCCTTCCCCGTACGCCTCGGTCACATCCCCTCCACCCCACTCCATCCCACCACACCCCTTTCATGATGGGAAAATAAGGAGTAGTAAAACAGCATGGAACCCACCACCGCCGAATGTCTGTAATTACAGCGATAAATCAGTTTTCATGTCTCTATAAACATAACTTTGGTTACAGTTGATACTCATTTACATATTTTTCTTATAATCCAACACTCTGCAGTCACCGGCTCATTACATCCTGTGAGTCACTCTGTGTCACCTTGGGCGGGAATCAATCGGATGTAATCACATTCCTTTAAATCTACTCAACCCAAACGCCACCTGGAACGTGAGCAGCTGAAGAAATGAGAATGGAGGTTTTACGTAATACTTGTCATGTTTTGTCTCTGGGCCCCCGTGGCGATAGGAAATTTGTCAAGCACTCTTGTTCTTTCTTCCTCTTCAAGGCTCCCTGAGGAAAACTGAAGGCAGATCTCTTCCTCCTCCGCCAGCCACACTAATCTGAGAGCAGACCTGAAATAGTTTAAGAATGGTGATAGATTAAGATTGACCATAAGTTAGACAATTGGGTCTCTACCTCTGAGGTTATTATTATAACTTGAGGAAGTTTGTCTGCTTTCCAAAGCCATGAGTCAGTGTCGCTCCTGGAAGCAGAGCTTTTTTTAGTAAGTCTATATGATCAGGTAGTTCTACATTAGAAATGATATGCTCACTGATCTGAGTGATGGTTATTAAGAAAATTGTATTCACATACATTACTGACAGACAGTCTGCACAAAGTAAAAACACTGATGAAATTAAAATTTGGTCTGATTGGTCAATTGGCTGCAAAATAACAAACTGAAAACATAACACTGACACATCATCACCATATAAAGTTGATATATGGCTAACAGGCTAGCAAACAGTTGCTTATTTTCAAGGAAGATCAGAATTCATTTGGAGCAATGTCTATGTGACAAATATTCACACATTTTTAGCTCTGTTTTGGTCTCCACCAACTCCAAAGGTAAGTGTCTGACTCTTAACCAGCTAGTAAGTAGTCACCTGCATAATACACTGTCCCTTACTGGATCAATATGGGACTCGATTGGTCCCATATATCTGTGGACAACTAAACTAAAAGGATTTCACAAAACACAGAAGACAAGCATTAAAAACAGACTTTGTGAAAGAGAACCTAGAGTAACGGGTAAGTTGTCTGTCAGTCAACGTCATTGATGCCCCGGTTATGGAGTTTCTGATGCTGGCAAATACCTCAATTCAAGTCAGCCCGTCCAAACGACGACAACTGTGACGTTTGCCACAGAATGATGCAAAGTCAGACAAGTTCAGTCAAATTTTATTTATGTAGCAAAATAACAAATCACAATATGCCTTCAACATTTAACACCCTCAAATAGAGAGAAGAAAAAATAACAAAGGAAAAAAAATGGAAGAAAGCTCAAGAACATACGTGTTAAGTGTGAGGAACAAGCCAACAAAATCACATTTTATACAAATCTGTTGTAACTAGGAACTACTTGCAGCTACAGCGTGAGTTACAGCGTAGTTTAATGCTTCTCTGTGTGAGTTGTGCTCACAACCACGGTGGCTGCCAAAGACGTTGGTACAGATACTGCTAGCATCAGTTCTATCAGAACTGGAGAGCATTACGCCCGAAGAGAAAACAATGGCACAGAGGGATTTTCCCTAAATAGAGAAAATGTTTTCATTCTTTTCCTGACCGGCTTCAGTAGGAGTTTGACTACGTTTGTTGGTCTGCTTTGTTGAAGTTCACAGTTCAGCCACGCGCTCGTTTTTCAAAGTGTCTGCCCTTTTCCAGCTTCCAGCGACGACCTCCCAAATGCTTCTGTACCAAACCATCTGGCACAATCAGGTTTAAGTCCGACCTGAGGCAACATTCAGCAGGGGACTACCGTGTCCGAGCAACACAAGGGCAGAGGACGCAGAGACGAATTGCTCGATTCATGACACCCCAGAATTCCCCAGAGGGAGATACTGTAAGTTGTTGGCAAATGTTTGTACTATTGTTACAAGATCAGACTGTGTTTAGAGTTGTTACAGCGGTAGCGATAGTTACGGATGCTGTTCTCACAGATACAGAAAGTTCCGAGTTCTCCGAGCAGAAGCACGTTCAGGCACGTTTGTATAGTGCCAGAGAGAAATTTAACCAACTTAAAAGTTAGACATTAATCTGTCAAAAACACGGTGCCCCATCCTTCCTGAAAGGCTTCAGGCTGACGGTTGGATTAGGATTTATTTTCTATTGCCTACTCTTATCAACACTGATTTCCTTTACATTCATGTTGATAGCAGCAGGTCACTTTCAGACTGAGGCGTAATAACAGTGCTGGAAACAAGGTTTGTGAGATAGACGAGACTGAGCCAGAACTTTAAAATCGCTCCGTAGATCTGAGAGAACCTCGGAGTTTTTCAATGCGCTCTCGTGACACACACATTTAATTCATTGTTACTGTAAAAATACTGATAGGTGGACCTTTTAAAGTTGAATTCTCTTCAACTACTGTTCTCTGAAAAATAGGGAGTTCAAATGAACATTGAATGTTTCCGAGCAGTTTAACTTTTTAAATCGTTTAATGGTGACGTTGCAGATTATTTTACGATTATTAACATATTTTTGACAGACTATTAGACCTATTTTAAGGACAGAGAAGTGTCAAAATTAAACCTGGTGAAGAGTCTGAATGTGTCGGTTTAGTGAGAGTTTGCCAGAGGTCTCTCTGTCTCTTTTCCTATGTTATGTTAAACTGAAAAATGCTTAAAGTCCCTCATGGGGGAGGATTATAGGATTTTGGTCATCCCTTCTTAAATGTTTACCCAAGTGTCTATGCGCTCTGTCTCTGAGTGTGTGTGTGTGCGTAAGTAAGGGTGTGTGTGATGTGTGATGGGCATGACTCTTTGATAAGCATTTTGGAAAGCATTGGGGCTGAGCAATTAGACCGGGGCTTACACTACAGGCCAGGACTTCCTTCCTCTCCTGGAGGAAAAAAAAACGTTGGAGGCTTTTATAAATGGGGGCTATGGTCAGCTTCCAGACGCTGTGAGAGCTTCAGGTGGTCGGACAGAGAGGTTTTTAAGTCAATCTCCAGCTTTTCTAACGTCGACAACATGATTTTTACAAGTCAGGCGTTCCTTATCAGCCTGTGTTTGCTCTGCGGGCTAGAGGAAATGGTCCTCTCGCAGCACGGACATTGCGCCGAGCAGCAGTGTTATGCGCTTTTCCAGGAGCCCAAAGACTTTACAAGCGCAGAGAAAAGATGCAAAGACACGGAAGGTCAGTTATTCACCGGCAGCTCAAAATACTTCGACGCGATATTTAAGAGTCTACCGAGCGGAGCCGGCGGGAGTTACTGGCTGGACCTGCACAGGGCAACGGCAGATCTCCAATACTGCCCCTCCATCGCCGTGTCGGAGGGACGGAACTTCACGGTGTCCTGGGAGCCGTGTGGTGAACAGCTGAGCGGATTTCTCTGCCAGTACACGCTCGGGGGTGACGCTTGTGGCGGCTTGAAGGCAGGAGGAGGCGCGCAGGTGAAGTACACCGCGCACACCGGCTTCGAGGTGAGAGATTCAAAAAGGTTTCCACAAGGAACCATCGCTGTAGTGGGAAAGGTTGGCAGTAAATATCCGGACTCAAAGCATGTGTGTTTTGACAAAATGTGGATCCAAGCCCCCTGGTTCTGCGAGGTGTTCGGCGGCGGCTGTGAGCACAAATGCGAGAAAAGAACCTGCCTGTGTCCCGCGGAACAAACCCTCCTACCCAACAAGATCACCTGTTCCGCGGATCCGTGCGCCAAGTGCGCGCACGAGTGCCAACGCGAGGGTGACACCTACTCCTGTAAGTGCCGCAAAGGCTACATGCTGGCGGCGGACAGGAAGGGCTGCGTGGACGTGGATGAGTGTGCGGAGGAGAACCCGTGCACAGGTGAGGGCGAGGAGTGTGTGAACACCCAGGGAGGTTTCCAGTGCAGGTGCAAAGATGGCTTCGAAAAAGAAGACGGAGTGTGCGTGGACGTTTCAATCTGCTTCAAGTGTGAGCAAATGTGTGTTAAAATCAACGGGGTTTATACGTGTCAGTGCCGTAAGGGGCACAGGGTGTCCAAGAAAAACCCTACTAAGTGTGACATGTACTGCACAGAGAGAGAATGTCCGGCCGAATGCATCCTGAACAAGGACGAGAGCAAGAACACGACCAGACTTGATTGTTACTGCCCTGATGGTTACATTAGAAACGGCGCAGACGGTGCAAACAGCACTGAAATGTGCCTGGACATAGATGAATGTGAGTTCGGGCTGTGTGACCACAATTGTGAAAATTTCTACGGTGGCTACAGGTGTGGCTGTAATGAAGGGTTCGAGCTGCACGATGAACACACGTGTGTGCCCAGCCAAGAAGAAACAACGGAGGAGGTGAACGAATCAAGCTTAGGTTCTCCTCTCCCCACAGCAGCCGGCAGTCACCCAGCCACATTGCCCTCTTACATCAAGACGGGCAGCGTCCTGGGCATCACCCTGTTTGTGGTGATGTGTGTGATGCTGCTGCTTTTCCTGCTCCACAAAGCGTTCAAGCGCTGCGGCAAATTTACGTTTTCCACCCTAAAACATCAAAACATCGATATCTTCTACCTGCAGCAGGTGACCACGGACACGTACAAGAGGTTATCCTTTGACAAACAGTTCAAAAGTGACTCCTAGATGCTCCACTTTGAGGAAGCATGCTGCTTTTCCACCCCCGTCCCACGTCACATCCTAGTATGACGTGACGTACTGTATTTTTGGGGACTTTTTCCAGTTTGTTTGTTTTTTTTAATCTTTTAAAGCTGCAAGCAATCACATACTGTAAATTCATACTGTTGTAAAATGAACTTTAAGACTTTAGGATAGGGAAGGATAGCAAGCTAGTGAATGTATAATATGTTTCTATATGGAACTGCTGTTTGTTTGCCTTATACTTACGAACGATGTTGCAAAAATAGAAAAAAAAATGGGATGTCCTTCTCAATTAGGCCAATTTATGGGAGTTAGGTGTAACAAATGAGATGATGTTATCCTAAAAAAAAAGTCCAGTAGTAGTGGTACTAAATGGTTCTCATGGTGCAGTCCTCAACATCCTGACAAATCCAGCGGTTTAAACGTGTCTAATTACACTGCACTGAAGCTAAAAAACAAAAAGTTCCTTCTTTGTTCAACACTTTGACTTAGTATAAGTGATGTAACGCTCCACATACTGCTCGTAGTACACACTGTGTTTGTGACTACCGAAGTTAAAGTTAAATGTTTTATCTTTTGGTGAATTATCACTTTTATTATCGATGTTCTTTTTACACAAATGCACATCATGTTTTTTTTTGTTTGTTTGTTTCATGGTTTTGCGTCTGGATTCATGATGAGGACCACCGTTTGTTTGGGGATGTATTGGTTGCTATAGGAACCATTGCTGATGCATATTAACTCATTTTTTCACCTTCATAGACCCGATGTGTAGCATTCCAAAGTGACAAAGCTACACTCGATGAAGGGTCAGGTGTTTAGTTTATGTTAACTTACAGATATCTGGCAGCTCTGTAGGCCTTGGTTCTGAAGACATTACACTGTATATCCTAAAACACTACTGTTTCATTGGCTCCTTCACCAGCTGTGCATTCCCACTGACATGTAAACAAGGTTGAATGTTCTAAACTTTACTGTATAACATGTTGCTCTCTGTGCCACAGACACTGTGCTGCAGGCCTTAAGGGGTCAAATAAACATGAATGTAAATCTCTGCTGCTATGGTCTACATGTAGGAACCTCATTCTGATACGCCCAGCCACCACGTGTCTGTATAACAGGCTTATTACAAGCTTTCACTTGTTACACTGTTTGTTTCTGTGTTGGTCAGCATGTCACTGAGTGATGAATTAAAAGACTAAAAGCTGCAGTAGTACGGCTTGCATTGTATTTATTTTCTATTTTTACGTTAAATATTTCAAAGTCTCCGGTTCGTGTCAACTTTTCCTGTGGAAGACCTCGATATTAATCTTTGGTTAAATGGCTTTTCTCCAGCTGGCTCCTGTTAACTTTACACTCAGACTGCATGGTTGCTGTGAGACCCACGAACGCCTCATATCAGTTTACGTCAATACCACTTTAGACATTTAGGACATACAGTATCGTGTTGCAGTGTCTGAGGAAGATTTATGTAAAGTTTTTAGAACAGCATGATTAATTCTTTTCAGTATCTGCTTATTCAGGTCGGTGGGGGGCTGGAGCCAATCCCAGCTGGCATTGGGCAAGAATATAATAATTATAAATACATAAATAATAAACAAATAAAATAGGAAGAGAAGCTGAACACAGATTAATAAATAATATCTGTGCATTGCTCTCATAGAGGAGTGAAGTCAGGGTGATAGAAAATATTCATCTTCATGTACTTTTTACTTATCATCTGTGTTTCTGTTTCACTGCTGATCTTTGGTCTCATATCAGATTAGAATAAACTCGTTTTAACATTTTAATGGTCTGAACTTGTTTGCAGCTGGAATGACGTTCACGTTGGCCTCAAAACAAAGTGTTGGAGAAAGTTTCAAACCTCGCTTCAGGGAAAACTGAAGTCTGACCATGACGCTAGGCGAGTCGTGTGGACTCGCATGTTGTTTGGAGTGAAGCTGGGGAGGGGCTTCTGCAACGGGGCGTTGGGTAGATGCGTCGCCCCCTCTTTTGCGTGCGCGCGGCTTCGCTGCGTACGTGCGTAAAAGCCGTGCGTAAATTGGGGTTGTGGTCCGCCTTGCAGAGTAGAAAGTTTGTGAAGGACGAGCGAGCGTCGCAGTGGGATGATTAAGAGCGACTTCCTTCCTTCGTCGGGGCACTAACATGGAGTTAGCGGGTTATAAATACGAGCAAAACGTTTTCTCAAACAAACAAGTCTATAGACTGCTGGAACGCGCGAGAACTTAAAGGGGCACAACCGAAGTCCAAACATGAAGGATGTTATGAGGCTGTTTGTCGTCTTGTTGACTTTCCTGATGGGAAGAGCCGGCGGGATGCTGCCGGATAGCGGTTACTGCATCGGGAACCAGTGTTTCACTGTGTACCAAGACCCCCATGATTACATGACGGCGCAGAATCAATGCGGAGATGATGGAGGTCACTTAATGACAGTGCGCTCGACTGTAGCCCGAGACGTTCTTTCTGTCTTGTTGGGGAGCGTCGAGGGTCGGTTCTGGATCGGTTTGCATCGAACATCCAGGTGTCCGGACGATGCATCCCCAATGAAAGGCTTCCAGTGGGTAACCAAAGACACAGAAAGTGACTATACCAACTGGGCGCCAGGATTCGACAGCAGCTGCTCTTCTCATCGCTGCGTCTCAGTTTCTAAAGAGGACGACTTCAAATGGAGCCAGGAGCCGTGTGACGAACGAGTAGCAGGGTTTCTCTGTGAGCACACCCTCACCCAGATGTGCAAAAGTCTAGTTGCTGATGTAGGTGAAACCGTAACCTACACGACCCCCATGAAGTTCGGAGGGGAGGATCTGCTGTCTTTGCCTCCTGGAAGCACCGCTATCCGGATGCCGGCTGAGACTAAATACGTCTGCGTCAACGAGCAGTGGCTGCAGGCGCCCTGGAGCTGCGAGATATATGAAGGTGGGTGCGAGCACAGATGCGCAGAGGACACAAATCATGAGCCCACGTGCTTCTGCCCACCGGGACAAACCGTTAGTCCTGTAAATAAAGTCACCTGCGAGCTGATCCCAGATGATCCGTGCGCGTCCCTGCGCTGTGCCCACGCCTGCGCCAAGAAGGGGGCCTCCTACGAATGCTTTTGCGACCAAGGCTTTACGCTGGCGCAGGACGGCAGGACGTGCGTGGACTTCAACGACTGCATGGACGAGAGGCTTTGTTCCGGAGAGAACTTCATGTGCCTCAACACGGTCGGCGGGTTTGAGTGCGTCTGCAAGGGTGGATTCAAGTTGGTCGGCGGCAGGTGCGTCGACGTGGATGAGTGCGTGTCAGCGCCATGTGAGCACATGTGTGCCAACAACCCCGGCAGCTACACGTGCTCCTGTTATGAAGGATTTAAGGAGGACCCACAGTCACCGAATAAGTGTAAACTCCACTGCGGGAAGCAGGAGTGCGTCGCCGAGTGCGACCCAAATGACAGGTACCAGTGTTACTGCCCTGAGGGTTATCTACTAGAGGAAAGAGCGCACGATATGGTTTGCATTGACATAAATGAGTGCGCTTCCTTTTATTGTGATCAGGGCTGCATGAACACATTCGGCAGCTACGCGTGCTCATGCCATCCGGGATACACGCTGGTTAAAGGGTACAGGTGCGAAAAGAACGACGATGATTCGGACGGAGATGGCTCCGGAACAACCACGACGACCTACGACACATCACCTGTGCCAAACCCGGGTCCAACAAGGAAACCCTCCGCCGTGTCGGTGGGGGCTTTCGTGGGGATAATAGTGTGCACTGTGTTCTTTGTGGTCTTGGTGGTTTTTCTGGTTCATCACCTCCTCTGCAGCAGGGGGAAGATGGAGAGCGCCTCCGCGCTCAAAGCTACAGAGGACGAGGCGCACGGTTTGCATAACGTGAAGAGTGACACTGAATAAAATAAGCACGCACACACACACAGAGCACGACATGTGAATGTACAGGTGAAGCCCGCAGAGCAGAGCTGCAGAGACGGCTTTGGTCAGGGTTTTTTTTTCTTTTTTTAAGATTTCACAGGAGAAACGTGGTGGTGCCACAGGAGGTAATGTCACTGAACTCACACACAACAACAGAAATATTACACAAATATTACAGTTTACTCTGTGGGTGGATAGTCACTGCCTCGGGAGTCTGGTTTTAATCTGCCATTCAGCTCACATACAACAGATGCCATGTAATAAAACAATGACAAAGAACTTTGTTCATGCTGGAACAGTATTAAATTAAAGAAATGTGATGAACGAGACGTCTGTTTTTTTCTTTCTCTCGGCCACTCTTGCTTCAGACAAAGGCTGACCGCGCCATCATGTGGAAGAATGAGCGCACTACAGGTCATCCCCGCAGACCCTCAGCTGTAAAACCAACCTCAGTAAACTAATGTCCTCCACACACACTGTTCAAGCACTCACAAGCCTATAACAACATGTTCAGTGGACATGAGGTGAAGTGTTGGAGAGTCATTTCTAAAATAACTCCCCGGAATAAAAAGTGAATAAAACATGTATATTATGAATACTTAAATGTTATATTTAATGTTATTTAAGGATTGAAAATGCCTTTCTCAACAAAATTGTTTGTAATGTTCTAATGTTAAAGTTCATGGAGACCGTGCTATAGTATTAGAAGCAGAAGAATAGTATTTGTGAGTGAGTAAGTCATAACATGTTTATCTCATAACACTTTCCATATAGAGCACTTGTAGACCGTACTCTTGATGATGAGATATGATTTACAGTGACGCAACACTTGCAAGCATGAGCAAGCATTGGCAACAGAGGGAAGGATGAAGACAGCAGAGCAGCAATATTAATAACGATGACTGTGTATTTTAATGGAAAGCAGTAGCAATAAAACCAATATTAGGATTTGTAGTGAACGTCGAGCAGGTGCACAGCTGCCATCTCGATCAAGGTGTAGCCTGTAATGCAATGAGAAGGCAGAAAGGGAAGAGGAGAGGGAGCTAAGTTAATGTTAACTTCTTCTAGCAGTGTAGCGGCTTGCTCTCACGCTCCCAGCGGGAAGGAGAAACTACGGTGACCATGAAAAATGCTAAAAAAAAAAAAAAAAAAAAGCCCCATCTAGAGCAAAAAACTCAATCTAAGGCAACAAAACCATGACGATTCTTATCCTCAGGTGATATGAAAACATTGTTATGCACCCTGCACCCTGGATGTGTGCAGATGGAGAAGGAGAGAAGAAGAGAAGAGCTCAGTGCATCACGGCTGAAGGCTCTACTTCTGGAGGCTTTAGGAACCAGGAGGAACCCTGAGAGCAGTGCTCTAGTGGGGTAACAATAATAGCAGGAGCAGTTACAGAAATAGTAGCGGTTGTATAAAGTAGTAGTTAAGCTGCCAGTACGAGTAGCCAAGAAATACTAGCAGTGGTCGTAGTATAGTGTTGTGTAGCTGCACCACAACTACTGTTACTTGTTGTGCTGCTCCTACTACCTTAATGAGTGGTGGCAAGTAACCAAGTACTTTTACTCAAGTACACTCATCAAGTAGTTTGTACTTTACATTTATATGCACCTGAAGGAAAAGTAATGGAAAACTAATAATCAGTAGTGGTACTGATTATTACTGGCAAGAAGTACCTGTATTAGGAATAGTAGTATTAGTGATAGCAGCCTGCAGGCTGTAGGTGGTACAGTACTTGCTGGTGGATGAAGCAGTGCTCAGCTGAGGTTGGCGCAGTGAGGAAAGGTCTTTCGAAAAGGGAAGGCGAGGTATGTGTTCATCCTGCGCTCATTCTGGGGAATTGCTCAATTCTTCCATGTTGCATGTCAGGCGGGCTGGAGCTGGTCTGCAGGGAGAGAGGAGCCGCGACTGTTCAGAGAACACACCGTTTGTCAGCATACGCAGCACCTACACAGGTAAGATCTTAACACTGTCATTATCACTGCAGCTCACACGCGACACAGAATGTTTGTGTCCACGGAGCATTCCTGACTGAAATGGGGTCTTGACTTTCATCTATGTCGGGAGAAATGTCGAGGCTGTTCAGACCCCGTCCTTCTCGTTTCTGAGCGACCCCAGTGCTGCTGAAATAGCGGGCAGGTGATACAAACCGTGCAGATGTGTCGTGCTGGCCTGCTCAGCATTTAGCTCGGTGAAAACTTGTTTTAGACAGACTGAGCTGTCACTGAGGAAACATGCAGGTCGCCACCGCCCCCCGCCCAGAGTTTCCTCTAACCGCTCACACAGCAGGCAGAGCTGCTGTCACACGAAGTCTGTGTGTGTTCAAACAGAGTCACAGCAGTCCACTCCTGTAAAGAAGAGGAATAAAAAACAGAAATATTTCAAATATATATCGTTGCACTTCGATGAAGTTATGGCAGTAAAAAAAAAAGGAAAAGAAAAGAGAATCTTGATTTTTAGTTTCCAGTCTGTGTGTCAGACTACATTTCCCATAGTGCAACTTGATAGCTGTTTAGGACAATTTCTTTTGACTTTAGAAACCTCCTCCAGAGCCACACAAGACATTATTTATCTGTTTTCATTTCACAGACCGTGTGTTGGGACATGTGGGATTGTTAGACAAAATAATATTAGACTCAACCTCAAACATTGAACAGAATTCTAAAAATATAACTCTAGCCTGGCAGTAATAATCAATACGACATGGCACTGTTAGAATTGTTAGCTCATGGCAAACACATCAACTGTTTGAATAGAGCTTTATTATCAAAGCTCACGCGAAAAGTACACAGAGCGGTGTAGACGGTAGACTATGAACCCGCTGAAGCAAACAGCACAGTCTTCCTTCTGTACCTTATTAAATATTCACGTGACTCCTTGTCCTTACTAACATTTACACTCGTGCCAATCCAACAACATTGCTTCCTTCAAACGTTGCTAATTTTTGACTTTCTCTTTGGATGTCTGTCAGGGTGAGGACAGCATGTGGACGCTGGGTCTTCAGTTGGTTTTCATTGGTTTTTACCTACAGGTATGTGAATAACATTGAACAGGTCAAAACTGATCAGTTGTACTTTGATTTTCCCAAAACTCTATAACCATAAAAGTAAAAGATATGTAAATTCACTTTTTTGCTGAGAGTCCGACTGATACCATCCTCATATCTGTATATTAGGCCAAATATGAAGCTACCACCAGTAGATTGTCAGCTTAGCTTAGCACAAAGACCGAAAACAGTTGGAAATGTTTTTCCAGCCTAGCTGGAAGTCCGACAGTAAAAAGCTCTGCATTTATCGTACAGATGTGACAGTGGTGTCAATAACTCTCAGCAATGATTCCTTCTGAACTGTAGAGTTCAGTTCTTTTCTAATTTACCGACATAATGTAATATTCCTACCTGCAGGTATCCACATGCTACCAGTCATGCACTTTGTACAACCTTGTAGCCAGTTGTGACCAACAGCACCACTACTGGGTTCCTGTTCTGCCTTTCAACATCACCCACCTTTACCTGGAGATGAACTACATCAGTGAGATCAACAGAACCTCGCTCAAAGATTATGGCCAGCTGATAGAACTAGATCTTGGAATGCAGTATTCGCGAATTCTCATCATAAGAAACAACGCTTTTCTCAGGCAGAGAAAACTGACACGGTTGGTTTTAGGAAGCAATATTAACCTTCGACTGGAGCCAAGGGCATTTGCAGGGCTGTACAATCTGCAAAACCTTTTTTTGGATTATTGCCAATTCACAGATTCCATACTGTCAGGAGGCTATCTGCAGCCACTTTTGTCCTTAGAAATGCTTGATCTCTTTGGTAACAATATAGTAAGACTCCGGCCCGGACTGTTCTTTTCAAAACTCACAAAGTTCACAAAGCTAAACCTCAAATTAAATCGTATTCAAACATTACGTGAAGAGGATCTCGTTGGTTTCAGGGGGAAATATTTCACACTTCTAAACTTGAACTCCAATCACTTGAATCTGGAAGATGACTGGCAAAGATACGGGAATCCTTTCAGAGAGATGGCCTTTGATACCCTTGACTTATCCACCAATGGGTTCAGGTTGACCCATTTACAACAATTTTTCAAAGCAATAGAAGGAACTCCAATTGCTCATCTTATATACTCTGGACATGTAGGCAAAGGATTTTCACATGAAAACTTACGTGACACAGATGAACGCACATTTGAAGGCCTTGTGAACAGTACAGTTAAACATTTAGATCTGTCTAAAAACGAGATAAATGTTTTGCAGAGGGCTGTTTTCAGTCCTCTGAAGGATGCAATAATTATTGACATTTCCCAAAACAAAATCAATCAGATTGCTGAAAATGCCTTCAGTGGTCTTCAAGGACATTTACGATTGCTCAACCTGTCATCCAACCTCATAGGAGAAATATATTCTCAAACATTCGCATATTTGACAGACCTTAGGGTGTTGGATTTGTCTAACAACCATATTGGTGCTTTGGGATACGGCGCATTCAGTGGTCTTCCCAATTTACGAGGATTATTTCTAAGAGGAAACTCACTGCGAACCTTGGGTCATCCTGCATCATTACCAAATTTAGATTTACTTGTTTTAGCTGATAATAAGTTAAAATTAATTGCTGGTATCAGTGTCTTGGGCAATAACAGTCATTATGTGGATGTTGAAGACAACAGATTAACAAACTTCAGGGATCTTTTTGACATTTTATCTGATTTCCCTCATCTCAAGACATTCTTATACGGTGGCAACACCATCAAGTGGTGCACCCCAGAGAATGTTATAGTACCACATAATAATAGCTTGCAAATTCTGGATCTTTATGGCAGTTCCCTGCAGATAGTTTGGACGCAGGGGCAGTGCCTCAACCTGTTTGATAATTTGAACAATCTCATTGGTCTAAATTTAAGCTTAAATTCACTTGCGACTCTACCACAAGGAATTTTCAATGGTCTACACTCAATCATAGAGATCGACCTTTCGTTTAATGCTTTCACCTATCTGCAGCCGGGTATCTTTCCGGTCAGCCTGAAAAGACTCGACCTCTCAAACAATTTCCTAGCGTCCCCAGACCCTTTGACCTTTTCGTCTCTCAGCTTTCTCAGCCTGGCAGGAAATCGCTTCCACTGTGATTGCCATCTAGAGAACTTCCTGAAGTGGGTGAATGTGACGAATCAAACTTTCCTGAGCCTACTAGAGGAGTACAAATGCGAGTTTCCAGCTGCTCTCCATAACCTTCCTCTGCTGAACTACTCTACGATCATTGAACCATGTGAGGAAGATGATGAAAAGGCTGTTCAAGAACTGAAGTTTTATCTCTTCATCTTATCCACTCTCCTCATCATCACGGTTGTCGTCAGTGGCATAGTTTATGCCCGTCTTCGAGGGCACATATTCATCATCTACAAGAAGATCATTGGTAGGGTTCTCGAGGGCCCAAAACTGATGCCTCTTGTGGATGAGGTACAGTATGATGCTTTCCTCTGCTTTAGCAACAAAGACTATGGGTGGGTGGAGGCTGCACTGCTGAAAAAGCTGGATAATCAGTTTTCAGAGGAGAACATCTTCCGCTGTTGTTTTGAGGCTAGAGACTTTCTGCCAGGCGAAGATCATCTTTCTAACATCAGAGATGCCATCTGGGGCAGTAGGAAGACTGTTTGCATTGTCTCCAAAGAGTTCCTTAAAGGTACCTGCTATCTTTTTTTATTATTATTTTTGCATATAGCCAGGATGACTGTTCCCCCTTTTGGCAGTCTTTATGCTAAACCAAGCTAACCATCTGTAAGCTGTAGATTCACATTTAACAAATTGCAATTAGAAAGTTAAGATGTTCTTGTCATCAATCTCTCAGCAAGAAAGTGAATAAGCGCATTACCCAAACCGTTCTTTTAAAAATAAGACCTTTACTGAAAGCTAGTATCTTTCTTCTTTTTTTAAGCCTTCTGTGAATCACAAAAGTATCAAATGAAAATTTGACATGTAAAATGGTAAAAGGAACTGACTGGTCAATGCCTCTTTATAGATGGATGGTGCTTGGAGGCGTTCACTTTGGCCCATAGTCGGATGCTGGAGGAGCTAACAAACGTCCTGATTATGTTGGTGGTGGGGAAGGTGTGTATTAGGCAGTCATTTATTATCAGTCTTTAGATTAATTCTCTGAGGGTTACTAACATCACATTTAGAAATTTACACTTACATAAAATCTGCTATAACTATAATATAAACTAATCTGGAAACCTTGCCTTTTCACAAATTGAGAAGATCCTACCAACTCCTGATGGAAATACAAGACTCTTTAGCTGCTGAATACACTATGTTCAAGAGCTTGTCTTTACTTTGTCTTTACTGCTGTTTGGTGCTTGGCAGATACCTTAGTGTACTGTAGACATTAGAAGCTTTTCGCTGAAAAAGTATCTGCCTGTAAACCCCCTGTAGAGAAGAAGCATCACCAAAGATCAGTGGGAAATGAGCGATTCAGTACCCACAGTTCACCAGTAGATGCCAGGCTTCATACAGATTTCGATTAACATTGTTTCATAAATGCAGTGCAGATTTTACTGGATTGAAATTTAAATTCTTGACCTTCACTACTCACTTATATATCTATAATACAATATGTCTCAAGGTGGCTCACTACCAGCTGATGAAGTACAATGCAGTCCGAGCTTTCGTCCAGAAGAGGGAGTATCTAGTCTGGCCAGAGGACCCTCAGGACATGGAGTGGTATTATGAGCGGCTCGTCTCACAGATACTCAAAGACACTAAGGTGAAAAAGAGTGCAGAGGATAACCCTGAGCCTGCACAGCCTGACCCTCGTCCTCAGGAAGAGGACGGCATTGAGCTTGATAACATCGGAGCAGCTGCCGTATGAACTCTAAGAAAATCCACTTTAACCAGGAAAACCTTGGTTAGTACTCGGGGGTCCTCAGCAAGATGAGGAAGAGGTTCTTTCTGATTCAGCCATTTTACAAGGAGAAGGAGTAAAAGAGGAAGGAAACGCTTAAGAAATGCTTGGAAAAAAAATCCTTCACACTGTTATCTGCTGATTCTGCTCTAATGCAGGCAAACCTAAACAGTTTGTGTTAATATCTTTGTGTGTGTTTTAGTTACTTATGACACATTTATGATTTGTTCTTTTCGATTTTACATTTACAGCACTCCGTGACCTAAATGACATGTACAGTACAAAAATGATTATGATCTTACTGGAATGAATAAAATCTACTGTAACGTCTGATTAATCAAGAGTACAATGTTTGGTAGGCATTTGCAAGTCAACTGTTCTGACAGCACGGATGAAACAACACTCCAGCACAGGTTTAACATTTAGAAAAGAGGAATGACTGTAGTTGATATAGAACTTTTTGGGCTTTATTTGACAGAGACAGCTGAAGAGTGACAGGAAGTGTGGGGACAGAGGGCTGGGGAATGACATGTGGGAAAGAGCCACATTTGAATACATTTGATTTGAACTCTGGGTTGCCGTGGCAAAGACTGAGCCCTTGTTTTTTGTTAGTTTTATTGACTTTCTTTATTGGAAGCAATTTCACTGACAACAACATGACAGTGCAATGTGACACAGAGGACTTCCATTCTTTCATTTTTCCCCAGTTTTATCCCTCCCACAATCCCACCCCACTCAAAAGAGAATGAAATCCAATATTGACGTGAACAGTACAGAATATATACAACAAATACATAAAATAGGAAAATATTGAAATAAATTAGTAAATTAAATAACAAATGTTTGAAAATAATAATAACAACCAGGCAGAGAAGTACAGGACTCAATGTAATTTAAGAGAGGTCTCCAAGTTTTTTCAAATGAGCTTAAGTGGGCTCAGCCTTTGTACATGGCCCGGATGCTCCACAGACGGAGCTAACCGACACCCCAACAAGGATTCCTTTTAATGACACGATTTCAGCAGCAACTGCAAAAAATGAGACCATCTCTGTGAGCACTTTGGGTTTGTTGGGAGCATGAGATGAGAGTGAATCTGAGGTCAGCCAGTTTCCTTTCATTCGAGCTGTGTGTCTGAAAACAGGAAGCTACTGGGCAGAGGAAAGCTTCCGTCCTGTTGGCCTCGCCGCCTGCATCCTCCCCGGCCTTTATGAGCCAGCTGTTCTGAACATTACAGCCAGCCTGTAGGCTCCTGCTGCTTATACACTGTGGACAGTCCATTAATCTGAACACAGTGCAACATTAACATCTGTCCAGCCTGCTTTTATTGTACAGTTGTTATATTTTGGGGGGATTTTTTTTTTGTACCCTCAAGATGTGCTGGGTACATGATAGATTTGAACCTTTTTGACTGAGCTGGGGCTGATAAGTATGGAGTCCAGATACAGTGAAAGATTATCAGATTTTTAAAAAATCACAAAAACCTTTAACTTTCAGGTCTTTTTAGTTTTCATTAATACAAGTTACTTTTCGTTGTGCTAATTTGAATCTTGGTACACAATTAATCAGTTCTCACTTGTCCCCAAACTAGGCTTCCTGTTTTCCTCCTCGTGTTTGATCATGCTAGCTGGTGTAACTGAAAACAGTGGTGGTTTGACACACACTGATCAAGCAAGAAAGAAGGGAAACCTGTCTCGCTTCCATAAATCTGGACCAGTCCAGCAGCTCCACCAAAATCTAATTTGAAAAGTGGAAGCAAATGTTTGCCTTGTAAACAAGCTCTCTCCAGCTCGGCGGCCTCTTCACAGTTATTTCAGGCCTGCGGAATATACTTAGAACAGACACACATGCTTCTGAGATTCTCCCTCACAGGGAAATGTAATAAACCCTGCCCCATGGCCATAGCTAATATTTGACCTCTGTTTAAGCAAATATAATTAGAGGGATGCCCACGCAAGCCTGAGGAGTTGATCCTCTGAGGGAAGTGGACTCATCTTCACTGCGATGATTGAGAGGAGGAGAATAAAGGCAGCCACGGGGGACCTGAGGCGGAGAACACAAACTGATCTCTGTGAGCCAAAATAAGATCTTTCCTTCAACATCAGCAGCATCAAGTGAGCCCAGTGTGGGTGGTTTACTTACGTAATGTGTTTTATAGGGTTTGTTTGTTTGCGGGAGTTTGTTCCAAGGTTGAGGGGTGTGACGGGGATGAGAGGAAAGAACCAGCAAAGAGCACAGTGGTACTTTTCCCTCCCTTCTCTCTGGCACCGTCGGACCGGCTCACAGGGAAAGGTTTGCAGGCTTCGGGAGCGTCATCGCTTCATTTTCCAGCTGCTTTTCTGAGCCAGGGCTGTGGTGGAAAAGGAGCATTTCACACTGAAACGAATGCCCCAAGATGAGTTAATCATGTTTCCAGAGAAACATACGAAAAGTGTTCAGGGGACGCATAATAAAACAGTAAATTCGAGATGTCAAAGGAGAGGCCTTGAAGATGGTGTGAAAAAGATTGGCACTGTAATCTCACATTAAAAGAAATGAAGCGAAATGTGGGATCTGTGGAGCGACCTCTGACTGGAGCTCCAGAGCGCGAATAAGAGCCAAAAAAAGCAGTGACTAACTTTAGCTTTGTACTTCAGTATAAATTCCGATGTCTGCAAAACAGAGCTTTAACCCACCGCGCATCTTTACATGGACCAACTGAGAGCAGATCGGCCTCCACATTCCACATTAAAGAGCAGAAAGACGATCGGAGCGGATGACTACTTTTCCCAGCTGACCTCTGGGGAAACAGGTGTTATCTGCACTTGGATTTAGTAGCAGAAAGAAAGAGAGAGATTGAGGGTAAAGGGGTCATGGAAGGAAAGAGGGATGAAAACGGAGGGATATCGTGTCTACATCTGTCACCTGTTCCCAGAGAGACAGCTCAATAAGGCGCTCCACAACTGAGGGCTGGCCGCACTGGGCAGCTGCTGAGTGAATTAAATGTGCAACAACTGATTTTTGGCCACTTTGGGGCAGCAGAAACCAACCGTGAATTAGCAGATGCCAGTTCATCCTTTGGAGTTGTGCTCCTTTAATATTCTCACAACAGTGTGCACTCATAGGTTGTGTTTCAGAGACAAAACCAGGCACAACAGTCAGCAGATTATGTTCCAACGTTGCCCTGGAAATAGTACAAAAGAGTAACTCATTCAAAATATATATTTGTTAGACAAGCAAAACCACTGCTGATGGCAGCTCGTTTGCTTGCTTAGTGCTTTGTGCCAGAGTGTTGTCTCCATGTAATTAATGCTGTCTGCCTCAGCAGGCCTAAAACTTTTGAGCACTTCCTTCATGAAATGACGCACGAAACATATCCATTAACCAGATTCCTAAAATGATTTTTACTTTTTAGAAAATTCCCAAACTGATTTCCAAATAGTTCCTGAATAGAAAAGCTGTAGATGGTTGTGGATCTATAATCACAGTAATGAAATCTGATTATTCTTCTTGTGTAAACCGAGTCTACACGGACATTAAGAGCAGCCTGGCCCAGTTTAAACCCACTAAATGACCTCAGGCCAGATGCAACAGATAGCACTGAAGGCGCCGGCAGTTATGAGACAATGAAACAGGTGTACACAGTGATGATTAAAGATCTACCATCTCCTCTGAACACTGCCTCATCTCATTTTATGGTCTAAGTGTGTGTGTGTGTGTGTGTGTGTGTGTGTGTGTGTGTGTGTGTGTGTGTGTGTGATTGAAATAGCAGAGACAGGACAATAGTGATTTAAAAAAAAAGACATTTTAATCATACAGTACATCTGAGGCATGTGGCGACATGAACACAAGAGCACACTGAGAAGTTACACTAGCTCCCACAAATACAAAAAGTGTCAGGCAACGACGTTGCCGGCTGTGAGATGCGGCACGTTTCTGTTACGGTTGATGTGATCATATCTGACGACGTGTATCCATCATTACACACGATATAGATACTGTACGACTTCATGTCGGTGCAAATGGCTGCTGTATATGTAACACTTCAGTTAGCTGAATTTCATGGAGGTGTCTGTGGAAAGACCATTCATTTCCCATAACGGCGTAGCTTTAACGAGAGTGACATCAAAAGACCTGGTGAGTGCGAGAGGAGACACGATATATGAAGTGGTGCTGTTTTATGAAACACACTGAGGCACTTGGTCAACAAACACGAACCTTGTTTGATTGCACAGATACATTGTATGTGTCACCTTTTTTTTTTTTTTGGACATTTGCTCTTTGTTCTGGCGTTTTTATTAAAATATCTATCTGTCATCAACATAAGCTTTCAGAAGAGGGGTTAGTGTTTATTGCAATAGGAGGCACGCTGGTTTCACTTTTTGGCACGTTAAACTCTGAAGCTGAATTGCACTTCACTTTCAACGTCCTGTTAAAACAGTAGAGTTTCTTTGGAGAGGCGGAGGACGCCCGCTGTCTTTTGGAGTTTCGCTTGCACTTTTTGACACTTTCCTCCCGTGTGACGGGAATATTTTCAAGCTTCTCCTGGTTGCCAGGGATTTTACAACAAGCATCCGTTTGCATTGTTGTATCTGTGGTTGTGATGGAAACATGGTTATCACAACAATGGTCAGTGTCCTTTGCCTTTTGTCTTTCATGCCTGGTTGTGTGTGGCGAGCCCAGTGAGGGAGACGGGCATTGAATATGCGGTTGCTTTAAGGATGGGCTGCTGATATTTTGGCTGCTGTCGGGGCTTGAGGGTCTCGTTTCATGTTTGTTGTCACCATCTTGCCCTGCAAGCGGAGTGCCAGTGATTGAAGCGGGCGCTGGGCCTGTGTCCTGGCTCAAAGCTGAACCAGCCTGCAGGCTTGCTGTGTGGACACAATACTTTCTGAGGTGGCAGCTGTGGGCAGGTCCTTGCCTCTGGGCCACTACTCTTCCTTGGGAGCAGTGGTGGAAATGGGCAGGGGGACAGTGGACGTAGTGCATACGGCACTCCATGTGTGTGTAGACCGCGTCCAGGTTTGGAGGCAACAGAGCTGTGTTCTGCTTGCTCTGGGGGTTTCCTGAGAGGGGGAAGAGCTGAGGGGTGGGAGGGCAGGATGGAGAGTCCTGGGGAGGCTGAGCACACAAGTGGGGGGTCCACTGCTGAGGGAGGTGAGGAGGAGGGTCCCCACATGTGCAGTTAGTGTTCTGAGAGTACTGGCACCTGGACGGTGTGCTCAGCGTGGCTACGAGCCCGTTCTCAGGGCCGGGCCTGCCACTCTCAGCTTTGCTCTTATAATGGATGTGTGAATAAGAGGCGGTATGGTGGTGAGGAGCGATTCCATTATAGAGCTGAGCACAAACCTCCTGCTCCTCTCTGGGTTTATCTTCAGTCTTCTGACTGGATGCCAAGGGCTCTAACTCATAATGCTCCACCTCCCCACCCCTGCCGTCCAGCTGGTACTTCCCCAGCCCAGAGCCTTTCCCTTGAGACGATGGGCTCGTGGATGTTACCTCAGAGAATACCTGACACTGCAGCTTTTTAGGTAGCGGGATCTGACCACAGGTCCCCTGGGGTCCCAGACAGCGACACATGCACTGAAAGAAGAAGGTGGCAAAGGCCCAGCTGATGCACATGATCAGCATCATGAACGTGCCCAGCTGGGTGTAGGCTAATACGGTCGAGGGCATCATCATGGCCCCTGCGACAAAGGTTGTCAGCGCCGCCATGGCGATAGCAGAGCCCATGCGGCTGAGGGAGAAAATCACCTTTCCCTCACGGTCGGGCTCAGGGGCAAGCCGGTACGCCACGCCATAGTGGACGGCAAAGTCCACAGACAGTCCCACTGCGACAGAAATGGTAACGGACTCCAAGACGTTCAGCTCCCAGCCCAGAAGCACCAAAGACCCGACCGTGACAAAGATGGTCCCAGCGATCGACAGGATCGCGTACAGACTGATGATGACATTCCAGGTAGTGAGGAGCATGACGCTGAAAGCCACAGCCACCGACAGCGCCATGGCAACCAGAGTGCCGTCGGACAGACTGTCCTGCAGGTCATAAAACTCCAGGTTGCTGATGTACCAGCCGTGGCTGAGGCCTGCTGGGGCGTACCGCAACTCCTCAGTGATCCAGGCATCCACCTACAACAGAACCACAGTCATCAATGTGAGGAAGTGAAAAAACAACTCTAAGCGTGTACAATTTAACACGTGGCAGGCCTTACCTCACGGTAGAACTGGTACATCTTCTCATAGGCCAGTGTGAAGAGGTAGGTACTCTGGAACTCTAACACTATGGCTCTGATTGTGTCGTTGATGTCAAATCGAGGTCCAGGGGTCTTGCTATCTAGGTGGTAGTTAGTACTTCGATCCAGCTCCATGATGGCTCTCTTGATGCACAACTCAAAGACATCCTGCTTGTAGGGGAAGGTGGACTGACTGCAGCAGGGGTAGACAGAAGCCTCCTCACAGTCCTGGTTCTCCATCCACTGATAAAAGAAGAGGAAGGTTGAAGTTGATGATGCATTTCATGATCTGCATATTAACGATGTCTGCTAACATGCATGTCGTTACTTTAATACATGCAGTACTTGCCTGTTTGAATGTCTCGATGAAGCAGCTGGTGAAGTCCTGCTCCTCTGACTGAAAGACAAAGCTCTGATTTCGGAGCTTCTGGCAGAAGTTGAGGATCCACAGCTGAGACGCTGGACTTGCGATGTTGAAGCTGCTATCCAGCATCAGCTTTCCCTTGTTTTTGGGGTTCAGGGGGTCCCCGTTGTCCACAGGTGTCACCCCCCAGATGATGGTGATAGGCATGTGAAGGTCCTCACCGTGATGGACCCTCTCGAACATGAAGAGTTTCTTGTACTCTGCGTCGTAACGCTCAAACGGGTGCGAGGATCGGAACACCTGGAACTCTGCCAGCTCCAGAGACGGGAGCTTCATCTTTGGGTTGACGCAAACCACATAGGCCCCGCCCACCGTGATGGCAAGGAACCAGAAGAGCCAGAGGTAGCGCAGTTTGATGACGATGCAGGGCAGCACCTTCTCAAAGAAGATCCTGGAGGCCTCGGAGACTGTAAACAGGCATTTGTTGGCCTTCTGACAAAGCCCTGCCCAGAATGTGCGGGTGCAGTAACCTCTCTCCTGGTGCGGAGGCTTGGAGCAGGGGAACACATTGGGCAGGTAGCGTTCGTGTAGCACCACCACAGCTGGAAGCCATGTCACCATGAGAATATAGTTCACCAATATGGCAGTGCCCGCATAGACACCAAAGCAGCGTATGGCTGTGATGTTGCTGACGTAATTGGCGTAGAAAGCTGCAGCGGTGGTGAAGCTGGTGACAAACATGGACAGAGCAGCGTGCTGTAAGGTCACGCTGACCGTCTCTGCCAACTCAGCATGTGGCTTATCGAACTTGGTGTAGTTCCACACGTCGCAAAGCACGAAGGCGTCGTCCGCACCGATGCCTACCAGGATGATGAGAGCCGTGAGGTTCATGAAGGGGAAGAACTCAAAGTTAAAGACCATTCGGTAAAGAAAGTAAGACACGATCAGCGAGCTGATGATGGCGATTATTGTCATTAGAGTGATGAAAACTGAGCGTGTGTACACACACATCACCAGCAGGACTATCACTATGGCTATGGCAGGGTACACTGTGTCCGTGAGGAGGTAGTCCTGAAAGAGGTCGTGCTTGATGCCAAACTCAATCCCTGTGACTGTGGTGATGCCGTCTGAGGAGTTCCAGTTCTCAAAGTTGTCTAAATAAATGTTCATCATAGACTCTCCTTTCTCTGTGGGGGAGAAGAGCATGCTGTATTTAAGCACAGGTGGAGGATACTCCAGGCTCTTGGGGCTGAGGAAGTCTTTGTCTACCAGGAAGTGAAGGATTTGGTAGACGGCATTGTACTTGGTGCACTTCCGGGGCACGCTGGCACACTTGAGTTGGTCTTTCCGTCGCAGGGCCATGTCCCAGCAGTCGGGTCCCAGAGTGCCATTGTGGTAGTACTTGGCACACGAGCGCAGGATCTTGAGCGTGTGCGAAACGTCCCGCTCTGTGATCTTCTGGCAGGACGACCTGTTGGTGAGCACGGCGATGTAGTTACCGAGTGTCCAGCTGGGACAACAGGAGGCGTCATTAGTGCGCTGACAAAGACTCCAGTAGTCACGATGGGAGCGCACCTGGGAACAGAGACGAGTCATAAATACACAAGAGCCAAAAACCTGTGAAGCTTCATAAGTTTGACTGCACTAAGAGGACTGAGCTGTGTGTTCGTACCCTCGTGTTGTCCAGATTGCACATGGATTTGATGGCCTGGATGCTCCACAGGTTCTTCCCCTCAGCTGATGCAAACACCAGTCTGGAGTAACTGTCGCCTGCATAAAGAAAAGAGTTTCATTACTCAGATGGGAAAAGCATCTTTCCTGATTTAAAAAAAAAACTTAGGAAATATGAGACAAAGACAATTCTACCATCTGCCTGACAAAGATCATGTGGCTGGAAAATCCTCTTAGCGATGCAACGCGAAAGATATTCAACTAGCCTCCTGTATTCCTTTTTCTGAGATCAACTTGAGATTGACCTGGACCCTGTGTGGTATTTATGTTGGATTTTTCATTTCCTTTGCATATTCAAAATCTTACCTGGAACGTCACAGAAGAACTCTTTGCTGAAGTCCCACTCTGCTTGCCGTTTGTCTCTGTCAAAGTGGTCTTCGGGCCACCTTGGCTCTTGGTGACTACAAAAACAATAAAACATTAGTGCTGTTTACATTACTCAGATGAGCAGTATGCTTTATTTAAACAGTCAGAAATTTAATATTAGAGTCTATATTTTTCCTCAATGAGTTTTTAATGAGTTATGACTGATGTGTTTGCCAGCACGTCTTTGCTTTAGATCATGTTTATTTTGTTATTTGGGTTTCACAGCACTTTGTTGGAAGAAATGTATCATTTCATTTATCATCATTTGTAAGACTTGTTCTTTAAAAAAAAAGGGCTGGCGATGATAATGCTGTTCCCCAGGAGAAGAAAACCATTGCTAATCAGTCCAACCCAAGAAGGAACAAAGGAAGACAGAAAGTCTGTTTGCATAATCTTATAAATTACCAAGCAGACAGACAGAGATATTGCTGTGTCTGTGGCTGCAGAGTCAGCATGAAACAAAGTGAAGGAAGCAGATCTGATGCTTAGTAATGAAATAAGCAGCAGTAATTGCTGCCCCCCCCCCAAATCAGATGAATGACTCAATACAGCACTAGCATACTGGTGCCATTATTATAATAATCATAATAGCAGCTCTGATTGAACAAGGGGCCCAAGAGGGCGACGTGCAGACAGTTCTCTGCTGTATGTATTGCTCTGTTTTTGTGCAAGAATGGCGCTGCAGCCGTGTTTTCTGTGCGGAGTAGCGCCTACATGCCGGCGAGCGGACGAGAATGGCAGAGTAATCAGGTAGCTGTCAGAGAGAGACTGAGGGGTTGACAGACGGAGGGGATGAGGCAGGGAAGCTTGCTGACAGCAGCAGTGGCCTCTCAGTACACCATGCGCACAAAAGTACACAATTACATCTGCAGACAGACGTTTGGAGCGAGATGGACGGGAAGACAAAGACAGCCACAGACGCAGAGGGAGACGGGAGAGAAAGATACTGCCTGCAGCTGAAAGGATCCATTTTCTAATCAGCGGTGGAGCTGGAATCTTCAGAAATACTAATCTTAAACACATGGACACAGGACGCCGAACCTGATTCACTATGTGGGACTGCACTGTCACTGATCATGAAACTGGTGACAAAGCTTATAAGGCACACCAACAATTAAAAGCAAAACATGCTGGAACAAACACAACGTCTGCTTTTATTGATGGGAGCAGGAAGAGCTAATCAGATACGAGCAGTGATTTGAAACGGAGCATGAAGGACTGCAGAGAGACCAGTCAGAGATAGAGTCAGACGTAAACATGCAAAGACCTGCTCTTGATTAGTGGACAGACTCCCACTGACAGAACACAGTGGATGACCTCTGGACCGATGTGCTTTTTGCCCCCCCCCCTCAGGCTTTTCTGCATGTCTGTCAACAGTATCCTCTGCCCCCCTGCCCTCCCCCCTCAGTCCCCAACGCCGGCTCACCCTCGACCCCTCCATGAGAGAAAAAATACTTACAACGTGGGCTGGGATTGCAATGCTACATGCAACAAATCTTAACTTGCTTAACTTAAACAAATGTTACAAACTCTGTGACTTGTGTAAGAGAGGTGTGTGAAGTACTTTTTGGCCTGCTCGTCAGCGTATTTGAAGGGGTAGTTGGCCAGCGTGGCTTTGTAGCCCGTGTTCTTCACCATGTTGTTCCATGTGACCAGTCGCTGGCCAATGGCTGTTCCTCGTGGCTCAAAACCCTTTTGGGAAGAAAGAAAGCAAAGATCAGCAAAACAGGGTTTGATGAAAAGGGAACAAGTTACCGTCTAAAGTATAAATGATGCAGAGAGACTTGCTTGTTCGGCTCAGTAGGAGTTAACAGATATGCCAGTCACACATATCTGTACATGGATTACTTTCAAAGTGAGCCAGGCTGTCAACATTACTGCTAACACACAAACTGAATACTTTTTAAGGAAAACCAAATGGACCTGATATGATACTTCATACAGAATACTGTCAAAGTGCTGGTACTTGTTATATGTGCAGTGGAAAATCTCTCTCTAATAAAATTTGATTCTCTTTGAATAAGGACACTTGTAATTTTAAACAGCTTCTGGGCTGAAGCCATTTTGTTCTCACTCCAGAGACCACACATCCTGTGTCCTCTGGTTTCTCTGGGCTGCAGGGAAGGAGAGCATCGTGGTGTCCGTACTCACCAGCAGCGGGTCAGAGAAGTCAGGCAGGTCAGGCACCAGGATGCCCACTAAGGCACACACTACGATGAGCACTGTGCACACCCCCAACACCACCACGGGCCAATCGGCTATCAGCTCAGCATAGCTTGAAACAAGAAGAGACTTTGAGTTAGTGAACACAGCGATGATACAGAGCACAGAACCTGAGAGCTTACTCAAATGATTTGTTCTTACGAGGACAGTTCATTCCATACACTACATTTTATATGTACACATATTTAGATATGTATAGAGAGAACCAGAAGACAAATGCTCATGAGCAATTTGTTACGTGGATATTTCAGATTCTTCTCACATAACCAGTCAACAGAACTCTCGAGAGCCTGCTGGCACAGGAAAGACTGAAGGTGTTCAAAGTGATTACATGTGAAGGAAAAAATCAAGACATGGGAGGTAAATGGAAAATATTGGATACAGGTTTCCATTTCATCTGTGCTTAAGGCATTTTCTTGATTAGTAAAAGTGTCAGTGGCCGTCTTAGGTCTCCTTCTCTATGCAAAACTCATAACACCTGTAATTTTGCCCCTAAAGCTCTCTGAAAGCCCTGGAAAAGCCTTAATCCTCTATTAAACAGTCTCCTGGATTAGGTTTGAGACAGCAACATTTGCCGCAGTGTAATGGAGAGATGAGGAGATCCAAGCTGCCGGTTAACAGAGGCCAGGTACAGAGAGAGACGCACAACTCCCATCGATAACTCTCATGACTCACTGCTGAGGAATGACGGCTCCACGGGAGCAGTGATGGATGGATGACAGGAATAAAGGGAGGAGGAGGAGGAGGAGGAGGAGGAGGAGGAGGAGAAAGCTTTGCAGTCCAGAGCATCAACACAGTAGAAACTGTTTCTGGCAGGTCTTACCTTTTGGGGAATCGAAAGGGCCTCGCAGGGCTGAAAAACAAAAAGAGGGAGATAAATCAGGTTTACATTTTGAAGTCAAAGCAACAGCCAATCAAAACCAGATTTGCAGAGACTTGTGAGCATGAGTGGACATCTTTTCTTCATAATCCAGTCTTCTTTTTTCTTTTTTTTTTCCCCCCACAGCAGCAGCACACACCTTGGGTACCACTGCAAACATTCAAACTGACGTGGCTGTCAAAACCACTTTACAGTCAACTTATAATACTCTTTGCTCATTTTTTAAATCCCTTTCAGATGGGACAGAGAAGCCTATGTGCCACACACAGACAGTTAAGCACATGCACAAGACAGAAACATTACCGCTACAGGCTGACTGACACGCACCTGAAAATTCATCACTGACCCTGAAGGATTTCTGACTGAACCAAACCAAAACTGAAGGGGTCAGCTTGAGTTAAAATAATTCCCCAGATGTTCCCAGTACATTTCTGACAACATTTCTAATCCGATCAGAACTTAAACCCGTGAAGCTACATGAGAAATGTCTTCACAGTAACTGTTCAATGTGATCAGCTCTAACACATGCAGACACACACAGACACACACACAGACACAGACACACACACACACACTTCATTTTCTTCTCAATTTCTGTCCTGTAATGTGGCCTCCTGATACTGTGACGTTTTACCCAAGCACACACACACACACCAACACACACTCGGGGTCTATCTGGACTTCTCGTCAGCTCCTCTTGGGAGCGGTGGGGGAGCGTCCGGTATGCCTGAGAGCAGCGAACGCCCTGGGTAGACGGGAAGAGGAGGGAAGAAGAGGAAGTGGGAGGATCAGATATGGCCACCTGATCACAGCGGGGCTGAAGGAGATAAATGATATGGAGCTGAAGGGGTCAGGGGGGGATATGAGAACTAGTGTATGTGAACAGCATACAGAGGGAGGAGAGTGACAGAGTGCCAAGAGATACTGTGATGTCCTGAATCTGCAAAGGTCTGTTAAAATGCAGTCTCGCTATGTCGCCTGTACCCACAGATATCAATATGCTAATGTGTTAGGTAGAGGAGAGTAAAATCGTCACTTCAATGGGGTGGCATTAATAACCAACCCCCTAAGACGAAGGGCAGAGACAGCGGATGGATCAGAACTGCCACAAAAAGACATCTGTGTAGATAAATGATGAGCTTTAACTAACAGCTAAGTACATTTCTCAGTGCATCACAGATTATATTCACATCCCCGCTGTGTGAAAAGTGCCCTCAATTTACCCCCGAAACGCCACAGAGAAACAGGAAGCCACTTCTGAGGTCGCCCTACGCTGCAGCCAATCAGGTTGTTTAGCAGGACATCAGTGCTGTGATTTAAGCAATCTGGCCTGAGGGGCCAAAGAGGCTGTTGTCGTATTTTTGCCCGTTTCGCTGTCAAACTGAAATCTGCGGAATGTTATAATTAGTGGTAATGGGAAGCACAAATGAAGTCGAGTTATTGGCGAGGAATTTTACTCCACGGGGGTAGGTTGTAGGGAGGCTGTAAATCCCTTTGAAAAGTTTCACTGGACATATTAATATGACAGCCAGATGTCAAACGGCACAGTCTCCAAATACAAGTGCTCACACACACAAACAAAATCATTTCATACTTCCATTTTCAAAATATATGCAACATAAATGTGAAAATGTTACTTGGTTTAGTCAGGTCAGAATCTGTATTTGGTTTTCAAACTCTCGCAGACTTGTTGATACTCTCAAATATTGAATTATTCTTGATTACAATAATATAACTGACTTCTTCCGTCAGGTGGACTTTCCCTTCAACTAACAAAGTGACCCTTAACCCGGTTTAAACCAACAATGCCTAATGAAAGCCACATTTTCCCCGCCCTTCTTTGAACTAGTAGCCAAGGGAAAGTTCTGTATTGCTAATGTAATTCCTTTCACTGTGCTCTGTCTCTTGGCTTTCCATGTATGGCCTTGAACTTCAGACCTCGGGACACAGATATGGCCCAAAATGGAGGAGACGAGTTATTGGAAATAGTTGGAATGGATTCATGAGAGGACTTTCAGGCATATCTATTTGTCTACTGAAGGTCTGTTTTGAATTTCGGTCTGCGGCGCTTCAATCTGAATCCATTTCAGCCAATTGGAAAGACACGTAGCATACCTGAGCCGGCCACTTGGCCGCAGACTTTTAAACGATAAAGATGAGAATCCATCAAGTTAATAGTAATTTATGTCGTTCTCATAAAACTCAGATGACCTTCTCGTAGCGATTTCAGGAGATTAATTCAAGATCTGGCATGTTGAGGAGAACCTTGGAGACTTTTATTTTGGGGTCTGTCTATAAAACAGAAAAGGAAACCAAGAATATAACACCATCAGACTTTATGTAGAGGAAAATAAATGAGGAGGGTGAAGAAAACGCCACAGAGGGGTGGTGGGGTGGTTAACAGTGAGAGGTAGTGTTGACTGATGATCACAGAGGCTCTAAATTCAGCAGGATGACAACCCATTGCGTCGGGTTTCCTCCCCGGCTCTCTGATCACTTGTACTCATGACATCCCCAAAGCAAACCTAAAATACAGACCGTCTCTCACCCTCAACGTCCAACTTCCTATCTCCTCGTTCACTCTCTCTCTTTCCTTTCCTGGCTTCTGCCCTCTCTCTTATTTTCATTCCCTCTCCCCCGGCCCTGAGTAACCTTTCAGTGTTATTCTATTTACCAGAGGGAGAGTGTTTCTGGATCACTGGGCTAATTAATAAGGTAAACACAGACCGCCAGCCGCTCACTCAGCACTACGCTGACAGAGCGGAGAAGCGGTTGGGGACTGAGTGTGTGTGAGGGTGAGCTGTGTCTATGTGTGCGTCTGCTTACAGGAGCTACACACTTTGGGGCTGCCCCAGCTGAAAGTTGAAGAACTCGAGACAAATATTTGAGGTGGTGATCCAAAATGGTGGTCAAGAGATTTCATTGAGAGAGATGTACAGCGGTGAAATGTGTCCACATCTAACATACCACATACCACATCTAAAGGCAGAAGAGTAACCTTTTCCTAATCCTGCCGTCATAAAGACGAACACAGGGCGATGAATCATAGAAGGGGGAATAATGGCAGACACTTTTGGACAGCCTCTCCTCAAATGCATTTATAATGTTGTACTGGTGTGTACGCTGACGCCAATCCGTGACTAAAGAAAGCATCATTGTTGGACTGTTGGCCCAGTTCCAATATTGGAAAGGTGTGGGTGGAGGAATGATCATACTAGTGCTTCGATTTTAAGCAGAGAGAGTCCAAACTAACCCGTGTTAAAGCCCTGACAGTGTTAGAAACTTAGGAAAAATGTGGAATTCTGGCAGAGGAAACTTGAGGTGCCAAAACTTTAAAATGATTTATTACATTTTCAGAACATGGGTTGCTCTTTACATCATGGTGCTCAGTCAGACACAAGTCGTGACCAACAGTTTCTAAGAATGTGTGCAGTATAATATCTTAATTGTGCGTGTGTGGAAAATGTCCGCTTTAATATAATTCACGTTTAAGTTTTAGATATTTTCCTGGTCAAGGATGTTTGAAATGTCTGAACGGAAACAGAATATGCTGCTGAACTTTTCTTGAATTACTCACACAGAGAACAGAAGATAAGATATTGAGATGCATATTTTTCTCATGTCAGTAAATGTGACCATATTTGCCCATGAATGTGCATGAGCATCTGTGTGTTATTGTACAGGAGTGTGTACGTGTGCCGCAGGGAGGAGAGGGTGAGGGTTCAAAGGCGAGGGGGGGTTAACTGTCAACAGACGGGCGGGTAAATATTTTATGAACAAGGCCTTCAAGTCGGAGCAAGAGCAATTAGTGTCAACCGTCAGGCTGCTGGGCCCGCCTCGCCCTGATTAGTGCCTCGCTGGAACGCTGCACACAATTAGAGGCTCGACTTAGCCATGAAATAGGTCCAGGCAACCCGGCGCTCCCGTCCAAATGACATCATGAGACTAGTTAGGCAGAAAAACTGCACTGCGCCTGATAAGTAGGTCTGTGGGTTTATATTTATACAAAGACTCTTATGGATAAAGCAGAATACTCAGACGGATATTAACAATCCCCCAAAGTGAGCCTAAGTGTCTGCGAGGATGACATTAACAAGACTGTAAATATCAAATAGGCCCGTAGGGAGTATGGAGGATAAAACTACATCAGTGTTAACGGTGTGTCAGGTGGAAACAGTTCAATAAACAATTCGAATGTTTGAAAATGAACTGTTTATGTATGCCTATGTTCATGCAGAAAATGAGGTCTATATAGGGCTTTTTAAGAAACATGACGAGTGGAACAAAGAGGCCTGAAAATCAATTAAGATGAAATTAGTGGGGCAACGTTTCTGTAAACTAGTAATAAAATCCAACAGTGTAAACATTTCTATACCGATAACTCAATACATCAGAGAAAGATCCAGCCAGAGCGACAGAAGTATAAACTCTGTGTGTCAACAACAGCTCTAACCTCAAAAATGTGACAGGCAAGAACTAACAAAAGAAATCTTAAAACAAAATGTCCCTCAGGAAACCAAATCTAAAGGCCAGCGCTGCACCAGAAACGCCGAGATAATAAGTCACAGGGAAGCTGGATGTTCGGGGGGACGTTAGCTCCAGCGCTCGCTCACGCAGCGTGATTCATGGGGCATCATGTTTCTAACAGGCCTCCAATAAACACTGGAACAGGCCTGTGCTGTTTAAACACAAAGTTTAAATGGAGGTCAGCCGGGGACACTCTCCTCTCATTATCACATGGGAGAAACCAGAGAGGCCGAGACACGGGACCCTTCACAGTAATGTCAGTGTGGTGAAGGTGCACGTAAGACATGTCACTGTTTGCTTCAATACATACTTTGATATAAACGTGTATGACGAGAGTTTGATTTTTTTGTGGGAATCAAGGCAGAAAACTACTTGAAAATAGTTGCAGATTACTTTTCTGCTCATTATGAATCGACTAATTGCCTTACATCTATATTCTGAAGCACTGAAAATGGACGTCGCTGTGTTTTCATGTCTGTGTGTGTGTGCGTAACCACTGGTGAGCGTGGCCTTTTCTGGCTGCACCTGCCATTCCCCCCCAAATTCTTGGAGGTGAAATACGGGCGCGCACAAATTCCAGGCATACAGGCGAGATTTCAGCACTGAAGCCAATAGTTACAAGCTGTCAGTCAGTGTGACGTCTTTATTATGGCTGCTTCTCGCCTCATCTTTATGGCCTTAAGCTCACGAACGCAGATCCGTGCAAAGCTGTGGGGCAGCTGCTTCAGAGACCTTGAAAGGCCTTCACAGAAGAAGATTATTCTTTTTTTTTTTTAAGTGAAGAAAAAGCAAGGCTCCGATAGAAGTGTAGTCATTTATGTGATTAGTACTTTCTATGACGAAGCAATATAGTGTAGAAGCGGTGGGGAGTGCCAGCAGGGATCTCCGTTCCACATGAATGAAGGTGCCTGGCCAGAAAATCTGAATCCTGAAATCCTTCTTAACCTGCCAACCTTACACTGCATGGTTGAGTTCAACTGTGAGCAAGCCAACTTTAAGTGGGTGTGTGGCCAGTGAGAACAGCCCGCTTTTCCTTGAAGACCTCCAGAGGTGGAACCAATGGTTTTCACCTGCTGTTGCACCGGAGACCCTTCGACATCCTCCCACAGGAGTCGCTTGTTAAAAAAAAAAAGAAGTCAGGCAGACAGGGAGACGAAGACCACGGGGCGGGAGTCATGATCAAACATGTGAAAGAAACCAAAACCGAAGAGCACGGTCCACAGAGACACTTGGCTCAACCCAAAGCAGAACCCCACCTCTCCCAATACAAAGCACAGTTATTTTAAATTGGGAGGAGAAACTTGGAAGATTGTGCGCAGTGAATTCCCCTTTTTAAGCAAATGCACCTTATCAAAAACAGGATGAGTCACTTAAGCTTATTAACAAAAAAAAAAAGGCTGGTGTGTTTCAGGCATTAAGAGAAGGATGCGTGTTCAGGCAAAGGCAACAGTTCTCATCTGAGGGAATTTAGCTATGGATGATCGTGCTCCACAGGTAAAACACTAAAAGACACATGAAGCCACTTTTACTTTAAAGCCCACACCGCGTACACATCACCATCACCTCTAAAATCACAAACACGCCGGCCAAATTAATAATAAACACATAGACAACGCTCTGCGGCGTCACTCTGACTCATTCATCAGTCTAAAAAGTCCAGAAAGTAAAAGGCGATGTCAAGATTGTTTTGTAGAAGGGCAATTTTTCACTCTGCACTACTTTCCTAACTCCATTATTACTTCATTGCACCACACCATCAATCTATCTTCCTCTCTGCTTTTGTTGTTGTTCCTTTGTGTCCGACTCAAGGCCGTCTGAGGACACGATAGCTGCGGGGTCACTGTTTGTTCCCTTTCCTTTTCTTAAGCACTCTTTGTTTTCCTCTTTTTTTTTTTGTTTTGTTCACAATATCTCAGGTTTGTCTGGTGATACAAAGACACCTGGTGTAGCAGGCAATAGCCCCAGCCTCATTTATCAATCCTAATTTGAAAAGGATCAACTGTATCTCATTAGATGATATTAGACGCTGTTTCGACCAACATGCTTTTTAGGAAACCTGGCCCCGGTTGAGTCCCCGAGGCCAGGAACCTTAATGATGATGGCTGAGTCAAAACCTGTACTCCCTACTACCTCAGAGAGACTCTGTGTGTGTGTGTGTGTGTGTGTGTGTGTGTGTGTGAAAGAGCGATAGGAAAGGTGAGTGCTGGGGGTGGAGGGGTCTGGAAAATTCCAAGTGGAGGTTCACAAAGTGCAGGAGAGGAAATAGAAGCAGAGAAAAAGGTGGCTCATAAGAAAGCTGCCGTTTATCTGGCTGCTTTCAAACAAACATTAATGTGAATGTAAAAATGATCTATGAGATCATGTACAGCATTACACGCATGTGCTCAACTTTTGCCTCCATTTAAACATCTGCACGCTCATAACAAACACATTCTCACTTTGTTTTCTAACAACGTGCAGCGGCACGCATGAGACGTAGCACCAGCTTCTCAAATGTGAATACTTACTGATTCAAGTGCTATCAAACAAAAGTCTTAGATTACTGTCACACAAACATCAATTTAAATGTCAACTTTTTTTTTTTAATTTTCATGTCCTAAAGGCCTAATTGAGATTATGAATCAATACAAATATTAGATAAACTGATGATATTCACAGCTAAGGAGAAACTTTTTTTTTGATCTTAGACTTTTATCTATGAGCACAATTACTACAGTAAGTGGGCGTATTATTTTGCCACAGTTTATACTGTATGCATTCATAGCGTAGCAAAATAAACAGCAAAAATCAGCAAATATTCATTCTCTTGATGTAGTACCTTGTAAATAAAAGTGGCTGTTTTACACCCTCTTAAAAACATCTGGGGATTCCCACACTGGCATTTAGAGGAACAGTCATTCACTGACTGCTTTGCTAATTGATTTACATGTGGTGGAGCTGGCTAGCTTATTTTAGTCTGCTGATGATGTTTTTGGTCAGGACATTTGGGAGGAAGAGTACAGGCTTGTTCGCACCAGTCAGCTTTTTTATCTGTATGCCTGCTGCAGCCGCAAACACAAACAGCTCGTGTTTTTGGAAGAGTGCACTGAGCCTCGCCTCTCTTTGAGACAGAGCAGACAGATGCTCAGGTTTTCAGGACTGCCGTGTCATTTACAAAGACTTTGGTCTGTAATTGTTTCAAGTTTAAATCAGTGTCTTGGAGCTTCCTACAATACTTGTGTTATAAACCAACAAATAACCAATATTGTTGATAATGTTGACTAATTGTTGACTTAACTAACAACTCACTACATCCAGTTAGTAAAACATTAATTTAGGCAGTCTATAAAGTAAACCCCAAATGGATCATTGAAAGTAAAGCTACAAACCACAGTCTGGACACATGTAGGAGTTTATCCCCCTTAAGGTGCTCTGATAATCTTAACCAGGCAGCAGCAGCAAGCCATCTTTATCCAGCTGAGGTCTGGCTAGCTGCTCAGTCAGCTTATGAAAAGTTATGACAACGTCGTGCTCACACACCGGGCTTTGATCCGGCTTTATGGGATAGCGTGGGCCTTTGATCTGGGATGGCCATCTTTATGGGCTTTGCTTCATACTCAGGGAATATGCGGTAACACTGAGGGGGGCACAGGCAGAAATGAAAATGGCAACAAGAGAAAAAAAAAAGTGTGAGGTGAAGAAGAGGAGAGCAGAAAGGGAGAGAACATCAGGAGGATAGTTCAGCAATAGCACAAAAGGTCAGCAGTGAAGTGTGTTAAATATCCAAGACTGCTGGTGCTTAAAGGTACCTGTGGAGTTTTTGTGCACTAGTCCTTAGTGTGTGTGCTTGACTTGTTTGTATCATTGCAAGCGTATGAGCAACAGATCACAATACTGCTAACTGTTTCACTTATTAAAAAGGGATGAAGAAGACTGCAAACTAGCAAGAAAGTTTGTATTTAACAATATTAAAGAACAATGTTTTCCTCTATCTCTCGCTCTTTACTATCAATATACTTTTACAGTATAAGGGGCAGAGCATGAATACCGTATGGGAAATCTGTTTAGTTGAGCTTGCTCTCTTAATGGCTTTTTGGCCATGGTACCACAAACCACAGTCTACTTACACAACCCCAGAGTTTAAACCGTGAGCTGCAGTGATGTTACTCAATAACAGACATAGATAGATGATAAAGTACACTCTGCACAGACAAAGAGAAATGGACGGGATTAAAAACATTAACCAGTGCATGACAAGTTAAAACCTAAACTGAGTTTTAATCGAAAAAGAGAAATCAACCATAATTCCCTTCAAACAAACTATCATACTATCCCTAAAAATAATGGCGTGTCTATCTTTGTTTTGTGTTAAAAACCTCTGCACACATCTCCACACACGTATCCTGGGCTAACCTTGTAGCTCCGAGTGTTGGAGGATTAGACGTGCAGGATGTTAGTAAATCTCAGCCATCCATCACAGAGCCTTCACACAAGCCCCCGGAGCCACGAAACGTACACATACATACGGACACACACTTTTTTTTTTTTCCCCGAGATGCAATCTTCTCATTTCAGTTGAGTAACGGGGACCATTAACTGAAGATTTCTGTGTATAAAAAAAGCTAGAGGAGAGGAAGCCTGCAGGCTTTTAACGGACTCAGATAGCTGGTTTCTCTGTTTGCAAATTAACTGTGAAGGTAAAGCAGTCTTGAGGATCACTTATCATCGCTATTTCATCCAACTGCTCTTCACTCTGTTGTCGTATTCCGTTTTCCTGCTCTTTTCTTTAATGTCAACAGTCAGACATATCGCAGCATATTCTCTTGCTGCACTCATAACTTGCTCTGAAGGACTCGGCTTCAGTGTGTGTGTTAAAGTATTTTCAGGTGTTAAAGCAGGTGATGAAGGCCCGGTGTGGGGTGTGTATGCAGGTGAAAACGCTGTTTAACAAACTTTCACTGCCTGAGGGGCTTGAAAATAGACGTGTGGTGTGTGACTTTGAGATATGCAGTACACACACACAGACACACATACAATGCGATTAGGAACTTAGAGTGTCGGGCCTTTAACTGAATCTGTGTACCTGTCAATAAGCAGCTCTGATTTGTTAACGTGAGGATGTTCCCTACAAAGGCTGACCCACGGCTCTTACAGCAGTATCCATCCTGCTGGAAATGTTACGACCCCAAGGTTTTGCAAAGCAGTTTGCAAACAGTTGTTATTCTTGATAATGTGCAAAGCCTCGTCAAGCTGACACCCTGAAATACAGAGCACACAGATCACTTTCAGACAAACCCTTGCTGGTTGAGGCTTGCAGCTGTTTGACGGGGGGGGGGGGAGGGGGGGGCAAAAAGAGAGAATAAAGGAGAAAGAAAATTTGGGCAGCGTGCTGCTCATGAAGCTCTGAACTGTGCAGACATATATGGTCCACCAAAAATGTTCAGACCTGTCTGCTGATAAAAAGTTACTAAATTACATATGATGAACAGCTCCACACTTTGGAGTTGTCATGTTTATCGTACAGTTTTTCCCACGTGTCATAGCAACCGAACCACCTGGCGCCTACAAATACTACAAAATTCAAACTTGCTTAGGATAATAAAAGCTGACCTTTCCTGAGACTGCGTCGGAGGGAGTGAGAGACGAGAATTCTTGCTATCTGACAAGGCATGAATCTAAACCAAACTTGTGGTTGCCATAAACAACAAGAGCTGTTGCGAGAGGCATCTGTGAAGAGGGCAGAAACATTTTGCTCCAGGAGTTTAGAGTGTGAGCCGGAGGGGGGAGAGGAGGTTAAATATGTGACGTGACCCCGGGATGGTTGAGTGTCAGTGAGCTGTTCGGTGGCTGCTGCGGGGTCAGCGTAGGTGTAGGTAGAAGCAGGTTAGGCTGAACCTCAGGTGCCCTGAAGCTACAACATTATCTGTGTTGTGCTTACTCCTCCTCTGACAGCATGCTCATTCGGGGCTGCGTCTGCCATAAGTGTGCACTTAAAGTGCCCAAGTAAAGCCTTGAAACTGTAGCTATGGTCTAAGTGTGCACACTTAACTCCAGATTAACACTTTTGGACTGCTAACTCAGGGCACAATCATTGGTACAACTTCTCAAAGAGGCGGCCACAGCACCAGAGAAACGGGAGCGTTTCTCCTGTGCTGTGGCTCCAAGGCTTTCACCTGAAGCCTTTAAAACCTGCTGGCACACACTGAGCTGACCCGGGCCAAACAGCTGACATCCCAAGGACACACTGTTTCCGTCCGATCTTAAATAATACACATAAAATGGCTGTGCGAGATAATCTTACAGCAGAGACACAGACGTGGTCTTAATACTTTTAACAGACGTAGAGAGAAAGAGAGAGAGAAAAAAAAGAAAAAGACAGATAAAAGACGGATGGCTGAATCTGTTTTTTTAGCCACAGCTACAAAAACTGCTGAGTTGTGCCTCGCCCTTCCCAAAGACTTGGTTTATTTCATACACGGACAAAAGCGTTTGATCATTCTCGAAATAGAAACGTTAGGAAACAAAGTACGGGCTAATCTTGGTAAATGGATTAATGTTTTGTGAAGCCGAGAACAGGGGCATGAAGATCCGCTATTGAGAAATACACATAAAAAGGTCTCCCTGAAGAGCTAACGTTACAGTTTAACTGCGTGTGTGTGTGTGAGAGAGAGAGATGTAAGTGTGCTGTGATCATAGATGTAATCCCTTGGCTAATCTGGCAGATCACAGCTCTGAGGCAGATCAAACTGATATCTGACACCATCTTGTCTGCTTCCATACCCTCAAATTATCAAGGGTATTAGGAATATATAGTATCCTGGTGCGTGTGTGTGTAAGTTATATTTAACTACCACCAAACTCCAGCGGCCTTCGGTACAGGGGTGGAGGTCTGGAGGGGGAATAAGACAAGGTCTGAAGGTTTTTGTTAACGTCTGGGTTCAGGGCAAAGCTATACAACCGAGACAGGTATATCGTTTCTTAATCTTAGCATCTAACACACACACACACACATATATGTACACACACACACACCGACAACACTGTACAGGAAAGGGGGGAATTTGGGATGCAGTCTTGGAGCAAACCCCGGCCCTGTAATTCAAACCTGTCATCGCTGAACAAGAGGGACCTGTTTGGTAAATAAGAGAGTGGTTCAACATTAGAGACGTATACGTCCCACGCCACATCTGCTCTCTATTCTGATGTGGAACAAGAGACGGTGGAGGGAGGGACGGAGAGAAAGAGAAAGAAAGAGAGTGTTAATAGAGTGAGAGAAAAAAACTGAGAAAGAAAAAAAATGAGAGTAGCAGAGAGCAGAAAAGAGAAAAAAGGCCCACAGATGCTGCTGAATGCATCGAAATGCCTGCAACACAATCCCTGTTTGGCCTCTCTGCCCACCCAGGCTTTAGTTTGTGCACACCGGGTTTGGTTGTACGTTCCTGCTGTGGCTACACAAACCTCATCTTTCACCGCCACCCACAACGTCCCTCGTTCTAATGAAAATTATGAGGGCAAGATCCAACTTTGTTTTCACTGAGGAAAATTCCACGTTGAGGAGTACGGAGAAGTAAAGTCTCATGCTAATCAGCTTCCCCACAACGAGCTGCTGCCGTAAAAAAAGGAGCTGACATGAGTAAATAATTACTTGTGCAGAGTTTTCACCTCCTGCCTACCCTTCTCTGTGGAGATGGTAAATATAGGATTATGCAAATGATCATCATGCAAGGCATTAAATGGTTCCAGTTTCAAATGTGGTGGAAGGCCTGTGGTTTTGGAGGAAAAGGGAAAGAACCAACTCACTATATATGGATCACTTGAGGAGTTTGCCAACAAATGAGTTCAATGCTAACGTTCTGCTTCGACTGGAGAAGGCATGGTCACCATGTGTACACACACGCACACACACGCATGCATGTTTCATTTATTTTGAAGAAAAACTTCCAAATGTCCTCTCATCTTGTGGATAAACTTTGCTTTGGCTGTTTGTATCCTGACAGCCAGGAGGGTCTAGCAAATGTAAGCCATATAGTACTGTGAAAATCTCGACAGAAAGCAGAAAGTTATTTCCATGAGCTGAAAGAGATGTCAACTCTCGGACAAATGCTGAGCAATCCTGTCTTCAACATGAGATAGTAAACTTCATTCACACTGCAGTTGGTGAAGGGTTAAGAGACAAAGAGACTCGAGCCGTGGCAGTCTAGAGACACGCTGCACATGCTACACCGAGCCAAAAAATTATTGGGCTTGAGGGAACAATTCAGGCCTGTCACAAAACGTCTGAAGTGTTCTTTCCAACCGTTACAAAGAATACTCCGACGTTTTATAGAGTGTCAATAAAAACAGCATTATCGGCAGTCTGAAAAAGACCTTATGGCTCGTTATGGCTTTTATTTCCTCGAATGGATGCCGTCAAAGTTTTCCCCAACGTTTTTGGGATGAGAAAATGCCTGCCTGCTCTGTTTGCATTACACCTGCTCGGGTATTCTCAAGTATTGCATTAGGAAAGTTTCATGGAAACAGCAAACTTCAGAAAATCTTCCACAAATTTGCAAAAGAGCTGCTCTTAATGGGAGATTGCAGCACTTTTTTCAAATAAGTTCTGATGAACCTTTAAGTCACATGACTGATCAGCTGCTTTCCTCGTCACTCCGATGATCGCTCCACACAAGTCGGATGTAAACAAAACACCAGAGTCGTAGTCAATCGTGTTTTCTGCAGTCATTTTTTTACAGGCATTCTGTCATTTTGTTGTGGACCCTTCTTCTCCTTTTCCGACTGGAGAATTAGCGCTACCGCTTATCTCATGAACCAACTTCTAATACTTGGTGCGGTATTGTTCCTGGATGGAAATGGGAATCGAAGCATACGTCACTTTTTTGGGGCTAAATCTACGACTGATCTGGATGGAAACACAGCGAGTGAAAGAGCTCAGTGTTACATCAGTACCTTCACTTTTTGTGTGTAGTAGTAAATGTGTAGTACAAACAGCTGCTTAGATTCTCAGTTTACATATGTGAAGTCTTTCATGGCAGCTTTGCCTTATGGCATAGAAAAACAATTATGTGTTCAAGACCTTATTCTTCCAACATGCTTGTGTACCCTTGTAACCATTACTGGTGTCATACCATGACAGGCCTCTAATTGGAAAAAACTGTTGGTAAAAACTTTCCTGCATGGTGCCTAACAGCCGTAACCACCTCCTACTGCATTCCAGGCCTAACATGATCCCTAAACATGTACGAGACATGGTATCAAACATGGGGGCTCAGGGAGGGGAGTTATGGGGGTCTGGAGGGCTATGAGAGACCCTCTGTTGCCCTGAGTGGAGATATGTTTGGAGTCAGTAAATACACAGTCATCTACATGCAAACACACACATACACACGTATGCTCGGTGCAGACAAAACACACTCTGCAGAACTAGAACCTAAACACTTCAGAACACACGTATAAGACAAAAGATTGTGTCATATTCAGTCCCTCTCCCCGTACCTGATTCCAGGTGTCTGGTTCTGGAGGTGCTCCTGCCAGCGCTGGTGATGGTGGTGATGGAGACAGAGAGGGGAGGATGGGTGAGGGGGGTGAGAATGGGGGTGAGAGTATGTGCAGGCAGAGACGCAGCATGGGCAGGATGAAGCGGCCCCTGGGTGGGGGACGGAGCCGGGTCCCGGGCCTGTGGCGGGATTCTGGAAGAGGGGGCAATCCTGCTGTCCGCAGGGGCAGCACAGGGTGGAGTGGAAGTGACAGTGCTGGCAGCAGAGCGGCTGGGGCTGAAGAGTAGGGGCGGAAGAGGATGAGGAGAGGGTGGAGGGAAGGTGGCGTTTGGCCAGTCTCTGGGAGTCTATGACAGCGGGGGAAGAAGAGGCAGAGGACGGGGAAAGGTTCCTCAGGGAGCCGTTCTGTTTGCCCACGCCGCCATTTTGGCTCGGTCTGTTCGTCCTGTGGGCAATGTGCGATCTCTGCTGAACTTTACACGCCGCATCCCTCACTGTGACATCTTCGTCTCCGTCTGCTGTGGGGCAGTCGCCGCTAGGGGCAGCTGTGAGAGGGTCCTGGCCGTTGCTGACTGGTGTGCTGCTGTTTGTGGGAGCATTTCCGATGGCACTGAGAGGGTGGTGCCCTCCGTTGCTCAGGGCCAGAGGGTCGCCACTTGCATCGCTCAGGGCCATGGTCCTCTCCCAGCAAGCCTGGCAAGGACACTGTCACTCCTCTGAGGGACAAGAAGACAAGAGAGAGGAAGAAGGTTAGACTTCGTTTTTGGTTCTGCATTCTGTAAAAGCAACCTTAAACAGCAGACCTCCTGTCGTCATTGAATTAGAGGCTTAAGAACAGTTAGCTTGGTATAGCATAGAGACTGGAGGCAAGGGGGAAACAGTTAGCCTGACCCATCTCCTGTTTGTTTAACCCACACAAAACTAAAGTTTTATTATTTATGTGCAGTTTTGCCCGCAACAGCGACTTCCTGGACTCCAAAGAAATGCATGTATGTATGTTGGATGTATTTATGTAGTTAATTAATGTGCTGACAAGTGGATTTTATTTGACTCTGGGCAGAGCTAGGCTAGCTTTATGCTAAGCTAAGCTAAACATCTTCTGGCTTATGCTTCATATTTAGACAGACATGACACTGATCTCCTCATCTAACTTTAGACAAGGAAGTGGGTAAGCAGATTTCATCAACTGGAGCAATATACCTTTACATTTTAGAATACATGATGTATTTTTTCAGCTCGGATCCTGATGCTGGACGGGGCACTGAGACAATGACTGGACTAAATCCCTGTAGAAAGTTGGTAAGACACTGTGCCTGTGGTCTTTTCATCTAGTACTGATGTAAAATAACTGAGATTAAAGCAAATACAACAAGAATCTTAGATTTTTTTAAAGACTGGACAGTCTAAAAACTGCAAACAACAAGTCCTCAGAAACTGAGCAGGAGAGCTGTTTCCATTCAGGATGAGCGGCGCCAAGTTCCAGTATAAGTGTACACTCAGCAAGAAGAAGAATATTAAGTTGTTTTGCAAACTGAGGAAACACACTAATGACATTATAGATGTGAAAACAGTTATAAAAAGTAGCCTTTTTAACTTCTTGAAAGTAGCATTTTCAACTATGATTTGTGGACACATAATAATTTAGAGGTTAATATCTGATGTGACACACGTAATGGAAAGCCTGCTCTAGAGTCCTAAACAGACAAACAGTTTGCCAACCAAGAGCAACAGAGATGCACCAACAAAGCTGATATTATAGACTTTCATCAAGGTGCACATTAATTCATTTATTATTTGACCCGTTTTCTCTCCAGCTTTAATTTTTAGCCTGTCCTGTGGGTTCAAAATGTTCACAAATAAGAGCTCAGGTAAATGATTAAAGTGGAAATGAAAACCAATGCTGACGCTGCAAAAAAAAAAAAAAAAAATCCAGAGGCTGTCTTGCAAAACAAAGAAAAACAAAACAGACTGCCCAGAGTCAGATAGGGAGAGAGTGTCTGATGATTAACTGAATCACCACTGAAATATTTGGCAAACTAATCTATTACTAATAAATGAATCATCTCACTGGAGTCACAGCCGTCACATCAAATAGGGGCCGTTTGAGATCAATATGATTTACAGAGCATGAATGAAACCCGGCATAAATCTTCAGTGTTTGTATAGATTACAAAGCATGAGACACTCCTGCATCAGGAGGCTAAAAAAAGGTTCCAACTGAGTGAGAAAAAACAGAAGGTTCACGTTATGCTACAGTTTCAGCCCCTATATATGCTCCGGCTTAAATTACAAAAGACTCACAGGAGAGCGCCATGTAAAAAAGTGATTCTGTGGGAGATTTTAGCAAAGCGGGAGGGGTGAGAGCAAGGGGAGAGAGGAAAAAAAAAAGTGTATCTGCGGCTTTGTGCTGTGATATGCCTGACACACTTCAAAAGCAGTTGAGTTGTGTTTCACAGGTAATGCAGGGTCGAGGTGGGCCGTGTTGTTGGAACACAGCCCAAAGTACAGCCCCACGGTGGAAAGTAAGCTGACAGGAGCCAGGATTAAATAATCGTTGTGCAAGGCTTTCGTATGTGAGAGAGAGAGAGAGAAAGCTGGACCACAGGGGTGTTTCAACCAGCTGGACACATTTAAAAAACACACACATTTAAAAGGCAAAGTGACACTGAAGTGAATTATCGATCATTATACAATTTAATAGAAATAATTTTGATGCCAAAAACGGCAAAAGTTATCTGGTTTTGGCCTCGTGCGGATATCTTCTGATGTGATTCTAGTCATGGGCCTTTGTGTCATGGCTCTGCTGTCGCGATCATTAAAGGAGAAAAAAAAACATTTTAATGGGGGTAAAGCACGGCAGCCACAATTTTGGAGAAATTTTCAGCCAGTTTCTGTTTGTTACAGAAAGTGAAGTGGGAAACAAAAGCTAACAGTGCTGTTTGACTCTAATAAGAGATCTCAGGGCAGGGCGATTAAGTATTATTTAACCTCTAATGATGATGATGAAGAGATACAGTCAAAACAACAAGTGGAGAGGATCGCGGCTGCAACAACTGCTGTCTGAAACTTTCCACTTTATGAATGCGACTGACTTTGCGTCGACATGTATTGTGAAGAGCTCCTTGATGCATGAGCACAGAGCCAGGACTGATGCCATCCAGAGATAAACCCTAAACTGAAGGCCGATGACGTGGAACATGTTTTCAGATGCTGCAGACCTAAACTGATTGCTGCATGGCTGTAATAATGCACCCGTATCGTGTGAAATGAAGCCTGAAGCCACTTCAAAATGACTTTGATCTTGTGTGTGTGTCTGTAAAACTGCTAACAAAATCAATATTAACTATATTTTTAAAGAGATGTAATAATTTTCCCAAGTTTAAGTTGAATTATGTTCATTTCTAAAGTACATAAGTTTGTTTAAATCTACATGTGTACACACAGGTTTTCGTTTCACCTGAACCATGAGGGCAGCTAAATATTTCACCGCCAAATGGATGTGCTTGTGTTTGAGTGCCAAGCGATACATCACGCTAGCCCCCTTTTTCCCGTCCGACACTGAGTGAAAGACACGCCGTGTATGTGACCAATGTGCTCTGTGACACCTCCACATGAGCGAGCGGTGAAACCTGAGAGTGACAGCCCCCGTCGGGTCAGGGGTGGCTGGGAGGAGGAGAGGAAGAATAACTCCGGAGCCTGAAGAGCTCAGAATAGCAGAGGACTTAGGGAAACCCAGATGAAGTCATTAGTCTGGCTCCCACAGCTGTCAAGGGTCTGCAATGACTTCAAGAGGCAACATGGACAAAAAATAGGGAAGTATATAGAGAATAAAAAGATGTGTGGCAGAGTGTGCTTTCTGTTTGTGTCTGGAGGAATTTAGCTTCAGCTTTGAGTCGCTGCATGAGTGTGTGTGTGTGTGTACCAGAGCACTGACAGTCAGGTGAGACATCTATAGGGCAGACTGTGTGGACACAAGCAGGGTCTTGTGTCTCTCTTCAAAATAAAAGCTGACAGCTGCACCGAGCTGCGACGTGAAGCACTGGAACTTAAGCTCAAAAAATGCTTCCGCCACTCCATCTATTCGAACGGAGGAAATGTAGCTGGTGTTCCTGATCAAAGAGACGCCAGAATAAATGAATTAAAGTACATTAGCACTGTAGCGAGTGTAGCCTGGTAGTAATTAAGTGGACGAGAAGAAAAAGAAGAAGGTAATGGTGGTGACAAAGTAAGGGATGAATGTATATTAAGTAGTGGAATTAGGATTTCCTCCTGCTTTCTAATTTCTTTACCTCATCCTGTGATTTGGCTCAAATGTATTACATCTGGATTTCTGTGCTTTGAGTACAAACATGAACTTTTAGGAAGCGGGAGAGGGGAAGCAGAGTTTCTTCAGCATTTTAAATCCACTACAGCAAAAAGAAATCAAAATCAAACAGCAAAAGTCTCTAGTCGAATAAAAGTGAAGTTCTTTCTGGCTGGTTTTGAAATTGTTTTTCAAAAAAGAAGCATGAAATTGAGTGACCCTGAATCCTAAACACTTTATCCTAACGGGTCAAACGCTGTCTAGACTCCCAAAAGTGATGAAGTGTCATTTCCCCTTCACTTTCACAATAAAACCTGCAGCTTTAAAAAGGATTACTTGTGCGAGTAAGGAAATGTCCTTGCTGAGAAGAATTATTTAGTGTGTGTAACCTTCAAATAACCAGAAAACAACCTAAGTAATGATTCCCAGGGCGAGTGGTTTGGAATAAGGCAGGTGATGACGAAGTGCTTCTTCTGCCGTCTTTCATGTGAGCTTCATGATTACGGGGTGTGAGAGAGATGGAGAGACCTTGGGCGACAGACGGCTACGCAACACAAGGCTCGGCATCCCGCATCCCTTTAATTAAAGCTAATAGGCAGTAATTACCAGGAATCAGTCAAGAGACGGTTAATAACCACATTGCTTCTAATAATATCATCATCAACAACAGGCAGGAGTCGGCCCTGATGGGCAGTCTCGTGCTCGATGTGGTTTCAGGACTCTTTGACATGTTTGTGGTTGTCAGGAGAGTTTTGGGACATATTTGACCCCGTTCAGGGCATTTTGTTTTTCTTTTTCCTTAGCTGGCCTTTAAACATTTCACAACTTGACGGCGCTGCCTCAAGGCTACAGCGCAGAGTCTCAAGGTAAATCAGGCGAGCGCAGTGAGTCGACCTGGCGTTTTTAATCATTCCATCAGCCTCAGGTGTCCAACACGAGCGGGGTGACAGCTGACATGGGAAAGTAAGAGTTAGGGGAATTTCTATCTTCAATGTTACTGCTGTTTAAACAATGTGTGAAATGCTGCAAATTATATACATATTGTACAAAGGTATATAATGATCTATATTAAAGTCTATTAAAGTTCATGCAGGAACTCTTCCCAGCAGGGTTAAAGCAGTTAGTCATTCAAACCGTAGACAAAACTGTTGTTGATAAGACAACAGTTAATGAATTTATTCCCCCATCTGATACAGAGATGAAGTGGAGAGTAAACTTAGTCCAGCTGCTCTTTAATATCTGGCATAAATCATAATGATAGTGAACTTATACATGCGTCCAACTCAAGTAATTTATACTAGGGCTGAGTGACTGTAACATACAGGGGTGATACAGTAAACTAAGCAGAGACTCATGACAGCTATGTTAATAACTTCTAATAAAAAAAGAAAAAATGAAATTTTTCCAGCAGCGAGCTTTACAGTCTACTGTTGGCTTGAATGGAAATCAGTGTTACTAATCTAATTCACCACTGTCATATGAAACAACACGTTACTGCTGCTTTTCAGTGGAGCTCTATCCAGAAAACAGTGAAAGGAAAAAGACGTGAAGTCTTGGTGACATCCGTGTACTCCGCTTCCAGCCAAACCTCTTGGACAGACACACTGACGCTCGACTACGGAGTCGCATGGACCCAAACTCCCAATTTTCTCTCCACTTCTGAGCACGTTAACGCACACTGCGACTGTAAACTCGCCGACTTTCTCGCCTGAAGGAAGCTCACACAAGTCCGGAGAAAACGTACAGCAGATAGGGACAGCGTGGAGGGCTTGAGTATTCATCGTATCCTACCGTGTTTTGTGTCTCCCGGTTGCTTTGCGCTCCTTATCGCCGGTGGGATCCGCAGCACGCGGCGCTTCGTAACCGCCAAGAAAAATAAAGACTCCTTTGAGTTCAAATATCCGCAGGCGCTGTTAAAACAAACAGCACACCCCCCGAAAAGGCAACAACAAGTCTCGGGGAGAGCGGCGGGCTGTTTCTCAGGGGAGTGTGTCCTGCCAGAATGACAAACAGCCACTCATACACAAGCCCCGGCTCCCTGCTCTCTCTCTCTCCGGAGGGACGGAGGCAGGAGGCGGTGGACTGGGGCTGCACCGTAGAGCACTGATAGGACGGTCACACTGACTGCTTTAACCCGCTCACTGCCACACCGGTGGCACGCGCCAGGGCACCGCTCATGCGCGTTACAAAGGTTCAAAAATGGGAGCTCGAGGCCAAGGAAGGCCAGGACGTAATATATGTGAGGGGAAATACACGGAGGACAACATTCACATGTAAATATGTCTGCGTATTCACATATCCTAAACACTTAACGTACTCCCACAGAGAAGTGACTGTGTGCTAACCTCTTTACATATCACTACGGTGGGTTTAAACTCATTTCTTACACACCACATTTAAGTTAATTCATTCAAACTTTCACATGTGCTGTTGCTATAGTTACATTTCCAAAAAGGGGCTACCTTGCAGATGCTACTAGCTTAGCTAGCTTACATTGGGAACTGGAAAGAGTGGTTTAAAACTAGAAAAGAAAATACAACAACTTAAAAATATATTATTATTATTATTAATAATAATAATAATCATAATTTAAATAACTCATTCCTTCAATTAAAGCTCCCCTCTCTGGAATAAAACGGTTAAACCTGTTGTTTGCTCATACCCCAGTAAGGGACACTCTAAATTAGTCTCAAGATAACGTCACTTTATGAGACAGTTATCAAACACTAGAATATATATAGATTAAACCATATTTAATAGAGCTGGCGTTCACCAACCCTACTTAAACATATAGTAATCAGTCTTTAATTATCTGAAATTCAACCACATAATTCTTTAATGAGGCTGCACCCATGCTTAAGTCATCAGTTTATTTAAATTATAGATTACTGTTCAAATGTGTTGGCTGCTGTTTGAGATTTAGTTTAATAACTACTTTAAAATGTTCTGTGCGCCTCCCCACCCAAGGAAACAAAAGCCCTGGTTTCATTCAAAGCTCAGAGGGGGTGGAACTGTCCAGATACATCCTCAACTTCATTGTCCAACTATTTTAGAGTCTGATATTACTTCCCGTATCCAGGTTAACAACACAGCTCATGTCAAACATTTCATGAACAATGATGCTGTTAAAAAAAAGTTTAAATAATTAGTTCACCCTTCGAGGCTCATAAATAAAAGCATCAATTAAAGCATACAGTTAACAGCTTCTGTGTTCTCTTGTGTGCTTTTTTGGGGCTGGAATGACACAGAAAATATTTACTCATTAAAAAAGATACTCCCACATGATAAATGTGGTCAGATAAGTGTGTTTGTTTCATGTCTTATTGCCCACCATAAATGAGAAAAAGCCTCCTGTTATGTCTTCGATTAGAAGACTCTGAAACAGTTGATTTATGAAGCAGAGTCGGCATGGCACATGTAACGTTTAGAAAGCCAGGAAACACAATACAATGCGTTTACTTGGTACCAAGTGCACAAATTGTAACCTCATGCTGGGCACAATGCTGAAATCACATTAAAATGAATTATAGTATGTCATCCTAATTTTTTACAATTTCATCAGTGGGCCCCGATTTGTTAGAAGAAATACTCCATTTTTACAGACTGGAGACTTTTCTGGATGCACAAACAACTGCTTCTTCTCAGCAGGGGAGGAGGTTTATCACAGAGAACTCTGGGAAGGCAGAGGGCTGTACCTGGCTTTAATTTCAGCTGTCCACCAGGATTAGGACACAGTTCATATAGCAAGCTGTAATCATCTGCAGTAGTGAGGCGCTCTTTCACAGCTGGCCCTGAGGCCAGTCACAGCCTAAGCCATTTAGTGCTTTGTAGTTGTCTCTAATAATAATAACCTGGTCCTAATAAGTTGTTCAGTTTATTGTGCTTTTCTTTTGTCTCTTACTTTGTGATTTGTTTCCATACTCATCAGGCATGTATTCTTTGGCATTTATTGGGGTTTGTGTTAAAACTATATTCTGATTCTGGAGTTAAATCACCATAAGACCACTGTCCGGGAATCAACAACACCGAAATAACCTCGTCTTCAGACTGCAGTCTCTAAGAATCAGTTCGCTGCTGTTGTTTTCAGGATCCAAACACACTCTATAACATGTTGCTGAGGCTCAGGTCCAGCTCCCTGTGGGCGCAGCAGAAAGGGAGCTGCCTATGAGTTAGAACACAGCTCATCGACGGTCCACTGATGGTGGTCGTGCGGCCGGTCAGCTCGGGACATCCTCTGAAATAACACCACAAAGACCTTTCAGCGCTAACACCACTGTCCAGCTTCTTTCCTCCAACCAAGATAAACACTGAGTTGATATGCGGTGTTAAAATGCGTTAGAAAAGTTGAGTTTGGCTTCAGCTATCCAGAGCCAAGGTCTGCCCGCATGGAGCTAAAGAAAGAACCACATCAAAGGCCGCACTGTACCAGGAAGGACGGAGGCCCTGGTGAAAGCCCAACGGCCCCTGGGATGATTGCACACAACTCATCATAGTGACAGGTTTAGCGGACAACAAAAAAAAGGAGGGGGAACAGTTAAAGAAGGAGGGAGAGAGGCATGGGAGGACAAGATGTTTCGAAACCGTTTAAGGCTTTTGCATGGCATGTCAAAAATAATTTTTCCAAGGCTAATTCCAAATTTTGGGGTTAGAATAACTATCATTCCCTTTCATTGCGGATTGGTTGACTGAAGAAAATGTGGCGCACAGAGCAGACATGCAACCCAAACAGCAAATTGTTGTTTTCTCTCCATGTCTAACATACAGAGAAGGGCTTAAACCTCAAACAGCTGCAAAAAAAAAAAAAAAAAAAAAACAAGGAAAGAAAAAAAACTCACCACAAAAGTCTTCATCCTGTAAGTTTAAACATGATCCAACTCGTTGTGTGATTTCAAAGCACATTAACAGTGATCTAATAGCAGAGTGTTCAGATGCTGGATTGTAATGTGCTTCGACATAAATGCAGGAAGGCAGCAGGTAATCCTAGAAGCCCTCAGAGCATTGGAGCTACCCCTGCATGTGATAATGTCTGGCTAACGAGAAAGAGAAGGAGAGCGGGGACCATGAAAGAAAAAGTGAGAGCTGTAGTAAGAGCGTAAAAAGGTTGGAATCAAGAGTGGCTGAGTGTACAGTATGTGAACAACTCAATGAGCAAAGAGACAAAGTAAAAGTTATGACTATAACTGTTTGAATGACTGAGAGAAATAAGGCCTACAGGCGCTCTGAGGCAGCACTGCTCACATTGCTCCGTGGCTTCTGTAGGTCTGAGATGCGGAAACCAGGGAAACCCTATCCCTTCGACACCTTGGCTGTGAGGACGGACATCTCCCACCCGATTACTGCTGAGACCCCTGATGTCTGCCCATAGGGACCCATGGGGGCGGAGGAATGGAGCTAATGTGCAAGTTACTCTACATTAAGATTTTGGAGTCTTTGTATATGGTTGGATTTCGTCTCTGAGTCTCTGCTGTAGACTGAAAATCTGATGGGAAAAAAAAACAATTTATTGTATGCAATATGCATGAGGAAAGCTTGATTTAGCGCTCATAAGGAACCATGTGTTTCACACATGTGCACATGTTTTAGTTTGTTGTGAGGAGATGGTGTAATCCATTGATTTTTCTACTGTGCATTTTCTTTGTAATGTTTCCAAGTACTGTGGGCCTATATGTAGCTTTGTATGTGTACACTGTGATGTATTGTACTGTATTGCAAGCTGTGGAGTCAGCTTGTCTATGACACTTTGGACCTCAGAGTTATGAAGACCTGTGGTTGGTTGTTTTTTTTCTATTGTCACAATGTAAAGTTGAGTTTCTGGAAACCTCCAAATCATGGTTAATTCATTGCCTAACACGTTTGGAACTAAACATGAGCATTTCTTTTCACAGGGCCAATTCCACCTTTTGTTAATGGTAACATGTAAATGTGCATTGTTGACTTTCTAGACAATGCTGACCACTGAAACAGTGAGTCCAAAATGGAGGGAGCTATCGTATCGTATTAGCTGAGTCACACTTAGTAACAGTTCTCTGTTGGAGCATGAGCTCTGTAAAACATGAATGATTTGTAGAATGATAGTTAAGAGAAGGACAGGAGTCAGTGGTACAAATTGGGACAAGTGGGACAGCCATTTTCAACTTGAACCCTATGAGGCACGCCTCCTTCACATAGTGGCTGCAACACTGTTTTGGTCCATTCTCCAGGTGATTTCAAACCCACCAGGAGCATTCAGAAGTGGAGTGTTTTTCCACCAGACTTTGTTAACTTGCTCAGATTTGGTCATTTTATGTGCTTCTAAACAGGTAAATATTCTACATAGTTAAATTGTTTTTATGATTGGAAGTTTACACAGGGTGTTTTATTTTGAAAGTCAACCAGATTCTCTATACTGTTACTGTGTCTGACTTCCAGCCAGCTCGATTAGTCTGTGCAGACTGACACAGCTTGTCGTGTCCGTAGGCTCGTGGTGTATTCTCGGTGGATCAGAATAGAGACCCACTTCTGGGACGCTTCTGAAATGGACCACAACACTTCTCGTGGGGTTTGAAACACTGACTAGAACGGACATGATTAGTTCCGACGGCTGCGGTGCACACGGAATGCATCGCATCTGTGCCCGGTGGAATTTGGCCATTTGTGTCTTGTAACACCAGAGTGCAGAGTGGCACAGTGAAATTGATTTGTGCGTCGTCATGAAATTGGTGGTTCTGGAAGCATAGTGACATACCGATACTTTCAGAAGTGTTTTACTCTGATAGAAATGGCATAAAATTTGATGGTGTGACAGCTGATATAATCACTCCCAGCATTTTGGACCTTGAGGTTCTGTGGTACTGTCAAGACGTTTCACAGTTGGTCAACATGTGGAAACTTTATGTGAAAGCTCTGGGACGATTTAGCATCCACAAGCAAATCAAGTGATTGCGGGGGCTCTATTGAAATGAACTGATTTTGGTTAGAATGTCTGCTGATCAGCTTCGTAATACAGCTGTCATTACAGAAAAGGTTGACGTTTGACCCGTGACAAACAGAAGATGCATGTACTGAATTATGCCTGATATGATCATGTGCAGACTCGGTGGACGGGTGCAGAACATGCGAGTGGAGCAGTCATGTTGCTGTGGTTGTGCAGAGACATACTGCATCCAGATGACCTGTCTGTTTCTTATCATTTCCTTTAATACACAACGCAGAGATAAAAGAAAATGACAGACACAAGGGTGAGGGGAGAAGAAGTGAAAGCTCTTGGCTCCAACTATAAGAGATTGGCAGAGCGGCTAGCTGCACTTCTAGTCAACATTCTTCTCTGAGGTGCTGACTGGCAGCTCAAAGGTGTGAATGACATCACATGCACATGTTTGACTCACAATGGTTGGCAGGTGCAGAACCTAAAGGCGAGGATACTTGTTGATTTGTGGATGATAAAATGATTTTAATGTGCTATGATTTCGAAACTAACGGAGAAAATAAACCGAAGGGAAGCCAAGAAACGTCCTTATATCAATCAGCCCATTAAAAGACAGCCAAGAAATATCTGAACTGAAACTGAACTGATCTGATTTTAAAAAAAAACAAAAAAAACAAAACAAACCTGTATTAGACTTTTTTTCAAAAAACATTCCTCTCTGCTGTGGGTGTTGAGTCATTTTTATCAAAATCATTGGACTATACTGACAGATAAACCCTAGTCATCCAATAGAGCCACAAAAGTAGCATTGTGACATTCATATGCACACTTTATGTTTCTACATTGTGCAACTCTGTATTCAAGAGTTTTTTCTTTACTCAAGAGGCATAATGGCTAAATTCCACCATGCACAGATGCAATACATTTTAAGTGTGCAGTGGCCACTGGAGCTAATCGCAGCCATTCTAGTCAATGTCTGAAACCGCACCTGAAGTGGCAAGGTCCATTTCGGAAGTGTCCCAGAAACGGCTCTTCACTCTTCTCCACCAAGAATATGAGGCTATATATACATAAACCAAGGAAAACGTACAATTCAGAATAAGTTAACAAACTCTGGCAGGCAAAAGACCCCTGAAACACTCCTGAAACACTCCTGGTGGGCTTTGAAGTCGTATGGAGAATGGAGACGTGCCTGGTGGGGTTCCGCCTCAAGTCCCAACATGGGGATCAGTAGCTTAACAAGGACATGCTAGATCAATCTGAGGGATCCTGAGACAATTTGAAGAATAGTTGTTAGAGAGCTAGCAGGCTGTTGTTTGAGCTAAATGCTAACATCAGCATGCTAACATTCTCAAGATGACAATGTCAACATGCCGATGTTCAGCAGGTATTATGTTGACCATGTTCACCATCTAGGTTGAGTGTTAGCATGCTAACATTTGCTAAATAACAATGTGTAGCTGAGGCTGAATGTTGAGTTTTTAACCAAAGCTACGTCACAATTCTTCCTGTGGGAAACATAAATGTTTGTGCTAAATTTCATGGAAATCCTCAGTATCCAGTAGTTTAGACATTAGACTCAATATTTCACCGGAAATCACGTAAGAGGGATACATGATTTTGGTGGCAGAACTTACGGAGTCAGCATGGCTGGTTATTAAGATACATCATCTGGGCACCATGAATACATGCCTATATATCACACAGATGCAGTGAAAGAGAGCATGTTATACAGACTGTGTCTGAAGAAAAGTGGATCACCACCTCCACAGAGTACGACTTGATTTTTAAGATGGATGTTTGCCTTTAGGTTCGGGATCATCCATACGGTACCGTCAGGTTTACAAATTGAAAGCAGAATCAATACTGGCCAGCTGCAATTATTTGGCAGAAGAACAAGACAAGTGCAGAAATGAGAAACAGAGGCCTGTTGTTCCACTGCTGTTGCTTCAGCACATTCAAACATGCACACTTCTTGCACAAACTAGGCTCGGCCTTCTAATTACGGCTGCTTTTCCTGAGGATTTCACATGGTGTCAGGGGCTTTGGAGCAGCCTTTGTCGTTCTTCAACACAGATCACCCTGGTCTTTCTTCCCCCCTCCACTCCACTCCACCTCTCTCCCTCCCCTTTTCTCAAGTGCCTGAGCAACTTCCTAGTCTGGGAAAAGACACAGTTCAATCAAAACTTTTCTTTCTGTTGTCTTTCAGAGGGAGAGAGGGGTGTGGAGGGGAGGGATGGACCAAGAGGAGAAAGTAAAGAAGGGAGAGTGGTGGTATGTAAACGCAGGGTTCTTATCAAGTAGAAGAGAGGCAGCAGCAGGACAAGCAGAGTCTGTCTGCAAACTGCAACGCAGAGAAGCAGAAAAGAGATCGTAATTTGTTTGAACAGAGTCCTGGTTTGATCTCCGACAACAGGGCAAGAGGGAAAGTTATGCAGCACGGAAAGAGGTCAGAAAGGAGGGAAGGAGAAGAAGCAGATGGACAGACATATGAAGGAGAGAGAGACAGACAGACAGTTCACACAAAGGGCTGCTTAGGAGGAATTTGGTGGACAGATGTTTGTGTGTGTGAATTAATGGAAGAGAGTTCCTCTTTGAGGGGAGCAAAGTTAGCGTTTGCTCATAAGGAGAAGAGCCTTTGAGGAACTGCCCAAACATACACAAAGCCAGGAGCTTTTTTTACACTCTGCACCCCCCCGGCTCGACTCAATAAACACTTTGTGTGTGTGCGTACCTCTGGGAAGGGGAGGCAGTGGAGTCAAGTCGAGCCAACTTTATTTATATAGCCCAATATCACAAATCTGGATTCTTGATTTGTGCAAGGAACAACTCCCCAAAATACCTTTAACAACAGGGAAAGGAAAAAAAATTGGAAGAAATGTCAGGATGAACAACAGAGGAGGGATCCCACTGCCAAGACAGACAGACACTGTTGATCATCCCGTCCACTGTGAACGATCAGGATGACAAATGTGACAGGAGTGTTTTGTGTCTGTTTGTTTAACCGACGCATGCGTATTCCCTGTCCAAAAAATCTTTCTGCGGATGCGAGGGCGTAATGCAACATGTCCGCCTCATTTTGTTTCAGTTTTAGTGGCTTTCTCTTGAGCTTTGCAAGCTTTGCATTCCCCTGTAATGTTCATTCATCCATCAGTCCCAAGTATCAGGGAGACTGAACAGAATCTTCAGTCGGGTTACTGCATCACCAATACAGAAACGTATTCATCATCGTTATCATTCTTTTTAATTTTTTTGTTCAGTGGCACAATGATCATTTTTATTGTAAGGGCTTTGTCATTTTCATTACCTATCTTTAACCATCTGATTATGTAATATCATGGTCTATAAAATACTTATTTTGTATTATATATTGTCAAAAAACTAAATCTATTTCACAATAACAGGAAAAAAGCAGCAATTCCACACATCTGAGGAGCTGGAACCAGAGCGTGTCATTTCACTTGATAAATGACGTAGAATAATGATCATATTAACTGACTGCTCCATTAATCAATTACATGTTCTAGCTCTAATAAAAAAAAATCTTATTTGTAAGGTCAATACACTGTATTTTTACACAGCTTATATGTTGATTGCTTAAAACCAAACTTCCATCCTCACAGGTGAACAAATGAAGGTAGGAAAATGTTTAAAAATATTTTTCAAAATAAGTGTATTTCAAAGGTTTGAAGGATTTGAATTAAGGTAATGTTTGAGACATCTGAAGGCAGGGGAGGTCAGAACACTGGAGCTCATGATGTCTGTGCGATGACAGTAAGAGTGCAGAGCAGAAATGGGTCTGGAGAAAAACTGATAAAAACTTGAAAGATCGCATCTGTGTGTCAAATTTCTCCGGGGGCCTCCGAGGGCGGGGGACTAGATAGCCTTGGGGAGGAAAAAACGGGGGAGAGGAAGAAGGAAAAAAATCATGACATTTTTTGTGTGGTTGAAAATGTTGGCGGGGGTGTGAGATCACATCCTGCTGCCATAAACCTTCTGACAGCAAGAAATACTGAGACAGATGAGAGGAGACAAGATGAAGGTTTAAGAGAACACGCTGTGAGGATGAAGGACAGAAAGGACGTCAGGGTGAGAGAAGACATAAAACACCCTGCCTTTCTTTCTTCATATACAAACTCCAGCGTACAAGACGTACTGAAGCGTTGCTGAAGTGTCACCACAGTCGGCAGCTGGAATGCAGACGAGGCCGGTCCATAGACTCTTGTGACTTCCAGGCCACTTCAAAGCCTGTTCTCCTTCTCAATCATCATCTGCTCCTCTGGGATCTCCACATTGCCGACCTTATCGCAGACAGATGAGCTTAATATACGCGCTACGCTCGGCTTCACAGGACGTTCATCACGTGCTCTTCTGCGACTGTTCTAGGACTGTTTTCCATCAGCTGTTCAGATCTTATCCGCTGCACTGTTTTTTGAACAGTGTTATTTGTGTCTTACCACAAGAATATCACACAGGGCCACCGCAAAACACATTTATAATACTGACTGTCTGTTTTGTTGCTATTGGTATCTTATTCACCCCGGCCGCAGCCACCGCAAATGACTAAAAGACCTGTGGGATGCTGTTTAGAGTTATTACTACACTTCTGAAAAGTGTCACTGTGAGAGCTCGTTACACAAGCCAGTCAAAATAGCTTTTACCAAACTGTGCCAAAAAAAATCTGTTTTTGTTTGCTCTATTGTTTCTACTGTACGCTCCAAAGAATCTCTAACAATGTGCCACTGTTAGCTTCAGAGCCCGTTTCCATCTCTTATTAAAACAATCGCAAGAAGATCTGCAGTCTGAAATCTTCTATTTCTGCTCAGTGAATCTGGTCAGAGGAGGCGGTCAGCAGAGGTGTTCTGTTTTTCTTCAACGCTGTCAAGTGCTGCTTTGATTAATTACAGCGGAGCGCACGTACGACGCGATCAATCAATCACCTGCTCACCTGAATCGGATCCGTCACATCTTGTTAACTTTGTTTTCACTTGACGCTCGCCTCACTCATTACATCTGTGACCTTATATGTTATTAAAGCTTTAATGAGAAATATTGTGACGTTAGAGTCGCTCTGCATCTCACAGGGAGAAGACATTTGCTGGTAAAATGGTTCGAATTGTGCAATGTCCCCTGTGTGTGACCAAAAAAAAAAATGTCTCCTGCCCTGCTCGAGTTTTGGCATGCTCTGTTCTACACTGCAATTTGTTGTGCTACACAGAGGATACTTCAGTTTTTATGGCCATGTCCCTCTCACAGAGGACTGGGCAGAACGCTCTGCTCTGAGAACATAGCCCTTGGCACATCACCACAGTGCCTGAAACAAAGATGCTGGTGCCAAGGCAAATGGAGTGACTTCATCCTGTGTCATCTCACTGAAGGACGAGTGGGCTCTTGGAGGGCCCTCTGGGGGTTGGGGGTGTACAGAGCTGGGTAGGAAGGAGCTCAATTAGACTCACTAAAAAGGCTTTCTGGCTCCGGATCACTGGTCTACGTGTACGTTAGATAGAGGGTATAATTTATACAGCATCTACTCCATTGTTACACTAAATTGTACCCCTTCAGCATCAGCCTAGTCTTCCATGGATGCTGTCGTAACACTGTTCGAGCAGCGGGCCAAAAAGGCGAAAGCAGAGAGGACGTAAGGCAAATACAAGCAAGTGACAGGGCCCTTGAGTGCATGAGGCATGTAATGCAGGGTGTGTGTGTGTGTGTGTGTGTGTGTGTGTGTGTGAGAGAGGGTTGTTTCTGGTTCTGGGGGTGGTTAGAGCCGAGCTCAGGGCACTTGGAGCCATTCCCGCTCCCTGCGGAGAGGTGTGCGCCAGCGAGACGGGAACCAGGGCCTCTGCAGCTGCTCTGCTACACACACACACACACACACACTAACACAATGTTCATTTCACATCTCTCTCATAGCCTCGCCTCTCCATCTCTCCCTCTGTCTCACACTTTGTGCCTTAAATTCTCTCCCTCTTCATTTTCCTACAGTCTCAGCGAGTGAGAGAATGAGAACAGAGGCTGAGCTGCAGGTTGTGTTAACACTCAACAAGCTGCGCTGAGGAACTGAACAAGTGTGTAACATAAATGAAGAAAAGGAGACTGCACTTCTCTCATTTCTTTCCTTACCTGCTGGCAGATAAGTAGACAGAGTGGTGGACACTGAGAGGAGCAAAGGCAGGTCTAATGTAGAACTGATCAACACAAAACTAATTAGAACTTTATCACTGATGAATCATTTAATTCAATTATTAAAGCAGAAATGCCAAATATGATCCGATTTCAGCTTCTCAAAAGTGACAATCTGACACGTTTCTCTTTGTTACATTATTGAATTTATTAAATGTACTTGAATGTTTGTCATAGAAATAAGCATCATGAAAGTACAGCTTTATTCTTTGTCAATTATTTTACTTTACAGCAGCTACTGGAAGATGATTTCCCACTTTACTTCACTGGCCATTACTGCTGGTGATCATCCAGCCTCTCTAACATCTTCATGAATAAGTGTTTCTCTTGTAGATCTTATGGCTAAATTGCACCAGGTGTGGATGTGATGCATTCTATATGTCCATCAGAAGCGCCACAGTCTGTTTCAGAAGTGGCTGTTCTATGATGGAAGCAGCGAGCAGCCCACATCAGTCTGCACAGAGCACATCCAGCAGGCCATTAAGTCACAAAAGACATAGGTTGACGTTCAAAATAATTTCCAATTGTAAAAACAGGAAGAGGACAGTTAACTGCACCAGGTTAACAAGGTGTGCAGGCACAAAGCTCTGCAACTGCTACAGGTAGGGTTGAAATCGAGTGGAACAATACAGCATCTTGGCTGTGACGTGACAGAGACGTGCCCGGCGGGCTTCTGCCATTTAGGATTTGACCAAGCACCAACTATTTATTTACAGATTTTTGAAGATTATTCATGCTGCTTTACAAACTGTCAAGAATGGAAGAAGAAACTTTGATTCCAAGAGATTTTTCAATTATTTATTTATGTCCCTCAAACTAAAAACTAAAAAGTCCACCTGAACAGCTGAAGAGGACCGACAGTCTGAAATATAACAGAATATTTTTACAGAGAGGTGAGAGACCAGCCTGTCTGGTTGAGGAGCAGCTGAGAGATGCTGTCTGACTTTAAGCTTTTGGTTCATGATATTTTAAGGACAATGTGAATGTCATTACTAAAATAACACTGCAGGGTCTGGATATAAAAAAGCCTAAGTGCATGTCAGGTCCAGGAGCACTTCACTGAAGCAACCTAAAATAAAAAAAAAGAACTGCAAAGAAGAAAAGGGGAAAAAAAGAATGTGAAGAATTCATCTCGACTTTCTGTGAACTGTCTCTCACTCGGGTTCATTTATCCGATTCATTTATCTTCTGTGTCTGGGTCTCACAGAAAGATACTTGTTGTGTGCAAATCTGTGTGTGTGTGTGTGTGTATGTGTGTGTGTGCAAAAGTGTGTATAACTGGCCGTGCCTGTGTGTGTGTGTCAGGTCAGGTGTTGAGTGTCAAAGCGAGTACCAGCACAGCGTAATAGAGACGTGGTGGGAAAGCAGCAGGTCTGACACCAGTGGGCTCAATGATAAATGTGCACTTTGACAAATGGACCCTAGAAATAATCCCATATAAGTACTCCTGTGTCTCTCACCACACAGACACGCACGCACACACACACACACACACTTACAGCTCTGTAAATGGGGTGCAGTAAATGTGTGTGAAGGAAGAAAAGCAGGAGCAGACAATGCGAGAGAAAACGTTACTGTATGAAATCTTTCCGCTCATCAAAGACGCCGTCTTTAAGGATAAACAAACTGTACTCCAACAATACCGGCACCCCTTTCTCCTCCTGACAGCTCATCCACTTCACACAACATCTGACTCCCCCGCGACCACTGAGCCTCGACAACCAAAAACAAACTGTGCATCAAACGGGAAACTGATACAGTATCATGAGGGAGGGAACGGCCTACAGGTGTCTGTGTGTGTACAGGTGTGTGTGTGTGTGTGATACAGCGTGCATGGGTGAGGCTGTGGGAAAACGTGCGGGCATGTGCGGGGGTGTGTATCCGTCAGCCGCGTCCGTCCATGCCACCACTTGCAGAGCAGACGTTGGCTGTGGACACATGAGGGTATGTCTGTCTGCGCCGTGCGTGCACATGCATACTCGTTGGACCAAAGGTCTGTTTGCAATTTTTTTTTTTTCGTCTTTCTCTTGTGAGAAGACAAGTTGTTATTATTATGAGTCAAATGGTGGGTACAGCATTTTGGCACCGGGAAGCGAGGCGGCAGAGAGGAACAGTAATGCTGAAAAAATGAAAATAAGTGGAAAGTTGTCCAGTTTCCTTTCGCCAATGCTGACTTTATTAGCTGTCTGTATATGTCCATAAATATTTATAAACAGTGTAAAATTGCTATAAAAGCAGACGAGGGGGAAAAAAACTCCACACCCTGAAAATGACGGGGCCCAGTCTTGGTCTGGCATTAATCGCAGAGTCATTAAAAATGAGGAGGAAATTATTAGTGACAGACTTATGGAATTACATCATGCTTCAGGTCAATGGGCCTACCCTTAAAGGAATAATAATTGGGGGACCAGAGGTAGACCAGTGATATCTGTAGCTCTGGATCGGTGTCCATCCAGCACTGCAAAGTCTTGAGTTGGCCAACATTTTAATTGGTTTTCACAGGCAATATGGCAACCAAAAAGAAGTCTGCTGCGATCACCACAGGCCAAAGGCAGGTCAACGTTTGGTTCACAATATCATGTGACCTTCTGTGGTTTGTTACATCAGGGCTTTGGGGCACATTCGTGCTTTACCTGGTCTATGACGTATTTCCCCATTAGGTACATAGACCTGACTTCCAGTCAGAGCAACGTCATGTCCAAGTTGCATCCTCCGTGACTCTGAAGTGAAAAGACTCCTGTTCCTTGAGGCCAGCCCTAGAAGTGAGTCAGTCTCCATAAGCCCCCGCAGTTAAAAATCCAATTTCCCAGCAGAAATAAACATGTTTACAGCCTGGTCTCTATAGCTAAGTTCCACACACCAATTATACTGAGGATGACACTCTCCTCTTCAAATTATATTAAGGCTTAAAGTTATGCATAATTAACAGCGTGGCCACTTTGACAGGTAGGTATTGTTACAGATGGTCTATTTGAGCAACCAGGCGTCATTCGTCGTGGTGACGATTTACGATTTACCAGTCAATCTACGTTCCTACCCTCACCTATGGTCATGAACTTTGGGTAGTGACTGAAAGAATGAGATCGCGGATACAAGCGGCCGAAATGAGTTTCCTTCGCGGAGTGGCTGGGCTCTCCCTTAGAGATAGGGTGAGAAGCTCGGCCATCCGCGAGGAGCTCGGAGTAGAACCGCTGCTCCTCCGCATTGAGAGGAGCCAGTTGAGGTGGCTCGGGCATCTAGTGAGGATGCCTCCTGGACGCCTCCCTGGTGAGGTGTTCCGGGCACGTCCCTCAGGGAGGCGGCCCCGGGGAAGGCCCAGGACACGCTGGAGGGACTATGTCTCTCGGCTGGCCTGGGAACGCCTTGGGGTCCCCCTGGGGGAGCTGGACGAAGTGGCTGGGGAGAGGGAAGTCTGGGTCTCCCTGCTAAAGCTGCTGCCCCCGCGACCCGCCCTAGACGGATAAGCGGGAGAAGACGGACGGACGGACGGGCGTCATTCAGCCCGCCTCAGGTCCACCCATGATCGATCCACGTCTTTCCTGATTTTTAGATTAGCAGGACTACCAGCATGGCAGCAGGCAGACCCACCACACTGAGCTTCAAAACACAGCTTCTGAATCCTGTGGGTGACGTCGTCCATTCTTTATACTGTCAGTGGAACAGCCACAATTAGCAACCAGCAGGTAGTGTTTCAAGCCATTAATACACTCAAAAAAGAAAAAGTGCTAGCCCAATCTGCAGAGCTCAGTAGCCAGATTGAACAACTGGATTACAAGTCCCATTGAACAAGGCAACAGCAGAGTGGACTCTGCAATGGTTGTCCATTACTACCCTTGAAATTATTAAAAGAAATTATCAGCCTGAAAAAGAGAGTTGACAAAGTGAGGACATGCAAGTAAAAACTGAACCCAACGATGACAACAGACCACCAGGAGCCTTTGTAGTGACATGCCACTACTTTTCTGAAAAAGAGGAGATCCTGAAGAAAGCCAAAGAAATGAAATCTGTGACAACAGGATTCATATCATACCTCATTTAACCAAGGTGCAGATTTTATTAAGGCCAGGGGCTAATCTGAAACTGTGAGGGAGTCTGGTACTGCTTGAGATACTGAGCTACTTTGAAGATTAAAAACAAGAAGGAAGGGAGACGAGTTAATGTTGGCTTCAATATTCCGCAGTCCAATTTCTTTAGGTCCTTACTTTGGGCTTTTTAAGAGCTTTTAGTGTTAGTGCCTCAATTACATGTGCTATATTAACTTTTCAAAAAGACATATCTTAAAAGCTGAGCCTAGAGCTTTGTAGGACAAATGCTAAGTGCACTTACCATGACATTCTTTAAATCTTAGGTTATTATCTCAAAATTCCATCAATAAGCTGGATGATGTGAGAGTGCTGCAAAAAAAGGAACATTTTTTTTCCCCATAAGCAGCCAGCTTTCTGTTTCATGATCATCTGTCAGGGTTGAAGTTAAAGTAGTATCAGAACCTCTACCTTTATTTATTTATTTTTTTGAAACGCACGTACCACAGTAATTCCACTTATGCCTGAAATGTGCACATGCGTCACATGTTTCCAACAAAGAGAGCCTTAAAGCCAAGTCAAGTGTCTCATAAACATGCAGTTTTCTGGCAGGCATCAGCCACATCCCCGCCAACCCTTCACCCCCCGCCATTTCACACCATATCTGACATATTAGTGTCTCGTTATGGATCTCCGCCAAAACTAATCTTATTGGGCCAATTAACAAGCCTACAGAGAGGCAGAGCGTGCCAACAAACCGATGTCCTTGATTTGATTTGCTTGCTGCCTTTCGTAAAATAAATAAATAAATAAATAAATACTCACAGGCCGTGTATTCTCATTAGCTAAGAATATAAGAATGTGTGTTTATGAAATTGGAGCATTGCAGATAAGAGTCAGCAGATAGCAGCCAAAAGAAATTTTATATCTCATAGCAAAGAATGTCGTGATTCTGTTGTGCTTGGAGTGTCAATCCCCATCAGTTATCTTCTCTTCACTCAGCCAAATTCTACTGCAAACTCAACTTGCGTAAGAGCTAAAAAGGGAAAAATTCACTGCAGCCTGACCAGTATCAGTGTCAGTTCTTGGCTGTTCTGGATGATCTTCCTACCCATAAATTAGATTTAGATTTAGATCCTTTGTTCCTCCTGCAACATCAGATAGTTGGGTAAGTATTTAAAAACTGAGCCTATCCAATGTTTCCATATTTGACCATGAGGAATGTTCAGCCGCTTAATTATCCCTCAAAATGAACATGTGTGGAAGCACCTGCTAGTAATATACTCTGTTAGTCATTGGAGTAGGTGTTTCCTTCATCGTATATTACAAGACATTCTGTGCTGAATATATTTCTTAGTTCTGCTTCTTCTCTATGTAGCTGCATCCATACTGCTGCTTAAAGACGCAGTCAGCTTTCTACTGTAAATCTGTGTCTGTTTGCAGTTAGTGACACGTCCTGTTCCCAGTGCCATGATGGACTATACTGTATGTCAGTGAAGTATGTTGCAACATTAGTCAAATGACTGTCTCAACATTGTACATTAAACACAGGACAGACACCTGATTTTGCTTGCAATTTTTCATTGCTTCACGGTAGAGACAGAAAGCAGATAATAAGGCTTCTATCATTTTTTCTCTCCCCTCCAAATCAGTGTCAATCTTTCTTTCTGGACATGTATTGTGCAATAATGTAGGGTCCTTCTATCTGCCAGCCTACACACCAGTCACCAGGCCTTTGGGCCATTAATGTCTCTTAAAGAGTAGCGGCACGTGACGCAAGGAACAATGAGCCTCTTCAGCACCGTCTGTTTCCATGAAGCTACAGCCAGGCTCTCTCCTCAACACGTGGCTATTAATTGTGATGCACTGTGGTGGGCTTAATAGACACTAATCTTACTCTGCAGAGGAGAGAACGGAAAGAAACTTCAGGGCTCAAGGGCACTGATTGAATTTTACTACTTGTCTGCCATCTTTTTTAAATAAGACAATCACATTACATTGACTTGACAGCACAATAACTTAGTGTAACTGTACTAGCTACTGTAACTCTTTTCTTTTTTGGATGCAGTTGCTGTTAAAAACAAGACTAAGGCTGCATACAGACAGGTGATGAATCACCATGTGTAAATTGCAAGCCAGACTCTGAACAAAGCCAGAACACACACACACACACACATACAGGTAGAGTATCAGAGTTTAGTCCATGAATCCACCTGGATGGTCTCAGTTTCAGAGGCATATCAGGCTGACTGTGGAGAGTTTGACTGCTCTGCTTGGAGGCTACAGTGTGACGTCAGGCTGCGTTTTTTTTTTTTTTTCCAAAAGTTGCAACTGACTTCACTTTTCTGCCAGAGGACACTGTGTTTTTTGGTGGACACCTCGTGCTAGCTGCCCTGTGAGGCTATAGTTAAGCACTGATAAATGATCAGCTTGGTAACAATGACAATGCCAAGATGCTAATAGTACTAATGGGATGACAGGGATATTGTTAGTTTTGCAGGTCAAATAAAGAGCTTGGGTTAAGTAATGGGATAGCCAAAGTTATTACAATTTACTATTTTAAGTCATTTCACTGAAAAGTCTTTAGGATACATCATCTGGGCACAATGAATGCCTGAACAAAGGGTTGTTGCAATCCAACCACTAAATATTAAGATATTCCTGTGGAGAGGTGAAAACTTTGACCTGCTGGTGGAACTAGATGAAAAATTGGGGGAGCACCAACAAAGTTGGACCAAAGTTTGTCAACCTATCAAATATTTGTCAAGACAAAGAACAAAACAGTCAACCTCATGGTGATACTAGAGGAAGAGTCATCAAGACACGTCATCTGGGAATCATGGCAATCCATCCAGGAGTTCCTGAGATATTTCATTCTGAACCTTTCCATCCCTGGAGTCACAACAGTACTGTTCAAATAAGAGTTCAAATGCTAAATGTGAGTTAATTAAACGCATTATGTTTTTAAGATTCAGGTTTTCATCTATGCTCACCCAAAACCTGAACTGGCAGTCTTATGAGGAAACTTGTTTCAAACTTGGATTCAGTCCATCAAGTGTCAGAACAAAGAGTACTGGTGGTGTAATCTAACCACTAACTTAGGGAATGTATTTCTCCACAATATTCTGAGGCTCCATCTTAATCTTCCCGCAACCCATCTTTAGGCCCCGACTGACACCAGCCTTGCCTGCAGGCCGTGGATGAGCTCTGGTCAAAGTCTCTTTCTCCCCCAGGCTGGCCATTGTTGTGGGGGCTGATAAATATTTACTCTTCCCAGCTTGGCAGGGAAATGAGTGGGAGGGGAGAGGGACCCATTGTGACAGAGGGGTCAGAGACACTGACAAGTCAGCAGGGTCCTTCCTTCCCCACTGGCACCTAAAACCCCAATACACTATTGGCTCTGCGCTGGGACAGATCCACTGCCAGTAATGGTTAGAGCCGGGACATGTGTGTGTGTGTGTGTGTGTGTGATGGAGGTGGAGTAACAGAAAAGAGAGGGGGTGGGGGAGAGGGGGGGTTTAAAAGAGACTGAGACAGGCAGACAGTCAAGAAGACGACCACAGAAAGAGACACAGGGAAAAAAGAGAAGAAAAAGAGAGCGCTTTTGAAAAGGAGAGTGGAGAAGGTTCCCCTTAGAGAGCTGTTTACATGACAGACCACCAGCGGAACTCACAAGACAATGAAGCAAAGAGGATCCACAACACCAGACAATGCCGACTGAAAGAAAAGAGGCGCTGGTGTTATGAATACACATGTCCCTCCAGGCTTCATCTCCCTACTTAGCCACTATTCAACAGAAGAAACCCAATAGTCATTTTTCCATGGCAGAACAAAACAGGACTTTACGGGGGCAGCTAAATTGAAATTGTCTGTGTCAAAGCATCAATATTTGTTTAGTTACAAGTCTTAAAATGAAAAAAATAGAGTTGCTGCTTGTAGTGGTCTGTGGGAAGTCCAGTGAGAAAGAACATGAGTCAAACTTCTAGACCTCAATCGGACCTCACTGTCCTCAAACACATCTCCATTAATGTACCTATTAGAAGTCAGTGAGGAGAGGAACGATTTGAATCTCAAGGTAAAACAAATCCATGTGTTTGGATATCTGTTACTGTGAAAATAATCTTTCATGTCCACACTCACACATACACGTACAGCAGGGTCAGCCTGGTGTCAAACATTAGCGTAGGTCAGGCTTCCTACTCGTGTGATCAAGGCCGGTCTTTCTTTAACAAAACCTCAGCAACCTACAACAATAAACAGAGCTCAGATTAGCATTGATCTGAAGCCGTGCGTCCGTGCCTTTCCTTCATTCATCATTTCCTCTCCTGTTCTCTGCTTATAAGATCGGTTTCCTGTCTGGGAGAGGCTTGGACGTGAACAGAGAGTCGGTGAATTCAAAGCAAACGTTTCTCAGACTGTGGGGCTGAATTATACATGAGACTGGTAAAACTACATACTGTGGATCTATGACAGAAGACAGTTCAGCGGGTACTACACCAAATAGAGTGTAGTGTTTGTGAGCTACTCTGTCCAAGGCAGTTACACAGGAGTCAGTATAGTCCAACAGAAGCTATAGCTCCTTTCTTTTACAATATTAAACTGACCAACACTGTCTCCGTATATTTCCAATGCATGGATGAATAAATGAATATCCAGTAACCTAACTGCCCAATGACCGGTCACTCAATGCTTGTCCACTGTCTGATATTAGAAAAACAGGCAGTAGAAACAACAGAAATTGTTGAAACCGATGTGAAATAGGGTCTTTCACTGTCAGAGAAGGAGGCGAGTGTCCGTCACACTCGCAATTGTATTTATGGCTTCAATGGAAAAATAAATGTTGAATCCATCAGTGATGAGGCTGAGAGACAACAGAAAATACCTTTATTCCTCAGTGTCAACCATCACTTTAACAGATAGATGAAGCCAGCAGTGTCACATATTCCAGTATGATCACACTGCAAGTGAATGTTGCTCACATCCATTTTTTCCTTCCATATCTCATCTGATCCTTGTACTGTATTATTGAGTATAGCTTACAATCACATAAAACAATCAAATACTCGCAGTTTAAAAGCTAGGAAAAGTGAATACTGACTGAAATAATTCATCAGTTATCAAAATAGTTTCATATTCCTCTTCTGATGATTATTCGTTTCAGCTCTAAAGCTTATCCTTTTTTTGTCTGAATGCGTCTGAAATTCTGATTTTTATATGCAGGGCTGAGGACTGAGGATGGAACATGAGTGCTTTGAGTGCTGACCAAAATGTGTCCATTAAAAATGCCGACTAACAAATGTTTGATCAGATTCTCAAGCCTGTTAACATATTTTATGATCAAATACCTTGATATACATCAAAAATTCTTTAGATTGTCTTTGACTAACTCATTGCATTGAGCAGCATGTATTCCCCTGTCTAGATTCTACAATCAGGCCAGTGTCTCTGTGAGGTTGGACAGCTGTATTTTTGCAGTAAATGCTAATGTCAGTAAATGTCAAAATGCTCACAATGTCAATGTTTAGCAGTTATGATCTTCAACATTTTAGTTTAGAGGGTCAGCATGCTTGTCAGTTTAACTTATTCACTGGAGACCATGAATGTCTGTACGAAATTTCATGGCAGTACATGTAATAGGACCAAAGTGGTGGACTGAATGTCAGACTGACATTGACATCCCAAGAGACACTTACTAATACTAAAGTGTATTGTTGTGGTATCTACACTGAAACCAGTAGAAAAGAAATCTAATCTAATCGATATGGAGTAATAATCTTTTTAATACATGGAACTGTGACAATGACCACATCAGAATCCCTGTTACTTCTTAAATCACTCCTAATGAATCGTTTGACACATTTCAATGCTGGCACCGAAGAAATGCTGAACCAGAGGTGTTAAGTTGAGAGACAGCCTGCTCCTGCACCCTCAGCACTGGTATCATGCATCAGAGGAACAAGGAGAAAAAAAAGTCTCATATAATCATTATTGTGCACAATAACTCCGCAACAACTTGGCTGGATGCAACATCTGGTATGTGTCCAACATCCAATAGCAGAATGAGCATCTCTAGCGGGGACCCTGATGATTCCAGCCGCTTCATTAAACTTCCATTCAATAAGTATACTGTATATTTTTCCCCTTATAATTTCTTCATTAGCACCAGCTGGACTATAATCATACAACTTGCAGGAAGTGCTCCGATATGCTTGGAATACTGCAGCAGTAATCAGGGTTTGGTGATCAGGAATAATTCGGTCATGGGTCGCCCCTCCAATGCAAATGTTCCGAATCATTCATGTCACTCCTTGGATTCTGATAAGATACTTATGTACATAAATCACCAAAAAGTGTATAAGTATATAAAGGTTTGGCCATTCACTGATAGGGCTGGATGAGTATGTTGGCTAATAATGTGCTATGAATCCACTTCAAGTTCAAAATATTTGGGAAACCACGTCTGAGGGTTTTAAAAGCATCTGTTATTGATAACTAACTGACTCAAATATTCCAAAAAGTTTCAACATTAGCAGTTTCTCATCACATTTATTGTCCCTTGATATTAATATGTGGTTTCATTACACCGAGCAAGGTTAATCATAAATCAAACCGTGGACATATATAACAAGTTAAATCATATTTTGGCTGCAGAGCTGCCTCCATCTGAGCGTGTGCACTGATGTCATTTCAGTACACCTGTGTCTTGTTATATCGAGGAGTGGTGTTTTCCTAACGCCTCCCTATCGCATCAAGGAACACAACAGATTATTAAAATCAACAAATCATAAACTTTAATGGAGAGATCATCCAGGGCCCTCGCAGCTGAAGCTTCTAATGAAGCAAAAAACATGCGATTGTCTGCCAACATGAGGTTATTGGACATGAAACGGCTGGCAGAGGCGTCTTCAGACAGACGTACTGTAGCATAGATAAACATCCCCCAACCCTTCATTAGGCTAATAAAGCCTGCTGGATAACCTGAGGCCTTGGATGATGGAGCGGCAGTCATTTACAACTCTCCACGATCAAAGTTAAGCAGGCTGTGTTTTGTGTGTTGGAGGGGGAGGCACAATGAGCTGGCTGCCAGGCTCAGCCCAAATGTACAGTCAGCCTAGTAATCAAGGGTTCCCATGCACGAGACAGTCAACACAGCTGCTAGCGGAGAGCAGGGAAGGAGGGAGGATCAATTGCTGGTTCCTGGCAGGCTTGTTTGAGTCGGTATGTGAAGAGACATTTGAATAAATCACAGAATCTTTCAAGAAATGCATTTTACTGTCCCTCTAGCCACCTCCTCGGTATGTGTGGTGTGTATTTGCCTGTTCCATTGTTCAGCAATTACATGAATCCATCTGAGAATGGTTTGGGGATGGACTGACTCTACTGTCTAGAACAGTCATCAGGGAGCTCACGTGATGTGATTTGTCTGGGCGTCAATGCTGCATGTTACTTCAACTGCAATAAGGACCACCGTACAAAGTGATTGTAATACAACATTATTCATCAGCGTGTATGACGTGAGACAATTCCTTAGGCAGTCATCATTGTATCATTGTGTGTTCGATTTCTATCCGTGATCCTTATTCAGAGCAGAACTTTGCAACGTCATGAAAAATAAAAGAAAATGTTCCAAGTTTGAACAAGTTGAAACAAAGAAAAATAAAACAATTTTTCTTCAGTTGCAGTCAGGAAACCACACGAGACCAACTGCAACTGTCTTTGATGGCAACAATTGCGAGATAAAAAGTTGCAATACAGAATTCATGTTACAAATGAATCCACCAGTAATATAGGCCTTCACCTTTTTGACTGCTTTGCAGCAGCATGTCGTATTGACGTCGTGTTGTACCAGCTGAGCCGTCTGCTCTGGACCTGTCGCATCGTACTGCAATACACTGTAGCAAACATCCTGCGTTGAACTGTTGATGGCTGCACTGTAGGATCCAATCAGCTCTGAGTGGAGCATTCTACATCGCCCTGCATTGAATCAAGTTAATAAATCTACTAACATCACTTTAATTTGATGGTCGCATTATTTTTTTTAGCTCTTTTACTAACTACCTCAAATTACTTCCCTCATGCAACCGCTACTATGTTAATCACTGTAATTTTGGTCTACTTGATTATGACCACAGTTTCCTGTAGGAAATGATGACACTCAAAGAGAGAACACATGCAGAGGAAAATAATTCAAGTTGATTTAAATGTACGGAGAGTGTAAACACAGCCAAACACTGCTGAGCACCACGTCACTGAAAAATCTAATTAATTATTATTTGCAGATTTCCACTTTCTGAGCTGGCTTCAGTGGAGTTAGCTCTGGACTAAAGGTCAGTGTTTATTTCCTCTTGGGCTCCAAAAAGCTTTTCAAAGGCTGTGAAGTCTATTAGAGGGAGAGTCCAAGCAGCTGCACGCAGGAGAAGCTGGGCCGGGCAGCGCCGAAGCCTCCAGTCCAGCAGAATCAACAACAGACGCTGTCCATGTTACAAAGCAGCCACAGCTGCTCCTTTCTAGCTGCTCTCCAAATTCAACCATGATTACACACACACGCAATGATCACACACAATCATAAATGAATCCAGGCACACACACGTTACGCAGCCGAGCCTTTACACATGTGACACACGCATGAAAAAAAAAGAAGGTGCACAAACAGGAACAAAACCGCAAAACATACTCGCGAACACTGACTACGTCTATTTTACGCATAGTTGCACACAAACCGGTGTGTGTTTCCTAAATCTTAACATGACAAGGCAGCCAATGTGAAGGAATGAGGAGAGGAGGGAGGACAGACTGGCGTCCAACTTGAACCTGCTGCGCCTCTGAACAGAGAGAGTTGTTGGCTGACTGACACAGGCCTGAAAGGCTTTCAGCAGGTCAGGGCAGAGCGAACCAGAAAGACAGATTGAGTGAGTGCGAGAGAGAAATGTGTCTTTGTGTGTGTGTGTGTGTCTGAAACCAAGTCAAGAGCAATTGGGTTAGTGAGAGCGTGTGTGTGTTGGTGATTACCTGAGCATGCACGGCTGCACTGAGTTTAGATTTATACTTCAACATGAAGTCATGTGTTGGACGAGGTAGAAAAGGGACACAGTTTGCCGTGAACTGTTGATACTATTTTTCTTGGTGGGGATAATGTGTGAACAGTCATACACCATCACACACTGCTAGAACCGCAAATCATCTAACAAGCATGTTTGGAGAGTAAAATTACACTCAATTTGCACGTCAGAATGAGCGGGTCGCATTGAAACATCCAAAACACATTAAAAAGGTGGCTGACAGATGCATGTTCTCTGGATACTTTCTGGAGTATGACTCCATCTTGAAGGTCTGCGAGGGCACGGCGAGCTGTGAGCCGTGGGTAAACACGTTTACCTTGCTCGCTGACCCAGTTGTAGCGAGGTGAAGAACAAACATCCTCACCTTTTACCGGAGGCTTGTCTGGACTCGCCAGACAGAGGCAGAGGGGGGGCCAGGAACGGCTGCTTTACTGCTCGGTGCCTAACTCTCCTGCATGTTTTCTTTATTAGGCTGCCGGGGATCAAGGGACACTGATTAGTGGATACTGACTTCCAACTGTTGTTAGTCTGTACAGCACTGAGCCAAGGGGAGGATGATTTTTATGTTGGCTTTGTTATAACGGCTTTTTTCAAAGGCTTTTTGACGTGATGACATCAGACGGAAATGATCATCTTGAATGTGAATGTGAACGTGAATGAAAATATAGTAAATGAAACTTTTAACAAATTAGAAGCCCTGCTTTAGTCCTGGCTTTTTGTTAGTGAATGCTGAAGTCTAAAGCTTGGAGTGGTGAGTCATACACTGTTCCTACATGACCCGTCATCCATCAAGTCAATGACTCAAAGCAAACAGCTGTCAAAATAAAAATACTTTTGCACTATGCGTGAATTATTAATACTTCTATTGAAATGTTTTGCAGAGAGGGAGACACGTTTTCCTTAACTGTGCCCACAAATCAATAAATAACAGGACACAGCCTCCAGGCTTCCTCCTTTAAACCAGTACATTTAGTCATTTAGCTGACGCTTTTATCCAAGGCAGTGTGACAAGGACATGTTGGTGCAGAAGTAAGTACTGTGACAGTTCAAGAAGGGGGTAGATTTAGCATGTCCAGTTGGCAGTGGTGGAGAAGAAGAACTGGAGGTCTAAAAGGCAGAGAAGGATGTCAATGGTAGGAGCTGATAGGGTGTTCCACCAGCAGGGAACAACGGATGGGAAAAGTCTGGATTGCCTTGAGCAAACGAGTGGCAGATCCAGCAGTCGTTTATTGGAGGAATGCAATTGATCATGAAGTCACATATGCATGTGTAAGGGAATTCAAGTAGGTGGGTGCAGAACTGGAGACTACTCTGTAGTCAGCATTAATGGTTTGAAATCAATGTGTCTGCTACAGTAGTCAGTGGTGCTCGATGCACAGCGGGGTAACATGTGACCTGTTGGGTTGATTGAAGACTGACAGCTCTGCAGGTGAGATGGTTCTCTGTATGTCTACCGCCTTTATCCATGTTCTCATAGACTCTACACTGTTTTGTCAGCTTGAGGAACCTTTCAGGCCATAAAAGAAGAACTGTCAATTCTCAGTCAAAGCTGTGTGTGAATTGTGTGATGTGCATTATGGGAACAAATCGACAGCATGATGTTTTGTCTTACCTGTAGGATGACAATGGACCACGCTCTGCATCTATTCATGCGTTCAGACTCTCAGAACTCCTCCCAGAAACAGGTAAATCTGTAGAGAGATGCAAAGATGATATTCATCTGTTACTGGATTTATTTCAGTACATATCAATCACAATTAGAGTCAAGACTGAGGCCTTGACCAACCAAAAAAAAAAAAAAAAAAAACTGGATGAGTAGCAAAAATGCAGAAAGCAAAACTACTACAATGGATGCATCTGTTTCTTAAATAGGGGGGAAAAAAAACTTATTGCTAATTTTCCATGAAAATCAGTTGGAAACAAGCAGTTCAAAACTTTCCAGCCGCAGAGACTCTCCTGCAAAACAAGTGATGGAAGAGAAATTGTTTTAATTGGCAGAGAAGGCAGTTGAGAGAAAGACTGAGAATGCGTCACAAAGTGCTCCTCAGACCTCAGAGAGCCTGGTGGATGCAATGCGCACGTACAAGACAACAACAGAAACCACACGGACCCAAACACACAGAAAACCTGCAAGTCTTTTTCCTCTAGCTCTCTATTTATAACATGCTGACCCTCCATCTGAAAGGTCACGCCTCTGCCAGGTCCTCAGTCTGCTAATAAGGTCTGAGGAGGTCACTTAATGGTGAAGATTACACACACTGACAGAACAACACTCTCATAGTATAGTAAGGAGTATTTTGCACTTGTAGGAGACGTTACAGGTGATGATTTGACATGTTAGGCGAGAGAAGATAAAGTTCGATAAGAAGTGAAAGAACGGTCTGTGACGCCAGTCCAGTAAGGTAAAGGTAGCCTAATAACAAGGTTATAATATGTACTTGCGTATGTCTAATAGCTCTACAGAACAGAAGGCCATTCAAACCCAACATATGGTCCACATCACCAATTACCAAGGTGTGTGTCGATAGGACGAAGATGAAGAGAGTGGTAGCCACAGAGGGAGGTGAAATATGGACAGATGAGGAGAGGAGGGACTTTTAGCCAATTTAGAGCAACAACCTCAGGTCAGAGGGGCCTATTTTACCCAACGTAATGGCTCAAAGTTCCTCCCCAGTCTCCCTGTCGAAAAACAGTGAGCGTGTAGACAACTAAATTATTTAAAACTATATAATAGTTTACACGCAGACAACATGTTATTGAGAGCTGCCTTGGGAGAAACAACGGCTCAAATCCTCAAAATGTTTGACTCACAAAAGGCAAGAATGTAAGTACTAAAATGAGTTTTTAATCAAAAACATGTTGCTGTTTTCTTTCCGTTCAGATATGACTGTTCCGTGAATATCAAGCGTTTACTGTGTGTCCCATGTGGTCCGTGTTACGAGGAAATAAATCTGGTTTTACGTCACTGATGTGGACACACCAAGGTAAAGGGTGTACAGTGTATTTAAGAGCAAACTTTACATGATAAATGTTTATTTTTGAGGATTCAAATGAATTTTCTAAAAGACAAATATCACCATCAACAGTTGTGTGGGATTCTTTTTACAAGAATCAAATTGTTTCTTACAGGGGAAAAAAGAGCATCAGCATGTTGGGTAGAGTACGTCTAGTAAAGTCCTGCCTGAAGTGGAGGACAGTAAAAAGAAGGAGCTATTGAACTTTGAAGGAGAGGAAGAGATAATAAGTATGTGACAGGGATAACTAGGAGTATAAAAAATTCAAAGAACAATTCAAATCAAAAGTTCAGAATAATGTGCTAATATGGATTCTTTTCTTTGTCTTATCTTATTTTTTTTGTCTTACACTTATTCAGTGTTGCTTAAACATGTAAAAAATACTGTGTTTGGCCTGAGCCTGCATACTGACTTTGTGCCAGGAAGATCCAGATCAACACTAATTAATTTGCATCTAGCCCAGGTCAATGGTAGGCCCAGGTCAAGCATATGTGCACCAATTAATCCAATGGCTCGAGTCACTGTCTGCTCTCCTTTCCAAAAGAGTCAATCAAATTCTGGGGATCCAAGTCCCGAATTCTCCCTCCAAAACTTTAAGTGTAAATGCAGCTTTAAAAATAGTACTGTTCTACGGAAAGGGCTGATCAAAACCTCAAAGTCACTGGTAAAATAATAATAGGCTTAGGCTAAAAGGAACTGCTCCCCAAATTCCTACCTTTCTACAATTCTGAAAATGTTCCCTTTGAGCCTGTGAAGACACAAACAATCTGTTGATTCACTGGCGGAATCCTTTCCCCTAAGCCGCTATTTGCTTTAGCTGCGATGACACAAGGGGAGGAATTTGAGCAATGCCTGTGTATCGTAGACTCATTTCCTCCAAGCGAGAGCCATCTCCAGACAGACAAGACAGCGCTGAGCCTGTGCCTCTGGCTCCAGGTCAGCCACTTTCCTGCAGACATGTTGTACACTGGTGTTCCTATATCGAAGGGTACGCTCACGACTGATCCCTTAGCATTTATTCAGAAGTAGCAAACATGTAACAGCACGAAGCATTCATACATGGAAACACTTTCAATCAGCCATGAAACTATATTTTCCAGTGACCTCAGACTCAACATGGATGAAAGCCCATCACTCATCACTTGTTTGTTTTGTCTGAATAATGAGCGGCACCTGATCGCTGCCTATCAAGACGATAAATTCATCTGAAGGCACCGACTATCTTAGAACACACCCTAATCCCCGCTCCTTTATTATTTTCAAAGATTATTCTGTGCCTATAGGATTCCTGAAGGCTTACGCTCTCCGTCTGCACAAATGGAGGTCTCTCCCAATTGTAAGGCATCAAAGTGGCCTCATAACTGCACCGCTTTCAAGTACAAAATGAAAAGCGTGAAAAGCCAGAGCACGCTCTCTCCGCGATGGGATCAACTCAAACTCAAGCAGCCTTGAGAAAACTTTGCTTGTTCAATAGGGGATCAATGCCAAGAATTATTGTGGCGCTTTGCCATTTGTGCACAGTCTCCCTTTCTCTCTGGCCCTCCCTGATATTTTCCACTGGCGAGTGAATGATATGTCATGAATACATGCTAGTAAAACACTATGTGTAGTTTAAAGAGCATTGAAGGATGCCATTTTCCCTCAAAAAAAAATAATGGAATGGAATGGGCTGTGCAAGCAGATAAGCAATCTTTGTACTTCATGGATACCAGCCAGGAAGCATCAACCCAACTCCTCTCTCCGCTTGGGTCTTTTTTCAGCTGTTCGATTTCATGCCAGATATGTAAATTGCTTCTGAAAGTCACACAGGAGCTCATACGGGACCAGCCAGTTTCTAAAAGGCAACAAAAAAATGAAGCCTGTATCAGATGACATAGGGATATCAACATGGGAGATCTGCAGTGATGAAAGCAGCGGCGTATAGACAGAGTTGCAAAAGGCAACAGCAAGACCAGAACAGGCTATGGTAATGTGGACTTAACAAATTAAACGATCACAATAGATGGGGGAGTGGTTGTTTAAAAGGATGAATGAACTTTAGAATCAAGTCAGCTCTCAGTTTTAATCCCATTACAAAGTGTAAAAGCCACTGTATTGAACCAACTTTAAAAAGACATTGAAATTCATTGAAAAAATGAATGTCCACATGTGCAGGCAAGTGCACATCCACCCACATGCACACCTGTCACCTCAATCTTTTGTGGGTGGATCACTCACTCTAGTGTTACTAAAACATCTTACCCAGATAAAGACATGCAAGAAGGAAGGCAAAGAGTTCGAAAGAACAAAAGAGCTGGTTCCTTGGAAACTGGGCACAGCATTTGCCTCAAAGATCAGACAAGGACACTGGTGAGGCCAAGAAAATGTGTCATCTGATATCAAGAAATTAATTATTAACATGAGAACTATTTGCAAGGTTAACTCTTCAGCTGAATTCAACTTTCACATAACAACAAAGCTCATAGAATCTGTAAAGTTGGGAAGCCAGTGGCCTGACACCTGAGGAGAATCAGTCAAGGAGATCTGGCTTTTGTTTATGTTTCTGTTTTTCAACTGAAATGACAAATGGGCATCAGAGCAGGCATGAGCACACAAGACGGCGGCGGCCTTGCAGCTGTTCCTGTGTGCCTTAGTACTGTCACTGTTTGTGTTCCCAGGAGAGGCGGACAAAGCTCTTCCAGGTCGCCCACTAACCTGCCTTCTCATTACCAAAGGTCATCCTGCTGGAACACAAAGCTGACCTCTCATGCCAAAGGTTACTTAGTGAAGAGGAGGGGGGGGGGGGTTAGGAGGAAAAAGAGGAGTGGGGAAGGTGAGTGAGCGTAAAGACAAGGACCAATCGTCCTGTCTCACCCCTCACTTTCATTTAACCTCATCATCCATCTTGGGACTACTTCCTAGATCGACACTCTCATGTTAGAAATAATCTTGACTTCCTTGAAGCACATCTCAATGCCAAAATAATACCAAATGGTCATATATGGAAACTCCAAATAAGGCCCCTTTAACATTCTGATGTGAAACTGTTCTTCTACCACTCCCTCCTGTTTCCAGGTTAAGTGTTTGGCATTTGGAACAGGCTGGGGTGAATGCCTATAGATGGCATTGCTCTTAGATCACAGCAAGCTCATTAGCTCTGGCCCGCTGTTGCGTTCACTCAAACCAGACCAAAGACGTGATCCGGTGGAAATTCAAAGAGGGTAGGAGGAGGGAGGGGTGCAAGGGAACAGATATGTTTCCTTGGATAAGGCAAAGCCTAATAATGACTTCCTGTATTTAGCCTGGAAAACAAAACAGAGAGGCACCATGGCCAGTGGTGCGAACACAAGAACTGTCCAAGAGTGCTGTAATGCCTTCGATACAACGTAATCCATCTCTAAGGGTTATGTACAGTAGACATGAGTATGATGGGACTGGGTGTATGTTAGGGGGTTACAACATCTGGATCTTGTAGTACATGCCTCTGGAGTTTCTGACAGTCTCAATAGAGCAACAACCCCCTCTCAGTTCATCCATGCTGCTTCCCCCTCCTCTTCTTTGCTCCTTCCTTCTTCCTTTCCTTACATCCTCCATCCTTTACCCCTCTCCTTCAGGGCCATGTGAAAACTCCCAATTACCAGAAACACGAGAAGTGCTAACGGTTGGACATGAACTTAGAATATGCAAAACACAGGAGCCCTTAACAAGGGCCATGTTGAAATGTGATTGAATGCGTCAGCAGGTCGTAAAAGGCCCCCTCAAGATCAATGTAATTATGAAAGCTTTACGTGGAGGACTTTCCGGACTGGGGAGTGACCGGCGACTGGAGGAGGAGGTGGAGGGTGCCGCCAGCATTATGTTCCACCAACAGAACCCCCATTTTAACCAAACAAGTGGAGAACAAGCAAGGTCTTCCAGCTGCCTTCCATCAGCAGCCATAATAGACGAGGGGAAAGAAAGACAGGACGAAAGAAAAGAGGTTTGTAACACCTGCAGCAGGGTGCCAGCAAACATTCCTTGGTCCTCCGGCCCCTTGGTGATGCACTCTATAAATCCTTGTGATTAGCTACAGTAGCGGGCCTAAGTGCCACTTAAATCAAACCCCAAAGGGGAAGTTGTTGTGACCTCCGTGCTTTGGAAATGTGATTTAGGCCCAAGTGATTATTACAAAAACAAAGCTAGTTCTGTTGCTCTAATAAGAGAGGATGGAAGGAGGAATGGTGTGATGGAAGTGCACAAGAAGGAGAAGTGAGCGTGACAGCAGGTTTGCAATAATAAGCTATTATTTGAAGAATTCATGACAATCAGGAGAAATAACTCCCTGTCATTAAGCTATTAAGTAAACTTCAACTAAAAGTAAGTGCATTATGCTTCAGTGTTCTGGGAACACTACACACCCAAACAAGACACAGATGTGCATGTCAGAGCTAAGCCAATGTTTTAATATAGCAAATATGAAAACTGTGTAGTTTGAGAGTCTGCTTTTGCTCCAAAATCTTAAATCAGCACCTAGCCATATATCATGTTTTCAAAGCTTCTCCCACTGGACAGCATCACCGAAAAGTGAAAAGCAAAGAGGGGAGAAGGGGTGGGAGCTGTAAATTAGACTAAAAGCGGTGTCACTGAAATATCCACCGATTCATGACATGCCGGGATAATCACAACATTAACCTGGACCACATTTTAGTCAATAAATGAGAATGCGACTGACCCCAAAGACAAAACTCCACAAATCACAATTAAGGCCACCAAATGATGCAGCAGGCTCGAGTCTCCAGACATCTATAAACCTGTTGTGCTTACGGTAACAGCAGAGATGGCACAGCTCAGGTCTGACCTGCCAGAGTATTGCTGACAGCCGACAATGACCAGATCCAACTGCACTCTGACTCGAAGGAGAGCAAACTGTATTTCTACATACAATCAGTCAACAGGCTCGTAGTCCAACATCAGTAACACATAATACTACTTTCTTCCAGATTCTAGTAAAGAATAATTTGCCTGTGATTACATATAAACCAGGCGATAACTAGGAAGCGGTTTCCACATCAACCCAAACTTGCTCTGATAAAGTTTCAATGGGAACGCAAAGTGATATACATCCCTTTTCTTCTCTGCATGTCACCTCAATCATAACTTATTAGTCGAGTTTAGTTATTAGTTGGCAGTCAGAGCACATTGGACTTGTTGGGCTATGATTTTAGAACAAAACAAACTTAAATATCTTCATGCAAAAAACGAACAAACAAACAAAAAAAACCAAATGGCTATACAATGATTGAAGGTATTTGTCTGTCAGTGAATCCTGTTTGCTGTGTTGTACTGCAGAGCCAAATAAATCTAATCTCTTTTTACACAGAACATAATGCAGAAAAAGATGAGTGCAGTAATAATTATATTCTAAGTTTTATGGACATTTATTTAATTTATTTCATTTTAAATTAAACTTTTTTAGTGGTGCTATTTTGTTTTTATGGATCATTGAAAAAGAAGTGTGTTTATTTTTAGAAAGAATACTGGCTGATAAATTTAATTTGATGTTTCTAAATTCGTTTTATTTTCTTACTTCCAAAAGCCCAGTATCGCTCAGGCTCTGCATCATATCATCATGTATGATAACTGAGCTACTCTTAGCAGAAAGAGCATTCCAGCTCACAAAGACAGAAACATCATATTAAATGCATGAAAAGTTAGTTACAATTTAATTTTAACATTTTCATTTTAATAATATTTGTTTTATCAGACCAATAGTCCAAAGCATGTATTTTCTATAAAAGGATCATAATCTATAATCAATTGAGTTTAATCCACATACATACAGTAGAAAGCTACAAAGATTGTGATTTTCGATATCAGTAGTGTATCGTTCTTCAGTTTACTTGGAGACGAGCATACCTTGTCAGCTACAGACCAGAACAGGAACATCTGACATCATGAAACCTCGACCCTTCATCTTCAAACACATAACTGAATGAAGAGTATGTATTCACATACTCATACATATACTAAAACTGCAAGGAGAGGAACACAAGGACAGCTACACAATCGTGCACGCTCTCTCTCTCACACACACACACACACACGTTAACGTGTAGTCAAACACTATGCAATGCTCTGGAGTTGGCCTTGACAGCTGAGGACATCCTGTGAGGGGGGCTCATGTCTCCGCTGGCAGCCAGGGACGATCAACAGTAGAGTCCTACAGGGTGACGTAAGACTTGCCAAGAGTTGTGTGCATTCATCTGTATACGTTGGGCTCTCATGCTCTCAGAGAGCAAGCTGCCTGGCTTCCAGCCACATGTCCTAATAGGCCTGAGTTTCTTAAGACAACAGGAACAACTAACTGGTCTTAAGTTATGAAACACCCCAGGGCCTGTTTTTATGAGAAATACTGGTTTCATTAACTTGACACAGACAATGTGCTATGTGTGAAAATAAATTTGATAATTTATGAATCATTTGTTATTTTTAAAGCCAAAAAAAAACAATGATTCACTGATTGTGAATTGCAATAAAATAAGAGATCAATGTTGCAAAAAAAAACAAAAACCCAAAAAACAGCAACAGGCCTGAAGTCTGAGCTACTCAGTTGTGCTCTGAGTTCAGGCCTGTGTTACAAGCAGCTCCGCATATGCTGCCTCTACCCAGCACTGTCATGCAGAGCGGACCACAGAGACCATATAATGGGGACTGAGGAGTTGCCAGCACCCCAATGAGTGCCATTAGTAAATATACCCGAACACAGAAGCCAGGCAGTCAGCACTGGCAGAACCCTCAGCTTCCACAGCCCCTAACCTGAGACTGGCCAGGGTCACCCACTCAGATGCTGCTCTGTTCGCGGAGCTGCTGCGTCCACCGGTATTCCAAAACATTAGTGAAACGCTGTACTGAAGACAGCTTTGAAGCACTGCTCCTATTCAGTGTGCTCAATCCTGGCTGCCAAGGAAATGCAAGCCAAATGTTGCTGTAGTTCACTTAACGTTGATGTACCAGATGCATATATGTGCTATATGTCATTGTTTGTACGCAGGTGTGTCCATATGACTTTATCAAACTGGCATGCAGCGTAGTGAACATGTTTTTTGTCCATTTTAATCCATATGGAAGGAGGCCGAGGAACTCACTGGCTGAGAAATAAAATGATCTGGCTCCACACTAGCAGGCTAAAGTGTAAAACAAAAACAGACGGGAATCTCAGCGTTACTTAAATTAAACACAGTTAAATCACAACGGAACGGGCGACTTGTCCAGAGTGTACCCGCCTCTTGCGGGGTGCACCCTGCCAGCTGGGAATGGCTCCAGCCCCCTGCGACCATGATGAGGATAAGCGGTTATGGAAAATGGATAGAAATCTCTAAATGAGCTCTGAAATCCTGGCTGCGGATCACGACTACTCAGAGGAAAGGAAGAAGGACACTGCAAGATAAGACTAAGATAAGAACGTAAAAAAGTAGATGCAAGGAAAAAAAGAGGGAACTGACAGAAAGTAGCAGAACTGAAGAGAGGGAGGGAGGCATGTTAAATCGCTCTGCTTGGCAGCAGCTCTACAGTCAGCCTTTTAGTCCAATTTATGGATGGCCTTGAGCTGCACAAAAGGTCTGAAACAAAAGAAATGGATCAGGCTGACCCTCCACCTATCACTCCATCCGTACCTATCCATCCACCTCTGTATTGTGACCCAAACAACAGGCCTTCCAGGGTCAGTGGCTTGGGCCAGGGCCAAGATTGCTCTCTTTCTTTCTTCCTTCCTTCCCCTTCCCTTCCCTTCCCTTAGCCCCTCCCTGGAAGCACCTTCCCACCCTCATGAACCCTCTCTGGTTTGTGTCACTCTAATGAACAGTCTCTTAACTGCTCTACGGCAAGAAAGCAGATGGAACCCTGAGACGATTTACAGTGCACAGAGACAGAAAATGAAGGAGGGAAGAGGGCAGCTGTGTTGAAAAGGGGAGTATGAAATGCACTCTCGAAATGTTCCTTTGGCCAGTGAGCCCAAAATATGCCTGACATTTGCACATTTTTCCAATTTATCTCTTATTGAATTAAGGTTTCAGACTGCTGGACGCCATTCAGGAGAATACAGCAGAGGAAGAAGAGAAAGACAGAGTGAGAGAGACGTGTGTCAGAGGAAGGACTAAATCTGTGCAATCCCTCTAAAAAACAGTCATATATAATAAACATGAACAATGATGGTGTTGGGAGCACAGCCTCCTCTGAAGATACAATCACACTGAGACCTATTTAATCTACGGCACCTAACGAAGCTGAACTCCACCCAATAGAAAATGCATCAGCTACATTTTGTTTCTGTGAGGTAATTATCATGAGAAGGTTAAAATTTATATAAATATTGTCGAGATCTGGCCTCAGTGTTGAGGCTGATATGTAGTCGGCCTTTCCAGACCATGTCTTCATCAAATCATCAGGGGTGGATTTAGAGAACTGGGGGCCTTTGGAAAGCTCATGGGGCCTCCGTCTGTAACTGAGAATGTCGGTCTTTGTAAAACAAATACTCAGACCCTAAATTCAAGTAAAACTATTAATACCACACTGTGAAATTACTCTGTCCCAAAAAAATTTTTAAAAGTGATGTAGAAGTAAGTAAGAAAGTAAGAAAGTGAAGTAAGAAAATGAAGATTACTTTTGTTTTTATCTTATTTTAATTTTTAACTACTTCATTTACTGCTTGATAGTTGAATCAATAAATCATATTTTAATTGTTTCATATATGTGTATTAAGTCTTAATGGCAAAAAATATAAATATCCAGTGACAAACTGTCACTGTGATAAGTAGTAGTCAATTCAAAGGGGCACCTCTTCCACTTCACATTTTCCTATCTTTTGATTTCTACTCCACTAGATTTGCAGATGAAGGTTTTAAACAAAAGAAAATTATATGAACTGATAAAATATTGTGCATCATTATAGATTAAATTACTTGCAGTGCATACAGTAGCAATAAGCAATATCACATAAGAGGGAGTGCTGTTATACTGAATATCAGCATGGCTTTGATTCGGTCGTGCTGTTATACTGAATATCAGCATGGCTTTGATTTGGTCGTGCTGTTATACTGAATATCAGCATGGCTTTGATTCGGTCGTGCAAACAGGAAGCACGAAACCAAGTATACAATTTATCTTTATAGATTATATTGATGCTGAATTGACAAGTAGACTGTCATCATATGATGTCATTTATCTTGTGTTTCTAGAGTAATGTGTTTTTAACGTCACATAAAGAATTGTCAAAATATCTTATTTCTTAAAGGGCAGAGCAGGGAGCCTGAATTTAATTCATCCTGCTAATGTTTATTTTGGTTGTCTGGGGGTGATTTGATTTATGGATGTGTATTGATTACTGGTGGTTGATCAGGCTTATTATCAGTTCATTGTATTCAGTTTTCTAGCAGCAGTACGCAATAAATGGTTGGTCCTTGCATGTGCCTACCTTACCCAATGGTAAAGTCCACGGCTGAAAATCATTGTTCCTGGAGAAGTAGCAGAGGAAGCATGACGTAAAGCAAAATCTCATGGCAAATCACTTGTTGAATGTACCAACGTCCTGGCAGTGATGAAAGAGGCCAGAGGAGGAAAACACTTTTTCTCTGGAGGGGTTTGAATAGGCCAGTTCTCCATCTGTGATTGTTAAGGTCCAGTTTTCCATCGGCTCTGTCGCAGGGCACATTCTCAGGTATTATGAGTCTCTGCAGTGTCAGAAAAACTGAACTAAGGTGCAAAGGGTTCACTCACATAATGCAGACGCTGTGTGAGGAGAATGAGTAATGACAAAAGTTTCACGGAGAAGGTCAGTCGGGAAGTGACATTTTCAGAACAGAAAGACTTTGAGAAGAATAAAAATGTCAAAATATCACCTCTGCAGTTTTCCAAAACACTATGTCATCGAACCCAAAGGCCCAAAACGCTGAAAGGACACAGAGGACAGTCTGATCTTTTAAATTCATTCATTTTCAAACATTTCTTTCCATCGGTATTTGCCAATGTGAGTGGTAACTCAGGATGATAACATACAGATTCTTTTTCCTTCACCTGCAATGCTTTAATATCTTGGCCATGAGGAATCTGCTAAGTGAGCGGACTGGCACAGTCAGAGGCTTGTCAGCAATGATTAAGCTGTGTGGTGCAATTTTGTGTAAATTATTAGGGGAATTTGAACTTGTCCTGTCAATCAACTTAAAGAAGGTCAATGGGACAGTGTGAGGCGCAACTGTATTCCTGCTTTAGATGATGTGCTGACTAATTATATCAGTACAAGAGCAAAGCATTATATTGTTTCATCTTAGAACTGCTGCCATATTTTCCTTTCTTTTACATGTCTAACAAGTTTTGCCCAAAGAGCCACAAATAAAAATGGGAAAAAAAATGAAAAGAAGACTCAACAATTAATGAGTGGCAATGAATGAATCTAGTATCAAAATCCATATTCCTCCCTCCTCAAACATATACCATCAGGGATTCCAAGAACATGCATCCACAAACTAGTAAGGTTTTAACATTATATACAATACTACATACAATACTAGTATAAACAAAAACAATATTCAATACCTCTGCTGACACCACAACAAAAAGAAAAACAGGTCAACGCAGACAAAATAATGCATTAATAATGCGTCCTAAAACAGACGGCTCTGTTCCTTGACACAGGATGATCTTTTTCCGCAAAACTTACCAGCCACCACCAAGACTGACCAGAAATGTGCTCAATTACAATCCGGTCGGAAAGTAAGTTGTACCCTCCACCTATCGCTGGGCCAGCTGGCAGGATCCACATTTGTCCATCAATATAATCATAGTCTGACTGACAGAATATGAATCCAACTTTATATGCCAACGTCAACTAAATTCTCAATGCGGCCAATAAAACATGTCATCACTTGATTTTTGTTGGAGTTATGGTTATTGGGGTGCGTGTTGTCTCTACTTTGTGATGTAAAACTCTATAAAAGCCATCAGGAAATTACTTCCTTTATCAATAAAAAACAAAAGAGACAACACAAGAAAATCTGAGCTGAGTTACTGTAAATGTTTTCATCATTTTGGAGGAAAAATTATCAACTATGTTAAGTGACTGAGACAAAGGAAATCAGAGGCAAGGTGCTGAGAGCGCCCCTGAGTCTCAGTGGACAGTTAAATATTCCATATGTCCAGCATTACGCAAACTTTGGCTCACACAGATTCCTTTGGGGGCGAGCCCTTTCAACCGTTCAACACTAATGGGCTGACAGAGTGCCTTTACTATATCCTCTCTGTATTGTGAGAAACCGGACAGAGGTGGGAGTCAAAGTGACAGACAGACACGGAAAAGGGCAAGAGACAGAAAAACAGAGCTGGCAGAGATGGGAATGACTCAACAATGCTGAAACACACAATCAAGAGCTCTGTTCCTTTGTTCTCTCATTATGCAGCACGACACACTCCATCTAACGCTGAATTTTTGTTGTTTATGGCAACACTCTCCTTCAGTTCTTTGTTTTTGTCCATATGCTAACCCGAAGTGAAGGTGACAGTGTCCATATACACTCCCAAGACGAGCTACACTCTGCCAATTCATTAACTATCCACCCCTTTTAATCAGACTCCTGACTGTCAATGCCAAACACGAATGACAATGATATTACATCGCGGAGAGGCGGAGACAACTAAGAGAGGACGTGATAAACAGAACACAGCTTATAAAGTAGATTGGTTGGCTTGTCTGAGTAATTGAATAGCTTCACCTGTCTAAGACTGGCACATCATGGCGTGACATTAATGTTTCAATCTATGCTTAAAAAGATGCAATGTGAAAGCAGCTTAGCATCATCTTTCCTAATCTGTTATTATCAAACAGTTCAAAATGCTCTCATGCACATTTCAGTAACTGAATAAACAGTTACAACACTCTTGGCCATTTCCAGAAAAGGAACCATGTAGAGTCTTTAACAGACTTTCCTCTTCAGTTCAGACATTTCTAGTTTACCAAAACAAGAAACTTCTTTCCAGTTTGATTTAAATTGTTTTGTTTTACAACAATATCTAAATGTAGAACTGCAATTATGGGAATGTCCAAAGATACCAACCTTTGGATGACATTTGATGAATGAAAATGTTTGTCAGACATGTTTGATACCAAAGTCCCCTTAAATACCAAACTCTGTGTGATTTGAATATATCCCAAGGACTTAATACAGACATCGAAACAGATCAAACTCCTCGACTTTGGACTATGAACGAGGAGGGCTGTGGCAATGTGTTGAAGAGTACTGATGCACCATCATGAATGGTTGAAAAATAGATAAGTGAGCTTTTGGATTGTATTGGTCTGATCTTAAATTGCGAAAGGAAAGTGGAAGGATTTTGTCAAGTTGTGGGAACTGAACATAAATATAAATAAGGATGGAAATCTAGGCTTTACCTGAAAGGAAAGTGTAAATAATGGAGGGAAATATTTCATTTTATTAGTATTCTACACTATATTATTGCAAGTTGAATGGATATCAGTATATGATGATTAGTATATATGGGTGTGTTTGGTATTGTTACTGTGTTTTCTTGATGAGATGTTATGAGAAAAAAAATTTAAATGCAAATGTTGCTTTTATATGGATGCATAGTGAGCTTGAGTGCAGTCTGTTCTCTGAGACTTAGAGTCTGAGAGTAACAGTACAGGGTGCGATAACTGCAGAACAGCAGAATCAGTCATCTGTGCCTGAACAAGCTGTCAATTTATGAAGACCTTCAGCTCTGTTTTGCATACAGGCCTCAGTGAGGAAGAATAAGGCTGGGTCAGGGGGTAACTGAGCCCCTGACTGGGAGGCATATGAGCCAAATATGATTCGACAAGGCCCAGAGCTCCGGGGTCAGGCCGCGGCGAGGAACATGTGTCCCTAGGAGGGAATGCCTTGTTGCTCTCTCAGCCAGTCAACATTCTCCGGTTTGTGCAACAAATCCTAATGAGGCTGTTCTCTGTGGGGGAACCCGGGCCCTGTCCATGGGGATTTGTCTGAAGAGCTAAACAACCGAGGAAAGATGCAGTGAAGCAACTCACTCGCTTACACTCTCTATTTCACACACACAAACCAAGACTGATGAGGCGAGGGAAGCCAAATGGTGTTCTGCAGGCAAACACATGGCAAGGGATTAAAACAGTCTCCGTGCAGAAAAGGGAGGCATAAAATGTTAAGCAGAAAATACAAGCTGATGTGTGAGTGATGGCCCATGACGAAATATCTATTTGGTTAAGCTACTGGCAGTAGGTTAGGAAAGCATGAGTAGACTTAAAAAATCCAGTCAGGATGTCCGCAATGTAAACCCGTGGTTTGGCCAGTCCAGATTTATGTGCAGTTCAAGTAACTTAAATTTTACTGCTGTGACAACAAATGTAATATAGTGCAGAAAAAGGCTAATCAGTCTAAGTCCAGGGATCATTGCAAATCAGATGCTGGTGGAATAATATCAATTTGACAAAAATATAGCACACAAATGTCAAAAATAAATACAGAGAAGTTTCCATCTGTGGTTGATATTCCTACAAACTCAATACAGTCCAACAGAAATCACTGAGAAGAGACAGCGGGACGGAAAAATGTCGATGTTCAAAGACATTCTCATGTTTCTGATCTGTCGTTGGGGTCAGTCCACCTGAACCGCATTCATCCTTTTTCCCTCCCCGTGCCTCTTCCTTTTCCTCAGGAAAACTGTGAAGGCAAAGCTCAGATGAAAAGTCAGATTGATATATATTACGATGATACACGCTGACAACTCTGTTGGACCGCAGTCCACTTTTTTTTCTGAGCGGGGGTAAAATAAAATAGTGGCACTAATACGCAACACCTGTTCCTCCTCGGCATTCGTCAGTATATCAAATATACAAACAGTGACAGCTGTGGTGCAGCAGTGATATGGCCATGCTCCGGGCCTGCGTGATGCAGGAGACAGAGGCAGGGGTTGTTCCTGAGAGCACTTCTTCCCTCTCCAGGTCAAATAGCTGAAAGCAGAGTGTAGTGGCCAGAGCTTTTAATATTTCACATGTGCTTTTTAAGGAGCACCAGGCGCTATTGATTTCTTTAATCTAAAGCCCGGGAACCAAAAAGGAAAAGGGCCTATCGGCCAGCCTGCTTTCAATTATGAGGTCCGCAAAGACACTGAGATAGGGGGTTGATGTGATGGATGGTTTGCGAGATGCCATGATAGGATCCATGCCTCTGTCTGCTGAGGCTCAAGTTTGGGATAACCGGCATGCCAGAGACACACCCAAGACTTAAGTCCGGCTACTATCAAAGAAGGACTGTAATCAAGAGGTTATTAGAAGAATCTGGCCTGAAGTATACCTCTTCATACCTGAGTGGCTATAGAACATATCTTGCTGTGTCTGATGATCTGTGACATCCATCAGAAGCAATTTATAAAAGTCTGTGAGGGACAGGAAGTACGACCAAAACAAGATAGAGAGGCTACAGCCATGCTACTAATACTTGGAGGCTGAACATAGACACAGCAATCCAGGCTAGATGCTAACATGCCTACACTGGCAATGCTAATGTGGTGATGTTAAGCAGGTATTTGCTATGTTTGCCATTTTAATTTATCTTGTTAGCACGCTAACATTTGCCCTGATGACTGTGCTACATGTGAAGATAAAAGACCACCAAAGTTTTTATAATTCATCTTGAGGGAGACATAAAACCAAATTTCATGGCAATCCAGTGAATAGTTGTTGAGACATTTCACTCAAAACCTTATGTCAATGTGCTAGAGGAAAGGTCAGGGGATCACTTGAGTCTTGTGTACAACAACCATAAATGTCTGTGCCAAATGTTGCGTCAATCCTTCTGATAGATGTGGAGATATTTCACACAATTTACAAGATTCTGACCTGCGGGTGGTGCAGAAAGAAGAGGCAGGAGATCACTACAATCTTTAGCAATCATCCCTCTGGGCACTGTGGATATCTGCACCACATTACATGGCAATACATCAAACATTGTCAGGATGTTTCACTAAAAGCCAAAAATGTTAACCTGCTGGTGACGATGGAGGAAAAATTGAGAATCATCCTCTGGGGACCATGAATGTCTGTAGAAAATTTCATGGCAGATCTACAAACAGCCCAACATTGCCACCCCTAGAGTTATGCTTCTAGCAGGGCTGGAAGGTTACCTTAAAGGATAAATGAGGACTGGAAAGGACAAAAAAGGACTGGAGAAAACCTGTGGCTCTTCACCTTGTCAGAGTGAAATAATTCTTGCAACAGGATACTTACAATGGATGGTATGGCAGCTGGAGCCTGCATGCTGAACTTCCTCTAAATGACTGTGTATGTGTAATGGAGGAAGTTTGTAGATAAATCTAGCATTAGTAGTCAGTAGTCAAAACTATTTTAGAAAGTCATCCGGTGATTCAGCTTAGAAAAAAAAAAAACAAACATCCATTTTTAGTTCACAGACAATGTGAAGTTGGCTTATACGACATATTTTTTCATCTTAGTCAGTCCTTTCTTTGTCCTCTTCACCTCTAGGGTTTTAAGAAATATGTGACAGGCGAGAGCACAAGATATGCAGCTATTTATAAGATGGTTATCCGTCATTTAATAACTCAAAACTAATTCAAGGCAGGAGAAGCTGCACTGAATTTGGAGTTATGATATCTTATTTCTCATGAGGTCATTAAACTGGATGTATTCTAGGGCTGAACAATATATCGTTATCACAATATGAACATTCATGATATTAATATCGCAAAACCAACAATGTAGCCCTGCATGTACAGCTCAGACAGTCACAAATATCATTCGCCCCCTCAAATGTACAGCTCAGGCCAGCCAACCACAAACCTTATTTCATGCTTGCCGTGGATCGACAGCTGAAGCCAACCAATGACAAACATCCAAAGGAGGGAGACAGAGATACATACTACACAGCAGGGAAATTAGAAAGAAACATGAGTGTGGAAGATAAAACCGGTGCAGAATGTGCAGAGTTAGAGGGAAAAAAGAAGTCATCCTCCATTATTTGGATGTATTTTGGATTCAAAAAAGAAGATGTCAACCAGAGCGATGCATTGTGTCGGTCCTGCTTAGCAAAAGTTCCGACAAAACATGGCAACACAACAAGTATGTTCCACCACCTGAAGCAACACCACCGCGTACTGTATGAGGAGGGATCCACTGGAGTGTGGCACTGGCAGTGGATATTTTGAAGAAGCTTGCCACCTTCCACCAGCTGCAGCATAATATATTTGTTAGTTATTGTTAAAGCAGAGCTGCAGTAAAATGTTCAATTTCTATTTTATTTAGTTAATTTAGTTATAATCAATAAAACTGCGCTTTCCACATGCCTTTGTATTATCATCTTTTTTATTTTTCTGGAAAAATGCGTAAAAATGCGATGCATATCGTATCGAGATATCTGATACAAATATTGTGATATGAAATTTTGTCCATATCGTTCAGCCCTAATGTATTCTGTGATAACCTGAATCACTTACAGGTTACATTTTTGTGCAAAGTAGCCATCTAACATTACAGTCAAATGTAGTGCAAAGTCAGGTGCTGTTTCAACTCTGTGTAAGTTAAACAGTGAACGTGCGTTCAGTGTAAATTTTCACTATGCAACAAACTATGTATAACTATACACACAATGATTCTTATTTTCAGGTGGTTTTACACTAATGAAAACATAGTTATGAATACCACCAAAATCACAGCTAACAATGGTGAATATTAGATATTTATTTAGAATGCTTTTTAAAAGTCTGTTTGCTAAAAACCATATCAACTATCAACTTGTTTCCGCTGCCCACAAGTGGCCAAAGATGTGCATATTGCAAACTATATAGTTAACACCCAACAGACTACCTCCAGTGGATGTGCTCACAGATTAGTCAGACTATTCTCCCATGAAAAGTGCAAAACTTTGAAATCTGAGTCCCAGGTTGAATTTCATCCTCACTGAAAGCTAAATATTTATCTCAGACTAATCTAAATCCATGTCCCGACAGGCCTGATAGTAAAATGCTTTGTGTCCCTACTGTTGGGAGAACATCTCTCTCTCTCGCTGTCAGAAACCTTCAGTGGATCAGGCCAGCCGGCTGTCAGCACCAAAAGACACAAATCCATACTGTGTAGCAGTGTGATGTCTGCACGGAGACAGACAGAGATTAGGCATGCCTATGCCACGGGTGTCCGCGAGATTCACCAGTGTCTCCATCCTTCAGCTCGACATCAAAGAACGCAGCACAACAGTTTGAATTATAGACAGCAAGTGTGCAGTCATGCCTCCGGTGGCAACCATCTCCCAGCCCGATTACCCTGTGCCACCCCGAGGAGAAAAAACACAGGATACAGCTCACAGCAAGGCTAGATAAATTACTATACCAACAACTGCACATTAGCAACAGGACAAAAGGTCCTTCGGGTCAGCAGGTTGTTTGATGTCTCAATCCCTCAACTATGATGCCAGTTTGAGGAAATTTATAATGAAAGCTGCTCTGCCAATCATTCGTATTACTATTGGTTTAGATTGAAATGGAACCATGTGATTTACTGTAGCATACATAGAATCTATAAGGCAGACGATATTGATATCTGATGTCCTGAGTCAAAATGCAGGTGCAGACAGGGTCAGCTTTTCAGACAGGTCTACCTTTTATTGCCTCTATTTCCAACTTTTCAGACTGTTTGTGCATTACCTCACTCTCCTTTACCGCCATTGCTCAGAGAATATTTCCCTGCCAACGAGTGCAATTGGGAAAGATTACAGCATATTATCAGCAGATGGACAAAAGACGATTCAGAGCAGGCTATTAGAGCGCAGATGACACATGGGATTCATTCTGAGGCAGTGGAGATGAATGCTGGTGTCCTCAGCGCGAGGTAACGGCGGTAAATGGAGCAAAAGAAATACAAAGAAACACTGATAACACAACAGATGCTGCTGCGGAAAATAGCAATTTGGTTAACTGTTACTGGCAAAATCCAAAGATACAAATGACAGCTTCTTCCTGGGAGGATTTACTTACTATTACTTACTGACGTTAGCAGGCAAACCGAGGCTACAAGAGCGAATGGAGGCATCATAAATACCATCGAAAACTCTGGATTGGTTTCAGGACTTTTTGCAGAATGGTGACACAAATATAGCATAAAGACTGATTTAGAAACAGAAAGGCGAACTTACAAAAAGATATGGGGGAAAAAAAAAAGCTTGCCCAGATGGAGATAGGCCAGAAATGAGATGGCAAGCAGCTGTTAAGGCCAGCTGTCTGGGCCAGTTGTTCATAAGGGCTGGGAGGCCAGGATGGAGGGATTCAGAGAAATTTGCAAGAGAGGAGGGGGGAGAGGGTGGTGTGGGTAAAGATATAACAAGCTGACAGAGATGGTGAGGGTTGAGGGGAGGGAGGAAAGTGAAAGGAGCTGAGAGGACTGAGTTTAAAGTAAATGTGTTCACTGTGGCGGTGAAGGGGCAGCAGGGACACATTTATCTGAACAAATCAGTCAGGCAGACTTGGCTCTGTCCCTGATTGCAGGTTCTCTTTAAATTGCAGAAATGAAACAGATAACTGCTCTGAGAACAGACTCCAGCTCCTTATACGGGAATATATATATAAAAAAAGAAAATCACGACAGAGCCGTATTACAGAGAAACTGAACAGCACTGAGATCATTATCACACCCATACAGTTTGGTAAACAAGCCACTGACATATATGTACTAATACTTCCATGACTTCATTCAACTCATGGGAGGTTTGGGCCACAGAATACCATCTGTTAGTACTAAAATAATTCATTTAACAAATAATCAGCTTCTGTGTATTTTTGGAGATAAAACCAGAGTTGTTTTAGTCCTCACAAGGTTTCATGGAACAGACATGAAGCCGTATAAAAGCCACTACAGCTACAGCCATTTCATTGCATTATTAGTATGGAAGTAATAATAGTTGCTAATGGTTCTGTGGTGCCCCACCATCTTAGCTACCTGTACCCACAGCATGTTGAAGTATGTGTAAAGGCATGTTTTCTTTCAAATCACAATGAATATGCTGGAAAATAGTTCCTAAAACAAGACCACATGACGCATTACGGTGAGCATACCCCTGCCCCTAGCACTACGGTATAAAAGTGTTCGACCAAAGTTCTCTCTCTCTCTCTCCCTGCGGACCCTTGCAGACTACCTGTGTGGAAATGCACAGCCCCCACTGAAATGAATTCAAAGACCTCTGTTTTTGTCACGACAAGCTAGCTATGCCCTCAACATCCCAAAAAAGCATCTTCCCTGGATGCCAGAATGTGCACAGCAGCTCCATTACTTCATTTTAATTAGAAAAAAAAACAAAGTGATGGGGCATTTAGCTCAGTTGGTAGAGCAGCCTTGCTGTGGGGTTTGAATCTGACCTGTGGCTGTTTCCCGCATGTCATTCTCCGTCTCTCTTTCCTCACATTCCTGTACTAACAGTACTAACATACTTAAATTAGGGTTTCTCATCATGTGTTATCTAATGTCAGTGCATGCAGCGTTAGACTGCTCTTGTTTCCTGAACGGAATCCAGAGGAAAATACACGTCTCTTATATGCAAGAGCAGCTTGTGGCTATGGCAGGGAATATATGTAGTCAGATCTGAGTTTACGTGTGTCTGGGCACACACGTACGAGAGACACCTGCCTGAGTGTGACCACCTGTGCTGCTGGTGCTGCTGGTGATCTGGAGCTAATTTGGCTGGGTGGTTAATAACACTTTCTTCTTTAGTCCGACAAACTCAAAGCACAGATTTATTTTGACTCTACATGGACTTTAAAAGGACTCACAGCTATCAACAGTTACTATTAGTTGCACATGTAGATGGCTTACAAAGACATCACAGATGTGCACTTTTGCTGATGAAGGCGATTATAAGTTCATGCACGAATATACATCAAACACACATGAGGCTGTCCCATGGGAGAGTACAAGACTACTGGGCTGATGTTGGGGAATAGCAGGCGTGAGACTGCCCCCTAGTGGCCTTTTCTGAACCATACATGAGGACCACAAAGAGGGAGGACAGCCCAGCATCAGGGATGACAGTACACATGGATGGGTTGATGTCACTATAACTTCTGGAAATCAGCAGTAGAATTTGAGTAAATTAAAGTACATGGCTGTAAACTAACTAATGTGTGCTCTCACTCATTTTGGAAGAACATGAATAAAGCATCGTCAATGGTCTTGTGTGTACGGCTTTGAAAGATGTTGAACATGTTCCAGATACTTACTGTAAATTCTTCAGATGAACTCTGTGGGTCTTTGTTTGACAGCAACACGCTGATCTCACCTGGCAGCCTCCGGGAAACTGATGATGAAGAGAGACGCATTAACAAATCAGTAAAAAACACCAACAACACTTCCAGCCAGATGAAATATTTCCCACGCAAAGCTGTAGATCAACAGAAACCGCATTTGCAAGCAACACCTGGCCTGACAAAACATTTTTGATAGGTCTGTATAAAACTCAACAATTACAGGAAACTGAACACTAAGAAGCACTTGGAGTGATGGAACGAGTCGGGACGGCACACTGTTGCATCTTTATCAAGGAAAGTGGGTGAGACACAGGAGCAGCATTGCAGACGGCGATCCAAGTTAGAAAAACTCTGTTAAACTTTCAGCAAGCATCTCGTAGATTAACCAAGACTGTGTCTGGCAGCAGTGTTCAAGCCGCAGAGCCACTCCTGACCAGAGGACAGACACCAACAGCGCAACACTTTGTTCCTAATGCCAGAGACGCCAAATACCCCGTCGCCATGCCGCTGACCCGGTGCTCTTTGCCTTTCATTTTCCACTTGTGTTTCTAAACAGTTTGTTTGGCTTGTGGGCTGCTGGTCACGTTCGTATGGTGCTGAGAAGTTATATGGAAGGGATTAGCTGTGGCTAATGCTCCTGAGAGAAACACTTTTACAGCAAACTATCGACACAGAGCTTAGCAACCAGTCCACATGCACACGGCGTTAAAGATCTTTGACCATAAACAAGTCACTCACTTGCACCTGAGTGAGATTTCATGACAAATTCAACTCGATCCAGTACTAACCTCAGCGCAATTTAAAACCTCTCGATGCCTGGGAGTATGGAAATGGCACCGGACATCTTTCAGCGTATATATGTGATACGTATATTAACAATACAATGAAATGTGTTGGAGGAGTAAGAGAACTAGATGCAATAACAAGTAATGCACTGTAGAAGTAAAGGTAATAGTGACAAGTGTATACAGAGTATTAAAAGAAGTATTAGTGTATTGATAAACATTAATATGACATATCAATAAGATACTACACTATATACATATAGGAGAATTGGGATGGATACATGACAGAGCCTTTTCACAGCAGCCATTTTGACATGAAAGAGCAGGGTCAACACAGGTGCTACCAATGATGCTAATTAAGGTTCGGTTCCATTATCACAGCAGAGACCAGAGAACTGGACCTCAATTAGTGTCAAAATGGCTGCTGTGAAAAAGGTCTACCCTGGCATGAGCAGCTCATTATTTAAGAGGCCGTTTCAGGGATGTGAGCTAAGGCAAACGCTAAATAAGAAGTGGTCCAGGGTTAGACTGCTACAGACTAAGAGGTTGAGGTGTCAGATCATCTTGGTGAGTCAGACAGAGCTGACTGACACTGAGGTTGGACTTTCCTTTCCCGCAAACACGGCTCCTGCTCCCACAGGCAGGCAGGTGTTCAAATAAATGAGTTGGGCAACTTCTCTTCACAACAGCGAGCTGGACCAGGCTCCGTTACACTGTGGGACAATGCAGCCGAACACAGCGGGAGAGCAGAGCACACGAAAGATTTACTCAACACAAAGTTTTCCACATTCCTGACTGGAAAGCAGAACGTGAACTACCCTTATATTGTTTTCCACTGTAGCTCGCTGATTTAAATGTTACCTACACTTTTCATTCGCACCTGTTAACGTAGCAAGTGCTAAAACTGACCACCCGCCCGCCCCTGTGTTAAATTTAAAGTGTTGTTTTTGAGTTTTTTAATGTTAGTTTTTGGGCCTGGACATATTTTTATGTCAATTAAGATGACGCTATCATTATAGCTTCGGCCTTAACGTTATGTCAAATCACAGCAGACCCTATCAGCCAAGCTAGCGTTAACCTTTAATACCGGAGCTTCGTCGTGTGAACCCGAACCACCTCTTATGTCCCATTATCTGTTCAAGTCCCAAACTCTGGATGTTTAGCTTCATTTTGAACCACCAAAACAACCCAGAGCTGACGTTTGCTCTCTCTGTGCTAGCTAAGTTCACGTTAGCTGACTGACGCTGCTAGCCGCTGCCAGCTAACCTCGCTGACCAAAACAGCTGGCTAAACAACAGCGGTTTGTCTGCGGTTTCTTTCACGAGCATGCATACTCACATGGGCACACACCACCGGGTAGGAAGGCAGAACACACACCGAGAACTAAACGGGCGATAAGAAAAGTAACCCCGGTCCTCCTCTTGAGTTTTGCCGGATGCTGGTGTATCCACTATCCAAGCATCAAACCATGTTGAGTGGGCAGCTGCGCACTGAGTTCTTATTTGCACTCGAAAGCCATTAGGAGGTTTCTGGAAAAGTGTAGGGAACTTTGAAGGGAGCTAGGAGGAAACAAAGTGCCCTAGCCTCTTATCCCCGAGTGGTCTCTGTAGTGGTAAAGTATTTTTATTATTATTCTGGTAGTTGTTCTCCTTCTCTTCTCTAATTATTTATGTAGCTTATCCTAAAATGAATGAAAAGTGTTATAATGTAACATTCAGTTTATGTTCATGTTACAGGCTATGAAGTCAACTATCACTGATGCTACAAATTACTGAATAATCATGTAAAATAACAGCTTGAATGTGTTTGAAAAGATTCTTGGCAGAAGGTAACATTTTATCAGTCAAATTACTATAACTATTTTAATAATAGATTAATCATTTTAAGTAATAAAAGTCCAATTTAGCTTCTAAAATGTGAATATTCACTTTCTTTAGTCCTCCATGACAGTAAACTGAATATCTGGATTCTGGACAAAACAAGACATTCTATCACTATTACTACCTTTGGTCATATCTCCATCAAAGCTTATAGTTATTATTTTATTGCTAGATTCATTCTGCTCATGGTTTCTGCATGTTAAAAGGATTATTCATTGCCACTGTCACCAAAATGCTTGCTTGTGGTGGGAAGTGTTGGGTCTCTGTAAATCATATAATATGGATGAGTATATGGTCTGGACATGCTCTATACTGTGTGTAAAGTGCCATGAGATAACTGATTTTTGTTGGGAAAATTGAATTTGAAGTTGACAGCTTGTTTCAGGAAACAATGATCAACATTTTCTGACATTATGGACCAAATAACTAATTAATTAATTGAATAAAAGAAGAGGTTAATCGATAATGCAAATAATCATTAGCTGTAGCCATAAAATATATATTTATAATCACAAATGATTGTTTTATTGGCTTTCTTCCAAAGTAATGCACCTGACAAGATGTTTCTCGGACATAATCAATGGGCAGGAGACAGGAGGAGGTGGAGGGAGATGGCAGCCAAGAAAAAAAGAGGAGGAAAGTGGCAAAAGCAAAGTACTCTCAGAAATTACAAGCCATTAAGATGGTTGTAGTCTCCCTCTGCTGTTCAAACGTGCATTAAAAGACAGTACATCAGGGTCAACTCATAAATACCTTTCACTCTCACCGCCTGCAGTGTACACGAGCACATGACGGCTGCTACAGGTGCACATTTCCAGGATTAGTCAGGTAATAGACTTTTCTCATTGCAGTCTCTTCGACTTGTCAGGGCAGGAAACGCACAGGTGTGACTAATAACATTAATTAATGAAGGCTCAGTTGCGAGTGCATGTCAGTGAGCCAAGCGTGCATAATACTGAAGCCCTGAAACATGCACGCCTGAACTGAATGAATTCTAATGAGTTATCCTCTTAGGTCAACCTGTGTTTGTACTTTGTGTTCGCTTTATGAAAACATGTATTATGAGTTTTTCTTTAATATTAGGGTGGGGAATGTAGGGAGGTGTGCAGCAGCGAACTGCAGCAAGACAAAAGCAATTACAATACATTATACAACAATCATTTTGGCACTAACAGAGCCTCATAAAAGCTTATGGTTTCAACGTATCTACAGCAAAGGAGCAATGACATTCATTTTTATTTTCTTATTGTAGCCGTTCTTGTTTCCATAGAAATCTAACTCTTCTGATTTACAATAGTCCAGAGAGGTCCAATTAATTTGATGTTTTTATACGTGACATTTATTTGCAATGCTTGTACTTTCTCAAACTGGATACATTTTCAGGCTTTTAAATCATGGCAGTTGCATGGTAGTTATTTTCTAGCGTCAGTGCTAGGAGCAAAAGCTTGACATTTATGATTTTTTTTTTCTTCAGAGAAATAGAATGACTTCATTTTCCCCACTAGGAAGACTCACACTCAGATTACTTAACTGGATTTCACAGAAACATCTGGAGAAATTATGAATCGTTCTGTAAGAGTTTGATGTTAGGTGACATATTGTGATGCTCCAACATGCAATAACAATATATATTTTTTAATCATGCAACAGTGGTGTTTCTCAAAATGAATAAGGTCCTATATTATAAAAAAATACATTTCTATTATTGTATTATAAAGTAGGTCTAGGGAAATGTAGGGAAAAGCACACAGTCCATGTTCACAAACTGTGCCTTTAAACGTGCCGTCAGGACTTCTGTAAGGTTGTGAAGTCACTATACAGTTAATGCTCTCAGCCACGCCCCCAACATGACCCACCCAGACCCACTATCCAGGAAGTCTCTATCTGTTACCTGTGTTTGGCCTTAGCGTGTGTCAAACAGAAAACAGTCAGCCAATCAGAAGAGAGGCTCATTAATACTCATGAGACAAAACAAACTGTTCTTGCTACAGCTTTAAAGAGAAGTGCGAGAAAGGAAATGTAAAGCTACATTTAGATGCTTCTTTGGTCCTTTAAATCGACTCATGTTTCGCTATTATAAATATCACCATATGTTCTTCCTAGCATTAATGGACATGTTTACATTATTTTACATCGCCTTACATTGTGTCGGCTCCACTCAGCTTCGGTTCCATTTCATTTGGAGACACTTTGCAACACAGCTGCTAACACGGCTAGTAACTGCTCAGCTAGTAGCTCCTAAATTTCTCAAAACAAAAACGGAAAATGTTGTTGCATTTTAGGAGGATAGATACTGCTCGAAGTGTGCAAGACTTGGATGAGGCTGTTATTACATATCCCAATAATCCACCACGATAATGAGATTCATTTTAACATAAATGGTAATCACGGTATTACGTAACATTACACTGCGATTTAGTGTAATACCAGTAACTGTTGCATCCCTAATGACGAATATATATCTTCATACGAACATCAAGACTTCAATTAAAAACACTGGGAAAGTGTGACATATGGGACCTTTAATGTACAAAGTGATGTTGAGTTGGAGATGTTTTTTTTTTTTTTGTGGACAAAACTCAGTTTGTTTCACAACTGTGAAGAAACCACATTAGAACAATATATAAAGAACATGAGCGATCCACAAGCCAACTAATTTATTCTCCCAGGATTATTTCTGGTTGCTGTAGTTGTCACATGGGGGCAGTATGACCACCAGGCTGTAAATTGCACACATTCTGCATAGCAGCGTTCACACCTCATTTACAAAATCTGCGGTGCTCCATTCTGAATTAAAGCTATAATATATCTTATATAGTCAACTGTAAATATGGCACCATAAGCACATTATATGAGCCCTATGAGTCCATTATGCATTATTCATGACTGTTAGGTCATAGACGGCTGCTTGAACAGCATTAATATTCATCATATTCTATTGTGAGCTACAAATGTTTCAAAAAGCTTCTGACTGCTTAACACCTCCACTGGGTCTAACTCTTCTTCACAAGCACTCTGTCTGCTATTAAAAGAGAGCAGAGCACTTGTTATTTGCCTTGCCTTACTCTGATTTTCCAAGCTCTGACCTCAGGATCAAACTATGCATTAGACGATTACCATCCATAGGATTGTACCTGACACTTAGTATGTTCCTCTTCCAGCCAGCTCTGACCGGAGCTGTTTCTTTGTCTGAAACTCACACAACAGTGAGTATAAAACAGTGTAGTTTAAAGACGACATAGTGTCACCAAACTTGCTTTTCTGGAGTGTACAGCAAAAATGATATGAGTAGTATAACTGCATATAACTCTGCAGGCGAAGCAGGTGCAGGCTGAGATGAAGCAGAAACAGCACAGCAAAAAATATTAATGGTTGACTTAAATGGGCTGTGTTTTTCACTCGAAATGTCTAATTGATGCGCATGCTAAGTTAGCCACCTGGATCCATTTCCCCTCCAGAATTAAGCCTCTTTTAATTTCTCCTTAATGCTGACCTTCTTCCACCTAAAACCAGCTGAGTAAACAACTCCCCCCCCTCAACACCCCCTTCTATGCATATCTGAAACATTAAGCGCTAAAAATATGTAAATAGGTCTATACGTTTGCAAGGTTTGAAACTTAATTTCAGTCTTGTTGCGAAAATAAAACTTAAGCGGGGTGTGCTTTTGGAGATACGTATGATCACTTATAGCTCACAGATTATTAATATCCAGAGCCAGTGAGCTGCTGTTGTCAATCCAGCCTTGTTTATCACTCTTGTTTTACTTTCTCACATTAAAAATCAATACATATTTATTACATATTATATATACATATTTTATGTACATATTATTGTGTTTAATGAATTTCATTGTGACTATTGAGGCAGGTGTCCCATACTAAACTGATGTGATGATATTCTGCTAATCTCTCTCCTTGGTTGTTGATCCAGCACCACCAATTTAATAATCTTCTGTTACACTTCATTTAAATGATAAATCACCTTATTTTTTTCAAGTTTTAAAGTACTATTTTACGAACTACAGTACCATTTTTGAACAGTCACTCATGTAATCTATTACTTTTACCTGCCAAGTGGTCTGTGAGGCAGACCCCAGTCCCACAGCGCTCCTCCTCAGCAGCAGCAGAGGCAGCAGAGGGTTCGGAGGGGGAGCAGCCGCTGTGGTCACATTAAAAACTGCATCGCCTTTTGTGACAACTGTAGATCAGCGAGCCATCAGCTCCCCCCTCGCTCTCGTGTCAGGGATTTGTAGTCTTTAACGTAAAGAACGCCGCCGCGTGGTAGCGGCCTCTGCGAGAGCAAGACTACAGTTCCCTCAGAGCTACTCGGAGGTGTTAGTTGTCAATATGGCTGTTGTCAGACAGACAAAGCAGAGAGGCAAATAATTCGCCTCTGATTAGAAATCCTTGGAAAGGGGTCGGACAGGGCACAGTAATCAAATTGCTTTATTGTTCGGCTGCAGTAAAAGACGCCGCGGGTCTTTGCTCGAGTTACAAAGTTAAATGGTTAAGTGGACGATTTGAACCGAGGTAAGTCATGTACTTTGCTATCTCCAACACTGAAAGTGATGTTATTAATATCAAACGTTAGCCAGCGACGGCGGCTAACGTCAGCTAGTATCAGCGTTGGCATGGTTAGCATGTTATGCTAATCACTCCACAAGCCCGAGCGCTGCCAGAATAGCCCGTGTTCAAGTTGCTAGCCGTCCGCTTGTGATGCCCACGGGCTGTTGTCAGTCTAAATTCAGCGGCAAAGACGTGCTGGAAAACGGTGGCAGTCATTCCGTGTTGCACGGCTGGCTCATTTAAACGTTGACGCCGGGGCATTGTCCGTCTGCCACAGAAACATTTGCTAACGTTAGCTTTTGGGCAAAGGGCGTGAAAGCTGGCATCACCGGTGGCTTTCCTGCAGCGCTGAAACGAGCGACAGATTTGTGCTCTCACTGCAGGCCCCGTAGTCAGCAAAACAACAACACATGGAGGAAAAGGAGATAGTACCAAGTGTGAACATTTTTTTTAAGACTCGGACTATTTAGAAAACTTCCACAGTAGTGCCAGTGAAGCGAGTTTAGGTGTGGACTCGGACGCATGCAACCTGTATTTGGGTGAGAAAGCTTCAGTTTTTTTTTTCTTTTGCTTGCATGGGTTAAAAACAAAAACGTGATTTATTCGGCGTCTCATCTGTCCGGATCTTTTCTTCTTCTTTCTTGTGTGAGCCTGACAGAGTTGTCGAGCTTGTTTGGACTGTGTATAAACGATAATCCGGTAGGGATGTGGCCAAAATGAAGTTTGCTTAACCATCTGTTAAAGACAGGCCCACTCCAGCTGCTCCTGTCTTATACTCAGTTAATAAGTACAACTTTTTTTTTTTTTTTTAATTTCACCCCACCTGTCCAGCCTGTTCTGAGAGCCACAGTAAACCAGTGTGAGGCGTTGATTTAAGTCAGGTTGGGTCTTTGCTTTAAGCCGGTTAAACCAACTTGAATAAAGTGAATAGTTAACCCTGTGAATGGCCAGCATGGGTAATGATTCCACTAGAAGAACACAACCCCACTTGTGTGCCATGCTGTCATCTCGCAGGGATGTGACAGGTTTCGTGGTTTAACCGAGCCCGATAATGATCTACAGCGTCGGTAACCTTCCCTGTGAATTCTCAATGATAACTAAAGGGACTAGTTAATGTTCACCGGCGTCACTAAGCCGCCCCGTGGTACAGATGATGTGTTTTCAAAGTGACTTTCCCCTGTATGCGTCTGAAATGTTGGCATTTGTTCTCTAAATGCTTCCTCCGTGTTAGTTTCCTTTAACTTCCAAACACACTCTCGGGTCATGTCTTTTTTTTTTCTTTTTTTTCTCCCTCCCCTGTCCTCTGCACAGCTCCGTCTAACACAGATGTATAAAAATGCCAGTGACCCCTTTTAAACCATTTATCATATCAGCATTGGTCGGCGCTGGCACAGAAGATGGAAAATCTGCCGCAGTCTGATTCCAGTTGCATTGATTTTGAGCACGGCAAATTGCTTATGAAAAACATACAGCGTGGGTGGTGTGCAGAGCCGGGGATATATTGTAGCTCTTAAAGAACGGCAGTCAGAATGTTAAGATAGCATCAGCTGTCAAGGTGACTCTGGCACTCTGCGTGTGTTGCCTGCTGGTTCCCAAAAATAGCCGATTTTTATGCCCTGCCCCTCCCTCCCCTTTTTCTTTCACACTTCTATCTCTCGCTCTTGTCTTCCTTTTCTTACTTGCTGCCTCTTTATGTTCTTCTTGCAGTTTCCCCCCTCCTCCTCCTTTCCCACCCCTCTCTTTTCCACTTTATCCCTCTAACTCTCCTCCGCTACCTTTCCTCTGCCTCACTCCTCCTTTCCCATCATTCTCGTTTTTCTTCCCTCATCTGCAACTGCGTTCCTTTTCACTCTTTCCTACTTAATCCTCTCATTTCCTCCTGTCTCTTTTCTGCCTGACTTTTCCTCCTCGCTCCTCCTGTTCTCCGCCTCTTCTTTCTCTTCCCGTTTCCCACCTAGATCCTAAACATCCTCACTCACTTGGCTTTTCCTTAACTTCCCTCCCCCTGCATTTCCTGTTTCCTTTCCCCTCTGTCTCACAACCTGTCTGTCTTGTCTCTCATCCAGCAGCAGGATGTCTGAGTTCAGTGAGGAGCCGCGCTTCACTATTGAGCAGATAGATCTGCTGCAGCGGCTGCGTCGCACCGGCATGACCAAGCAGGAGATCCTGCACGCGCTCGACACTCTGGACCGGCTGGACCGGGAGCACGGCGACAAGTTCGGCCGCCGCACCTCTTCCTCCTCCTCCTCCTCCTCCTCTTACGGAGTAGGCGGGGCCAACAACAACTCTGCCTCTAATACTACTACATCATTCAACAATAACAACACTGCCTCGGCAACCACCACCTCTTCCGTGTCATGCAACGGCAACAACAACAGCGGCGAGGCCGTCGCGGGCGAGCTCTCGGCGACTGCCGCATCTTCCACGACCTCCAAAATCTCCACCGCCACGCAGACGCAGTTCGCCAGCGCAGGGGGACTCTCGCCCTCTCCCAGCAACAGCTACGATACCTCCCCGCCTCCGGGGCCGCCTCCGCCTTCCGCCATCTTGCCCTCGCCGGTCTCACTGGTGGCTCTGTCTCAGAACGGCCGGGATAGCCTAGCCGCCACACCCAACGGGAAGCTGTCTCCTCCAAGGTACCCGGTGAACAGCGCAGCCGCAGCGCGATCATTCGGGTTCGAAGCTACAGAAGAGGACCTGGACATCGACGACAAGGTGGAGGAGCTGATGAGGTGAGTGGTAACGGGGGTGGAGCAAGCTCTGAAACTTTGTTTGGGGAAACTTTTAACTTGTACTAGTTTGTCCACCTTGAGTTTGGTGCCTATAGAACATTAACAGGAAGTAGATAATGGTGACTAGACGGCATCTGAGATTGTGGATGTGACTTCCCATCACTACTACTGATCCTGTCAGCAAATGTTCATGTGTGTACAGCACTAAAGATGCTTGTAAAAGCAACCTTGAAGGCTCTTATCTGTCTTGTCTGACTGGTGCGTTGTGGCTCTGAATGGCTCATTACAGTTGTGTTGGTCAGAGTCTTTATTGGCAGTGAATGGCTGCCACGATGAGGCAAGAAAGCACAGATTGTGATGGGGTAAATTAAATGGCACCAAGTGGAAATTCCACTGAAGCTCCATTGTGTGCAGCTGCTGTCAGAACACATAGATGTTTGAAAAAACTCGAGTGCATTCTTGACCTTTTGGAAATGGCAACTGAGAAAACGACCTCAACCACAAAGTTGATTTAGTTCTGGAGCTTTTGATCGTATCTCATGATCTTCATCATCAGATGGAGTTTGACTTGGAAAGGCTCCCTGAGCGTTTTAAAGACTTTTGGCATAAGAGCTGAGGTTCAAAGTTCATCCTTGATCCTGGAAACAAAAGCTGGGGAAGAATCTCACCACTAAGTCCATTTAGTAGCTGTGTTGGAGCTTTCAGTGAATGAACTTCGTCATCAGTATATTCCATGCCATGATTATTTGTTAGGGGTGCACCAATGCATAGGCTGAACACCTGCATCGGCCGATGTTCGCCTCCCTAACTGCCATCAGCAAATAAAGATAACATCATTGATGGCAGTGGCCGATGATTATATGTTGATTTACGTCGCATGTACACTGTGCTGAGGAGAAACCTTTCTTTTTTCCTTTTTTTTTTTTGAGGCTCTGAAACCCCACTCCACACGTCTCTGGCACGTGTACACGTCACGGTTTTGGTCCGCCTTGCGCGCGACTTCAAACGCCATCAGGACAGTTTCAGAAGTGAGCGTTTAGCCCGCCAGACTTTGTTTACTTGCTCAGATTTGGCCATTTTCCCGGTGTATGTTCTTGTAAACGTGCGTCTACATGTATAAATATGCTACGTGGTTACTAAGTTTCGCCTTCTGTTTTTATGGCTGGCAGTTTGCGCGGGGTATTTTATTTTGAAAATCCATCGCTTTGCATTTTCTGTGTCTGGCCGTCTGTCGGTGCGTCATATTATTTGACAAAGCAAACGCAGCTGGAAACTGGTCGAGACTTCTGTGTGAGAGGTTACCTTTAACGTGCACTTCTACGTAGCCTTCACTCTTCCGGTGGTCAAACTACGGTCAAAATAAAAAGCTGGCTCACTCTTAACATGGTTGGCATGTTCTACATTATCTGGCAGTGTTGTTCATTTTTCATTATCCTTGTGACAGTTCCAGTAAAGAGGGACAGCGTCTGCTAGATAACAAGAGCCAGTTCAAGGAGACAGATCTTGTTGGCCTTGACGTGTATTTACATTTTTGAGAAGGTGGAGCTACAGCGAGACCCTCAAGCTCACTACTGAGCTGGCAGTTATCAAAACACTTTGTTACAAGGAATAACTTCATTTATTATGACACAAAATGGTGAAAATGGTTCTGACAGTTGACGTCACACCAACAAGCCAACACCCTCAGATCTTCAGATTAAACCTTTTTTTTTTTTTTAGCTTTTGGTGATGACACATTTCAAACAAATGCAAATAAATTAAAAAAATAATAATGTTTATTGGACATATGTACAATTCCAGTTACAGTTTTTGTAGTAGGAGTACAGGTCATGTCTTCATTCTCTGGTTTCTGAGTCTGTGAACGGCCTCTTCTTCTTTGCCAAACTCTGTGGTACACTAAGGAAAGGAAGATGCAATCACACTCTGCACTTTAGCGGCCCTCTGAGTATTTTTTAACGCACTCATTGCAAATTAAACACATTGGTTTGGCGTGTGGAGATGTTTTGGAAAGCACTGATTTGTGAACGATATAATTGGCCGCGTGACCACATCTGTAAACATCCTGCCTGGTCAATACCACTCACGTGCACCTCTTAACAGAGATGAGAGGGAAGCGAGATGTCTTACTCGTTAGCCACGCTGCGTAGTTTACTTATTTTGCCACACATCAAATTTGTGATAGAACCTTCGAGTGGCTTGGCAGCTGCGTCTTCGCCAGATGTGGCTTGCGGGACGCCAGTTGAATGGGCCAGACGCAAGGAGAAGAAAAAGCAGCAAATCCTAACAATGGAAACGCTGGAGTCAGTGATTGACTACGCCTTGATTCCCCCGGGCACGGTTCTGTTTCGGTCCAGGCCTCGGATCGTTTTGGTCGCCACATTTTGTTAACTTGCTTAGATTTGGTCATTTTTCTGGATTTACATGCTGCTACCACGAGTAAGAAGGCTACATAGTCAAATTGTTTTCTTTTACTCTGTTTTTATGACTGGCCGTCTGCACAGGGTAGTGTTTTATTTTGAAAACTGGACGCATTCTCGATGCCATTCATCTGTCTGAGTCAGTGCTGTAGTAGTCGAGATCTGTTTTGGTCTCAAGACCACTTTATAAAGGCATCGGTCTCGTCTCATCTTGGTTTTAGACAAAGACTCTGGATTTTAGTTCAGGACCACGATTGAGTGCATTATCTGCTTTATTTGTTAACTGTCTGAGAGAAGTCATCCGCCAAATCTTCTGGAATAAAATTTGGTTTCCTGAAGTACAAGTTCATTAGCGAAATCAGCGTCTGAAAGAAGACACAGTGGTTTGTAAAAACTGCAAGGTGACATTTAGTGAGGTGACACAATGTGGCAACCACGCTTCACCCAAAAAGGTTTTGTGGATATTAGCTACTTAAGTACGCTGTTTGCTGTCTGGTCTTGGCCATGACTCTTTCTCGGTTCAGTTGGTCTTGAATACAACGCCGGTCGGAGTTCTAGCCTGGATCTGCCCCGTGCTGCTTGACACGACCGGTCGCGGCTTGTTAAAAGTAGACCAGCTGTGTATTCTCCGCAGAGCCGAGCGACGCTTCTGGGACGCATCTGAAGAGCACTGCAGTGCAAGCATAGTCTAGAACGACTGCGACGAGCCCCACCGGCCGCAACGCAGCCATGCCCGGCGGAATTGAACAGTTAGTGCGGCGAACACAACAGCAGTTGCTGATTTAACTCTCTGCTCATTGACTAATCGACGAATCACCAAATCATTTTAGCTCTCTGCTCGACTCAAAGGCAGAATTGGGCATTTTCCGCAATTCTCCTGTGAGTTCGTGAAACATTAGTGAGTAGCACTTGTTCCTTTTTTTTCTGAATTGTGCAATAAACAAGATAAACGACAGCTCGGTTGAGCAAACGAAGAAGAAACAGAAAAAGTGAAGTGTTGGCAGAGACGATTCCTTTTCAAGAGCGCTGCCTTCCTTTCTTTTAAGCACAGCAGGACCACATGACAGTTGTGATTAGCACATTTGTCTTGTACAGCATGTACCACATAAAGACGTGCATCCTGTGATGGAGCATCAGAGCAACGGAGAGCGGCATAAAGGCGTTCTTGTTAAAATTGTGCCTACAGTCAACAAAGAGTGTCTTGCATGAAAAGGGAGGCATTCTGCTGCAGATGTTTGAAAAGCCTTCAGGGTTTAAGATGACATTTGCTCAGGAGGAAGGAAGAGAAGGCTTTACAGCCGCGCACCTCCAGAGACACGACATGAAATCACACACAGTAACATCAGCTAACGTTGGCTTTGCAATCACGTGCTCAGTAGCTACTTAGGCGCGTCTCCCTGACAGTTCCAGTGTTCATAATCGACAGTCAGCATGTTAGACACCTCCTCTCTTCCTCGGAGCACTTTAGACATTAGCTCCTCTCTCCTCCTGCCGCCTCCCAGCTGCCCCTGTACGAACAGTCAGAGTAAGAATAGACATTTAGAGCTCAGGCTCTCCCCTCAGCTCTGCACAAGCTGTCCCGTTGCTCATTCACGCTGCCTCTGCATTAAATTACATGTCCTCTTTAGACAGCCCGAGAAGTTAAGAAGCGTTCAAAAGCCCTCGTCCTCTCTCCGCCTGTAGGACTCTCCAGCGTCTCGCTCGGCGGGGCTGCGGGGGCGTGACACGAGGTTTCAGCTTATCAACAATCCCACGGTGCCCTTCTGATTTCTCCTCTTTTTAAGTGCACATTTCCGTCTCTGCAGGGGTTCGGCCTTTGAGTTGGCATCTAACACATCACCCCTCCTCCACCTCCTCCTCCTCCTCCCTCCTCCACTTCCCACTCTTCCTCAGTCTTGTACAGCAGCTTGTGCTACATTGATTCACTGGTGTCGATACAAGCAGCGTTTTTGAGCTCTAATTTTAGCTGCGCCGCAAGAGGCTGGTGTGGAGGATATTGATGCTGGATGTCAAGAGTCGTGACGCATTTTCATTTCAGAAATATGCTAACGGAGAAGTCAGGACTTTGCGTTCTCCATTTTGACTGTGTCTGGGATACTGACTGGTTGAAAGGATGCTGTGATTGTATGGTTTGAGCACCAGTGCTGTTAAAGTTGGGGGTGATTGTTGTGGGGGGGGTTGTGCCCACTGGAAATGTTAAAAAAAAAAAAAAAAAAAAAAAGATAAATGCACCAACCAGGTCACACATTTGACAGATGTTGAAAATTTGCACCAGGATTAGGAATAAAGCCAAGGCAGTTACAAGCTTGTTGGTGCCTGTGTGCGTGCGTGTGTGTGTGTGTGTGTGTGTGTGTATGTTATTGTGTATGTATAAGGGAGGGGATTGGGCTTGTAGCCAGAAAGCGGGGTGGGTACACTGTGTGGCTGCACATGTTCACTCTCTACCCTCCGTTCCTGCAAGTCTGTGCATGTTTTATTATATTTTTTTCTCCCCCGGCTGGGGATAGTGAAACATATCCGCCAAATACATTTGGAAAATATAGATTACTTGATTGTGGCTCAGTTCATTTAAATTCATACAGCCGTTCTCTTTGTGATCTGCTGAAATGCAACGCTGATTATGTGGGAGCCATAAAAAGAAGAAGGGGGGGAAAAAAAAGAACAATACATCGATAATGCTGTCAAAATGCACCTCAGATTAAAATGGAGCCTTGGCTTTGGAGGTTTCCCAATACAGAAACACACATTTGATTATCCGAATGCGCCAAAGCATGTAACCTTTTGTCATTACTGCAAGAGAACACGTGTAACTGCATGTAAAAGCTGAATTTCTTTCCATACTGTAGCGATCCGGACCTTTCCTGATGTAAAACACCAGCCTGGTATCTTGAGATTTTCCTGCTGACAGTGTATAAAGATGTATCGCTGTGTGCTTACGTGTGTGTGCGCGTTTTGCAGGAGGGACAGCAGCATGGTGAAAGAGGAGATCAAAGCGTTCCTGGGGAACAGGAGGATCTCTCAGGCAGTGGTGGCACAAGTTACCGGTGAGCAGCAACACTGACACTCTGAAACCATGTTGTTGCTTTCAGCCGTTTCCTGTTGCATACATACTGTCATTTTGTCCTTGGCGCACATTTATTTGTTGAACGTTCACCCCTACAGTTATAATGTGCTTGTTATGCAATATGCGAACTGGGATTTTGAGGAAAGCTAGGGAGAAGCAGTAGATGTCATTTTTGAAAATCATATCAGGCACAAAGTAAATGTTTTTGCAGGTCTTTAAAAAGCGACCTTTAATCATTTTGGGCACTCATCAGTAGTGAATACCACAGACGTTGCTCCCTGACAGCAACTACGTGCAAAGTGTGTGTAAAACCTCAGAGATTTCAATTATCATTGCACGTTTGATTTCAGTGCTTTTTGTGTTTCAAACTGTTTAATAATGGGTTTTGTTCATGCATAATAAGTGCTAATGCATTCAGTGTTGTTCAGTCACTGGTGCTGTTTTCTAGGCTGTCTGGAATTTCATCTGTGTTTCACCAGAGAAATTTTACATGACTGTTTCAGTGTTGCAAAGACTGAAATCCAGAGAGAAAAAGGAGGAAAATCAGTACAATAATATCAGTATCACCCTTCTACCGTACCTACAAACCAGTCAACGTTTGGACACATCTTCTCATTCAATGTTTTTTCTTTATTTTTTGTTAGTTTCTGCATTGTAGATTAACACTGAGGACATCAAAGCTATGAAGTAACACACAGAATTATGTGGTTGGAAAAAGGAAAATATGTTTTATATTTTAGATTCTTCAAAGTAGTCACCTTTTCTTTGACAGCTTTACACAATTTCAGCTTCATGAGGTAGCTCGCAGTCAGATTGTTACAAATAAACCACTACTAAGGGAAACTAACCTGAAGAAGAGAACTGCATGGGACAAGGACTCAACATTAGATCTGTACTAGGAATCTGTACTTTGGTTTAGTGAGTCCAAATTTGAAATTTTTGGTTCTTATTTTATGTCGTTGTGAGACACCAAAGAAGGTGATTACATTGCATCTACATGTGTGGTTCCCACTGTGAATCTGATTTATTCTGAATTTAAGGCTACTATGGCTACCATTGAGCTTAGTTTTCATCTACAATGCAGGAAATAATAAGAAATAAACCAAAAAGCACTGATTGAGAGGATGTGTCCAAATGTTTGACTGGTACTGTAAGTGAGTTGAGCAAAATATCAAGCATCCACTAGAGACGAGTCAGAGTATTTCTGTGGTTACAGCTCGTGAGAGACAAGTGATCGGAGAAGAAATAAATTCAGAGCTAAGGAGAGAGAAAACACTTTCTCCCTCTAGTATTCCCCTCTGTCTCCTCTTGAATTCTTCCAAGGGTTGTCTACACATTGTACCGGGGCTTGATGCAAAACACTCTGTTGTAATTCGATGTCTGGCTGCTTTCCAGGCATCAGCCAGAGCAGGATCTCCCATTGGCTGCTGCAGCACGGCTCTGACCTGAGCGAGCAGAAGAAGAGGGCCTTTTACCGCTGGTACACGCTGGAGAAAACCACACCAGGTACACCCGAGTCTTTAGACCCTCGCACCGCTCACTCTTGACTCGCTTCCTTGAAAGCAAGGCGGGCAGCAGGTGCCGAGAGAGCGGGCAAACAATTAAACGTATAGAGCAAACACACTCAATCTGGCACGGGCTAACAATGCCAGCGTTGTCATCGTGCTGTTACAGGAAACTCTTTATTTAGTTGCTTGGAATACTCATCTAAAGCTATGGTTGACTAGATGAAGAAAAGCTGAGGAGTGTTAAACTTGGATGTAAAGATAGCACAAGAGTTAGCCTCTCTAATCACAGCGGGGTGGGGGGCAGCTACAGGAAAACGCTCTGCTGCCAGCAGTTTCCTGTTAGACTGTTAATGAGATAAGTAGAAGTAGACGGCATCTTGTGGTGTATGCGGTGCAGTGAGAGGTCCCATATGCGAAGCCTCAGTTCCACGTAATGTGTCATACGTTAGGCGAAGCTTCTTGAAGTGTGAAATGAAGCGAAGGCTGGTGGAGATAAGATTGTAACGGCAGCTGAAATGTTGTGCTTTGTGGTCAGGGTTCAATTCGGCACCTGATTTCCATTTTTAGAAGGAAATGTGTGTTAGTCGTAGCCAAATTTCAGTCATTTGTTTTTGGTTATCTGCTACAGCTGTAGTCAAGGTCTCATTGTTCAGAATTTTGAGGCTGCGGACTGTCAGCATCTTTGTTGTGTGTTACCAGAGTTACAGTTCTCCTGGTCCATCATAAGATATTTTTGGGACTTTTGAACCTTTATTTCATAGGAAAGTTTAAGAGTGACAGGAAGAGAGAGATATATGCTGGAATTTTCCAAGTTGGAAACTTTGTGGAGATTAACGGGAATTTATGGGAATAAACAGGGAATTTTGCTAAATTTAAAGTTGACTGTTAACAGGGAACTTAAGTATAGTTGGAGAAAATGTATTTTAGCATAATCTTGATGAAAACAATCAAACAACAAATTTTATGAAAGCACACTTGAGTATCTGCTATTCCTCAATCACATGCACATAGCACACTGCTTACTGCAGGGCTATTGAGGTGACGCTCCTTACATGCACTGTGCATTCCTCCATCACATGCACACATGATTTCTAGAACCCTGGACCACACTTTGGAGCCCACTCAACCCAGAGCACAAGACTACTGAAGTCACACATTTGAGCTCATGGAGTGCATACATAATATTGTTCAATGAAATAATTAAAACTTGATAAAGTGTATATTGTAATGTGATGTATTTTGCATGGATGTGTGCTTATGACAAAACAAAATGTCTGTGTTTATGCTTGGATATGATACAGTTTGTTTAAATTACACCCAATTTCCAGTTAATTTCCACAAATTTCCATAATTCTGAGTCTCTGATTTAGAATATTACCAAAATTCCCTAGTGTAACTTCCCATGGAAATTTACCACCCCTTTGCAACCCTATGGATGACAAAAAGGGCCACAGGTCAAAGACCAAGCCCTTGTATGTGGGCTGCATGCTCTACCAGGTGAGCTACCAGAGACCCCTGTCCATCACAAGGTTGATGGAAGAGGCAGGTTTGTTCAGTGTCCACATCATTCTGTCCTAACTCTGCCCAGTAAACCCAGGTATCATTTCCAAACATAGCCTGTCTGAACAGCCTGAAGTATACTAAAAAAAACAGTGTTTGTGTTTAACTTGAAGAGTGTTTTTTCTTTAGTGAACATCTAGAGGACGACTATTGTCTGCCAACATCCTTGACCTTACCCTCCCTTCCAATGACTTCACAACTGAAAGTAACATTAATGTTCTGAAGTCAAGTATAAGGTCCTTTAGGGCCAGTCACAAGTCTTGAGAAGCAAGATTCAAGTTCAGGTCTGAATGGTCAGGTCTGGAAGTATGAATAACACAACATTTGAACATGTCAGTTTTGGTTCAAAGTATAAACTCAGAAGGCCGTGCGTTGTGCTCCAGCAGGGGGTGTCTGTAAATGCATTGCATGCTCTGATACCCACTTGCGGTAGGGAAACAGGGCAATGGTCGATTGTTCTCTCCGTTAAACGGAAAACTGGAAACTAGCGAGCCGTGAGCGGATAATCAGGACACCAAACCATCTGAGAATTAATGCAAGGAAGCGTTTTGGATTCCAAACCATGGATAGAAAAATCAAGGATGAAAGTACAGTCGATTGTTTCCTTTTTACAGCGACGTTACCATGACAACAGATCTGAAATCTTTACGTGTTCATTGCATTCTAGGGTCTAATTTTTGAACGTGCATGCCATGTCTGTCTGATCTTTTATTGTTTCACATTAGCACTTGACACTTGAAGTCTTCAGGGAGCGAAATCATGAGTAAGTCGAGTCTGAGTGCAATCAGGTCTCAATTTATCATTTTTGTGGCTCAAGTCCAATTCGATGCCAAGTCTTGAGTCAACAGCTCTGAAACCTCCTTCTGTTTTTAAACTGTCATGTTTAATCAGAGTTCACATGTGCAGAACCTAAAGTGAAGCTTAGTTTTGTCTCAGGTAGTCTTAAGTGTCGATTTTGGTGCTGTGAAGACGGACGTCCGGTCCAAAGATGAATCTGTCTTCTTCCGCGATCTTAAATCCACGCTTCACTGTAAACGGTTAACAGCAAAAACAACAGGCCTCGCGCCGGCCTCGGGATGCGTATATGTGTGCGCGCTCTGTATCAACCTATAGCCAGGCAGCAGACATCCCACGCCTTGTCCTCTGCGGCATGTTCCTCTGTGGAGCCCTGCCAACACCGACAGCAGTGGAAAACTGCTCTATGCTATTTATGGCCAGACTGAGCCCGGCCCAGCTCAGCCCAGCCCAGCCCCACACACACACACGCACGCACACACACGGCTCCATCACTGCTGCAGAGAAAACTGATGCCCCATTCATGCCGTTCTGATAACCTGGACTGTTGCAGGGCGACCCAGTTAGGCGTTGTTCACGCTGTCCACTGTCAGATTAGGTGATGATGCCGTACGTGAGCTTGTGACCCCGCAATACACAGAAGCTTTTAGCTTCAACGTGGCGAGTTTTATGAGTTTGAGCGCAAATGAATCCTTTTTGGTGTGGTTTTCTTTTCTGCGGTGGTCATGATTCGAGATGAGGCGGCGCAGTCTTTGTCAGCACTATTCAGTCAGAGTTTATAATCAAAATGTATTGTGAGCAAGAGGCGACGTGCAGTTTCACATACATTTTCATGAAGGGATGAGGGCTGAGCTGTGGCCTGTTCATCTGTCAAAACAGCCACCGCACACATTATTACTATATATATATATATATATATATATATATATATATATATATATATATATATATTTTTTTTTTTTTTTTTTGAGACCTTTTCTGGCACAGTTTGTACTTTCAATCCACACACTCTCCTGCAGACTGTGCGTCTGTGTGTTCATCTGATCATGTCCTGACTCCTCCTGACACCCGTATCTTATCTAACCAGTGACTCTACCCCCGTTCCCCCCAGGTGCCACTCTAAACATGCGGCCCGCTCCGTTACCTATGGAGGAAATGGAGTGGAGGCAAACCCCACCTCCCATCACCACTGCCCCCGGAACCTTCCGCTTGCGTCGAGGAAGTCGCTTCACTTGGAGAAAAGAGTGCCTGGCCGTGATGGAGAGGTGGGCAGCACATTAAAGATCATAAACGGGAGTTTGTTTCATAACCTCTCTCCTTATTTCCACACGGAGTTGAGGAAACATGGCAGCCTGCGACTCTCGCCTCAGAGTCTCAATATTGGCTCGGCTGTGGCGCACACATAACAAACAGCAGTAACTCGGCTTTGTTGACATCGTCCTTGTGTAGTGAAATTAATTTAATCAGTGTGACTCTCCTGCTATTTATAGCTACTTCAACGACAACCAGTACCCAGATGAGGCCAAACGGGAGGAGATAGCAAACGCCTGCAATGCTGTTATTCAGAAACCAGGTAAAGAACAGAAACCAGGAATGTGGAAGAATTTTCTAACATGTGTAACAGATAATTGATGTACATGTTGTGTTACCTCTGTTACAAAGCTTACTTATTTGTTATATTTGCTGGTTCTTTTGTGACCACAGCAACATGGAGCGAATGTATTTTTTGGGCTTTATCTAATTTTTACAGACATCTGTGTAACATCTGCCGCATGATGTCTTATATATTTTATAGATATTTCAGCACCATCGGTGACGAGACAGTCATGTATTATAAAAGCACAAATAAGAGAGGAATTCACAGCTGGAGGGAGCAGACAGATGATTAAAAGCAGCGCAAAATGAAATGAAAAGATTAGAACAACATTGTGTCAGTGGAGGAAATTCAGGCGAGTGTGTGTGTGTGATGGAAGATGCACGCAGTGATCCGACTGTCATGTGATTTGTTTCAGGGAAGAAGCTGTCCGATCTGGAGAGGGTCACCTCCCTGAAAGTTTACAACTGGTTCGCCAACCGTCGCAAAGAGATCAAGAGACGGGCTAACATTGGTAATGTCACACACGACCACTGACGCTTTTAATTGCAGCTTTTAATTACGCCCCTTTGTGTTAACATGACTGCTTCATATTTAATAACAGCAATTCTAACATTCCTCTTATGCACCGAATGGCTTGCCATCTATTCATTCCATCACTATAATTAGTTTGATGATTGTTAATCAGTCATCTGCCATCTGTAATGACCTCTGGCAGAGTATCCCCATAACTGCTGTGAAATTATAGAATTCCTCTTGCGTTAACCTGGAAGCTGGTTAGATTTGTAAAATCGAGGCTCCATTACTTGCTCGCTGAAGAGAGCCGAAGCTGCTTCAGTATCATTTGGCCAAAGCCTGTGCTAATATGCGGTCATATATAACCCTCTACAGCAGTGAGTCCAACAGCCTAGTTAGATGAGCTCGAGTACCTCTTCATCAACACCATCCATCATTTCTCAAATGTGTTCATCGCAATTGATTTTAAACAGGAAGTTCTTAATAAGTGTCGATTATGTTAAGTGGATGTTCTTACAATGTTTCTTTTAGCTTGGTTTGTTTGGTCAGCTTGCATTTGTACCACATGGTGCACGACCTGTTTCTATCTAAACCACATATCTAATACTTCAACCTAACTATGTTAACCGTTTATCATTTACTTTCACACTTATTTGCGTGCTCTCTAGTTTCCATGCACTCTCAACATGACTCATTATGTCCTCAGCCACATTAGGTACACCTGTACAGTTCAATGCACCGGTTCCCAAACTATGTTACAATGAACGACGCCTGGCTCTGCCGCACAAATGCTCAGGGCTGTTGTTCCCCATTAGTGTAACATGCTAACAGTCCGTCTCTGCCTTCAAAAAACCCAGATGTAATATGTTGTACCATTGGTGGTACACCACCTCCCTGTAGTGGGACTTGAATCTCTGTAATTAAAAAAAAAAACATTTAAATAGATTCATTTTAAAACTTAGTATACTATCAAATACAATACAACATTTAGAGTTATTAGAAAATAAACTCAGGCAGTCAACGATAAGTTATCTCCTTATTAGGAATAAACCTACGCTACAGTATATTAACGTCTGTCTAGAGGGTATTACCTAGGGAGACTTTCTGAGGTGGCACATGGCGTAACAAGTTTGATGCATCCCAATACAACAGTTCTGCCATTGAGTCTACTTTTATGGTTCCCGAGTGTTTTTTTGACTCAGTCATAAAGGTGATAATTCTATGTTTAGCGTAGAGGTCATAGTTAGTGGCAAAGGAGAAAAACTTCCTGTGAATCAAATGTAGTCCAGAACAGCACCACCTTTAACTCTGATCTCTGTAATAAACATAGAAGTGAATAAAATATCACCAGAAACTGAACATCATAAACTTTGTGAAAAGTAGAATTTATGGCAGAGCTGTTGTATTGAATTGCAGTAGATTGTACAGGTGTAGCTACAGTAATAAAGAGGCCACTGAGTTTATATTCTTAAATCAAATCTTCACTTCTATTGTTCTCAAATTCGTTCAGCGGCTCCACAGTCTCAGAATCACTGCTCTGTAGTATGTATTAAAGGGCGTTATTAGCGATCCATCGTAAATCTAATGATCCATCCTCTTCCTCCAAGAAGCCACAATCCTGGAGAGTCATGGGATAGACGTCCAGAGTCCAGGGGGACACTCCAACAGCGACGACATCGATGGAAACGACTTCTCAGAGCAGGTAGAGAGAGATTAAAGATCCCAAAAGACCCATGAAACCAGATTTATGTTCCAGACAGTACTGTAAACGACTGGTCTGATTAAAGAGAAAGAGGTCACTCCTCCTCGGTTACTGCTTCCTTTTGTACCGTCTGTTTTTTATTTATTCATTTCTATGTCTTTGTTTTTTTAATGTTTTTATGGATCAGCCTTTTGCCAGCCATTCACATCCATCCCTTGGCGAAAGGCTCTTCTTGGACGGCATTCAGTGTTCCAGTCATTAGTCAAACGTGATTTTGCATTTTTTTTTTCTTTTACACGTCTTTCATTCCAACTAAACAATGCACGTCAGTTGATTTTATTAATTAGTTTTGACTCTTTGGTGAAACGTGTAAATAATTGAAATCAGCAGCGTGTGGTGTTTGTTCGGAGCTGAACCCTGCGGCCTCGCCGCCACATTACTGTTCAGAAATTCACACCAAAAGACAAACTGCAAGAACATTTGAACTGCTGTTTTCCTTCACATGAATATACCCATCCCCAAATATAGAAAGCACATAAAGTTCTTCATTTATTTTTAGGGTTTTTTTTTTTCTCCGAAAAATCGCTGCTCAAGGCTGTAGCTCATGGCACGTTAATTAACAAAAGCTCGCTCTCTTCTGCTTTTTCCTGTTTCCATTGGAAACTTAAGCTGGAGCAACGGAAAACAGCAACGCTCTGTATTATTGGAGAAACCTCCATGATGAAGATTGTGTTTCAGTTTAAGCCCTGAGGCTTTCCTATTTATTACACAACATGCAAACTCTCCTGTCAAATGAAGGCGGCTGAGAGTGAAGACAGCCAGTTTAAGTTAACCGCTGCAGCTATTGAGGAATGAACAGAGTGTGTAGATATGCAGGTCATTCTGGATATTTAGAATTATTTCTCTAATTGCTTTTTTTGTTTAATCATGCTCAGCTAAATGGCTACATTTTCCTCCCCCAGGCATGTGACCTACCCTATTTTGACAAGCGACCTCTCAGCCGACCTTTTGGCCTTTACCGACTGGAGCCCACCTCGCCAACACAGGTACGGCCACACGCAAATAAGAAAATATGTTGACAACATTGCATTTTCAGGCCATATTTTCCGTTTTCGCTGCCATGCCGTGCTGCTCTGACGAGCATTACATCAGTAACGTTGTCGTGCCTGTGGTTGCATGCAGCGTTGCTCTCCAGGGCAGTCCAAAAAAAGGCCAAGGGAAACTCAGTCAGATTGGACAGAGGTTAAAAGAGGTCCTCTCATCACAATTATCCTCTGATTGCATGTCTTTAAATAGCTGTCAGTGTACAGTAATCAGGCAGGATGTCACTTAAAAGCAGATTTGATGCCTGATGTCATAGACACGGTAGCGATTCCAGCTCATCAATAAACGCACTGTTTCATTCACTCCTTAAACTTCAGCTGCTCTGGAAATGCTAAAAACTGGTGGCACCACCAGTGCCCACTACATAAACACACCACTTCAACATGTGGGGAATCCAAAGCTCTATAGGCCCGACAATTGCTGTCCAACTGTCCCTGGTCAGCATGGTAGCAAAAACTTGTGTCCTGTCTACTAAAGTAAATTTTTCTTTCACACATTTTGAATTCTTTTCATGTCTTGACCTCGGCCATCCCACTTTCCCTCCCCACCTCAGGATGACAGCGCAGCGCACAGTGAGCACCAGGACCCCATCTCTCTGGCTGTGGAGATGGCTGCTGTCAACCACACCATCCTGGCCCTGTCCAGAACCGGAGGGGTCCCCAACGATATCAAGACGGAGTCCCTGGAGGACGAATGAACTGCACAGGAACTGGGATGGAGGGAGCGGTCGAGAAGTGGGGGAAAGGGGAAGGAGGAGTAGAAAAGGTGGGGAAAGGGTGGGGGGGGCTAAAAAACAAAAGAAAAAGAGACCAAAATAATCCTGCTTAGTAAACTGAACCCCTCCACCCTCCCACCAACTGTTCCTTCTCTCTCAGCTTCCCTCCTCCCACAAAGTCCATGTAAACAGTAATTACCCACCACCCCCACCTCCACCCTACCCAATATATTGACACAGCTGGCGGAAATGGGTCACTATACGTCCTCAGATCTTTGTGAAAAAGTTCCATGGAAAGAAGAAAAGGGGGCGATCCAGGCCCCTTAACCTCCAAAAACGGTGGTCCTCATCTGGGACTGTCTCCCAGGAACCCCCACCCCCCTCCCCTCAATACACTCTCTCCTCACAGGATACCTCTTCTCTTTCCTCTTCCTCTTCCTTATTGCCCTTCTCCTGCCTGGTTGTCTGAGCCGATCCTCAGTCTATCTCACCTCAGCGTCAACCTCAGAAATATAACGTGTACTGTATATATAATATATATATGGTTCTTATGGTTCTCAGTCACACTCACCTCATGGTGTGCTACCTACCTACCTACCTACCTACCTACATAACCCTCAAAATTCAACCTCTTCATCGTGCAATTCATCGGAAGAGCAGCCTCAAGCCATTGTCTGGGGAAAGATGGATGGCGTGAGTTTCCCTCTCTGGCACCGAGGCGCTAAGAAAGGATACCGGCAGACGGAACTGTCCAGTCACTGTCTTCTACCCTCTATAGTTATCATTCCTCAGCGGAGTGGCTTTTTGTTTTCCTACAGTAGAGCTGCTGTTGGATGAAAACCTCTTAAAAAGTCAGCTAAAAAAGAAGTAGCCTTAATTTTCATACAGACAACTACACCTTTTACTTTTTGCAGTATACAGCAGGTTTTGAAGTTTGTTGTTTTTTCCCCCCCTGACAACGAGGAAGAACAAGAAACTTTTTAGTACGCTTAAAGAATAAAAGAGGATTAATGTCAAGTCCAACAGCAGCAGCAGAGGTTTTAGTTCCTTCAGCTGCATTTCCTTCCGTTTTTAGCCCAAACGGCAACTGGATATACAATCATTTAGCTTCCCAGTGACACTATTGTTAAGTACTCGAGGCTATGAGAATCAGTTTAGGGTCAATGTGATAATCAAGCAAACTTAAGCTATCTAATAAGGGGAAATCGTGCTTTGTTTTAAATGTCATCCATGCCAAAGGAAAAGCTAACAGGCTAAGCTAAGACTGATCTGAAAATGGTGTCCGCGTTCATCCAAAGCGTTCCCTGCGAGCTCCGTTTGGCATCCGCAGGTCGTTTCTTGCGCTCAGTGAAGCTTCTTGACCTGGCACTACAGCAGGCCTGTGTCAGTAAAGATAGGTATTAGCAGCCAGATATATAATGATAAAAATACCCCTAAGCTATTTACTACTTGTTCTGTGACGCTGCCTCTTTATAATAGCCTAAAGAATGTGCTTTCAGAAGATTTTTTTGTTAATATCAGTGGTATCAAATTAGACTAAATCCACACTGGAAATGGTTTTAGAATATCAGAACGTCTGAGGCAAGTTTTGTTTTTATTTCATCTGTATAGCTTCAAAGGTAAAGGCACCACTTTGAAGGGAATCAAAGACGTTTAAAGCGGTGGTATCGGAAATCATTTTCCACCTTATTTTGTCCCAGGTGGAACTTTTCCAAAACCATATCTGATTGAAGATCATCATAAAGTCATAAGCGGAGACAAAGTTCTGTCTCTGGTGGCTCACTTGTTGCCAAGTAATTAGTGCTTTTTCAGTCTGAGACTGAAATTTGACCTTCAGGTGAGAAAGTTATAGTAATAGTTTAGATCTTCTGGGGGGAAATCGACTTATTCACTCTTTTTGTCAAAAGTTAGACTGATATCACTTTCATGTCTATATGTAAATATGAAGCCAGGAGACAGGTCGGCAAAGACTGAAACCGAAGGAAACTACGAGCATGGCTCTGACCAAAGGTCAAAAATCTTGCTATCAGCACCTCTGAAGCGCATCTATTAGCCTGCTACATTTAGTTTTTATTAAAGCCGTACATAAAAATGGAGTTTAAAAACGTCAATTTGACAGATAGCTACGTACCGACACTATTTTTGGTACAGTGAGTTCCTGTGTTCTTTTTATACTTTTACAGGAGACAATATGTTAATTAGTGAGCTTCTGAGGTGCCAGTAGAAAGATATGTTCTCCTTTGGACAGCCCGGCTAGCTGTTTCCTTCTGCCAACAGTTTTTTTTTTTTTTTTTGTGCTAAAGCTAACTGTAGCGTCACAGTTAGCTTACAGAATACAACCCAAGCTGTCACTTTTACAGTTCATTATATGAATTTGAAATACAAGACACAACGTGTTAATTAGTGAGCTGTATAAGTGTTGGATGGATTTTTTCTTACATTTGGACAGTCAGGCCAGCTATTAGCTTTATCTTAAGCTAACTGTCTCCATGCTGTAGCTTCATATTTGGCGTACAGACATCAAAGTGGTATTATTTTTCTCAACTAGAAAGCTAATAAGTCTATTCCCCAAAATGTCAAACTGTTGCTTAAAAAAATAAAATAAAAATCCTGCCTTCACAATGGTTTTGGAGAATTGGGAAAATATTCTACAAAGCAGGATTAAACAAAGCAGTCGGCCACAAACTCTGAGACAGAAATCTCTGTGTAATTTCAGATATAGACATTCATGATGTATCCAATAATCCTGCTTGTAGAATAGCTCCCAGCCCTGGGCTCTAGTCTAGTAAAGCTCTATTTAAATCTATTGCTTCTGTGTGTACGAAGCTGCGAATACAGTGACTCAGTACTGGGATCTGTGTTTCAAAAAGAAAGGGTTGAAAGATAAAAACAATATGTATTTATACTCATTTTTTATGGTAATGTACAAAAAAGAATGACATATGTTTTGAAATGAAACATGCTTTTATTGTTAAATTAATCATGCTTTTTAATTTCTCCTGACTTATTTTTATGTTATCATTTAAACCATTTTTTATTTTTTTAAATTCTGTCATCCCTTATTTGACTGAACAACAGTCTCCCCCTGTTTGTGTCTGAGATAGTAAGCTATTTTGTGAAAGATGAATGACGATGCACCTTATTTAAAAAAATAGAAAAAAGAAAAGAACCGCTCCTAAGCTCAAAATGTAACCCTCCCTCCCCTGAGCCTTCTTTTGAAACGGCAAACGTCCACTTTACTATTATGGGGCCGGTGTGAAGAAAACATTTCGATACAGCTGCTTTACACACCTCGTCATTTTAACTCAAAGCCCCAGTATGTGCTGTTCTCTCCTTTTTAAAACGCCACACCAAACTCCATTGTAAAATCAAGTATTTTAATGTCAGCCTTCCTCTTAACAAAAAATGTGCATAACTCATAAATATGGTGTAGAGAAATGGCTAAATGTCAATAACAATTACATTATTTATTATTCTGACCCCATTGTTAGGTTTTAAGAAAACACACAAGTTCCATCTTACGTTACGGAAGCCCTAAGCGGTCAGACATTCATACATTTTATTTACTGTTTTGTTATTTCCATTTGTTTTCTTTATATCAAATTAGTTAGGTCATTATGTTGAAATAACACGAGTAACTTGAGAATACAAATGGCTAAGAGAAAACGTAGGATATAAAATGTATGAATGTATAAACTCCTGAGGCTTCTGTACATCTAGTTTAATTCCTGTACTATTTGCGGTTATTAGAAACACAATAAAATTGTGTTTCGATTATGTAGTTAGATGAAATGCGTTCCATATGTGGAACTATAAAAAGAAAAAGAAACCAAACTCAGTTCTCCAAGTCTGACCAAAAAGTTTAAATCAGGAGGTGAACTGTTCTTTAAGACCACGCACTCAGAATGGACTTTACTCAGTTGCCAAGCACACAGAGTATGAGTATGTTGATGAAACACTGTTTGAAGTAACAGACAAACCCTTTTACTATTAGAAGGATTTTTCGTGGAGTTTGGTGTTACGCTCCCTCCCCACACAAAGATTATTGTATGTTAGACATAGTGGAATAAGTGGTGCGTGGAAGGAAAAGACTACAAACAGTGCATTTAGAGATTATTCTCTCACTAAAAGACACTTTCAAATGAATTGCCTTAGTGTTTGAGAGATGCCATGGCCCAATTAGCAAGAGTTTTAATCCAGCAGTATTTTATGTGAGCGTTCAAGCTTGACAGAAAATGTTTATGGGATGGAAGCATGAACCCTCAGGTGCTCAAGACGTAAAGATTCTGTACTTTTCCAAGAGGAAAAAAAAAGAAAACTGGAAACGGATTAATCTGAGTAACAGACTGAAACCTGAAACAAGCTCTCCCCCACCCAATGTCGTGTGTACTCCAGTGGTAGTGCTTACTCTGAAGGGGTGTCCTCTCGTGGTGTGTCAGGGTAAACATGTCTACATGTCCTTCTGTGTCCCCAGTGAAAAACACCATCCACTTCATCCCAATATAGCTCTGAAAGAGGACTGAATGCTGTTGTATCAATCTCAAATCTAGTTATGTTCAAAATTACTGTATTGCCCATTTCAGAATTTAGTGCCTTTTTTGGACAGTAGACTGTTCTGTAATTAAGATGTAGTATATATACATTTTTTTGTACAGTTTCTTTGTTCATTTTTTTAACTTGTGTTTATTTTAGTATGATATATATAATGTACAAGAGAATAAAGCTATATCAATGAGACTTTCTGGGTTTATTGCTTTTGTAGACAGTCATCACACATTGGCTGATAGCAGAATGAAATTTATTTAAATATAAAAAAATTGATTTTGATTTTCCATTACAAATATGTCTTCATCTTTGAATAAATAAACAGTCGGGCAATCAACTTGGATGCAGAAGTACAAAATATCTCACTCAGACAAAAATTAATACTTAATACATTACAATCAACACAATCCCTCGAGTATTCACATAGAAATCAACAGGTTCCCATACAAACAATTCAAAAGACCTCAGCTCTCTTTAAAATCATGTCACTTCCAATTAATCTTGACACATTTGCTTTCAGGCAAAGCTGATTTAAGATGTAAAATTTCTTTAAAAACAGTAGAAATACACGTTTGAGACCTAAAACAAGCTCCAGTTAACTGGTGTTCAACCTACCGGCAGCACAGTATTTGGTGGTACAACACAAAGGCACCTTTGCTGAGTAGTAGTCATAAAATTTCAAGGCACAAGAATGAAATATTAGCACATCCAATCAAACCATCATACCAGTCGGTACAAGCAGTTTGCAATACTATCCAAACGTGCAGCTGCATCATAGATTTTGAACAGTAGTAGAAGTTTGAGCATATTAGTATAAGCAAAATCAGACATTAAAATGAAATTAATAGCAAACAAATGGTTATTTGAATCTACATACCTAAAAACATTCACATTCTCTGATAAAACATTCAGTGTTTTTCTGTAGAATGGCAGGTAGGGATACCTACGGTTCCCTCACCCGACAGAGGAACTTGGAGTAACTCACTGTGCGTCGACTTAAACTTACAGTTAAAGGAGCAGATACAGTGAAGCCTGTAGATGATCTTCCCAAATAAAACACTATATTGTCACTCTTTCTAAAAGATTACCCTATAATCACATCAACCAGCAGCTGCATGTGGGTGATGTGTGAGTGGGTGTCCAGCAATTATCAAGATACTGAACCTCTCAAGTGTTCCATGACTTGCGGTTCTCTCCTCTGCTACGCCCGGCCGATGCCCCACCACCTTCGCCTTTGGCCAGAGCAGTAAGGGCTGCCAGGTTTGGGCTGGATCCAGACAGATTGGCGCTACGCCGCTTTTGCTGCTGGCGACGGCGCTTAGCGCCACCCCGGCTCACCCTGTCTGGCTTTACCAGGACTCCATAACCAGGATTACAGTGGAAGTAGTGCTTACCACCAACTGAACCGTCATTCTTTCCTGGAAAGAGGCAGAGAAAGCTTTGTTTGAGATTCTGAATGGTAATAGAACTAATGTATCAACACCAACAGGATCAGGCGCTGTTCTACTTACCTGCTGGTACCTCTAGTTCCACTCCCACCCAGGTACCCTCTGCAAAATCTGTGGGTCCAACATAACGGACAGTGCCGCTCTTATTGGTCCCCACAGTCACAAACTCCCCTTCTTTCAACCAGTCAGGAAGAACAGTGTTGGCAGCTGAATCTCCTTCCTCAGAGTCAGAGATGATTTCCAGACTTTCCATTGGCACAGAGAGGTTAAGTCCTGCCCCAAGGCTGCTAGCCCGGTCCACCTGTGTGGGCTTATCCTCATCCTCACCTAGAATACGCTGAAAGGACTTGAGGTCCGAAGACTTGACTTTCTGGATTTTGAAAGGGTTTGCCACTGAAACATCAGGTTTGGAAGGTAAGACACTGGACACAGAAGGATCCGGAGTTGTGGTGGCTTTTGTAGCACTGGCAGGTGCTTCCTGTTGGACTTCAGCTGTGGTTGTGGATGAAGTCGGGATGGAGACACTGTTTGGGTTTGAGACATCCGAAGAGGCCTGTTCATCGGATGAAGTTAGAAGAACCGGATGCCCAGGTGAGGCAGGAGCTGAAACTAAGACTTCAGGCACAACTGGGATCAGGTTTGGAGCTGGGTCTTGAGCATTGTCCACAGTTGTTTGGTCTTGTTTGGCCTGTGGTGGCTGAGGGACAATAGTCTCAGACTGATCCTCTTCTGCGGATGGTTGCGTTTCGTAGTGGACTGACAGTTCAGCTTCTGTCTTGTCTGTTGCAGCTGGTTCAAGTTCTTCTGTCTGAGGGGTTTCTGGTTTTGAGTGGTCTGTCTGTGAAACGTCTGTCTGTTTGGTTTCATTGTCTTGTACTAACAACGAATCTTCAAGTGGGTCCAAACTGACAAATTGTTTTGGTTCAGTAGGGCTAACTGCTGAGTCTGATTCTCCAACTGAATTAGACTCCATCAACTGGACTGATGGAGACAAATTTGATTCTTGTTGACTCAGGTTTGAATCTGACGGAGTGTGGTCTGGTTTGGATGGTGGTGAGTCGGTCTTTTGCTCATCTTCTTTATTGTCTGAAATCATCAAGGATTCCTGGAGCCCTGATTGGTCCACAAGAAAAGATTCAGGACAAGTCACTGTATTGTCCTCTTCCTTTTCATCTGGCACCGCCTCAAAGCCGTCAGATCTGCTGCCGGATGACGGAGGCAGGTCCCAGCTCAGTGTGTAGACCTCTGACAGCGTTGCTGTAGATATACTAGTGGAGATGTATCCGCTTGATGCTTCGCTCACTGGGCTGTGGGTGGAGTCGTCTTCTGTCTCTGGGATGATTGGGGGTGGTAGGGGCACAGATCTGGGGCTCTCTGTTTGGAGGTCCAAAGGAATGATTTCTTCAATGGGAACCTAAGAAGGAAACCATGGCAACAAAGGGATTTGTGACTCAAAATGCAACAAAAGTCTGAAAGTGTCCATCTGAAATCTGAAAACACATGCCTTGCTATAGACTCCACATATCTTTTGTTTCTTGTTAGAAGACAGTTTGTGTTCTGCTAGACCAAAACCACTTATAAAACCGGGTTCATTATACCACCTCAAGGAACTACAAGAATTACATTATGTACTATGGATTTGAATTACTGATTAGAATGCCAATGACAGCTCTTTCCACACTCAATGCAAGTGTTTTGGACTAACCACTGAGGAAAATATATGCTCTTTGGTACTGTAGCGGGAAGTTTATCTGAACTTCTTCACTCATAAAAGTTGCTTGCTGCTGAAAACAACGCTAAAGAGCTGCAAGACACTAAAAAAGTACAGCTACAGTGCAGTAAAAGCACCTCAGGACAGCTGAGAGTTGGGTGATAATTCTTGGAAGGATCATTATAAAGTGACCTCTTTCACATTACAGTGTTCTGATCCATTCTTAATACAATATATTGATGAGAGCAGCTTTAAAGTGATCTCTACAAACCTGTACATAATGCTACACTGAGTCTAATTAAAGCAATTTATTGCTCTTGTTTGATACCAACTGTGTCGCCCAGTTACTGCATAACAATAAAAAAGCTAAACACAACAACACGGGAGAAAAGTCACATTTAGGAACACAATAGTCCAAAAATAACCTGCCTCAGTGGCGACCCCCACCCACCACCACCTCCCTCTCCCATAAAGCAAAAACCTCATCTAAACATAATAAATAAGATTACAGTAAAATAATAATAAAAACAGTATAATTATAACACTGCTGTCATAATTAAACTGCTTTTATTATTGCGCTTTTATTAATTATTTCTTTAAATAATCTGCCAGCCTAGGGTGGTTTTGGCACCATCCCTTTTTACAGATAGCAAAATATTGTTTCGAAAAGTGCTCGTATGCTTGTGATTCAGTGGTTCCTACCTAGAAAATGTGTTTTTTCCCAAGATGACAAATGCATGGTATGGCCACACTCAGCAGGTTAGATAAGGAGTAACACACTATTTTTCAAAAATAGTTTACGGACCGGTACATATAGATATGTAAAACACCACCTGGGCTTGGGAGAACTTACAGGCTGCTGCTGCTTGCTCATGCCCTCTTCAACGCTGGCTGACTGCACCATGATGCGAGGCAAACCCTGCGTCAGGGAAAGGGGAATATGAAAAAAGACGATGGGTTGATGACATTTTAAATCATAGTACAAATCTGTAAATCAGAGCTGAAGATGAAGAAGAAGATTTCAAGATGAAATCATGAGCGAGTCAGTGTCATTTCATTCTGGTTCAAACCCGCACATCAGATATGAATGTAAGCCTGTCGATGTCTAAACCTGTTCATTACACAGTGAGCATGAAGCGGTGATTAGCTGCTGTGAGGGAATTGTAAAGCTCAGGCTTCAGTCTGACAGTGGAACAGAAACGCAGCCTGTGGGGGGAGAAAAAATGATCTCAGATTCTAAAAAGATGACAGATACTGTCGGCTCAACATCACACTGTACTGCTCTCTCTGGCAGCCTCACAGAATACTAAACTGGGATAACTAACTAGGCCAGTTGGCCATCTGTTACGACATATTAGGAGTGCACAGGCGTGTTATTATTGCCTATAATCAGATTAGTGGATCAATACATTAGAAACGTTGAATTTATTGTAGTGATCGGCAGTCAAGATGTTGATATGAGATGCAGAAAGTGCAATAAAAATATTTGTTCATCAGATCACTCAGACATATAATTATGATAAACTGGTAAAACAATCAGGATAATTGCACCATAATTATAATTGCACCCATAATCATTTATCCCTTTTCAGCATTCTAGTTACCTCTTTAACATTCAATACGATGTGTCAGCTGATTAAATACTGTGTGTGATTTGCCTCTTAACATTTTTTTAGTTCTGAAGAGGGTAATAAAAAAAATCTCATCATTTTATATCTTGAGATATTTTAAGACATTTAATAAATTAGGACAATTGTTTGACTGTGTGCGCCGCAGACAGTCACAGGATATTAATCAGGGTGATTGTTTGACTTATGCACACATTCTGAAGGAATTAAAGCCGCATTCTTTCAAACACTGCAGATCAAGTGGTTTGATTCGTCTCTCTTTGTGTTTTTGCTCACAACCTACATGGACAATATGTCTACGGTCAGAGAGCAGGTCAAACACGTCTATCCTAGCGCTCTCTGGATCAGGGCAGTGAACCTGCAATCAATAAAACACCTCAGGTAAATGGACTGTACTTATACAGCAACTTTATAGCCTTCCGACCACTCGAGGCACTTTTTAACGCTACCATTCATACATTATCTTCGACATGCAGATCGGTGGGACTGGAGATCAAACTGATTAGTGTACGTACCCGCCCACCTCCTGAGCCACAGGTGACGCATCAAAATGGCTGCCTCTTTTTAATTCAAACAGATACACATATGTATTTATTTAAAAAGAGACTAATTAGAAACACGAAATGTAGTCAGCACATTCAAATATTGTTTTTAAGATGTTTCGGGGGTGTCCTTCAGGTCAAGTTCAAGTCACATTACAAGTCATAAAAGACACATTGATGGTCAAGATGCAACCTTTTCACATCTCTGCTGGCCGTAAGACGACACTCTCTTACAATGAGGTGCCAAAGTCGCTTACAGCTTGTGCTGTGCACAGCCGATGTAGTAAATTACTCATGCTAACGCGACAATGCTAACGTGACAATGCTAATGAGCAGGATTTCTGTTTCACTGCTAAGTTTACCATGTTCACCATCTTATCACGTTGACGTGTCCTGAGGTGAGGGGGTATGAATGTCTGAACCATATTTCATGGTAATCCATCCACTAGTTGTTTCTCACTTTAAAAACCCATAAATGTCAACCTCACGGTGGTGCAAGAGGAAAAACCAGGGGATCACTGTAGTCAGCACACGTCAGGTACATGGACTCCATCAAGTTGATGTGAAGATATTTTGCTGTAAGTAAAAACGTATAGAGCTGCTCGAAAGTCAGTACGATTCAGCTTCAGCGAGGCAAGAATGTCTCGACTAAATGTCAGAGCAATCAATCTAATACTTGTTCAGTTTTTATAACGTTACAGTCTGAACCGATGTGGTGGACTAACCCACATATTTGTGACCTATTTTCAAAGATTTACGTCTTCAGTAAAGAAGCTTGAGACTGAGTGCCACGGACGAGGAACACAAGTTGGAAAGTATTGAGAGACAGACTAATACATGGTTGGCTATGTCAGCAGTAATACAAATATAGAGTACCACCAGTCTTATCCTTTAATAGTGTGTTTTATATGAGTGAGACCAAAAACTTTCAGAACTGGATTTGTGGATTTTGCCAAGTCAGAAATGTTTTTGCTTCTCAAGTCTCAGCAGTCAGGTCCAAGTCAAGTCTCAAGTCCTAATTTTTGTGGGTAAGATTTGGATTGTCATTCTCATTAGCCTCCAACGTGTAAGCTGCAGTTCGCCAGACATTTAAACCTTTGTGAACGGGATTCATAAATTAAATGAAATTCATCCACTGCACCGACTGGTTTTCAGCCAGGTGTTGAGATCAGGCCTACAATCAGCCGCTCTTCCTATTTACATCAACAGCCTGCTAATATTTGCAATACTCCAGGCTTTTGTTTTTGTGTTTGACCTTTCTAAACATCTGTGGCAGGCAGGGTGGAGTGAAGCACTAATTAGGGCGATGGCCTCAAACAATGCACCAACAAGACCCGACAGGTTCCTGTTCCAACCCAACACCACGGCACATGATTTCCCTGATTAGCTTCCCTCTGTGGCTCAAGGTGCTAATCAGTCAAATCAGATGCTGTAGTGTTTGGCTGCGATGAAAAAGCGGCAGACTCCCGGGTCTCGATGGCACATGATTGGAGATCAGTGGATGAGGAGGTGGCGAATGAGCTGGAGGGGTGGAGGAGGGGGGTGACGCACGAGTGCGACGATGTTCACCTGCTCCTAATTAACCCTCCTCTTAACACAGTGTGCTCCTGTCTCAGCGGGGGCTGTTTGTGGAGTCTCAAAGACTGTACAGCATGTCAATCACACACCCAGCTATGTTTGTTCTGTATGTGCTGATAGTTCTGGTCTTAACCCGGGTACTCAAGAAACCTTCATCGAACAGCAGAACTGTTTGGTTTTATCACAAAGACTGGAATACTGAATGATCAAAACTGATACAGCAGAGATACATCCTGACTATGTGTTCACTGACTGATGGATACAGTCCTGTTGTGGAACCATTTGTGTTGGCGGGGTCAAATAAAAGTTTGAATAAACAAACAAATCATAATCACTTCTTGATGCCAACTAACAAATGGTGCTTGTAGTACTGTTGTATAAAAGCAATATCGCACTCAAGGCTGTGCCGATATACTAAATATCAGCACGCTGTGATTAACTTCAACAACTACGAGTAGATCACAGCCGCGCTGGTATTCAGTATGTCACAAACATCGAGTGTGATATTGCGCAGTTAAATTTCTGAAATGACAGCCAGCCTGCAGTTGAGTAAACACTGGATTTAAAACGAAACTCTGACACTCCCCCTGATGGAGCAAGATAAACAGAAATGTTCGGTGAATGCAGTGAGGTGTTCTTCAGAGGCCAAACCATCGAGAACATGATGAGGTCAAAACAAAAGTGGTTATCGTGACGTCTATCACCTCCACTTTTGCAAACTTCTGAAAACCACTCATCTCGGGCACTGAGGCATTTATGCACTTTATCTGTTTATTATTTGTGTTTCAATCTTCATAAGCTCTGTTTCCATGGCAACAGAAGAAATAGGACTAGCTGCTGATGAGTAGAGGGGATATTTAGATTCAGGCTGCAGTGATGCATATAAACTTTAAATCCCTGATAAGACGTGGGGCAGAAGACGAGCTTAAATCCAGAGCGCTGTGAGTTTACTGAATGACTGTACCTGCTGATGGACAGCTGTCTGGTCTCTACTATCTTCCTTCCCACCAGGAAGCAGCGACTTCAGCAGCTGGGGTACGGCCTTCACTGGAGGGAGATAAGACGCAGCAAAGCCTGAATGCACTGATGGAGGGGACGGAGAAGAAGAGGAGAAGGAGAGGAGGTTGCAGGAGCAGAGATGGAGAAAACAAGGGCGGGAGGAAGAAGAGAAGTAAGAAAGGATTACGTTTTTGAGAAAGGGAGGAGGGAAAGTTGGGAGATGTGTTAGTAAACATGTAAACAAGTGCCAAATTAAGATTCAGAGCAAAAGGACAGATATAGTTGTCCACCGGCTAAATCAGAAACCAGAGCTGATGACATCAAAGGCAGCAAATAGGGAAAGATAAGTCACAGCCAGAGAAAGAACCCATTTAGAAGATAAAGCCTTTATCAGTCGTACCTGTTTCTGGGTTCAGGTTCTGGGATGTGGAGCCGGGCAGTGTCCGTCTAGATGGAGGAGGCGCCACAGAAAGATCCTGGTGGCTCTCCCAGCCCTGCACACACACAAGAGGGACAGACACCCAGAAGATGAAACAAACACACACACACACAGATTTAAGGAGCATTTCAGTAATCTCTGACCTTTAGCAGCCCCTAATGGTGACCAGGAAGTACTGCATCAACACTTCAGCCATGTCTTCAGTACCTTTAACTAATCAGTTCAACAGTATCCATTACTCTTCGCTAATGTTGGCCACTGTAATGATTTATCATTTACCGTTAGCTAATTATTACAACCATTGATTCATCATCTAGCACTCACTTGCTAACTTGCTATGTTCACTGGTGTTACAACTGACTCAATATGTGTAGTCGTAGTTTAGACATGACATATGATTGTACATCTTCTAAGTCCAGCTGTGGATTCAATGTGTATACATGTTGGACAGGTTCAGTCTTTAGTCTGTATCATGGAGACAATCTGGCAAATATGAAACAGAAAATTCATGGGAAATAAACAGTAAGACTAACACACGATTAATAGATGAAGTGGACACAATTTAGGAGTCTCACCTTGATGTCACCGAGCCTATGAGTGGATGAGTAGAGCTCCAGACTGCTGGCTGACAGCTGGTCGAAGGGTTAGAGAGTTAGAGCCAGGGTGTTAGACAGGTCAGCGCCAGTGAGACAAGTTAACACCAGTGAGACGGGTTAACGACAGCGAAGAAGGAACCGTACGAAGAAAGAAAAACCTGAACTCCAGACAGACCCAAACTACTTTCAGTATTTAGTTGTAGTTGTAGCAGACACCAGATCAGTTCGGTATGGTTAGAAAACACTGCGCCGAGAGGACAGATGAACATTGAAAACACACTAGAGTAGTGTTTATGGTTTAAATTGGTTCTGTCGAAGCACCTGAACTGTCCCTTTAATATTTGGGTCATTGAAGTAAAAGCTTACTCGGTTGATGTTTGGAGAGCTCAGGCAGCGTCTGGGAGCTTTCCCTCTGACTGCCAGCTGTTCTCTCACAGCCACCTCCTACACACACACACACACACACACACACACACACACACACACACACACACACACACACACACACACACACACACAGAAATGTGTAATGTAAGCATTTTTAATTGTGTGATTTATGGCAACACCATCACTTAGTGTCTTTATTGGGCGCTTTGTATTATGTGGATTAATTAGCTCTATTTGTTTCTTTTTTGGCAGGCTAGAAAGGAAAATGTTCCAATTCTGCCTCTGGGTGACATTTTCCAGAATGAGTGAAAAAGACAATGAGGATTTAATGTGCTCGTGCTCCGGCTGAATATCAATCAGTGGAAGGCGCGTTAATGAGAGACTGGTCGGACATTTAGGTATTCTGAGTGGACTCAATGATGCCGAATACTCAGTGTGGTTTTAATGTTTGGAGGTTCACATGAGCAGTATTTCCTGACCTGTCTGAGTCTGTCCAGAGTGAGGATGTTCTCCACAGCCAGCACGCTGCGGAGGTATTTCTCTATGGCCGCCTCGCTGTCAGCTGACTGGTCGTCCTCAGTGCTGGCAGCCAGCCTAGCCAGCATCTCCCTGTCCTCTGGACCGTGGATGTCCTGTGGGAGCAAGAGGGGGGGGTGACAGACAGAGGGCAGGGTACTACTTAATGTGCTTACCGTCAGCTCTTAATTCACCCTGCTGGGGTTTCATGTATTTACATTATCCTGCCTATCACGCCAATGCTTACCACGATATTTAGCATGCCTCACAAAAATGCTGAAGGTTTTATTACAAGCCACAACCTTTTACAAGCTCCCGCCGCTGACGTGAAAATGGCTGCAGATAGAATCTATGAGCTGCGCTGTGGTGGAACTGTAATTACAGCAAAAACAAACAACTACAGTGCAGAGCCGTACACGGACACACACTGACCAGCAGAAATCTTCTCTGGTGGCTTATTCAGAAAACATGGCCACAGAGCGTAGCCAATCAGCATTAAATATTCAAGAGCGCTGCGTCAAAAGGAAAGAAAGGCCTACGTACATAAAAGCTAGCCTGCTGGACTCTCTTTTAGCACTTTGCACTCTGTTTTTTTCTGGAAAAATAAGTGCATGGACATTATACTTTTAATTGTTGCTTGTTTATCAGAGGCCAGTCTTCATGTTAATTTGAGCTGACTCAGCTTTCTTTGTTTTTCTGACTATTTAAATGACTCATCAGTTTAAATTTGTTTTTAACTTTAACCTGAGGGGATTCCACTGTGTTCATCCGAGCCGTTATCACTCAGCACGCCATGGTGCATTGCGGCAATTTGGGCTTGTTCTATATAGGCCTGTTTACACCTGGTGTGAACCTGCTGGAGTGGACAGCTCTCAGCGCAGGTGTTACTGTACCCAAGATGCACCGAGGACGCATTGAGATCCAATTGCTCAGATCATGTTCAGAGGTGGTCCGGCCTTCATTTCTTTTCAGTGTATACAAATGTGTCCTGGGCCACATTAAAAAGGACCGCCTACTCAACTGTCGCCGGTATGTTCACACAAAACACACCGTCTTTGGTTCACTGTGATGCAAATGATGTGTTTGGGTTGGGTTACATGCCAAGATAAGCAAGAATATTTGTGAACACACTGCGTGATCTGATTTCACCACTGAACTAACTCTGTTAAATAAATAGTGTAGTTCAGGTAGTTACAATTTCTTAATCTTTCCTTCTATTGGGTCAGTTTGTCACAACAAAGTCTCCAGACTCCTTGCAATTTGAGTTTAAGAAGGACTTTATAAACTTTATATTTTGAATTATTTGGGCCTTTTTGTCAGTTTGGCAAATGATAAAAATTAAGTCATTTCTTTCTTTGTGTAAAAAAACAGTGTGTGTGTCTGTCCCAGTGTGTTAGCTCTAGTGTTGGGACGCTGGTCTTTGCAGACAGGACTGATGCTTTTATCTGCATACAGAGCGGGAACATGAGTGATCACTTGAGATTCATGTTGCGACGCATTTTGCAAAACATACACAATTTGTATACATTTACTTAGTGGCCAATCACCATTTTATTATTATTAATATTTATTATTGAAAATAGAGTGATGCATTGTTCTGATTACATGCAGCTTCCAACAGTCAGACTTATCGTCTGCAACATTAGAAGATGCAGTGTTTGTGCAGTTTGTCACTTTGACTTTATTGTACTTTCTTCCTAATGAGTAACTTCCTGGTCTGGTACTCACCCCCGGGATGTTAGAAACGATTTCAAAGGTGACTCCACAGCCGGGGATGGTGCTGCGCTGAGACATCCTCTTCAGGAGGCTCTGAGCAAAACCCTGCCACACCGACACACAACCACATGTTCTCAAATCAACTAATCGCTGCATTAGTGGACACGTGATTGAGGAAAGGGAGAGCGCAAATGTGTTATTGGGTCAGCTTGTTCCAGTCCATCATGCCTCGCGGGCCACCCACCTGTCTTCCGGCGACGTTGACGCAGATGCGTTTCCGGAGCACCAGCTGCATGTGGGCCGGGTGGCTCAGCTGAACCACCGCGCACACCGTCAGGTAGACCCTCTGGTCAGCTGAGGCGCGACTCAGCTGAGGGCAGTCGTGGACCGTGGAGTCCCAGGAAGCCTCCACCTTCACCTGGACCACATTGAAAAGCGGTCATTTGAGTTAGAGAGAGACGAGAGAGACGAGACATACGAGACGGGGACTCAAATCAATCGTCACCTTACCTCTGGATCGTAGTGCTTAACAATATGAAGGTCAAAGAATTCGTCATCCTCCTCCCCACTGAGTAAAGCATCCAGCCCCCCGGCCAACGGGGCTGAGAGACTAGACTGGAAATCATCAGCTGAGGGGGAAAAAAGACAGACGACAAAGACACAAAAGAAAGCTGGTTCATTAGTTATTAAGACACTGGAGGATTTTGCCAAATTGTGAGCACAAACGACGCTAAAGAACAACGTACCACTGAGATCCAGGAACAAGACAGGAATGTGTGTTTCCATTCCAGGAACAGGAACCCTGTGGAGAAACAGCACTGTCAGCACAGTGACTGGCTCCGATACAGAGCGGCTAACAGCTCCCTCCACTCACCCTGGCTAGTTACAAAAAAGCTGTCCTCAAGCAACACCAAGCAATTAACACCCAGCTAAGTGGATCTGATGAGTAGAAAATGAGAAAATCGAGAACTTTTCTGACCACAGCTGAACAAAATTAGAGTTCCTAAGTCTGAAAAGAAGTATTGTGTTCTTTCCTTAAAAAACTAATAAAAACTGCTGCAGTAATTAATTTTCCTTCATACACACCTTTCTACCGGAGCTCCTGGGATGCCGCTGCCAGCTGACGGCACCAGAACGGCGTTGCGTTCTTCAGTGAGCGTTAGGCGGCACTCAAGCAGCTGAGACTCTCTCTCGACATCATCCTCTGACTTATCTACAAACACACGACAGCAAACACAAGCAACTAAACACGTCAAAAAATGAATGCACTAAAGAGAAACACTGCTGCATCTTCGTCTGATCTTAAAGGGATTGGGATTGAATGCAGTGGTATGGCTTGCATATAAACAATGTGACACCTGATAAATATTCCATACATTTGGTTAATGATTTACAGTTTTAAACACAGAATATTAACAATTCTATAGCAAGTTGGCATCATACTTAATTATAATCATTTTTGATTACAATAACAAAACTATGACGGAACACAAGGAATTATGGGGTAAATTTTAAAAAGTGTAAACAAAGCAAAATATGTTTTGCTGCAGAATGTTGTGGTAGCCGTGCCGGTAAAATGCGTCTTGAATTTTGAATAAATCAGCAAAGCATCTACACATCATCGCACCTCCTCCTCCACGGGAACCACACATGTAGATACCATATGTTTAGCTTCTCTGCATCTCACCAATACACAGATAAGAACCAAAAAATTGGACTCATCAGACCAAAGTCCAGATTTCCACTTTTCTTATGTCATTCACTGTGTTTCTTGGCTCAAACAGCTCTCTTCGTTGTGTGGTTGCCCTCAGTTGTAGTTTCTGTGTGCAGTTTGACCACAAAAGCCTGATTCACGCCGTCTCCTCCAAGCAGCTGAAGCTGAGCTGTGTCTGTTACTTGAATTCCTAGAAGCATTCATGTGGCCTCTAATCTGAGGTTTAACTGGTGATTTCTGAGGTTGGTAACTCTAATGATCTTCTCTACAGCAGACATAACTGGTCTTGCTTTCCTGAGGTTTTCCTCATGAGAGCTAGTGTCGTCATAGCATTTGTGACTGCACTTGAAGAAACATTCAAAGTTCTTGAGATTTTCTGGACTGAGTGACCTTCATGTTTTAAAGTAATGATGGTCTGTCATTTCTCTTTACTTGGTTGAGAGGCTCCTGCAATAATATGGATTACTAAGGTAGTCAAATAAGGCTATTTATTGTATGCCAACCCAGTCTCTGAGCAACACATCTGATCTACCTCAAATGCATCATGAAGGCAAGAAATTCCACTGATTACCTTTGGACAACCTGTTAATTAAACACCGTACCAGGCGACTTCCTCATGACTGAAAGATTGCCAAGAGTGTGTAAAGCCATCATTGAAGAAAAAGCAGCTATGAAAATATAATAAAACATATTTTGCTTTGTTTACATTTTTTGATTACCACATAAGTAATGTGTTACTATTTCATAGTTGTGATGTCTTCAGTTAATCTACAATGTAGAAAATAATAAAAAGAAAGAAAAAAAACACACTGAATGAGAAGGTGTGTCCAAACTTTTGACTGGCACTGGTGCCGAGAAAGAATCTATATTTGCTTCTTCATTGTGGCTTTATATTAATGGTGACATCGCTGACACTTGGTTATGACAAATGAATGTTGGAAAGCAGCACTTGTGCTGTAAAATTATACGCTGGGAAATCCATTTTAATCAACAGAATATGAGAAAGGAAGAATGAAGTACCAGTTGATCTTTCAAATCTGAATTACACTGAGCGGCGGGAGGAAACGACACGTTGCCATAAAAAGCGCATGCTGACAAGAAAATGGATGAGAGGAAATATTTCTGCTATCAATCATTTTTGGCAATCAGTCATTTATGCTTCCACACCAGAGCTGTGTTCAGAAATGCATGCTGACTGTACCTGGTTTACAAACGATCTTCTGGAGCTGCTGGTCCAGATATTCCTGCCTCTGAGTGAGAGTGTCCAACCACTGTTCCCTCATCCTCTCCAGATCTACCTCCTACACACACACACACAGAAAACACATGTCAGTTGTACAGAATTTACTGTTTTTCAGAAAAAAACGTTTTCCTCTCTTACAAGTTCACTTAGTTAGTTGATCATCTACTTACTTGGTAGCTGTCCATGTCTTCATCTTCACCCTAAAATTTAAATTGACAGAGAAACAGGGTCAAACTGCGCCATTTAGGTCAGCGAGGCGAAATCTGAGGAACGGTGGCAGGTGCACAGATTCACGAGAACCATGAAAGGCATGAAAACTAACGATAACGGTCATTTTATTTCCAGAAATTCTCTCGTCCAACACATTTTTAACTAAATAACAACAACTAGAGTAGATTCCCTCCTCACCCATTGTGATCCGCTGCCTCTCGCGGGATGCATCTGTCGGACCTTGACGTCTCCGATAGAAATGGAGAGGATGGAGGCGGCGATGAGAGGCATGGTGCCAGAGTCCGGTACTGAACGCACCTCCACCTGAACCCGACGGGACTGACCCTGTGAGGACAGATTTACATGAGAGGATAGTCGCTTCCTTAGATGTGTTCTCTGTTGATCCGACAGCTGATTGACACCTTCCTCCTCTGTTCACATAATCAGCATAATAATATATCAATGAGTAAACCACAAATACTAATAAAGATCCATGATACCTGTCGGAGCTGGAAGATTCCTCCTGTTCGTACGTCTTTAGCTGGAAGAACCTCCACAGCTGTGAACTCTCCAGCCTCGTTCAGCTCCATCAGCTGCACCCACAACTCCAGTCGACGGGTCACCTCGCTCCACCTGCAGGTACAGCGCGGACACACATCAGGTCAGAGCTTACGTACCTCCTCATGATATTTTGACCTATAGGTTTTACCACCAAATTTTACCATTTTCCTCCATGTGGACACCAACTTTCTATAAATGTGTTCGCCAACTCTATTTGAATCTAAGTAAATCAATTGCATTGATGTGTGATGATGTTAGTCACTGCAGTAACCAATTTTTTCACTGCACCTTTCTCTGAGGGATCTGGTCTTGGCTTGAATCACTCCCAGGTCCCACAGTGCCAGGTTCCTGCGATGGTTGGCCTGCTTGTGACCGTACACTTCAATAGCCACCGCGCCATCGGACAAAAATTCCACAAACTCCTCCGACACTGTCACAGATAACTCCTAAAAAAAGTTCAAAATATTTTAAGACGGGGATTCACGTTTTCTTATACTGACCATCACTGATGTTTTTTTTTTTCATTTTCGAGTTGCTGATTTTTATTTTTGAACTGATTTGGAGTGATTTTGTTACTTTGGTGCTGTCGAACACCACCGTGCACTGAGGGTCTTTGGAGGTGGAGGATGAGCCGGATGCCTCCATCTCTGGAGCAATGAACACCGGCTCCACCTGCCCCCAGAAGTGGTACTGACAGAAGACGAAGTTGGACAGGTGGCGAGGCAAACCGTTGGCGTGGAGGATTTTCACCTGAGAGGGAGGAGAGAAGGAAATGCATTCATCTGTACAGAAACACAAACGATACGATTTGTAGGGACCACTGAGGGAACTTTTATGTATTTTAACTGCTTAACAAGATTGTTCTAGAAATGTGTTGGGTTGAACCTTCTAGTTTGGGTCGCTCATAAAGTCAATTAATTATTTTTACACAGAGGGAAAAGGCTGTAGGTCAACACATTAGAATTAGCAGCAGATGCTTTGTTTTTACTTCATTCCATCAGAAAAACAGAAGCAATAGACGACCAGGATATAAAGCCGAAGCCTACAGTTAATTAAACTTGTGACATTTCACAGTACAGTGAGCGGGAGAAACTCACAATACAGAGAAGACACCACAGTCTGACTGCCTGACAGATCCCTTATTAAACTGGAACTATTTTCCCACTGGCAATACTCAAAGTTATTCTCACTACAGCTCCTGCCTGTAGGTTGCTGACTTACATGTCAGTGAGAGGAGGTGTAGGATTCAGATCATCAGGTGGGCTGAATGTCTCCCTGGATTCGGCTCATTTAGAACTAAATCACGTGCTAAACAGATGAATGAAGCTGCGTTTGCTTCTTTCTCACCACACAGTCCAGCCTGCGCTCCTGCGGATCTCTGTCTGTGACGTTCTGCTGGGTGTCAGACTGTCCTGGACCGTCCACCTCGGAGCTCTCCGTACCACGCCACACCTCCACATGCAGCCGCCCTGCCACCTGCCACACACACACAGATTTATTATCAGTCAGTCCAACTTTCAACATTTTTTCACATCTTCTTAGACACATTGAGTAATATAAATCTAATTTGCTACGTTAAAACATCACTTGTGGCTCTTTGGCCAACCTTAAACCTGCATCAATAAAGATTTTGAACACTTCTAGCTCTGTTTTGGTCTCCACCAACTCCTGTAAAATCAAAACACATCAAACCAAGTCCACTCGGTTCAAAAGAACAGGTGAATCTGAGCCAGTAAGAAGCAGGCTACAAGGAGCGCTACAAAATGTAGAGTTTCATCTAAATTGTCCATGTGAACGCCACTTCACTTTAAGTCATCTCGTCCTTTGCGCCCAGTGTTCTCGTACCTCTCCCTTCTGGTTGATGATGGGCACGGCATACTGAAGCTTGACGTCGTAAAACAGGCATGCCAGGAAGACGTTGGCCACGCCGATCAGGCTGTGGTTCTCCTGTTCATCGAAGAACGGGTCGGCACGCTTGAAGTAGGAACGCATCACCTGGGTATGACATAAAACAAATATGTTTGATGAAGAAAAAAAAAATCACTTTTTTTTACTGCTCTAAATCTTTCAGCAGATTTGATGATGTTTTTGAATTCACTCACCGGGTTGTCTTCGTCAAAGTCCTTCCACTCCTGGTAGAGCTCCCTCATGTCCACCAGCCTGTTCTCCATCTTTTCCAGAGCCCAGATCTGCTTCCCTTTACCTTTCCGACGGACCTGGATGGCCGGCTCGCTCAACACGGCATCACGCTATGAAGACAGGGAAGAGAGAGAAATTTGTTTTATGTATAGTACATCACTTACATTACCGCCATCCTGACCAAACCAGACTACAGCAGAGCTTTCTGCTTCCTTCTGAAGAAAGTGGTTTAGATTAATTTGCCTACAGCAAAGGTGCAGCAGCATCTGTTAGGAGTCAATTAAGGTACTTTAGGAACACTTAGTGGCTGATTGCAGCATTTGCATTAAAATTCTGAGTCTAAACTCAATCAAGTCTGAGCACAGCGACATGATAAATATATTTAAAATAACATCCTGGGGATCTCTGATGTCTATCCACAAATCAGAAATCCTCAGAGAAAGGTCAGGTTTGTAAGTTTTCATGAGTATAACAATAATCCAGTGATAGTTGTTGGGGTACATCTTCGGGTACACTGCAGTTACACTTACTGTTAATATCTAATTCAGCAGACTGAAAGAGAGTGTCTCATACTAGAGGTAAGATCTTAAGCCCTGAAATGTCAATCATTACGTTCGGGTCGGGTCAGGCCGGGCTTCTCTCTCGCTGACTTTTTTAAATAAATATGTTTATAAAAATGTATACTAAAACAATGTGTGGATACTAAACTAAGGAATACTTGTTATAAAATATATATTTTTTTATTATTATAATATTATAATAATATAATATTTTTTTAAATTGTTGCTACGCTAACATCACAGTGCGCTGAGGCGTTTCGAGGCCGTGAGTAGTTTTGGCCACGAGAGACCGTGGTGCGCAAAAAAACAGAAGTCGCCTCATCACAACACGTACTGTACTAAACTCTTACAATGACAATTCAACGAACTCCTTCCTGTCTCTGTCTATTATCTACCCGTCATTGTTCTTCTTTGTCTCTCTGCCTCTCTCTTAAAGTGCCGCGCTAGATTCTTAAGGACGTACTGCTGCTGTGGTTTATGGCCCAATTTTCAACCCGTCACAATGACGGACGGCCTTAAATTTTCCCGTCAACTCTTAAAAAAATCTGTCAATGATGGAAAATTTTCGGTTAATGTAACCTCTTCAGACACAGAAATATAAAATATATAGATGTTTATACAGTCTTGTTTAACTTAGATTTCGTTACAAAAGACATGCTTTAATTTGTTATCATAAATCACCCCTCCTCCTCCCGAGTCCTCACAATAAAAATGTGAATTTTCGGGTTTGCTACGGGCTCGGGCCTGCAAATCAAGTTAATTGGTCAGGCTCGGGCTGGGTCGGGCTTTAATACCCGCGGGCCTGGGTCGGGCTGGATTTTTTAGGCCCGATCTTACCTCTATCTCATACTGAGCTCTCGTTCCTTGGCTGTTCTGGTGATTGAATTTGGGGTTTTATTAAGTGGCTTTTTAAAATGTTTCCTCCATCTTAACCTCATCCTACACCCCGCCTGCAAGCTCACATGTTAACTTTATTGGGGACATTACATGGACTTAGATTCATTTCCTGGAAACTTACCCTAATCCTAACCTTAAACTTGAACTTGAACCTGTCCCTGAAGGTAACTTAGGTCAGACACACACACTCCCATACCTTCCTGTTGGCATCCAGGTTGGCAGCAGGTATCTGCAGAGTAACCAGGTACTCTGTCCTCTTGTTGAGCTCCTCAGCTATGAATCCAGCCTCCTGTGCCAGCAGGTTGGCCCGAACTATCTGCTCCTTCAGACGCCGCAGGCTGCGAGTCATCATCGCTTCTCTGAACGGCACAAAACACACACGCAAGTTTTAGAAAGCACTACGGAAATGTTTTCCCCCTAAATACGTAGCAGTCAGCAGGGTTCAGAGAGTGTTCTACATGGTCCACTTGTATCTCACCTGTCCTCGCTCCAGCGCCGCATTCGTTTCTGAGCGGTGGGTGACGTCACAGCAGCTGCTGAGCTGGGCAGCAGGCCCGTCGGGTCGAGGAGGTGGGAGGGTTTCTCCGGAGTGAGCCGTCGGCGGAGCTGCTGCAGCTCCTGTTCGTACATCTGCCTCTGCCGCTCCAGGGCGCAGCGCTTCTCCTCCTCGTGCTGCCTCTCCAGCGTCTGTAAGACCGACTGCAAGGGGTCTGAGGTGGAGGAGGAGCCACCAGAGGATGGATGGATGGATGGAGGAGGGACGAGGAGGAACAAGAGGAGGTTTATTTTTCTTTCTTATAGAAGTTAAAAAAAATAGCATTTAAAAAAAGAAAAAGAAAGAAAATTCTGTTATTGTTTAGTCACCCCCAAGTAAGCTGGAGCTGCTTCACAGGGCTGCGCTCACTGTGGGTCCAAAAGTTCAATATTTTCCTCATTAGCTCAATTCTGGCAAGCACAGTCTTTAGTCTGAACACTGCAGGCTCATTGCAGAACACTGTGGAAAATGTATCAGATTATGGGGTAAATACTGAACTCGTGGAGCCACACTGGAATAATTTGGGGCCTAAATATTTGGATTCACTTAATGGGCATCCTGTGCTTTTGATGAAGCTGTAAAGAAAACTGGCCCAGTTAGCTTAAAGGATAACTCCACATTCAAAATAACAAAAGAGCAAAACAGATAATAGACAGAATGAGAATGATTCATTGTTTGTGTTGCCAAAGTCTGATATATCTTATTTCAATGGAGCCACAAAGCTCCATTGTTATCACTGTTGCACTGGGTGACATGTTCCTCCATTATAATGTATAAATACACACACAGACACACACACACACACAGAGTTTGGTGTGAGTCATTCCAACATAGACTCTTCCTCATCAGGTCAAAAGTTAATTTGTTTATCGCTTTTTTAATGCCAGTAAAACTAACAACCCCGTTACTGGAGCTGAGCTGTATTCAGTGCCTCAGTGTCCAAGCACAGCCTCTTAGAGCTGCTAGCATGGCTGGAGACTCTTTTTTATATATATATTTAGAAAGAGTTGTTCACAGTAGTGAAAGGTCCAGTGTGTAATATTGAGGGCCTCTATTTTCAGAATAAGGCGGAACTGGGATATAATATTTATACCTATGTTTTCATACATATATAATCACCTGAAAATAAGAATCTTTCTGATTTTCTTTTTCTCTTTTATTATCCTTTCATATCCACAGAGGGAGTGGGTTTTCTTCCATGTTGAAACACAGTAGCCCACGACAGAAAAACTGACTCTAGACAGGCGCCTTTCAAGTGTTTCTCCTTTACACTAGGCAGGCGAGGGTGATGTGAGGAGATGCAGTGATTACAACACTGGATGCACCTAAATGCAACACTGTGGACCTTACAGAATTTGTAGAAATGCTGACAGAATTATTTGAGCTCTTTCGCCCTCCGTGACCTCTTTCAATGCCCCACAGATAAATTTGATGTAGAGTGATAAAGAGGTCAGAAAAACACAAGTTTATTAACCCCGCTCCCATGTCAAGTATTTTTACATCATGCAAACTAAATCTAAACATTTAGTTTGCATGATGAGGTTTACAGCATTTAGCATTTTATCCTATCCGGCTGGTTTGCTGGTGCCTGAATGGACAATCCAACTAAAATAGATTCAAACTGAAGTTCAAAGTCATGCTAAGTGTCTCTATACGTACACACTGTCACAGCTTTTGAGATCCCTTTTTTCAGATTGTCAGTTATGATGAAGTGCTAGCTGTGGAAATATGCAGAGTAATGCACTGTCACTATTTACCACAGCTGCCAAACTAAACATGCTCAGAGGAAGCTCCTCGGCTAAAGCATATCAGTGTGTATTTCATCATATTGTATTAAACATAAGTTCGTTTGGTTTCATGATGGTTCGATGTTTGACTCACCGTTGTTGCCCATGCCTTTCATCATGACTTCGGCCTGGGCAAACTCATAGCCGAAGCTCAGCTCGCTCGACACGTCGCTGGAAGCGTCCAAGTCCACCTCCAGCCGGTCGGTGCTCAGGCACGTCTTCATCGCAGCGCCGCCCTCCTCATCCTCACCTCCTCCGTGGACCATATGCCTCGGCAGGCTGATCCTGTGTGTGTGCATGGGTAGGTGTTGGTTGTGTGTGGATGTATGTGAGAAAGCGAGTGAAAGAAAGAGGAAGTGCGATGTGGCGAAAAATAGGAAGAGACACAAAGAAGAGTTTGTGATCGCATGTAAACAAACACGGAGTGTGTTCAGAAATCAAATGGCACAGCGATGCAGATTCAGCGCTCTGCGGGTGAAACGGACCTGAAGAAGTGGTTGTTTCCCCACAGGATGCGGTCACCGTGATGAATCTGGACTGGACTGGTGACTGCAGAACCATTCACGCATGTCCTACAGGTGGAGAAACAAGATTTACACAACATGAGACAACATTTGAGAAGATGAGACTGGAGTTGCTGCTGAAAACTGAAAAACAGGTTTGCCAGAGAATTTCTATGAACATTCAATATACTGTTTCTGGTCATTTTGCCTGGATTGGACAGGAAGAGGTTGGTGTACAGGGCTGTAACTTAATAACCTTGCAAGAATTCACAAGATTACAAAATCACAAGATCACGCACGAAGCCATGAGCTTGTGTCCGAACAGTAGAGTATAAAAATGTACATGTGAGAAGTGACCGTTTCCTCAAAAAACAACAATGGCGGATGCTAAATAGGTTGGTGTAGCTGCAGCGCGCATCAGTTATATCAAAACTGGAGACTTCTTCATTGAAAGAATTGAAGAAGAGCAAAGAACGGCACAGAAAGCTTTCTCTGGCTTCAGTGAGAGTAAACTAAATTGACTAAATGATTTGGTTCCCTGATCTGATCAATTTCAGCCTTGATAGACGCTGAGAGAAAGATGGTTCCTCCAATCACCTGGCCGATATACTGATTTGATTGTGGTTTCCAATGACGTCTTCCCAGATACACAGAACAACCTGCCACAGGTCAGATTAATACATTTTTGTTACTGACCAAATTGTTCCTGAGAACTGAATATCAATTTTTATTTATTCTTCAGTTTATTTTCTGCAAAGTAAGATATCAAGAAATTTCACTACAGTATTGGAAACTCAAGAAGAAACTCAAGTTATCATTTTGTCATTTGGTGAGCTGTTGGTGAAATTTATAGATATTCCCAAACCTTTCCAGACATTCACTTAAAGCAACACTGTTTGGCAACTTGGGAGCCACAAAACAAGCTGTAAACACAACACTGACACTGACATACTGTATTCACTTTATGAAGCCGTTACAGCAACGCTTTAACAGTTGCCTTCTTACACGTCCAGCAGGCACAGCCTACGACAACATAGATGATGACACAGAAGATGAGAGCCATGAGATGGAACCAAAACAATGAGCTAAAATGGTCAGCGAAGCTGAAGGGGAAATGCAGGGTCAATATTGGCCAAAGCATCCATAACTGCAAAGTCAGCGGTGCACAGAGAGATTCTCCATGAAGTTACATCGATCAGTCATACCCGGCTTGAGGTACTGTCGAGGTGAGGATTCAGGCTACATACCGAGCGTTGCGGTGAGGAGTGAGCATCACGCCGTTGCTCTCTGTGATGTCGATGACGCAGTGCTCAGCTTGGATGGCCATGCCGCACAGCTGGATGTCCTGCGAGTTGGCTGAGCCCACACGAGTGTGTGCCTGGGCACAGAATGCACATGTGTACAGGGTACGGTAGGCTGTAGGCTAGCGGTAGGCTGTGTGTGTGCGCGCGCGTGTGTGTGTCCGGTACTGTACCTTTAGGTAGTACACCAGCAGCTCATTGAGGGCGGGGTCTGCGTTGAGGTTGACCAGGAAACACTTGTCGTCCACCACTCGGATCCCAGAGGACTGCAGGGAAATGCCCAGACTCTCCAGCTGCCTCTGACGCTCCTGCAAGAAACACGTTGAATATTTAATAGACGGACTGATTAGATGATTATTCTAACCTTTAGCTGCTTGATGACAGAGGGTCAAAAGAGAAGGAGCTGAGCTGAAAATGAATGAATAAAAGTTGAGTTGAAGATGAACTGAATGAGCAGAATAAAAATCAGCTGACAATGACTCACATTTTAACTTCACCTCCTCAGTTTAAGGGTGTCTATTGAGTCGGCAAAAAGTTAATGAAGTTCTCTATAAATACAACAAGAATATGTTTTTTTAAACCATTGCTCTCTGCAGGAGTAACAGTGTGTGTGTGTGTGTGTGTGTTACCTGTGCAATAGCCTCAGTCTTCCTGAGTTTATCCTCCCAGGTGACCGTCATTTCTTGGATTAGTTTCTCAGACTCCTCCAGCCGCTCCTTCAGCTCGGGGGCCTTCATAGACTGAGAGTGACAGAAGCGGTGTCACACTCTCCACATGTCACTGGGTTATTTACAACATTTGTAGAGGTCAAAGCGATCCGAACCTCAGCCTCGGTGAGCTGCTCCCTCAGTTTCTCCACTTCCTCCCGGAGTTCTCGGATGATCCTGGCGTTGGGGTCTTCGTTGACGACGGCGTGGTTGACGATGCTCTTGGCCCTGTCGGCGTAACGCAGGGTGGACAGCGTCTCGTCGTAGTTGTCTGCAGCGGGGCTGATGGTGGCGACCATGGCCGTGCGGCTGTTCCCTCCCAGGCTGTCCTGCAGGTAGAAACACAGCTTTTACGTCAGCGACGATCGCAAAACCTCTGAGACAAATCTCTGACTGCACCCACTACTCAGGTTTATTAAGATTTACTAAATGTGTAAATGAGTGTCTAATTTATGAGCATGCTGTGTGAGAGGGATCAGGATTTCTGCTGGGCTACATTTAACACCATTACAATGCTACAAGGAGCCAAATGAAACACTAATTTAAAAACCAAAAATTAAAAACTCAAACTTGGCAAAAGGAGCGTCTTTGCAACAGAGCAGAGCTAATGAAAAAAAAAACAATCAGCAGAGCTTTGAAATGGGCAGAATAAAAAAAAGAACAGAAAATTAATCCTGCAGAGACTTTAAAGTCCAGTTTCTTTAGATTTAAAAAAATTCATATTGTACTCGTACCCGGCGGTGCACTAATGTGGGCGTGCAGACAGAAACCACTGTCCATATGAAACAGGGTTTGTTATTTTCCTTTGTGTACCTTGAGCAGCCAGGTGAGCACAGAGTCTCTGTAGGGAACAAACTTATTCTTGTTCTTCCCCGCTCCCTGGTCAGCCAAGGCCGAGATGACTAAACCCAGAGTGCTGAGAGACCTGCGGGGGGGGCAAAAAGAGACAGACAGGAGGGGGGGGGTGGGGATCAAGAGGGAAATAAATAGAGAGAAGGGAGGGAAGTATTTATGAGAGAGAATGTAACACAACAACAACAAAAGAAACCGCAAGTCATCAAGGCAATCTTGGCTTGTAAAGGCTGATAAGGTTTCCGGCTCATGGGGTCGTGTGTAGTGTAAATATGTTTCTCTTTAAGTCGGCAGTATGTGAGAGAAATGGCCTTCTGTCGAGCAGAAAAAAAAGATAAGCCACTGAGATAAACCAAAAACCACTGACTGTAGTGAAAACACACACAATCCCAACCCTTCTGTCTGGCCATGTAATTTAGCTCTTTGAAATAAAAAAAAATGGATCGTTGAGGGTCAGGAGTCTTTAGTGTCGTGCCATTTATTTATTTTCTGTTCCGGTGACTCACTTATTGATGTTGCTCCCTTCTTTCAGACGTTCCCCCGCCGCTCCCGTCTTGGCTGCTCGCTCGCTGCCAGCCAGATCCACCAGACTCAGCTTGCTCACCTTCTCTCCACTCGTCTGGAGCAGACACAGAAACACACACAATGTTAAACTTTACTTCTAAAATGACTCCATCTTTTCCACTCAAAGTGAAATTAGTGATCTCTGCATTTATTGGGCAGAAGTTGACTTAAAAACACGATGGAATATTGGATTTCTGATACTTTTAATCCATAAAATCAGAAAGTAAAACCAAAAATAGAGCAGAAATCATCATAATTTCACACTTTTGACATTTAAATTAACCAATCAAAGAGCAACATACAGTATTATTAGTGTGTTTAATAAAATGTGTCAATGGACATTTTATGTAAAAGGATGATTTTGGAAAGTTATGAAGCACTGTCATGATCCTGCTAAATGTGTGTGTGAGTGTGTCTTACCCCGGACTTTAGGTCCATGAGTGTGTGTGTGAGGATGATGTTGAACACAGCGTGCGATCTGCTGCTCTCTTCATTCATATTTGTGGCCGCCACCGTGCGAGATTTATTTCCCTCTGACATCAGAGACTCGATGTCCTGTCAGAGACGCAGACGCCACAGATAATCAAACAAACAAACAAATGGCTGGTCGCACTATATGAAATATCTTGGTTCCCATGGCAACACACCGTGATGAAAGCAAAAGAAAAACAGACATAGTTCATGAAGTATTTTAGAAATACAGTACCTTGTAGCTGGCCACTGCCAGGCGAGACAGGCCATCGACATAAGGCCCAAAAACGTTGTGTTCTCTCACTCTCAGCGCTTGTCGACTTCTACAGAGAGAAGACAGTTATTAATGCTGCATCCCTTCAGTCCTACTCCCAGATATACTCATTAATGACTGCAGGGACCTGCGTATGTACAGCTCCTCACCCTTTGGGGTCGAGCAGGTCTCGGACCTTCTCGTTGTAAATCTCCATGTAGGAGACCTCCACAGTGAAACTCTCCCCCTCCTGGGCCTCCCGCATAGTCCTGCTGAACAGGGAGCTGCAGAGCCGAGGGATCAGACCGGGCTGCTCCGCCGAGCCCATCATGGTGTACGACTTCCCAGAGCCTGCGTGCGCGCACACACACACACACACACACACACACACACACACACACACACACACACACACACACACACACACACACACACACACACACAGAGTTATAGTTTACAAATCTAAATATAAAGCAGAAAACCAATCAAGCATGTAGGTTTATTTAACATTAAAAACCGTCTATTCATGTACACGCTTCTTTCTGTGGAGAAAATGACATCTCAGTGATGATACCAGTGATTTGGAGCTGTTGAAGCAAGTGAGAGATTAAAAAAAAAGAAATCATAAAATAAATGAATACTCTGGAGAGCACTGCTAATGATTCTGCCGTACGCATGACTATAAATAAAACGCTGTACCACAACACCTCGTAAGCATTCATGAAAATGCAACGAGGATGAATTAACACTCTGGAATAAGATGGAAAAATAAGTGTGTGAGACATTCACATGAGTTAGCCGTGCTAAATGAAACACCCTCAATTAAAAACAACAAATTAAACTTCTTGTTTAAACACCGAGCCTGAAAATGTGATGAGATTCACATGTTGGCTCTCCACGTGAACGACAGCGTGCTTTGTTAAAAGTAAAGTTTGCATGTCAAAAAGGTATACAGGAGCTGCTCCTGCTTAGAGAAGCAAGATTATTTATATCAATATTTAACAATGGCAACCACCAGTCTGCTTCTTAAATGATACAACTACCTACTACTACTACCACCACCAACAGCTCAGGTGCTGGAGGTCTTCAGTCATTAACTGAACAGTCCTTTAGCAAGACGATGAATCTCAAGTTGCCCCTGAGGTGTGTGAGAGTATGTGTGTGTCTGTGTGTGCGCGCGAGTGTTAACAAATTGCTCAGAGTAATTTAAATGTCCCTGTAAGTCATGCTAATTTGCACAATAATAATTGGGCCATGGAAAAGGCTCAACTGAATGGAACACAGCCAGCACTCATGTTAACTGTGAGGTCTGTTCTGAATCTGAAGCTGTCACTGAGGCGAATGTCAGCTTACATTAAAAAAAGCCACACTATACACTCGATTGTTTGGTTTTTAGACTGATTTACATGTCCATGGTGAGGACACATTCAACTGAAGCATAAACTGCCTCCAAAATGTCCAGACAGTTGATTCAACATCTCCAGTTTCAACAAGAATCCAATTTAACAGTGGCAAAAGAAGCTTTATTTGGGACGTGTTCTAATACTAGAGACAGGACTTCATTTCTCATTTAAGACCTCCTCAGTGTTTACCCTCTGTCTTTATCTATTTATAATAAATTATTAATTTATAGGCAGGCTTTTAATGTGAAAATATATTTTGTCTCGTTGGGTGTAGTTGTTCAGAAGTACATGACTCCGAGGTTGTACTGATAAAATTAGTTCTGTGGAAATGTAAATCATACTAAATATATATTTATAAAGTGATTCTGAATTTAGCATGTGAACCATTTTTTCAGCACTCTTAATGTGTTCTCCTGGCCTGTGTTAGCCAGCATGGACAAATTAAGGCCGATCACTATTATTAGAACACATGAGAATTTATGGTATAGCGTATAACGTCTATAAAGGGAGAATTCATCTAAAGGCTGGAATACAACTTCACTGAACTTAATATACCTCGACACGGTGCTACTATTATACTATACTCCTATTAGTATTACCTAGGAGCCAGAAAATGTTTGAATCTTACCCGTCTGTCCATAAGCAAAGATGCAGGCGTTGTAGCCCATGAAGGCGTTGTCCAGCAGACTGTCCCCAAGGCACTGGAACACTACATCCTGGCCTGAACAGACATCAGAAAAAAAACACACTTTAACATCTCAAAGTACAGAGTGCACCATTAAACTATACTTTCAAGATAAGTTTAGAGAGAGGAAAACACTTTTCTGCAGTTCTTCATACCCAAACATGACTTACTGCTCTCTCTCTCCCATCAAGCTCAGAATAGACACGATGGGAATTTTGCTCTGATTCAATACATCTGACACAGGCTGCTAAACTATTTATACCCCTCACATTGTGTGTGAAGAAACCCCCTGGCAGTAGTTTTGTTCACCCCCTCTACAATATGCAGGACCACAGAACTAAGCCGGAGGTAAACAACGTATAACTCTTCATCACGTCCCCCTCCTGAACACTCTGCCTCTTTCAACTCCATAAATAGTTCAAAATATCAGGAAACATTCTGTCGGGAGATAAGTTAAAGGAATGAGTCACCGAGCGAGGATGTTACATGAAGCTAAAAACAGATCCACTGTGTCGACGTGCTAACCTGCAAACTTGTCTTTCTGAGATTCATCCATTGACCAGAAGCAGTGGTCATAGGCGAAAACCTGAAGTGAAGATACAAGAGAGTTATCAAATGTTTACAATAAAGATCAGTGTTATGTTATTTAATTTAGATTCAACACTCACCTTTGGCTGACTCCTGAATGGAACAGAGAGAAGAAGAAGGAATAAAAATATCAGTTAACAACTGATGTTAAAATAAACATGAACATATCAACCAAGCTAAACACCATTTAAATCTTACTGCCTCTCTATCACAGGCCTGCGGATTTACACACCAGAGGGACTTCACAAGGCGAGAACATGTGAAAATATTCATCACACGGCAACACTATCAACCGCGGCAGCATTCATTCATCTGACATTCTAGATAAGACGCACTTTTAAAAGATTCAGAGCAAAGCTAAAGGAACGTTTGTGGGCAGAGCAAAGCAGAGCCCAGAGGCCTTTTTAATATTCACTTAAAGTCAGCTGAGTCCTGATTCAGCAAAACTAGCACTTCGCTTTCACACACAGTTACACACATTCACACCTGGAAGCAGTCCAGGTAGTAGCTGTTAAAGTAAGGTTATGATTACTTCTTCATTTCCACCCGCTAACATGCTCCCAGATGGTCATCGACCTTTTGGTCATAAGACTGCTTCTCTAACCAGCAGGCCGCTGGTTCCCAACCTTTAGGTCAGTTGTTAGATGGCTCTGGAATAAGATGATGTACATGTATATATCAAAAATGTATTAGAATGTCTACTTTGATTTAGATTTCTATGTATCTTGTGCTTCTTCTGTGGGGAAAAAAAACAGTTTTCTACCTCTAGGCAGCCGATTATAACTCATGACAGAGGAGAAAAACTGGTTTGTTCACTGGTTAGTTACAGGCTTCTAAGCCAGATGACATGACTTTTTTGTTGGAAAGGCATTTTCCCTCTTGACCTGAAGAGTAATATTAGGTACCCTCCCTTAAAAGTCTATTAATTTGCCACATCGTCTCATAATCCGCCCTTTGACATACAGGTACTGTATGTCTCAGTGGATGAGCGACGACGCTGTGACTTATTGTGTCTTAATAGATACTTGATGTTCACTAAGTGTTCCGTGGCAGATCAGAAAAGTACAGCGAACAACCCTGAAACACAGAAACAGCAGAGCTAGCGAATACTGGAGCTCTGACACGACTCCAGGTCAAAGTCAGTGGAGTAAGGAGGGAGAGTTTCAAGGATACGGAGTCAAAGGTGTTTTAATCGTGGCGAGGGCTTAAAAATCTGTCAAGGTGACTAATCCTCTTTGGCTCACTGCGAATGAAGTGGGGAATGTGACTTTCAGCAGCACTGAGAATCTCAGAGCCTTCCAGTGTCCCTGAGACCCGGGCCGAGACTAAATCTGTGCATTCTTACCGGAGCATTTTTAAAGCACAGTCACTGCGTTTCAGGTTCATCCCAGTGCAGCCAACAACAACATCCCATGCATCAGTCAGCACATTATCACATTCCGGCGAGCAAACGTCAAATTTAATTATCAAACATGTTCTAGGCTCCGCGGTGTAGTCCGTCAGCAGGGTGGCATTCATGTTAGAGTCTGATCTGGTTTAAGCTGTTCAGTTTAACACATGAAAATTAGATTATGTGGTTTAATAATTACATATACGCGACACACCACTACTACTACTGTAGTAGAAAACACACAATTCAGTTCTTTTAAAGCAGCTATAATCAATATTTTTTCTGGTGGTGAACCCCTCAGCTCTATGAAATGTTTTAGCGTCTTTAAGCTCATTGTTTTGATTTTCCCACCGTCTTTTTTGTTCACTCTCAAAACATTTTCAGCCACAGCAGGCATCTGTTTTTAGCAAGAACCTACTGTTCACTCTCTGCCCTGCACCGTACAGCAGACGGACAAAGTTAGTAACTAGCTAAATCTGTGCTTGCAGCATTTAGCAGCTAAAGGGACAGTAGCTGGTGGAGCCAAAACTGGAGTGAATACTGTACTTAAATGCATCAAGCAGTCAGAAACACAGCTTCACCTTACTCTGTGTCTGCTGGATTTATAAATAGGCAACCATCTACACAGCTAACCACTATAAAATGTGAATGCTGCCCTTGAGAGATGAGCTGAAAACCACCTACACTGAATACAAATGTCAAATCCAACATAATGTCGCTTTAAAGATTTAAAGGTTACTGAGGGGGACTGGGCTGCAAACTACACTTGATTAATAACACCAGCTAACAAAAAGTGTCCATGAACTCACCATTCTGGCTAAGATGTTCAGACACATTTCCACACAGTCATACTAACTACAAAAACACTTAATCCTTTTGGCAAATCTATTTGAGTTGGCCACCCAAATTGTGAGAAACCCAGATTGTTATGTTTGTTATGGTAAAATCAATCATACTTGAACACGGGCACTGGGTCTCCAGGGACGCCTCCTTTGAACTGAGGTACCAAACATAACTCAAAACACACAGTCTTCACTCAGGCAGAAATATCAATTTGGGGTTAAAGAAAAAAAAAAGACTGCAAATTTAGTCATGGCCACACACATGGGGGGGCTGTAATGAAACAAGGCCTCCCTATGTTGGCTTGGCTGGTCCATGAAAGAGCAACATTAAGTCCTGTCCTCTCCTGGGCTGGCGAGGACATTCCTGAGATAACTGGCAGAGCCTCACAGCTCCAAGGAGTCACTATAAAGGAGAGGGAGGAGGACGGTAGGTCAGCAAGTCTGTGACCAGCAACATGCAAGCCTACACAACTATTCCAGATTTAAGCGGTCTGATAATACAAAGCCCTTCTGGGTGGATGATCACACATTAAAGATTCTGCACAAGTTCTCAAAGTCAGGATATACAACAAGCAAATCTCTGCGATGCAGAAACAGATAAAGAAAGTGGGCTTCTTATCAAAGCAGAGTTCAGATAAGAAAGGCTTTTTCTAAACATTATTCTGCAGAGCCTGATAAATATTCCTGCAACAATTCAGGGTCTGTTTATAGCGTGTGCAATAAAAATGGGATCCATGAAACTATAGTTTTACAGGCCTGCTGACTATTGGTGGGCTCCACGGTTATAAAAGCAGACCCAAGGCTTTATTAATCTCTACCATCTTGAGGGTCTGACAGCCACAGCTGTATTCCTGGCTGCAGTTACCAAGGGAAGGCCGTAACATATCAACACCCCCTGAGGGCCCATGCTGCAATTCTGTTAAACCTGTCGGGCAGCGAGCTGACTAAGCAGAAACCTTGTGGAATTGGCTAGTGAATGATCCTCCAACAAACAACCCCTTTCTGTAACACTGATTATGCTCATAATAGAACACGGTCTCCTGGGAAACTAATCAAGAGTGCCTTAACACAGAAACTGATGCTCACCGGTTAAAAATACCTGCTGCCCAAAAATCAGTGTGTTTCTGCTTTACCGTGAAGTGCTTGTCTGTGGTGCACTGAGCCTGTAAAACCTGTTCACACTGAGCCCCAAAGGGTAAGCATACCTCAGCTGAAGCGTGTCGGGGCAGAAGAGACACACACACAGATAGATAGACGCCAAAAAAAAAAAAAAAAAGGCATAGGATACGTATGAAATATGAGACTCTTTCTACAAAGAAAAAGATTGTTACTTTGGAGGGGATTGCCCTGAGGCTTATTTACCGAACTATGTAACTTGAGAAGGGGCCAAATCCTCCAGGGAGCATCTACCTATGCAGATCTGACTCTCTGCCTGCAATGAGGAGAGGGGACTGGACTGCTTTGTCAACAACAAATATACATGGGAGACATACGACACGTGGCCAGGCGGCATGTGTTGATACACTGCACTAAAATCATACTACTGAACAAAGACAAATCTCCACACTGACTTAGAAACTGTAACCCATATTCTGAGTCTTGAATCTGAGAATTTACAGCTCAGTGCTGCTACCTGAGCAGCACCGAGCTGGAACAGACACACCCTTTGTAAAGAGAGGTCTGATGCAGGAAGGAGGAAGGAGGAGGAAGAATGGAAAGGAGTAATAGAAGGAGGATGGGTGGGGCGATGGTACGATTTGAGATAACCTGATGGGCTGGTTAGAGTCTGCATGAACTCCTCTGCCAGTAATCCTGAGGGAACTCCTATACTGGAATTCCTATGAACACATTTTTTCCTGGTATTTCATCAGGACCTTCACGCACTGTACACGCTGCTACCCGGTGTGCTACCAGGGCATGGCCATGTGTTACACACTTGAATGGGGCAAAACATCAACCCTGCCCCAATGTATAGAACTTCAATTCCAAGTAGTGGTTCTGCCTTGTTGCCATCAGAATATGAAAATATTTGTGTTGCAAAAGCAGGGGGAGCAAAATAATACCATACCTTACTTCCATAATCGATTTTCATGCATATTCCACAATGGTCCTGTTGGACTTCAAGAAACTTTAAAAGACTTCTCCATCCCCTGATGCAGACTGTGTGATATGGGCCAAGCTTTGCAAAAAGCTACTGAGAGGACCTTGAATTGGGATTCAATGTCAAACTTCTATTTCAGAGGTCAAAATGAATTTGCTTAACTTTCATGCCAAAATGGACAAAGAATCCTAGAAACACAATGGATAAAATCAACAGCTTCTACGCTCATGTGTCAACAGAGCCATCAGACCAACACCAATAAGTCTCAGGTTAGGTCCAAGTCCTAAACTTTGTCTTCAGCCTCTAAACATGTTTAATGAACAAGAGACTATGCCAAACAAATAATGTGAATCCCCACGGTGACCTCACTGCGGACAGATTAGTCCCTGCTACAGGGGAGGCGAAAAAATCTGAAATAATATCAAAATGCAAAATAAAAGTAAGCCCCTCAAAGTTGCACGGTTTTGGTTTAACCTGATTATAACGTGTGTGAAAGTCGCCGCAGCTTACCGAGGGTCTCCTTTGTTCATGCTGGTGATGGCTGGATGCAGAACTGTCTGGTTCCCCTCCATCTCCACCACACATTTTGTCTTCAGCTCTTTCTCTGGATTGGAACAGAAGTCAATGACAACATGAAAAATCTGCTTTGCCCTGCAGTACAGGGCTGCTGACAGGTGAGTTGGGCTTAATGTATTCATTTTCAGACCTAAACAAAGACGTGAAACGTGCAGCGAACAAAACTGCTTTTGCAAATGCATCGTAACGCACTGTTCAAACAGCTTAAAGAGCACGCATGCACTCGATTTCATAGCTCTCCTCTGTAGTCAGTGACACCACTCTCATAAGACACAACAGGTGGCATACACTGTGTGTGTGTGTGTGTGTGTGTGCCAGTTCCTCGTGATCATAACAGAAACTGTCCAACATGGAGAGGCAGGAAATAGTTTTATTGATGGTGATTCATCCAGGACTCGCCTGTGCAAACATTACAACCACTTCACTACTCCCTCGCTACAGAAAGGAAAAGCGGGGCTGCCGCTCCTCTTCCTCATTCCTACCTACAGTCGAAGGTTTTTCAAGGCGGAGACAGCGCTGTAACGTCTTGTCAGAGCAGGACTTAAGGCACGTGTGTCATCAGATTTTCCACACTTGATTTTGAAAGGCATATTACTAGCTTTAATAGCCCGATTAAAAAGGTGATACATTAGACTAAATTAAAAGTAAGTTTGAGGCAGGTTGACACAGTCCTGTTCAGCTCTTGTCAGACAGAAGTGAGTGAAAGTGTCACCGTTCATGCATTATAGTCCCTTTTCTGTCAGGACATGATGTCACTACCCCGTCAATGTTTTTCCATTTCCACTCCCACAGCCCTCTGGCCAAAACCTTTTCCAAAAGAGGGGCAAAATAGACCTTTTCAGAGCCTGACGGGGGAAAACCAACCCTGGAAAACACAGGAATGAAGCCTCTATTGTCTGCAGAAAACTACAAATTAACCCTGACTTCACAAACAGAGGGAGAGCTGCAGTGTTGATGAAAAACACACTAATGGTTGACTGTAGGGTCCAAGTCACAACTGCTACAAGTGACTTGTCACACGCTTTGTGTGACTTTGCACTCACCTCTCCTGTTCATTGGTCGCACACGAACAGCGACCTTTACATTGGAGACATTGTGGCTGTTGTCATCCATGGTGCCACCTGACCTGTTGCAAATGAATGAATGGACACAAGTAAAATGAATGAATAAATAAATAAACAGTTAACTCTTTATTTAATGCATGTGTTCAAATTTAAGCGTGTTTTTCCCGGTGACACCTGAACACATCATTTTATTTTTACACCGCGCGAGACACAAGTCTGTAAATAAGCCCAATAAACTACACGCTCCCGCTTCTTATAACAATACTCACACTTAAACCCAACTCAAGTTAGCCTGTAGAAACTTCCACGAAGACAGAACAAGCTGAAGTACAAACTGTATTGTTTAGAGAGGCGAACAAACCGTGTGAAAGACTGCGCAGTTGTTTCCCTGTCCGACGCCCACAGGCACCTTAAAGTACATACAGCAGCTAGCCCGGGACGCTAACGAGAGCTGGAGAACAGCAAACATACAGAGACAGAGAGAGACAGAGAGAGAGAGAGGAGGGGGTAAATATTTTCATAATGACCGCTCATAAATGTAACTGACCCCGGTACAGTGGGCTGTGCAAACCCTGCTTTCTATTTGTAAGTCTGGAGAACACTCACGGCAGTACACGGTTCATTCCCTCGGCTCCTCCACCTGTTGCATTTCCTGAAAGTTCCCGCAGAGCTCCGTCAGGCCATGTCAGCCCGCTGCTTAAAGGGATTTACCGTGAGACTTAAGTTGCGCTCTGCACGCCGCGCGGAGCCGCTTTGAGAGGAGATCCAGCGCCACCGTGCGGATCCACGCGCGACAACAACAAGTCTGATGCTTTATTTATCCCAGAACACGTCTAGAAAAATAACTAAGACACCCCCGGCTCATGCCAATCAAACTGATTCAAAAACCTTTCGGAAATTTAACTTTAGTTAAGGAAAAACAATACAATTCAATACCCGAAAAGGCGCCTTTACGTTATTTTACGACACTTTGGATTGCCGCACGGTAGAAGCCGTGCCTCGTCGCAACGTGGAGTTGTTTACTCTCTGTGACAGCACTCTCTGCTGAAAAACCTCATGTAACTTGTCAAACCGGAGACCACCCGTTACAAACCGGACTGTGTGCCTACAGGGGGAAATGGGGAAGCCAAAGAAAAAGAGTGAGTGTGTGACAGAGTGTTTAAAGTGTCTGAAGTGGCTCTGTAAACAGCTCAGGCTGGCTGTAGCCTGTTGCTAATGCTAACTACGAGCCTGCCTCGTCTCATAATAACTCCAGCTAACGCTTTAATTATATTTCTCCTTCCACTGCATGATAACTCATGCTGTTATTGACGATGAGTTTTGTAAACTATATCGTTACTTAATCAACTATCTCACTAACTAACTCTAACTAACTACGCAGTTTGTAAATGCAGCGTTCCTGTGTGTCTGTGTTGAGGTATCAGATGCAGTCTCACAGTATCGATTATTGGTGTTTGTCAGGTGACCTCAGCCGAGCTGAGCTGATGATGATGACCATTGCTGATGTCATCAAGCAGCTGGTAGAGGCCCATGAACACGGCAAAGACATCAACCTCAACAAGTGAGTCCTCATCAGTGCAGACATCTTCATGAGCTCACTTCAGCTCAAGCCACACACCACCAGCCTTTCACTAGACTAAATATAAAACAGTGTTTATTACATGTTTATACAATCGATCAAACCTCCACATCTATTCACTTAAGTGATAGCATATGAATCATAAATGTAGATACGTTTACATTCATACAGTGAGAACTAAAGAGGAAAATACATCAAATTGGTGTGAATAACGAAAGAAATCTAACCCAGGTGTGCCCAACATAAACTCTTTGAGGTGCTATAATCTAGATAAACTTTCAAATCGAATCCAGTAGCATAAAATTATACATTTTCAAACTCCATTTGGACTTCATTTAATTTGAAATTTATTTTAAGCCCCTTTACCTCCCCCCTCTTGCAGTTTCGCCTCCCCAATGAGTTCTCAATTCTTGTAAAGTATCAAATTATAATTATCTCTCTCTCTCTCTCTCTCTCTCTGTCTCTCTCTCACACACACACACCCTCCAATAAATAGAGGAGATACAGAATTTACCTCTGTTTCACCCATGTATATTACTTAAAATAGCTTAGAGTGTTCAGTATTGGGTATTTTATTGTATTTTTTTTACTCTTAATTGGAAGTTTGAGTCATAGGATTATGAATGACTACAAAGATGCTCCCTTACTACCATGTACTCCAGACTGTGTCATTTACCCATGATTCCTCTCTGTCAAAAGAGTGAAGACTAAGACTTCAGCTAAATACGGACTTGAAGCCCAGCCTCGATTGGTCGACATCATCGCTGCCGTTCCACCACAGTACCGTCGTGCTCTGGTGCCCAAACTGAAGGCCAAACCCATCCGCACTGCCAGCGGGGTATGTAGCCATGAAGTTCCTGTGTGTCACTCTGACCTGGGGTCAGCAGTTTAATGCTGAGCTCCATAACAATGCTGTCGGCAGCAGTTTGAACTAACGTCAGTCTAAAAAATGCAGCTCATTTATTTGATGTTTCCTCACATTGTCCTGATAGCTTCTTGGAGCAGTTGATTGATTAACAAACACAGTATGATAGGATGAAAATGGACGTTTAAACTCGGACAGGTTTCTCCTATCTTGATTCTTACAGAATGTTAAAGGTTGAAGCTTTCATCAGCTCTAAACGCTCGATGTTCTGTCTCTGTCACAGATCGCAGTTGTGGCTGTGATGTGCAAACCACATCGATGTCCCCACATCAGCTTTACAGGCAACATCTGTGTGTAAGTGTTTCTGAGCATTAATTACATTCATTTAAGATTGACTTGGATTTTGTTAACTGTAGACGTGAGCACCATATGACTGTGTTCATTTCTGAAGCTTATGCATAGAGGTTTGTTTATTGATGCTCAACTGATGTATCAACTTCTGCTCTGGCAGCTACTGTCCTGGTGGACCAGACTCAGACTTTGAGTACTCCACACAGTCTTACACCGGCTATGAGGTACGCTTCATTCTGCCTCAGTGTCTGAACATGTGATCTGCTTTGGAAAATGTGTATTTATAGTTAGTAATACAATGTCTTATGTCAGATCAAACCTTGTGTTTTGAGGATTTCATCTGATTTCATGATGTGATTTTTTTTGTCTGATAGCCAACGTCCATGCGAGCGATCCGAGCACGTTATGACCCTTACCTTCAGACCAGACACCGCGTGGAGCAGGTCAGTGTAACCCTGCACGGTGCCTCCTCTGTATAAACTCAGCTTACCATCCCACAAAAAAAACCTGCTGAATCTTCACACATCTGCCTCTGTGGAATCTGAAGTCTTCTCTTTGCACAGTCACAAGATGTACTTGTTGCTAAAGCTGCCATTTCTCTAAATCTTCAGTGCAGAGATCGTCTAGCATTGATAATATATTTAGTATACAGTAATGAGTGTCACGGCTTTTACCCGCCTGCCAGGACCTGACTCCAATTATGCCATTATTTGAATTTATGGCCACATTAGTCTCATGCAGCAGAGCAAAGCCACTCATTAAAGCAACAGTTCATGTAAAAATCTGTGCTGTCTGAATCTCAATTTGCCGCACTTCTCATGCTTTTCATTGAGCTTTGGCTGTTGGAAGTCAGTTGCTGCTTAAAGTATAATTCCAATTTATTTTCCAGGCTATTACTATCAGTCGTAATAAGTGTTATTGTAGAGAACATGGCATTATTTAGTTCTCACTTCACTGCACTTAACTGTTAACCCAAGCTCATAAAATTGAATGAAATAGAAGTTAGTGCTCTGCTGGTGCTTAGAAAAGCAGCTGTGTGTTTTCTGTGTGTTGTGCAGCTGAAGCAGCTGGGTCACAGCGTAGATAAGGTGGAGTTCATCGTGATGGGCGGCACCTTCATGGCTCTGGCTGAGGACTACAGAGACTACTTCATCAGGAACCTACACGACGCCTTGTCAGGACACACCTCCAACAACGTGGCCGAGGCCGTCAGGTACCCTTCAGCAGTCTGTGAACTTTTTATTTGTACTGTTGGTTGGATACGACAGGCATTGTGAAGGTGGCACTTTTCCCACCATGTTCAGAATAAAGTAAGTTATTTTTCAAGTGTCATGCACAAAAGGTGCCAAAAGCACTACAAGCACATAACAAACAAAGGCAATAAATAGTTCTAAGAACAAAAGAAGTAATACACAGAGCATGGCAAATGGTGCAGCACAGAAATATAAACACAGCCCCACCCTTTAGACATTACATTACTGTTGTATTAGTACTTGTACTTAAAGAAATGATCTTAATACCTTCACCACTGTTTGTCCCTTTAGCTCAGCACAATTTAAATTCATCCACTTTGGAGCTCCTAGAGATTATGGAGATACACTACTAGCAATTTTGATACTATTTTTATATGAATCTTTTCTGTCTTTATATATATTATATATATATTTAGATCTATGTAACATGCATTGAACCTGTGCCTTATGAGTGTATTTAACAATCCACCAGAGGGAGCTGTTCTACCACTTGTAGTATTTTATTTCACATTATATTCACTCATTTAGCTTTCCTCATCTCGAGGATATTTATTTTCCCATTATCATGTGACAGTGAGTGACATCATCCAGATTTACTTACATCAACTTAAAATAAAAAACTACGGCTCAACGTGAAGTATTAAGTTTTATTATACAAGGCAGTGTGACTGACTTCTTTCCAAATGTTGTCATTTTCAGAATAATCATTTGAAATAATCTGCGGGTTATTTTGACAGTTAATTGATGAATCTTTTGGTTTAGGCACAGCTGAAACCAGAAAATGGAAAATTTCCTTTATAAATGACTTGAAAATGATCATATTATCAGTTCAGTTAATCCAGTATTCAACTAATCACTTCTTTAATTTGTTAAACAGTATTTATCCTATTACTCTCCCTTTCCAGCCACTCCCATCAGCTTTCTGTGTGTCTTATGCAACATTGCACCATCATGTGTTTACATTCACTTCATTCCATCTTTTTTTCCTCCACACTAACCTCAGCATCGAACAATAGAAAGCTAAGATACGACAATTATCTCCACGCATTAAAACTGCTGAATGAACCTCTTCAGGACTGAAGAGCGAGGCAGCTCTCAATAAGTCGTCCTCAGTTACTTCCATTGATTCCTCACTTATAGTGAGTCACGCCGGCTTTGAATGCAATCAGCCGGCGCGTCCGCTCAGTATGGATGAGCTGCAACTTTCCAGATGACTTGGAGAAGATTTAAAGTCAAAGTAGAAGCACGCATTTGTTGGAGAGTTGAAGACGTCATGCAGACGATTTGACCAAATAATGGCTTTTTCACAGGGCTGAGGCTGTTTGTTTGGCAGCGGCAGAGGCTACGTAATACCCAAAAGTCTGATAAGACCCCAGAGGCTGGTTTGTGTGTTTGTGTCTTTTTTGTGTGCGTGTAAGCTAAGTTTGCCTGAATTTACCCCGCTCTGCTATCTTCGTTAAGATGCTGTGATTGGGGTAACTGTGGCGGCTGCTGCTCAATTTATGATGAAGGAGGCTCTTGGTTTGGCTGGGGACAGCTCTTATCTCCACCTCTGTGTGTGTGTGTGTGTTATGTTTGCGTCTCAAAGAAAGCGTGCGTACACGATGCTCACGTCTTTGTTTCTCACCATGCTCAGCCCGCTCTGATCACAGCAGCGAGATACCTCCAGATAATCGCCTGAGATAATAGACTTTTTATTGATTCATCTCATACAATCTGATCATCCTCTCTGGAGCATAAACTCCTGTAATTGGTGTAAATCAGGCAGCAGACTGTAAAAGATGGACATTTATTGCCAGCAGATACAGAATCAGTAGGAATATTAGCTGGCATGAGGGGAGCTAATGGTCACTGGAGCAGCTGGGGTGGAGAAAATGACAGCTGGTGTGCGGGGATGAGACGTGTCTGTTCTGCTCGCTTCATACTTTTTTTTGGTTTGCGATTTAGATCAGTGACTCCAATAAGGTTAGATGTCGCGGCAGTGTCGGATTCAAGCTAGATGAAGTTCAGGATCTGTCTTGAGATTACATTTCAAAGAATGGCCGCATCACTTTTTACATCCGGCTGCTTCTTTTAGCGCTTTATAGCTTCTTTAGTCAGCAGACCTGCTGCTGTGCGGCCACACCGTGTGGAGTTCACACTGATTCAGTGATCAGGGAAGGTGTAAAGTTGGCTTCGTGTCGGGGAATCAGTTTGGTTGATGATCATATAATGCACTTTTTTACTAATATTTAATAATGAAAATGAAAGAAGTAATGAATTGTGAAGGGAGGGTGATATAAAAAGACAGTGAACAGATGGAGATGGAGTTCAAGGACCGATCCTAGGCAGTTGCTGACTGCTGTAATGCATGAATGTAGCATTTACAGCAGTTCAGCATATTTAGTGTAGCTGAAGTATATAAATAATTCTTGTAAATCAAGGGTCGTACCTTCGAGTTTTATATAGTACTCGCTTTGGATAAAAGTGACGACTCAATAAATGTAATGTATTTTTCACCATGAGTAGACAAATATACTTTTCTGAGGATATCGTGTGCTCAGATATGTACAGTAGAAAATATAATCTAGATAGTAAAAGTTTATTCCAAAAGAAATGTAGAAATGCTAATTCAGTATTCTATATAAGACAAAGATACAGAATCTTATACCCTCATCTTATATCATCTTATAGACCTATCACAGCTCTGTGCAGTGGGTGCCAGGACAAGCAGCAGCCTCCATGGCTGTGAAGCACTTCCACCAAATATTCCTGTTCACGTTGTATTACGGCTTAAAGTTATGCAGAATAAGGAGTGTAGTTGCTTTGACTGACAGGTGGGTGCTGTCACAGGTGGTTTGTTTGAGCACCCAGGCATCATTCAGCCCGCCTCAGCTCCACCCATGATCCACATCTTTGCCCATTCTTAGATTAGCTGGGACTCGGTAGAGGCAGGACTGCCAAGATGGCGACAGCCAGAGCCACCACACACTGAGCTTCAAAACCGCTCCTCAGACACCCGTGGGCGACGTCATGGACAGAGCGTTCACATAGTGTCAGTATATCTGTGGTCCAATATGGTGCGACATAAAAACTTGAAGGATAAGTGCAACGATGGCGTTCTATGTTTCTGTATATTGATATTAGATTGTTTGAACTCCCTCATATCGGCTTTAAAAAGTGCAGGATGCAGACATTACTAGTAATGAAAAAGTCAGTAAAAGCTCTCTTGTGGAATGATTTGTCATTGAACGCTGTCTCCATCCCCTCACCACCTTTAAGGTCGCCCAGCATTCATTTTTCACCCACCTGGGGGGCCAACGCATCAGGCTGTAAACACAACACTGGCATATTGTCAGCACAGTCAGGACTCCCAGAATAAATGACAATCATTTAAGTGTTTAACTTGTTGTTGACACAAAGTAAACACCCATTAATGTGTCATTTAACATTTCTTTGCATTACAAACATTTTTTTCTAGTTTCCTCTCTTGCATTAGTGTATCCTTAATGTGAGGTTAGCGTTAACTGTGTGGCTAATGAGCCGTGCAACCTCACGGCATGTAAATTGATGTTGCTTAATGATCCCGACATATAGAGCAGTCCAAAATAGTCGCTGAGACTAAGTAGTCAAAGGAAGAAACCTCATGATATCACAGATGACTGAGATCGTGTTCTCCTGCAGGTACTCTGAGCGCAGTAACACCAAGTGTGTGGGAATCACCATTGAGACGCGGCCCGACTACTGCCTCAAGCGACACCTCAGCGACATGTTGGGCTACGGCTGCACCCGCCTGGAGATAGGAGTCCAGAGTGTGTATGAAGACGTCGCCCGAGACACCAACAGGTCAGCGGGCCGGGGGGGGGGGGGGAGTGAACGGACGGACATAGATAAGAAACCAGACATGGTGTGATATGAGCCGCTCTGATGCTGGGTGATGATTAATATGTTTTTCTCTCTCTCTCTCTTACCTTCGGGCTTTTAAAATTTATTTGTGTATTTATGTGTTTGTGCGTGTGTGTTCCATCCAGAGGCCACACGGTGCGAGCTGTGTGCGAGTCTTTCCACCTTTCAAAGGACGCCGGCTTCAAAGTAGTCGCCCACATGATGCCAGATCTGCCTAACGTGGGCATGGAGAGGGACGTGGAGCAGTTCATTGTAAGCATTCATAAATATCATCGGTTTATTTTTCACATTTTAGATCATTGATACAGAAGTGGAAGTGGAGCGGGTCATCTCTGGAACTGTCCACAGAAGCATTATGCTCCATATATAAATAGAATTATTGACATGCATAGCAGAGGTAAAGCTTTCAGTTACACTGACCAGAGTTTGAGAGTCATTTGGTTCTTGTGGTTTCTAGGCTGTGTGATATTGCCTTAAATTTCTATCACAGCATAATTTAATGCTCATGCACTTTGTTGTTATTATTCATTGTTATTACGCAGAACAAGACTCTGGGATAATAGTTGTTAATTATCTGGAGTAACGCAGTGATGAAATTGAGTCAAAAATAACGAAATGTTTGAGTTTTCAGCCAGTTCCACAGATTTGTTTTCAGTGTGGCGATTTGTAAAAGTGACCATCAACGACACATTTCTGAACTAATTGATGCTATCCAAATGTATCATTCTTTGTTATTTACAACGGAGCCGTTATTTCATTTCCCTGAGTGAGTTCAGCGCTCGGTAGGGTCTGTTTGAATAACAAAATCATCGATTATCGTTCCGACCTTTGATAGCGGTGACTGAGATGTCACAGCTGATGATGGTTCACAGGTGTGATAAATGAAGGAGTACAGGTGTAATGAACACCTCAGCCGTGCAAGATGACGGCTGCTCTCGCAGAGAAAAATGTCACTTCTTCTTCTTTTCTTCGACGGGAGCACTGATATGCAAACAGGGCGGACTGTGTCTTCGACCATTTATGGCTAACTGCTGGAGTGCAAACAAGGACACGGAACCATTCGGGGGCACGGCTTTATATATCGAGCTGAAATTAATTTTAGGTTAGCGTTGGCATATTTCTGTCTGAGTTTAGTTATTCTACACAGTGTCGTGCTTCTGATCCCTGGATGAAATGTTTGTGGCTCCGTGTTACAAACCATTTATTCTGCTTTAACCACTGCCTTCAGGCTGGAATCAGCAGAGTTACAGTCTGTGTCAACCACCACTGCTGTCGGAGCTCAATCTTTTTTTTCTCTATTTTTTGATATTTTCGCCATCCTCAGACAGTTTAATAGTGTAGATATAGACGAGAGGGAGGAAGAGGAGGACGGATCTGTTACATGGTATATGGCTTAACCATTAGATTACCAGGCCGTCCATCAAAGCATGTTCTTAGAGATTGCTCATACTCTGAGACGTGTTTGGTTTTGAGCTGATCAGAGAGGTTAGTTAGATTGGAACCAACTGCCAGTCATCACACAGCCTGCAGATAGCTCTATAATCTGTATGCTAATGTGCGCCTTTTTCTATAAATATATATCTTCAGTGCATTAAGTTGAGCTGGTTCATTTTATATGACAATAATTAAATCCTTAAACATTATCTGCAGGGTAAGTGTATTATCACATGAGAATAAGAATTGTTACGTATATTACGTATCCACCATAGTTTCTCATCCAAGCTAAGATGGAAACAGTGACACGCCAGTTTGCAGTCGGCAACGACACTGCGAGAAAATCCAGAATTAGAGTAACAGGAGTAAACGTATGACTCCAGTTGATCATTAAATATATTGTTTTTGACACTCGCAATCACATCTTCTTTTGCTTGGCGTCACGGAGCGTCATCCCTACTTTCCTCACAGTGGTACAGTAACAAGTAAATCCTACATGTAGCTCCTCAGAATAGAAACAGAAAGACTGTGGCAGTCGACACACTGTGATGTGACTCAATAGAATATCCTGTCAGATGTCGCTCAGCAGCAGGTTCACTTTGCAGCTCTGATTGGAAACCCAGCTAAAATATGAATGAGCAGAAGCAGCCAGAGCTCCTTCCCGACGTGCCTGGCAGCAGGATGTAGATGAAGACACAGGTCGAGGCTCATTTGGTTTATTTTTACATTGATAAAATAGAAATCAAGTGATGGAGAAAAAAATGTGTTACTAATTGGTGCAGATGAGACTCTGACGCAGCCTTTGACTCTTGACTCAAAATATGCCACTCTTTATCTCAGAGTCAGTAATTGTAACAATTCTTCTGCTTTACCAGTTAATACAACAGTTTGCATATTTTTTTTATTGCTGTTTCTGATTACCAGCTGTGTGGTGCCTCACAGGGTTTTGCATTACAATGGAGCTGTCTACAGAGGTGAAACAATCAGAACCTCCATTTTCCTCTATAATGAGCCACAAATGAAACAAGAAAAGACGACCAAAAGAGAGGTCAAAAATTTAGATGTAAAGTGGAAACCACTCAGAGAAGCTGACACTAAGCCGCCTAAATTTAAAACTCTATCTTTTTTCTCTTCGTTGTGGTTGTCCGTCCACATCAAGACGACATTTTCAATGTTTTAAAACTAAGCTTTTCAAACATAGTCCCTATAGAGTTGTAATATGATGACATTTGACTCATCGGGCACTGTGTGGCAGCAAATTTAAAACAGTAGAGACATTTTTGGAAATAAAGTTTACTCACTTTTAGGCTAGAGGTTGGATGGGGGCAGATCAATACCAATCTCATGCGCATTAAGTATGAAGATGGACGCGAGAAGTGTTTTGTTTTTTTTTGTTTGTTTGGTTTTTTTTTAGCTTAGCATGAAGGCTGGAAGCAGGAGGAAAAAGCTAGCATGGCTTCATCCAGAGTTAAGCTAGCATCTCTGATAGGCTGTACTTAGCCACAGTTTTGCTTTGAGCTAAATTCTAGATGCTAATGTCAGCTTGCTAACTTAAACATGAGCACGCTGACTGATGTTTAGCAGGTATAATGCTTACCATAGTCGGCATAATTCTATAGGCTAACATTTGCTAATTGGCAACAAACATCAAAGTACATTATTCGGTTTGTAAGTATTTGGCCAACATAAGGTCACTTGAAAAGTCAGGCTCATCAAAGTGTTGGCATTTCATCCTCCATGATTGAACACATTTTGCGGCCTTCCATTCAGCAGTTTTTAAGATTTCAGATTTCTGGGCCAAAGTGGACCATTGGACTCACATGCCATCCCAAGAGTCATGCTGCTAGCTAGCATGGCTAAAAAATCTACTTACGGGCACATACTAAACATACTAAACATACTAAATCTAGTATTTTAACTATGGGCATGGCAAAATGTAATTCCCAGTTTCTGTGATCCCTTTAAGACACTGAGTTTGGCAAAACAATGGTGTCAAATACTGACATTTTTAAGTTGATACCAGTGAAATAAATGGAAAATATGATAGTTCAGTCATTTATTTTTTCACATGAACAGATGACAAATAAACTGGTCAGTGAAAACAGAGACCTTCTTCCTAAGTTTTCTTTGTCATGTCTTCACTGCAGTTTCTTGTTAGATATCGGCGGACGCACATAGTGAAGCTGATATATCTGTGATCAGTATAATGTGTTTTAATTACAGCCCAGCCGATATATCAGCCAATATTAGCTCATCAATCGCGAGCAGGAAAGGACAGAATGGAGGTTTAATGAGCTGAGACTCTGCAGAAAAAAAACCCCAAATGTCCGCCCCTCTGCTGACCAGATGTCAGCTCTGATGCACCATTTTGTTGTTTAATCACAGAAAGAGGACAACGAAGAAGAGATTTAACCGCTGTCTCATTGATTTTCCTGGAAACGCGAGATTGGACGCCGGAGTTATTTAGAGTTGTGTGAAAGCAAAGCACTATTTCTTTCTCTTTTAGAGGTTATGTTTGTGTGTCGTTCGCACTGAGGAGGAAAGCAGGGAAACATACTGTATAGTGATGAAGGCGTTCAGGACACCTCCAATCCTCTGAGCATCAGCAGCTCAGCAGCAGAGTTCTTCATTTTTCAGAGAAAAAGATTTAAGTTGTGGAAGAGAGGCTGTGTCTTCCTGGAGATTTGTTACATTACTGCTATGTGGGTGTTTACTGAACCACTTCTGTGTGTGAATGTGTGTTTGATGGTAATATGGAGGGCAGCAGCAGGGCGGCACAGTGAGAGGAAGCAGATTAAATGTGTATTTGGCCGTCAGAGTCTCTTTCTTTGCTTTCCTTTAACACTTCCACTGTCACTTCTCCTCTCCTGTTCTCTGCTATGTTTTCTCCCGGTGTGCCGTCTCAATATTTCTTCTCTCCTGTCTCCTTGTTTGTATCTTTCCCCTCCTGCTTTTTCTCTCGTCTCCATTATCTTTCGCTTTATCTTTCTCTTTCCTCTCCAGTCGTAACTTTTCACTTGACGCGTTCTCCTCTCTTCTGTCAGACCCCCTCTCTTCTTCCCATCTTCTTCCCTGTCACTTTATCTGTCTCCCCTCTCTCATCTCCCTCCCTGCCTCTCTCCCCTCCCCTCTCATTACCCTGACACTTTCAGATGATACAACTTGTGCGTGGCTGGCTCCCCTTTGCTCCTCCTCATCATATCTAATCTTCCATGTCACGCTCCGTGTTGGTGAGTGGGGGTAAAAAAAAAAAAATGCAGGTCCTTAAACATCTTCTCTCCAGGATACAAACTAAGCATCTCTGGGTTTTTTCCTGGAATCCATAAAAAATCACTGCAACACTTAACAGCAACAGAAAATAGTGGAAAATATTAGAAAAGATGGTGGTATAATAAGGTAGAGTTTTTCATTTGGACCTCAGAATGATGGGTCATTTATATTTTTAACAAGTAAATGTACGCTTAAGTCAACGGTGCTTACATTTGGTTTAAATTAAAGGTACCGTCTGCATGTTTGACCACTGGTAGCATGATGGAGCTTTGTTTTTAGGAGTGGATCCCTGTTTTGTTTACAATCATGCACAAGTGTGATGCAATACTAATCTGTGGTTGCTCGTGGCAATCACCATCGTACCACTGCCTCTGCCGCCTCCGTGGGTGGAGCTGAAGCACCTGACGCCTAGTTGCTCAAATGAGCCACCTGTGATGGCACCCACCTGTCAGTCAAAGCAGCCATGCTGTTAATTATGTCTTCGTATAATTTGAACAGGTGAGTTCTATAAAAATTCACCCTCAGCACAGTTGTCATGAATGGAGAAATTAGCTATAGAGACCAAAACTGTTTTTTGTACTGTAAACATGTTTATTTCTGTTGTGAAGTTGGACATGGGCACTTATGGAGACTGACTCATTCTGTAGTCAGCCTCGAGTGGTCATTTGAGGAACTGCAGTTTTTTAAACTTTTGTTGGCTTCACTTTACAGGAAAAGAGGTTGATGCTTGGTGGTAGCAATTAAATGTACCAAGGGTAAATGTAGCAAGTGTAGCAATATTAGTACAAAGGCAGAGAAGAAGAGGGCCGCAAACATAGGTGTGGATAATGCAGGATTTTAAATAATATTAAAAAATGCCAGTGCAAGATCAAAAGACTAAATGTCACGTAAAAGGGGCTGCTTGTTAGCGTATTTTAGCTGATTGCTTTGATTTTTTTTTCTCCCTGTGACTTTATTATTCTAGTTCACCGCTCTCATCAGCATCATTTTCACCTGCAGCCAGCAGCTGTTTTCAGCAGAAAATAACCTTATAAATCCACTCTGCTCTGCCTGCCCAACACCAAACAGCAGACAGGCACAGATAGCTAACAGCTGGTGAACATAGTAGAGTATTTAGCAGCTAAAGAGACAGATATTTCTCTCTGGGGTTGGTAGAGACCAAAACCAGAGCAAAAATTAGTGTAAACAACTGCAGGTTTAATTTAATGACAAGATTAGCAGTTTATAGTTTATGAAGCACAATGATGGCAAATTTCTGTCAGCTCTCCTGTTTTTCTTATTTAGAAATAGTAGTGCTAAATATGTATTTTTGTGTATTTGACCCATGGCGTCTGGTTCTCTATGAACGTCGTCTACAAACCAAAACTTAACCAGAATAATAGTAAAGATGAACACACAAAAAGCTGCACTCAGAGGCTTTATGGGAAATGAAAACAATTTTGTTGAATGGGTGGAAACTCTGGATGAATATTTGTTATCTCAAGACTGAGCAAAACATTTGTGGTGATAATTTTAGCCGTATTTGTGCAGCTGTCCTACGCCAAGACTCCAGCTGCCCCGTGACCCTTCAAAGGATTAAGCAGGAAAATATAATGAATGAATGATAATTCCAGCTTGTAGATTTAGTTTGCTTTCAGTATCCAATTTGATGAGGATGGGAAGCAAATGCTGCAAGTATGACGCAAACAGCAGCTGAGGTTTGAGGGCTGTTTATTTAAATATAAAACAACCTCCATGAAAATCGGTAATAACAATTCCATTCAGGCCGTCTCCGGACAGAGCTCTTCGGTACTGGTTGCCAATTTAAGGAAGCAGGGATCTCTTCATTTACTTTTCTGTTTGCATTAATCACATTCATTCAAACACGTGTCAGTTTTCAGCCGTTATCTGCTGCTTGTATGTATTGTACAGCCGGGATGAAGGAGCAGTTTAGGAGCCGCAGTAGGCAGCAGCAGGAGAAACGTTGCACCCTCCTTGCATCTATCGTGGCTGTCCTGATAATGAAATTCGATTACAACTTCCTCCCAGCCTGAGATCCTCTCTCACTTATCTCTCTTGTACAGATGCTCCCTGTCCCAGGGGAGGCATCCTTAACAGGGTTCCTCTCCACCGACCAACAGGAGCTCTGATATGTGATCCAAAATGGAAGCAGGTGCAAAAAACCCTTAAAATAGTGTCTAGTCTCCTTCAGGTTTAGTGCGGGGCCATGTGGGATGTGTCCTCGTGTGATTATGAGCTGTGACGAGAGAGAGTGAGAGAGATTATGAGATGCTGATAATGCGGCCTATTTTGGAGAATGCGCCTCGATTCCAGATCTTCACGGTTCTGATCATGATATTCCGTGCAGGGGGGGAGGAGAATGACTGGAAATCACACTGATTCCCTCCACTGCACTATACCAGACACCAACATTTGTTTCCTTCAATTGAATAACCGAGCGCTGTCTGCTTTTACATTTAGGAGTCGTGTCTTTGCAAATGGACCCTTTTCTGTTGAATGTTCTGTTTTTTTTTTTCACTCATGCTGTCTGGTCCTGTAAGAAAAGCTCCATGCATCTCTTTATAAACATATTTCTTTCCTTTCTCCTGGTCTTTTTTTTCCAACCCCCTTTTTTCCTCAATTTAAAGAAGTTACGTATCTCATTGTTAGCGTGACAGTCAAATTTACCACTGCAGATAAGGCGGTGCACAATGAACGTCAGTCCATAATAAAGTGTGGTAAAACAGATAATGTCAGATAAATTGATTCATTGTTGCTCTTCATGCTGAAATCCTTTAACCTGAATGCGCCTGGCGGTTTGTTACGCAGAGCCATCTGGGAAGTTGGAAACTGTTTGGAAGCAGGCACTGTCTGATTCACGCTTGAATTCTTTACATGGATCTTTCCGTGTTTCCCGCAGGAGTTTTTTGAGAATCCAGCATTCAGGCCTGACGGTTTGAAGCTGTACCCAACACTGGTGATCCGAGGAACCGGTTTGTATGAGCTGTGGAAGACGGGCCGGTACAAGAGCTACACACCCAGTGCACTAGTGGACCTGGTCGCCCGAATCCTGGCACTGGTGCCCCCATGGACGCGAGTCTACCGGGTTCAGAGGTGAGACGATGAATGGCACTGATGGTGATAGTTGGACAAAGGTGACTGTAGATAAAAACGTCTTTAATATCTGTAACATCTGTTACCACTTTACAGTAGCCAAAACAAAACTCCAACATGATTATTTGCTCTTTGTCTGCTGTGATGGTGATGCTGGTGTGTTCTTGGCTAACAGTGTTGCCAGAACAGCTTATCATATCAGTAATGAGTTTGTTTTTGCTTTTCTGCCCCCTAGTGGTCCAAACTGCCATGCTGTAGCTTTAAGTTTGGGCACTAAACCTGAATAAATGAATCCAGAAAACTTTCCGTTAAATGACCAAAGCATTATCAGGGTTAAACATAATAAATTTGCATGTCAGGGTTTTAAAGTTGCAATTAGCAGCAACTTAGGGGTGGTAATTGTGGTTCATTAGTTTTGTCTGATGCAAGTTGCTTGTGCCACTGCCTCTGTTTGGGAAAGCCCCACAGAATAAATGCTTTTTGAAATACAGACCCGATCCCTCCTGAGACATTTTGTTCTTATTTGAGTTAGCTATTCTTCCATCATCAGTCTTTTCTCTGTTTCCTGCTCTTGTCCCGCCTTTCAGGGACATCCCCATGCCGCTGGTGAGCTCTGGAGTGGAACACGGCAACCTGAGAGAGTTGGCACTGGCCAGGATGAAGGACATGGGCACTGAGGTGAGACTTATAGGCCTCTCGCATTGGACTAAAAGACACCGTGTCAGCTTATTCTGAGCGCGGAAGCTAATAGATTTTTTTTTTCCAGCTGGGACGCGATCCAAACGGGTACTGTAGAACTCTGTAGGCTGCCAACTGACAAATGCTGACTGAATGTTTCGCATACATTGCTATGATAGAGCACGATGACAGATTAAAAAATCCTGCCGTGCGTAGTTCAGAACTGTCGGAGCATAGAATTGGAGCACCCTCTCTTTCATGCCCCACGCAATTATTGAATTTATAAAGAAAGTAGATGACAACTTTATTAGAAGTTCATCCAGTCTGCAGACACCGGGCCGGGGTGCAGCTAACAGACTGACCAACACAACATGTAAGGCAGAGGACCCCTTACCAACTGTCATCAAAAAAGCCTCAGGACAAAATGACTTATCCAAGCTGGTCATCAGAAAACACCCACAGGGTAAACAACCTCCTGTAAACTATTAGAAAGAGGCAGTTTATTGACCGTGAGGCTGAAACAACTTCACACCAAAGTCAGCTACGTCTGCTCTTTTCCCACCAGCACCATTAATAAAACATTTACCCTTGCTACATTTTTATCGCATTATTCTTTAATAAAGATCGCATTAATTATAACTTGCAGGGTCTCTTTTTACAGACAGAGCCTTTGTTTTTGCACAGACGGAGTGGTGGCAGCCACCTCAGAGACGTGTTACATTTTCTATCACATCTTGCACTTCAGTTGCACCAAACTGGATCTTGAGTTCAAATTATTCGACCTAGTTTTCAAAACTTTTCAATCCGGCTTGCACCTTAAAGATACTATTTAATTATTCCAAAACATGGTGGACTTCAGACATAATAAACCAAAACACCTAATAAAAACATAGTAGTAATCTGACATACTGGATGTTTTAAAGTGATAATCCTTATGATTTCAGTATTAAACTGATTTGGCAACACCAATCGGATTCAGTACAATAATAGAAATCCGAGGGCAGCAAACACTTGTTGAGCAGCTCTTTTGAAATGCAGAAGAAGAGCAACTGGTGCATCAGTGCAGCCAAACATACTCACACTGTTTTAATAAAAAAAAGTCATTAATCAGTATTTTTCCATCACGCCGTGAGCAGCCGCACTCTGCTGCACTCTGCTCCAGTATATTTCCACACAACAGCAGGACAAGGTTACCTTGCTGAGGAGCGCCCGTCACCTGCAGCTCTTCCTGAATGTTCCATTACTCACTGACAGATTTCAAACTGATCTCGGAAAAAAGAAGAAAAAAAACCTCCCCTTTTTTGTGGAAGCATTTTTGATGAATGATCACTGTCTGCGCTAACCTCGGTGACAAACACGTCGTGTTTCCTGTCACTGTGTGTTTTGCCACTTGATTGCTCTTAATGTGGGAAATGTGAATTAGCATTAGCGCTAACGTAATACAACTCTGACACAGCTGCACAAGAGTGAAGAGTGAGGCAGAGGTACAAACAGGAACTCTGGATTAAATGCTGCGTCATTGCCTGTGTGTCCCTTGTGCACATGAAGGCAATTTAAATCTAATCAGAAATGGCGGAGCCCGCCACAGACAGTGAAAACTACTAACTGTTTTGACGCATGCTCGTGTTTCTGTGTGTGCAGTGTCGAGACGTGAGGACCAGAGAAGTTGGCATTCAGGAGATCCACCACAAAGTCAGACCTTACCAGGTAATGGACAGCATCCTGGAGTTTTAAGACACTGGTTATAATGCAGTTATGTCTGTCAAACCAGTCCATTGACTAACAAAGAGTTGTGTGCATTCAGGTGGAGCTGGTGCGGAGGGACTACGTAGCTAATGGCGGCTGGGAGACCTTCCTCTCCTACGAGGACCCGGAGCAGGACATTTTGATTGGCCTGCTGCGTCTGCGCCGCTGCTCCCCGCAGTCCTTCCGTCCGGAGCTCAAAGGAGGCGTGTCCATCGTCCGCGAGCTGCACGTTTACGGCAGCGTCGTCCCCGTCAGCAGCCGAGACCCGAGCAAGTTCCAGCATCAGGTGGTTATACTCTGTCACACAGAGATGCAATCTGCAAAGAAAGTAGATACCCTGAAGCTTTGTCCTCTATCAGCTGCAAATTTTAAGTAACTCTATTATTTGCTGCTCTCCCTTCTCCTCGTTCAGGGTTTTGGTATGATGCTGATGGAGGAGGCGGAGAGAATTGCCAGAGATGAACACGGCTCGAGCAAACTGGCTGTTATCTCAGGTGAGACACAACACGGCTTCATTTATCCTCTCCGCAGACATCAGAAAATATACATATTGCAAGTCAAAACAGTTTGGCATGAGTGTATTTGAGAGCCCCATACAGTCTATCCAATACATAATAAGAGCGCATAACAAAGCACACAAAGCAGCACAAAGTCCAAAAGTGAAGTCGCATATAAATCAGAGAGTGTGGTGATTAATAAACACACCCAACCAATCCCATCACTGTGAAACAGCTGAGCCAATCACAGTTCAACGAATGGCGAGGGAGATAACAGGAGGAAATCGGGCCGTCTCCATCGCCTCGGTGCAGAGCAGCACGACGCGAACACACAGTCAGAGGCAGATGGTGTTTTCAAAGAGTGAACTAGTACAGCGATGATAGGAGAAAATAATAAACCCTAGTTTATTGAAGCAGTTAGTTATAAGTCCACTGTATCTTCCAGTGTAAGTGGTGACATCATACCGTCTTTGCTGGCAGCAGCATTTGCATGCGTTTGCTAAAATAAGTTGGAAATGAGGCTGTGACGAAGACTATTAATGAGCCGTGGTAATGGGACATTTCCCGCATAAACCAGCAGAATAACGAGTTTTAGCTGACCTGTCTGCTATGTGAAGGTGTGCGTGGTTATTTGGTAGCAGCATTCGCATCTGATTTTAATGAAGGCAAACAGGAGTTGGACTCATAAATGAAGAGAGATTAAGAGATCGACGCACTCAGCATTCATTTGTGACGCTGATTTAAGTTCTTAATCAACACTTATTTACATTTTCTGCATCATTTCCTCGTTGCTGTGTGATTGCCACACGTATTCGTTCACCGCACTGACAGCAGAGTGATGCTGTGCCAGGAACAGACGTAGCTCTGAGATGTGAGTGGCATATTTACAGCCGAACAATAAACTTGTCGAGCTCGCTCTCTCCCTCTGGTGAACAAAGTACGTGACGGTGCTTCTAAATGAGTCCAACGTTTCAAATTTCTTGTGAGTGAGTTGAGTTGTGAGCTGAAATATACAAATTCGTACATCTGTACTGAGCTCAGATTGTCTGATAACATCACTGAGTCAGTGTTAGGGTTTCGCGCTGACCACCTTGTCGTCTTCTCTGGTGTGTTTTGCAGGCGTAGGAACAAGGAACTACTACAGGAAGATGGGCTACGAGTTGGAGGGACCGTATATGGTGAAGGACCTGTACGGACCTGGAATGGACTGAACCTGGACAGTGTCTTTATCTGGACAGTGGAGACAGACGCACATTTTTTTTTTTTAATTATTTATCAAGGCCATATTCTCTGGATTCAGTTTCTGAAGTAGTGAAACTTTTTCTGTTTCTTGCATCAGAGGAGATAATGGTTGGATTTTTCTCTCGGTCGATGCTTTTTATCTCACGCACACCAGACAATGCTGTTGCATTTTCTCTGTTTTATGCAGATAAGGAGACGCTGTGGGTGTTAGGAATAAACTCAAGTTATTTAGGAGAGTCTTTAACTGCTTCTGCAGGAAACGAATGGTAAAAAAAAGTTCATTTTTTCTCTTCTTCTCCCCATAAGCAGGTACGTTTTCACACAAACAGCATGTTGGTATTTTTAGCTCTTCGCGGTGAAATAAATGGGTAGCACCAGTGCCTTTTTTCAGCGAATGTTTCAGTCTGACAAAGAAACGAGAACGATCCTGCTGAGACATTTTTAATTCTACTCAAATGTAACACATGTCTGACAGAGGAAAAATCTCTGTGTCTAGTGCTGTCCCTTTGATAATATTTGTGTGTTTCATCCGGGATGAGAAACCTGTTTAGCAACACACTTTGAGTTAATCATGTTTATGTTGCAATTAAATAGAAAACCCATTATGAGTCAAGCGTTCATTAACGCTTGGCAGCGGATGAATGAAGTGTCCTCACTGGGCAGCCGTTGTGTAATTGCTCAATTTTGATTTATAGGGCAGGAAATTGAATATTAGTGTTACATAAATTGCTTTTTAAAGCCCCACAGATAATCCTATTTCTCGTTTTGTTTTGTTTTTTCTGTCATGTATCTTGGACTTCGCAGATTTTGCTAAATTCCAGATGTCAAACGCGTCATTTGACCATTTTTATCCCCAAAGAATAAAGTATATTTCACTTTCTGCTCCTGCTTTCTGAGAGAACTTCTTGATGAAGACATTTCACTAATTAAAACCTAAATGGCAGAATAGACAAAAAGGTTTTCGCCTCCAAAGAAAGGTCACGTCGTAAGAGCGGCTCCTATTATGTATTCCCCAATGTCAAGGGTGCCGGCCCTAGCAGGAGACCCCTGATGATTGCCCTATGAGAGTGCTTTACTGGCTCATTTGACACGGCCTTTCCAATTACATCTCCATCAGTTACCTGTCTATTGAACATTGACTGAATGCTGTGTTCAGCCACACTGTTACTGGAAAGGCTTTGTCATTTGAGAAATAGCTGGCAATAAAGCGCAAAATGCTCATGCGGCGACCTATGTCTCATAAGTTCCCAACAGCACGGGGCGATTGAAGCCGAACGGCCGCGCGTAATTTCCTGGATGCGGCCCCTGTGTCGTGACTGTGCTGTGCTGTGCTGTGTGTCGGTGTTGCAGTCCTGACGCATTGAGGAATAGGCCACACTCAGGCTTTCTCGCCACGCTTGCTCACTCCTGCTATCAGTTGTGAAATCTGAAAGGACTTTCCCCCTCTCCGCTCGCATTCGCTGAGTCTGTGCTGAGCTGATCCGTGCTGTGGAGGAGGCAGAGTTTTGGTTTAATCTTCACTGCGACATGAGCAGAAGTGAAGCCAGTTCAATTAAACTGCTGAAGTGGAGGTTACAGCACCTGCCTACAACAATTGCCTGAGTGAAAGGAGAGAAATAAAGATCTAGGTGTGTGTTGATGTTGCACATTTTCTTACTCTTCCCCAGGTGTATGCATTATCTGATTTCAATTTAGTTGTACTTTAGACTACTTAACTTTTAAAAGACTGGAATGGATATGGATGCCAGGCAGCACTAATAGTCACTGCTTTTCTGCCATTTAAATATACCTACAGTAAAAACAAATGCTAACACTTGTAGAGGTCCAGGCTATAAAATCATTCCTTTAATATCCATATCAGTTCTGAACATAGTTGTCCATCAGCTAATGTGTACTGCACACAGGTCAGTCTGTTTGGAATTACAGATGTATAGCTATGATAGCAGCTTAGCTTTGGCAACAGCAATGCCGATCTCCATATTTATTTAATGGATTGCTATAGAGTTCATGAAAGCTAGCATTTGCGTAGACTCATTGTTTTAAAGGAGCAGTGTGTAGGATTTAGTTGCATCCAGCTGTGTAGTTGCAGATTGCAGTCCCCTCAAATCACTCTCTTCTTCATGGCATGAAGACTGACAATGTGTGACCCTCGCCATCTGTAGATTTAAAAGACTCATTCGAAGAAAAAAGATTCTGCTTATTTACTTACTTATTCCATTATATGCTAATGAAACATAGTCATGCATATTACATTATATTATATTAGTTCCATATCCTCTAAATAAAGCCTCCTAAATCGAATGCATTGCCCATCCCTTGGACATGGGATGGGCATTAATCTGTGAGAAAAACAAGTTTTTTTTTTGTTTTTTGTTTTTTTCACACATTATGCTTTCAAGAACAGGATCACATTTCCAAGTCACAAGTCCAATACAATCCTCGCATGCCTACATGTACACTGAAGGAGCTGTTAGCCACTGTAATCACTCCTGCTGTCAGTACAGGCCATAAATTGATCCCTACCTAATGTGGGGAGGAATGGAGGACCAAATCTAGAGAACATTTAGCAGGACAAGTTAGCTACATCAAGTTTCTTAGTACAAAAGTAGCTCTTAATGTCACTGTAGTTTAGTGAGAAAACAAGGAAATCTCATGGTAAAAAAAAAAAAAAAAAAAAAATATATATATATATATATATATATATATATATATAAAAATAAAACTTGATTTGGCAGCTTCACTTGAACTAAACAATGAAGTCACACTAAGAGGACATCTCCTCACAGTCAGTATTGAGCAGTTATTTTGAAATGCACATGTGGGCATGTCAGCACTGTACTGAGCAGGACTGGAACAAAGCTATGAAATCATTTCCCCGCTGTACTTGTAACACATTACACCCTAAACTTCAGTACCATCAATTCCTCTAAAGTCTTGAGAAATGCGGAGGTCAAAGGTCATCTGTGTGAGCTATTGGCTGGCCAGCCAAGCGTGACGAGTCACTCACACCAGTAAAAGGTCACCGATCTGTCAGAGACGGGCCTTTCGAGCCGCGAGCAGAGAGGTCAGGTGAGCAAACCTCACTAGCTTAAATTTCCACTTGTCCCTCTGACGTCCACGTCACAGACGCCGCTGAGCTCACTCGTCTTATCACGAGAGCGGGCTGAGAAAATATCTGACAGGTTGGTTGTAAAGCATGGCTTTTACATTCAATCGTGATAATTTCATGTTTATTTAAATGGGGGTGAATTTAAAAAGTGTTTCTGGACACAGTTCATGTATACATCCTTTTTTTTTTCTAGGCAAAGAAATTGTGAAATAAGTAGCCATCGAAGAGTCTGTATCTTCTGTCAAAGACTAAGACTGATGACCAGTAATAAATACTGTGGACTCAGCATGGATATGATCAACAACAATCCTAATGTCTGGCTTTAATTTCCTGTTCATGAGGGGAGGGTATATTAGTGATCGTTAGTCACCAGGAGCCTGGTGCTGCCAGACCTTTAAGTTTTCAGTGCAGAGATCACAAATATGCACACACAGTTTGACTAAAACTTACAACAACCTACAACATTACAGACTCAAAGCAAGCTTACAAAGAAATAAACATTTTCAAGTCATATTTAAATGGATGTGTAAAGCATCAATATCTCTGAATGTTAAAAATTGAAATACACAAAGCAGTAAAATAGAAACACCATCAGTGAGTTAGCCCTGCAATAAATACTGCTGTATTTTAAAGGTCCGGTTTATGGGGCTCTATTTAAAGAATATATTAGAGAGAACAATAAGAATACTTCTGTTTTACTACCTCAGAATGAGCCTTTTATAATTACAGATGGTCCAGGTCCTATTCCACAGCTCCACAGTGTTTCTACAGCAGCACAAACTAAACACTGAGTCTAGATAAGACCTTTCACCGTTTTCATGACTATTGTAGTTTCTCTTTTGTGCTAGGAAGAGATGGGTGAGGCGAAGGGGTTGTAATCAGCAACTACACCGCTACGTGTCACTAAATCTTACACAAAGATTTTCCATTTACAAGCGTAAAGGAAGCACTACAGTGGCAATGAAAATTCCAAAAAACATAAACATGCTTTAGAGTGAGTATTTAGTCTGTCCATACAGGCTAGCGTGCAAACATGGTGATTCAACATGGCAGACTCTGTGGAAGAGGACCTGTGGTGTCTGTAGACATAAAAGACTCAGTCACGGTAACAAAAACACTGTGCTAATAGTCTCTTTAAATCTGACACAGCGGTCCTTTAAGGTTTTGTGTTAGCTGTTTGTATACGGACTCTGACCTACATTTTGAGGCTGTACTTTGTGTTGCCATTGAGTTGAATGTTATGTTGAGATGTGTTATCATATATCATGTCCATATTTTTGGAGAAGAAAAAAAAAAAAACACCAACTACAGCCTCAAACATTAACACAGTGTTGAACTGGTGCCTGTTTCTGACAAAGCACCATCAAGAGTTAAGATTAGTTTATTAGTGTCACAAAGGTAGTATTTATTACAGGACTACTACTCTGGACTGTATTATGACAGACAACGTTTTTTGGTCACGTTACATACTTAAGACGTGGAGATCCAGTGAACTGTGCTATGCTACATCAATGTGTGGTGGAAATATGCGAAAAAGCACAAATGACACAAATGAAATGCTAGCTACAATTTTCAATGAGTAATGTCCACAAATCAAGACAAAAGCAACACCCAGAGGCTGTGGTGGGGAGTCTCCAAACGAGAAGCAGCAGCAGTTAGCCCTCACATTTCATTTCAGTTATATATACACACACTTTAGTGTGTTATATATACACACACACACACACGTTAGAATTGATTTTCTGTGTCAAGCATTTAAACTCCAAGCAACAGCATGGTGCTTACATCAAATACAGCTTGAGTGAGTACCACCGGACCTCTATATGGACCTCCTCTATGTCATTCATTTCCCTTTATGTGGTTTCCTACACAATTTATGAATCAAGCTTCTGTTTCTGCGACAAAAATAGCACCTGCAGTCCCATAAAATCATACATATTTCTTATCCCCACCTCCCTTTGGCAGTAAAGTGGCTGTTTCTTACACATGTAGAAAGCACTGTGATCAGGGGCCCACAGTCAATATTTCCATGTAGTGGCTATAGTGGTTATAGCCATTATGGTCTCTTAAGCCCACTTTCTGTCAGTGGGAGTCCTCCTTCAGAGCAGAGCACACTCTGGCCTCCAGCTGCTCTGCGAGGGGCCGGGCATCCGGGTCTGAGGCAAGCATGTCTAAAAGCAGGGTGCACATGGCCGGACCAGGGGGGGGTGGCAGCGGGGGTGCTCTCTTAAACTTCATAGGAATGCACAGCTGGAGGTCGGCATTCTCGGACAAGGCTTCCCCGAGCGGCATCAGCCAGCCTGAGCGACCCTTACATACGTACGCACCTACAGAGGAAACATGAGAGAAACGCATTGTATTAAACAGGAACAACACAATCATAATCAACAAACGGACAAACTATTTTAAAAAATCCATACATGTCTTTTCTTGTTTTATATAAGATGCAAGATTTAGATTCAACTTGATGAACTTGATGTGTGATTAAGCTTCACTGCCACACCAATATAATGAAACGTTTGACACTTTTGGTTGAAATAATCTAACATCACATCTCCTAATCATACTCATGATGAAGTTGTGGATTAAATATTGACAGCTGACCTACTTATGGTTGTGTCGCAGCCAAAAACTGGACTGGTCTTGATGAATTGTGGGACACAGTTGGCTCTGAAAGCAGCTGTGAAGCAGTATAAGGTGTGTATTAAGTGTGTGTTGAGAGTTCGGCATGCTGACCCTTTTCAGAAGTCGGGCACTTACCTGATTACATGTGTGTAATGCAGGCACCAGGACGAAATGTGTAAATACGAGTATTTCATCTTTATAGAGACGAAAATCAACACGTTACAGTTTGCTTTATAATAAGCTACAACCTGCTTTCTGTTACTGAGATGCAGTGTGAGTAATGTAGGCTCTGCCAACTCAACTCAAAAGAATGCAATTCTGTATCTTCTACAGTGGTTCATACACCGTTGCTTAAAAACATACACACGGAGATGTGGGTCACTAGTAGCACTGTGGAGTACTGTTCCAGTTTTCTTAAGTAAATGAATGTGTGGGTGATGTGATACACGCTCCCTCCACTGGTTTAATTCACAGGTGGATGTAATGCACCGAGAAACACAGCCAGGTGCCAGAGGCAATGAAGACTGCTAACAGGTCAGCATGGATACACCATCTTTTTGCAGGCATTTTATGAGGAAGAACATGTAGGGAGTTTGTCGTGTGCAACAGTGACAACATGAAGTACAATGCACAAAGGAGATGGAGGAGCTGCTCACAGCTGGAAAAACTCTAAACTAAATTTGGAAGTTGGTGACACATCTCCACGAACACTTCAGAAAACAGTAAAGAAATATTTATTTGACATTTTTGGAAATCTTTCTGGCTGACTGAGCATCACAAGTTGGGCAAAGCTGAAGTTTCCAGATGAGTTTCCTCTTCTTACTTCATACTATCAGTACTTTGGGTTTTTATTGGCTGCTGATCAGAATAATTAAGGAAGATAAAACCTTGGGCTGAATTGGTCATTTGTCTTTGACATTTTCTTGACTAAATGATCGAAAAGAAAAGTTTGTAGATTAATGAGGAGGAAAAAAATCATTAGCTGCATGCCTAAAAAAATAAAGAGGATTATCTGAAAGTAATTAAAATTCATCAGTTACTGCATCAATTGTTACTTAATTGCAAGATTTTTTATAATGTATAGTATAATCTGCTTTCAGTTCTTAAATTCATTTTAAAGACTAACACATCTGTCATATAAGGACACGTCTCTTCTCCTGATATTGCTCTACACTGAGCTCCTGTCCTGTCCACTTGAGGGGACGTCCACAGTCAAGTATCATGCTCTGACCTGCTCAAAGTCCAGCAATGATTTCCTAACCAGGCTGAGCAGAGAGCAGACGCTGCTTCCAGCACCGAGCTTCAACAAAAAAAAAAGCATAGTGGTCGTGTCTTGCTCCTTGACTGTATTCTCTCTGCTCCCCTGCCCAGTCAAATCACTGTGTGGGTCCTGTGAGAGGATAATGTAAAATAATGAAGCATTTTATCTGTCAGTGAAGCCTCCAGCTGCCTCTGCCCATTTTCTCACTGACAAAGAGGATTGCGATCGGAGCTGCTAAATTCCATTTTGCCTTTTTCACATTTTTATTTGAATCCACTGGAACCTCTCTCTCCATCCAATCATGACCATTCTCATTCAGCCTAATGGAGTATCAGTGACTCGGGGAGGTCCTGGTGCGCTAAACTTGGGGATAATGGTTCATATCTTCCTGCCTCCAGGTCAGCTCCGGACGCACCCGCTTTTGTGAGACCTCTGTATTGCAACCATTTCATTACTCTCCGACGGTGCAGAACTGAGCCCTGCGTACATTAAGACGCCTCCTCATCCTATAGCCACACGGGGCTTCAGACAGGAAATAGGACATTAAAAGGGGAGATTCAAATCTAAATGCTGCTCTGCAGCGCTATACTGAAATGATGGCACTGTGCTTGTACATATTGAACGGGCCAGAGCTTTGCAGGGTCCTGCTCACGACACCAAGTTCTAAGCAATGACAGCTAATGTAAAACAATCGCAAATAATGATAAATGATACAAATACCAACGCACTGAATCACCTTCAAAATGTGATTGATCTTCTTTAATGTATGCTGATGTTATTAAGAGTCAGGGCCAAAGGAGAGTAAAAAGATGTTAAAGGATTAGGAAGCTGAATTACACACTGTCAGCTTGTATTATCAGAAATAGAGCTACTATAATCCATATCAAAATGTACATAACATCAATCATTCATCTCTTTGCCATTTAGAGTCATGATTGTACCGCCCATGGTTGATGAATTCATGATGTATAGCAGGTGACATTTTTAATATGTGCCAGTTCATTAAGTCAAACTCGATTCAGTGTGATGCGTCATCAACCTGCCCGAGCACACACTCAACCTTTCTGTGAGCGGGATACAGCACGACAGGCCTGTGCTGATGTGTTACCCAACATGTTAACACACAAAGACACACACTAAATCTATATTCACATATTTGCATATTGTAGGTGTGTATCTCTGCTGCCCTAGTCGAGTCAACTGTTCTGTTTCAGGAAAGAAGGCGGTAGATCTCGATCTCTAGTCTACTCTATTGAGTCTCCACTGGACACTTACCCAGTTGTTCCTGCGTGGTCCCCTCCTCCACAAAGGTGATTCTCTCCAGGACCGCCCAGAACAACACACCCAGCGAGAAGATGTCTGCCTGGGCTGTGTAGGGCAGGCCACCCCACACCTCTGGAGCCATGTAGAAGTCAGAGCCACAGGTTGAGGAGAAGTGCTGCCTGGTCAGATCACCATCCACCACACCTTCAGTCATCTTGCTCAGACCAAAGTCTGCCACCTAGAGGATGGACAGGGCAATTCATAACGATTACAAGTATAACTGGTGTTGGCATAAAACTTTCTCCACAAATACATGAGGAACTTTCCTCAGCCTACTTACGTAAAAAGAGCACAGTGACATCATTAATACATCTACATATGTAAACATGGGTGTGTTGGCAGTTTGGATACTTGTTTATATTTTCTGATATTTTGTGTACCAAATGATTAATGGAGAAATTTATTAACAGACTAATACGTAAAGGAAATAATCCTTTGTTGTTGCAGCTGTTAGGTTTTTTTTCCACTACAGCACATTATCTTTATGTATACCATTAGCAAAATTACTTTTAGATGAGATGAAGGCTTGCAGAGGTCAAGTATACATTTAGTGTGTTTTTAAAATGTAAAATATGTTTTCCCCCTCAAACAGTCTGCATGAGTGGCAGAATTTTACTTTCTAACCACACTGTACCATATATACATTTCTCCCAGTGAGATGGGAACTATGACTCTTTCAGATGTATTAGTTTCCTGATAATATGTGTACCTATGCAAAGATAATGCCACTTGTACTTACGTAAACATCATCATGTCACAACAACACACACACACACACACCTTGACGACAGGGCCTTTTGGTGTCACGCACACCAGCACGTTGTCAGGCTTCAGGTCTCGGTGGGTGATACCCAGACTGTGCAGGAAGGCCACGGCACTGCAGAGCTGTCGCACCACGCTGTGGTTACGCTGGGCATCTGGTGGCCTGGAGAGCAGGTACTGATTCAAGTCCCCCCCATCACAGTACTCCATCACAAGCCACAGGGCCAAGCAATGCAGGGGTCCCGGCTCCTCTTCCTCCCTCTGGGCCGGTCTCTTCCTGGATCTGTTTTGAGGCCTTTGTGGAGTTAAAGAATCAGATGCATTTGATTTAGACTTCTCCTGAAGCTTAGCCCTGGCCTGGACAGTGTTGGTCCTGTCCTTAAGTCTAGAGACAGAGTTGTTCCTCCTCTGGGTGTTGGACTGAGAGTTACTCCTTTCCTGGCTTTGTTGTGCTCCAACTACACTGCCCTTCAGCACGCTCTCAACTAGACGTACAGGCAGTTTTCCAGGTTTTAGAGGCTTCAGGCTCCTTGGCCCCGTCTGCAGGAGACAGCTGTGGAGCACAATGACATTGACATGGTTCTTGGCTGTGGCTCTCATAGCCCACAGCTCCTGCAGGTAGAGTTCAATGCACTCCGGGCTGCTGCAGGGCAGCCGTTTGATAGCCACCCTCTGTCCTGTTTTGGCCATATGGCCTTCGAAGACCACACCATAGCTGCCTCGTCCCACTTCTTTCTCTAAAGTGTAGAGCTCCTCCATCTGTCACAGGAGCTGGAGCCGGATGTGAGTGCTGACAAAAACAAAACAACTAAGGTTAGCACGATGAACGTGACATGTAGAGTACAGTATGTGTACAGCGTAAAATAACTGGTGAACATTTCACGTTAGCTCCAACACTGGACTGTGTCTCTAGCTTTAAAGTTTACGTCGTTACGCGTGCTGAATTAAGCTCAGCTGGTGGCTAACTAACATTATGTGCGAGAGCTAACGCTACCTTGTCCCAGTATAACTAATCTTTACCTGTTATTTTTCAACTTTAATATAAAGATAACGTTACATATGTTTCATATAATATACGAACATTAAGGTCAAAGTGGTCTCGAGACCATGTTAAATTAGTTATAGCTCGCGCTGGACGATGAATTTAACATGGCGCTGCGGCTCACTAACGTTAAGTTTAAAAGGGAAGTGAAACCAAAGCTCTATGAGACTTACCAACAAGACTTCAGCTTACATAACCAGCAATGAATCTGCAGACTCCTAGATTAACAAGTCATCTCGCACCATTTTAAACGAGTTTTGGTCCTTTTTTTTTAATTGTTGACAAACAACGGAGACAGAACAACACCGAACAGACGCCAAACGAAGACAAACTTCCGCGTCTAAATTCGGAGCGTCCCGCTTTGTGCGTACGTGCAATGTGATTGGTGATAAAAAATTCACGCGCGTGTTGTGATTGGATGGTAGCGGAGCCGTTGAGTGTGATTCGAATTTGTCCAAGCGCCGCTGGTGGTTAACACCACTAGTAAATGAGGAAATTGTGACGTAGTCAGCCGGGTTCATGATTTTTAAAGGTATGGAAACGGACTATTGTTTTCAAACGGAGTTAAAACAGTTAAAGAAGCACTTATTTTACGGGATAACGATATATTTTAACATCATAAGGTGAGAGTAGCTGAAATGCCAAACGACGCAGTCTCCAAGTTACCAGGTTTGTCAGAAGTGTCAGCCGTTGGTAGTGATGGGAATCTCGGATCTTTTTAGTGAGCCAGATCGTTTGACTCGGCTCACCAAGAAGAGCCGTCTCTTTCGGCTACTAAACGGCTCTTCATTTTATCACTTAATACCTTTTAATAATTCAGCCAAATTTAGCACTATTATGATTTGTATATATTTACACTTAATATCACTTAAATTATTCGATACATCCTTGGTACTGAAGTATTCAAAAGTAAAAATTACATTTTCTAATATCAATAAATTGCTGTAGCCAATTGTTTTCATTGCATTTACAGCACTTAATGGCTCGCCCGTCAGGAGCCAGCTCTCATCATTCACTTAAAAGAGCCGGCTTTTTCAGCTCATTCAGGATCGACACATCACTAGTAATTTCTAGACATAAGCAGATATTATCTGTCTTGTGACAACGACCATGGAAATGCTTAATTTTATACATAAATAGCCAAGTTAATGAAGTATCCCAAAGTTATTTGGATTTAATATCTGCAAATTCAATGGCTACAAATTGAAATGTTATGTTTTTGCCCTATTTTGAAGAACTTTTAGTCTCATTGGCTATTCAGTAGGGTTCATAGCTCAGAGAGATAAAGAACAACTAGTACATGGCCAAAAGTATTCTGACAGAGTCACACATTAGACTAAAATATGTGCTTGAGTGGGTCCCCATTCTCTGCACTGACAAACATTTTGTGAAAGGGCATTATGGGGAGTGCTGAGAATACCTTCCTAAAGTGATGTGATCTGAATCACTGGTCTATTATAAGCCAGGGCAGTTTTGTATTCGATCCATTTCATTTGACTAAAAAACAGAAAAACTTCCCTCATTGCTGCAGTCCCATTTAATCACAAAAGACCTCCTGAACAAAACACACACCTATACACACGCACACAGTGAGTGGGTGCTGCAACAGTATCGACTATTTTTTGGTGGAGGCACGGCAACAGTGGTGATGACAGATAACAGCACTGGTGTGTGCGTGTGTGTGTTTGTTCTTCTGAGAGAATATAATAGGAAACATGGTGATTCATTGCATTGAAGCACACTGTGAAGGAAAAGAGCAGCTTTGAAGTGTACGTGCGTATGATATGTGCGCGTGTGCGTGCTTATGTGATCCATAGCTTTTATCAGCGATGCCAATCATGAATGCTCTTCATTACTTGAAGAAGATGGAGCCAGTCACACTTGACTTATTTTTATCTTGAAGCAAATGCCCTCTATTCTATTATCATATCTCACGTGCTTTGACAGATATCTGGATGCAGACATTGGGCATAATATAGAGTGCATTCTGCCTGGAGAATTTATTAAGGAACTATTTTGTGGGAACCACACGAAGGAGCCAGAATTGGATTGTCCCGACAAATTCAATAAAGAATTCCAGGCACTCCCAAAAAAGATGTTAATGAGCGCAATGAGAATTATAGTTTTAATCACCTCTGTTTTTTCAGACTAATTGTGTTTCAGTGGGGGCTTTGCTTGCTAATTATGGAGTCCACCAACAGGAGGGGCAACAGTAATTATTTCCTTGATTGAGGTCGAAACCCTTGCATTTAATCCTGATGTCTGTCTCGCACTGCTCACACACAAGAGTAAACATCAGTAAACAACTTCTCAGCATCTCGTAGTCAATTTCACAGCAGTCACTTTTTTTTTTTTTGTATAAATGATGGCTTTCCTCCTCAGTAAGCTAGCTTCTCATTGCAATGTCTACCATCTTTTACCAGCATCTCCTGTTGTGTGAACCCAATGTTTATACTTGATATCCAGTATCTTAGTGTCTGCAGCTGGCACTGAAAAGGAAGGTTATGCAATCAGATTGATATATAGGATACAGACGCGTGAATTACTGCTGTGTGTCTCACCAAATGCTTGCGCTCTGAAAGTTTTTCAGTGGTTGACGCTGCAGATTTTCCAAAACAGAGGTGTAATTCTTCTTGCATGCAAAATTAAGGTGGCGTTAGGGGATGGAAATGTAATTCTTCATTTTTTAGGCCCCTCCTGTTAATAACAGTCACTTGTGTCTTGACAGGTGAAAGCCCAGAGATGCTATAAACCTCGCAGAGCACCCCCACCTTTGGTTTCACATCATTGGGTTTAATTGAGGAGGAGGACGGTAAAACACCTCAGCTGAGCGAGATGGAAAGGAGACGAGGAGTTCAACTCGAAAATGATCAGCGGACACGAGCCAAATACCGGTCAGTTTTGGTTGCAGCTGTCTGTGAGTCCTGCAAAACTCTTTTGGCAGGGAGCCCACCAGCCATCAGTCAGCATTTTTATCCATCTTGAGAACCACTTTGGGCTCCAAAAAACCTTTTAAATCTAGCTGTTAGTGTAGGAAGTAAAAATTTAACTTGGTGTTACAGCCATTAAACCAATAAAGTGGAATGCACTGTATATGCAAATGTATGCATATGCAAATTTAAGGAAATGCTGCCAAGTGCTTATGTCTCTTTATTGGAAAATAGACTTCATTATAGGGAACTGTCTTGGGACAGATAATACATTTAAACTGATTGCATAATAAGTTTTCCTTTTATGTCAGCTATCATTCTCTGCAGATTTTTAAAATGGTGCATATAAAAGATCGCACAACACCCATTAAAAGGTGTTGTTTCTTTCTTATTAAAGCATTTTATACATAATTCCCCGATTCATGGTAAAAGGATGATTGAAGTGCTGATAAGAATAATTATTTATCATGTTTCCACTGATACAAATCAATACATTTTATTATAACAGAATAAATGAACTGCTTTAATGTTGTGATATGGCTGTTTGGAAAGCAATTACACATTTTTATAGAGGGTTATTTGCGTTACTAATCCTTGTGGAGAATTGTTGAATGGTGAAAGAGCAACCTATACCTCAGGGTGTACGTGAGGAAACAAACGTACTGCCTGATCTCTGACACCGTCACAGCTCCTCTACCCCAAGTTTTGAGACGAAATCTGTCTTAGTTGGTTTTATTTGCTCGATGCTCATGACATCAATCATCATGCATACCAAACCTGTTTTTTAATGTGACGTGGTGCCAAGTTAAGCGTGACCCTCCCTGTCATCGAGGTAATCACTGCCTCTTGGTCACCAGAGGAAGCATTTGTGGACACTGGACAGCCAGTGGATAACAGCGATATCAATGACAGACAGGCCCTGAACCAGCTGCTTGTTCTTCAGGGCTCCTTATCTCAGCCGCACTGAGGGCTCTGTCTATGTACCCAATTCATCCATCACTATCAGACCACACACAGGTTCAGGGCCAGCATTCACACTTTTGCAGGGAGCTAGAGCTAATGTCGGCTTATGTTGAAGAGGTGTAACTTCAAGACCAAAATAGTAGGATAGTAGTTTTGCTGTGGCTGCTGTAATTCTCGGAGACATAATCATTGTTATTTCCATTACATGTACTATCAATTGTTTGGTACTGAGTTGTTAGCCACACTTACTGACTAACATGGTTCTAGGGCAATATTGGTTAGTTGGTCAGAACGGTTGGTCCAAAATGTTGGTGTAGACTGAAATATCTCAACAATAATGAAATGAATTGCTGTAGGATTTTGTATAGATATTCTTGGTCCCTAGAGGATGAATTCCAAGTACTTTGGCGATCCCCTGACTTTTCATTTAGCCCTGCAGTGAGTTTGATGTTTTTGGTTTGCAGTGAAAGATCTTGACAGCTATTGGATGGATTTCCTTAAGTCACAGTTATAAGTTACAGATATTCATGGACCCCAGAGGATGAATCCTGGTGATTCCCTTACTTTTCAATTAGTGCAACCAGAAGGCAATTTTTCACCTACCCATGAAATATCTCTACATTTAATGACTTTGACAATCCCCTGACCTTTTCTCTAGTGCTACCACGAGGTAGATAGTTGTAGTTTTGAGTATGATTCAACAGCTAGTTGATAGATGAGATACAGCACAGATAATTTGTCTGTCCCCATAAGCAAAACTTGTAAGAACGTTTCTGAACTGAATGTTTAATCTAGACACTTTATAAGGTCAAAATATGAAATAGGTTAGTTTTTTGGTTTATAACCAAACACTAAAATACTAAACTAAGACTGTGAACGTGCTGAACATTATACATGCTAAACATCATGATATGTTGTATTTAGTTCAAAGCTCCTGATGCTTAAACCTGCAATAACCGGAAACCAGTTGTTAGCACAACATTAAAATTTCATCAACTTTTAAATTGTTATGGCTACTTTCATAGCAAACGGTTTCTTATTTACACATCCAGCAGTTATGGAACAATGTTATCATCCGTTTAGGGTTGTGTTTTTTGCCACCTGATCAAAGTAAGCAAGAATATTCATCCTCTTTTAGCTCTGTTTTTGTAGTCCACCAAGTCTTGAGGGAAACATCTGGCCTTAACTGCTAAATGCTCTACCATATACATTGGTTTGCCACTATGTCCAGTGATGTTGATGGCTCAACAGCTAAACAATAAGCTAAAAAGGAGAGCTGCAGAGTCAGCTGCTCATTTTTGGCAGGTTTGGCTCCTTTTAGCATTGTCGCGACTCTAGACTCCCACTCTAGATAGGACCTTTCACGTTTTCTGTGTGTTTCACAATAATTGTATTTTTTCCTTCATGTTTGGAAGAAGATGGTGAAATGAGGGGGTAGAAATCAGCCACTAAATGGCAAGATTCCACTAAATCCTACACACTGGTCCTTTTAAGCATTCTAAAAATATTGATTGTAGTCTTCTTAAATAGAGCATCAAAGTGCTGCTAGCGCTACCCTATTTGCTTCAAATGCTTCCTCTTCTGGTTAACATCATTATCACCAACACTCAAATGAATTATAGACCACAGGCCACAAAGAAAACTCTCAGGACCTCCGGGGAGGTCTTGTTTTCCATCCCCAAATCTCCTGCATGACTCATACTAACCTCCTGTCTGCAGTCCCACACCGACTGCTCGCTATATCCATTAACTGACCTGCTCTACATTGTTGGTTCTTTTATTCACAAGAATAATAAAGTCTCCTATTCAGGTATGCCATCACTAGCAACAAAGAGTGTTGTTTTGTCTGTCCCAACACAAACAACCTTATTGATCCAGGATCATCTCCATGGCACCGTTTTGCCAGCTTATATTTAACTTGCATTTCTAGACATCCAATTTGAAGGGCTATTGTTTGCCTGACCTTGGCAGCAGGTTGGCGTCGAGGTTGTCGGTTTTTTGGACACCTTAGACATAGGAATTCTGGATCAATCTCACAGTGGATGACGCGTATTTTTAGAGCCCCATTAGTTGGCTCAATGAAGACGAAACTGGTGGCGTAGGCAATGCCTCCTACGTCAGAGCGGGCCACGGCTTGTGTGTCTGTCCGGGGGTTTGTGCGTAACAGAATGGGGGAATCCACCCCTCTCTCTAGCTCTCCTCTATGGTGATGTGAATGGAGAAGGGAGGGGGGGAGAGAACTGGAGGGTTGAGCCAGGAGGGAAGGGGTGTGCCATTATAAGAAGCCTCAGAGGAGGCATGCGTTCAGTTGTTGAAACCCTTAGCCTACGGATACGAGCTGAGCCACCAAACTCTCCTGTAGACACAGAAGGAGGACTCTGAGAGAATATCTTTACGTCACAGATACAGGTAAGGAAGTGCTCAAGTGTGACTTTCTTTCATATGAGTGTGAGCCTTACCTGTGTGTAGAGATTGTGCAGTTAAATAAATCAGAGATGAGAAAAGATAGTTGTTGAGATGAGTTGATAGAGATGACGAAACAGTTAATTAGGAAAGGACTTGTTGTCTCATGTATGCTCAAGCCACTGGTTAATAGATCCTGGGGGAATACTGTCATTTAAGGACAACCACTGTTAGGATTCTCTTCCTCTTTCATTTTTATCGCTTGTCGGTTTTGCTTCATCCGTTTCTGGCTCTGTGATTTTGGATTTTGACCTCGGAGGTGATTCTGTAAATAACCATCCTCACCTGGAGTAATCTTTTTTTTTTTCCATTACTCTGTCTCCCTGCGGCTCTAAAGGCACCACAGTCACCGTCAGCAGTACCCACATCACACCTGATTACCACTTAATTAACGAGAGAAAGTCGCAGATCGTGCTGAGAAAGCTGTTAGTCACTCAACTGCACTTTGTCTTGTTCTTTGGTGTAACTGATTTTAATCTAAAGTGAAGAAAAAGATGTGGAATATTCAAATAAATAAAAAAAAAATGATGATAAAAAAATAGATTAATGATTGTACAAGATAAAAATGCATTTTAGAAAGATTCCTCCAGTCCTTGTTTTGCCCTAATATTTCAACTGAATTCCTCAGAGGAGCATGGTGGACGTCAGTGAATGCCACCCTCAAAAGCAGCTTATTTATGGTTTGCTCTTCTGATTGATCATGGAGTGTTCTATGTCACATTAAATACATCACACTAAAGCTTCAAAGAAACATTGACAAAAGCTATTTTATTCCTCTTAAAGCAGCTCCAGTGTCAACCCCAGCAAGTGAGGTGAAAAAAGAAAAAAGAATGAGTTTGAATGCTGTTATTATGCTAAGCACATGATAATGATGATTTTAATGATAATGGTAATGAATGTGCATAATCTTTTCCCATTATCAGTAAAGACGATACGCGCACAGACAGGGGAGAAAATGTGTGGTTAATGTGCCATTCACAGATAAATGACTCCACAGTGGGGAAATGTTTTATAAAGAATGCAACATGTTTACAGAACATAGTCAAATACATTGTTTTAGAGTGACAGACTGATTTACTTAAGTGGTTAGAGTCATCCTGTTTGTGTTGAGTTTTGTTCATTTAGTGCATATAAAAGTGATTTAGTGTTTTTCTTAGAGACATCGTCTGCTGAAAATAGCTCAAAAATCTATATTTATATGCTTGAAGGGCCTCTCAATATCTGTTTGTTTTAATAATTAATAACAGATAAAGGTGCATAAAAACTCATCTTATTTTTGTAAATCCAATTCCACATTCCATAAATCTTAAATAGGTTTAACCTAGTCATACGTCACGTTTCTGGCAAAGAATATAATGATTTGATTTGCAGTTTATTTATTCTGATTTCTTTGCCAGTACATCAACAACATTCTCTATTTAATTAGCTAAAAAAAAAAGCTTGTAAGATTTCTGCTGCCTACACAAAGATTGAACTGATGACACTGTTAACAGGATTTTTGGCATCATATTCATAAACACTTGTAGTGTTTTACACACACAAATCCTCCCTGTGATCAGAGGGTGACTTAACGAGCAATAAGAACAGCGAGTTTGCCACACATCACCCGTATCTGTTGGCCTCTCTTGCACAAGCTTGTTGCAGTTCATCACTTTCTCCAGCCTCATCGCCCTCACCTTGATAAAAGTAGGGAGCTCGTCTGGCCGAGTTAGATTGCTTCCCCTCGGCTCCATGTCCAATGGATTAGCGCAGGTGTCAACGCAGCTTAACAGCAACCAGATCAATGATGACACCATGTCAGCTGCCTAACACTCTGCAGAATACAGTGGGGCTCTAAGTAATGCTTGCAGGACTGAGCGCATCATTAAGGACTTAATGTCCCTGTTGCGTTAGAACCTTTGTTTTCCACAAAGTCGGCAGCTGAATTAGTTTTAACCATCGACATTTTCGAAGAACTTTTTCGAGTTTGTTCTGCGTGCTTTGGCTTGATCTCAGAGCCATGAAACATTTCCCCCTGCGTCACTGCATGTCACTGCCTGTTATGTAGCTAAATAACCTGAACCCACTCTATAACTTCGAGGAGCGACGACATCAAAGTGTCAAGATTCACGTTGATGCGTTCACAAGCAGCACCCATCTCCCCGCGGTCTCCCACGGTTTTATCAGCCCAACTGAAAGGTGATGTGTCTGTGCTGCACTCTGCTCTCTCCTGGTGTCCCACCATCCAAGTTGAATTGCACTGAGGGAATGTTATTTTGAAGCCATTAACAGCTTCATGGGGACTAAATTGGAGATAATCGTTGGTATGATTTCTCCCTATGAAGGACATATTTGATTGCTGAGGAGATGTCACCCAGTTGAGCGTCTACCCTCAGGTGCAAATGTGTTCCCAATTAAAAGAAACCCTGCGAGCACATTGATGGGAACAATAGTAATGATATGCTCAATTGATCTGATATGATGGCTCCTTGGAAAGGGGCCAGATATGAATATAAAGAGTATCATCACTTAATATTTGTACAAATGTGTATGTGAGAGTGTTATAGCCTATGCGGGATATGAGGAGAAAAGATGCAGTTTATCATATTTTCACTCAATTATTTTCTGCTCTACCATCTACATAAGATAAGATTTCCTCAAGGCACATAGTTATCCAGGCGCAGGAATTATGATTCTTCCAGCAGATATGATTCATTAAGGCCAAGAGAAATCCATAGATAAAAAACATCTCTATTGCACATTATCTAAAGCTCCTTTGCTTGGATTTTGCTGCATATACAGCATCATCATAACCTCAGTGCCCTTTACTTTTGACCACTTTACCTTTTATGATCCACATAATCTGTCAATTCTGCTGCTAACTCGACTCGAATGCCGCAAAGAGGCAGGTAGAGTAATCGGTACAATCATAAAAACCGCTAGAGCTGTGGCAGACACGTCCAAATCGGATTAAGCACATTCTCTCAGATTAGACATTTGAGGATGCTTCCTGCGAAGGAAAGGGCACAACGGCAAGCGCAGGAGAGAAATCCTTCTCCAAACTCTCCACTGAGTCACGCACCGTTTGTCTGTGGCTGCACAGACTGGATTTACGCTGCTGTGCGAGAGATGATCCTGTGGCTACGTGTGTGTAAATCCTTCTCAAACAAGGTTTGGTGTTGGTTGGTGGTATTGTATGATTCTGGTGGTTTTCTGTGTGAGCTTTGAGGTCCAGGGCAGTGACGAAATAAAAGGGGAACATCAGTTTTCAGTAATTTCTCACATCAGGGTAGTGTCAGTTAATGCTGGTTTAGTTGGCAGGAACAGTTTTGGTGTCAGAAGTGAAGAGTCACGATGAACGATATGAATGATACATAATGTTGCATATTCAATACAAAGATCAATGTACTTTACTGTCTTGTCTGGTTTTCAGTTCTAGTTTCTTTTTAGAAAAGTTAATATGTGTACATCAAAAAGTTACCTGAAAAACAAAGTATTTTTTTTTTCAGCCCTGAGGGGTGGGATTGACAATCTTCACCAATATGATAGGGCAGCCTGTAAAGAGGACCTGCGATAGTGAAGGGGGCAGAAATCGTTACAGCCTGAGAGGGCAATGCCACATTAAACTTTGGAAACAGACTTGTAGATTTAGATGAGTTTATTGTAATAGACTGGCATTGTTGAACAATGAACAGGCACTGTCAGGAAAGGTGTATCCTGTTTTCTAGTACTTTATTTTGGCGGGATTCCTGGGCTCTTCCTGCTCATGTCGACACACCTTCTCAGTATCTTGGAAAGTTCATGTTGCTTTGTACTCACCTTATCATTTGCATTTAATTTATGTAACCTTACCAATATATCAATACATTCAATTCACCATAAGTACTGGACTAGAAATGAGTGCTCTCTATGTACTTTGAAAGCAAAACAAAGAAAAAAACAAACAAACTAGAAGTAATTCAGTCCGGATTGGCATCTTAAAAGACTTTATTAAATACAGTCTAATTACAGGTAGTCAATGACCTATGAGAGATACAATATCTCATGTCCCAAAGCTGGCCTGATGAGTCACCACACAATGAGCACTAGCATGACTACTTAAGCGTAACTGCAGTAAAAGTGGGAGCAGACGTAAAGTTTTATTTCTGTGCACAGCTAAACCACTTGTTATGTTGAGGGATGCAAGGAGCTAAAAGCCAATCTCAGCAGACACTGGGAGAAAAGTGGGGTGCACTATAGACAGGTCGGCAGCCTGGAACCAATTTAGGATAACCAAAATGAACTACTTTAGCTTTACAGGGGTTAGAGAGGTTAGTGTAAAGTGCGAATGACAGAGGGACAAAGGGAAAGCCATAGCTTTGAGCTGGATGCAGAGGATTATAAAGACAAGGCACCAACATGACTGCTTTGTCCATGACTAGCAGTGTTTCAGTAATGTGGTTAAAAGCTAGAATCATATTTTGTGAGAGGGAAAAAAAATCACAGCAAAAGATCCACTTAGCTTTGTTCTTAGCTTTCAAACACATCCTGCAGTGGATGGAGTTTGCTCAGTTGTCACAGAAAGAAGCACATCGATTTCTCAAAGAGACAACTTGACCCTCCTGTTATTAAAGGATCGGCTCATTCAAAATGACAAAAAAACATATTTCTTTATCTACTGTAAGTGGCATCTACCCATGCAGCCAGTCTTAGTTTGATCTGGTCAGGTTCTGAGATTTCTGAGTCCACTTGAGAATGGAATTTTGTTTAAAAAATTGCATTTCAATAATTCAGCAGCCTTCGCAAAACCACTTTCGCTGGGACTCCTTTCTACCAAAGAAAATAAGATTCTGAGCAAATCTGTCTGATATCATTTATATATTTGTTTTGCCAATTATGTTTTGCTGGCAACATTTCTCAAGCAAAGTAAGTTCTTTATTAGTATTATTTATTAGATGAGTCCTGTCTGTGGTTATGTCTCAACAACAAAAGATCATTTGTTCACATTTACAGTGAAATTATAGTTTCTTTTGAAAAATGAAACCCACATTCTTTCCCTAATTTTAACTGAGTGCTTTAGTTGCTGAAACGCAACCATAAAAATGTTTAGTAATGCTTTAAATGCTACAAGCAGATATTGTACTGCTTGAGTGGGCATTGTAATGGAAACCAAAAATACAATGTCAGTGAACTTTTTACTGTTTAGTTTCAAGATTTTATGACTTGGCAGGCATGTTTCCTCATTATGTTAATAAAAAACATAATTCAGGTGATGAGATTGTACCTGCGTACAGCTGTGATCTCAGGTTAAATAGAGTTACTCAACCCATAATACAATAAACATGTTTTCTGATTTACCTCTAGTGGTACATGTATATAACCATGCAGAAAGTTCTGGTTTTATTTGCTCATTTTCTGAAATGTTCCACTCTGCTGTTCACCTCTGCTAATGGAGGTGAATGGCACTCACAGCATTGGAAAATGGAAAAAAGAAGAGATATTTTCAGCAGCGTCTCTTCTCAAGGAGTAATGTCTCTGTTACTCTGGATAATCCACAGATCTTGGTGTCAACAGTTTTCATACATCACCACTTTCTGCTATAGAAATTGTCCTGATGAGAGCGCTCTGTGGGATACTGTTGATGGAAAAAGATGTTTCAAGGTTATAAAATGTCTTTTGTATGAGCTTCGCAAAGAAAATTCCAATTACCTCCATTGTATTGTAATGGAGACTGTTGGAAACCTGGGAAAGCAAAACCAAAAACCAGAAAGTTTTTTTGTAAATTGTGAACTAACCCCATAGAAAAAACAGACTTTGACTGTTCTGATTTCATAATTTCTTCCCAGACATTCAGAGAAACATGTCAGAAGAAACAATGAATTGTGAATCGCTATTATGAGTCCCGTCTTTGTCTTTCTCCATACTCTATTCAGACACTAAACCGCTTTTTATTGGCCCATTATATCAGATCAACGAATTTTCAACAAGCAATTACAGAATGTAAGGTGATAAAACACTCATGAATCTCCTCAGGTTATGAAGAGTTAATCAAGTTCCATTAATGGCCCATGAGATATAATAGGTACAGCAGAAATTTTAATCATTTTCCTTCCTACAAAGTGACCACATCTTCATGCCATTCATCTTCGGTGGCTCCTGGTTCCAGGTTGGCCTTTAATAAGATATACACACCACTGTAAACCTCTGCAATATGTCATTAAAGATAAAAGATCTCAGCTATAATTCACAGATGTGGAAATAGAGAAGGACAAACGCTGTGAGATGAGTGGAGGAAAAAAAGAAAGGGAGTGTTGAGGCGAAAACGGAGCAAGGAGAACCGGAAAGTGGATGCAAAGAGGGAGCAGGAAGAAAACAGAAGGAGAGAGACCCCTAGGTTATCTATGCATTAGCAGGATCCTTTGTGTTTTTCAGCTTCATGCAGACGACTAATGGATGAGATAGAGTGAGTCAGAGCTTTGTCAGAGACGAGCACAGAGCTTTTCTTCTCCACCACTCACATTCATGACACCTTGGCCTCCTCTCCACCCTTCATTAACGCTACTAATGCTAATTTATCCCACCGTTAGCTTTATTAATACACTTCACTTTGCGACTCTGTACACAGTGTACAGGCTCCCACTATCATTCTTGTGTTCTTGTGCATAAAGCTTTGTCTTTAGGGAGTGTATAAAAAATATTGTGGCTGAGAGAAGGCCTGAATTTAATACTGTATTTTATCAAAACGTAAAATACCACCTGTCGTGTTATTTAAATTTTCTTTGTACCCTCTCCTTGAATGCAGTTCCCTCCCTCTTATCTCTCAAGACATGCTGTTCATAGCAAACAAAGCAGGAACCTCCATGGCTGTGAAGTGAGGCCTATGCAGAAAAGCCAAAAAAATGCAGTTCCTCAAACGTCCACTTGAGGCTGGCTGCAGAACAAGTCAGTCTCCATAAGCCCCTGTGTTAAAATGTCCAACTTCACATCGCAACATTTACAGCCTGGTACAAAAAATAGTTTTGGTCTCTCCACATCTTTAGATTAGATTAGCTGGCAGGGGGAAGAGGGACGACTACCAAGATGGTGGCAGCCAGAGTCGAAGATTCTGTGCTTCAAAACACCTCTTTATACTGTCAGTGTGGTTAAAAAAAAAAGAAAATGGATTCTCCTTATTTTTAAGAAAAGAGCTGCTAAATAAAATGTTATTATTAATTATTGATTTAAAAATCAATAATTTTGATACAGAATTACAGAACTTATATCCTCTCAGTGTTCCTCTATGCACCCTTTTCTTCTTTTTTTTTTTTTTTTTTAAAGTAAAACTGATCTCACAAAGAAGAACAAAATAATAATACTATCTGGGTTGAAAATCACCAATGCTCCCAAATTTTTCAGTTCCCCAAATTTTTGACTACCTTTCAACAAAAAAAATAGATAACTCTTACTTTTTTGCCCTTTAAGTGACAGTAAACTCATGGAACATTACTCCAGATCTTCCTGCTCTTACGTATTTTTGGCTCAGACAAAGAATGTACTCAGAAAACAAAAACTAAATGCATGAGACCAGTAGCCCTTTCATGAATGCTCGGATTGTTTCCTGTTTGACTGAAAGGGAAAAACATTTTGTCTTGAAAACACATAACATTTTCAGGGTCTTAGTTAACTCTAATGGAAGCACAAAACCATATATTTGTTTGGGAAAGGAGTGGGTAAAAGCATTCATTTGTGCAAGATGGAAAGACTCATCTAAAAGTGGAGGGACATCAGGTCCTTTGCTACAGTCCATTTTCTTTCTGCTTTCATGCCAGCATTCATTTAGAGGGACAAGGTTGTTTATATTTGTGAATGATGAAAATCTATTTTGAAATGAAGATCTCTGTAATGATTTCTCAGGCTCTGTGTACAGATCATGCTGTCTTGGGTGGGGGCTGGTGTGCAGGAGCCACCCATTCCCAGCTATCAGCACTTTATCCATGTACATTACATCATATATCAGCGCTCTGCACCCAGTCAACTGCCTGCTCTGTCAGCTAGATTATGCAAATGATATGAAAAGTTAAAGATAGCTGAAATAGTATGCAGATTTATAGGCAATGGTGGCTAAAATGGACCGTTGGCAATATCAAGACCAAGAATTATATCATTACTGAAATAGAGCAGAGAGAGCAGTGTGTAGGTTCATGGCTCAGTGTCACAGATGTGAGTATTCAATTTGTAGTTATTGAGATATGGAAAAGTTGTGACTGCCTGGCCGCTGCATGTCAGGAGCCTCTGGGCACAATGACAGGCCCATTTTGTAATCCATGCATGCCGAGGAAAGTCAGGCATGAGGGTGAATTTAAAAATATCAGCCATTACACATCACTGATTACCTGAATCACTGCAATTACTCCAAAGTAATGAATTTTTCTTGCCCAGTTAGATTTAACTTTTCATATTCAGATCGCTGTGTTCCATTTAATAATTAAGTGTTTCAATTACAAATGACCATTTCACACCAAATCATTTGCAATCCTACATTACCCTGGGTTTCTCAACCTTTTAATACCTGACACTGTTTTAGGTACCAACATTCTCACAACCCCAGAAAGTTTTCTTTGATTATTGCATACTGGTATTCTGCAATCAAGAACATTGACAAAGCTCCAATTCCATTGTAAAGAAGCAATGACATGTCAAATTTAGCAAGACTGTACTTGAGCTTTAAGTCAAGTACAGTCTTAACTATATACCATACCATTTACCATATTAATGTAGCATGTTAGCAAGGAACATGAATGTCTGTAATCAAATTGCTCAACAGTCCTTCTGTCCTACTCCACAAACCACAAATGTTGACCTCATGGTAGCATGGAGGAGAAGTCAGGTCATTAGGATTCATCCGCTCAGAATCATGGATGTCTGCATATGTGAAATATTTCAGTCTAGACCACAGTGACTGACCAACTGACATACCAATATTGTCATCCTGAGAGCCATGCTACTAACGTCTATTGTCATGTGCACTAGGTGACTCACACAGGGTCGTGACCAAAAGATGAGAAACTCTTCCAGCGAAGAACCAAACTGCTCACCGCTCGATTTAAATTCTCCACCTTTATATTATCAAAGTTCATCCAAGCAGAAAAAAATAATATCCTCAAGCCTTCAGTGACCAAAACTAAGTCAATTAAAGGTGAAGTCCAATTTCTAATTTCAAGTTAGGGAACTGACAAAAAGACTTGATTGTTAAAACTGAAGCAGCATATATCCTGAATTTTACTCCCTAGAATGAGAGAAGCTTCAAAAACACTAAATCCTACATTTACCATAATGCAATATGATAGCATCTTCATTAGATCCTCCCAATCACATAAATGTCCTCATTTATATATATATATAAAAAAAACACATTAGTAATTTGATGTACATCCATTTTTTAAACACCTCATCATTCCCTTTCCGTGTGTAAATGATTTTGTGTGGCAGTAAATAGCACGATTATAGATTCTTCCATATGAATATAGAATATGATTCTGTGATACACACCTCAAGATAAAACAGTCTAATAATCACAGTGCTCACAGATTCAGAATATCTTCTGTGAGCTTTGCTCTGCCTTATTCCGTTTCTAACATGTTCGCTTACACAGAGGAAGAAAAGAAAGTAGCTCACATTCTCCTAAATTGCTCCTTGTTTGCCTGCATGCATTTCTATTCAGCTGTACTGAGGAATCAACCGAGGCAATTTTATCCCAAAATTGAGACACAAAATCGAAACCTGTCATATTCACAGTATCATACCGCACTTATGCTATCAGACAGCTAGACCTCTGATATGCACAGCCTGCATAAGGCCATCCTGAGGGGGAATATTGCTCCATATAAAACATGTTCAGTGTAGCAAAGTCAGAGCAGGGCACTCTCCTGTTAATGGGATGTGTTATTGAGTGTTAAAGGGTTAAGTGCGCCGTGCTGCGTGGGGACAAGAGGTGTGCAAATAGAGGTGAGTGTGTGATAAACATCAAGCAAGTGCAGTCACTTTTAACCCATCCTGTGTCAACAAGCCGAACCAATACAAATCATTACAACCAGTTCACTATTGCACCTGCTATCAACATGTCAACGCCACAGATTGATGACACTGTCGCCCATTAACACTTAATATCCTTGTCAATTGTTTCTCGCTGACAATAACAGCCTCCATTCAAAAGAGGCTTGGTGCCAGGTGATGGCTTGGTAACTCATTCCAGAGGGTTTTAGAAGGATATAAATCACTCTTCTGCCAATACATTGAAAGCCAGATGTAGCTAAATTAATACTTGTTCAACAATCAAGCTAATTACAATGAAAGACTAAATTCAGTATAACTCGTTATGGAGATTTTGTAATAAAAAAACAAAAAACATTAATAATCAAGAATTCTTTGATAAGCTGAATTGAACCAGGGCATTAAAGCAACATTGTGTAACTTTCCTACCACAGAATAACAGATTTGAAGTCATTTTGATGCTACACTGACTCTGCACCCTGTACATGTGTTTCTACACTATGTAACTGTGCTCTGGGTACAATCACATCCCGATCACCAATCACCATTCATTGATTTTGGTGAAACTGGATCATATTTTATGGAGAAAATGTTTTCTGTTATTTTTTCAGGCGTTCTCCGGGTTCTGTGCATCAACTCTATACATACTATGCTATATATAGCTGCTGTTAGATAATATTATCTTAGTTTGTTAGCCAAGTTGCCCGGACTGTACCAATGGTGTTTTGAACCACAAGGAAGGGGAATTTTTCCCATCCAGAGCACTAAGACATGCTGACAGACGGTGGAGCCAGTGTCGTGCCAGAACTGGAGCCGCTTCTATGGATATAGCTAATGGCAAAAAAAAAACAAAGAGGACATCAATGAAGGAAGCTAGGTAGAGAAAAGGAGAAAGACTTGATGTACTTACTTGATGTTTGGCTGTTAGTAAAGTCCTGCTAGTTTTGATCATAACTGATATAATTCCTGTTGCACTTTAAAACTGGGGACACTAAATTGCAAAAATACTAATTTCTACACAGCATTTAAATATATGCATCTTATGTCTTCATCCTACAAACATACTCAAAATGCAGGAGAAGCAAATAATGTAAAATGCTGAAACCAGCTTTGTAAAATGTAAAAAGTTCTGAAGCTTTATGTGAATATATTTTCTTGAATGCAGGGCTTTGATAATGTGCTATTCCACCATCTCCATATTGTTTAGCTAAAAGCCCAAATCACAATGTTCTAACATAAACCTCTGAATGTGTGGAGGCAAACAAATGGAGATCCATTGTTTAATTATAAAGCTCATGATAGACATTGCACGACTTGACAAAAAGCTCACAGTGCAGCTCCAAATGGCTGTTCATATTAATACCCACTGGTTTGAAATGTTTGAAAGCCACATCATTGTAACGCTGGAGCGTATCCAGGGCCTACACCATCACTTACACTGTACTGGTTTACTCATTTGTTCAACTTACTTAGTAAGGGGCTCTTAAGGGAAAACATAACAATATCAAATGGGCTTAGTCAGCAGGCTAGCAAATGATCATTGCACAAAACATCCCAGCAAAGCAAACAAACAGGTCCCTCTAATGATTTCCCATGAAGCCATTTATATATTTGTAAATGGGCCGCAGTCACACGCGACCTGCTTCATGTGCTATTGACTACGAGTGGGAATGTGGCAAAGTGGAAGTGGTCACGGCATGCTAGTTTTTACTTATTTATTTATTTGTACTTCAGTGCAGCCATCAATACGACACCCACTCTGTGAATGGTCAATATAAAGTCCACTTTGGGACTGTGTCGCTCGTCTTCATCAAAACTGAAAACACTGTGTGTGGATTTCATTTAAACAAATGGAGCTATCTGTGGGTCCACATTAACAGCAGTTTTTAATCTTTAATGTTACATAACCTTGCATACAGCAATTCTTATCATTGTAAACCTATTTACAATATAGAGCTTCATTATTTATCTGTCTTCTTTTATCCTCATTATATTTATTTTTCTACTTTGTTGTTTGTATAGAGATTGACACATTATAATAATAATAACAATAATAAATTACAAAAACTTCCAGAATAAATATTTATAAATAGTCATATAAAGCGTATCACTGCTTCAGCTTGGGTTTTATTCAGCAGTCATTACTCAACAGCAAGACCTAATTATACAATCTGTAAGCTGCACACACAGTTAAAAGTTAATGCATTTTTGCAGGTCCTGTAATGTCCTTGAACATTTGTCTTACGTTTCTGGTAAATAACGAAAATAATTTGCTACTTATTACAGGGTCAATAGAGACAATGGCCCGATAAAGTTACCAGAGTTTAGTTGATTTAGTTAAGTTGATTAATGCTCCATTCAATCCAAGTTAATATTCAGCTGTGCACTGCCTGTGAGACTCTTGAGGATACACAAATAATTACTCTGAATTAATTATTTTGTAGTGTACTGTCACTTTTTCCTTTGGGTAGCACCAAGTGGTACAGTTCTTTCAAGGATTTTACAGATAAAATAAGCAGTGACTAAACTGGGAGATTCAGTAGATCTAAAAACATGTTCCTGAAAGGTCATTTTACCAGAATGAAGCTTTGCATAGACCTTCACTGCTCTTACAGTCAGTTGTTTCATTGGTTGTTCAGGTTATTGTAGAAAGAAAAAGATAAATCAATATTTTTTGATTAACAATAGATAAAATGACTGTGTGTGGTATCTTGTAGTGACAAACCTGAATCCACAGTTCCCCTCTGCTGCATTTTAGCATCTTTCTGCTATTTGTTTTGATTTTAGTCTCAAAGCTTATTGCACATTTCCATCACCGAACAGCAGAGAGATAAAGTTACCAACTAGCTGGTGAACTTAGTGGAGCATTTAGTAGTTAAAGGGCTGGATACTTCCCCTACGAGTTAGTAGCAACTAAAACAGAGCTAATAATACAGTAAATATTACCATTTCATTTTTCCAGGTAGACATAAACGCAGCTCTGAGTGAATGCTAATGTTGCTTTATATCTGTTCAACTTTTTATGAACAACCATATGAACTTTAAAATGTTAATATATCAGTGTTGTTTTTGCAGCATTTCCACTGCCCCCAAGTGTCCAAAAAACACTTAATGCAGATTTAAAGGGTTAGGGTTCTACTTCACTGCCTTTTCTTGCAGCATATCTCAGCATGTTCACACCTGTTGATCAGAGTGCATGTGCCTCCGTGGTTACATCCCATACAGGTGCCAAGATCAATAAAATTGATAAAAAGCTCCATAGCACTGTTAATGGTCAAAACCTCTGCAGGGAATCTGTAAGTTACTACAGTGATTGGGGATACATGGAAAAAATCAATTCCCTACACCCTCATAACTGAGTGAGCACAACATAAAGCAGTATGTTGGTCCATCATAGCCGTGGTCTTGGTTCATAAACCTGCAAAGCCCATGGCAAATGTTTCTGGGGAGGTAGAAGCAATCTATGATGTCCTTTTTTCTCTCTGTTATCTCTGTGTTATTGGATGATATAGCGGTGAGTGACGGTGTAGATGGGGGTCAGGGAGTGGGGGTCAAGCAACAAACACAGTGCACCTGGTTCACAGATTGTAGACAGCTGGATCTTCCGGAGTTTATTCGTCTTATCTTCCACCAGCTTACACACAAATGACATAGTTTTACAATGTCTTTTCCTACACCTAACGTCTATTATCTAGTTGGAACTGACATGTTTTCCTCCAACACAGACACTAATGCTCTCCCTCCTCCTAAAACTGTTTTTACTTTATCCCTCCACCAAGTGGCTTTTGTTGCTTCATGGCATGACCTGTGACGACCCTGATCTCCTCAAACACACATCCACTCAACTTCTGCTGTAGCGTATGATTTCCATCTGTGATCCTCTCCTCCAGCCTGCAGTGGCCACTTCCTGCCCACTGGGGAAAAAAAAGCCATTTTCTCATTCATTGCCTCAGGTTGTGCTCTCTCTGCATCCCACCCACATTGTCCATCTCCTGGTGTTGGCTGAACACTCTCCCACCACCAACGCTTTGACTGACCGCCCAAATCCAGCTAATGATCCCTATGAAATGGAAACTGACGCAATATTCCTGCCACTCTGTTTTTCTGTCTTTCTCCCCGTAGGCTGGAATCACATCCCGTAGGCTTTACCTCCCAGTTTCTCCAGCTGTTGACCCTTGTTTCAGACTCATCTCTTCTACCTGCTGGGCTCCTGTTTGCCCCTGCCTGCCTGCCTGGCTGTGTGCTGAGCGATGAAGATCCCTCTGTGGTACCTGGTGGTGCTGTTGGCATGTCTCTTCACCCCTGGACGCGGCGATTGCCAGGGGGAGTGCGTGGCCTGCGGTCTGCTCCTACAGCAGCAGGAGCTGCAGCAAGCCTTCAACACCATGGTGAGTGTGTACGGTATGTGTGTGTGTGTGCCGACGTGAGTCATTGTTGATAAGAGCATCCGCTTAACGCCTTGTCAGCACTGTAGTGTGTGTGTGTCAGTGATGGTACAGCTGCACCAAGCCTTCAATACACAGAGGTGTGTTTGTGTTTGTGTTTATGGAAGTCATTTTCAATCACGATAACAGCCTCTGCGTAAAGTGTATAGTTTGATAGTGCTCGCCTGTGTATATGGAGTTACCACAGAGGAATTAATATGTATGGAGGCAACATAGGGGAGGAAGGCAGTGTGTCTCACATAATGAAATTTCTTTTGCAAAGCAGTCAAATTTTTCCTATTTATTATCTCTTTTTCTAGACACCAAATGATACAAAACCACAATAAATGAAAAAGCAACCCCTCGAGTTCAATTTTCGGCTGTTGCATAGCAGTTATAACTTCAGATGGAGTTAGAAAACTTCACCAAACAATGCACGAACATAAAGCCGTCCTTCAACAGTTGGCTTTTTGGGAGATACATGTTTCAACCGCACAAAACTGGTATTGTTTCTGTCCCATAGTGGAGGGGCTTTATTTGCATGCGTGAGTATCTCCAGCACTTGTGCAACGCTTCGTGACCAGCACAAAGATGCGAGCCTCTGCACCGAGCGAATGCGGTCAGCTCTCCGAACTCGAACCCAAAACTTCAGTGCGCCACATAATCTCATTTCCAAACAGTGCGAGACACGTCAGCGGGTAAAAATAGTCCGTGGGCGTCCATGAATAGCCGCAGGACGGCTAATTTGGCTGATAATGATGCAGAGAAAGACAGCTGGGACCTTTTTGGGAGTTGTAATAGAACTCTGTAATTGACTGCTGCTCAGTATCATCAGCCCGGGCTTACATTGGTGACTGACACATTTTATCAGTTCCTCATTGTGTTAGCCGCTTTCCCATTGAGCCACAGATGGAATCCACTGTGCAATTCCATTGTTTCCTACTCCAGCCTGAAAGAGTGTGTGCAAAGCCGCTGGTGTTTATTATAATGTCATGTCATTGATTTATTAGAGCACACACCTACACGCTCATGAACACGTCCATATGCTCACCCAGGCACAGATACAAACGCCTAGCATTTCACAGTATCATCCTCTCCTCTCACTGCATTCATTGTGCAATGCTAATCTTAAAGGTAAATGCCATCTTTTGTGCTAATTATCTGTGACACAACTATTATTTACATAATCTGCAGTTTCTGCATATTGCCTGGTCTCTTTACAGACTTGAAAAAGCCTCAGTACTCCAATGTGCAACAGTAGATGATTCAACTTTACTGTCTTTGCACACAGTTTGCACCAGAACAACAAAATAGTTTAGGGACTAACCAGCGTGCAAGCAGAATGAACAACAGACCAAAGAGCAGTGATAGTATGCAGAGATGTAACTGTGATATACATAAAATAAACACAAAATACCAGAAACAGAGCAGCTATGGGTCTAATTGTTTTAAATATAGAGTCTGACTGAACATTTTTGTGGCCCTACTCATTATTCAACCCCCTCCAACACGGTTTTGTAGTTCTTTTTAAAGTAACATGACGTAGAAATTGGTATTTTTACAGTTTAGCACCACCAGTTTCAGAGTGTAATAACACTGTGTTAATGCTGCTAGACTGCAAGACTGTTCACAGGTGGCACAGCTGACACATTGTCACTGCTTATCCAGGGTCCTAGTTTTAATGTTGATTAAATCTATTCTTGTAGATTTGCGTGTTATTTCTTGCATTGTATCTTATTACATGCACTGTCTCCCACATTCACAAACTGTTAACAGAAGGAAGAAGAAGACATATGAAGGAAATTTAGCTCCACATGCTTCACCTGTACACAGATAACATATAACCAACATAAACAACTCAAATTAACATGTCAAAGTCAAAACTACAGGTATGGACAGTATCTACACCCACCAACGTCCATCCACACAGGCTCCCTTGTGCTTATTTGCTTATTCAGGACACACAGTTGTTTAGGTCTTACATTTTTTGTGTGTGCAGCAACTTTGTTATCTTATGAATACAAAACACATCTGTGTTATCTTTGGGGTAAGCCTTAAATGTGTGATGAAGTCACTGAGATACGATATATTTTTTGTTTTAGTCACATCCAAGGATCACAGAGGGTTTTGTCCTTTTTGCTACAGGTAATAGGATGACAGGTGACTCCTACATGGCACAGAGGGGTGGCCATTTAGATTTCAAGGGTGACCCTTGAACCCTAGTTCCTTGTGGTCCCTGTAAACCCCGGAGGAGTTTCCTCACTTTAACTTACAACAACCTAATCCAAATATGCTTTGTTTGGAACAACTTTATTTGACAGGACATGCGACACAGGTCCCCGACTGGGGATGATGTGAGTCCTTGTACTGGTCTTAAGTACTGATCCTGAAGCACAGGAGCTGTTCTGACAAAACAAAATATAACCGAAGCATCCTCAGGATGAGGTGCTCTCACAGCCGTTTTATCCTCTGGCTTTTACAAGTATATAAATACATGACTGCATGCACTCACGCGCACACATACACACATCCGCTCTCGCTCATAAACTCCTTTAGATTGCTCCATTGATCTGACGTGGAGAATCCCCTGGTGTGCTCATTTCATTTACGATGGATAATTAATTTCCGTTGATAGATTCACAGCGGAACTCCCTCTTCTCTCATTCCTTTGATGTGAGCAGGTTTTCTGATAACAATGCAATTTATCTCATTTGAGAGAGATTTGACGAGTAAAAGGGATTTGCTTCTTACCTCAAACTGAAATTTAACTCGGAGGGCTCGGGAGTTTAAGAAAGGGGAGAAGGGAAAGATATGTGTGCATAAATCTCTGGAGTGTGGTGGCTATAGCCTATTTTCAGATATATTTACTGTGAAGGAAAACTAATGTACTCTGGTTTTCCACATTTAAGGGCAAATGAAAAACTCATTCTGAGGTTAAAAATGAGGGTCGTATTATTTTCAGGCAGCCTAAAATGAAACTTCTTCTTCTTCTTCTTCTTCTTCTTCTTCTTTTTCTTCTTCACCTATGTTATATGTCTTGAAAAGTTCTTCATATGTCCTGATCTCCATACTGATAAGGTTATGGTGTTCAGGCATGGATCCAAACTGTCAGGTGTGATGATAATAAGACACAAAGGTCATTAAAACTGCACAGAGTCAGTGATTCAGCACCGACAACGTTCATCCTCTCTCTATATATAAAAGGTTCAATTTCCAAAACTATATATATACGTTTTAGAGCAAAAATATCATTACCAGAAGTTGAAGAACCAATATGAAAGAAAAAAAAGTCATTTTGTCAGCAAAGGGCATAATTTATCTGCTGTCCTTCAAACTAATTTGTAATTTCTTCCAATTTTGTGCTGTCAGTCATTTTGCAGACGTAGATGTCACATTTATCAAATGATGGACATCTCATATTGGCACATAAGTTTCCATATACGCTGAACACAGCAGGAACAAGGCCCATTAACTCCCATGACACATGGTTAATCTAGGTCAAAAGACTGCTTTCCCAGCCTGTGCCTGGTTGTACGGCAAAGTAGTAACAGTCATCGACTTTAAAAGGAAGTGTGATTTCAAAATGAGCTGCTGACCACAGACAAAATATTTACATACAGGCACTAAATGTTATGCAAAGATCTTTCATTAATATAACTTGTTTCCTTTTTTGCTGCAAGTAAGTAAAAAAGAATTTTTTTTTCATTAAATGTTAAAGCCTTTTACCTCATCTTCTATTGGCTGATACTGATACTGGTAAGGCAACATGCACACAGACGGTGTTCATTGACACATTCTTAAAGCTGCACAATCAATATTTTCATATGCGAAATGACTCCAATTACTACAGTATGTGTAATGGGAAAGGAGCAGAAACTCGTAGAAACAAACCCACAGAGAATTAACCACCTGTCCAGTTCCCCATAGCTCCGCACAGCATCTTAGCATCTTTCAGCTTATTGTTTTGGTTCTCTGGTCCTCAACTTTTGTTCACTTTTGTGTGTCACCGCTCTCATCAACCTAACAGGCTGCTATCTTCAGCCAAAAAGTAATGGTAGACATACTGAAAGCTACTTGTCCAGCAAACTGCAAGAAAGTTAGCAAGTAGCTAGTAAACCAAGTAAAACATGTTGTGGCTGAAGACTAGTTATATTTTTAAAAATAAGAGAGAACTAGAAGGAGATTCAAGGAGACTCATCTGACTTACGTTCATCAGGTGGCCAGAAACATGACTGAATGAATGCTAATGTTGCTCTGGGTAAAAAGACTAACTAACTTGCTAACAGGTTAGCCATGTCAATGTTATATATTAATATGTCAAACGTGTGTTATCTTCAGCTTGTTGTTGAGTTTTACCCCCAAGTAGCCATTAAAAAGCTGATTTATGTAGATTTAAGCATTGAACATTGATATAACATCGCTCTGTCTTTACATGCTCTCATTAAGTGAATCATCTAAAATCAGATGCAGATTATACCCACAAGTACCGCATTCTCAACTCCCAATGTCAGGCTGATGTAACTCATCTACAAAACTGTAGACAAGACAAAGATCAGACTATTCAACCCCCTACATCTTGTCACAGCCCAAAACCTTAAACACTTCCATCCATAATCAAAAATCCAGTTGGACTGGACTACTGTAGCTCACTCTACCTAAGCATCTCTCAGGCTACCATTTCCTGTTTGCAAATAATTCCAAATGCTGCGGTCTCGCCACTACAGCGCCATGAGAGCCCTCAGATGGTTCCACCTGTTGGCTGTGCCTCATTTGAGTAGTGTCTCGATAGACAAACAGCCTCCTGGAGGCCTTCAGACAGACAGAGTCTGCTGATGCTTTTAAGATGCACTTTTCATTTTCATTCTCTGACTTTTAACTGCATTTAAACTGTATTTTTTAAATTTCAAAAAAAGCAAAAAACCTTTTAAAAGATTAAAACAAAAAATAAACTGGAAAGTTAACTAACATTAATACTGATAATGTTGATGTGGCTCCTAACATGCAGCTGTTAGCATCAGTATTGTGGGAGATAAAACCTAAAAACTAGTAGGATAATCAAATCTGATGGACAATTTACAGTGCTGTGCTACTATAGCATGTTAAACAGTATCATGGTAATCTATAAAGCATAAAACAACATGATGTCAGTGGGGATATTTCAGTTTCCACTGAAATCTCAGAGGAATATGTTTCTTTTCTGTGTGCTCTCACAGATTCTGCTCTTAAAGAATCAAAAATGATGTTTTTGGGTGAATGAGAGGCATTCACTCACTTTGAGTAGCGTACGTTGTCATTCCCACCGTGGCTGTCATGTCACGTTCTTTAGGCCTCTGCGTTGCTGCCTGTGGGGATTTAACTCTTCAAATGATTTCATTGTGTTGCCATAATGAGAAACAGACCCAATACTCGCAAATAAAAGATGCTCAGCTGCCTCACTAAATCGGCTAAATCTATGGATAAGGTCTTAGCTTCTCAGGTGTTGCCATGGCTACATGTTACCCTAAGTAAACACAAAGCAGTTTTAAGTTAGGCAAATGAATCCTCTGTGTGCATAACCTTGACACACACTCTTCTTCCTCTGCAGGTGTGTTTGTTGGAGTGTGAGGGTCACGTCTCCTCGTCGCTCACATGGGAGGTGTGTAAACGTGCCGTGAAGCTCTCGCATCACCCCGCGCTTTCCGAGGGAGGCGCCCTGTTCAAGAGAACAGGAGAGGAGCTGGAGCTGACCTCTCTTGACCTGAACTCAGACAGGGAACTGCTGCAGTCTGCAGCCGCAGAGCGCTACCAGGAGAGGGATCAGGATGAGACACCCTTTGAGCAGCGCAGTGTCCAGTATGACTCATCACTGCTGGATTCCTCCGAGGAGGGGGAGGGCCTGCAGGGTCTGGATCTCAGTCTGGCGGACGAAGAGAGGAAGCTGAGGGAGGAGAGGAACGCGGAGAGTGACAGCCAGTTAGACGGGGACGAGGATGACACCTCGGAGGCCGTCACCTTATCCAAACGCTTTGGTGGCTTTCAGAGGGGGCGCCACGGATACAGGAAGCTGATTGGCTCCCCCATGAGGCCCTTACAAAAGCGCTATGGCGGGTTCATAGGCGTCCGGAAATCTGCCCGCAAATGGAACAGTCAGAAACGGGTGAACCAGCTGCTCAGGCAGTACCTGGGCATGAGGAGCAGTCGCAGCGGCAGGTTCAACAACGTCCCCGTAACTCGGGTTTGGAGGCAAAACAAACTGTAATGTATTTCTGTCGCCCTCACAGAATCCTGCCCCAGTTACCTCAGCCAGTCATGTTTTCAGCAGCTCACTCCAATTTGACGTCACCATCGTCATCAGAAGAACAGACTACGCCATCTCGCTGCACCTCTCTTTGTGTCTCTAAGTAACAAGGAATGTTTTGACCGTGATGTCCTTCTTATTACGCATATTTACATGCCATAATGTGAAATAAAAGAATTAGAGAAGTGCAATTGAATATATTTTGTCTGTTGGTTTGCTGCGAGGTGAGACCCGAGGGTGTGACTCTTCGTGCATGTGTGGATGGCTTGAGCAGTTGTTTTGCACTCTTGTAGTTTGTGTTATGAGAACTGTTACTAATGTTCAGCTCTCATGTGGACTTCCCCTTTTTAAAATGGTATTTTGTAGATTTGGGACTAAACAAATCCCGTACAAATGTTTGCTAATCTTCCCACGTGTCTGAGCAGAAACATGCAGTAGAATCAAATTGGAAGTGGACCAGCACTGCACTACTTTCAAGATGGTTCAATCAGATGTAAATATCGGACAATGGGGGTGCTGAAGCACAAACTGTTAATTACTGGTGTAAGAATCTAATTTTCTGCCTAAATAACTTAATTAATTAAACACAATGGATGTAAAATTGGTTTTCTGAACTTTCAAACTCACCAAAACTCTGCATATCTTCTCAAAAAGAAATCCTTTCTCCCATTGCTTCGCTCTGAGTATTCACAAAAAAAACTGTCTTTTTGCTTTCTATTGTATTCTAATTTGGACCATTAAGCAGAGGTTATCAATGTAAACCTCACAAAATGATGAGTTCCTCTTGAGGAAATAAGCCTCAGGTTGGCAGACTCCCACGGGCGCCTTTCAGTGGAACAATACTGTCCTCTAGTGTGTGAGGAAGAAACATGTTGCCCAGGGAGACTGACTCGGGATCAGTTTGTGCCATGTTATGTAATTCTCTGGACTGACCCATTCTGACTGCAGTTACACTGAAATTAGAAATAAGATGACAAACATACTAACTCTTAATGATACAAACTAAACACTCCTCATAAACAGTGCCTGTTATATGGGCCAGAAACTGAATTAGAATCATTTATGTTTGAATTTGAATTGCTTAACTTGAATAACTGCATTAAAAAACTGAATTTGAATCACGTCATTTGAATTTGTATTGTTCACTTTGAATCATTGCATTGAAAAACTGAATCTGAATTGTAATTTGAAATTGAATTTATTAGTTTGGAAGTGAACATTCAGTTCTCACAATTCGATTTCAGTTTTCTGTGACAAACATGCGGGTAGTTGAGGCAGTGCAATCGAGCACAGATACGCAGCGCCTACGTTTCTGAGCATGTAACATAGTGGTCATTTGTTGCAACTTGCCAGCTGCCATGAAATGGAGGAAGAACCCGTCCCATTTTTCCCCAAATTGTCTTTTTTCATCAGCTTTCCCAGGGGAAAAATCTCTCCTGGGACACATTTTGTTCCGTTTTTTGGAAAATGTAAAAACTTTATTTGGATTCCTTCGTTCTGTAGTCCAGAAAGGTCCCCGTGCTTCTGTAGCTCTTTAACCATCTGGGGACGAATTGGACCGATCCGCCTAATCCGCCTTGTAAATCTGAAATGATTCAAACTCAGTTTCTGGTGGCACATATTTCAGCCCAGTGTTAGCTCTCATCCTCAGTGTTAGTAATGTCTGTATGGCATGGGACTGTATGAAAATCATCAGGGTCAGCCCTTTTTTAAAGAAAGCAATGCATTCTGCAGTGTTATTCATATTTTCTTTGGACCCTCCTGTTGACTGAGAAAAAAATGTCTCAAAATATTGAATTGAATTAGTAAACCTGACTTCACTCTTTAAGGCTAAACGAAGGAAAAGTGTAGAGGCTTGTCAACACAATTGCGTATACCCCGATTTAAACCATAATATGTAAATAGCATAATTATTTTACTATAGCATTGACTATGAAAATTCTAAGTGGAATCATAATTTTCCACATTTTTGACAAAAAAAAAAACTTTTTACAAAAAGAGCTGAGAGACTGACCTGGTCTGAGCACCAATAATATTTTCTCTCCACGCCCAGATTCCAAATATTAACAATGTAACTTAAAATTATAATGAAAGCAAAACAAAATAAACAAAAAAAATTCTCACTGCCTCTAATGATCTTCATACAGCCCCTAACTCATCCTGTAGTTTCAGAAAAGAGGAAGCAATAACTTAAAGTGTTGCCAAGGCGGAATTCAGGAGTGAGGAGAAACTGATCCCCAGTCAGCTCTCAAACATTTCTCCACCGCGTCACTTATTGTACTTAAGTGCATGATGCTGGAAAGTGGCAGGGCCATTGGCTGTGTATCACACTGTGGGATGGAAAAGGAAGTCCAAATGACATCAGCCCTGAAAAGCATCATCTTAATGTACCATTGAAGAGCAGAGGGATGAAATGAATTGTGCATGTCAGCTGTGGTTATTATACAGAACAAGATGTTGTCTGCTTGGGTGAAAGAAACAACAACAAAAAATCTGTTCATTTGTTTTGCCATGAAGATGTTTTCCTCCACTAGCAGGTCACATCCATTCTTTTGCATCTTAATAGTGTTTACTAGTGTTTGATTATTGAGATGTAATAATGTATGCAAATGAGCGTGGGTGGAGAGTGTGACTGTGCACGTGCATGTGTGTATGTGTGTGTGTGTGTGTGTGTTTCCCTGTCGGTACAACCCAAAAAAAAAAAAAAAAATGGAATTTGTGAATACAGTGTACATTTCAGGCCACATTTCTAACATTATACCATTGTTCTGAGTCTTCATACAAAATGTGTATAGAGAAAACGACAATAAAATAGTTTGCTATTTCTCTTGTGGACTGTCATGCAGAAGAAGAAGAAGAAGAAGAAGGAGGAGAAACATAGGTTTTAAATTCAGTGCTTTTTAATTTGTGTTTGACAATATATTTCCTCTTTTTTATTGCTATTACAAATCTTTCCCCTAATGCTAGTCCCATTGTCACGACTCCATAGCTTCACGGATAAAACCTTTAACACTGGTATCTCGTATGCCAACCACATGGGCAGGACGGAAACAGGTACTTGGTTGAGTCAAACCAAATGTAGCTTATTCTTGTGAGTTTATATTCCAACAAAGTGCCAAAAAACATGAAATTACAAAAAAAGAAAAGAAAAAACGCCCAATACACGGGCTGAACAAGACGATTAAAAAAAAAAAGGTATAAAATACTTGTACGTAACTCAAAGCACACAATATCATGTACATCATAACCACTGTGTAACCACTGGAAGAGAGGATTGGAATAAAGGAAACAGCCAAGTAGCAGTCTAATACAGTGGAGCTACAGGGGCAGTAATATGACCTTTGGATAAAGTAGGGGAGTATTGTAGGCTTATAGCACATCACATGGTCAAAGTCAGCCAACAGCTAGCACCATCGCAGACTTAAGTTTTCAGGATCAAGTTACAAAGATACAGAAAACTCCATTTGCATTTCTTTAGGAAAGAAAAAAAAAGGTTGAAAGTAAAAAAACAACACATGTAGTAAAAGAACAGTTGTTTTTCTTGATGGCTCTCGGGCCCTGATTTATAACCTCTTTTTGATAAAAGTCTCTTTTATCACTCATTCGTCCATCCACCTCGTCGTGTCTCACGCTTCCTCCTTCACGCAGCTGTTTCTTTTTTCGTTTTTTAGTCGGGGAAGCGTTGGCAGGCTTTTTTCCAGCGGCAGGCGGTGCACCACTGATCCTTGCGCTCCACTCCGTACACCTTGCGGCACTTTTTGGCCTCCCCGCGACCCTTCCTGCAGATGTAAAGACACAAATGGTGGCGATGAGAAGGCGAGGATAGGAAAGGTTCGCTGCCATACACGGTTTGATGTGATCAATCTCTATAAAAATGAGACTGAGGGGGAAATAGACTGATAACAAAATGAAAAGGTGATTGAATCAGTTTTATCTTTCCTGGCCCGAGCCGTGGAAATGTGATTTTACGGACGGCAGCAAAGTGGGTGATAAAATGACAACCTGGCAGAGAAAGATAGCAGATGGATACTGGAATCAAAATAGAAAAATGTGTGGACCAAAATCAATAAAGCTTTATTTGTAGAGCTTCAGTTTATGGCACCTTACTGACCTGCATTGTCTTTATGCACAATCTACAATGTAGAGTTTAATAACAGCATCACCTCACCACTGATCTTCAAAACACCAGGAGCAGGCCACAGGTTTGAAAATCAATCAGAATCAATTCATAGTTTTCCAAGCAGAAATATCAAATATTTCTCAGTTTCAGTCGTGAGAATTTGCTGTTTTTGGGCCTGACCACGACTTTCTGACAGACCAAATGATTGATTGATTGAAAAAGAATTGGCAATTATGAAAACAAAGGTTTTGACACAGAGACATGGGGCAACAACTAAATTGAAGTTTGTTTTCTGGAGGTATAAAATGTTAAAACCAGTCCAACGTTAGAGTAACATATGCTTATTCTCTCAGTGCAGTCAGTCAAGGAACACAAAAATGCAAAATTCTTAATGCTATGATGCAACTCAACAAAATATGATTAGTGGTTTTTATCTCAAAGTCAGGAATTTACAACAGCAGCTGAGCTGAAGGCCTCCTGAATGATCATTAGATCATTCTATTTGCCCAATACTTTGCTTTATGACTAAATAATAACTCACTTAAACATTACCTGCTAAACATCAGCATACTAGCATTTAGTTCAAACGATTGCTGACAGGTGTTGAAATTTTAAGGTCAGGTGACGCCTCACCTGAAGGAGCAGTGAGTGCGGGAGGGCGACGCACTCATCGGCTGCAGCCTGTTCTGTTGGAGCCACTGTTCCCCGACGCTGACAGACCGGCAGCGAGGTTTCACCATCTGAAGAGACAACCACAGATTAAGAACAACAGCAGTCCTCAAGGGAGAACTGAAGTCCGGAAGGATACAAAAACTGTACCAGTGAAATGTCTTCAAGACCCACCGGAGTATTACTGTGTCCAGAGACGGAGGCTGTGGGGGTCCAACCCTGGCAGCCGGGGCTTCTGGTGGTCACAGATACCTGGACGGGGCTACAGGCCTGGAAGGAGCAGGAGAGAGGAGCCAACATATTCAGCACATCTGTAGTACGTTCAACTGTCTGACAACCTGTTTCACATGAAAAATTACAAAGTTTAATTTTTAATTTGAATTTTGTACTAAAAACTGCTTCAACAAATTTTATGGCCAGTTGGGGGTAGTAGAAACAAGCTATTATATATAGGGTGAGCATGTTAGCTAACATATATGGCTCCACATTCTGCAGACACAGAGCAACATTAGCATTAATTTGCTGTCCTGGGTGAATTTAAATGAAATAATCCATAGAGCTAACCCCCTTTAGCTCTGTTTCGTGTTCTTGATAGTGAAGCAAAACAAAGCAAAGAGCTGAAAGATGCTAAAACAGGTTAATTTGGAATTTATCTTAACTATTTTATATATTCTGCATAATAAACTTATATGATTATTCAACAAAGGGGACACTGCAAGTGATATTTAGGAGAGTAAATATACCACAACCCACCGCAACTAAGATTTGAATTAAATACATGTACAGCTCAAATTAGCAAGAATATATGTCCGAGATTAGACTGGCTCGCTGTTCCAGAAACACCACTCCAACACACACATTTCTGACTTGAAACACTGGTCTTGTCCTCCTTGCATCAGCCAAACTGACAAATACTAACAAATAATCCATTTATGTCGTTTGATTCTGTCCAGTTACTGTAGCAAACAGACAAACAGCCACACACTGAATGATCTCTTCCTGCGGTGCTGTTCACATTCCCTCTGTCCCATTTCTCCTCTGTACAACCCTGACCTCATCCCACTGCATTCCTAGCAGCCCATCCCACAGCGTGCACAGAAGTAGATGAGGAGAATTGTTGAAAACGCACTTACGTGCACAAAATAAAACATGATGATGGAGAGCGTCCCGAGACAGAAGAGAGGAGCCGGCGTGACTTCAACGCTCTGGTCAAGCATTTCAAACCACAAGCGGCCACCAGCAGTGACACACAAAGTAAACGCTGCTCCACCAGCAGCACTGACCCACAATTCAACCCACACCCTAGCTTCAGTTGGACTCCGCCATACAAATGTGGCACAACCTTTTTAACGTCTGAAGCAAAGTTTGCTCTGAACATTTTTCCGTAGGTTGAATCAGTCCAAAGTGCGTATAAATATCGTGCATATCGTGCTCTAACCGCTGTTCAACTACACGCTGGAAGAATTCACGTTGTGCTTTTCTGCCCTCTACAAGCTGCTGAGAGTCGAGTCTCCTTGGGGGAGCGAGCAAGCCGGCAGCTTACTCTCTCACTGTCACAAAGCATCCATTAACAGGCTCAGTGGTGCAGGGTAAATGCAGGTCACCAGTGAAATCTGCTGCTTTGTGATGTGTAAACAAAGTTGTAGCTCATTGGCTCAACAGAGGGGCATTAACATGTGCACGCCTCTAAAACAACAGCACAACCATGTAACACGGACAGAAACTCCAGTAAAATCATATTTAGTTTTTAAAAAATGGAATCTAGTTACTGTACGTTCTTTTCCGTTTTCATTTCCAGCCTGATTTCTTGGGAAACATCAGCAGATGTGGGCAACAGGAAACGGTCATGTTTGGTCAGGCAAATATCTCTATTCACACACTGAAATCTACGCATGACATTTAATAATTCATGCGAACAAGGGCCGCGCTGTCTCCCCTCATCGCACTCAAATAGTTTCAGCCTCCCAAACACTGCCTGCTTTCAATGATGAACTCAAATGTTGGGAAGCAAACAATTATTCACTGAAATTAAGGCACTTAAACCTACAATTAAAACAGATATTGACTTGCTGAGGTCATACCGATTAGCATCTTCTCAGGCCACGAAAAACATAACGAGATAATGAGAAATCATTAAGTAAATCTCGATTCAAATTAGGACAAATTAAATTTTAGGAAGGGCGAGTTTGATTCGGAGTTTTATAGCTGGTTGAGCACGTCTACACCTGCCCACACTGTCCCAATGAATCATCTGGTATGAAGAAACGTGATAATAAAACATGAATACTACAACGTTACAACGTTGTATTTTTCTGTTCTGTGAAACTCCCTCAGAGACTGACATCAACACTGCTGCACCAACCTGATAGAGATGCTCCGAGTGGATCTGCCAGAAGCTGCTGGGGGCCGACTGGCTGAGCGAACTGGGCCTGCTCGGGCCAGGCCCGGAGCTGGAGTTGGATCTGGGCCTGTGAGCCGGAGGGATCTGGAGCCCTAAGGCAGAAGGAGAACCGCAGGACGCCCAGCTGAGATGAGAGGACGAGGCCTGGCCCAGAGCCTGCTGGGAAGGAGCTGGAGTGGAGCTGAGGTCCACAGTCTCACAGGAGATCTTGGTGTAGTAGAAGTCCTCTTCTCTCTGGGACTGGTCTGACCCACTGCTGTGTGTGTGTGTGTGTTTGGCAGATGGAGGGACAGACCAGAGTAAAAAGAGTGAGTGGTTTGTTTGGTCACTTACTGAATGTAGCACTCACTGTGGCCCAGATATGAAATCTTTCATCACTTCATGTAACTAAGTCAGAGCTCTTTCACAACCTGAAAATTTCATTCCCTCTTGTTTTTTTAATGTTGTTTTGCAGCTCTGAAATGTTCCACAGGGGTAAACTGTCTGGTTTTCACCTCCCCTCAGACAATGGAGGATCTGAGACACTAAAATGAACCAATAAAATGATCTGATACTCGCCTCTGCATGAACAGATAGACCTCAATAATTCCTTCATATTCGAGAAACTACATAACAAGTAGGACGCTACATATAAGCAACAGTCCATATCAAACCTCAAGACTTTTTTGGTGCAGACTGAAATTGTCTGTGGCACAAATTCAGAATTCAGAAGTCAGATTGATAATTTTGTTGACTAAGTTTTAAAGCGGACAGTTAGTGAGAAACACTATTTTATGAAGGAACTGTTCTTGAATGGCTGCTGGTGCTGAGACATTTAAATAAGAAGTTACATTTAAATGAATAAAAGTACATTTGGAAAGAGGGAGGGTTAAGCAACTTTTAGACTTAGATTTTTCCACATATAGGCACACACACACACACACACGCATTAAGGGCTTATAGACCGTGCAAAGATGCAGAGATGGTCAGCTGATTGGCAGACAGGGAGCTACACCCTGGGAGCACCTAAGCGATGCCCAGGGGGTGGACTGGCCCTTCTCCAGCTACCAGTCCACCCACCATACTGTGGTCCATGCCGGCCACGGACTGGCTTGGCGAACCAGTAGGTTGCCGGAGGAGGGGGGATAGTCCAACCTTTTTCACCTCAGATATATAATATATTTCAATTCATCCGTCTATTGAAATATTGTAATGCTTAAAAATATAGTTGTGAAATGGCATGATTCATGTGAGGTGTTCTATTTTAGTCGTTAATGTAGCCCCAACAGAGCGGGGCTGGAATAAACAGCATACACAGTTTTGCTGTGTTTGCCACGTAATAATTTGAAGACAGTGGAGGAACATGAGCCTTTTTTTAATTCAATCTAAGCAGGAGAGATGTCAGAAAAAAAATGAATTATTTTGGGGAGCATTTCTTTTTAAAATGTGCACCAAAGGGTTCAGCCTCATCCCCACCACAATAATGTTCATACAGTCCTTAAGTTCTCAGAAAAATATCATTTCGGTATTAATAATTAAGCTCAGGTATTGTGTCAGCGCCAGCGTTAAAACATTTCAACTCCTCTCTGATTGTCTATGTAAAGTTTTTCGACTCACCCCAGATGCAGCACACGGATATGTCTTTTTATTCCGACTGAAGACGTTAGCACCTTGCCACAACTGGGCCACAGACACTTATACACACCTCGGAAAGAGCTCTGTGAGAGACAGAGGACATAAAATAAAGACAGAGTGAGACGTGACATACTTCCTTTGAGATCACGCTTCTACCATATGGTGATAAAATTTTGAAGGGATCACGTAGAAATATGTACTTTTGGCTTTTTGGCATTAAGCTCCTCTCCCTGCTCCAGTTCCATATGTAGGCCTTCATCAGGACTGCTGTCCATCTCTGTGACTGACGGCGAGGGGGCGGGGCTCACATTGCCATGGTCCCAGCTCCAGTAGCCGCTGCTGCCGCTGTCCGAGAGCTCGCCACCACCGCACTCCATGTCAGCTGGTGATGATGAGCCGGCTGGAAAACACAAAGACTTGATGTTAGTTTACTTACCTCTTGTCCTTTTTGCCTAACAGTTTCCTCTTAGTACTGACATTAACACTGCCATCACGGTTATTTTTGGTGACAGATATACCTTATGGTTTAGATATCAAATATTTTCTGTTTCTTTGTGGTTAAAATAGTCACTGTGCATTTGGGACTGCTGTCTCTGCCCATCCTACACAGAACAGCAGGTGTCCCGCACTGGTGCCAAGGTTGTGATGTGTCTATTTACCACCTCTTTGCTCTGTTCCATGTTTGTTCAAATGAGATTTTTCACATTGCCAAATTTTTATTTTTTATAATATTTAAATATAAATCATCTTTTTTTCTGCACACTTTAATCTAGGTTAAAAAGGGAAAGTAGACTTAGTAGTAGACTAGTTACTACAATTACTACAATCAGTCCTGCAAGTTTCTTTCTTTATCATACATATTGTTAGTACAGCAGGATTTTTAAGTCCAGTGACTCATAGTTTATGATGGCTAATGTTAGCTAAATTTAGCAAACTTTAGCCAGATTACTGAGTTGGTTGGAAAAATCTGAGCCAGGTAGCATTTTCTAATAAGGTACCCATTATAAGTGATTTGTTTTAATGCATGTCTTTGTTTTAGATCAGCTAACTTTGGGGTTGCCACGTGGTGAAATCTCCCATTGACCTTTTAGAATATTACCAGTTGATTTCTAAGCAAAACCAGAAAACTCATTTGTTCTTAATAATGGCTTTTAAATGACTTCTAATGCATTACTAAATGTTTTTACCTGGTCCAGGATCTGCTTGTGGAGGACTCTGGACCACAGGGCTGCAGGACAAACTGGTCAGAACCATGGCTGCCATGATCTCATCCATCTCCACCGACTCCGGACTGCGGAAACTGGAGATAATGTAAAGAGACATCATTAGACCCTGCTGTGATAAAATGCACCCTCACACACTCGTATACTGTCACTGCTCCCTCACCTGTATGGTGCCTCTCCAGTGGCTGTCGCGTTGCTGAGGTGCATTGTGGGTCCCATAGTTTGTAAGGGAGCAGCCAGGTTGCTCCAGCCTCGCTCAGCCTCCTTCTGCGGCAGGTGAACTGATGTCTTGTTCCTGTGATGCCCACGCCCTGCGAGTGCTTTCTCTGCCTGGACACAGCTCTGTGTGGACACGTTAGGACAGAGGTAATGAAACAGTGAGTTCAAAAACAACACGTCCAGCCAGTAAATGAATGGACGGAGTAACCCATACTCTTATGTGGGTTAAGCTGTTTACATGAGCAGCCGAGAGAATGTTTCCTGTCCATCTGTGGTGTCCTGCCTGCAGACAGCACGATCGGCCAGTATGGCAGTATGGAGAGGGTGTAGGTGCCAGTCTCTGACCAGATAGTTCATTATGTCTAACACAGGTGGAGGAAATAATCAGTCTTTTGTAGAAGCTCTTCCTTTTCCTGAGAGCGGACTTTAAACATTGGATGGTGTTGCCTGTTTCCTCATGTTAATGTTCACCCTATCATCAAATACACCCATAATGCCATGCCATCCTGAACACTGCATCCTGTAACCACTGACAGCTGTGTTTACCCGTACTGCCTGGTCGACTGAATGGACGCAGAGGTGATGAATGTATAGCCAGAGGGTTGTAAAATGCGATAAAACAAATGTAAAGTGGTTAGTCATCGCAGGTACGCTGAATGAGGGTCCCTTTCCGTCTACTCACCAGAGTCTGCTGCCTGTCTGGCACGTTGCTGTTGTGCGTCGTTGTAGAGACGCAGGCCTGTAGTCCCGGTGTGCAGACTGGCGTCCCGCCTGACCCTTCTTCAGCTCTGCCCTCAGGTCCCATAGCTGCCATGGTGCTGCTGCACACAGTGGGGGGGGGGGGGGGGACTCAGCACAGTGTCACACCTCCCTGTAGACAAGCCACCAGGGACAGCATGAGATTTGAACCAATCAAAATATCTATCTGCATTTTTAAATGTTTCTACGACAACGCCATATTCCGAGCAGCAGAAGTCGAGATATGCTGACTTTGAGTTTTCAAAACACTGGATCCTACATTTCCCATAATGCCACTTGGTATCTTTGATTTAGACCTCCTGTTTCCTCCTACATGGCACCTCTAGACTTCCAGTTTGTCTCAAGCCAAAGATTACAAATTGGTGGAGTGCTTCTTTAAATGACGTGTTTACATCTTTAGGAATAGGAGACTTTTGTTTGATAACTGAACAGCTTCTGTCTTAAAAGCATTAAATGATAAAAGTTAAAGATTATCTCCATACAGAAAAAACATGCTCATGATGAACCATGGCATCCAGTGATGAATATGAATAAATATGTTGGTCTAAACAGAAGGCAGCTTCACCAACTAGTGAGTGTTGGCAAACACTCGTGCACTCATTCCATCTTGCTCTCTCTGCCTGACAGAAACATCACAGGGGATTTGAAAATGATTGCAGGAATTTGAAGTGAGCACAGAGTTTGTGTGGATTTAGTTCCCGGCTGAAGACTCATGCTGTAGTTCTGTTGTCCACTCTAACAGACGACGTGACTGATAACGCGCTCCAGAGACCTAATCTGACGTTTGGGTGCTTTTCTCTGTGGCCAGTAGCCCATAGAGGTAAAATGGGGGCAATGCTGCATTCAGGTCACATAGGAATAATGCTGAATAAGGTATTCACCATTTACTGTGTTTTAAGTATTATGACAATTTTAGGTTGTCAAAATCAATAACTGAGTTTCCTGAAGAGTCTGGTCATTGGTCATGACCTGTTATTTCATACTCAGACCATATATTTGAAACCACATGTGTAAGATGGTTGAGGTCACATCACAGCAAATAAACCAGTAAAAATTATGACAATAATAAAGATGAAAGAACTTATCGATTAATGAAAAAAAAATCTGTTTTTGATCCTCAGATTTGAAGCTTTTGTCAGTCTTATATTGCATGTTGAATATTTTTAAAGCTTGTTAGACGAACAAAACAAATAATTTTAAGATGTCGCCTTAAAAAAATTGGACAATTGGGAGGGCATCCTTCACTATTCACTGTCTGCTTTTTGAATTTAAAAAAAATTATGAAAATAATTAGTAAATAGTAAATAAATAGTTAGTTGCAGCCCTATACAGTTACATACAAAAAAGGTTTATTATGGTTATGATGATGAAGATAATTATTTGTTTGTTTGCATGTGTGTATTTTGTAGCCTACTGTTATTATTATTAATATTTATTATTAAATGTGATAATATTGTGATGCGATGTATACAGTCTATTATTTATTATCATTATTTGTAGTAGTAGTATTACACTGATTTATATTATGTAATAATGGCACTACAGAGTGATGACTATATTGAAAAAACAACATTTACTTTTGATAAATCTCCACAACAGAAATTTACTATCATGGAGGTGGAGGCCTGGTGTAGCAGTGCCAAGATCTCGAGTTGTTTACCACAAACAGTATTACCAACGAGAAAGCTCAAATTTCCCATTTTTGTATGCACACGCGGACGCAGCACAAAGCCCGATTTTCCCCCACCTCTCCGCCAATCAGCGTCCAGCTTCAGTAGTAAACAAGTGGCACAGTGTGGGCGGGCAGCGGCCGCTCATTGGCTGTCCTCTGGTTTTCAGATACACACCCTCTTTCTGACAACGTGTTCAGACACGAGTTTCGCCGGGAGGGACTGAGCTGGACGAGGGAATACTGCTGGAAATAACCGCAATTTGAACGCCAACACAATAAAACCGCACTAAAAATGTCAAAATGCAAAATATGGCACATGGTACAGCCATCAGCTGCAGGATTAAAGTGCAATATGTGTACAGTGATGCTGGAATTCACCAAAAAATACGTAAAATAACGTCACCCCCCTCTGGTGTACCTGCTGTAGTAGAGGTAATCAAACTGATATTTATGGAGGCTTAATGAGAGCTCACACACATTATAATGAGGCAGTGAAACCCTGTGAGTCCTCGTTAGGTACTTAAATGACTGCAAATGTGATGCAAGTTGCACACGATGAAAGATCTTCAGAGGAAACATCACTTTCCCAAACAAGCCTCACATGAACACTGTTTATACCGCAGCTTATGGTGTGTTTTATGATATTAACCGACTGGAAGTCGGTTTATCACCCTTCAACTACATCACCGATCTCCACCCGGCAACGCAGATTGAGATCAGGAGAAACACCCCCCTCCCTCCTCCAGCTCACACCGCCGAAGGAAAACAATGTTGTTGTTGTTTTTTCTACAGTGCATGAAAAAACACATCCGATCAGACACACAAACAACATATTTTCTTGTATTTACTTACTCGGCCCGCGGAGACCTCTGTCCTTTCCGTCCTGTCCAAACTGCCTGGCTGTCCCGCCGCTAGCCGGCTCTCCAGTCTGCCGGGGGAAGAGGGGGGTTGGTCGGTCGGATACGCGCCTACGTGTGTCTGCTGGGTGAACCAATGCAGGCGGTGACAGCTGGACAGAGCGCAGAGATATCAACCTGCAGCGCGCTGTGCACAAAGGATGATCTAGGTGAGGGGTTACCAGAGCAGCAGCAGCAGCAGCAGCAGCAGCATCCTCCACTCTCTGCCTGCCTGCCTGTCTGTCTGCCTGCCTGCCTGTCTGTCTCTCTTAAACACACATGAATGTGTATGTTTGTTTATCTCCCGTTTCTCATTAGAAATAGTGTGTTGATGCTCTGGATTCTGCCCTTCATGAACGAAGAAATAACACACCAGATGTAGATTTTCCAGCTTAAAATAAATTGCATTGACTTGACAGTGATGTGAGTATATTTCTGCCACAAAATGCCCCCACGTTTTATCAAGATGCTACACAAATATCAGTGCAAATACAGAAATAATGCAAAAATGGACACAGACATCACTCTTTGCTGGCAAGTGCCAATAGAAATGCTATAATACTGATATGTATTGAGGGATATTGCAAAAATATGTGATTAATTGTAATGCTGCTATTAATCTGACCCAGAAAAAGAGCTGTTGTTTAAATTTTATTGAACAAAATTGATTGAAATAGCTGCAAACTAATAAAACTGACACCCTGCAGCACACGACATATCAACCCCCAACATCACATGATGAATTCCCTGCATAGAGATCAAACACTACTTGCATGTGTGTTTCCAATGTGTGTGTGTGTGTGTGTGTGTGTGTGTGTGTTGGAGAGACCGGATTAGTGTCGGCTGTCTGAACCCTCTCCACCAGACATCCAGTCAGCAGGGATTTTAGGGTCTGAGCACCGACACAGTCAGAAAGAGAGAAAGAGATAGAGAGAGAGAAACCCAATCTTAGTCCCAATCTGATCCCAAAAAAAGCAGACAGGATTCTCTTCCTGTTTCATCCATTAATGACACAATGTGAGCTCGACAGGCCTTCTGGAAACTGCCCTGACTGGTTAGACAGACTGAGATTGATGTAATGAACAGGTAATGAATTAGCAGTAAGCAGTGTAAGATGCTAATGTGTTATTTTACAAGGGTCAGTCATCAGAATCAGAATAATTTTCGGTGGGTGGTGCTGCTTACAGTTTGGGCGGAGTCTGGAAATTGGCTGAATTTTAGGTCAATACAAAATGAGATATCTCCGCACCCACCATGTCAACACTAAGAGTCTGAAATTGCTAACATGTTTATGCTTAGAGGTGATTTTTGTCCCATGTTTAGTATCTTAGCATGCTAGCTTTTTTTATAATTGCGCTAACTTTATCACTAAACAGGAAGTATAGCTGAAGCTGATTGTTGGATGTATTTAGTCAAATGAAATTTTTGATGCAATGATGACGGTGGATGAAGACAGGGTATATCAAAAGTAATTAAAACTGCTCATGAATGTTTCTGCCACATTTTATGATAATTAATTCCAATAGTTGCTGAGGCATCACAATCAAAACCAAACATTTCCACCTTATTTCACTAAGAAAAGATCTCTGTCAACCCCATGGTGACAGTGAAGAAAAAGTCGTCACCAAAGTTAGGAAGATTCATTATCTGGGAACCAACCATGGTCATCTGTACCAATTTTTATGGCAACCATCCAATAACTCTTCTCTGTCCACCTCTTGGTGGTGCCAGAGGAAACATTTGGGGCTCACTAAAGTCAAAGAGATTCATCCTCTGAGGAACACGAACGTCTATCCAAAACCTCAGAGTAAATATCTAACACTTTTATCATTATAGTTTGTTTGAAATGACATTGCCTTTGGTACAAGGGACTTGCAGCCAACAACTGGATTTCAAATCTTTGTTTGTCTATAAAATGAAACATCAATGACCATTTGGATATATAATATATATAACAATATGTTAAGGTTTACAGTTAAAGTTTGGGAGTCAAACAGAGCTTAGATATTATTTATTTTAAGTTTAACACTCAAAAGCTAATCCTCTTTATCAGGACTATGTAGGCGTGGTTTGATTAGACTGATAACAGATTCAAATGTTGCTGAATCCTCACTGGTGTACCGACATTGCTATTGCCATGCACATTTCTAAACCAGTGAGAATCAGACAAACACACTAAAATAACCGAAACTGTCTAAAGCAGAACCTTTTGTGTTGATGTTGGACCACATTTTTTGTGGTACTGAGAACCCTCTGCCCCTTCAGAGCGTGGTGAGAGAAGCAGTAAGTATCACTGACATCAGTGTTGTTTCACTTGGGCGTGTTTTATTTGGATAGTTCAGCAGACTAATATGGCAATGCATGGCAACAACTATGACAACTGGCATTACAAGAACGACAGCTCCTCCTTACTTTGAGGTTTTGTGACCTTTGGTTTACTTACTGAATTCTCTGTTACTCAGGTGCCACACCCACCTCACCACAATCAACCAGGATGGGACAGAAAGATGGCTTTTGAACTGCCTTTGTTTTCAGGACAAACAGACCCACAAGTATCATGAATGTCATCCAGGTTTACAATAAGAGTGATTCTACAGCACAGACTTTATTTGCACCAGATGATGAAACCAGGGACTATTCAGCAGCAGACTGAGAAACACAAGAACCAAAGAGAAAGTATACAGACAGAAAGATGATCCCTTCACTGAGAATGAATGCACACCAAAGAAAAATCCCCCGTTATCACAGGTTATCTGTGTCAGCACAATATATTACATAACCAAAAGTCACTTTCTCCATTATCTTCCATTACCCCGGCACAACAAATAGCAACAGTGTAGTAAAATAGCATAGTTCTACATGCTTTATCCCTGATACTTCATCAGTTACCCTAACCCTGCTGTTGGATTCTAGAGCTTTGCATATTTTGACGCATTTTCTCAGTGTTCAGTCTCTGGTTCCTGTTAATTTCCATACAGCATGTAAATCAGTTTGCAGTCTCTTGAAACTTTGCTGAACTTTGTTGTGCCATAATTTAATGTTTACTGTGATGGCTTACAAAATACAGACACGAGTGGAAACCAGTGGCTGGCCAGAATAATACATCAAATAATACAAAACATTACAGTATGCTATCAATTGAAAAGGCTGGTAAATATATGAAAAGTATATTGACATTTTGGGATGCGTGCTTATTAGTTTTCTTGCCCTTTGTAAGATGAGAAGATACTGCTCTCACATCTCTTTGTAAAATATGAAGGTACGGCCAGCAGTCATTTAGCTTAGCTTAGCACAAAGACTGCAAACAGGGGGAAATAGCTAGCCTGGCTCTCTCCAGAGATGAAAATCCCTATGTATGAGTACCTCTCAAGTGGACAAATGAACGTGCTAAATGTAATTTATTTATTGAACAAACTAAAAAGAGAAAATGGCAAGTTGTGTTTTATGTGATGGACTATTTCTTAGCTGGGTGACTCCAGGAAGTCACTGGCCTGGTTAAGAAATAGTTACAGCGTGTAAAACTACAATATGTCATTTAAACATTTCAGTTTTTGTTGAGAAAATATGCATGATAAGCAATGAAGGGTGAGCTTTAAAAAGTCTGCTAGCTTAGCGTAGCTAAATTTTGATTTATTTACCTCTAGACAAAGCTAAACAGTGTGTTACCCCATATTTCAGGTCTTTGTCCTAAGCTGAGCTTATCATTTTCAAGCTGTAGTTTCATGTTTTGCAGACGGAGTGATATGGATTTTCTCATCTAACCCTCTACAAGAAAGCCATTAAGTGTATTTCACAAAATGTCAAACTAATTAAACTAAGTAAACACAATGTGGAGTAAACAAGCTAAAAGTTTCACTGTAATGGTCCTTAAACTGTTGTCCTGCACTGCATTCTACTCAGGAAAGAGCTTCATGAAAATTACATAATTTGATCAGCTCCTTGTACTGGGTTCACTTAATAGAGGGAAATAGTACTTTTGTAACTATATCTGCATCCTGGAAAGAGCAGCCTGTCCTATCAGCTTACTGGCTGGACAACAAAGTCACCAGTGTTAAAAATCGCCATGCGAAGGCGACGGTCAAAGGTAATTTGACACATGACCATTTTAGCAGCCACCCTGCAGTTATATTAGCTCAAAGACTGGACAAATCAACACCTGTTAATATCTCAACTCCAAATATCTGCCAAGACAAAACATAGACGAACACTAGCGAGTTTGCTGCTTTCAAGACCGTTCACAGCATTTGGCAGTGTTTTCAAGTTTGGGCAGAGTCACAGCAAATTTATTAATAAAGTTATTTATAAAGCTCAAATATACACGTTTATATTCACTGATTTCTGATCCTGTGTAGATAATGGCAAAAAGAAAAGAATGGTAAGAACATGCAGAATCCAAACTCTTAAAAAAACATAATGTAAAATACTCAGAGGAGTCGCTACAAAGTCTGTCAAAGTCAGATGAATTCAGATGCCATAAATGAGAGACAACTTAAAAAAAATAAAAGGTTCTTCTTTTAAGACTGGATCCAGATAAGTGAAGCCTGTCATGAGGAAAAAGTATGGATAGTAGCTCAGGGCTGGCAGAGGACAGGGCCAACCTTACCTCCTACTCATCCTCTCTTTTTTCCAACCTTCTGTCCATTTGGAACAATGTAAAGTGTGAAAAACTGTGCATTATGATGTGATGCTGATCTTGCTTTACCACTATTCCAGCTTCTTGCTTTTGAACTTGGGAATTTCTGTTTTCTGTGGAGTGTTTGTTATGTGCTCTTGGGGTTTAGTGTTCAGGAGTGTAAGTGGCTGGTTAGTGGGTTGCTGCGTGAGATCTCTCCAGTGTGCTGGGAGGCATGTCTGCGTGGTTCCTCCAATTTACAGTGCCTGCGTCTGGAAATTCAGATGAGAAAATGTAAGAGAAGCGCAAATGTTTGATTGAACATTTATTTCAATTTAGAGAGAAACTCACCACCGGTTCCTCCTGTCTTTGTGGTCCCGTTGACGCCATCGGTCTGTTAAAGAAAAAAATAGAAAAGGTCATGAGGACAATAAGGACATCATGTATGTGCAGCATGTTCATGCTGTCAGTAGAATCTACAGCTAGCAGCTGGCTGTCTTAGCTTAGCTTAGTTTGGCTTAGCTTGGCCTGGCTTAGCTTAATTTATCTTAGACTTAGTCTTAAACCTGGCTCTGTCAATAGGTAAACAAATCCACCTGCGGCCACCTATAGAGCTAACTAATCAATACACTATGCCTTACTTATTACCCGGCTTTGTTGAATACTCAATTCTGATTGGTCAATTACAGCAATGCCAACTGGGATCGGCTCCAGCTCCAGTTCTTTTGGCTGTTCATGAAAGAACAAGACAGAGGAGAGAACTTTTGCATACCTCGCCTTACTCTGGAACAAGTAACTAGCATCATTCTTATATCTGTGAAAGCTTTAAAATTATGTAGAGTTGTGTGTCAGTTTATCCTGTCAAGTCTGAGAAGCTACAGAAATGTTAGCTAATGATTATATTTTAAATATTGATAGATGTCAAGTACACCGCTAATGTAATATCTGTGAGCTTAATTGGTGTATCTTCCTGTAGAAAACTAGGATGGCCCATGATTGTGGAAAAACACTGTAGACCACAAACACAGCTCTAAAGTTTAAGTTTTAGAAAATAATTGCAATTCATACTACAATCTGCCACATGTATGTAGATGCTGAATGCTGATCAGAATGTTTCCATCTCGGAACTTGTTTTACTCATGGTATGCAGTGATGTCCATCAAACTCTATCTCCCACAATGCAGGATAGAAAAAGCAACTGGAGTGGAACAAAACAACTTTTCACGACCAACAATGGTTTTCTTTTTTATCAATGCAGATTGGCAGACTGGTTTCCTCCTTACATGCCTGTAGCGCTATTGTACATGTTATCAGAAGGAGTTGGTGCTATTTGGACCTAAGAGGGAGGACACTACACTTCCTGCATTAAGATAAAGCGCTACAGTTTGTAGCTTTGTGTCTTGTGAAATTAATTAGACACTGATTTGGTGATTTTGCTTCTGAATCCCTCTACACTCCTGCTGTCAATCAACGCTGGATGCAAACAGCATTGTTTGGCATAATAAAATGTCCCTAATGCAGCACAGCATATTAAATTGACATTTGCATGTCTCATGCCTGCATAGCTCTTCACAAAGTAGTCTTCCTAATGATAGCGGTGGGTTGATTCTCCTGGGCGCTCCTGTTTTGTTCAGCTAGTGTAACTCCACCTACACCTGTTTTTGCCAAATGTCTGTCTTTATCTTCAGGAGGTGTAACGTGCTGCTGGTTTTTGACGTGGCCTTTCACTCTGTTCATTTGCTGGTATTAAATCATCCCTTTAATTCTGTTGGAGCATACACATTTTGACATTTAATTTCAGAATAGATTTAATTACACTGAAAAGCACTGAACATCCCGGGCCCTTTTATACTCCTGCAAGGACAAGTGCAATTTAAGATCCTCAGGCAAAGTCTATTTGCCTAATTAACGCTGTAGGAAGCCAAGTGACTGCATTTGGAGCCCCTGAACTTTGTGAAAACCTATGAGAGAAAACCAAACTTTTCCAAGTAGTGGCTACAGTCTCTCTACAGCCTCTACCGTGTCCCTGCAGATTGAGAAACTGAACTGGAGTAAGAGGAAGAAGGAAAATAAACAGCTCATACCGTTGTGCCATTCACATCATATGCGTTGCCAGAGTTCCTGTGGATGACAATAAGGAAAATTAGAGCTTATCAAGTGTTAAGATGGTATCCCATAAATGTGTGTACACAGTTGGTGTATGGGGTTATATGTACATTGTACATACATCCTATGTAAATTTGCTTTATGGCTCAAGACCGTCCGTAACTTGTTTCCTTCTGGCATCTATTTCCTTCATATCTAAACTTGATTGGATTTGATTAGACCTATTAGATCTGACTGGTTCAGCTGAGCACAGGTTGAATTTCTCATTCAGCTGTTTAAGTTTGGGTTGACCAAACTGTCACTAAAAACTGAGCAATTCCAGGTTTAAATTTTGGCTCTTACCAATAATAATAATAATAATAATAATAATAATAACCTGGACTAGCTGATTTTAGCCAGCCCTTAATTGACAAAAGTTTAATATATGTCCTGGGCTTGCACTCATAGACTTGTGACTTGCTTTATCAAGACTAAAGACTTTACTTAGGGTCTTTGACAAAACCTGATTTGAGACTTGCCTGGAGAAGACTATACAAAGTTCAGCACTTCAGTTTAGAGTTAGTTAGATGAACAAATCAGACTCCTGTTTCTTTAACTAAATCAACACGCACGTGTGTACTGGTGTGTTCTCCTTTATGCATTAACTTCACGATTCTCATCTATCACTACAGTCCCATTCCAGTTTCATTCCACTGAATGACAAAACCAGCCCCGGAATGTTAGCCAGAAACAGACTGCAGAAGATAAGACTATTGTTTCACCCCACAGTACCTCTGTGTCACTGCCCCTGGTATGTTTGGCATGAGAACCGCAGTAATGGGCGTTTAAACACACACGTGCACACACAGATGCTGAAAACACCTATGTACGCGTGCACAAATACACATACAAAGAACTCGTTAAGACATCATTGAAAGTTAATGTTCTAAGCCCCGCCCAGTTGACTCAACTTCCTCTGCCTTAAAATGATATATTACAATCATACTTCTCTGCCTCGTCTTCAAACAGGCAACACCCTTCATTAAAAAACCACCTATCGAGTCGAGCAAGTCTCAGTTTTGTTCCTTCTGAAATGTGATGAATGACAATTAAAGCCTTGCAAGTTTGCGGATAGGAAAATGAATCAGCCTACATAATGTGAGTGGCCACTCCAAACAGGACAGGACTTGTTTCATTCTGGGTGGCACTGTTGATCAGGATTACTCATACATTAGGTGACACAGTTCTGAATTCTTTTAAGTCTCTTTGAGTGACAGCGTTCAGGAGTGCACATGTTCAAAGGCAGTTTACAATTCCTAGTGTAGTGGAGAAACCCACACATGACCCAGCACAAAAATATGATATAATATAAGTAAAGTTACATTTCCCTCACCTGTGACACCTGGCGCAAAGGCCAACAAGAGTGATGCTGAGGATGAGGAAGACGACAAGGGAGATGATGCCCACCTCTGGGGATGAAAACCAACCCAGCATATCAACTGTTCCTATTGGAGCCATTGTCCTGGTGCTCTGTAAAGAATGGCAAGACCATGCCAAAAGTGTCAAATGAGTAGGCACACATTGTTAAAGCACAACTCATGACAAACCAAAATGGGTCATGGGAAGTTTTTAACAATCATTTTTTTCTATTTGACCCAATCCTGACCATGTCCAGTCAACATACAGTATCTCATCTCATTAAAATCCAGAACGATTCAGGTGAACGTACTCTTCACAAAGACCCATAATGAATATAGCAAAGAAAGATATATAAAAAAATAAAATTCAGGGTTCATAACTTACGTTGTATGCTGCTTGACTCCGCTGTAGCCTTGTCTCAACTGCTGTCAGTCATCCAACTGTGTTAACTTTATGTGGCTCACAGCTGGTAGGCAGACAGACTTAGGGAGGGACTCTGTTTATTGGTGTCCTGTCTCTTATGAAGGAGGTGCTGACACAAGCTCATAAACAGCCCATTGTGTTTTTCGTCATCACTGAATCACATCCACACCTGAGCTCTGCTGCACCTGACGTGCCTGTGGCTTCTAGGAATGTTGGAATTTGTGTTTCAGCCATAAAATAATGGAACTCCGAAAGCTGTCAAGAAGAGTAGATTAATCGATATGAGACTTTTTCAGACTGAAAATACTTCTGTTGGGAAAACCTGAGAGCTGAACAAACAACTGATGGTGTGTATTGTAGCCGCCTGCCAGGGAAAAGCTGCTTAGGCAGACATCCACACCCACACCCACACACAAGCACACGTTCAAACAACACCTCCCCCTAGCAGCAGTGTACATGACTGCAGAAAATTGGCAGCTCATTGCAGGCCAAGGGCAATGTCACACTCCAGTCTTTACATATGTAAAATATATTTACATATGAGGACAGTTTTGCTGTGCTGTGTTCCTGAGGTTTGATTAATACATTACGTATCATATCATCTCAACATACATAGTATTTCTGCTATGAAAGGTCTAAAATGAATAAAATGAATGGTTATATTCATATTTTTAGTAGATGGATATATGCTATATACTAATGGCAAGAGAAAATACAGTGCTCTTGCATGACACATATCTTCCTCCTTCTTGGTCACTGTACTGAGAGCTGATTGGCTCAAACTACTGAAATCATACTCACAAGGGAGGTATTACAGAAAAAAGGATCATTGTTAGAATGCAAAGCAGCATTTGGATGCAGTCTGGGACTAGTGTAAATGGATTACTGTGCTACAGAGGTGCAGTTTGAGTTCTGCACATTTAAGTGAGGACATTTCAGCTGATCAATAAGGTCAAGGGTCGAGTCATAAGACTGAGGCATATGATAAAGTTAGCCCTTCAGCTGTAAGGTTTAGGACGTATAGTAAGTAGGGAAATGAACAAGGAAACACGGGAAACCCCCAAACAAAGAGAAGTTTGTATGTGGGTGTAGGAGGGTTGCATGCCATTGCAGAGTGTAAAATTGTCCTGCGTGTTGATGTCAGCTATGTGCATATTTTCAGCCACACCTGCATGATAATGCTATCAGCTCTGAAGCACTTTTTTGAGTGCTCAGTCAGTGGCATTACCTTATTCAATATTCAACTCTGCATTTGTGCTGTACTAAAGTGATTAAACGCATTTCATAACTATAAGTGTAAACTTAAGTGAAAAAAGAATTTCCCCATTTAAGGATCAGTAAGGTTATTCTTAATCTAAAAAGTAACAGTTATAAAATAAAGCAGGTGCAGAGACATGGTGGAAGGTAAGGCAGAGGAAGAATTGCATTGATTTGCCCCAGCGCACATCCACCTCACCACCCCTGACTCTTTAGGATTACACACACACACACCTCTTTGTTAGTAATGACACTGACACCTACTAACACCTACACACGTTACTTGTTTGACAGATCCATTCTGTCATAATCATCTTTTGAAGACCTGCGGAACACGCAGTCTATAGCTCGTAGCAATTTTCATTTGTTCCCTTTTTGGGATCTGTATGTGATTTGATCAGAGGCACAAAGCAAAATCAATAGCATCACTTTAACAGCAGGGCAAAAGGAAGCCTGCAGGAATCAGGGCCAATTTTCAAATATTTGCAACATAATCCCAAAAGCACAATTTGCTCATATAGGAATAAACACAGCTAACCTATCATCTCTATTTGTGGGCAAATTGAAAAAATAATAACCTTCCTGTTGATAGCTGAGTTTAACCCTCTAGAGGAAAGCAGGCCCACTGCCTGTGCATATGATCAATGCTACCACAGGGTTCATGGCCCATATACTTTATTCAGACTCTCCCAGATATCAGATTATAACACATTCTTTTATAGCCTTTCATGCAGAGTTGAATGAAAAAAACAATACCGCTCATCTGTATGTTAAATCTGAAGCTACAGCAGTTCAGCTTAGCAAAGTTAAACCAGGAACAAACTAGGAACCAGCTAGTCAGGCTCTATAAGCACCAAAGGCGTGTTCGGACACAGGGGAATGTTATGTTAGGTATGACAACATATAGAATTTATTGACACGTGTGAGCAGGCAGAAATACACACACACTTCCTCAAGGTATTGAGAAGGGGAAGTGTCAGAGTTAAAGATTTGTTTTTCCCTGAGAGGTTTATGAATCTGCTTCATGAAGACGCAAGAGGGGAAAATCAGAAAGACAAAAGGAAACGAGAGGAATGAAGGAAGGAAAGACACACAGACACCGCACACATAGTCAGTGCATATGTTGCTGTCAGTCTCAGCCCTACCACCTGAATATTCAGTACACCAGCTGTTTGTGGTGAATAAACATAGAATGGATATTGGTGAATAATATAAGATAAAAAAAAGAGAATTTGTTTCGTTTTGGTCTGAACACACGCTAAAGCTTGCTGATTAACACTGGCTAAGACTTCACAAAGTCACTGCTCTCAGCTAAGAAATTGTCCAACACATAACCTCCTTTAGAGCTGCAGATTTGTATGTATTACACTTCTGTTTTTTCTGCAGATAAAACAAACAAGATAGAATTTGTTAAAAAGTGAGGTCAGGCATGCAGATTTTGTTCCCTTTGGAAAGACCCAGGCTAGCTGTTTCCCTCTGCATCCAGCCTTTGTGCTAAGCTATGCTAAGCTAAGCTATGCTAATGTACAATGAGTTTTGTATCAGTCTTCTCATTTAAATATCAACAAGAAAGCAAATTTCCCCAAATGTTCATCTAGCTCTGACCCACTGATACTGTTCACTCTGAAACTCATCCTGAGTGAATTTACTTGACATATTAGAGACAACAGGCATGGCGACCAGCTTTATGACTGAAAAGCAAAATGTGTCATCAAACAAAGAATGGCCAAAAACAACAGATCCAATCCCGGTTTCGTCCATATGGACAAAGACAGCCAACATGTTGAACATTAGAGTCTAAACACTATTGATTTTTTCATAGTCTGTTCTAAATATGAAGTATTTGCCAAGGATTTGCAATTTTTTCCATGTTCCTCTAAATTCTGTTTATCTTATCTCATGCTTTCTGTGACACCACTAAATATCACTATGTTGAGATAAGCCAACGTTTCATCTGCAACCACTTCTACCAATCAAAGTCCTTGAATGTAGAAACAATAGCAAAATAGATTACCCCATTAGTAAGTCAACTCTTTACCACATCCTGAGGATCTTAAAAGTCATTTGTTTGGGCAGAGAAATAACAGTGTTGCTCTCCTCTTCCCTCACGCACACATTTCACTGTAACTGGATCTGCTGAGGGATTTCACCAACGTGGAAGACTGTAGACTGCCAACTTCTCTCCATGCAGTCTATCCCTCTGCCTCAGTATAAAACTAGCCTCTTTGTTCTCCCAAATCCCAATATCTGGCTAGTCCATTTCACTGAACGCCATAATCCAGATTTGCTCTTTTTGTGTTGACACTGCCACTCGCCTCGGAGAGCAGAGGGCCTTTGTGGCAAACGGGAATGTCAAACACTGTAAAGCTTGAGAAGCAGGAGTAGAGAAGCAGTAGACCAAATATTCCCAACATATATGTTTGGGACTCAAACATATTTCCTAAAATTATTAACAGAAATACATGTGGACACTGATAGGTTTACTCTTGGTATGTTTCAGATCAATATGTTCAGAACAGCCTCTGTCCTCAGCAGTGATTAAAAGGGAGGGTGATTCACTGTGGAAAACTTCAGTGAGCCATAGTTAGCAAACTATGGAGTCCACTGAGCCAACTATTGCTTTGTTGAACCCTTTGGACGCGTCAGATGACCTGGTAATTTTATGAGACAAGGAGCTCTTTCACATTCTTTTATTGTTCCAATACTTTGAGCAATCACATTTTTCACATGACAAATGATTTATGTTAAGCAACAACATATAAGGATGGATTTATTAGTTGTATTATTATAAATAATAACACAATTTGGTACATTTCAACCCAACCCCTATCTCTCTCACTCACACACACACTCACTTGTCACTTCTCTTGTTTACCCTGCAGTTGCTTAGTCATGTGCCTCATCGTGACGAATGCTGTCAGGATGCAGCACAGGAACAGGGCCGGGAAGGATACACAAGCCCACCACAGCTGCCTCTCTCCAAATACCTCCATCACTGTATTCCTTCTGCTGGCGTAGTCCTGGAACAGAGCCTCCAGCTGAAACAGGGTGCACAGGGACAGAAACAGGTGGAAGATCTGGTGACCCTGACCCACAAAGTCACAGTGGCCTGGGAAGAAACGCTCAGGGATGGGACAGGAGAAGAAGAGGGCAGACAGAAGGAAAGAGATAATCTGGAGGGCATGGAAGGGCAGCGAAGGTTCCTGTGTCCAGGAGACAGTGAACAGGCGGTGCACTATGGGGCTGATGTCCAGTAGGTATGCTAAGGAGGTAGGGATCAACTGGCAAATTTTTCGCTGCAATGGATATGGCCGCCGGTACCTGGCCTTAGCAAAGCAGCAGCCTGCACAGGAGAGCCACCCAAATAATGCAGCTCCAGGTAGAAACAGAAGCCCTATGCAGCTTTCTCTCCACGCCGGCTCTGATGCGTAGAAATAATGTCCAAGTGAGCAGCCATACTGATACGAGGCAACGCCCACATAGTCAATGAAGAAGAAGAAGTAGTGTGCACGTTCAGAGTGAGACTGCATGAGGTGAGCTGCCACACTAAAAAACAGATAGATGAGGGAAGACCCAAGAAAGATGGTCAGAGGTAGAGAGGCTGCATCCAAGGTGTACCCCAGGGCGCCTACGTTGGCCCACCAGTGAAGCAGCAGTACAGGACCTGCCAACAAGTGAGTCCACACGTTCAGGGATTCATTGTGTCTCTGAAAGAGGCTGAGGAGGTAGCAGCGCCAGTCCTGTTGGACCGGACGGTAGCCCGACAGGATGTAGGGCTCTCTGAACAGGCTGGGAACCTGGGAAGCACCAACGGTGGGGCCGGGGGACGGAATTGAAGAGAGGTCCAAGAACCGAGGGTAGCTGCCAAGGTGTTTGATGCTTAACGTCAAAGCACTGAGCCGCTGCAGAATGTCCCCCGACATGGCTGGGTGATGGATGGAGGAGAGGAAGAAGAGGTAGAATACAGACGGAAGAGGACTGCTGGACCAAACACCCTGAAGGAGACAAAAGTTTAAAGACTTTACCTAGGAGGAGATTTTCATATTATTTATGGAATGCATCAATCTGCAGTGTGAATCAGAGGTATGAAGGTGGAGTTATAAGAATGGAAGATGAAGAGAAAATGAAGTCTGAGTTTAATACGATGTGAGGGGGATTAAAATCAGGAGAGAGAGTTAATAAAACTTCACACAAACTAGGCAGGAGGTCATGCTGTGAAGATTAACAAAGCAGGGCTTTTTTTGTGACTTCTGAGATGCTTTCCTTGAATTATTTCTGTGCTTCATCTGAGAGTATTACATGGTTATGATTCACCGACAGGAAAAGACATTCTTGCCCATCCGAGTTAAGCACACTGGAAAAGCAGGTATGTAGTCAAACCTGTAACCATCACCCTGCAGTTATGACGCGAGAGAGAAGAATGTAAACTACTGCTGTCACCAAGGTAAATGAGCACCTATGGAGGCAACAAGACAAACAAGTACCCTTCTGAGGATAGACTGCCTCTGAAAACAGCCACTGTATCCCCTCCTGACCATGTCCCCCCTCTATTGTTGTCACAAGGATATTATTCCTCTGACCCTGAATAGCTGCAGTGATAAAAAACAGTTTTGAACGAAGCTGATTGTCACAAGCAAAATGAAGACTTTACCTGTGGAGCTGCTGCACAACGAAATAATAAATAAACAACACCACACACAGAATCCCCAGAATAAACATTGCAATGTCCAACAGTCCACACCAGCACACTGCGAGGTCTATCTGTGTAAGTTTGATGACAGGATCTAAGAAGAAGAAACATCAGCTCACCTGCTCGTCTCGACGGAACACCTGTTGCTCCTCTGGAGTCGCAGAAGAAGAAATAATATGCGAAAGAATACTGCAAGTTTCCCCCCCTGTGTGAGCTGCACGGAGCCGCCTCACTGTAACATGCTGAGGTAGAGAGATGTTTCAGAGGCTGCAGGGAGGCAAAGTGTAAAAACACAACTGACCCGACGGCCCGGAGAGAGGGGAGCGTGGGCGGGGTTAAAATGACCGGAAAAACACGAGAAAGTGTGGTTATGATCACATTAGTGTCACATCAGTAGATTCTTATCATAAACGTTTGGAGGTGTTTATACTTTTAAAAACTTCATTCATCGTATTAAGATTGCGTTTCATGTTGTTCGTATACATATCTATAATATTCCGATAAAAACACACGGAGGAGCAAATTGTGTTTAAAACGGCCAAACTTCAAACTTCATTGTGTTTGTTGTCAGACGGGACAGTTTGGTCAAAGCTTGATAACGATGATGGGGAAACGAAGGGAAAACGGATTACAGATACAGAATATACGTTTAAGTTTGCATGTGTGTCACCATCTACTGCCCGGTGCCGTACTCTGCATCCATGATACCATGCAAACAAACATGACAGCAACATTTCAGTTATGTACAATGCTGTATATATAATGATGAAAATGTTTGAATTATGCCTGAAGTCTAACTGATAGTTTATTAAAGTTGCATTCATCTATTTTAGTTTTTTTTCCTAAAAATGTTATTCAACCTCATATGGAAAAATAAACCAGACAAAGTCTTACTAAGTCTAATGTTTTATCTGATCAAGTACCGATAGGAACTATACTATATATAGATAAACGATCATCATTTTTTAAATCAACTCATGAAAAGCTAATATCCAATAATACCATTATCGGGAGTTAATTTTCAATTATATTTTATTGCAAATGAAAAGAAATTCATAATGCAGTGCCTTTTATTATTATTATTATTGTTGTTGTTGTTGTTGTTATTATTATTATTATTATTATACATTTTAGTACCATTCTGTTTGACATTCTTCTATAAAACATGTATAACTGTGTGAACCTACAGAAATACATTTTACTATGTTACCAGTATGATTAAAAGTGACAATAAATTGAATATATCAGAGAAATTCTAAGATAATAACGCCTGTCAGCATAAAACAGATGTGAACATATTGTTACAAACTCATTATATTAAACAAAATGACAGAATCTATATTTAAATAAACGTATATGAACTTTGTCGTCACTTTAAATGTATAATACTTTAACATGAATCACTCTCGACCTCGAGATTTCATGTTTTTGTCGCCATCTTGTGGAAATGTCGGTTAAGTTCGTGCTCGGCTTTTCCGCCATCTTAACAGCTCCGCCCCTTCCTGCTACATTTTCGCGCGAGTTCTTTGAGAGGGCGGAGTCACGTGAGCTCACGGTGGCTCTCATTGGACAGCTGCACGTTTACCCGCCGATTATGTAAAAGTGTACGTGCCGAGTTGGCCAATCACGTCTCACGCTTTACTTGCGCCCGGCACGCTGTGGCGCGAAAACCTTGCAGTTGTGTGGTTTGACGGCAGCAGAGCGCACACCGGACCGACGTCTGTGCAATAGTTTCACATTTTAAAGTGTAAAAAATAAACTGTAACGATGGCAACCGACGTCGTAGATGACCGGGAGATGAGAGAGGCTCAGAGGGATTACCTGGACTTTCTGGACGACGACGTGAGTCTGACTTTTATCATGTTAAACACTGTCTGTGTGAGAGGAGAAACCATGCGCTCACAACAAAAGAAGCAGCCTTCATCTGACCAGTCTGCAGGACTCTCACTGCTGACACATGTTTAGAAATCATGCCTGTTACTGTGAAGCAACAGTTAGGTGTGTTATCATTTCAGATGATTGTGTTCAGTCCTAAGATGGCGCATCTTTTCCTCTGAAGCCCAGTGAAACCATTACGAACATGTCTTAGGTCAAAATGAGAGAGCAGCGCTAACCGTCTGCACATTTCTCTGCAGCAAGACCAGGGGATCTACCAGAGCAAAGTGCGGGACATGATCAGCGAGAATAAAGCTCGACTCATCGTCAACATCAACGACCTGAGGAGACGGAATGAGGCCCGGGCTGCAAAGTAAGGAAGAGACTCTGTGTGTGTGTGTGTGTGTGTGTGTGTGGAAACTGTCTGCTATCCGTCTATATGTAAAGATGCATTGACACAGTCTTAGTGTAACAAACAAAAATACCTTTTTAGACCCTTATAACATCCACTCTGACTTGGTCTGCTACGATCTGTCCTCCTGTGGACAAACATGAGCCCAGGTTTAGTCGGTTTGACTGACTGATGTTGAAGTTGGATTTTGAATCAAATGAGTTAAAGTGCGGATGATGTATGGAGCTGAGGGTTTGACTTCATTTATTATATGTGTACAGAAAGGGATTCACCAACTCTACATTTAATTTTTTCATACCAAAATGTCAAATTCCTGCTTCTACATAATTTATCTGGAGTATCTATTTGTGCTTCTTGACCTTAGAAAGTGATTATCTTTTATCTTTGATGTGATTGGTCCATGACCCTGATGTTTTCTTGCCTCCTCCAGACTGATGAGCAACGCCTTTGAGGAGCTGCTGGCCTTCCAGCGGGCTCTGAAGGATCTGGTGGCCTCTGTGGACGCAACCTACGCCAAGCAGTACGAGGAGTTCTACATCGCCCTGGAGGGCAGCTTCGGCACCAAGCACGTCACCCCCCGAACCCTGACCTCCCGCCTGCTGGGCAGCATGGTGTGTGTGGAGGGCATCATCACCAAGTGTGAGTTGATGGTTTTTTGTTGTTTTACCTCTTTGGACACGACTCATCTCTTTGACTGCCTTGCTCCAAATATCAACACGTAGATCACGTCCCGCTTCTCTTCTTCAGGTTCTCTGGTGCGTCCTAAAGTGGTGCGCAGCGTCCACTACTGCCCAGCCACCAAGAAGACGATGGAAAGGAAATACACTGACATGACCTCGCTGGAGGCTTTCCCCTCCAGTGCCATATACCCCACCAAGGTAACCAGAGGAGGCTTGATGGTTCTTTTTTTACACTTCAGGTACTTCATTACTCATATTGACAGCGGTGCTCTTTACTCTACTGCCTCCTCTCCTCTGGACAGGATGAGGAGAACAACCCTCTGGAGACGGAGTTTGGTCTCTCCATCTACAAGGACCATCAGACCATCACAGTGCAGGAGATGCCAGAGAAAGCCCCCGCTGGTCAGCTGCCTCGCTCTGTGGACATCATCCTGGACAACGACCTGGTGGACACGGTCAAACCTGGAGACAGAGTGCAAATCATCGGAACGTACCGCTGCCTGCCGGCTAAGAAGGGAGGATTCACCTCCGGCACGTTCAGGTGAGCTGGGACAAAGTGTGTCCTCATTTTGAGGAGTTTACTGTTTTTCTTTTGTGGTTAAGTCTCTGCCTTTTCCCCTCAGGACCATCATGATCGCCTGCCACGTCAAACAGATGAGCAAGGAGGTGTCCCCCCACTTTTCGGCGGACGACGTGGCCAAAATCAGGAACTTCAGCCGGACTCGCTCCATAGTGAGGATCCACTCAGTCTGCCTTACAGCAGCTTCAGCTTATGAAACTCTACAGTAGTCATATTTAATCTCTTTTCTTCTTCTTTACATAGGACGTGTTTGATCAGCTGGCTCGCTCCCTGGCTCCCAGTATCCACGGCCACGAGTACATCAAGAAGGCCATCCTTTGCATGCTGCTGGGCGGCGTGGAGAAGGTGCTGGAGAACGGATCGCGCATCAGAGGAGACATCAACATCCTCCTCATCGGTACCAGAATGTTTTATTTCTCTGCTGATGTTCTCATTCAGCCAGAAACATGTTTGTGGATTGATTTTAATGTCTGTCACTGTGCATTGTTCTTCACAGGTGATCCATCAGTAGCAAAGTCCCAGCTGCTGCGTTATGTGCTCCACACGGCACCCAGGGCCATCCCCACCACCGGCCGAGGCTCCTCTGGTGTGGGTCTGACTGCTGCAGTCACCACTGACCAGGAAACCGGTACGACACACACACACACTCCCAGATATGCAAACATATCCGCAGTGCATGAAAACGCTGCTTACATGTTCTTTTTTTTTTTCTTCCCAAGGCGAGCGTCGTCTGGAGGCCGGCGCCATGGTGCTGGCAGACCGCGGCGTGGTGTGCATCGACGAGTTTGACAAAATGTCCGACATGGACCGCACGGCCATCCACGAGGTGATGGAGCAGGGCCGCGTCACCATCGCCAAGGCAGGCATCCACGCTCGCCTCAACGCCCGCTGCTCTGTGCTGGCGGCCGCCAACCCCGTCTACGGCAGGGTGAGCAGCCAATCTGACGAGAACGCGTTTGACCCTTCAGCCGTCTCCGTGTTTTGCTTAAATCTCCGCTGACCTCTGCTCTGTCCTCGCAGTACGACCAGTATAAAACCCCCATGGAGAACATCGGCCTCCAGGACTCCCTGCTGTCACGTTTCGACCTCCTCTTCATCGTGCTCGATCAGATGGACGCCGAGCAGGACCGCGAGATCTCCGAGCACGTGCTGAGGATGCACCGCTACCGTGACCCCCGTGAGCAGGAGGGAGCAGGTACGACTGCGCATCAGGACGTCTTCAGACTGTATTCAGTGGAATAAGTTGGTTTATAATTCTCTAAAATCGTGTGTTTGGTTTGTCTTTCAGCGATGGCTCTGGGCGGGACTGTAGACATCCTCGCCACCGAAGATCCAGACGCGATAGCAGAGGAGCACGAGGAGCTGCAGATCTACGAGAAGCACAACAACCTGCTGCACGGAAGCAAGAGAAAGAAGTACGCACGCCGTGTCTGCCTCAGCGTGCGCTCTAATATCCCGCGTGGAATCACAGGCTGTGAGAAGAGAAGAGCTAAAAGCACCAAATGTTTTCTTTGTTTCAGGGATAAGATCGTGAGTAAGGAGTTCATGAGGAAGTACATCCACATCGCCAAGGCCGTGACACCCGTGCTGACAGAGGAGGCAGCCAATCACATCGCAGAAGAGTACTCGAGGCTGAGGAGCCAGGAGCAGATGGGTGCTGATATCGCCAGGGTGAGCACGCGCACACACACACACACACAGATCTGACTCCTTCCTCTTGCTTTGTTTTACCTGTCAGCGGCAAACTCCTACCTCCAATATGTCCGCAGACATTTTGACTAGTCATCATAGGCCAGGTGTTGCCATTTCATTCATGTGACAGTGAGTCAGCATAAACAATAGCTGGAACCCGGTCATCGTTCATTTGATTATTTCCACCTGTGACATGTCAGAGCGTCTGATCAGCCAGGGTAATTAGTACCGCGTGTGTTGGTGCGTAGAGCTGCGTGCCAGTTCCACAGTGGAACAACACACGGAGCTGCTCAAACGCAGGGAGAACATTAAACTGCTTAAACTGCAGATGACGGTGAGATGTTCCGGAAAGATCTCGTAAATGAATCTATTCATCAGGTTTGGAGAAACATTTTGTTTTGTCTCGTTTGCTGAGGACAAAAATACAGAGTCTCCTCGTTCACCCGCAGTAAAAGCAGAACGCTGCGTTGTAGTTAGCATGTAGTCTGACGGCTCTAATGACACGGACACACGACGGAGGAGAAAGTAGGGGAAGCGCACAGGTGTTCACGCTCCACTGAAGGGAGCCGGCGGACCCTGAAGTGGGACGCTGTAATTAATGCTGTTAATTACACCTGTGAGCTTCCTGCTTAGAAAATCAGTTGGAGAAGGACGCAGTAATTAGCAGAGGTTAGCTGGGTCAGCATCCAGAAAGTGAGACTAGTCGTTATGCAGAGTGTTTTCAGAACAGTGTTAGCTATTGACACATTATGTCAGCATCACTTTTTACCAGCTTACATTCTGCTGTGTAACTTCAGGTAGAATCAATCAGAATTTATAGTTTGTTGTATATTCATCTCAAGCTGTAAGATAGATGGAGTGAAATAAGTAGAACTGCTTACTTTCTGCCTCTGGTAATTACCGTACGACTGGTTTTTAGTAGTGATCGTAGTGACCATGCTGATGTATTACTGCTACTACCTGATGTGTTAGGACCATCTGACCTTCTTCCCTCTCTCCTCCCTTCTCCTCAGACCTCACCAGTGACGGCCCGTACGCTCGAGACTCTGATCCGTCTGTCCACGGCACACGCCAAGGCCCGGATGAGCAAAGCCGTAGAGCTGGAGGACTCTGAGGTGGCCGTGGAGCTCGTCCAGTTTGCTTACTTCAAAAAGGTACCGTACCGCGTGTGCCGAAGGATGGAGCGGTGATGTTTATGCAGCAAAAGTTGTGCAGTAACCTGTGAATGAATCTGGGTCGCCCTTTTTTTGTTTTTTGTTTTTTTCCCTCTGCAGGTTCTGGAGAAAGTGAAGAAACGTTCAAGACAGGACCGGGACTCCGGTTCAGAGGAGGAAGAGGACGAGGAGTCGGCCACTCAGCGTTCACAGAAAACTGCAAAGAAGAGGTAAACACACAGCAGCTGCAGTTTCAAGTCATTTCACCTCTTAGAAAAGCTCCCTGCTGTTCATTGAGTCCTAAATAACACTGACCTGTGCGTCCTGCAGGGGGCGACGTGGCTCTCAGGGCAGCGAGCCCTACAGTCCGTATGACTTCAGTGAAGAGCAGGACGTCCCTGAGAGTAAGCATCGCCTTTATTATACGTTCCCACACTGCTGCAGTCTCATGACTCATCCCTGACACACTCGTTCAGTTCAGACTCAAGCTAAACTGTATATTTTAGAGGACTGTTCATGTGGACGACAACAAAGAACATACAAACAAAACTATGAGTTTATCAATGATGAGAATTTAAAACAGAATACACAGTGTCAGATTACATGAGCCTGACTGGACATCCTATAATCAAACTTACTCTGCCCTACTGCTGCATAACAAATTCTTCTTTATTTGAATACTTGGTGGACCATTTACTGAAAAAACCCGTTTATATGGAGCCAGTCCGCACCCTGAACCACATGTGATCCAACTAACCCAACAATCATCTCAGGGATTGTAAAGTTAACTAAAACGCTTGGCGTGCCGTGTACAAAATAACACGAAGGCACGTAGCACAGAATGAGGACTGCTACAGCTTAAGTGAAATCTAAATACCACTTCCCCGTCTGCTGAAAATAAAATACGGCATTCCTAAGACGTGAGCAAAACAGCTGAGGGTAATCAGTCATAGGACTTTCTAGAGTCTTAAAAACCCTGTACCTCCCCTTGTGTACTTTGTCCTCATATCGATCTTGTCCTTTTTTTTTCTTGTAGTTCAGGCCGGTACCCCGAAACCAGCCAAGTCACGGCAGGTTGAGGAGGAGGCCATGGATACCTCATCAAAGGCTGATGACTCCGGGCTCTCTGCAGAGAGGTGGGTGATGGATGGAAACTTTAGACTAAGGGTGTTTACCTTAACCCGCCGTCACGTCCCTGCGATGTCACTCAAATCTCTGCTCGTTTTCCTCCACCAGGCTGAAGGAGTTCAAGTCGTCCCTGTTCGCAGTGTTCCAGTCCGCTCACGCTCAGTCGGTCAAGATGAAGTCACTGATGGAGGACATCAACAAGGAGCGGCAGAATCGCTTCTCTGAGCCGGAGGTCCGCGCCGCACTGGCTCGCATGCAGGACGACAACCAGGTCATGGTGGCCGACGACATCATCTTCCTCATCTGATTGGTCGAGGGGGGAAGAGGGCCGTTTCTGAAATCGATCACATGGACTCTGAAAGAAGCGGCAGTTTATATTCAAATGTAAATACTGGACACGTTATTTGTGTACTTGCATCCTCTGCTCCTCAAAATGTCAGACACGCACTGTCTGATCCATGACCTCCAATCTGCAGCTCCACATAATTACAGTTTATTCACACGGTGGAGTTTGATATGATCAAGATCGCTCCAAAAACTTGACATGTTTGAAAGTGAAACCAGTGCACAAAGATGAGGTCTTCAACCTTTATGCATTTGTTTGTGTTCAGTGGTGGTTGTGTGACTTTACAATGTCCTTTTAGTGCGTTTCAGCAGACTACTGTTGACTGCAGTTCAAATGACATAAAGGTGTTATAAGGACATCATAAAGTAGTTTTACCAACACTCTGGTGTCTGGATGTGTACATAGTTGAAAACAAGTTTTGAAATTAAGTGTAGTTAAAAAATAAATAAATGTAATGCTTGGGAAACACCCTGTTCTCTTAAATGAAACTGTTATTTCACACCTTTTCCATCATGTTAGCAGTATCTACATGTCCTGGGGAAATCACTGCCTTCTTAATGCCGGTAAATTTAATTTGATCTTCCATGCTCTGCGGAAAGCCGACCCTGGCTGTTTTTTATATTACAATTAGCTGTAAAAATGTTGGAACTTTGAAATTTCCGAGAAGAGTTGTTCTCAAATGATTGACCTCTTCTGTAGCAGTGTGTTTACCAGAAGAATTTTAAATCAGTCAGTTTGGGTAGTGGGACCCACACAGCATCGCTGCACCCACTCTCAGCCCCATATGTGTGTTTAAGTGCAAGCATGAGGAGCTAGCAACCGCTACCATGTCATCCAGCACACGAGGCGTCATAAACGCTCTACGCCCACGGCTGACTCATCATATATCTGATCTAAAGCTACACCCTGTGACTTCCTTGCATTCTTCACCTCAGCTGAGTTTCACGGTGGTCCTGGGTGGTTTTGAAGAAACCAAATATACAAAGTCACTATGGCCACCTCAAGTATCTAATGTGAAGCACACTGAAAAAAAATGCAGCATTAGACTATAAAAGTGTTAGAAAAGCTTGAGAAAGCTCGTCATTTTATCTCATCTTAATTCTTTTATTACATATATGGGAAAGTGGATACCGCTTTCTTATCAATAAATTCAGGGTACCAGTAGCTGCTTGGCTAGTAGTTTTAGCTTAAGGATTACATAATATAACCGGTTGCTTGCCTGAGCATTAGCTGTGAGTGATAGTAATAAACCAGTATCTACCTCTAAAGCTCAATAATTAACGTCTTATCTTGTTTGTTTAATCTGACAAAAGTTTTAGTTTTATGGCAGATTTTGCTTGCTGCAGGCTAGATACATAGATACTTTATTAATCCCAAAGAAAATTCAAGCATGCAGTAGCATGCAAACATACATTGAACATACATTAGTATTGACCTATAACACAGTAACCGTGCCTTAAAATTGACCTGACAAGCTAAGGCCTTAAGTGTTAGTTGTAAGGCCAAAAGAAAAGTTTGACAAGCTTCTATTTAAGGTCATTTTGTCTCATATTGTCTTATTAAGATTGTTATTAAATTAATATGAGACAGTAGGTACACACTTTCATATCAGCAGGTAAATTTAGGCTACAACAGCTGGTTAGCTTAGCTTAGTTTAACGCAAAGATTGAGAGAGCGGTGGACATTAGCCATTCAACATTTGCTATTAGCTCTTTATGCAGATACGTTTTCCAACCATCACCTCTAAAGCTGACTAATAAACATGTCACATCTTGTTTGTTTCATTTGGTTCTATGAACTAAGCAGGCATCTTTTAACCTGTTCTCAGCCTTTAAGCTAAGACGAGGCTTAGCCTTAGCTTCCAGTTTTGACACTTACACGGCTTGACTATATCATTACTCAAATGTCACTATGTGACACAATTGTTGCTTTGAGACTATGAATAAATTATCTCCATGAACTCCCGCCATATGCAAGATTTTTGCAACGTGGCCAAGAAGGCAAAAAAATGGAGCTGCACAATTCAAACTTGTATTCCACTGGGTTTCTGAATGAAAGAGTGTGTGCAGCTGACTTAGTGGAGTAAAATGGAGGACAGTGGAAGCACCTGTTCACATTTGTCTTTGTTACTCCTTACTTTTCTCCTTTTTAGTCTCTCAGTCCATACTTAAATAATATTTATCCTGGGACTGTAGAGCAGTACATCTGTGAAGAGAACAGATTACAATCATAGCACTGCATCCGCTGAAACCCACTGAGGTTTACAAACTGAGAAATTATGGTTGGGGAACTTTATAGTGTGGTCGTAAAATCTTTTGTAGTTCTTTCACTTTAATTTAAAAGAAATGTGTCAGAAGAAGAAGAAGAAGAAGAAGAAGAAGAAGAAGAAGAGGAACAAGGAGCTGCATTAGGGAAAAAAACAGTTAGTTAGCATTACCATATTACTCATAAACCAATCTTTATCATGATGCCATCAGTTAGCAGCAACTGATTTCTTGACCTTTTTTCTGACTGACACACGCATAACATTTTCCACCTCATAAATTCATCTCAGTACATTTAAATTGTACTTTTATCTGTAATCTCTCTCTAACTTCACAGTTGGTCATATGCCTTAATTTCTTCGCTCCCTTTCATTTGTTGCATTATGAAACATCACCATTTCGTCCTGTGATTGATTATTGATTAGTTAGATGTAAAGTCTTTTGCAGCCATGCTTGTGATGAGCGGCTGTATAAATAAATGATCTTGAACTCGACTCTGTCACTTGGTATCTAGTCAAATGTCAGCTTTGGGAAATAAAGCTGCTCACTGTTATGTAACAGACTGCAGAGCTGACTGAGAACTAAAGGGGATAAATAGAAAGTGTTATTTCGTAAAAATTCGTATAACAGTATAAAAAAAGGAACAAACTTATACAAATCTGCTCAGCTCATATTAAAATCACTAGAAAACTAAAAACAAGTAGAGGGACTTGTTCAAACGATATAGTAGATGTCTAATGTATGTAAAACCTAAAGTACTGTGGAGTTCAAATTGTGCCACCTAGTTACAGTTAAAATTGGGCTTTGCATCTTTACATCTTTGCAGCTCCCCTCTGCACTTCAGCACATTGTTTTGGTTTTTACGCTTTGCATATTTACTGCTCTACTTCAGTCTTCCAGACTACACAGACAGCTGCTGATTAATCTGCTGTGTGCTACGTGCTCAGTGCACAAACAAAGTCAGGCCGGATCCAGACCAAATCTGGCGCCACACCAGAAATGCTGATTTTCCAATTCATTTGAGGTGATGCTGGGTGTGAGCTGGGGGTGTCGAAAAAAAACAAAAACAAAAACGGTGACCTGATATTGTACCTGTCGGACTCTGGATTTGTTCATTTCATGCCTCTTCTTTCAGCTTCTACGACTGTATGTGGCTCCCAGTTTACAAAATAGTGAACCAAGAAGTTTCCTTTGAGTTTGAGTCCATTTGACAGAGAGAGATAGCTGTGGTCAAGTGACATAGACAGTGAATGAGAATGAGGGAGCACTGGTATCGAGAAAGATGGCGAATCGGTGAAATAAAAAGCTATTTTCTGATTGTTTTATAGAGGTTACCTTCAGCTAAACACATCCCCAGTACCCCCCACATACCATAACCCTGTGGCGATTCACTTCAACCCGATTTAGTTTGAATAGGGCCTTAGCCACTTAGCAGATGGTCAATATCGTATAGATGGCAGATATTTCCCGTTAGAGATGGCAAAGACCAAAACAGCTAAAAGAATGAGGAAGAGAGTGAACTGTGGAAGATTTCAGACATTAGAAAGCTTCTTAGCACCACAGAAGACATTTATTCTGATTTTGGTGGAGTAACCCTTTTGATTGATCGGTAGGCTGCTGCTCATTGCTTTTCAGTGACAAAGCTTCAAATAGATGCGTGCACAGATAGTATGTCCTTTTTACAAAATGTGGAAAGGGTACCAGAGGACTCTTGCAGGCAGTTGAAGCACCACTTCATCAGCTATCAGTCAGTTTCTTACATCTAACCTCCTAGAAACGTACTGCAGCGCAGTCTTACTGCTGTCACGCTGCTTGATCATCTTGTGCTGTAACCACTTCTCTTTACTCTACATCCAGTACAGCTGTGCTCCAGTTTGTCGGCTCCTTACTCATATGATGCATGGAAGGAGAAGATGTTATCACACTGTTCGTCTTTGATGAGAGATGCTGATTTAAAACCAGAACCCGAGAGGCATCTCTTTGACCTACATTGTTTAGCGTGGGATGACAGGCTGTAGGTGAAGTTACACGTAATGTGTTTTATAATCAAAGTTGAGGCGGTTTATGGTTTTCTGAAATGCTTTTAGACATTAGTTCCTCTTGCAGGACTGTTTTAAACTCTTCTCTGGTTTGGTTTGGCAGACATCTTTCTAGCTTTCCCGAAGGCACTTTTTTTTTGGCTCCAAAGATTTGCCAGAAAACTAAAAAATGTTGGTTCTGTTTTCACAACCACATAAAAAAGTTGTACAGGTAAACAAATGTTTTCACACCTTGTTGACACATTAGACATAGGTGTTACCTGACTCAGCACACTTTCACAATGCCACACAATTATTCAATTATTCAATTTTTTATTATTCTTTTTTTTTTCATGTATAATGACAATAAGGTCACAATGGGGTTAAGTAAAAGCTTTAGAATCTGAAAAAATCTGAAGAATATTAGAGGGAAAGTACAAAAAGTCAGCATCAAATCTCCTTTTTGCATGCTTGGAATGTTTCCACACAATAATGCAATGCCAGGATCCAAGACAAGGACAAATGTGCACATACAGGTAGATGAAAATGAATGCAAGGCCCAAGAAAGAAATGCTGACCACAAAAAGACCGGTCTTTATCTTGTTTATAGATCAACATATGTATCTTTAAAATCAGTGACAGTCATAGCGGAAACACACTGCGCTTCTTGCCAACACACACAAACACACACACTGCTGTCTGGCTGCATATAAACACAGAGCTGGCTGTGGCTCTAACAGGACATGCACAGCAGCACTGCACAGTTTAAGTCAGGCTCCGCAGACGAGGCAACACAAGCATGCAGCTGGTGAGTCGGGCCGCCGTGCTTATCTTTGACTTTTATTGGTGATACTTGTGCTGACTTTGTGAAAAGGGGTTGCACTGTTTGACTTTTTGATTCCACATTTCTTGCTGTAGGAGAAGCAAATGAAAGATGTGTGAAACTTTATGGCATTTAGTGAGGAGTGTGAGGTCGATAACACCACCCATGCATTCACACATTCATCAATTAACTGGACTTTAAGTCAGACGAGAAGTGACAGCAGAGAGAAAACAAGAGCTGAAAGTTAATGAAGTATTTTTTTTATTTCTCCATCTCTCCGGGTTGCTCTTTTCTCCAGCCCCCCCTGGAGTTGCCTTTGGCTGCTGTCTGTTTATTTGCTCATGGTTTATCTGATGATCTCATGTTTAGGTGTTAAGATCTTTGCTGTTGCTGGTACTGGCCACACTGTTGCACACCACCAATGGCCGGATGGTGTCAGTGAAGTTGGAGCGGCGTCACAAACTGAAGGGCAAGACTGTGAGACTGATCCTGGATTCTTCAATGCCGCTTCAGATGGCCAGCCCACCTGCTTCAACCGTCGCCAACATGTCTGTGTCGCCTTGGACGTACAGGTGAGGCCCGCTGAAGGCCCTTAATGTCGTTTTTGTTCGTCGCTTTGCACATTTGCTGCCAAAAAACACAGATGACAAATGTGTCTTTTATCCCCCCTCAGAGAATCCTGTATGGAATCCCGTTTTCCTCGGCAGATCGCTCATGCTCAGTGTCTGACCTCCGGCTGTCTGAACCTGCAGGGTGAAGAGGATGCATCACTGGTGGTTAAACCTATCTACTACCAGGTTTTGGTCCTCCACAGGTGAGCCTCTGTGAAAACATCTAACAATGCAGTTTTCGCCTCTGCTTTTGTCTCTAGATTATTCTACAGTCTTGATTCAGCTTAAGAATGAAAGTGAAATGTAATTTGAAGCGCATATCTCTCTTAATCTGAGGCATTTCCTGTTGAAGCGAGCTGCTATGGTCGATAACAGTCACAGCACAAAGCACTGAGTGGTGGTGTATCAGACAGAAACAAAGTCAATTATCCAGAGAGACACAATACTGTTTCAAAAATCTGATTTTAGTGCCAGATTTTTTTGTTGTGGTTCACCAGTCCACCATTAAGTAGAGATGAAGTGTTTTAAGGAGGGAAATGTGACTGAGAACAGAGAACAGAGTTTTGTTTATGAGTGAGTGTGCACAATGGGACAGAGAGGCGATAAATCATCTCATTTTTAATGTGGCTTGAACTAAGCGGGAGTGTGAAACCAAAAAGTAATCTGTTGTTTGCTGTTGTTGGACTTCTGACATTTTGAATATATTGACCTCAGTTAACTTCTGTCTTCCCAGTCCTGAATTAATTTAACACCATAATCTTATAATGACATCATCTCTGTGCGTTCAGCCCTTGTTAAATGTTTCCATGCCTCTCCAGGATCCCACGGCACAATAACAAAGGAGGGAGGAAGAGAAGAAAGTATGACTTCCGACTGGGGACAGAGGTGGTCACAGTGGGCTGTACCTGTGTGAGGCCAAGTGTCATACCACAGGAAAACAGAGGAGACATCTGATGTTAGCGACTGTCTCAGCATCAAACTTAATCTTCTATTAAGCAATGTTTTTTTTAACTATCACTGAATGAAATGACTTTGCATCTTGTGAAAGAGCCTTTCTTTTTTGACTGGTAGCTAGCGTGCTGGGCATTAGCTCTTAATGTAAGCTAAGTCTTTAACATGTCATAGCCATAAGAATCAGAGGCTAAGAGTATCATCAAACAGTAAAGAGCTGCGTTTCTTTCCGCCCCCTAGTGGTGAAAAAAAATGTTTAAAGCAGCTTTAACCCATCCTGTCAAACACTGCTGGATGGTCAGTACAGTAGACAGTTTTATTATAGTTGTTAGACACACTCGAATTTATTTTTATACTGTTTTAAATTGTCATATTTTATTTTTCTCATTGCTGTCCTGAAATATTTTACTCCTGGTCCAACCATGTAAAACACTTTTTGAAAAGTGCTGTAGAAATGATTTTTTAAAACATTTTTATTCAATTCAATATTTACTGAATGGATTTTCTCTGGAGAACTGAGTCATGAAAAAGGTGTTGTTGGAAATACATATTTATGCAATGGAAACATAATTCTATTGGGGGGTGTGTATGTTTGTAAACTTTGTCTGGTTTCATTTCTCCTAAGTTTCATCGTTGCTTCAACTGGCATTTTATAAAAACCCTGTTCTTGTTTTATTGTGAACAATATCAAAGTTTATTAAAGTTTTTTATCTCAGCTTTGATGTATAATATATATATATATTTTATATTTTTATATATGTTTTTTCTTTAATCCAAAAAAATTAGTTTGCAGAATCTTTTTACAAGTTACAAGTATTTTCTGCACATATTCATTTCAAATTGCATACTCCACCAATACGGCAGGGCAGCCTATATGTAACTTAAGAGGCAAGGTCGAAGGCAAAAATCCCTGCAAAGTGCTTAAGAACACTGATCTGGTTATCAGTGAGCGGGACATGCTGTGGAAATTATGCCTTTGTGTGTTTGTATATAAAAGTGCATACAAAACCTTCTATTCTACCTACAGATGAGAGGTACAGTAATGAGCACGGAAACAAGGTGTGAGCTCAGTCAAGCTGTTTTTACTGACCATGCCAAATAGATACAATCAATCCAGCTTTGAAGATATACAGCGACACACAATTACAGCAAGTACAAACCCCATGTTACGACTCCCCCGCTACAGTGCAAACATTTTAGACATTTCAATCAAGTCAGTATGACTCAACAACTCGAGCAAATTTCATCTTTCTGTTTACTCTTTTAGGTCTAAATTCTTTTGAAAATCATAAACTGACAATCAGAGCACAGTGACACATGCCAAAGCAAAGGGGGACCGCTGCTTAGCCTTAACCCCCCCAAAACTCATTGTAACCACTGAAACCAAATGTGTCCAAATCTGAACTAGCCGCTCATTACTTTGCCTCCTTGTGATGTTATTGTTGTTTATACTGTATATATTCACCGCCCTTCATGTATACATATGTGCTTTTGAGTTGTGCTTAATGAAATAAGAGTGCAATCAGTGCTCTAAATCTAAGAGACTCAAATGCATGTCACTGATCTACGACTACAGTACATTTAAAGTTTCACAAAGAGCCTGAACGTGGCAGAATACAGCAGAGCGTCCTGCCTTTTCTTCCTTTTTCTTTCTTCCTTTCTTTCCTTTTTTTGTTTGTTTTCCTCCCCAAGAGCACTGTGGAAACAAAAGCCCGATGCTTCATTTTATATTCATAAACCGAAGTTTAGCACGCGCAGACGTCCCCCAGATAGACAGAACAATCTCAAACACGGTGCAGCTGAGAATTAGCATGAGAGCGGCGGACCCTGGGAAATCAGTTTTTTATTCCTATTTTGGAAACAGCAGAAGCTTGTGTGTTATGTTCTGACTGTGTGTATTGAATCCTGTAAATCAAAGAGTGAAGAAGACTGGGACTCTTAGCTTTAGCTTGTTTTGGTTGTGGCTAACTAGGGCTCCTTAACTACGTCTGTGTGTCCATTTTTTTTTTTTACAAGCACATCACTCTTTTATTTTCATGTTTTACAAGGTAACAATTCAGATTACAGCTCCCTGCTCCATAGTTACACAGTCTAATTGGAAAGAAGCAGTATGATCTGGTGTGCTGCTGCCAAACTGGTAGACTCAGTGATGATTTCTGAGACAACCAACAGCAGTTCACGTTTCCTGCTGTCTGACTGCCGAAACGAGAGAGCTGTGATCAAAATGTTTAACCTCCTCCTGCCTCCGTGCAGCTTTCGTCTGTCACCAAACAACCCAGTGTCGCCCCTCTTTTAAAAATGTAGTTTGTTTTGTTGGCACCCTCCCCACACCCTCCCACTTTCCTTTAGAAAAAACAGAGCGAGAATTATTTTTGAACTTCAACATCAAGAGTTGGCTAAACTTTGTACAGCTTATTTATCGTTATAGCATACATCAAATATGAAAACTCATCTTTTGCCTTTGTTCGAGTTGCTTTTGAGTTCTTTTTTTTTTCTTTCCTGCACTGTTTTTTTTCTCCCTCTCTCTCTCTCTTCTTCCCCGACTCCACTCATCTACCGGCAGGCTTCCTCCTTCATCTCCTTGTTCTTCCTCACTTCTTCTGCGTGTTTGTCCTGCCAGACACACACACGCACACACACACACACACACACACACAGGAACATCAGAGTCATTAGCATTCATGAATAGATTAGCATTAATCTGGGGGATGCCAGCAGAACAAGACGAGGGCTCAGCAACAGTTCATAAAGATTTGAACAGAGGAATGACACAGAGCGGGGAGAACTAAAACCTCTTTTCCACCTCATATAATATTCATGATTACTGATCACGCTTGTGAACAATGTTAAAATAGAAATGCAAGCCCAGTTTATGTAAGAGAAGGCTCGCCTCATTTGCACATAAGAAAAGACTTTAAAAAACCCACTGCTGGTTAAATGTAAAGTTTGACATTTTTGAACAGATGCTTCTTGACTTTCCTGTTGATTTAGATGAGATCCATACATCTATATAGTGAATATGTAGCTTTAAAATGACAATTTGCTGTTGTATGTGCTGGACTACTTCTTGGCTGGGACCAGAGACCTCCTAGAGTCTTGCTGGTTGCCTGGCAACTGGTTGTACCAAAGAAATAATACACATGAAACAACAAATTGCCATTTTCTAGAGTTTTTGTAAGTTGTTGTAGTAAGGATTGGGCAAAAAACTCCTTAATCAGTTATTTTTAGAAGTGCTGGTAGACTTAGATTTTGTTTTACCATTGTGTCAGTGCCAGGTTAGTTTCCCTTGTTTGGACTCTTTATGCTAAGCTAAGTTAGTTGGCTGCTCGTGTACACATATGACAGTGGAAACAGTCTTCTCAAGAAGAAAGAGAATAAATCTATTTCCCAAAATGTCAAATATTACTTAAAAAATAATGAGATTGTGAGACATTTTGGAAAATATGTTTTCTACCTAGAGTTATATGAGAAGACTAATAGGACTCATGGTGTGTGTGTTTTTACCATAGCTAGAGCTTTGAGACAATTAGCCTAGCTTAGCATAAACACTGGAAATAGTGGAAACAGGTAGCCTTGTTCTGTCCAAAATGTTCAAAAATACACCTACACCTCTAAGATGGACTAATTAACACATTGGATCATGATGTATCCATACAGAAACTGAAATGTAAAAACAATAAAAACAGTTCAAAGCTAAGGTAATCACCCCTGGCTCTAATGCGTCATAAAGACCTCATAAGACACTAATATTTCTCAAAATGTGGAGCTATTCCTTAGTACCTCAATTACCCAGCTACTTCATAACAGATCGAGATTGCGCACAGCGGGAAGTTTAGCTCCCAGAAGAGAGGACTGGGTTACAGTTTACAATAGATGTAGCTAGTCAGAACACTAAAAATAGTGATACTAAAACAGTCAGAGCTTCCAGGCAAGAAAACAAATACTGCTGCTGGAAAACTTCATATGTCTGCCCCTATGTCTTCATATCTCTGCTGGCCAGTCTTTTCTGATTTCAAAACTTGATGACATTTTGGACAATGAACTTCCTCTATTTTGAAATCATCATTTGTCCATTTACGTATGACAAGTAGAAATCAGATAGAAATGAAAGCTACATTACCAAGATTAGATTTTTGTTACAAGCTCTGTAAAGGTTAGAACCTGCACGTTACCTTCTCCTGCAGCCTCTCCAGCATGGCGGCCAGCAGGGCCTCCCTGTTCTCCTTGTTGGCCTCCATCTTCTGTTCAAGCTTTTCCTTGGCGTGCTTGATGAAGTTGTTGTTCTCCTCGAAGGCCTTCTGGATCACCTCACGCTCGTGCTCCCTCTTCTCTGCCAGGTGCTTCAGCAGCTCAGCCTCCTGACACTAGAGGGACATAGAGAGCACAAAGGTAAAACGACAGATCATTTTCACGTTCATTAAACTGGGAATAATAAATTAAGTTACAGGCTTAGGGTTATGATTGTTGTCTTTCAGTGGGTTTGTTGTCAGCTGAGTCTGTGACCTGCAGACAAAACCTTCTCCATTACTGCTAGAATACAGTCAACCACCGCACTGCATAAAATGCAGAGCTTAAAACTACAGCTGGAATGTAGCGTGTAAAGAAATGATGAAGTGATTGCTGTAGTTGTGACCTCAGGAATTTTTCCATTACTACTAACAGTCTGCATCTAACCACTTTTTCTTCCACATGTCTAAATTCTAAATTACTGCACAACAGATGCAAAAGGTAGATAAAGTCTTATTATATATCCATGTCTAAGTAAACACAATAAAGTTAAAAAATATGGTATTTTTATACTTATTATAAATAATAGGTATTTTTTTGTTTGCACTTAAAAGCTAATGCACCTGACCGATACTGTGCCAAGGCCGTGCACTCTTTGCACTTAACTCACATAACACAAGGAACTTTGCTGAGTTGATATCAGCCAACTAACTTACTAAATCTATAGTATAACTTTAACTTATATACCACTGTACACTAGACAACCCAGTGCTTTGATCAAATATGTATGGCTTTGGGGTGGGCTATTGATCCATTGATTGGACAGAGTAAGACTGATGTGGCACAGCTGATCAGTCCACTTTAATTTATTAAGGTATCACAAACACTGAGGTTCAGCAAGGTGTAATGACTGTACATGCCCATAAAACAAAGGTTTGCTTTTATACATAATGAATGTCAAAACTGTAATCTAAACACATCAAATTGCACTGACATCAGCATCTTTTTGCTATACCCCAAAAAAGGGCGTGGCTGTTTGTGTAGTTCCCGTAGGTGCCCATCAAGACCGTGTTGTTGTGATTGGTTGAAGGTGACCATCACAATCTCTGTGGAAAGAGCTGAACATGTTTGGACTTTGTGTAGAACTGCAAAATAAAATAACAAACAGAACATTCTTGGCAGGAAACCTTCTCTATTTTGGACCATGTTTATTCTTTGACACAGCACTGTTCTCTCATTGGCTGAATTTGGAGGCGGTTATGCAAGCTAAACACACACAAGTCCCTAATAAAAACTTCCAATCAGCTTCTTAAATCCCTCAACGGGCTGGGAAACCCAAAACCAGGGAAGTAAACCAAAAATAATGAACAGACAGACATTTTGACCTGAGGTCCTCATCAGACACCATCGTCTTGGAGACTACAGCAAAGTTGACACGAGTGTCTTAAAGCTCCTTCAGTGGAAAGTTGCATTCTTGTTTCTCATCCACGACTATTGTGACGTGAAAATTAGGAGTTGACTCATTGATAAAAACAGTTGGTGTCACCAATAACACCGTATTAAGAGCCTTTATAACACATAATAAACAAAAAATGATTAATGGGAACGTCTGATGTTGCACATGCCTCATGACCGCTCTGTTGCAGGACATGTTCTCTGTGCCAGCTATAATTTCTCTCCTCTCGCCTTTCTCCTCTCTCTTCCTCCCCCCTCTCTCCATCATCCTCTTTGCTTGATGAATATGAGCCATTGTGAGCGTGTCCTTGCATGATTGCCCTTGTACTTTCATGTCCCTTGTTTTCATCTTCCCTCCCTTCGCCTGCTTGTGTTTCCTCCCTTCTTTTCCATCAACTCCATCCTCCCTCTTTCCTTTCATCCACTTCCACCCTTTTTTCCACCTGAGCTGATAAATCACGCTACCCACAAAGGGCACTGTCAGACGCTTGAACGAGCTACGAATAGCTCGGGTTAGGGTTGCACTTTTGGGGTTAAGGCCTGACCTGTTGGGTATCTTGTGTTGACACAAAAACCCAACCCCTTTCGTTCTTTGCTTACCTTCCGCCTCTCCTCGGCAGCCTCCAGCTTCTTCTGGATCTCCTCCAGGGACGGGTCGCGTCGCTGCGGCATGGAGGTGTTGAGGTCTGGCACGCCGTCAAAGGACGGGGGCTTGAGAATGACCTCGAAGGCCTGGCCTGATGCCCGCTTGTTCAGCTCGATCACCTCCACGTCTTTGATGACGCACCAGCCCAGGTCCACCGCATCTGTGGTGTTGGATTGAGGCCATGTTTACATTATTCATTTACAATGGATTTCTAATACAAGGAAGCACACTGTCAAGCATCAAACATCATTAATAGGTGAGCTTGGCGCATTGTGTGGTTTGTGGCTTACCTACAATCCTCCTACATGTCCCTGCTTTAGTTGAACAAATTCCTACGTTTCCCAGAATGACTAGTGGCTGTATTTAGCTACGATACAATATATTTCTCCCTGTGCAGTCGTTAATGTGTGTGTGACAGTGATTTATTTTTACCTTCTGCCTTGTACGTAGGTTTTTCTGCAGTCTGTGGGTTCAGGCAGGCACAGAACAGAGACACCAGGGGGAGCTCTTTGACCTTCTCTTTGTAGGCTGAGGACACACACACACACACACACACACACACACACACACGCACGCTTGTTCTGTTACGCTTGACATTGTGTTGACTCAAACTAAATGATGAACAAGCACTCAATAACTGATGATGTAATTCTCCCTTTCAGTGGCAGTGATTATGTTATTATAACAGTCATAATAATGAACAATTTACGTTGTTCGGATAAAAAAAAAGCTCTCTCCCACAGTGGAATCATTTGCAGTGTACACAGTACAGGAAAGAGGAGCTGTTAGGTGTACGACTTTTCTGCTGCAGTTGCATTTACCTGCCAGAGTCATCTTCTCGCTGCGTATGTAACTCTCCAGGGATGCTGAAGATCCGTCTCAGTCTGTCAGGGAGAGACATGCAGACACAGAGAGGAGGGATTGAATGATGCGGCTTCAAAGGTCATATAACGAATGTGAGAAGCACAGAAGAGAATTAACAAGACCGCAATCTGCAGAGCATTCGTGTAAGCACCTCCCATTAAGGTTTAATTCAGCCAATGAGAGAGCGGCTCTGCGTCACGGAATAAATATGGGCCAAAACAGAGGGTCATTCTTGCCAAGGATATGTTTGTATGAGAAAATCAAGACATGGATCATCACACATGTAATATCATGTAACATTTTGACCCGAGGTCCTCTTCAGACATCATCGTCTTGTTCACATGTGAACAAAAATGATCCCTCCTTTAATCTACAACTACAACAAACAAAGTTGACATGCAAGTGGAAAAGCACATTCTTGTTGACCATGAATACTGATATATATCACTGTCATAGTTAAATTAGTAATGTAATTGCTTGCGAAAACGACTTAAAATGATGAAAATGCTAATATTTATATCATGCTGATCACAGTCACTGCACACAAAAGATGTCTACTACTTCAGGAGCCAAGTTTCAGACCAAGATTAGCGCTAATTTTAACCAGGTTCCCAGAAACTTGCCCCCTCCAAAAAAAAGTTTATTCATTGAGATAAACAGAGATAAACAGATGGTGGCGCTACAGTTGGTGCAATTCAATCATTGCAGAAGAAGAGGGCGCAGCAAGATACAAAAACCTCTATCAGGAAACATGACAGAAATATGACATTTATCTTTGTTTCATGTATTGAGGACAGATCTGATGTTTTTGTCTGCTACAAACGTCTTGTGATGTCACAAAATCCAGCTTGTTTGGACAGGCCTTTAAGGTCAGGTTCGAGATGAGAAAGGTCCTCCCTTTAGCAGATCTATGTGAAAACAGCCTTCTCGTGTCAAACTCTGCACATAAATTCTCCGCAGTGAAGCTCAGACACCCAGGTGAAGCAAAAATAAGCAAAATATATTTTGAGCGGAGGGGAACTTTTGTTGTTCCACGTCCTCCGTGTTGCAGTGAATCACAGCCGTGACACAAGTGGGAGAAGCAGCTGTAGATCTTTGAGAAGATGCAAGGAACGAAGAGAGCGGTATAAATAACAAAGCGAGGCATCAACTGTGACACCAGCCTGTTACACCACCTGCCGAAAATCTATTTCAAAAACATTTAAACGGGGCTGCGAAGCAATATGTGTTGTGATGATAGCAAATATGTCTGTCATGCTGACTGTGACCTGTTCATAACATCAAATGATACTCATTGATGTTAGAGTGAAATTCAAGTTCAATTAAATTTATAATGAATTCAGAGATTGGTTGAATCAAACTGAGTTGCACTAAGTGAGGCAGCAAACTGTCTCACCAGACCTCCCACCACCTGCTATCACTCTGTCTGTCAGATGGCCTCATCAGCACTGAATTGATGGCCATCTGAGGGATGTCCTCTCTCATGCTATATGAGAACCCCCTTCATTTTTGCAGCTTAGAATTAATCACGTCAACAAACACTCAGAGGTCTTGAATGCTTGAGCACGCATAGTCAGCAAATAGGAGACTTTTATCATGTGGGAATCCAGCGGTGCCCTGCATACACAGTTTGTTGACCTTTTCACAGCTGAGCGTGCACGCTAATTGAGTTTCGCTTTAATTCTGGGCTCCAGTTTCATAAACACTCTCATCATGTGGGCACCCACAACAATCAGGTGTTGGAGAAAACAGGCTGTGGAGTAATATAAGATAGCAAATGAAGGCCCGAGCTCCATAAAAACTGATTTACACGACAGGATGAGACATGCCAGCGGTGCCCGGTGTGGGAAAAATTTAATCAAACATCTGTGATGGGATGTGTCTGCCAAAAAAGCCCAAACGTTCTTATCTACCTCAGAAGGCACTACATGCAAAAAGGAAACACTTCACTATGTGAATAATGCAGGTATAATGCTGTTGTACAGTAGCCCAGAGGAGACGAACCAAACATTTACTATATATAGTGCCTTTTGCATTCTTTGTTCGCGGCTACAATGGGTTCTTCTGCACACTCAGGAGGGCAGGGTGAGGTTAAGGGTATTCAGTTGGTTGTACTCCAAAACCTTAGCTAGACTAAATCGTACACACTGGACCATAAATTTAGATTGTGTCAGTAGTTGTGTCAGGCTAGCTGTTCGTCCCTGCTTCCCGTCTTTATGCTATGCTAAGCTAATCACCTCCTGGCCCCAGCACCATAGTACTACTCCACTACTTACTACAAAGAAAAATCTATCTATCTATCTATCTATCTATCTATCTATCTATCTATCTATCTATCTATCTATCTATCTATCTATCTATCTATCTATCTATCTATCTATCTATCTATCTATCTATCTGCCAGTCTCAGCGTTTCACCACCTGAAGAGTAGTGAGCTCTGGGGAGTAAAAGAACTAACGAGACAACCTATGACACAGAGAAGAGACGTCTCATTACACTGCAGAGCACACGCTCACCTGACACGTTTCCCAGAGGGACATACACACACAAGGTCACACACTCGCATATATATATATATATATATATATATATATATATATATATATATATATATATATATACACACACACACACAACATACATGACAGATACCTTGAAATACACAGTTAGGCACACACATGCTAATCAGGCAGTGCAGTGTTGGAATGCAAACACACAAACACACACACATACAGCTGCTTCTCATCTTGTGAAACCACCCAGGTTGCAGATCAATGCACTGCTTCCTGCAGGAGTAAGAGTACTCCATTTGGTGTGTGTCAATACAGAGAGAGAGGGAGAGACTTGTAAAGGTTTGATACACATGGGGAACATTTGGGTCATGTTGATGGGAAATTTGCTGACAGTTATATCATAGTGAAGGTTTTCATTATACCAGTTTATGATATTCATTGGATTTTTGTCCCAGAAGATCACCATCCTCCATGTCCGCTGTGGGTAGTATTTCTTCTTTTATGTTCTCTAAAAATTGGGCTCATACATAATAATATAATGATGGCTGTAAGAAATTATTGCACAAGTTTGCATATTAAAATAATAAGAAGCATACCAAGTGATTTGTGCGCAGTCACTTGCAAAATGATGACTCTTCATGGAAAAGTTCAACATTTGGGGAAATATGCTTATTCACTTTCTTGCTGGGTGTTAGATGAGAAGACTGATATCACTCTCATGTTTTTGTGCTGATTTTAAAGCTGCATACGCCTGTTGGTCAGCTTAGCTTAGCTTAGCTTAGCATAAAGACTGGAAACAGGGGGAAACAGCTAGCCTGGCTCTGTCTGAAGATGCCATTCAGTACCTTCAAAACTCACTAGTTAACATGTTATATCTAGTTTGTCTGGTTGTTATTTTTACTCACTTATTTTTTGCATAAATTAATATAAACAGACATCTTCTCATCAGTGTGTAGGATTTAGTGGAATCTAGCTGCGACTGACTACAGATTGCAACCAATTTTCAGGTTATTATAACCTGGGGAAAACATTGTTCTGCATATTATATTCCATTGCTACCAAATTCTGTAAAATAAATCATACACAAATCTTACCTTTAAGAAGAACATTTCTATAAAGCTATTACATATTTGAAAGGTGACATAGCAATGAGTGCTTCATATTTCATAAAACACTTTGTAAAAGTCTCCTCAAAGAGTATTGCTGTAATTTGACATTCTGCAGCGCCTGTAGTCATTTTGGAGGAACAGATATCAAGTTTTCTGAAAGTGGATGTCTCATCTTCATTTCTCATACACTGTACAGCGCATTGATACATTCACTGTTTCCAAGAAGTCTAAATGAAAAACAAATCTGTTCCTTATTGACTCTGTTTCCATGGGCACAGCTTTTCATGTACTACTCCTATATGTTGTCATATTTCTGCATGAATAATAATCAGAACATTATGAATATTGCATGTACACCCATCCTGTTTATTATGTCTCATAACATTTTGAGTGTGTTATTTGGATTCTTATAGGAGGAGTGAGCATAAAGGACTCCAACTTCAAACCACACTTCCCATACATAAGAGAACATCATTTGTCACATTTAGCACATCTACATCTGACATTTTATGAGCTGTTTTGAATCACGTGGTTGGTTTTACAGGTTTTACAGATTGCTTTTGTAAATGGTGGCTTTCCCTTCATAAATAAACCTGGAACATGGTGCAGCTAAAGGAGAATTTAACACCAATGACAAGACATTTTGCAGGTTCCAAAATGATCTAAAAATATAAGACAAAAAGGGAACTTTTGTAAACTATTCCTCACCATTTTTGATGTTTTTCCATGTCTTTCCCACCCTCATGCCCTCCCTTCTTTCCTGCTCTGCCTAGCACGCACACTTACACATACACACACCTTTTCGCCATATAAACGCATGCTAAGCCCTTCATTTTCCTCTCCCTCTCTCTTTCTCTCTCTCCTTACAAATAGCAGACACAAAGCTGCATCTGCACATATGGAAGATCAATAATAAATGACACAGGTTACACACCATACTGTTTGAGGGTACACCGAGTTCTCTCTCTCCCCCTTCTTCCCTCTCCTGTCAGCAGGAATCACTGCATCATCACTATCCTCACCTCGCCCCATTACACCCTACCAATACAATACACTGCCTCCCAAACACACTCACAAACACACACACACACGGAGGCGACCTTCTTTTATGTAATAAAACCTTGAGAACCCAAAGTGACACAAGTGAAATGCAGCAGTGTGTTTCGTGATGCAGACTTACCCCCCCTCTGTCCCTGTCTTCTCTGCTGCTGATGGTGGACCGGTGACTACGGTTACCCCTGTCTGGCTGCACGGATACAGGCGCCGGGCAACAGCATCAGCAACAGCATCAACGCTGCCTCCATGACATCACCTTGGAGACGTCTTATTGGTCTGAGACACTGCCAGCATCCAAGCCTCTGGGCCAATGAGAGGAGAGAGGAAGGATGGGGGGAGGGCCGTCAGCTCTTTGTGTTGTACTGCAGGGTGGGTGGTGGAATCACTGTTTTATTATATGGCGCAGGAGTGTGGGGTTGTGTGTGTGTGTTTGTGTAGGAGTGTGTGCGTGTGTATTTGACATGCTGGAGAGTTGAGTGAAGTAGAGTGAGAGATTGGTGAGGAATGGTAGTCTATACATGTGTGTGTGTTTGTGTTTGTTCATCTCAGCAGGGGGTCCAGCTAGGAAGGATGCAGGACACTAAATTATTTAGATCCTAACTGTAAACATAAGAACAAGTAGAAAACCTTGAATGCGAGGCACATGAGGTTCATTATATTGCATATTTGTTGCTACTGTACAGACGGCAAACGCTGGTACTACAATTCTATGACAGCTATTTGAAAACTCCCACTACTACAATTATTACCACCATTAAAAACCTCCTGTTCATGTTTGTCACTACAGTTTTAGTGTTATGTTGTCTGTTGCTGAACATCACATTTACATATTCAGCTTAAGTGTTGCCCACGCCAGCCGAGTTTCATTGTTTTCACTTTCCATTTAAATGATTATGTTGTTGTGCATATATTTCTCTATATTGGACACATTATTTATGGACTATTAAATATCCCCAGGTTTGCTGTATGACAATTGATTAAATTCATATGAACTGAGGAATATGTCATGTCATGTCAATCCTGTGTAATGATTTTAATCATGGTAACCGCCTTAGCTGTGAAGTGAAGCCAATGTGCAAATGCTAAAAACTGCAGTTCCTTGAACGTCCACTTGAGGCTGGCTACAGAACACGTCAGTCTCCATAAGTCCCCATGTTAAAATGACTAACAGCAGAAATAAATATGTTTACAGCCTGGTACAAAAAACAGTTTTGGCCTCTAAAGCTAGTTTCCGCGTTCATGACAACTGTACTGAGGGTGAATTTTTATACAACTCATCTGTTCAAATTATTATATGTTTAAAAGTATACATAATTAACAGCATGGGTGCTTTGACTGACAGGTGGGTGTCATTACAGACGGCTTGTTTGAACAACCAGGCATCACCCCCTCAGCTCCAGCCATGCTCTGCATCTTTGCCCATTTTTGCATTAACCAGGAGGTGGCAGAGGCAGGATTGTGAAGATGGCGGCAGCCACCACACTATGGGCTTCCCATACAGTCTAAAATGTGGATGGCACAAATACACAATACATTCACATTTTATGATTTTGACACAGGGCCTCGAGATCCGAGGCAAGAACCATTTCAAGGCCCTTCTGGTGCCAGTTCATTTTGGGCTTTAGTTGATGGCTCTTTCCATATACCCTAACCAAAGTTACAATTATACCATTACCATAAACCAACCTGGGGCTTGGACTCTTAATGAGCATGTGTTTCTGCTGGGAATTTAAAGCAGCCACAATCAATATTTTTCTATTAACAATACATCCCATAACTACTTGTGCCATGCAAGATGTCACTGGTGACAAATCACCACTCTGCAGTTCCCCTGAGCTCTGTGGGGAATTTTAGAGTTTTTCAGCTCATTGTTTTGTTTTTTTGTGCCCAGCTTTACTGTTTTGATTCACTCTTGCAGCTCTCATCTACCATAAAAATTAAAAAAAAAAAAAAAAATCATGTGCACTGCTAAGCACCAGCCTTACATTTAGAGACTAACTGATAAATAGTAAAGTGAAGCATTTAGCAGCTAAATAGCCTGATATTTCCCACAGGAGTTGATGGAGACCAAAACAAATTTAAACAAGAGCAGATATTATATTCATTAGGTAACCAATAGAATCCCAATGTTGCTGTGTAAATAGGGAACTGTTGGCTAACATGTTAGGTTTAATGTTTTGCATTAAAACAACATTATGGAACATTCTGGTGTCACCTGACAAGTCTAAATAAATGAAATGTAACTTCACCTGTGCCTTCATGTATCACAAGCTGCCTTACATGCTTCATTTCTTCCTCAATGTCACCAGAGGAGCACTGTAGCAACTAGACTGTCCCTCGTGTAATGCAACCCTAATTCTGTATGCAGCAGAGGCCTTTTTCATTTTGGCCCCTGCCTCCCACAGAATCTGTGCACACCCTGCTGTAACAGAGTTTTTGGAGCACCTGTTATACTACTAGTACTGTAACTGTAACACTACCATTACTTCAAGTATGCCACCACTAATAAAGTATTTACATCACAATCCTTACTCTAAAAATATAAAATAACAACATAAAATGCCAAAAAATAAAATAAGAGAAAAGCAGGATTGGGTGCAAACACTGAAGAAAGTGACATATCTGTTGTTGCCACCCTTTGATCCTGTATTCAGCTCACACATCTAACATGATGTCACCACGCTGTTCACAGGCTCACGAGATGAAAGAGCTTACAACACTGGAGGAGAGAGAGGGAAACGCATGAGGTCACATTAGGGTGTGTCCCGTTGTCACCGTCTCCCTCTCCTCTCCTCTCCTCTCCTCTCCTCTCCTCTTCCTCTCCCCTCCTCAGCCACCGCTGACGGTAAATGCATGTGTGACATTAGACATCACACACATCCTGGAAATGAGATCACCAGGGACAGAAGGAGGGAAAAAAAGGAAGAGAGGAAGGGTGAGATGTGGAGGAGGAGGAGGAGGAGGAGGAGGGGTTGAGGAAAATAAGGAGGAGGAAATAAGATCAAACAGATTATTTGAGAGATTCTGGGAGAACAAAGATAAGAGAGAAGACCAGAGCAGAGGCAAAAATAAGGAGGGAGCTTATTGGGAACACCCATGAGAGAAGTCGGGATGGGTAAAAAAAAAAATACTCAGGAGACGGTGGATGAAGTATGACACATTTCACAGAACATGAAAGTAGCTGAGTAGTGGGATGAGGTGGAGAAATGAAAACACCAGCTCCTCCAAAACTGAGGAAGGAAAATATTTAGCTGCATGGATATGAACAAATGTAAGGATACAGATGCAGATTAGCCAATGAGCTAGTTAGAGTCACTTCCCTGTAATCAATTTTAACAAGATAATAAACGTCTAGATGTCTTTTTTACAGCCATTTTTGGATTATTATTTTGAACAGGCATCCATAAAGCACTACACACACAAACACACACACTCTTGCACACGTCCTCTCCACTCCCCTGCTCCTCTAGCCCTCGTGGCCTGTAAAAACATAAACAGTTACAGTAGCTTAGCGGCGCTCCTGATCTAAAGTCTGACATCATCTCCCAGTGTCTCACGATGAGATCATTCCATCAAACTACTAGCCTTACTCACTCTACTCAAAGTGTGTGTGTGTGTGTGTGTGTGTGTGTGTGTGTGTGTGTGTGTGTGTGTGCGGTTTGTGAATAAGTTTTCTGAATATGTGAGTGGATGGACTCGCTGTGTACATGTCTGTGCTCGTGCAGGTGTCCACTGCAGGACAATTAGATTATGCGGAAAATACTCGACAGAGTGATCTAATTGAAGATGAAGGGCTTTTACTAGCATTGATTCTGACAGCAAAGGTCCGGTATCAAGGGGAAACAAAGCAAGTATAGACTCACTTCTACAGGAAGCGAAGTGTAATCCCTTTTTCCTCCTGAACTATAGAAGGCTTTGGCTTGGATACTGCTTAGCTGAGCTGAAACTGAGATAAGTGGTTTAGGCCCAAACAACTGCAAGATTCAGTATGCATTAATGCTACAGCTACTGCAGTCGAGACACAACGGCGTGCTTTATCACCACGTGTACCTCATGTAGATACAGTGTGTCACATGTAACTGGTCCCACAATATTTGCCATTGCTACAATAATGTAAAGTTGTCTTGACCTCCTTTACTGTGCAGAGCTCAGCTTCTGCATGTTGCTCCTGTCAAATGACAGCCTGTCTGGAGCAGTCTGTTACCATGGGAACAAGGAACTGACAAGTACAGTGATAGAGAGAGATCGTCGAATGGCAGTGTCCGCATGTGTGTGTGTGTGTGTGTGTGTGTGTGTGTGTGTGTGTGCACAGTCTTGAGTATGACGGTTTGAAAGTATTTTATGTTTGCATGGTGATTAGAAACACTCAGCCAGCTCACAGCTCATCTGTAGATTGTTGAGTGTTGGATTTTCTGGATATTATTTGGTGACTCTTTATTTGGACAGTCCGCCTACAGATAGTTTAGAGTATTTAAACTATTTCACAACTGTTTGGCTTTTTCTGGAGAGAATATGGGACAGTTGAATAAACAACCCTGACCAAGATGTTCTTACATTTTTGAGTTTAATTGCCTTTTTATAGCCCCAAATCATAACAGAAGTTAACTCATGACACTTTCTATATCTACACTGTACTCTTTATAATGACTGAATAGGATAAACTTTAAAGTGCATAGTGGACAACCATTTGTCAGTTTGTTGAGTAGAAGATGGGGAAAAAAGAGACAAAGGTGCACAGCAGAAACAACAATAAGAATTATATCATTTAAATATGATATATATGATGACTAGTAACAACAACAACAACAATAATAACAATAATAACAACAATAATAATAATAATAATAACAATCATAATATTAATAATAATCATGATAATGCTGTAGTGGACATCAAGCAGGACTGCAGCAACAACCACAATCCACGCTGCGCTCCATGAGAACCTGTGTGAAAAACAGCAAACTCTGGGGAACAAGCTAAGTTAGTAACATTCAGGCTTATAGCAGCATGACTCAGGGATGGGTCAGCATGTTTTGTTTCTGATATTACACCACTGTGGTTTAGGTTTGATTAGGGTCAGGCACACTTAACCAAACCAAACCACAGCGGTGAAATATCAGAAAATTGTTTGATTCGTGAAACAGTTGAATTACAAACACTATATGGGCTGAAATCTGTAGGCCAACTATCCAAAATAAAGTACTGCTTTATAACATGCATACACTTTGTGTAGTGTCTTTTTTGTCACAGGTTCTCATGAAGAGACATTGTGGATGCTGCTGTGGTCCTATTATTACTACTCCTACTGTTAGTATTTCCATTAAAATTATAGTTTGTTATATATTTACAGCTTCATTGTTGCTCACTATGGCTTCTCCCCCTCACCTCCTCTGAGCCACATTCTCCTCAAGGTTTCTGCTTGCTCATGGTGGAATTGTTGGGTCTCTGTAAACAGTGTTATAAAGAGTGCAGTCTAGACCTTCTCTATATGGAAAGTGTCATAAGATAACTTCTGTTATGATTTGGTGCTATATAAATAAAACTGAATTGAATTGAAAATTAAAATTTTGACGTAAATGTTCCTGAAGGCCCATCGCGCCAGACAGATACTTTAAGTGTCAATGAAGTTTAATGAAGGTACAAACAGCAATGCAGCAGCAAAAAAACCCACAGCCCTTAAAGAGTTTTATTGGTCTACTGTAAAAAGTAAGTCAGTCTCATATTCAACCTTGAAGAGATATTTTTCCAAAGCCTGCCAACGGGCCGACATAATCCATCTTACTCCCTGTGCAGTGTTTCTGCACTGTCACAGCAGCTGGAACAGGATGAGCTGCTGCTGTCCAACGTCCCAGCAGTTGAAGTTATTCATTAAGAATGTGAAGACATTGTGAACAAGTCGGTATAAAGACACTACCTGTCATGTGGAGGTACAATTAAGCAAGTCATCATGGCAAACCCTGCTGCTTCATGTCCTCCACCCCGTGATGTGTGACAGAAGACGTGCATCGTTTCCCTTCTCGGTGCTCACAGTTTGTCTAGTGGTGGTGCCATCTTCTGGCCAATCACAGTCATGTTTCTTTAGGTATAAAATAGATGGATGCATGCAGCATTTTAAGCTGAGATCAGTAACTAGTCCCAGTGGTCCTATATTACTGATTTGACCTAAGCTGATGACTTCCTGCACACTTTATATATATCAGATTTCTTTTGTTTCCACTCTGTTGCCACTTTTACCAGCTACAAACCCCTCTGGGTCCAGGAAGTTCAACACTGAGGTCCAGGTATCTTTTCCAGAGTGTGTGTGTGCTGTGATGGTTTTATTGGATTGCTTTATCCTAAAGGCCAGGCACATGCTAAACACAAGTGTAATGTGTATGTGTGTGTGTGTGCATACAGAGACACACTTCCCTGTGCTGCAGGGGTCAGAGGTGAACAACGAAGGCTTTCCTGTGATGGGACGGTATGACAGTTATGACTCTCTTGTGTGATGGACGTGACGTGTGGGTCAGCGAGGACAAGGCATTCCTCAAAGACAATGTTGATTTAATGGTTTTCTGTGAACATGACCCACACTTGCCCGTCACTCTCACTGGGGGACTGACTGACAAACCTGTCTCCAAAGTGGACAAAATATTAACTTTTTATTGAACATAATAAACATTTATCTGCGGCTCTCGCTCAAGCCTGACTAATGTCACTGCTGCGTCTGCAAATTATTATCGTGCGGAGAGGAAGAAGAGACAGTGTAGATTTCACGGTGAATGAAGGTGTAATTGCCAGTATAACTAATGTAGCTGACATATGTCTGCATTAGTGAAGAGAAGGAGCGACATATGAGAGCAAAGAAAGGAGTAATGAATCGTCTTCAAAAAGCTGATAGTCCAGAATATCTCATTAGAGTGAAGTGAGTGCGCTAATAGATGTCAATCATCTTTCACGCTTCTCTTGCCTCATCCGTCTTATCTAATGCATTTTAGGAATTGCTGAGTTTAATCAGAAATGAGAGTAATGAAATAAATGCAGTCACATACATAATACATGCACAAGGGGGGTTAGCTGTTCTGAAGAAAAACTGTTTGTTGTACCAGGCTGTAAACGTGTTTATTTCTGCTGTGAAGTTGGACATTTTAACATGGGGACTTATGGAGACTGACTCGTTCTGTAGCCAGCCTCAGGTGGACGTTTGAGGAACTGCAGTTTTTAGCACTTCTGCATATGCTCCAGTTCACAGCCATGGAAGTTGCTGCTTGGTTTCAAAGTGTCCAGTGTGTTAGATTTAAGGAGATCTATTGGCAGAAACAGAATATAATATGCATAACTATGTTTTCATTTGTGTGTATTAACCTAAAAGTAAGATTCATTATGTTTTTATTACCGTGGAAAGAGTATTCAGTTGGTTGCGATCTCCAACTTCACCATTAGATGGCACAGCACCTTTAAATAAATGAATAAAGATGACCAGAAATAAAATCATCATTGGAAAAATGCTGCTGTGAAATAGAAACAGAAAAAGGGATGTGACATAAAAACAGCTATAATAAAATAAAAATGAGCTCCTATAAATCTTTTATTTCTTTCATCATTTATTCATCTAATATTGAGGCTCCATACTGTCACACCACTCGTCTGAAATAAACACCACTTTATTTTTCTTGAATTATCAGTTATAAAATGTACAGAGTAACACTGCTCCCACTTAAACTTGTGCTATAACCCACCTGTGTCTCTAAACTGAAGTGTGAATGTGTTACGGCTGCGGTGCTTTGTCACCCTCTGCTGCCTGTAAAATGGATGACTCCATTTTCCACCAGCCACGGCTTACTTCATTATAGATCAATGATCTGAACTTCCTCTCTGTGGTTACAACATCCACTGCAGGAAAACATTTCATGATGTAAGAGTGATTTTATCCACAGTGACAGTATCATTGCAGAGATATTGGATGCTTTAAATGGGAATCTGTCTCAGATGTAGTCACCAGTAGCCTAAACTGCTCTGTAAGCATACTTATCTTTTCTACAGATAAAAAGACATTTCCTAAGAGAGTATGATTATGGTCATGATGACATAATGATATCAGCTTCTTGGTTAACATCCACATGGGGATGCAGATAAAACTGTTCTGAATTAACTACAATCTCTGAAAGAAACTCTGGAGACACAAAATGACAAACACCATTTTTAGCTAACAAATGCTGTGCTTGTATATTTGATTAAGTGATAGATTAAATTATCCGAGTGCTTTTGATTCATGTGAAGGGAAATGTAAAAAGAATCAAATCCAAACATGACTTGTTAAATTAAATCAAACTAAGTGCTCTCCACTAAAGTTGTATCCACACAAGAAGATTGGGGGCCACTGCTTTGGTGAGCTGTTTTCAATTTAAACTGCCGTTGATAGCCTATAGTTTGAGAGAGATGACCCACTTTCCTTGCACTGCACCATCAGTTAATATCACATATGGAGAGCATACGAGTTCAGACTCTCTGATATTTTCACAGATACATCAAATATAATTCTCTTTGTTGGCCACAGAAGCAGAGCAGGTTAAATCTATTTATATCACCCATCACATGCATTCTCCTCCTAATAAAAAAAGCACCATGTGAAAATAATGTTCTTTCATTTTTTGCTTTAGATTATGGCACGACACATGGAACGAGTTGCTTCAGTCCAAACAAGCCAAAATATATAAAATCCACACAACTATGTTACGATAAACTCTGACACCATGTGGAGTCTCCAGCTGCTGGTTCCTCTCTGCCCCGGTTCACAGAGTTGGCCCCTCACTGGCCTCCCGCCTGCCGATGCTGCCAAAGATCACCAAAACTAATATATGTACATGCAAAGTAAAAAGGCATCAGCAGCACTTGTGTTCCATGATAAGAAGTGCTTCCTCCATTGTTTTTCATAACATTTAAATCAGTACCAAACTACAAGACATGCTGTAGTAGAAACTCAAAAACTGGGCTGAACTTCAAACAGCGACGCTAACACAGCATAATGTTCTGCAGTTAGCCAGTTACTTTGTCTGTCTGAAGGTTCTCAGTCATCCAGGCCATCATTCTTTGAGAGGAGTTAAATCTCGGGCAACTGGATTGTAGATCATGAAGATGCTTTGAGTCTCATCCAAGAGGCCTCTAGTCCTGATTTGTCTGTTTTGTCTGTGTTGTTTAGTGCTGGAAAGATAATGTATAATAGGTTTATCACAGCTTTTTAAAGCGAAAACAACAGCTTCACGCCAGAAACAATGCCCAACGATGACAGTCCAGACAGACCAAAACAATGAGCTGAAAGGCACTAAAACCAGTCGTAGAGCTGAGAGGAGTCAGCTAATAAATCTCTGTGCTCCTGTCACTATATGAATGACCCTTTTCATGTTATACATGGCAATTCCATCCATTGTTGATGATTGAAATGAGTGACTAGAGCAGTGTTATAAAAAAATAACGTAATCTGCTTTAGTGAACCTTGTTAACTGATCTGTTATTTTAAGTTCCTTCAGCACTGGGAGGGCTCTGTGAGTTTGTGTGTTTAAGAGTAGCTACATGTGTATTATAGGCTGATCAATCAGGTTAATCAGAGAGGAGGAGAACAACACTTCAGAATGCCTCTGGTCATGTGAATGAGGGTCTGATGAGGGACTCGAGAGGTTTGTGACGTGTTTTAAAAGATGCACAGCGGGCGGAATGGTGAAAGACTAACAAACAGACACCTCCCCATTAACACTCATCTTTGTTCTCTGCTCTTTTACCCAGAGACAAGTGACCGGGATGAGTGACCTCCGAGCAGCAGGGGAGAGAAAGGAAGACAAAAAGACAGAGAGAGAAACACAAAAAGGCTGAGAAAGGAAGACAGAATAGTTAAAAGACAGAGAAAGAGAAGCAGATTAAGAAAGCAACAGGAGACGGAAAGACAAACAACCTCCACACGCACACACACACACACATGCACTCTCTCCCAACCCTGGCTCCGACTATGAAACACACTAAAATGACCTGTCAACTTGTTTTCCCCCCACCTGTTTAATAAACGACTTCCCCCTACTGTAACAAAGGCATATTTTAAGTCAGCGTCCACAATTAGAAACAGATCCAGGTGGTGACCCACTGAACAAACAAAGAGTCAGGGTCACACTGGGTTGACCTTCGACCCCTCTGGCAAATAGGTTTAACATTTTCTCCAGGGGATGCACAGGGTCTTTTCTTCTTGGGACTGAGCATGTGTTTCAGGCAACTTCTGTCAAGGCTCATTGAACAAAATTTACCCTCCATTTACGGCTACTGTTAACCCCTAGCCTAGTGACTGTGAGGGAATGATGGTGTTGAACCTCAGCTGTGAACTGTGTTGAGTTTCAAAACATGAACTGAGCGGAGAGACATTTGGAGATTTGAGATCACTATACCAAAGTCAGTGAATATATCTTTTATTATGACTCACTGTCATATATTATAATATAGATACATATATCAACAACAACTACATGTTATGTGAAAGGTGTGATTAACTCACAAAGAAGTATTCACCCAGCTCTGCAGTTTCATAGAAAACCTAAAAACTGCATATTAGCTGGTGAACATTAGCATTTAGTAGCTAAAGAGCCAGATATTTCCCAGAAACCAAACAGAGCTAAAAGTGAGGTGCCATTATTTTACATCATTGTCATAAATGTTGTTTACCATTAGTCACTTCCCTATTTTAATCTCTTGTTATGTAGGCGTACCATTTTATTTTTTTGTTGAGCTTGAATTAATTGTTAGTAGTCTCACATTCATTTTCTCACTGGGATTTATGAGTTCAGAGGCTCTGTTAAAATATGTGAATTCATTACTCTTGGTTGGTTAAAATATAATTTATGTATATTGTTTGGCAAATCCTTCTGTGATTATGTTGGCGGTGAGTAAGTTGTTACTGACTTTGCTAGCTTGTATGTTTTCATGACCCATGTAGCTTCTTAAGAAATCACCATGGTGTCATTTCCTTACCAGCAGCTAGCTTAATCATTTCTGTGTGTTTTGAAGCTTGTTATTATGAAGTTAGCAATGGGAGACATATTTTTATTCTATTATTGCCAGACTTGATGGCTAGTTGAAGGCAAAAGTGCCTGTTTGTGCATGTTTGTGCATGTTTGTGCCTTGTTTTGCACCCTAACATGTGCATCATATCAGCCTAATAAGATTTAAAAATGTTTGGTGCTGCTGCCAAGTGACAAAAACCATAAATGCCAGTTGAAGCCAAAGTGAGACAGTAAATTAAATCAGACCCTGACTACTGTGTGATGAGACACCACAGATATGTAGAACCGAATCACTGTATGAGCTTTTGTTTGGAGTGCACGGCAATGGACAGAAATAAAGTAGATCTTTTAATACTCGAATGATTTAGGACCGAGATAAAATATTGCAGAGAAAAACAATAAAAACAGAGTACAGTAAAACAGCATGAAAGAGAAGAACAAAAGAAACTAAACAATTCCCCTCTGTGTTTGTTTTTCTCCTCTCTTTATTCATCATGTCTGGTCTAAAAATATTGTGATCTCTAGTGGTGCAGCAGTGAATGCTGGGAATTTGGATCTACAGTCGAGAACAAGCAGTTCCAGTGTCTGGGCTCCTTTTCAATGATCTGCCCAACAAGTAAACTTTAATCTGAGACATTCCTTCACTCTGTCACTCAGAGAGTATTTTATTTTTATATATAATCACATTTCCATCAATTAACCACTTCTGTTAAAATCTACCCCGCATTTCGTCTGCCAAAATCCAGTCATGCTGTTTTTCGTGCATGGACTGAGCTACTTTCGTTTCAGGTTTGCATGTGGTTTGAATTATCTGTGCTGTGCTTCTATAGCTAGTGGCTAAATGGAACATGTCATCCTATAGTGTCAGGGTACAAAAACATATCAGATATTGTCCGTCTAAACTGATTTTCAGCCACTCAGCGTTAAAGCTACTTAATTTGGCCTCTGTGAAAAAACACACATTTAAAGAGGAGACTTGAAGAAGAGAAGATGTTTCCTGTCAAGAGCACAAAGCCAAATTTACGTATAACCACTGGCTTCATTCAAAAAGAAGGTTCCTTTGGTAAATTAATGATATGCGGACAGGAAAAACAATCAGCTATGTCAATGATAACAGAACACCTCCTGAGGATCATAAGTCTGTTAAGTAAGTTGAAGAAGTCTGAACACAACATTCTGCATTAGTTCAGCTCATTCATGGGGGCCAAACACAGATGTGCCCTTATGGAAAAGTGAATTCCCCCCTCTGATCCCGGGGCCTGTCAGCTGACCACGACACTCTCATAAACCAAGGCCAGACCTCTGCCACGCCTTTGATCACCTTACACCTTGAAGAACTGCTTCACATTTATCACTGCTTTAAAGGGGCGCTCGGAGATCTGATGATCTGCTGCATTCCTTGCGTGTTCCATCACAGAGTTTCCTTAAGTGCTCCTTCACCAACACACAAGCAACGTAGAACAAACAAGTATTGGCTCTGAGAATGAACCTGCTATTCAGCAGAAAATGAGGAAGGCTGCTTTTCTTCCAGGCTGGAACAAAACAGAAGTCCTATTATTTGCTTAAAAGTATCGCTGCTTAAAGTTGGACTAATCAATACTTTTATATTAACATTGGTGACCATGATTTGCACTTGTTTTCTCCGATAAACACTGTATGCTACCATCCCAGCACCTGGGCAACAAAGTTAGCAGCTAGCTGGTGAACACAATGGAGCATGTAGGAGCTTGATTTCCCTCAGCAGTTGGGAGGGACCAAAACAAAGCTCAAAGGAGATACAATATTTGACTTAAATGTGCCAGGTAGAGAAACATGACTCCAAATGACTGTTTGTTATATCAACTATTTATCAAATTGTATATTATTATATTTATGTATAATATTTATAATAATATTTATTTAATTTTCAATATTATCAAATTTAAGGTAACAGTATATCAGTAAGTCTGTTTCCATTCCTTTTTTTTTTTTGGCAAAAAAGAGTTTTTATGCTTGGCTGAGGTGGAGAAGTAGATGTATGAACAAAAACAAAATGCAGCAAAGTGCAAAAACAGATGTAATGAATAAGTCATGACGAACATGAAGCAAGTTTCCACCGGCTGTAAACCTCCTCAAATTAATTCATGAATCTAACGTTCATGTCCTAACGTAAAATGTCATGTTTCCATCATGTTTTCTACGTTTTGTTGTTGTATATTTTTAACTGATGCTCTTGTGCCGTCTTCTTCTCTAGTGTTTTAACAGTACCAGACAAGAACAAGTGCCATCGACTAAAAGTAGAAACCTCAAATATTCATCGGTATGTATCAATAAATTGTGAACCTACACATGTATTTGAAGGTTCACCACCGCAAGAGAAAACAACATTCAACGTGACCAGTAAGATTGCCTTTAAAAAGTCTGACCCCACTTTGGCTTTTTCAGTAAAACCCCTGATGTGTGTCTCTTTACATCTCAGGTCTTACCTTTACAGGTCCCGGCTGGTGTTTCCCCAGCGGTGCTGTTTAAAATCAGGAAAGACGGAGGCCTTCCTCCATCCAGGGTCCCCTTTGCTCTTGCCTCTTTCTCCTCGTGCTCTAAATCAAAGCAGCAGGACCTGTAGGGGGCAGAGGGGAACATAAAATACCGCTGCTCGGACACGCATGAAAGACTGTGACAGCGCCGCTCAGTGCAGGAAAGCTGCTGGGAGCCGAGGCAGGACAGATACAGATGAATAAATGGATGAGGGATGGATGGATGGATTACCTGAACTAATGTCCACCCCCTCTGATTTGGACACGTGCAGGGGGAAAAGGGCAAACGTGAGGAAGCCTGCCTACTGATCAAATCATGCCTCAACTACATTTCTAGAGTTACAGTAAAGCTATGTGGTATTTTTAAAGCATCTGAGTCATAATATTGTTTTTTAATTTGAGACTAGGTAGCGCAGATACATATCTTAAACCTAATTAGGACCTAGCTCTGAATTTAGCTGATATAATCTATAATTCTTCCAACAAGGCTTCGCATCTGGTTGTCCGTGGAGTGCAAGAAAAACATATGCTGTTTGGCCCGGGTCTGGTTTGAATCGCCTTCAAAAACACAGCACTACCTCTTCCCCGAATTTCACAGCGCCTTATCATATCTGCCTGCCTTTGTTTTCCAAGGCTGATAATTTCATTTTCGCCCGCTGCCTCCTTTCACCAGGCAGTTAATGTGTCAGGACAGAGAGGGCAATCAATTAGGACAGAAGCAACACGAACAGTGTGTGTGTGTGTGTGTGTGGCATTATTAGAGTGAAGCTCAGACAGCTGGTATAATATTAGAGACAGATAAGCGTACAGACGTGAAACAACACTGACAGTTTTATGTGGATTTGGTCCAACTTTAAAGTGGCTACAGCACAGATAATTTGAACAAGGTGACTGCAGAGTAACTAACCTAAACTGACAAGATTTTAGATACAAGACTAAGATGCGATATGATGTATAGAATTTGTGTTTATTAGATTCTAATGGTCTTTTTTAAGATTCTAGTGGGTGTTTTAGAATAGTTGCTTTTGCAATGTCACTCGCCCATCGCTTTGCTGCAGACTGACATAACTCTGGACTGTTGGATGGATTGCTCACATGGTCCCCAGACAATGAATCCTAAAGACTGTTCTTCTCATGTCATGTCACTATGGGCGATGACGCGTGAGACATTTCAACAGCGAATTAGATGGATTACCGTGAAATTTGGTACAGATATTAATGGTCTCCAGGTGATGTATTTCACTGACATTGGTGATCTCTACCTTTTCAGTGACACATAAAGGTCAAAGTTTTCAGTTAGCCACCAAAATATGACGGCTCTAATCCACTTGATGAACTGGAGAAAAATTGGGTGGAGATTCATGGTTTCAACAGGATGTAGCTGATGTTGGTGCTGCCTTACTTCTAAGTAGTTCCACCAAAAGGTCAAAACTTCACTGTCATTAATACTGACATTTGTAGCCAAATAGCTGCCAAACTAATGAATTTCCTTCACACATGGTTGACACTTGGTTTCACTCTCTACTCCACCCACCATGGCTTTAGATGGTTTCATCCACTTTGTAGTACAGAGCTACAGTGAGCTATGAGGTATTTATAGAACAACAGTTACATCCAGGTAAATTTTGTCTCGTCTGCTGATTAAATTGGAGAGTACTGCTGTGATAACAGAGTTATGATTGCAGTCAGCTAAAGGGTTGCATGCTGATGTCTTTATTAGTTATGCATTACTGAAAAAGAACTACTCAGTTGTCGTTTAACTTCCTAAATCTTCATTAGCTAAAATGTCCACTCACTTTGGAAACTTGGAGGAGAAAACACAAGCAGCCAAGCTGATATATCACAATTCGACTGGTCTTGTTGTGTAGTATCACACTCTTCTGTGCAGTGTGCTTTAAAGAGCAGTGCCCATCCCCAAATGTTCCATCAAAACAGTTTTGAAATAGGAAGTCAACAGGGCCACCGTGTGCAGTTACAGAAAATTACCAGTCGTATTGCTTTAAAGTGCTTGTACAGTATACACTGGGTGTCTCAGCAAACTGTTGTCGCATATAGAGGAATAATGATGTTAATATTAGAGTCTCTGAGCCACAGTGAGCTTGTTTGGATATAAAACACCTAAATTGAACTAAGAAGGATGGAAAAAAAAAATAAAAATGAAACACTGACTCACCATTTATAGATGAACTCGTCATGATTTGTGTTTTAGAATGAGCATATTTTCACCAACTAACTTCATGTAAGAAATGAACCTTCCAGTCTGTCCTAACATCTGTACGCCATGTCTGATGTCCCAGATTCAAATCCAGTATGGAAACTTTTTCTTCACGTCATACTTGTCCTGATATTTAGTGCCACTATAACTTTCAATACATATTCCAGAGAGTACGACACACAACAGTATCAAACCACTGATGTTATGTGACCATCAGACTGAATGTTTTAATGATGTCTGTCAGTTTATTATCGATGGAAAAACATCTATTCACAAACTCTATTTGAATTTTATTCCATAAGCTTGCACTACATCTGGCACACGACAGCTAAAGACAACACTAGACCCCGAGATTCAAGGTTTTACCTGACAGCAACCATAACTATCAAGTGACCATTGCCTGAAAAACAGGAATATGGCTGTTTTTCAAACTGTCACCATGGCAGCACAGAGGAAGTGTGGAATGATTATACTGCACCACAGGGAACACTGGAGGTTTTTATTGGGGAGAGGCCTGGGAGGACAGAGTGTGAAATGTGTCGGCATGTGCGTGTGTTTGACGCATGATTAAAGTGTGTGTTACAGTGTCTGTCAGGTCTGTTACTTCAGGTCTGTGGAAGCTATGTTTTGTTGGCGCTTGTTGCCACTGTTGTGAGAGCGTACGTGTGTGGTAAGTTAACTTCTGTCTCTTTCCATTTAGTCTCGGGACTAAACATACATGACAGCTCCTCGCTGCTGCTGCTGACCTCCACAGCCAACAGCCTCCAGCTTCTGATCCCAGACCAGCAGGACTCCTCTTCTCAACGCAGCAGGGAGGAGCAGCTACTGAGGCTACTGGCTATTAAAGTCACACACTTCAATGGCCAGACAAAATAAGTTCAGTTCAAGTTTTCGAGCTAAACTGTAACTTAGATTGTTTCACACTGATCTGTGTCTGCTGGTCATCGCAAGCCAACATTAAAAGATTTGAATGTGGAAAATAATTCAAATATCTTTGATTTTCCTCACAGATCAGGTTTACTGGAAAGAATGTAAGCACTGCACTCACTTGTGTACCTCCAGTAAAATGTCTTAGGTTTCTTTTCGTGAAAGTTTCCCTTCATTTAAGCCTAATTCTGGCATTCCCAACACACGCGTGAAGTGGCTGTTATCACTGATCCTATTTCTGTCTGTCTAGGCCAGCCATCACCTGAGACAACAACTGTGTCCTGCTGTCCTCCACCATAACCTCCCGGCTGTGATCATGATGTGAGTCAGCGGGACTTTTCACAGCAGCAGAAAATTGGATGAAAACCAAGCTGGAATTCACGGACCAACCCCTGTGAGCAACTCTCTGACGACAAGACGATTGCAGTCTGACAGTCGAAGCTCAAATGGGTGTTAAACAGTACAGTCAGTTTGAAAATTAGCCCCACCACACGATGATTAAAATTGCACACAGCTGTAGCATGAGAGCTTTAACAAAATGCAGACATATTATAGTCACCTGCAAAGAAAAAAAACAGCATGAGGTGTTTGATGATGGCTGCTTTCTGTGGACATGGCTGCGGGCATGTGCACTTCAAAGAGATAAAGGGATACTTCAGACTTTTTTTTTTTACACAAGGTGTGGATGGAGATGTAGAGCTAATAGCTAGCTGCTACATGGTCGCACAGAAATGAACGGCACTGAACGATGCAGGGCGGCACAGTGGTAAGAACAGGCACAGTAGGAAGGTTTTGGGTTTGAACCCACCAGCCGGCTGGGACTTTTCTGTGGGGTTGCCTTTGTCTGAGTGGGTTCTCTCCGGATACTCCGGCTTCCTCCCACAGTCTAAAGACTTGCAGGTTAACTAGTGACAGTAAATTGCCTGTAGGTGTAAATATGAGCGTGAAAGGTTGTTTGTCTTTATATGTCAGCCCTGTGATGAACTGGTGACCTGTCCAGGGTACCCTGCCTCTCACCCAATGTCAGATGGGATTGGCTCCTACTAAACTAAAAAACTAAACTGAACTAACTAAAAAATATGTTTAAAAACTAGAATGAGTTCAGAACAACTCAGTGTCAGTGTTCCCCCTACACTAAACTACTTCATGCCAGACCTATGCCAGAGCTAAGTTTCCAACAACACTGACTCAAAAAAGAAAAATGTTATGCAATTGTACAGCTGTTATGTAGAGTACAAATGGCACTAAGTGATGGATTAAGTTGAGTTCAGAGAATAACAACCGACCCCCGATCTTTATTTAAAAAAACATTAAGTGTGAACATTCCTTCTTGACCTTAAATAGTAGCAGCTGTAGTTGTAGAGTGGCAGGTGATTTCACTCTCCAAATCATAAACACAGGTTATCTCATGACACTTTAGCGCTGGTCTAGACCATACTCTTTAAATATTACTTACAGAGACCTAACAGTTCCCACCACGAGCAAGCACTGGACAACGGGGGTAAGGGAAAAAAATCTTTTAACAGGATGAAACCTGATTTTTAATAAACTTAATAGCCAGAATGGAAGCTAAATACCACTGACTGCACTGCTTCTTATAATACAAAAAGAGTATTAGAAACAAAGATGGTGGCGTAAGTTAATAAAGGTCTCGAGCAGATTAGATTCCTCTTTAAACAGCCTCACTGTAGGTCTTGAGCAATTGATGGCAGACCAAGGTCAAATAAACAAGTTAGCTGGAGTCCATCGGCTCCTCAAACAGTCAGTTGTTGGCCACCTGCTGCTGATCTGTTTGGCTTCTGGGCCTCTCCATAATACTTTCTGTCACTGATACTTTATATGCAGATTCAATTCACACTTACCTAGGCCTCCTTACAGAACAGTGTGTTGGACATCATACAGATGTTGATTTATTTTTCCTTGGTAATAAATTAGTTACGCAAAGATGTTTCTCAAATGTTTGCACGAACTCACCGTAAAGTACCATCTATCCAACCTACCCACACTTTTATACACCTACGCACAGACACACACGCAAGGATTCGGTGCTACAAACTTGGCAGACATTCATCAGCTGGCCCCTGTGCTGCTTACTGTGAAAAGGGAGATTCCCAAAGTGCAGTGTGAAATTAGAAAGACGCAATAAGGTAATGTTAAAGGAATTTTTTACCATAACATTAGGCCTGTGGAAGGAGGTGCTGACTCAGTGTGTATACTTCCCACAATCCAGTGAAGCGTAAAGATAATGGAAGCTCAGAGATGATGGACATTTAAGGCAGAGAATGTTAAAAGAGGAACATTATGCTGCATTAATAAATCATCTAGAGTAAATTTACAATGTTTTGACCTGTTTTTTATTCTTTCACTGGAACCCATCAGACAAATTTATCTGAAATGTGTCCGTGTCCGGAGGTGGTGATGTCATGGCATGGCATGAGAACAGTACTTGATAAGTTGAACCGCTCCTCCTGCCAGTTCTCAGAGATAAAAGTAAATCTTGCTCAGAGATCTGTGAGCCGTGCCTATCTTTGGTTTGTTGCTGAGGTCACGGTGGCAGGCCTTCCCACACAGCTGGCAGCCACGGCAGCTCTACACTGGACAGAATTCCTGGCACTCTCATTAAAGGAAAATTCTAGCACTTTTCCAATCTGGGTCTAAAGGTCTGGTCAAACCAGTGTTTGAATCAGCAAAATTCCATGTCAAAATTCCAATGGGAGCTAAGCTAAGTAAATTATATGGCAGATTTCCATGTCAAATTCAACTTTTACCAATGACTTTGCACCTGAACAATAGCTAGAAGTCTTGTTGGTGCAGACTTTTGAGGGAACCGAGAGCTAAGAATCCAAAATAATTATGACTGAAGTTATTGTAGCTTTTTAGCTGAGCTGTTATCCACTTTTATTTAACCTTGTCTAACTGACTGTTAGCAAGCCCCCAGGAAAAGCTTTGAAGCTCATTTGACATAATAGGAAAAGCCTGCAATAACAGCAACAGTGTCCATCCTGTGATGCACACTGGCCCCAAAAGACTTTTTCCATAAGCTTAGAATGTGAACAATGCTGAATATATTTTTTGAGCGTCATCATCATCCACATGAAATGACTCAGTCAGTCCGATAAAGTTGAGAACAGTCACACGATTAAATAAGTCTATCCTGATTCAAGTTAGCAAAGGTCTAAACTAAAACGAAAGTTGGCACTATGGCTGCTAGAAGTCTCTAGTGTCCTTGCTTGCTTGGTATGGGCCACACCATGCAGAATTTATACCTGGAAATCAAACCTTTTTGGCTTCATGCACCACTGGTAATGAACGGAGCCCTGCTGCCAACGCTATCTCCAATATTCTCTAATATATGGCCCCACTGGTGTGGGGCGGTTGTTAGCGGTTGGCTCAACAGCTGCAGTAATTTGCCAACTAGCCCTGAGAGTAGTCACTATGCCAAGTGTAAAAAAGTGAGTGACACTGCAGTAAACAACGCATATCAGGGCAAGCAATGTCAGCCTCTAATATAGTGCTTTAAAATCAATTTCAGCTTTGTAAAAATGATTTACAACCAAAGGGAAATACTAAAAACACAACTTGGATTAGCTATTGGGGTCTGATTAAGCTAGCTGTTTGGTTATCCAATTCAGGAACGTGTGTCATCAACTCAGTCAGGTGTGAGGAGCAATGACTACAGAAACACCACCGTTTTCTCCAATCACTTTCTCCTCTGGAGCTTTCTTGACTTCCCTCTTCTAAGCGATTATCGATTATTTATTATTTATTATTGATTATTAGCGATCCTTGTCTGTGCACACAAGTTCAAATCAAACCACCAAAGTGAAAAGATTGGCCTTTGTCCTCATGATGGCAATCCAATTGAATTCATCACATATAATTCTAAGTACATTACATGTAATGGATTAGCAGCTGGCACTATCTTTTCTTGAATTGCTCAGAAGATTCTATCATAAGCAAATGTTCTCTTTAGCAGTATCCTTATCCGTAGCATACACATGCTAAACCAGCAGACAATCTCACATGTGTAAACTATTGCCCAGATGCAGTTAGATACAGAAGCTAATTCTGGTGGCTACTTATGTGTTTACTTTGGACTCGGACACAAGTGTTTTTAAATGAACTTGTTTATTTGAGAAGCATTAGGAAGCTTGCATTGCTTTCTCCGATATAAGTTGTTTTGTAGTTGTGTTTCCTCAGTGGCTGATGAGGTAAGTGCAAAGTTGGCGTGGCTTGCAGTCAAAATTGCCTCAATTATGAGACTAATGCTCAGGTTTTCCCTCTAAAGCTGCTGCATTCAAAGCACTTAATGCACAAGCTGAAGATGTCATGGCTGTGGATGACAGACTAGATTCCTGCTTACATTTGATGCAGGGAATATAAATCCCTTAAGTGGCTTCTTACTCCTGTGAGCTCTGGGATTGAGCACTAAAATCCTCAAATATAAATTCATTAATATAAATATAAAAGAGTGAGACAGTCTTTTTCACACTGTTTTCTACAGTATAAACAACCTTTTTCCTCCATAGGATGTACTGTAGTAGCAGCTACACCTCTGCTTTTCTTGATGATTAAAACTGCTTTAGCTCCAAACACTGGTGTGTTGTCCTCAAACACTACCCCTACAGAATTCAATGCTAAAAACTGTCTAGGTGTGTTGAGGGGACTATTCATTCATTCAGTGCTAGTCATGCCTTTTTTTCCTTTCCATGAAATATCAGCTCTAGGCTTTTTCTCCATCCTGTTGGCTGCTGCCTTCTGTATGCTGTCAGAGCAGTGGGCGTCGAGGATGGTGGACGAACGTATGAATGCCGGGCTTTGTATGCTGGCATGTGTGGGCTGCGATCACCTCTAGTCTTACCATTTAGGTGGAGGCGTAAGAGGGAAAAAACATAGGGTTCACCTTACTACTGCTGTATAAAAACCTTTCTTTTCATAGAAAATCCCTAACATTTACAGACTGGTGCTTTATGATTTTTCAGAACTGAAGTTGAGCTCATTCACATCAAAGCACAGGGAGGAGCTGGGAAAGTTGTAGCTTAAATAGAAAACACTTTGTTGCAATTGGAGGCACATGCGACAGCAGTAATTTACATTTTGGTCAACGTGTTTCGAAGGAAAATTTACAGGAAGGAAGGTAGAGGAGGCGATGTGGGGAGCAGAGAAGGGTGGCAGGTCTGCGAGGGCCAATATTCAACTTTGCTACTTATTGTCAACGTGCATATACAGGTGGCCGTATCTGTTTCAGCTAAACAGCCCTCCTGGGTCAGTTTTAAGTGAGGGTGTACTCCCACGTGCCTCGCCAGATCAATACACGTCAATGGAGACAAAGAGCACCTTTTAGGAAACAAAAATTCCAAGTAGCGGGAATCCAAAGTGAAACAGAGGTACTGCCGTGTTTGCTTTGGATGGGATTTCACTGTTAAACTCTGAAGCTGAACCTGCAGCTCAAGGCGACGGGTGGTGTAGGTGGTGGCAATGGTTGACTCCTACAAACACAAACACGCACACACTCACAGAATCAACACATTTAAACTGTATTTTCTCTCCTTTTTCTCTCAAACACGCACACACCCACACAAAAGAAGGCTTTCTTCACTTGGGTCTTTTTGCTTTTTTAACTCGTACTTTCATTAAAGCTCTGGCTGCAGCCTGGCTTGCTGGTCCATAAGGGGATCAGTTGAGCAGTCAGGTTGGGCAGTCAGGCATGTGTTTGGCCCCAGAAGACCCAAAATTCTCAAGGCTGGACATGTCCTTCTAGGGAGTTTGGAAGCAAGGCCAAGGGGTTTGGATCAGTATTCAATTTAGACATTTTAAAACAGGATTATGGAGGATTAACTCACTTTGATGATGTCTTTGTAAAATGATCACCTCTGTGGTGGATTGACACACAGTATATTGCATATTGTATGTCATTATCTCATATGTCTTTTTTTATTTTCTCTTCTCCAGCTAACGTAGACATAATAACTGTCAATACTGCCATACTCTTCTAATTATCCCACACAGGCCACTGTTGTTGCCTCTGGAAAAATAAAACACATGACTTCCTGCGGGTGTTTTTCCTGAGGAGGGCCTACCTGACACCAGAGTTTGGACAGTGTAAATGTTTTCATGATCTGGATATAGGTGGAATCAGATGCTGGGTTAAATGAGTTTTCAACGGAGAGCAGAATACGACAAAGTCAGAGGTTATTGCTTATAATAATGAATAGAATTATCACCTTGCCCAGGACAGATGCACATCTGGCTGAGGAAGAAGCACCAGGTCTCTGCCGCCCAACACTAAAGAGTAAATGCCAAACCAGGACAAGGGACAACATGCCTTATCTATTTTTGTGTGTTCATACCCAAACTTTTGACCTTCCATCTCCATTACGACACAGCACACAAACCACAAATACATCTTTGGTGAATAGAGCGCAGCATAAATGTCAAAACAGGCTGTAACTCTGCCAAAATCTAGCCGTTCTCCTGAGTTCAAACTAATGTTTTCCCAGGAGTACCAGCCTCAGAATGAAAGTTCAAACAAAGGGGCCGTTGCACTGAAAATGCACCTAAACGGACAAAATACGCTGAGCGCAGATAACAAAGGCTACTTAGTTTCAAACAAGAGTAAGGCTTAGAGTTTCTTCCCATGGGAGAGCAACGCGGTGGTAAAGCAGCTGCCGCAAGATGCGTGCAATTGCTGCGGACACATGGTAAACATTATGTAGCAAGTGGAACGCTCATAAATGAAGAAATTGCGCAAATCTGCTGTTTTGATTCACATATATGTACTGTGTGTGTTACGGTGTTGGACTTCTGGTTTAGCTTCAGGCTTAAAGCTTTGCAGATGGGCACTGGACTGATGGACTCTCTGACCGACTCTCTTTGTCTGTGTGTTCCTCTCGTGCAAAAACTTCCCCCATCTGGTCTCCCCTGCAGACAGTGTGAGAAAACGGCTTTTATAGCTCAGTTACAGTGCACGCCAAAATAAAACTGAACTAGTTAACCCAATATAAAAAGTTGTGCTGCTGAAGTTAAGCAGTGGTTTCTACTTTTACTGGACTTTGAGTGTATCCGCAGCATATACAGAACTCAATCAAGTCTAGTGTTGTATGGTGTGTGTGCATTTGTATGTATACATGAATGAATGTGCATACGTGTGTGTGCGTGTGTGTGTGGCAGTGGTCCTGGTGCTTAAACCCCTGCGGTTTCTAATTCATTCTACCTCACATCCTCATAAACATCCTGCTGTAACTCCCTCGTGGTTTGTTTATGAGCTCAGCCTCTTCAAACAAAGCCCACACAGGAGGTCGGTTTCATCTTGTATGACGATTCGGGGCAAAAGACATCACATCATTCACACAGTGTGCCAACACTGGCAGCTATTAAGTAGCTTACAATAAAAAGACAGCATCAGCATTTGCCTCAGATGAAAAAAAATAGAAGGTTTTCTTCGTAGAACATGCCCAATTATTGCTTTGGTCCACGCATGTGGCACTTAGAGTAAATTGTAAGCTCGAACCCTGCTTCTATTTTCCATTTGCACAACATGGTTTCACTAATAATCCCCTGCCTTCCCTAATGCAAGGACAATATGAGACAATTTGTATGATTTGTGGAGTGCACGCTGAGGGCTCCCTTCTCTTGAATAAACATTAAATGGACATGTTGTTCATCTTACAAACCTTGGGAGACTAAACCAGTACATGACATCTTCATCCTCACGAGGGATAATAGCATCCTCATCCTCTCAGCGACTCTAATGCAGGATTTCTTAGGCAAACATTCTTGATGATAAGGGTCCGGGGTAATGACTACAATGATAGGGAAATTGTTTCCCCTGCACCGCACCCAGCATCACTGGAACACAAGTTTCAACCGTGCGGAACAGAGAGAAAAAGGCCAGGACCGGGTCTGGGTATTTATTTCTACATGTGATAGCGATGAGACATTATCTTGGGAAAATAAACGGAAGCGTGCCTGTGTTAGTGTTAGAGGGGATCGGATTTTACAAGCCTTCAAAGTGAGGATTTACTTAAATTTTGGGCTGTAAAAAGTTCCCAATCAACTTAAAAGCTGCTCCAATCAACACTTTTATAAATACAGTATATATAATAATCAGTCAGATGGGTGTGTGTGATGTGGCAGGGGTAGTTTGTAGTGATAAACCCTTTTAGTGTCTTTCAGCTCATTGGACTTCATGCAAGAACCTCTTATACAAGCAGTTTCATTCTTAAGTGATAGTTCTAAATTCTAAACATAAGTTCAATTAAATATATAAAAACTCAAATAAACAAGAAATTAATATTCTGGCATGCCAGGACATGAGAGTTTTTAATTCTATTATTTTTATTGGCATATTTTGGCACAGTGACTTCTACAGTTCAGTAGTTAGGAAAATTATCTCACTCTAACAGCAGCTTGAGGGTCTCTGCAGGTCTCTGGCCAATATCAACAACAGCAGGCAGTTGTTTTCAGCCAAAAATATAAAGCTCCTGTAAAGTCACTGCTCATTACCTGCCAAATAGCATACAGACAGGGGATTTCTGACAGCTACGGTATCACCTATTCAGTTCGACATGTCTTCTAACATGTAGCAGAATAGTTGTGTACATGGTTTCACTTGTTAACAAACTGCTCCAAATAAGTAACACAGTTAATTGTGTTTGTGACTTCAAGGCTCGCACTGGGGTTTAAAATACTCCATGAACACTCCCAAAGTCAGAATAATGGGAGGTTTTCCCTTTGGGACTTGGTGAAAACAAATACAGAGCTAAAATAAGACCACAGACTATAAAAAACTTGAAAAATGACATCACCCATGGGTTTCTGAAGAGCTGATGTGAAGCTCAAACTGTGGTGGCCATCTTGCCCTCCCCTGACTTAATCCAATCATGGGCAGAGACATGGTGGTTCAGTGGAGCTGAGACGGGCTGAATGAAGCTTGGGTGCTCAAACAAGCCACCTGTGATGGCACCCACCTGTCAATCAAAGTAATAAAAATAATACATTTTGAATGGGTGAGTTACTTCAAACATGGGACCTTATGGAGAGTGACTGTAACCAGCCTCACTTTGGCGCTGGCCTCACTTCACAGCCACAAAGGCTTGCTGCTTGAATAAAGCAACAGAAACATAATTCAGTTGTAAATAGTCAGCTGTTTGCTGGCAGATTCATCATCAACTTTATGAGGTGATCTTAATGTCAGTGTTGTGTTGGCCGCACGTGGCCAAACAGGTCCATAAATTTGAACATTATGCGTCGAGTCCTTGCTATGCTTTGAAACGTCTCCATGTGCAAATGATGAGTAGTAGCAGTAGACGGGAAAGCCATCACTTGTTTTATTGCTACATGTTACCAGAAAGTGTTTGAACACCACAGCTGGATTCAGCAGGATTAAAGAAATCAAACATCGCATTCATCATTCTAATAGAGTAGTAACTCTGATCATGGGCCAAGAACGCGGCTCAGCTTATGGATTATTCCTGTGGTATATAAGTCATGCTCCCATTTGCCTCCATGTCTCTGCATCATAAAGAATTCCTGTGACAACACAGAGTATGTGAAGTGTTATAACTGAGTTTAATGACCTTCTGTACTGTGACTGAAGGTCATTGGAAGATTGAATGTATTTACATTACCTCTTTTAGAATGTGAACGTGCCATTTCTAATCATTTCCCAATGAAACTGAGACTTTTGACGCATGCGAGTGAACTCTGATGATGAGCGCTGAAAAGCAGGACCACCGCATTCAATTTGGCGTTATTGTTTTTCTTTGTCTGTCAAGGCTTTAAAGAGCAGCAACTTTTTGTTGGACGACTATAAAAGAGTCAAGATAAGTTTCAAAAACTGTGGCTCCTGCTGTGTGTGCAGAGTCTGGGAAAACATGAAGGTACTTTGTGCATGAGGAACCTGGGTTTGCTTAAGACTACTGTATGTTTGCTGCACACACACTCACACAGACACAGACACACACTGCACCAGTGTGACTTATGAATGCAGGCTGTCTTGTAAGTACATGTGGCCTGGGCATCTAAAGCCTAAGAAGAATAAAATCAGTCAGTGGGTCCAGATCTTGACTGTAGCCTGACAGAGCTACACTCTTAAGACACCTCCCCCGAGGCTCAAGTCTTTTCTGTGCAGCGGAGCATACCACACCAGCGGAGGCATTTTAAAGGTTCCTCCAAAGTGCGAAATAACAACTGGGGGTCTCCCATAATAGTTAAAGCAAACAAAACACCCTGACCTGCACAAATGTGAAATGCAGGCCAAGCCTCAAAGAATGTCAACATGGCAGCCGCAAAGCATCGGAAACATGCACCAGTCAAACACCACACACACACAAAGTCTAGATAAAGGCTGTAGAGGAAGCAGTGGGAGTAGATAGAAAAGGAATGGGGTACAATGGGGACAACAGAGATGGTCAGAAATCCAGCTTTTCAAAGATCACACAGTTCGGACTAACTAAACGTGCACTGACTGTCTAGAGGAACCGTGCCCTCATCAACTCAGACTGTATGTTGCTATGGCAGAAAGCCTTGTTTGTTTTGTTGCATGGCCTAATCCTGCCTATTTATAATGGCAGAGAAAAAGTGGTCCCCCTCGCAGGAATGTTAATCTTCCCAAGGACCTTGGTCAAGAGTCCAGTGGCCCAGCCCCACTGAACGCCACCCACAACTGACAGGGTCGATCCAAGTACATCCACAAATGCAAGTTTAAGGAAGACGTGATTAATTGAAAGCCACAGGAAAGGAAAGAAATGCTGTCCAGCTGCATTCTTTAAAAGAAGCCTCACAGTGCAACCACATAAACCGATGAAAGCGCCAGAGATTCCAGTGAATTGAGGCTAACTGTGAGGAAGGAAAGCAGAAGAAACTGATCAGCGAGCTTCACCCTGCAGCATCTGCAGGAGAAAATAAAAGTTAACAGAACATAAACTGAAAGAAACAGACTGTCGTACTGGTATAGAGCTCCCACTGGACACGGGCTCCTGGGAATCATTACCATCAATGTTATCACGGCTTGTGGAGGAGAGGAGGGTCAGGCTGTGTGGATACTGAGAGACATGGAGTCATACCAACATGCAAATGCTTTCAGAGTAAGCTCATTTGTAGGTTTTTTCAAACAGCATGGCTCTAGGGATGGCAATGTTGGTCTGTCACTCCACCCCTTCAGTCTAACTAAAATATTTTAAGAGCTATTAGATGGATTGTACATATTTTGTACAGACATTCATGGTCCCCAGAGGAAAACAACTGACTACTGACATTGGTGGTCCACTTTTAAAAAAAACCTTTTTTTTCTACAAGGTTGACATTTGTGTGTTTGAGTGAATTATCTACATCTATTAGATTTATGGCCATCAGACTTGGTTTACACATTTATAGCCCCCTCTGGAATCAATAATAACTTCATCCATTAACTTCTCATCTGGCACTATCATCAGGCCGAATTTGAACTCTGTCCAACATGTTGGTTTATGATGAAAAGACTAATGACCTTCCCATCAGCCTCAGCTGTACTTTGTGTTTTACGTGCCAATGATCAAACATTAGCATGCTAAGACACTTAACTATGATGAAGACTATGTAACATTATATCTACTAAACCTCAGCGTGTTAGCATGCTAACTTAAGTACAAGTACAAGTACAACCTCAGAAACATACTTGCCAGCCCTCTTGAGAGACTCCCATTTTTCACTTATTCCATATTTCTCCCAATTTCTGGCAATTTCCACACATTTTACGTTATCAGAATCTGCTTTCTGCACCGTACAGTGTGTAGAACTGCTGATGTACATGGGACAGGTGGAGTGGAGCAGGGTTTATCTTTGCAGCTCAGTTAATTATGATGGGGTCATGTTGAAAACTAATGAATAATTGCCAGAGGGGTGAATTATTCTGTATTCTTCAAACATTAAAGTTTACTAAGTATTCTGCATAAAAATGCTGCATCAATGTACATATTATTTGGTTATTTTCAGTGATCAGAATGCAGAATGCAACTCAGTTTGGACAACCAGCAGACACTTTCTTTCAAAATCCTCTCAATTTCTGAGGTCTTGCATTTTATATATGCTAATGGTACTGTTGTTTGGCTTTACACATCAGTGATGATGCAAAATGATAACCAGTAAGTGCCAAATCTGGAATCTGAAATCTGAGCTCATTATTGACTAGACATGTATGGAGTTGTGAATGAGTGAAGAAGGAGTGATGGGAGTTTGGACAACCCCTCTGGTCTGTTAACTGAACAGCACATGTAGCACTGAGAGAATTCAGAGAATTTAGGCTTCATACAGTTCACGATGGGTGATTTCCACAGCTCTTATTGCACGAGCTATCATGTTCCTCTTTTATGGTAAAGGGAATTGAAAATAAAGTGGAAAAACAGCTTCAAAAATATCCTCCACTCGCTCGGCCAGCAGCCTCCAGGATGATGAAATCTGTGCCGTGCACAGCACACAGGAGTTGAACGACCCCTTGAATGAACAGTTTGTTTGAAATGTGCAGTCGATAAGCTGGTGACACCTGTCTCTACATGACACGCCAGGCTCAGAACAGAAATCTGCGAGCGGGGCTAATTGAATTTAATCTGATTCTGGAAATGTTTCAGATTAATCTTGACAAGCTTTGGCTTCAGAGGAGGAAGTAATTTAGGGAAGGAATTTGGCTGAAATTAAACAGGGTGTGACTTTGTCTATGTGTATCTGTCCAGATTCATTGCTTTTTTAAGATTTATAGCTAACAAGGGGGCAATGTGAGTAATAATTTGTGCGCTCTTACGAGATGAACGTCACCCTTCTTCACAGCCTTCACTCCTTCTTTCAACTCACCCCCATTAAAGTTCTTCTTATATCTGGTTTGTGTCACAGATCACGTGGTTCGTGAGGCCTCTCGTTTATTCTTATCACTTACAGCCCCTCGCACCAGCCTCACAGATCATTTGAAAGGTGCAGTAGCCAAGTTGCAGCCTCTAGCTACAGTTAATGAGCTATGAGCTTTTTGGGCAAAGTACAGCGGGCCTCTCATCACCAAATGGAGGTCACCACTTCCCAATCTGCTGAAAATATTCCAACTTTTGTTTGGCAAGTGCTTTGTTTTGCACGGACCTCAAAACCTTCAGAGGTCTGTGTGCTGGCAATCTACTTTACAGAAGTCCAAGGCTATGTTTCTATGTGAGGCAGATACTTTGATCAATCTGTCAGCTAGATTTAAATTGATGGTGGGTTACCAGCTAAAGTGGATAAAAACCACTAAGACAAACACAGCAGTCATGGAACAAATGTGCCACAATTTGACTTGTTCCACACTGGCACTGTAACTTCAGTCAACAGCCAATATATTTGATTAATGTCTTGGTTTGATGAATGTCTTAAGTTGGTGTAGTTGATGAATACTGGAAATAAATACCTAGTATCTGGTTTCCATCATGAGCTAACAGGTTAGTGGCTTTATGTTTCTGTAACGGTCTCACCCTCCTCATGCCTGGCTACGCTCTCGATGGGGAGTCGCAGAGTCTGTGACAGAGCAGCTGGGAGAACTGATCTCATTAGTGGGCTGATGGGAGGATTGCTGAGCGGGGCATTCCGCTGTGGCAGCAGTGGAGGGGATGCACAGATTTCATTGAGTAAAAATGTACAAATAAAGTGGGCGAACAAGGCAACTCTGGGAAAAGAAAATAAGTTCTTACGAAAGTTAGTCACAACGAAAGAGATAGTGTTCGGGGACAATGAATGACCAAACAGAAGAGGTAGTAAAAGGGTAACCCAGTCCAACTTTTTGTTTCCTTTTGACCTACAGACAAATGAGCCGCTCATCAGATTTTGGCAAATGTGCTCAAACATGGTTTAACACGCATTTCAATGAAAATGACCTGGAATGACAAGGAATTTAAACCGTCTCTGGATACTGTATATCTGACCAGAGTACTGCTGAGATTGCAGAACTATTTTTAACTTTTTGGCATGTATGCTAAATTTGTACACAGATAATGACAGGAAAGAGGTGGAAGGGGAAATGAAGTGCAATGTAAATCAAAGTGAGGAGTCAAACTGTCTTTTGGCTGGAGGAATACAAGAACATCAATCACACCTCCTTATCCGCTGGATAAGGAGTCACCACTACGTGCTGCTTGTGTGTGTTTGTCTGTGTGTCTTTCCCATGAGTTGGGCTGTTAGATGTCATCCGCTTCTTAGATTGGAATCTGCCAAAGTGATCAAAAGGGAAACAGGGGAGACAGGCTGATTGTGTCAAAACTGACTCTGTGATTATGAAAGAGGAGGTGGGGGGGCACTATATAACTACACAACACACACACACACACACACACACACAATCCTTTGCTGAATGTAAAGAAGCCGTTGCTCAACCTGTAGACTGAATTGATTTTAGTTTTCCCTATGCTGAATTATTTGTACAGCTGTCATTGAATTGTACATTACATGTTTAAATTTCCATATTTGGGTGAACTTAAATGAATTCCTGTCCATGTTTACTTAAAATTTAAAATTGAAATTAGACTCTTTGAGTTGATTACTTTTAAAGTCATGAGCCGTTAAATGCACCGTTGTTCAGTTCAATACACTCAGGGGTTTGGCCACTACAGCTTTACTTGGTCTGATGTGACCAGTAACTTTTGTTTGCTAATGTTAGCTAACTTAAGATAAAGATACATATCGCTCTGGAACGAACTGAACCAGTTAACTGACTGCGTTCAACAACATTTTAAGTCATACAAGTTCCCTCTCTTTCAAGCATCTCAATCAAGAATGTTGATGTTGAATGCTGAAATGAAAGAAAATCCAATTGGTGTAATTCTTGGCACTTGTGGCTGTAGTGGTTACTGGTTAGCCAAAGTTACATAGTTTTAAACCACTGACTGTACATAAAGACAAACAACATACCAGCTGCTCCCCAGAAGTGAAGCCAAAAACTTCTCAATTTCCCCCTGGTGGCTGGCTGGGTCACAAACCACACCCTCAATGTTAGCGTATGGCACGTTGGTCAAACAAAAAACATGACAAATACATTTTCCCAAAAGATGGTTTCCGTCTTTAGACAGTTCTTTTCACACTGATGTTGGTGGAAGTGTTCAATTTCTTAAAAAGTTTGGTTTTAATTATTTATTTGATGCTACATAAAGAGGGCTAATAGCTCGTTGGGTGTATGTACGGGAGCTCGACATTATGGCTCCAAGTTCGATCACTACTGCACAGACTCGCACAGGATTGCAGCGCCCATACCTTAAACATTTTGGGTTCATTTTAATACAGTGGGAAGAAACATCAACTACAATTCTATGAGAACTAGACAACGTCTTATCTGCCATGTAAGACCACGAGGTTAAACACGTCTGCCAACATTCAAACACAGTGAGGGAACAAGGAGAGGTGGAGACATTAAGCCGACTCTTATAGTGTCAAATACACCAGGCTATTTTTAAACCCCTCATGAATAAATCTGTCATGACTACTAAGAAAATATCAAGAAGCTTTGCTGGAGGAGCTGAATATATAAGCCTATAGTGTCGCTCTAGTGTAACTGGACAGTTGGAGAAAAGAAACACAGTCCATGTAAATATGGAATTATATGAAGAATGTTTTATAATGAAGTTCCACCTGTTTTTGAACTTTAATGTTGGGGGCTTTAAGGCTTTCTGGAGTTTCCTTGTTTCTTTTGGACGCTCTCTTTTGTTATTTTGTTGTAAAATTGCTTTGGCAAAGGTCAAAATGACCTTAGAATGCCAAGGAAGCCAGTCTCAGCTGAATGGAGCTGAAATGAGCTGAGCTGAATTGAGTCTTAAAGAGAAACAGAGAAAATGTCCATGAGGGTAGAGGGAGGGAGAGGGACACATGCAGGCTGTAGTACGCAGAGGGAGGGAGAGGAGAGGAGAGGAGAGGAGGGGGGGCTGTGAGCGGGCATGACTGCTGCTGGAGCTCTGACAGGAAACTTTCCTCTTGTTGCTCCGCTCCTCAGCAGCAGCCGCAGCACTCAGACTCCTTCAGCCGCCTTCAGCCGCGCTTTACCCTCTGAAATGCACTTGACTGGACCGTGGGACCCAGCCATGGCTCTCCATCTTCATCTACCGACCGCACGTCACTGAGGGGAGACTTTTCTTTGGATAAACGTTGGAACTTAAATGACATTTATTTGTTTGTGACTCACGCCGGACGCGAGGATGGAGACGGTGTTTTACCTGCTTGTTTTCGTGTTGGCCCGGGTTAGTTGGGGTCTCGGGTCCAGTATTCAGACGGGACAGAGAGCGGCCAGCAGACACAGGTGAGATCAACATGAGCGGACACACACGTGTGTGTGTGTTTGTGTCTTATCACCTGTGGATCGCTCGGTTTTAGCGTGTGTGTGGAGGTGAAGAAAGAGAAGAGCTGCTTTGGAAACATGTTAATTTAGTCCCCTTTACTGCGCCTGTCATGTAGCTACCAAAGTGAGGTTCGGGGACCCTGAGTGGGCCTCTAGGGGATTCATAACATTTTTTTTTTTTTTTGTTGATTTGTCAAGTGATTTCAGGTTCCACTTCCTAAATGAGCTACTTTTCTTCAGCTTTATTGTAAATGGAATATCTTTGTGTTTTCCTCTCTTAGTCTGACAGAAAAGTGTGTCTTGGGGAAAAGTTGGGGTCAGAATAATTCATCTAAAAAATAACTGACATATTATTCAATAATGAAAATTATCCTCACATGTGGGTCAGAATCCTACCAGTAATATCATCATTGTCTATGATATAATGTAGGTAATATAGGGAATGTCACCCCTCGCAGAAGAAACACTGTAAATTCTTATTTCAGGAAATATCTTGTTGGTCATTTTGTCTCTTGCTCTGCGGGGGCCCTCCTTAAATGGGTGGGTGAGTGGGTGGAGGGGTGCCCTGAGTGGAACGGGGCTTATATGGATTATAGATATTTACTGTTTCAGGGCCCCGAGTGAAACGTTTTCAGGGGGCCCAGAAATCCAACAGAGCCCCCCACTCCCCCTCCAGTTTCAGCCTCGTTGGAGGGGAATTTATCATTCTGGCAAACATCTTCCAGTCAAGCAAAGGTGAACGGTGTGATAAGTTGCAGGAATACTGAACTTGAAGTGGAGATCATTCATCCAGAAGACTGATAATGTGCAATCTTGGAATTTTAACTTAAGTGATTTAGATTTAGGACTCCCAAACTGCCATCTCCCTCTCTTTTATGGGACAGTAAGGAAATCATTTAGACGTGAGCGACTGTTGATTAATAGTCGCTTGTAAATCAGTGATGGCTCTTGGAGTCCCTGCTCATAAAGCTGTTAATATTGTCAGTGAGCCAACACATGTATATTTTTATTGTGCTGTTGCAGCCCCATAGTGTGTTATTGGCATGTAATTGAGCTTCTGCCTGAGGGCCCCGTGTGTGGACGACCCCCTCACCTCTACGTGTGTGTGTGAGACTTGTTTGTATGCTTTTAAATTGATGAATAAGGAAGTTTGGGTCAATTGAATGACAGATAATGTGTATGTATGCGCATGTGTGTGAATAAAAGGGGTCACAACAGAATGACTGAGTGAATGAATGACAGACCTCTCTAATGTGGTATACGTCTGCCTGCATGCCTGCATGTGTTTGTACTTAGCCTGTGTGTGTGTGTGAGTGTGTATAAGGCAGGCCAGGCTTCTGGGAGTTGAGCTCCTGCAATATGAGCTTCTATCAGGTTTCTGTCCACATCACAGCACAGTGTGCTGCTGCTGCTGCCGCCGCTGTTGAGTCATGAGATGTGTTTGGTTTGCCTTTTTGGCGTATGATGAAGCTGAACTATTGGCAGTTGGAAGTGAGCGATAAGAAATCAAATAAGAAGACAAGAAGAAGGGGAAAAGATACGGTATTTGACTGAGAGCGGACGAGATAAACGAGAAGAGGACAAGAAGATAAGAGAAAATAAAAGGAAAGCACAAAGATGGGGAAAATTGGCAAGACAAGACAGTAAAAGGAACAGAAGATCTGTAGGGAGGAGAGAGAGAAGCCAAGCCGGCATGACGAGAGAGGATGAAAAGAGTGAGGACAGGCGGGGAGGAGCCACGCAACAAGAGAAAAGACAGGAGACCGGGGTCCTTAAATGCCTTCCCCCTGCTGAAACCAGCAAGCTATGAAGGAGTCAGCATGATTGGCCCGTGTCATACACACATACAAACCACACACACACACACAATGTGACGCATCGGGGAGAAGAATGCGCTGGCCTGTGGCAATGCGGTTTGCCCTTCTGACACCCGTTTGAACTCAATTGATCTGTTTTGACAGATGTGTGAAGTATTCCATAAGTGGTATAGGCTGTTAAATGAACTGAAGACATCCAGCAGAGGTCTTACCGGAGGACCCAGAGCTGTCCAATATGTCTCCTGCCAAAATGTGTTGGAGCGTCATGTCATCCGGACTGCGACATAGGAAGGGGGAAGGAGCGGTGTGTATTGCTCTGGACGCAGGTGGATTGCTGATCTGTTTAGGCTCATGTACAGTTTGAAGGACAACATTTAAGATCACCACTGGAGGGGAGCAAGGAGTAGATCCAGAGCATCTAACTCTCATTACTCATACTTATTTCCCTCTCCACTTTTTCTTTAGAAATGGGGTACAAGGGCCATAAAGATATACAAACACATTACTCTTATTCAGCCACTGGAGTTCCAGATGTTGCGTTGACGTGGGGTTGGTTTAAAACAGGCTGTTTTTATGGCCCTCTGTTTGTAACAGGAAAAATAGGAGAGTCAAACAGATGATCAGTAATGCCTGTACACTACATGGACATACCCACATTCATTTTTCACTATGTGGGCTAATGCTCAGAGTCATGTATGTGCTACAGGATATACTCATAAATAATAGTGTTCTTCCAGCTTTGGGGAAGGCCCTATCCTGTTTCAGTGGGACAGTGCACAGTGCAAAGCCAGGTGCAGAAAGAAATGTTTTTTTTTTCTTCTTTCTTCCCATTTTGGTGTGGTGAAAGTTGACTGACCTGCACAGATCCCTGACCTCAACCTTACCCGACACACATGAATTAATAATGCAATTAAATAATGCAATTAAATTTGTTAATGAAGAATGTTGAAAATACATAATCACCAGATGGTAGAAAATCTTCTTAGCAACCTCAAAGCTTGGGGAAAAATGACATCAGGCAGCTCTAAAGTAAAGGCTCAATCTCACAAAGAACTGTTGTGATGCATTCGGCTGCGGCTCAGCAGGTGGTGCTAATCGTGCCCGTTCGAGAAAATGATTGTGAGTCGCTGGAAGCATTGCAACACATATCAGGAGCATCCTATAAGTTCCAGATCGAGCTGGCTGGAAGACACAGACACGGCATAGAGAATCTATTATACTTTCAAAATAAAACACCCTGTGCAGACTTCCAATCGTACATCTAGGAAAAATGACACAAAGTCTGCTTCTGAAATACACAAAACAGTGTCATGGTTGCGATGTCACAGAGTTGTGCCTGTTGAAAACCAGGGAAACAAAAATACATGATTTATTCCAACAGAGAAAGGAGGACGACAAAAGTCAAGATGAGCCATGTAAAATCAAAGATGGTCTACTCTTTGATTTTTTTTATTGACTTTGTAATATAGATATTTCACTCCCTGCCTCCATGCAGTGTAACCACTGACACTTAGGTAATGCCTCTTACGTTGTTGAAAGGAAGTTGGATACAGGATTTCAGCAATTCATGCGTTCTAACGGTAATAGACTATCTAAGAAATTACCCATGAGAGGCCCTCCAGTCGGGTTAGCCAATCTGGGCATAAAGAGAGAACAATTGTCAGTAATTAAGTTTCTTTTAATAATTGCCAAGGATCAAGCTAATTGACCCCAGTGGCTCTAGTGCAGCTGAAGCAGACTGTCTACTAATGTCTTAATTCAGAATTTCAGCTTCATTGCGTGCAGAGACCTCATTCTGGCCACTAAAACATATAAATTTGCCTTGTTGAAGGAAAGAAAAAACTTAGCTCAAGACATACAGTAGATATCCAGTTTACTATTGCATGTAATGAGCTTGTAATTGACACATTTTATCCATCAATTCATGCATCTTGAATGCCTCATGTTCTTAGCTAACGGGAAAAAGAAACTGTCTGCACTTTTAGGGTGTTGATTCTAATGGCTGACGGCTACACTTTTTGGCTCTATGGATGATCCTGATGGTCTGTCACCCAGTTGGTCCAGACTGAAGTATCTCTACAACTATTGGATGGATTTTTCCTCTAGGACCACCATGAAGTTGAAATTTGTGGTTAGTGAAATGTCTTAACGACATTTGGATGGATTGTCATTAAAGACAGCCTGTGGGTGAACTGTAGACTTGATGATCCCTTGAGTTTTCGTGTTTTGCCATTATCAGGTCAAATTCTTTGGTTCATGACAAAGTAAATGCTACACTAACTACATTCCAGTCAACTTTAGCTGCACCATGTGACCTAATTTGCAAATCTTTGTATGCTAAATTAACATGTTGAACATTATAAACTTTATACCGTCTAAACACCACCATGTGAGCACTGGCAGTGTGAGCGCGTATACATTTAACTCAAGTAGGTCATCTAAGTACAGCCTCACAGATGCTAGCATGGCTGTAGGCTCTTAGTCTTGTTTCTTAGCTTTCCACAGGTATTTGTGGAAAGGCTTTGAGAGTGTTTAATATTTCTTACAATGCACTTGTTGCCAAAGCCTGTTCACAACAATTGTGATAACATACCAAAATGCGCTAGCATGTCGCCATGCAATTAGACTGTAGCAGGATTGTCCTCTTCTTGACAAAACCTTGGAAATTGTCCAAACTCACTTCATTTGTGTGATTCTCTGCTTTCAGCTAATTAGGGCAGTAAACAAATCTCATTTTATATGGTAATGAAAATGTGGGAAAAGGGTTCCTATCCAGTCACAGCCATTGTAGCCTAATTACCATAGTTCCCAGCATGCATTTCATTTGAGAAAGCTTTATTTACCTACCTACCACTATTAGAGATTTGGATCCCTTCCCAATATTCATCCTAACCTACCACACATGAACAACTGAACTATAAACCTCCTGATAACGTTTAACTACCGACCTTACTTAAGAGTAGATAATAAAGTTCTACCTGACAACTCTTGTAAGACTTGTGTTTCAAATGCACATGCCTCCATAAATGGTTAAAATTCAAGTGAGCTACAAAAAACCCCCGCAGACATCTGAACGCTGACGTATCTGTGCAATAAAGCTAAAGCAAATGTCAGTATCATGGCCATTCTCTGTATATCTTTGTGACCGCCAGGCTAAACAATCAGAGAGAAGTTTACACAGTGACACTGTCCCTTGATGTTGGAACGAGTCCAAAGGGAAAATGGTGTGTGTGTGTGTGTGTGTGTGTGTGTGTGTGTGTGTGCGAGTAGAACGGAACATTTTAATATGGCGCGGAGCGACTTCAAGAATGTGTGTGTCTGCCTTTGCGCGTGTTTGTCTGTCGCCGTGCGATCGCTCAAGCGTGAGTGAGTGCGCACTCGAGTGTGCGTGTTGTCGTCTCTGACAGTCTGTGTGCTTTTCAGTGTGTGTACAGGGGTATACCTTTACAAGGACGTTGGAGGGGTGCTTGACCTTTGGGTCACAGTTCAAACAGTGAGACACACCCCCTTCCATCCACTCATTCAGGTTGCTGTCGAGGGCTTCCCTTCAAGCTAAATGAAAGATCTCTCAACAATAGGCGCCGCCAAGTGATTTCTTTGTTTGAGTAGTGAACCTCAGCCCCCCATTTTTGTTCCTTTATGCCTTCTTCCTCCCACTTACTCTCCATGTCACTTTTATCACTGACAATTCCGGTTTCACCCACAATTCTTCTGTGCAGGTCTCACACAGAGATGCTGTTGAATAAAACGGACCTTGTATGCGTGGGTTGAGATATGTGACCGCAACTTCCTGCTCGACTCTGAAGTGTCTGTCTGCTGTTTTTATAAGCAAGTGAAATTTATTGGGAAATAAAGTGATGCTCAGACAGGTGCAAGAGTTCCACTCACGCTGAGTTATGGCTCAGTAAATAAAAATGAGACGTGTACAATGGGAGTTTCACTGCTCAGCGCCTGGCAGAGAAGTAATGAAAGCCGTGTTTATATGTATGTGTGTCTAGGTGAAGGACAAAGTGAATTTGTGTTAATTAACATGCGTGTAAGTGTGTTTAGGCTCGTTTCCTGTGCTTGTTTGCGTGTCTGTCTGGGTATGCTTTATAAAATGTGTCAAATCAAACAGCTCCCGATAAGCTAATCCTGCTTTGTCTGCCAACTTTTTGCTACTTCATGTCATGGCAGGAGTTTCAGCTCCCCTTTTGCAGTGTCTGTTTCCTCGATTGTACATTTCATCATACACTGTTACACATTTCTTCCCCCTTGAAGCTGCACTAGTAAATGTCTTTGTGTCAAAAATGGATCATTTGTCTGTTTTTGCGAGTAAGTGGACCGTTGTGATGACAAACCCACAGAGAATTATCACCAGATTCTGCAGTTTCCCACATCCATAAAGAACTTTAGAGCGTATTTTAGCTCATTGTTTTGGTCTTACAACCCGCAACTTTACTGTTTTGGTTCACTCATTGCTCTCATATGTGTTGTTTCTAAGCAGGCGGCTGTTTTTAGCAAGCTCTAAAAACCCACTGGACTGGAGGCTACGCTACCTGCTCAGTGTCCAACAGCAGAAAAAATTAGAGAACATTTAGCAGCTGAAGGAGCAGATACTTCCCCTCAGGAGTTAGTGGAAAGCTAAGGGTGGTTGAATGTTGCCAGATGGACACAAACAACTCCAAATGATCTGCTGGGTGTGTAAATTATCAGCTGTTGCTACCATATTATATTAAAAGGTAGTAAAATGTTAATCCTGTGTTTGTACAGTTTGTCCCCAAAGTCGCCCCAAAAATCTGTTAGAACAGGTTTACAGCCCAAAGATACAACCAGTGGATGTAGGTCAGAAACACTGAATTTAAATTTGAATGTAAGTTTACAGTATCATACACACTCTAATACAACAACTCAAGTGTGTATTCTGTATTAGCTTGTTCCCGCTCCTCATTGAAGCTATGCAATATTTAACTATATGACTGTTCAAGCCTAAGACTTTTTCAATGGCTGCAGCATTTAATCAAATACTTCTGTATCGACTTATCACTTAATAAACATCACCCCAGCCCCAGCTGTACTTAATCATATGGGAGACGTTAACCAGATGTGGTTTTGCCAAACCAACCAGTTAGACTTCATCTTTGAAGTCTTTCAACCGAAACATGGTGTCAGACAAAACTTCCCATACAAATTCTGTTTTGGTTTTACAAGAGAGAAGCCATTAAGGATGAGAACTCACTGGGTGGTTGTTTTGCACGTCCGTGTGGTTAACTTTCCGTCCTCTGACAGCCAGCAGCAGGCAACCGCTTCCATACGTTTTCTAAGAGAAGCACGAGACAAATAGCGCTAAACATTACCCCTGATGTTCGGTACATTTGAACAGTGTTTGTTTGTAATGACCGGTTCACCGGTAGGTTGACGTCATTGAGGTCTGAAGGCCTAAACAACTTTTCAATGAAACTGAAATAAAGCATTGTTCATTGTAGCTTCATTTGTGTGTGTTTATCTGCTGCTTGTCCGATAAACAATGTCGAAATGCATATTGTAGTTTTAAACACTGAGCACCGGACTGTTTATGTGCAGTATTTTCCTGTGGCGCTGATATAGTAAAGGAAGCAGGGAGATTAGCTGCTGAATATGCCATTGAAATGAGACCAAGCACACACACACACACACGTGTGTGAATGTCCTTGTGTATCTGTGTGAATCTTTTGTGAACGCATGAATGGGTGTGTAGTGTGTGTTTGTGTGTGCTTGTAATTGTATTTCACGCTTATTGAAAAGATGCCAAGTGTAGTTTGTGGACTTTCATCTGAGCCATTTCTCTGCAGCCATTTGGATTAATGAGACTTTATTGGATTACTGTTTGGAATGCTTAACTTCACGCTGGTTAGAGGGGAGAGAGAGAGAGAGAGAGAGTGTCACCCATGCAACAGAGAACTGTACATACGCAAATTCTCTCTACTCTCTTTTGTGAACACACACCCACCCACAGACACACTCTTTCAGTGCAATACTAACACTTAGTCATCCTCCCACAAGTATAAAGGCTCCTCTTATGTATTTCACTGGCTGGAGAAGCCCATGATGGAAAGACGGAAAATGAACCAGCAGAGAAGGGTGGTATGTACCGTAAGTGTGGGTGTTTGGAAGCTGCGGAGGCGGAGGGAGTGTTTGCGTGCACATGTATACGTGTGTGCATCCACATCTGTGTCTGCTCAACAGTGAAAAAAAGGAGAGATGGTTAGGTTTATTTATATGAGACGTAGCGCCTGTTCTCCATCAGTGAAAATATGGTGTGAACGTTGCCAACTTTATGCTTTATCTGTTGTGTCTGTGACCCTGAGAGTGAGTAAGTTAGGATAATAGATAAAAAGCCCACTGCATGACAGTGACAAAAAAAAGCCAACACAGTGGAACTACAGAGGGAAGAAACAGGTCCAACGCTCCAACCCTTTCTGAAAAAACTTGGAGTCCAACACACACAGTACGGTATGGCAAACCGCAGAACAACCCAGCAAACCCTCACACAGCGTAATGCAATAAGGATCACTGCACCGAACCGCAGAACTACACGAGGGGGGGAGAGACAGCTGTGTTTGCGAACGCTGACGTCGGCTAATTTCAGATGTATGGTGGCAGAGTTTTCGCTCTGAATCACCAGCGCTCCAAGCTCTGATAGAAACATTAAATAGAATGTAAGAAACCACAGAATAGCAAAGTAAAACGTAATACAATTCAGTGCAGGAGGGCCCTGCGGATCACTGAACCACAAATCCTTGGAAGGGGACTTGCAGAATTGTCTGGATACATGAACACTGGCTGATTTCAGCCAAATGACATTCGCTTATGCTTGCGTTGTTTGACTCCAGGCACAGCTGAATAAGGCCAAAATTAGTGTTTATTTCAAATCAGGTCAGAGCAACATGATACACTCTGTTATACAAAATAGTTTCAAAAAGTCTCTGCAGAATCTATCTGCAATCCATACTGTGTTGTTCATGAGACTTATGAAAGAACCACCACACACGTTGCTAGCCTACAAAGCAAAACAGCTATAGTGTAACCATAGTTTTCTTCTGTTTTTTTTTTCTATAAATAGTGCTGTATTTCTATAAGTAATGCTAGTTTGTCTTCTTATCTTAAAAAAATGATTATGAAACTACGTCCATTATTCACACTGTCACTGTTCATCGCATAGGTTCTCATGACACTTTCCACATAGAGCAGGTCTAGACCTTGAAACTGAACCATGAGCAAGCACAAACACATGCAAAAAGACAAAACACAAGCAAATTAAGGAAAAATCTTCATCAACTTGACAACACATGCAGCATTTCGAAAGCTTGTACTTGTAAATAAACGCAACACTTACCATAATAACAGAGAGCACCTTTCTCAGGTGTGGTGGTGATTATCATGCAGGCCGCAGGGTGTCATTACTGGCAAACTAGAAGGTAAAGTTTGTCGTAAATACACAGCTCCTCATGACTGATAGACATTTGACTTTTTGCGTGGTCCTTTGACTTTCACACTTCAATTAGTCAGTCCACGCATAAGCAGACGTAAACTTCTGAGGCACAAATGTTGGCTTACCTTAGCAGCAACAATCGTTTCCAAGCTGTGCTCACTGTCCACTTGGCCTTTTATGTATTTGTAGCATGTTTTTCAAATGTGTTACATGTATTTGCAGTGTATTTTTCAAAATGCTGCCCAGCTTTCGTCAAGTTACAAAGAGTTTTCTTAATTTGCAGCCCGTTGATATCTCAAGGCCACCGTTCTTTCAGCACTTTCATTGTGTGGAAGTAGTGGCAAAAATCACTGAGACGCAAGCAAGACAAACTGTTACCTGTACTAAAACACTGTTACAAACAACTGTTACCCTAACTAAAACACCACTAGAGGAAGTGAGTAACTGTAAGTCAACCAACCCTTTGATTGGTCATGATTCTTGAGAAAAACCTTTACAGCCGAGGCTGACACTTAATTAGCCCTGTTCGCTTTCCCACGTACAGTAGCAACAAGAACAAGAGGTCATGAGGAGGAGGTCATGAGGTGCAGGGGAGGATCGAAACATGATAAACTCTTTCTGTCAGTCAGGCAAGCCCTGGAATGAAGGGGAGGATTGAGGTCTTGGGGGAACAGGGGAGAGGTGTAGTCACGCAGAGGGGGGAGAAAGAGAAAAAAACAAGCCGATTATAAACAGAGATGTACAGGGAGAGACACAGGTGGACAGGGAGGAACTGAAAGAGGCGGCAAGGGTGAGAAAAAGTAGTGAGACGGGAAGAAAGAGATCAAGAGACCAGGAGAGAACACAAGACATGAGCTCCACAGCAGGAGACATGTAAAGAGTGACAGGCATAAGGACAGACAGAAAGAGACAGAGAGACAGACTGACACATATGAAGACAGACAGAGGGAGGAAAGCTGCTGATTGACCTTCCAGCATGAAGGGACTCCTTGTACGCTCCAACTTTTATCTGTGAACCCTTCATAGTTCTGCTCAGCTGAATCTGAGAGACACTAATTGGCCCTAATAACCACTGGGGAAATAGCAATGGGCAGGGATTCTGGGTAATATGAAAATGATGATAGAAAGCAACTGAAGGACGTCTGTGTCTTTATATCTGTCTGCAGTTGTTGTCAAGAGAAATATCTGAGGGTCAAGGGAGGTCAGAACGATGAGGACAAATTCGAAACATGCTTATGAGGACATTTTTGTCATGTGGAATCATTTTGGACAGTGTTCATTAAGGGATAAGAATGGGATTAGGCTTAAGCCTGAATGAACCTTTAAGTTGGTAGAAATATTTCTTTATTAATAATTGACAAAATGAAAAGTTGCTGGTACTGTATAAACCCATCACTATTTCAGGCTTAACAAGCAGCTGTTTTAGTGAAACAGCTCTAAAAACCCACAGTACATTAACCGCTAGTGACTGCTGTTTGACTTTTGTTACACTGACTCACAATGTTAGCAACTAGCTGGTGAACATAGTGGAATATGTAGCAGCTATGAATAAGATATTTCCCTGTGGAGTTGGTAGAGGAAAATAGTGAAAAAGGTTTCACTGGGAGTGATTTTCCTAAGTGGCCAAAAACACAACTTCAAGTAATGTTGGCTGGAGTGTGGCTAACTTATAAAGTCAATGAACTTATAAAGTCAATGAACCCAGGTTTAAATCTGAACTAGTGTACATCTCCTTCATACCATAATCTATGTTACACTGGTTTGTTGTAGTGAAATGATTTATTGGACTTCTTCCCAACATACAAAGCATTAGCTCTAAGCAGCCACAGCTCCATGTTTTGTTTTTCCAGTTGCATAGACTGAGCCATGAGCACTCTCATCTGTACTCCATCATATCAGCATGAAGTGTTGTTGAATGAGCGTTTTGAATAGGGGGGATTAATTAGTAAAAAAGTTCAGATAAGCAAAGTCTGCTAGCTGCCAAGCAGGGGAGCCAAAATAAACAACTAACTAGAGGAGATGGAACATCTAGAAAGCTAATGGAGCACTAATGGATACCACCACCCTAAACAAAGACACACTGTCTTGTTAAATATACCAGATATATAAACATAAACAGGAATGAAATTGATAAGTCATTAGTATCTCAGACCTTCTTCAGAGGTGTTTTGTTTCATGCTTCCAGTGCTATGCTAGCCTATGTGAGTTGTCACTAAAGCTTAGCATGGTTTGGAGAAACACAAAGTGGGAATTTGCCACTCCAAAGATTTTAAGGGATACCTTCTTGATTTAGAAATTAGAAACCAGAGCCTTAGCTGCACTCTCAAATGAAACATTGGACAGAGTTAGTGATGTCTTTTGTGTCTTAAATTGGACCACAGACTGTATTAAACATGGAGGTCGTATCTGTGATGTCACCCACAGGTTTCTGAAGAGCCATTGTGAAGCTCAGCATGGTGGCTCTGGCTGTTGCCATCTTGGGAGTCCTCTGTGACCTCCTGGCTAACCTAAAAATGTGAAAAGATGTGGAGCGTGGGTGGAGCTGAGGCGGGCTGAATGGTGCGCGGTTGTCCAAACAAGCCACCTGTTATGGCATTCACCTGTCAATCAAAGTGGCTATGCGCTTAATTATGCATAACTTAATATGATTTGAATGGCTAGAAGTTGGGCATTAACATAGAGGCTTATGGAGACTGACTTGTTGTAGCCAGCTTGAAGTGGCCGTTTGAATAACTGCAGTTTTTGGCCCTTCCACACTGTCTTCATTTCACAGCCTCAGAGGTTGCCACTTGCATTGGACTTGCTTCTTCAAGGCTGTTAACATGAGAAATAATTACAGAGACTAATTCCTTCAATGTGCACAAGTAAGTATTAAAAGACATACTTTTAAAAGTAAAAGTACTAAAATTAATATTATAATAAATTATGGCCCTGTGATAAGTTGGAAACTTGTCCAGGATGTACCCTACCTATCACCCAAAGTCAGCTGGGATAGGCTCCAGTTCCACTGTGATCCTGATGAGGATAAGCGGTTACAGATAATGGATGGATGGATATTATAATAATGTAAATCTAAGCTTTAACACAAGATTGACTTCATGAATCATTACATTTAATTTCCTGTAAAATATCTCGAATGTTTGAAGATGAATTATACAAATCTGAGAGGCAAGAGATGCTGTTCTCATTATGTGGTTGTTTATGAAATGAATGAGACCAACGGTATTGGCTCTGCAGATGTGGTTTTTCACATGGATATGGAGTATAAACACTACAAGGATATGAGGATCTGTGTGCGCCTTTGTGTGGGTTGGTTGGTGTGGAGTTGGGGAGGCATACAATGGTAGCCATTGTTGCAATCATGCTGTTATCCTGGACTGATCTGACATTTGCTCCAGCTGACAATTTCTCTTGAATGTTGTACAGAATAATAATCAGTCAAAGGTTTGAGATATTTATCTTGAACCTCACAGCGGAGCCTCACAGTCAACAAGTCACCAGATTTTTGATTATTATTCCTCCGAATCTTTCTTTTTCTTTTTGTCTGGAAACAAAGAGCAGCAGCAGGGTGTATACTGAGTGTGTATGGGGGCTGCTATGTTTGTGTCAACGCCTGACTCTAATCTTACAGCAAATGCCAGTCATTACACAGTTATTCATTTGTCATTTCCTTTTTTCCTGCTTGTGTGCACAATTTTACAGGAATTGGTGCGCATATGTGGTGACACGCACCGTTAGCTGTGTGATGGAGGATGGGGTGGAGACGTACATTAAACCAGACTATCAACGCTGTACCTGGGGCCAATGTCCTAGAGTTGCGTAAGTATCTGTTACTCTCTTCTTTAGTATTTCAAATCACGTCTGATTCATCCTCTGTTACTGGACAATCTGTATTCAGCCTTGCTCCTCTGACTTCCTGTCCTCAGTTCAACAGAAGTCTGTATCCTCTTTGCGTGCATGTTCTCCCCCTGTTTCCTGTCTGGGGATACAGATCTCTTTCAGCTCTTTTCTCACTTTCTGTCTGTTTTCTCTCAGGAGAGTCTGGTCAGGAAGGTGGCTGGTTTTGGCTGGGGCGTAGTCTGAACATCTCTGTAAACATACTGTAATTAGAACTCAGTATTTAAATCATTAGTCCTAATAATGAGGTGCTTGTCTCAAGCTCATGCGTATTACTGTGGCAGAGCTAGACCAATGCAGACCAAATATTGGAACAAATTTATTATAGATGGGCTTCATTGAATGTTTTTTCCAAATGTGGATGCTTTGCTTGCTAGACGGCATTAATTAATCTCTCCTGATGTTTTGCCTCTTTTGAAGCTTTCACCATATTTTTTGACCCTGTCCTGGCTGCTTGATCCTCGTGCTTGCCAGGGGCCTCGGCCTAAACCTGGGCTATGCTAAGAATGAAGCCAGGCACCACAGTCTAGTCTCCTGCGCTGTAAAAACAATTTCTTCTTATTCTGTCTTTCTTTCTTTTTATGACTCCACTCTTTTCTTACTCTTTCTCTAACTCCTCCTCCCGTCATCTCTCCGAGCCCTGTTTTTGTTTTTCCTCTGAGAGTATGTCGGATCCCTTTTTCTCACGCTCACAGACCAGGGAGCTGGAAGATGAAATCTTTTCTATGGCACAGAAAAGACTCTGTGATACCTACAGTGATGTTTGTGGGCTGGCACAAAGGGGAGCAGCGTGCTGAACCTTCACAGTCAGAGCTTGTTAACGTGCCTGTGCTGCTGTGAATCTTTATTGAGACTTCCGGCCAATTCTGGTCTATTTGTTGCATTGTTACTGTAACAGGGAGTCTATTCAGTTGGAGAACTAAATGACAGATTAATGATATAACAACAGAAGAGCTTTCCAAGGAAAACAGTTTTTTTCCAAGGAAGAATACTCTGTGAGCAAGAAATGAAGATATAGTACTGGCTAGACGCAGCTGATTTCTTTTGGGAAATGGTACCATAATAACATCTAAAGTTTACAAAGAACTCTTTATCCTATTAATCTCCAGCCGATGATTTGTAGCTATTTCCAGACATCTAATGACTTAGTGCACATTCATATCAGCAGTGTAGAGCAGTGGTATTCAATAGGGATCAGGGACAGCTTTGACTCAGTTATCAGGATTGCACTACAACTCTTAAATGTCACTAGTGTTATCTGGAACACGTCAGCGTTGCTCATGTTCCATGGTAGTCTGGAGTCTTAAGAATCAAATAAACATTACCAAGAGTCTGCAGGCAGAGCAGCATTTGATCTAAACACTAATGTGAGTATGCTAACATTTTCAAAATGACAATGCTAACCTGCTGTCGAGCACGTTCACCACCTTCGTTTAGTGTTAGCATTTTGGCATTTGGTAATTTAGCATAAAACACAGCTAAATTAGTGCAGCTAAAGATAATGGGAATGTTAACTATGTTGGCAGAACTGTAGTCATAAAACACAAAGTTTTATTGTGTATGTACTTTGGCAAATGAATTACATTCAAAATAAGATTGTAGGGAAGTGGAGAGAGTTTGTAACCACAGAGCCACAAAGCGACAGAAAGAAACAGAGTTTTGATGACTGATTGATTTAAACTGAATTAAATACACAGTATTATAATATACTGTATGTATTTTTTAACACGATATCAGTATTTCTTTTTTAAAACATCACAGTTATCGTCAATCCCTGTATATTGCAACACCCGTATAATGGACTTGGTAAAATGAATGTGATGAAAAAAAGTCAGGAAACCATGAATGTCTGAACAACATTCCATGGCCATCCATTCAAAGGTTCTTGACATATAACATTGTTAGGATGCTAAAAAGGTTATGAGTCTAAATGTAGAAAAAGTCTTGTTTTACATGTAGAAAATCAGGGCATGTCAAGTCAGAACAAATAATAGTCCAGATGACATTTTATATCAGAATCAGAATCACTTTTATTTGCCAGGTTTTTGAACACACACAATGTGTTACACTTTGCTCTCTTAGTACAACATCAAACATATATAGACAGATGTTATATATAATACACATTTAATTTCTGTTACTTCCTCAGCTACCGGACATACAGAAGGCCAAGGTATAAGGTGGCTTACAAGATGGTGACAGAAATGGAGTGGAAGTGTTGCCATGGCTACTCTGGGGAAGACTGCCATAATGGCCCGAGGGTAACCACTGACACTCAGGTCAATGGAGGACGACCGCACATCACACAGACAGGCTACAACCCAGGCGGTGGACAGAAAGGAGAAGGTAGAGATGGTAAGAACGCTGTATGCTGTAATGCACAAAAGTGAATCTTGCTTCTGACTTTTTAAGAAACAACACTTTTAGATCTAATGGCAGTTACAGAATACATAACTGTGAAGTTATGTATCATTGACAATTGAATCCATCCCAGGTTGATATGCTGAAAACTTGGTTTTAATCTTAATCGTATTGGGTATATAAATGGCTACTTTAATTTAATTTGGGGTTATATTAAAGTTTTGGAAAATATGCTTCATCAGGACTGTGGATGTGGTCTGATCAGCACTGTGGTTAAATGGCCCCCATCTGTCATCACATTTTGATTCCAAATCTGATTGGTGCACAAAAACATTTCAACACCCTTTTTTGAGCTCTACTGCACTTTGGATGTTTTTCCAGTGAACAAAGAAAGCACAGAAACACATATATCTGTACAATTAAAGGTTCCATACTTTGAATTAAACTCCACATTTCCTCTTTCATATTGGCTGTTTGTCACCAGGTGACAGTGAGAAGATCAGACAGCTGGAGGAAACGATCCGGGGTCTGACCAAAGACCTCCACAACATGCAGACCACCATTGACGGCATTAACCAGAAGCTGTATGTGAATGTTTTCAATCCATCAGGGACATGTTTTATTTCCTGGAGTGCATTCACCTGCACACCAAAATCCTGTTTACTTACTATATATATAGTTACAGTTAGTTATAGTTATATATTACACTGTATGGTATTTCATGTTTATTTCAGTTTATTTTCAACAAGTTTCAGCAAGTTTATTGAGACATACTTGTATACAGACTTGAGTAGGGTAGGAAGACAAAAACTTAAACCTCAACAAGAATTTAAATAGAAAATAGGATGCTGTATAAATAAAGTGGACCTAAGGAACATTTTCAAATCAAGCAATGTTGCAATTATTTGGTCCTCCTCCACCTTGATGTCATATAGTATTTAACATCTTTTCCTGTGCAGGCCGGGCCTTAATGGGGCTGTTGTCCCTGCTGACTCAGCTCAACCACACATGAAGGAAACCATCAACACTATCCAGACCAAGCTGGACCATCTGTACAACAGGACACAGGTAAACAGCATCTGTCTCTTTTTACAGTCTTTATATTTGGACTTTAAGTGCAAACATAGAGTATTTTAATGTATGTGGACATTTTTCTTGCTCAGGTTCACGACCAGACTCTTCTCACCATCAACAACCATCTGGTGAACGGAGGTAATGAACTGGATGGAGGGGCCAAAGGACCTGGGGGTAACCAGCTGAACATTCTGAAGGAGGAGATACTTACTGAGCTGGAGAGAAGGGTGTCTTTATCCTGCTCTTCCTGCCAGGTGAAGCTCATTGTGTAAAAATCAGATTACTCTTACATTCTTTTTATGACATACATTTCTAGTTGTAATTTGTGTACCTGTAAAATGTTCATCTTACTTCCTCCCTGTGGGCTTGTGTAAATGATTTCTTCTGCCTAAAGGGATAAAAACATATTTCCACATGCAGACAGTAATAAAAAAAAAAGCATTCCCATACAAACAACTGAATAAACAAACATTATTTGTATAAATTGACGTTTTATTATTTTGCCTCATGTTCGAGCTTAATCATAGGCCCCAGGGGGAAGATACATAAAAGGCCCCTATCTGCTACCCACCACAACACCCCCACCCTCTGTTGATCACAGTTGTTTTCCTGTTGTAAGTTGAAACTGCAGTTGAACTTCAGTATTCATATAGTCCATATAGGAGATAAGGAGAGGCTGTATAGATCCTACTATAACATAGAAAATAATACAGGAAAACGTGAAAGGAAAACCTATGACGCATGTTCTATTTCCTTTCCATTTCTTTCATTTGCTTTAATTTTACTGTAGCTTTACTGTATTCTGTAATATGTATGAACATGCAGTGAAAATAAATGTTTCTCAGAGTATTGGCAAGGATCCGGAACAAAAACACAGACTGAGCTCTTTGACCTTTAGACGAGTTAAAACCATGCAACTTCAAACAGAGGTCTAGTCTTGGGGCCCCCTGATTGGCCCAGGCATTTAGTAATCCATCAGTGTTATACAAGTGGTATGCGTGAGAAGAGTATAGTTTCATTGATCTTTGAAACTGAAGGCGCAAAACAACCTCTGGCATCTGATTTAGATCTGTCAATTTTTGGTGCGAACTGTAGATGTATGCCTTACAAGAGGTCAGTGAGCAAGATACAAATTACTTTTATATCAAACAATTTGGGATGCAGAAACACTGGCAAAACCTTTGCATAAGAAATCTCAAAAACAGAAGACATAAATGACACAAACTATAATCAAACGTCTTGAATCCCTGTTTCTTTCAGGCTGGTGTGGAGGATCTGAGGCGCCAGCAGCAAGAAGACAGGGAGCGGATCCAAGCCCTAGAAAAGCTGATTGGCTCCATGGACCAACACCTGAGGCAGAGCTTGGACATCTCCCGCACTCAGACTGAACGCTTCCAGACCTGCTGCAACACAGTCACCCAGGTGGAGAAGAGATTGTCTGATGTAGAAGTCCGTGTCACAACCACAGCAAGCAAGTGCGACGCGATTAAAGGGCGCCTGGATAAAGAACTGCCTGGGACAGGTGGAGGAAAGGGAAGAGTGACAGAGGACAGGTTGAATGGCAGACTGAGAGAACTGGAGAAGAGGTTGAACAATACGGTTAGAAAGACAGAGCAGAGGTGTACTAACACTGGAAACAACATGAAGGACAACGTCCAGAGAGACATCACACAGCTGCGCAACATGGTTCTCAGTCAACTGGATGACCACACCTTTAAAATTGGCAAGATAGAGCTGGACGTGGCTGTCCTGGAAGACACGGTCACTGACCACAGTCGGCGTTTAAGTCAGTTGGAAAACATCACAACCTTCTTGGACCGAAGGCTAACATCAACCACGAGTATGTGCAATGAGACCTGTGGGCCTAACGGAAAAGGCCAGAAGACTGATGACACTGTGAAAACCTTACAGTGGAGAGTTGTGTCCAATGAAGAGGAGATCCAGAAGTTTAACACCAAGTTAAATGATTTGTCGGTGTCAGGGGACTCGCTGTTTGACAGAGTGATCGATTTAACAGACAATATCAAAAAGATAATGGATGTGACAGGTGAGAATGGTGAGAATTTTAACCGGATTGTCACAGAGGTTGAAACGTTGGGCCGTGATTTTGAGGACTGTTCCATTTGCAGCAGTGTAAAGGAGGACTTGCGCTCGTTCACCAACTCCACCGTGACTGGCCTAAGCAAATGCCAGGCAGAACTAACAGATTTACGGAGAAAGGTCGACTCAGGAGAATCCGTCTGCTCTCAGGTATGCTCCAACCTTCAGGAGGAGGTAGGACGACTCAGAGACGAAGTGGAGGAGTGTACTGGGCAGTGTAAAATCAACATAACTGACCTGAAAGAACGCCTGGACGGTCATAGTGTCTATAATGGAAGATTAGGAGGAGATCTGAAGTCCATCCAAGGAGAGCTGGCTGGGGTCATGGTCACATTTAACTCTATCAACAACACTCTGAAGGGCCTGGGAAAGACTGTACAGAAGTATGGGAACACACTGACTGATCTGACCAACACCAAGGACAGCATCATTTCTGAGGTAAGATGATGTGGTGATGATGAAGATAATATGGCTGCCACTAATAATGCTATTGCTATGAATGAATTGTCTTTTATTCAAGTCCTTCAAGTGAGCAGGTATCAACTCAACGCACCTAACTGAACTTTAATAATTGTCTCAGAGCCTTAAAATATAATAATTAATATAGTATAAAATTAGTACCAGATAATTTCAAGTAAATTATTAGGATATTACAGACATGTTTTATTTTAAAAATCATAATAATTTAATTCTAGTGAGAAAAATCAGCCTTTTGGCTGTAGAGTAGAAACTCCACTCAAGTAAAATCCTGGATAATCCCAGACAAGCTACCGAGGATATAACTTACCTACTGCTCTGCTGAAAAGGCAGTATTCAACAATAACAAGTCTACAGCCATGCTGGCAGCTCCATCAACCTGTACATAGAAAACAGCAGTGCTTTGCTAGATGCTAACATCAGTATGCTTACTGTTCACAATAACAATGCTAACATACCGATGTTAAGAAGGTTTAATGCTTACAATATACAGCATTTAAGTTTAACTAACTAAGCTACTAAACACAAAGTAGAGCTGAGGCTGATGGGATTGTCATTAGTTCTGCAGGTATTTGGTCGTAACCAAAGTATCTGACAAACTGGAATTATGATTTGATGGTTGTGTTGAAAGTGAAACATTACAGAAAGTTAACACAATATACAAGAATAAAATGACTGTACCAAATTTCTTCTTTTTTATTTTCAATAACAACCAAGTCAACCTCATGGTGGTGCTGCAGGACTAGTCAGAGGACCGACAAAGTCATTAGAATTTATCCTTTTGGGACACTGAATATCTAGCAAATTTTTGACTCCTTGAATTCATCCATTAGTTGATATATATCAGCGTGGACCAAAATAGTGGATGAACCAACTGCAATGCATAAAGACCAGTGTGGCTAAAAAAAGCAAAGAATTAAAGATTATAAATTGTGTAACATAATGTATTTTTCCCTTGTTCCTTGATGAATATCTCATGACCCCTCATGTTTGTCTTGGATCTCTTTGGAGGTCCTATCCCCCACGTTGGGATGTGCTACATTATGTAAAACCCATGCCTCTGAGTCAAACAGAAAAGGTCAAGCTTTTATGATTATGATGATGGCAATTGCACTAATGATCTATGTGTTGTTTTATGAAATTGTACATACTGAAATATAACTTTTCTTTATGGTCTGTTAAAAAAAAACATTATGTCAATCCAACATGCCTCAAGGTTATCTTGGCAACAGTGTTTTCACATAATATTATTATAGTTAGGAAAATATTTGAGCATATTCTAAACATGTGAGTCTTCTTGTCAGACATGGCTTCAATAATATGCTTACATTTTTGTGTGTATAAGATACCATAGGAAAATAAATTTGACCAAAGATGGAAAAATGTAAAATATTTATACTAGAACTTTGTCAAAATAAACTCAACTAAAATACACACTTTAACACATATCTTTGTTCTCTACAAGGTGAACAATTTGCAGAAGGAGCTGACACACCATATTGATGACTCAACGATTCGATTTGGCAATCTGGGCAATGAGATCCAAATAATAAGGAGCAACTATATGACAGAGGTCGGGGAGTGCCGGCGGTCAAGCGATGGCCTGGACAGAAGACTCTCCAAGCTGGAGGGAGTGTGTGGACGCTTTGACTCTTTTTCAGAAAGCCTGGTGAAGATCAAGGAGGGTCTGAACCGTCATGTGTCTGGGCTGTGGAGCTGCGTTAATGGACTCAATGTCACTGTAACATCCCAAGGAGATCTTATCGACAATATCCAGAACGTCCAGCTGGGGAACGTCCACTCCAACATACACAGCCTGAACTCCTCCTTGGTGAACTTGGTCAAGGAGTTCCACAATTTCATACAGCAGGACTTCATGGGTGAGTTGCAGATTTTGGAGGGCATGGGATTTGACTTTTGGACAAGAGCTAGCACTCAGTGGAAGGGAGGCAAGGTCAGGGTGAGGGAAAAATAGAACAAAGAAAGAATCCGAGCTGTCAGAAACGTTCACTTAAAGAGCCTATAAAGTCTGCAGTCTGTCTGAAAGAGGAGTTTCAGTAAACATACGGGCGAAAGGCACGTCCTGAGTCACACCAGGTTAAATGTCTTAGCTATCTTGGCTTGACTGTGCATGTTTATAGAATTCTTCTAAGAGAATCTATTAATGTTGGAGGGAAGTTTCAGTAGAGTGTTCCCCAGCTTACATTAAATATGCACTCCTTCAGGTCCACCTGGTCTACCGGGCCCCCAGGGAGAGAGAGGCGAACATGGACCTCAAGGTCCAGTAGGACCCCCAGGGAGGGTTGGACTTCCAGGCAGAGAGGGCAGGCAGGGACCAGTTGGACCCCCAGGTAAAGACAACAAACTTTCGCCTTGGAATAATTTGATTTTGTTTAATATAATAACATTTACAGATCTACAAGCTGTATCTCTGATCTTTCTTTTCTCGACATCTGCTGTAGATCAGTTGTGATAAGAATACAAACCGCACGAATGACATTGATGATTAACTCACTGTTTTTATCTTTTATCTCACATCTCAGGTCTCAAAGGTGAACAGGGTATGTGTTGTTCTTACTAAACAGCAGTTCAAAGCTCTCATTACACTTTGATCTTTATTTCATGCTAACTCCTACTCTCCGTCCCTCCTCCACGATCAGGTCTTGCAGGGTCTGATGCCCACGTGCCACGCCTTTCTTTCTCTGCTGCACTGACTCGCCCGATGAGGAATCCAGGAACCATAGTGTTCAACGAGGTCTTTGTCAATGAAAAGAACGTCTATAATCCCAGAACAGGTGAGTCTGAGATTGGCTGAAATTTGAAAAGGTATCTGCTAAGAACCATACCCGCGCACTACTTATCTAACCATGCACATGGCTTGGGCAGTTCTGGCTCTGCCACTTTGGATTCTCAACTAATCCAAATATGGGTGAAGATGTGAAACATGGGAGTTGAGGCAGGCTGAAACAATGCTCAAACAATCTACCATCAGCCATCTGTAATGTCACCCCCTGTGGTGGCCATGTTATTAATTAATTAATATAGTTATATATAAATTAATATAGTTTGGACTTTCTTTTCTATAAAAATTCTCTTTCAGTACAGTTGTCATGAAGAAACCATTTTTTGTACCAGGATGTAAATATGTTTATTTCTGCTGTGAAGTTGCAAAATTTAACATTGGGGCTTATGAAGGCTTTTGCAGACACCCTCAAATGGCTGCTTTAGGAACTGCCATTTTGGCACTCGGCTGTATTTCACAAGTGTAGTTGACACAGAATCTGTTACCTGTTGCTAGTCGCTGTCAACTACTGTAATTAATACTTATTACTAATATAAGGATAATGAAAATGCATTTTATTTATAGGTACCTGTCAAAGCACTCAAGTACATCTTCAAAAAATCAAACAAAGCCGTAGTATCCAATAATTAGTTAATACAATAACTAAGTGGGAAATCTTCATCGGTACAAAAACTCAGTGTGGTTGTAACCATTATAGACGAAGTCAGCCTGAAGATGCAGGTGTAAATAAGTGAGCCTTATGACTGGATTTGAAGGTTGGAACAGAGTCAATATTATGAACGTCTTAAAGGAGAGTATTCCAAAGGCTGGGGAACAGCTGAAAGCTTTAGACTGCATAGTCGTCAAGCAGACAGATGGTGTGGTAAATTGGATAGCAGAGGAGGATCTCAGAGTACAGGAAGGGTGTAGATATGAGGGAGTTTAAAAAGATACAAAGTAGCTTGGTTATGACGGGCTTTTAAGGTGAGAAGCAGTTGCTGATGTGAGCTATACAGCCGTCAATGGGCACAAGATCAGACCTATTTATTCCAAACCAGGCTATTTCAATGATGTGAGCACCACAATCAAATCAAATGTATTTGATTAGAAATCTAGTAATGGATATCTTAAATTAAATACACAGCATTAAGTCTTCCTTGTTATCTGCTTCCCTCCTCCAGGTTATTTCACAGCTCCAGTGAGTGGGAAGTACTTCTTCAGCGGTGTACTTACAGGCCACAAGAACATGAAGATCGAGGCTGTGTTGTCCAAGTCCAACACGGGTGTGGCCCGAGTGGATTCTGCTGGGTATCAGCCTGAAGGCCTGGAGAAGCCCATGGCAGAGGCCAAACACATTCCCGGAGCTCTGGCTGTCTTTAACATCATCCTACCTATGGTGGTAGGAGACACAGTTTGCATCGACCTTGTCGCTGGCAATCTGGCCTACTCCTCTGAACCCTTGACCATCTTCAGTGGAATGCTGCTGTATGAGACCATCTGATTGGCTGTGGTCTCATTGTAATTAGTCTCTCTGGGTGAAACTTGCAGCGTGAGAGCATTTCATTTGTCTGCTGGACCGTAAGAGACAGAGCGACTGGCTGAACAGTGAAAGAGACAAAAATAACTGGACTGGATTCATTCAGCAAAGAGAAAAATACTTTATATTGTCCTAAGAAGGAAGGAAAAAATCCCTTTCAACCACAATCATATGTGTGTTTCACAGCTTTAAAACTATTTGAGCAAAGAGCTTTTGGGTTTTTTTATTCTATGATGTTCTCTTCAGAAAAAAGCCACTGCAGGGTTATCGCATAATTCCATATTTCATGCCGTGTTATAAGCTTGAATTCTTTCCTGATTACACAGAGATAGCCTCAAGTCTCACGAGTGTTGATCAGAGGATTTTTCTTTTTAGATTTGAAGAATTTGGGGTTTTTTTTGTTTTTGTGTGTAATCTACCCACAGCATATCAAATGTTCAGATTTTATAATGTAGTTTTTTCAAGCTCACAGTTTCAATTTAACCACAAGCAAATTCCCAGAAATATACAGCTGAATGCCAATTGTCTTGGAAGAACGCAGAGCGATATAGGCAGAGACACAGTCCAAACCACTATTCTTTAGAAGGAAATGCTCAAATGAAGTCACTGACAGTTCATTCGAGAAACCACAGGATTTTATAAAACATACAACAGCAAAACAATGAGACCATTTTAGGACATTAGCTGCACCCAGAAACACTGAGGAAGATGGAGGACGGCCTGAGGCAAGAATATGGATTCTTTTCCTCTGTCCTAATAAGGGCCATCTGAACTTGGTGGAGGATCAAGTATTTAAAGTTAAGAAGCTCTTACTATCAGTCTCTCTTACATTGGGTTTTTTGTGTCGAGCTCACAATAATAAATAATGAAACTACACATACTCTTGTCTCTAGGCTACAAATCCCACCTCTTCCACGAGTACACACACTGCCTTTTGAAGTCTAATTAAAATGTCTCCAGGGGAAATGTGTGCATGATATCGAGTTTGTAGATATTCTTGAATGGATTTTTAAAAGGAACATTGCACATTTTCTGCAGAGACAGCAAAGCAGATTGGTCCACATATTGCATTATATTTACGTAATGATGAATTAATATCAGCATATCAGGGTTAAGCTCACAATACATATATATTTTTTCACATTTTCTTCCGCAGTGTTCAGTGTGGGAATGTAATTTTATATGTTTCTATGCATTATATAACCTTGAAAGAATGTAAATATTTTCAGCGGTTTTGCCTGCATAAGATTTGTATGAGTTACCACTTCACCTTGCCAGGTACTGTATATGTTTTATATGTTAATGCCACATGTGTGCCTGAAATACAGATACCCAGTTTTACACAGATTTTTATCTGGATTGTGTCCCTTTATTAAATGAGTGACTGTGTGCCAGTTTTTACACACTGTTTAGCCTTCTTTGGGACTTCACTTATTTAATCTGGCACTTTTTTGGCTTTCACAAATACACACAGCTGGTTTGACTTTTGTTTCTGGCTCCAGCTCAAACCTCTCATCGCTTTGTCTTGACTTCACTGTGTTAATTTTAGCTGAGGACCTAAAGGAGATAGTTGAAAAGTAATTTCTTAGGCTGCACTTCAGTGACACCTTGTGTTCAGTGTGACTACCCTCACGGCTGTGAAGTCCCTTGAAGGATGGTGTATCACTTGTCTTCTATTCTTCGTCGCTCATCAATAGGAATAAAAGATCTCTTCATAAGCCTCTCTGCCCACAATAGCTGTCATTCTACTGTCACTCACACAAACAGAACTATGTAAATTGATCTGTGCACTGGCGGTCAAGGGCAAAGAACCTGTAATTCTACCTTGGCTACTTAAGGATGTAAGGATGCATGTTAAGATGGGACGTATAGTGTTGATACTTGCAGTTTTGTGTGGAGCCCATGAAGAGTAGCAGTCCCTTTGTGGGCCAATAAATAATAATGATATGAAGAATAATAAAACCTGTCATATTGGGATTATTATGCCACAGAAGTAGGACCTCTCTGACCCCTGAGAGTTGCTGAAAAATGACATTTAGGGAGCAGAGTGCGGCTGTTGGTAAGAAATGTTATTCCATCATTTTATTTTTACTCAGTTTACTTTTGTTTACTCTATTTATGCTGTGAAGTTCAGTGGAGTGTTGGAATGTTATATAATTAATATGATATGCTTTATTGTAATGTGTAGCTTTCCCCGCGGCAGTCGTATTTGGGGCTGTAATTGTCATATTAACGAGCTCATCACCAGCACTTGAATGCAGCATCAGACCCTACCAAAGCGCATAACGTCCTTCCCGGGATTTTTACGCGTTCCGTTACCATGGAGCTGAGTTTGTTTTCTTCCTCCGGCTTACACAAAGTGAGAGGTTGTGCTTTACAATGAAGTGGAGAAAGCCGGGATAAGTGTCCTCGTCGTCCAAACGTTGTGGGTATGAGAACAAACAGAGACTTTAATGGACTTTTAGGGACACCGCGGTAAGAGGCTAAAAGAAGTTCGTGCCAAACAAGGAAACGCAGGGTGGCTGCTAGCTAGCGTTGTCCCCTCAACCTCAGTGTGCAGGTGGGTGATGTCTGCAGCTACAAGTGACGCTAGCAGTCTACAATGCCTTTTCATTTCATGTTTATGTCGCCAAACGTTTTATTTTCAGTGTTGTTGAGGCTCTGGTGGGGTTGTTTTAAGTAAGTGTAACGTTCAGTGAAGGGTCAAAAAAGGTCAAAGGGTCAGGAGCAGTGAAAAAGTGCTGCATCATAATTAACTACAAATTGTCAGTATATGATTAAGATAAATATACAGCTCTATCTATTGGAGTTAAAGTAATGTTACGTTATGTTTATTTTAAGTAACTTAGCTTACTTAAAATGTGTTGTATGAAGAACATTACTCAGTGTTGTCCAAGTTTGAGTTAAATAGAGCTTTTTCACGGAAGCCATTTTGACGTGAACTAGCAGTGTAAACACAGGTGTTACCAGTGATACTAATTAAGGTTGAGTTCCATTCAGGTCAAACAGAGTCAGGGTGCTGCTGTGCTGCATGTCAGCTCACTGGAAAGGCTCTGCTGCACTAAATGGAACTGAACCATTATTAGTACGATTGGAAACACCTGAGTTTACCAGTCCATGTCAAAATGGCTGCTGTGAAAAGGGTCTGTTGACGTCAAACTTGACTGTTTTTTAGGTGAAAAATGTGAACCTTTTGTGCTTTAATGACTGACCTCAACTATACTGTACTTATATAAATCCTCAAATAAAGTATTTCCAACCTGAATAAAATGTCTTTTAGCTACACAGTTATCAGGATCCCCCTTTTTCTTCTTCCTTCCACCAGCCTCTCTAACTCCATAATGAAAGGCAGGGTTGCAGAGGGCCGCCTGCAGGTCCTTCAAATCTACCGCCTGCTGCAGTGCGTCCATGAAGGGGACAAGGCGCAGATAGAGAAGATGGTGAAGCTCGGAGTGGAGAACCTCATCAATCTCACTGAGCCAAAAGATGGCACAGGGGTGCTTCATGTTGCAGTCTCACACAATGATCAGGGTGACAAGTCTCTTTTACTCCATCAGATTTTATGCAATATTTACAGAAGCAATTTGATCCCCCCCAAAAATATGTTTGGATATTCAGTGTGTCTGCATAACGTGAATACTGTGAATATCCAGTATACTGTAATGTGATTTGATTTAAGTGTCTGCAACTCCCAAAGTCCCTGCATTGTTATCCTGAGTTGTTTCTTGTATTTTTCACCCCAGTGCATGTTAATGCAAGACTTTATTACTGTAAAGCGGCCTTAGTAATGTCTGGGGTTTAGAAGAGTCTATTACTACTTCTACTCAACTCTACTTAATTGCTTCTACTTCTAGAGTGCTCTGCTGCCGAATAGTAGTCTGAAGTAGAGTTGTTTGTGCTAAGACTTTTCAATTCAAAAGAGAAATTTAGCAGAATACACTGCTAAAAGTGTGCCCCGGACTGATAGTCTACTCTCTGTCTCTGTCTACTCTCTCTGACTCCTTACAGATCTGGTCAGCTTCCTTCTCTCACAGGGAGCACACCCTGACACCCAGGACAAGAATGGTCGCACCGCGGCCATGTTAGCCACTGAGCAGGGCAATGTTGCCATACTGGAACTGCTGGCAAAGAACAATGCAAACCTGAGGCTTCAAGACAGTGAGAGCAAAGGTGAGCAGTACTAGGCACTGCCATTTGCCATATGGCATATGTAGATGGTGAGTTCTGTAAAAATGAAACAATTGGGCAGATACGTGGAGTGGTACTTGATAGATTTAATGCTTTATTAAATTAGGTAAGAAAATGAATTAGTTTCACTGCAGTTGAAATTTTAAAATTACAAGAGGACAATAAACAACCGGTACAGCAGAAAAATCTGCATAGAAGTGCTGAAAAGAACTATGACAATGACAGATCAGTCACATAAGTTGACTGTTAAGTGTCATTTGTGCCACAAAGCACAAGTACACAGAGCAGAAGTACTAGATGTTTGATAAATATGGTCATCTATCTAAGGCATGCAGTGAATTTAATAAAGAGGTGGACAAAGGCCAACAATGATCAGTGCAGTCAGTCTAAATATGGGTATTTCATGATGTAATATATTTCCTGTCAAACAAAATAAAAGATTGCATGAGGGCTATAAAGATATTTCAAATCACATAAAACTGGACACTTTTAAGTTTTGGACTATTCTAGTAGATGATATTAGCAGATTCAAGGCATTATATTTTATATATATATATGTAAAGGCACTGGCCATCTTTGTGTCTGATTGTTAGCTCGCATTAATGTAAAAGAGAGAATTGCCCTACTTCTGAATACCAAAGCACAAGACTGGAAACTGCAGATATGGTTAACACAAGACAACTGGCCATTTTAGGACAAGAAAAAAAATTTTCATCCTTAATTAATTTAAAAAAAATTAAATTATAGATACAATTCATTTATATGTGCAGGAATGTTCCAGTAATGTCAATAATTTACGTGGCTTTAATCATGAGGGGTGAAGGAACGACTTCCGTTTCTCTAATGCAGTTTCATTTGAGCTTGAAGTGTCGATTTCTCAAATTGAGGTGTTTTCCATCTCAAGTTAGACCGGCAGGTTCATCCTGAATGCCTTGCCTTGTCTTACAACTCATGAAAATGCATGGTGCTGCTGTTTAGATATTGATGAGGAAGTTGTATCCTGGACAACTCCAATCAGCGAGCCTAAAGTTCTTCTTTTTAAACCAATTGTGATAATGACCCCAATTACAGTGTGTCCGGGCATCAGTTACTAAAAACGGAACTCCTTTGAGAGCGAGGAAGTCAGACAGTCAGTCATGGTTTAGGCAGAAAATTATTTTTGTGTGCTTGTCCTGCTGAATGCAAGCTTTTGTACAGTTTGTGTAGTGCATCTTGTATGTGTCTGTGTGTGCACGATTGTGTGAATATATATGTGTGTGTCAGGCCGTGTGGGTACATCTAATTACAGATCAACCACTAATGGTGATCCTCTTCTGTGAAACATGCTGAGTAACCTGATATCATCCTGCCCTCCCCACAGACTGGCCCAGTCTCAACACTTGCAAAGCCCTTTAACCCAGTAGGCCAAGTGTCAATCGTCCCACATTTGACTGTATTATCCTCTGTATTATAAAGGCAGGGCGGGTGGGGGAAGAACAGCACACCCCACCTCATTACCGTGATTTAAGTACACTGTTGAAACCATTCAACCCCCAAGTGCTCCAGTGTAGCTGCTCTGTGGCCGACAGATCAGACTGTGGTTGTGCTGGGAACCTTCCGGGTGTGAATGTGTGTAAATAAAAAGAGAAGGTAAAGAAAGCATTGCTGCCAGTGAAACCTGTCTGGATATGAGTGTGGTATGAGCTGCAGATCAACATGTGAGGGTGAGGGTGTTTACCATGCATGCCTATTTATAGATTTGTTGGCCCAAACAGGTTCATGGTGTGTTTAAGAGAGGCATTCAGGTGTTGCACCAACACAAGCACAATGAATAAATAATTATACAATCTAATAATACAAATAGAAAATATATAAGAGTAATTAAACTGCAAGGCAGCTAATAGTGTATTACTGTCTCGGGTATATGTGTCAGCTGGGTGACAGAGCAGGCTGGTTTAAGTAGAGAAGTTACTGTCAGAAGTGGGATTTGAACCCACTCCTCCAGAGGAGACTTCTTCCCCCTCTTTGACAGACAAATGTTCGCTAGCTTGAATGTAGCACGTTAGACCGCTCGGCCATCCTGACATCTAATCTTCTCTGTTGGCCTCGAGCCCAAGCCATGAGCACACAGACCTCTGTCCCCCTGCTTAGACAACATGAGAACAGACACAAATGTCCTTCCTTTCTTTAGGTCAGAACAACAGGTGTGTCTGTTCACAGTGCAGCCAAAACCTTCTTCTTTTGTAGATGTATTTTTGATGAATGATCATTTTCCGTAACGTCAGTGACAAACGCATTATGTTTCCTGTGACTGAAACGGCAGCAGTAAGAAAGGTTGGATTTCATTGGCAGTAACTTGATACAGCTCTGATACAGTTATAGGAATGAAAGTAAACAGTGATGCTCATATCAGTGATAAGATTACAGGTAATGTGACAAAGCTGGCTGGTCCTAATGGAAAAGTTATTGTCAGAAGTGGGATTCGAACCCACGCCTCCAGTGGAGACTGCGACCTGAACGCAGCGCCTTAGACCGCTCGGCCATCCTGACATAAGATTTCTGGGGACTCCTTGTCGTTCTGAACGCCAAGCTATAAATGGACCTTTCCTCGGTCATCTAAAAGCTGATTTCCTGCCTTTCTTAAATCTGTACATGGCTGCTCTAATCTGACCAAAATCATTTAGATAATGTTGATATTAAGATTTCTTCTTGGGATACAAGCTTATAAGCTCAAAGTCAATCAGATGTGTCTCCCATTTGTTTCAATCCCGCTGTGTCTCACTTTTTTATAAACTTTCCCCTTTTCTTTCCCCTCACTCACTTTAGGTCTGCTGTTCTATTGCATCCAACCCACTAAGCGCCACACCCACTGCTTGCAACTAGCACTGCAGTGCCAGGCAGATTTCAACAACGTGTCAACACAGGGGACTCATGTCTTCCAGTTGATGTGTGAAAAAGCCCAGGAGGGAATCCGAAAGTGTCTCATCATGCTGGCTGCAGGGGCAGACCCCAATGCAATAAATCAGGTGAAAATTGGATGGGTGGAACTAACACTGAGGCATTTTAAGAACTGAGGCAGTGGCATGGAGTATGAAGGAACAGATATCTTAAATGTAAGGTATGGTCAAATGGTCCAAGCTCTTCCCTAAACTAGCTTCCTTGACCTCGATGGAAAGGATGTGCAGGAGAATTCTTAAAGACTCAGGAGAGAATGACCATGGCACACAGAGAATGCTAAAGGAGCTAGGAAACACTGAAGCTTCTTTCCTTAACATGTAGAGAATTCAGCACTTGGCGGCTACATAAATACTTCAGCCTAGATGTTCTTAGTGCTGTTTGTTTAACCTATGACAGACTCTTTTTCTCTCTCTCCTCAGAAAACCGGTGTCACAGCATTGATGGAGGCAGCCAAGGCCGGCTCCCTGCTGCTTGTTAAAAGCATTCTAAAGAAAGGGGGAAACCCCAACGCCATGGATCAAAATCGCCTCACAGCAGTACATTATGCTGCCATGGGGGGCTTTTTAGAGGTGTAGTATTGGCTTGCCAATGAATGTTGAAAAAATGACAAAATAATATAAAGTTGTAGTGACAATAAAAGTGTTTGAGTAGAGTTTATTTTTTGAATGAGTGATACATTGTGATTCTCTCCCTACATTAGATCTTTTCTTTCTTTCTTTTTTTTTTTCCAGATTTCTGGATTATGTAATGTGTTGCTCTGTGGCATTTTTTTGTCTTCTAGGTGATTCAGGTGCTGTCTGCATACTCAGCGGACATGGGTGTGATCAGCTTAGAGGAATGCACACCGCTACACTATGCTGCTGCCACAGGCAATGCTAACTGCTGCAGGTTCCTGTCACAGAGAGGTGATGTGAGGGAGTCCTAACGATAAAAGGCATCCTGATGTCAATGCAGTGTATTTCATATTCTGTTTTCAAAAATAGCTCTGTGATAACTACTGCCTGAAGCATTGCTGTCACATGCTGTCTTTTTGTAGCTGTATGATGTCAGCTTATATCTCTGTGATACATTTTCTTCGTGGTCAAGTCAAAAAGGAAGAAAGTAGTAGAATATGCAGCTGTTAACACAGTCCCAAATGAAATGAAGTAATTCTACCTTGTGTTTATATATTTCCTAAAGCTGCACTCTATGTTCAGGTTGTAACCCCAAACTGAAGAACCAGGAGGGTTTGCTCCCACGTCAGATTGCCAAAGACGCTGGTCACAAAGCAGCAGCCAAGGACCTAAGGAAAGCAGAACGGCAACAAGGAAAAGGCAAAAAATCTGGTGGTGGCACTCTCTTGTCAGATGTCTGGGCCCTGACTCTTCACGACTGGTCTAACGAGTATGAGACTGAACTGCGGCAAGCCTTTGGGGACAAATCAGACATAGTTGCCACTGAGATGTTTATTTCAGTGTTAGAAGAACTCAAAGCTCCAGTCGAAATTGACCAGCTCCATACAGTAATCTTAGCCCATGACAAGGGGAAAGAGGGATGTGTCAACATCACTGATTTCATCAAAGGTATAAAGTACATCAAGAAACCGTTTCTATTCTCTTCTTATATGCCTAAAAAGAAAAAAGATAAGGGAGGTAAAGGAGGTAAGAAGAAGAAGAAGAAGGGTAAATTTGTCCTCCCCATGCCCATTTGCACACTCCTACCTGAGCATATGCCCCGACGACTGGATGGAGGGCCTCCCCACTTCATGATTGAGACATACTACAACAGCTCAGATATCCGTCGATTTGACCGTGATCACCCGCCAGAACATCCCATAATGAATGACTCAGGATGGTACATGGAAAAGCCTGAGAAGGTGTACGTCAATATCAACTATTGTGTTAAAAGTGGGGACCTGGAGTCTCTGGACCTCGCTTTCAGTCAGGGGGTTCCTGTGGATGTTCAAGATCAGTTTTACAAGACGCCGCTGATGGTGGCCTGCTCCAGTGGCAACTACGAGGTGGCTCAGTACCTCCTGAGTCGGGGGTGAGAAAGATTATGTTTTCTTTTCTTTTAGGTTTTGGAAACAAAGATTTCACCACAATTAGTTATGCTGTTTGTATTTTGCCTGTTCAGCACCAAACAGTAGACTAACATAGTTAATGAGTAGCTGATAGTGTAACATTTAGCAGCTAAAGAGCCGAATGTTTTCCTAGGAGTTAGTAGAGACCAAATACACACCTAAAAGATGGTAAATTGGACTTAGATTAACCAGGTGGCCAAAAATAACGACGTTGCTTCGTAACTGCTGGATGTGTAAATAAGCAATTTTTTCCTACGATGATAGCTTAAACGGTGATCATATGTATGTTGTCCTCACAACTTGTGGACAACACTGCTCCCGCAAGTGTCCTAAAAGATCAGATATTACATGTATGAATGGATTGATAGAAATTGATTTGGTGACACCTGTGGTAATATTAGAGGCCCCAGCATTCTCAACAAACAGCAAAACAACAAAAGAGCAGCTGGTGTTTACAGTGAGCTAAAGCCAGAGTCTTGTTTTGAAGACACACTTTTGATGAATGCATTGCATTTCCTGGGACTAAAGTGACAGCAGTAACAAAGGTTGGATTGCATTGCCAGAAACTTAATGCAGCTTTGCTACGGTTATATTAATGTTAAAATAATCAATGAGCCAATGAGCCACACACCATGATAATACCTGTTTCTGGCAGGGCGGAAGTGAATATGCATGACCAGTTCTTCTGGACACCCCTCCACCACGCGGCTCATGCTGGTCAAGTAGAACTTATTGAACTTCTGGTGGAAGCCGGGGCCACTGTAGATGCCCCGGCCCTCGGTGGAGGAACGCCCCTCATGAGGGCCATTGAGAGCTCTCGACCCTCCTGTGTGGACGCCCTCATTAAGGCGGGTGCCAGTGTCAATGCAGAGAACAAGAAAGGTTTGAGTGTACATCTGAAATACATCAAAGTTAATTTGAAAAATACTGATGTTGAAATAAATTAGATTTAACGGTTTGAATTCATACTGGTTGCTCATTAATGTAAGGAGAATAGCCAGATTAACAACAAATACACAGGAGTTATTGCTCTGCCTCTTTAAAGGTTAAAATGGTCTTCCATTGTTATCTGACTGACCATGTGTTATTTTCCTTTAGAACAAAACTGCCTCGACATTGCCAGAGATTTTGCAGATTCCAGGACAATTGACTTGGTCAAAGACAGAATGGATTCTCTGCCTAAGCCAAAGGAGACAGCAAAGGCAAATGGGGGCAAGTCTAAACCTGCTAAAGAAAAGGTACCCAAGAAAAAATAAAATCTTCTTCCAGTTTGCTACAAACATTGTGGCTTCAAACTTTCCCTGTTTACTTTGTATCAGCGTGAAATGGGAATTTCACACTTTCTTGTCTGCTGTCCACAAAACCCACCCAGGCTCATTTAGAAAAAAAGATGGCAATCACTATGGAAACAAAGTTTTCTTTTTCTCAAGTCATGAACTTGAAAAGGTAATTTCCTGCAGACACTGAACACTGAACCAGTCCTGTACATAGTGTATACTGTATATACTATACATAGGTTTTACAACAGCATATGACCTCTGGTTGCTTTCAGACAGTGAGCCATTGATGCTTCAGTTGCAATTCAGTACAAACTCATTGAATAACTTAATATATATATATATAGCTTAAAATAGAGAAAATAATAGAAACCAATATAATGTTTTTTTCTTAATAGTATTATCAACATTGTTTGTTGTCCACACATAGTAAACTGACTTTGAAGCTGGTGTTGCTACCACACCACTGTTTATCTTCATTACACTCTGAATGCAGCAGCAAATAGCTGCAGCACCCTTCTCCTTACTGCTTGCTGTTTGAACACATCTTAAATGATGTTACAGTAAAACTTAGCTGTAAATAGTAAGCATCTAAAAATATCAGGAATTACTTTCGATCCAGATATGAAATACTGTTTCTTTCAGTTTTTGTAATCTTTCCAGATATTGGGTTGAAATGTGAGTGGTTGTCCTGCTACACACACACAGTCTTAAGAAATTGTCTGAGTAGAAAATGACTTGAGCTGTTCTTGAACTCACACTTGAATAGGCTCATATCTACATAAATGCATGTATATATGAGCCAACATTTGACTGGAGGTAACCTGCCCCTCCGGTCCACTCTGGTGTGTACTCCAGCTTCTTCTTTCAGCATAAGAAACTTAAGCCTGTAAAGAGATCGGATTGTTGCAAGGCAGCAACTTGTAAGCAAATTACAACAGATGTGTTATGTTACAGCAAGAACATGCTGGAGGCGCTTCAGTTTTCATTTCCTATAATCAGGCTAAAATCTGACAAAATGTATTGATTTTGTCATTAGGACTCTAAAAGTCACACGCAACATCAGGAATATCCATAGCTCAATATAGCTGGAAGCAGCAATTCTGGGGACAAGAGAGTCCATCAGATAGAATAAATTTGCACACAGGTACAATGTGGAGTAAGGAAAACACAGGGGCAATATAGCCCACTTCCTGTTTCAGGTCCTACCAACCTGGCCTGCAATAAATGACAAATGAATACGATAACAGAATTACAGAAATTAACTCACTACTATAAGAAACTGATGAGCCTATTAAACTTTTATCCACTGTGACTTATGAGCAAGCCTATCACTGTAAATAATGCATGTACCCTCAAGTCAAAGTACATGCTTCATTCCAATGTAAGGCTCACTTATGGCTTTGAACCTTTGATAATAAGTCATGTGCTAGTCATAACGCCTACGTCATATGCAAGTGAAATGATTTATTTCTACTCGACAGTCTTTGCTGATAAATTGTTATCAGCTAAATGTTAGGTGCCTCAAGGAGCCCTTAAAGTTTAACATCTATCATATTTGATGAACACGTCAGGGGTTCAATGCAGCTTCACTGTTGAGACTTTATGTAAACAAGCTCCATATGTCTTACTGTTAGTAAGTCTGTAGCTTCAAGATCTAAGAGTTTGGAAGTAAAAGTTTTGAAACAAGGACACAGTGCCAGTGTGAAACCAGGCCCAGATAATATCATCCAACTGCAGAGGAACAGGACCTTCAGTGCCAGTCCAACCTGCACCACCTACAGGCAAGAGAGTCGCAGCAGCTGAAGCAGCAGGTTATGAATGCTAATGTAAATCTGCATATGCTCCATCTACAGGCAAGAAAAGTCATAACTATCACCACGACTGCAGCTATTTGTAGCTTGATGTTGTGTGCTTGTTTTTTGGAGAGGGAAGGAGAGGGGTGAGTTTTTATTTGTACAAAATCTGTTGTTTATTTCTGCAATAGTTTGAACTGGACAAAGGCCTATTTACACTGACAGTTAGCAGTAATTTCCACCTGGAAAAAAGTTTTTTCTCAATTTTATTTTGAAATCACTATTGCCCTCTGACGCGTGTTTAAATCTCCCATGTTCTTATCTATTCTGTACCTTGACTACAATTTAAAATTTTGATTGAAAAACCAGAAGTAATTTTTTTAAACTGACTAATCTTACACTTACATGTTGTGACCCAAATATGTGTATTATTCTTGAAGTCTCTAGCTGTCCACAGCTAAACCCCTTCAGCTTTCTTCAATAACCTCTTATTCTCTGTCTGGCTGACCCTAATCTGACACTTAAAGGCCTTTGATTTGTAGCAACTGCTCAGGGTACTTGGATGAATGAGGCCAATCTGAAAAGCCTGTTGTCCGCTGCAGGTTGTTGCTACAGAAGGAGCAGTGCAGGCAGAGACATCGACTACAACAGCAGGGAAGACTTCCTCTCAGAAGGATTCAAAGAGCGTCATCCTGCAAAACACCAGGATCACTACAGGAAAAAACAACACTGTGGATGTCACCTTTGTGCCAAAAACGGTATGGTGCCTTCAATAGACCGTAGGATCTCCTTGATTAGCATGCTTAGTTAGTTAATCCTACTTGTCTTAGAAAGTTTGTTTTAACTAAATGTTTAACTAAAGTCATTCTTCTTGTTTGACATCCAGATATACTTCAACAGGTTGTTTTCTTAAGTGTAATTTAACAACCAGAAGGTTCTGCATGATACATTCATGTAAATTTTACATTCAGTATTGGCAGTCACTCAAGTGCATTTCTCCAGTGCAGCGCTGTAGCCAACTTACTAAATAATTGGACACAGTTCTCTTTTTTTGCAGTGTCTGTCTGTATTTCCCTGTGACTTGTCTGTCTGTGTCAGGTTTGGGGGAAGCCGCCCACCACCAGCCAGCTGATGTCAAAGATAGAGAGGCGGAAGGAGCTCTTATCCCTCGAGTTGGACTTTGATGACTTCATGATGCGACGACTTCAGCCAGAACATCCAGAGGAATACGCTGGACCTGCCAAAAACGACAGACTAGACTGAAAGGAGGTTAGGCAGAGAGAGACACTCAGATGTTTAGGAATTATAGCCTGTTACCCGAGCTGACTGGCCACCTGTGCCAGTTATGGACATTGGATTTACTTTGGATTCATTCTTTTTATGACAGCTGCTTTAATTAACAGATGAACTTTATGTTACTAAACCTGATTTCCTCACCTTGTCATTTAATATCAGAACTTACAATGACATTGCAAAGAGGAATTTAATCATGTTAACATAGAATCTGCTAGTATCTGCTTTTATTAATTATCACATTTTTCTTAAATTTCTACTTTAACATATTTCTTAGGTCAACATCATACAGTACTGTAAAACCATAAAGCTCAGCAGGGACTCTTGCAAAACTCTGTGCTAACAGACAGATACATGTTTGTCAACATACTGAAACATGAAGACACTGAAAACTGAATATAAAGATTTTGTACATATATTCTGGCAGTTACTGTATTTCCTTTCACTTTGGGCCACGTGACATTAAAGAATAGTTTGAGAGCTTTTAAACTCTATCCATACGAACACTGAAACTTATTTCTTTTATACTCATGTCATTCCTCCTGTTCATTCTGGCCATTAAGAGGAAATTCTGAACTAAAATGACTACATTTGGAAGATACTCACTTCCTTTAACTTGAGCCTTTGCCTCAGATACACTTTGAATACATTTCCACACAGGACTTACATTGGAAGGGATCTCTTTATGACCAGGAGGAATTATTACAACAAACAAAACCTGTTTGCTGCAATCCCAAATGCACATATTGGCACCTGACCATTATTTTAGGACAATTTTTGAACCTCTCCTTTAAATTTAACGGGGCAACTGAAGTAAGACACTAATCACATTACACTTTTCCAGAGTAGCTTACTTACTGCAGATAATAGTCAGGGTTAGGTAGCTATCGGCATCCAAAGAAGACTTTCAGTGTTACTGGCTGTGACAGAATGAAAACTGTGAGTGGAGTACAGGGACAAAACTCTACTGTAAGTACATACTGCAGTTAGGGAGTTGGTTAAAATCCTCCCCTGACTCTGCAGTGGCTGAATCTGCAGTGAGACACATGAAGAGTGTGTTACAAGTGACAGGGGGAAGCTGCTGAGGAGAGGACAGGATATGACAGGCTGGTGGCTCATATAATGAGTATCTGCTGCCTCTTTCTTCCTCTCTCTCTCTTTTCCTTCCTTCCTTCCATCATCCTTGCATCATTTCTGTCCTCTATTTTTCTTCCTTCTTTGCATCTTTATTTTTCTTTCTTACTTCGCATCCTTCTGTCCTTTCTTTGTTTTATTCATTCTTTCTTTCCTTCCTTCCTAATTTGCCTCCTTTGTTTCCTTCTTGCTTTCATTTCACCACTGGTAGTCCTTCATTTTCTTCATTTTAGTAGGACTGACAGAAAATAACTGCTCTCCAGCCAGTTGCAGTTCCTCATTGGAACCAGTGCATGGCGCTGTTTGGCAAATTTAGCAATGCAGGGGTTTGGTTGTTTATGAAGCTGAGAGAACCAAAAACTTGGAGGGAGCTCTTGTGTTTCTAGCACAGAGAGACATCAAAATGGCAGCCATGTGTGTTTACTGATCTGCCTCTCATGCCTTCTCTGTCTTTGAAAGAGGAATCTGAATCTCACATCCAGTACTAATGAAAGGAGGGTGTCATTATAAGATGGTTAAGAATTCAACCTAATCCTCCATGTTCTCTACTCGTCGTGATCAGTTGATCACATGAATGACTCCAGGGTGGCTGACTGGAGCTGAACAGCTTTTGGGTCATATATTAGTTGTTGATGTCCATATCAGGAATCATTAGAGAAAAAATACACGTCATTTTCTGTGTTAAATGTCGCATTGATGCACACTCCCATCACCACCACAACCATCACCAGATAAAATTAGATTGCAGTGTCCTCAAGGTCCACTGGGACGCAGTTATATAATCTAATATACGGGCAGAGGGGGGCGGGTAGCGGCTTTGAGATTCGTATTACAGGCCCTGGATTGTTTAAATATACATAGTCACAATACCATTGATGACAATGATGTGAGGAGAGAGGCAACGCATGGAAGTAATGAGAGGGGGAGAGAGGCAGAGGAGGAGAGAGGAATGAAAGCAGACAGAGGAACGCACATATGTGACAATACGCAAGAAGAAAAACAGAGACAGCGGAAAAACATTGCAGAAAGCCCGGCACAGCCATTCATAATAAGGAAAGAGAGATGAGGGAAGGAGAGGACTGACAGGGAGGGATGGTGAAAGGACGTGAGGAGAGGAGGGGGAGGAGGAGGAGGGATGGGGTGGAGAAAGAGCAGCGGAGGGTGACTCAGAGGATGGGGAGGGAGCACGGCGGAGGGATGAGAGGGGAGCAGAGGAGTGGGCGGGAGGAGAAGATGAGGGCTTTTCTAGCACAATAAGTGGCACACAGGTTAGAGGGAGTAAACAAGGCTGCTGGCTCTGATAGCTGGCCGTGACGCAGTGTGTCTGTCAGGGCGTGGGCTCGGACTTATATGGTCTTGCAGTATGTGTGTGTGTGTGTGTGTGTGTGATTGGGTGTATTCCTGTTTTATGAGCATTTAAGGAGTGTATCAAGACATGTGGATATTTTACATAGGAATGATAGATATATCAATACAGTATGCATGTATGTAGTGACATGTATGTGCAAGGTGCATTTGCATGTACTGAAGTTTACATTCAGGCGTTGCTCTGGCTCAGTTGCAGCATGTGTTGTGGTAAAATATGTGCTAATAGTGTGTGTCCAAGTTTTTTTGTTTTTTTTTTTTAACTTTAGAGTCTGTTCACTTCTCGTCTCCTCCCCCCTCTGCTGAGTATCAGTCTAAGCACAGATCAGTGGTTGTTGCTGCCAGCAGCACTGCAGTCTCCCAGCTCTGGTCCTGCACCGCTTACTCAGCACTCAGCACTCCAACCCTTCACTTCCCAAAACAACCCACTGGGACACACACACACACACACACAGACATACGCACTTTGTATATTAGCACTGTTTACCACATTATAGTATGTTATTATTACAATCTATTATAGCATTACTTTCAGTAAGTACGCATGCACAGTGTTGTGCTCACACATGCATATAATCCAATAATTACATACTGAATGCAGAGAAGCATAAAGAGACAGACGTTCTGCACATCACACAAACACTGAAATACACACAGACACGCCGTCTGTACTGTCTGCTTCAGTTATCAAAACACACACACTCCCCAGCTTCTTTATGGGGTGTACCTATACAACCTGCTGTAATCCAGAACAGTACAGCAGCTCTGACATGTATTCCTTTATGCAGCTTGTAATGCACAGTTTCTTTATACTTTATGGATCAATCAGCTAATCAGTTCATTGTGAAAATGATTGAAATATTAAGCAATAATGAAAACAATCATTAGCTGCAGTCCTACAACTGTATGTTTATTACTGAGGTTGTGGTTGGTGGAGGTGTAGTAGAGCATTATATTTAAATATATTCCTAATACTAATCCAGCCTCCGCCTCCATTTTAGAAAAGTGGCAGACGAAACATAAAGACACCTCTCAATTTAATGTAGTCCAGTTCAGAGCATGGAAAACTATAATAATAGCCTCTCAGACAGTGCCCATCAAAATGAATTATTAATAATTATTATCTTTGTAGAATTGTCTCTGAGCTGTTGTATTGGATTACATTAGATTTTACAGGCAGGTACATGTAACAGAGTATATAGAAAATAAAGACAGTGTAGTTGCCAGTTCATTTTCTGACAACATTACTGTGTGTTTCCCAACTTATTTTAACTACAGCACATGTCCATAAGTTAAAAAGTAAAATGATAAAATAGATTCACAGTTTGAAAATCCATTTGGTGTAATTTCATGCTGAGATGGATTCAGTGCTCGCGGTGTCTCTGTTTCCCTGTACGGCACACGGTAGCAGGACTATGGAAGTGCTGTGTCTAGTGAAACAATGGCGGCATTGTACAGATGCTGGTTTACCATCCATTATTGATGAGAGCGTCATGTTTCACACCAGCCTGTCTGACTACATGTGTGTGTACTGCATGTGTGTAAGCATTTTTTTGTGGGTTTGTCTATGGTCGTTTGGTACCTGTGCAGGTTTTCTGAGTGAGCAAATGTATTTCTGTGGTTGTGTGTGCGTGTGTGTTGCAGTGATTCATCATTCGTTAGTGCAGCCTTGGCAGTGCCATAGATCTCTTTAGCTTTCCAGGCTATAGATTCCAATTTGCTGCAGGCCTGGGACTTTTATTATGAGGATATTGATTTGAATTTCATAGTGAGACCAATATTGCTGGGTGGTAAACAGAGGACTGGATCTTGGCTCAGATAAAGAGGCTTATTCCTGGGAAAGAGACCAGAAAGGGATACAATAAATATCTCACAGGATAGACTACAGCTGCAGCATTTTACTGACTATAAAGATTTTAAAAGGTATTAATTGAAAAAGATCAGAAAATGCTTTTCAGTTTATTTTCATCTTTTCTTCACTGTTGTGTAACAGATGGAGAATCAAGCTGCATCAACATTGTTGAGCTCATGCTTTTAAAACAGATTCTAGGAAAGTGTCCTGAAAATGCTTGAGACACTGAACCCTTCGATGTTGTCATTTATTATGCTGTTTAAGTAACAGATACGTCGACATTACTGGACTTTTCTTTGTGTGTCCTCTTTACATTATAGGAGCAGAACTTTCCTCTTCCATCATTAGAGTTGCTGACGCTGATCATGAATACCAGTAACTGCAGTAGCTTGTACTTCATTGTCTTTTCATTTTGGTGTCAAATTTTGTAATTTTTATACACTGTTGATCCCTAAATGATTTGGAGGTAACTGTTGCTAAATATAACAAAAACTGAGTGTTGAAGAATTAGTTTATCAATCCCCAGTGGTGAAATTCTTTGTTTTTTGGAAATCCAAAGTGTGTCCATGTTATCTCATATCAGCCAATTTATTAATTTCAAGATGAAGCAGACTTGAATGACTGAATGTTAATATTCTACAGCCATAATGGGCACATCACACATGGCAGTACAGATGTTATGATAATTATGGGACTTGCAATTGTTGGCCAATATGTATACATATGTATATTGTCTATCAAGAAAATGCATTTCTGTTGCTTTTTGTAGTACATGTTAAATGTTAGACTTCAAACATATTTTGCAATATTTACATATTGACATCAAACTTACTAGTTGCAGTAGTTATTCATCGAACTTCTCAGGCAGCACATGAAAAGAGTTTCATTGAAGAAAAAGTACAGTTTCAAGACATTCTTAAGAAATGCTTCACAGACTATAATATTTTATTACACTGATGGAAAGAGTACAATTGATATCAAACTTCAGAGAGAAACAAACTCTCTCAAATTTGCTGTAACCGCTTATCCTCATCAGTGTCACAGGGGGCTGGAGCAGATCCCAGTTGGCACTGGGCAAGAGGTGGGGTCATCAGTTCATCACAGGGCTGACACAAACAACCGTTCACACTCACATTCACACTAATTAACCTGCATATTTCTGGAATGTGGGAGGAGGTAGAGAACTCCACACAGAAAGGCTCCAGCTGACTGGGGGGGTTTGAACTACAAATGTTATAATGCAAGGACCATATCAAGGTGATGATATGTCAGTCTGGCTGTGTGTACAGCTTATTGCATTGCCCCCCCCCCAATCGATCAAACCAATAAATCAATTTTATTAACTCTCACTTGTTATTAACACGTTTCCTGGTGGCGTCAATAAAGTCTTAAACAATACTAAAACTAGATCTACTACACAGATCTGTTTACATGGCATTTACAAGATTGGAAAACATTGAAAACTGTCCTATTATCCTTTAAATTTTATAATTAATGACTGACTGATAATGTACTGCGATGCTCCTACAGGCTGCATCATGTCCGCCGCGGTCGAAAAGTTTAACAGCTGTTGCTATGTCTTTGCATTTGGCTCTGTTTTATACTGCAGTATCATCTGCACCCTCCCCAAACTGCCTCCTTCAGTCCTTTGGGGAAAAAAAAGGAGAGATGGGCTCAGTCTCTCTCTCTCACTCACTCTCACACACACACACTCTCCCTGTTGATTAAGGCCTCCTCAGTGGCCAATTGCTCAGCAGTAGTTGGATTCCCGAGCAGGAAGGACATTTTAATCAAACTTCAACCAGGGAACACACTCATAAAATATGAATGTTATGTAAGGAATTGTCAGCGTGGCTTTCTGATATGCGTATCAATAACACAGATGCATGTTATGTAAAAGAGGAGGGAATTTTTTTTTAGAAATGCTGCTGCCACTCATGCATCAACACATGACTGGTAGCAGCGTACACCTTCAGGATAAGTAATCAATCAAATAATCAAAATAATAAAATAATGAACAGTCATTTCATTTTGATAGGAAGCAAAATTTTAAGTTTATGGATTTATTATTTTAAGGAAAAACACAATTTACTCTCACTTTTACTCTCTGTGCTCTGTGATGCATTTATCTTGTAAAATATCATGGAGTCTAATGAGGACTCTGAAGAGCTTTTGTCACTTGTGATTAAGTTTCTCATTAGCATTATTTCCCTTAAAGCTCTGCACATCACATCCATGGGGCTCACTGTATTCTCTCACTGCATCGTAATGCTGCTGCATCCATAGCTGCAGTTTGCCACCATAGGAAAAGTGAAAGACGCCAAGAAAAAGCAATTGGCCAAGCAACCAAACTTCCCTGGATACTCACGTGTGCCTGGTGTTGTCATGTACGCCTGTAAAGATAGAACTATGCTGCAGGGTGCGGAGTGTGTGAATGTTTGTCCTGTGACAGTCTGTGGTGGATAACAAGGAGTTAAAGTGAGCAACAGAGGAGAAGGTGAGGTGACTGAAAAGAGGATCTGCATGGGGGTTATCGTAGGTCAAGAGAGAGGAGTGGTTGTTAGACACAATAGAAGGTGAGGTGAGACCTAGCTGAATTCAGAAGCATCATTGTGTGTGTGTGTGTGTGTGTGTGTGTGTGTGTGATAGAGGGATAGCCTAGTGGACGGATACAAAGGAGATGTGGTAAAGGGGTGCATTCTGTAAAAAACTGGCCTGTCATGGCCGTGTCGAGAAATATCAAGCAACAGAAAAAAGGATGTCGGGAGGTGAGACAGATTTTCGAAATGCAGGAGGAGTGAAAAGGGGGAGGTGGCCGAGGGTTGCCTTTGGGGTGGGGTCGTGAGGAGTGGACACAGTAGTGAAAGGGGTGGGAGGGTATTTTCCCAAAGCTGGCCAGCCACTGCAGAGCCTCAAACTGAGGATATTTGTTATGCTGGTACTGCTGCTGCACCACTGAATCGATGAGGAGAGGAGGGGAAAAGAAAGGGGAGGAGGGGTCAGCCTGGTCGGGGGTTGTTTCACTGCAGTGGAGGCTTTTTGTCCTCCCCCTCCTGCTTCACATTGATAGACCCCATCTCTGTATCATCCTCCCTCTCTCTCTCTCTCGTCTGCTGTCACTCTGACTGGAGTCTCATCTATCTGTCTTTGCTTGACTGTCTGTCTCTTCCTGTCCTTATCCACACTCCCCTCCAGGCAGGACTCTGCTTACTGATACCTGGCGCCCTTCTGTCCAAAACTAATCTGGCAACCTCTGGTAAAGTTGTCCCAGAGTCTCGCTGTGGTTTTGCACAGGTAGCCAATACTTACACTTTTCCTTATTAGCTGCATCAGCGTCTGCCAGATAGTAACTCAACACAATTGCACAAAACTTTGTCTGTGAGGTAATTTAGAGTGCTGTGAGGTAATCTAAATTTAAAGGTCAACAACATCAGAGTCACAAAACAACATTTGTCCTCTGGTTGCTGTAGGTTGGAGGCTGTAGGAGGAAGTTGGGGTGGATAGTTGAGTCAACAAAACATCACTTCAACACATGAGACCGCCGTTTGTTTGCTGTTTCCAACCACAAGTGTTTGTTAAAAGCATGACCACGATCGTCCCGTAACCTTAACCAAGTGTTTCTTGTAATCATGACAGCAGCGCTCGCCTGACCTTAACGAAGTTAACCCAAACCACAGTACCCAACCTTTAGTCCAACCACAGTCTTTCCCTGAAACCTCAACCATAATGTTCTCGTGAAGCAGCTTTATTTTTCAACAGTTCTAACAGTTTTGGAGAGCACAGACAGAGAGCAGAAAACACTTGTAAGATAGATCTATGATCTATGATTGATGTTGCACCACTTCCTGCCTGTCCTTTCCTGCATTTTAATGTGAAGGCAGTGATAGGCCTGTACTGAAACCTGAACTTTTGAATGTTACATTAGCAATGTTAGCCAAGATTCACTCAGCTGTTTTTTTAACTTGATTTCAAAACTTCCTACACATTACATGGATGAAATGTTTATTGACATTATGGGCGGTTATGTGCTGGACTGTTTCTTGGCCGGGACCAGCAACTTCCTAAAGTCTGCACCGTGAGGTTGCCAGGCGACCAGCTGAGGCTCCAGGTCGTCACTGCGCCCGGCCAAGAAACAGTCTGTTATGTAACCCTGTGTACAACTGCTACACACGGCTATGCTTTTGGTACAAGCCAGACTATTTCCTGTTGCTGATTCATTCATGGCACATCTGTTTGAACCACACTTAAAAAAAATGGATCAAAGCTTCGCTAATTCTGTTCACGAGCATTGCAGAGAAACGATAAGTTGTTATTTTCCCGATGATCCACGTGTTTCCAGGATATTTCATTGCTGTGTTTGTGTGCGCTCCATGAGTTGTGCTTAGTGTGCAGCTTATGCAAATACTCTTATTAATTCGTCCATTTATTCATTCATTCATTCACCGTTAAAAGAAGACTTATAGGGTGACGGCTTGTGTCCAGTACTTGATCTGTGTGTGTGTGTGTTTCTGTTTTAGAGAGCATGGTTTGGAGAGAGAGAGAGAGAGAGAGAGAGACAATAAATTAGAACGGGAGAGAGAGAGAGAGAGAGAGAGAGAGAAGCTGATATGAAGGAGCAGGAAACCAGACCAAACATGGGCACAGGTGACGCACAGAGGATACCCAGTTTCCATAGCAACAGGCAGGTGCAAGACACTGGGAGCTAATCTAGCTTTCGATCTGCTGAGGTGAAACATTTGCATGCAGCTCGCAGTGTGAGTAGCCTAATATACATATACACATAAACACACACTCACACATTCACAGCAGTATGTATGTGAGAGGAATCTTAGAGGAAAGTGCACACACACACGTGTGATACACACACACACGTAAAGAAGTACACAAGGTACACAAGATTTCACGCTGAGCACGCACCAAGAGCAGAGCAGACCATGTACCATGACAAACACATTTACAGCATATGAACGTATCAGGAATAGAGAAAATGTGATTAGCCAACCAGGATCCCGACCTTACTGTCCTAACACACACATAGTGGGAAACGCCTGGCACATTGGAGATAGGATGAAAGGGAGTTGACAAGTAGGGGAGAGGGGGGTGACGGATGAGGCAGGAGAGTGAGATTAAAGGGAAGTGAAGATAGGGGGAAGGAGAGTTGATCCGTACCCTGGGGGTGAAACGCATGATGAAGAGGAGGGAAAAGGCAGAGAGGAGGATAGCAGGTAGAGGGAAGAGGGGGTTATTGCATGGTGAGGAGTGAGTGAAAGAAAGGGAAAGAGAGAAAGAGGGTGAGAGGGGGGAGCTGAGAAGGAGAAGTAGAAAGGAGGAAGAGCTGGGGGATATACTGTACAGTTTTGGGTCCAGGTTCTTTTGGATAAATTGACACAAACAAAGAGTTCGGTCTTCTGAACCACAGGCTAGTTGAATGTAAAGCTTCCCTTTTTTCATTTGTGTGTAAAGCCACCATCTGCAGGCAGAAGTTATGTTACACTCTCATTGTCCGTCATTTTGACAGACAGGGTCATACAAATTCATATATCATCGTTCATATATCATCATAACTGTAATTTTCTGCATATTTCCTATTAATCCAAAACAACTTATCAAGATAACATTTAACATGCAGAACTTATAGATTGTGTATTATATGTACATAAGGCTATGCAGAAAAAAAGATCAACAAAGACATGTGACAGCAGAGCACTAAAATACAGCAGAATCACAGAATTACAGAATTACAATTACAAGACTGACAAACCATTAACAACCTGAGCTGATGTAGCCTAGACTGAACTCAGCTGGTCAGTGGAGTCTACCACAGGTGGTTATTGACAGTGTTGTAAATTTCTTAATGTCGTGATAGATTCCGCTGAGTGTTGATCAGATTGTTGTTCATGTTTTTCTGTCAGTGACTGTCTGCAGATTACAGCATCCTCGTGGCATACGTTTTTGAGTGTAAAACAAGACAGTTTACAAAGATGAAGCCCAACTTAGGGACAGTGGAGCTTTTAGTGAAATGCTAATGTCGTCATGCTAATATGCTCACCGTGACAATGCTAGCACACTGATGTTTAGCAAGTATAATGTTCGCCGTGTTCACCGTCTTAGTTTAGCATGTTAACACCATGAAGCAGAAAGTGCGGCCAAGGCTAATGAGATGCTATTTTATGACCATAAACTAGAGTACTGAAAACGCAGTGATGGCTGGAGGTGAACGTGAAGGGTTGAACAGTTCATGACATGAATGTCTGCACAGAATTTCAGGATTCAGAGTGTATAGTTGTCTGCCAAAGTCAGTGCTGCTAAAATCAAGAATCTCCAAATTCTATACGTAGTTGCCTTAACACATTTGTTTAGATAATCATCTAATCGGATTTATTGAAATAGATAAATCAAATAAACTCATCTACTTCATGCTTTTTAATACGGCCATGTTGACATTGTTTGGGTCTCCTGCCTTCCTTCTGTTTGTACTGATGTGCATTCAAGCAGAAAGGTCAACCCTAAAATAAGAATGCATTTATTTTTACAATGCACAATAGTCTCTAGTTGTCATAAAAAAATCACAGAGCTGTGTTATTTTCCCTCTCTGGATGCAGGGCTCATTGCATTTCTCTGCTCACTGGGCATTTCGACCCCGGTCATGCAGCAGGACAATCTCAGCTGTTCAAACATTTGCACACACACATTTATATGCAATTTTATATACGCACATATGCACATATGGGAGATTGAGAGTACGCACATTTTGAGTTCAGTTGGCAGTAATGTGCCACTTCCTGTGAGTTAGCCAGGAGGGATGTTAGATTCTGGGCCAGTGCACCCTCGCAACTTCTGTTCTGTTTGTTTCCTTCCTTCTCCTCCTCTGCTCTCTATTATAGTGCTCCATTACCTTGTGATACGTTACGTTGCATTACCTTATCTTGTGTTACTTGATGTGACACTACCCACGGTTTTGCTATGTTTTGCTATATTAAATGGTGGAGAGTTGATGGCTTACATAACTTTATGATGCATCATGTAGCGCTCTGTTTTTCTGTCCTCGTCTGTTCATCTCGGCTCTGTTGTTGCTCAGCTGTTTACACACAAGGCCTGTAACTTCAGCCTGCGGCCTGTTTTGGTTGATTCATAAATACTCCATACCACCCAAAGTCTGTTTTATACAGTATGATACACTAGTGAGACAAAAGATACAAAAAGAAAAGGAGAAAGGAGAGGTGTAATTTGAACCAAAAGAAGACGTAAACATAGTGAGAAGAGTAAGTAAGGAAAAGGGCAAACAGATGAAAGTAGATAGAAAAGCCAAGGATAGAAAAGACGAGAAGAAAGAGGCCAATGAGGTGTAGAGCTGCAGATCGATGTGGATCGATTCTCCCTCTGACAACCATCCTCACCATCGGATACAAGACCTTCAGTCCCACACTTATCAATGTCGCCACTCACTCCCGATCTATCAATACCTCAATTATCAGATTGAATATCACTCTCCCCAGTTGGCTGGATGAGACTGAAAGCTATTCTTCACACACGTCTTTGTTGATTTGCTCACAGTTCGCAGCCTCTGCAGAGACAAAACATCACAACGGGCCTGCACGTAAATATAATCAGAAATGACACAGAGGACCACTATGTAAGATTTACTGCCATCTGGCTGATTGCAACCCTCGTGCTTTGCTATCATATCAATGAAAAAAAACAAGTGCAAGGCCCCATCTAGAACCATAGTTTAGTTTGACCATTCTGGGCTACTGTAGAAACATGGTAGCTCATTCTAAGCTAACAAATACAGAACAATTATTATCTTCATTATCAGTAGTGAAAAATACATTTACTCATGTATTTAAATACTCATCTGGTACTTTTACAGTTTTATTACTACTTCTTCTCTACTACATTTCAGAAGGAAATATTGTAGTTAATATTCTTATAAATATGATCCATTGTCATACAGTAAATGAAACTGCCTGACCGTAATATAGTGGAGTTACAATATTGTCTACTAAATGTAGTTGAGTTGAAGTATAAAGATAAAGATAAAATAAAATAATAGCAAGTAAAGTACAAGCTCCTTCACCACTGGAGACTAACAAAAACACAAATACGTGTTAGTTTAATCAGATGAAACACTTCGTGACAAGCTCTGCAAAGCCTGATGAGACATAGCTCTAATAGTGTGTTTGGTACGATGACTAAGGACTGATATTTGAGAGAGAGAGAGATAGAGGGGCAGATTTTAGTGCTGAGTCACAGCAAGGCTGCTACTGCTGCAGCACCCTCCCCCATACTGAGCCACACAGCCTGGCTGACTGGCTTCATCTCTCATCCTGCCCTCTTTCTTTTCATATATGCACGCACATATATATTTATACTCACACACATTCTCTGTACATGGAGTGCGCTCTGTCTCTGCCTCTCCTCATCTTTAATGTCATACTTCTGTCTCGGCTGATTTTGTCCTTTCCAGATCTTTCGCACCTATTTTTCTGTTTTTAGCCTGTGCCTATCGTTCTTTGTTTCTTTTCGCCTCGTCACTCTTTCACAGTTCACCCCCATCCTCCGCCAGCCTCCCACCTTCGCTATGAAGTTTAATTAAGAATGAAATCAGTCAGAGAGGGAGATCAGAGTGTGCGAGCTTGTCTGCTACAGGGTTGATAATGCTGCAGCTAATCTTCTCCTCCACTTGCTGTGTTTTGCTCTTTGACCGTGAGCTGAAGCACCGCTAAAGCCAAACTCTCCATCTCCCTGAGTTCCCCGGACACTTACACACACACACACACATGCATCACATGCACACACACCCCTCCCTGAAAATACCACCGACTTCAAAGGCCTCTTCTGAAAAGTTAGTGATTCTCTTTAATCTCTGCAAAAAGCGAGAATGCAGCGAGCTTTAATGGATGAAAAGAAAAGAGAAGAAAGGATCTGTTGTTGAAGAGTTCATTCTCTCAATGACAGACTGCAGTTTATTTGTACTCTTCTGAATAAAAAGCACCTAACCATCTTAATCATCATATCATGTAATCATAACATCTTCTCATCATATTATGACCAAATGCTCATTGACAGAGACCAAACTCACCCTCGCAAAGATCCATAAGCCAGAGAACTATGAACCTGCAGTGTGAAGTCTTCAATCTGTTCAATCTGGAGCCGCTGTGGAGGATAAAATGTGACAGATAAGCAGCAGCAGTGCCATGGGGGATGATTTTGGCAATAAGCTGACAATGCTTGGTTCAGACGGCCGATAACCCTGTTAGACAAAAGATAATATTCATGTAGAATTCTCACAGTGTTAATAGAAAAGCATTTAAAATGGGATTAACCTGAATCAGGTCTGAGTAATATTCTCTCACATGTCTGGTACACTGTGAGAAAGAAAGGGTAGAATTTTCTTGAATGAATGGAAAATGCTGAGTCACTGGAATAAGACAAACAAACAAAACAAGCACGTGACTGAATAAATAATTCAACTAGTGGATGTCATATTTACACATGAAGATGACGCTGACATTATTTATCAGTATTTAAACTGCAGACGAGATATTTGTTTATGAACACTGTTATGATGATAAGAGTAACATGAGAAGGTGAAGCTACAAATCTATAAAGCCTGCAGCTGCATAATTGGACTTCATTGCACAATTCATTTCTTTGTTTATTAGTTCATTTACGTTTTTGCCAATTAAGTCTTCATTTAATGTACTCCAGTTTTCCTATTGCTGTGATAAGTCATCTTGACTTCAAGAGCTGTTAACTGTAAAATAATTGAATTAGTCTGAGTTTGAATGTCCCTTAATGATCAGAGCTGTCTTAAAGGCATTTTCACCCCAATAATACAACTTTATAGGAATAAATTACTACTACTACTAATAATAATAATAATAATAGCCCAATGCATCCTGAAGAAAAGCTGAACAGCAAAATAAAATGAAATTTTGTACAAAAATTCACAGCCCCCAATCAATAATTTTAAATGACTTCAGTGATCCCCTGACCTCACCGTCAGCACCTTCATGGGGTCATTCTGGTCAAAGACCTTAAAAATTCAGTTCACTTCACAATTTTATATACATATATACTTACATAGATTATCTGTGACTGCTTATCCTCACTAGGGTCGCCAGTTCATCGCAGGGCCCAGTTGAATTCCAAGGGATGCTATCAGGTGCTATTGGGTAGGCCTAAAACAGAGCACCAATCAGAGCAATAAAATGTGTGACATAGCACAGAGTGACACATGCAAAATTTGGTGTCAAACATCATATAAAACCTGCCTCATATTAAATACATGTTTGTGATTGGCTAACTGGATCCAGGACTTGTGGTGTATCTGCCATGAAACAAACATCATCTCTGCAAAACCTCAGTTTGAAAAGCCTTCTGCTCTAACCTGATCTTACACGGTCTGTGCTGTCTTCAAACAGAACCACAATCCTTCACTTTCATCCATTCCTAATTTGGTTCGTTATACTTCTGTAATATTGTTTTAGAGGAGAGTGAATGAATGATGAACCTGTAGATTCATTTTCCTCACCTTCTCCACACACACACACATCTGAGTACACCTAGAACGCAATACACACATACCCCCACCCCTCACAGACATACATGGAGTCGGTACACACACTCACACACTCCCTCTCTCTTCTCTTCTCCTCTGGCTCTCCTCTCCAAATGGATTTTTCATGCAGAGTTATCATTATCATTAATTTAGGAGACAGGTTCGCTTCAGAGCAATTGAAGACACATTTGTTACAGTGCCAAGCCGAGGCAGCGGCTGGAGGAGAAGAGTGGGGGGACATTCCCACACTGCTGAGTCCACAGACGATTCAGTCTGGACGTGCTGAGAAAACATCAATCGGTCTCATTCTGTGAGTTCGTCTCAGTAATTGATCAGAAATACAAACCTCCAGTCATACCCCATGTGGTTAGGCTTAAACATCTTTCATTTGAAGCAGTGATTCTTCGAGTCTGTGACAAAGACAAAAACACATACAAACATACACATTACCCAAATAAATTATGGCCCTCACTCGTGGTAAGGATGTGCTCATGCACAGTGACAAACTCACACACTCCTGTGCAAGGTCAGGCTGTGTTTTTCTTCTGAATAAGAGAGAAAAAGAAAAGTGCAAATGAAAAGTTTCGCTGATGTGCAGGAAATGATATGTGGATCTGTAAGACCTATTCAGACAGTCCAAACAACAAGCAAAGCCTTAACGGATGACTCTGCTGATATTCTATAGTTTTGTTATTGTCCAAAAAAAAAAACATACAAAAAGTGTCTTAACCTGCCTGTGACCAGTGGTTTGTTACACTGTCTGTGTAAACTGCTGGAAACTTTTGGAGAAGGCCTGCTGATTACGGTCTGTGACCATCTATCATGGACGAGTTTCTGAAGCCAGTTGGAAACAAAATCACATTTTTCATTAAGAAAAAGCCTCCAGTTCAGCATTCAGTTCCTTTTATTTTTATTTATATAGACACACACTGTGTAGATCAGGTCTAGACTGTACTCTCGATAATGTTATTTACAGAGACCCAACAAGTCCCACCATGAGCAAGCACTTGTCAGCAGTGGCAAAGAAAATTTTACTTTTAACCTTAATCAGAACCCAGCTCATGTTGTAGTTGCCAAGTTCCTCATAGCATTCTGACTGATCCAAATCACTGTGCATGGCTTAAAGTCTGGCAAGGTGGATTCTCGTGTGATCTCATAATTTTGTGATCTTGCGAGTCCGACTGCCTCTTACTTCTTTCTCACTTTGGCTCTCTGTGTCCCAAATACTTTTCTAATTTCTACTGGAAGTGACTTTAAAAAAGAGGCTACAAATATATGCAAATATACATTTTAAAAAAGGCTCAGTAATTGTCTAAAACAGCTGGGCACTGTAGTTTTCAGAAATCATGAATCAAACAATAGTAAACAGTGGATTAGTTCATGACTTTTTTCAGTGGTGGGTGAATACACATTTACTCTAAGTATTTACATCAGCAGGCTGGTGGCTGTGGGACAGTGCCCATATTAATTGTAATAAAGGACCATGACAGCCAGTGCAATACTGTGGCTCTTTGATATCCTATATTATTAATATTTTTTTGGATAACAATGGAGTTCTATGGCACACAGGAACAAGATATATCAGGCTGGATCAACTCATTGTTCATTTTAGTCTTTTTGTGGCATTTGTTAATAATGAGATGTCAGTATCACCAATCTTATTGTATAATAACCTCAGCAGTGTTGATTCATGAAAGAATCTCCACTTTGCAATAGACCTATATTTGGAATATATTTTATTTTACTGGGAAAATGAAAAAATCACAAGAACGTCCTTCTCTGTGTTGTTACAGAAGGTATGATGATACAGCAAAGTACCACACACACAGCTGGACACCCACAAGCCTAAAAATGTCCACAAGGTCATTAGAACTGGAGTACAATTGCCTCCAGAATGCACGCTGTCTACATTTCAAGTTATGTGCTGACTTGAGAAAGCAAGAAATCATTATCTAGCTCCATGGACAGATTCATCTCTGAGGGAGACCTTGGAGCCGAAATGAGCCACTGGACCCCTGCTTACCCCAAGTAAGCAAGAAGGTTCTTGGTTTGAACCTCGACTGGAACCTTTCTGTGTGGACTGTATGTTCTCACTGTGTCTGCGTGGGTTCTCTCGGGTACTTCCTTGCACAGTCCAAAGACATGCACACTAAATTGCTTGTAGGTGTGAATGTGAGTGTGAATGGTTGTTTGTCTCTATGTGTCAACCCTGTGATGAACTGGCAACCTGTTCAGGGTGTACTGCCAGCTGGGACTGACTCCAGCTCCCGTGACCCTGATAAGGATAAGACAAGAAAATGGATGGATGGATCTACTGTAGGAATATGAACCATGTAAGGAGTATTAACTAAAACAACAAATCAAAACAATGAAGATCTGAAAACTAAGACTACTTAGACGTAGACCCTTTCTGCAAGACACAAATCAGGTTTTAAAACAGGTCCCACCGGTGCCAGTGCCATGCCAGTGTTTTAGTGGCGCACACTCCCAAAAGAAGATGGAAGTGCAATTAATCGAATAACCACAGATCAATTGGTTTACCACAGAGGCTGTCACACCAACCAGTGAAGTCTCATTAGTCATGCTGGTTGTAAACATCTATGTAAAGAAGTGAAATCCCAGTGATACAGAACAGGAGATTGGCTTTGGTGCACAGTGACAGTGCAAGGCTAGTTTTACTGGAACATGGCCACATTTTATTCTGGTGCCACGACGAAGATGCAAACGTTCACACGCACGTCCAGTGAAAATGTGAAGGGTTATGTGGTGAGAATGACCTAAAACTTAAGGATAATCACGCATAAACTAGCGGATCTGCATAAGAACTGATCATCATGAATAATGCATAGATTATTGAATCCATATCTGGAAGATCTCTGCTGGGATATAAAACATACAGCAGTAACATTTCACAACAAGACAAATCGAATATTCAGCAGCTTTACGTGCAGCTGCCCATTACAACACACACTTTTTGAAGTCTCTCTCACACACACATACACACACACTCTCTCTCTCTTCTTTCTCTGACAGATATCTATTAAAAGCTGCTGCTGACGTCAAAAGTGTCCGCCATCTTTGACGAGAGCTGCGCTGCCCCCCCCCCCCCCCCCTCCTCCTCCTCCTCCTCCTCCTCCCCCCACCATTGAAGAAGCAGTGTGCAGGACTCAGCGCAGTGCCTTTGCAGCATCACACTCATATACAGAGAGAGGCTGGTATCGGTTAGCTGTTGATATACGCAGACATTTCCTCCCATACTGACTGCGGGGCACCGACAACAGGCACAGGTAAGACCGAGGACGCTTCCCCCTCCATCTTTTTTCACTATTTATTTTCTCCAGCGGAATTCTTTCGGTTTATTGAAGTAAGGAGGTGTATATGTATATTTTTTTCTTTATCCAGCCTGAATGGGGCTGATGCGAACGGCGCATTGTGTGCTTTTAGGTTTCATCTTCTGTTGGGAGTGTTTGCGGATGATTTGCAGCTCTGATAGCGGGAGGAGAGAGCTGAAAGCTGAGAGGGGAGGCAATGCGTGACCTGCCGGGTGATAAATCTCAAAACGCGCAGTGGTTTGCAGAGAGGGTGGCTGCGGTGCGCTATAATGCGCACATTCAATGTGGGCGGTTTTTCTCTTCTCCCTCAAGGTTTCAGCACCTTGGACAGCGGAAGAAAGCGGGGAGGTGAAAGGAGTCCGTGCGGGTCCGAACACCGCATCAGCTGCGTGTTTTTTTTTTTTAGACGGGGCTTGTCTTCTTCCAAATCAGTGTGAGTGAATCGGTGTGAGTGCGAGCCACGGAGCCGATGGAGGCAGCAGGTAGACTCTGCCGATGTCGCAGCAAAGATCGTGAATCGTGAATCGAGCCTGTCGCACTCGTGTCATGACGGGAAACAAACAAACGAACACGCAAAAAAAAAAAAAAAAAAACCAGCAGCGCATGATCTGAACGCAGGCTGACTGTGGTGGATGCGCTGTGATGGAGAGAGTGTCATGTGTAGTAAACTGCGCCATGGTGAAGTCGGTGGGAGGAGGGTAGCCGATATAAACAGGAGGGAGGGGGTTGGGTTGAGGGGTGGGGGTGTGATCCAGCTCCATGAATGCGTCGCTTCCTTTTATTTATTTGTTTTGTTATTATTATTTTTTTTCACGCAGTGTCTTTGCCTCACAAATCTGAGCCACATTCGCGTGACCGAGGCGTGAAGGCAGCTGGAAAATATCGTGGCGGTGTGACTGTGGGCGTGGAGGGAGGGAGGGGAGGGGAGGGGGGGTTGTTTCAGGCGAGAAATGGGGGAGAAGAGCGCCGGGGAGGACCGCGGTGAAACCCGCACTATGACATCCCCCCCTCCTCCTCCTCCTCCCCCTTCCTCCTCCTCTTCCTCCTCTTCTTTAGTATCCAGTCTTCTTTAGTATCCAGTCGTGATGGACAGACACTGTCAGTGTCTGTCCATCACGCCTGGCGCACATTGGCTGGGGGCTAAACTGATACCTGAGCCCCCCACATGCGCAAAGGTGTTCCAGTTTGCGCCTCGTGGTGCAGAATATAACGCTCCATACGCACGACATATATGGCACTGGCACCTCCAAATGTGACCTTATTAGCTTTGATGTCAAAGCACGCGTGAGCAGGCGACACCGCCCCCCGTCCCCGCGTGCGTCTGTGCGGGTCATTATGTTTATGTGTAATGATTTTCCATCTTCACACCTCTCCGTTTGCTCCATTCCTGAAGCTGTGGAGGCTTTTGGTGAGACCCAATTGTCGATGTCTGGATTCTGTGTGCCGGATTGACGCCCCTGTGCTGCCTGTCACGCACACACAGTACCGTTGGCTGCTGCGAGAGGAGCCTCGTGATGCAGAAACAGAGACATGATTGTTGGTTATCCTGAGGTCTGACGATGCGGCAGATTAGATATTGAAGTCGTATTGATCTCTGGCGCACCTGGAATTATTCGCCCATCACCACATGGTGCATTATGCAGGCTGTCTGGCTGATGCTGTCACTTGAGGGTTGACTGACTGTTTGCCACCATGCAGTGAGCGCCGTGACACCAACACATGTCCTCGTATCAAGCTCCTTCAGGTTCATTCATGACCTCAACAGATCAGATTTTATTGTGAAGTCATAAGTAAAGACATATGAGTCCATGTGTAAAAGAGGAGCAGCATCAGGCTTTGGACACTGACAGCTGTGTGATCATGACAAAGACAGATTGCAGCCTACAGTGTATAGAGAGCACAGTAAAGCCCCCAAGGACGCTCCAGTTGCCATGACCGCTATACCATATCGTGTTATGCGGCTTGCACTATTTGGACTGCAGAGAGGGAGAGAGACAGAAACAGGGAGGGGGGTGGTGGTGGTGGTAGGTGGGAGGGGGTGTCAGGCCTATACTGCACACACTGCGATGGGGCTGCACTCTGGATAAATGGTGACTCACAACACCATCACCATCCGCTGATTGTTTCTCAGAAACACCCTGGCCCGTTGTTCATCTCACATGTGTGCATTCACGCCCGCCTGGATCGCACTGCTCTGAAATGGAGCTAAAGCCTCCGTGATCGATGTTGGTGAATACTGAGTCGGCTGACTGGCTGCGCATTGCGTGCTTTGGTGCAGGTGTAGGTCTCATTTGTTTCCTGTATCCAACTGCTCCTTTTTGAATTTCAGCCCCAGTTACATAAAAAGCCTGAGGAATGCAGACCAGCATCTTTTTTTAAAGGTTTTTTTGTGGTTTGAAAGGTCCTTAACAGGCCCAAACCCATCACTCATCATAAGTATACCCACACATAAGCAAGTATACACATTAACCTCATGCAGCCACATGCTGTAAACCCTCTCATTTGATGTTCTTAGTCAGTCTGAAGGGTCTTTGGCTGTTTCTGCCTCACAAACTAGAAGGAAAATGCATTTTGTTTGATGGTTACATAAAATCTGTGTTGGTCTTAACATATAAAACACCTTCAGCATTTTTCAGCAGTCATTTGTAAGAAAGGGTCTGCTTAGAACCAAAAGCAAGAGGTAGAAAAGGACAGTACCTGCTCGAAATAGAGAGAGAAGCATCAGTAATTTGCTCAAGGGGACTTCAAAAATGCCCTTGAGCAAAGAAGTAGACCACTGCCTCACTCCCTCTTTTAGTCTAGATTGGGAGTGTGAACTAAACGCCTACTGCAGTGGTTTCTTGCTGTCACAGTGCAGCTCAGGTTTTAGCTGCATGACAAACAAAATCATCCTCATGGAGTCAACAGAGCTTGTTCTGCTGCTGTCGCATTATCTGTCCCAGATAATACCCCGTGGTGGTCAAGTACACGTTCTTTCTCTCTTTGTTTTTGAATAGTGATGTCCATTCCTGGTTCATAGTCCAAAGCCAGAAGAAGACGCCGCAGTTCTGTCTAAGTAAGGACTGCTTACCAAGACGTCAGTCTTTTTTCAGGATTTTTTATTTGAAAAGAAGATTTTAAAAGATTTCTTTTGTTTTTGACTTTAGTCAGGTGGTGAGCAGGTGGTGGTCTCTTTACCTCCCACGTGGCTTTAGCCTAGAAGAAAAGGGAGGTTATCAGCCTCAGATATTTACTTCAGCTATGTGATCTAACATTTTACAGAGATCAAAACATTGAAAGCATATTTTAAATAAAAGAAAATAGATCATAGAAACACACATGATGATTAAATCTACTGACAATGAGCTAAAATTAACAAAACATTGCATTTCTTAAAGGAAGTCCAAAAACACACATGATCTTATGCGGTTATAGAGCATGACCAATAATATTACATCACATAACACATTATAACGCAGCAAAATGTCACTTATAACGTGGACACAGCCAGGCTAATAAACAATAAGTAATTCTCAGAATGTCAAACTATCCTTGAAACAAGAAGAAAGAAGAGCTCTGATTTAGCAGACAAACAGCACGCAGTCTGAAGTTCTTTGAAGACAGTGAGTGTGAGATGTGTGGAAGCGATGGCGAAGTAGCAGAGAAAATGGCGAGTCAGGGTGAAAGGCACGGTTGAGCTTTTTTTGTGTCCAGTCAGCCCTCGTGGGACAACCTCTCACTTTGTCAGACACAGGACAAAAAAAACACAGAAACAAAATGGCTGCTCCTGAGGCCTCGAAGTTGTGGCAAAGCACAGAGAAAGATTGCCAAAGCACATCATACAAGCACGTTTGTCTTTTAAAAGTTGTCTGATATAGAAGCGTCTTGTCGCATTATGCAGGGTAGTTAAATGGTTATTAATGGAGGTAGGATGCAGATCTGAGCAGCAGAGTTGTCAAGACTGCTCTTGGTGCTCGCACAAAAGCATTACTCTTCTAAATTTAGTTGTACCCTCTCACAGAAACGATACAACAACCGTTATCTCTCAGGTGATACACTTCCTTTTTGAAGCTTTCCTGGAATTGAAATGAAAAAAACAAACCCAAAAAAACCCTCTATCTTTTTAGCTTTTAAAGCCACATCTATGATCTGTGAGGCCGCTCCAATGCACTGACGAAGGCTGTCATCGCTCTGCCATCTGTCGTCTCTCGTGCTCTCACAGGGATCAGTTATTGTTCTTTTGATTAATGAAAGGAATTTAGGGAGAGAAAATGAAAGTGATTAGAAAGCGAGGGAGCGAGATGGAGAGACAGAAAATTAAAACATGAAGAGAATAAAGATGAATGAGAGGAACGGCCGAAGTGAATGATTACTGTTGAATCATTTGAAAAAATATTGTGTGTGTAAATGCCATAAACGTCTTAAATCCAGATAATTTATTCTGTTAAAGATATCCACAACACATTTACACTGGAGGCAAACTCCAGACAATAGCTAGAAATCAGAAGTATCTTTACTATTGTGCGCCCAGCAATAAACTTTGTGTCTCAGATTTTACTACAGCAAGCTGATATTTACAGTGAGTGCAGTCACTCGTGTGTTCATGTGGAGGATGTGATGTGGGCTGCTTCAGTTTCACATTGATCTACAGCTTCAAACATATCACTTTCACCACAGCATTAGCCATGGCTTTAGCAGCATTCTACTGTAAACCATCTCTACACCACTTCCACTTCCAGAATAAAAGCATGTATAGACGTCTTATCCCTGCGTCAGTGAAGCATAAAGTCGCCAATTTATCTGCTCGGGTCAACATGAATACACCCCCTGCCCTCTACATTACATGGCATTGTGTGCTCAGGTGCAGGGACAATACGGCCGTATCAGTCTTCTGCAAACATGACACTGTTTGGAGTGTGGAGATGGTTTTCATTTAAGGATCAGTGGCGTGTTATGTGATGTTTCTTTTCGGTGATGTTGTTGTAGGTCGGTCTGTTGGGTTGGGTAATTTATGATGCTGCAGTGCAGCTGACCGAGGTTGTTGGTGCCGGTTAGCCTCTGCAATGCTTTTATATGAGCCTTAAACAGCAGGGTACGTATAGGCTAGAGGGTATACAGATTGTTTCATGTGATGAGAGATTTGTCACATTTAATAGTATACAGGGCACATGGACTATTACAGTATTAAGAGTGCATGCATTATAGAGCATGATGGCATGCATGGTGCCATGCATTATGTATTTTTCATCTGGTTTCACTCTATAGAATTAGGTTCCAGCTTCACAGTCACCAGACAGATGTCAGTTTCTCATATTTTACTGTTCATTTTAGCAGGTTTTTAGTTTTACTTAGAATTCATCCATCATGTACTGGCATTAATATTTATCCACAAAGTAGACACAGTCTTAAAATGCCATATGAGCAACACAGAGAATCAGTATTACTGATTTTTTTAGACTGACCTCTACATTGGAGGTGCACATCGCCCCCTGTGGCATTTACTTAAGCCTTTTAAGCAAAATGTGAAGTTTGTCTTCTCTTATAGTGCATAGTAAATATCTTTGATTTTTGGACTATATTCCAAAGAAGTCGTCACGTTGGTCTCAAACTGTGATTGACCCAACAGTTGTTCGATAATGAAAATAATCATGTGCTGCAGAGCCAGTCTACTGCTCTGGAGGTTGTGTCTGTTATTTTCTAAAACATACATAATATATTTCCACTGCTGCAACATGTTAATATGTTAACTAAGCATTTTAATATTCACATTTTTTTATTTTTTAGTTCTTCAGTGGCTCAAACAGATAAAGAAGTAGAACTTTGGTATTTTTCTGATGAGCATGTTCTCTCAGAAGGTATTTCTCTGAAGTACTAATTGCTTTTTAATGTCTTTGTTTTTATGACTTCTCAAATATTTAACAGGCTCTTACGTGACACCAAAGTAGCCTGGCTACTAAGACCCGTGACTGTGAATGAAGCAGGGACTCATTTTAAAGGGCTGAATGTGTCCTGTTGGACTGTGAAATAAACCTCTGGGGATCACTGATTGGACTCCTTTCGTCACGTGTCATAATCTCCAGCTTTACAAATGTGCTCCACGCCAACAAGCTGTGACCAAAGGACTAATGAAAGACATCAATATTGATTAAGGCATAACAGTTTGATGGTCTGTTACTGCACCGTCGCTAAAACATCGGGAATTCTGCCTTTGCACTCGACGGCTGGCTTGAACGTGTCCTGTCTGGGATTCCATCGAACGTGCAGATATAAAAAGGCCATCTGCTGTATTTTTCACCCAGTGAGCCTTCCAGTCACTCCGCCCTGACATTTATTGCGTCGTAAAACACGAGAGCTTGTGCTTTTAATTCAAAACAGGTTGCAGAGGCCTGTACAGTAATGGTTTGGTTGATTGTTGGTCCTATCTTCATAACCCCCGCTGTGCCCACCCCCCAGCCTGAACCCAACCCCACGTTTTCTCCTTCTAGCTCTACTGCCAACATCAGTCCATGAGCCCCCCTCCTTGTCATGTTTTGCTTGTCAAATGTCATGTCTCCATGGCCCTCCAGCATCCCAAACGTCATCTCCAATATATGTGGCTCTGGGTGCTCCCATGGGTGGATAAATGAGGCATCCAGGACCCCTTTCACCCACGGAAACCGCAGAGGTGACTGTAAGCACATGGCTGAAGGGCGTTGGTGATATGCAGTGCATACTGAATTCTGGCCTTATTTATTCCTTTTTCATCCTCGTGTGTTTGTACTTTCTGTTCTTCTAATCTTCCAACAGTAGCTTAAAATAAACACCTCTGAGATGTTCTTGTCTCGTCTAACCGTCTATTGTCCCTTCTGCTGTGCTCGGCACTTGTTTCCAAGGAGCAAGTAGCTGGCTGATAAGAAACCACGCATCTCAGGACCAATAAAAAGAGGGATGAGGGTGCAGGGAGCCTTAAATCACCGGGCTTGCCCTTGTCTCCACCCTCAGTCTATCTGGTGTCTATTAGCAAAAGCAGCGGCAACGCCACCTTCGAAACACAATAAATAGGATGATGACGTTGCTTTTACTTACCTCATGTGGCTATCCCTCAAGCTGTTTAGAGTGAGTGGTCACTCCGGAAGGATACAGTTTATGAGAGTAGGAGTGTGACTGGAATACCAAGTGAGTAACCTCCCATCAGTGATGAGCTCTACCATTTAGCCCTTGCACTTCCAGAAAGCAGTAAACTCTGATAACATGCACTGATCTGTTTCTTAATCCACAATGTACAGTACCAACACTCATTCCTCACACTGACTTCCTTCTTCTGCTTTACCATAACCCTCTAAGAGCATTGCAAACAGCCACGGGCATGTATAGGATACGTCTTGTATGATTTAGATATGTGTTTCGTAACATGCCTCGTAGGATACTGTGAATAGATTATGTTTGAATGTTTGTCTCTGTAAGTACAGAACACAGTATGCAGGGGTCCTCACCTACCCAGTGGTTATAACACTCATCACACAGTAGGGAATTTATCCATACGTGCCTCTATATTCCAAAGCTGTCTCTCAGCGTTATTCATGTCTGGCTTGACAGACTCCTTCTTATTAGCACTGGAATCGCCCACAATCAAATGGTAAAACATTTAACATTAACATTTCGGGCAAATGTTCTTGTTTTGTATGACAACATGATGTTATTATGCCTTCGGCAAGGACTGATGATTGTTACTCAGCCTGTATGAGCAATAACCATCGGGGTAATACTGTATGTTTAGCATCATTTTTAGATAGTATATTTTGAAAACGCATATTCGACTACACAAAAGTCTGGGATGCCAGGGATGCGGCTAATGATTTCTTCATTCGTTTGGTCCATAAAAATGTCCATTACAATTTCCTAAAGCCCATAACTGATATTCAGATAGCTTTTTTTGTCAAACCAACAGTTCAAATTCCAAGATATTTAGTTTGATATCATAGAAGGCAAAGAAAACCAGCAAAATCTGAGAAGCTGGAAATAGTGAAGTTGAGGAATTTTTACTTTAAAAAGACCAAGTCTACTGCTGCTCTGTGAGCTGCACAGCACTTTGAACTGAATGCAAACATTAGCATGCTGACATGCTCATAGTAACATTAGGAGGTATAGTCTTTATAATACTTTGATTTAGCCTGTTAGCATGCCATCTTAATGATAATTAATAACAGAACACTTTTTCGGACAGATTTTCTGTTGATTGACTAGTCGCCTAATCACCTCACTTCTAGTTGTGGATTTGAATGTCTGATGGACCGGCTATAGCTCTTCTAAAAGCCACAGCAGAGCGAGCCATGTGCTTCACCCTCACTGTCTCTGTGAGCAGAGTGTTGTCCCCTATCTGAAGCAGGTAGCCTCCACTGTTATGATTCTCCACCACCTGCTCGTGTCTTGTGCTTCTGAGATGTGGATGGTTACAGTGGGGCCATATGAATAAGTGATGGGGTCTTGGACTTCTCAGGTCAATAATGCATGGCATTCTTTGTAGAGTGGGGCCACTGGGATGTCGCTGCAGCACTTAATGCTAGCTCCTCTGTGGAGAGAGAGCTCCAGCTGTAGTGACACTTGCACTTGTTGTGTAATGTTACATCACTGCTGATATTATTCAGACTCACCATGGTTCCTGGAAGGGTAGTGTCATTTTATCGTCATTGTTATAATGTGTTTCGGTCAAACAAGACGGCTAGAGGAAGAATTTTAGGGTACAGAGTTCTTCTGAGCCCCAGAGTGGATGGAATTTTGAACAGTATTTTATATTATTTTATATTTACTGTGTCATATGTAGCCAAATTCAAAACGGAATTTCACTTTGGTGCTTTTGTGGCTCAAGTCTTCTGTAAGGATAACAAGTGAAGAGCTGTAGTAACCTTCACAAGTTTCACATCAGATTTATCTTTACGAGGGCAATTCGCATCAATCTATCATCTGTAACTGCACTACAGTAACTGCCAGACCTTAAGAAAATGAGAAGCTATTTCATCTCTGTCAGCTTGATGGATATTTTCAGATCTGTGGCAAACTGTATCACTCACACCCGAGCAATGTCTCACAAACAGTTTAACGCATTGTGAAACATCCATCAGGCGTTTCAACCGAACATTTCCGTCAAAGATCTCTTAATTTAGAGCGACAAAGACAAATGTCTGGTGCAGGGACAGAGAGGCAGCGTCTGAAAGTGAAACTGGAAAGCAAACAAAATGGCAGCCAACGCGCACACACTTAGAGCAAAGAGAAGAGAGAGACACACACACGAATCCAACTCGACGTGCATGAAACAGTGGAAAACAAAAATCTATTGTCTCTCTTGCCACGAGCAACATCAGAGCTTCAGGGTCAGCTTGTCTGTCACACACTGAAAAGTCTGTCTGTAAATGTTCAGATAAGAATGAATTATGTTGCAACAACAACACAAACTTTGCAGAGAAAGCCTTGATTTTGGTATGGTTTAGGGTTAGCGTCAGGGTTTAGCATAAATAAATTTGACGGAACACGACTTGTAATAAGCACAGATGATATAGTACAGTATTTAGAAATCTGTAGATGCAGGTCTTGGGAGAAAATGAAAGACAGAGGCGAGGAGTGATATTAAAGAAAGGAGGTAAAAGAAATGAGAAAGTGTCGACGTGGAGCGCTCGGTGCTGGCTTCTAATCTTCTCCAGGCAGAATGTGATTGGACAGGGTATGAAATATGCCGGGGGAATGTGTGGGGAATGGAAATAAGAACATCTTCATATCTTTGGTTATTGTTCCCATGGTGATTACACTGAGGTGTCACTCTTTTGGTAATAAACACGATGATGGATGTATAGAGAGCTAGAGGAATGGATGTTCTAACAAACATTCATGCAGTTATTTCTCGGTGCAGAGAGTCTTGCACAGTACATAAATGCAGATTTTAGCTGCATTTCACTGTCCGCCTAATTATTCCGAATACTGTTGATGAATGTGGTGTTCGGCCTCACTCCAGTAATTGCTTTGAAACCTGTGATCACTGCCATGCTAGTCATATATCACATTTTACAGCATCTTTTCTAGTGCCATAGATTAAATCATGCTGCTAATCAGCAAACCACGCTCGGCCACAGTCCTTGGCAACATGGATGTAATAAAGCGTGTACACAGTGTATAGTAGTACACACGTAGCGCCTTCATACACTGCGTTTAGTTGAGTTTATGTGTTTAGTGCCCTGTGCTACAGGCTACTTGTGTCATTTTAATAATGGAGAGGTTGATTTTTGTCCTTTGAGTGTTCCTGTTCTCCTTTATTGCTTTTGTTTTGACTTGGGGTCAAAAGGTCACAGTGGTTACCGCTTCCTGCCGTAAATGTCAGCGTCAGTGTCACACATGATGACAAGGTGATGGAAACACAGGGGCAAAGGGTGAGTGGGTGTGTGTCAACACACAGTGGCAGGCAAACAAAGAAGGGTTTGGTCAAAATGAACAAGATAGAGATGGCAGTTGTTGATTCTCTGCATATTTCCTGCCTGAATCCTGTGTGTTATCAAGAGGAACAAGGGCGTGTTGAGCCACCTGTGTGGCAGATGTGTGGTGGAAATGAAGGAGTTACTCAGGGCTCATTAACTAAAGCATAGCCTTCTTTAGACTGACAGATGGAAAGCAATATGCAATACATTAGAGTGTAAAGATCAGGGATTACACATAACAGGATTACCATAGTCTGATTACGAGATAGAAGAAGTAATTACTGCTACTGATCAAATTAAATCATTAAGTTTCACAAGTGGAACAATTACTAATTTGAGTGAACCATTTATCATTGTCGTTCCCACTGACTTGTAGCACACTATGCTGCTAAAAAGTTCAGATATGTTGGTTACTTTGTTAGTTTATAGATCCTGTTTTTGTCTGTACAAAAGTACACTACACAGTTTAATGTTTAATATTCAATGAGGCACTTCACAAACAGCCAGATAAAAAATCCAGATCCGGTTCGTCTGGTCTGGAGTTTATTTTTCCCCACTTTATTACCCAAACTGCTCACAGCCTTTCGGTGATTAGTTAAAAATGAAAAGTGTCTCTCAAGTGGGTTGGCCAACATTTAATCAAACAGGAAGCTCCAGATAAACGAGTGTCCTTTCAGAGAGAGCATTTCATGGATGACAGGACAGCCTGCCCGTTAAAGATTCTGTAACTCAAAGGTCATCAGTCGTATCGGTATCTCCTAAAGGCATTCAAGTCTGCTGGAAGTTTCTCAGTTTTGACTTTACCCCGTAGTCTTCTTCAGAACGGGCCAATCACAGAGGAAGTCTGTGGCATTTGGTCCATTGAACTTCAAAGTTTAAAATGATGTAATTAAAAGTAACCCACGAGCTATTTTAGATCCATTCTACACATTTGTTCAATGAATAATTAAATCACAAGCTTTTTATATCGGCACACTACTTTCATTGTTTCCATTGTTAGTCCAACAAAGAATGTCTACTGTGCCTACATGCTCTGGTGAATATTATCATAAATTCTTCACTTTAAGTGTAATGCACACTAATGAATGCATTGATTATAAAAGCAGTTCATTACATAATGCCTGCGCTGCCAGTGTGTTGTATCTGTTGGTGAACTTGTTGCAGTGCAGAGTATCAGGCGGTGCTGAGAGCAGCTAAGATGCAAAATGTGAATCTCGTAATAAACATAGAGACATAAAGTAGAAGGTCAGTGTGGCCTGTTAAAACTTAATTGCCTGAATTTGGTCATTTGGTTACGCAACTCGGACAGTCAGGCGACGATGCCCCCTCCTCCTTCAGCAAGTCGATTTGAAGATCTGAATCAGACATTAAGCACTGCACAGTCCAGTTTGAGGTTTATGTAACCCAACATGGCCGCCGCTGTTGTGAAGCGATGCAGGACGACGAGAGGAAGGGAGAGAGGGAGACAAAACGGAGACATCAGAGGAGACATGGAATAAACGTGACGCATAAACATAACACATTTCATCTGCAACATAGTAGTCTGCAGTTTCCTCACTTTCAGTTATATGAACAGGCTGAAATGCAATATGAACATATACATTCATACGTACACATACTCTACGCTAGAAGAATTTAGATGAATCTTCATGCTGCCCAGAGGGGCTTTAATGATTCAGAACATGATGTTCTGTGATATTGCCGTGGCAGTAAAAAATGGATTCATATCCTGCCTATATGGCCGGCAGATGCTGTTGTGAACATCTCTGGACACAAGTGGGAGCAGACACAGTATAGCGGGACCTCCGAGGTAGAATACCAACCAGACTGCTCACTCAGTCACCAAGATTAGACATGCCCTAGTGGGACAAAGCCATCTGTCCAAGATGATACGCAGCCTCTCAGTCCTGGCCTGATTAGTCTTTACCTGGCATCTTGCTCAGCAGTAATAAGTCAGGATAACTTGACTGTCGTTAACTTTGATCTCATTTCGTTTTTTTTTTCTTTAAAGTTAACCTGTTTGACTGCCTTTAATCAGTTTGTTTCATTTCATTCATTCAGGAGTACAGCACACAATGCATTCATATTTCAAGGGTTGCAAATGAACTGGATGGTGTGTTCTTCTGTTTTTGCAAGCGACGCAGTTACCTTACTACCAGTAACTTCGAACAACACACGCAGCAATAGTCTGAGCAGACTTATCTTTATATTATATTCATATTCATATCTCTTGCAGTAAAAAAAAAAAAAAGAAAGCTTTGTCGCACCTTGCACCTTACATTACGCTGATTCCAAGTTTCCACTGCTGATTTTCCACCACTGAGTTGTCAACCTGGGTGTCTGCAGCAGTGAGCCAACACATTTTCTTCTGTGCCATCCAGGTGCCCCGATGAATGTGCTGCTGTCCCACTTTTGTAACTGCACCTTTAGTTCAGCTGGCGGTCCAATAAAACCTGCATTGACTAATTTTTTTTTTTTTTAACCACCAGCAGGTGACACAAACAAACTACAAACACTTCAGTTCCATATTATGACCTAATATAATGACAGCGTAGCATACATGTTTTTAGAGCTTATTCATTTCAAATTGGTTGAATTGGTTGGTTGATATTACACTGAGGGTGGTGATAGTGAGCCAAAGCAATGAGCTGAAAGACTCTCTGTACAGCTGAAAATAACTATAGACTGGCGTGATAATTTGAGTTCATGTGATTAATATGAAAATATTGATGATAGCTGCTTTAAATTATAGGAAACTCTACTGCTAAGCTACTGCTTATTAGACCATTTGAAAGAAAATGACAGAAAAACGGCTAATATACAATTTGCATATCAAATTACCAGTGGTTAAAGTATCGTGTTTTTGTCCACCTGTTTACCACCACCTCCTTTAAAAAATGTATCTGTAATCTGAGGTTGACCACACTCAAACTTTTCCGCTTGAGATAGATGTGGTAATGTGAGCCGTGACCCTTCGAAGCAATGAGCCAAAACAACCTCAGTCCTTTGCAGAGCTGCAGTTCAGTGTGGATTCCCGGTGGAATTGGTGGCATGAACACACAGTCGTTTTGTTTCCCTGTGGATGTGCACAAAAATATTTCAACCCAGCAGCCAATGATTCATCATTATTCCCCCCTGAGCAGTAAAGGTAATCATTGTAGCAGGATTATCATGTATCCAGATAACTATGAAATCAAATTTCCTTCTTAAGGGGTTTAAACCATTTGGATGCTAATTTGTAAGAATGTCTTTTAGACCTATCTGATAATCGCTAACTGATCTGACACATGATAAGTTGTTTCATGATCACTTTTAGAGTTGGCACCCAGTAATCCTACATCTGCAGACGCCCAACTGTTTGGCTTGTGATACCAGCCTCTCGTGACCTACAGAAGGGAGGAAAGGATCGCAGCTACAGGGCTAACAGGCTGTTTATGCCTCTCTGTGGCTAATCCTCCAAAATCCCAGTCAACTCTGTCTGAGACTCGGATTCCTCTGCAAACATCATTTGCCTGCTCCTTTCCTGTTCATTCTCCAACAAACAATCCCTTCTTCTTAATCCTCCCATTATACAGCCGGCAACAGTAAACAGAGTTCAGAGACAGAAGCTACCTCTTGGTTTTCGTTGTGTGATCCAATTTTATTTGGCCCATTTGTTGCATGCCACACTCTTTTGTTCTTTCATTTTTTTTCTCAGCCCTCTGGAATACATTGTACACTTTGTACCTTTGGCTTTTAGCTGACGCTGTTATCCAGACCTGAAGCCAGGAGGTAGGGAGGGAGGGTAGGGAGGAGTGTGTCACCTTGCTCAAGGGCATCTTGACAAAGCACAATGTGTGATGATGGATGTATCTAGACTGGAAATGTAAACAGGAATTATCGAATGAATTGCTGTTGAATTAGTCTGAGTTCGTCTTGAATAAGTCATGAGAAAATTAGCAAATGTAAGTATGCGTTTCTAGAAACATGTCCCTAATCGTTCTGGATAATCTTTTAAATTTTCGGTCAACACAGACCCATCTGAGCCTTCTGCAAACATTGTCTACCCGCTGCCACTGATGCTTTCTCCTAATCCTCCGTTTACTGGTACCAACTGTTCGAAGTGCGCTCAGTGCTGCTGTGAGTTTGCGCTCACAGGTGCATGTCAGGTGAAAGGTTTGACTTCCGAAGCTGTCTCTTTTCAGTCGTCAAATGTCAAATCAAGTCATTCATGCCGCAGTGCAGCAGCATCCACCGATCCATTTTAACGTGTTCTGTCTCTCTTCCAGCCCTCCCCGAATTCCTACTAGGATCTTCTCTTCCCTGTTGGAGACCTTCTCCACCCCCCACATCCAGCAGCCATGGCAGATGACGCAGACATGCGCAATGAGCTGTCAGACATGCAGCAACGCGCTGACCAGCTGGCCGATGAGGTGAGAACAACGCGCTCGCTTGCTGCTGCACAGACATGATGACACGCACACATTCATGCTTACGTACTCGCTTCATATGCATACAAATGAGAAACACACGTGCAATAGAGAGACTTTGAAATGGCGGATCCTAAAATTCTTTGTTATGACAAACACACAGAGAAATAGGAAGAAATTATTCTATTTTAACTAGACAAAACTAGCAACTTTTAATGTTGCTAAAAATAGGCACAAATGTAGTTCAGTCCTTGAATGCATAATAATAGAAATTATAGAGATAGGGGTGTGGCTGTATGCGTGTGTGTGTGTGTGTGCATGCGTGTGTGCGTGAGAGGACTGAATATCTGACTTTACATAACACTGCATGGAAACTTGAGTATGTAATGTGAGTGGACATGACACAAATAAAATTCACGAGTGTGAATTTAAAAAACTGATTGTGAGTGTGTGACCTTGTTTTTGTGTAGGAATTCATCTATGTGCTTGAACTTGTGTGTGTGTGTGTGTGTGTGTGTGTGTGTGTGTGTGTGTGTGTGTGTGTGTGTGTGTGTGTGTTTTAACAGCAGTCAGAGTGAGAAAGAAAGAGAAGGTCTCAGCCATGGCCCAGAGCAGATAAGCCTACACCCAGCCAGATTCACATATGACTCACACTGGCACAGCTGAGCAGAATATTAAACACACACACACACACACACGTGAACATAGGGCATACACAAAATGGCGGCATCAGAATAACAGTTTTAGCCTCTGTTGCGCTGACTTACATGAGATCCTCAGAGGGGACAGCAGCTCTTATAATGGGCATTTCAGATCAGAGAACATGAGCACAAGTCCTCTAATATGCTGTCAGTGTGAGGCCATTCTGGCTGCTTGACACCAGATGAAAAGAGAGTAATAGAGAAATAAGAAAAAAAAAAAAAACAATGAAGAGGAAACAGACAGATGTGTTGAAAACGAGGGAAGAGAGAAAGAAGACGGCTGCATCAAAAATGGCCGCACAAGTCGAGGCTGTGGCCTGTTCAGTTCCTCACCCAACCCCCCGTTCTCCAACCTCGCCGCTCCAGGGGAGCAGCCGAGCTCGTAGCGAGCACAGCAAGGCGAAGCTTTGTCAGTGTAAGAAGAACAAGATATCACAGAGCGCCGTCCCTGTCGAGTGGCTCTGGCTAGCAAGCTGTGCGCTGCAGCCGCACGCTTCTTAGGGAGGGAAATGGAACATGCAGCTACATATCTATCAGCACACAGGCTAATAATAGACATCCAACTGTCTGGGAGAAAGGGAAAGAGAGGATGGGATCAAAGAGTGTAGTTATTTTTATTGGTAGATCTGCTGTAGCGAGTATATAACTGGAGACTTACTAGGTCTTAAACATGCTTAAAAGTAATTAAACTTTGATTTCAAAAGCATTCAATCGACTGACGGTACATTCAATTCACATCATAAGGTCGAGCATGTCCAGTCCACAAAGTGCAAACACTCTGATATTGATCCTGTTTGTGTCCTCCTGATTGTTCAAATTGACTCCACTTTGTTGCGATACATGCTCGCTAATGCTGAATTCAATGGCCGTAGTACTGCAGACAAATGATTGTGTTGTTTTTGTGGAAACCCCAGAGCTTTATTTATCCTTCATTCATGAAACCTGATGTCAAACAGTACTTTACTTTACTCCCCACTGAATGATGTCTGTAGATGTTTGTATGTGTCATTTGATCTCAAATGGAAACTAACTGTATCTTCATTTCCCCACAGTCACTTGAGAGCACTCGTCGTATGCTGCAGCTGGTGGAAGAGGTAAGAAAAACTCATGAAACTTTTGATTTATTAATGAAATCTGAGACAAATTATGACCCAGTGCAAATAGGAAATGAATGTGGTGACACTGGAACTATATCATGTGTCAGATTGGGCAAAGGTCTCGTATATGCAGGCTGATATATATTACATGTCAGACAAAGTGCAGGAAGAATTTATTGCATCGAGTCTTGAGCATAATCATGAAACTCACTGAGAAGAAAGAACTGTAGCACCCTGTTAAATTCTTACACTTTTAGTAGTTTGAATATTACAGCTATGAGGCCATTTCATTTTGTTCCTGTCTAATTCTGTTACTGTTATTGAAATTTTCATTTCACCGATTGGAGACGGGAGAAGTGACTAACTCAAAGAGCAGGCACACAGCATTAGCATAATTTTGAAACAAATCTTCATGCTTTGTGCATCGTTGGCATTTTGAGTTCTCAACTTTTATGGATGAGATGCTTTATAGTCCACAAATTATAATCAATTCTTACCTCATGCTTTAATTGTCTGAGTCTGAGGGAGCTAGCATTTCAAATTATACAACTGTACATAACGTCCCCATTATTCTCATTTTCCAACAAAGAACACCATGCAACAGTTCACAATAGAGACAGCAGCAGAGCACGACACTGCTGCTAAACACATGAAGACAGTAGGCTGTCTCACAGGAGCAGAGCTGAATGTGTACTGGTACAGCAATGACAGTAAGAAGCTCCTTGTTTTCTTTGGATGGTTGCACTACAGTAAATCTGTCAGACGAGCTCCAAAAGTCAGCTCGTCTCTATAATTCAGCTTTATTTATATAAAGCCAAGTCATAACAAAAGTTATTTCATGACACTTTCCATATAGAGTAGGTTACTCTTACCTTACTCTGTATTATATTATTTACAGAGACCCAACACTTCCCACCATGGGAAGCACTTGGTGACAGTGGCAAGGAAAAACTTTCAGGCAGAAAACTTGATATAACACAAAAATGTAAAAACGAAATAATAATAATAAAAAGAAATTCTTTAAACAAGGAAACTGAGTAAAGAGTGACAAGATTAAGTATCTCAGATTGTGGGACAGAGACAAGTCTGTGACTGACTTATAAACACTTACAGTCATATTTAAAGCAGAAACTAGAGGGGAACAGCTAGCCTGGCTCTTTCCAAAAGTAAAAAAAAAAAAAAGTATGGAAAGGTTGTGCTCTCAAAGTGTTTCAAAGTATCTTTTGGCCGGGCACAGTTTCCTGGAGCTGTTTTCTCCTGCTTCCAGTCTTCAGCAACGCTAACTGTCTCCTGGCTCTAGCTTTAGACTTAATGGACATGAGAGTGGTATCGATCTTTTGATCTAACTCTCGACAACAAAGTGGATAAGCATATTTCCCGGAATGTCAAACTATTCCTTGAACTTTTCTCCTGTTAGGTCCAAAAAGACATTGTTATTTTCTGTTAAGACCTGGATGATGCAGACCTATCGCATATCAGGTTCATATCATTCCATAGCATTTTCATGCTAAGCTATGCAGATGACTTGTTGGCTGACAGGCAGACAAAGTAGTTTTGGGTCAGGTGCTGTAACCTTATTGATTTCTGAAACTGCGGAATCAAAATCGAAGATCTGACATACACAGTGTTTTTCTCTCCTCTGTGCTTTGATTTATTAGACTCATCAGTCATGACCATGAGAGAAACATGAGTCAACTGAGTGATGACGTGAATAGCACATTATACGTCAGAGAGAGGATGCACACACACACTTGATTTGTATTTGCCCATGTAAGATTAATTCTAATAAATAATACTGTAATAAACTGAGAGTGAAAGGAGAAAATGAAAAAGAAAAACAGAGAGGCTGAGAGTGACATCGAGGCGACAGCAAGTAGACAGAGGCGGAGGGAATAAAAGGAAGAGAGAGAAGAAGATTGGGAGAGAAAAGGCGTGGACAGCTGGGGGCGGCGGTGTCTGACAAGCTCTCAGTACAGATCTCAAGGTCATATTGATCATCAGTCGACATATGTCAGCACGCGACTCCACCCTACCACTGTACTGCAGGAAGGAAGAGACTGAAGGAGAGGTAGACACAGGAGGAATGAGAGGAGACAGGGAGGAGTGCTGCTCCCCCTCCTCCTGTTTAGCTGACAGTCAGAGAGATGGAGGGGAGGGTGAAAATGAGAGAAGGAGAAGGTGAAAGGACTGACAGAGATACAGAGTTAAATACCAGTCTTATATATCTACTGAAAACATCATGTGGTGAGAAAATGCAGAGGATATCCAGTCCAATCTTTAGAAATGCGTATAATCCACTGATGAGATGATGGGATGGAAAATTGCAAATGCAACAAAGCAGTTTGAAAAATGATTTGAATTTTATTTTGAAATAGAAGTATTGCTTTTTCAAGTCAGTGCACACCGCAAGATGACCTTTCTTCTTCTTCAGCTTTCACTTGAGAATGTTTAGAAGCATTCCTGAGCAATCGATTATCAATTATAGTCAGTTCAGCTGTAAGAGAGGGATCTATCTGAATGGAAATTGTGTGGAATAAGCAATCGTGGCTTGGTAATTATACAGTTTGTAGCACGAGTTGGTTGCAGCTAAGCCAGGCCACAGTGGCATGCTCCTTGCTATAAGGCTGGTAAACTAATTGAATGTACCAATGTAATTATATTGTTAGAAAAAAAAAGATATTAAAGATATTTATTTTGTCCATAGGGACATATAAAATGGTATAAAATGGTGAGAGGAAGTAACAGTTTTGCAGCCTAAAATCACTAATTTGATTGTAGCAGAATCCTTTTGCACAAGTAAAAATCCTCTATGTTGCAGCACGCCAACTTTAATCTCTAATCCATGATTTGACGTACTTAAACTCAAATTCGCAACCCATCTGCCAAAATGCATGAATCTTTCCACCTGATTTGAATGAGGAACCTGCAGTGAAGTTTCCCCAGGGACACATTTGGACTTCTTTGGGATTTCTCTTGGACGGAGGCTTGCTGAATTACAGAATAATTTATACACCACAGTTTCCTCATTGCTCCCCCCTCGCCTCTCAAACATCAATGTGGCTTTCCTCCCAAACTGCTGAGGAGGCAGAGGGGGGATGTGTGTGTAATTACGTGTGTGCATTCAAGTGTGTGTGTGTGTGTACACTGACACACCATAATCTTATTTATGCCTATCAGGCCAAACCAGGTGCCACATCTTAGCGTGGCGGTGTTTCTAAGAAGCAGAGAGTAAGAAGAGTTGCATAAAAGCAAGTGTCGCTATCCTCCACCTCCTCACACACTCTTTGTACCAGCATCAAAACCTGTAGCCAACCCAGCCTATCAGTGACTAATAGCTTTACTGTTACACACATGCTGTGGTTCACAGTCACAGGATGGAAGTAAAATGGAAATCTGAAGGCTGAAAGAAGACCAACAGACAATCTACATTTTAGATTTGGGGAAAAAGAAAAATCATCTTACAGGTTACAAGTGTGGTTCAAGGGTCTAACAGCTGCTGACTCGGAGACAGAGGGGGTGCTGGGATCCTGGTTTATTAATTGTGTCATTTGTACATGGAAATCCTATGGCACGGCTCTCATTTTAATGAGAACTCTCCTTTGCTGTCAGCGTTATTATTGTTAATCTCCTGGGGGCTATTTCCATGTTTCCTGTAATGGTTTAATCAATACCGGCCTACGTGCTTATGTTGGGGGAGCAAAATATTCTAATTTGTGTTCTTGAGGAGAACGGGAACACAACGGGTTTTGTGACGTTTAGGTTTACAGAAAATGCGATAGACTTTTAGATTATTGTGTGTGATTCAAAAGGATTTTAACACACACACTAGCTTAATTGTGTTTGCGTTTTATTATTTTACAAGAATCACATTTCAAAGTATGCAAAATGGTGCAGTGGTTTTCTTACTCTGCACATAAGCTCCTGGTGAAAAGTCATGGGGAAATGCTGATGGCAGCTCATTTTCAGTAGCCACTGATTCCCTAAGCTATTGTAGCCTCATTACTGACCTCTATTTATTTTATTTCTCCTCCCTGCCTCCCCCATCTCTCCTTTCTACCTGGCTGCGTTTGGGGAATAGAGCAAAGATGCCGGCATCAGGACTTTGGTTATGCTGGACGAGCAGGGAGGTAAGTCTGGGAGAGGGGAGATGACACAACATTAACTGAGCTATTGACGTTCAACAAAGCTGGTATATCAGTTCTGTATTTAGTAAAAGTAATGAATGACTATACTCACATACTAACAGCACCACAAGCAGCTTTATTTCTTATAGACAGCAATGTTGGTGTTAAATTTAAGGTATCAAACCACTTGTGAATGGATGAATTGTTTCATATGCAGTTGCTTGTTTTAATTTAAATGCATTTCCAAACTAATTCATTTTTTCCCTTTTTTTTGAATAATATTTTCCAATTTGGCTTTTGATTTAACGCATGGTTGATTCGATTGGTCTAGAATGCCAGTTTAACTTTGGGGAAATTTTCTTTCTTTCAGCTTCCCTTTACCTTCATTTCCTTTGGCTAACATTTTTCTTTTTGTTTTGCCTAACTGCTTTTAATTTGCCAGCAGCTTTTTTTGAAAAAATTTCCATTAGCGAACAGAGACAGCGGAAGGAAATTACTCCAGTGCCAAAACCCTACAGCTCAACATCAAGATAAATTATTCATTGTCCAGAATCTAGTCAGGTTAATACCAATGGCAGGGTGACTTCTGGGCTGTTGTTGGATCTGTTTGTGCTGTAATCTTCTCTAGAATTACTGAAGAAAAACTGCTCAATTGACAAATTAACAATCAGAATGTGTCCAACCTGTCTAAATGCCCAAACAGGTCTGAGATCAGCTAACAGCCCAGAGTTTTGACATTACAAGTGGTAGATAAGAAAAACGATCGATTTAGCTGGTAATGACAAAATATTCAATCACTTCTCTATCAACTCATACACTGCTTTGTACAGTCCCTGGTTACATGCAGTTTGTTAATGAGTATGTCAGCAACCTACATTAAACAACATTATATGTGTGTGTAACATCAAACAGTTAATAGTGGCAGAGTGAAAGTATGAAAAAGGTACTTTGTGATTGACTTGGCTCGATGGACGCCATCAGCTTGCCCATTGGCTGGAAGGCATGTAAACCAATTTATCAATCCTGTAAGAGAGAGCCTTAATTACACCAACACGGTTGTTCACTCAGGGGGGTGAAAGCTCTATCCCTCCCTGAGACCATCCATTTATCCTATCATCCCTAGTGTCCACAGCGCTATTCTGCACCAACAGGATCACCACTCCAAAACCAATTGCAACGGCTGACTGGACACACAGGCGGCTGTAAGCCTGGGCTGACCTCTGACCCTGTGTTATTGACTTTTTGCAGGCAGAAGAGCCTGTAGCTCCATGGTACTGGAAATAGTTATTAAATGGTGGAGGTTTGCTTTTGGTCAAATCAAATATAAAACTTTCAGCCGCTGACCATTTTTTCTTAACTGCCACTCTTTAATGAGCGTGCTTAATGTGGTTACCCCACTTTACTCTAATAACACTGACTCAACATGGACCCTTTCTTGGTTGAATATATTTACATAAATGCATGCCAACCAGGGATTTTACAAATCTGAAAAAGTCAATGAACTGCTTTTTGAATCCGTTCCATATTTAACTGTGCCTCACCCTTCCACACTCTGCGTGCACTGTATTTCCTTTTAATCACGATCAGGATGGATCAAATTCTTTGTGCTGTCACCAAACCACCATCCACCACATCAGCATGACAAAGGCCCTGACTCTCATAAACCTGAATCAAATCATACTTGAAATCCTCTCTTCTACCTTGAACGTTTGCAAAGCCAGACAAAGCAACACAGGCAGTTTTATTTACTTCACGGCGACAGCAAAGTAGCAAAACGTGAGTTGAAGTAGTCACAGGGTATCTTAACTGAAGAAAGGGATGTTCGCTATACTCATGCCTTGATCCCCAGTCCATACACTGTAGGCCACGAGGCAGATTTATGTTTCAATACTATTTGAACAATGCCAATAACTGTTCGTTTATTGGCTGCTAGTGCTTGGTCAGACCAAAGAATATGTAATACCACACAGTGATGTAAAGCTTCTCATTAATATTGTTTCAGTATTAGCTAAAAAGAACACATGAATATGCCTGTACAGATTTAGTTCACTGTTCTCAAGTGGGAAAAAAAGACCTGTCAAAGTTGCATGATGGCACCACATTAAACAGCTCTGGTATGTCTGTATGTAAATATGAAGCTACAGTCAGGAGACAGATAGCTTAGCTTAGCATGAAGACTAGCCTGGCTCTGTCCAAACAACAAGCTGTGCAGTGTGGAGTGATTTAGTTTCCTTTGGGCAGAGTCAGGCTAGCTGTTTCCCATTGTTACCAGTTTTTATGCTAAGCTAAGCGAACAGGTAGGTGGCTCTGGCTTTATATTTAGTGTACAGACACAAGAGTTAGGCTAGAAAGAGAATAAGCGTATGTCCCAAAATGTCTCTAACATCAGAGCTGGAAAATTTGAACTTTAAAGCTGAATTTACCAAGTACAATGAGAAATAGTTCTCACTGTCATTATTTGATTTTTTTGTGCTTTTTATACCATTTTCTGGCCCAAAAATTCCATCAGTGCACGTAATCGTGTTTTATCCCACCATAACGATGCACTTAATCGAAACTCTCACCTTGACACACACACACACATCCACATACACAACAGAGTACACACACACATGACTCACTTACTGCTCATCATAACTCATATTTCTGTCGATCAGTCAATGAAATTCATTCCACTACTGTCATCCCTTTGTCCTGACCAGAGCAACTCGATCGTGTTGAAGATGGCATGAACCATATCAACCAAGACATGAAGGAAGCCGAGAAAAATTTAAAAGATTTAGGGAAATGCTGTGGGCTTTTCATATGTCCATGTAACAAGTAGGTACTGACAACGTGCCCCAAAGGTTCTTTACATATGTGGTGGCGTCCAGTTTTTCCTCTTTTTTTTTCTTTTTTGTTTTATTTTCTTTCGTCACAGTGAGTGTCTGAAGTTGTTGTCTTCTCTCCTTTGTCCTCTCTTTATCTCTCTCTTCCTCTCCTCTTCCTCCCTCTCTCTCTTCTCGTGCTTCGTTCTGTGGGGGATAAATGACTTGTGTTTAATCAGAGCAACTGGAGCGCATCGAAGAGGGAATGGACCAAATCAATAAGGACATGAAGGATGCAGAAAAGAATTTGAACGATCTAGGGAAATTCTGTGGTCTTTGCTCCTGTCCATGTAACAAGTAGGTGCTGCTTGCCTGCCTGCCTGCCTGCCATTCAAAAATAAGAATAAATATTTAAGAAATCAAAATATAATAGAGGTAGAAGTGACATCACGATGGCCATCAGCCAATAGTCCGCTCTGCTCCAGCTCCAAAAAAAAAAAAAATACTCTGATTTCACCCCTTTCACATCCATATGAGGTGGACACAGGAGGCCATGTACTTTCAAATACTTTCTCTCCCACACACCCACAAACATTATTACATCTTAAGTCGAACTGGAATTGGAATTCTCTTCATTTTTTGTACACAGAAAAACGCAACTTTGGGTGGACATATCAAGCTGCAGCAAGCTAAGCTAAATAGCTCCCTCACAGAAAGTGGAGGCTAGTTAGCCTAGCTAATGTTAGCACTGATTCCTACAACTTTTCCCACACAATCAGCAATGATTTCGTCTTACATTATAGAAAGGAAGGCTCATTCTCTTTTTATCTCTTTTCAATTGTCTGTGAAAACTCGCAGCAACAGGTAGTCCTGTAAGCTCATCACTCTGTATGTTAGCGCGATTAATTCCAACATGGAATAATGTGGAGAGTTTTGAAATCACAGCTGCAACTGCTGACTACATCAGCCTTCCTAGCTGGTTAACTGCCTGTGTGTTCATTGAAATCAAACAATTTTTTGTGCCTGCCCACACAAATATTGTACCAGTCAAATTACCAGTCAGTTGAAACTAATTCATGCCCCCTGGAGAACACTAATCCATGGGATGCTATCACTGCAGAAAAGTAAACAAAACTTGAATATACTCTTTTTTGTATTTAGAATTTTTACAAGGAAACAAACATCAAAAATATATACACTGATTTTTGAGCAAAAATTTTAATTTCAGTTCGACTACGATGTAAATTCAGTCACTGTGCAGACACATAGGCCTACTGTAGATTTGCGGGCACATGCAGCAGCCTTGGGTTCTTATTGTGCCATCACCAATAGATTGGCCTCCAGACATTGTCCTAGAATTCATATCTCCATGACTGGCAAGCACTCCATAGTCCATAAGTCTGAGCTACATGATTGGCTTTTTAGAAGTAGCACCAATAGTTCCAAACTACAATCGTCATGAACCCTGCAACCACGTAAACACCTTACCCAAACATACTTATCTCTTTGTTGTTAATTTTGTCGAACCAGATGACCCAAATCCTAGAAAGCCAACCTTAAAAAAGTCCAGTCCTCCACATAAGCTCTTCTGCACTCAGCCAAGGCCATGGTTCATCAATAAGTGCCTCTTTTAACACCCTTCTACCAAGTGCCCTATACTCTAAGCTTCCACTTCTCCAGACACCTTTATACCATGAGTCATCTACATGCAGGTTTAGCCATTGTAGAAGTCCCACTTGTAACATTTGTACTGATTCCCCCTGAAGAGGAAGTTTTTTTCATAATGCAAAATGACGGGAAGAGGGGACTTATACAATGATATCAGTGTAGCTGTTGGCCTTCCCAACTATAAAACCATTTAGATTCAACCATAAGAGCAGGGCTGGGGCTCCCAAAGCATCTTGGCACTCAGATCATACTAAGTGTTGACTCCTGCTGGAAATTCAGTGATCTTGGTCCCAAAATGCCTTTGGTCAGCCTGGTCCAGGACTGTTTGACACTTCTCCTCATCTTGCATGATCTCTACCACCACCACCACACCGCTCTAACATTCAGTAGATCCTCACTTCTTTGCAGGCAACAAGATCTTTTTGTTTCCTCCTGAGCACCTCCCTCCCCCCACCACCATTTTTGAAACCACCAAGCGCCAATGACATGGAATGACTGGCGAGCATGATCCTTTGAATGCTCATGCATGCATGACAATGCAACTCATAACAGCAATGCTACACATGATGATGCTGATATTAACAATGACAGTGATGTTGATGATGTTGATGGTGATGATGATGATGTTTTATTTACCACAAACAGTACAAAGCCCGGTGGCTTTTTTTCTTTTCTTCTAAACGGGGAATAAACAGCAGATAGAAATTTTGAGAAAATGTCAGAATGAGAGATGATTCAGCTTTGAAAGACAAATAGTTAATTCCGTATTTGGGTTAGGGTTACACAGCAAAGTGTTTAGTGTCTCAAACTGTGGCAAAATATTCAAGCAATACCAAAAAATACTCGCATATGCTACTTTCAGGATAATTATAGCCATAATTCTGTGATTTGAGATTGGACCAACTCCAAAATGTCAAAAGAAGAGACAAAAATATGTAAATTGAAGTGAAAGAATAAAGAATGGAAGAGAAAAGGCGAATGTTGCATGACAAAAATGTGAAATCCTAGATGGAAGGCAGTGAACACATCACAGTAAGACAAAGATGACACATTCAAAGGAAAGGAGAAAGAACAGGAGTGATCTGTGTTGTTCCTGGGAGCTCGAAACTGGGTTAAGCCACATGCGCAGTGAGATACTTCCAGGGAAGTAGTCGTGTTTGTTCTGTAAATCATGCCGTCACACCACTGCGCATGTACCGCGTGGCACAATTGTCTTTACATGGCTCAGCGTGGCGATCCAGCCTTGTTTTCTCCCTCCAGTTCTGCTGCAGTTTCTCTGCAGTGCCGCCTCTCCTGCAGAGCGCTGTGCTAAATTAGCTTTTATCCGGAACTGTTCAACATTACAGTTCGCTAAGCTCCCTCTCCCGCGGGGAACTCGTTCACATGTAGGTCAGCCATATCAGATAGTGGCATGGCAGCCTGCTGGGAAGTTGACTCAAACTGAATGCACACATAGATGGATGCTAGAAAGACAAAAAAAAAAGACATGTTTGTGTTGGATTCATTTTTTACGACTCAGAGAGCGAGACTTAATTCCATCATACATGCTGGGATATTTTTTTAATCCCTTCCGCATGCTGGCTCTCTATCAGAATTAGCTGACTCCTGGTTTTCTGGTGCTTAATGCATTTGGATTCTGGCTGTCTGCATGTCACCATTAGTGGATTTTGATTGGTAGATAGCTCAACTTTCAGGTCACTTAGGGAATGAATTAGAACGGTTTCAGTTTTACCACAGGATCTGCAATACTCATATGATCTAATCAGATCGTCTCGGTTCAAACAAGCAAAGCTGATTAGAGAAGTGCATTATCTCCATTCTCAGACTGCAGCGAAGGAGAGGAGAGGAGGGGGAAAGTACGTTCGGTATTAGAGGGAGGAAAGAGAAGAAACAAAGGCAAAAGGAAGAACAAAAAGAAAGGACTCAGACAAGGGTTGTGTGTGTTTACCAAATTGGCGTGTGTCAGCAGGGACAGGGAGCTAAGCGAAGCCTTGCCTCAGTCCATTTCTATTAATAAAAGCAGTGTAGGAGGCTGAGCCATCGCTATCCCTCACTCCAAGGTTATACAAAACTCAGCAACTGATGCTACAATACAAGCGAAGAAACAACAAAATATGGATGAATGGAGATGGAGATGAAATGTTGGAATGAGGTGAATTTGAATAGTGAAAAGTCTTTGGCTGTCCTGCCATCAAGAGTGCCTTGAACATAACTAGTGTAAATAAAAGTGAGCCTCTGTCTGTTACCTTCCCCTCTCATCCTCCATCCCAAATGTGCCAAATCAGATGCTGAACCTGACGGTGTAAAGCCTGACAGCTGCCGCGAGGTGACATTTACAAAGCCACGCAGGCGAGCTGTGATTGCACGTGCTGTTGTGCACAGCTGTATTTGTCGTGCGCTTTCTTCTCTCGAAACAGAAGCAGACAGCGGTGAATCCAAGGGATGCGTTCGTGTCAAAATCCCTATCACACGCCTCTGCCTCACTGCCGCCTTGACATCCCAGCTTATCCAGAACTCTGTAGCTGGAAGAAAAGTGGTGACATTAAAAGAAAAAAAAAATAGAAAAAGAAAGCGTGGGTGGGGGTAGAGGTGTGTGGGTAGTTAACCATGGTGTTATTCTCTGTTGACTCCTTCCAGTTCCTTGTTTTGTTTTGTTTACGTTTGTCATTTTGGCAGTCTGTTCTCCACGTTAATCGTCGTCCCTCCTGACAATGTGACAGTCCTGTACTCTATGTGTCGTGTGTTTGCCAAAAGCTCGTCTCTTCTCTGTTTTCTGTCACACTGGGACATTTAACTGTGGGAGTGGAGTGGGGTTTTATCATTGCAACAACACAGAAGTGCCAGGAGGATGGTTTCAAGAAGAAAGAAAAAAAAAAACAGGGAAAAGGAAGGGGTGTTATCACACACTGAGTCATCCCACATGTTGAAGTTATTAAAACGCATGTCTAGATTATATAAAGCAGATAGATGTGACTTGTGCCTGATTCTGAACAGTATGTTATATACCTACAAGATATAACATCACACACATTACGATTGTGTAACAGCAGAATGAGCCTGTATTTGCCAAACCCAGTCTACCAACCAGTCCATGCCTGCTATGCTTTGCTTGACTTAGTCTAGTCCCCACCATATATTTCTGTGCTGGATGCATGAAATCAAATAACACCTTTTGTGTCAGCTGATCACGCTACATACTGATATACATACATGCTGCTGCAGTACCTCAAATCCAAGGCTCTCTTTGTAGATTTGACTAATGGGAAGCCAGCCTGGGTGAGGTAAATGATGAATCGTTCAGTCAAACTGTTGAGTAACTGTCCCTCCTCGTCCTCCACCTTCGCTGTCGGCGGCCAGGATGAAGAGCGGAGCCAGCAAGGCCTGGGGGAACAACCAGGATGGGGTGGTGGCCAGCCAGCCCGCCCGCGTGGTGGACGAGCGCGAACAGATGGCCATCAGTGGAGGCTTCATCCGCAGGTAAGAGGGGAGCTCGAGGTTCACGCATAGCAACAGCTAAAGCTTAAAATGGAGGGATAAGGGAGGAGATGGAGATGATGCAAGGCGGTGCAAACGTATGCATAAGTGGACTGAATCATTTTGGGGTTGTGGGAAAACCTTGAAGGTACTCACACGAAGGAGAAAGACAGAAGCAGTAATAGCATACAAACTGCTGTGCACAGGATCGTACCAGTGTCTGAGGTCAGATGCTGCTCTTCAGAAACAAGAAAAGGATTGGGCTGAAATGTGGATCAGAGCTTCTTCCTGAACCTAGACAATGTGACAGCATGAGGTGTGTGGCCTGGTGTTCATGCAGACGCCACAGTATTAAATTTGCCTTTGTGTGTGTGTGTTTAGGGTAACAGACGATGCCCGGGAAAATGAGATGGACGAGAACCTGGAGCAGGTGGGCGGCATCATCGGTAACCTGCGCCACATGGCCCTGGACATGGGCAACGAGATCGACACCCAGAACCGCCAGATCGACAGGATCATGGAGAAGGTATGATCTAGAGTTTATAGCATTTGATTTGATTAATTATATGATTCTATTATTTATTTATTGCACATTATGCACATAATGTAGCTTTATGTAAGCCAACCTAACTTTATATGGGATTTTAAATTCGAAGTTAAATGTCCTCAGACCTCTGCTAACAGCAGGACAGGTTTGTCAAAGGCTGAATGAATCATGAAATTTGGAGAGAAAAAAAACAAGAGCATCAGAGCATGAAAACACAAATATTTAGTTTCATTCAAAGTTTAATTCAAGTCAGGTCTTTTCATCTAAATTTTGGGAAATGTGGAGCAGAAGGACTGCTCTAATTCAAACTGTAATTAGAAATCTGTTTATTGTGGCGGTGTTAAAGTAGAAGAGACCCATTAAGATAACATATACACACATTTCCGACTGACCAGACCCCCAAAAACAAAGCCTCAGATTTCATTTTTTTTACATATTTTTTCAGTTTTAACATGTGCAAACTTTATTTCCCAACATGAACCCTAAATATTGTTTCAAAGCCTCCTCTAGAGAAATAATGAATTCATGAATGCTTATTTATTGGCCTAAGAGGTGTAAATATATAAAATATATAGTGTTGAAGTGATCCTGTCCATCTGGCTAATATTCTCTTCCTTCTTTCTCCTTCTCCCAGGCTGATTCCAACAAGACCAGGATTGACGAGGCCAACCAGCGCGCCACAAAGATGCTGGGCAGTGGCTAAGCGCCCTGAGCCCAGAGCGTGGGCGTCCCGTCCACGCCGACAGGCGCCGACATGCTTTCATCATGGTATTGACCTTCTAGGTTTGCACACATGCACATATCACCTCCCCTTCCCATTGTAAATGTTGTTCTGTGTGTCGTCTGTCGAGCTTTTTCAAGATGATTGTCCTCGTAAAAAAATGATTTCTTATACTCCGTATATCATTCTTTCCAAAGGTTGTATATAGTGCTGACTTGATGGCTCTCTAGCTCACCTGTGAAGTTTTTATTCTCTTTATCAAAATATATATATATATATATATATATCATATATTATTATATATCATATATAATATATATATATATATATAAAAGTACACTGCTCTGGATGACAAGTATATAATAGGAATGCTATACAAGCTGTTTGTTTTTATTCTTTTTCCTTTTCAGTATCTCAGTATCGTCTTAGTAAAACTGTGTCATTCCATTTAGGCTACTGTCATGCTCCTTATTTTGGTGTTGTCACGACAAGAGGGAGGAAAGTGATGGAAAAACATGAGTAAAGATTTACTGAGCGGCGGTACAGACGAACGGGATCACAAAGAGCACTTACAATCAAAAAGGCAGTCGTTGGTACATTTTCCTTCATTGCAATCATACTGAGTTACTGTTTAGACAATGTGCAACTAGACTCTCTGTAGCTGTATTAGACATTGCATTCCAAGTGATGTGAATTGTGCGTTCTCTGCATGACAAATGGTAGATTTTAGTCTTATAAATAAAACCTGTCTGAAAAATATATATAAAAAATGATAACATGGCAGTAGCAAATTGACAAAACGCATGCTCAGTATTAGGACACAGTTGATCGTTCCATACTCCTGCAAGTTTGCAATAGTGCCACTCTTTTTGTCTCGATATATTTACCGACTGTGACCATCTCGTTGTAAAATAATGCAAAAGGGATCAAAACAGTGAGATAAAGATGAAAAAATATGAGGACTTGGGGTTGTATTGCAAAAAAAATGACCTGTTTTCTAAATGATTATGCAGTTCACTGATGAAGATGTTGATTATGTGCTGAAAGATGAGGACTGGTTGTGTACTGTAACATAGGTTTTGGATGCTCTGAAAAAAAAAATAAACGTTTGCAATGTAAAGCAAAGACGCATATTTCTGAGAGACCTTACTTTTATAAGAAGACTGTATCTGTAAGTTTATTCTCCCCCCGTGTGGTTTGTTATTGGTAAAAATAATGATACTATTGAATAACAATAACTATACTCTGAAACAAAAAAATACATACAAAAGGGTTTTTTTTGTTGCTTCTGTACTTTAGAGCTATGCACACCAAATCGCCAAAATGTCGAGTAGTTAGAGTAAGGTGATTAAATACCTAAACCTGAATGACACAATAGGTTCAACCGTGAGATTGATGTCCTCAACGCATGTAATATTAAAGACTCCCTCTCTGTATCCTGTCAGTGTGTGAAGTGGTGGACATTTTGTAGCTAGCTGAATTGATTAAAAGTAATAAACCCTAGTCCGTGTCTGTCTTTATTGCTCCTGTGAGTCGAGAGGTTTTTTGTCTCTCTCGCTCTGTCCAGAGTGATGTTTATAGAGAAACTCCATTCACGACGGGCACTTGTACAGACACTCCGCCAAAGTGTTTAAAACAAGCATCATCTTTAGGCGTAGAGCAGTCCAGGCATGTTAAACTAAAAATAATGATGAATACACTGACAGTCACTGAGATAAAAGATTTTGATACGCATGCATTATTTTGAAAGAAATCATCCACATTCTCTGTAATGTAGAAGATCCAGTCAATAAATGTGAAGCCATTTCTACAACCAACGACATGAGGTTTAAACTTGGTTTCAAATCTATGACACTGAAGCAACATTTCATAGAAATTGGCATTTTTGCTATTTAGCGCCTTTAGTTTCAGAGTATACCACTGTGGTAAAAATCAACAAACTGAAAGTCCACCTACCTGCATCTCTGACATACAAAAAGATATAGACACGTTATATCTTGTTTGTTTGTGCAAAAACCACAGTGTAAAAATGACGAGGTGTGGTTTAACGTACTGTTTCCAGTCTATATGTTAAGCTAAGCTAAGCTAACAGGCTGCTCTGAAAGAACAAAAGCTAAAACACAGATTGTACAGGTTATTTGATTATTTAATCATTTAATTCATTAATTGATTTATGTGTCCAGAATTGGAAGCTTTTATTCATATCAGGTGCGTGACAGTGCAGAACAAATATTATACATAAATGAGTTATGTATCAGGAGACACGAATGAAAAGTTTGATGGTGCTAAAGCCGATGAGTTACGTGTGCATTTAATTTTATTTAATGAAGTCAGTATATTTTGAGATATGTTGGTCAGAGACAAACAAACAACAAAACACAGATGGACCTGGATGGATGGACAGAATGGCTGAAGAACAGAAGGATGGACGGAGATCGTCACATAATGCTGCTCACTGCTGAAGGTAAAACCAAACACCTTCTCCCATTACATTACTCCCGTCTCTAAAGACACAAAGTTTGCTTTGCTTTGTTGAGCACAGAGTCTGGAGCAGAACTCTTCAGTCTACTGTACAGAAAATTAGCTGTGTTTAGGGAAACAATGTATTTTTAACCTTGTTATTAAGGAGAACCACATCAACTTATTGGTCCCACAAAAACAGTTTGAGGAGGAGCCTAACCATTCCTCTTGGTGATCAATCGGAGTGTCTGTAAGGCTAAATGAGCTCTGGGACGTAGAATAACCCAAAAGGAATCACATGCGTGAAATAACTGAATAGAAGCTACATTACAATGAAGATGCATTACACCAACAGAGAACACTAACCCTTCATAACATCTCCAGATGTAAGGGGTGTGTTTAGTGTGTACACATGTTAGTCCTTTATGCACATTATGTGTTTAGTTCATTCATTCATTATTTTGTGTTAAAATGCATGCTAACAAATGAACATAAACATGTAATTGCATGTTAATCAAACCAAATCAAAGTTCCAGTTCATTAAGGAAGTTACAAAACGATTTCACCCACTTGATTTAATTAGTTGAATTTAGGTATGTCATTAAGATTAATTAGGCTGCTGTTTAGATGAAGGCTGGTTGAATGAGGCTTTGATAACGTATAATGGACTTGCATTAATCAGGTTCAGGATAAAAGTGAGTCTGAAAGCACCATGTGAACATGATTGGGATGAGATTCAAGAGAGAGAGAAAACTGCTTCACCTCCGTCACTCTGCAGACTTAAGATGGGATCAAAGATTAGGAAAGATCTGTGTGAACCAACTGACGAAAGATTTTTAACAACGTATCTCATAAAATAACTTGGTGCAGTACAGACAGGTTCTGGATTTAAAAGAAGTGACAGTTAGAGCAGACCGCCTCGCCCAGACCATCTGAGAAGTCTGGACAGTTTGTAACGGAGCAGCAGATCAGAAATGTATTCGCCCTAGACTGGTCAGTGATTTATAAACCAACAGCAGTATTTTAAAATGATTTCATTTTAAAATTTCATTGGGAACAGTAGGTGCCAGTCTATCTCAGCACTGTGGTAGCCAGGGTTGAAGAGACCTATTGCTGCCGTCCTAGACATAATAGATAACTTGCCGTTAACGTTTCAATCTGCGTAAACAGACATCTGTGTCTCCAGACTAGAATATGCTGACAGTAACTTTCTCTCGTATAGTGGGCGTATAGTATTTGTGGTGTTATCCTGGGCTTAAAGTCTATCCACCAGCATGAGTTGGTCAGAATGTGAGACCGACTCAGGCACTTCTGATGAACTTTGAGAATGTCTCTAATTCTCCTTGGCAAAGCGTCAATAAATGTTACAGCATAAAACATCAAAGGCTCCTGAACACTTTCTTCCCTCCTGACCTCACCATTGACCTTTGACTTCAGCAATTTCTCAACATAACACAATTCAACACAAATCTGTGTTATCTGCAAGTTTATGGTGAGGTTTTGCCATAATCTGAGCTAGTGTGAGCTCCTCAACACCGGTCAACACAAAATAATCCCCCTCCTGTGTTTGAGGACTGTGCCAGGAAGTCCTACCCAGTTTTCCTGCACTGAGATCTAATAACACACTAACACCTTTGCCTGTCTGGGTTTTAGTGGATGGAGTGGACCTTAAGAAGAGAACCCTCAGTGCTGTGGTGCTGGTTAAATCCTGACTGTAAAACATCTTAACAGTTAATGAAAAACCAACTCCACTGATGTAAAAAAAAAAAAAATCAAATTCATAAACTGGCAAAGAGGAAATATTCTGACACTTGCTTTCCTCACTAAACATAAAAATACAAATACAAATGTATGAACTGTGGTTCATACATGACCTCAATTCACTGAGTAAGACCTGAAAATATTCTGTCTGGTCTAGTGACTTTAGTATTTAGTTTAGATAACAGCCTATGTTCCCCATTGGAAAGTTCAATCTGACAGCAAAGTAAAGTGACAAATCTTATGTATATTGTGTATACTGTTAAAATACATTTAGCCGTGCCTCGTCCTGAGCCGTACATTGTTCAGTTTCTGTGCCAGTACTCATGAAAACTGAACACTGTACTGAGAAATGCTCTCAACAGTGAAATGAGCTGTTAAATTTGAAGCAGGTTTCCTCATAGTGATGAATGTTTAGTTTACATTCAGATCAACTTTTATATCATGTTTGCATATGAACTATATCATGCCACATCTCCACAATAACTGTATTAAAAGTGCAACACTCTCTGGATTCCGACATTCACTGGGACCTGAGCAAGCGGCTGGAGTAAATTTTATTCAGACATATAGTAAGTGGGAGTTTCTGACATTTTTACACAGTTACAGTAAGTACAGAAAATTCATTTCTATTAATTACTTTCTTATGAACTTTATTTTATATTTTAATGTCTGTTCTTCAGCATTTATGGATTTGGATCTAGGTCAGTCATGATATGTTTTAGATTGCCTTGGGTTGTGCTCTGTTGTTTGTACATTTACTGTATGTGGGTCACAGTTTTTATGTGTTATACACATATGTATGTATAGTATAAAAATAGGTGTTATTCATCCATTAACACCTGTGCAAACAGCCCAACTGGGAGAGGGGGGCGAACACTACAGAAACTCTCTGTCAGCATATTTATACAGGCACTAATGAGCACAGCACTTTTTCACTTCCCAAAACTCAGTTTTAGTTGGGTCTAATGGCAGCTGTGACAGATAAACCATTCAGTTGCTAACATGTTAGCAAACATTTGGCACATTGGCACGTTTGATGCTAACAACGCCATGGCTACTTTTGGAGGCTACTGAATTGGATATATTCCTGGAAGGGATTCTTCGCCACTGGAGTTGGAGCTATCAATGCTGGTGCCAGCAACATAGTTGTGCCCTCCTGTGAGTGTTGGCAGAACACCATCCATGTAGGCTAGAACTTCTACGGCCAGCTGAGTTGATGTGTCACATTAGTTAGTTCATGAACAGAGAGCGCAGCAGACACAGCCATGTCCATTATTCACTCTTCCTCAAGCTCTGTTTTATTCTCCCCATCTCTAAACTACATTAATGACAGTGATGAGATTCAGCCAAGACAATAAAGTTGCAGGCTGTGAAGCAAAAGCAATGAGCCGAGAGAATCTCAAACACTCTGTGGAGCTGAGGGTTCAGAGTCGGGTGATAATTCTCTCAGTCTTTCATATTATGTAGACATTTGATCCATGTTTGATGTAAAACTTCAAATTACTGAAGCCTTAATGTAAAATAAGAAAATGACACAATCAATGCTCCAATGATGGATTTGAACTTTATCAACTCATAACTGAGTGTAGCAATGCAGCTGGTGCAGGTTGGGTAAAACCAAATGCTTTTGTTAGACTAAGAAATACCAACAACACACCAACAGGACTGACTGGACCTATTTACTCTTGAATTGGAAAGTAACAGAACATAAGAAGACGAACAGGAAAAAGAACAATACATATCAAACGTGGATATTGGTCTTGACAATATTCAAGTCTGACTTGTTTTGTTTGTTTCTTGTTTTGCCGACTCTGGAGTTGGATTGACTCCACTCTGACGTAGCACTCCATTCTTCAGAGACGTGCTACACCCTCTGGTCTGTATCTCTCTGGAGAAGGACCTCAACAAACACTTCACTTCAAACACCACCTGACCTCATCCCCACTGAACATTTATGGAGGCACTTGGAGACTGAGAAATCTGAGCGATCTGGGACATCACGAGAAGCTCTTTGGAACAATGTTAAATCATGCTGGGATCACATGAGTCATCATAATATCATTTCCCCCACTGAATACATACACATGTAGCATAAATAATACAACAAACCTCATTTAACCCTTTGACTAACTGGGTTCTGAACCTCTAACCATTGATATGTCCAGTACACACTATGTGACTGCATTTGAATTATTTCTGCATTAAAATAACATGATACATTTGTCTAAAACAGGTGAATCTTGTTGGCACTGCTGTGGATTTAGAAATTGGCGGTCTGGCTGTTCTGTCCTGAAGGTGACTTGTGGTAATTAAAAACGTATGGTCACAGTGGGATGTGTGAGGGAGCACACACAGTATCTTTCCCTCAGCAAACCCCCGAGCTCTAGCAGCTCCTGCTCTAAGCTCTGAGTGTTTGCAGCGTCTTTCTCTCTCTCTCTCATTTCTCTTTCTTTCTGTCTTCCGTTCGCTGACATGGGACTCGGTTTTGTTGGAGTCAGCAAACAGAATCTGCAGAAACAACAACCTCCAACACACACGTGCAAATTCAGAGACGTGGAACAGAAAGGCACATTTTATGAACTGACACATTCTCAAATCAATTTACACAAATGAGCTAATGATTTGCCTCAGACACACACACACACACTTAAGTTAGGGACTGTGCAAAAATGATTGGGCTGTTGAAGCGGCCTATTAAAAAAAGCAAGGCCCGTCCCAGAGTTATTCTTTAATAATAACAATATGAGTGTGAAAAATAAAACATGTTAGATCCTACATTTCCCACAATGCTGTTCCATAGCATCATTAAACCGTCACTGCCTGATAAATGCAGACACCTTTTCATGCCCACATTTTTTACTAAATAAAATTGTCTCCAAGCCCATGCCAAGATGTTAGCAAGGACATTACACAACCTTTTTATATATAGGCTAAAGAGCATTAACCATGAGCAGTAAATTGAACTGGATGTGTAAAAACAGTGACTAGGAAATGGTCAGGTGTCTGTAGTGGAGAGGTCAAAGAAGACCTGCACTTACAGCCTAGGGAGGGAGGAGGAGGGGGAATCATCAGAAAATGCTACAGTACTGTATGTGTTGTGCAAAGAGAGAGAGAGCAAATAGGCCAAACAGAGTAGAGCTGTAGATGGGTGGGTATACCAATTATTACAGAATATTTTATGTTTTACAGTATATAGTTTTAGATATGTCATATAGTTCCCTCTTATATTCCCTCTTAATAATTTATAAGAAACAGTTTGCCAGATTAAAGGAGCAGTGCGTGAGATTTAGTGACATCTAGCAGTGGAGTAATATCACTATATATTATCATATTCTGTAAGTCTGTAACTTTATGCTCCAGGTACGATTACCCATAATACACTATGCACTGCTTTACAGCACAAAGTCACACACCAACAACAATTTTGCAGATTTGCAGATTTCCTCAACGCTCTGTGACAGTGAACTGCTGCTACAGCTGTTAGCTAATGCTAGCACAGTTTGTTAGCTGGGCTACAAGGGAGGAGAAGACACTGAAGGCTCGTGCTTGGCTGTGTGTGTTGCAAAGTTGTTGACCCACTAGTTTCTTGGTCATCAGTAACAGAATTAGAACAAATACATGTGCACAGCTGTTCATATTTATGACAGTTGCTTTAAATAAACAGCTTTTTCATACAGGTGCTTATACAGGTGTGAGGGGGGAGATGTGGTCTGCTGTTTTATAGGTGATCAAACATTCTTATACTTGAATTATAAGCCTTCAACTGCATGCTTCGTCAACACTGTATTTAATTATGGCCATGCCAATAAAGCACATTTGAATAGGAGAGTGCAGGCAGAATGTTAGTGCAACAGATAGCAGAGGAGAAAAGGGTGAGGAGGCGATGAGCGACATGACATGAATGTCTGCACAGCTACAGTGGCAGACTGGAGATGTGCAGGGGCAGGCGAGAGGGGTGGGGCTGCTCCCTGCTACGCAAAGGGAAACCACTGCAATCTCTCCCCCTCTCTCTCATTCTTGTACACCGACGCAGGGCGAAAAAAAAATAAATAAATACCACCCCACCCATCCCTCCAACAGCTACTCATCACGCTGTGCTTTGGAGCTATTTAACACGGAAACTGCCCTACTGACATTCTCTGTCAGCAGACTGTTTTTTCACTGCGCACACAGAGCTAAAACCAGCGTTCTGTCCGTGTATTTATGTTTTCATTGGAGTGGCGGTGACAGCTGGGGGAGGGGAGGCAGATGAGACACAGAGAAGACTCACAATGACTCACAACGGCGAGAATCCAGTACAAACAGAGAAAATAGCTGCCAGCGCCTTTTAAACTTGACATCGTGTTCACAGATCTCAGATGTCTGCTACCTCACGCTAACCCACTTGTGACCGTGTCCCCATTTCTCCAGATTTTAATGGTGCACACGCAGTCTTTTAATTAAGGCCATGCACTGTCTCTGCATCCTCAAAGGCACCAAATGACCTCTACTGCTGTGTGACTGTTTGTCAAGGAGGAGAAGAAACACTGACACCTGGTGGTAGAAAAGGGGTTTGGTTCATCACTATATTTGTTACTTGGGTTGTATGTGTATGCTTTTGAAGATACACAAACAATCAATATTAACCAGAAGAAGAATTATCGCACCCAAGAATTGTCTGTGTGACTTAATTCTATAACACTTTAACATCACATTAGGAGACAGTCAGAGACGACTTCTCTTTAAGTATCACAAGGCCAGCTTTTAGAATTAAGAAACGTGTGTCCCCAGCTGAACGTGCCAAGAGTGCTTTAATGTATCTTCTGACACAAACTGTCCATCAGTAAAGAGTCAAAACCTTGACAGTTTAAATATCAAGTTTAATGTTTTAAGGTTTGTTTCTTACATACACTTACACATACCTAGGAAATCACAAAGTTTCTGACAAAGTTTCTTGAATTGTATCAAATTTGATAAACCACAAATATTCACTAGGTGTAGATGTCCAGCAGTGATGTGTGACTGCTCCTCAGGGTGTTAAAGGGAAAACTTTCGTTCAACCAGGTTTCCAGCTCTCACTTGCTTTGCAGTGAGAGTCTCTTGCAGACAGTGTGTACATGCCCTCTTAACCGCCTTTGAGGAGGGCAATGTCTCTCCGTTCTGTTATGGTGGTTCTGTTACCAGCTCTCTTGTTACTCTTCTGATGAATCACAATCCTCAGAGTGATATTACTAAACAGATCAACAATACATGAAGAGTTCAGGGAGTTTACAGTCAGACTCGTGTTTTGGATGGGATGAAAGGTCTGGTCAGTGCTCATGTAGGACCACATCGCTCACAGTGAGGAGATAATTAAGAAAATCAGATTTCAGGGCCTTCAACAACACAAACTAAATCACTCAGACCAATGAATGTATTTCTTTCACTGCAAAGCTCCTAACTGTAGACTTTGCTATGACTCCACAAGGAAGCTTTCAATTCCCATGGTGAACAAGGCGAATGAGAATTATGGACATTTGGGGGAAAACAAGCAACAATGGATTAGAGGAACATGTAATTGTCATAGAAATTATATTTACAGCTGAATTAAGAATAGGAAACTCTGGCTGTATAAATTACATTCAATATTTGACAGACATTTACTCTCCAGAACTCCTTTTTGCTTTTTCTTGAATTGCAGTGCTGATCATTTTCTACTCAAACATCAAGCAGTCACAATAATGCTACACTCTGCTGCTGCATTTAACAAGAGTAGCTTTGGGTTAGCCTTTCAGTTACGTAGTCACACTGCACTGTCACATTCATCCATGTTCTTCTTAAAGCTTTTGCTGCCTTTAATTCAACACTAAGAGATTATCTGCTTAGAACAGCTAATACCAAATGCAAAGATAAGAGGTTGGTTGATTAGCAATGTAGCTATCGTGGCGAGTTTCCTGCCCAGGTTGAATTGACCATGAACCAGGATGCTAGGCCACCACACATCAACTTAGCTACTGAAGGAATGACTAGGCAGCATGTAAATGATAAAAAAGCCATATCAAAAGGTGACATAGAGGGGAGGCAGAAAGCAGGTGCGGGTGAGGAGGAGACGAGTGACGATGGGAAAAGTGGTACAGTGAGAGGAATGAAGTGATAAAAGGAAAGGGGAGCGAAGGGGTGAGCAGGATGTTGATGCAGAGGCAGAGGATAGAAGAGTACAAGGGTGAAAGGAAATGCAGAATCAGACTGAAGAGGGTGGACGTCAGGGGATGCAGAGTAAAGGGGAGTAAGGGAGGGCGAGATGAGATGCCAAAGGGAGTAATGAACAGCGGGGAAGAATGAAGTGATGAATCACTATAGAATATAGATGACTCGTCATATTTCCACTCTGCTGGTAGATGGCGGTCTAAACAACATAATGAGATAGTTTCATTAAGGCCTGTGTCTCTGGCTGTGATCAAAACAGTGACAGCTGCTGGAATGGCTGACCTAGTTACAGGTACAGCAGGGAAAAGGTTTTGCTTTTCACAGCCAGGATGCAGTCAAAATAAGAAAGCATGGATATGTTCCTAATACCAAACATTACATTGGATAGTGCTCAGATATTAAAATGACACCATATAAATTGTCTTGGGTTGGTCTCCCTTGAAAAAACTGTTGTTTGTTTGTTTTTTTAAGTTTTAGTTTGTTTTTTTGAAAGGTACACTTGAACTAATATTAGACCCAATACATTAGTGGTACTGTGATGATTATTAGTATAACATATAATACATTACAAATGAATTTGCTCACGTAAAAATAATCATTTGGTGTAATGAGTACAGACACATTTCAAAGATTTTGCTTTACACAGTACAGAGTTTAAATCAAGAATATGTAGCTTTGTCACTGCGGCCAGAAGTGATAATTGTAGTTTAATTAGTAATTAAGAACTCACCATAATTGTCAAGATTTATCTTGCTGATGAGGCTATCGTGTAATCGCTGACCATCATGTGCCAACAAGGCCTCGTGGCTCTTGTGACTGTGTGGTGTCTGTAGTGTCCAGACAGTGACAACACACAGTTTGTGCACTGCAAGATGGGAAAGTAAGTAACTTTATGTAATTTATACGTATATATAATAACTTCATATGACCATTTTTCCATAATACCATAATTTCCCTTGAATTGTCAAGATTTATCTTGCAATTATTTTATTTTATTTTTATATTGTAAATTCATGTAGTATTATTATCACACTAATATTCTATTCTTCACTTTGGAATCAAACGATTAAAATGTAGGTCAAGTGCACAGTACTCAGTTTCTGTGGGAATCCCTCTGCTGTGCACTGAAGAAACACACTACATCCCTTCATTGCTAACCGCTGCCAAGCTCCACCGTCAAATAAAACTGTTATTACTCAAAGTAAAATGTGTAAGCCAGACAGTAATTGCTCACTTATAGACTTACTTACTTTTTGACTTTGGCTCCAGCCACAGCAAAGGCTTGTGGCCAAACTTCTTTCTCAGCTGTTGGAGGGATCTGCTGTCTTCGCAGCCGTGCACCACACCGCCAAGTGGCACTGTGGCCAGCCGACCCCTGCAAGGGTTGAGATAACTTTAAATTCTGTCAGAGAACCAATGATATCCAAAAAATCCCATTAATTTCCCCTCAAAGAGCACAAACGATTTTTTTTCTATTGACAGAGTCAGTGACCTTACCCTGCTGGAGACAGCACTTACTTAGCCTGTTAAATATAGAAGACATTTCTAAAACTGCAGTGTAGTTGCACAGATTTATCTGTATGTTTTGGTTATATGCTACATATCAACATCTTTAGTTTCAAGGGAAATTATGGTATTATGGAAAAATGGTCATATGAAGTTATTATATATACGTATAAATTACATAAAGTTACTTACTTTCCCATCTTGCAGTGCACAAACTGTGTGTTGTCACTGTCTGGACACTACAGACACCACACAGTCACAAGAGCCACGAGGCCTTGTTGGCACATGATGGTCAGCGATTACACGATAGCCTCATCAGCAACAATAATTTCAGTGTCAGTTGTCAGCCTTGGCATAGCTGACAAAAAACAGAAAAGAGAGAATCTTTCACAGGGGATAACTCACACATATTCTTCACCTGATTTGTGCTGTGTCGCACTAAAACTTACGTACTCATATACAATGTAGGTGAATCATTTTTGAGCCAACCTTATGTCAGGGTTATTTTATGAATAAAGATGAACACATCATCAATATTATCATAATTACTACAGCTAAATGGCATAAATAAGAAATGTATCTTTAGCATGTCACTCATTATTTAAGATAGCTACAAGTTTTGGAGCAAAACAAGAACTTGTATTTAGAGGTCAAGTCCAAAGTCGTTCACTTCTAGCTAGCAACACAACAACCAACAGACACAGCAACAACTCAGACTGTCGCCTCTGTCAGTCAAGTGAGAAAAGTGTCCTGCAGCAGTGACATTTGATCATTAAGAGCCTGCAGCAAACACTCTTGTCTGACTTAGCTAACAGTGCACTCTGTCAAGCACAGCCTCCCCCTCTCTTGTTTTCATCCAGATTCTGACTGCTTCTCCAGGTCAAAGCCTGATGCAGAGGTCTATCTGTGGGACTTTCTACGGCACAGAGGCTAACCTCCTCCACAACTAATATCTGGTGAAGCCTATGGCGCCACAAATGATAGTATGGTACGATCTGACCAAGGTCACAATCGCCATTGACCATGGTCCCACCTGTCACACTACGTCCAATTCTATCTGTGGATTGGCTAGACACAGATACATACTTGGATGTTGACTGTTGATGTTTGACTTTAGTCCTTGTCATTCAAAATTGACCTCAATCCATAAAACATAAACAAAAAGCACTTTGGTTAAATGTGGGGAACTACACTCCACTTTAAACATGTCACTTTTAGCAGTCTGATAAATATGGGCCCTGTTTGGTCAGCATGATCACAGTGATGGGATTAAGATGAAAACATGAAAATGCTCAAAGTTTGTGTTGTGTAGAGTCTGAAGAAAACACGCTTCAGATGCAAATGTGTGTTTATTGAAAAGCATGACGTGCAGAATAAAGTGGTTCAGAGTCTTAATATTCAATCACTCTTTAACATCAGTGTTGAGAAACAGATATAGTAGACAATTGATTATATATATATAGAAAAGAAAGAAAGAAAGAAAGAAAGAAAGAAAGAAAGAAAGAAAGAAAGAAAGAAAGAAAGAAAATTCACCAAAGTGATTGAATAACATTGTTGAACTTCAGTTGACAATTCTCAGCTCTGTTACCATGTAGAAGACTTTCTCAGGCTTTCACTGATGATAACACAGGTACTGAGAGCATTGAGATCTCTTTCAAAAACTGATAGTAATAGTAATAGTAATTTTAATATCAATGCTCGAGCTCCTCTGGTATACTCCAGCTGTGGTGACAAGTGGGGCAAAGACCTTAATGGGATGAATCCCCTCTTTCTTGTACCACATGTACACCTGGTTACCTCCGGTTCCCTGGCTGAGGTCAACATTCACTAGCTTGTAATTTTGTTGCTGAAGGATCTGATACTCTTGATCACTGTTGGACACTTTTAGATCAGTGAGTGCATTCGTTTGGTTGGTGGTCTGACGGTACCAGATGGAGACATAAACACCTCCGGCACCCCTGTTAGTACCTTCATCCAGACGAATGTAACCTTGCTGAAAGTAGTCTGCATCTGATCCGAAGGAATCAGTGGCAATGACATCACAGATGTATGTTTGTTTCTCTCTCTTCATCCAGATGTAGATCCGGTTCCCTCCAGCATTACGGTTCAGATCACAGGCCAGTCGCTCCCAGTCATTGTTAAACTTGGAATCTTCATCTTGAGCATTTGTAGTGACATCAATCTCCTCTATGGGAGTATCATACTCTGTGCTCCCTTTGAAGTACCACAGGTAGATTTGATCACCACCTGCTCCAGCATTGAGGTCTTTATTGATCTTTGTGTACCCGGCATTGATCAGTCCAACAGCCATGTCATCCCTAAATGTAACTTGAAGCCTGGTGATTGGTGCTGAGTCATGCTCTGTTTTGTACCAAACATAGATGTAGTCTCCTCCTGCCCCTTCATTTAGATTTACATCGATTTTCTTGAAGTCTTGTGATTGGAGGTTTTTCTCCTCAGCTTCATTTATGGACACATCAAGGTGTGTGATGTAGTTTGCCATTATGGGTGACTGCAGACAAGAAAGAGAAACAGAATGCATCAAAGTTAGAGTCATGACTGTGACTTTTCAGGTGGGCTCATGAAATAATCATGAAATATTTCAAATAGCATTGATCAAACATGGATCACCATAATGAATGATCACCAGAATGAATGATGTTTTAATGTGCATGCATATTGCACCCAGTTACACTGTTTACACAGAATATAATCTAAATCAGTTGTCTTTATATGGAGGACAAAGACACTGTGGCTCTGTGCAATCACAACTTGTTATCAGTACTGAGGAGTTATATTTCAAAGAATCCTGTTTATGGCAAATTCCTGCCAAAGAAGCACAAAAGGTAGGCCCACCCCCTGGTTCAATACAACAGCAAAATGGTACAGCTTGTTGATCTGGATAAAACCTGATATTTGAAATCATTTTTCATGTAAACCAGTCCAACCAGGTTCACTTTAGATACAATGGGGGATGTGAGTGACCCCTGGTTATTCATCTGTTCGGCCTGCTTTACCATTTAGAGTTTATACAGAAAAACATCTAGGTCAGCGGCCTTTGTCTAGAGAATAGAGATGCTGTGGCTCATTTTGCAGCCATGACTTGATGTTATTATACTGATTAGTTACAGTATATCCTGAGCATCTCACATTTCTGCCAAAAAAGCACAAAAGGCAGGTCCATGTCCCAGCTCGACACAGAAAAATGAGGCAGCTTGTTAATCTGAATAAAACACGATATGCTGATATTTTAAATCATGTGAACCAGTCCAAACTTCCAAATACAGGTCAGATACAGTGAGGGACATGAGTGACCCCATGGCTCTTCCATTCATTTCTGGATGAAACAGGTGGTATCAACCCTAGCTGCCAACCTTTATTGGTTGCGTTTGAAGCAGGGAGTTTCATATCCAATCACAGTAATGATGTTAACAAATTAATCAGATAATGCACATGCTGATTCTTCTTTGACTGAGACTGAAACAAGTGCTTCAAGAATTATGCAAAATATTATTTATCCACAGTTTCAGTACAAACTGATGTTAAGCAGTGGTTGAAAAAGTACTGAAAGTCTGTACTCAAGAGGAAGTACTGTTACATTACTGATATATTACTCAACTGTTACTGGAGCAGAAAGAGTCATGAACTGCTGTACTTACCACCAACAGAAAGAAAAGCACAGTGGACTCCATGTTGCTCCGACAACTCTTGAAATCTCTCACCTGTAGAGTCGAACCCTTCTCTTCCCCACTCCCTTTAATAAAGCTGGAGGAGTAGGGAGGAGTAGGGAGTAGGTTGTTGACGTGCTGACGTGTTACAATAAGCGTATCACTCCCAGGGTCTGTCTCATTTCCATTAGTGTGTGTTTGTGTCTCCTGCTCACTCCAGTTGATCTTGTATGGAGTCAAATCAGGGTGGAAATCTTGGAAAATTGTAAAATACATACTATGAAAAAACAATGTACACAACAATGTATTCAAATTAAAAATGATATAAATTCCTTTTTTTAAAGTCTTAATTTATTATTTAATTTCTAAATTTCTAATTCTAAATTCTTTTGAATAAATAATTTATTTTCATTTCCCCCTTGATATATATTTTGAAATGTGGGGTTTTATTTATTTCAGTTGTAGATTTTGTTTCAAAATTCTGATTATTTTTTTAACTTTATTTTGACTTTTTTTTTTTCAAAATTGATCACAATCCATAAAATTATGTTGATCTACACTCCAGGTTTGGATTTGGTCTTCAGAGATTCCTGATTTGCACTGAAGTGTTTAATATCAGGATAGCAGGTGTTGTGTGATTCTGTGGTGTACTCTGACACCTCGTGGTAACAGTTGATATTGCATTTTGGTCATTCGGCCGGGATGAAAACCAATGACTGTAAAAGCTGTACTATACCGTATATATGTATGTGTGTTCAGGAGGAGAGATAAATCTGTAAATAAAAAAAATCATCGCTAGTGGAAATAAAGAACATGCTGATCACTCCTGATCAACATCTTTACACCGTGAGAAATTCTTCAGTTAATCTTAACTTTGCAAGGAAACTAAAGAATTTGTCCAAAATCTCTTTTAGCAGTCTGATAAATATGGGTCCTGTTTGGTCAGCATGATCACAGTGATGGGATTAAGATGAAAACATGAAAATACTCAAAGTTTGTGTTGTGTAGAGTCTGAAGAAAACACGCTTCAGATGCAAATGTGTGTTTATTGAAAAGCATGACGTGCAGAATAAAGTGGTTCAGAGTCTTAATATTCAATCACTCTTTAACATCATTGTTGAGAAACAGATATTAGAAACAGTTTGATTCATGACAGCAAGTTTGACAATAACCTATACTGTATACCATTGATACTTTCTGATATTACCCGTATTATACTGTAATATAATTAATCATGTTGTTTTATATCACATAGAAAAAGAGAAAAGAAAATGAAAAGAAATCACCAAATTGATTGAATAACATTGTTGAACTGGGCTTTCCACAGTTGTGAATTCTCAGCTCTGTTACCATGAAGAAGACTTTCTCAGGCGTTCACTGATGATAACACAGGTACTCTTGGCAGCCTTTAGTACCTGTGTTGAGATTTTTTGAAATAACAATGACACCAGCCTTCTGATACTCATCAACAGCAGCTGGGTTGACAAGCAGGGTGAAGACCTTAATGGGATTCTTGCCTTCCTGTTTCTTGTACCACAGGTAGACCTGGGGACCTCCGGTCTGTTTGTTGAGGTCAACATTCACTTGCACGTAATTTTGTTGCTGCAGCATCTTAGCCTCTTGATCATTGGTGGACACATTCAGATCAGAGAGTGCACTCTGGCGGTTGGTTGTCTGACGGTACCAGATGAAGACCTTCGCTCCTCCGGCATCCCTGTTAGTATCTTCATCCAGGCGAATGTAACCTTGCTGAAAGTAGTTGTTGTCTGATTCGAAGGAATCAGTGGCAATGACATCACAGATGTATGTTTGTTTCTCTCTCTTCATCCAGATGTGGATCCGGTTTCCTTTAACAGTGCGGTTCAGATCACAGGCCAGTCGCTCCCAGTCATTTGCACACTTGAAAGCTTCATTTTGAGCATTTGTGGTGACATCAATCTCCTCTATGGGAGTATCATACTGTGTGTTTCCATTGAAGTACCACAGGTAGATTTGATCACCACCTGCTCCAGCATTGAGGTTTTTCTCGATCTTTGTGTACCCGGCTCTGATCAATCCAGCAGCCATGTCATCACTGAATGTAACCTGAAGCCTGGTGATTGGTGCTGAGCCTTGTTCTTTTTTGTACCAAAGGTAGATGAAGTTTCCTCCTGCCCCTTCATTCAGATTAACATTGATTTTCATGAAGCCTAGTGATTGGAGGTTTTTCTCCTCAGCTTCATAAAGTGACACATCAAGGTGTGTGATCATTGTGGATGACTGCAGATGAGAAAAAAGATCATGAGTGAACATAATAGGACACAACGTCGAGGCATGACTGTCATGACAAATGGATCATTATAATGATGTTTAATAAAGTACTTTGAACATACTAATGCTGCACCCATTTACATAAATTATTGTCATAGTTAATTAAAATCTAAAATAGAAAATGTCTGCTCCAAGTAAGAAATAAATAAAACCCTTGAACACTTACGTGTCTGCCGACAGTGAAGGTCGTAAGAAGTCAGTTGATCTGCTGAATTCTGTTGTACCAACCAACAATCAGCTGCCTTTATATAGAGAGTGGAGGTGCTGTGGCTCATTGTGCAATCACTTGTTGCAATCATTGCCAAGGAATCATTTTCCAATGAACTGTTCAACACTTGACGTCTGAATTCCTGTTAACACACACACACACACACACAGACACACCTACAAACATACATTTTGTATACATGCAAAATGGTACAGCTGAATAATGCTGATATAACCTTAATATTCACTTTTTCAACCACGTCTATGGATTTTGAGAAAAAAGTATGGATTAGAAAAGTTTTATTTTATATTCAGAGAAACTATTTTTATCTTTTGCATTGAGCAGAGATTATGTGAATACCTCCATCCAACCCTACTGTTCTCTTCTGTCCTTCTGTCAGTCAAGTGTTGAGGATTGGTGTTGATATTTATTTATTTATTTATTTATTTATTTATTTAGTTAGTTAGTTAGTTAGTTAGTTAGTTAGTTAGTTAGTTATTCATTTGATTGGCCCACACTTTTGCATTTAATGTTTTGACTTTTTGACATTGTGTGTCTACCTTTTGACCTCAGTTTAATGTTTGATACTAAACTAATATGATACTTCTTTTTGTAATGTACAATGCACAAAGATACCAAAGGCAAATTCCATGTATGTGAAAATAAAACTGTATCTGAATCTGCATTCATGACCAAGGTGTTAGAAGACTTTTGCAGTGTTGACATGAAGTCTATATGTTTAGCAGAATCACTACATTCTTCTTCTTGACAGCATTAATGTGTGCATCAAACTTGTCTGTCCAGTTAGTATATTTTCATATCTGTTGGTCAGAGACAAACAACTACAAGAAAACAGACAGAAGAAGAGGATGGATGGATGATGGATGGAGGTATTCACATAAAATAAATATATTCTCTCTGAATATAAAATAAAACATCTTTATCATCCACAGTATTTCAGACATGGTTCAAAAAGTTAATATTTAGCTTTTGCTTATGTTCAGCATTATCCAGCTGCACCATTCTGCTGCATTGACCTTGGGTGTGGGCCTATAGCTTTTATACTTGTTTTAGTCTGAATTCAGATAGTAAGTGTGATAAATGGATAACGCGTTGAGTGACAGACTTCTGTGGAACATAACTCAGGAATGATTACGTTTGTTTTAGCAGGAATTCAGAGGTGTGATAAAATTGAAGGTTATCAATGAACTAATCTGAACAATCCAGGGTTGGAACATAAACTTACTCAACAGTATGTTCTGGGTTTCACTTAATTTGTTATGTGCATTGATTTCAACAGGTGATGGGATGTTACACTGTTGTCTGTGGGGTTTTTTAGCATTTCAGCATTTTAGATTGACTATTAATTGATGTTTTATTCCTATTCCTATTTATTTTTAACCAATATGGTTATGATTACAGTCATTATCATCTTCATGACACACCATACACATCACCCATAATCAACATTATTGTTTTCAGTTTGACAATTCTGCCACACATCATAGGACTACATGCAGGCAAGAAAATAAACGTATTTACAAAAATGTCAATCAAAAAGAAAGTTTCAGACCTTGACATTATCTTTCTACCTCATGACCTCAGTTTAATATTGGCACTTTAGTAGAGCTAGTCAATACTGTACAGCAGATGTCAAAATGATATCATAAGAATGGACACAATTTGGCCTGATGATGGTCTTGTGGAAACAGTTTTATGAATCCAGAATCAGCTGATTTTTTTCCTCATGTGTGCATGAACGTGTGTCAATGATGAATGTTTCAGAAGATTTAAAAATGAAACACTTTGCAGTGCAAACATAAAGTCTGTGTTCAACAGAATCACCTCTTAGTGATGTGTGTGTGTGTGTGTGTGTGTGCGTGTGTATGCTTGTGTTTGTATTGAAATTCAAACTACACTTCTTACTCACAGTGTTAAAACATGTTTAAAACAGATTCAGTTTGTAGCTCCTCTCGGTAGTAAAGCATGAGACCCGAGATCATTTTATAATTCAGTCATCGAGCGACCAGACCGACCCGTGAGAACTGAAGCAAAGGAAAGCAAGCAAACCATCACGTAAATGAATATGCTGAAGCAGAGCTTGTAGCTGAATGTAATTACACAATACGCTAATAAACCACACCTCGTAGGCTGCACACTACCAAAGGGGCTGAATCTTGTCCTTTCTTCTTTCTTTGTCTTCTTTGTTTACATTTAACGTTGTAAAACCTTATATTAACTTTACTTTGACCTGTGTGGAGACGACTTGACATAAAGTTTCTCCCTTGCCATGCTTTTCCAGGCGGTGTATCATTTAAAAGGTATGTAGAAACAAAAAACAAACAATGAGCCCGCTTCACTGAAAAGATAGGTAGGAACCAAAAATAAATAATGAATTAACTGATGTGGGCAGTTACACAGTTAATGTTTTATCAACATTATCTAGCGGTACTATTTGCTATTGACCAGGCCAGTATGTAATAATTAACTAATAATTCCCTGTTTATTCCCTATAAGGTCAAGTGTGATAAAATCTGGTTATATCAAATCTGGTTTGATAATGTATTGACTGACAGATTTCTGTGGAATATATCTGCTCAGTAAGGATTTCAGAACTCCTCCACAGCTGCTCCCTCCCTCTGGAAGTCTCCTGTCAAGCACATTGTTGAATGTTTTTCTGAAAGCAGGTGTAATTTACACAGAACACATTTTGTTGAATTATCTTTACTTCTGGAAGTCTGACCCCATTCATCACAATTAGACAGTAGAAATAAATACATACAACAGCGTTCACTTTTTCCCTGCGGGTCAGGGGACCCCTGCATTAACTGTGTCTCTGAAGTAAAACCACTTATTGAGAATGTCATTAACATTTGAACTAACACTAATCACTAACAATAAAGTGTTGCAGGATGAACTTCAAAAATAACTGTAAAACATCTCACATTCTGCTACTAACACCACAATGTCACTTTGCCTGACAGATATTGTGCTATAAATTCAAGTGAAACACCAGTTTTGGGAATGTGTGCAGCTATTGCTTAACTGCCATTTGTAATCTTAAATTTGAGTTTGTTTGTTTGTTTTTTGGCCCCTACTCCTTCACATTTAAATATAGACTCACTTCCCATGGGCCCACCACCTGTGGCCTACCGGCTAGATATAGTCGGGCTCGCCTCGACGCACAGTTTGGGCTCCGGAACCAGTTTCCTCGAGAGGGGTTGGATGCTCTACCACTCTGGAGTTGCCCCCGGTGAGAGGCGCAGAGCAGGGGTGGGAATGCTTGTTTCCCCCCGGCTAGGCGCCTGTACATTGGGGTTCACCCCGGTGGATGAGAGGGTAGCTTCCCTTCGCCTTCGGGTGGGGGGACAGGTCCTGACTGTTGTCTGTGCCTATGCACCGAACAGCAGCTCAGAGTACCCGCCCTTTTTGGGGACCTTGGAGGGGGTGCTGGAGAGCGCTCCCTCTGGGGACTCCCTCATCCTCCTGGGGGACTTCAATGCTCACGTGGGCAGCGACAGTGAGACCTGGAGTGGCGTGATTGGGAGGAACGGCCCCCCTGACCTGAACCCAAATGGTGTTTTGTTGTTGGACTTCTGTGCTCGCCATGGATTGTCCATAACAAACACCATGTTCAAACACAAGGGTGTCCATATGTGCACATGGCACCAGGATGCCCTCGGCTGCAGTTCGATGATCGACTTTGTAGTTGTGTCGTCGGATCTGCGGCCATGTGTTTTGGACACGCGGGTGAAGAGAGGGGCGGAGCTGTCAACTGATCACCACCTGGTGGTGAGTTGGCTCCGATGGTGGGGGAGGACAGCAGTCAGACCTGGCAGGCCCAAACGTTCTGTGCGGGTTTGCTGGGAACGTCTGGCTGAATCCCCTGTCAGAAAGAGCTTTAACTCTCACCTCCGGGAGAGCTTCGCTCACGTCCCGGGGGAGGTGGGGGACATTGAGTCCGAGTGGACCTTGTTCCGTGCCTCCATTGTCGAGGCGGCTGATCGGAGCTGTGGCCGCAAGGTGGTCGGTGCCTGTCGTGGTGGCAACCCCCGAACCCGCTGGTGGACACCGGTGGTGAGGGATGCCGTCAAGCTGAAGAAGGAGGCCTACAGAACCTTTTTGGCCTGTGGGACCCCTGAAGCAGCTGACGGGTATCGACATGCCAAGCGGAACGCAGCTTCCGCGGTCGCAGAGGCAAAAACTCGGGCGTGGGAGGAGTTTGGTGAGGCCATGGAGAATGACTTTCGAACGGCTTCGAGGAGGTTCTGGACCACCATCCGGAGGCTCAGGCGGGGGAAGCAGTGCACTGTCAACACTGTGTTCAGTGGGGGCGGGGTGCTGCTGACCTCGTCTGGGGATGTCCTGGGTCGGTGGAGGGAATACTTCGAAGACCTCCTCAATCCCACCAGCACGTCTTCCACTGAGGAAGTAGAGTCTGGGGACCCCGTGGTGGGCTCGCCAATCTCTGGGGCTGAAGTCGCCGAGGTAGTCAAAAAGCTCCTCGGTGGCAGGGCCCCAGGGGTGGATGAGATTCGCCTGGAGTTCCTCAAGGCTCTGGATGTTTCTGCAACATCGCGTGGACATCGGGGGCAGTGCCTCTGGACTGGCAGACCGGGGTGGTGGTTCCCCTCTTCAAAAAGGGGGACCGGAGGGTGTGCTCCAACTATAGGGGGATCACACTTCTCAGCCTCCCTGGGAAGGTCTTTTCGGGGGTCCGCAAGATTGTCGAACCTCGGATCCAGGAGGAGCAGTGTGGTTTTCGTCCTGGTCGTGGAACTGTGGACCAGCTCTATACCCTCAGCACGGTCCTGGAGGGTGCATGGGAGTTTGCCCAACCAGTCTACATGTGCTTTGTGGACTTGGAGAAGGCATTCGACCGTGTCCCCCGGGAAACCCTGTGGGGGGTGCTCCGGGAGTATGGGGTCCCGGACCCGTTAATACGGGCTGTCCGGTCCCTGTACTCTCGGTGCCAGAGCTTGGTCCGCATCGCCGGCAGTAAGTCGGACTTGTTTTCGGTGAGAGTTGGACTCCGCCAGGGCTGCCCTTTGTCACCGATTCTGTTCATAACCTTTATGGACAGAATTTCTAGGCACAGTCAGGGCGTCGAGGGGTTACGGTTCGGTGGCCTCAGGATTGGGTCGCTGCTTTTTGCAGATGACCTGGTCCTGTTGGCTTCATCGGAGCGTGACCTTCAGCTCTCTCTGGAGTGGTTCGCAGCCGAATGTGAAGCGGCTGGGATGAGAATCAGCACCTCTAAATCCGAGGCCATGGTTCTCAGCCGGAAAAGGGTGGAGTGCAGTCTCCAGGTCGGGGTTGAGATCCTGCCTCAAGTGGAGGAGTTTAAGTATCTCGGGGTCTTGTTCACGAGTGAGGGAAGGATGGAACGTGAGATTGACCGGCGGATCGGTGCAGCTTCTGCAGTGATGCGGACTCTGCGCCGGTCCGTCGTGGTGAAGAGGGAGCTGAGCTGAAAGGCGAAGCTCTCGATTTACCAGTCAGTCTACGTTCCTACCCTCACCTATGGTCATGAACTTTGGGTAGTGACCGAAAGAATGAGATCGCGGATACAAGCGGCCGAAATGAGTTTCTTTCGCGGAGTGGCTGGGCTCTCCCTTAGAGATAGGGTGAGAAGCACGGCCATCCGCGAGGAGCTCGGAGTAGAACCGCTGCTCCTCCGCATCGAGAGGAGCCAGTTGAGGTGGCTCGGGCATCTAGTGAGGATGCCTCCTGGACGCCTCCCTGGTGAAGTGTTCCGGGCACGTCCCTCAGGGAGGCGGCCCCGGGGAAGACCCAGGACACGCTGGAGGGACTATGTCTCTCGGCTGGCCTGGGAACGCCTTGGGGTCCCCCTGGGGGAGCTGGACGAAGTGGCTGGGGAGAGGGAAGTCTGGGTCTCCCTGCTAAAGCTGCTGCCCCCGCGACCCGCCCTAGACGGATAAGCGGAAGAAGACGGAACGGAACGGAACCTACACAACAGACTGCCCTGCACTCTCTCTCATACACACACCCAACATCATGAGAAACAGGACATGGTAATATATGTTTCTGACATAGCTGTACACCCTGTTTTGAACCCTATTGTCGGCATTAAGAGGCTGCTAAGGGAATGGGGTAGAGGCATTGTGCCAGCTGAAGATGTGAACACCACACATGGCCCTAATGGCTGAGTTCAATAGGGAGGAAGCCCAGCTGGATGGAGGCTCAGGAGCTGGTCAAAAGAGTCGAATACTGAAGAACATCACATTCACAAGGGCTTGATCCCTGGAGTGCCTGACTGAATGCTGGACCTTGCAAATGCGTACAGATTCATACCACACAAACTCATTATGTTTGAGAGGCACCAATGCATCTACAGAGCACCTATTCTATTATTAAAAGGTATATTTGACCTGCTGATCAATAATCCAGATGCTTGGGAGAAATGTATTTATTTCAAAATGACTTGATTGCCACCAAACAAACAAATCAAGTTCATTGTCACAAACACAATCATATTAACCTACATTGTTACTTCATCATTTTGGAGTACTTACAATAACTATGGGGTACATTGTGCGTTTGCTTCAGAACAAAGTTCCAGGACACAGCGTGGATAATGTTGATTTCTGAAGACTATCTCATCTGTCCTTCATCTCACCAGCAAACATCATTGCTGGATCCTTGTTTATTGCTTTGTGCCTCTGCCTACCATCAGCGGACATAATTTACCCACCCTAGATGTCACCCACTTGTGTTTCTGTTGAACCACATGTTGGCAAATTTGAAGTCATTAAAATGTTTGAAGGTCTTTTCAACAGCATTAGGCCACGGGTCCAATAGGTGCATGCATACATGTGCATGTCTCTATTGAGAAAAAAGAGAAGAATGAATGGCCTTTAAAAAAGCCAATTCGAACTGGAGTGGTGTATTTTCTTACGTTACGTTTTTCTAACGTACTTTCTTAAGTATTTTCATAGCATTTCAATGGTCTCTCCTAATGGTACAGTTGAATGTGAAGTGTATATCAGAAAGAACTTGCAATGGCCTCTCTCTGAGTCAAGAATAAGCATTCTGTAGTATTTATGACTTCTCTTGGGTAAATAACAGGAGGTTCTTGCAGAATTTGCTCTCTCTCAGAGTGTTATGTTCTGTGTCCTTGGTAAAGTTGGTAAAGACATGTATGGTGAAGTCAGCTACGGAAGATAAACAACAGAAGTTGGTCCCAGAGAAGGACATGAGAGCTCCTGTAACCCGTACCAGGTAACTAGAGTGTAATCCCCTACTTCGCAAGAGGGTGGCGGATGAATGAAATGAATGAATGTGCCAGGAACTTTTCTAAAGAATCACTCGTCTTATGCCAGAAGCATCACTGGTATGGACTGCTATGGAAAATGTATAAAGTCTCGTACCAAATATTGACATGCTGTGTGTTCATTAGGTTGAAAGCTGAAAGACAGAGTCGAGCCGCGTGACTCTGCGAGCTCCTCAAGATAAACTTGGTGTTCCGTATAACTTGTGACCACGTTAACTGGCGACTGTCACCCAAATGCGTCTGTGGTTGTCGTGGATAGGACAGATGTTGAAAACAGCAAAAAGGGACGTAGCTGTCCTCGTAGGCACCTCTTTGTTTACTTTCTTATCCATTAACGTTGCAATGTAAAAAAAAACTGACCTTGCAGTCTTATTTATGTGAACACATCGTGTAGTCCGTCTTGTTTGAAACGTCGCCTGTGTTTGTAAACATGAAGAGAGCAAGTTAGCTCTTCCTGCTAAGTCTCTATTTAATCTCAACACCGCTAAGGATGCTAACGCTAATGCGAGTTTATGCTAACTGTGCAAGCTTCATTATGTCGTGAAATAGCGCTTTTTAAAAGCAGTCGGAGTTGTGACCCTAATTCTTGCCGTCTGATATCACATAGACCCAGATTCAAATTGTTTTATGTTGTTAACGATGTTATAAAAGATCGCTAGTTGCGCTAGCCACGTGCTAATCGCTAGCATTTGAATGTGAACTTGGTTTGATTTTAGCTCTGCGGCTAGCTCAGCTAAGTTAGCCACCAGTATTTATCCTCTTGTTTATAAGATAAAGGTGATTTAGTTCATTTAATTTCTCATGTACATGTTTAATATGAATATGAGAAACAGAAGTTCATCTTTAAAAGGTTAAAAACATAAATATCTGGTTTTAGAAATCTCATTTTATTTCTATGCTGTAAGATGGACCTACATGATTGATTGGTTGTTGATTTAAACTGACCTATCTTATGTGGAGTGATGTGTACCGATTCATTTACATAATGATTAAGGTGTTTATATCCAATTGGGTACAATTGAATTGATATTTGAATGAAGATAAGTTGATCAGTGAGACAGTAGTAGCTAATACATTCTGTACTGTAAGCATAGATTGTTTTTCTAGAGAGAGAGACCATCTGAACCTGACCCTGGCGGTCAGTGGCGAGCCAGCCGAAGACATGAGCATGAACGGACCAAGAGCCTGGTGTGGCCATCTTTGGAACCATCATCATCCTACTTCTTCATCTGAGATACAGATAAGATCACACGTAAACCTACCCGGGTAGTGAAGAGAACATACTGATTTCAAAGACACACACACACACACACACACACACCAAAACTTTCATAGACTCTGAAGGAAGCAGCTGTATTTTCTTTGAACTCTATTGAAGGAATTTCATAAAGAGACACTTTTTGTTGAAATTATTTATTTTGGGCCCTTTTAATATGCGCCTGTGCATTCTGGAAGCCGGCTTTAGATAGTCAGGGATTGAACATAATGGCTTTTTATTTTGTATAATATGATTTTCAAACTTACCTGTTCGTGTTGTGTGTACCTAGGGTTTTTCAATCTCTAATTCATCATCTATTCAATCTCTATTCATAGCTAAGCAAATCAGCTATTAGTTATAATAACCTTGAGAAACGGGTTACAAAACGGGTTACACTCCTCATTAGAAGTATTTTATTTAAAAAGTATTTTTTAAACACACATACAGATAAACATTCATGTCTCATGTCACTTGTAATTATGTTAGAAAAAATTATCAAAAACTGTTCTGAAAGGAAACAAAGTTAAAGTGGAGTAGACAGGAAATTGTTCTGCTAGTGGATAAACTCAGCTCTATCAGAGAGGTCATGTGATGATTCAAATGTATTACCAAAATGAGCAGACGTCGACACATGGAAGATGATTGTAAACAAAATCAGCTTTATTATTGTTGTTTGCATCAACAATAAAAAAAAATTTGATAGAACAAAGACAGGACACATAAAATAATTAAAGTCTGTGTTGTGTAGAGTCTGAAGAAAACACGCTTCAGATACAAATGTGTGTTTATTGAAACGCATGACGTGCAGAATAAAGTGGTTCAGAGTCTTAATATTCAATCACTCTTTAACATCATTGTTGAGAAACAGATATTAGAAACAGTTTGATTCATGACAGCAAGTTTGACAATATCCTATACTGTATACCATTCATACTTTCTGATATCACCAGTATTATACTGTAATCTAATTAATCACATTGTTTAATATCACATAGAAAAAGAGAAAAGAAAATGAAAAGAAATCACCAAATTGATTGAATAACTTTGAACTGTGCTTTCCACTTCAGTTGCGAATTCTCAGCTCTGTTACCATGAAGAAGACTTTCTCAGGCATTCACTGATGATAACACAGGTACTCAGTGTTGCCTGCTTCCTTTATTGCCTGCATTGCGATCTTTTTCAACACGAATAGTAATAGTAATATCAATATCAATATCAATATCAATGCCCCAGCGCTTCTGGTATGCTCCAGCTCTGATGACAAGTGGGGCAAAGGCCTTAATGGGATGAATCCCCTCTTTCTTGTACCACATGTACACCTGGTTACCTCCGGTTCCCTGGTTGAGGTCAACATTCACTAGCTCATAATTGTGTTGCTGAAGGATCTGATACTCTTGATCACTGTTGGACACTTTTAGATCAGTGAGTGCATTCCTTTGGTTGGTGGTCTGACGGTACCAGATGAAGACATACACACCTCCGGCACCCCTGTTAGTACCTTCATCCAGACGAATGTAACCTTGCTGAAAGTAGTCGGCATCTGATCCGAAGGAATCAGTGGCAATGACATCACAGATGTATGTTTGTTTCTCTCTCTTCATCCAGATGTAGATCCGGTTCCCTCCAGCATTACGGTTCAGATCACAGGCCAGTCGCTCCCAGTCATTGTTAAACTTGGAATCTTCATCTTGAGCATTTGTAGTGACATCAATCTCCTCTATGGGAGTATCATACTCTGTGCTCCCTTTGAAGTACCACAGGTAGATTTGATCACCACCTGCTCCAGCATTGAGGTCTTTATTGATCTTTGTGTACCCGGCATTGATCAGTCCAACAGCCATGTCATCCCTAAATGTAACTTGAAGCCTGGTGATTGGCGCTGAGTCATGCTCTGTTTTGTACCAAACATAGATGTAGTCTCCTCCTGCCCCTTCATTTAGATTTACATCGATTTTCTTGAAGTCTTGTGATTGGAGGTTTTTCTCCTCAGCTTCATTTATGGACACATCAAGGTGTGTGATGTAGTTTGCCATTATGGGTGACTGCAGACAAGAAAGAGAAACAGAATGCATCAAAGTTAGAGTCATGACTGTGACTTTTCAGGTGGGCTCATGAAATAATCATGAAATATTTCAAATAGCATTGATCAAACATGGATCACCATAATGAATGATCACCAGAATGAATGATGTTTTGAATGAGCATGCATATTGCACCCAGTTACACTGTTTACACAGAATATAATCTAAATCAGTTGTCTTTATATGGAGGACAAAGACACTGTGGCTCTGTGCAATCACAACTTGTTATCAGTACTGAGGAGTTATATTTCAAAGAATCCTGTTTATGGCAAATTCCTGCCAAAGAAGCACAAAAGGTAGGCCCACCCCCTGGTTCAATACAACAGCAAAATGGTACAGCTTTTTAATCTGGATAAAACCTGATATTTGAAATCATGTAAACCAGTCCAACCAGGTTCAGATTAGATACAATGGGGGATGTGAGTGACCCCTGGTTATTCATCTGTTCGGCCTGCTTTACCATTTAGAGTTTATACAGAAAAACATCTAGGTCAGCGGCCTTTGTCTAGAGAATAGAGATGCTGTGGCTCATTTTGCAGCCATGACTTGATGTTATTATACTGATTAGTTATATCCTGAGCATCTCACATTTCTGCCAAAAAAGCACAAAAGGCAGGTCCATGTCCCAGCTCGACACAGAAAAATGAGGCAGCTTGTTAATCTGAATAAAACACGATATGCTGATATTTTAAATCATGTGAACCAGTCCAAACTTCCAAATACAAGTCAGATACAGTGAGGGACATGAGTGACCCCATGGCTCTTCCAATCATTTCTGAATGAAACAGGTGGTATCAACCCTAGCTGCCAACCTTTATTGGTTGCATTTGAAGCAGAGAGTTTTATATCCAATCACAGTATTGATGTTAACAAATTAATCAGATAATGCACATGCTGATTCTTCTTTGACTGAGACTGAAACAAGTCCTTCAAGAATGTGGTCTCAAGACCACTAAGCTAACATTAGTGATGGGTGGGTGATGAGAACTCATCAGAAACTCGGTGCTGTTGTTGACACGATTATGCAAAATATTATTTATCCACAGTTTCAGTACAAACTGATGTTAAGCAGTGGTTGAAAAAGTACTGAAAATCTGTCTCAAGAGGAAGTACTGTTACATTACTGATATATTACTCAACTGTTACTGGAGCAGAAAGAGTCATGAACTGCTGTACTTACCACCAACAGAAAGAAAAGCACAGTGGACTCCATGTTGCTCCGACAACTCTTGAAATCTCTCACCTGTAGAGTCGAACCCTTCTCTTCCCCACTCCCTTTAATAAAGCTAAAGGAGTAGGGAGGAGTAGGGAGTAGGTTGTTGACGTGCTGACGTGTTACAATAAGCGTATCACTCCCAGGGTCTGTCTCATTTCCATTAGTGTGTGTTTGTGTCTCCTGCTCACTCCAGTTGATCTTGTATGGAGTCAAATCAGGGTGGAAATTTTGGAAAATTGTAAAATAATTGCATTGAAAAATACACCAATGTATTCAGATTAAAAATGATATAAATTCCTTTTTTTTAAGTCTTAATTTATTTATTTAATTTATTATTTAATTTCTAATTCTAAATTATTCTGAGTAAATAATTTATTTTCATTTCCCCCTTGATATATATTTTGAAATGTGGGGTTTTATTTATTTCAGTTGTAGATTTTGTTTTAAAATTCTGATTATTTTTTTAACTTTATTTTGACTTTTTTTTTTTCAAAATTGATCACAATCCATAAAATTATGTTGATCTACACTCCAGGTTTGGATTTGGTCTTCAGAGATTCCTGATTTGCACTGAAGTGTTTAATATCAGGATAGCAGGTGTTGTGTGATTCTGTGGTGTACTCTGACACCTCGTGGTAACAGTTGATATTGCATTTTGGTCATTCGGCCGGGATGAAAACCAATGACTGTAAAAGCTGTACTATACCGAATATATGTATGTGTGTTCAGGAGGAGAGATAAATCTGTAAAAAAAAAAAATAAAAAAAATAAAAAAAATCATCGCTAGTGGAAATAAAGAACATGCTGATCACTCCAGATCAATATCTTTACACCGTGAGAAATTCTTCAGTTAATCTTAACTTTGCAAGGAAACTAAATCTCTTTTAGCAGTCTGATAAATATGGGTCCTGTTTGGTCAGCATGATCACAGTGATGGGATTAAGATGAAAACACATGAAAATGCTCAAAGTCTGTGTTGTGTAGAGTCTGAAGAAAACACGCTTCAGATGCAAATGTGTGTTTATTGAAAAGCATGACGTGCAGAATAAAGTGGTTCAGAGTCTTAATATTCAATCACTCTTTAACATATATATATATATATATATATATATATATATATATATATATATATATATATATATATATATATATATATATATATATATATATATATATATAAAGAAAGAAAGAAAAAAAAATAAAAGAAAATCACCAAACTGATTGAATAACGCTCTGTTACCATGTAGAAGACTTTCTCATGCGTTCACTGATGATAACACAGGTACTCAGTGTTGCCTTTATTGCCTGCATTGAGATCTCTTTCAAAATATGACAACAATAAAAACAATCCATCTCAAGCCTCTCTGGTATACTCCAGCTGTGTTGACAAGTGGGGCAAAGGCCTTAATGGGATGAATCCCCTCTTTCTTGTACCACATGTACACCTGGTTACCTCCGGTTCCCTGGTTGAGGTCAACATTCACTAGCTTGTAATTTTGTTGCTGAAGGATCTGATACTCTTGATCACTGTTGGACACTTTTAGATCAGTGAGTGCATTCGATGCAGAAGCACAAAAGGTAGGCCCACCCCCTGGTTCAATACAACAGCAAAATGGTACAGCTTGTTGATCTGGATAAAACTTGATATTTGAAATCATTTTTCATGTAAACCTGTCCAACCATGTTCAGTTTAAATACAATAGGGGATGTGAGTGACCCCTGGTTATTCATCTGTTCGGCCTGCTTTACCATTTAGAGTTTATACAGAAAAACATCTAGGTCAGCGGCCTTTGTCTAGAGAATAGAGATGCTGTGGCTCATTTTGCAGCCATGACTTGATGTTATTATACTGATTAGTTACAGTATATCCTGAGCATCTCACATTTCTGCCAAAAAAGCACAAAAGGCAGGTCCATGTCCCAGCTCGACACAGAAAAATGAGCTTTGAACCAGTCCAAACTTCCAAATACAAGTCAGATACAGTGAAGGACATGAGTTCATGGCTCTTCCACTCATTTCTGAATGAAACAGGTGGTATCAACCCTAGCTGCCAGCCTTTATTGGTTGCATTTGAAGCAGAGAGTTTTATATCCAATCACAGTATTGATGTTAACAAATTAATCAGATAATGCACATGCTGATTCTTCTTTGACTGAGACTGAAACAAGTCCTTCAAGAATGTGTTCTCAAGACCACTAAGCTAACATTAGTGATGGGTGGGTGATGAGCACTCATCAGAAAACTCTGTGCTGTTGTTGACACGATTATGCAAAATATTATTTATCCACAGTTTCAGTACAAACTGATGTTAAGCAGTGGTTGAAAAAGTACTGAAAATCTGTACTCAAGAGGAAGTACTGTTACATTACTGATATATTACTCAACTGTTACTGGAGCAGAAAGTCCCATGGTCTGTCTCATTTCCATTAGTGTGTGTTTGTGTCTCCTGCTCACTCCAGTTGATCTTGTATGGAGTCAAATCAGGGTGGAAAGTTTAGAAATTTGAAAAATACACAGATTTTTTTTTTTACTTTGACATCATCTTTTTACTTTATGACCTCAGTCTAATGTTTAACACTAAAATAATATTATATGTTTGTTATGCACCACAATACCAAAGATAAATTCTTTATTTGTGAAAATATAATATATACATATATATATTTACATTTTCTTATATTTGTTTTTGAAATGTTTCCTGTACATATTAATGTCAAAGCACTTTTGATGAAAGAAAGTTCTAAAGAATAAAACGTGACAGTGTGAAGATTAAGACACAAGTTGTTCTTCAGTATACAAGTGACATTTGAGCAATCACATGATTGATTAAACACATGCTCAGAGCAGGAACAGCCAATCAGAGACAAGGATTCACCCTACAGCTGCATTATTGTTTGTTCTATATATATATAGAAAAAGAAAACCTTTCACTGATTGGTCAGGGGATAACTCACACATATTCTTCACATGATTTGTGTTGTGCCACAATAAAACTTTCCACCTTAAATACAATGTAGGTGAACCATTTTTGAGCCAACCTTTAGTCAGGGTTATTTTATGAATAAAGATGAACACATCATCAAGATTATTATAAAACGTGTTGCTACATTAGCTTTGTGTCAGCGCTCTGGCATTAAGTTGGGAGGGAGACAATGTGTCCTCAGATACTGTGAACTACTACAGCTATGCAGATGAAGCTGTCTGCTTCTCCAGGCAACAGCCTGTGGACCACTCTTCACTTAAAGGCCCCACCTGGTAACGTTAGGTCCGGTTCTATCTGGTGATTGGCTGAGCAATGAATATAACTGTAACAAATGGACACCTTTGGTGGCCAAAGTGCTGATGAGTCACTTTTAACTACTGAAGTGCTCCAGCGGTATATGGGGAAGTGTTGGTTAATTACTATGATAGATACAAATTAGAATCTATTTTTTATTCCATCATTTATTCAACACATCGTCAGCAAATCACGAGGAGGCCATATACACACAGATACATACTTGGATTTTGGGACTGTTGATGTGTGACTTTAGATCTTGTCATTGTGAAGGTGGTGGGGGTGTTCCACACATGGGAGTGTGTCTTTCCTTTTGTGGCTGCTGTTCTCCTTCCTGTCCTCCCTTGTGTTCCTTCCTTTACAGGTGCCAGTCAATCTGGTAATCAGGGAGGGGTTTAAGCGAAGGGGGGAGGCAGGCCTCGCTCTCTCACACTGTCACACTGGGCAGCAGCAGCAGGGGAAGGTTTGCCTTTCTTTCTTGGAGTTGAGTTGACCCTTTTCTTTTTTTTTTCTGTCTCTGTCCATGATGGCAGAGTTTTCTTATTTTAGTTTTTTGTTTTAATTTGAGTTGAAGACCACCGGTAGTCCAGTTTTCGCTTTGTTAGCTTAGGCCTGTTCTTCCCTAGTTAGTGGGGAAGTGCAGGGTGTGACGGCCCACAGCGTGGCTGGCCCTGTATTTCCCCCTCTTTTGTTTCTGTTGGCTGGGGACTCCATCTCTTTTTGGTTTATTACGTTATGGGTTAAATTTTGTATTTTTCTTTTTCCCTAGAATTTCTTAATAAACCTTTTCCTTTTGCAAACCTTGATTTTTTTTTTTTTAATTTTTTTTTTTTTTTTTATGTGTATGTGCGTCCCTTTATTCCCATTGAGCCAATTTTAAGTTCAATGTTAACTTAATTTTATGAGGCCATAACAGTCATTCGAAATTGGTCACAAACCATAAAACATAATAAAAAGTACTTTGATAATATTGACTAATTATGTTGATCTACTCTCCAGGTTTGGATTTGGTCTTCAGAGATTCCTGATTTGCACTGAAGTGTTTAATATCAGGATAGCAGGTGTTGTGTGATTCTGTGGTGTACACTGACACCTCGTGGTAACAGTTGATATTGCATTTTGGTCATTCGGCCGGGATGAAAACCAATGACTGTAAAAGCTGTACTATACCGTATATATGTATGTGTGTGTGTGTGTGTGTGTGGTCAGGAGAGATAAATCTGTTAAAAAAAAGAAAAAAAAAATCGGTAGTGGAAATAAAGAACATGCTGATCACTCCAGATCAACATCTTTACACCGTGAGAAATTCTTCAGTTAATCTTAACTTTACAAGGAAACTAAAGAATTTTTCATTAAGTCTCTCAATCATGTCCAAAATCTCTTTTAGCAGTCTGATAAATATGGGTCCTGTTTGGTCAGCATGATCACAGTGATGGGATTCAGATGAAAACACATGAAAATACTCAAAGTCTGTGTTGTGTAGAGTCTGAAGAAAACACGCTTCAGATGCAAATGTGTGTTTATTGAAAAGCATGACGTGCAGAATAAAGTGGTTCAGAGTCTTAATATTCAATCACTCTTTAACATCAGTGTTGAGAAACAATGCCAAACCAACACTAAAAAGTGTGAAGTCTGTATTGTCAAAAGAAAATGAACAATATGATGTATTGTAATTATGTTTGAAGAAATAATCAAAAACTGTCCTGAAAGGAAACAAAGTTAAAGTGGAGTAGACAGGAAATTGTTCTGCTAGTGGATAAACTCAGCTGTATCAGAGAGGTCATGTGATGATTCAAATGTATTACCAAAATGAGCAGACGTCGACACATGGAAAATGATTGGAAACAAAATCAGCTTTATTATTGTTGTTTGCATCCCTGACAGATGTCTAAAAAAGAAATAAAAAATGCTCTCACACTCTAACAAATGTTAGAACAACATACTCTGGATCTACTCTCAGACCTCCTGAGCTCTCTTAAAGAGCATTTTACATCATGAGAAATTCTTCAGTTAGTCTTCAGTTTGTGAGTAATGAAACTGAAAGATTTTACTTTAAACATGTCACTTTTAGCAGCTTGATAAAAGTGGGCTGTGCTTGGTCAGCATGATCACAGTGATGGGATTAAAATGAAAACATGATGTTGGAGCCAATTTTCTGTGTTTAATTACTTTGTAATTTGGATAATTTATATAATATGAGAATAGTCATTAGGATTTATTAATTGTTTTTTAGGTTTTTTGAAGAACACATTAGCTCAGGTCAGCTGTGAAAGGAGGAAGAGGCGTGTGGGGAGGACGTCCCTTTTTGTTTAGACTCCACAGGTTGACACAAGGAGAGAGGACTGACAGTTTCTGACCTCATTTTTTTTGTTGTTCGTTTGTGTTTTGAAAAATAATAATGGAAGAAACGAGCAACTCAATCTTTATTTCTGATAATTTAAACATATGAGTCAGACACAAGTCCTGTATTTTTTTTTTTGATAGAACAAAGACAGGACACATGAAAATACTCAAAGTTTGTGTTGTGTAGAGTCTGAAGAAAACACGCTTCAGATGCAAATGTGTGTTTATTGAAAAACATGACGTGCAGAATAAAGTGGTTCAGAGTCTTAATATTCAATCACTCTTTAACATCATTGTTGAGAAACAGATATTAGATTTGATTGATTGATTTCATTGACAATAACCTATATACCATTGATACTTTCTGATATTACCAGTATTACATTGTAATATAATTAATCAATCAATTTGGTGATTTCTTTTAATTTTCTGTTCTCTTGTTACCATGTAGAAGACTTTCTCATGCGTTCACTGATGATAACACAGGTACTCAGTGTCGCCTTTATTGCCTGCATTGAGATCTCTTTCAGTCACGTATAATCAAAAGAACATCAACACTCCAGCCCGAGCTCCTCTGGTATACTCCAGCTCTGATGACAAGTGGGGCAAAGGCCTTAATGGGATGAATCCCCTCTTTCTTGTACCACATGTACACCTGGTTACCTCCAGTTCCCTGGTTGAGGTCAACATTCACTAGCTTGTAATTTTGTTGCTGAAGGCTCTGATACTCTTGATCACTGTTGGACACTTTTAGATCAGAGAGTGCATCCGTTTGGTTGGTGGTCTGACGGTACCAGATGAAGACATACACACCTCCGGCACCCCTGTTAGTACCTTCATCCAGACGAATGTAACCTTGCTGAAAGTAGTCTGCATCTGATCTGAAGGAATCAGTGGCAATGACATCACAGATGTATGTTTGTTTCTCTCTCTTCATCCAGATGTAGATCCGGTTCCCTCCAGCATTACGGTTCAGATCACAGGCCAGTCGCTCCCAGTCATTGTCAAACTTGGAATCTTCATCTTGAGCATTTGTAGTGACATCAATCTCCTCTATGGGAGTATCATACTCTGTGCTCCCTTTGAAGTACCACAGGTAGATTTGATCACCACCTGCTCCAGCATTGAGGTCTTTATTGATCTTTGTGTACCCGGCATTGATCAGTCCAACAGCCATGTCATCCCTAAATGTAACTTGAAGCCTGGTGATTGGTGCTGAGTCATGCTCTGTTTTGTACCAAACATAGATGTAGTCTCCTCCTGCCCCTTCATTCAGATTTACATCGATTTTCTTGAAGTCTTGTGATTGGAGGTTTTTCTCCTCAGCTTCATTTATGGACACATCAAGGTGTGTGATGTAGTTTGCCATTATGGGTGACTGCAGACAAGAAAGAGAAACAGAATGCATCAAAGTTAGAGTCATGACTGTGACTTTTTAGGTGGGCTCATGAAATAATCATGAAATATTTCAAATATCATTTGTCAAACATGGATCACCATAATGAATGATCACCAGAATGAATGATGTTTTGAATGAGCATGCATATTGCACCCAGTTACACTGTTTACACAGAATATAATCTAAATCAGTTGTCTTTATATGGAGGACAAAGACACTGTGGCTCTGTGCAATCACAACTTGTTATCAGTACTGAGGAGTTATATTTCAAAGAATCCTGTTTATGGCAAATTCCTGCCAAAGAAGCACAAAAGGTAGACCCACCCCCTGGTTCAATACAACAGCAAAATGGTACAGCTTGTTGATCTGGATAAAACCTGATATTTGAAATCATTTTTCATGTAAACCAGTCCAACCAGGTTCAGTTTAGATACAATAGGGGATGTGAGTGACCCCTGGTTATTCATCTGTTCGGCCTGCTTTACCATTTAGAGTTTATACAGAAAAACATCTAGGTCAGCGGCCTTTGTCTAGAGAATAGAGATGCTGTGGCTCATTTTGCAGCCATGACTTGATGTTATTATACTGATTAGTTACAGTATATCCTGAGCATCTCACATTTCTGCCAAAAAAGCACAAAAGGCAGGTCCATGTCCCAGCTCGACACAGAAAAATGAGCTTTGAACCAGTCCAAACTTCCAAATACAAGTCAGATACAGTGAAGGACATGAGTTCATGGCTCTTCCATTCATTTCTGAATGAAACAGGTGGTATCAACCCTAGCTGCCAACCTTTATTGGTTGCATTTGAAGCAGAGAGTTTTATATCCAATCACAGTATTGATGTTAACAAATTAATCAGATAATGCACATGCTGATTCTTCTTTGACTGAGACTGAAACAAGTCCTTAAGAATGTGTTCTCAAGACCACTAAGCTAACATTAGTGACGGGTGGGTGATGAGCACTCATCAGAAACTCGGTGCTGTTGTTGACATGATTATGCAAAATATTATTTATCCACAGTTTCAGAACAAACTGATGTTAAGCAGTGGTTGAAAAAGTACTGAAAGTCTGTCTCAAGAGGAAGTACTGTTACATTACTGATATATTACTCAACTGTTACTGGAGCAGAAAGAGTCATGAACTGCTGTACTTACCACCAACAGAAAGAAAAGCACAGTGGACTCCATGTTGCTCCGACAACTCTTGAAATCTCTCACCTGTAGAGTCGAACCCTTCTCTTCCCCACTCCCTTTAATAAAGCTAAAGGAGTAGGGAGGAGTAGGGAGTAGGTTGTTGACGTGCTGACGTGTTACAATAAGCGTATCACTCCCAGGGTCTGTCTCATTTCCATTAGTGTGTGTTTGTGTCTCCTGCTCACTCCAGTTGATCTTGTATGGAGTCAAATCAGGGTGGAAATCTTGGAAAATTGTAAAATAATTGTATTGAAAAACACAACAATGTATTCAGATTAAAAATGTATATATATAAAATGATATAAATTCCTTTTTTTTAAGTCTTAATTTATTTATTTAATTCATTATTTAATTTCTAAATTTCTAATTCTAAATTCTTTTGAATAAATAATTTATTTTCATTTCCCCCTTGATATATATTTTGAAATGTGGGGTTTTATTTATTTCAGTTGTAGATTTTGTTTTAAAATTCTGATTATTTTTTTAACTTTATTTTGACTTTTTTTTTTCAAAATTGATCACAATCCATAAAATTATGTTGATCTACTCTCCAGGTTTGGATTTGGTCTTCAGAGATTCCTGATTTGCACTGAAGTGTTTAATATCAGGATAGCAGGTGTTGTGTGATTCTGTGGTGTACTCTGACACCTCGTGGTAACAGTTGATATTGCATTTTGGTCATTCGGCCGGGATGAAAACCAATGACTGTAAAAGCTGTACTATACCGAATATATGTATGTGTGTGTGTGTGGTCAGGAGAGATAAATCTGTAAAAAAAAAAAAAAATCATCGCTAGTGGAAATAAAGAACATGCTGATCACTCCAGATCAATATCTTTACACCGTGAGAAATTCTTCAGTTAATCTTAACTTTGCAAGGAAACTAAAGAATTTGTCCAAAATCTCTTTTAGCAGTCTGATAAATATGGGTCCTGTTTGGTCAGCATGATCACAGTGATGGGATTAAGATGAAAACATGAAAATACTCAAAGTTTGTGTTGTGTAGAGTCTGAAGAAAACACGCTTCAGATGCAAATGTGTGTTTATTGAAAAGCATGACGTGCAGAATAAAGTGGTTCAGAGTCTTAATATTCAATCACTCTTTAACATCATTGTTGAGAAACAGATATTAGAAACAGTTTGATTCATGACAGCAAGTTTGACAATTACCTATACTGTATACCATTGATACTTTCTGATATTACCCGTATTATACTGTAATATAATTAATCATGTTGTTTTATATCACATAGAAAAAGAGAAAAGAAAATGAAAAGAAATCACCAAATTGATTGAATAACATTGTTGAACTGGGCTTTCCACAGTTGTGAATTCTCAGCTCTGTTACCATGAAGAAGACTTTCTCAGGCGTTCACTGATGATAACACAGGTACTCTTGGCGGCCTTTAGTACCTGTGTTGAGATTTTTTGAAATAACAATGACACCAGCCTTCTGATACTCATCAACAGCAGCTGGGTTGACAAGCAGGGTGAAGACCTTAATGGGATTCTTGCCTTCCTGTTTCTTGTACCACAGGTAGACCTGGGGACCTCCGGTCTGTTTGTTGAGGTCAACATTCACTTGCACGTAATTTTGTTGCTGCAGCATCTTAGCCTCTTGATCATTGGTGGACACATTCAGATCAGAGAGTGCACTCTGGCGGTTGGTTGTCTGACGGTACCAGATGAAGACCTTCGCTCCTCCGGCATCCCTGTTAGTATCTTCATCCAGGCGAATGTAACCTTGCTGAAAGTAGTTGTTGTCTGATTCGAAGGAATCAGTGGCAATGACATCACAGATGTATGTTTGTTCCTGTCTCTTCATCCAGATGTGGATCCGGTTTCCTTTAACAGTGCGGTTCAGATCACAGGCCAGTCGCTCCCAGTCATTTGCACACTTGAAAGCTTCATTTTGAGCATTTGTGGTGACATCAATCTCCTCTATGGGAGTATCATACTGTGTGTTTCCATTGAAGTACCACAGGTAGATTTGATCACCACCTGCTCCAGCATTGAGGTTTTTCTCGATCTTTGTGTACCCGGCTCTGATCAATCCAGCAGCCATGTCATCACTGAATGTAACCTGAAGCCTGGTGATTGGTGCTGAGCCTTGTTCTTTTTTGTACCAAAGGTAGATGAAGTTTCCTCCTGCCCCTTCATTCAGATTAACATTGATTTTCATGAAGCCTAGTGATTGGAGGTTTTTCTCCTCAGCTTCATAAAGTGACACATCAAGGTGTGTGATCATTGTGGATGACTGCAGATGAGAAGAAAGATCATGAGTGAACAGAATAGGACACAAAGTCAAGGCATGACTGTGTCTTCTCCGGTGAATCATGACAAATGGATCATTATAATGATGTTTAAAAATGTACTTTGAATATACTAATGCTGCACCCATTTACATAAATTATCGTCATAGTTCATTAAAATCTAAAATAGAAAATGTCTGCTCCACAGTAAGAAATAAATAAAACCCTTGAACACTTACGTGTCTGCCGACAGTGAAGGTCGTAAGAAGTCAGTTGATCTGCTGAATTCTGTTGTACCAACCAACAATCAGCTGCCTTTATATAGAGAGTGGAGGTGCTGTGGCTCATTGTGCAATCACTTGTTGCAATCATTGCCAAGGAATCATTTTCCATTGAACTGTTCAACACCTGACGTCTGAATTCCTGTTAAAACAACCATCAAAGTTATTATACAGCTTTACAACATTACACACACACACACACACACACACCTACAAACATACATTTTGTATACATGCAAAATGGTACAGCTGGATAATGCTGATATAACCTTAATATTCACTTTTTCAACCATGTCTATGGATTTTGAGAAAAAAGTATGGATGAGAAAAGTTTTATTTTATATTCAGAGAAACTATTTTTATCTTTTGCATTGAGCAGAGATTATGTGAATACGTCCATCCAACCCTTTTGTTCTCTTCTGTCCTTCTGTCAGTCAAGTGTTGAGGATTGGTGTTGATATTAATGTGCATTAATGTGTGCATCAAACTTGTCTGTGCAGTTAGTATATTTTCATATCTGTTGGTCAGAGACAAACAACTACAAGAAGAACAGGATGGATACATATATACATATATTTACATACAGTAAATATATTCTCTCTGAATATAAAATAAAACATCTTTAGCATCCACAGTATTTCAGACATGGTTCAAAAAGTTAATATTTAGCCTTTGCTTATGTTCAGCATTATCCAGCTGCACCATTCTGCTGCATTGACCTTGGGTGTGGGCCTATAGCTTTTATGCTTGTTTTAGTCTGAATTCAGATAGTAAGTGTGATAAATGGATAACGTATTGACTGACAGACTTCTGTGGAACATAACTCAGGAATGATTACGTTTGTTTTAGCAGGAGTTCAGAGGTCAAGTGTGATAAAAACCGGTTATGTCAAATCTGGTTTGATAACGTATTGACTGACAGATTTCTGTAGAATATATCTCCTCAGTAATGATTTCAGAACCCCTCCACAGCTGCTCCCTCCCTCTGGAAGTCTCTTCTCAAACACATCAGAGACTGCACCACCCTGTCTACATTCTAAACACTATTCACAAAGTGAACAAAACTGAGTGTTGTTGTAGCTTTGATGCTTTTTTAGTGTGAATTCAGATAGTAAGTGTGATAAATGGATAACGTATTGACTGACAGACTTCTGTGGAATATAACTCAGGAATGATTACGTTTGTTTTAGCTGGAATTCAGAGGTCAAGTGTGATAAAATTATCAATGAACTAATCTGACAGTCTCAGAATGTCATTGACATTTGTATGAACACTAACAATCCAGGGTTGGAACATAAACTTACTCAACAGTATGTTCTGGGTTTCACTCAATTTGTTATGTGCATTGATTTCAACAGTTAATATGATGTTACACTGTTGTCTGTGTTTTTTGGCATTTCAGCTTTAGACTATTAATTGATGTTTTATTCCTGTTATGTCATTTTATTTATTTTTAACCAATATGGTTATGATTACAGTCATTATCATCTTCATGACACACCATACACATCACCCATAATCAACATTATTGTTTTCAGTTTGACAATTCTGCCATACATCATAGGACTACATGCAGGCAAGAAAATAAACGTATTTACAAAAACGTCAAACAAAAAGAAAGTTTCAGACCTTGACATTATCTTTCTACCTCATGACCTCGTGTTGAATATTGGCACTTACTGTAGTAAAGCTAGTCAATACTGTACAGCAGATGTCAAAATGATATCATAAGAATGGACACAATTTGGCCTGATGATGGTCTTGTGGAAACAGTTTTATGTATCCAGAATCAGCAGATTTTTTTCCTCATGTGTGCATGAATGTGTGTCAATGATGAATGTTTCAGAAGATTTAAAAATGAAACACTTTGCAGTGCAAACATAAAGTCTGTGTTCAACAGAATCACCTCTTAGTGATGTGTGTGTGTGTGTGTGTGTGTGTGTGTGTGTGTGTGTGTGTGTGTGTGTGTGTGTGTGTGCATGCTTGTGTTTGTATTGAAATTCAAACTACACTTCTTACTCACAGTCTTAAAACATGTTTAAAACAGATTCAGTTCATGTTTTATCAACATTATCTAGCGGTACTATTTGCTATTGACCTGGCCAGTATGTAATAATTAACTAATAATTCCCTGATTATTCCCTATAAGGTCAAGTGTGATAATCTGGTTATATCAAATCTGGTTTGATAACGTATTGACTGACAGATTTCTGTGGAATATATCTCCTCAGTAATGATTACAGAACCCCTCCACAGCTGATCCCTCCCTCTGGTAGTCTCCTGTCAAGCACATTGTTGAATGTTTTTCTGAAAGCAGGTGTAACTTACACAAAACACGTTTTGTTGAATTATCTTTACTTCTGGAAGTCTGACCCCATTCATCACAATTAGACTGTAGAAAATAATACATACAACAGCGTTCACTTTTTCCCTGCGGGTCAGGGAACCCCTGCGTTAACTGTGTCTCTGAAGTAAAACCACTTGTTGAAAATGTCATTAACATTTGAACTAACACTAATCACTAACAATAAAGTATTGGAGGATAAACTTCAAAAATCTCACATGCTGCTACTAACACCACAGTGTCACTTTGCCTGACAGATATTGTGCTATAAATTCAAGTGAAACACCAGTTTTGGGAATGTGTGCAGCTATTGCTTAACTGCCATTTATAATCTTAAATTTGAGTTTGTTTGTTTGTTTTTTGGCCCCTACTCCTTCACATTTAAATATAGACTCACACCTACACAACAGACTGCCCTGAACTCTCTCTCATACACACACCCAACATCATGAGAAACAGGACATGGTAATATATGTTTCTGACATAGCTGTACACCCTGTTTTGAACCCTATTGTCGGCATTAAGAGGCTGCTAAGGGAATGGCGTAGAGGCATTGTGCCAGCTGAAGATGTGAACACCACACATGGCCCTAATGGCTGAGTTCAATAGGTAGGAAGCCCAGCTGGATGGAGGCTTGGGAGCTGGTCAAAAGAGTCGAATACGCCTCTGCCACAGGTTCCAGTGGAGTTACATACGTTGCATACAAACATGGCCCACATCTCCTTTGGCACCTGAGGTGCATCTTGCAACCAGTGGAGCTTTGCAGAGGGTGTTTGGATCATCAAGAAAGCAACCTCTAAGATCACCAGTCAGTTCCACCATCTCACTGCTAAATGTAGAAGGCAAGGGATTTTACAGTATCCTGCCTCAATGCCTGAATTCCTCCTGAAGAACACCACATTCACAAGGGCTTGATGCCTGGAGTGCCTGACTGAATGCTGGACCTTGCAAATGCATACAGATTCATACCACACAAACTCATTATGTTTGAGAGGCACCAATGCATCTACAGGGCACCTATTCTATTATTAAAAGGTATATTTGACCTGCTGAGCAATAATCCAGATGTTTGGGAGAAATGTATTTATTTCAAAATGACCTGATTGCCACCAAACAAACAAATCAAGTTCATTGTCACAAACACAATAATATTAACCTACATTGTTGCTTCATCATTTTGGAGTACTTACAATAACTATGGGGTACATTGTGCGTTTGCTTCAGAACAAAGTTCCAGGACACAGCGTGGATAATGTTGATTTCTGAAGACTATCTCATCTGTCCTTCATCTCACCAGCAAACATCATTGCTGGATCCTTGTTTATTGCTTTGTGCCTCTGCCTACCATCAGCAGACAGAATTTACCCACCCTAGATGTCACTCACTTGTGTTTCTGTTGAACCACATGTTGGCAAATTTGAAGTCATTAAAATGTTTGAAGGTCTTTTCAACAGCATTAGGCCACGGGTCCAATAGGTGCATGCATACATGTGCATGTCTCTATTCAGAAAAAAAGAGAAGAAATGAATGGCCTTTAAAAAAGCCAATTCGAACTGGTGTGGTGTATTTTCTTACAAGTATTTCATAGCATTTCAATGGTCTCTCCTAATGGTACAGTTGAATGTGAAGTGTATATCAGAAAGAACTTGCAATGGCCTCTCTCTGAGTCAAGAATAAGCATTCTACAGTATTTATGACTTCTCTTGGGTAAATAACAGGAGGTTCTTGCAGAATTTGCTCTCTCTCAGAATGTTATGTTCTGTGTCCTTGGTAAAGTTGGTAAAGACATGTATGGTGAAGTCAGCTATGGAAGATAAACAACAGAAGTTGGTCCCAGAGAAGGACATGAGAGCTCCTGTAACCCGTACCAGGTAACTAGAGTGTAATCCCCTACTTCGCCAGAGGGTGGCGGATGAATGAATGTGCCAGGAACTTTTCTAAAGAATCGCTCGTCTTATGCCCGAAGCATCACTGGTATGGACTGCTATGAAATATCCTCTGAAAAATAGAAATTTATAAAGTCTCGTACCAGATGTTGGCATGCTGTGTGTTCATTAGGTTGAAAGCTGAAAGACAGAGTCGAGCTGCATGACTGCAAGCTCCTCATGTTCCGTATTAACTTGTGACCACGTTAACTGGCGACCGTCACCCAAATGCGTCTGTGGTTGTCGTGGATAGGACAGATGTTGAAAACAGCAAAAGGGGACGTAGCTGTCCTTGTAGGCGCCTCCTTGTTTACTTTCTTATCCATTAACGCTGCAATGTAAAAAAAAAAAACTGACCTTGCAGTCTTATTTATGTGAACACATCGTGTAGTCCGTCTTGTTTGAAACGTCGCCTGTGTTTGTAAACATGAAGAGAGCAAGTTAGCTCTTCCTGCTAAGTCTCTATTTAATCTAGGGTGACCAGATTTCCCGAGTCTGAAACCGGGACACTTTGCGCGTGACCATAATGCTTGTGCACGCACATGCGTTTTTTTTTTTTTTTTTTAAATAAACATAAACTTGGGCTCAGAGTGACTGCTGCTCATTTTGTAGAAGCTCACGTTTATCAGCATATCAGATAAAATAAACAAATAAATAGGTAGCGCATTTTCTTGTCATCTATAGGCTACTTCAATCACAAAAGTTATGGTCAGACAACAGAGATTTGTGGCAATTGGGCCAGGGCCAAGCCCAAATTTCAACTGATTTATTAAATGTGAGAACACCAAGAAAATGCATAGGCTATGCATAACATCAACATTTTATGCCTTATTAATTGAACTGAAAAAGTATATTGCCTAGGCTATCCCAAGAGGAATGAGTGCATAACCAAAAATGCAAATCTGTGATGACCTAGGCTACATTAAAAAAAAAAAAAAAAATTTAAAAAAGATCACAAAAAAGAAAACGCAACTCAAGACGGTCAACGTCAACCCATGGCCTGGGAATAATAATACGCTAATAATAATAGGCCTAATAATAATAATAATAATAATAATAATAATAATAATTTTTAAAAAAAAGGCTGGGAATCCCCAGGCCGCCTTGCGCGCTCGAATTCAAGCGACCCACCCTAATCGAAACGCTATTTCATTATGTATATTTTACAGAAGAGTGAATTTTCTCGAGCAACTCCCTACGAGCGGACAGCCGAGCGTGGAACTGCGCACACGTGTCATCGAAATTGGCACGAGTAATGAGCAGGGCTTTCAGCGTAGGCACGGCCATGCGGTTCCTTTCATCAGTCCACGTGCTGTTCATGAGCGAAAAGATTCGCTCAACAGGTGCATTGGTCCCGGGCAGGCACATGGCGAATTCGCAAAGCTGACCTACATTGCTGTAAGGAATCTCCCTACTTTTGAAGTGCACGAACATCTCCGCCCAGCGCTCATCCGCCGGCTTGGCATCAGCGTTCCACTGAGCAACCACCCCAGTGACAAACGCCCGTACAGATGAGGTCTCGTCAAACAGCTGAGTCTCGTCAATGTGACACTGCCGCAGCCGTGATGAGATGAACTGTAAGGACGCCTCAACTTCATCCCATTGAGGAACAGAGTAGAGGAGAGTCCAGGAGAACACTTCGATCTCCTTCAACGGAGCACCCCACTCCTCCAAGTATGACACGCAACACTCGTAGAAAGTGCAGACGGTGTTGCGGAATTCCTCTGCCTTTCGTGGATCATCAATGGCGCTCAGGAGATTCTTCACCTAAAAAGCAAATAATTCCTCAAATATCTGTATGGTAAACGGACAAAAATAATCTAGTGAGAAGAAATACCCATTTAGTCAGAATTTTTTTCCAACATGGATCTCCAGCATGTAGGCCTATAACCTAGGCCTACTATCCATTATACAGTCAGTGGCTTTCTTTCTTTTGCCTAATATTTGGTTATTTTTCTTAATTGTTAGGCCTACTGCTTTTCATTGTTTTACTTGTATTATTTTTTCTAAATTATTAGGTCTAGATGTAGGCTATTAGTTTTAGTTTACCATTATCAGATTTTATGAGTTTGGTTAGACAACAGAATCTAGCCTACTTAAAATGAATTTATAATGGCAGTAGCCTATATGATGGGCTACATTTTTAGTGTGGCAATGAAATGGGCTTATATGAACAGAGACTTCCACATATTAACATCACGCATGTACTGCATCACCTTGAGACCAGTAAAGACTGCGGACTTCCTTTCCCGCAACTTTTCCTGCAGGTTGCGCAAATCATGAGCTGAATGCGCGGCCGTGTTTTTCTGTCCCTCCAGCGCCTTCACCGTGTCATTGAACAAGGACAGCTGATTGTGAAGGAACCACATCCACGCTTCATGCAGCGGATTCTGGAAGAACTGCATGATCGCAACTGGTGGCCGATCTTGAGAGGCAAAGTAGGATTGCAGCGCAGGATACAGCTTCAGCACTCTCTCAACAGCCGGGCCTAGAGACAGCCACCGCGTCTTGCTTGTCCCAAGGATTGTTGCATATTCGAGCTCCACAAAGTCGCAGAATTCTTTAAGATTCTCAGTACGGACAGTGTATATGTGGAAATGCCCGAATACTTTGACAATGAAGCTCTCTATGTCGCAGGGGAGGGTATCTGCGGCAGTTTGGAGAGCATTGTGTGCGATGTGTGCAGCGCAGCCAATGCCAACTAAATCATTGGCGGTGGCCTCGTTCAGCTTGAAGAAGACATTGTTCACACCAGCCCGAGATCTCCCACCAAAGTTGGTGTTGGTGTTATCTGCACAGAAACCAACAACTTTGTCCAGCAGGTCGAAAGCACGGAGACTTCGACTGAGCTCCTCAACAAGGATGTCTGATGTTTCCCCAGGAACAGAGGTTAATTCTAAAATTTTAACCTGCACCCCCTCAGTATCCTTGAAGTAGCGGATGACTATTGGGATGAGCTTTACTGCTTTGTGATTGGATGCATCGATAGCCACCGATACATGATGCACCACTCCAAGGTCTGCCTTTAACAGATCCATGGCATGGGGTGAGATTATGCCCGTTACGATCGCTTCGGCCTTGGTTCGTGCACAAGTAAAGCGCTCATCATAAAATTTCCGAATTAAACCGGCGGTGCAGTCCATGGACCTAAAACTCTGGCTATGGTTCACTAAATGGTAGGCAAAAGTGCCTTCCTCAGCAGCCCGTTTTAGCTCTGCGCTTCCAGCGCTAACTTTAGTGAAGTACGTGGCCACACTGCTAGCCCCTGCCTCTACCCACCGATTGTGCTTCGCCGATTTGAGGTGGTCTTTAACATCAGCGGCACCACCATGAGCAACAGAGAAGGAGGACTTGCAGTGAGTGCAATAAGCTTCATGCTCATTACCCTGGACTTCTCGCAGAAAGGGGTAAGAGTCACGCAAATCTTTAGAAAAAGAACATTTCCTCTTCGGCATTGTCGCGTTGTTGTTTGCAGTTGTTAGCAGGAAAAAAAAACATTCGCGCCAGTAGGCTTATATTGCAACATTGTATACTTACCAGTAAAGAGTAAATAGATTATGGCGTTGTTTTATGTTGTTAAAGATGTTATAAAAGATCGCTAGTTGCGCTAGCCACGTGCTAATCGCTAGCATTTGAATGTGAACTTGGTTTGACGTTAGCTCTGCGGCTAGCTCAGCTAAATTAGCCACCAGTATTTATCCTCTTATTTATAAGATAAAGGTGATTTAGTTCATTTAATTGCTCATATACATGTTTAAAAAATAAAATATATATAAAATAAAAAATTCTCTCACACTCTATCAAATGTTAACATACTCTGGATCTACTCTCAGACCTCCTGAGCTCTCTTAAAGAGAATTTTACATCATGAGAAATTCTTCAGTTAGTCTTCAGTTTGTGAGTAATGAAACTGAAGGATTTTACCTTAAACATGTCACTTTTAGCAGTTTGATAAATGATGATGATGAATAAAATGATGAAAACATGATGTTGGAGTGTTTTTTTTGTGTTTAATTACTCCATAATTTGGATGATTTATATAGTATGTGAATAGTCATTATGATTTATTAATATTTTATGTATTTAGGTTTTTTTGATGAACACATTTGACCTCGTGTTTTTTGTTGTTTGTTTTTGTTTTGAAGACCGACTCAATCTTTATTTCTGATAATTTAAACATATGAGTCAGACGTAGAGTCCTGTGGGCTGGCACAGCATTTTTTTTTTTTTTGATAGAACAAAGACAGGACACATAAAATAATTAAAGTCTGTGTTGTGTAGAGTCTGAAGAAAACACGCTTCAGATGCAAATGTGTGTTTATTGAAAAGCATGAAATGTGCAGAATAAAGTGGTTCAGAGTCTTAATATTCAATCACTCTTTAACATCATTGTTGAGAAACAGATATTAGAAACAGTTTGATTCATGACAGCAAGTTTGACAATATCCTATACTGTATACCATTGATACTTTCTGATATTACCAGTATTATACTGTAATCTAATTAATCCCATTGTTTTATTTATATATATATATATATATATATATATATATATATATATATATATATATATATATATGAAGAGAAAAGAAAATGAAAAGAAATCACCAAATTGATTGAATAACGTTGTTGAACTGGACTTTCCACTTCAGTTGACAATTCTCAGCTCTGTTACCATGTAGAAGACTTTCTCAGGCTACTCAATGTTGCCTTTATTGCCTGTATTGAGATCTCTTTCAACAAGTGATAACAATAATAATAGTTGCATCAGTAGTAGTGCTCAAGCTCCTCTGGTATACTCCAGCTGTGTTGACAAGTGGGGCAAAGGCCTTAATGGGATGAATCCCCTCTTTCTTGTACCACATGTACACCTGGTTACCTCCGGTTCCCTGGCTGAGGTCAACATTGACTAGCTTGTAATTGTGTTGCTGAAGGATCTGATACTCTTGATCACTGTTGGACACTTTTAGATCAGTGAGTGCATTCGTTTGGTTGGTGGTCTGACGGTACCAGATGAAGACATACACACCTCCAGCACCCCTGTTAGTACCTTCATCCAGGCGAATGTAACCTTGCTGAAAGTAGTCTGCATCTGATCCGAAGGAATCAGTGGCAATGACATCACAGATGTATGTTTGTTTCTCTCTCTTCATCCAGATGTAGATCCGGTTCCCTCCAGCATTACGGTTCAGATCACAGGCCAGTCGCTCCCAGTCATTGTCAAACTTGGAATCTTCATCTTGAGCATTTGTACTGACATCAATCTCCTCTATGGGAGTATCATACTCTGTGCTCCCTTTGAAGTACCACAGGTAGATTTGATCACCACCTGCTCCAGCATTGAGGTCTTTATTGATCTTTGTGTACCCGGCATTGATCAGTCCAACAGCCATGTCATCCCTAAATGTAACTTGAAGCCTGGTGATTGGTGCTGAGTCATGCTCTGTTTTGTACCAAACATAGATGTAGTCTCCTCCTGCCCCTTCATTTAGATTTACATCGATTTTCTTGAAGTCTTGTGATTGGAGGTTTTTCTCCTCAGCTTCATTTATGGACACATCAAGGTGTGTGATGTAGTTTGCCATTATGGGTGACTGCAGACAAGAAAGAGAAACAGAATGCATCAAAGTTAGAGTCATGACTGTGACTTTTCAGGTGGGCTCATGAAATAATCATGAAATATTTCAAATAGCATTGATCAAACATGGATCACCATAATGAATGATCACCAGAATGAATGATGTTTTAATGTGCATGCATATTGCACCCAGTTACACTGTTTACACAGAATATAATCTAAATCAGTTGTCTTTATATGGAGGACAAAGACACTGTGGCTCTGTGCAATCACAACTTGTTATCAGTACTGAGGAGTTATATTTCAAAGAATCCTGTTTATGGCAAATTCCTGCCAAAAAAGCACAAAAGGTAGGCCCACCCCCTGGTTCAATACAACAGCAAAATGGTACAGCTTGTTAATCTGGATAAAACTTGATATTTGAAATCATGTTTTCATGTAAACCTGTCGAACCATCTATGTTCAGTTTAGATATAATGGGGGATGTGAGTGACCCCTGGTTATTCATCTGTTCGGCCTGCTTCACTATTCACAGTTTATACAGAAAAACATCTAGGTCAGCAGCCTTTGTCTAGAGAATAGAGATGCTGTGGCTCATTTTGCAGCCATGACTTGATGTTATTATACTGATTAGTTACAGTATATCCTGAGCATCTCACATTTCTGCCAAAAAAGCACAAAAGGCAGGTCCATGTCCCAGCTCGACACAGAAAAATGAGGCAGCTTGTTAATCTGAATAAAACACGATATGCTGATATTTTAAATCATGTGAACCAGTCCAAACTTCCAAATACAAGTCAGATACAGTGAGGGACATGAGTGAGAGAATGTGGTCTCAAGACCACTAAGCTAACATTAGTGATGGGTGGGTGATGAGAACTCATCAGAAACTCGGTGCTGTTGTTGACCCGATTATGCAAAATATTATTTATCCACAGTTTCAGTACAAACTGATGTTAAGCAGTGGTTGAAAAATTACTGAAAGTCTGTACTCAAGAGGAAGTACTGTTACATTACTGATATATTACTCAACTGTTACTGGAGCAGAAAGAGTCATGAACTGCTGTACTTACCACCAACAGAAAGAAAAGCACAGTGGACTCCATGTTGCTCCGACAACTCTTGAAATCTCTCACCTGTAGAGTCGAACCCTTCTCTTCCCCACTCCCTTTAATAAAGCTAAAGGAGTAGGGAGGAGTAGGGAGTAGGTTGTTGACGTGCTGACGTGTTACAATAAGCGTATCACTCCCAGGGTCTGTCTCATTTCCATTAGTGTGTGTTTGTGTCTCCTGCTCACTCCAGTTGATCTTGTATGGAGTCAAATCAGGGTGGAAATTTTAGAAATTTGAAAAATACATACAAATTTTAATATTTTTTATTTATTTATCTAATTTATTATTTAATTTCTGTTGATGCAGATTCTTTTTTTTACTTTGACATCATCTTTTTACTTTATGACCTCAGTGTGATGTTTAATGCCAAAATAATATTATACATATATACTGTATGTTTTGTTTTCCTTACTCTTTTTAATGTTTGTTATGCCAAAAGGTAATTCTTTATTTGTGAAAATATAATATATACATATATATTTACATTTTCTAATATTTGTTTTTGAAATGTTTCCTGTACATATTAATGTCAAAGCACTTTTTTGATGAAAGAAAGTTCTAAAGAATAAAACGTGACAGTGTGAAGATTAAGACACAAGTTGTTCTTCAGTATACAAGTGACATTTGAGCAATCACATGATTAGTTAAACACATGCTCAGAGCAGGAACAGCCAATCAGAGACAAGGATTCACCCTACATCTGCATTATTGTTCATTCTATATATATATATATATATAGAAAAAGAAAATCTTTCACTGATTGGTCACGGGATAACTCACACATATTCTTCACATGATTTGTGTTGTGCCACAATAAAACTTTCCACCTTAAATACAATGTAGGTGAACCATTTTTGAGCCAACCTTTAGTCAGGGTTATTTTATGAATAAAGATGAACACATCATCAAGATTATTATAAAACGTGTTGCTACATTAGCTTTGTGTCAGCGCTCTGGCATTTAGTTGGGAGGGAGACAATGTGTCCTCAGAGACTGTGAACTACTACAACTATGCAGATGCTGTCTGCTTCTCCAGGCCGGTATATATATATCATCAGATCAAAATGTTTTATTGTACATATTTTTTTATTTTTATCAGGTTTCTTCATCTACCTTTGGTACAAAATAGAACAAGGCTCAGCACCAATCACCAGGCTTCAGGTTACATTCACGAATGACATGGCCTTTGGATTGATCAATGCTGAATACACAAAGATCGATAAAGACCTCAATGCTGGAGCAGGTCATGATCGAATCTACAGAGTATCAGAGCTTCCAGCAACAAAATTACAAGCCAGTGAGTGTTGATCTTTTCTCTTTTTCTACATGACATAAAACAACGTGAAATTTTATTATAATATATTAAGACTCTGAACCACTTTATTCTGCACGTCATGCTTTTCAATAAACACACATTTGCATCTGAAGCGTGTTTTCTTCAGACTCTACACAACACAGACTGATTAATTTTATGTGTCTTCATCTTAATCCTATCACTGTGATCATGCTGACCAAACAGGGCCCATACTTGTTTAAAGTAAAACCCTTCAGTTTCATTACTCACAAACTGAAGACTAACTGAAGAATTTCTGGTGACGTAAAACACTCTCAGCTCAGGAGGTCTGAGGTGAGGCTGAAGCTGATACTGATTTTGTTATTTCTATACTGTTATTTGAAATGCATCTTCAATGTCTGCTCTGGTCATATTCGTAATAATTGAAATTATCATGACCTCTGTCTGATGATGTTTGTCCACTAGCAGAACAATTTCCTCCCTGCTCCAGTTGAACTTTTCTTGTTTCCATTCAGGACAATTTGTGATTATTTCTTTTAATATATTCACACTAGATCGTATTGTTCATTTTCAATTGATATTATTCCACTGGTATGTTATGTTGTTTGCAGCGAAGCAGCAACCAAATCCAACATGTCACTCTCCCAACTATAAACATGTTAAAGGACCAGGGGCCTACAAATGAACCTGAATGTTTTCCTAAGATAAAGTTTTGTGAATGTTAAATATGATCGATGCATCCACGCAGTATGACTGCAACAGTGTAATGATGTTGAGTGGATTGTGAATCTGTTGTGGCCACTGACATCTGGTGGTGAGGTTTATGTATTACACTCTGAGAATGTGTAGTATGAACAGAGCATTGTGAGCATGTTAAATTAAATTTATCATAAATTATTATTATTATTTTATCTTGCTGCCTTTAAAGAAAACAACAGTTAAAATTTGGACAAACTTAAAAGAAAACACTGGCAAATGTTACTGAATATGTTTTTGTATTCCTTCATGGACACAACAGAGCATAAATATTGAAACATATAAAGGTGGACTGCATAATGCAGTATCCACAGTGACAATACAGAGCTAACATCCATCACTTTGTAAACATTAGGAGTTCAGGAGGAGAGAGAAAAATCTGAAATCTGTAAAAACATCAATACAAGGCAGTGGGAAAAGGAACATGCTGATCACATTTCATCTTCTCCTTCTCAATGAAATGTTGTGTTAACAGGCGTGTTCTGTCGTGCTACTTGTACCCGACAGGAAACACAACTGTTGGACCATAAAGCTCTGCTTTTGGACAAAATGATACAAAGACAAGTTAAGCCATGTAGAGTGGGTATTAAACTGCCAATGCAGATAAATAAAGACTCGTCTACTGTCGGGGACATTTTGATACGTTCAAGAAAGATTTAAAATGAATGTTGCTGCACAGTAACAGAGTGCTTTATCTTTTTCGTATTTAATCTATCTGTGTTTTGAACGTGCTCTGTTGTCAAACACAATTCAAATGTAACTTCTTTCCACATTGAGTTCATACTGTCATGATGTGGCTGTTTGCACGCTGCAGGAGGAGACTAGATTTGATCATAAATCCAGATGCTGAACAGGAATTTTAGGGTTGCACACTTAAAGGATGAGCATTAAAACGTTGAGCACCAAAAGTATAAACACAGAGTGCCTGAGTTAATCCAAAGTGAAAACCATGATGACACTGAAATGTGTTTTGTTATAAGCTGGTAGACTTTTTCATTTTTCATACCAAACTCCTTATGGAAACTACACATACAGCATCATTCATGCAGACTGTTTTATGATACTGCGCTTTGTTATTAATAGGGCGCTTCGTACCAGTATCACAGACAGTACAATGCTGCTCTTTGAACCGTCATTTTAAAATGATACGAGGAATGTTAGGAGTAACTTGTATTGAGGGAAACACAAGGATCTTTGTTTAATAGTGCAAAGGATAATGGTAAGATAAATTTTTAGAGAAAATCATCATTTGGCCCATTGAACAATCCTAATGATTGTAATGACAAGCTTCTGTAACAAAAGACAAATGTATCAACTGCTACAAAGGTGAGAGGAACACTAGTAACAGATAAACTTACTTCTTCTGTTAACATAAATATTGTTGGGAGTAATGAACCCTCACGTGTGGTATCTGTCAGCTTAAGATGAAATATCCACACCAAGAGTAGGAAACAAGAGTTTTTACAGTTTGGTGTTGCGTTGAGCACCCTTTAGTTATTCCTAAATCTTGGACTGATGGCTCAGGTTCATCAGTCTTAGTGAGTTCAATTACTCCAAAGCTTCAGTCACTGTAGAAGAACTCGAAGCTTTGCACAGCATTAGGTTAATGCCTGTCATGTTGACTCCAAGCTGGAGATCCGAGCTTTCTCCTCCTCGCTCTCTTTGTGGCATTTTCCGTTACAGTACAAATGTCTGGAATACAGATGAAAGAGTCTAAGTCCGGAGGGGCAGCCAGTGTCCAAGCCCTTCAAAGAACCTCCGTACGTTTGTGATGTAGAAGTCGACGTTCTGAGTGAAGTCAGTGCAAATGTTGGAGTAAGTGTCCACCAGGGTGCAGTACAGGGCGGTTCCACCTATGCTGATCACCACGGTAACCAGACAGAGCAACAACAGGATCAGGCAGGAATCTCCACCTACGTCATCTACAAGACAGATAATGGACAAATGTAACTTGCTTCTTTATGGTGTCAAAATAATTTGGCAAATTGTCTGTAGCACACAGATTTCACCACCTGCTGCCACCTTGAAAGGATCCCTCTATATTTTTTGACAGAAATGGTTACATTATAGACAAGTTAATCTATACCTTGCTCAATGCCGTCCTCTGGCTCACTGAAGCGGACTTTGCGCTTGGAGATTTGTTTGGTAACAACGTTGCTTGGGGGAGGCAATCCGTCTAGAGATGCTCTCCTCCTCTTCAGAATAGAGACCAGACCATCTGGAGATGAACTCTTGAGGAGACACAGAAACAAGAAAAATGTTAAAAGGACCACATTTTAACAACATTTCAGTAGATTTGATCTGAACCATAGTTTATTACGTAGTAACATTTAGGCTATTGTCAGAATGTTAAAGCATTGTGGTAGCATAGAGTTTTTAGACTCATGCCATGTAACGACACAACCTTTGTCACATGTCACAATTAAATGCTCCGTTATACGCATAAAACCATTGAATATAATGAAAGAAATGTATCCACAAACATAATCAGTGGTAGGGAGTGAAAAGGTTCCATCTGCAGACTAATGTGAAACCTGCTTTATCTTTGGTATTAGTCAACAGACGACCAGCAGCATTTTAGATGAACTGGAGCCAAGCCACAGAAGCTTGGCTGAGGCAAGTAAACACAGAGCTGCAGAAGCACAGGTGCAAAAACACAGAACCACAAATGACTTTCTGTATTTGAGAGACACAGCAAGCCAGATTCATGTGTTTTAGTTGGAGAGACTAAAGTTACAGGGATGTATTTCTGACTGTTGTTTAATGTTCAATTACACTGCACAGTCAGAAATCTAATTCTAGCAGGACAGTTTACAAAACACCTCTCGGCCTAATGAAAGTCTTTTGACCCGATCATAATCTCTAAACAAACCACAAAGCACGGTCATATGCTGACTACTGAAACAGAGCCATCTTTACAGCTGTCTGCCTCATTTGCTGACATAATTTATAGGTCAGTTATTTGAGGTCAGTGGGTCAGCTGGCAGCTAAATATTGCAGTGGTCTGTCTGTCAAATACATTAGTATATCATGTTTGACTTTTAAGAGTACATTCTGGTGCTCAAGTCAAGCTCTGGTTACCACTATTAAAGAGGAATACTGCATGTTTTTTGTTTGTAAATGCTAACATGCTCACAATGCTACCATGCTGATGCATGATGTTTATCATGTTCGTCGTTTGGCTTAGCATGTTAGCATTGTAACATTTCCTAGTTAACATTTAATGCGTAAGTGTAGCTGAGGATGATAGAAATGTTGTTTGTATAGAATTTGGTCATGGCACTAGAAGAAAATCGTCATGACTGAACCAAATCATCAGGGCAAGTCAGCCATTTCACTGAATTGAGATATTTCACAGATAAGGTGAATTTTCTGACTTGCTGTTAGTGCAAGGAAAACTCGGAGAATTACCAAAGTCATTAGGGTTCATCCTCTGGGTATCATAGATATTCATAAAAAAAATATCGTGACATATTTCCATAAAAGTCAAATGTTTCAACCTGCCACTGGCACTAGAGGGCTGACACTAAGTCAGAGGATCTTTATGTTTCATCCTCCGGGGATCATGAATGTCTGTTCAAAGGGTCATCTCAATCCATCAAGTAGTTGTTAAGATATTTTATTCTGGACCAATGTGGTGGATCAACTGACAGACCGACATTGTCTGTGCAATGCAATATCAAGCCACATTTGCAGGAAGCTGGCAAATACACACATTTGGTTGAGCAATGTTCAAAGCATAAGGTGCTAGGAGTTAGTGGTAGTGTAACTGATGATCTCCCAGCCAGCAGGTGGCATGCCAGATATGCAGCAAAAAGAACTGAACTAAGGGAAACATCCAAAGCCACAAAACATCCTAAAAATGACTCATCCACAGCAGAAGGACATGCTTTATTGTGCTTCAGACTTCATTCACTCTGTTTGAAAGGACACAGTGTGGTCTTCTCACATATCTCACTGTCAACAAAGTGATCTATTATACAGCCCATAAACTAATGCTGCTGCCCGCTGCTCAGTTTTGTTCAGCCGGTCAAAACAGTGACCTGCTGAGGATTGAATGAGCAACGAACAAATTATATACTATAGACTAAATGGCTTCTTTTTGAGTGAGAGAGACACTGTGGCTTCACATGTGTCTGTCAGGAATGCCAGGATAGGAAATACAGGTACATTGCTATAGTGATGATAGTGGATATGTGGATACCCGTGAGTTGAGAACAAAAAATTATTATTTTTACAGAAATAAAATGATTCTTTAAATTCGTTTTTAAAGAAGGGTGGTCAAGCTACGTACTGAGTTGATGGGAGGACAGGCTTGATACATTTTTAAAATGCTTACTCAACAACCAAAATATATGCTGATAATGCATATCTGCAATATATCTGCCACAAGCCAATGGCTCTACTAGCCTCTACTAATTACTTTGCTTTATGTTCATGTATCACCACCACTACAAGCCAAAATCTTGTCAAAAATTAAAGTTATTAAAGAAACTTCTTTGGTTAAAACGCCTCATAAAATTGTGACTCCAATGTTTTCATTGCAAAATAAAGTAATCCCACCCTCCACTAAACCTCCACTGGATTACATAACTAGCATGAATCTGACCCCATCAATGCTACGCCTTCAGCCTGAACTGCTTGTTTGGAATAGCTCTGATTTAATCTCCACCTCTAGGAAGAACCAGCCACCTCCCCACCCAGCCCTTTCAGCGCTGTTTGAGCCAGAACATGATGTCTTGGCTCAGGCCCTGGCTCAGTAATCTAACCCATTTGGCAGGGCAGACAATCCCAAGCGTCAGGCCACACCAGCGAGCATGGGTGGAGATTTTTTGAACATAGAGTAGATGGCGATGATCTAACCAAGGGACCACAGAGATCATTCATGGGCGTATCCCACTAAAGACAAAAAGCTGTGAGAGTAAAACTTGAACAAATACAGTCTTTCTTTCTGCAGACGGAAAGTATAACAGACGGTGAAGGAAGGAAGGAAGGATGGAAGGAAGGAAGGAAGGATAGATGCATGCAGGAGATGATGCATGAATGGTGAGGGAAAAAAGGAAAGAAGACAGAAAGATACAGGGTAAGAAAAGATATTTATACCCTTCCATGTTCATCAGCAGCTCTATTTTATACATCTATCTCATACACACACACATTTTGTTTCACCAAAATGCGTATTATTTATTTCTTCATCTCCACTAATAATAATAAACATCAAGTATAAAAGCAGACAAAAATCAACAGACACAAAGTGTATTCTTACCCCCTCTGTGTGGGACAGCTTGGCCAGGTCTTTGTCTGAAGCCTGGGGGACTCCTGTTGGCCACTCCACCTTCACCTCCTCCTCTTCTGGAGTCTCCTCACACGGTTCCTCCTCCTCCTCTTCTACTTCCTGTCCTTCCTCGTACATCTCTTCTTCTCCTCCTTCCTCCTCCTCACCTCCCTGCTGATGGCTTGTGTGTGGTGAGGGAAGCTCTGACTCTGGGCTCTTCATGCTTTGCTCTTGTTCAACGTCCAGGTGAGTTGTTTGAGGCTTGTTGACTGGAATCAGGGGGTAACAGGACATTGGTTGTTGACTATGGATTATTCATGTATGTGAACTTACTGTGTATTGATACAGACAGATACAGATAACTCTGCCAGGGTTGAAGGGGGTAATTTGGACATTTGAAAGAGGATGAAGGTTGGAATAAGATGAAAAGACAGTAATGTCACTCGGTCCACTACTTTGGCTGGATTGCCAAGAAATTCTGTACATTCATAGTCACTTTCGTGATCACCTAACTTTTCATCTAGCACCACCAGCAGGTAGACATTTGACATGGTTTTTAGTAAATGTCTCCACAACTATAAAATGGATTACCATTATATTTATATATTCTAACTTTGTTGATGCTCTGACCTTTCGTCTAGCCCAGGGGTGTCAAGCTAATCTGGGACACAGACATAGACAGGCCAATCCAACCTCAAGTTTGGGCGAACCATTAAAATAATTGCATAATACTCTATAAATAACATCAAATTCTTTTGTTTTAATGTGACAGAGTACAAGTGGGCCGCTTTGGCAGGCAGGCTCTGGCCCACAGGTCCCTGATCGAGCACCATTGTCCAAAAAATAAAAATCTGTCCAATATTTAGTTTTATGACTAAATACCTGCAAATCTAACATGCATGGGACATGTTGTGCCTGTTTAACATCAGTATGTAAGTATTGATCCAAAGCAGTGGCTGCAGACTCTTAGAAAGTAACACGCGTTTACCTTCATCATGACAGGATTGCAGCATCTCGTTCTTGCTCTCAGTGTCTGTCGGCATCGTATTCAGCGTGTTCTGTTGAATCAAACATGGCAGATAAAACTTCATTATTATTATATGAAACTGGGCAAAGATTAATATACAGCAACACAGAAGACGTGGTATATGCAGTATATTCTGTTTCAAAATAGAAGGTTTACATGTCTTACCTGTTCCACACTGACAGCTGGCCTGAGTGATGCCAAGAAAAGGAAGACCAAGACAGAGGAAAACCAGACAGAAAGCAGGAGAAACAGAAAAGACACAGAGACAAAGAGTCAGAGAAAGGTCATACAGGGTTCATGCTTGTATGGTTCATCTGAACCAAAAAAGGAGATCTCAAACCATGTTTTTCCTAGCACACACTAAAGGGAATATCAATCAAACTGTTGCTGCTTTATACATTTCAAAAATGGCTTAATTGTTTTTGCAGATTAACTATCTCTGTTTCTCAGGCATCTGCCAGCAGCTGGCATCTGTCCTCAAAAATCAAATCCACCTGCACCAAATGTCTGTGGGCTGCAAAAACATACCAAGAGAGTCACAGGATATGTGGGACACAACAGCGCCTGGCATGCAGACCTGCGGTTTTTATTTGTCTGTGTCTGCTGGAAATTGAAATCCTGCAAGAATCTGCCCCGTCAGAAATATTGATTTTTCCAACGATTCCCTCGTGTCTGTATCCTCAGTGCGTCCAAGTGGGGTACAAAGGTAGAGGTCGATTACACTAAGGCAAAATGGGCACTAAAAGGTTTCAGTCTGATGAAAGTAATGGGAGGAAATGGCACGAGAGGAATCCAGTCCAGCTGTTTATAGTGAATGTTTCTGCTGTCTGTGTACTGAGGTGTCAAAGACACAAACGTGTGGAAAGTCTGCATCTGACTTTATTTAAGGGAAGCATTGTGGCTGATCACAAAAGGCATCAAACAGAAGAGATTTCATCCAATCCCCTGTCGATGTGTTGTGGTATACCTGAGGTGTGTCCGGCAGATCTGGCTCAGGGTCTCAATGTGTTTCTGACTGATGCCATCTGTCTCAGTGGGCAAACTGCTCTCAGTGTTCTTCTTCTCCCTCAGCTGGCTCTCTGGGAACACATGTGCACATAGCCACTTTTTCACTGAATTACATTTAGGTTGTTTATCACTGGTAATACAGCATACAGAGAGAAGAAACAGATGCATGTTTTACCCCAGTTCTCCTGCAGGGCGGCGAGGTTAGACAGCAGACGTTCATGATAGAGCTTCTCTAACTGAAGGAACTGGATGGCCCACTGGTCTGGTAGCATCGCAAGTTAAAGAGATTCTCAGAGTCTCAGATTAACTACAGGTTTAGTATTTACCAATTAGGTCAGTTTGATGATACCTACAGCCCTTAAAATCCTTAGGCTAGACTAGACTAGGACTTCCTAGGCCAAATTCCCACAAATTCAAGGACCCCACATGGCATAATTTGACACACAGATCAATGTCAATTTCTGTTACAACAAGGAGCATTATTAAAATGAATAATTACAGAACATAGTCTGTTTAACTAATGTTAAGTAAAAAAATGAAATAAAATATGAAAATGTAAGCATTTTCAGTGACCTATGTCTGTTAATGTCTATTTTCAAAAACTTTTTCCTCAAATTCACAAACTTTCAAGGTTTTCAGGAACTGGAAACCATGTTAATTTAATATTAATGTTGCATTCAGTTGTACTTTGCATACGTAATTCTTGAATGAACCAAAATAAGTCTGGTGACTCATTGTAGTGCTCAAAACATGCAAAAGGTCAAATAGAAGACTGAAGTGCTTCAGCCTTTGTCTCTCCACCTTTTCTTTTTCTCTCTTTCAGTAACCATCCACAGAGCTTTTGCGACGAAACATCTTTCTTGCTCTGTCTCATAATCCTCCCTCGCCATGCCTTCTCACTTTCTCTCTCCTTATCTCGTTCTCTTCCCCCTCGCACATAAACCTGTAAACACAAACCGTCCTTCTTGCAGCAACACAGGCTGACAACTGTTGCCAGGCCAACAGCAGAAACAGAGCCAGAGGAAACTACCTCTGCAAGCCTTCAGGGCTTTGAGCCAAAGTATGGGGAACACCCAGTGACTGAGAGACAAATGAACAGATACAAAAACAACAACAAGACAGAAGACTCAGCTGGCAGAAGCATAGACAGGGAAAGAAGAATAACAAGCTTCTTATCCTCTGACATATTTTTTTTTACATTTCCATATATTTGAATATTATTGATTTGTCCCTGTAGATCGTGGACGTGAACTCCCTTTTCACTGAGATAGAAGCACTCTTACATTTTTGTGATGATTGCACTTGCCAGTCTCGCTCAGTCACGACTCAGCTGGAAATGATTGTCAAATAGCACAATGCATAAAAACAGAAGTCACCGTGCGCTTGAAAGGATACAGTCCTCTTTGAGTGAGTAGGCCTCTGCAATCTGAAAAAAAAAAAAAAGATAATTGGACAAACAGGAGGTGCAGTACACTGATTCACACAGTCAGTGCGGCATACAGAACTGTACTGTGACTCAAAATAACTCAGAAACAAGTCATGTGACGGGTTTCCAATGTGAAACATCAGCATCAGAGCGCACGGTGACCTTAAACCACGATGCTGTTTCACCGTTTCTCCTGTCAAACACTAATTAGGCTGTTGAACCAAATGTAGATGTTTATGTTTGAAATTCACTAAAATCCTTCAAAGATGAAGATCACATGACAGCACCATGCCGAGAGGCAGCACCATGCAGACACCCTGTCAGACGTGAAGTCACATGCAGCTACTCATGGTCCGGATTAACGTGTCTGTGCTGGCTTTTTTCCCATCAGCTTATAGAATCATCAGACTATACGATATGGTAAATCTAGAGGTGGGAAAGTTTAATCCCCTCTTTAATTCCATGGTAGCGGGAAGTTTAAGGGAAGAAACTAATGATTATTTAAATTATCAGTTTATCTAATACATCAGTCACATACGGTACGGTGTCTGAAAAACGACTGAAATGACTAATCAATTATGAGAATTAACCATTATGACATTATTTCATGTCAAAATAGCTGCTGTGAAAAGGGCCTATTCCCTCTATTCTTTGGTGCCAGTGTCATGTCGTCTATGATCTCTTCCTCAGTCCTGTCTTTGTGCTTCACTCTGCGTTCCTGCTCATAGTAACTTTGAGTTCTGTACTTTTCATTGTTGGACTTGTGCTCATAGTTTTATCTTAAATGTTTTTGTTTAGTTTTTTTTTTTCGCCCGTACTCCTTATCGGCCTTTGTTTTTGTTTTTTTTGTGTGTGTTTACCTGCCAGTTTGTGAAAAGTTATTAGTCTCCTTTTGTTCACTCCACCATCACGTCTGCATTTGGGTTCACTTTCTTGAGCTAAATCATGACATCATTGACCGCAGAAATGTAAAAGATCCCTTCACTTGAAACTACAACTGAACAATCCTAACCAATTTATTCATGATGGAAATGAAAAGAAGCTGCCTTACAAATATTATCAAACACAACACGGTATTACAAGACGCAGTTAATGGAAACTTTTGATACAGGTTTAACAGCAAAACTGGTTTCCATTCATGTCAGTAGGAACTTGCTTCTTGCACACATATCTTTTCCCTGTTAATTCAACAACCTTCTTGCATTATCTCATTTAATTGATGATGTTTGCACTTGTAGATGTATCGTGCATTCATCATAATCATGGTTCACCAAGAGCCAAACGTCCAATCAGAGGCAGATGTGAAAACTTACATGAAAGCCTAAAAAGTCTTTTTAATGCACATACACACTCTTCTGCTGCTTTGATTCATTCTTTTGTCTTCACTTTCCTGACTTTTACTTTGGGTATGTTTCATAATTAACAAATGAATTCTGGTCTGGTACAACAGATTAGTAGATGCTGGCAGATATGACCAAATATGGACTCTTGGGTCTCATGAATCAAAGACATGCTTCTGCTAAAAGGGGGCCTACATATTGAGCACAGAACCATTACTCACATCAAATTCCTTGTAACTGGAGTATATTTATGCATGAACAAAGTCTCCTTTCCTTTCTTATTATTTGAAACGAAACAGCTTTGCCTTGGTTACATGATTTCGAGGTGCTGGAATAGATGTGTGAGCAAGTGAATCATATTGTCAAAGTGTTGTTAGGAAATTGTGGTCCACAATGTCTTACACTTGCAACATAAAACCACTGCCATGATCCCTTTCAACTAAACACAGAGACTGAACCAAACTCTATTTATCACACCTCTAATTAGCATGTCTGTTTGAATGCTGTAATTGTGATCTGAGGCATTGGAAGCGGCAGGAGAAGAACAAAAGAGCAGAGGTTGCCAGTTCAAATCCCTTCACCAGCACAGTACAGCGGTTGCATAAATGTTCTTTTCTGCTTCAGTAACGACAGCTGATGTCTACGTAAGCCGTGCATTTACAGGGAATGTTTAAGACTCACAGATAGCTGACCTTTTTAAAGTATAAACCGAGCTACCTGCATGCTCTAACAAGCTTATTTAAAACATCTGAGAAACACCAGAGGAGAGATTTGTTACATTTGTCTCATCTAACTGTGAAAACATAGACTTTGGAATCAGGTCACATACTGCAGATATAAGCATGCAGAAACTCATGAACATAGATGCATACACACCCACACAAGAAGCCATTCTGACTAAATAAAGACATATATTCCCTGTGGATATGGGAGAAAAAATATCCTGGTGCACACACACCTGATGCAGGGATTGCGGGAGCAGTGTGTAGTCACTGTTTTCTCTGAGGGACTGCAGAGAGGCCAGTAGCTCCGGGCTGGGGCCCGGTGGTCCGTCTCCAGAGACACATCCTGGATACAAACAAACAGTAGAATGAAGTACACCTGATGTTTCAGAAACATTATGGTACCTTCCAACAGGCTTGATTTGTAAGTTCTGTTCACATTTTCATTGCTGTGTACTTGACCATGTAATTTATAGCTGAGAGAAATATAAACCTAATGGTACAAAAATGTACGCTGTACTTAAAGGGACATGACAACTATTTTACAAATTACAGTAAAAAGCCTGTAAATATTGCTGTATAGTCTCCTCACGGCTCTTGCGGAGCTTTGACAAGTCCTAACTGGAGATGTGGAGTTTAAACAACCTGATTAACAAAGAGATACTCTTGGTTGCATTATGGGAAATGGAGGACCCGACATTGTTCAGATCTTGATGCTGCTCCTGCTGCATCAAATTTAGTTAATTCTTCTATAATCTGTTTTATTTATCATTGTATTTAAACCAGCTACAACTCACTGCCTCAGCTGTAAAGGAATAGATTGACTTTTTGAGAAATATTCTTTTTCACCTTAGTGAGAAGATTAATATCATTCACTAAATATGAATCTACGGGCATCAACTTAGTTTATCTTAGCATAAAGGCTAAAAATAAAGGCTAAAAACAGTGGTGTTGCTCTGTTCGAAAGGTATCCAAGGACTATATCTTGGCTAGGCGCACTCATTTCCTTGAATCTTGTCATCACCTTGAGGTTGCCAGGGAGAGTTCAGGAAGTGACTGTGACTGGCCAAGAAATACAGAGGAAACATAAACACCACCTAAAACTAAAACTTTATTTATACAGCACTCAATTGAAAAAAAACTTACTGGGAATCAGTGAAGAGAGAGGCTGATACAAAGCCACACTAGTAGCAAAACAAATATTTCACAATATTGACAACCAGTACGTTGTTCTGCTTGTATTTACCTTTTTGTGTGTGTGTGTGTGTGTGTGACATGGCAACCCGACATGGTAGATGCTAAAGCTAGATGACAAACAGGCTGTTACCACAGTGGGTTTCCATCAGTGACAGCCTGTCAGCCCCTTGCCTGCAGCTGTTACTGTGACAATTAGTCGCTATTAGCTGTAGCTGTGTGGGCTATTTTAGGAAATTGGTGTGAACCGCCGTCCCACGACCTCCCCCCTCAAAAAAAAAAGCTTTAATTTTGTCTACGTATTTGACTGATGTTTGCACTTGTAGCTGTATCCTGCATTCATCATAATCATTGTAAACCTCCAACCAGAAGCAGACATGCAAACTGAGAGCACATCAAAACTTTTCCGAATGAATTCAGGCCATGAAATATTTGGTACACCAGATTAGCATATGCTGGCACATATGAACAAATGTGGACCTCATTTTTAATGGAGAATAACGTTCCTGCTAAAGGCATGCTGATGATACATGCTCATCACTCACACCAAAACATTTAGACAACAATTAGTCACCATTATCCATAGCTGTGCATAGTGCAACTCTTACATAACATAGCCTATCAGCTCTAGCATTTTAGTACATCACAAACATCCAAGAGTATTGGCTGTGGCTTCCTTGCGGCTTAGTATCATCCTGATCATCTTAAGCTCTTTTTTTTCCGGCGCACCACAGCAGTCTGTGGGAAAACCGTGGTCCACAGATGGATGATAAGCTTTGAGTTGTTCTGAAAAGCTTTCACTCTGCAGCTCTCTGCAGAATAATGTGTGTTATTGTTCTGCTGTGTGTCTCTCTACTGTGCTATGGGGTTTATCAAGTCTATAGTTGTTAAATAAATGAGCTTTAATGACATTTATATTTAAGAGTGACATTACCATTCACATTAGCTGATACTGCAGAAAAGGCGATACTCACTGAGGTGTACAACCATAAAAAGCAGTCGTATAGATAGCAATAAGATGAATATTACCTGCGACACTGTTGGTGCAAATGTCTTCTTCTCTCTGTGTAGTCCCACTGTCGGGAACTTTAGGTGGAATGATATTCTTGTTACCCATCACCCTCCCAAAAGCTTCTCTGAGAACCTCCAGCAGGCCGTGGCTGGAAAACCAGAAATTATTCCTGACTTTTATCAGCGCGCTTCCTTTGACTGAGATAAGCAAATTTGTGGGTTATGTGTTTGTCGCTCTGAGCTCCCAGAAAGAATTCAAGGGCGCCTCGAGTACTGGAGAATGAGGTCTCTGCAGGTTTGGTTTGTGATCACTCTTGACGGAGCATGTGATTAACCCTCCATTGCCTCTCCTGGGTGGTCAAGAAGAGAGACATTTGCTAATTTGTCCATCGTCTATGAAGGCTGGGCTGTGGAGGATGATGTTCTCAGTTTGTGCAGACTCTCCACAGTCCTCTGCGTGTCTCTCTTATGTGCAGAATTCAGCGTAGCCTCCTTTCCTTGTCCCCAGGAAGCTGTCAAAAAATAGGTACATTTTTAAAAAGAGAACATAATGTATGCCTCATGCATGCTGCAGTACGTTCTGAGAAGGAGAGGACACATGAATTGAGAAAGAGAGAGAGAGATCTGAATGCAAAGAGAAGCAGCATTGCTGGTGAAATGGCAGTTATGTCACCGACTGAAAGGGTTGTCTTTGTGTCTAAACCATGACTGCCCATCGAGGCATGGCAGAGTGCTCCCCTCTGAATAACCCCCAGTATGTCATAGTACTGTAGAATAATTAGCAATAAGTATGCCACAGCGCAGACAGACTTCACCCTGTAAAGAATAATCCATTCTCACATAGTCAGGAAGGCTTATACAGGAGGGTCAGCATATTATAACTTGCATTTATGAATGTGATTTACGTTAATGAAAGGTCTGGTGTGTAAGACGCTGTCGGCCCTCTACCACAGTCTGCCATGGTGAACCATCATGATTCTACAGTAGCCCAGAACGGACAACTGAAAGGAGCGGGTCAGGCGAGGGGGTTGCAATCAGCAAACGATAGATGCTACTAAATCCTAGATACTGGTCCTTTGAATCAGTTGCAAATTAACCCTGATGACAGGGACTGTCTCATAGATGCCAGCAACCAGTGCTTTATAGCTGCCTTGTAACTTACCGGATGTACAGCCATGCTAGCAGCTACACAAGGCTGTATAAGCAGGGGTTCCAGCTACATGCTAACACAACATGCAATGTTGATGGTGGTGATCAACACCTTTAATGTTTACTGTGTTCACCATTTTAGTTCAGCGTGTTGTTAATGCGTGAACAGAATTTCATGGCAGTCCATCCTATAGATGTGTTGCGAAAGGAGAAGTCAGTCAGCAAGATTAATCCTATGAAAAGTACTTGTTCCAACACTGAAACATGTTCCACAGTTTTCTGGCATTTGGTTGACTTAAAGGTTCATTATAAAAAAATAATTGACTATTACTACTAATTGAAAATTAACTGAGAATAATTTAAAATAGTTAGTTTCAGCCTCGCTGGGTACAGAACACTACAGCAAAATAACATAAATATACAGTAAGTGCTGAAGATGAATTGTTACACACCTGATTTTTTAATGTTCAGCGTTCTTTTTTATCATATGACATGTATGTATGTATGTGGCAGTGGATGAAGGTGGATGAAGATAGGCATGAAGCAGAGTGGTAAATATATTTGACATTTACAGGCCTTTAGCTGATGCTTTTATCCTGATCAGCAATGCCTGACAGGATTTAGCTTTTTGTCAGAGGTCATTTCATTGTAAGTTCACATGGGTGTACCTGTAGCTGTTGACAAAAGGCTGACATTACCAGGATGTATGACCTTTTACAGGGCAGTCACTCTAACTTCTAACCGGTCCTGTCAAGGTAATTAGCATAGGAAGATAGCAAACAGCATTGCAAAGGTTTGTGTTTCATCTGTTTGTTTCTTTTAGTTAAATGTGTTTCCCCACATTTTGGCTTGAGAGACGATTCCCCGTTTTTACACTACAGGTAAACACCTGCATCCATCTGTCTTAGCCCCTCTAGTGGGAACCATGTCACAAATGTGTGCAATTCTCGAGTAAATTAATACACAAGCTCCACCACAAGCTTGAAAAAAAAATAGGCTTTTTCTCTTTAGAAAAATGTTTCCGCCTCATGAAACCTACTTTTTCAGCCTGAGTGGTCTGAGGGCATGAAACCGTGTGTTCACACAGCACGTTAGCAGTCACATGAATGTATGAATGAATGCTGCAACATGGAATGCGACACAAAGTACAAGCGCTGGGAGCGGGGACTGACTCACAGGGATGTGCAGCATGAAGTTAAGAATGATGCAGCGGAGGCTAAATATGAAAATCTGTGGAAATATCACTAAAACACATTATGACAGTTCTAGTTTGTTTTTATATTGTGAAGATTCTCATGTGAATAGTTAGCGGTGATTCTGTTTAAATATTTAAGTCTTATTATATATATGTGTGTGTGTGTGTTCTGTTCAAAACTGCAGTTCCTCAAACAGCCACTCGAGGGTGGCTACAAAACAAGTCAAACTTCATAAGCACCCATGTTAAACTGTCCATCTTCACAGCAGAATTAAACATGTGTACAGCCTGGTACAAAGGACAGTTTTGGTTTCTATAGCTAATTTCCCTTAAGCTCCACCCACGCTCAACATCTATGCTGATATTTAGATTAGCCGGCAAGTCGCAATGACCAGAATCACCACACTCTTCACAACAGCGCTTCAAAAATCTGTGCGACATAACAGATACGATGTACATATTTTATACAGTCTATGGTTATTATAGACAAATGAAAACGTACTTCTGAATATTCTATTCCTTCCTATTCCTTCTAATTCTGACACACAAGACCTTTAAATTTTGTTTCAAATATTGGCACCCTTGAAAACTTCATAGTCACGATTTCAATGTATCACAATCTTCATAAAGTAGCGAGCTGAAAAATGCACAACTTTATGGTTTTATACCTGTTAGCTCATGCTGACAAGATGTTGCAATCTTGCTTGAACATACAGGCCGCCATGACTGTGTGAACAGCTCTGTCAGACATTAAAATGTCTTCACAGCCAGTGTTGAACTGTGAACACTGAGTTAAAACACGAGCAGCTTTCTGTGCTTTTGTTTCTAACTTTGACTGTGGTGGCTCCCTTGAATTTCGTGTCCGCCATGCCGTATAAGTGGGGTGGGTGGCCGGGTGTGCGTGCGTGTGCACGTGTCCGCGTTAACACGTGCGTCGGGTGCGCGTGCCGCTGACGCTTTCCTGCGACCACCAACTCTCCCGCGCTCAATTACGCCGTTATTATGTTTTTTTCCAGCCTGCATCGATCCCCAACGAGTCCCACTCGTGTTTTTGTCGCGCTCATCACACGGGCATTAACTGCCCGAGGGTGTGAGGCTAAAAAAAACACATGCCGCATGCACAGAATAAGCGTGACAGAAGGAGGCTGTCGAGTTTAGTGTGGGTTCTTCCCCTTGTTATCCCTAAAAACAATGATATAACGTTTAGTGCTATCTTCCACCTTAAATCCAGTGAAACATAGTGCTCTATGGCGAGATCTATACATAAGTCCAAGCCTCTCTGCACCATACGGCAAGTTAATGCCACAAACACACGGAGACAACAACACGGGACGTGTTCCGGACAGATGCGCTCACCTCTGGATGATGTCTCCCTGCTCAGTCGCCTGTACATCAGCGTCCTCCCCAAAGCCTCTCGGTGTTTTTCCTCCTCCGTGTCGGCTCACAGCGGGCTCCACATCACCCTGTCATCTCTCTGTCCGTCTCTCTGACTCTGTCATGCTTCTTGTTTACGGTCCAATCCGGGGATTTTTCCCCCCTCTGCCCCCCCTCATTACAAAATATATATTCCTACATGGTTATTTATTTATTTCACAATGTGGCGGAGGCTGCCATCTTCTGGCAGATGTGTCGCACTGGCTTCCGGCTGTTATGTAACAGCAGATGATAAAACCCTACGCCGGATTAAGAAGGGAAATAGTGCAGATGTACACGGTCTGCGCGTTGCGTTGTTTCTGTTATGTAAGCAGAATGGGAAACGTGAACTCATTCGATTGATCAGATTGGTGAGGCATAATCATTATGATAACTGTGATGTCTTACCTGAATAACAAACTTGGTGTTCGTTGCCATCATCAACTCACTATTTAAGTCTGTAATTTATAACAGCCGACAGCAGGCATCAAAAGATATACAGGCAACCTCAAATCCAGAAAATATCACAGTCATGCAAACCCACTCCACACTGCACCACAAGTGAATGAATTCTTGAATAGGAGACAAATATTTCTTGACAAATACTAGCAAACATATGTATGTCTGTATTCCTGAATCAGGCAGTTAAACTGAGGATGTAGCAACATTTTTTTAATTTTAATAATGTATAATAAATGAACAATAATGTGCATATGAGCAACAAAAAGTCTCATTAAATGTGAAAATAAACAAAATATAGTTTCACACGTGTTCTGGGAAACCATCAGCAGGCTGTCATGTTCTGTGTCCTCCTTTATGGTTTATATGGTCTATATTCTAACTTATCTCCAGCCCTCACAAAAGCTGCTAACCATTCATGTGGGAGGACATAAAATCTCTATAACAGAAAGCCTCACTTTCGAGTGACTAGAAGGAATTTTTCAAGAAACTTATGATGTGATGCGGAGAGACACTGACTAGTATTCAAAATCTGGAAATCATTTTACATTTCCATCAGTAATAATAATAAATAAGTCCACCTGTAAAGTAACTAGTACTGAGTTCCCCTCTGTATTCATGTCTGGTCTCTGATATTGGTAACTGGTATGTGAGCGTAGTAACATTTCAGTCACCACATACAGTATCACACCTACTGTGTGTGTTTGATGTGCAGGAGTTGGAAAGAATAAGAAGAATGTACTAAATACTCAGAAATTTTACAAAACCCTTTAAAAGAACAGCTGATTACTTTTTTAAAAATAGGATGCAGGACAGCACCTGAACGTGTAACATTTGTGTCTTTTTAATTTATCTGAACAGGCTTACATAATCATCTGCCACAAGGCTTGTTTGTTAAATTACATGAAACTTCTTAGAAAAAGAAGCAGATCTTAATTTCCTACATTTTTTTGTCTTTTATCTTAAAGTGCACAAATGAATAGCACCATAAAGTACTTGTGTACACCTAAAGTGATGCAATTCCCACATTTTCATCCCAAATTAGAGCCAGACTCATGCTGAGCATCTAATTGGGATACACACACACGCACACACACACACACACACAGCAGTAATGCCTGCGAGTTTGTGGAACTTGAAATGATGTTAAATAATAAGGAAGTGGAGCAGAAAGAGAGGAAAGGCAAAGTCAGGGAAGGAAGGAATATTTGTGTGTGTGTGTGTGTGTGTGTGTGTGTGTGTGTGTGTTTCTCATAATGAGTCTGACGTTATAATTGGGCCGCTGTAGGGCTGAACTCTGCTCGCTCTCATTACCTTTGCATTTGCTGTGGACGGCATGAAAAGTCATCCTGTAGTTGTTATACTGCATCACATCTCTCTCTCTCTCTCTCTCTCTCTCTCTCTCTCTCTCTCTCTCTCTCTTGCACACACACTTACATATACAACAAATGATACACACACACACTGATCACTGCAAACACAGACAAACAGATGTGATGGCAACATGAGCAGGAGCCGCATAATGACTTTCATTTTATGTAAACCAAAGGATACACAGAAAATCACTGAGAGCTGTGGCCATTTATTAACAGTGACATACAGCATGCTGACTAATAGGATTCACAAAACAGTCCAGTGTGTGTGTGTGTGTATGTGTGTGTGTGTGTCCTGTACATTTAAATGCATCGATCCAGGTATAAAAAAAATCTAGCATTGATTAGTATGCATCACTCCGTCCTCTCTTATTGGCTGAATGGCTTCAGAGCCACGCGGCTCTTCAGACACGATGACGTTATTCCTTTAATGTAATTACTCCTCCATTACACTGAGAGTAGAATCCACATTTTTATTCTGCCTCCAATCATTTACTAATGTGTTCTAACAGCCGGTTTATTGATCACTGGCCTCCCATCCTCTGAAGACAGCTGAAATCTCACGATGGTGTCTCTGTTGGCAGAAACTTTTGTTTTCAAACAGCTCAGTCACTTTTTCCACAGCTTACTGACAGATTTGATCCCTAAAAAAATCACCCCAATCCAGCATCCTTCTAATTCTTAGACTTTTTACATTAGTTTCAAAAGATTTGAAAGATTTTCAGAATTGTATTCAGCACCAAAATCTATACACAAAATGGCATATTTGCTTTTGAACACTCTTTTCAGAAAGTAACATTTTTAGTTAGTTGTTGGGTCTGAGACCGCTTTAAATTTTGCAACCACATTTGATCACCAAATCAGAAGTTCAACATATAAGAAGCTTTAACCAGCAGCTTTAACCCACACAGCTTTAAAAAATGAAAGATCACAGTAAAGTGTGTGTGGTGAAATCATTTTTTAAATAATACAGCTACTTTTGCTTTAACAGTTGTTCTGTCAAAAAGACATTGAGGTATGTGTCGAATCGTCCAGAAATGGCTTCAAAACAATGAAATCAGACTGACAAGTGTTCAGTGACTAACCCTGCACAAATGTTAACTATCTATACAGTTTTATCTAATATCAAGTCTACTGTCTATATTCAATCCAAAGAAAGCCTTTCTTTTGTCATGTGTCTTTCTGTTCAGTTTTCTGACCTGAATACTCAGATTATCTGCCAGGAGATGAAAGGTTACAATATTTGGTTAGCTACACTAAAATGTCTTGTTGGCATTAAATGCTACACTGAGCTGCATTGACACTTGCATGACTGTGGTGTGATTAATAACAGATACAGAAAAGAGTCCTTTTTAAGGTCATGACATTTTTTTTTTTTTTTTGGATCTTCAAAATCTTTGAAAGAAAGGTTAGAAATTGCACTGTAGTGAGTATCAGCCCTTTGTATGTGACTCTAATCCGAGTCACCTGGTTAATCCAAAGGGACCAGAGGTAACACAGTGTGTGCTAGGAACATAAATTGTGCATTAAAGTGTGTTTCAGATGTACATATTTTGATTATATCATCCAAAAATGTCAGTGCTGTTAGATAAAACACGGGAGGAAAAGAGGATTCAGATTGCTTTCAGGGCTCTCTGCTCTGGCGCTCGTCGCCGTCGCTTCTTGTGCCGTTTCCTGGTGGTGGTGTCGAAGCAGGTGACCATCATGACATTGGCCTTGCAGACGTTGAGCCTGTCCTCTAGCCGAGCCGTCACCACTTCAAGGGCCTCCAGATGCTCTAGGGAGTCCACCTCGAAGGTCTGCCAGAGGTCGACTGGGGAAGGACAGCAAAGGGACACTGAAGCAGGTACATACTGTCCAATCAACTGATTATATGTAGACAATGTTACAGTGATATTAAAGGGGAGTACTAATAGACCATTAGCCATAACTTATCTGCAGGGTGTACTAATGACTAAGAAATGCTTCACAGATGCAGAGATTTCTTAATTTCAAGACAGTTCTGGCACAAACCACCACAATTACTGGTATTTCAAGACACTCCCATATAAAACTGTTTTCCCAATGTTGTAATTCCCAACTCTCAGTCAAGGAAAGGATTAGATAGGCCAAAGTCACTCTTGTTTCTGTCCCATCTTGCTTAAGAGCACCATGTACTTCGTGTACAAAGTGAAAAATATAATGTGTTATAACAGGAATTTACAATAGTGCTAAGGATAGTTATGAGGAAATACTTTGGATACTGTCCCAGTAAGTGTAGCATGCTCCCCATTATTGAAATACTGTCATACTACAAACCCATTGTTTGTTTAATTAAATTAATCAGCAACTTTTTTATAATCAGTTCATCATTTAAGTCATTTTTCAAATGGAACATACCACACATCAACAGTTTCTCCATTGTGTGCTCTCCTGCTTTTTATTTGCTGGTTAATTCAATATATTTGGAATTTTGGACCAAAATCACTGTACCCTATGACCCTGTAAGAACGCTGCTCTCTGGGTTCTTTGTGGTTCCTATCACGCTCATCTCTGTTGAACCAGATGCCAGTTTGGCTTTGGGAGGCACACACCCATTTAACAGCAGGCTTGAGGTGTTCCTTTTCAATAGAGTTTATAGTTAGGCCTGGTTCAGGTGAGTCCTGAATCATCTCTTAGTCATGCAGCTATAGGCCTAGACTGCAGGGGAACTTCCCATGATGCACTGTGCTGTTCTGTTCCTCTCTCCCTCATCATCGGTACATGTTCATGTCTCATTAATGTATTGATTGTTTGGTCAAGCCTGCTGTTGTGGTGATGATGACATCCTGCACGGTCTAGACACTGGAAAGTGTCATGGGATTACTACTGTAATTGTGTAATGTTATCATCTGGCACTATATAAATAAAACTGAATTGAACATTTAATTAATCAATTGCTAGAGATTTTGACTTAACGTAGGCTTTTGTGCCAGTATATTTGTAAAATTTCTAATGGATATGGAAAGAGGAAAAATATCATTTTGCATGCTTATTTTTTCAAATAAAAAATAATTTGACTGACACTCTTGGTTCCACTTAGCAGGCTCCAGCATGAGGTTGTGTTTGGCTTGCTCTAGCTCTCTCCTCAGGTTGTTGTATTTGGCCCGGACTTCGGAGATCCTCTGCTGACGGTGCTCCAAAAACTTCAGTTTGGCGCTGAAGCATGCCGGCCCCTGAAAACACGAAAACACGTTTCACTACGATATCAATGTAGCTCATAATAGTTTATTTTAAAAAGCTCAACTTCTGCTACTACCATTCTCATTAAAAAATGACATGGTGCATTAGCTGGTTGAATTCTCCACACACACACGCACACACACACACACTGTGTTTTTAAGGTTGGATGAACAACAGCACCTCCCCGCTCCCTCTCTTCACATACACCACATCATAAACATCACGTTAGCGCAGGGAGGACACCTCTGGGGAGTGAGACAAGACAGGTCTGTAGGCTAGTAAATAGAATTACACTGTGATTATACTAACCTTATTACAAGTAAGGTACAGTTCCAAAGTTCAGTACAGTACATGCACATTGTAATGGGAAACAAAAGAAAACATCTAAATATAAAGCAGTGAGTTCTGCTGTACTAAACAGACATTGCTATAATATTATTATTTATAACTCTGCTCTTTCTATTAAAATTTCCACCAGTATGTGCTTTCTATATGTGTATTTCTTTTAAAAGCTTTTACAAACAACCTGTTCTATTAGTTCCAGTGCTCTTCTTTGTCCTTTGCTGTAGCATTGACCCAATTTCCCCCCATGTGGTCATTAAAATTGTATCAAAGTTGCCATGCCTGAGACTGTTGGAGGCAGGGAATATTCTCATGAGGCCAGACTGCTCCTCATGGGGACATTACGTCACCACATGCGCCTCTTTGTGTGTTCAGGCACATTTCATCTCTAAATGCACAACTGAACCGTTTATTTACCCTTTACTTACCCAGGGTCAATTCACTCAGCATGCTTTTTTTTCATGCTGCTTCTATTATAACCTTGCACATGAAATCTGATACCTGCCCAGAACAAACAGCTTTTATTTAAGGCAGCTGCAATAGTTGTGCCCTCCTCAAGGGCACTGTGATAGTGGATAGTGTAATTCACTTCCACAGCCAGATTTATCTAGAGTGATCAAACCAGGCAAACTCTTGATCTCTTACCTTAAGGCCACTGCAGGAGCTGCACTTAAATGATTTAGAGCAATGTCTATTGCTAATGTCTATATGACTTGTCTATTTACAGGCTATGGATCGCACTGAACCTGCAACACTTCAAATAGCTGTGTGCATGTATTCATGCAGCAATGTTACTAGTGTTGTACCTTATAGCTTGTGGAATCTATATAGGTTTAGCTTTCAACATTTGAAAATATACATCTAAAGATATAAATAACTAAAATTCAGTGACTGTGTTTGACTTGTCTGTGGTAGATCAATTGTTATTTACAGCTTATAGCTACAACCTGAAAATGAGATGAAGAAGCTACAGATACACAAATGCTGGAGGGGCCTAACTTGTAAGCTAGTTTGATTAGCCTGCAAAGCCTGTAGTATATCCCTATGCAATTGGCTTCAGTAGTTAATCCATGAGGCTAATGTCTGTCTTTAATCTGTGTCAGACTCAGGAGAGTGTTTGAAATGGTTTATATAAAGTATTCAGGAAGCTGTAGGAGGCACATGCTGCTTGCCCCAAACTACTTGTTTTGTACATAATCCCCTAACCCCAGAAGAGTTTGAGTGGTGACACGTTCTATTCCTACTGGTTTCCAATAGTGGTTGATGAAGGTCATATTTTACGCAGTGCTCTTTAACCTCCTAAAAAAATCAAAATAAACCCAGCACCTGTTTGCCAGCACCTGCTCTTTTCTGCATCCTCTGCACATTGTCGATCTCATAGACCTTGATCTCGTAGGACTCTGGGATTCCCCGATCCCCGACCCAACGAGACCGCAGACCACTGGCCGAACGTCTCAGGGACAGAGGTGCGTCATGGGAAACACGACGCTGGTGAGTACCTACAGCAGGGTGAGGCAGAAAGTGCGGTGAGATGATGTATCTCAGCTTGTTCTTTTTCTTCTCCCATTTCTGAAGATCTCTACTGTACATGCACAGTAAAACTATTACTTATTTTAAAAAGACAGTGTATTTAAGGTAGCATTTTAATCAGACTTTAATCCGATTGATTTTAAGTTAAGTGTTTGGCATGATCATATGCCAACACTGACACAAAGAGAAGCCACTGCTGCTTTAAAAACTTTATTTATACCAATACCACTTTATTCTTACAATAAATATACAGTACATGGCATTAACTTAAATTCAGCAACATAGATTAAGATTTTGCTGTTCTGTTCTAAGATCATATCTTTACAAATGAATAAGCCTGCTCATGGTCCTTATGGACCTACAAGGTGGCTAATGCTGTAAAGACTCTGCACCATTGCATTAGTATTATCAACTAACACTCTACGCTGAAAGCACCACTCCTGACTGTAAGTAAATTTGTATGATGAATGAAGGCTTGTGTCCCTAAGTGACCTTCAATGTGCCAGCCATGTGCTGTTAGAGGGAGCTGAAAAAACAGTTTACCTAAGAGCAAATGTAGCCTTTAGCCAGGGCTGCCATATTATTCATAAAAGTCAAGCCAGGAGACACAATTTCTGTAACTATTTCTGGACTGACTCAATTTGCCAGTACAGGAAGAGATATTTTATGCTTTATGTCACTGGGATCCTAAGACATTAAAAATATGTATGTAACACCAATGATACGGGTACAGCTTTCATCAGAATCTAAATGAGTTAATTATGTAAGAGGGCACTTCAGGAGAAATTACGTCCAGGCAGAATTTAATTGCACAATTATTAGTCCATTATGGTTGAGGATTTAAAATTCATATGCTCATCCAGCAAATGATTTGTCTCTTGTTTTAATTACTCCATTAGCAGTTTTCACTGTGTTAACCATGTTTTTAACAAAAGTGTTGTTAATATACACACAGTCCTCTTTAGAATTTAATGTATCAGCTAAAGACTCATTTTCTGTGTCTGGTCTGGAAGTGCCGTCACATGGTTCATGTATTAATGATGTGACCTCCTACATAATTAGGCTTTCAGTGCCTGTAAGGAAACTGGGTCCGACTGCATTCTCCAGATGTGTGTCATCTCAAATTAATGTCACATTAATATGTTATGTGGTCCGATAACAAACCAAAAAATACAATCGTGGAACTCACATTCATAAAAAATTGTGTTGTTTATAGTTTGGAAATTGTACGGATGAAAAATGTATGTAAAATTTGAGTTGGGGTTAGATACCTAACCCTAACCCTTTAATTGTATTGGTGAAAATGTGCCACCACTGCAGGTTTAAAACCTCAGATTTTATGTTCCCTCAACTCCAACAATAATAAGAAAATGTATGAAACTAAAAGAAAGAAATGCCATACATTAAAATATCTGCCAGTTTATAATTACACTGCACTGAAATGAATAGAAACAAATGCTTTAAAAAAGGGAAAATATATCAATCACTGGAAAATGACTATCACAGGTTATCATCAGGTTAAGATGTCCAACATGCTTGCTAACTTTAGACTTTTTTGAGACTACACTTGCACAACTAATAACTCACACAAACAACACACATAGCATTGGGATTAGAGTCTGATCTGTCCAGGAGAGAAAGTCATCCGGTTCAGTTCATAAAAGGCCAGTTATTCCAGGTGTTACCTGTGTTGCCTCTCCTCCGAGATGACCGGCTGCTGCGAGCCACACTGAGGAGAGACCCGCTCCTGTCGCTGACAGAATCTCTGGTTGAGATGCTGCTGCCTGTGGCTTCACTGTCCCTCATCATGCTGTCATATCCACTGCTAACCACACTGCTCCTGTTAGAAAAATGCAAGGATGTCTTCCCCATAGCTGGTGGTAATTCTCCACTCAACACACTTGTGGTGTCACTTGCATGCCCACTTAGGTGATCAGGCGTGCGGGGAGCAGTCACCTGACTGTATGGCGAGGGAATGGTAGTTATTTGGTCTAGTCCTGCTGAAGTGGGGCTGGGGGCCCTTTCCTTAAGGAAGTCCGAGATCCTTCCGTTGACAAACCCTTGAATGACAGATTTTGTGGATGAACATGTGGAGCTCTGGCTCGGAGTCCGACTAATGGAATGAAAAGACCGTGGAGGGGAAGAGGAGAGAAAGGAAGATGTCCGCTCAAAGCTAACAGTTTTACAGTCTGGGGAAAGACTGGCACTGCGGTTGATGGACTGCTTCAGACCTTTGTGGGGGAGACTGAGATTCTTGATGCTGGGGGCAGAGAGTCGACGGACTTTGGGGCTAGCCATCTTAAGTTTCCCTACAGCAGACAGCTTGGAATGGGTATGCCTAGCAGATTGAGTTAAAGAGTCTTCAGAAGCAAAGAAGTGACAACTCTTGTCAGATCGGGGATTCTTCCTGGGACTCCTGCTAGCCCTTGGTAAGGTACAATCTCCCCCATTATGTCCTTTATAAGCTCCATTGCAAGACCCTTCAATACTTCCCTTGGAACTACCCTTAGAGCTCACAGAGGTGTTACTACTGTCCCTGTCCAGAGTTTGGGTTCTACCAAGGGAATTAGTCCTGATAGCCAGCTGCTCCAGTTTGGCACTGAAAAGCCTATTGCTGCCCTCAGTGGGTGACTTCAGCCTGGCACTTATATGATCATGTTTCTTTCTTGAACTCGAGGTCTCAAACAAAGATTCAACACTTTTTCTGGTAGCACTACTAGCATGCTGTTTATAGTCTGTTCCATATTTTTGAGGAGAAGAGACATGGAGGTTGTGATTCGCTAGGGAGTGCTGTCTGCCCTGCCTCCTCTCCAGCGTTACTCCTGGGCTACAAGGGGTGGATGATGTCACCCCCCTTGGGTCTCTGTGGTCGTCTGCCATGTAACCATCATGGTAGCTGTCCTGGTGGATGGCATTTTGCCAGCCTCTAGGCAAACTACCTGTTTTAAAGGAAGCTGAGGCGGTTTCCTGGCAACCAGGTGAAACACCAATTCTCTTGGGGCCATTCCCAACACGTCTGGAACACACTTCTCCCCCCTCTGAGGCCTTTGGAGTGTTAGTGGAATAAACATGCTCCTTGTCTCTGGGGTGACTCTTCTCTGTATTTCTCGGCCTCTTTCCACACATTTTGTTCTCTGTGGGTTCATCACAGAAAGCTGAATCTTCCAGAACCACTGGGTAATAAGGTGGATCGCATACTTTATCATACTTTTTGGCATGTGTCTCAGAAACAAAAGTCCCACTCCTCTTCTCAAGAGCCTTCCTATCTTCTGGACATTTGACTTTACTCCCTCTCAACTCAGACTTTGACCTGACTCCTGTAACAGTGTCAAGAGGACTTTCTTTCTCTTTTGCACCATCCAATTCACAATCCATATCTGTATTAATCAGCATGTGGTTTATAAATGAAGGTAAGAAACTCTTTTCCTTTCTGAATTCACACTGGGGCTTTTCAGTGCTAGCCTCTTTGGCTACAGATTGAACTACAGAGCTTTTGTTTGTATTTGAGGAACAGGTAGCTACAGATTCTTCACTGACATTGCTGATTATCCTGATCGGTTGAGAGCCAGAGCCCTGAACATGTGCCTGTGACTGGGCAGTGTCTCTGATACAAATAATGTTTCCACCTGTCCTCCCTCTGTTCAGTTCTCCACTGATGGTCACCTCCTCCACCATAGAGAAGACAAGTTCATCTTGACCTTTTAGGTCAAGTGGCTGTTGAACAGTTACTGTGATAGTGGCTTTCATTTCTTTAATGTCCTCTGTGGGACGATTAGGTAAGACATCACCAAGTATAACACTGGTAGCCGAGGAGCAGGAGGAGGGTGGAGATATGGGGGAGCTCTTGCCAACGGGTGAGGTCCTTTTGTCTGGTTTGAACCAATCAGCAGCTTCAGGACACTCCTGTTTAACTGTAGGCTGGAGTGCAAGGGAGCTTGTAACAGCCATGCTGTGAGCATCCACATCAAGGTCCCGAGAGGACAACTTATTATCAGACTTAAGAGTTCCACTTTTGGATGGCTCGGAACGACAGGTCTTGTTACGACTGAGAGTTTGATTCAGCAGTTCCTCGCTGGAACTGGTTGCACTGCACTCTTCACAGTCATACAGACCCGAATCCTCTCTCTGAAAACTGTCTCCAGGGAAGGCGCCATCTGTTTGCTTTTCTCCAACAGAGGTCTGACTGCACCCTAAACCCTGATTCAACAATGTCTGTGGTGTTTCTGACGGTTCCTTGTCTGCCTGTTTCCCTGTGTCTTTCTGGGGTTGTGATTTGGTCGGTACATTGTTAACAGGAGGCCCATTAAAGGAAGACTTGAGCATATCCATTGTAATCTCACTTCCATCGATACAGCCTAAGCGCTCTTGAAGTTCAGCAAATGTATCACATTTAAGACAGTCCCTCCCTGGTTCCTTCATGTCTGCTTTCAGTACTTCAGTATTCCCTTGAGCAGTTTCCTCATTCTTCTTCTCTCCCTGCAGCTTAGGAATTCTCAGAAGTTCTTGGAGCAGAGCAGTAAACTCTGGATCATCCATGTCAGCCTTGTTAGGATGTAAAGAGGGTATGATGGGCACAAATTCAGGTTGTGCCAGCCTTGAGGTTGTTTTGGACCGGACCAAGCCATCCGAGTCAAGTTGAATAACTGTGTCACAGGACTGGTCACTACTAGAGTGCTCATCCAGTTCACCACGTAAACGGAAACGAGGGACGTCAACATCTACTTCCTCGGTGGAGTGGAACGCCCGTAGGGACAAACAATGAGGGCCTCTCCCATAGTCTTTAGTCAAACTCCTTCCAGATGGAGAACATGAGGTGGACTGCTGTTGGATAAAGATGAATAAGTTAGTTCAAGTAATAGTAAGTAAAACAAATGAGATTATGAAACTCTCACTTCCTTTTTAAAACAGCACCAACACTGTGATGCCATTAAAAGGTGGGTGGTAGAAAGACATTAAAGGACATCTATGGTACCTTTGTTCTCTTTTGTGTCCTGCGAATGCGAGAAGCCAACTGGATGGTGGATAAGGTCTCTTGAAGGTAAGCCATTGAATCAGCAACTTGAGCAATCACTGTGGTATGGCAATTCACATGGCCCAAGGACTCTCGAACGAGCATAGTCAACTTACTACCCCTATGCAAAGAGAGTGTAAATGACATTAACTCAAAAGATTTTTTTAGCCATTATAAAATGTTGACAATTGACAACAACAATTAATGCCAAAATGTTTTCACCAATAATATTTTGGGATTACATTCTTACTTGTTTGGGATGGTTTTATGTCCACTTAGCAGAGACACAACAACAGGCCCCAGTTCTGAATATGGTGGTTTATTTTTGGTCATACCCCTAATACCGCTACACACATCAATCAGGGTCAACTTAGTTGGGCCACGCGAACCTACAGATGGAAATCAGAGAGAGAGCAGAGAGGATTAGAAACTTAGCATGTTTTCAAATATGCAAATATAAGAATTGATAAGATGATAATCAGATGTATATTAAGTGCATCAAATAATTTAATTTATTAACTGTGGAAAATTATTTATGGCTAAATACCAAATTCACCAAGGATTCACAAGGAATGAAAAATTCATTACAACCTTTGCCAATGGTACTGCTTTCTGTACGAGGCGGCTGGACGTGAAGAGTGAAGAACATTATGGAGCTGTCGGACAGGTACGTAATGAAGTCATTGTGCCGACGTGCTGCAATGGCTGCGTCCAGGAGGGAAGCAGCCCGCTCAGCAGTGGGGGCCTTCACCCGGTTGTGGTTACGCAGCTGGCGGGAAGGGAGAAGCTAGTCATAAAATCTCATGTGAAGAGAATCTTCTCATAAACTACTTAAATGAAAACCATCTGCCATATGTTTCCCACTATTGTTTATCACGTGTGTTTTGATTCAGATCAGGATACCAGATCATGAAAATAACATATTTAGAGAATTGCTTAGCCTTGGCAGATGTTTGCACTTTCTGAGAGATTTCTGTTTACTGAGATGCAAGTTGTTAGAGTAACACAATGTTTTTGAATAACAGCTCCATCTATACATAGTATTAAATGGAAAAAGAAATGCACAGTGAGATGCTAGCTTGCAATTAACAAACAGCAATTTGAGGGAGGAGACAGTTGCAGAATCATAATGCAATTACATGTAATCTTCTCACTCACAGTGTAGTCCATTTTCTAAACTGACTATCTAAATAAACATTGTCATTAATCCTTGAATATCGACACAGAAAAATCTAAAACGATGGGGATCCCAAACAAGAACTCTAAAACACTATCTTTAACATCACTGACACCTTCTACTGAACATGAATGGGCAATTAATTTGCTTTGTGCACAATGAAAAACAAGGTTTTCTAGGATTATGGGTTCACTTTCTGGTCCACAGCTGTTAAAACAATTGTAAAATAACACTTATTTATGTGTGAATTCTCAAATTGAGTCTTTGATGCCTTGCCAGTGAAGTGGAGCCAAGAAATTCTCACTTGTCAAGAAGAAAAGATACAGCCTTGGCTCACCATCTGCTTTCCAGATTTGGGATAGTCTTGTGTATATTTCCAAAGATTAAATCAACTGCATATAATCATACTGATATCGATAACTCAATTTTTAGACATTAATTTGGTTTTAAGGCTGATTATGTTCTTCAAAGGAATACACCAGCATTTGGGTCTATGGACGCTTGCACACAGTTACAAACAAAAAAGAAAATAATAATAATAATAAAACAAACACTTTTTCTTTTACCTGGATCCCATAGACGGGGTCCTCTTGGAGCCTAATATGGGCTTTTGGGCTGTCCTGGATACTGCCAGCTGAAGGGACGACTTCCCCCAGTAGATCCCTCAGTGTGTCCTCCTCTCCACAGCAGAGCTCTATAGCAGACACTGATACGGTCAGATCGGTCCAGGTCTTTTCCCTTCGCCGCTCGATGGCACTGTACAGCCAGGAGATGGCACATGGAATCAGCCCGAGCTTCTGGATGCTCTCACCACTCCCCACCATGCTGGACCAGGAGCCTGAGGCAGACAACAGAGCACACAGGTGTACAAACAGACACCCCATTGGCACATATAATGTACACTTTGACAAGAATGTGATCCAAGCCAATGCGCTAGATTAGACAGATCACAAGACACAAGAATGCAAAAATAATGATTTACAGAAACACATCCACATTTCTGATTGTCTTATGCACTGTTGCCATCTCCAAGTGCACCTTTGCCCCACATTGCTTTTGAGTTATGGTCCTGTTTTACCCTCTCTTGTCTTATCCGAACTCTAATTGAATGAAGATAGGAGAATTGGTTTACTTCAATTAAAGGCCAAGCTGGCTGCCGTTATTCAGAGAGAATAGTATTCTGTGGAGGAGATTGATATCCTCTGGCTGTGGGCCACATGTAGTTTGTATTGCCCAACTAATTCAATCAGATTTACGGAGAGTGGCGTCATGTGAAAAAGCACAGCCAAGGAGACCCTGTCCTTACCCTGCATGCGTGTGTATGTGTGTGTGCGCACATGCACGCACCACAAATCTATTAAACCCCTTCACCGATGCTAAGTGCAGGGTTCCATCTCTCTAATAGCAACGTATTATAGTCCATTTTGTTTACAGTCGCCTCACTGAAGCTCAGTGCTTCAAAAAAATCTAATATTTGTGCCCCTTTGTGCAATATGCTTTTAAAAAAGCTTTACGTGTTGTATAATTAATGAACAGGCTTTTATTTACAAAGTAACAGGCGATATAAGAATGACGAAGAAGGAGTTGAAATAGCAACACTTTTCTGTCACTACTGTTAAAAAAAGGTGGAAGAGGGACAAATGGAGCAGGAGAGAAAGCCAAGGAGACTGAAGAAGTGTATCAGGATTGATAAGGAGACAGAGAGAGAAAATGGAGACAGGGGGATTAAGTGATAGACAGAGTGAATGATAGCAGGAGTGCGACAGAGAAGCAGGGGGAGGAGGAGGAAGACGACGACGAGGGGGGAGTGGATGGCCCCTGAACATAGATAAAAGCATTGCACTCTCCTCTTAAGATTTTAACCCGTGGCCTCTCACGGTGGCCGATTACTCACCCACATCGGCACAACCCAAACCCAGAACGCATCCATCGCTGCCACTGAGCACGCAGCGGATGACGTCAGGCAAGACGCCTGCACACACCTCGGCCTGGTCAGAGAGAACAAAGGACAATGAGCATCTTATGATTCACCGCCACACTGAAAAAGTACATACAACGTAACGAAAGAAGCGAAGCAGAGGAGGGATGCGTACTGATTCTGCAGATTCCCTCGAGCTCAGCTATTGTAAGAAGAGCTTGGAGAAGGTTGAATATAATTGATGGACTGTATAATTGTGGTGGCTATCCAGGCCCTATCAGTTTTCAGGTCATCAGACAGAGAGAGCACACCAAGCGTGGTGTGTAGTGTACAGACAAATGATAATATGCACTGAAAACACAGAATGTGCCAGACTAATGTCACACTATTTAAGTCTTTGTATAACAAATCCACCAGGATAGATCAGTATTAAGGAAGCACAAACAGTAACATTTAAACATTTGAATTACGTTGAGCAGGAATCAGGATGAAGAACCAAACCTGGCTTGACTCTTGAGGATAGGCAGCATCAAAACTGAAGGTCTTCAGAAAATTCTTTCCAGCCCTGTCTAGTGTCATTGTAGAGTATGATTTGCGTTGGCTGATTGGTTCCATTACGGTGACTCTCTTCTTGGACGGGTCAGTCCGGAGAACAGGTGGTTGGCGTTGGCACTCTGACAGCGTTGGGCTCACCCTCAGCACGACTTTGACCTGTACACCAAAAAAGATTGGAGCATGTTGAAAATTACAGTATGTTATGAAGTGTTGAATACCCATTCTCTAACGCCATCATCAGGTTACATTTTTTCTTTATCAAATGCTTTATGGCTAGCAAACTGTAGCATGCTAACATACTAGACTAACATTGTGAACATGCTCATACCAAGCAGCAACCTCATGGCTGTGAAATGAAGCCAATGCAAAAGTGCCAAAAACTGCAGTTCTTTGACCACTTGAAGCTGGCTACAACGAGTTAATCTCCATAAGCCTCCATGTTAAAATGTCCAACTTCACAGCAGAAATAAACATGTTTACAGCCTGGTACAGAAAAATAGTATTGGTCTCTATAGATAATTAAGGCTGCTTTGATTAACATGTAGGTTCTTTATCGATGTCTTGTTTGAGCTTCCAGGTATCATTCAGTCTGCCTTGGACAACCAACAATACCCATCTTTTTTCTCATTTTTAGATTAGCTGAGAGGCAGCAGGTTTCAGAGTATGGTAGCTCATCTTGGCGATGGCCAGAGCTACCATACTCTGAAACCTGTGGGTGACATCATGGATACATCATGTCCATGTCATAAATTGTCTATGCTATCTACATGCTACGCATGTTAGCATTAAGTATGGCTGTACTACTGTAAACACCACAATCAAAATCCTAATCAACTCCACTGTAACTGGGAGGTGACAGACAGCGAAAAGCTGTTTAACGCTGTAAATTATGGGACTAAATAATAGCACCCATGGGGTATGTAAAAAGTTAGTAAGTTGATACTGTCCAGTCTAACTAGGCCAATGTCAATAACTGCTAACTACTAACATATTCATGCATCCAGCTAATGCTAAGTCTCAGCTAGTGAGCAGCTACAAGTGAGTGTTTTTTCACTTACCCCTGTGTGCAAACTCTACACACAGGGAAGGGCTAAACATTTTACTCCAAGACACATTGAGAAGAAAAATCCATTATTTATTAAAGACGGGGGTTGAGTAGGTGCTCTGCTTTTACAGAGCAACACGTTAAGTGATTTTAGAAGAAGCAGGTGATCTTGAGGCTAGGAATGTGAGCAGCATACATACAACTTAAACTTTTGAGGCTAAACACAAACAGCAAACTCAAACTTATGAAAAAAGAATGAGTTTCAAAACAGTGAGGTTCAAAAATATCTTCATATCAAATTCAGCAAGTTTTAAACATTGTAGCCTGAGAGCACTGTGTAGAGTGAGAAAACTTTAAAACAGTCTTCAACATTTTTCAGGCCAAGGCCCAAGGCCATTATGTTGCACATTAAACTGGGCCTAATACAGTGTAGGGTGACCTATGGATGACCCATGGGTAGCCTATCATCAATGTTGTGTAAATTATTATTATTATGACAAGTATTAATTTACAAATGTAATGTTGATAATGATTAAACATAATTTGACTTTCCCGCCTGCAGTAACTCTGAGGTCACCGACCCCCTGTTGAAAACCTGGGCTCCAAAATATGTACAGGCTGTATGGATGCCACAATATCTTCAAATTGTTTGTGTAAAGCTGCCTGTTACTCTGTCACTTGCAGTCAGTTAGTCAGACCTTCATCTCTGAGCCCCCGCTGCTAAGATATTTTTTATGCAACATGGGTTGCAGGAAACTTTGGGTGGAAAAGGAAACCTAAGCAGAACAAAGCAGCAAATGTCAAAAAGGATCAGGTTTGAGGATTGAGCTAAGGACGGTGTACTTTGCTGTTTACATCAATTCACTGAAGCAAATGAGTGCCTTTTAACACGTCCAACTATCTGCCCTTCTTTTGCTTCATAGCCATCAACTGATTGAAATACGATGAGCAGCAAGCTGTTTAACATTAAAGTAAAGATTTTTTTGTTTTTTATTTTCTTGGCTGCAGCCGGTTGATCCAGTTAGTGCACTTAAACTGCATGGCTATGCATGCCTCCTGCTATATTTCCGCATGTCATGACATTAATTCCTTAATGCAGTTCTCTACAGGAAGCCTCAGGATTTAGAGGCTTTAAGGTCTTAAATTAAGTTAGACCCTGACTCTGACAGACATTTAACAGGGCTCATAGGTCTTAGTCTGCAGGAAGACAAGGCAACATTTAGCTCACAAAAGATAATAAGCTCTATTCAGGTTTATAAACCAATTATAAAATGATTCTTGATCAGGACTCAGGGCTGCAAGACTGCAAGTATCACTGTATGCCATGACACCCAATCAAATGTGGTTTTCTTGAAATTGCCCAGGACTGCATTACACCACGATGACATCATTGACAATTTGAAAATCTAAAAGCCATACTCCATCTGCCACATAATAAGTTCTCACTGACTGTGAAGGATGATTTTTTTTTCCCCCTCTCCCCTCCTCATAATTTCAATATCTTATGCAAGAAGTGACTCCCTAACCCTATTGAACATGTGTCAAACTATATTTATGAGGGTTAAATTATTCAAGAGACCCATTTACAAGCTGAGAAAATCCTCCTCCGCTCTCACACACGTACATAATCCGGCACGCACAGGCACACTGAGCTGAGTGCTCGGGCAGGTGCGGCTGCCGTTGGGGTCTATCTGAGCCTTTATCTGTAACTCTAGACTAAACCCAAGAGTCCATCTATCTGAGACAAGGGGAGGGCAGGCAGCCATATTGATCTCCCTAGTTTCTCCCAGAGGAGGTGAGTGGAGGGGAGGGGAGGAACAAGATGGAGACATTAGCACCGCATTACAGTGTATCATAGATATAGGATCTCCTCCAAATTGACTGTGATCTCTTTACTCTGCAACAAAGGGCGGTAAAAACACTTCCAAGGTGGTGGTTGTGGGCAAGGATGGTAGTATATACTTTTCAGATATATTCTATGTACTTGCACATCACAATATAAAACGCAAAGTGGCCCAGGATCTTCATCAAGTGAAGTTGTGTTCTCATCATGTACACGGCTAAGCGGACTGTTAGTATAAATTCGGTATATTTTCTATTTGAATAAACATCAAAATATTGAATGTATGTGTGTGTGTGCGGTAAAATCTGCAGTAAATGCATGTCCTGTGTACATCTATTTACACACTTGATAGGAAGTAAGAAGGAAAAACAAGTCGTTGCCTCTTCCATTATTGAGTAAGTGGTTTATTTATTTCCCGGCCACAATCCTGCACTGATGTACATGATGTGCTGCAAAGAGCCGCACAGAGCCAAGAGGTCAAATTTGTTGAACTTTGAACCCAAGCTACACTGATCTTGGTGAGTGCAGCTAATGGCTGAAGGCTACTGCCTGCGCTGTGATTAAAGGTGCTGAGTCGTAGTCATAGGGATGTAACTATTGTTAGCAATGTTAAAATTATAGCCTGCAGATCGCATGGACAGAATTATGTTTTTAAACCTTGCAAATACCTAAAGCTAATGTGAAAAGCAATAGTTTGATATTTTGGGGAAAGACGCTAATTGTCTTTCTTGTGACAGTTAGACAACTCTCACGTCTGTACGGTACACATGAAGGTTGAAACAGTTATTACTACTTAATTATTATTACAGTTATTAGCAACACCTCTACATTTGACTTATTTTACCAATATGTCATTAGTTTAATTCATATATAAACCAATAAGTAAATACTAAGCTAAGCTAACTGGCTACTGATAGCTTCATACTTAACATAGAGACATTAAACTGGTATCAATTGTCTCATCTAAATGAAAATGATTAAACGTATATCCCAAACTGTTGTTTCAAATGTTTCATATCATAAATAAATACTCCCCAACTCCCCCCAAGAATCCTGTGCTGCACAAGAAGTGAGAGAGCCTTTTGTTTCCTGCAATAATATGTAATGTGCACATAGTTTAACACTTTGTATGAAGGTGGATGTTTGGAAATCAATCTATGTTAACCAAACATTGAGAATTATAAATATTCACTGGTAAAATGTTTATTATAATACTAATCTGTAATTAGTCAGTCCCATTTTATTCTATAAATAATCATTTATAAGCAATGCTGTAGCAAATTTCACCAAGAGCAAATGCGGTCCACTGAAAAAATCTTCATCTACTGAAAATCTAGTGGAATTTGAAGCCTTACCTTGCCAACATTGGGCGAGTCTTTGGTTCTAGTGGCAGCTTGGAGCAGGCAGGAGGGGACGGGTGGTGGGTTATTCTGGATCAGCTCCCTGAAGCAGGTGGAGAGATGAGCAGGAGCTGGATCAGAAGCCTGGCCTTTTTTCCTCGATGTCAGGTTGAGCTTCTCGGCTGCCCTACAGGGAAGAAGAGATGTAGCAGAAAGTCATACGACTAAAACTTATGGTGTGGACATTGCTGACATGCTGCAGACGAAGCTTTTTCTTTCATATAAATCTAGAGATATTTACCTGGCTAAAAGTGACATGGCAGCAGTGTTGGCGATGGTCACCACTCTGGATATGTGAGGGATCTTCGAGTTAGTCTGTACGATCCCGGCGTCACAACAGCTCAGTGCAGCAGCATCTGCGGCCTGCTCGGGGAAAAAGCTCATTATAAAAATCCAAATCTGTAATTGACCTCCTGCACACACTCCAAAAGGGGCCATTATCATGGGAATTACTCTGGGGGATGAGCGTGGGGTGCGTCTGTCTAAGTAGGACATATAGGCTGAGTGGGTTAAACATACACCATTAGTTATATTATGACTCTAGCTAGCTACATGTGGAGTGTGAGGGATAGTTTGTGACTGCTGTCTGGGTTTAAAACATGACTCAGAGTTGAAGAAGTGCAGTGTACATACGGTCACTGCCTCTGACACAAACACCCTCAAATTCGGTCAAGAGACTTTATGTAAAGCCACTCCGACGCTTCTGAAAGCTCCGAGATGTGTGTTTTGCACTCAGTCATGACTGTGCTGTGCTGTGTGTATGCAACATGACCTATTCGGCATGCATAAGCTACTGCTCAACATGAAGTCACAGAGCCTTGCCGCGGGCCACTGAGCCAACATCTTTGTATTACAGTGCGCTCATACCGCTCTGTAGCTCCACGTCTCATCAATGTCTCAGCCTTATTTAGGGCAAGATAACAATGTCAGCTCTGTTTTTTTTTTTTATTATTTTATTTTAATAATGTCCGAGCATAAACTGGCAATTACTGCCGTAGGACTGCAGAAGCCGATGGTTTGTCTAGATGTTTGGTAGTGAAGACAGGGCTAGCCTAAAAAATGTAGCCAAAGGTAATATGGATAAAGTAGAGATACTCCTCACTCCTCCTCCTGTCCTCTTGTTGACTCTTCTGTCATAACCTTTTTTTATCTTCACTTTCTCTTCGTCCCTGCTCCGATTTTTCTCTGCATTTTCCCTCACATGCCCTCCCCTCCTCTCCCGCCCCCCACCCCGTCTCTTTAAGTCGGTGTTTCTCTCCACTCCTCTCTCCTGCCTGCAATCCTAAACACTTAATTTCCCTTCCTCTTCCTCCTCCGCCCTCCTTTTTTCTCTCCTGTCTCCGCACTCTCCGTCCTCCACTTTCACTCCTCTCATATTATTTCACCTCAGCCACATAAACCTGTATTGATCTGCTCTCGCGCTGGACCCGCTTGGTTAATTTCTCATACAGTCTTACGGAGCCCAGGACAGTTTCATTTGAGTAAGATGTTTCATTGTTGTTGTTAAATTTGATTAGACAAGTCGATTAGGGATAACAAGTTAATTACAATATTGCTCTCATGCACCATTTGCTGAGCCCCTCCCCCTTCAGTTTCTGTTGCTATGCCTGTAATGCTTTCCATTCCCGTACGGCGGTGAGCCTTTACCATTTGATATTCCTTAGTCATTTTGAAACGATTTCAGACAGAAGTGGACAAAAGCCAGCTCTTCATTTCTGGCTGCTGACAATCAATTTTGCCGGTTGTCGCTTGCAGAGTTTTTCAGCCAACTAATTAAGCTAATGCACATGATAGCTACATGCCATACATTATACAACGCTAATATAACGAGGCCCAGGCTGAGAAAAAAAAGTCAGCATCTTCAGCAGTTGATGATCCATGACTCGACAGAACTAAAGAAACAGCATTGCTGGTGTATCACAATGTAGAGATAATTAATCAGTATTATGAGGAAAACATGGCTTACATACAATATTTGGACAAGCAAGATAGAGGTTAGAGGTTAGACTTATCTTTTTTTGTCTGTATTTTGAAGAGAATCCTATGTTACCAAAGGTAAAAAGCTTTTAAGATGAGAACATTAACTGATATGTTTGTCAAACAACACTCTCCCAGATAATGGGTGTGTCTGGGGGTGTTGGTGTGCATGCTTTTCTGAACCCATGCCGCTAACATGACCTGAAACTCTCATCCAGGACTAGTTCCCACTGTAGACAGTATAAAACATGGACGCAGTATTCGTGACGTCACTCACAGGTTTTTGAAGAGGCGTTAAGCTCAGAGTGTGGTGGCGCTGGCCACCGCCATCTTGGCAGTTCTGCTTCTGTCACCTACCAGTTAATCTAAAACTGGGCAGAGATGTGGAGCGTTGATGAAGCTCAGGCAGCCCAGCGATGCCTGACCGTTCAAACAAGCTGTCTGTAAGGGCACTCACCTGTCAGCACTTAATTATACATAACTTTAAGCCTTAATATAATCTGAACAGGTGAGTTATATACAAATTCAGACTCTAGAAACTAGCTATAGAGACCAAAACTGTTTTTTAGACCAGGCTGTAAACATGTTTATTTCAGTTGCGGACATTTTAACACGGGGGCTTATGGAGACTGACTTTTGTAGCCAGCCTCAAGTGGACGTTTGTGGAACTGCAGTTTTAGGCACTTCCACACTGACTTCATTTCACAGCCATGGAGGTTTCCGCTTGGCTGTACAAAGCCTGTAAATCTACAAAATATGATTTGAAATTCTCCTTGTTCTTTAAAATAACGCTAGGCAAGGTTACTACTATGCTAGGTAGCCAGACATGCTAAAGTTTGGTGTTTATGTTATAATTTTTTTGTTCTTTTTGTTTTGAGTTTTGGAACAACTACTAAAGACACCACCCTATGAAAACTCAGTGTTAACCAGGTCATGATATCTACTAGGACTTCAAAGGAAAGATATTTTGTCCACATGGATTGGGACTAAAAGCCCACCAAAGCTGAGCCAACAATATCATTAAAAATGTAAAACACTCTCACTCACCTTGCACAGGTTTATAAGCTTTTTCATTTGGCACTTGTGGGAGGACGGGTTCAGTCTGGTGTGACTCCCATCACAGTAATGCACATTTCACCAGCCGCCCTGTTAAATATGACTATCCCCCTATTGATCACAAGTGCTTTTTGACTGGCGAGCTTTTATGACAGGGGTAAATCATGACCCAATTCCATTCCATTAGCAAAAGTACTTTAAACTACGGTCCTCAGCCATGGGATCTAAATAGGCTCTGATTAGGCACTATGAATCATTGCTTTGCTGACACATGCACCCGTAAAGACGTACTCTACCCATATAGCTCATTAAAAGGGGGATGCACACTAAGGGAGGTGTTATGTGTGATTTAGAGGTAAGAGAAGGCTTTTAGGGGTACCTGATGGTGAGGGTAGATGCTGACCCTATCAGTGCTCGACACAGATTTAGAAGCGACCATCTGCTGCTGCTCTTCTACCCAGCGGTCCATATCGGGGTTGGGGAGCTTGGGCCCCCTCCGTCTGAGTGTTTGAGGGGTCCTCTGAGGCGTCCTCGGGCTTCTCGGGCTGTGGGGACTGTGGGTTCGACTACGCGATTGGTGCACAGCCGTGGCAGCTTCCCTTGGAACTCTCTCTCCATGCTTTGTCTCACTTTGTCCCAGCAGTGTACCGGTGCTAAAGCTGGGTTCAAAGAGAGGCTTAGCTAATGACTGACCCCTGCTCAGAGCCAAGTGGATGGCCTCTTGTTTGAGTTGGTTCAGGTTAATGCCGCATGCTCCACACTCGCCCTGCTCCCTGTCTCTGTCCCTGGACTCAGTGGTGGACCGACTGTGGACACGAAGGTTGTCATGAAGAAACGCAGACAGGTCATTAGTGTCCTGCAAAACAACAAATAAATAGCAGAAATAATCTTTACTAATCACAAACAAACTTGGCAGTTAGGTGTCTGAAGCAGTTACTTGCTTGTAATTGACAAAAGGTCTATATTGCCAAGCTCCTAAGCAGCACAGGCGAAGTGAAGACATAATAACAAAGCTAATTTGCTTTATTTGATTTCGGGCATGAATTGCATGAATGATCACTGAGAATATGGAAATTGAGTCGTGGGAAGGCACTGAAAGCAATCTTAGCACTTAGTGAAGTAATCATGAAGTCAGTAGTATTGATTAATACTACGCCTGTCATCTTTAAAGATATAGTAAGCAAAAAAATAAATCACTTATTGCACCTTTAAAATAAACTACTAGTACCATGGATCTCTGCTGTTAACCACCATTGGAGAACAACAGGCGACCATGCAGAAAAGGGTGAAGGAGCATTTTATTTTCAGATTTTCAAGTGCTAACAATGATATGTTTCTGTGAATAAGTACTGGGCATTCTCCAGAATCATAATTTAATGAGGTTGTGTTACTTTAACAAATAGTTGTTAGCTAAATTAGGGGTAATAATCCAATTTAATTTATTTAATTTTAATGAGGGCAGAAAACGTTTAAATCCTACTACGTAAACGTTTTGGGTTTTTTGGGGGGGTTTTTTATATCTGTGTTCCTGGCACAGACACGGGCTGTCAAATCTAACAAAATGAACATTAGATAAATCAAACCATCATTTTGCTTTTCATCAAAGACACTCTTGTGTCACATCGTGTTCAGTCTGCCCTTGACACCTACCAGCATCCAACACACTCACACTCCCTCCTCCTTCTCATCCATCCTGCAAGCTGCCAACACATTGGCAGTGACCCATATTCCCCCAGAGGAGTTCTGTAGGAGCTCTCAATATTAATGTAAAACAAAGTCATTAAATCTCCAAAAGTGCATTAAAAACATTTGGGATTAAATGTGTAAAAAAAAAAAAACAATAATAATAATAATTAATTAAGCCACATGTCCGGATATATAGCAAAAAACAAAAACTAAACAAATTCTACCAGCAGAAATTTATATTTTCATGTTTGGGAGTGAGCATTTGTCAAATAAAAATAATGGCACATATATGAAGGAAGAAATGTGCTGTGTTAGCCAGATGGGCAACTGGACTTTTCATCTTAGCCAGATTGCAAGCCCATCTCAAAAGATGACGTTACAGAGCCACGATGCTTTTGAGAAATCATGCTCGGATCAATAAACCTGCAAAGAGCTAACTGGCTTATCAGATTTCTTCTGACCATGTCTGTGGCCACAAGATACCATCTCTCTGCTGTGTACTTCTCCAGCCTGTGGTCTCTAAAAACACAATGCTAGCTGTGCCCCATCCCACTTAAGAGGACAAAAATAAATAGTCTTCCCTCAATGGAGAGGACTGCGGAGATGACACATGGATGTCGGAGATGAAATATTCATGCCCATTTGAAACCACTCGCGCAGGAATGGCACTGGTTTACTTTGTCGATTGGAGTGTGTTTGATGGATGTTAGTGGTGACAAATGTATAGATGGATGGCGTGCATACCTCCCAGAGGCTGCACTGTACAGACTTATGTGCCCACATGAAATATAAACACTTACAGATACGCTGTGTTAAAAGTGGCACTTTAATCAGAGCTCATTTGTTTTTATCAGTTGGCTAGTTAATCTTCTGGGATGCAAATTTCTGAAAATCAAAAAATGTGTATTACAGTTCCCCGGAGCCCAAGCTGATTTATTCATATTACTTATTTTGACTCCACAAGCTAAAGATTTACAATTTACCACTGTGATTATAAAAAAACAGCAAATATTCACGTTTGAGATGCTCCAATCAATAAATTTTGCTTTTTAAAAACAGGATGTACGTGCTTCACGCTGTACGTGATCAAAATTGCAGTTGGTTCATTCTGTATATCATTGAGTAGTCTATCATAAAGTAAAGTAAGTGGTATAATTATATTTTTTTATTTTCTACACTGTAAAAAAAATGTTTAAAAAGTACAGCAAAAGACCATAAAATATGCCATGAAATATGACTATTTCAAAACCTTTTGTATTTTGTATGTTTATATGGTATTTTAAGGGGATGTATACAGTAATATAAGTAATATAATTATATAGTAATATTTAATAGCATATTTTACAGTATATTACTGTGATGGCTTAGTTTTTACAGTTTTTCACTGTAAAATCTACAGACATTTTAAATTATGGAATAAACTATAAACCATAAATGTAAATCAGCTGTACTAATATCCTATTACTGTAATACTGAAAAAAAGTAATATTTATTACAGTAAAATTCTGGCAATCACAGCTGCCACTGTAAAACAAAGCATTTTTACCCTATACCACCACCTGCTGAGGGGTGCTGAGATGTATTTATTTGATAAATAAATACATCTCATCAATGCATTTTGTTATTTTTTCCTCATTAAGATTTGTATCAACCGAAAAGTGAGCAGACTGATCTCAAGTGACATTATTCTGCACTGTAGCTCCCTGAGCAGCTCCATCATGGTTACTGACCTTGCAGGAGAAGTGATGGTGAACAGCCAGACTCAGAGCTTGTTTCTTCAGAGCAACAAGGGTCGCCGAGCACTTCTCACAACACGCAACTTTCCTTTCAGACCTCCCAAAGCCAGGATTCGCCGACATACCGCCTCGACATATAGTCCCACTACCAAAGGACATAGTACTCCTGATGCGGTCTCCTACAGCTCCAGGGAGGGACTTGTATGACGGGACGGCGTCTGCTCTCTGGCACATATTCCGATGTGGGTCGCCTCTGGTCCCCCCGGCACCCTCTGGAGTAAGGCGCTCCTTGGGTTGGCAGCCTTTCCCGTTAATACTTGCAGAAAAGCCAACTGGCTCACAGTGATGCTGTACTTCTGAGCTCTGAGAAATAAATGATTGTAAGAAGGATGTATGTGGGCTTTGGCTGTGGGGAAATTAGATGTCAATCGACATGGACAACTGTAACCACACCCAAATGTTTTTCCTCGCAGTGCAACAATATTCTTCTCCTGTGAAACTCCATGAAGACCACACATTGTTTCACAAGTGTGAACAAATGATGCTTATGATGAATAAATCTCACTTACCCAGTGTGTTCCTCTGACCGAGGCAGGAAATCTCTCTCCTCTTCCAGTCAGAGATGACATGACAACTTGTTAATATTTAAAAAGATATCCGAACAAAGGCAGGCTGCACTTTTATTGAATTGTGTCAAAGCTCCATGGGTAGAACGCAAAAATATTTCACTCATGGTAGGCTTAAATAAAAAATATGTCAAAGTAAGAGGCATAGAGACAGAGTCTCAGAGCTGGAGTGATGACAGTGGCACAGTGGAGAAGGAGTGAGCGCACTGAGGAACACTTCATGATTTGACTTGGCTATTTATTATGACCACCTCAGGGAGGCAGTAAGGAGCAAGTGTTCAGACAGGCAGACAAAAAGAGCAGGCTCATGCACAGTTACTCATGAAAGGCACTGATATCGTTTGACTAATTACCTTATTACCTGATTTTTTAAAACATATTTTCTAATATTTTTCTATTCTCGAAGGAATAAAGTCAGAAATTTCTACAGTAGTTTTTTTTTATTTTTGTATACAAAACTTGGAAAAATTATACATTTACAACATAACATACGATCACTGTAACTCCTATTGGAACTGTAGGTACATTACATACTCAAAACACATACATTTAAAAAAAATTACAATAGTTTCTTTTTTAACTGTATACAAAACTTTAAAATTTCTTGCTAATCATTTAAATGCACTCATTGTAACACTCCTCGAATGAAAAATTCAGTAAAACAGTTTTTGACCTTTATTTGAATTATGATACATTTATGGTCTTTGTTTGGCAGCGAGTGTACTATAATATGCCTTCTAGAGATGTCAAGTAGCACTAGAGGTCAACTTTGTAGTAACAGTGGCCAATTTTTTATGAAAAAACGTTACGTAGCAGAAGGGAATATCAGACATGTAGTACATCTGCATAGATGCAGTTTTAGAAATGTAACATAAGGCACAGACGGTAAAAATGATTTAAAGGATTACTCTAGCAATTTAATACTGCACACCATAAAGCTGAGGGTCTTGCAGGAGACAGATTCAAATCAGAATGGTCAAAATTGATGCAGCAGAGTCTGAAATATTCTCACTTACAGTCGCTAATATGAATCAAGCTGCGTTAGCCTGCATTTCTGCATCTAATGACATCATCAGGGTCACAGACTTGACACAACTCCAGAGCCACAAAGAACATTACACAACCAAATGACATGAGTAAAGGCAAGGGAGTGTCCCTTTACAAGAATTATATATTAAATTATTTCTTCAAAGAGTTGCCAAAATATGCTTAATGGTGTCTTTAAGGTGGAGTGTCAGACTTTGAGCTTATGCATGAACATGTTGCACATTAATTGAAAACTTTTGAAATTACTACATTTGTTTTGTCCTTGATTGATGCATTTGGTATTTCTTTAGTAGTATTTGTATGAGTAGATACAAATAAAACCACATATACAATAGCCTATGACAATGAACTTGCTTTAATAGGCTTAGTATTGGATGATAGCTATCCTAAAATACTCCAGTAGATTTAACATTTAAAGAGCTAACTGTACTGCTGGGTGACTTTATATGAACGTTATATGGCTTTTTTCTTCCCAATGAAAGAGAGTAATTTTACACTCATTTGACATCAAAACAATGCAGTAGTAGTGGGTTTAAATTGAGTGATTGTGGAGGCCAGGTCATTTGATGCAGCAAATCAGATGTGATGTTGTAGAATGCTGCAGTAGCCATGCTGGTTAAGTGCACCTTCAATTTTGAAATAATCTCCAACAGTGTCATCAGCAAAGCGGCACACACCACCGCACTTCCTCCTCCATGCTTCACAGTGGGAACCACACATGCAGATATCATCCATTCACCTTCTCTGCATCTTTCAAAGACTTAGTTAGTCAAATCTAATGCCAGTTCCTCAAGTTTCTTGGCCCTAGCAGTTTTCTTCTTGTTGTTGTCTCCCTCACTCAGTTTGACCATGAACGCCTGATATATCTACTTGAACTCTTGTGAAGCATTTATGTGGGCTTTAATCGGAGGTGTCATTAATTGGCAATTTGATTAATTAATTGGCCTGTAACTGTAATGAACTTCTCCTCTGCGGCAGAGGTGACTGTTAGTCTTCTTTTCATGGGGCAGACCTCATGAGAACAAGGTTTTTGTGACTGCATTTGAAGAAATTTTCCAGACTGACTGACCTTCATGTCTTAAAGTAATTGAGTTACTGTATGCTGACACTACCTCAACAACACAAGCGATGGTCTAGAATGCATCAAAGAAGCTATATGACTACTCCATGAGAATGGGTGCGCAAAGCAAAAGGTGGCTACTTTGAAAAAATTAAGATATGAACCATATTTTTCTTTGTTTACATAATCCCATATATATGTTGTGTCATTCTTTGGATGTCTTCAGTGTTAAGAAGAAAGTAACACGACGAAAAAAGCATTGCATAAGGTGTGTCCAAACTCTTGACTGGTAGACCATCATTGTTAGCCTACGTTAATTGTTGTAAATAATGTAATAGATTACCGTATTATATTTCTCATTGTGATCTATAGATCTCTAGAAGCGCGGCCCATTTTAAACAGCTGCAAATTCCCTTTTAAAATCGCAAACTTCTTTCCAAACATAAATACATGTTGCTAATAAATCTACGCTGAACAGTGCCCTGTTTTTTTTTTTATTTCCTCCACATTTTCTCCCACTTTTTTCCCCCAGTTTCTATGGGATTGGTTTTGTGTTTACGGCAGTGACAGATGGTCGGCGAGCTCTGCTATAAAGCCAAGCTGCGTCGCTCTCTGGGTAATTACGGTAGGGGACGTCATCCTCCTCCCCCACACCGCAGGCTCTGCTCAGCGCTTTTGCCGGTGAAAGATTGGTCGGACAGCGCGGGTGCCATTTGGCGCAGATTTGAGCTACATCCGTTAACAAAGGGCGTCCACGTTATTTATTTATCGTCGTGTTTGTGAATTTTATTTAAGAAATTTCGCCGTCAAACATTCACAATGAGTTCAATCAACGTCAAAAAGCTTAAAGTTAACGAGCTGAAGGACGAGCTGAAAAAGCGTAATCTTTCGGACAAGGGGCTCAAGGCCGAGCTGATGGACCGCCTGCAGGCCGCGCTGGATGAGGAGGCCCTGGTCGGAGACTCCGCGCTGGACCAAGAAGCCGCGTCGGACGAGGGTTTCGGCCAGGCCGCTGATCAGGAGGGTATGGGAGAGGAAGAAGAGGGCGACGGCCCGATAGAAGAAAGCATGGAGGCCAACGAAGAGGAGGAGGAGGAGGAAGAAGAAGAAGAAGAGCCGGAAAATGGAGGCAACGGTGACGGCGTCGCCGAGGACGAAGAGATGGGTGAGGGGGAAGAGGACGAGGACGATGAGATGGATCCTATGCTCAAGGGAGATGTAGACGACATGGAGAAAATAGAGGCAGAGGATGGTGAGCCCGGGGACCAGGCTGCTGAGGGTGAGTCGACTGGATTGCTTATGAAAATGTGACTGGCTGGATGGACTGTGGCTGGGTGTCGGTTTTTTGCTATAACGTTAGCGCTAATGCTACCGCGGGAGGGAGCCGGCTGGGAATGACCAAATTTGAATGCGTAACCACACAACAGAGCGTCCATGTTGAGCTAGATAGCGTGACCTCGGTAGGCTAGCAAGCGTTAGCCGCGAATCGAAACAGTTAGCCGGTCAGCTAATTTAACGCTAGCACCTTGGTTTTCTAATCATTTTCTGTACCAGTATCGATAGTCCAGTCCGTAAACGTTAACTTTAGCTTTATTAGCTGTCAATTGGGTGTCGTTAGCTACAATGACTAAGAGACGGAATTGAGAAGTAGGCTAATACTCTAGCTTAGCCTGGCTCTTCGTTTCGCTTGGTTAGCCGGTTAGCTTGCCAGCTAACGTCATTTTCTTTGTCTGTGGTGCAGTGCTAACTAGCTGGTCAGCCGGTTAGCTAGTTCGGTGGTTCCCGTATTTACGTTTCACTATGAAAGGGCCGATAGGGACGACGGCGGTGGGCCAAGATGACCCCATTATACTTTATTTATAGTAAAATAAATGACATAACGTAACCTTAATGTTGTGATATGATGTCTTGCCTCCGCTTCTGTCCTAGGCCAAGAGAGGGTAATTGAAATTTAAACTATAATACGGAGTTCATCGGGAATGACTGCGTATACATCTGTGTATGACTTGAGAAGGGCCGGGAACACCCGAACTAGCTCAGCCGAAGCTGTGCGCAAGATGCGGGCCAGGCGCTGAACTGCTTGTTTAGCACGTGGTTAGTTTTGTACGTGGTTTGAATAGAGCGTGTCATCTTGTTGGAATGAACATAGAAAAGTTTATATCAAATAGCCACTTAGGCAATTCAGGGCAAGCTATGATATGGGGGGAGGGGCAGTCCAGGTCTATGTAGGTTTCCCCCATTTCCCTTGCATGATGCATTTGTCCCAGACCACAGTAGTCCTCTTAATGAATCTGAATCTTATTGAACAGTATATATACTCAGCCCTTTACTTTGCAGAGACTTGTTTTTCCAGCCCCAGCAAACACTGTTCACAATGTTGATTTGGACCAGCCTGCATTGTAATTTACTATCTGGTCTTTAGGGCTGTTACAGTTTATGGAGTATGATTGTGTTGTTTAAGTGTAATCGTGAGGTGTTACCTCTTTAGTTGCCATTCTTTCTTTAAAAAAATATTGATTATTATGGTCGACACAATGTAACTAATGAACGGGCTTTGTGGGCCAGAACCCCACTGCCAGTCCGACCTCTCTCTCACATTAAAAAGGAGCACCTCATTCTATATCTTTGTTCTATTTTCAAAGGGGATGCGGACAAAGACACGAATGCTGATCAGAAGAATAAGAAGGGTGTTAAGAGACGCCGGGAGGAACATGGAAGGGGCTACTTTGAATTTATTGAAGAGAACAAATACAGCTGGTAAGGATGGGACAGAGCAAAAATGGCCTTCAGCATTCCTGAAGCGCCATCCATAGCTTTGTTGAACTGTATTGGCTTTAAGTGCCAATGCACCTATAACTAGTAAGAGGAAAACCCTCATTTTCCAGTATTCTATTTATCAATAACCTTACTTTCACACACATGTTTTGAGGGTCATCCCTGACTACTTAAAGAGCCTTACCATTTACCTTTTTACAGTGCCCACTCACATTTGTGTCTTTAATGAACTGCATTCTGTAGCAGAAGTGCAACTATCAAGTCTCTATGAATTTTCACATCTGTTCCTCATGCCACTTATTGTTTTGGAAAGCCCATTGTGTCCTCAAGGTGAAACAAGGCTGCACAAAGAGAACAAACCCAGAAGAAAGTAGCAGATGTGCACTTTTGAATGGAGGGAGGGAGGGTGGGGAGGAATAGCTCAGAGGCGTGGGAGGAGGGGGGGGGGTCCACTGCTGCAGGCTAGCACACAAGGATGTAGAAAAAAAAAATTCCCAAAGTGTTTGGAACGTCCACGGAGGATCTCGCTATTGACCGTCCATCGTTTTGCCTCGCAATGGTCCTTTCCCTTTTTTTTTCTAAAAAAAATTTTTTGTTTTTATTTTTTTGTTTGGTTGTATGACGTCAAAATGCTATTTCTGTCTCATGTATCATGTCTTGTGTGTGTGTTCTCATGGTGTGAGAGTATGGGTGTGTTTGCAAGGCTTTTTTCTACCCCTGCGCAGGTGATGTCATGCATGGTGTGCATGGGTGTTTGAGTGTATGTGTGCATACATGTACCTACTTCTTGGTCAGTGTTTTGTTTTCATTGCGCTGTTAACACACTACGGCAGAAAATGGAATGGATTTTTGATTCAGTCAACCCCCCCCCCCCCCCCCCCCCCCCCCGACTTTTTTTTTTTTTTTTTAATTTTTGGGAGAAGTCTGGGATTGTTCAGGGCACAAGAATCATCATTGACCCCCCCAACTGGACAGCCAAATCTTTTTGTTTTTTGCAAGCATCACTCATTTCCAATTTGAAGTGACAGTTTTTTCTCCATGTTTCCAATTACATAATGTCACCCAACAATTTAAGGGAGGTTTAATCTACCCTTGTGAAACCAGGGCAGCCACAGGCCTATAGAGCAGTAAGCCTGTGTGTGTGGCCCACCATGCTCCAACGCAGAGCCACCATAAATCTCCCAACAGCAACCATTTGTACAGCACTTGAGGCTGTTTGAGGACAAGTACAATGACTGACATCTCTGGAGAACCCCCACTGGACTTAGATGATTGCTTTGGGTAGAACAATGCTTCTTAAACATCCAATAAGATTTAGGTATCTAATCTCAAGCTACAGAGTTGGTAAGTTGCTGTAGCTCTCTGTCAACTGTGAGTGCTCATTTTAAGCAGCTAAGCATGGTGACAAGTTGTACTGCATAGTCACGCAGAACAGTGAGCTCGTCATGACCTTTTCATTTAAGAGTTCCACACACGGAAAGTTAAATATAACTGCACCCACCATCGCTTTGACTGACCACAGCAATCCTGGAGATCATAAACACGCTGATCTCAAAAGGGGGGAGATGTCTGCTTTGATTTTGATCACTTTCACCAATGGATAGCCTTGCATGTGAAGGCGAGCCGAGGTGCTTTCTTTCTGTGTATCTCTTCACGTTTTTTTTAGATTTCGCTGGATACTGCAAGGTAAGTGTTGTCTGCCAAGGCCCACTATACAACTGACTATCCAAAAGGTTTGGAGGCTCGCCTGCCCAAAATACTGTTTCTATTTTGTATCGTTTCCCCTAGTCTGTCTTTTCCACTTCTCTCCCCACATATATTTCAGCAAGTGGTACCCAAGGCATCTATATGTTCCATGCAGTTGTGCTGACATGTGAATCCTCTAATTGACTGCTTGGTATCTCTCTTCAGGGCCTCATTTAAGTCTCCTGTGCCACCCCTCGAGGAAGAAGATGAGGTGTTTGATGACACAAAAGTCTGTCTGGATGCCTGTAAGTGACACAGTAACTTTTAAAGCAGAGTTAATGTTGTACCAAGATCAAACATTGTAATTGCAAAGAAGACCAGACTACTGTTAACATTCTTTATTTTTCTGCTCTAGACAACTGCGACCTGCACTTTAAGGTGTCACGGGACCGTTACAGTGCCTCATCTCTCACAATGGAGAGTTTTGCTTACCTGTGGTCCGGAGGCAAGGCCACCTATGGTGTGAACAAAGGCAAAGCCTGCTTTGAGATGAAGGTACGCTACTAACGCTGATATATTTTGCAGTTGAAAGAAGACATTTCTGTTGATTACATCCCTGGATGCTTGTAGGCTTATGTGGATTTTGTTCCTGTCAACAGATTACAGAGAAAATTCCTGTGAAGCACATTTCCAGCAAGAACATGGAGATCCACGATGTGCAGGTCGGCTGGTCCTTGGCCACTGGCACCCTGCTCCTTGGTCAGTATCTATCTGCTTCAGCTCTACTGTCTTCTGTATATATGGCCGTGTCTTTCTGGCATTCGGTGTCAGTGGAACGAAGTGTCGAGTCCAGCTGTCCAACTTTCCATCTACTCTTGGCAGTTCTCCGTCCACTCGGTGCCAGAATCATTTTTACTTGGTCCCACCACACATGCAGCTCACAGAAAACTGGTTTAAGAAATGTTTCTTTTTGTCTATAATGACTTAAACCTTGTGGGATGTCAATGCTACTCATACACAAAATGGTGACCAGGCCATTGCAACCATTTGCAAAGATCAAATGATGTGTGGTTGGTTGACTGTAGAGTGCCTTGTATTCCATTGTGTGAACCATGTGTGCAACCTTTGGCTAAACAAACTAGGCTCTGCCAGATGAAATGATCTTAAAGTCTGACACTCTATGAGAGACTGCTCAAGAGCCCCCTCTAGTGCTTCATGAGAAGCACAACACTTTAATGTAAAATGGCTCCGGCTGTATCATAGTAATGGTGGTTGGTCTTTTGCCATGAGATGACTCACACTGTTGCAGGGTCTCAGTTACTGAGAGCCGATGTGTTTATTCAGCAATATTCCAGCTGCTGCCTGTCACAAAATATCTCTGTCAATGACTGTGCTCTGTTACTCTTCAGGTGAGGAGGAACATTCTTACGCATACTCTGGTAAAGCCAAGAAGACCACCAACTGTGTGACAGAGGACTTTGGAGAAACTTACGAAGAGAACGATGTCATCTGCTGCCTTATTGTAAGACATGCGCACTCCTTATATTAGTTTATTGACGTAGATGAAAACAAAGCCATGTTTTCTCATTTCTTAGCTTTGGAATAACGTCATCTTGCTCTCTGTGCTTTGAAGGACTTTGAAGGTGACGAGGTGGTGATGTCCTTCTCCAAGAACGGCGGGGAGCCAGCCGTCGCTTTCCAGGTCAGCAAGGACACCCTGGGTGGCCAGGCCCTTTTCCCACACATCATCTGCCACAATTGCGCTGTGGAGTTCAACTTTGGCCAGATGGAGACTCCGTACTTCCCCCAGCCCCAGGACTACACCTTCCTGCAGCAGATTCCTGTGGATGACCGAGTCCGGGCAATCAAGGGACCACAGACCAAGGCTGACTGCGAGGTAAGCATAGAAACATGTCGGTGTTCTTCATGGATATTCATAACCTTTTTGCAGCTTTAATCAATTTTTTTTTTTTTTTTTTTTTTTCATGTTGTGTAGATCATAGTGATGGTGGGTCTACCAGGCTCAGGGAAGACTACATGGGTGAAGAACCATGTCCAAGAGAACCCTGGAAAATACTACATCCTGGGCAGTGATACCATTGTGGACAAGATGATGGTCAGTACTGATCCTGCTGTGTGGTCTATTGCTAGCTGCTGTTCTTGGTAGCCGTGGAAAGCGTGAACATGACACATCTGTCTCGTCGTTTAATACAGATCAACAGTCTGAAACGCCAGTCGAAGGACATCACAAAACTGACCGCCATTTCCCAGCGAGCACCACTTTTCTTGGGAAAGTTTATCGAGATTGCTGCCCGCAAGAAGAGGAACTACATCCTGGATCATGTAAGTTGCTGGCACTGAATGTGATCACAGCATTTTACAGATGTGTGTAAAATCACAGCGTAACTGAGCCCCTTTCTTCTCTCCCCCCCAGACTAACCTATCTGCTCCAGGCCAGAAGAGGAAGATGTGCTTGTTTGCAGGTTTCCAGCGCAAGGCTGTGGTGGTCTGCCCCTCTGACGAGGACTACAAGCAGAGAGTCCAGCAGAAGGTTGAGAGTGATGGCAAAGAAGTGCCTGAGCATGCTGTCCTCAAAATGAAGGGTAAAAAAACTGTTTGGGTTATAAAGTACGCTTAGTTGAAACCTTGACTGGATCGCTCTTTTTTTTGTGTGTCAGTCAGAACATGATGCAAAGGGATGCAAAAAGATGACTGATGTTTTTTTGTTTGTTTTTTTCCATTACAGGCTTCTACTCTCTGCCTGAGGAGGGAGAGAGCTTCAATGAGGTCATCTATGCTGAGATGCAGAAGGAGGAGGCTGCCAAGCTGCTGGAACAGTACAAAGAAGAAAGCAAGACCGCTCTGCCGGCTGAGAAGAAACCCAATCAGGGAAGCACAACACCAAAAAGAGGCGGTGGCCTGCGTGGTGGAGGCCGCGGAGGAAAGAACCAGTTTGGCCGTGGTGGTGGACCCGGACAGAGAGGAGGTGGCCGTGGAGGCTTCCAGAACAGAGGCAACTTCAGAGGAGGTAAAAGTCATTTGGGGATGCACTCTGCCAATAGCAGATAATGTTGTGGATGTGTAGATCATTTCTTCTAACTCGTACTGTTTCTGATCTTTCTGCAGCTCCTGGCCCTCGTGGTGGCTTCAACCGTCCACCTCGTGGTTTCTTGCCTCCCCCAGCTTTCAGAGGAGGGTTCCATAACCGTGGAAACTACAACCGGGGCGGTGGTCCCATTCCCAGCCTGGGCGGATCCCCCAGGGGTGGCCCAATGAGGGGAGGTAACATGGGACCTAGAGGGGGACCTATGAACAGAGGCGGCCCAATGCACAGAGGGAACATGAACAGAGGAGGTGGAGGCAACATGAATCGTGGTGGTAACAGGGGACATCCTGGCCAGGTAGGATCGATAAAGACGTTTATGTAGCCTGTAATACCTAGACTTTTAATGCATTGATATTAGCTATGTTGACTTATTCTTTAAGATGATGAACTTTTCTTTCCTTGTATTGTGCAGTAAGTTTTTAAATGTCTGTTACAGGAATAACTGCTTGTAACAGTGACATCTAGTGGTTTAAAAACGGCACTGCCAGTTCAGACCGCTGCATTATCATTTTCCTGCCTCTCTTCCTCTACAGTTTCACCAGAGGGGAGGTAACCGTGGCAACTTTGGCAACAAGAACGGCAACTTTGGCAACAACAGGAACAGCGGCAACTTTGGCGGCAACAGGAACGGCATGGACAAGGCCCAAGCCTTCAACCAGAGCTGGCAGCAAGGGGTCAGTATTTCTGCACACTAAAGCAGACTTCATATGTTGTTTGTTTTAAGATGGTACAGATTAGTTTAGATTTACTGAATAATTTCTAATTATCCCTTTCACAGATTAATATTTTCTGACTTGTGTATAATTTTCCTGAATGAAACGCTTTAACATCCACCTTTTTAATCTCAACTGCATCAGTACGAAAGGTTTGCCTGACCTGAACCGCCTTTAACTACAGTATTAACAATGGCGTAATAAAATATTGAATGTGTTGCCAATCTGTGTGTCCCATACAGTTCTGGAACCAGAAGCCCTGGAGCCAGCAGTATCAGCCTGGATATTACTAAGACACTTGTTCTAACGGACTGGTGGCCAACACTGAGACCCACCGCTAGCCACGGAACATCCCTACACCCTGCTTTTTTTTTCTTTGCTGGTTTGTTTCTCTTTTCCTAGAACCCAGTTTTTAATGATCTAAGTCCCACCAACTGAAGACTACAGAGATATGGAGCAACAACATTCCACATCAGAGAGAAGACCAGGCAGCCTGAGTGTAATTGAAGCTTTATATATATCTATATACACATGTACAACGTGGGTTCAGTTTCAGTCTTTTGCTTTTTTTTTTTTTTTTTTTTTTCCTTGTTGTACATTTCATTCTTTTTTTTTTTTTCCCTTGGCCACTTTTAAAAGACATGCTTTTAAAAAAGTTTCATGTTTATAATATCAGGAACCAGAAACATTTTGCCGGCCTGGCGGATGTTAAAGATTTTTTTTTTTTTTTTTTTTTTTTTCAGGGTTGTGCATTTTATCTGTGCTGTGATTTTTGTTTTTTTGCTTTTTATTTTTATTACAAAATTGTAAATATTTTTTGTTTTTGTTTTTTTTGCGTAGTTTGTATGCGAAGTTTAAGAAACAATAATGATTTGAAAGGAACCTTGGCTTATTAGTGAAAAGCATGGTAGGTGATTATATTGTTAGACTGTACATGTCAATCTAGTCCACTGTCAAACAGTTAAACTGAAGCAACAAGTGAATTTACAGCAAGCTTTTGTCTTTTGTTCCCAGTTTCAAACCTGTAACCTAAACTCCTCATAGACCTACAATAAACAACTCGTTGGCTTTTTTACATTCTTCCTGGCTTATGACTTTTGATTCAGTTCAAAGGTGTGTAAAAGACCTTTGAATGGGCGATGTCCTAGTTTGCTACTTCAAACAGTGCGGACATCAGCACCACTACAAGCCCAGTTTACGCCTCATTAGTGAAGTATTCCCATCAAGCGTCCTGTCTTTGATGCGTCATTTCCAATCCTTTTAGCTACTCTAACGAACATGCTTTGAGAAAGTATTTTGGCCAAGCCATTTTAAGGATATGAGTAAGCCATTTTTAGTAGTACATTATGCCTTTGTAAGTCTTTTAATTTATTTCAAATTAGGGCACTGACTACGCTTGATTCTCAGGAGGAAGTGTGGTTCCTAGATTGTCTTTATAAACGGTTCCTTTGTAGTGCAGTAGACTTCTGAAAAAACAGCACTGATCAGTCTAATCACAGAACCATCCTTTTGCTTTTTTTAAAAATTTATACTGACGCCACTATTTCAATTTTGAACAAATTTCTGGTGATTGCTACTTCAGCACAAACGTCATTGAAAGCAGGCAGGGTTAACTCATTTTCACCAGCAGACCTAAAGGGCTACACAGTATCACAACACATCTATTAACACCAAAAGTTCACGAAGACCGAAGCAGAGAGTAACTTTTCATCTCTAAAGGCGTTGTTGTGTTTGGAAACACTCCAGAGCTCATGTTGGTGACTGTGTGGCCCGGCAATAATGGCAGCTCTTCATCCAACTGCTCACAATGTGTCCCCCACAACTACCACCACCACCAGGTTGTGCTGGCAGAGGACACCCAGCTTGAGTTTCAACAGAACATCATCAGAGCTGGAAGATAAAAACCATTTAACAGTAGATCGGACAAAATGTGGTCGTGTGTGTCCATTGCTTTTCTTTTTTACCTGCCCGTGTTGATGTTTAATAAACATGTAAATACTTCACCACTATTTCAACCATGCACGAATGTCCATGAATTAATTGACTTTGAGTAATAACTGTATTGTGATTAAGAAAGTGTTAGTTTGCCCGAGTACTGCTGTGTGATGAATTGTCAAACTATATTTAAATGTTTGGAGAGTTTGTGGCCTCCTGTTTTATTGTACTGGATACATAAATCTAGCAGAATGCAAGCTTTTGAGTTTACAGTATAATCTATAATACAACAGACACTATATTTTTATCGCTTTATGTTGCAGGTTGTATATCAGGTCTTTTATGATTAAACCAACAATGCAAAAGCTTTGAGACTTTTGGAGATATGTTGTCTTTTCTATCTGACAGTTTTTGATATTTGTGTTTAAAAATTTGGGATTGTATTTTCTTTTTTAATTTGTCTCAATTCTATTAAAGTTAAAGAAGCTGGTACACAGTGGCTCTGTGGTTTGTCAAAGTTTATAACAAGTGTCGGATCAGAGTAGATTTTATGACTTTCAACAGAAAAACGATGCAGGTATCTACCAAGTGATTAGATTATGATCCACAAATTTGACTCAAACAGCCAAAAACTTGGAGGTTGTCCCACCAATTGTATCCTGGACATACAAGGATTTGACTTGCATCAAAGAATTTATTCTAACAAGTTCTTTGTTGGGTTTTATACATTAGATTTGATGCCACCAGTTACTGCCTCTCATGGACACCTTTTATTTGAAGAGAAGTGCTGCGGTTAGGAAGTTATGGGAAGGAAGGAAGCTATGAGACCTTCACATTTACTGCTTGGAGAAGTCTGAGTCTCAACATTGGGGATGATGGTGTCCCTGCTGGGTTGTTGCAGACAAGTATTCCGACAACACAATGCTTTGTTGGGATGGTACATTTATGGGATATATATTGGTCCAGAATATTACAGCAACTATTTGGTGGATAACCATGAACCTTTGTGCATGTATTCATAGTCCCCAGAGGATGATCACCATGAGGTTTTAATAGTGTTAGCATACTCACACAGTAAACTAAGATGGTGAACATTACACAACAATTTGTTATTTTGATTCTGTTAGCATGCTGATGTTAGCAGTTAGCTCAAAGAACCATTGTATCTAAGTAAACCCAGCAGTAGAAGGGCCAGGTGTGTACCAGATCTTATGCTCACCCATGGGCGATATCTTGCATAGTATGGAACATATCTGGGTCACCAGAAATTACCAAACTTTCACCTTAACTGGGCTGTATGTCAGTTATGTTGTGGGTCAGGTATGTATCATGCTGGTTTATAGCTCAGGACCTAGAACTTGAATTACATATCAATCTTATATGGACCAGGTCAATCTACAGATTCCCCTCAGGTAAACATCACCCTCAATCTACCTAAAACCCAGTAATAGAACAGTTCTGCACTGTAACAGACAATGACTGCTTTTGGCAGTTCCATTTCCATTTTTAAGTCGAAATGATAAACAAAGTTTCCAGGAAGTATTCTGGCTTCCTACGACTACTTCCAGGACATTTCATACAATTTAGAATTCTAATTTCCAAGATTTCCAGGTTTTACAGGATGTACAGTAACACTACAAGTGTTCATAGTCACATAGAGTTCAAATCTTGTCTCTGCATGCTGCTAGCGTGGCTTCAAATTCTTGCTTAACAGTGACTTTGAGTTTCTGAGGACAGTCTGCTCTAGGCAGATTTACAGCTATGAAGTCATTCCATTTCATTTCTCATTTCCCAACTCCAGGGGATGTTCTGTCACTAGGAAATCTTCACAGCCTTTGTTATCTAACCATTGCGTTCCTCCAATGAACATTGCCTGGCTCTGCCACCCATTTATTCAAGGCAATCCAGACTCTTCTCATCTGTACAGCAGATCAGGGACGTCCCTCTCTACCTTTAAAAACCTCCTGAAGACCCAGCTCTTCAGAGAGTACCCCTAGCACTACCAACAACTGGACATGCTAAATCTACATTTGCTCTGTTGTCTTTACTGTGTTGTCTGCATAGTCCTTCCAATCTCAGCCCCTGAAGTTCCTCCAATGAACATTAGGCATTGGCCATCCAGATCCAGGTGTGCTCACAGGTGTATTCATACAAAACCCATTGACAGTGATTTCTAAGACAAATTGAATCAGCTTTAAAGTTGGGAAACAATACAACATGAAAACTTTCAAAGGAGGTGAACATATCCCAGAGAGTAGTAGAATATGTATGACATTCGGTCTTTCCGCCACCACCTGTGTTTCTTCTTGTTCCTTGTTTCCTGGTGTTTTGTTGGAGATGCATGTTGGGAATCCACTTCCCTCCCAGACAGGCAGACAGCTGCTTGCCTTTGTCAGGGCACCATGTTTACCTCCATCAGCGGTATATTAGCGAATGACAAGACCCCCCACTCAGACAGCAAACAGTGCATTAGGTATTGGCCCTGATTACCAACGTTTGGCCCGGTCTAAGTCTGATGTAAACACACATTAATGCGAATTGACTTCATGTTTCTCTGTATGTAGCCATGTAGCTGCTTCCCACTGTAAATAAAGCATTACAAGTAGGCTTGACTGTCATTGTCAACAACAGGGTGCCCTCTGGGTAACAAATGTTGTAAGTCATTAGGCAAATTATTTGCTCTGCTCCACAATTTCCTATAAGTGTAAATACAGAGGTGAAAGAGGAGGAGGCAGCTGTATGTAACTGCATGTGAATGTGATCATGAATGTGAATGGAGCAGGACAGACAGCAGGGAAGAGGAGGAAGACAACTTTTTTTTTAAGTGAAACAAAATATTTTATTTTCCAAACATAAACTCATCCATATTATGTACAGCTTGAAAATATAATACATCAGACAGAATTTGAATGATCGCTTCAGATTCGACACAAGTCACACAAATTCGAATTTTTTAAAAAAAAGATCTTTTTACAAAAATGTACAAAATATATAAAAGTGCTCGTGGAAGGAGTTTAATGGCAGCCGGACTGCCTGCTGTGTGTGTGTGTGTGAAACTCCCAATAAATGTCTGTTTAAATAGAAAGTACTAGACGTGTTGTTTGAAAGCATTAAATACATCGACATCCCCATGAAGAAAAGCTGACTTCATACTATGGAGACGTTGTCCATCGTGCAGGCACACCTCTCTACGATCATATTGGGGAATTCAGCCACTTCTATCTCAGTGTAGTCCCCTTTCTTCACCAGATACATGATGGGCAACGGGGCGCTCTCAGACACCGTGCACCGCCTCTCCCCGTAGCCGTAGTTGCGCTTGGGCTGCTTGCATCCTCCGGTGCACCTGAACGCCTGGTAGCCCGCTGGCTCGATGATCCAGTACTGCGTCCAAGTGAGGGCGCGGAAGTTGATGAAGTACTTCTCTCTGCAGCAGGTGTCTTTGTTGTGGTTGACATCGCAGTCGCCACGAGAACTGAGGAAATGAAAGGATGCTGGAAGTTAGACGAGTGCTGTGACAAAAGGGCCCCAAGAAAGGGCCTAGAATCTCTTAGTTACACCCCTGCTTAAATGTCTCCAGTAATGATATGTATTGTTTCTTGTAGGTTAATCTACATAATTAAATCTATTTAGAGGCAATGACTGTGAAACATCACATAGGATCGGAACTATTAAACACTAATATGTCAAAAAACACCTGAACTTTACTGCAACACTTCTCCAAACCATGAGAATGAGTAAACTGACGCCCCTGTATCACACTTCTACAAATCTTTTTTCTAAAAAAAAAAAAAAGAGAGAAGATGGGCTAATTGTCACACTGATACAATATCCTGTATATCAAAAGTTCGCGCCCTTACCCGTATTCTTCGAGGTTGAGTGTGTAGAGGATGAGCTCGGGCTTTCCCAAGGTGTTGTCCGTCTGCTCCTGGGTGGTAAAGCGCACACTCTTGGCCATCTCTGCCGCGTAGCTGCCAGGTCTCTCGCCCTCGATCCACACCTCCAGGTGCATAGGTGTCTTCTGCTGGGTCTTGGACCAATAGTGCACAGCCTGGGTCACATCAAAGCTCTTCCAGCCTGTCTCGTGAATGGGGATCAACCTGTGAACACGAGAGAGAAGGGGGCGATTAATTAAAAGGAGATTGAATTATGGTTAAGATGCCTCTCAATTGCTCTACAGTTACTTGTCACCGTGAGAGAGAGAGTGATCCCTTACCGTGAATCTACCAGCGATGTGCGGTTGGATCCGTTTGGGAGAACCTCCACCCAGTATATGCTGACCCGGGCGTTGTTGACGGGCCTGTGGCTCTTCCTCTCCACCGCGAAGCGTTTGTGATAGGAAGCCCGCTGGTAGAGCTTCAGCTCCGCCATGGTCACCTCGCTGTTATCCGGAATCCTCGCCTCCATGTCGAACACCATGCGATGCCGAGTGGTGTCAGAATACACATACTCCCCGGAAATATCTAAAACAGAAGGATTGCAAACGTTTAAGGTGATGCTTTGTTTATGTTCTGTAAATGGAATGGTGCGTAAAATAGTCTTTGCGCACCAAGTGTCACAATTACGCACCTAAGTAACTGTTTACTTTAATTGGCACTACTGTCAAAGCTATTTTCATATGAATTCATATAAATCACGTATTACATATTTCAGAAATGGTAGCGTGTCCTCACCTGCATTACCAGGGATTCCCCTCAGGATGCCCGCCAGGCTGGGCAGAGATCTGCGTCTCCTGCTGTGGTGCATCTTCAGCATGGACAGGTATTTATTTCTGATATGCGCCGGAATAACCAGATTCTCCAAATCCCTCTTATGGATTTTAGGAACTTCATCCAAGCCAAGTTTTTGCAGGAGCGCGTCCTTCATATCCTGATGCGTAAAAGCCCTGGAGAGACCGAGGAGAGCGGCGCACAAGACACAAGCGCGGAGGAAATCCATGAGTCAAAACTTCAGTGCGATAAAGAGCAGCACGGTAGCACAAGTCACTGAGATGGACAGTGTGCCTCTGACACTCCCCTGGCCCCCTTATATTGTTGCGGCCCTCCCAGTCGTTCGCACTTTGTCAATGGGGGCAGGGACCCTTATCAGAACAAAGGTGCGACAATACAGCCCCATCCTAAACAGGATATCTAAGTGACCATACTTCAAACAGCAACAATTAGACTCGAGTGCCATCAGTATTGTGGAGGTGTAATTTCACCAGAGTTCCACTAAAACTATGTTTGATGTCAGTGGATCTAAAATCTGCTCTTTAATGTGTTAATAAAGGTGGAAGAAATTGCTGAAAATCAGACAAATTACAAATTGTTTTTGCATGTTAAACATTTCTATATTTATTCAACTATATTTAATGCAGCACAAGTGTATCACAAAGTTTAGATAGGTATCATGGGGGGTGTGAAGGGGCTTTATTAGCCTAAAATTAAGAAAATTCTGAACACAAAATATCTTTATTTGGCAGAATATTTAAAATATTGAATGTCAACACAAAATATAATTGACCACAAGGATTCAAAACCACACATCGGTCTAATTAACAGTTAGTTTGGTCATTACCAATGAGAGATTAAGCCTAAAAGCATCTAAACAGTGTTTTTATGTAATCTTATTCTTACTGTCTATTTCACAAATTCTCTCTTATTCAATAAAAATCTGTAATTTCTCCAGATTAAAAAAAACACTGATGTCTGGCCAGTCCAGTCTGAAGTGTTTTCTCTGCTGCTACACATGCGTCCCAGACAGACATCTCTTGACCCTGTGAACCTGAAGTGCCCTCTCTTTCTGTAGCACCCTTGTCTACACACACCCCACACTCTGTCGTGTACATTCCACTGGACGATGTCAGGCCGGGGCAGTCTGGCAGCAGTCTGTCACACAGCGGGCTCATTTCTGTCTGGAGCAATTTTGTCCAACAAAGAGGTGGACCAAGATCACGACTAAAAACTCAGCAGGCGCTCCAGTCTGTTCATTTTGGTACAAGTGTATAACAGGGGGTCGAGGAGGAAGTAGTGCAGAGCTCCAAGGGAGGGAGTGTGTGTGTGTGGGGGGGGGGGACTAGAGGATTAGATGTTTATTCCGAGCCCTGTCACCCATTCTTGGCCCTCTCCAGCAGATTAAAATTATTAGCCAAACAGACAGTTAATCCAGGGGCCGGGGGGCCGGCGTGGATGTGGATTGGGGCAGGCTCTTCACAGGTTGGTGATTATCTGATTCCATTGCGAGGATTTGCCTTGCCTTTTTTGTCACACAAACATTAGAAGAGGGCTGCTCTCACTGGCTGCCCAGAAGGCCCTGCCTGCGGTTGTGTATTGGCCGGTGTTTGCTTAGAGATGTCAGACAGACTGAAGGGGCACACAGGAAGAGCAAATGACAGATGACTGCCAGACCTGCTCACTCCAGCTAGTGCCTGCCGCTCACCAACAAGACAAATTATTAATTAGTGCTGCAGATTTGATACTACATGACACGATCCACATACAGCACAGTCACAGGATGGAGTATGGAAATATGTGATGAAAATATATTTTAAAAAATACCCAATTTCATGTGTTTGAAAGTAATTATATGTAAGAGTTGAGATTATTAGATTAGATTATTATTAGAGTTATAATAACTAGATCATGATCTTGGTGATCTCTGGTGCTGTTTTAAATACAGTCTCCATAGCAAATACAAGATTTTCTCTTGCAACTTATATGAGGTTGCAAGTAAGTTTTATTTAGAATTTAGCATTTTGCAGTTGTGCAAATATATAATCAATGGTTTCATATATAATAATCTTTCATTCATAACTTGTAACCTTTAACATTTGAAAATGTTTTGAATGTTTTGAAAATTTATTCTGTTCTTACAAATTAGCTCTGAAAATACTTTAATCATGTGTCATTCTATTAGTTTATTTGATTGGGACAGAGCTCATTAATTAAGTATCAATCAACAGAGAAAATACTGTAATCTGTTATTCTTGGTCATATGTTAAAGGGGGACACTACAAAAAAGAATAAAATCATATATCTTATAAAATTCATATATAAAACATATGCAATGCACAAAAAGTATAATGCACATCAATCTGTGTATAATGCCAGAGTTGCACACAGTTAAGTAATATCTTTCAGCTCTGAATCTGTGTTTTTCAAATACTGACAGATGAAAAAAGGCTAGATTAATCTCCATAAATATATGATGTTGAATAGAAAACAACACAGCATCAAAGCCTACAGGTAAGGTCCAAATCGATCTATCAGACTGCCCAATGTCAGTATCAGCGGTGCAGACATGTAAATTCAGTTCACATCAATTGTCCAGTCCAGCCAAAGACCAAGTCTAAGTGCCTGTTGTCCAGAGCCTAAAATGCATAGACTTTTGGTATCCTCACTCCCCTCACATTAACAACCCCTAATTCGGGAAATTAAGATGGCCTTTGTGTGATATTTCTCAGTCTTTCTTCCTTCCCATGCCAATCAAAGACAGGTTTCCTAGTTCAAAGCTACATCTGATGCCACAAGGTGCCATTTCTTTTCAATCAAAGGCCAACAAGCTCCCACAATCAACAACACAGGTGTTAATTAACATCCAGACATTTGCATTCAAAAGCGGTCCAGTTTATAGGTCATTCCCTTCCATTTGTGAAACATGAAATCCCCTTTGCTTGCAAAAACTGCTGTTTGTAGAAGGCAAATTGAAAGGCAGTTGAAATGCTTGTATGAAAGAAATATTACAGACAGCCCCTCGGGAGGAAGAGCAGACTGCAGTTCGGTTGTTTTCTGTGTTCTCTGAGCGTTTTATATATCAGCATCTCATCTGGACTCTCCCTGGGAACAAGGCGGAGCAGCTGCCAGCTCCCAAGAGTCAATATTGAACTTGTGTTGGTGGTCAGTGTAAATTCCTCATTATTGACATGTCTCTATTGTCACCGGCTTCCTGATCTTCTACTGCCTGCTTTATCTTAATATCAAATATTTGGGGAAAGTTTGCACCTTAATGGCCCATACAAACCTTTTATTCCTAAAAAAACTGCATCTGCAGACGTCAAAGTCTGTGTCAATCCATCGAGCCGGCTGCCAATAATCATTGATCAGTCTGTCAGAGGGAAAAGCGCTAGACCTGCGCAAGGACAATACAATTATTGCTCAACGGCCTCCATGTGTAGACAAAGTACAGGGCAGTCTAATTGCATTTCACACAGCTAATGACGGCTCAATCAGCGCAAAGACAGGGGGCTTAATCCCGGCGTAGACTTAACCAAATAGGATCAGACATGATTAGATAGGACTAACAATAAATATATATATATATTTAACTTTTAATTAACTGACATAGGGGGAGACTTTTGGTGTGAAGGATACTCATAATGAACCTGATCAATCCAATAAAATCTCAAAACACACTTTTATAAAATGTGATGGATGACAATAATATTCTGCAATCTGCAAAAAGTATGAATGTATAACAGTGACAAACCCCCCCCAAAACATGCAGGCCTTACATGACAGCTTTCAATAGAAATACCCCAGTTTTACTGTTGCACGAAGGCAATGTGTACAGCAGAGGGCGCTGTGGTTACACTACAAGCAGCTTTAAAGGGAACATCCACGCTAAAGAGCATCTACACTGTGCATTATGGGACAGTGAAGTCACAGTCATATGAAACAGGCAAATATCTTCAAATCCCTTAATTACATCATCAGTTCACATTTGGCTTTTGGCTAATTTTTGGCTGATCTGTTTTTTTTTTGTCTATTTGTGTTTTATTTGATTGCTTGTGTTTGATGTTATTATTATATCATTTTATCTTAATTCAAACACACTCTCTGTGTTTGAATGACATAGCAGAATAAATATAGCTCATGTTTGTTTATGTAAATGTTACATACTGACTAGTTTGTTTTATGTATGACTTCCTGCTGTCAGTCAAAATAGGCAGTGAATAGTGTTATAGTGTGCTTTTATTAGTCACTATTATGATTATTGTAATATTTCCTGCCATGACAATGTTTTGATCTCTTTGTCAGGTCAAAACTTTTTAAAACAAGCCTGAAATATACACAGTACATGCACCAATAAGCTGATGATAATCTCTGTGATGATGTGTGTGGTTAACTATTCAATTACAGTGGCAGACAATTAACAATTCAAGTAGTGCGCCGTGAAAACTGAATTAAAATGCACATCAATATCAGAGGGGAATGTTACAGAAACAATGATACATCAAATGCTGTTCGTCAGGTACTTTGCAAATGTAACAGAAATAGCCAAACAGTCCAACAAAAAGGACACATTCAAATAAGTATAATAATATTAATAATAGACCCACCTCATTCAAATTCATTATTCAAACAGTTTTAGAGCGTGTTTTCCCTTTAATGTGGTGACCTGGTTCTGCAGTGCCACACACATGGGAGAGAGCCATAAATGTTGTGAAAGACAGGGAGAGCGCAAAGGAGGTTTTCTCCTCTTCCTCCAGTATTGTTCTTATATACTGTTGCTCGTACGCAGAATGTATTTCCATAAAAAAAAAAAAACCCAAAGACAATCAATCATCTCAGAGTGGTTACACATTGTAGAACATATACACTGTTGTGAGGCTGGTTCTGATAAAGAGTCATGCCAAAAGCAGTATGCTTCAAATTACACTTGGTCACCATCGAAATCTGTTTTATTGGACACATCTTGCACGCTGAGCTTGTGCTCATTTCATCACAGTGCTTCTTTGTGCCTTTCTTCTCCCATGCCTGGCACTGCAGCAAGACGTCCATTTGAATATGTGCTGAAATATAGAAGTGTATTATGTTATTTTTGCTGGTGTGGTGGCACACACAAGGCTTCTCTATCTGTCTCCCTACCCCCTATGATCCAGTTGCCATGTAGGCCGTTAATCATTAATAGATGTTCTTTGAGTAGTGATAAGAACCTCGCTTCAAAACGATGAGACCCCTCATGTGTGACGGTGGGCGATACTATAAATGATCACTTCTTGCTCAGTGCTTTCATGATTTATGTGATGACATTTAAGGCATGACTGTTATTGTTTTCATGCAATATATTGTCAACCAGCAGTATGAGCATGATGGCCCCTCCAACAGGTTTATTATAGCACACAAATGAGTAACCGCTTTCAGATACCGAGTCACTGAAACCTCTCTGTGTGGTTTACCTCCTGTATTGATCTGTGCTTAATTCTCATTTAGGGATCTGTGCATGTGAAAGGATCTGACTCACTCACTGAGCCTGCCAGGCTCATCAGGAAATCCAACCCTAACCTACAAGGCTGTTTATCTTAGAGAGTTTGCTCTCAGCATTAAGCTCCTATTGGCCCGTGAGAACAGTCCAAGAGGCAGAGAATCCGGGACGAGCTTGACACACCTTGAAAAGCAGTCAAAGTATGACAACTGCATTTATGTCACACCATTTCCAAATGCAAATGATGTTTTGGGGGTGCATAAGCCACAGTCAAAAGCCACATATGGTTGTGATTAAGTGCGCACAGATAATCTAGTACTATTCTGATATAAATACACAACTTTCATCTGATAAACTCCCATAAAATGCCTGATTTTGTTAGGTGTAAGCTTTCGGATCAGTGCAACACACACATGCGCAAACTATGACATGTGCTATGTCATGTATTGCGTGAATGTGACCCACTGCAACAGCCATCAGGTCTCACGCACGGGTTACACTGACGCAGACCACATCATTGCGTAGGTATACATCAATAAAAACCAAGGTTCTTGCAGCCAGTTAAAGGGACAGCAGTCGGTGTTATTCCAGTCAGAAGGAAATGTGTCCTCTCCGCACCACGTCACCAGCAGACTGACTGACAGCCTGCAGTTTCCATTCACAATATTGACAGCCCCCACCATCGCCACCCCCACCCCCTTCCGCACAGCAGATGCTGTGACGGGCGCCATGATGATGATCTGGGATTTTGCCTGCAGCAGCAGCAGCAGCACACAGAGATGCTGTGACGCGCGGAGATAGGCTGCTGGCTGCAAAGGAAGCGACGTTGTCGCGCTATGGCACAGCAAAGATGGCCGACTTAAGGATTTGCTGCTCTGCGCGTGCGCGAAAGTTGGAAAACGTTGACATTTCTTGTTAAAATTGCACACATGACGGCGTTAAAACGTGTCGTATTGTAGCGGAGTCACTATCCGTTGTGTAAGGTAGGGGTAAAGTGCGTAAGGTGGGTTTATAAGTTGTGTTTTAGTGCGTGCAAGCGGCGTCGCGAGCTAAGCGTCCATTTTTATCCCATATCCCAAGCCCTGCTTCCCAGAATCCAGCGCGACGTTACGGACAGAGCTGTCTACTCGCTCATCTTTTCCGCCGTGAGTCTCTGGCAGCAGGCTGCTGGTAGCTTGACTGTGCAAAGACGGCGAGAAGCGACCGACCGGCGGGGGAGGCAGGCAAGTCAAAGGAAAGGACAGGGGGAATTTAGGCTGTGTCCCGTATTTGGAATAAGAAAGACTAGACTACAGCTTTCCTCTTGACGTGAAACGAGCTCCTCTGTAACCTTCAAGAAGGACCCGCATTTTTCTCTGACGGCTAACTTAACGAGCTGTTTTGGAAGTCTTTGAACTAACCGTCGTTTTTGAACTGTGAAGAAACTAAAAGAGACATTTGGTTTCTGGACGGAGAATGGGATTTAAAGAACATTTTCTGGCAGCACTGAGTTGAGAAAACAAGGGAATATTTTCCAGTTGGATGAAAAAAAAATAAGCATATTGTCGAAGGGGGTCAAATTCAGTTCAACGTTGTGCATATTGTATGTCAACTCCTCGGGGGGAAACGGGGCAACGATGGCGTTTAGGAACGGAGAAAAGTAACGTTAACGTTAGCTCGCTGGCTAGCTAAATAGCTAACCTAGCAGCCTGCTAACTAAGCCTGTGTCGCCCTTCCATTCCTGGAGCAGAGGAGGGGCGCTGGGGCTTTGTAGCATTGCAGATCTGCCTTGCATTTTTTGGGTTGCTGCAAGAATGGAGAATCCCAAATATCTGCCACAACAACTCAGGGGGATCCATTGAACCGCATCGACTCGATTTTTCCCCCCATCTCCCACACGGGGGAAGACCAGAAAACTGCCAGCTAACGTTGGGATTTCATCAAAAATCAGCCGGCCCGGGGCAGCCAGGGTCTGTAATTGTGACTACTTCTTTTCGTATATGCCCTGTGGGGATAGGTATTATAAAATGGGGAAGTGCTACACGTCTTATCCACCTCTTAGATACTGGATCTCCAGAGGAAGATCATGAACAGGCCTGTTTTAACGCGGAATTAGCCCCGGCCTGCCCTCGACTGAAAGTTTTATTATTTTTCGAGACGTATTCAAGGTGAGAGAACTTCTTTACAGGCCCCTCTGCGCTGACTAACAGGCCGAGGAGGTGTTAGCTCGTCTCCCCCTCCCCACCGCCGCCGCCACCTCCTCCTCCATCATCATTAGTTTAAAAAAAACAACAACCAACAAGTCGGAATAATCATGTCGGGAGAGGTGCGTTTGAAGAAGCTGGAGAAGCTGATCCTGGACGGGCCAGCTCACTCCAACGGCCAGTGCCTGAGCGTGGAGACGCTGCTGGATATCCTGGTCTGCCTCTACGATGAGTGCAACAACTCCCCGCTCAGGAGAGAGAAAAACGTCCTGGAGTTTTTGGAATGGGGTAAGCCAGCAGACACACATGCATATTTCTGCTTTGCTTCTTGTTTGGCCTGTGCATTCAGCCTCTTGTCTTTTTGGTAAGATGATAGGCTAATAATGTTGGTGGTGCAGTGGCCCTCCCTTCCCCATCACATTCTTTTTATAGTAGTAGTGGGGCTCAGTCGGCCTGCTCTCTTCTCACTAAAAAAAAAACCCTGCCTGAAAACTAAAAGCAAAGGCCACTTTATTCTTATGTAATTAAAAGCTTTATGTGTTTTTTGGAAAAGAATGGTCCGTGACAAGCTACAAGAGCAGACATAAAACAGGCATAAAGACATGTCTTATTGCCAAAAACCGAAAGAAAAGAGGTGGTACCAAGTTGACAATGAGGAGTAACCAAATACACACAAGGACATTAACTATAGTGAGGAGGATCCTGAACAGGCCCGTTCAGAGTTTTGATTTGAATCCAGGAAAGATCTCATAAAGATGTCCCATCCTCCAGGCCACCATTTATTCTCTTACATAAAGTAGTTTCTGTCACAGCACCAGCCCTCTTTGGCTCACTTTACTTTTCACAACTACTTTGCATGCCTGTTTGTTTTCCTTTTTCATGGGCGTGTGTAGGTAGGAGCCCGTTGATGACTTGGCTAGCTGTCTCTTTATCAGAGAGACATTGTAATAAAATGATTAATGGTCTTTTGTAGCCGTTGCAACATAGAGATGTTGCAGTCGCGCACACACCCTAAAGGTCAGACCCTGGATTTAATTAGTTTGTAATCAGGAACGAGTTTTGGATGACAGGCTAGCAGTTTTGTAACTTTCTTAGTTAGCAAGGTTAGGAAAAAAAACAACACACGGGAGGCAGGAGGACCACACAGACACACACACAAACAATTCAGTCACTTGTGCAGAAGTACTGTGTGTGTGTGTGTGTGTGTGTGTGTGTGTGTGTGTGTGTGTGTATGACGTCGGGGGTTCGGTTTGTGCATGAAGCAGGAATGTGAACAACTCACCTTTTTTATCTGGCGCAGAGGCCCTGCTAGCTGCCGGAGCATGCCTGCCTGGATGGCCTGCTTGTCTTTTTTAAAGCCCTGAAAGTGTGTGTGTGTGTGTGTGCGCAGTATGAGGATTGAGACAAATGAATAATACAGCAGGCATTAAAAACAGAAAAGTATAATGGAACGGAAGTGCAGCTTGGCATCTTGTTTTTTTTCTTTCTTTCTGAAACAATGTTAAACAGGCAGCAGTTTGGCCCATTACAGAGTGGCAGTGTCAAACACACACAGGATGGCAGTTAAATCAGTCAGATGGTGGTACATTTTGGCTGTGGCTGCAAAGTTGGTTTACCCCACCAGCCACCATCTGGACAACCTATTCTGTGCTAAAAACAGCAGAGCTCTGCTGGCTGCTAAAGTGACTGGATTTGGTGATTTGAGCGTCTACAAAGGGATAAAGAGGGACTTTTTCTCCCGACTAAAAGCCATACCCCGACTGTGTTTACTCAGTACACATGGATTGTTTCCTTTCAGAACATCCTATTTTTACCCAGTCGTCAGTCCGGGGTGTTTGCAACAATGTCCGTGCACCCTGGCATTTAAAGAGAGGTGAACCTGCGCTCGGGTGCCAAGTGGTGACTTCATCCTGACATTTCCCTGTGTTGACACAAGAAACTTTCTGACTGAGCTCGCCCAGACACAACACACAACACACAGATGCATCCGAGCTGTCACAGTCCCGTCTCCGTCCCGTGTCGTGATTGTGTTCCCAATCCTCCAGCATCTACAGTGAATATCAAATCATTTAATTGAGCTGAGTTTCACTTAGCAGTTGCTGAAGCTTGAAGTTATGTAAACAAAATTAATTAATTGTCCTAATCAGGGAGTCCTGAGAGAAGAGCCCTGAGGGAATCTTAATATCAGTTGTTGTCTTGTACTGAAGATTTCTCAGTGCAGACATGAGAGTCATATTAAACTGCTGGATTCATTTATCTTATCAGGTAACTAGGTGACTGTACAAACTATACTCTCAACCATTACATAAGCGGCCTTCGCTGTGTTCTGCTGTTTATACTTCTGTTTGATAAAACTGTTTGAACTTCTGACATTAGCAGACATTGACCTCCACTGTTAACAGCCAGGGGAACTCCGCTCAAACAGGCCAACTGTGATGCTTCACTTGCCTCATCTTTACACATACATACTACTCACTGTATCAAATTAAAGATGCCTGTAAGACATGTATCATGGCTCTTGGTGGAGTGTACATGAAGAGCCTGAACAAGGTCTCAGGATTTCTACAGAGCTTCACACGATTGCTTCTATCATCAGTGGCTAAAAGGCAGACTGCAGCAGTTTATTGTGCCTGTAACAGATATGAAATAAGAATAAGACATCCATTAGTAGTCGTGTTTATAAGGACATTTCTTCAATCTAGATGTAGTAGTTGGAAGTGTCACCATTTGAAAAATGGCCAGAAACCTCTGGGCAGCAACAAGTTTATAATTTAGAAGGACTGGTGTGTCGACTGTCTTTGACTCCGTAACAATCACCACGGCTGTGTAAGATCGACTGATTAAAGGAATAGTTCGACACTCATGTTTATTCGCTTTCCTGCAGGCAGTTAGATGAGAACATCGATACCTCCCTCGTATCTGCTAGCTAAGCAACAGGGAAAGCGCTCTGTCTGAAGGTAAAAATCTGCCTACCAGCAGTTCTAAAGTTCACTAATTAACCCGCTACGCCTCGTTTGTTTAATCCATACGAAACTGATGTGTGAAATCAACAAGTTGAGGTTTTTAATGGGAGGGTTATGTGAAACCAACAGACGACTTTGTACGAGCCATGGAATAGGCACATACACTTAGCGCCACACTTCTGTTTTCTTATGGATTAAACAAATGAGATACAGCTAATAAGCTAATAAGCGTGTTTTCAAGGTGCTTGTTGGCAGATTTTTGCCTCTGGACAGAGCGAGGGTAGCTGTTTCCAGTCATTATGCTAGGCTAAGCTTAGCTTGGCTGTAGCTTTTTTTTGTGGTTCTTTACCAGACAGGTTTAAAAGTGACTTCAATCTTCTAATCTAACTTTCCAAAAGTATTGATTTGAGTGCACCGTGATGCAGTGGCACAGTCGACCCTGTTCTTCATCATTTGTCAAGAACATGTTCGAGTAGTGGTAGCAGACATTACCGAAGAGTAGATTTCCATCTTTTGGGAAGGGATGAAATGACTCGCTGTGGCATAGTTTTGGCATTGTGATAACGCATGTCCACAAAATATCGTGATGTTGCAATCAAAACCATGGCAGGACTGAGGTCAAGTCTTGTCCCGCTGTCTAAAGGTTTTGTCGCCACTCCTATGGTTTCTCCGTTTTGGCAGAGCACCCAGCCAGAAGGTCAAAGGAAGAAGCACACCTGTCGCGCATGCCAACACCTTACATGGAATTAGGACAGTTATGTTAGCTGAAGATGTAACACCTTCACAGCGTACTCACACAGCATTAACACATACTCAAAACACAGTTTAATCCTACGTACAGAAATGGTTCAAGATGGGCCCCATGAAACCTTAGACCTCTCTGGTTTGTGAGTGATCTGCCTTTGTCAGCCGCTCACAGGCTGCTTGCGCAGCTACAGTATGCCCTGACAGGAGAGACCCATCATCTTCGCTTACTCACCGGGGCCTGTGTACCTACCTGCTACAGAGGCACAGCCATGACAAAGGTGCAGTGAAGCACCCTTTTCTTTCCCCGAGAACATCTATGAGCCGGAGAAGAAGACAAACATTTGAACTGGGTTTGCTTTTCTTCTTGTTTGGTGACCTCATTTCGGCTGAAATAGAGACCCCTGCATGACCTGCAGCCACAGGGGAAATGAACACGGGAAAGTACGCTGTATCCTGACTCCTCACATATACCACAGGAGTTAGTGCGTCCACCAAGTTCACCAGTTCAGACCTGCGCTCTTTGAAGCCAGCCAACCGAGATCACCATCTCCCTTATGTGTCACGCAGTCAGCTCTTCCAGTGTGTCTGCATTGTTGATTTCTGGAAGTATCAAAAGAGATGGAGAAGTCAGGAACTGTTTATGAATCTTTCAGTGTCACGCTGATCCATGGTTCGTGTGTGCTGGTGTTAGCATTTCTGCATATTTCAGCATTTTAGCAAGTTTATATCTTTTTGAACTGATTACATTTTCATCCTGATTTATTGCTGTAAGCGTGCTGTGCAGTATTAGGACTTCTTCTTCTTTTCTCTAAGCAGGAATTTATGCTTCTGTCGACACACTCGCATTCATTTCTCAAAGATATCCTGTTTTTCCTGCGTTTCTCCCATCATTTCCTGCTCTTTGTTTTGTCCCCATTCTCCTTCCCTGTTTTGGGAAACGGACCGGCCGCGCAGCTGAATGAAAGCGGGCAGCCATGCCAGCCCGCAGTAGGCAAACATGGGGGAGGCAGCCTGACCTTTTCTCAATCTAGACTCAATGTTAGCCCGCAGTGGCCAGCTGTTCAGCTGCAGCTGATGTGTGCTCCACCCTGCAAGGCTTTCATTGGCAGCGTGCCTCACACACTACTCACAGTGGAGGCGCTCGCACGCGTGCGCGCACACACACACACATACACAGATACACAGATACATATTATTGTGGTTTTGCCTAACTAGGCTATCTCATAGTTCACAGACTGGAGTCCCTCCCTGTTATTCCCGCTATAGAAGAGAAGAGAAGAGCTGCCACTACGCCTATAAGAATTTGAGTTGTGTCGTTTCCAAGAAAGAATTTTTGTGTCACATGGTTTTAAATTCTGCTCGGAGGCCTTTTCACCCGACCAAGAACAAATGAGGCTGTACGCAGGGCCAAGACTTTAAACCTCCGGCTTCACATACACTGTGCGTACTACCGATGCAGTAATAAACTGCAAAATGTACCCTAGTCTCTGCCTATGTTGGATAATAATGGTGTTTTTTTTATGGTCAGGTTATGTTCAGGACTAGGTGCCTCTTAAATGAACCTATAATAAACCCAGTAAGACATAAAGTAACCAAAATATTTGCTGAGATAAGATAATAAGATGCTCAGACAAATTTTATGAATCTGAACAATCCTGGAAGTCCGTCAAGTCAGCGCAAGCATCAGTAGTCTTTATCGTTACTATCCTGAATGTCTGAGACTTTGCCGTGTGTGTCTATCAGGGCATCCTTGTTACCCCTCTGGTTGTTCTGCTGTTTCCTGTCTGGCTGTCCTGTTGTTACGACGGGCACAGAGAACAGGAAGGAACCACAAGGACTCGGTGAGCTAGTCCAGACCCGACGGGTACATGATGTCATACGAGGAAGTGGGACAGCTGTATCGCATTGTGTCATTGTGCACTCTGTGGCTCACTCGTGTCCAATATTTTGGTGTTGTCGGAAAGGTGCAAGGTCACAAACGTGTTTACGTTCTTGTTGTTGGATTCTTCTCTTTTCTCGCAGACTCTCATGCAGGCTGTTTGCTTGCTTGAACCCTCATTTGAGTTATTTTCTCCCTCTCTGCGGCACAGCCACAACACACACACACACACAAACACAGATACAGCTTTTCCATTGTCCTGAGCGGACACACAAACAATCAGACATAGCAGAAGGGGCCCATGTAGATCCTCTCCTCTCCCGGTGTCCACTACTTCTCACCAGAGTTTAGTATCCCGACGGGAGCAGTCAGCAGCCATTGATACTTTATAAGACTCTTTTTGCCCTCTACATTTCACTTTGTCTAAATGAACCCAGCAGCATTCCAAACAAACCTGCCAGAGGAAGAAAAATAATATAAATCACTTTTGTACACAAGGTCAGAGAGTCATTTAAAGTACTTGAACCTGATGCTGTTTTTTTTATATCAGTATGTTAGCGGCATTCTTGAAATAAACACACTTTTGTGCAGTGATCCCTCAAAAATATCTTTGTCAAAGAAATAAACGTTACTGTCTAAACATACAACATAATTAATGCTAAACATCACACTAAACATCCTTTTCTGCATTATGTATTTTTTTTTAAAGAAGTTTTCAAATCAGACAATGATCAGCCAATGAAATTGGAATACTGATCTATAGTAGTCGGGGTCCACCTAAAACATTATGCAAAGTTCATACAAAGTCAAGCGCTTCATTGTTTTAAACATAATATGGTTATACAGAACTTCATAAACGTCTTTAAAAGGACAATTTAGTATTGCAGTTTCTTAAAGTTAGAGCACTTGAGAGAGAGATTTTAAATAAAGTGGTAAAAATCTGTTCAAGATGCATGAACTACATACCTTACTGTGGTGATTTGACATTAGCCTGTTGGGTATACCCTAACTGAGGAGAATTCAACATTTTTTTCCTATAATATTTAAATTCTAATTGGACCACTAGTGAGGCATGGTTTATTAATGGATAGATCTATCTGTGGTAGAGAAAATATCCTAACTGCTGCAGTGCCGGGGATTACCTGACCTTTTTTTGTTTTACCAGGGTACCACATGTGAAATTGTGCGTGGCATTTTCAGCATCTGGGTATTTCACAGATGGCCTTTTAAAAACACTTAGTCAATCTGTCTGGGAGCTCTGTGGGCAGAGAAATGCCTGCTAATAATTATGATGTGTCATCAGAAAGTGGCAGGGAAAAGGGTCGGCTTCCTTTCTCCCGTCTCCCAGAGGACACGCTGCAGCGCAGGTCATTAGCCAGCCTTTCGGGACCCTTGGGAGATGACTGCAAATGGCCTTCATCGCCCCCTCCCCCCTTCATCTTTCCCATTCCTCTTTTCTTCACTTCTACTTTTCCTCATCCTCCCATCTCATTCTCTCTTCTCTGGCTTGTTAAGAAGCAGCGTGATTTATATTTAGTACACCATCATCTGTATCCATATTACTACAACCTCAACCAGTGCTTTTACTCTACTAATTGCTAGTGGTATCAAGCTGCTGGAATTAGCCAGCAAAATTTGATTTCTGGGAAATTACAAGAGGCTTTAGTGGCGCTTCTAATATTTTTCAGCCTTGGTGAGCATGTTCTGTACATACTGGAGGAGAAATGCTGGTCTGCTCTCCCTGTAATGACTCTTGAGCTCCGAGGAGCAATTAGCAAGTCTTCCTTTTCGTCTGCCAACTAAGTCTACACCAGCGAGACGCACACATATACACACCAACGACACCACAGACAGAGCAACATTGTTTTCTCTTATGTTGTCAAAGGGTGAATTTGGGAAAAAGCTTGCTCGCCCCCTCCACCCGTTCAGCCAAAATGATCCCACAGCCAACTGGCGAAGGCGCTCGCTCGCATAGTTTTGTCTCTTCCCATACTCCACTAAATTGGGAGTGTGTGTCAGTGAAGGGGACTGCTTCCACGCCGGTCTCACTGAGCAACATGTTAGCAGAGGCCAATTCAATTGACAACGGAAAAAATGCATCAACCAGACATTCTGCCTTCCTTTCTTCATTCATAAAACATTATGGAATCCATACTAATTACAGGAATAAAAGGAAAATATACTTTTAAAGTTGCAGCAATCAATTACTTTATTAATGAAGGAGCTAAAGAACTACTTGGATGTCCATAATGACAACCCCTGCAGATAATTTAACATCAGACCCCACAGTTCCCCTCTTTTGACTCATTGCTTTAATGTAGTGATTCACTTGCTCAGTGTTAGCAGTGTTTCCAGCTGCTGCATGCAGCTGTTTCCAGTAAAAAAAAGGTTTTTAAAAAAATCTCACTGCCCAGCACCAAATGGCATACAGCCCTTACTGCCTAAAGAGCCAGATAGTTCTCTCAAAGCTAAATTCCACCGAGCATGGATGCAACACGTTTGCATGTACGCCGTGGCCACCAGGGCGAATCGCGGCCATTCTAGTTTCAAACGCCAACGGAAGTGTCGTGGTCCGTTTCATATGTGTCCCAGCAGCCTGGGTTAATCTGCAGATCGAGCAGACACGTAAACAGAGTGGTAACACCCATTGCACACTTAGGATTGTAAAAACTATTAAACTATATAGCATATTTACAAATCCAGAAGCACATAAACCAGGAAAGATGACAGGTTAACACAGTCTGGTGTTGTTGAAGTCATGTGGAGAACGCACCAAAACAGAACTGTGGTTGTGACGTGCCTGGTGGGGTTTTGCGGTCAGGAGACGGTGGTGACCAAACCAGAGCTGCAAGCAAAAAAGCAAAGTAAAATGATCGCATGTTGAGTCTGAATGAATGCTAGTACCTTCTATACCTGACAACTAGTTTGCAGCTTGCAAAGTAGTTGTTACTTTTTTCTTTTCTGTTTTTGGACGATGACAGCATTACTCAGCCCGGGTCTACAGCAGTTTAAGTGGATTCAAATGGTGACCCAGAACAATAAAGAAAAAAAAAAAGGTCATAGAAATCACTCAAGCCAGCACTGCCCCATAATCCACGTCTCTACAGTTAATCTTTATATTCATTCTAACACAAAGCCTCCGAGTGATGATACTTGATCTCTGTGTCTCACGTTAACCACCGGTTCTATTATGATTAAATGCTCGGTGTGGCGCACATATTCACCAGTAGTGTATTTCATGTCGTGTGCTTTGTGATACACTTTTGATGTTAAAGGACAGAACAGCCCCAGTTTAGGGACATGTTCTTGTTTAACCACTGTTAAATCTAGGGATTAGGGAATCTAAGACTGTTTGGGCAGCAGCCATTGACACAATTTGGCTTCCACACAGTCTCTACTAGATCCAACTGTGTGTACACACTGTTACATTATTTGTGTAGTATTTCTTAATAAGGATAGATTTTCTTTGCTATAGCAATCCCTCCAACAGGTGGGGTAAAGGTGGATTTCTAGGAGAGACTTTGAAATTTAAAATACAGTGTAAGTTAAGCCCTGCGTTCTTTCCCTCTATAAATCTATCAGGATGGGAGTGCGCCTGCTGCCCGACCCTCCACCGTCTCCGACCTCCAGGATAAAACCTATTAGCTTCTCTAAAAAAACAGAGCCCTCAGGAGCCTCGTCGGGGCACACGTTCATAAATAACATGGAAGAAGACTGCAGCATGTGATCTTCTCTGGCGCTTTGGTTTTTTTTCCCCTCCTTCAGTGCCTTCTCTCCTCCCCTCGCTCGTTTCTGTCACAGGATGTGTCTCTGACACGCAGAGAGGCAGTTTGGCACGAAGAGCCCAGCTGTGGCAGTGCAGGGAGATGTCAAGGGAGTCCAAGTCACCTCTGCGTGCCTCTGCTTTACGCTTGTACTCGCTGTGGAGCGTTCTGCTGGTTCTGTTGTGTCTGAATGTAACTTCCCATCAGCTCCCTATCATCAGAAAAAATAATGCAGAAACCTTTCGGCCATGGCTGCTTTGTGTCCCTCTGCACGTGCCGTGGCCGGCGCATCCCCTGGCTGCTCCGAGCAGAGGGCTCAGCTGTGTGAGTGAAAAGCGCTGACTCAGGCCCCAGCCCCTCAGAGCCAGGCTGCCTGTGGAATTTGGAGCAGAGGTGCAATGTTAGGGAGAACAGCAGCTGTTTAGATGAGGCCAGGTCCGTCTCTTTGTCCAGCAATGCCTACCTGCCCCCCCATTCACTCTCCCTGTCCGTCCATCTGTTGGCTCCTGCTATCTCTCCTGTCATTGTTCAGGTGTACGTCACTCAGTCTTCATTGCTCGCATGCAGTCTGTAATGCTGCACGCCCCTTTGTCTCAATATCATCCCTCTCTCTTCCTCTCCTTTATTCTGTCTCCAGCCCTCCTTTATTTCCTCTGTTTGCTCCCTCCCCCCTCTCCCTTCCCTGCCTCCCCACCCCCCACCCCTCCCCTCACTCCCTCCCCAACTGCTGTATCCCAGCTTTGCCTAGTGACAGGGAAGTGTGTGTGTGTGTGTGTGTGTGTGTGTGTGTGTGTGTGTGTGTGTGTGTGTGTGTTGCGCAGGGCATGTACCAGTTGCATTGTGCATGTATGTGCAGGGGTGCACATACTTGCCCTTTTTTGGGGGGTGGGGGTGTATGTTTGCATGCATATTCTTTGTGTTAGCGTGCACGAAAGAGGCGATCGGACAGGGCAGTCAGTCTGGCAGCGTCCTGACAGCAGAGCTGAGCTGCATGTCTAATAAAGCTCCTCTGCTGCATCCACACACACACGCACACACTTACGCACAGGCTTTGATCCTCTGTCTCGTGTTGTCATACTCGGAAAGGGAACTTCATGGCAAATGAAAAGGACAGGTATTTGCCCTTTGAATATATTCAGGCTAAATTAGGACTGCACACTCCAGTAGCTAAATTAGCTTCAAGCAGTGCTGCAGCCGCCCACAGGTTACACAAGCAGACTCTGTCTCCAGGATGACAGGAAAATACAGGCAAACCGAAGTTTATCCCCGTGGCTCACCTCTAGTGATGCACCAGTGCAGCTTGTAAATCAGATACAGGTACCATCATGTTTCACTAGTATCAGTTAATGATCACTTTGTTATATTAATAACAGATTTAGCCAATCAGACATTGATGCTGTTTCTCTATAAACAGATATCTGTATAGAACTGCAGATTTTGGAAGTGTTCTGGTGTTCTTTTGCAGTCAGAGTAGTATTGACCAATCAGGTTTGAGCAAGCTTTGGTTGCATGCAGGTAAACAGTCCGTGGAGAGCAAGAGAGGTGGAACGCATTAGCCGGAATGCAATTTCAGCACCCATCGGCTATTGTCTGACAACGATTCTGTTTTTATTTGCTTTTTCTGCATTCACATGCAGATATCTGTTCACAGAGATTAGCTGGAATGTATCTTTCCTGTCATTATTTTGTATCAAGTTGCTAATCGGACTGCAGGGCTTTGACCCGGATATCCGTTATCCATTTCCGGATGTCCACTGCACCCCGAAAGATTAGCCGTTGCCCCGAGAGCTCAAATTGTTGTCAGATGATAGCCGATGGGTTTTGAGATCGCTGTTTTGAGGACTGATTTCTTTTGTGACCCCTTCTCTGAACACATTGGAGTTCAAACTTGTGTTTTATGGCATTTTTGCTCAATCGTCTTAATTGGATAATGAGAGAGGAGATGTGAGAAATTAGGCAGAGTATACGAGGGACTGAGTGATGGGGACAAATTGAAATAGTTTCAACAGATTAGAGGAGCCCACACTGTTGGCTTGGATCTGCGGAAGAAGATATCACTTGGAGTCAGTTCATCTATCTGTTGTTGGCTTTGTTCCTCTGCCTCAGTGCTGCTTGCTGTAGCTGACACTGATGCAGCATTGACCTTGGCTTGCGTTGCGGTGGCGGCGAATTTGACGGTGACCTGTTCTATTTTAAGGCCCGTCCATATATCTACACTGCTGTATATGCGCTTGTCTCTTGTACTCACTGTTCCGACCTCCCCGTCTCTATAGTGGAGACGCATGACTCAAATAATGTTCGTCGGGGAGAGCAGTTTGTCAGCACCATTCATCGGTCTTCCACCTGAATGGTGGTCATTCACGCTGGTGGGTCTCACATGCAACTGATCTGATCGTCCTTCAGCTCAGGCCTGAATCAGTGTGTTGTCTGGGTAGATTCATGGTGATAAAATGAGACGCCTGGCAATCTGTTTACACATTTACTCGTGAGCACATTTCCTCTTCAGCACTGTTACGTTCTGACAGTGATATAGCGGTTTTGTGGCATCCGTTTCGAAAGGGCTTTTTGTGGGTTGTGGGGAAGCGTGTGACAGCGAGAGTGAGTTTGTGGCTGGTTATGTGAACAACCTATTTGTGTGAAGTGGCTTTTTTTTTTTTTGTAAGTTCCTTGTGTATCTGAGTGAATTTTATGTGCTTGGTTTCAGCCGTCCCTCTCTTTCTCTCTCTCCTGAGACGTCTCTGGTGGGGGGAAATCCTGTGGTCGCTCCTATTGTCATCTCAGTTGTCTTCCACCAAGGCGTCTCTGTTATTCACCTCTATATATAGACAGCTGCCTCACACTGCTTCCTCCCCATGCTGAAGGTCATGATACAGACCCAACAATTTGACACGCTGCTGATGAGTAAATTTCATCAGCACCAAATCTAATTCTTTTCCCCTCTGAGTCATGTTGAGTAAGACGAACTTCATTTATTTTTCTCCCTTCCTGTTTATTGATTGCTCTTGTTTTATAGTAACCATCAGGGAGGGGCAGTTTAGCATAGCTTAATTTCCTTCACACACAGCTGTCTGGTATTTATTCTCAGTACTCACCTTGGTTAATTACAGATTACAGACCCATTTTCCCTTCCTCCTTACATTCAGATGGGATCTGCCGCCGTGACTAAAATGGGTGTGGGATAGTTTGAGAGATCGAACTTTGGTTGAGAGACATAGACAGTGAATGAGAGTGAGGGAGTGCCGGCCTCATTAAAGCTGTTTAATCGGTGAAATAAAAGTTATTTCCTAATTGTTTCACAGTGGTTACGTTCAGCACAAACTGACACACCCCCAGCAGCTGCCCCTGCCACCACCCCCATCCCCACACACCTCTGTACAACCCTGCGGCAACTCGCATCACCACCTAATCCTTACTGATAGCTCTAATATCTTTCATTAACACACTATAATTGACTCATACGTCATTACCTGTATTACTGAACTTAAATAGAATTAGTTAATTACATTTTAATGCAGTTCTCTGTCCAGAACCCTTCATTTACTGATATTAGTTAATAATTACTTTCCATATGCTCTACATACTTTAACCCCCCTCTAGCTAGATGCTCAGCCTTAATTGCTGTGTTGGGTTCCCATCTGTTTTCAAAACGGCATATATCTATTTCCCTCCAGACCTCTGATAAGGAAATACCATAAACAAGCCACTTCCATTTATTATTATAATGATGTTGCCAAGGTCGGCGAATAGCTTAGCCGGGCACTTATTGGCTCGAGTGTGTCGCCCACCGCCGAGTGCAGTAATCTATGCAGTGAGGTTTTCCTCATTGCACGCCACATTCCTTTTTTGTGCTTTTGAAAGACTTAAAAAAAAAAGAAAAGACCCAATCGTCCAAACTCTTTAGATGCAGAGTATTGCTTTTACTCCAAACCCTTACATACTTCATCATGTGGAAAGATCCAGAGCTTGACAGGCTGATCTTTGTTACGGTTGCTAAGCTGTGATTGCACAAACACTGTTTTGGGGCTAGCTGCTGGTGAATTGCTCATTGCAATGCAGATCCTTGTCGTTCAGCCAGTTCTGGATGGAGGTGCTTCCTGAATTGTTTTATAATTTCAGATGTTTTATGGGTTAGCATGTGCCCTGCTGGATTTGGTGCACACCCCAGTAGCCATTTCTGTGTAAGGCCCAAACTACCTTACGGACCTGGAAACCTGTTTTCTGAACCAGTCCTATATGAACACACCATCGGTCCTCCTGATGTTGACCCAGCATTTAAAAGAGACTAGTGGAGGATGTGGAGGTGACATGACTCACATGTCGAAGTCACAGGTGTACAGTTGTTATAGGCTGGTTAGCTTGGTGTCGCTCTACATTATGTCCAGCGCACCACTGTGGACAAAGTGCAGCCTGTGGTTTATCAGTCTGTCGAGAGAGTCGGTGTGTGTGTGATCACCTAGATGTCTCACGTCCTCGTCAAAACAAGGGCCAGTCCTGCTATGACCTCCCAGACTGACTCAATCTGCTTATCAGTGAGGTCATTAGTCTCGCAGTTATCTAGGTGTCTGCCTGCTCCTGCACGGTGCTGTTTGTTCTCTCCAGCTTACACTGCTGGGCCTCAAGCTAGATTTTTCCCTGCCTGGTTAACTCTTGGGTGGATCATTTATTTGGTTGGCTAGTTAACAGAATCAAATGAAAATGTATGAATGTAGTGTTGCATCACTTTATGAACGGATATCAGTAGTCTTGTTTGCTCTTTTAGCGCATTTTACCTGCAGTGCTTGTGACCTCAAGAGGACTATTTGCAGAAGACAGAACATTTTCTGTGCTTATCTTGTGTGTTTGTGGTACAAACATGGATAGTTTCGCTTTGATACAACATGGTACCTCCCCTGCCCTGCCATGATCTGATCTCTGCTTGTCCTGTCAGCTCTGTAACCTAGCCCTACCACTGTTTCCTCACTTTGAAATCTAATTCATTTTTGTATCGCGGTCACGTGCGTACCTTGCTCCGGCTCCGAAGGGGAGGCTCGTCCTAACACGCCCAGCTGTTGCCAGATGCATATTTTCAAGATGCTTTTGGTTACAAGTCCCAGCACTAACACCTTTCTTCTGGAAGTTATAATTAGTAGCCAGGCTAGTCTTTTCTGCAGTGACGGGGACTGGTTGTGGCCTAGAAAGTGTCTGTTGTGCATGGCTGCAGCAGAGGAGGAAGTGTGTGTGTGTGTGTGTATATATGTATATATATATATCACTTCAGTCCCCTCCATTTATTTCGGGAGCAGTAAATGGTAATTTAGCTGTTTTCTCCAGATTTCAGTGTCAGTTAACTTCACAGCCTGCCTTTGATTCTCGTATAACAGGAGAGGCCTCCACCTGCATGGCACCGTTGTTACAGATACAAACAGGAAGAGCTTGGTTTATTTAACAATTTTTGTCAGTCATTGTCTCTCAGACGATTTTATATGCATCTAGAGTCACAGTCATAATCTGACACAAAATTAGAGACAAATAGAGATGCATTTCTAACGATGCTACGCACTGAGTGAAAGCAGATTGATTTTGGTTTCTTTCAGCTGTGAATTTTACTTTTCTTTTTTAATCATGAAAGTTATGACTGAATCACTTATTCATTTTTATACACCTTATTTCCAATATGGAAACACAAATGGAGACAGACTGCAACTAAAGCACCATTACATAGAAATGTATATGTTTGCAAAAATATGGACAGCTGTATATGTGGATTTGTTAGGATTACATTATGATCAAAAACTAGCCAGTCGACAACAGCCAAAGTTCAGACAAGTGCATCAACACAAGACATAGCAGCCAGCTAATATTACTGACTAGTCCAACAGCAGTCAGCCCAGCTCAGCATCTGTCTTTCAGCCTTTTATTTCACAAAGCTCTTGCCAACGACTAAAAGTCAGTCCCAGATTTACTCTTGTCTGGCGGCCTGTTCTCAGTCACTCTGTCCTTATGTCTTCTTCACTTTCTCATTTTAAAAAACCTCTTCTTCCTGGTGGTCCAATGCACCTATGGTACAGACACTAACACTCCCCAGGGTGCTCAGAGCTCACAGTCTGGGCAGCACAGCTAACAAACTGAGCTGACATTAGCTAACAGCGGCTACAGTTCACAGCAATTTACTTTACTGTCCATCAGGAAGCTCTGTAAATCACAGAGTTGAGGCGGAGCAGCTGAAGGACAAATTAATCATCTGACTACGATGATACTGAAACCTAATGTTAGGTTTTTTATTGCCGTTCCTCATGGTTTTGGGTGTTGGGAGGAGTTGGCGGCTACTTCAAGTAGTAGTTAAGTAGCTTAAACTGCTAATGACAGTGTTATTTGCCTTGTGTTGACCGCTCGATGACTTTACTGTCAGGTTTTTGGGTTTTCCAGGCCTGTGATTCGTCACGCATAATTGGTGGGTAATTGGGGTGAACCACTTCGGGACGTCAGGGCAAATTTAATTACAAAAACAATTTTTAACTACGCAGTCACATTTATGATAATTGTTTTTTAATTATTCAGCGCTCATTTAAGTGTTCACCTTGGAAAACGTGTAGTCTTGGCCCAGTTTTCTGTCTATCATTGTCTCCTCCATGCTGCCCATAGCTTCAGGTCCTTCCTGTCGGCCCCATGTTGAGCACACCTAGCTAGGCAGGTTTCCAGAGAATGAAAGGGATCTTGGGTTACCTCCATCATGACACATATCGCCACAGGGAGCCCGGAGCCGAACACATCTTAATGTTGAATAGAAAAGACCTGGGTCATGTGTAAAGTACTCTGGTTGTTTTCTCCTGTGACAGCAGTGGGGGGAGGTGTATGAGCGTGTCAGTCGTTGAATAGTTTACCTTTGCATGCGTGTAAGTAGACAGTGTAGTTTTACTGTCACTGACATCTCAGTGTTCTCTGATATATCCCTTTTTCCACTCCTCCCACATCTTTTATTTTATTTCCTCTTGCAAACTCTGTTCTTCATCTTTCATCGTCTGTGAGCTTCTTCCTCAGCATCCCCTCCTTCTTTTACCTTGCCCTAGCTCCTTAACCAGAGTTCAGAATTTTTCTTTCCATCTCTGGTGGTTCCATCTAAATGTTCTAATGATTACCATCTACTTCATTATTACTTTAAAGGTCTTAATAAATGCCCAGTGGATGCTTTCATTCATTTGGGTAGATCCATTTATAGTGTGGGTGGTCTCTATGGGAATCAAACCCTTAAATGGTGCAATGTCAGTGTTGGGCTGTACCATTCGAGCCTCTGAGGGCCGTAGCTCAGTAACAAAACCCCCCCCATTTTCCACAAGTGCTGACATCCAAAGGGGGAAAAAAAATGAGAGGAAGGATGAGCCCAGAAAAGGCAGTAGGAAACTTGTGCTGTATTATCTGTCAGGATGTTGTGACATGCTGGTGCTGGAACACCACTGGCAGTAAAGTCTGACTTTGTTTAAGTGACTTTAATTTGACTGATCTCGAAATTTATAAGGTGAAGCTGGAAGTTGACGAGGTGCCACAGACTGGCTACATTCTTGTACGTGCACCATGCCAACTTTTTCTTTTTAGATTTTTATGCACTTGGTATTGGAAAGTATTGTCTGCGTCGCTGAACATTCCCACAGCTCATGCCCGGTATTCCTAGCTCTGGCTCTTATTACCACCCTGTAGTGTTTTTCCTTTCAGGCTGATGTGGGAGCTCTGTCCTGTGAAGGCACTCAGAGACTGCCATAAAGTCATTTGTTCCTGGGACTGAGCAGCAAGTGTTTCTGCTGGCAGTAAAAGCAGAAGATTCATACAGCTGTCAGTGTCTGTTTCTCAGGTGGCCACCTCCAGAGCCTGCAACTCCTTCCAAAGTGGAGATGGAGTCAGGGCAAACGTCACATCTTATAAATTTGACTGGATATTGTAATGTACAAAAATAGTTCACAGATCCTAACACATCATTTATAGATTATAACATTGTTAAATGTGTCACTGCATTTCATTAGAACTCCCCTGCTTTATATTTAGGTTAACAATGTCTTGTCCACTTTTCACACACACAATTTTTTGCTAGTGCATTGGTATACTACATGCTATCGATTATCTATCTGCACTGATGCCAACAAAAGCCCCTGATATTTTTGCCTCATCTACAAACCTGAATGAATGTACCATAGTAACATAGTTGATCTTTTACAACACACACATTCTTTTTTAACCCAACAACAGCTGCTCAACACTTTTCCTATGATTTTCTCCTATGACAACCAATTAAAACATTGAAATGTATAGTTATGTCGAGAAGAGTACGTTGTACTCTAACTAACATAACTTAGCATTTGATAAGCATTAATGCAAATTAAATGGGTGAGTACTATATGAATACACCCTCATGTTGGAAATTAGTTTTAGAGACCAAAACTGTTTTTTGTACCAGGCTGCAAACATGTTTATTTCTGCTGGGAAGTTGCTGGGAACATTTTAACATGGGTACTTATGGAGATTAACCCGTTCTGTAGCCAGCCTCAAGTGGCCGTTTGAGGAACTGCAGTTTCTGGCACTTCAGCGTTGGCTTCAGTTCATAGTTGCAGAGGTTTCTGCTTGTTCTACACAACCTGCCAGCTCCAGCTGAACAGGAAATGTAGCTCACAACACCTACACATGTAGCTGTGAAATGAAAAATTTTCCAGATGATGACATAAGGGCCAAATATGGCATAATGTTTTTGTTTACCAGAAAATTATGATAAGTGATTCACTTATTATAATATATTTGAATAAAATCAGGATCTGTATGACTTGATTGCACAGCACTATCCTTTTCTTGACATCCTGCTGTCTTATCACAGCCATCGTTCTGTTACTATCGATACCCAGCAGAGGAACAAAGCAGCACCTGGTGCCTCTACCACCAACAGAGTGGCAGACAGTAAGGAAAGCCTGCCGAGCCAGGTAACATGGCCTGGCAGGCTCCTTTCATATTCTCTCTCTCTATCTGCAGATGGTATCAGGAGGCTGTGTTGACACAGAATTGTGTAAATCACCTTGTTTGCCATGTGGGTTGAACAGGTCGATGTGTGGGCTTGGAGAATTCTTTGAAGTAGTGGGAACACTTCCTGTACAGGCAGCAGAAACTGATGCTGCCCCTCCAAGGCCAATTTTCTCACGTTGCCAGCATGGGTGTATGCTCACTGCAGCAGTCTTTGCACTGTAACGCACACACATACACACACACACACCAGATCTGATCTATTGTTTTGTCAAGCCCTGCCTCCCTCCTTTTCTTTGGTGTTTGTGGTTTCTTAATATTTTGGGAACATCCTGTTTGTGTGTTTAATGCCGTGGGGCACAGCTTGTTTAGTTTAAGGCCTTTGACCATTCCTGCCCTCTTATTAGTGTGACAGGACAAGAAAGACGACTGAGGCAGAGGAGGAAAAGACCAAGAACAAGAAACATTCACAGTGAGAGAGAGAGAGAGAGAGAGAGCGAGAGTGTGAGAGAGAAAGGAAAGGGGCTGAGGAAAGTGATCAAATTTGGAGAGCTCCCCTGAGAGTTGAAATGTAGGAAAAGAGATGAAGGGATGGAAAGAGAGGGAAATGGGTAGGGATGGCAGTGAAAGGAAAAAAGGCATTGAGAGGAACTTGAGGTTGGCTGTGGTGGAGTGAAGGGGGCAGGGAGGGTTACTGTAGACAGACAGCATTGGGAATTCTGGTGTCGCTGGTGTGCAGCCTAGCATTAAATGCAATTTAATGCTCCGAGGCATGTTTACGTGCTATGTAAGTGATTCCCTATTTACCCTTCATGAATTTCCGGTGCTTATCAATGATTTAACGGCATACCCCCACCTCTGATGGCCGACATGCATCAAATATGGTCAAATTCGTGTCAGAGTCCTGTCGTGCCCCATGGCACTGCCTGTCAGGAGACAGCTGTGCACGTGTCATATAAGAGAGCAAGACAAGGAAAAAACCTTTTATCACGGCTGGTCGTGCCGTCCTACACACACATCTGTTGGGAGAACCTCTGGCTGTGACATAAAGGGGCCTGGTTCTATTTCCATCTGTAATTTAGGTAATTTACTGGATGTTTTTAAGCTACTTGCAGTTGAACAGCTAAAGGGCCGGGTTTTTGAAGTGCACTCTGGCACGGAGTCACTTTCCCTTTTAAGGACTAGGTTATTAGAATCAAACAGCTTTAATATTTCCTTTCATGACCTTGGTGCGCTATTTAGTCAGCCCTCACTTAGTCGGATGTATTCGGCCTTTAGTTAACCAGGAAGTACTTTTGTAATAAGGCAGCTGTTATTTCTAAGAGACCAAAGCCTTGTATTTATAAAAATGAGGTCATGATGGGTCTGGAACAGTTTTTAACTTTGCTATTTTTTTTCTAAAAATAGCAAATGAATACTTAATTCCCTCATGTGGCAGCTAAGCAGTCTTAATAGACAATTTTTGGACCGGTACAAACCCTGAACCTATTTCACTTTGTGTCAGGGACGATGAGTTGGTGACTGACTTCTGGAGCAGAAGTTGCTGCAGCAGGAAAACGATACAGGAGTCGGTGGGCTCGGCTTCAGTTTGCTTTGGGGGATCTGCTGACACTGTCACTGAAATGTCACATACGTAGCCATTTTGAATCAGAATCAGAAGGTAATGCAACAGAGAGCCTGCCTGCCTAGCAGCATAATTTAGAAGAAAGCGCCTGTGATCATGTGACTGTAAGCTGTTAGATCATCATGTCTTCATATTTTTCCCAATGGATGTTCATCAGCTATCACGTTTTCAAAAAAGAAACAATGACACCCGGAATAGTCATGGCTGACCATTTATGAGCCTGGCACAATCATAGGCCAGAGTTATTCAGACCTATCATTTGGTCCCTTTTTATGACGCAGAGTATTTCCTCAGCAGAGGTTTACACAGTCTAGGAAAACTCCCAGCCTGCTTATGAGGTGTGATAAGTTCACCCCCTCCAGCAGTCCCACTACAGTCAGATGGAAGGAAAGGCCATCTCTGGGTCTCTTACTCTCCTCTCTGCCATTCTCCCTCTTCATGTCCTGGAAAGCCTCTCTTTCTCCCTCTCCCTCTCCATCTCTTCGTCTCCCCTGTCTCTCCTGCGAGCGGCATTTTTGTGTCGTTACCTCACTGTGGTTGTAAATAATCCCCGTTATGACTTCCAGATGTCCCTCCGTCCCTCTCTGGAATTGGGGATGGGGTTGGAGTGCGGTGCGGGTGTAAGGGTTGGACACTTACTGTAACTGGCTCAGCTGCTGACTGGGCCCTGAGTATGTGTTCCTCCTCTGTCTTCTCTCACTCTCTTCTCTCTTACGTTCACTCTGTCCTGCCCAGTCCCGCCTTTCTCCCACGAGCTGAACTTGATTGCTTTTTCCATTCTTCTCCCTCTTCTGTTTCTATTTCTCATGTATTTTTTTCTCTCATTGTTTTTATCCCACAATTGTCCTCTGTCCGTTTTAAATGTCTGCCATGCTGTAACTCATGAAATTCAGACAGCTCCTTAAGTGTCAGCTGAACTGTGTAATATTCGACAGACTAACGCCAAAAATGACACCAAAAACGAGCTGTATAAAGGTGAATACAGGCAGGAAACCTACGGGTGACGTCACAGATACGCCGTCCATTCTTTATACTATCAGTGATTATCACTCTTACAGGTTTGAATCAGGAGTATTTGGATCAAATAGATTGTGGAAAATAAGGGTAGCTGAAATTAGAAGGCCCTTTTCCCACAGTGACAGATACATATTTAATCAACATTTAGGTTAGACTTTGTATCTGGGCCAGAACAACTCAACCAGGACATCCCTAGAAATGATGATGGCCGCTGATGGGGGTTGTTGTGTTTCATCTCAGCGTTTGAGTCAGTACATTTATAAAATAGAAACTGTCTGTTCTGGATGAGCGACAGACGCTCCAAATAACTTCACAAAAACATTGTGGGTGTGGATTTCCCTTAAGCCTCTTTGTCCCTGTGTTTTTGTCCACATGGATCATCACTCTTTCTCTGCTGCTCTGTGTAGCTTCCCTCTTTATTTATTCATTTCTCTTCTCATTTTTCCTCACTGCTTCCTCACTGTCTGCTGAACTTGCATCGCTTATTGTGGGAAAAGCAAAAAATGAAAATACAAATATGGCAGTTTGTAGATTCTTGGAAATGCATGAATCACAGGTAGCACGCACAAATTAGCCCCACACACAAACAATTCCTCTTTAATGTACGATATAGAACACGCATAGAGGCACAACAATGTCGGGAAAGGTTATTTTTAGACATTCCCTGTGGTTCACTTCCTTGAATAATTCTGCAGTCAGAGCTACAATTTTCGCTAAAGCTTCGTAACATGTGTGAATCCTCAACTATTTAAAGGACTCTGACTGTTCAGTCCTGTGAAGGGTGTCACGCACGTCTACTCTGGGAAAGTATTAGTCAGGTGACCGTATATGTTTGTTTTCCTGTAATATTGACTGAAGTGTTGGGTGTGCCATTTTGCCCTAAAGAACAGAACAGAACATGAAACACACCCACAACACTCTCATAACAGTCAGCATACTTGCAATGCAGCGCAATACTTGAAATAGTTTCTCTTTCATTTTTATAGTTTAAAAAGATGGAACGTGGAAGAAGATTAAAGTAATCAAAATTAGTATAGGTTAGTAATAAGTTGTTACGGTTAGTTGTGTTTATTCCAAAACCCATGAATGTAGTTACACCCAGCGTTGAATCACACAGAAACCTTGCATGTATAACACATTGTAATCCTTGTTACACTCATGACACACGCATACGGACAAATTTCACATGAACACACCCTGGAGACGCGGCGTGCAAGAGACTGAGGCTGAGGCCGGCCGTGAGCACCGAGCATATCATTTGCGGGCCGGCTGCTAAGTGAACACACTTGCCTGTAGTTACCGAGTTTCACACAGAAATGGCTCTCGACTTCTCCCGTCTGCATGGAGCAAGATGGGCCTGATAAGCACTCAGCATTTTGGGCTAAACCAGTCTGGCTATGTGGATTAGCTGGCGTCACTCATGTTTTTCCAGTTTCACTGCATCCTAGGGCCTTCTACTGAACATGTGTGTGTCTTGCAAGCGTCATGTGTATCTTTTAATGTTTTTTTTTTTTTTTTTTTTGTGCGTGTGTCCGTGTTACTCGTACTGAGTCTGCGGATGAATATCTTCCCCACAAAGCACGCAGTGCATTAATGTGACTGACATGTCATCTTTTTCCAATCTTGGCTCACTTGCCCTACACATTGCAAAACCCCACTGAAAACAAAGAGCTCCAGTCATGCTAAAGCTTGGATAGTCACCTTCCCAAGCGTTGCCAGGGGTTCCTACCACACCTCCACATAGCAACAGTTGCTATGTTTACATCTACCTGTATATTTTGCCAGTGAGTTCAGATGTATGACCAAACTGTATGGTATTTCTCTCTTTCTCTCTGTCTCTCTGTTGTTGTAAAGAGGGACGCAGAACGTCACTGTGAATCCGTCTCCACTGCAGGAAAAGTACAGACATGTTGATCCCCGGGTAAATGTGGGTGAGCTCAGTGAGCACAGGCAGTTCTCATTTGAGTCCGGGTGTTTTATATGTTGACCCCACAGACTGACACATGGGCCGAGTATTTCCAAAACACTTACACATACACACACTTGAATTCCATTTATAAATTACAGGTCAGAATAACAGGTTAATAGCTGCTGTATGCTTCAATAAACCACCTGCTGTTGGAGTGATTTTTATTTTTTTTCCCCTCTCCAGAAAGGCAATTTATATAATCTTTTTGGCTGTAGTATTTCCACCACAGCCAAGACATAGTCCCCAATCATATGTCAGATGTAGATGTGGGGAATTAGGTCTAACTGTGTGTGTGTGTGTGCACATATTTGTATGTGTCTATGTTTGTATGTGCGCTTTGTTGTGGACAGGGCCTGTGGGCTCCTGGCTCAGAGATGAAAGACATTTCTCATGTGGCTGGTTTAGTGGAGCTCCTGAGTCAGCATGCAGCTACTAATCAGTGTTTTCTCCCTCTCAGCCTGCTCGACTCTGTCCCCCCCAACTCCCCCTCCACCACCTCCACCTCCCTGGCCCGCCACCCTGTCAGCTCCAACGGACGTGAATCAGGAACATTTTAGTTTGAAACCACCAGCGACCAACCCGACCACGTCAGATCAGTGTAGATGAAGAAGACGGGGGGTGACGAAGCAAGGCAATTAAGATTACAGAGAGATGGCCTAGTTGTCCTCCCAGCAGCACTGGCCTTTTGTTGTCGAAGAGTATAAACACTTCTGAATGGGGACGGCAGCTGAATGAGAAGAGCCAGCAATGTCCAAAGATGCGTCTCTAAAATGTAGATTAGTCCACATCGGGTACTGTAACCCTTTAGGACAGATATTGTCCTTTGTCTTGATGGGGAGAGGGCAAATGAGACCGCATAGTTTATGTGCACAAGGCCTAAATAATGGAGCCCTCCCCCTTTGTGATAATAGCATTTATTGATATGGCTGTCCTCAATGAAAGAGGTCAATATAGTCTTCCTGAAGGGGTATGAAGCTTCCATTACAGTTAGCTTAGCTCGAGTATTAACGAGAAACACTTCTTCTACTTTGGTTGCGTTTACTACTACTTCCTATGTTGTAATGAACAGCCGTGTAAATTGTGTGAAAGTCTCATTATTTACACATTAGCTGAAATAAAATGTAAGAATCCAGTTCACATTCCAGTAATGTGCCCATGACCAAATCTTTGAATACAAAGTCTGGCTCTTCTCTCTGTGCCGATGTTCAGTACTGATCCGTAGAGAATCTTGAAAAACAGTCATATAAAAATAAAATCAATGTGTTGCCTAATCGTTGGCTACTCCAGAATAATTGTGCGGTTTTCATACATGAATTAATCTGAATATAAATGGATTCAGCTGCTAGATATTATCTTGACTCCGGCAAACATGCCATGTCAGGTCAGAGATGCTGGAGGAGAAGGCAGCAGTGGAAATTACCACCAGCTCCCAGCCAAATGATGGGACATTTGACTAGCTGCTCATAAGTCATACCTGCGATCATCCCGTTGTGAATCAAAGACACCATGACACCCTGAGGTTTGTGACATGTCACACACAGAGGTCTTAATATATTGAGATGGGTTTTGTGGTTCGACATTGTGCAGCAAATTGAATTTCATGGCTGTATTTTGTCAGCCAAACGGCTGTACTGCAGCTTTGATTGCTGGATTTGATATGTTGTTTCTACCAATGCATCTCAGGTCTTTCTAGGTCAGCATGCCATGTATCATTCTCGTCCTAGACTTTGTATTTTTGTTGGAGGGCTGCTTGATAATGCACGAAGGAAGGGTGCACAAGAACACTTTGTGCGATAGAGCATTTTAATTTGTTTGTCATCATTTTCGCAGACTTGTGGTGGTGTTCCAGTCAATTGCCTGAAGCTGGATTGCACCCAAGTGCAACTAGCCGACCACTAGTTTAATGTTTCTGGTCTACTTGGCCTACTACTCTACTAAAATGAATGAAATGACCAAGCGGTTTTCCCATGTCAGGTGTTCCCAGACTTACTCCGTGTGATGGCTGAGTTGCCTGTGTGTTTATTTGTGCACACAGTCTGTTGTAATGCGTGCCAGGACATGGCACACCGCACCGGCTCCTGTTTTTTCCCTCTGCCCTGTGGTCATAGCAGGCCAGGCCAGCTGTCAGCGGAGCCAGGAGTCGGTCAGCTGGTCGGCCAGTCGGTCGGGAGTCTGAGAGGAGAGGTTGTTGAGCTCTGAGTGACCTGTTTGTTTTATTTCAGCAGGCAGTTCCTTGTTTCACAGCAGGAGAATGTCCTTTTTCTTCAACACTAGAGGTTCTGAAAAGTCATGACAACCAGATGAGTTTAGCGTGATGTTTTGCCAGTGAGGGATTGCAGACGGGTCCAGACCGTCAACTTGGCTGGTGGTCAGCTCCCACACACACACACACTCACAGAAGCAGCAGCCAAAAATGAAAAAGGTTGTTTGTATAGAAGATGTATATTTAGTTTAAGCAAAAGAGCTACTGTATGTCAGAATAAACATTGAAGGGGATTTGTCTGTGAATGCTTGTTTGTATGCTAATAATGCTAAGCTAGGCTAACCTTGCCGGAAGCACACCTTTCAACATAAAAAGTGGAGTTACACTTCCCGTTATCAGACAATCAAGTGTATCAGTGTAATCAGTATGCTGACCTTGGCGAACTTGCAACCAATCCCGGTTATCCTTGGCGTGCTGGTATCATGTAAACCAGGAAGTGCTTGAATAGCCCTCCACAAATGAGGGAAATGCTGACTTTGTCAGCCATTGATGGAATCTGTCTAGCTTTGTGAGCGAATGCTGGCGACCCTTTGCAGATCTCTCCCGTGTTCCTTTTTTTCCCACCAGGGACCATGACCGCAGTATGGCGTAACAATAGCTGGCTTTATCACTCAGCCTCTCTGCGTCCGGTGTCATGTGCCATAGAGAGGTCCAGGTGGTCACTAATACTGTGATAAAGTAAATTTAGAACGGCATGACACCCTTTCATGAGTTCTGGGAATATTGTGGGTCCCTAGTGGGTTAGCACATGACCAGCACAAGTATGTTTCCTTAGAACATGGGTCACAACAAGGGTACCTGAACGCCTCCACCTGGCCGTGATAACATTTATTTCCTGTCTAATCGCAGCCATTGATGATACAACTGTTCAAGCAATTGTCAACTGGATGCTAACACATGTCCAACTGGTGGTAATCAGTCAATCCTTTCCTGATGTTGTGCTGTGCTGCACTGAGTAGCTGCAATGTAGCTGATGCATCACATCTCTTCATCAGTGTAGTTTGTATGATTTGTTTGTATAATATTTAAATGATGACTCGTTAAGTCGAGTGTGTGACGTGGTACCATGGCCAATAGCCTAATATTACATATATCCTACAAATGTGATATTTTGTGATGGTAGATTTTGATTTCAGGCCCGGTGCGACATCTCCTCCATAAACTCTGTCCTCTTTGCTTTAAGTCCTTTTGCTGATGGTAAACCTGATGTACGTCTTCCTTCTCTCTCCAGCTAAACCCTTCACTTCCAAAGTGAAGCAGATGCGCCTGCACAAGGAAGACTTCGAGATCCTTAAGGTGATTGGACGAGGAGCCTTTGGAGAGGTAATGTACCCTCTTGTTTTTACACTTAACCTAACCAGGCAGCAATCCATTACCATGCAAGTTAAGAACCTGTAACCCCCCCCCCTTTTTTCTGGCTTGCACAAGAAGCAGATGTTATAGGTTAGTTTGGAGCTCATGGATGCATCGTGTGCTGTGTGTGGTTTTTCTCGACTTGTCTGTTTTGACAGGAAACATCTTAAAATCTGTCTTCCTTGAGGGAGACATTTAGCAGTGTGATCTTTGGACAATACCTGCCTGTATCCTCTTGTACCCGTATACCTTAATACTTGAGTTATAAAAGGCAAGAGTGTTGTTGTGTTTGATAGTGGATTACTTTCTGCTGCATTCCAGCAGCAGTGCGTAGTATTGGTCTGCCGCATGAGCATGACTCTACTTGCAGCTCGAACAAAACGTTTAAAGTCTTCTTCACACTTCACCCAGGGACGCTAAATGAATTAGAGTGGCAGTGAAAAGCAGCCAGTGTGGGTTACATGTTTTTGTTTATTTAGTTTAATGCCTTTATGTGTGCCTGTAGGGAGGCTGAAATTTGTCACTGGGTTTCAGGTAATGATGTCAAAGCTGGGGAATGTTGGAGGGACAGGTACTGTGGTTCTCAGCCAAGACTCTTACATAATCCGAGTGTCCTGCGAAAACCCTCCACCTTCACACCGATACTTTTCACCACGGCGCAGAAGTGTTTTGACAATCACATGCCTCTTTTAGTAAATCATCAGAAAATGTAGGGTCTCAACGGCGAACTGATGATCTCGAGCCACGCCACACGCTTCCAAACACTCCATCCACATCTGTGCAAACAAGTTAGCGAATTCCTGAGTTCCCTCTAAAGTGTGCCGATAGGTGGAGAGAGACGGGAAGAACTTAAGAAAGCGATAGATTGATGGATGGCGATAGATACGGGCACACACCTGCCAGCATGTAGCTGCAGTACCACCAACAGAATACCAGCACGCTCGCTTGTGCCCCTGAAAGGAGTGTCGGTATGTGCTTGTGTATGAGTTGTGTGTGTGTGTGTTTTGCTCGGGGATGTGATGCGATCCATGAATGGCGCTGCATTGTGGCGACATTCCAGCGCCTTTTAACAGAGGCCACTAAGTCAGCTGTGCTAGTACAAGTTCTACGTGACAGAAAGATTCAATTAGCCTGAGAGACATCACGATCCACCGTTTAGTCATCTGATAAAATACGTTGTCAGTGTGTTGTGATGTGGATCATACAGTAAACAAAAATGTAGAACTTTGTTTACCATCGTCTGCAACTGGCCGCCACTGTCCGAAGACTAGTTCTGTTTTTTGCACTTGTTGCAGACTGCATAATTATAGTTCATTTTCTTTGTTTACAACATTTTTCTGTGTAAATAACTGTGCAAAACAGGAGCTGTAAAGATAGTATCACATCCGTTTTCATGTTCTGATTCATTCAAAACTTTGTTAGCTGTCTCGGAGTATCAGCGAATAAACAGCACTGAATATACAGACGTATTTCCACAACAGTGTTTTCAACAGCAGTCTGACAACGCAGGTTTCTGCAAGTTTGTAAGAGATGCTACCTCAAGGCACCTGAGAGGTGTTGCAAACCAACAAGCGCATTTGGCAATTTTTCTTTATGGCTGCTGGCGTCACAAAGTTAGTAAGTCTTCCTATATTCTGGTTAGTTGACAGTAATAAGAGCTGTCTGACCTGAGGTCAGACCAAGCAAACATGGAAAATGTGTATTTTGGGAAGGCCTCATGAAAATTTATAAGGGTACCATTTATTGGTCGTCACTTTTGGAGATTTTCAAGAAAAGCGAGCACAGAGCTGCCACTGTGATACGAGGAGAGAGAGTTAAAAAGAGACGGAGGTGGAGACAGACCCAGGTGTGCACACAGACACAGGAAAACAAAGAAAAAAATACTTGAGAGTCAGAAAGGGAGGCGAGAGAGTTTGAGTGCAGGATGTTTTGATTTCATCCTCCCATTGTCAGCAGCAGGCAGAGAAATGGCGCGGGCGGGTGACGCTGTGGAGCTGCGTCTGATGAATGGACCGGGGTGCACTGGCCCCTTGCCTTCCCATTAGGACTAGCTGCCTCTTCACCGACACAAGCAGGCCAAACGGTGCTCAGTGCCAAAGCCAGGGTTAGAGGTTCTGCTCCCAACCGCTAGCCTCGATTAAGACGTACGTCATCACGATATAATCGTTAAGTTCTTGTGCAGTCATGGGCCATCAGTCAGTGTTATGCTTTATTGTACTGCGTGTTACATTGGGACAAAAAACCTCTTCAAAAACACCAGTCAACAGCCAAATGCCCATAAATATAGCCTTGGCTGTTAAGTCTGTCAGTTCCATTTTGGCAAATAGCTGGTGTGTTTTCAGTCTGGCTCTGCCACTCTGTAAAGCACTTGGCTGGTTGAATAATTAGATTAACTGCTGTGGTTTGCTTCATGCCTGTTCCAAACTGATGAAACCGAATTTAAAGACTCAGTGAGGAGCGGCAACGCAACGCAGAATAAAACCCACGATGCATAACTTCTATCCCTGAATATAGACAGACGCAGTGAAGTGAACTCTGTGCTCAGTCTTCCTTTGGCCCTGAAGTAGACACCAGGCCTGACGGGGAGGACCAGATGAAGGAAGGAACAGTGGGGAGAAGAAAGGAGAGATGGAGAAAAGGACAAAAACAGCCAGACGTTGCCAAGAACAGTGCACTCCCCCCTGTCCTCCTCCGTTCCTCCTCTCCTCTGGTGAGGGATCACTAGGGGAAATCCAAACACTGCAGGAATGTTATCATTGTATTGCATTAGCAGCATTCCCCGGCTCATTTAATAGACTACAGACCCCTCTGTTGCATGGGGCGCCTGCGTTTGTTTCACTTCTCATCCGTGTGTGCGCGCAGTGCTCTTACAAATTTCTGTCTGTCTGTTTACTTGTGTAAATTCTTTGTGTTTCCTATTTCTGCATATTTTTCAGGTAACTGTTAAAGAGGCCAGATTAAGAAATGACTTCTGCTTTTCGAGCTGATTGAATATAACAATATACAATATAAAGAAGAAATCAGGCAGGGTGTACGTTTGCATGCACTCCGGCGGGCAGCTTGCAGCGGTTTGTCACAGCAGCTTGTGCAGCTCCTTTTTTGGCAAAAAGTGGAGCCAGAGCTGAGGAAGCTTGACATGGTAATGTTCAGCAATTATCAGTGAGGGGAAAGTTGGCAGTTGCTATGTTGTTAAGACTGTACAAGAGGGTACGGGAAACACAATGGGAGAGTGTGAAAAGCTGAGCTGTGGAAGAGGAAGTAAGTGTAACTGACAGGCTAACACTTAAAGTTGTTAAGATCTCCAGTATTTACCTAAATGTTCAAACTGGTTGATTTAGTTTAAAGATTGGACCTCATTATCCAGCGTCTGAAAGCAATGAAACAGTCAAGTTCAAGTTCAAATTGTCCTGTCCTCTTTTGAGTCTGTACCATTGTTTGCTATGTACAGAGGATGACTCTGTGAATTCAGATAAAGTTAGCAGCTTTTATGAAGGGTTGTTTTGATAGTTATTGACACACAAACGTTTTAGGGTTAGTTTGTTATTTTCATAGCAAAGACCACACCATTAATCTGCGATCAGAGACTTCCTTCCAAACCATCACATCTGCCATAATCAGTCCATCCACTGTCATACAAATCATCGGACACAGAGATTAGAGGAGTGGTCAAATTCCTTCTCTCAAACTGCGGACTTTGCTAATAGGAAGCATGAATCATATTTAAGTGTCCAGCTGGGTGTGTGTGCGCGTATGTGTGTGAATCCAGGTGGAGTGCATCTGTTGGCCTTTTAGGTCAGCACTTTAGTATCTGTGGTCACTTCCTGCCCCCTCCTTCCCGTCTCTTCTTTGGGTGTACTCTGCTTTCCCTTCTTCCCTGCATTCTGTCCTTTTCTTTACTTAAGCTGCGTCTTCCTCCCATCTCATTTTTCCTCCTCCTGTCCAATCATTCTGTCTTTCTTTTCCTTTTCCTTTTCCTTTTCAACCTCATCCTGTTTCAGAGCTCTTTCTCAGTCCAGCCCTCCTCTCTCCATCTGATCTTGTTTCATGCTTTTGCTTGTGTAATGATTTGAAGTGAGATGATCTCTCTTGTGTTCTTTGGTTGTTCTACTACGACACGACCTTTCATTGCAGGGAAATTATAGCTAAAATTGTATTTTGTGATGAGAAGGTGAACAAGTATCAGCATGTGTGGATCCCGACATGAAGGACGTGATGATGTGGGGGTGCTTTGTCGATGTTCAAAAAAATCCAAGGCACGCTTAACCGTCTGATGCAACATGCCATCTCATTTTATTTGCACTTTCATTCCTTCATTTATGATTTTTGTTACTGATTATAGAATTATGAAATATGATCACACATAATCAGTATCATTAAGCCGTTCTTGCGTTCATTCTTTTTCCTCTTGTGTCAGGGATAAAATATTAAATCTGTTTTTGATCCGTGTTTTTAACATGCTTCACATTCTTTCACCGGCTCTGCTGTCACACACTTGATTTAAAACAGTCGTCTCGTTTTTAACACACCAACTCTTGTGTCTTTCTTGCAGGTTGCAGTCGTAAAAGTGAGAAACACAGACAAGGTATTCGCCATGAAGATTCTCAACAAGTGGGAGATGCTGAAGCGAGCCGAGGTAAGCATCGCTCACTCAAAGCTTTTCTTGACGTGTGCCAGCTCTCCTTCTGGCTTTGGATACGGGGCCTTTGCAGCAGTATTGGGGGAAATCTTTGAAAGGAAATAATAATGAGATTTGATGATTGATTTTTGTTTTTTAAAATGAGCGTCTGATGTCAAGAGAAACCACAAGCCTCATTTATCTACACTCAAATCAGGACTGAACTGATGAATGCTTGCAGAACACGTTGCTGCTTGAGCTGCATGTTTTTCTCATCGACCTCTTCCTGACAGTCTGACATTCCTGTTGGTCCCCTGGGTCTTCAATCTTCATGCCTCATACGTCACAGGCCAAAACTGGTCCCTGCTGTGTGTGTGTGTGCGTGTGCAAACGCCTGGACATGGGAAACAATGTAGAGCAGCAGATGTACTGTAGACAGTGGACACTGAGTATGTAACTGTTGCTGTAGACAGAACATCAAAGCACTGTCCAAGAAGTGAAGTAAATTATTTCGGACACGAGGTCCTCCCCTACAAGTGATGAGCTTTCCTCTTCCGCCGTTATAACACAGCTTTCATGTCCTGGGTCTTGTTAAAACCCTTTTAGAATCCAATTTAGGTTACACTGTAGATGGCCTGGAAATCAGTTTCCTTTAGCAAAAAGCTAGCTGTGTTAATCAGGTTTCGTTTAATTAAGGGGTTTCCTGTTTGCATTATGGTCAACAAATCAGGTTATCACAGAAAGACCATATCACCAAGGTTACCGTAATGAATGTAAACACTGCCAGACAGCACAGAGCTGTGAGATTAACAGGCATCTGTGATCAAGAGTCCTTGATCCAGGACAATGATTGCTTGTCAGTTCCAAGTTTGTCGCTCTGTAGAACATCCCGACCTTCTGATAGGTGGGGCCAGAGATGTCATGCTTACATCACAGAATGTCGCTCAAGTTACATTTGATTAAATGAACAAATGGCACTGCTATTGGTGTAACTGGTCTAAATATGGATACCTGGCATATATGTTATGACACATTCTGACATGTACAACTGAAAACTGGACTCCCAGCCTCTCATTCTTCCCATTGTTTGTGCAACATTTTTAAGTCTGAACTTCATTGCTTCTTTCTTTAGACGGCGTGTTTTCGGGAGGAGCGGGACGTGTTGGTAAATGGGGACTGCCAGTGGATCACCACCCTGCACTACGCCTTCCAGGACGACAATAATCTGGTAACATAGCACTCTCTTCTCCTCTGTGTGTGTATTCATGAGCAGGAAGCAGTGTTTTTTTTTTTTTTCCACCAACCAGCCTAAGTGTATTTCCAGAAATTCTCCTGCCATGATTTTAACCTTAAATCTCACAGGGAGTTTTTAACCTTTTACTTATCTGATGCATCACTCCACCTTGATACATTTTAGCACGTTCCAACGTTCCAACTTTGGTACTTTCCAGAGTAACAACCACAGTCTTGTACTCGCGTAGCTCCACCTGCCACTTTCACCATTTCACTGGCCAGTTATAGAAAACAGCACCACCTTCGCACGATGGCTGGTGACCTGCCAGACGCTGACCAGCACATTCACTCCTCGCCACAAAGCACAACATGACTTACAATTGTAGGAAATTGGGCAACAGAAGGTAACAAGGCCAAAAAAACATTTATGTAAAAGACCAAAAGAATGACCGTGGAGCTCGCTGAGCGGCCGCGGGCCGAGCTCCTCCTCGCTTCCATCGTCTGCTGCAGGCAAGCGTTCTCTCTCTAACCTGACAGCATGACCTCTCCCTGTGACCCTGAGTTCAGATGCCAGGACTGCTTGTCATTCCATTTCCCACATTCTCACAACAAATGCTTTACCCTGGACACTCCCCAAGGCTTTAAAAATACACACCGCCGCTGCCCGTCCAGCCGTCTATTTTTAGGGAAACCCTCAAAAGTTAAGAACCGTTTAGGCGCTCGCTGCCTCAGTGCCCCTGTGTAGTAATGATACTGTGAGAAAAAAGGGAGAGGAGAGTGAGGGGTGGGGGAAAGGGGCGAGGATATTTTTGACTTTCTTGTGTGACTGTCTTGTATTGTCTTCTACATTAAACACTAATGATACACACTGTTCTGATCTAAATGAAGTTATTTTGTTCTTCCCTTTTATTCATTTCTTTTCTGGCACCTGTCATTGACCTTTAATTCTCATTTTCTTCCCATCTGTCTGTCTCTGTAGTACCTGGTGATGGACTACTACGTGGGCGGTGACCTGCTGACTCTGCTCAGCAAGTTTGAAGACCGGCTGCCAGAGGAGATGGCCAAGTTCTACCTGGCTGAGATGGTGCTGGCCATCGACTCAGTTCACCAGCTACATTACGTCCACAGGTGAGCAGCAGACGGGATGTATGTGTCTGTAATTAATTTTTGGAGAGTAACTGACGGAGCAATAAGTCCTGATGATGGACGTTCAGCGTATTTACATTATTCTTGCTGCGTGGGCAATTTTCCAGCTGTGGAAAGCAGCTAAATGAAAATAAATGAAAATAGTAGAGTGTGTGTGCATATGTTTGTCTTCAATCACCACTGAAGCTAGTCAATACCACTCACTAATTATACAGTATATTAGTTTGTGTTTCTGTGTGTGTTATTATTTCACTTCACATTCCCATTTGAGGTGGGGTTTGTGAGTGTGGTGTGTGTGTGTGTGTGTGTGTGTGTGTGTGTGCGTGAGAGAGTGAGAGAGAGAGACGGAGAGAGAGAGAGAGAGAGAGAGAGAGAATTCTAGTGCTTTAGAAAATAACTGCAGTGCTGGAAGAAGTGCTCAGATCCTTTACTTAATTAAACGTGCCAATATAACATGTCATTACAAGCAGAAGCCCTGTTTAAGCAAAAGTGCAGAAGCATTATCAGCAAAGTGTACTCAAAGCAGCTGTAATCAGTATTTTTATTATAACGAGGTATCAAATGACAATGAGAACATTCAGGATTATCACCTGAATCTGCAGCTTTCCTTGGATTCATACAGCTTTATAGCTCATTCTTTAGCCAGCTACAACTTTTACTCTACCATTTATGGTTTTAGTTCACTGTGACTGCTCTCATAGTGTCGATCTCAGCTGCAGGAGGCAGCTGTTTTTAGTTTTAAAAAAGCTCTTAAAGCACACTGTACTCTCTACTCTACCTGCTCAGCACCAAACACCAGGCAGGCATAGTTATTGAGTAGCTGATGAGCACAGCAGAGCATTTAGCAGCTATAGGACCAGACATTTCCTTCAGGGGTTGGAGTTTTGGAGACCAAAAACTGAGCTAAAACAGTGAATATTGGACTTGCATCAATCAAGCTGTCAGAAACACAACTCTAAATAAATGATAATGTTGCTCTGGAACTGCTGGGTGTGTAAATAAGCAACTGTTCGCCATCAACTCAAAGGTGATAATATATCAATGTTGTGTTCAAAATTTGTTTCAGCTGCCCCCAAGTGACCAAAGAAATCATTTATTACAGGTTTAAAGACTGAAAAGTAAAAGTACTCCTTCTGCATTCTCTGTGACTGATTTATTACTAAACATTACTAATTCTCAGGACACTCCATCAGCTCATAACATTAATGAAAAATGTCTTTTTTTTTCTCTAGTCTTTTTTTTTTTTGGAAACATTAGAAAGTCTTACCTCAGTCAGCCTCAAACAATTTAAGTCTTTGGTAGAACTGCTGACAACTTGTAGATTTCTGAAATGTGACAGAGCCCAAACTAGACACTGCTTTTCGTACCTAATCCTTAGCCAAAGAGGCTGGAAACCACTGGTTTAATCAGTAGCAGTGCATTGGGTTATGCAAGATTATCATTTGTATTTTTATGTAAAGTCTAAATCTCAAAAGTAACTAGTAACTATAAGTAACTATAGCTGTCAGATAATTGTAGTGAGTAGAAGTATAAAGTACATAAACCGGAAATACCAGAAGTACAAGTATCTCAGTTTTCATACTGACAAACAGTTTGCAGTTCCTGTTTCCACTTTCCCTCATTTCACAATTTGACAGAATTAAAAACAATTAAAAACAAATCTAAACAAGCCTAAATCAGACTGTTCACACCCCGTGGCTCTTGAAACAATTTACTTCTGTAGCATAGACCCAAAAGTATTTTTGCAGCCAAAAGAAGATGCCCTTGGGAGCAGGAAGTTGGGCTCTGCCAGACAGGAAGTGGTCACATTGGCATGTTAACACAATTACAGTGTTCCCTTCGCCGGGGCTCGTCACAGCAATTTTTGTTGAAGGAGCAAAGGGAGGATGGATAGATGGGTAAAGATGAGAGATGGATAGTGAAGAAGGGAGGGTCATAGAAAGGGTACAATGAAGCTAAGCTGCTTGGTGGGAGAGTGTTTTGGGTGTGGCAGTAGTCGCTCTGATCTCTAATACGCCACTGGAAACTCCGACGGAAAGAGACGCGCGGAGAGACGACGACGACACAGTTATAGAGAGATGTAGATATAAATGTATAAGTAAAGAAAAGGGAGCGCATGAGATGAGAGCGGGGAGCCACTAATTGCATGGTGTTATCTGGGGGCCGTGGGTGGGGGTTGGCGGTGGCAGCAGAGAAGTGGATGGAAGGGAAAAAGGGACAGGGAGGGAGGGGACAGCACTGTTTCTCTTTACGTCCCCTCGTGGACGCTTTGGGACAGTAATGATGGGGTATGGGAGGTGTGTGGGCGGGGGTGTGGTGCTGTTAACCTCCCCCTCATGTACCAACCCCCCAACTCCTCCTTTGCTCTCTCTCTTTCTCACTTCCACACACACATGCTCGTGAGAGATTTCTATGCTCGCTTTGTAGAGGGTGGAGACGACCAGGCAGGTCCCCTGAGGAGGGTGTGTCCTGCTGGCTGGGCCCGTCTGATGAGTGTGTGTGTGTGTGTGTGTGTGTAGCGCATTTGAGTGCGTGTGCACAAGGGTATGTGTGTGTTTATCTCGGTGATGGTGTTTGTGTGTGTTTTGTGTGTTTCCTATTCTTGTGACTAAGTTAGAGCACAATGCTTTAACCCTGTAATTTAAAGGCTCTAATGTCCATTAAACAGAAAACCAACCACTCTCTATTCACGGCTCACTTTCAGTTACACCAAACACACACACACACACACACACACACACACAACCAGCCCACTGTTGGGAAATAGAAGTGGGCAGCTTGTGGCTGTACTGTGTTCACGCTTTTTTCTCTTGGGAATCACAGTCTCCAGTGTCCTGTGATGCCAGTCGCGATGAAGATAAGAAGCTCCTGCAAGTTGAACTGAGCTAAATAAACACTTTCAGTGCTGACAGACTCAATATAAACACACATGAAGAAACTCGGTAGCCTAGCAACATTAAGGCTACAAACAACCCATAATGCAGTGCTCTGTTGATGTAAAAGGCACCCTCTCTGTAAGAGCAGTACTTGTAAATGTCTAGTCCTCAAAAATAATACCCCCGCTTATTTAAGTATAATTTTCATAACACACAGGCCAATGTGGCACATTGTATTCATCAGTTGTAGTGTTTACATGCTGGGAAATAGATCATGAGCTCATGTTTGATGGGTCTGCATTACAAGAGAGTAATCATATGTTCTGGGTCCCCGGATGGGACTGACTTCTTTTAGTTTGTTTTGCAAGCTTTAAAAATAAAAGAAGAGACAGAGGGAGAGAAAATGTTTACATACTCCTGTCATAATAAGTAGGAATATTTCACTGTCCTTGTCATCGACTCCAGCTCCCTACCAGGACTCTTCCTGGCTTCTTAGGGGGCTCAAAGATATGATACACAAAACATGGTGCTTCAGTGTGTTTATATCACTGCCTCATCTGTGCCTACTGCTGCTCTCTGAGGCTGGAATGGCTGTTTAGTTTATATATCAACATATGTAGTCCATGACTCTATTCTATGCTTTACTAAACATTATGAGGAGCCTTACTACTGCTTATTGATCCACAAGCTCAGTGCCCTATGCCTCAGTGACCTACCACAAATTGAAATATATTAAAGAGACAGACAAAATGTAAGAACTGTTTAAATTCTACCATAGCTCACCTAACGTGCCCCTCTTGCCCATTTAAAATGAACATTTGCAGCCCTGTTGACACTGATGAAGTTGAAAAGAGCCCAGATGAAAGAAGTGAAGAGCAAAGAGCCTAGAGGTCAACCTTCTGTCCCCCCTTCGGCAGAGTCCCATGAGAGGCGGCGTGCGTTGGAGTCAAACCCCAAAGGGAGACTGCGTGTGTGTGTGTTCATTTATTCAGTGGTCAGTGATCTGCTTGGCCTCCCAGAGGGGCCTGACAAACGTTTCAATAGGCCAACTCAGCATGGCTTTGTGCTGCCTAGCACCACATCTGTCTGCCATGGGTCTCTGTGTGTGTGACACTGGCTCAGATAGGGGGATTCTGATGGAGCGAGAGTCGAGGTGGGGGTTGGTACAGAGGGACAACAGTGAGTGTGTGTGAATGGATGGAGAGAGGGGGAGATCTGTTGTGATCATGAAGAGAGGAAGACGGATAACAATACACACTCCCATGAAATGAGATGTTATGTGAGAGTGTGACAGTTAACATCTGTTCTGAGTGGGGTCTCACTACTGTAAAGGACTGTGTAATTGTGCTCATGTGTGTGATGGTGTGTGTTGTTGTATTGATTGCAGCCTTTGTTTTATTATTGATCAGGGCCATGTGTTTCTCCACAGTCCAGTGATCTAAAAGAGAACAGGACTCTCTTTCACACACACACGCACACACACACACACGCACACCCACACACACACACACACACACACACCCACACACACACACAATCATTTATCAAAGGATTTCATTCACATTGTTAACTCTATATAGCTTGTTTGATGTTAGGGGTATTTTGCAATTGCACTGAAATGGACACTGGAGGAAAATGTTTTAATAGTGATAGAGGAAGGTGTGTGTGAATGACTCGGTGTGTGTTTGTCAGTATCAAGTGATGCCAGAAGTCATACAGGCAGCAGTTCTTTGAACCATTAGTTAACACACGCTTGGCTAGAGCCATGTGGACATGGCTTGTCTGTGCAGTTTCCAGTGTTGCTGCAGGCCACACTGTGTGTGTGTGTGTGTTAGTGTGTGAGGTGGTGTCCAGATGGCCCTCACAGATGGATGCTGTGGTCTTAGAGGAGATTACCTCCCTCTATTCTAGTCTCTGTGCTGCTCCTTAAGACCGCAGGAGCCCTGTGACACAGTAGCCCAATTAGCTATGCTAACTAGCGTAGCTTAGCACCACCACCACCTCTCTAGGTTTGTGCCATGTGTGAAAGGCAAAATGTGAGTCAGCTCTTGTGCCGTTAGCCTCCAGTGATGTGAGCTGTGGACTTGTCGCAGCAGTCAGAGTGATGCAGACACGAAGGTGATGTGGAGGGCAGCGAGGTGAAAGTATTGTTGGCACCTGGTGTGAGATTTGGAAAAAAAGGAAGGTGGTAGAGAGACAATTGTTGCTAAGAAGAGCGAGAGGGGAGTGGGCAGACGGGGGGCTTTTCTCGGTACTTAAATGGTTTACCAGTAGCAGGACCAACACCCCCCTTACCCCCACTGTGCTGTTTGGCTGCAGCGCACATTTGCATACGCATGGACAGGCAAGGGTCAAGTCATGCCGTCTGCTTTCTGGCACACCTGAAGCCTCCGGAGCAGAAGGCCTTCCAGAAACACACACACACAGATGTATATTCTCACAGTCTAGTCCAAGTGTTACGGATGTCATTCATCATTTGTAACGTCTGCACTTTCTGTCAGGGGATCCGGGTTGCATGTGTAGAGGTCACATGTGTGTCAGAATAATAGAGAACCACAGCAGGGATCCTCTGTCAAAATGTATGGAGGAACTACTTTAACTGCTTAATCCACCAACTGACAAATGTGATACTATCATGTTTGGCTGCTGCTGTGAGGTTTAAGATTCAGTTTTTGTGAAATAAAATCTACCTGATATAAAATGTTTCTTGTGGAAAATAGAGTGATTATGGTGGCACTGGGAAAGCAAGCTAACCTGGAATGTCTCACAGTTGAAAATTTTCTGAAGCCATGGTTGATAACAGTAGAAAAAAAACAAGAAATAAATAAATACCTGTGCTGATCATATCTAACAAAAAGGAGACAAGATGACCTTATTTTACAGATAACAGTGATGGGTGTGGCAGTCACCTGTAATGAACCTGAGACACTTGAACTCTTTATGATTAAAAACAGCAATAAAACTAGGCCTAACAGTACGTTACATGAGCGTATGAGAGCAAGTACTATCCTGTATCGGTTAGAAGAACTCCTGGAGAATGAATGTGTTGAATTGCATTTCCGTCATCATAAAACATTTGCATAGCCGGTTTATTTAAAAATGTGAAACCTGCAGCGTTTGTTTGTGTCCATGCTTACATGCTTGCCTGCTGCTTCTTTCCTGCCTTTGCTAGTATGTTGTTGAATTTCCCAGCTCATTACTGCCACCTGTAGGTCAGAAGAACAGTGTGAGACCATGGCAGGAAAGTATATCGAATCCCCAGCATGCGCGCACATTTGTCAACAGTGAAAGAGAGACATAAAAACACCGCTGCACAGCGCCCCTAGTGGTGAAAAAATCTGCATGCCACCTTTAAGTTATTGTTCCCATTTAAAGAAACAAAACTGATGTCTCCGTTAAAGGTCAAATATGTTTTAATGGTTCTGTTTCTAACATTATACAACTACAAGCCAAAAACCGCATACTTTTTCCAGTGATTATGCCTGAGCTTGTATCCTCGTGCTCAGGCCTTCCATGATGTCTACATTTGGAGTTGTTAAAGTGAAGGTAAAGGTTCAGATATAACAGAGCAGTCCAAGATAAATGTCCTCCTAGAAACATAAAAAGTTTTATCAGAAAAATTTTAATCCTCCATCTCCAAGTTTTAAGCTCTCTTGTATGGCAACATTGAGTATACATCATGTCAGTTGTTTATGTGTGTTTGTGCCTGCCAAGTTCATGTTACTCCAGCTTGGTTGGGTGAATATATGCACTTGGGTACAGTATGTGGTTTCCATCCAAAATGCTATATACAGTATCCACTTTGGAAAAGTGATGTTCAATCTGGAACTCATCTAAGAGCAGTCAAGCCTTTAAAATAGACTTCTGAGTAACCTACGATGCAAACAGTGATTTGGTAAAAGTGAGCGTCAATTTATATATACATTTTGGAGCCCGACTTTTATGAGTCTATACAAGTCACATATGTGCACATATTACTTTAATCCGAGGTTTTATAGGTTGGTGATTTAGTGGCCTGTGTGAAGAAGAGAGATAGCTCGCTCAAGCCCCATGAGATGGGACTATTAACACTACTGGAAAATGACAGGGGCTCCACATGTGGCTTTGAAGCCATCTCTAGCTGAAGACAGACACATCAAAGGCGTCTTCAAAGCCAATTCATGTCTGCTCACTCTTAGCAGAAAGAAAGAAAAAGCCTCTCAGGCGCGGGCAACAGTCTCGTGTGTTTATTGAGCAGTTATGAAGAATTTCGAAGTGGAATGTGGGAATTTCATGAGCTTTAACTGATTAGCTTGTGCTTCCTGAAGTTTTGTAATCCGACGAGAATTGATTTGGTAGGCGACGTTGGCACATTGGTTGTTGTCTATGAGAAGGCGCTGGAGTTTAATTGTGACTTCAGAGTGATTTTTATTAGATGCAGCTCGGTCTGTTTGAAGCCAAATCTAAAAATGAAACACACTGTAATAGTTGGATGGTGTAACTTGGAGTCATTATCATTAACAAAGATAGGAGGCCATGGAGTTTCTTTAATGTTACTAGCTTAATGCTAGTAGTGTGTTTTTGGTTGGGACTGCATGTGTGTGTGCTGGTGTAGGACATCTGCTTTATTATTTTAAGCCGAGCCATGCTCACACTACTGCCCAGAAATACCACCAGCTCAATTCTGTAACCTGTGACACGAGTGTGTGTGTGAGCGTCTGTTCCAGCAGACGTATGAGTTTTACGTCGTCCCCCATGACCCCGTGTCATTTCTGTCATTTCTGCATGTACTGTGTGTACTCTAAAGAGTTTTTATGTGCCCCTCCATACCATGTGTATTGAGCCGTGTCGTGGTTCACTGTGTTGATAAGGGGGCCCCAGACACAGGGTTCAACGGGGTCTGCCCTCAAGGGAAATCAGTGGAATGGTCAGACAAGGACAGAAGCTATATTTAGTCCTGATGGTGGGATACAGTGACATCTCCATTCCATACCAGTCCACACCAAAGATCATTAAGGTTATTTACTGATTTACAATGTGGATTTCATTCAAATACACATAATTCAAAATATTAACACCAACACCAGAAGGTCACAGACGAAACAGGAGCAAAGGACTTGTCGTTTCTGGGCTCATTCAAGAAGCACAAGCTGCGAGTCACCCACCAGACCTGGCTGTAGATCCAGGCAGGCCAGGGATCTACATTAGCACCCTTCGGCTGCCATGTAACACAATAGCACCAGCAGCCCAACACAAACCACCTGTCAGTGACCACCTGTTAAACACACTGGAAGATCCCTTGCACCTTATTATGCACAGTTTGTGAGGAGCTAGAAGTTGCCATCAGTTTTGTAACTTACAGGAAGTTTCCTAAAGTTGCAACCTTTCACAGAGCTACCTCCTGTACAAATCTGTCTCAGAAATATTCCCTATTATGCAGAACATGTAGGACATGGGAAAGAAACTAGCACTGGCTACTTGTGCTGCAGCAAATTAGTCAATTAATCGATTGGTTTCATTTTATTAAGCAAAAAGCATTTTTTCTGACATCCACTGTCTGTAGTGAAAGTGAAATAGTGAAAGTAGCTGATGAATACTGAGACAGTCCAGCCGGTGTAGCAGCTAGCCAGAAAAACCCAGTGTAGCAATGGATCCCACTAACTGGAATCAAGCCACAGTCTCAGTATCTATATTATAAACATATCAGCAGCAGTAGTAATGCAGAACAGATGCAGGTCGAGGAGGAATTCTACTGTGGCCACCGTGTACACGTCTGTGAAAGAATGTGTTGTCAGTAACCCCCACCACCACCCCCCCGTCTGTCTGTTCACAAACACAAATATTATTGGAATAGTGAACAGGGGAGTGTGTCTGTTTAGGACACGGGGTCTTTTTTTTTTTTTTTTGGAGAGTGGGAGTGTGTTTGTATGTTGCATATTTCCTCAAACAGAGTGCATATTTGTGCGTGAGTCTCCACATACACACATGCACACACACACACACTATCTGTACAGCGAACTCCCACAACACAAGTCTAATTATTTCCAGTGTTTATTCTCTCTTCTGGTCAATTTTGAGTTGTCAGGCTGCTGATGAATGTGCAAGGGGGAAATTACACTTAATTGAATCACAAATGTCTTTGAATTATTACACACTAGCTTTACAAGCAAGTTAAGTTTCCCCAGGTTATGTCATTTTTAATTTGATTATAATTGATGGGTTGCACCATAATATGAGATTGTGTGTGTGTGTGTTTTAAATGTCCCATTTGTTTGGAAAAACGTTCATCATCTTCATTCCACTCTGAGGGATCGTTTGCTTAATTTGTCCCCCTCTGGTCTTCCTCTCCGTCTGTCTTTCAGGGACATTAAGCCCGACAACATTCTGTTGGACATGAACGGCCACATCCGCCTGGCCGATTTCGGCTCCTGCCTCAAACTCATGGAGGACGGGACGGTAAGTTTTTACCACACTGCTGCTGATGCCTCCTCCGGTCCAAAGCAAACATACCAGAGCTTTACTGACCTCCTTGTCAACCCCCCAGGGGTCTCCCAGGAGGAGTGTGTGGTTCAGCGGGTTGGCTGTGCCTGCGCTTTATGATTCAGATGATTCTCCTAGCAAAAGGGGGGTGAAAAAAAGTTTCCCTCAGGTGTTATGTAAAAGAAAAATGACAGGATGAAATGGACGATCAAAGAAGTGCCCGGGTTTGTTCCTCCAATGTTAATATAGTGTTGAGGTAGAATGACCAATTGAAGAAATAAATGTCAGACACTTCTTGGAACATGGTCTCAGACTAAAACCTCTAGATTGAAGCTTTGGATCACGATGAAACTGTATTTCTTCTGTGTTTCATCTGCATTACAGCAGCTTCTTGAATAATAAAGAGCTGGCGATGCCAACGTGATGGCTCTGGATTCCAACATCTGACTTTTCTCTTCCACTGTGGAACTTTTGGCACTTTATCATGACAGTCCTTTCTTAAAATTCATATCTACTGCCTTGATTTTAATTCAGGATTCAGCATCACATGAATTCTCCAAATTGCTTTGAAATAAGTAGAACCAGAGCTCCAAAAAAACAAAAAAGACAAAGTGTAGACAAGGGAATTCTGCTGCTGTAGTGGGGGGTCTGAAAGTTCAATATGCTCTTTGTTTAGTTGTTTGCTGGAACTCTGATATTTTCCAAGACTTCTGTCTGTAACTCATCATCATCATTACTTTCATTAGCATGCAGGCTAAGTTCTTTCTGAGGTTCTGTTTCATATGTGACATTTTTTGGATTTTTTTGAGGATCAGTTCTTGATTTTTGTTTTGTTTTATCCCCCTGCTAGGTCCAGTCCTCCGTGGCGGTGGGGACTCCAGACTACATCTCCCCAGAAATCCTCCAGGCTATGGAGGATGGAAAAGGCAAGTATGGACCTGAGTGCGACTGGTGGTCCCTGGGTGTCTGCATGTATGAAATGCTGTACGGCGAGACCCCGTTCTATGCAGAGTCCCTGGTGGAAACCTATGGAAAGATCATGAACCACAAGGTGAGCTTGAAGTTGTTTTTGTATGTGTGAGTATTATATATTATTATCTTATAAATGGAGTATGTGCAGAGTTTAACCACACACCGCATTTGTTTTCACAGGAGCGATTTCAGTTCCCGCAGCAGATAACGGACGTATCAGAGGACGCAAAGGATCTGATTCGTCGGCTCATTTGCAGTCGAGAGCACCGATTGGGTCAGAACGGCATTGAGGACTTTAAACACCATCCCTTCTTCACTGGTACGGTCTAACTAGTCTTGATTGATTCTGTGATTTTAATGTTCTTTCAGTTATTTATAAATGTAGATTTCATGTGAGTTTTTATCAGCATAGAACACACATATATAGTCTGCTATGTTTGTTAGCACAAACTTGTCGTACCAATGTGTTTTTTTTTTCATCAATACATTTTAATTTTCCTTTCTTGGTGTTTTTTATCGGCCCTTTTGTTGTTGTTTTTTTTTTTTTTTAGCTCTCACTAGCACAATCCTTTCTACGCTTGTCACACATTTGTACAAATAGATAAAGTACACACTATAAAGAATAAACTGAAACTAGACATGTACTGCATATGTTGCAAGTTTACTAGATAAATTGTTTGACTGAAGAGGTTTAATCAGTGAATACAGTATCAACATATCTTAACAAAGACCTTATGCATCATGGTGTGTTCCTCTCTTGTGTTCAGGCATTGATTGGGAAAACATTCTGACATGTGAGGCCCCCTACATCCCAGAGGTCAGCAGTCCTACAGACACCTCCAACTTTGATGTGGACGATGACTGCTTAAAGAATTCGGTGAGGGTTTGTTCAACGATCAGCAGACTCACACTCACGTCTGCCTGTTTATATTCTTTTTTTTTAAATAATCATTTGTATGAGATGTGAATATCTCACTTACTCCTCATGTTTTAGGAGACCATGCCCCCTCCCTCTCACACTGCCTTCTCTGGCCATCACCTGCCCTTTGTGGGTTTCACATACACAAGTAAATGGTAAGTGCTATCATGAGATTTATAAATAGATTCTATATAGACTAATTTAGACTTTGTAGACTTAGTGTTGTTCATGTTGTCTTTTCTCATCATTGTGATTGCTAAAGTGGATGAAATGAAGTGTCAGCACAGTTTTCCTCTACTTTTTCACGTTTTAATGAAAACAGACGTCATTGTCTGACTTCATGTGTAACCAGCTGTGGTATAAATTGACGGATTTCCCAGACAGGCCTTGTGACTGTTTAACATGCTTATCTCTCCAACTAAAGAAGCGTAAGAGTATTAAATTAGCTTCCCTCCCTAATAAGGTGATGTTCACGACTTGCTGTGTAGATCTGCACCCTGAGGGCAACCCGTGAGAAAGCAACAAACCCACTTACTTTCTTATCTCGTCAAGGCTCAGTGATAATGGCCTTTTCCTCTTTTCCCTCACTTGCTCTCTCTCTCTCTCTCTCTCTCTCTCTCTCTCGCTCTCTCTCTCTCTGTCTCTCTGTCTCTCTCTCCCTCTTTCCCCCCATCTTTCTTTTTGTCGCTGTCTTTCCCTCTCTCCCCTCCCTCCTTCCATGACTCAACATCCTCTCATCTGTCATCGTCTGCTTCTATTTCCTGTTTCCCCTCTCCTGCTGTGTCTCTGTCATTTCCTCCTGGACTCTTTCTCTCCTGAATTTTTATTGAATTTTCTTTTACTGTTCAACACTGTTATTTTCACCTTTTTATTAATGGCCCTTTCCTTCCCTCATCATTCAGCCTGTCTGACACTTTTATCCACTTTGCTCTCTCTTTCTATCTGATTCTCGCTCGTAATGTTCTCATGCCTCCTACACCTTGAAGGTTATTTTAGTAAAAAGACATGGGTCATTGAAAGTGCTTGAATTTATATATTTTGTAAAAGAATAGAATTTTAACTTTGATCTCTGAGTGCTGCTTTTTGGTGTTCTTGAATTTGAGGGAATTGGGCATGAAAAGTCTTTGATAAGTCCTTGAATTTGATGTATAAGAAAGTTGCACCTTCCTCTTCAGTACCTAACTCTTCTTCCTCTTTCTCTTCAGTACCCTATCTGACCGGGCTTCCCTGCGACAGCTGGCAGGGGAGCCGGGTAAGGCAGGTCAGGACCAGTTGGACCTGGATGTCCAACGTGGCCTGGAGGACAGCTTGGCCACCGAGGCCTACGAGAGGAGGATCCGCCGCCTGGAGCAGGAAAAACTAGAGCTAAGCCGCAAACTGCAAGGTAAGACTGACGAAAGCGACTGCCTTAAAATGCATTTATTATATCAAGATTCCACTTTCTTTTGGTGTTTTCTCCTCACATCGAAGTTTGATTTAAAAACAAACACACACAACAGATGTCTCTCATCTGACCTGTTACAGAGTCGACTCAGACGGTGCAGGCCCTGCAGCATCCGTCAGGCGAGGGCCCTCTCAGCTCTAACAGAGAGGTGGAGATCAGGAGTCTGAAGAATGAGATCGACATCCTCAAGAAGCAGATCGCTGGTCAGCACCAAGCAGCTGCTTTTACTGACTTATCTTCCACATTTGAATAAGAACTATTTGCAAAGCTTGAATACAAACTAACGCAGCCACAGTCAAATTCTGTCACACAGTGAACTAACATTTTGTCAAATCTTGTGTGTGTTTGTCAGAGTCGGGCCAAATTGAGAAGCAGCTGGAGGACGTGTCGTTGGCCCGCAGAGACCTGGAGGATTCATCTAAACACATCAAGACTCTGGAGAAACAGATGAAGACCATTACACAGGAGAGGGACGACCTGCACAAGGTAGAACCAGTATTTTATGGCACGTGTGTGCGCAAATTTGTATTTTTTTCCATGTTCACTGCAACGGGATTACTCAGTTTTGATTCTGGTGTCGAGAAAGTCAAATAAACCCAGTCTTTGCTTGTATTGAGATGACTTTGCCTTGAAGTCCCCACAAGAATCTGGATGTTTATGCGCTCTCCCTTTTGTGGTCAGGATGTCATGGAGGCCAGTGAGAAGATGAAGGCTCAGTCAAAGGAGCTGAAAGAAGCCCACAGTCAGAGAAAACTGGCCATGCAGGAGTTTTCTGAGCTCAATGAGAGACTCACAGAACTCAGGTAGGATCACAGCTCGAGACCATTTCTCATCTATATCACTAATGTTGGTTTTTACTCTCCTTACGTTCATATCCTGTAACTTTCTGTTTAGGTCGGCGAAGCAGCGCCTGGCTCGCCAGCTGCGCGACAAAGAGGAGGAGATAGAGAGCCAGAGTCAGAAGGTTGAGGCTCTCCGCCTCGAGGTGCGAAAGTCAGAGAGAGCCAAGAAGGAGGTAGAGTAGTCTCCCTGTGGTTGCTAGCTCTCCCTGTGCTGTCTTCATCCACTGGTCTGTGAATATTTACTCTGTAGTTTAGAAACAATGTTTCAGTGGCTGTATTTCACTGTGTCATGTGTTTCTCCACACACTTTTAAGGACATTATTTTGGAAGCTGTCCATAGTAATATGGTACCATTTTCACTCCACTGGAATAAAGCCACACAATGTAGATTTTTGTTTGGAATGTTTGTTTTCTCGCGTGTTCGTGCAGTTGTGACGCGAGGTATAAATGTTCTTCGAGATTATGATCGTATGATATGTATATAAAAGATGTGTTGAAATGGCTGCGTGAGGGGAGATGTGTGTATGATGTTTGCATCCAGTCACTGGAGTTTATGTGCATATCCATCATCAGATGGAGGCGCAGGCGGAGGAGCAGGCAGCAGAGGCTCAGAAAGAGAGGAAGCTGAGAGAGCGTAACGAGCAGTATAGCCGGCAGCTGGAGGAGGAGCTGGAAGGGCTCAAGGTGAGTGTGCAAACACACACGGCTGAACGTCGACATGTCCATCTTGACTTGATACAAAGAGTCAAGGATCCCCTTCACACTCCTCAACCTCACTTTTCTCCACCCAGTTGAAGCAGGCCGGCTCCTCTGCCGCCCCGGCCTCAGCCGACCAGACCCAGGAGGTGGGTCGTCTGCGTGGAGACCTGGAGAAGAAGACACTCCTGTACGAGGAGGAGCTGGCGCGCCGGGAAGCGCAGCATACCACCGAGCTGAAGGCCCTGCGCAAAGAGCTGCGGGACGCTGAGAGCCAACACCTCGCCCTGCAGAAAGAGATCCTAATGCTCAAAGACAAGCTGGAGAAGAATCGCCGTGAGAGGTGCTTTATCTGTTTTATTACTTTTCAAGATCAAGGCAAATGGTTTATCTTGTTCTGTATTGATGGTGCAGGTGGAGTGGAGTGTATGTCCAATGTCCTGACAGTCATAATTAGTCATTTTGTTTTGTCTTTTCCAGTGATGATTGCATGAGGTAATTTCAGTTTCTATTAAAACATAGTTCAGGTCTAAATGTGTAGTAACTGTGAAGTGCTGTTTCTTTTGAATATCTGATCTAACTATTATTAGATACGTTATTATTAGTAGTGTTATTAGAATTTATTAGTTTTGTTGCCCCTAACCCAACCAGAAATAACCGTGTATGCAGGTAATCTCTTCCCAGTGGTTCTCAAGTATCATCATCCCTCCATGTCGACTCTTATTTCACTGGAGAGATGCATGAATATCAAGAGTTTCATTCCAAAGATGCTATCTATCATTTCATAGAACTCATTCCCCTTTTAAAATAGTTCTCCTGCTGATGGTGTTTACCACAGTTGAAAGAAAGTATCCAAGTGAGCACTGACAGTGCTGTAGAGATATTAACTCACTTACGTTCACTTAGGTCCAGTGTGTTAGAGGCTCTACAGAATATGTGAGAATAATAAGTATATAATATAATTTCGTTACCTTAGAATATAGGTATATTGTTACTACTATAGGTATATTATATACTACTGTAGCCTGAAACGGACAAGCTAAACTGGCCGTAGATGGGGCCCTTTACACTGGGAAGTAAAGGGTGAGGCGAGCAGGTTGCAATCAGCAACTACACTGCCAGATGGCGCTGAATCCTACACACTGCTCCTTTAAGTTAGGTTGATTTCTGAATTGAAACAGGATAAAAATAAAACACGCTTATTGTCACTTAAAGTGGTCGACTGGACCGTCGTACTGTACTGTAGATCTGAATGTTAAAGTGAGGCGGAAAATGCTTGAATTAGTCAAAAAAAAAAAAAAATCTGTCAAAATGTGCCAACTCTGATATTAAATACCAAGAAAACAAAAGAAATAAGTTCTTTTTCTGCTGCAGACCCCCTGGTAGGTACTCAGGGGCACCTGATCCCACTTTGAGAACCGCTGGTTTAATCAAATTTTAATAAAATCGTGTTTTTGAAGAGAAAGCTTTCAAGCTTTGTTTTCGTAGCCCTTAGCCCAACCTTCCTGCCTGGTGTTACTGACATATTATTCTCACTGCTTTCTAATTCATTTTTAAACACACCGCTGTATCAGATTCTAACTGCATTAATGTGTTTGGGCTGAATAATGTGTACCTGGTCTTAGTACCAAGCCTTTGATTCAGATTTTGAGGAAATGTGCAGAATCTCAGGCCCACACAGGAACAAAGGTGGGAGGATGGATGAGGGGAGGATGACTGAACATTTGATTATATTTTTGATTTGTTTGTGCTTTATAAAACCACGGCATTAGATTAGCTGGAATGTAAGTTTAATGCAGAGTGACTGTTCAAAGGTCGGCTTTTCAGTTCAGGCTGGAAGGCAGAAAACCCCAATCTCCATATAAAGTCCTGCTTTTGAAAGATTGGGTTAGTATTCAGTTAAAATGACAAATTCAAGAGTCAAGATTGGTTTCACAGCTGTGAATTATGGTTGGGGAATAAATGTAAGTTTATATAATGTCACAAGTCAAACTGTGTGTCTGTCCTTTTCCTGCAGCCAAAGCGAGCGGGAAGAGTTTGAGACGGAGTACAAGGAGAAGTACGAGAGGGAGCGGGTCCTGCTTACTGAAGAAAACAAAAAGCTGTCCAGCGAACTGGATAAGGTGAAATATTTGTTCTTTAAAAACCGCACACACAAGTTCAAAACAAGTTTCCAAGTCTTGCTTTCTCAGCTTTTTAGTGTTCTGTTTAGCCCTCTCTCACACACACACGCAAAAAAAAAAAAACAAAAACCCACAATTCCCTAACCCCAGGTAACCCTGCTCGGCCGGCCCAAACGCTGTCATCACATTCCTCCCTCCACCCCCTCTCTAAAAGCTATGCCAAAGAAATCACTGTTCAATATCCCCCATAAAAACACCCTGTAGCCTCCTACACAGTCAGATGGAATGACTCTCTGGATTACGCTCTGTTGACTTTGGAATCAGCTCGTGGAAGTTCAAAAAGACTCCCAATTTAAACAATGTCTCAGAAGTGGGAGGCATTCTGACATATGGAATAAAATGTCTTGAGTGTTGTTTATAAAGTCTGCATCTGATAAAATAGGAGATATTTTGGTGAAACCAGAGAGAATATGGATGTGGGTGCTGCTGGAATGATAGCACGTCACTCGAGTTGTTTAATGTATTATTTTGTTATTTCACAAAGTGAAAAATTCTGTTTTCAAACGCCCGAGCACACAGGATGGATTAGATCTGTCTGTGTGCGCGAGGCTTTGCACAAAACAGTCCTTAAATAAGTTTGGAGTGAGTGAAAATATTATTGTTTGACTGCGCTCATCTTTCAAAGGAGGCACCCAATTTCAGCAGTTTGCTTAGTGGGAAAATCAAGCCACTCCATCTTTAATTGTCTTTTTTTGTGTTTCAGGGAAGTTAAATTTCCACTGTTGACAAGCTCAAATAGGTGATGAGTGTTGAGTATTAATGCAGTAGTTCAGCCAGACACTGATTTACTGTGTTTGGAAGTGAACAGGATCTTCAGATAAGGGCCTTTTGCAAGACTTTTCTTATTCTTGACTTAAAATACTTCAATATGTCTTTCTCTCAGGCTTGTCCATACCAGTCTTTCAATACAGAGTCATCAAACTCTCACAAACACTATTTGCCACCTGTTCACGAGGAGTCGCGCGTTTGTGAGATGTGATCATTAGCAGAATTGATAAATGAATCCAAATAAGGGACCATGTTCCACGCTGTTGCCGCCCAAATTAAAAAGAACAAGTTCACACAGCGGAGCTTCATGTCCTGGACTTGAAAAGAAGTAGCAGTAAGCGTAGTAAGATTAGCAGTGCTAGGCCACGTTCAGACACTATTCAGACCGATCAAACCCTTTAGTCTGCCTGAAATGTCTCTGAAACAGACACTATGCAGGTGGATTCATGGACTAAACTCTGACACTCTACCTGTTGTGTTCTAGCTTTGTTTATTCCATGCACCCAGTTTCTAAATGTGAGTCTGACAACACAAAGAGGTTTCCTTTGGTTTGTGTCCGATGAGCAGGCATCAGTCAAGAGAGCGTAAACAGAGTGAGCGAGGACCGGCTCAGCGAGTTGTTTCCTGATTGGTTCATAGTGGTTATGGTCAGCAGCCCCTCTCAGTTCCCAGACACGGCTGCGAAACCCTGCAGCCATTCGCCGCAACACCAAATCCTGTCTGAATACGACCTTAGTTTCAAATTCAGGGACAGAAAAAAAGAAATGTTGTTGTCAATGCTAAACGGTTTAAGATAAAGTTAGAAGTGGTTCATGATTAGAATAGGAGGTAGTCGTGGACATGTGGCAGTCAAGGTGATATTACACTGTTCAAGGGTTAAAACAGCGGCTGCATATCTGCACAGCAGCCTGCATAAAGATCCTGATGCAGCTGCTGGACTGTTTAAAAACTCATGAAGCAAAATGCTTCTCATGTCTGTAAAATATATGTATAAAAACATGAAGTCTCAGTAAACTGGCAGGCCACATCTGGCTGGGGGAGCCTAATTTTGTCATTTTGACAAAATACTCAGTGGATTGAGTCAATGAACACTTTGAAAAAGTCAAGAGGTGTTTGGTTTATTGTGTAAGACGTGTTTCTGTTGTAAAAGTGTCAGCAGAAATGAGTCAAATCCACCTCGAGCCGTAAATTTCAGCCCACGGTTCTGTCGAGGTGTGGTGTCTGCTCCGAAATGCTGTTCCTGTCACGTGAAGCAGTTTCATCCACATGTCATTCAGTGGGCTCTTCTCCACTGACTTACAGTACACACCGAAAAAGTCCATCTTTATGTCACCCCGTGTTTGTGTTCATTTCAGCGGCTCGAAGCCTTTTCCACCACTCTGACATTATTTTATGACCTCCACTGTCCTCGCACATACTCCAAACATTTCGCTGGCAGTCGTCTCTGGGATTGGAAAGCGGTTGCAAAACAATATTAAATGGCGGTCTTAGCTCGCACATTACATCACAAGTCTTGACAGTTGCGAGACACCAAATATGTGCCCACAGAGTGAGGTATTTAAGCAAACAATAGGGCAGCTCGAGACTCGAAGTGATGTCACCATGGTTACGATTCTGCACACACCTCTCACATTAAAGGATTTGGGAGAACTTTTTTGGGATCGTTCTCTGCGTGGAGGTGTGGAGGAGTCCTCGGTAGCGCTGGAGTGGAGTGTGGTTAAGCATCTGGGAGTTGAATCATAAAATCTCTCACAACCTCCAACAATACAGTGATTCATTTTACACGCTGAAGCCGTCATCGCGTTCAAGGCCGAGCACCTTTGGCTTGTAACGCAGCGACTGTTAGTCTCATCACACAGTAGTAGTGTCACGGTGTCAACATATATATGAATCCATTCAGCAGGTGTTGAAGTTTAATAAGACCTTTTCTCTTCCTCTGTGTGTCGTTTCCCCCCTCAGCTCACCACCATGTTCGAGAAGGTGAGCGGCTCCAACAGGCAGCTGGAGGACGAGATGAGGGAGCTGGCTGACAAAAAGGAGAGTGTAGCTCACTGGGAGGCCCAGATCACTGAAATCATCCAATGGTGAGACACACACACACACACACACACACATACAATGCTCTAGAATGCCCTCAATACTTGCTGAGGCTTTTACTTTCCCATTGACACAGACTGAAACACAGCTATATTCAGTCTCTCACATGCACACATGCTCAGACACACACACACTCTCTCCCGTGTCGTCTAGTAGTGTATTGGGTTCCTCCGTACTGTATATCTGCAGCATTTCTCGCATGCCTCTGAAGATCTTAGAGCTACTTGACCCTCCCTTCCTCTCAGATCACTTCCCATTGCAGCTGACACCTCGCCAGCTGCTCGGCTTCCCTCTGTTGGACGAGCCCGCAGTCCTCGCATAGCGCACATACCGCACACGCAGACATTCACACACGATACATCCATCCAGACGTAGAAACACGCACCAGTGCACACACTCGCATTCCAAACATGCACATACAAATGTCCAGTCTGGGACGCATTTTTAAAGGGATTCGGGGATTGACGCTGCCCCCTGGTGGAGATGTCGTGCTACTGCAGTGTAAGAAATGGGACACATTATTTCGTTTATTCCGAGGTATGAATATGTGCACAGGTGTTCAGTGCGTGCAAAGTCAAAGTCAGTGTGTATTTGAGCAGGTCGAGTTTGTTTACTGTGCCTCAGTGTCCGGGATTAGTGATGAGCTCAGAGCCCGCAGCCTCAACATGTGTCCATGTGTGTTTGTGCCGTGTGAAGGAGATCATGTGGAGGTGATGAGAGCCACCTAAAGAGTAGACAATGGTGTCCAGTGTTCTTAAAGGCAGTGTTTACATGATGTGTGTGTGTGTTCACAGAAAGGTTGTCGAGGCTGCTGTGTGAGATTCTGCTGAAATAAAACAGTTGCCAGGTTTTGTTTTTTAGGTTTCTGTGTTTATGGGTACAGGTGAATGTCAGTCTTTGGTCATGTAAATGTGTGTGTTTGTGTGTGTTTGCAGGGTGAGTGACGAGAAGGACGCTCGGGGCTACCTGCAGGCTCTGGCCACGAAGATGACAGAAGAGCTGGAGGGACTGAGAAACACCAGCCTGGGAGCGAGAGCCACGGTAAAACACACACTCTGAACTGTAGTAGTGATAGTTATAGAGCAGCGTTATCACACTTCCTCTCTTTTGAACTCTTTCACTGTTTTTACCTTTACAAACTTCTTTTCCTCTCTGTTTTTCAGGACATGCCATGGAAGATGCGGCGCTTCGCCAAGTTGGACATGTCGGCCCGTTTGGAGCTGCAGTCGGCCCTGGACGCTGAGATCAGAGCCAAGCAGAGCATCCAGGATGAGCTGAACAAGGTCAAAGCCAACAACATCTCCACAGAATGGTAAGAATGCAACAACAACAACAACAACAGTTAAAGAGTTCTTTTTTTTAAAATTGATTTCACTGAAAACCTCCTGGATAATACTTGATGCATCATTATCTCTGATCCACCAGTAAACTGCAGGATATGGAAAGCAAAAACCAGGAGCTCCTGTCAGAGATCGACAGGCTGAAGAAAGAGACAGAAGAGCTGCGGCTACGGAGGGGTATGACTGAACCAAACGGCCTTCTGTTATGGCAATAGTTGTGTCGAGGGACATAAAATTATTTTTAATCTCTGCTGAGGCCCCTCAGTCAATTAATAGTTATTTAAATGATCCCTCTATACTCTGTGTACTGATGGTTGACTGGACACTGCACATTAAACGTCTCGTGAGAGATAATCACTCTGAAAGAGGGATAATTACGTTTTGCGTCAGCAGCCATCTTTGAGAAATCAAATCATGTGCGGCGTACATGAAAATGTATTGTTACTGAGGTCATATGAAAGACTGCCTCACATCTTAGAAACAGTCCTGTGACTCGTTTTGTTTAAGTCACCCTTTGATGTTTTAATATCACGTACTTAACCACGGTTATGTTATTTGTTCTGTGTCTGTAGGTGTCAAGCACCAGGATTCCCAGAATTCCTTCTTGGCTTTTCTCAACGCCCCCACCTCGGCGCTGGACCAGTTTGATGTAAGTATTTAAATAAAAAACATAAAGGGGCGGATCGATTTAAATCTAATCAGAAGTTCATTAAGTTCTTTCCATTTTTTTTGCTTCATGTTTTTTTTTTTTTTTTTTGTTCATGTGAATCTTTATTTTTGTTTGATCTCTATGATTGTTTCCTTGCCTCATTCTCTGGTACACCAGGACTCTTATTCTTCATCCTCGTCTTCTTTAATTGAGTTTTGGGAAGACGTAAGTTTCTCTAGGTTAGGCGGAGGTCCGTGTGTGTGTATGTAACAGTAGCTGTATCCTGTAGGACATTTCACCAGCCGAGAAACAGCAGCGTAGATCTTTGTATACATATTTTCCGTCTGTGAGTTTGTTCTGTACGTCAGTGTGACTGAGAAAGAGCAGAACCACTACAAAAAATGTCTGTCACCTTAACAAGTTTTATTCATCTTCAAACAAATGGAAAAATTCACAGGAAGAGAAAATATTTGCTCCTGTCTCATACTTGTTCAGACTGATATTTTTTGCAGTGTGCAGCCCTTTTATTCAGTTGCTTCCTTGTAGGCTAGTGCTATTTGAATGGCGCTACCTTTGCTTCCTAGTACTAGAACTTGGATTGAACAGAACCCCCCAAGTACTTGGTACATTTTTTATAAATCCTTCATATATCCCTGCATCTTTTATTTGTCAGTGATTTTATTGAGTCATCACTGTGCTCCATACTGACTTTCCCAGTTGCTCCCTTCCCATCACCATTTGTGTGTTGTTTTTTTTTTTTCCATTTGCACCCTCTTCATCCTCTGTCCTCAATTCAACCCTTGTGGACATACAACACTCTGATGCAGTGGTTCCCAACCAGAGCTACAGGGACAGAAGTAAGCTAACTCATATAGACAATATAACAAATATAAAAACATCCACATACGTTTGTGTTATAATGAAGAGCCAAGTAGGACTGCTGTCACCTTCAGTAAATTCACAATAACAAGTTAGCTGCCTAGCAACCTGAGTCAAAACTAGCCAGCAAGCAAGCAGTGACGTTAAGACAAAAAATAGTAATGCAGAAACATTTTTTCAATCAGTTAAATGGACAAACAAGTAAAACAGATTAATAAGAATTATTGGATAAACAGATGAATTTTAGCCAAAAGTAATAATTAACAGATTAAATAGTTAGCCAGAAGAGGATAACAAGCTGCATGTCAGTCATTAAAAATATAACCATCTCCCTCTTTAGATGATTCAATGTGAAATGATATCCTGTTTATAATCCATGTATGAGAAAATGATGGGTGCAGAGGTATCTTGATGTTTGATGCGACCCTACATCAAACACAAAAAGGTTGGGAACCAACTCACTTCACATAATCCAGCCTGATATGACATGTCCATGTTTCTCCCTCAGCCTGTTGAAATGTGTGTTTTCAGCTCTGTTAGACAGCCTTTCTGATATTCACTCATCTCTGTGTCTCTGCCACTCTCTGCTCTCCTGCCACTGAAGCGCTCGCCATCCGTTGGCCCAGCTAGCAAAGGCAGACGTGTAAGCACCATCACTGCGCTCTGTGATCTCATCAAGCCTTTCTAAATGTGCTGCTGTCCTCGCCACGTTGACGTGTGGGGGTGTATGTGTGTGTGTGTGTGTGTCCACTGTGGCTGTCTGACTGCACGGCAGAGGATCTGTTAAACTTTGTGTTGTGAAAGGCATCAATGTGTCAGATCTTTTAATATGTTCATTACACGGGGTGTGTCTGTGTGTGTTTCCTGTGTTCAGCGTGCCCGTGTGTGTTGTCTGTGTGTGTTTTCTTTCTCTTCTTCATCATAGCTTTGTACATGGCCATGCATGGTGTCTGGTGTACGCTTGTGGTGTCTCACATTAGCATGGTCATTGGACTTTGATGTGTTCTCATGTGTTATTTGTACTACATGGGTTGCAGTAAAGCCGTGGTCAGTTTCCTCTGTCGCTTTGAGAGTCCAGTGGTTGTGACCACAATATCTGTTTATTCTGTCTTCCCTTTGTATATTGTGGCTCTCTTATTCTTCTCTCTAAGCATGGACGCTACATATTGTTCTCTGGGTTGTTTAGAGTCACTAACACTCTTTTCCTCTTTCTCCTTCTCTCTCCATCTTTCTCATCATCCTCCATTCTTCCCATTCTCTCCCTGTATATTTCCGTCTCGTCCTTCTTTTCTTATTCATCCTTTCTCACCTCTCTCTGTGTCCTCACTCACTCCTCCATCTCACCTCTCCTCTCCTCAGGTGGACTCCATGGATAACTTCACCCCCTCCAACACTCCATCCCGGGAAGACGACCCCAAGTCCCACCTCAAGTCCCGCTCGCGTTCCCCCTCCATGGCTAGTGATATGGAACCCCTAGAGGTCAGACAATCCCTCAGCTTGAGGAGTCTGAAGAACATTGTTCTCCAGTGAGATACGACAGTAGAATCTGGATTTGTTGTCACCACTTAGAAAGCCTCTCTCTCTACACATGGCATCTGTATGTCTGGCATGTTGATGAACAAATATTCAGTGAACAACTCTGAGTGAAGCTTCAGCTGAAAATGTTGGTCAGGGGAGTTCACAGTGCTGAGCTTGTCAAACAGATCAGCCCCTGTGAATCGCCAGTAACTCAGTTATAGAGGAAGAAGGAGAACATTGAGAGCAGCAGTAGATTCCGATCTTAATTGAACTTGGTGTGTTGTTGAATGCGGTGATGTAAGTACATACCTGCGTCCTGATTGGGTTAGAAGCAGATAGGCCGGTTAAGTTCCTCAACATAAAAACCAATGACGTAATCCTCTAAACATTCATCAGAACGATGACATATCTCACTGCTTGATGTGTGTGTGTGTGTTTTATCATACAGTTGATAGACCCTCCACCCCGCATCGTCCAGACCCCCACCATGCGCTCGGGAGGGTACGGCAGTATTGGACGCTCGTCACCGAAGGTGAGAGGTTTTTTCTGTCGCACAGCCCTAAAAGACCTCACGTTATCTTCATAACCACCTTCATAAACATTCATTTATTCTCCACAGTCCAAAGCACATCAGTTTGTGGTGAAGTCGTTCAACACGCCCACAAAGTGTAACCGGTGCACCTCCCTCATGGTGGGGCTCATACGTCAAGGTTGTACCTGTGAAGGTAAGAACAGGAAAACCTTTGAGCTTAAAACAGCTTTGTTATTGACTTTTAAAAGCTCATACTTGACCAGTCAAACCTCGCTTGTCTCCGTCATGTCTCCTTCCGTCTCCTTGTCCAGTGTGTAACTTCTCCTGCCATGTAACCTGTGCGGACAAAGCTCCAGCTGTGTGTCCCGTACCCCAGGACCAGACCAAGGGCCCGCTGGGTATCGACCCTCAGAGGGGGATTGGAACTGTGTATGAGGGCCACGTCAGGGTGAGTGAGACTGACCAAAGCTTTGTGTCTGACACTGCAGAAGGTATTTGAACTCCCTCTGGTCCAGGGTCATGTTTTCTATCACTAAACCTGGTCTGTGTGTGCTCTAGGTGCCCAAACCGACAGGGGTGAAGAAGGGTTGGCAGAGGGCGATGGCTGTGGTGTGCGACTTCAAACTGTTCCTCTACGAACTGGGAGAAGGAAAGGCAACGCAACCGAGCGTAGTAGTCAGCCAAGTCATAGATATGAGGTGAGAGAGGCACAGAAACGATCGTCCAATCAAATGCTAGATGGTTGCACGCATGTCTAACCTCTGATCTCAATCTTCTAGGGACGAAGAGTTTTCAGTCAGTTCTGTCCTGGCCTCTGATGTCATCCACGCCAGCCGCAAAGACATCCCCTGTATATTCAGAGTAAGTCTCTTTTGATTGGCTGCACCCAAAACTTCCACAGCGAAACTGAATTCTGTTAAACGCCTCATGTCTCCTCTCCTCTCCTCTCCTCTCCTCTCCTCTCCTCTCCTCAGGTGACAGCGTCCCAGCTCTCCCCCTCCAGCAGCCACAAGCCCTCCATCCTGATCCTGGCCGACAGCGATCAGGAGAGGACCAAGTGGGTGGGCCTCCTCAACGAGCTCCACCGCATCCTCAAGAAGAACAAGCTCAAGGAGCGCTTCGTCTACGTCCCCAAGGAGGCTTACGACAGCACCCTGCCGCTCATCAAGACGACACAGTCTGCTGCTATCATAGGTGAGAGAGAAAATTAGAATGTCACTGCTGATCACAATCCCAGATTATCTCTAAAATAATAGGTCTTAACTTATGTGTGTGCGACAGAGCGTAGTTCACACACCAACAGTCAGAGGAGGAAAGCTCTCTGAGCACTGCAGTTTGGTTTTCACCATGTTATGTAAACAGAAGCCGATTGGAACATTTTCTGCCCTTTTTTGTCCCCTCACTGGCTCTGAACATGGCCGTCTCACTTCATTTGCTCTGCCCTCAGATCACGAGCGTGTCGCCCTTGGCAACGAGGAAGGCCTTTTTGTCATCCATGTCACCAAAGATGGTAAGATCCTCTCTGAGGTCTGAGTTCTCTCACTTGTTTTCTTTTCCACTGAGGCTGTTTTGTTTCCTCTCGTATCTTCACCACTTCCTCTCTCTGCACGTCTTTAGAAATAATCCGGGTGGGGGACAACAAGAAGGTGCACCACATCGACCTGATCCTCCAGGAGCAGCTGCTGGCGGTCATCTCCGGCAGGAACCGCCACGTCCGTCTCTTCCCCACGCAGGCCCTGGACGGCCGCGAGACCGAGTCCTACAAGCTGGCTGAGACAAAGGGCTGCCAGACCATCGTCTCCGGCCCCGTCCGCAACGGCTCGCTCACCTGCCTCTGCGTGGCCATGAAGAGACAGATCATATGCTACGAGGTGGGCCGATACAAAACAGACCTGCTCCCCAGATGATCTTTTTATCTAAAAAAACTGTTTCTAACTTGTCCTTGTGCACTGCAGGTGAATAAGAGTAAAGCACGTCACCGCCGGCTGCGGGAGCTGCAGGCCCCGGCAGCCGTTCAATGGATGGGTCTGCTCAGCGAGCGCCTCTATGTCGGTTATCAGTCCGGCTTCACCCGATACAGGTACAGTGAAGACGCTCCTTCTTGTTCATGAGACTTCATCACTCCCTGCTGACTAGTAGAATAAGAATAATGACTCTTGTGCTCCCGGTGACCTCCACAGTGTCCATGGCGACGTGTCCCCCGTCAACCTGCTCCACCACGAGGACCACACCCTGTCCTTCATCCCCCAGCAGGGCCTGGACGCCCTCTGCGCCGTGGAGATTTCCAGCAAGGAGCTGCTGCTGTGCTTCAGCGCCATAGGAGTGTACGTGGACTCCCAGGGCCGCAGGTCACGTCAGCAGGAGCTGATGTGGCCGGCTATTCCCAACGCCGCCTGTGAGTGAAGAACCAATGTACATTCATGTGGTGGCAGTCAAGTGGTAGATGGATTCACTGAACAGAAAGGCAGGATGTGGTATTTAAAATGTTCTCCCTGTTGTCCAGGCTACAACGCCCCCTACCTGTCAGTGTACAGTGAGAACGCTGTCGATGTGTTTGACGTCAACACCATGGAGTGGATTCAGACCATCCCTCTGAAGAAGGTCAGTGCTGTGGTGAAGGCACCTCTGGCTCCACCTGGTGGATCACATGAATAAATCCTGTTTAATACTCACTGTAGTAATCTGGCTTCATCTTCTGATTGCCACGTGAATCATTAACCGATGAATACAACACAGAAGTTTATTTTTTCTCTGCTTCCCTTCAGGTGCGACCTTTGAATGTTGACGGCTCTCTGAACCTGCTGGGACTGGAAACAGTCAGGCTCATCTACTTTAGAAACAAGATGGCCGGTAAGGCTTCCCAAAGCTGTATATAATTTGAATATAAAGACTTTACAGACTGACTGTGGAAAGTTTGTGAGCCAGCACACTGGATTTGCATCACTTTGTAGTCTGCCGTGTAAACACGTCTGTGTCTTTGTGATCCTCCAGAGGGTGATGAGCTGGTCGTCCCAGAGACGTCAGACAACAGCAGGAAGCAGATGGTGCGCAGCATGAACAACAAGAGGCGCTTCTCCTTCAGGGTGCCTGAAGAGGAGCGACTCCAGCAGAGGAGGTAGATTACCTGCAGCACGAGGCAGCACTCTTTAGAAACACCCAACTCATGCCGAAGTTTCAAACTTTGTTAAAAAAATGTTCATGTTCACTGGAGCCACATGTTCGCGTTCGCTTCACCTCACCGCTCACGTCCTTGTGTTGCTTGCAGAGAGATGCTGCGAGACCCAGAGATGAGGAACAAGCTGATCTCCAACCCCACCAACTTCAACCACGTGGCCCACATGGGACCAGGAGACGGGATCCAGATCCTTAAAGACCTGCCCATGGTACGTATGCAGTACATCCATAGAGACTGACAAACACACCTGAGGAATGAGCACACAGACCTCCACGTAGACACTGTTTAAGGTGTGTGTGTTGTAGACCCGCTTCAGAGCCTGCCCCTCCTCCTGTCCTCTGATGTCTCCTGTAGCATGCCAACAGAGCAGAGATGTTCCCGATTTCTAAACTAACCTCAGAGGATGAGTCATCCTCGTGTTGCTCCTCCCGCTCTCTGACCTGTTGCGTGTTCACAGAGAACACGCCTGCACGTCTGTCCGCCCAAACCTCAGAGCCACGTGTGTGTTTAGCTGTACGAGCATGTCGTGTTTATAACTGCACCCTCCTCACTCCTCTCCCCCCTGCACTGCTCTGTCTCGTGCGGTTGTGTGTGTGTGTGTGTGTGCGTGCGTGCGTTTGCTCCGTTTGCGTGTTTAAACCAGAACGTCCGTGTTCAGGAGAGCCGTGCGGGCTTCAGCGGATCGGTCAGCATCCCCTCCATCACCAAGAACCGGGCCGAGCCGGGCCGCTCCATGAGCGCCAGCAGCGGACTGGGCATACGTGAGTGACAGCAGCACACCTTCAGTCAACCCTGTCCGCCTGAGCCCGTCTCTCACGTGTCCTCCTCGCTCTCTCCCTCTCTCTGCAGGCTCGTCCTCTCAGAACGGCAGCGCCCTGCGCAGAGAGCTGTCGGGCGGAAGCTACGGATCCAAACGGCAGACCATGACCTCTCCCTCCGAGAGCTCCCTGTCCTCGGGCGGAGGCATGGACTGCGGCGACGCGCCGCTCTCGCAGTTCGACAGAGAGGTCAGTGAATTCATGGAACGTGGACATACAGCTTCATGTGCGGTTGACTCCTAACATTGATGTAAAATGAGGGCCGAGAGGTCGACTAAAGCACTAATCCTGTCTGTCTTCAGTTTCTGCTGACTGTTGCTTCACATCAGGCCACGTCTGATCTGACTTTATCGATCTGAGTCAATGTCAACCCAGCATCAGCTTTGTATGAACAAATGCAGATCATGATTGTCTCCCTGCCATGCGACTGTAGAGGCTAGCTGTCAAATATTTCAAATTGTCCCCATTGAAAGAACTCCTCCCTCTGTCCCATCTGTCACAAACATCCCGGGCCTCTGGGCGCAGGCCTCTCACCTCATCCCACCTCTTTAAGAGCGATTGGTTAGCTCCCTGTGATGTCAGCTCGCTCAGGCCTCTCCTCCTCCTCCCGTAGCGTTAGCTCGGGCTAGCTGCTGCCTCAGATTACTGAAGGAAACGCTGTGACAACTAATGTCTAACGTTAAAAAAACCCTAGCAGCCCCGCATTTTAAACAGCGCTGGTTGTGGAGGATCACACCGTAACTACAGGCCAGCGCTGTTTTGCCCACCTGTACCCTCATCCACCCCTCAAGCCGTCTGCCACCCCCCCCCCACCCGCCCACCCCATAAAGCCTGGACGCTGTCAGCTCCATGTCTGCCCCATTCCTCGCCTCCCTTCACCCTCACCCAAGCTGTTCCTCCCTCCCCCTCCCCCAACCACCACCACCACCACCACCACCACCACCCCCACCCCAGCATGTTGTCTGTGGGCTGGGCGCTGAGTCTGAACTCTCCTCTGCAGTGGCAGGCAGTCTCACCGTCGGAGAAGACCCCCGATCTGAAAAGGGCTTTAAGGACCCTGCTTAGTAAGATGAAGGTAATGTCAACAGCTGCAACGACAAACACACAACAACAGCGAGAGCACCGTGCCACTGAACACACACACACACACACACACACACACACACACACACTCAGGAATGTTTTAATATGTAGCAGCACACAGGTGTACAGCCACACGCCCCACAGCCCCCCCGCCCTCCCTCCTCTCGCTGCACCATCTCAGCTCCGTCATGTCAGCAGCATCTCGGCGGCTTCTCACATCATCCACCGGCCCCTCGCCCTCGGCCTGCACCATTTTTGTTTCTCGCGGCACATCCCGCTCACCGCCGCCCCACACGGCCACTCACACAGCATGTCCGCTGCCACACAGCCCCCCCCCCGGCAGCCACATTTTATGACATCATTACCCTCTCCACAACGATCAAATAAATCACCCCCGACCAAGCCACATAAACCACAGCTGCATGGTTTGCAGTGAACCCCGGCGCACATCTCTGCTTCAGATGACAGTGGCTGATGAGTGAATCCGAGCGGAGAGGCCGAGCGCTTCAAACACGACGTCACACGGACAGACGTCTGTGCAGAATGTAGCCGGGCGGCGCGGCGCTCTCCGTCATTAAAGAGCAAGCTGCCCGTCTACATTGACCCGCGAGAGGCCGCGGCGTTACAGAGCTGAGTGTGAGCGTGTGACGCTTGGCAGCAGAAATGAGCTCCTCGCTCACGTGTCTGCAAGTTCAGGTTGGATCCAAACAGGGGACGATTGTCGTGCGTCAATCTGGAGAAAGACGTGTGTTCACACACACACACACATGAAAGCATTGTTAACCCTTTAAAATCACACACTGTGCCTCACACGTGTTTGGACCAAACTGGCAGTTTTTGGGGTTAAATCTGCTTACATGAGGGTGATGTAACTCATACTGTACGTGACGTGCAGCATGAAGGTTTAACCCACATCCCCCTCCTGCTCCACCTCCGCCTCCTCCTCCTCATCATCTTGGCCTGCCTGCATGTTTGTTTTCCTTCAGCTGATCACTTCCGGCCCATTGAGCTGTTCATCTGCTGATGATGTGGAATGTGGTGGAAGATGAGGTGGGGGGGGCGGGCGGGAGGAGACGCGATGCAATCTGACCCCGCGTGGCGAACAGCACATTGCTAACGAGCAGAGAGAAACGAGGATCTGCATGTTCACAGTGTCAGGATCAGAGTTTAGGAGCCGCGGACACTCTCCTGAGTATTGTGTGTTTCTGTCAGCGTCACGTCCGTCATCTAATTTCTGAACTTCTCTCCCCTTCTTCTTTCTTTACCCCCCTCCTCCTCCTTCCAGGACTCGGACTCCCCCCGTCACTCCACGGCCTCCAACAGCTCCACCTTCAGCAGCCCTCCCAGTCCGGCTTCCCCACACAAGACCAAGTCCCTGTCCCTGGAGAGCACAGACCGGATGGGCTGGGACACATGAGCCTCCGCCAAGCCTTTTGCCCCGCCCACCGACCGACTCACCGACCGACTCGACCGACAGCACAGGACTCCAGACTCCTCCTCTTCCCTCCTCCACTGCAGCCTCTCGCATCCTCTCCTCCCTCCGCCCTCGCCCTCCTCCTCACTGCCCGGAGAACTGCACCTCCCTCCTGACGAACATTTGTCCCACTTTTCCGACCTCGATTTGTCTCCAACCGTACTTCCAAGATGGGGCAGGGAAGAGTCTGTCGTCTCTTCGAGGGAAACTCTGAGGGAGTTAACAAAACTTAGCGGTAGTGTCCACGTGGGTGCTGATGTTTGAGGGTGCAAATGTGTGTGTGTGTGTGTGCGTGCGTGTGTGTTTGAGAGAAGCTGTATGCGCTTGCCAGCGTGTGTGCATGTGTTTCTTCAGAAAGGGCATACGATATAGGAATGAAAACCTCCCGTCTCGGCTCTTGTTTTTTTTTTTTCTTTTCTTTTTTTGCTATCGAGCCGAAGCGCCGAGCTTCGCCGACGCCACTCTGTCCATGCCCCCACCCACGCTGCCCCCGCCCTCGATTCATTCAGAGACTCAAAAACCTCACAATGCAACAAAAAGAGAAGAGGATTATTATCGAGAGAAAATGATTTGTACTTGTACATAGGACCCTTTGGGTTTTAGGGGACAATATTTTAATTTATTTATCAATCTTAGACAAGGAAAGGGAGGCGCGCTTCATGGCCTGAATCAGACGGGTGGAGTTTCAACCCCTCCTCACCTCCCTCAGATGCTTTCTCTTCGGGTGCTGCAGAAATTGAAAATGTAAAAAAAAAAAGAGAGAGAGATATAAAGGAAAGCAATGATTCTTCTTTTTTCTTTCTCATCATACTAAGTGCAGTGACTTTATAATATTTTTTTATTTGTGCACCATCAGCATAAAAAAAGCAGCGTTAATAATAATAGTAATGATAATAATGCCGGCTCCTATGACATCATCACAGCTCCTCCTCCTCCGTTGCTACTCTCTCTTCCTCATTGGTCCAGTTGCGAGCGACATCATCCAGCAGCAGCAGCAGCATCCCTGGGCGTGTCCTCCATCGTCCATCGTAGCGTTTAGACGTTTGCTGTCCAACCAAACCGACCAACTCACACACAGGTTCCCATCACAGTAATGTACATAGGTTCAAAGTAGAGAGTAATATATGATAAGGAAAATACTATAGAGAACTACAGGGGGAGAAAACCAACTCCTCCTCGACTTTTATTTTCCTTTTGTGTTTGTTTGGAGTGATTTGGGGTTGTATTCACACAAAAAGCCATTTTAAACCACTTTTCTTTTTTTTTACCGATTTGATTTTAGATTTGTTTCTTTTATACTGTATGTACGACACGCGTTGTGTTTGTGTTTTTGTTTCCTCCCCACTCTGTCCGAGTGAAGAGAAGTCACATATGGATCCACACTACTGCCCGTACACGTGCATTTATCACAAACCTGTATCTGCACACACATGCATACGTGCGCGCACACACACACCGAGGTGGTGTTTTTATGCAGCATAATGCCTTGTCCTGCTCCGCCTCTCCACTGTCAAAGAGGCGGAGCGGCTCTGATCATTTAATCAACAGTTAACGTGTGTGTGTGTGTGTGTGTGTGTGTGTGTTTTAAATTCACTGTGGTATCTGGATGGAAAGATCAGTCCTTCCGCTTGAGCTTGATTTAACCAAAAATGGACAAAAGAGGGAGACTTTGTGATTTCTTGTTTTGTCTTTGTGACGGCCTTTGCGTATTCCAGAGGAGGCTCGGTCCATCTGTTCATTGTAAAGCGACGTTTGTAAGAGCTCTTTAAAAATAAAACACTAAAAACCAGAATGTAAACACTTCCACGCTGCGAGGAGAGTCAGCACTTGGGTTTCTGTTTGTCGCAGATGAAACGAGCTCAGTGCGACCCGTTGTTGTCTGTAAAACGAACAGGGCTGGATGTTTTAAACCCCCCTCCAGGCGTTTCTTTTCTTTTCTTTGGCAGAGCAGAAAGGCCTCTGAAAGAGCATTTTTACGGTGTGGCAGCTCCTGGCTGCAGAGCAGGACATTCACAGCCAAAAACCTGTTACCTCTGTTCATCTCCTTCAGTTTACAGACAGATCGAGGAAAAAAAAAAAAGGCATTTTTACTCGAGGGCCAGATCAGAGTCAAACTGTGAGGGAACAATGCGCACGGAGCCGGAAAGCTGTCCGCAACTGTCCCGACATGAAACACCAACTATGATGTGGTGTTCTCTGTAAGAAGAGCGGCCTGTTGTTATTAGAGACTTGTGATGTACAGCACAGCGTCCTGGGTCAGAATCCTCCAGTTTATTCCGCTTGTCTTGTTTATTAGAAAGGGAAACAAAAACATGGTGGTTCCTTCATTCCTGCCGATTCTCCTGTTGAAACCCAACAAAGTAGCTAAACAACCCATTCCAGGTGTTTTTATTTTAGTATTCCATTTTATATGAAGAGAGGGCGAGAGGTTTGGAGCTCCACGGTGCCACTAAGCTGGTTTTATTCCAAACAAACACCTCTTAGATTTTTTTTTAAGCTAGTCTCCATAGTTCCTGCTGGAGTTTATCTGTAGAATGTATTAGGTGGGGGTGAGAGAACCGTCTTAGCCAGGTGTTTTATTATCGGGCCAATATTGTACAGAGAAACTGATCCTAGATATCCCAGTTTAAGGAAAAGGGGAAGAGAAAACTCAGGAAATGTCAGAACCAATGAATTATTTTCATTTAAAAATGGGTTTGTTTGATGGATAGACGGATGGCTGGAGCGAGTGAGTGAGGGAGAAATGAATCTGGCTGTAGTGTACAGTAGATGTGACCCGGGTGGAGACAGCAGGAAGAGAAAAGGTGGTGAGGACTAGATGTAATAAAAAAAAAACTAAAAAAAAAGAAAATGAAAAATCTGATATGTTTTCAGGGGTGAAGGGTGACAGGTCCTTTGATGGCTGAGGTGCCACAGTGGTAACATGTAAGAGAAGGAAAATCTAAAATAAAAAAATTCAAACGCCTTTGCATTTCAGTGAGGTCTTATCTACAGTACCTTCTATATTATTTTGCTCTTTCATATCATATTACACTTTTTGTTTATTTTGTTTTTTTTCTAGGATTGCTTTGTAATAATTTGTACAGTTTTGCATGTTATAGATGTAATCATTTTTGTTTTCGGTTTGTTGTTTTACTTGGACTTGCTCCTTTTTGAACGGTTTGGGCGTTTTACTGAGGATAACCCACTACAGGTGATGTAGATTCTTTTTTGCACAAAAAAAATATTTAAGGTGTAAGGTCAAAACAAAAATAATGTATGGAACTGGCTGCCACACTTATGTGGAGAACTCATTATATTAACCTGACTCCGATGTATTTCAATAAAGCGGAGGGCTGTTACAAATACACTCCCAGTGTGTGACTGTGTGGTCATTAAACGTCCTCTGTGCCTTCTTAAAAAAAACTTTATTACAAATGAAGTTCAGTTTTTACATCTATACACACGTTTGCCACTAGAGGAAATGTCGCTCTAACATTTGACAGCAGCTATACGAGTAAGGACACATTTCAAAAACAGGACAGACTACCTCGAATTTGACTCTAATGTAAGGGCGCTATCGTCTATTCAAACTGTAGAGGTGTGTTCAGACAGAAAGAGAAGCCCCGACACACACCGTACCGACTGTGTGTTAGCAACAAACACACCAGCTGTCTGAGTGTGTCGGGGTGCGTTGCAGTGAAGCAGATCTGAGGTCTGCTCGTCTTTCTGTGTCTGAACACACGGTCGTAAGGCAGGAGTTTGGATTCAGCTTTGTTCCTGTAATTCAGCCCTTGCATCAAGCACAGATCCAGCAGACATTTTCCATCACCACAGCCAAGCAATGAAGTACCTCAATATAAAAACAAACAGCATTTCAGACTGAAGGCTTCTGTAGAGTTGTGCACAGCATCTGTAGAACTTTGTTAGTTAAGCCTGTAGCTAATGTTACTTTTGATGTGAAGTTTGAAAAATTGGGTGTATAAATACGGTTTCTATCAAGTTATGTCACCTTTTGAAAAATAACGGGAGATCTCAGGAGCTGAAGACGTGCACGACAGATCAAATGTAGCTGGTGAACCTGCATCCACCTCCTGACGCTGAGGAGGAGGCGTAATGTCTACCATGCTTTATACAAACGAGTACAGTAAAAGTATAAAAACAATCCAGGGCAGTCTGTCAGCGTTGGTCACATTTTGTTCTCGGCTCAGTAACGTAGGTCCAACAGTGAAGCCTCATCGTCATTTTCCAGTGTCGGCTACCCTCGGGTCACTTTCAGGACCATGAAATCCATCGTACTTTTGTAAACTGGACAAAGAAATTCAGTTTTTGGGATCAGCTAGAAGGTTGAGTAAAGCTGAGAGGACATTAAGGCATCGATCCACTCGGTCCTTGTGATTTTGGCTGGATTAGCCCTACTCTAAGTTCATCATGTGGAGCTTCAGTCAACAGGAGTGGATGTCACAGTGTCTTCCTGTGGATCCTCACATTCTTTCCTTCTGTCACGTCAGGACAAAGGGGGACGGCAGCTGCTTTCCTGTTCAGGCTGTTGTTCCGTCCTCCTCCAGGACCCTGTGGATCCCGTTTCCGGGGACACCGAGGACAGCTTGAGTGGCGCCGCTGAGGTCCCTGACACTGCTGTGCCGCGATTGGCTCTCCAATCGTTGGGTGGATCCGTGCCGTGATAGGCCGTCCAGGCGGTTGGTGCTGCAGTGCCTGGACTGCGCCTGGTCGTTGAGGCGGGGCATGCTTCCGTAGGGCAGCCGGTCATCTGCGGCCCGGAAACTGGAGGCCGTATATCTGAGACAAAGAAAACCAGCAGACGCATCAGGAGCAGCACTTCCTGTAGTCACTGCAGCGCCATGGCTACATCCGAAACAAAACACTCACCTGCCGTCTCGGGAGCGGTGCAGGCTGCCGTGGTAGCTGCTCATCTTGGAGCGGGCGCTGCGGACCGAGCCAGCCCGGCTGGTGCTGGCGCTGGGCGGTTCATCCAACATAGCCAGGTGGGTGGACGAGGCATGGGTGGAGGTCCCCTGGGTGGACGTGCCCCGTGACTTCCTCACGATGGGTGTGTTGGGGTCCCTGAGCAGCAGCTGGGCGAAGTCGGGCTCCTGGAGCACCTGACGGCTCTCGTTGACCATCGCACTGCAGCACGGGAAGGAGGAGGGCAGGGAGGGGGCGGAGGAGGGCGAGGAGGGGAGTGGAGGGAGGGAGGGCAGGGAGAGACGCAGGAGTGTGGGGAGGGAGAGGGGGAAGGTAGTGGGGTGGTGGGTGTGGTAGAAGAGGATGGAGGAGTGTGTGGAGCAGGCGGTGGGAGAGGGGGTTAATGCTCTGAGTTTGGAGGGGAGGGGGGTGAGCGCAGAGAAGGGTCTGTGTTCACCACCAAGCCACACACACATCTACACACACCGCGCTATGACTACACACACTTCAACACACACGACTGTTAATGACTAACACATCTACTGGAAGCAGGTGCAGGTGTTTCCTGGCTCCTCACTGGTCGATTATTGACGTCAGATTTCATGACGATGTCACATAAACCCTGATGGGTCTGTTCTCCGTTCATCAGGTGATCTGTGTTAGAGGTGTGTGTCTCTGCTGTTCCTTCCCAGAGGTCTTCTTCAGCTCGGTTAGTTTGTTGTTGTCTATAATTAATTAATTAATAAATGCTGAAGCTCATGATGACGTCATGATGTCAGAAGCAATGGGAGGTAAAGTCAGTCCTATCGTATGAGCAAAGATTTCTGTTTGAATGAACTCGTGTTATTTGTTCAATCCTTTTTCCTCATTATAATCTACTTAAAGGTCCAGTGTGTGACTTTAAGAGGACCTACTGGAGGACATGGAATATAATATTATTAAGTGTGTTTTCATTAGTAATCCGCTGAATATTAGAACCTTACATTAACCTTGTGTATCTACAGAGAGAGCAGATCCTCTTGCAGTCCACCATGTTGAGCCGCCATGTTTCTACAGTAGCCGTGAACAGACTAAACACTGACTCTACATCGGGCCTTTTCCATTGTCTGCAAGAACCACAGCCACAGTAGTTTCTCCTACACACTTGAGGGGAGTGGATGCCATTAAATCACACACACCCTGGACCTTTAAAATACTTTTGTCTTTACTGTCCGCACAGAGGTGTGAAGACATTTTGAGATTAAAAATTCACTGGCCTTGCAGTGGATTGAGTGCACATCTGGATGCACATCCTGAAGTGTGTGTGTATATCAGTGTGTGTAGAGTACGTACTCTTTGCGTCTCTTGCCGTGGAAGAAGCTGGCCCACTCGAAGCAGGTCTTCTTACTGCCCACCCAGAACACAGAGGGGATTCCTACGATCAGCATCATCAGGTACTTGATCAGGAACAAGGCCAGGTCAGGACGACTGGTGCGCTCCACCTACAGGGACACACACACACACACACACACACACACACACACACACACACACACACAGAATGTGTATTCATTTTGCTCAAATGCCCATTTTTATCCAAAACGTGTATGTGCATATGTATGTATACTTTACTATTTCATATTTCAGCACAAGCAAAGCAAGGAGACGTGACACAGCAGACACTGTGGACGCTGCAGTTAGTGTTAGTGTTGTTCACTTTGACTGACAGGTAGCTGCCACGCAGGCGTCATTCATTCACATGCAGAGGTTTAACAGATGTTTCTGTTTTTAAATATGACAAACTAGCCAGATGTTTGACATGGATGAAACCAGACAACTGTGATTTGTCTGATAACTATTAGATCGTGTCTATAGTAATCAGTGAGATAAAGCTTACTGATGGATAAACATTATTTGAAGGCATTACGTATAAAAATATATTTCAAATATTGTTCTGTAGAATTGTAAACATGAAGTGCAGAGGTTTCAGTTCACAGTGAGGTCATTTATTTCCCGTACTGAAGAACAGAGCAGTCACCACCCTGCTGCTTTCTGCCATAGCAACCACACTACAGCTGGCACGTAGTGAAGCACAGAAACACTATCTCCTGCTCTCATATGTACACACACACACGCGAGCACTCATGCAGTCACGCACAGATGTAGTCATGATGGCCTCATTATGAGTGGGCCGGGTGGAGAGCCCCGAGGCTCAGCCATCCACAGATAGGCTCATTACAGCGGAGAGATAAGAGGCGACCTCCGTCCTCGTTACAGGCGCTTTGTCATCAGTTCTGCTGCTGCGACTTCAGGAGGACAAATAGCTGCACGAGTTTATTAAAGCTCGGCCCAAAATGAGCTGGACGACTGTAAACACGCCTCTGTCTCTTGTTCTTTTAACCAATCTCATGTGAGTGGAGTTACTCACCAATCTGTGTGTGTGTAGAGAGAAAAGGCCGAGCCTCGGGGAAGGCTTTTAAGATAAATATAGTGAGGCACTTTGAGTCTAAGCTTTCTGATGTTATTGACTCAGATTGTGTGTGTGTGAGTGCACGCCATACTGTGTGTGTGCTTTTGTGAACATGGTGGGGGTAGAAAGTTGAATCTTTGTGTTGTTGTGTGTAGAAGCATCTTTATAGCACTCTGTTGTACAACACATGCAGATGTGGAGCAGCTTGACTCCACTGACCCCATCCTCTGCAGCAGAAACACACACTCGCACACACACGCTCACACGGGATTACTGCACTGCTCTCTTACACAATTCAGTGACAGATTAACAGCACGACGCTGATCTTACTCGCTGCTCTTGCGTCTCTTCGCACAGCTGTGGCTCTGATTTCACACTCATCACTTCTGTAACTAACTAGATGTCAGGTCACGTCACCTCTGGGTGCTGCTGCACTGCCATCAACCATTTTACAAGTAAACAGGAGCAGTCATATCAAGTGTGTGAGATCCAGATGAAGCGAGCTGCTATTACTGCAGAATTCTGTATCCCTGGTAAGATGGGACTACAAAACAACACTCTGCTCTACTGCAGCTAAAATGCACTTTGAACATGCAACACTAAAAGCTGGTGTGCAGAGGGAGGTGCTAGTGAGCGCTGTGTGAATTATTAACAGCTCCATCAGTTGAGATGCAGTGATGCTGGAAGCTACTGCAGCTCTGTGAAGCTCTGTGAGTTACCATCACACTGTCTCATATATGTGTGTGTCTGTGTGTGTGTTTGGTCTGTGTTTAAATATGTGCAGTCATATTCAGGACACACACACACACTCTCTCTCACACAGCATCCTGCTCTCTGATGTCTCTGTATGCAAACACATCTGTCAGTTATCAGTCGTCTCCCAGCTGTTACCTCGTGCTCGGTGTTCTCGCTTCGCTGTGAAAGTCCCAGTTGTTTAGTGTATGCGAACATCTGTACAAACTGTGAATGAATGCATCAGTGTCTCAGCTACTGTCAGGCTGGTAAACTACCTGGTAGGGGCAGGGGATGTGGTAGTCTCTGCACTTCTCCTGGACCCAGGTCGTCTCCCAGATGGCTCGGTAGCTGTTCTCGTAAAGGTAGCAGCCCAGGACGGCCAGCAGAGGGACCAGGTAGAGCACGGAGAACACTGCGATACGGATCATGAACTTCACCAATTTCTCCTGGTTCTCCTTCTCCAGTGGAATCTCCATGCGGACTCGGTTTAGTGCTGCTATGCCTGCCAGCAACAGTGCCACGCCGACCTAGGATGATGAGACAGAGGGGTTATTGACTTGTGACTGTTAGCAGCTTTAACGAGTGCTCCAATGAGAGATGAATGTCTTGTTCTGTAATACTCTTCCTCACCACTACGTCCAGTCCCAGTGGAGCGAGCAGGAACCAGCGCAGGGTCGTCAAGTTGTACAGCCCCACAAAGCAAACACCGCTGACGCTGTCCCCCTCGATCTTGTTCATGGCGAGCAGGCTGACGGTGAGGACACCGGGGATGCCCCAGGCACAGGCGTGGAAGAGCAGAGCCTTCTTCTCTATTGCCTCACTGCCCCACTTTGGAACAGCAGCCAGGAACCAGGTGATGGTCAGAATGACCCACCAGACGCTGCCGGCCATGGTGAAGAAGTACAGCACCATGAAGAGAAGGGTGCAGGCCTGAGGCGGAGGGAGAATAGACAGGTGGAGGATTAACACCAGCATAAGAGCAGTAAAAAAGCAAAGGACAGTAAAGACTTTCTTACCTTGTTATGGGAGCCTTGGGTCACGGTGGAAGCCCTGAACCTCCCAGGACTGGCTGCATTACAGGAGACTTTGTCCTCCAACAGAAAGCCCAGGAAGAACACCAGGGACACCATCATGTAGCACACGGCGTAGAATATAATTGGACGCTCTGGGTATCGGAAGCGCGACACGTCGATGAGGAAAGTCAGGAAGGTGAAGAGGGTGGCGGACAGACAGACAATGGACACCACCCCGATGAAATAGCGGGCGAACGTCAGCTCCTCGCGTGTGAAGTACATGTTGGGACACGGGGGGGAGCAGTCACGGACCCCCATGAAGGTGTAGCCAAGCTCGGGGTCAATTTTGAGCTCTCTCGGACACCAGAAGCCGTAGTCCCGCTGGACGGAGACGGGGGACTCTGTGGTGTCTGAGCTGGACAGGAGGTCTACAGGACGGGGGTAAGACTGATCACAGTCTGGGAACCTGAGAGAGAAAACGATGATCTCAGGGTAATTTCAGCTGTTTCAACACATTGAAAATGTTCATACTGCTAACATTATATTACTGCCAACAGATGAAACAGAATTTCAGCTTTTTAATGCTGATGAGTACATTTTTCTACGTTGTAGGCAGCTGGTGATTACAGGTTAGAACAGTTCAGTATAAAAGAAGAAATTCAACCTGCAGAGACTTGAAACTTGTCTGAGAGAGATGATCTGAGCTCGGGAGCAATTACTGTCTTCATTTTCAGTAAAACTGCATTGCCAAGCAGCTGAATACATCTTTTAAATATTTCTGGGTATTTTGGACTTCATTAAACAGACAAACAGTCGAAAGCTGACAAGACATGATGCAAAAGAACGGAGATGACTTCTGACATCTGTCGAGCAGAATAGAACATTCCATTACGCAGTCAGCAGAACGCTCCTAATACATCGTTACAATGTTACTCCATCTGTTTTGCACAATTATATAATAAGTCATTAAGCCCAGGGTTTGTCTCTGTCAACGAGCTATGCTACTTAAATGGAGAAATGGAGAACTCATTCCCACTGGATTAGAGACATTATGCTACATTAGTTTCACAGCTTAGCTATCATTATTTATTAATACATTTTCATTCAGCTTTGTGATATCCATTTATTAATCTGTGTATTTTCATATCTTTTGTTCTATGCATCTTTAGTTTTTACATCCTGCCTCTTGGTTTATCATTAATAGGTTAGTGTGTGTGTGTGTGTGTTACAGTCAGGTGCTGTGGTTGGGTTAACTTATAAAACGTTGTCTTGCTCAGTTTCATGTTGATATTTCATTTTTAAAAAGATGAATGTGCTGTTGTCTGTAGTGACGTTGTTGCAGTACTGTGTTGGCCATGTCTGCTCACCGTGTTGCTGCTGATGTTTCTAATTTGATGTGTGGTTCGATAATTCAATCATCTGGCTACAGAGCTAATTTACCCTCTGGGACAACACAGTCTGAAATAAATTTAATTGTTTAGCAGCCAGTTCTCAAAGTCAGAGCTTCTCATAAACATGCTGCTCTTTTAAGCCTCTCCATAAAATAAATGACTGTTCACATGATCGCTGCTCTGCTGCTGGACTCCCCTCACCAAAGAAAAGCCTGCAGCTTATATGACCGATGCAGCACGTTTGTTACCTCTGACATGAACCCACATTAATGCTGTTGTACCAACCTGTTGCAGTCCATCTCCTGTGGCCAGCTGACACCAAACATATCCATCAGTTTGTAGCAGTCACTCTTGGCCTGCAGACAGAGGCGGCGGCATGGCAGAGTCATCCGGCCGTACTCTGTGCACACCGGGGCGTAGAGAGCACACAGGAACGTCCTGAGCTCCGGAGAGCACTGTAGGTTCACCATGGGATGGAACGGCTGCAGGTAGAGACACAGAGGGAGAATTTTAAGAGTCATTGAACAGAGCAGCATTTATCTGAAACAGTTTGAGAAGCCAGAGTGTCAGTCCGACTTCACAACGAGGGCCAGAGGGGCACAAAGAGATCAGTGGAGCATGTCTTTGACGCTTTCTGGAGATGAATCCATAAAAACAACTCTGGCCTCATTCCTAATAATCCCCTCCACCCTGTGATTTTAAGCTCCCCCCTTCCTCCATCTCCTCTCTTTTCCTTCCCTCCAACCTCCAGATAGGAGGGCTACGACAAGCTGGGCAACCCCCACCGCACACACACACACACACACACACACACACACACACACACACACACACACAGGGCTGCTGCTGACAGGGCCTTTGTGTTACAGGGAGGACCACGCTGTGACTGACTGACACACTGCAGTAACGTGCATACACTCACACAGAAACACACATTGACAAGTACCAACGGAAGTATATTATTTACATGCTAACACACCCACGTACCAGCACCATAATGGTCTCACACACATAAACTGAGCCAAGAGGCGTTGTGAGTGCAGGAAGCATCTGTGGGACATGTTGTTAATATGCAAATGCCTAGAGGAGAGTGTGTATGTGTGTCTGTGTGTTACATGTGTCTGTATGCATGAATTTGCATGTACCTCTGTGCTGGTGTGTGTGTGTGTGTGTGTTACAGAAAGGCCTCTAGCCACACCCAAGTCAATCACAAACATGCTGCCTGCCCTCCCCCAAAATTTAAAGACAGAGTATGACAGACAAGGACAGAGTGGGGGAGGGGAGGGGTGAGGAGAGGAGAGGAGAGGAGAGGACAGGCAGGGGGCAATTTGTCTCTGTTTTTGTTGGGGGTGGGTATCAGGGAGGAGGTATCACTGTGGTTTGAAACCCGTTAAACAGTTTATCCTGGTGCTTCAGTGGAAACGAAATGAAGAGGGACACACTGACGCTGTCCACTGACATAACGTCCATCTGTCTGTATATTTTTAATGACACTAAGAGATACTGTTGAATTCTGCCACATTCAAAAGCTGCAACGCTGACGGAGTCAGAGGAGGAGACGCTGGGGTTGAACATACAAACCCATGTGAGACTCATTTTGGACAAATCAGACTCATAAAAAGCATAAAAAGAAAAAAACATGTGAGTCGCATCTCAAGAAATCTAAAGATTGAATTTTTATATTAAATTTAAGAAAGTAAAAATAGAAGCTGCGGTTACATAACTGCCCATTTTGACTGAAGCTTGGATAAAAACAGATAAAAACACACTTCATTCCCTTTAATCCTACATTTAATACGTAGTAGTACACACTGAATGTCCTTAACAATGAAAAATGTCTGCAGCATCTCGCTGTCCTGGGAATATTTTCCAGCCCAGAGTACAGCAATAAATCATTTCAGAGAAGCAGTGATGGAGGATTTTGCTCCGACGCTCTCACTTTGCCACCTTAACCGCAAACAGATTTGAAAACCATTGTCATGTGTTTCCACCATATGTCTACACCATCATATCCTTCTCCTGCCACCCACATGTGATGTCTTTATGTAAAAAGGATTAGAATGGCTGTTAGGCTTGGCCCTTAACGCACAAAGCAGCCACATCCACGCAGCTTTTGTCATCGCCTTGTTCATATCACTTTTCTAACAAGACAACGTTAAGCTGCTGTGGGGGAGACAGAAAGCAATCATGAGACGCCGAGGTGCTCAGACTGGCCCGTCGGCTCCACTGTGAGGGATCAGGGCCTGGATGGGTGATGACGAGGATTTATGTTCACACGTAGAAGCTGTAATATGAATCTTAACGCAGCACTCTAAAATGCAGAGGATCAGTTTAGGTGACTAAGGCGGCTGTCATAACTGAGATCAATCAACCAGTCAGTCGTGTCATTTCAGTACAAATGGAGTCATTACGTTTCATTGCGCACCACTGTACGATGACACTGGCAGCATGCTGGGAGCCCGAGTTATCTATCAAGCATAAACACAAGCGCTGTGAGAGTGATCCACCAGGGAGCGGCTCTATTACTGCACACGCACGCTATCAATTACACTGTCTTCTAGTGTCTGCCCTAAAACCAACAGAATCAAACCTTTGAGTCTCACATTCAAACTTTCTCACGGCTGTGCTTTACAGTAATTCTAAAGGAAGAGGAAAAATGTTCTTATTAACACATTTTAAAAGATATTTAAACAGCCTTGTACCAGTGTCTTAACACTCCTCCAGCTGACCACAGTTGACCTCTTCTCATCTGTTCTCCATTGGTGGAACGTCCTCGCAGTCTCTGCCAGTTCTAATTGATGAAGACCCAGCTCTTCAGAGAGGTGCTAAATCTATTCCCCTCTCCGACTGTCACAGTATGTATCACTGCACTAACATGTCCCTATCACACTGTACCATGATTGTTTCCCTTTTTTGTGTGGCGCTTTGGATAAATGATGTCAGCTCAGTGATTAAATGTAAATGTAAAATTAACAATCTCGCAACCAAAACAGTTAATGTTATTATTGTTTAATATGCCATTTAATTATTTATTCATGAAGTCACTGTTTTTTGTGTGGTGATCAGTCAAAAATGTTTTCAGTTCAACATCAGACAAGCCGAAAGAGTAAAGGTAAGCCAAAGATTATGATTAAACATTTCTGAATTATGAATCTTAAAATAATCTATAGAATGATCAGAGAATAGTTTAGAACACGTTCAGGAAAAGATCCATGAAAGCGTCACCTGTGCTGGTCAGGAAGTGTTCACTCCTGACATCAAAAACACTTTCAGAAAACCAACCTTCAAAGGCGACAGACTTCACAGCTCTGTGGACACAGACTTACAGCTGTGGTTAGAAGGATCCTGTGAATTCACCACTATTATTAAAAGGGCCTGATAGAATTATTATGATTAGAAATAATAACCCTTTTACATGAAATACTTAAAGAATATTACATTTCAGCTACAATCAGGCACAACAGGGTCAGAGCCAACAGTGAAAAAGGAAACTGGAGCACATTGTTGGACAGTCTCGGGAGGAATAACACAGAAAAGCAGAAAATCCTGAATGTCACCCCGCCCCGTCAGTCCTGGGTGTCACTGTACTGACGATCCTCTCTTTGCTTTTCCCGTAACATCTATGACTTCATCAGCGGTGGCCTGTCAGCGTTGGTTAACCACTCAAACATGATCTAATGCAGCTTAAGTGAGCTTGCATCTTTGCTCTTCCACTCCATTTTGATTCCCGCAGGCGACTGATGTGCTCCACAGAACACAATGTACTACACTGTGCTGTACTACAGACAGAGATGCCATGGGAAACGGTTGAATAAATATATAGGCTACAAGGAGTGACGATCTACTGGGAGAGAAAACTCTTCCTATTCATCATGCTTCCCTTTTTTCTATTTTTACACTCCTCCTACCATTCTTACCCCTCCTCCATCTCTCAGCATCTCCATTCAGCCATTTTATTACAGTCAACCCATCATGAGGGCCAGTGTGTGCAGGACTGAACTGGTGGTGGATGGGACATATGGCTTCACCCGCACAGTCAGCACACAGCAGCCCAAACAACTCTAAAGTAACACCAACATCACGAGGCCCTGCGGAGCCTCTGCGATCTCTGTGGGGATTTGATGTTAATGGCCATACTGGAAACAGCTGGTGATGCACTGGTCCGATGAATGGCCAGGGGTTTGTCATGGCGCTTTCCACCCCCAGAGCCAGCCGTGTAAGGAGAATCAAGCGTGTAATACACAACTCTGTCGAATGGTGCGAGCCTGGGGGTGGGGGTGGTATGCTAATGTAATTTCAGCTTCTTTCCCGCTGCTGCTACAGTCATTACGTATTCATGGGAGTTTGTTAGGGGGATTTTTGATCTCTGAAAATATGGAATAATATGCCACTCTGGAAATAGCATGCCCACACACAGATATGTCAGTTATTAAAGCAGTGGATTCTGGGACTGCAGTGAAGGTCAACAAACCATCCACAGACAGGTGTGTGTATAGATACCTAGCTTAGCTGCACCTGTCAGTGCTGACTTGCACACAAAACGATCCTCTTCTAGTCTAAAATTCTATTTCTAAAATAAAACAGATACATCACAATAAATTGTCACAATGAGCTAGGATGGACGGTGCTGTGGGTGAGGCAGGCATGCGAAGTGTCCTTAGAAACCGATGCACTAACAAGTATAAAGTATAGCATACAACAAAAGTCATGAGATAAAAAAAACAAAGAAAAACGGATGGATGAAGATAGAGCAATGGTTTCTGATATGTCGTAGTCACATGAAGTGGTCCTCATTACATGCAAAACAACTGACACTCAACACTCAAGTCTTCCAATCTTAAAGATCAATTTTATCTTAATAAAAAAATAATAGTGATAATCCATCAAAACATGGCTCGATTATGGGGCACCATGGTAGCTCACCTAGTATAGCATGTGCACCATGCTAAGGCTAAAGTCCTTCCTGCAGTGACCCGGGTTTGAGTCCCTTGCTGCACATCATCCTCTCCCTCACTCCGCTAAATTTCCTGTTTATTTCTCCAGCTGTCACTATAGAGCTTCAAATGCCAACACATATCTTAGCTGTATTATAAACACTATGACCAGACTCTCCTGATAAATATAACAGATCAGAAAATGTCAAGCAGCAGACATTTGAACTCATCGTAGTAGGAAAAACAGCTGCCTTCTCATTAAGTATCTCAGTAAGCCAAGACAGCACCAGGACCCTGGAACTGAAGCAGCTAAATGGAATTCAGCCATCATTTTATCATGCATACCTGTGCTTTTCATGCTGTGACAAAATATTCAGCTGATGGTCTGGTGCTTAAGATGCAATTCTGTAGTGTTCATACCCGCACACTGCTCTACAGCTTGTCTATTATAATTAATGGCATTCCTCTGGTTGCATTAGTGCTGCTGTAAATGATCTCTGGTTAAATGGAAAATATCAGACTGAAAACCAAAACCAGTCTGAACTGACTGTATACAGTAAATACTGGGAAAAACACATGAGGAATGATCATACCTTATATTATCTTGCAGTGATTAATGAGGTCAACAGTTTAACTTTGTTTACTAAACATGTAATTTTGCATATTTTTACATATTTTGGTTGGGCATTAATCTCTTAACCGTCAGCCTCTGAAGAAATAAGAAAAACAGCCATGACCTTAGTTTCACCTCCAAACATATCTGAGATTATCCAGCATGTCCTGAATCAAATCCAGATTGTTGTGATATTAAATATTAATGCAGCCTTGTCCAATGAAGCGCATCTGAGGGTGGCTGCTGTATATAGTTTCCTAATGCTAAAGCAATTAGTTTTTAATGAAGGCTCAGAGTCAGCTGCTACGATGCTGTGACTGATGAATTGCTGACAAAGAAGCCCACCATGGCCAACTGGTCTGTGTTGGTTTGCTCTTTTCTAAATACCTCCCAGTCACCTCTCTTCCCATCACCCCCTCCTCCCTCCTTCCTTCAGCCCCTTTCCCTCCTGCATTTTCTCTCCTCCTCCCCCCTTTATCCTCCTTTCTCCTCTGCTGCCATTCCAATTCTCCAAATTTCCAAGCTCAGCGCCATGGCGACGAGTGATGCATCACCAGGGAGGAGGAGGAGGAGGAGGAGGAGGAGGAGGAGGAGGAAGAGGGAGGAGAGCAGGGTTCGAGGAGGTCAGGGTGCGGGGCGGAGGGGACCACCTCCCGGGAGGCAAGAAAGCCTCTGCTCCCTTTGTTAACAGCACAATTGGGACTGTTTCCTGGGCAACGGGTGAGCCCTATGTGGGGGGAGGGGGAGGACAAAAGACATGGGTGAGGAGGGGGGGCGGGCTGAGAGAGTGGGTGAGAGAGGGAGAGAGAGAGCGAGAGAGAGAGAGAGCGGTGGGATGGGTCGACCGAGTCAGCCGTGTCATTCACTGCTAAGAAATGTTTGAAAACCTTGCACTTTGACAATGTGTAATGTCCGTGTACACACACACACACACACACACACACACACAGAAAGGTTGTTGTGGACCAGCGACTCGCTCTCTGGATGTGCTTCTCTTTCAGTGCACTGCTAATAAACACGGTGTTGGACATTAAATAAAACAAGAGACTCTTTTATAGCCCGGGTCACGCTGGGTAGGATTTATCAGACCATATTGTGTGTCTGTGTGTGTGAGTGTGTGTGAGTGTGTGTGCTCTTAGCTGGGATACATCTTTACTAGCTAACACAATAAGCATGTTAAATGGTGTACTTTTTAGTTCACTGCAGCACATTTTAACAGACTTGCAGCAATCAGAGAGCTTCATCAGCAGTTTACAGAAACTCTCGCACACACACACACCTAACCTTTCCTTTACAAATCCATTCACACAGCATGGGTGGAGTATCTGGGTTATTCTACACAGCAGCTGTAACATGACACAGTTTGTCTGAATGTGTTGTAAACCTGAGACAAGAGGCTGATTTAACGACGTGAAAGGAGGAGGAAATGAGTGGAAGTGGGACTGAGCAGATTAAAGACGGACCACTGATTAGTCTTTGTGTCACTCCTCAGCCTACGTACAAAACTAAACTAAACTAAATACCACGTAAGATGAAATCAAGACGGCAGAGAAAAGACTTGATTGTAAGTCTGTCTCAGTTTCAGTCTATCACTACAGATAGCGTGCCTTACGCCTTGTGCATACAAAGGCAGAATAATCTGATCATCTCATGATAGGGACAAAATAAGACTTGTCCAGGCTTGTTTATTAACGTCACCAAGACTTTTTTTTTTAATCGTGCAGCCATTAAAAATGATTTGCTGGCTTGGCTATGGCTTCATGTAAACAAACCCTTTTATCAATCTAATTTAATTAACGTCTTGGGTTGGCCCTGACTCTCCCCTGGACCATCTGTCCTTGAAGAAACGTTCAAGCAAACCGAACGTTTCCTGAAAATCTCCCCCATCCTCCTGGTAGTGTAATGTTGTTGTTCTGCAAAATACCTGAGAAGCCAACCAAATGTTACATTTGTTAGCCATCATCAAATAAAGCACACGGCAGAAACACAATTTTCCTAATATACAAAAAAACTGCCAATCAGATTTGATGATTCATTTGAAGATTTAGCATTTCACTCCATTCTTTGCAGCCGGATATGTAAATCTGTATTGATAGTGTGGTTTGCTGTGCATTTCTCATACACTAAACCAGGTACTACTGGTGCTACGTGAGCTCCCTTGAGTGGTACGCGAAAGAAATTTCAATAAATAAATACATTTTTAAACATTTAATAGCATCAATACTACAATAAATTGAATGAAAAAATATGAAATCCTGTAAAATTCTGTTTCAAACCCAGCTCCATAGTCATGTCACATCATGCACGTAGCACAAGAATTTGCGTAAAACAGAAAATCCATATGTAAATCCATTAACGGAGGGCTTATCAACTAGCTCCATTGAATAAAGAGCAGGACTGATATCTTACTGTATATCATCGCTGAGTTGTGAACCAAATTCCTCTGGATGCCAGGGACAGTTCATCCCAGCTTAATTGATTTAGTGTGATGAACCCACGCAGCTTTGCATTCATGCTGTAGCTGCAGTGTGTATCTGTCTCTGAAGAAGGGGATTTGAGCCCATTTCTCTTTTTTTATTGTTATGTCAGTTAAATCTGCCACGCTCCCACTTATCGTATGAGAGTGTGGCAGGGTATCATTGTGGCACAGAAATAGCAGATTCCCAGCCCTGAGGCTGCTGTCCCACTTCAGCTCCGAGGTCATTCGGCGGTCAGTGGTGACTGGCTGAGCGAGGATGAACACCGAAACAGAAAAATCTGTTATCAGAAACCCCACTTTCCTGTGTCGACTGCCATAAAATATGTATTTGTGCAATAAACTAAACATTTTATCCCTGTGTAAATTTGGTCTACTAATGCACGTGTTTGCAGCCCGTTCTCATGTGTCACCATAGTGATCACTAGACGGTAGATTTTAGATAGATAGATAATACTGATATATTTTCAAGATAAACAGGAACATTTCTAAGTTAACGATATCATGACAAATTGTGCCCACTTTCCCAAAAAACAAAAACCTTGAAAAGACCTTGAAAAGCAAGACAGGAAAAAAGAGATCCAGAAAGACACCACTTCAGGGGGTTCAGACAAAAACCGCAAGAACGGCAGGCGTTGGTTCTCGTCCAACTCCCAGTTTCTCCACGGTGCGAGGCATTCATCATCATTATCATGGCTATTCAGCGGACCTAATTCCCTTTAAAATCAACTGTCAATTCTCATTTGGCTGCCCTCAACATCTTATAGGCTTTGAATTCTCCCATGAACTGGATCTAGGGCAAGTTATCTGGAAAACAAGAGACAGACAGAGGAGTAGTCTCCGTTATTCTGAACCTATTAGGTCTCCATGTGTTTTCCAAACTCAACGAGCGTTTCTGAGCACTAAAAGAGACTTAATTGCGGATCCATGACCAATCAAAGTGAACACCGTCTAAAGCACAAGCGCCTCTCTCTGTTTATGGCAACCCACACACTGCGATAAGGCATTAAAAGCTAACCTGGTCTCAACTGACCACAACTCAGCACTGAGTTGGTATCATCACTGCAATGAGAATAATGTTTCACACCTATCAAACGAAGCATCAAAAATCATTCTGACATCTCCAAAAACACTGCAGAGTGACTAAGTCCAATAGATGAGAAAGAATAATTTGACAATGACAAGAAAGAACACAGTGCGAGTGTGAGCAGACAGGCGGAGTGTTTGCGTCTTTTCCAAATGTGAGTGCAGCTATGATGTGATGTGACGCTCTGTGCCTCTCATAGTCGTGCAGGGCATGTTCAGAGGTTACATAACCCTGGATTTTCGTGGCACACAACTCCTCCCGCCCTCCATGTCTTTCCCTCTCTCACTCAGCGTGTCTCTTCTGAGTAGAGCGAAGTGGAGCAGGCACAGATGGTCAGCAGGGCTCCACACATGAACCTCAGCGATGTGCCAGGCAGGGCGGGGCGGGTGTCGAAGGGTAAAAGTGATAGAGGGAACAAGAGCCAATGGAAACATGATTCTGAGAATGGATGAACAAAGATAAATATAGATGGACAGACAGATAGACACACACACACATAGATAGACAGGCAGTTGAGCCAATCCTGTCTAATGTTTTGACCGGTAATTGCTCGATAGATTGAGCTTCCAGAGGGATCAGCCCATATAAAAGATGGGATTATCCTAACGAGGTGATGCATCTGCTCCATGATTGTGTGTAAATGCCAAACCCGACGTTTCAAAGAGGATAACAGTCAGATGCTGTGGCTGGTAAATCTATATATAATCTACGAGGTAGAAACAAGAAAACATGACTAGAATCCGAGCTTTAATCCAAAGTGAAACACAGAACAGTTTGGTAACTTCGCTCCCGGGCTAAGTTGACTAACTGCTCAAAAGCCTGTTATGTAAACTGGCTTTGGTGCACAACAAATGATCTGAGGAGTCCCTACATGTTGTGCTAAATTGCCGTCATGCCAGATGTACAGCAAGAATTGTAGGACAACACGCCCTGATAAATCAGTGGCATTTAATAATGCACTGTTCTCCTGGCCCCCAGGGACAAGTATTAAAGCTTAATTTTCTGCTTAATGTTTTGGTAATACACTCCCAGTCCCTCGAGCTAAAGGAGCTAAATTAAAGTAGGCTAGGACTTTGATATTACTAACTCTCAGCACATACCCAGTTAGCCGTGGTGATAGCTATCTAGGCTACTGATGTCCATGGGGCAGGCAGTGCAGCAGACACACTGAGCCACTTATCAACATGTGAGGAAGACTAATTATATCACACACCCCTGTACTGAACATACATGTTGATAGAAATGCTGTCTGTGTGTCTCACTCTGTTTGTTAAAGTGTGTGTGAGTGTCTACAGATGTGTGTCAATCTCCCTTCTGTACAGCCATAACAATGTGAGTCAGATCAGGATCAGATGAAAACGCTCAGAAAAGGTCAGAGACAGGAAGGAAGTGGGAGAGACACTGAGAGGAAAACACACACAAAAGGTCAAATAAAATAAAAAATCAATTTTCCATATAAAACTTAAAAACACAGTATGTTTGAACCCATTTTTAAGACAATGGTGATATGAACATTTCCTAACAAAGAAGAAATCCAAGAAATCTGCTCAGCACGTACGTCCAAAATATGAAATGACTTCTTTCTAGATAAACTCATTTTATACAGGCCATTACCTTAATGTGCTGCCAATGCAAAGACTGCGCTAATATAACGTCTTTCTAGTCTTCCCACCACTCAAGACACTTGAGTGCACTGATGGTACTGGCGACCAATAAAGTGCCATCCGCTCATCAGAAAGGAGCTAACCATTCACACAGCGACAGTACGGCCTGCAGGAGCAATTTAGGGTTCAATATCTTGCCCAGGTCTTCAACATGCAGACTGGAGGAACCGGGGGTCGAACCACAGTCTTCTGATTATTGGAACCTGCTTTACCTTCTGAGTCATGATCGAAACAACAGTGAGCTGAAATGAATATCCAGCAAAAATTTTAAATTTCATCAAATCTCAATTAGCTATACTCAATACAGATTATGAAAACTTCATTAATATTCCTCAGAAGATGACAAATTAAAATGTCTTGTTCTGCCTGACAAAAGCCAAAAATAATCTGTTTGATGTATGATTTAAAAAAGGAAAGCAGAAAATGCTGCCTTACTTAAGAAATACTAAAACCATTGATCAATTTTTCTAAATAATTGTTATCTTTTGCCTATGCATTAATCGATCGATTTGGTTTCAGCTCTAGAAAGGACATAAGGAAGAAAATGAAAAGCAATCAGAGAACAAAGCATAAAAAAGGCTCACAGTGTAAACAAATAATATGTAATAATGCTACTTTCCACATAAACCTACTTATTACTTCCAGAAAGTCAGCTTTGGGCAGCAATGAAACAGACAACTGAAACACACTTCGAAACTGTTCAAAACAGAAGTCTTCTCCAACATTTACCATAGATAACTCAAATATAAAATGACACCTCAAATCAAAAAAGAAAAAAAAGACTGATTAGGTCGAAGTCCATTTGAAACAGACAAGTACGACTTTGTGTCCCAAATCTACAGATTTAAATAGATGAATTAACATTAAAACCAGTAGGCTGAACTCAATGGAACATGGACATTTGACCGTCTATCGGATGTTTTTCACCTCTGCTAAAAGGTTTATCAGTGAAAGTTCCAAATATAATTAGATTTTCTATTTAAATGGATTTTAAAAACAATTAGTAATTTATAATCTAAACGTGTCCCAGATATTTGTCCTTCACTGAGTAGGCGTGGTGGACCACAAAGCTGATGTTTCAGACACACCATGCTAAAATGTTTTACCCTGACAACAGGGAGAAAACACTGATGCCGTACTTACTGTGGAACAAAAATATCAGTATAATTGAAGCAGGGTACTGTACCTCCATGGCGAGGGCAGCAGTTTGCTGGTCGTAATGATTCAGGATGTTCGGCATGAAGGTGGAGTTGTAGGGCAGCCCCTGGCACATACGGAGGGTGATGGGCTCACAGGTGAACAGACTGTGGCTCCCCGCCGCCGCATCCATGGGGATGGCAACGCATGCCGTCAACATGGACACCGACAGCACCCACAGGAGATCCATGACTGGTAGGTTCAGTAGGAGAGAAGAAAGACCCAGGGCACGGCTGGTTAGGAAGAGGGGTCAAACCCCGTCAGCATCCGGCTCATTCACCAAGAAAGGGAGAGGCTTAAGGGCTGTCCAGGACTGTGTGGTGGTAGGCTCTTCCTCCGCTTCCTCTTCAGCTTCACAGAGAAACAGTTTGAGTCGGGCGGCGTAATCCAATACGGCCATGGTTGAAGCTGGCTGCATCCATCACCGTGGGGATTCTGGTCAGCAGTGGGAGCGCATCACAAGACCTCCATCACCTGAGAGAGATGCTGTGGTCCTTTAAGACGCCGAGCTGTGACCGCACGGCTCACACTCCTCCCTCTCCCGCCTCTGAAGATGATGCCTCGGAGAAAATGTCGATGACGGCCACGGATGGAGGTGATGTTCAGCAAGTAATCTGAAAAATAAAAGCACAACATGTTTAAATGGTATCATCTGTAGATTACTCATTTATAATAAGTTTTCAAAATGTCAACCCAGGAGCAGCTTTTTTTTCTATTTTACAAAAATGACACACTGTCATAGAAGAACACAGAAAAGCCTGCTTGAAGAGGGTTGCTAATTGCTTTTCAGGTCACTAACAGTGGTGGGTGGGTTGTGTAGATGAATGATATCATTAACATAATGAATTAACAGCCAATATATCACGGCAGGAACTGGGAATAACAGCAACATATTCATATTCAGTGCTAATATCTGAATAATTTTTAGATTTAAACATTCACCTCTCATTCACAGCTTTTTGTGGCAGTTCACTACGCTGATTATCATCATTTCTGCTACTATTTTTAATTATTTCAGTGACTAACGCTACAGTTTAAGTAATTATTTTATTCTTCTTATTTTAATTGAGCCATTTTTTTCATAACGGACCTTGATACGTTACATTAACATGACAGAACACACCCATAGCAACCCAAAACCTTTCCATTCACTAACATGCAAAACATAAATAACACTTTATTGTAGCGGTGTCTACTTAACCCCAACCTCAAAGCAGCCCAGCTGCATTTAAAACGTCCATTATTGTAAATGCGACATTAGTGCGTCCGTTAGCCTACCTGTGCGTCAGTATTAACGGGCTCCTCCTCGAGCTCCGAGCATTCATAAATTAATTGCTCCTTATAAATGTGAGTGTAGCTAACTAACGTAACACGGCGGCTCCTCACGGATGCTTGTACGTCTCTGCCCGGTGTTACTGACTCACAGAAACAATGGCTAAATGAAACAGATAGAAATGTCAAGCAACGCAGCGGAGACAAAAGATGACGGTTAGTTAAATGATGGTAACCGTGGCATATGTAGCCTGCGTACCGGTGTTATAATTCATCTCACCGAGCAGAGCCGAGCCGGGCGGCAACGGGAGCCGGCTGTACGTAAGAAACGCTCCGGTTATAAATGTAAGCTAAGCCGAAGTGGTTACATTAAAAGCAACTTTACCTGAATGTTGTGCCGACAATTCACGTGTAGCAAACGGGGTCTCCGCCACTCCTCGACTTGGTAACAATGAGTGAATGTCCCTCTACACCAGCACCCTCCTCCCGGCTCCTCCTGTCCTCCTCCTCTCTCTCTGTCCTCCTCCTCCCCGCTTCTGTCCCTCCTCTCTGCCGAGCGTCAAGCCCGCGACATTTTAAAAATGGCGTCCAGTCAAAACTACAAAAATAAAAGTCTCAACAAGAAACAACTGAAACTCCTCACACCGTGGTTTAAATATGTGAACTAAAGACAAAGAATAACATATTTCAGTCAGAAAAATACTGAAGTAATAAACAAAAGCAGAAGACACAGAGTAATTTTAATGCTGTACACCAAATTAAAGTGTTGGTGGGTTTATTTATAAGGATATTAACATTATACAACCACTAATGTTTATTCTTTTGATATGAATTTGGAGTTTAAAATAATTATAAGAAGTGGTGGAAAATGAATTTTAGAAGATTTGGAGATACCAATTAAGTTTTAGTTACTATACTTGCAATGGTAAATATTGTACTTTTCTCTCCTCTACATTCATTAGTTAGTTCTAGTGACTAGTTATTTTACAGATTAACATTATACATAATAACACGTGATGAATTAATATGATATCTGATACAAATTGAATGATATATTTAAAAAAATATGAATAATGAAATAAACTTCATCTTAACCAGCTAATACCCATCAATGCATTTTGACAATAATCTATATAAACATTATATTATTATATGTGTTATTATATTATTTTATTACAGTATATTATTATTGATATTTATTTATGAAATACATAAAATATACAATTTATTTTTACTTGAGTCTTTATGTATATCTTACTGACACCTCAGTAGGATTTTAAATATAGGATTTTTACGTTTAGAGTAGTTTTACTTTATTATGTTGTACTTAATTGTACTTAAACCCCAGAATGCTTCCACTGATCATGCGAAATATATAAGATGAATATAAATAATAATTATTTGTTAGATTTTATGATGACATATATGACAAAAGAAAAAAAAAAGAACTTTGGCCCGCGCTTGAGCAATTATTTTGAAGGCCCGCTGGGTGGTTTCCGGTCTTGCGCAGTCTGTTTGTGTGTACCTTGACGCAGCTCTGCTCTTTCTTCACAGCAGGTTTTCTGTCTTCGTTGCGCGCGACCGCCCATCCGCGCTCGAGCAGCCTTTCTGCTTTTGAATGAGAAACTTCTGTGGCTGGTGGGACTCGGTGTTCAGCCGGGGGTCTGCAGAAAGGCCTAAATTGTTTTATCAGCAGGCCTGCAGCTGCGAGTGTAACTTTATTCATAAGCAGATGCATTATTCCACTGAAAAAACAGAGCCAACGCCTACATTATCCATTTACTCGAGGCGCTACTGCACTCCTACTACTACTATTATAACTAGGCTAAGAATAATGATAATAATTAACAGTGCTTAAGAAAATGATATATTTCTAGTCAAAATTGTATTCCAAATATCCTCTAAACATACTCTGAAGTATATGAGCTGACAAGTCTGTGTTTTTTGCAGTATCAGTGTATCACAGGCAGATGGTCTTTTGCAGTGTCAGGCCTCCTGCACTACATTTGTCATCATTAGAGCCTGCACACTCCACATCCACACTGCACACACACTCCACACTGTGGTTTGCTTTGCAGCACCCCCTCTGTGTGTGACAGGCTGTGACAGCCAGTCCATGTAAGGAGAGTACACTCACTGTTACCATGGAAACAGGTAAACTGTGCACAGGGGAAGAAGAAGAAGAAGAGAAGAAGAATTGAGTGAACGGACACAAAGGCCATTGGGAGTTTGCACATAGACAGAGAGTGTTTAGAAGTTGGATTTATTTCCCTCTGCCTGCAGAGAAGAACTGATGGTGAGTTGATCATTAGAGCAGTGTGTTGTACAGTTGTGAGCAATAATGTTAACTTATAACGCTGCAAACTCAACTTTGGAACTGATATATGTTTGTCCAGATTGTGGAGATGCTTTGCTTAAGAGTATCATTTATGACACTTAATTCATTTTAAGTGAGATAGAAGCTGCTATGTTGTCTAACTTAATATTTAGAAAGCTAAATATTAGCCTCAGAGTGCTCAGGCAGATCCTGTAATGTGGCGTAGCTCTGGTATAAACAGTGTGGGCTGCACATATGTATGAGGAAATCACAAAAAAGTAAAATAAAAGTTTCAATCTGTGTATTTTATCTCCACCCAGCTGTCACTGAAAGATGCCACTTGCGCCGAGGTCGTCTGTAAGCTGTGCTAAGATGCAGACCACACTGAGCACCTGGACTCCTCTGAATCACCCGCTGTCCAACAGCAAGGTCACATCTACACATCTACTGTCAAATTAGCCAAAACATTAGTATTCATACTGATAATGGTACTGTCATACTCAAATCCTTTATTTAAGCTAAAGCAGTAACAACACCCTGTACAAATACTCAATTACAAGTCAAAGCTTTATATTCAAAATCCAAAGTAAACGTTTTATCAGCAAAATATACTCAAAGTATCAAAAGTGAAAGTACCTGATTTTTTTTACTGTTGTAGTTTTACGTTTGTAGCTGCTCAAGGTGGAGCTAGTCAAGTATTTTATATAAAATAGCTAATTTGGCGCAGTGGTTCCATCCTAAGTGCCATCCTGATTAATCTGATCTCATAGTTAAAGAAGTAGTTCTGCTACACAAATTTGTATTCATTTTTATGACTTTTTTTTCCAGTTGTTGTATTTTTGGTGGAATATTGGATCATTAACTGCATCAAACAGTTATCTCTTTGGTGGATGTGATTTTTATCTACAACCTCGATATGGAAGGAAACTGTTAGATAAATGTGGGGGAGCCTGTCATGTGTGTATGTCATGTCACTAATACTCAAGTAAAGTACAAATACCTCAAATATGTACATAATCTGGAGATATATTCGTAAATGTTCCATATTACAGACTATGGATATCGAAGTTACCAATATTATGATCACAACCATTGGATAAAACTGACTTTGTTCACTGTTCTCTTGTTTGTCAGGTGTTTGAAGAGAGGCGAAACCTTCTGGCAAAGTGGGTACGTTTCAGGCAGATGAACACACTAAACACACAGATGATGTGTTTTTACTGTGATCTCCAACACACATACATGTCTGGTAGTTATTAGAAAGTGCACGTTGTGCTCTGTGGAGTCATCCATCTTTCATCCAACTCTGTTGAGCTCAAACAGTGCATGTGAAACAGTACTGTTCTTTCATGTCTTTGTCAGTTTGACAGGTGGTCTGACAGCCAGAGGAGGGCGGTGCTGCAGGACTTTGTGCTGAGCTGTTCCTCTGAGCAGCTGATGTTCTTGAGCCTCAGCGTGAGCAGACGGCTCCCCCTGCAGGCCGCAGACTTCACCTGTCTGCTGCCCAGAGCCCTCTGCCTCTACCTCTTCTCCTTCCTGGACCCACGCAGCCTCTGTCGATGTGCCCGGGTACACACACTGACCAAAACACGTACTGTGCATGTAGCGTGTTATCTACAACTCTGTTCCCAAAAACGGTGTCGTGCTGTGTAAAATGTAAATAGAAACAAAATGTGTTGATGTGCAAAACAATGAAACCCCATATTTATTTAAAATAGCACAAAGACAACTTTCCAAATGTTGAAAATGAGAAATTAGATTTTCTTTTTGGAAAATGATGTGCGCATTTTAAATTTGATGCCAACAACATGTTTGAAATAGTTGGGACTGGGTCATGTTTACTACTCTGATCCCTCTCCTCCACAGTGTCCATGATTTTACTTTATGTCATCTCCAATTAAATATGGAGTTTCAATGTTTTGCACATCTTTGATATTTAGACTTCTCTTTACATCTTACACAGCCTGCCAGCTGTGTTGGGAGTGAGGCTGAGCCACCTGAGGATTCAGGCTTGTGAACCTGGTGGTATTTTAATCTTCTGTGGGCAGGTGAGCTGGCACTGGAAGAGTATAGTGGAGCTGGACCAGCTGTGGATGCCAAAGTGTCTGAGGCTCGGTTGGTGCATCAACTTCTCCCCCTCCCCCTTCGAGCAGGGTGTCTGGAAGAGACGCTACATCCAGACTGCACAGGAGCTGAGACTCACCACGCTGCAGGTCTGGAGATCACGTACAGAATTATTTCAAACATGATTCAGTTCACATCATTTAAATAACCAGCACTACTTCAGAACAAACGTTAATGTGGAACAGAGTGATGTTGCATGAGGAACATTTATAAAAAGAAAAAGTCTATTGTCCACCTGCAGACCGCCTCATCCCAGCAGCAGTTTATGGTTCCACCTGTATCAGCCACCAGCAGTATACATGAAGATCAGTCAGAAGTGGCCCCTCTCAGGCAGGAGCGCCCAGCGTCCAGCACCGTGCCACTTGGCAGCACCTCCAGGAAGAAGCAACAGAGTGCACCGCCACCATGGAGAAACTCTGACAGACGTCCTAAAGACACACACCGCTTCAACTACTTGGACAACCTGGACCCCACCGAAGAAGCCGTCAAAGCGTAAGACTTTCACACAGACAATCATAACGTATATATAAATAACCTAAATAAGAAAGGAAATGTATGCATCATGGTAATCAAAAACAGATTTTTGAACTTTATCATGTTATTTTATGAAGAGCATTTATGAACATAACATTAGCACCCAGAGAACTGAATATTATGAGTGCCTCCTTTAGCCAAAAGTCTGAAGAAAGATTGAAGTCCAGAGTTTAGACATTCAGATGCAGAGCTCAGGATATGAGTGTAAATAACAAAGGTAAAACAAAATGTTTTTGATTATGAATGATTGAAGAGAAGCCCAGTTGCGATATATTTTCAAATATTTTCCATTTTCAAAATGAAGTTCATGCTCCAATCATCCTGCATACAATCATCACAATCACGCAGTGGTGCCTTAAAAGAGAACAAAATCGGATGGAACCTCACAACAAATTGCCAACAAATTTTACATCGTTTTAAAAATGGAGACGGAGGAGAGAAACTGCAGGGTGGCTCTTGCGTAGATTTTCCAACCTTTTATTGACATAACTGCTTTCTTCTGAAGCAACATTGAAGTTTTGTACCTGTGCATGTTCTGATAGAAAGAAACAGAATTCTCCTCATTAGTTATTGTGTCACATTTTAAATCATTGTCTACATTTATGTTAACTCCCCTACAAACCTGACTATGATCACACGATCTTTGTTCCTCTTAGATAAAATGTAATGTTCCACAGTGACCACAAAGACCCCCAGAATGCATGGAGAAATAAATCATGTGAAAAACAAAATATGCAGCTGCTAGCAGGTAAACCAAAGAAGTATTTGTAGGATTGGAATGAAGTGAATGAATACAAAAAGAGATGGGACATTAAAAAGGCTATGTACAATACATACATTGCAATGGTTTAGACTATATATGTGATTTGTGCAAAAGAGGTTCAGCAGTGCAGCTCAGAACAGACCATACTGTGTGAACTACTCATATATAGTAGTATATATGTACAGGTGTTCATCTTGATGTTCCACCTGCTCACTCTCTGCAGGCAGATGAACATCAGAGCCTCCACCTGCCGCAGCAACACGTGGAAACCAGACGACGGCAGCAAGAAAATGCTGTCTGAGGCGAATTACAAACTCCGCAAAGCCAAATCGCTGGTAAACCACGCTCCATTCATCATCACCACCATAACCCCACTGTGACTGTGACCTCCTTGTCTGAATCAAAGGGAGACGATAAACGCGGGGGACTCTCTGGAGACGGTGCAACCAGCAGGCATCATGCATTATGGAGCAGCGTTTACACAGAAATGCATGTTAATGATGTGCTGCTCGGAGAGAGGGGTGACAGGAGGGGGGCAAATTATGCTGATGATGGGGTTTGAGGAGGGAGCAAGGAGAGGGTGAGATAGAGGACGCTGTGGCATTTAATATTCAGGCTTTGGTGAAATCATCAGCAATTTATTTTACTGCCTGCATACACGAGCGGCTGTAACATTTGGGATCGTGTTGAATTTATTACATTTTTCTAAATATTTGGTTGTCGAGGCAACCCCGGTTCCCTGAGAACATTTCTCTTTCTCTTCTAGATGTTCCTCAGCTCCAACTGCACACCCCAGCATCCTCCTCCTCATCCTCCTCATAATCATCATCAGACCCATCCTCGACCTTCTTGGGCGGCTCCCACTCATGAGCACTCCGTCACCACGGAGACCGCCAAGAGCATGCTGCGCCTGGCTCGGTGGAATGCTGGGATCCGTCCAGGGCCGGCGAGGTCAGCGGTGCCCCAGATGAGCGCGGAGGCGCTCAGGGCGTCTCAGCGCTCACACAGGAGCGCTCCCAGTAAGTGATCCCAGCTCCTCCACCCCTCTCGGCTGAATATGATGTAACCACGCAGCAAGAAATGTATTCAGGACTAATTCTAGGTTTAAAACAACTGAATGTGCAAGAAAGTGGCAGACTGTGTGCAGTTTGTGACCCTGTTAGGAATGTTTTACCTCTTGTTACCCAGCCCTGGGTACATCTAATTACCACCACCGTGACAAACAAAATGTATGTCTGGTTGGTTATCACCTAAAAAATACATTTTTGACTATGATGGGCTGAACTGTTAGTGGTAAGAAAACGCAGACAACGTCAATGCACCTTTGTATATCATTAGCGAGTGAGTTGGGACATGCGTTGGTGCCACCACCAGCTGAAATGCTGTCTGTTCATTTTGTGCTGCAGCCCAAATCATCTTCACTGGAGGTAACAGAGCCTCATGGCAGAAATTCTGACATTACAGCAGGAAACGGCAAGGTGTAGTCAGAATTCTTATGAGTAACATCTGTGCTCTTCTTGCTATGACGTGTCTGCTGTAAAAAAAAAAAAGTCTGTAGTTTGTTCAGTTTCCATGAAATCAACTGTTTTTTCCCCAGACCATTTCCTATTAAATAGCCCCTATAAAAAACTGTTCAGAGAGAGATCTGTGCAATTATGTGAACGAACCCTTTAAAATAAGGTTAAGAAGATGTTGCAACCATCTTCATCATCAAGCTACCTGAAGTCAGATGTGCTGACCAGTCAGATGATTCTGTTTTTTATTTGGCAATTTGAACCTGAAGTGGAAGAATCACTCATGGAGTCAATGTTTTCAATCAATCCTAGGTACACCACTGTTTGAGCCCTGGACTGTGCCTGCTTCACACACATGATATACAGTGAACTTCAGCGCCCACATCTGGAAGACATCAGAACTACAACTTCAGGACAAGGATCTAGTTTAATATATTTTGTATATAACGTATTTTACAACTTCAATAATTATTATGTAAATGGAACTGGATGGAGGTGAGGAAAGACTAATTCTGAAAATTTTACATTTACATGGAATTATTTTGACAATGTGTGATAATCACTGCAGAAATGACCTAAGGGCTTTACCTTTTATAACTTCAAAGAACTTCCCCAGGGCTTTACACTCATAAGAAACCACTGTAAGACGGAACTCACTCATGAACAAGATTTGTTTTTTGTTTTTAAAAAGGAGACAGTATTTTACTTTAGTCAGTAGCCTTGTAGTTATAAAAGGAATACATCTTTAATATTTGAAGTTTTGTTCAATAATGATGTCAAACATATAATAACTGTGCTTGTTTTCAGTTTCAGTTTCACTTTTTACAGATGGGATTTCTTACAGGTTCCATGTGGAGTTTTTAAACCACTAGCAATGTTTGGATTAGTGGGTCCCCGGTTTGTGTGTATGTATACAAGGTCCCCACATAGCCCTGCTGACAGGAAACAAAACTTGGCAAAACAAACAAAAAAAGGACATTCAACATAAACGGTACAAAACAATATAAACACACTTTGTTTAGAAGAAAACTCTACGGGGTGCCTTTAAGTACTAGTAATATAAGCGGCAGGTGTATAGCAAAACAAAACAATTCTTTTATTTCAAGCTAGAACTGGCCGTGTATCACATATAAATGAGAGCCAAAGGAAACATAGGTCTGTATAAGAAATGTACCACCTTTATTATCCATTCCACACATCCCATTCAATATACAATACAAAGCCAAAGCAATTTATATAAACAGTGAGTCTGAACTCCAACAATATTAAACAATAACTGTCAGTTTAAGACAAGAGAACAAACTGATTTTGCCTCAGTATTCAAAACAACATTTTGGATTCAACACGCAGTAGCATATCTTGGGCAAAGAGGGAAGCTTTGTGTACATCAATCATGACAGAAGATTTCTTTAAATGAAAAAAAAAAAAATCAACTTCAGTCAGATATAAAATATCCATATCATACGTACACCTCGCTCCAAGTCTCATCCATGCACAGTTTTCACTTATTGCATATAAAACATTGCATTCAAAGTATGGCTCACACACACGTATATATTACTAAATACAAGAGGACCAAAAATAAACAACAGACCTAATGAAAGGTAGATAACCATGTTAATTTAATGTTAATGTGCTGAATGTTAATGTGTTAATGTGTATGATTCAGTATATACAGTCTATGGCTTATGGATGAAAATCAAAGTAATTCTGTGCGGAAAAATAAAAATATTGTTTTTTTTATGGGTTTCACAGGTTAAGTCTTTAAAGCAATGTGTGCTCCATGATAAGAGACAGACATTTCCATATTGTGAGATCATAGGATGTGATGATGGCGTGGTGTAGGCAAGTCATAGTCATTATTGCAATATGTTAGATGGAAAAATTAGAGAAATATGCACCATTATCCCTCTGGAAAAGTGGAAGTGAATGGGGTTTTTCCAAATTGATCCAAATATTTTTTAGGTGCTTCCTTAAAAAAAAAAATATATCCATTGGCATTCAGAGATCACACTAAAAATGCAGCGTACAACATTTACGGATGATGAGATTGTCCGACTTTGTGAGCAGGTTAGTTTGAGTTTGTTAGGAGCTGCTGTTGCACACTGAGGAAATGAACAACAATCCGGAATATCCATGTTAGTGGATGGTATCAGTAATACATGATAGATTCCCATGTTGGACACAGATCAATGACAAAGAAAGAGGTGAAAGCAAACAAGTTTGAAAGTCATTAACTCTACATCAGCAGTCCAATTTAAGGCAAATTTTGAGGTGTACGTTCTTTTAATTCTAAGGCTACGAAACAATCCTGGGCGTAGTTTGATGTACAGAAAGCTCAGTGAACTCAAATGTAGTTTTAAACATGTCAAAAAATATCAAAATTTATATCTAAAAAATGAACCTGAACACATCGGTCTCACCAGTGGAGACAAGGTGAATAATTCCTTTGACCCATCTGGGAATAGATCCAGAGAGTTAAAGTGAATTTAAAGAGAACGCAAAGCTTTAAGGAAAAAGATTAAAAGCTTTCTTTTGTTCAGTTAACAAATACATATCATTTATTCAGAATCAAAGATTTTTTGGCCTTTCTTTCAGAGAAATGCATTTTCTGTTTAATACAAAAGCTGCAAAAAAAAGTCACTTAAAACATGGCAATACACGCAACTATCATTCAGAGCATTGCCACAAAACAATGAAATAAAATATTTGGTGGGTTGATTTGATTTCCGTGTTTCATTATCGCTGCCTTTTTGATCAGCAAAACCTCGCAGTTAAAGCACACTTTGACTTACTGGATGTGCAAAGTAAGTTTTATGTTCACAGTGGATTTATTTTTAACAGTTGCACAAGGTTGGACTCTGAACAAAAAGACATATACAACAAAAAAAAACACCCTAATGCTTTTAGCAATACATACATCAAACCAATCAATCCCTTATCTGCTCTCAATATTTAGCCCTTCACTGCAACATTAATCTTAACATTGATTGATTTCATATTCATCAAACCTCAAGTGAAAACACAGAAACAACTTCACTTGTTTTAATGCATATTGGATTTTCACTGATATAAATGAGAACCTGGCAGAATTTAAAATGTCATTTCACAAGTTGAATTTGACTAAAACCTGTACACTAATTCCATTGTCAAGTAAAAGATTGAAAAGATTCATTAAAGGACATGTGATGCTGCCTTATGTCATTCATGTCCAAGTGCTGCTTGCAAAGCTCAGTTATATAAGGCTGATAGGTATCCATCATGTGTGCTTTGACAGCTGTTAACAGTGGGTAATTCATGTGATGCTTTCATTTGTTGTTTCTTTTTTTGTTTTTTTGCAAAGTAGAAGAAGAAGGCAGATGTTCAATAACGTGGAGGGAATGACTATGCAAATACACACAAGTATTAACATCGAGTCTTTTTAAATAATGTAAACATATACATCTTATTTGAGGTCAGAGCATTGATCCTCTTCATATCTATTTATATAAAAAAAGAACAAACTACTGGAGCATCGTTCGGATGTTCTTCGGAGTGGACTCGTCGTTCAGGTGTTTTGTGGTGAATCTAAAGACAAACGCATAGTAAAGTGTACGTTAGCAGTCCGGTCAGCTCCCATCGGCACCAAGCACCCTCATATTATCTTGTCCTTAATAAAACCTGTGCTCAGGCTAAAGGTCATTAGGTGTCAAACAAAAAGAAAATCCAGGCTGATACATTTTCTTTTTAAGGAAGTGGAATACATAAGAAAGGGCAACATTCACTGAAACAGACAACTTGCTATAACCGGAATGAATAAAATGTGTTTTTCAGACTAATGGATGGGTCTAATGAAAGTCTAACAGTGACACACCAACAGAGAAATCCAAAGTAACCTACTTGAGGGCGTTCAGGAGGCCTTCCACATTGTCTGCTGGCTGGTCCTTCAGGACTTTTATGCAGCCTTTCATCTGAGGAGAAATGAACAGAGTCAACAACTGCATCATGAAAACAGATCCACTGTGGTGTGTGTGTGTGTGTGTGTGTGTGTGTCTTACATCTATCTTGGAGGACTTGTTAAAGGCTCCATTGGGGTGGACGTGGTCATAAAGAATGATGACACCGACCATGACCCTCATGCAAAACAGGAGCGTGTCCTCGCTGCTGAAGCGACTCGAATATTCCCTAAAGAAGGAAAAAAGAGGAAGAGGAGCAGGCTTAGAAAGGAAAGAAATATGAAATGAGACAGAAGTCTAGAGTTTCAAGGTGTCGTCTTGCAATTCAAGGCTTCAACTTGTCAATTTTCAACTCAAAGTAAGTTCTTCACAGTCTCACTTATTGCTTAGAATCAATAAAAAACATATATTTTTAATAATTCAACTGTTTTATCAACACAAATCTCCATCACAGGATGTCAATGTTGCTATGAGCATGTAAGACTAAATGGTACTGTATTTTGATTTCTTCTCTTTTCAAAAAACCTCAAAGGATTCAACTGTAATGTACAGTCTATCAAGGACCTGTGAGAACATGAACGTGTGTGTGTGTGTGTGTGTGTGTGTGTGTGTGCGTCATCATGACTCACGGTGTCTCCAGCATGACTTTACAGACGCTGGCCATGGTGCTGAGACAGTCTGTTGTGTTCTCCAGTGGAAGAGTCTTATTCTACAGAAAACACATGAAACAAACAATGATACGGATTTTGTTTACTGATCATTTATCTATTTACTGATTGATTTAATAATTAATTGTTGAAAAAGCCCAACATGAACTGTTCAAACGTGATGTGCTTTCTGACAGGAAACAGGAAGGGAGAAAGGTGTGACTAACAGAAACAATTTTACATATTTATTTTTAGAGTTCAGCCTTTTTATCCAAATCTGCAAACATCCAATAGTTCTGTTAGTCACAGCATGCAACAAATTTACAAAATGAAGCTCCCCTTACACTATATAATATGATAAGAGATTGGCTGAGTCGTCCTGTTGACAGCGATGCAGTGTAAGCGTTCTCACCTCTGTCACAAAGTTTGTGGTTGCGTTGCTGAGTGTTTTCAGCATGGGTGTGGCTTCAGCGTAGAACAGAGACATCCTGTTAGCCATCTCGTTGTTGACTTCATTCTCAATGTCCAACTGCAGGTGCACAAACAAACAAAGACAGAGTTCATCTTTGCAGTGCACCAAAATGTTCAACACATCCATAAACTGCTGGACAACAGTTAAGGTAAATATGACTAATTCCATTTTTGATGCTACAGTACTCCACTTGAGAGCTGTGTGGCCCATTTCTGGACTTTTATGCAACATAAAACATAAAGTGAAGAGAGCCCTCTTTTCTCATGTTGTTCTTAGAGTGTTTCCTCTTTCCTTTACTTTGATACTAAATATAGAAACATGAAAGTCTGCTATAAGATATAAATATGTGCACTTGAGAACTCCAGGAAAAACTGCCTCTGGCTCTCTGGTGCCAGCTAATGTGGATCTAAACTAATAAAACAGCTCACGTTCATGTTGTTTATCCGGTTTCGACTGATGGTTCTTCTGTAGTAGCTGAAGTCGTTCTGGATGGCAGGAATTCTCATCTGAAGAAAGACAACATAACATTCAGCCACCGCTTCTGAATAAACAACACAAACGAGGGAGGAGTGACCCAAACGGTGTGTGTAGGTGTGTGTGTTACGGCTCAGTGTTCTCAGCGGACCTTCAGCTCATCAAAGCGCAGAGTGAAGTGGAGGATCTCAGCAAACTGTTTGGCCAGCGCCTGCTCCCTCTCCAGGTGCTGAGTGGGCGTGAAGGGTGGACATGTCAGGCACTCCAACAAACTCTGTAGAGCCTCCTCTGCAGACCCACACACACACACACACACACACACACACAAGTTTCAGGTTGATACATGTGAAAACATCTTTTAATTCCAGGATTAATTCCAGGATTAATTTGGGATTGAAGAGACCTGAAGACTTAATTTACACTCAACTAATCTTGACAGTTTACTACCCATCACCACACTTTGATGATATCACTTGTGTTACAACACAACTTGGAATTGAAACATCCTCTATAGTCCCTCACATAATAATGTAGAAAACATTACAAGTTAGGAGAAAATATTTGAAGCCTTTTTAAATACTTCATTTCCCATTTAGACCTGAATGGTTGGAGTGAAGAAAGTACAAAGAAGAGACATTATGTCTTGAATTGTGAGTGTACCTAGTCTGAGAGAGAAGCTGTAGAACTTCTTGAGTTTGATGACCAGCGGGCAGACAGAGTTCCACGCTCGCTCCTGCAGCATGAGGTCGTTGGGGTTTTGAATCGCCTGGAAAGAACACGAGAAAACATCTGTGATTAGAGCCATAATGGTCATCAACTCCGAGCACCATTATGTGTGTGTGTATTTCTTACATCTCTGATTTCCTGGCCGGCTCCTTTGTACGCCTGCAGGCCAGACAGGATGCTCTCAGAGTCCTGGAGGACTGAGTTCACCTGGTTCCACACCTCGCGCTCTCCTTCTGTCGGCTGTGCATCTGACAAACAAACAATAGAAAAGCTAAGGTACTGCATCGGTCACTGTCAACACAAACAATTCAGAGCTGAGAAATCTCGTCTTTCACATCAAGAATCAATTTGCAGGTGTTTGCAATTTTAGCAGATTTAACTCTGAATTTATCTTGTTTCTCGTCTGAACTTTACACTGACTTGATGTGAAAGGGATTTGATTAGATAAATAATGACAGTTTGGGGGAGCGTGGGCACGTGCTGAGTGTTTTTGTCACTAAAAAGTAACTCAGAGTTTCTCATTTTTAAGTTTCTTTTTTTAGGAAGATGGTTACAAAAACATTCAGCACAATCAGCTGTGTTGGCATCAAAGCTAAAAGCATTACTCCACTTCAATGAACATGTTTAGCTTTTAGCACATACAACACATCCACATCTGGGTCCATCAATAGTCAGCCACCAAATCTTTGCTGCCGTGGTGCGTCCAGAGCGATGCCTTTCATTGGAAATGCAAAGCCTGAACGTTGATAAGCACTGATGAGACTGTAGAATAATGAAAGCACTCTGCTGCAGACCAAACGGCTCCACACACATAATCAAGTATCCATAATGTGTCTTATCCTCTGTAACTGAATACACTGGAGCTGGATGCATTTACTGCATCCAGTCACGTTCCTCTGTTAACTCCAGGCAGCAATATTTGGATGTTGACGGTAAAAGACACAGTTTGGAGGCAAAGCAAAGTATGCTTAAGTGTTTAATCCAGAGCATTTTGTATAGACGTGGAGCTACAGTATAATCTGGTTAATGAGAGTAGAGTCTGGGTCACAGCGTTCATGGTATTCTACTGAATACAGAATTCTACTGCAGTCCCGCAGACAAGTGGACTATGATGTTTCATATTTCCTGCATCTCAATAAGAACAACAATGATTTGCATCACCGTGGGAGACCACAGAGCCAGTGGAAGGTGTCTGAAACACAACAAATAATCCTAATATTCTTATTCTTTGGCTATCGGGTCCACAGAGAGAAGAGGTGCTCTAAATATAGTGCATCACTTAAAACTCTGCGTCTGGGGTCCAAAAACAAAAACAAAAAATTCTTCCACTCCCATCATTTCCTCTTTGCTGAATAAACAAAGTCTGTGGTTAGCTACATTGTAAGAGTGGCTGGCTCATGGTGGAGGCGTAGTGTGTTGTTGTTTCTGTGGCAGGTTTGACCTAAATGTATTTGCTGTGTTAAAACAGACAAACTGGATCATTTTTAGCAGAGCACTAAATAATCCTGATCATCAAATGAAACGATAAGCAGAGATAACAGGATTACGCAGGAACAGAAACAATGCAGCGTGATGTATATATTGTGCACCTGATGATAATGTTAGTGATTAGATCATGCAACATGTGTATACGTATCAAACGCTGTATTGTAAGTGCACATACAGGGTCACACATGCAGACAAGTTAGTAAAAGCACTCAGCAAAGGTCAAGGGTCAGCTCCATTCTTCTTCAGCTTGACATTGAGAGAATGGATTTTAAATCCAAACTGAAATTAATCAGGAATTCTAATAAATTCAAAGGCTGACAACACAATAGTTGAATAGGCTGACCCCTGACCGGTCAGAGCAGCTAAAGAGAGGTTAAAAGAAAAATGAATTAGGGGTGTAGAGGGTGTGGGAGGGCGGAGAGGTGCTAGCAGAAGGACAGGCATAAGCTGTGCTCACTTTCAAAGTCAAGGAAAAAGTTTGGCCCCTGTTCAAGCTCTGTGCAAGTGAGCACTTTTAACAGATTCCCCATTTGGTTTCTGCAAGACAGAAAAAAGAAAGAGAAAGGAGGAAAAGTGTGTGTGATGTTAAAAAGTCATCAACGAGTTATTCGATCCGAGACGGGAGAAAAGGCAGACCGGGGCTGAACGAGCGGGAGGTCGTGACCGAGTGAAAGAAAAGAGGGAGGGGAGGAAAGCGAAGGCTGAAAACAGAGAGGAGCATAAGCAGACTCCTTCAGGGCTTCGTCATCAGGAGCACAGACCTGCTGACAGAAAGGAAACAGCTGATCTGGTTACACCTTTCCCCTCCCCCTCCCCACATCTCTGTCTCCATCCATCTTTTCTCCCTTTGTTCCGCTCCGCTGCCAGACTTACTTTCAAAGTCCAGGAAAAAGTGTGGATAGTTCTCTATTTCCCTTGTTAGGACTTTTAGCAGGTTACCCATTCCAGCAAACCTGATGGTCAAAATACAGCAGTGAAAAACACACAGACATCAGTACAGACACTTTTATACACGTGTAGTTCTATTAACACAGACATGAAAATATTTTCATCACACAAGCATGACTCAGGCCCAACAGAGGTTGTTTGTGTTTGTTCTGACTCGCCTGGAATCGGCTCTTTACTTTCACTCAACAAATGTATCAGTCCATGGAGATAATCTGTTAATTCAGAGTGTGTGTGTGTGTGTGTGTGTGTGTGTGTGTGCGTTTATGACAGCGTGTGCAGACATTTGTCGCACAGAAGCCAAAAGATTCAACTTCCTTCACAGTAGTCCAGGTCCAGTCCATCACAGTTCTCACTTCAAATCTGAGTCAGTGACAGTTGATGCCTTCACTCGGAGCCCGTGTTTTGTTTTGAGATGCAAATGTCTGCATGTCCACGGAGACTGATTTATTGAAACTGAATTCAATGGTGATCCAGTCCAAACAGCGAAGCACGCTCAGGGGAGTGTTTTTACTTTGCCCAAAAAGTCCAGGAACTTTTTTTTTTATCTGCAAGTCAAAGTAGAACTGCAGAGATGTTTCATTCAGTATTTTAACTTTAGACAAAAACAAAACATTTTCTCAGGCTCAAACAACTATTATTTTAATAAATTAATCTGCCAGTTATTTTCTCAATAAATCACTCGTTTGATCTATAAATGGTCAGAAAATGTCTTGTGTTGTCTGACCGACAGTTCAAAACTCAAAAGTATCAGTTTACATCACACAAACCAGCAAATATTTACATGATACTAAAAAGAGTTTTATTTCATTTCATTTTCCTTATTTCATTTCATTTCATTTCCGTCATCAGCTTGCAAACTAAACAGGGAAACAAATGACATCTCATTGTAATTGTTTGTATAAACACAGGGCAAGATATTTAGCTGTGTGTGTTTCCTGGTCACTAAAGAATTTCTTCCCACCTTCGCTGGACAAAACTCTTCTGGACCGGTTCCTCTGTGTTTTTGGATTTGGGCTTTCCTAAACGTTGCCAAACACAGGGACGTAGTCCTAAATGGCAGTTACACTCTATAAAGGTTTTATTGGAGGCAAGAGGCAGTGGGGGTAGGTAGCAATTTCCAGGGAAAAGTCTACCTCCTCAGCCGTGGAGGGTGGTCACAAACTCTGTAATCACGGCAGGGCTTAAACTTATAGTAGCATAATATGAGGCCAAGATTTTGTCGCAGAATATCACAAGGAATGGTGTAACCTTGCAGGGTTTAAAAGATTTAACCAGATGGTATGTTCATGTTGGGTGGGAAACAAAAGTTATTATCTGAAGGTCAAAAATGCAGATGCACTCTAAACAACAGATGTTTTTAAAGACTTTAAACTCTCTTTTAGGGTCAGTCTATTGAGGAAATGAAGCTCCGCATTCATACTGTGTGAAGGAACCAGAATGGCACGCAGTCTTTTCTTTTCTCACACACACTCGGATCCAACTTCTCGTCTTTTAGAAGTCATGGTGTGAAGTGACAACAAAAGAGACACTGTGCTGCAGTGTGCACATGATAATCACACTGCGTTTCTCCGCACAGCCTCCAGCAAGCTGTCCAAAGCGTTTTCAATCATGGTATTCATTCCTCATCTCGCACTCCTCATAAATTCATAAATATGTGACAATCCGGATATAACCAGGCTGCACAGAGTTCATACAGTTTGATTTTGGGGGAATTATAAACCTTAAATGTGTCTGATTAGAAATTTCATGCAGTCAGGATTAAATGTGGTGTTTAAATACAATGCTGCGCCAGAAGGGGGCAGTGCTGATTCACAGTTAAACTAACAGGGCTCAAAGTTGGACTGTAATGGTGTCATGTTGGTACATGCGCTCCTGCAGTAGGCTTATTTTTCTAGACGAATCTGTCCTGAGGCTATGACAAGTTCCTCAACAAGCTCACTTAGATTCATCTGCAGCCAAACTCAGTTATGTTCGCCTCAGGTGTCGGTAAACCACGTAAACTATCCACAGACTTCTCAACAACTTCTATAAAAAGGGACAGTTTCTTGTTCGGATAAACTTCAGACCATGTGACTATAAAAAAGGTCCAGTGAAAATGAATACAACGCTTGGTTTAACACGCTTTTCAAGCTTTAAAGAGACGCCTGGAGGACAAACTCACAAACTGTAACACTGCTGGACATCATTCATTTGTAATTTGTAATGTAATTCAACCCTAAACAACACCAGAATCACTTTTAACGACCTCCGGAGAGCAACTTTATGGCTTTGAGTCATAGAGGTGTGTGTGTGTGTGTGTGTGTGTGTGTGTGTGTGTGAACATATTAACATAGCGAGCGAGGCAACTAGTTTGTGAACACTGGGGAGTGTCTATGATTGCGATGATGTCACTCAAAATGTAGCTGGATAGCTCTGGTATGCTCAGGCTACTGTTCACGCGGAGCAAGCAGAGGATTCAGAGCAACACTTGTTTGGACTTGACCAAAACGTGCGTGTGTCTCCAGATCTAGTAAAGATTAGTGCAGACAAAATGGAGTTTCCAGTTTGGAAAGAGCGGCTTTAGAAAATGAAAGACAACAAAGCGAAATCCTGACGGATGCAGCATTTTCAGCCAGCCATCACTTCTGTTCAAGCTACGTCCCTGTTTGCAAGGCCACCTGTCACACAGCAGCTGGTCAACACATAAATCTAAAGACTACAAAGACTCAGCACTGCCGAATCAATTTTACTAAAACCCCAAACAGAATTCTAAATAAGTAAAACACGCCACTGCGTATGCAAATTCACGCCTCTAATAATATCCTGCAACAGTTAACGAACAGCTAAGTGTGTGCTTTATTCCCCCACTGAGGTAAACAAACCGGCTCCAGCAGCTTTTTACACCATTTCTTGTCTCTCAAGATGCCAAGGCAGAAATGAAACAAATGCACGACTCCTAACAAGCTGAAAATATAAATGCTTGCTCGTGCAGTCAAAGAAGAAAAATAATGAAACGTTACGAGAATGTTTTTGTGTGAGTAAACTACTCTACTCACGGTGTGGATACATAAAGATCCACAGTCTGTTCTCCCCATGTTCCCCTGTTTATTTACTGGAGACTGATGTATATAGTTTGTTGCCAACAATACTGGCTAGCTGCAGCTGATGTAACTAACAACATTAATGATGGCTCAGTTCCATTACGTATACAAGCATGCCATGACAGTGAGTCCATATGCACAACACCAGGAGCCTGGAGCTGACTCACCTGATTGAAACAGTCAAATGTCTGTCGTGATAAAGAGTTTACAGTGAGCGATGAAGGACGAGCCTTGGTAATGTTTCTAGGACAGAGATTTTACAGTGTGTCAGACAAGGCCCAGTGTCTTCATCTTTCACAAAAGGTTTGACAGACACACAAATACACACTCTAAGGCTGAGCTGTGATGTTTAGTTCATCTTTATCAATCCAATCCATCCAGGTACAATGAATGGGCACAAGCATTCGTTGGCACTACGTTTCAGGGCTATGTTTAGATCTGTACATGCGAAGATAATGTCCTACACTCCTGTAATGTGTGAAAGTGATGTTTGGAACTAAATGCGCAAGTTATGTAACATTAAAATTGCGTATCACAGGACAATCAGTCGATGATTAACCAGTGGTGGATGAAGCAGAAAAACAGATGGATAGCAGGCCAAGAGTGGAGAAGATGTGAGGAAAGTACAGTGATCCTCAAGTGCCGAACTAAATTAACTGTTCAGCTGAAAATGTAATCCAACCCATCAGCCCAGTTTTTGCAGTATTTAAATGTTTGCGGATGTATTTTTTCTTTTCCTTCAGCCTGCAGCGCAGAAATCTTGAATAACTATAACCCCAGCTGCACTTTCCTTCAGGGTTTCAATTGAGACCCTGCTCTTAGATCACATTTTTGCATTTGAGCACTCAAATATGGGAATGACTTAAAATGCTTATCCCTTCTACGCATATTGGATTTTTTTTCCAAATCAAACAGAGGTCAGGAGAGGTTGTTGGGTATTTGATTTAATGCTATTAACAACTTTCCTGGCAAAAAAAGAGTGAGAGAGAGTGACAGAGCATGAGTGTGCAGAGAGACCTGAAACTTAACTTCATTTGGTGCTTATGTAATGTAATTCTGTGTAACTGAATGGGTGCAGTCGCACAGTTACAGACTAAAGTCTTTGCATGGTGTCTGTAGGTCAGGGGATGAAGCTCAGAATGCAGCAGGCTGGATGCATGCTCGGTAAACAGCATCGTGCACTTTTACTCAAAGTGATCAGCAGTGAATGTATTTGTTCTTTCTGTGCTGGCCGGCTGGAAGTCAAACTTTCACAGAAGAGGAGAGAACTTCTCTCTGTTACATGACACTTTCCCATCTTCAGTCTTCATACCAGACAGAAGGAAAAACTACGCAGGGAATTTTTCTCGTCTGCTCGGTTCCTCTTTCACAACCACTTATCTATACAGCTTGGACTGAAAGTGTGGAAACTTTGACTTTCCTCTTTCCTTTAATATTTAACATCAGCTGACACGAGTTACATTAAAGAGGAAAAGCACATATAGTGTACCATATAAAAGGGTATTTTTGTGAAGAATGTGTTGAGAATGCAACTGCAAAGTGTTTAAAACTATTTTTAAATAGTTCTAGTGAAACTAGAACTCTAGTGAAGTTCTAGTGAAACTTCTCTTTTCTCCTGGTGTTGAAGCTGACCTCACAGGTCTGTGAGACTGAGGAACTACCCGGTCAGTCAGCTTGTCAATCCTGATCAATGAGCTGCCTTTTCATCATACTTGTGAGAGCCACCAGCGACAAACTGACAAAAAGTCCCCAGCAGTCCTGCTGTCCTTCTTTAACCTCAACTTAAACATTCCCTTTTGCTTTAAGAAATGTGTTTGTGAAAGCGTGCAGCAGTCTCAAGGCTATCTGTGCTTTATAATTAAAGCAAACTCCACGCATCTGAAGCACCAAAATGAGTGCCACGTTTAAATTGCCTTCCCCGCTGTCTGAGTGTCTGAAACAACCTCTGCTGAGAAAAATCACGCTCTGAGCAAACACACAAACCAAACGATTTGTACAGCAGTGAATGTGATTTACCGTTTCGTATTCCTGCAAGGTTTAATATTTGCCTTTTAAAGTGGAGAAAAGTTTGACAAGTATGAACCAAGAACAAGCACAGGAAAAAAAAAATCCATCAGTCAAATGCCATTCAAAGGGATTCATTCCATTTCTCACACAAGTTAAATTACAGGTACTCTGAATGGAAAAAAAATAATGGAAGACAAACATGGGCAAAAAACACAATTAAAATCTTTACAAACACGCCTTCATTCAGTGGGTGGGGCAGTCAGTAGGGCTGTGTGATATGACCTTTTATGAATGTTTATATAGATTTGATCTCACAGGGCACGAGTAATCTTTTACATCTTTCTTTCTACTATGTAATTAGTATTGTGTTGTTGTTGGGCCTCTGTACTGTTTTGTTGTCTATGTATTATATATATTTCTCAGTTCTCCTTTATTTGACTCTTTGCCACATGGTGTGCTGCAGGCAAAAGACTCTTACATTGTCTGGGGTTTGTTTGGAGCACTCAGCGATACCTTTGTGGCTTTGTTGTGGGGAATGGTCTGCAGAATAATTTGCAAATTATCTTCTTCTGTATCACGTTCCCTGTCCTTTGTTTGTGCCATGCATGCGAGGCAAAGCGTCATCCAAATGATGGGAATACACTACAACACCATAGTTGTAGTTCACAGCCCTTTTCCGTGATATAAAAATGCTTCATCCTCAGAGTCAGTGACCTTACAAAGAGTCTTTTCACATGGTGTCTGCAAACTTGTGTGATTTGAGTGTGACGTATATATCTTTTGATGTTAAATGTTAGGGAACCCTTCCCTGTGCCAATATATGTGACAAACACCAAGTGACAGTTCAGTATTGCTCTTTGACAGCCCGGAGCACAAACAGTTCAACAGCCTTCAAGGGAGAAAGTTTGGGGCTTAAAGCAACAAGTGCAGGCTAATCCTGCTGTAATCATCTAAACCGCAGCATTGTTGCTGGGCTGATATGCTTCAGTGGCAGCTCAGAGTGTGCTGTTACTCAAACATGACTACACTAGCCCAAATGTTTTTTTAAGTGTGTGTGCGTGTGGGTGTGTTGTACCTTCTCTGGTGGAGGACCTCGGGTAGCTGTTTATATCATCCGCTTTCTCTTCGTCTCTGAAACACGAGAAAAGAAGAAATGCATGAAAGCGCGCACTTTGCACGCTCCGCGTGAACAAACTTCCCCTTTTCACCTGAAGCATTCAGCAGGCAAACACAGCCCTGCCTCCTCACAAAACACACACACGCTGAATTATTCAGCAGTGAAATCTACACCGATGCCCGTTATATCCAAAATAAAGCTGATTAAAGCTCTGTCTGCTGCATGTTGACTGGTGTATTAAATGTCCTGTGACAAACTGCAGCTGCTAATGGTCACCGAGATACATTGTACTACAACGCTGTCCAGCGTGAGGGCAGAAAATAAATAAACAGACAGCACACTCACTTTCTGTCCCAGCAGAAGATGAAACAGGATTGTCCGAAGTTCGCACACACACACACACACAGACACACACCTGGCAACAGGAAGCATTAGTCATAGATCAATGCTCAGATACTAATTAATAATTCTGTAATCTTGTGCTCCAGATGCGCTCACAGAAAATGATGAACGTCTTATTTGGGTAACGCACAAAAACTGTCATGTGAGACCCTGAACACTGAGACAGTCCCATCTGTCACAGTACATAGTCCTCATCCATCTGTGATGACCTCCATCCCTCCTTGGGAGAACCTGCATGGCAACAGAGCGAGGGAAAAAGAGGTGGGATGTTGTGGATGGATGGATGGATGGATGGAGGACGCCAGACACTCCTTTTAAGGGCACGGTACTCCCTGTGGTCTGACACATGAGTGGACTTCACCTCAACATTACACTAAATCTACACATACACACACATAACACACTTCATGTGTCCCTTCTGGACCTCTCAGACACACACACTTGCCAAAACACCATGTGGACAGCACAGACTGAGCGCTGATGAGAGAGCAGACACTCCACCATCACACCCACTTCACCCATCACACAGCCAACTTCTCTCTTTCTCCACACTACAACTTCTTCATCCATGTACTCTCTTTTCTCATTCCCTTTTTCCCCCCTCTTCACGCTTTCTCTCTCGCTCCCCCTTTCACATCTTCGCTTCCTCTTACTGTAACACCTAGCTGGTTTTTCTCTGGTTTTCCAGCCAGCAGGCCAGACGGACAGGTGTCAGTAGGCAGTCAATTCATTTATACAGCAACACTGAATTTGATTAATTCAATTAGCCAGGAAGTCCATTTACAAAAATCAGCCTGCAGACTTTTTAGATAAAAAAAAAAACAAAAACAGAGCCAGACAGCTCTCCCATCTAGCCCTTGATTTGGACAGTTACTTATCACAATGAGCCAGCCTTTCTGTAAAAACTAGCCACACGTCGAGCCAGGCGGTAAGCAGATGAGTCAGCCAGTTCACTCTTTCAGTCACTAAATCTGTCAATCAAGCCAGCAGGTGGTGGAGCCGGGCAGAGACGAGGGAGACTCGTGCAGACTCCTAAAAAACAAACATGTTTTTCAGGAAACATCAGTCGAGAGCCAGACTGGAATTTTCCAGTGACCCCAGAAGAATAACACACATAATAATACAGGCCCATTATGTGCCATTGTGACTTATTAAACAATATGATTGTAGTGAAGCTGATTTCAGCCTGACAATCCATTGTTGAGAAGAGTCACGCATTTAAACATTAATGAGGTATGACAGTTTTGTCAACCAGGCTTTGAGTCACGTGCTGCCTTAAAAACAATGTAACACATACTGAAGCACTGCTAGAACTAAAAATGACTAGTGTCCTCTCTGCTGATGAGACACAGGATGTGTGCAAAGGTTTCATTTCATGACATTTCAGTCTGCATTCATCCATTTGGCAGCCAGACTCTGAAGGATCAGACTTGCGTTATCTTGATCTTAAAGCATATTTAATAACCTCATCTTGATCTTGCAAAAAAGGCTGGCAACATGCTAACAAATAACTGAACTAAATGGAGATTACATCACAGAGGATATCCAGCGTTGGATTCATCATTGTGGTTTCATTTTATAGTCTGAGGAAAGACACTGCAGTTCAAGGTCGGATTACAAAGCTTCTGAACTGATTGCTACAACACTAACGTTAGCCTTTCCTGCTCAGCAGGCAGAGGGTAAGCAACCAACAGCTGAGAAATATGTGTCAACAGATTGCCAAGTTACTGCTGTACTTTGCCTCGTTGTTCACACGCCTGCTGTGCACACGCATAACGCACTGCACTGATCATTAAGGGACCGACACTACTGGGCGCGATGGTGGCAAACAGCCATGTAGCAACCGTGGGGATACTTTACCCTCTGGTCTGCAATTTGACATCAGACTCTTAGCAAACAATCACATAATCTCCATCTGTTTGATCCTTTGACTCTAAAGTCAGCCACATTTACTGAATGAATTATACACAGGTGATGACCTACGTACGCATGCTCAAACAGTCTTGTCCAACCGCACTGACACTGCCTGCGAGGCTGTGTCAAAAAGCTGTTGCCATGGTGACAGCAGAGACATCCGTTAAAACAGGAGAAGTGCACCAATATGACAGAGTGGAACCCCCCAAGGGGACACAAACACACACACACTCACACTATTGTTGTTCAATGGTTTACGGGTTAGAAAAAAGGGAAGGTGTGTGATGAAAGCTGCTGTCACTTCTGGTTGAACGCCTGGCAAGGAGGATGCCAACACTAGAGAGGGTAGAGAGAGAGAGGGTAGAGAGAGAGAGAGAGAGAGAGTGACAGACTACAGGCGAGTGATGAAGACAGGAAGAAATCCTCGGGGGAGTACACAGTACATCCACGAGAAAGGAAGTGTGCATCTAAACAAAATGTAAAAACTTAAAAGGGAGAGAGTGTCAGCGTTGTGACAGTGCCTCCATGTTGCTGGAGGGAGTGAATGTGACTAAAGAAAGCAGAGCAACACTGAAGTCAAAGATGTTCAAGCGATGTGATCCACAAGTGATCGGGCTGTAAATCTCTTTACAAACATTAATGCGTGTGACATGGATGGAGAGACGCACGCTACTTGACTGTGACAGTGCCCGGCCAATGTCCTGTTCCAATGATCTGCAGCCAACGTTTACACAAGCAGACAAAAGACTGCATATCCCACAGTTCAGTGGGTTAAATGGACCATGACTGAACATTGCAGAGTCCGTGTTATCTGGCTCTCATATCAGCTTTACTTTCACAGTGTGTTTACATGGCTAACATTAGCCTCAAATCACTGAGTACTCAGTTAATCAGTAAGTACACATTAGAATCTAATGCAAATTTGTCTGGCACGGTCTTAAGTGTTGTTTTCTTACAGATAAATCCAAAACTACTCGATGTGAATGTGACATGTCTGATAATTTTTCACATTTTGACTGTTCTTCTAATGCACCTCTAAGTTGCTGATGTGTATGTTAAAAATCTACTCAAAAAGAAGGCTGTTAACGCTGACATTTCATGTTAAATTGGCACTCGACCTGACGTGACTCACCGGTCTTTGAAGCGGAGATTTGCAGTAGCCGGTGAGTCATAAAAATGCTGTGTCATAGCCGATTACATCTAGAGCATTACAAACAGAGTGACACCACCTAACAGGGTGTGTTCCAAATAAAAGAACATCAAAAACAACCAACAAAAACATTGTGAGCGTCATCAAACTGGATTTAAGTGCAGATCTGTTGGTTGAGGTTTCACATATTTTCACTACAGTTGTCAGTGAAGTATCCTGTGTATTTTCGCTTGCGGTGATGGAGCACAGAGATACAAAGAGTCAGTCAGAGAGTATTTTGTCAAGGTCGACAGCCAAAGTGACACTGCCCGCATGATTCTACTCAGGAAAGTAGCTCCAAGAAATGGACAGAGTCAGGGCCGTCACACCAGACTGGAAATTCAATGTCTCTCTGAAAAGGCAACAAAGAAAACAACAACGATGGTTCTTGACTTTTTCAGTGCATGCAAAGATGCTGAACTACCGTTTCGAAACATTTTCTTGCCCCGAGGATTGGTGAGGGGGAGGCAAACCGGCCTGCCGTGACCCACTTTGGATTGAGACCTATTGTTTTCTTAATGCTACATTTAAGCCCCACAATCAAAATTAGCCATAATTCAAATCTAGCCCGGGCTACAGATATGAGAAGCAGGGGGCAGAGCAGAATGCTAGTTGAGCTCATTACAGTCATTGCATTTGTTTTTCCAAGCGCTCACTAATCTCGCTCAACAATCAGGTAACATTACTGGTTGCAAACTGAGTTTTCTCCTCCATTCCACTCACAGCCGCAGTGTAGTTACTGTAAACACAACGCTGCTACTTCAAATTAAAGCTATTTACTGGCTGACCATTTACTGCTCATTTACAGCAAGTGTGTAAAAATAGATGGACATTTTCCATAGCTGTTCTCCCAGTGGGTTTTATTAAAAAATATTGCAGAAAAAAAAAAAAAAACAGCCACAGTGAGCTGATTCGATAAAAAAAATAGTTACAGTTAACATGTAGTTACTGCACTGTGAGAGAACATCAAACCTCTCAACACCTCACCGTACTGTTGTATGGAAATCACTCAAGGTAACAAAATAAATGTATAAATACTGGTATTTTGGCCCTAAAGCAAACACATTGAATCTTTTATAAATTTCTAAGCAAACATGATTAATCTGTGCACATAACATATTAACTCAACAGCATGAATTATCCAAGTATAGTTTCCACGCATAATAAGTTTAATGTACTCGCAATCGTCTGTGTAACTGATAAAGGAGCCTACAAATAGGCATTAAATCAGCTGTGACATATACAACGCATGTGCAGTTTCAGCATCAGTTGAACATCTTGTTAGAATTTTGCCAAATGCAAATTTGTGTCATTTATGTGAAATAACAATGCTTTATGACAAATCATCTGTTAATGCTCATTTACATACTCTATAAAACTGAAGGCAGGACGCTCTGGCTCGAACCCAGAATAGCGTGACAGCTGTTGATGTTCACGGACATCCAGGATTGAACCTTCAAATCAATTATTTACATGAGTGAGGATCATCACCACCACTGGAAAAATGAGCTCCAGGTCACGCGAGGGGAGTCGGCGTGCAAATTTGTGAGTGAGAAAAGAGTAAGTTCTCAGGAGAGACCACCTTTCAGACAAGTGGATAAATATGTTTGTGTGTATTTCAATGTGGTGACTGCACGTGCCTTTAATGGCTAAGGCCCGTCCCCTTCTGCAGTTTGGAAAGCAAAGGATGGAGCGAGGGAGTGACCGAGGGAGGAGGAGGGAGGGGAGAGACACATCTGCCTTCTGCAGACACCCTCTAAGGGTTCAAACAAGGGTTAACCCTCAATGGAGGTTCAATGGGCTGGAAGACTGCAAACCTCCCATGAGTAAATTATGTGTGTGTGCTTGTGATAACTCCGGAGCATCTTTCTTCCATTCTGCATGGCAACAGCTGATGAATGGATGATGGGTTCATAACAGCCCAGTGAACTCTGGGTTTGAATTTGAGGGTGGCTGAAGGGGAAACAGAGACATCACTGTGCATTAGGAATCATTCACTTGACAGCGCTGTATGAAGTGCCTCCATTCACTTTGCATTTCTTTTTCAGCATCAAGTGTGTCAGTTTGCAGCACTGCAGGCTTCAATGCGACCCGGACGCTGATGCGCGCAACCGTCAAAAGAACAAAAAGAAAAAAAAGGAAAATGTTAGATTTCACGCTGCTGCGAGTAAAACCATTCATTCATCAACTGATACTCGGCTGAACAGGAAATGCGTCAGTCTACGCTGTGTGTACACGCCAAAAAAAAAAAGCGGCTTGAACATTGCTGGTTCCTTTTTTCTCATGCAGGTAGAGCTGCACAGCTTCATCTGTGTAACTGCCCCACATCAAGACTTCTTTAGTTCTTCTTCACCAAATATTTCTAGTCAAGATGCTGTTACAAAGTCATGCACATTAAGATCTTCCATCCCTCCAAATCAAAAAGAATCTTCATTCATACTTCCAAATCAATTATCTAGCAACAGATTAACTATTGGTGGGAAACATTTACTAATTATCTCTTCTGATACAGACAGCAGGAAGTGCTGTCGCCTTTTCCCCTTGATGATCTCCAAACTGGCTGAACCTGATCGGCGGTTCAAAGAATCTGGTTTCAGTTTGTTTCGCTCACTCAGGTGACAATTTATGAAACTTTAGCTACATTTACATTTTTAAAACACATGCCTTTTAAAAAGGTCAAATCTAATAAGCAGAAACAATTTCCCCTCCTGTAGCTTGGAGCGCTGATTTCAACAATGAACCTGGATGAAACAGAAAAGATGAGTCTTTGTGCGCCATCAGGAGCCCACTGGGTTGTTCATGCTGTGGACCAAAGAAGTGTATAAAAAAATTCGATAAATTTTTGATGAGGCTTGTGTTGTTGTTCAAACACAGTAAATCCCAGACGGAGGAAAACCATCACCAGCCAACTGCTTCTACTTTCTGGCTGCATCGAGTTTATCTACCAGCCATTCTGGCAAAGGATCAGATATGGAGATCTTGTGATGACAATGAAGCTCAGAGACTTGTGAATAATGACTAAGTAATTATCGAGTGAAGCAGAAACACTATCCAGTTCACAAAAAAAAAAGTTGTGTCAACACATTATTTTAAAGCCTGGATTTCACTTCATCGATTGCCACCATTTTGGAGTAAAAATCCAAACTGAATTTTAATCTTAGCAAAGGGGAGAATGCTTCGATTTATTGGACTCTGAAAGAGCCTAGTGAACAGCACAACTGACCGGGATAGGCTGAGGCATCTGTCAATCAAGCAAACATGTCTCAGAAGTACAGTCTTGTGTGCAGTACACCTTATTAAAACAAATATTTATCACATAATAGCCTAATGTTGCTAATTGCTGTACCTGGTTGAGCATGTGAATCACATACTAACACTTTAATGGCACTGAGCATGCCTCTGCGACTATTTCATACGCCTGATCATTTTTCCTTGATCTGTGTGCTTCTACCATAGGAAAGTGTGCTAACGCAGTTTAAGGTTACCTTTTTGTCTGTTTTTCGGAGCGAGAGCCTGCACAGGGTGTTTTATTTTGAAGACTGATGAGACTGTCCTCTCTGTGTAACTGTGTGTCTGATAATCAAATACAGGCAAAACATTCATTAAAGAAACAGCATAATATGATCTATATGGAGACTATGTCTCTACAGTACGTATGTGCAGAACATGTGTGTGTTAGTTGTTGACTAAAGCTAAATATACACGCCTAAGTGTGTGTATGACATACTGACACAGTGTGTTTTGTTTGATTTTAATTTATTTATTCAACATAATTCAATGTTTGAGCGCCTTGTGTCTTTATTTTCACAACCAGATTTATAACCCATTACCTTCTACTTAGTGTTGACTGTTTCAAAATAAAAAGGGGAAAGGGGGACACTGTTCTAGGTCCAAAATGTGAGTGTGTGTACTAACCCAGTAGTTCTTTCTTATGTCTGCTAAATCAACCCATTTCCTCTGAGGGACTTTGTATAAACCAAAGGAAACCGAAATCAACACCAATGACCCAAAATAACTTCTGTTTGGGAATCTCTAGGAAAATGACTGGCAAGCACAAACCAATTGTTTAACTAGTGTGTCTCTCACTACCAAACGCCTTTACAGGTCCATAGCAGCACACTTTCTGTACAGACTCTTGTTCTGTTGTTTTTGGTGACCACTTAGACCTAAATTACCCTGAAAGAGTCATCTACTGATGTGGTGCTGACCTTTGGTCCTGTACATTACCTTAGCACTTGCAGAGTGTTGCTACTGTTCTACTCCAGAAAGTTTTGTATCCTAAAACAGTCATGACAGAAACATCAAGGGTGCATTATGGCAAACAATTAGCTATCATCAGTAAAATAACAGTCATAAAAATTTTGGAATTTGTACTTTGAATTAAAGTGGGACCCAAATGGCACATGGTTACACTCTGTTAAAGTTAAGCCCATTAACTACAGGGCCTCAAAAGTGAAAAGAACATGCAAACACACCAGCCTGCTACTTAAACAAAAACAAGATCGGCCTTGGCATACTGCATCCATTTTTAAAATCCCTCTGCTGTTTTGACTGGCTGGGAAAACAGGCCTTCAAATTGGGTTAGGGGAGCTGCGTCTCCCTCAGGCTCCTTTCGCTGGAGCAAATGTGACAGCAGGGCGTGTTGGTTGGGGGGGGGTTGAGCTCGGCTCGAGGGGAGGTTGGCTGAGTTTTGCCCTAATATGGACACAGGCCGGGGGGGTGGGGGGTGTGGGATGCTGCTGGAAGGCAGTGGAGAGGGTGGGCTTGGGTGGAGAAGGAGAAACCTGCCCAGCTTCACCACAATGGCAGCCTTGCTTCCCTCTGCTGTATCACTGACACCCTTTATCCTCCCCTCCTCACAGTCTACTTCACATACCAGCACAGGACTCGACTGTTTTGGTCTACTGACCGTGCTCTAAACGCTTGGCGCACTCTGAAGAACTCGTACATCAAGCACAGTTCATTTTTAAGCACTTGTGTTGCTCTCAGTCAGAAAACATACCTCGCATATCATGGCACAGCAACACACTCAAGTCAGTGACACTGAAGCACAGCACTGAGTCCGGTCCACTGCAGCAGCACTCAGCTCTGTTCAGCAGCTGGCTCTGTGTGCCCTGTGGTTCAGTCAGCTGGGCCTGCTGCCTAATTTTACACTTGCACATTACAAACTGACCACTATCCCTCCTCTACATCTGGCCTCTGGTGAACAGAGAGGCGGAGAGGGACACTGATAATGGCAACATAGACTAGAACTAACAGTGGTCATTTTTTCTGTTCACAGAGCTGAGGAGAGGAGGGGGGTGGATGTAGTAAACAAGTCATAGAAAGAGAGAGTGGGACAGTCTGCCAAGGCACATATGAGTGCACGAAGAGAACAATGGAAGGAGGAAAACGAAATCAAGGCAAAAAGCAAGTAGGAAAGTTAAGGAGGGCGTTTGGTATTTGGAGAGGAGGAGGAGGCCGAGTCGCTGTCTGGCTACTAGCAGCCATTGCAGTGCAGAGTGGGACTCCAGGCGTAGAAATTCCTCCTACGTCTCTGCTCAATGCCACTTCTGTTCTGCCGAGCCCTGCATGTCAACAGCACTGCAGATACAAAGGGAACCATGTATGTGTGTGACTGACTCTGTGTGTGAAACCAGTGTTAACCGAGTGTGTATGTGAGAGCATCAAGCGATCACCACCCCTAAAGGCTCCTTCTCTACTGGGTGGAGGCGCCCGAGCTATGCTAACAGAAGATACTTTGACCCTGGCAGCGGTCCTGACTAATGTATTCAAACAGATGTGCCACTGCCACTGATGACCCCATGACGATACAATCTTGTTGACTGTAAATGCTTAAGACTGTAATATTAACTGAGTCTGCTGACGTTTTCAGACATGTCACTGGTGAAATACACCTGAGCAATATATGGTTTATTGTGTTTATTGTGATATTGTGACTGGATAATGTCCAGTTAGTTTGTAAACCATCATATTGCTAAGCAGTGAAGTCTATGAACAGTTTGACATTTTGTGAATGAAGCTTCTCTGCTTTCGTGCAGTGAGGATGAGAAGATCAGTAACTTAGCTATTAGCTTAGCTTAGCAGGAAGACTGGAAACAAAATTCACCAACCTGTATCTCTTAAGCCCACTAATAAAACACAACCGCTGACAGTATAAAGAGTGTACAGCCTATCCGTGACATAACCCACAGGTTTCTGAAGCTCAAAATCTGTGTCTCTGGCTGCCACCATGTTAGCCGTCCTGCCTCTTCAGCCTCACTACTGACTGCAGCTTCATTCACAGAGACAGAGGTTGCTGCTTGGCTGCAACCAACAATTATTTTCACGATCAATGAATCTTTTGACTATTTTCTTGATGAATCGATTAGTTTCTTGGTCGGTAAAATGTCAGAAAATGGTGAAAAAGTTTTTATTGTTTGATTAATGAAATACCAAAGTAACATTCACTAATGTCTTGTTTTATCCAGAAGCCAAAGATATTTAGTTTAGTGTTATAGAGGACTAAAGAAAGCAGGAAATAGTCACATTTGAGAAGCTGGAATTTGCGAATTTTTCCTTAAAAATGATTAATAAGAGTAATTATTGATTGTTAATTCAAAAAACAAGTCACTTCAGTTTATTCGGTTTACCAAACTCTGGAGAGAAAGAAACAGATTCTCAAGAACTCTCCATTTAGCACCTGTATTAGCGGTGTGAAATGATCTATTAATTTGTAAGCGTTAGCATTGTCCACCTTAAATAATCAACTGTCATATCAGACTTTCCAGCCTTAGGGTGAAGCACTTACAATTAATCTTTCAACACGCTGAGCTAGAGAGCACAAAATGCTGAGACTATTGTTCACAGTGAAGAGAAATGCTCTCTGGGTAATTTCTGCAAAAACAGGCTATACCAACACAGAGAGCGGGGCATGGGGGTGTTCCTTATGAAAACAAACCTATTTATGGCTTTCCGTGAACGCTGGCTCTGCAGTGACGGATCAGTGCTAATCGCTTCAGAATGGTCCGGCAGACGATACTTGACCTTTACGGACTACGCCTTTGCTCTCTGTCACCAGACGAGTCGGCTGGTTTGACCGAGGCTGAGATCAAGTGCACTCCCTTAGTTCGTCATGCAACATATCTAGGCCAAATGTTTGTTTTCCCTCCTTACACTGCTTTCACTTTCCTTCCTCTGCTGTTCAACACACACTCAGACAGACAGAGGAGCAGAGGAACATGTCAGAGAAAATCAACTCGACCACTCAAAGTGATATATACTGTTACCAAATAGATATGTGACGAATGTCAGGAACAACCGATCGTTTATACATGTACTCACAGACTGACTGCAGCATGTATGCAGCAGAAAGCAGCCTTTGACTTCCAAATATTCAAATTATCAAGACTAATAATCAGCTCTAATTATCACACTACCAACATACAGTAATCAGGGGTTTAAGCCATTCCTCTGCAGCACACACGCACACAGAGTAAATCAGTTCTGACACAGTGTTGTGGGCTGACTGAACTGCTCTGGTTTTTTTGTGCATACACACCCTCCTCACTGAAGTGTGATGGCTGTCGCCTTCCACATCCTAATATTTCTGCTCTTGCACACCGCTTGCTTGTCATACAATACAACAATAAGCAGCTGTAAATCTCCGGATTCCTGCACCTGCTGAGATGAGCGAGAGTGTTGCTGAATTGCAGAAAAAGCAGCCGGAGCAGAGGCCATGATCCTTCTCCCTGCATTTCCCAGCTGTGGAAATGCAGGGAGAAAAAAAAAAAAAAAAAAAAAAAACAGGTGGCGTGGCGTTGCACAGCTCACTAATCTCTGTCAAGGTTAAACATTAAAACATTTTATATGTTCAGCTAATGGTGCACTCTGTGATGCATACTGTTGTGCATTCGCATCACAAACCTTTTAACGAAATCACAGATCTGGCAGTCGCAGCATGCCAGCAAATAGGAAGTGGCTTCCAGGTAGTTTCCACAGCAGAAACAGAAAGCGTGATAACGGAGCAGAAGTGAGACAGTGCCTGTTCTTTGTTAAATGGCTATCACCTCTCAATGTCACCGACCTGGTGTCTGCAGCAGGACACGAATATGACAGGTGACAAAGAATGAAATGATGAGAGTAACTGACTTTCAAACTAGCTTTGTACTGCAGCAGATTTCACAAGGCTTTCCAATTTTCCAGTGGCCTAGAAAGCATGACGCTTTGGGCATTTGTGCATAAATAAACAGCCAAAGCAAAGAAGCTCGTACTAGTAAGTAGTTTGCACAAAATTGACAGGACAGATGGCGTCCACTTTAAATTACCACATCGTACTGCCTCTGCTCAGGTTTCACAAACTACAAGGTAACTCGTCTGACTCTGTGCCGTAGCACGAACGTCTCGCGGTCTACAAATGTTGTTGTTGTTGTTTATCTGTACGTAGTTTAATGTTTATTCTGACGTGATGCAGCATGAAACCTTCCAACTGAATGAGGCACATAAAAAAAGAGAAGAAGAAAGAAGATAAACATTTGTCATAACTGTCAAACGTTGCTAACACGGTTCTCACACCTTCTTACCCATCAAATGCAAGAACTTTTCATGGGGAGAGATTACACGGCATAATATGAGACACTGATCAGCACAGCGAGCAGGCTTTACAGCTTCAGTGTGTTGTGCTATATACATCTATTTTAATCAAATAAAATTCAAAGACCATGAAATGGCATTGGCACACGTGGGCTATGTGTTTTTGGTATTTGAACCCCTTTAGTTGACCAAAGATATTCTGTTTCCTATCATAAAATAAGTTTAACAATTCCTGTGGATAGTACACGATGAACAAACAACATTACAGGAAACCAAAGAAAACACAGTAACGGTAATATTGGAGCTCTTGAGGGGTAATAAACATGACAGAACTGACAATTACGAGCACAATACTCGCCAGCGCATACTGAAGCTGCACAGCTAACAGCCTCACAGAGAGCTGCTGTCCCGCTGACAGGATGCGAGCATAAAAAGTGAAACGTGAGCGGGAAGTGTGCCGTGTCATAAAGCACACACACTTATCACAGGCGGACTGCAGACAGATAAACACACAGGTAGTTTGGGGTAAAACGGGAATGGTCTGATTCACATGGTGCAGTTGGCTACAAGCAAATAACTGATTTCCTGAGGGGAAGAAAAACAGGAGGGGATCAAGGACGGCCAACGGGGAAGAAAAATATTGGGGAATTTTGTCTGGGGGACATTTTATCTGGTGAACATTGAACGCTGTTGGCTTACGTGTTAAAACACTAAGCTTTTCAGAGATAATCTGAGATTTATTAATCCTGTTCTGCCAAATAATGAGAGTGAAAAGGCTCCTTGTGTTTGTGGGCAAACAATTACAGCTACAATGATAACCCTGGTTGCAGGCCTCCTTTTAAAACTTACTTTTGTCACTGTAGGAAAGCACGGGTGTTACTCTGTTACAATGAAGTGTCCCAGCAGTGAGGAAGCATGCATATCAGGAGCCTGAAACTGAAGCAGCTAAATGGAAGTAATAATGTTTCAGGAAAACTAAAATTAAACTACATCATTTCATTATTCAAATGTTTCAAACTTTTTTTAAAGTCTTACAGTTTGTCTTCACATTACACTTTCATTCCTCGTTTTGATTTTTTTTTTCCCCTCACGCAGAGTCTGTTAGTGGAGCATCTGAGGCTCTAGAGCCAGTGAGAAGTCTGTTGTGCTTTCTGTTCCAGCCCAGATGGCAGCATTGGCTGAGTCAGCGGTGGCTGGTGGTCCACGGTAAACTGGATGATTAGTCGTTGATGACAGGAGGAGAGCCGAGCGCTAAAGAGCCAGGAGCTGAGAAACTTCTGAGCCAGTTTGTTCTGTTTGAATGAAATAATAACTTTAACAAGTGTGATGAGAGCTGCCACGAACTAACAAATAGATCAAACTGACATGTTCAAGTCCTCAAATATTCTATTGGAGTCATTTTTCTTGAGGCGATGACGTGTCAACAGCTGCCAGACCAGCTTCAGCTTCAAAACAACAATATTTGTACATAACCACCTGTACATTTGTTACTTTCTATGTGCTTTCTTTTCTCATTCTTCAGCTGAATGCACAGCACAAGTGGAGGACCGCAAGTTTGGCCAAAATGTGACACACATGAACAAACGTGTGATCGAATGTGCCAGACAGTGTTGTTGCAGTGCAGCAGGCTAACCCCAGTTGGCATCGACAGTGAAGTACTGGTATAAGAAGGCTCTGCACTGCTTGCTCAGCTGAAACCTAAAGTCAGATATTAGACTTGGCGCTGGAGCAGCATGCGGTGCTGGAAGGAAATCCTTTGGGATTCCTCATTTAGTGTCACAGAGCGATTTGTGATTCATAGCTGGACTCGGACAAAAGGAAAAGCGCTGCTGCAAGCATTTGGAGTTTGAGAACAGCTAATCTGCAAATATCACGTTACCTTTATCCGGCCCGGGTGAGAGTTTAAAGCAGCACATTTCAGGAGCTGGATGCCTCTCTGAAATGTGACTATAATGGCTGGAGTCATCAGATTCCACACGTCGGGAAGTAGCATCAATGCCAGCTTGCTATCTGTGTTTGCCAACTGTATTTCTCTGATCATGATAACACACAGTCAACCCAGAAGTGATCTATGGCATGTGTTACTACAAGGGTTTGGTTTATGTTTGATGTGACAGTAGTCAAACTGCACCTGGATGCCTTATCGTGATAAAAATAATCTTCCACATACTTGTCTATGGTTTGTATTTATGCATTCCTTTCTTACTCTGTTTTCTTCAGCAGTTTCGGAAGCCTAGCAGGGGGAAATAAGAACAGAGGATACGCAGTGATACAACACAACACAGCCACACTTTCCATTGTGCGAGCCTCAGGCAACCTGTAATGCAACGGCAAGTTAAAAACCACAATATGAAAAAAAAAGAGAAAACGTTCAAAAGGGTGTGCGATGCCATATCCTGTTTTTCTGTCACAGATGCGAACACTGAGCGGTGAGACTACGCGACTTCAGACTAACAGCGATCACTCTACCAGAACGACGGTTTCAGCCACACGCACAAACACATTCAGACTGTGCCAAGATACATTTGTAAAGTCTGACATGCCTTTTGCTCTTTTCAGTGTTCCCCAATTTGTTGCACCACATCTCTTCAGCACGGCATGTAAAAACCTTTACATGGTTCACAAGTGCCACGCAAAATCCAACAGGAACTGACTGCAGGGGCACAGGGGCCATCACTGGGATGTTCCAAAGAGAAGAAATATTATTTTAACATACATATAACAAATCTAGGGGGGATAGTAAACAGGGATCTTGCCACTGCAGCATATGGCAGCACGTGTGCTGTCACCACTCTGTCGAACGCTGGTCACGCATTTAAAAGCAAAAGTTTGATACCTCTTTGGAGTCAAACCAACACAAGACTAAGTTTACATGTGGTTGTAAACAATGCCACATCATATGAGCTTCTTTTTATATCTTGCTGCTTATAGTAGTGACTCGGCATCTTCCTTTTGGGGGCTATATAAAGTGGCTGCGTGCCCTAACTTGTCCACACTGTGTAAAAGCGAATACTGAGGCACACAGCTACGCCGAGCCATGCAAAGAACATGCAAAGCATTTCAACTCCTTCCACGAGAGATCAGGTTCGTCTACAACGGCCATTGTCCCGTGTGTGTGTGTGTGTGTGTGTGTGTGTGTCGGTCACAGAATTCAACCAGCATTCCTTTAATGCTGCAGTTATAGCCTGGCATACCGACTGAGACGAAACACACGCACGCGCGCTCACACACACACACACACACACACACACTGTTGTGGAGGAGTGCAGCTGTTGCTGTATGTCCTCTCCAACAAAAGAGCGCCATTTGAGTGCATTGAGAGCCACGATAAAGCACATTCCTCTTGCAACTTCCAGAAATTGGTATCTCGAGCCGCTTTGAGCAGCAATTTTGACTCAACTGCTTTGCACAATCGTGTTAAGTGTTGCAGACTTCAAACCAACTTGGGAGTTTTTGTAAAAGCCTTAGTCATGACTTAATTTGCGGGTCAATATCAGGCATGTAACCAGAGCCCCCTTCCTCATAGCCATCACTTCCTGAAGCACCTTCACCTCAACACTGCAGTGACTCATGATACCGGATTGAATGAACGTGTTCCTGTTGTTAGATGTAATGAGTTTGTACTCCATTAACCTCCCATGGGGCAAAATAGAGTCGCTCATTGGGAAGTGGTGTCAAGAGAAGAGAAGGAAACAGCTGCTGCTGCTGTCTGGTATTTACAGCATGTAACCTACCGGTGATATTAAGGCTCTTCTACCGGTTTAACAGGCTGAGAAATTCACGCACGAAACACAACTCATATTTAGTTTCAACCACCTGCCAGTGTACGTACAGTCCATTCATGTCATTGTGCGTCGGACTGAGTGTTGGGACGCAGTGATTGCGGGTGGAAAGAGTTGTTAAATCGTTATAACTTAAAGCAAACCGGGCTCCCAAAGCGTCTAATCACACTCATTCAGTCATTCAGTCGATTAAAAATCACAATGAACCAATAAAGTCGTCTTCCAGGAGACTAACAACGGGAAAACTCAAATGAAACGTGGCTACTACTCGGCTGCTACTCACAAGCTAAGTTTGCTGGCTAGCCATCCCTCCTGTTAGCCGGCACTGCTGTCAACCACCCCAAGACAGAGTATTTCCTCAATAAAACAGTATGAGAGGCCAAAGAGGGCACAAGCAGATATAAATAAAAGTCTTGTCACACTTGCACAACGTTTAAAGTTACCACACAACTAAATTGAGCGCTCAAAAGCGGCTAATTTAAGCTAGCGAGTTAGCGCTTCCTCCCCGGCATCTCTTCCCATGTGAACTCATCTGACAGTCACTGATTTGACGGGGATACACGATTTGGCACGACACCAGGTGAAGCAAGTCCAACTTAGCGGCGACTAAACACGAATAAAAGTTGGTCAAACTCAAAAACTCACCTGTATGTCTCTCGGGGTGGTACTTTTTAGGATGTTGTGAACCGAAGTCTTGGTCTCGGCAGTACTTTCACCGACCCTGGCAGCTCTGCTTGTCCCCAGCAGCAACAGACAACAACCCACTCAGCACGTACCCCTCCCTCTGCCTGCCACCAGAAAAACTAAGGGGAAGAGAGAAAAAAAAGGACTTTCAAGCACCGCCCACTCACGTTTGTAATTGGCCGATATTAGGGACAGTGCGAAATAAGCCAATTAAAACCTCTATTGTTTTTCTTTTCTCTGCGCAATAGTAATGCGGCAAATGAGTTCCTCAGTATAAAGAAGTTTAAACTGGAAATGAAGTTTATGATAAAGACACACAGAGCAAACAAAACTATATCTGATGCATAGTTTAAATGCTTAAACATAAGATAATTTAACAGTTCTTAAATCTACAAATTATTCCTACTAGTCACTTTTCATTTGAGCTTCATGCTACACATACATAAGTGGTTCATGTGTGAAACATGTATTATATTCTATAAACCTAGTGTGGAAGTGATTAGTCAGTTAACAGAAATGAATCATCAATAATGATTAATATAGTCAGTCATTTCTGCTGGAACCAGTTTTTAAAATATGATAAGATATTTATTGCTTTCTTTGAAATATATATGAGTAAACCGAATATCTTTGGGTTTTGGACTGTTGGTTGCACGTCACCCTGGGAGAAAATAATGGCCATATCTCACTATTTATTGACAATTGTTTAGGGAAATAAATTACAGATTAATGAAGAATGAAAGAAAACATTGCTTGAAGCTCAAAATAACGGTGTGTGTGTGTTTTGATTAATGATTTTCAGAACTTATTATTGCTTTTTTTTTGGTGTGTCCCTTATCACATTCATAACCGGGTCATGGTCCAGATAGTGAACTGGAACTCACATCAACTTCCTGTCTGTAATGGCTGGCCTTAGCTTAGATTGATAGTCGAAGTCAAAGGCATGTTTGAACATTAGTGGATCTATAGAATAAGGGGCTCTGAGGGCTGCAGTGCAAAGCAACAGGAACAACACACACCCACACACACACACACACACACACACACACACACACACACACACACTTAAAAAATGTCAAGGCTCTACAATCAAAACAGTGCAGGGCCACATGTAGTTCGCTGATGCTATTCCTGTGCATGTGTTGCCATACCAGGTTGCCACGACGCACTCTGGAGCCCTGAGCCTGTGACTGTGGGAAAGGTTTTGAGCTCATTGTTGTCAGCAGTGTGGTCGAAGGTATGTACTGGGTAAACACACCTCCACAAGACTATAAGGGCCAGTTAGGTTAGATGATGGGGGGTCAGAGTACACCCACGTCTTCCACTACCACAACCGACGGTTGCCATGGAGTTAAGTTTCCCTTACAGCAACTTTACACACACCCACACACATCAAAAAACAGTCTGCAGCATGTGTGTTTATTACACAGCTATTACATTGCGTGTTATCCTTATCCTCTGATGTGTTGTATCATGTGAGTTACGCAACTACTGTATGACACATTTCTATTGCTGGAAATAGGTCAATGAAAGCGAACTGTCTCTGCTTATAGCAAATTGTCAAGAAAGGAAACATTACAACCAAGAATACTGTACTGTAATACTGAATACTTTACTGCAATAATAGAGAAACTGAATGACAGAAACTCTGGTGATAAAAGATATTCTCACAATACAGGCCAACAGGGCAACTAACTATGACACAGAAACCTAAATCTTGGACTTCACTCAAGGATTTGGTGGATTTTGGTTGTTTATTCTCTAATCTTTAATGAAACTGTGCTTCGGGTTGAAGGTTTGACGTCTGATCTGCTTGTTGACAGCCTGAAAGGGGTAAGAGTTAAAACTTTTCCTCTGGGAAGTATTAGTTTGGCACACAATACGTCCAACTATCCAATTGAGTACAATTGTCCAGTGACACCTGGTGGCGATTGCTTGTAGTGTTGAAGCAGAAAAGCATCCGTCATAATGTCACAAGATCATTGTTACAGGCTGAAATTCATACTCTGTGTTGGGGCTATAAAAAGACTGCACTGAATGGTTTAAAATAACGCCGAAACTGTTGAGCTGAAATCATCCTGTGGCTAAATTGGGCAGCAGTGCTACAGGATATCAGAATAAGTATGCTACAAGAACAAATAACCTGAGTGTGCTTTACATGAACCCTGAGAATATTTGACTGTGGATATAAAGCAAAATGTAATGAAGTACAAATAATACCTCCTAAACCTACAAAATAAAACTACTCAAATTACTCTTAAATGTCTGTCCTCTAATTCTCTATGTACATTTCAAAGCTTTTGACTTACAGTTAAGTAATTTAGTAACATTACATGTGTATCTGTATGTGCCCTTCAACCACTTTACTGAAGGAATGCTAATGCTTTTCTTTTAACAAAATATGTTAAATCAAGTTCCTGTGTTGTTAATGGCTGCACCATTCTACAATATTCCATGACTCATGATCACTTTCAAACAATTTCCCTCAAACTCAGTGTGTTATATTAAAACAATTTTTTAAAAACTTTTTTAAAACAATGCTTGTTCATGTTCAACATGAACGTGGAAAGTAGGTGTGCTGAAGAGGCTGCAGCACCCCCCAAATCCAGCCATAATAAAGTTCATCAGTGTCCCACTGAATCAGTGACTAAAGACATCGGGGCACATGTCAGGTCAGACAGAGCCACAGAGAACTCAGCCAGCTACAGCTAGAGCACATAAGGTAGCTACAATTACTGTCATGTACAGTGACAGATAGGCCATCAGTACAACAGGATGTGTGATTTGGTTATAGATCTCAGTAATGCAATATGTCTAACTAGAGCTTGCTCTAATTATTTGAAGTTTAAAAGTACTGTGCTCCACCAGCCTTGATTCTCCATTTACAGCTGTTACTCTTACATTGCTGATGAAATGAGCTTCTGTAGGTGGGTAGTTTTTAATGCTTTAGTTCAGTGTTCCTGCCTAGACAAAGTTTTTCTCAGCACACCCAACTTTACAACAGTCCCTGCAGATACTTCTGTAATAATCTACCCAGTGAAAATGACATGTTGAAGGTATAATGCAATATAATTTGTGACTCATTAAAAGTAATTATCAAATCAGTTGTACCACATTTGACACTGATATGTTGCAGACTGCATATTGTTGTTTATAACAGCGAGAAAATGTAACTTTTAATGATCATTTTATTCAAGGTATACTGCTCTTAGAGCCACAAGAAAACCACAACCCCCCCAAAAAACAAGAAACTCAGTAAACTACAGATTCGTCAGTATAAAAGTGATAGTTGCAGCCTGACATAATTGTACATAATTGTGCAACATAATTGTGTTGTGCTATTTTGATTTATGATTTTCATAACCTGTTAACTGCTTTTCTTTCGAGATGATCACATTCATACACATTCATGATCATGGTTCAGATAGTGAACTGGAACTCACATCACCTTCCTCCTTAGCCAGAATTTAGATTTATGGTTGAAGTTAAAGGCATGTAACCTTCATTCTGTCAACCTTCTCTAGAACTTTTTTTGCACATCCATACATTAAATACTGTACCGATACAGTACAGTCTACTACTGCACAATCTGACAGTTAAACATGACTTCAAAGAAAGAAGTCACGTTCAAGGTAAATATGCACGTAAATGTCGCAGTGATAACTTGACTGTCGAGATTTGGCTTGTGTATTTTAACAGTTCTCTCCGCTGCTGAATCACACTTATCCTCTAGGTGGCAGTAGCTCAGCACACTGCTGCCTCAGGCTGGCTCTGGCTGCATCTGCACAGGCATCAACTGAATTTAATGTAATATACATCATCTTCACTTCAGAGGATGATGCACAACAGCTAATCAAACTGTATAGAAGTACAACAGTTCGTGCACTCAAGTCTTACTGGTATATTTATCTCATGATTGCTTCACTTAGTGCCCTCTCATCATCCATAATCTTCCTGCTCTATATGTTACACTGTGTGCTGCACCTGTGGGTGGAGTTTGCTAGCAGTCCCATATGGTGTTATAGGATTACAAATGCTTCTTGCTGCATCCTATTAGCTGTAGGATCATGTAAAAACATCGAATCCATCCTTCATGAAGCACGCCCACCCTCATTCAAGTGTAATACTGCTAATATACGTTACATGTTATCCTGTACAATGGTGCCTCATGGAATCCCATTATCCCCTGGAGACCATGTTAGGGTGGGCGGGTGTACAGCTGGGCGGGGCTGCATTGATTTTTAAGCTGTCTCTTTAGGAATGATACAGCAAAATGCAAAACACATTACAATTTTAATGTTTGTGGCAGTAATATGATGGCACAATGGTAGGTAGATTAAAAAGGGAGGCGAGAAGTCAAAGGCTTATTGGAGCCAACGGTGGTCAGCGAGGTCCAGTATTGGCCCAGAGCAAGGACGCCCGGACCTTGTTTATTGTCTGCGCTAATCTGCTCTGCCAACAGGGTCTGAAAACGAGCTTAATATGGTGATATGAGGCAATTGGCCGTTGTTTCCGAGAGGGGACTTCAGATGCATACTGAGAAAAAAAATGATGTATTGATGATAAAAAAAAAAAAATGCATACACTGATATTAACATTCAGACCCTGGAGGTGGAAACAAATTTAAAAACAAATGCTGTGTTAGTGCAGTTACTTCTTTGTTTGTCCTTGGTGTTGGGCACTGCAGAACAACAGTTTCCACTCTTTCATCTCCCAATGTCCGTACTTGGCAGGATGCCGGGGCACTGTTGCTAATGGCTGCATGGATTACTCTGGCTGTACAACAATACACTTACATAGCAAGGAAATATATTTAATCCATGCACACAATGCAGCCTAATCAGGCTTGCTGATTGGTTTGATTCTCGTTTATTTTCAGTTCCTTTGCTCTAAAACAGAGGCAGGGAAAATGTTAAGTGATATGTCAACATTTCCATTTGTGCGGGTCAGAATCTAGACGCTGCCAGAACAGATGTGAGTATGCACGGATTCTAAATGTCACTACTACTGTTTGATGACAAGGCTTTTTGTTGCCCAGCGGACCAGGTGCATTGAAGTGTCATAGCTGCTTCCTCACAACCTCCCCGCACTGCGAAGCATCCAAATGTCAGCCCCTCCGTTTACCCCGGCTGTGGAAACACCAGGTTCTGCGCGGGATGCTGCAAGTTGAGCGGAAAGGACAAAATGAATTAAATCCGCCTCCTTTCTCTTTCAATTTTTCTCTGGTCTGCTGACACTCGACTAAACTGCTCCCGCCCTGCTTTCAAGTGTTACATATTTGTAAAATCTAGCATCTAGAAGTGAAACCTCACTGAACCTCAGGTCAGGCGAAGATTCTAGCCTTGCTGGGGGGGTCCTCTTGTTTCATCTGTGACTAGTTTGGCCCTAAATGCCTACATGTTTAGGCTTCACCATGTATCCCCAAGCTCAACCTGCCCTAAAAAGCAGGCAGCACTTAAGTGCTGTGCAACACCCGTGTGCCTTGCAGTGTTGTCGCGATAATTGGCTTCTGTTCCATGAGTAGTGCTGTGCAGTCACACACTTAAACACACATGCATCTTGACAGCAAACAGTAAACAGCCTTACTCAGATCTGCCAGGCTATCCAGACTTTGGAGCACTTGTTGGATCTTTCTGAGCATTTTGATCTAATTAACTTGGTCATAACCCCCCCCCCCCCTTCCACTGCCCTCCATCTCCCCGTCTCTTCCTTTCTGCTTTTTTCTTTGCAGCTCACTGAATCATTATCAGAGCTGCTGCCTCCAGACCTTCTTCCAGACCAGTCTTCTTGCATTCCCCCCCTGTTCTACCAATGAAAACTGCATCTCTGTAGCACTGAGCTGCAATCTGTAAAGGATTCCAGTGTTATTGATGGCAACAATGTCTCCTTTTGTGTCCTGATCAATGGCCGGAGGTCCACAGTGGAGTTTTTTCTTCATGAGAGAAAGTCAGAGCACAGAATAGAGCAGGAGCAGCAGCAGCCATGGGCATACTGACTGATGAATGTGTGTGTGCATTTGTGAGACACAAAGAATTATAGAAATCATTCATAAGACAATAGCAGATAAACACCTAAACACACAGGAGTCTCAAGCTATTGTGCACCTACATCCCAGGCTTTGTCATCAGATTAGTGTCAGACATTAACGGGGGCGGTGTGGACTCAGGCAGTGTAGGTAGACGAACATTTGTTGCTCGCTTTGAAATTGAAAAAGAGCCTGCGATCGCCCCAGAGCTCAATTCTGCGCTTGAATATTCAAGTCTCGTCTCAGTATGTACCTGCAGTGAAGCCCAGCTCATGTTCTGGCAGAAAAAATGCTAATAATTCTCTGATGATAAATTTTAGTAATGATTTTGATCTTAAGCTACAAAATTGAATGCAGGAGAATAAATGAGATATTTGGCTTTGAGGCTCGGTCAGGTCCCATTAGGTTGGTGGATATAAACTTTAATTCGAAAATGCTGATGGTTGTTTTTACCAGAGGGGTAGTGTGGCCCATTTTTTCCCCATCACTTCCCATTTCTCACTTCAGACTGGGCACATCAAGTCAGCATCAATGAACTTACTATGCTAAGACATTTAGATAAGCAGCTACTGTGGAGAAAACATGATTAAAGCCACAAATTATCAGACAGTCTGTCCTACTAATACCAATACTACATATACATCCACAATCCTATCCACATACTTACACAGACTTGCACATACATCAGTCTTCCAGGGCCCTTTAGATGGTAGCTATGCTATTGACATTGATTTTTTAAATTTTAAGCATGCTCAAAACTTGTTTGGCCACTTGGGGGCAGCAGAAATAAACTATAAACACAGTACTGACATATTATCATTATAGGTTATATATTATACATTCATAAGACATTCATAAGACAAAACTGGGAGCAGCACAGTGGCACAGCCCTGTCACCTCACAGCAAGAAGGTTCCTGGTTTGAACCCCTGCTTTTAACAACTCCTTTTATGTGGAGTATGTATGTTCTCCCCATAAATCCTTGCACATGTCTTTGGATTATGGCTTCCTCCCACAATCCGTGACGACATGCTAACAAAGTTGCCTATTTACACAGCCAACAGACAGGAAGTAAAATTAGCATTTGTTTCAAAGTTATGCTTCTAAAACCTGATGAAAAGAAGTCCAATATTGACTCTCTTTTTTAGAGCTTCTTTGTAGTTTCATTTAGACTAAAACCAGCTGCCTGCTGTAGCCAAAAAGATCACTTTCCGTGCTGGTTGAATTATGTATTCAATGCAAGGTGACTATATCACAGAGCAATCTACTGTTTTGAGTAATGAAATGTCCCTTATTCATTACCTTTATTTAAACCTGTATCAAAAGTTGAAACCGTACCAGCAATGCACAACCCCCCACAAACATTGTGGGCTGCCAGGTTGGTGTTTCCCTACCCATCTCCACTGGCGATGACTGAGTGTCCGTTTGACACCATGTTCTTATGCAATCAACCGAGGCATCAGAGCGTGACTATCAAGGAGGCGCGAGGGACTACCGTGTGCCAGCTAGAGCGCCTGAGTGCTGCTTACGAATCTTAGGAGGGAGCGAGAGAGAAGAGAAAGAGACGGTGATGGAGGGGTCAGTAGATATGGTAAAAACAACTCAGATAGACTGCTGTCAGTGCCATGTGAGAGGAGAGACAGGGATGGATGGAGGGAGGGATGGGGGGAAGGAGGAAAGACCAAAAGGGAGATAGGGAAGAGAAAGAAGGGAAGAAGATTATGAAAGACACAAAGAAAAGACAAAGACATTATAATAAAATAAAAGGCAGAAATGGCAGGAAAGAAAAGAGGAGATCATAAACTGAGGGATGAGTGGGAAAAGGGAGAGCCTGTGAGGGATGCTGCTGTCTGTTCGGCTCAGTGCAGAAGTCTGGCAGGGCCAGAGAGTCGGGTCTAGCACACTGCGGCACTCACTCCTCCCTTTATCACTCTGTCCAGCAACTGATTTATGCCTTAATTAGAGGCCTACAATGATGGAAAAACCCAGGCCCCTAACTTTATCTCAAAAGGTAATTTATCTACTAACCACACACGTTATGATGGATGCAAAGACAAGTAGCACCAGAATATTGCAGAGACGCAAATGGTGCAAAATTAATACAGATTTCTGTGTGAGGATTGACAAACTCTCTGTTTCCTTCTCCAATTGTTCTATCGAGTCTACCACAGGAAATACAGATTGTAGATAATGACAATGTCTGAATCTGATTCATCAACTACTAATAAGGCCTGACCGTAAAAAAACAAAATAAAGTGTGGGTAGGGAGAAATTGTAGTCACAAGAACAGAGAGCAGAATTACATTTCATCCTCACCTTTGGATTTCCTTTCTGCAGGAATGCAGAAAATGCCCCATTGCTAATATCATGTGTCCCCTTAGTGAATTGGTTCTGCATATTAGCACTATCAGATGTTCTGTGGTTACATATAGTAATAGTATCGTCTGTTTGATAGCAAGATGATACGGAGCTAAAAAGAAACATCACTTCTCTTTTCTAACTTCAAACATTCAACCTTTTGGCATTCTTTCTGTAGCCAGTAGTAACCTCGGTATTTAAAGGGCCACAGTGATTTTTAGTATTGCACATCCATGAAATATGGAGGGTCATGGCAGACAGACAACAACAATGGTCAAAAATCAATGTAGCAGAGGCAAAGATATCTCGACTTTCAGCCCCAAGTTTGCCCCAGAAACACTAAAAACTACATTTCCCATAATTAATTTCAATACTTTCTTTCTTTAGCTGCTTTCATCTCTCTGTCTCTCTTCAACTGGCATTTCAACTTACTCTTTACTACTTTCACAATCTAGATGTCTGACAGTCTCTTGCTTCCATCTTTTATACTTTTTAATACTTTTTTTCAGCTTTATTTGACAGACAGTTGGAGAGACAGAAGGAAATTAAGGAGACAAAGAAGCAAGGACTCCAACCCCAGTTGCTGCTGTAAGGACTTTAGCTTTGATACATGGGGGCACTCTTTACCAGGTGAGCTACCGAGGTGCCCCATCTTTTATACTGTAACTGACAATCCACTGGCTTTCGGTGACAACACTGACAACACAACTGACACCTTATCTCACCTCAGCTCACACTCCAAACCCGTTCAGGTTGCAGCTTTTACTTTTGAAAAACGAAATGTCTAACTCCTAATGGCTTTCATTACTCACGCTTTAGGTGACACTGACAGCTGACATCTTTTTTTCAGTTTATACTCCTGAAAAACTCATTTCTTTCAGGATCTCGTCCTCGACAAACACAGTTGAAGCTGGGACTTCAACTGACAATTCAACTTCACTCAGCACTTACAATGACACTTCAGCCTCATTCAGTGCTTACACTTGAACTAAAACTTCTTTTAGTCATTCCATTTCAACTGCCACTTCAGCTTCTTTCAAGTATTTCACTCCATGTCCAATTTTTTTCACCATACATTTCAGAGTAGAAGCCTCAATATTCAAGATCTTGTGAAGCCAATGACGAGTGATCTCCACAAAAACTGACTCTGCTCACTGCCTCCGGCGCTGCAAGTAGTTCAAAAAGATTCATCAGTCCAATAAAATGTCCAGTCTGACTTTTATATGTGTTGTTAAAGTGAATTTACCACCCTGCCTTAAAGCTCCTTCCTTTCCCTGCAAGTGGTCAGTGGATACTGAACTATGCCAGCTTACTTGCTCAATTGCTGGCACTGCCTTGAGGATTACAATGAATTTGTCAGATTACAGAAGCCCCCTTGATGTGTATGAGGGTTTAATGCTAATTTTAGATGACCATATCAAGTGCTAACCTTCAGGAAACCTGGAAGAAAATGGAAGCACTTCCTGGCAGCACTTTTTAAAAAAGCAAGAACTGACCTCTATTTAGTTTTTCATCAGCAGTTATACATGCCCTCTCAGCGCTGCAGCCCTGAACTAGCATGGCTAACAGTGATTTTCCATGTGAGGCTAACAGCCCTCCTCTTACTGTAATGCCATCCATCACAGAGGCTCCACTGTGTGCAGCTATAGGGCTTGCCTCTCCTCTCATTTTATCATCTCCCTGGTGTAGCCGCTCGGTTTACTGGCCGCCACCGCCGCTGCTGCTGGTAATGATGCTGTGAATCTATATATAGACTCTTATGGATGCTTTGAAAGTATAGAGGGGGAGTTGACACATAGACAGATGAGAGAGGGAAGAGATAAGAGCCATCAGACAGTGGGAGACAAAAGTTATGAGGAAAATGAAGTAAGAAAGGCTTACATAGGGGGCAGAAAGTTCCAAGAGTTTCATTCTTCCTCGCCAAACCTGAATCGCAATAAAGACACACTCAAAGTCTACATTATCTGCTTCTACAGCAATATTATGTGTCACAAGATAACACTCAGTCTAATGCAAGTGAAATAACCTTTATTATAGAGTAGTCAAATGCAACACATACAAGACACATTGACATATTATGGGCTTGTGATGTTGATATGGCTAAAGTGTTAGCGAACAATAGCCTGTTTACTCTGCCAACAGACACGTTTCACAAAGCAACATTAGCTTTCAGCTGGAGTCGTATGTCTGGCCTCCTCATGAATCTAAATTCAATATTCACAGATTTAAAGTGAGACCGTGTAACTTTTGAAAGCACAAAGACCATATTCTTCCTCCTCCTCTTCCTATATATTGCTTTTAATACACTCAGAATTTGTTTATTCAGCCTTACTTGGTCTAGTATGACAGGTGTCTTATCGTAGCTAAACTTGTCTGTAACTGACATTCAATGAGTAGGTTTTCTGACTTTTTAGCATTAAAATGACTACTTGGGGACACAGTGCCTTTAAGCTCCGTTGTAAAAAAATGGCTTTTCAGGTGCTAGAATACTCCACTATGTTGACAGCTAGTTGCTAACTTTGGCCGTCTGCCATTTGGTGCTGGGAGTACAATGGGTTTATTAGTGCTTTGACTGGAAACAATGTTGAAGAGAATGTTGAGATTCGCCAAACCAGTCGTAAGTTGTGGCCCGTTAAAACCAAAACACTGAGCTGAAAGACACTAAAAGGCCTCACAGACGTGAGGTTCCTCTTTAAATCTGACAACTAATAGATCCAATTGCTGACCCGTGTTTAAAGAGAAATTCTCACAGTACTACTTCTACTGTACTTGTTTGTCGTGGGGATGTGTTTTTCTCTGATTTATACTGCTCTGTCACATTTGCATTTAAAGAACGACATAAACAGCTACATCTATTTGCATCTTGGTCCATATTTCTTGGATATTACATTAACACACAGCAGGTATTCGCGCAGTACCAGTTTGTCACAGTTCACACATGCTTTTCCTCACTGTAATCTCTGACTTTAGCTTAGTAAATGGTAAGCTACTTCCTTCCTCACAGGCATTTTGCGGTCTCTTGTCCCTTTCACTCTTTCATGGCTCTGAATTTAATTCAGTGGTGTCGGCCCCTCGGGAGCTCGGCCGCTCCCTCAGTGTGTTTGAACTCAAGCGTGAAACTACAAAAAAAAAAGAAAGAAAAAAGAAAGAAGCAGTCGGAAAAATGGATTTCTCATGTAGGCGTATGCGGATGCTGTTGCTTTGTAGCTGTGACCTCACCATTTCAGGATTTTTTTTTTCTTATCAGTGAGTGTTTGCAGTGTTGATTAGCTGTTTGCAGAGGAGGCAAGTATGATCTTCTGACAGCTCTGACAACAGCTGTTATGTGCCTTCACAGAGCTCCAATAGTCACATAATGTTCTGAAAGTAACAGTCCTGTAATGCCATATTCTCCTCATTAAGTCCAAAAATGCAGCGTGAGAAAATGAGAGGGAGAAAAAGAAGGAGCTTCCCGTAGTAAATAATGCATGTACTCTGAAATATACATGAAAGTCTCCATTCTTACTTGAATTATGTAATTCAGGGCTCTGTGATCAAACGTCTCCCAATCCAAGACAGGAGCTGGAGTTGCATAACACTGAGGAAGTCAAAAACCTTGGGGCATCATCAGTATTTCTTCTTAAAACAAACGGCGTTCTCCTACTGCGGTAACAGCGGCAGCTGTTACCACATTATATAAAAACCAAATCACAAATACTCTGTTTATGTTCTCGCTCTTGTTCTCTTTCTTTCTGCACACCCCCACAAGCACTCACGCACACAGGCTGCTTAGCAAAAATGAGACAGTCGCCTCTGATTGCCTTGAGTTTTTGCTTGACAGAGAATGACGTGCAATCAGCGGCTGGAAGCGTTGAATTTTGTTTGCTTCGCAGCGGCGGTTTGCTGCCTGGGCTGATGGGACATGGAGGGTCCTCGGCACATTTGCATCAAGAATACATCATTAAGCGTATGCTTTGATTTGTCTGTTTTCCAGTAATTTCCCTGCTTGTGTTTTGAGGTGTTCCAGCATCCTGAATATATAGAATGGAAAAAGATGATTTAGGGTTATGTTTCCAAGTTGCAGTTTGTTTGTTATTTTTTGATTTTGGCCCTTTGAGGCCTGAAAAAAAAAATTACCTCACACAGTGGATTGCAGAATTGCTGGGGGATAATTGATGATGGAGCTCACAAAGCCTAAAGTAATGATTTGAATTACTGTTCTTGGTGAGTCAATCAATAGCACAAATTAACCTTTTTCTACTGAGTAACTCCAAGGCACCTTTAAACGCTATAATAGCACCAGCAGAAGCGGTAGCCACACACATTTTATCTGCTCGGACGGTGGTTTCCCTGAATCTTTGCTGTGACAATGATTTACTTTTCTGATGCTAAGTGAGGGTGACCATTTTTACAGCTAAAACGACAGAATGATCTCAGCTGCGAAGCAGTTTAAATCATGCGCCCCCCATTTGAGCTGCATTTGGTCGAATTATCCGGCATGCGGCTTTGGCCGACGGGGGAAATGAATTGGAACGCAGCGTTTTTTAAAAAGAAAAATCTCGGCTCATTTTCTCCACCGCCATCTAATGTGACAGTGTTATCTACTATCAGAGAGGATCCCCACAGATTTATCTCCTTATTCCAAGGGCTGATGCATGATTGGCAAAGCATGATACACCACGCATGGATGGTTTGAGCTGCACCACACCCAGGTTTCATCTGTGAGTGGCAAGCAGGGGAGAAGATAATGCTTTAGTTACACCCCTTTCCCAATTCCAGCACATACAAGAGAAACCAGAGCAGATGTGTCCCCGCTCTGCATGCAACCCATATTAGTGATCAAGCATTTTGCAAACACATCTTCCTGAGAGTGGAGAGAGACTGTAGCAGCACTGCAGAAAACACATCTGTAGTGACATGTCTGTCAGTGATGGCTACGTGTTCAGATAGGCTGTCCCAGAAACTTAAGCTCAGTATAGATCCAGAACTCTCCCCTGCTCAGATGTCATAGTATATGGTCAAATAGGGATTGTCTTTCCAGATTTTACAATACAGTTGTGATAAATATTGTATCAGACCATAGGTGGACAATGTTACAAACCCATGAATATGAACTACTTTATGGAAATGGATTTTGTAAAGATTTTTAGGCATGCTAGTGACTTGGTTTCCAGGGATGGAAATGTCCATCTGTCAGTTTGTTCACCACTTTGGTCAAGACTAAAATAGCTCAACAACTATTAAATTGATTGCCATGAAGTTTTGACACCCACAGTCCCCAGAGGATAACTGTTACTGTTGGTGATCCCCTGACTTGGTTTGTAATTTACATTGTCATGAAATTTGGCACTGACATTCATGTCCCCTTTAGGATGAATTGTCAAAATTTGAATGAAAAATTTTGGTTTATGACCAAACGCCTGCAAAACTAATGGCATTCTCATCAACCTCAGTTCTACTTTGTGTTTAGCACTAATTAGCAGATTGTGTGTGTGTGTGTGTGTGTGTGTGTGTGTGTGGGCGGTGTGGAGGATTTAGTGGAATCTAGAAGTTTAGCTATGGATTACAGCTTCCTTGTTTCACCTTATCCTTCCTGGAATAAACGAGGAACTATGGTGGTTGCAAAATACTCAATAGATCCCATATAGTGTCAGGGTTTAGTTTGTCCATCTTGGCCACTGTGGAAACATGGAAGTTCAACATGTCAGACCCCGTGGAAGAAGAGATGGGATGGTTTTCTCTCCTGTGCTGAGTTTCGCTCTCTCAGGTGTCCATTAACAAACTGTGGACTGATTGGCGCCCACCAGTCACAATCACATCCTTTCAAGTCCGTCTTAGAGGAAGGGTCACTCTACTGCTGAACTTTGGTCACGGTGATTGGCCAATTCAGCCATCTTAGAGAAGGCTCTCAATCTCACCTGATGACAAAAATAAATCCTAAAAAGAGCAAACTGTTCCTTTGCTTTGAAGGTAGGTTTAACAGTCAAGGACTAATCTTTATATAGTACATCACTTGCTGATGGACCTTTCATTGTGCATTTGGTTTTGAGGTTTTATGACAGAGTGAATGGTTGAGAGAGCTGTTTATCTTCATTTTTTCATACAGTGGGCTGCAAATGTGCCAAAACAGTTTTTTTCCCTTTCATTTCTTTGATGAGCCATGAAATAAAAGTTTTCTAATTTGAGAATGCCCTCAAGCAAAACACCCTCTATTTAATTAAATGAGACTAAAGAGCACCTTAAGCTAATGCCCCCCGACACCAAACCCCAACAGAAGCACTCTCTTTCCTCTCCTCTTTGTAACGTGTCAGAGCATTCAGGGCACACCGTACAACACTCTCCTTTTCACGAGATACTTCAGCGCCTTTTGACTGGGAAATGTCTCCATGTGGAAATGTCTCAGTGCTTGTTCTCAAGGTTAAATCTAAAAGACTAGCTGTGCTGGGCAAGGCAGCGCCAAAGCATGAATAGTGATGAGTCTGAAGTGTGGATCTTAAAAGCAATTTATTGTAGTAAGAATCAAAATCACAGGTTTTGATTTGCAACTAAATGTGCTCTATACATCTGAACCTAGGTTACCTTATTTATCTTTCTCTCATTTATAGAATTATATATTGATTCATATATTAATTAGCTGTGTTCTACTGGTTAGACTCTGGTCCTTACTCCTTATGAAGGAATGGTGTGTAGGATTTAGTGGCAACTAGTGGTGTAGTTACAACAGATTCAACTCTGTCAAGCCAGTGTTTTAGTTAGTAGAGGAACTGTGGTGTCTGTGGATTTTAAAGTCTTATTCCAAGGTAATAAAAACACAAATTAATATTTTATACACTAATGAAAACCTAGTTGTACACATTATATTCAATTGCTGCCATATTCAGTAAAAAGGGCCACTTAAATCTGACACACTGGTTCTTTCACTTGCATAAATGTGGCAAGTATGAGTCACTTCCTAAGGAGAAATGATGAATGCTAGTTGAACCTTCTTGAACTAAAGAAGTACAGTACATGGAGTTGTTGTTTGGCTTGTGATCCCTTAAAATGTCATAATGTCTGCATGTGGCTCGTTATCGCAGTTGCATATGTCTACCAGCTGTGACCAGTTCATAATGTTTTTACTTGTTTTATTAAAAGATTTCTAGAGCTCTAATTATGCATTCATTTGCAAGAACAGACACTGTAAGTCTGAAGAAAAAATAGACAGAATTCGGTGCAGCAAATTATTTTTCTCTCTGCTTTGCTATTCTTAACGATCTTGGAACCCATTAAATCTGACCTGGGGCCTCCACGTGGAGTCACCCAGGTTATTCAGGTCATTAGAAAATAATGAGAAATTACAACTACATGTAACCCTGGCAACAATACATGTTAGTTCCACAGAGTTAAGATAAAATAAACCTAGTTAAAGTAAAAAAAAACACTTTTGGAAGTGGCCATGGTATAAATATAATAATGCACTTATACTGTGCCAGTATAAGAAAATAACTGGACTTGGCTTGCTTAGTTCTTGAGCCAACCAAAGCTTGTAAAGAAAAGTCCCATGGACTCCCAAACTGCATGTTTATTGGAAACAAACCTGTCAGGTTAAAGATTCTATCAGCTAGTTCTTAGAGTATGATGGATGTATATACATTTCTGTGGTTTTTATACCCAAAACAGATGAATAAATATCTGCAGCAGTCGAGATTGGAGTTTACCCCTGACTGATTATTGTTCTAAGCTTCAAGCATAAATTACTGCTGGCTATCAAATGTCAACATCCATTTCATTTTGTCATGAAACTTTGTCTTTTCACTGCAGCTCTCCTTAAAGAATATTAAACATGGATTTCTCGTGCTTGATACCATCCAACAACATTGTCCTCACACAGCCAAATAAACTGAATTGAACAAATGATTGTTCCAGCCCTGCTCTGAATATGCTCTGTGTTGTGAGTTCCAGTCCCCAGCCCTTTACATCAGACACACTCCCCCAGCTTCAATCAATGCGTCTTCCATTTTTAGAAGCAGTCAATACCGTTATCAAGACAAAGCTCTGCTGCACCACCTGACTACAGCTACCTGCCTCCACCCGCCCCACTCCTCCTCCCCCCTCCTCCCTTAGCAGGGAAAGCCTGGGAAGGAGAATCCCTTTGTACGAACTGCAACCCACTCGGCCGGGCGGGATGACAGGCTGACTGCAGAGGTGAAAACGAGGAGAGACGGTGGGAGAGGGGGAGAGGTGGTGCTTCTCTTTCATCTCTTGCTCTTTGCATCTCCATGTTACAGCATCTCTCTCTCTCTCTCTCTCTCTTAGTTCCTCACTCTCTGTCTTCCTCTCTCGCTCGCTAACTGTCTATCTGTCTGTCTCTCTTTCTCTGATTAGTATGCAGAGCCAGGCCTGCTCTGTTCTGCAGTGTGGGTTTGTGAACGTTGCTGCATGTCAGAGAGAGAGAAGGGAATCGCACTGCAGTGGCGGGTGGGGTGAGCACACACACACACACACACACACACACACACACACACACACACACGCACACACACACACACACACACACACACAAAACCCCTCCTGCGCTGCACCAGGAAACCCTTTTTATTCTGACTGTGTCACGCTTCTGTTGTCATTCAAATTAAAGGTCTTGCTTTGGAGTGTTTGCATATATTGATCATGTTTATGGTACATGTTCTGCTATAGCATGTAGTCTATACAATAGTGCAGAATGTCAGCAGCTAAACCAACATGTTGTTGGATTGTCTGCTGAATGACTGAAGCGAAGCAGGCATGGGCTAGCCTAGTATCTGGGTGGGAGAACTAAGTTGCTGCTGGTGTTTCTGGTTCCAAGTGACGATGTAGGAGATGCTGTCCTTCAGGTGAGACATTATCCTGATTCACTGTGGTCATTAAAATCCCATGGTACTCATTGCAAAGAGGAGGGGGTCTCCCTGGTGTTCTGGCAAAATTCCCAATCTAGCTCTCTCCATCTGGCCACATTATCTTCCTCCAGTGTAACTCCACCTCAAACTGACGTGTGGTGAGCATTCTGGTGCACAATAGCTGCCGTACATCTCCCGGGTGGTGCTGCACACTGGTGGTGGTTGAGGAAGAAAGAGGCAGAAATATTGCTGGTATAGCATGTAATGGAGATATATTGCAGTGTAGTTGAATATGGAGCCTGATTAATGTGTTGCAGTGTCCACAGCTGAACTCGACCAAGAGGGTCACTCGAGGGTTGGAGTCCGGCTCAGACCCTTGTCCCATGTCACTCCCCCCACTCTGCCTTTCCTGTCTCTCTCTTCTGTAGTGTGTGAAATAAAGCAAAATGGCTGTTTAGCTGTAGGTTTCTCGTCTTCCAGCAGTATACAGCCGAATCAGGCGCTTCTCAGTTCGAGGACAAAAAACTTCCTCGGGGTATAAAAAAGGCACTAAAGCACAATGATTGATTCGAAAGCCTTCCACCCTCCCCTAGAGGTGGAGACATTATCAAGTCACTGCTTTGCAGAGAGGCACGTTGGATACACACTCCACCTCCACTGTGGTAAGAGTACTGAACTTAATTTATCACGTTTCCTCTCATTTATTAGACTTGATAGATGCAGTACTTGTACGTTTTATAGTTTGTGATTTTAAGATATGTCTGCACTGTATTCTTGTGATTCAGATGTGATGACAGTGCATGGGGTGCAGCACACTGGCTACGATAACGCTTGTCCATTTTGATTCTGATAAAGACATAGTAAGATCTATACGTCAGACTGTTTATACCATTAAAGACCCAATAAAGTAAAACTGATGTTTAAGTTTTTTTGTGTGTAGCACCATGTGTCACCTACTCAGCAGTATCTCGACCAACAATGACAAAAAAAGCCATTTTTAGAGTTTGTCATTTCCTGATAAATGAGATGATATGATGACTCATCCTCCACTCGGGGCCGTGTACTAATTTAGCATCCAATAAAAGGCTTTCTCTCTTATGACGCCAAAGTGTTTGATAGAGTCTGTGAGTGATTTTGAGGGCTGTTACATGCTTCTGTGGCTGGGCCTCAGTGATTACTGTACAAAAGCACACCTTTATGACTTTATTCAGTGATTTTGGTTAAGGTGAATCAGATTTTATTCAGGATATATTTGCTGGTTGTTCTCCGTCTGCTGAGCTTCGACTCACTATGATTTCCTGGTGGACAGATAGCTTTAGCCTAACCACTTGCTAAAATAGCTTACCGCTAATGAACTGCTGTTAGCAGGCAACATGAATAAGCTCAGCAGCAGGACCAGACCAGGTTAAAATACAGCTTCTGAGATCAAAAGGGAATGATGTTGTAGTACCAAGTTGGTTCATGGACTTTTATGATGGTCAGATTGCTAAGTAGAAAACCTACCGTAAGGCTACCGTATTCCCTGCCAAACTGGCCACCGCTGCCCACTGGTTTCAGAGGTGGTGTTCGGCCATGGGTCAGGTCATGCTGACACTAGCTTGCTAACTGACTGAGCCCTATTGGTTACTCCAAACGTAACCTTTATTGCCTTTATATAATCTTTATTTTCAAGCCTATATGCCTTTATGCCAATATTTATGTATTATATAAAAATATTTAACACATAGTTCTACAGGATAAGCTGGACAGATTTCTTACTCATTTATATACATTACAGTGCAGGTTAACAAATGAGGTGCCGCAGCAGTAATGGCGGCTTGTCTGCTTCCACCTACATCCCGGATTTGACTATTCTGGGAAACCGAATAAGAATTTTGACACAATACGCTTCAACAATGGAGCTAATATTACAGCCCGTAATACCAGAATGCACTCGAGTGGCATCACCACCGGAGACAAAGCAGCTCAGAGTCAACCGAGTCGGAAAGCGAGCTGAGCTGCTAAGTATCTAAAATTATGGGGCTTCTTCATTAGCCCACCCCCCTGCTATTATGCTATTTAGGTGTGTTCATTTCAGGGGAGATGATTGGGCTGCTTCATGTGTGCGGTAATGTCTCGCTCTGCAGCAGCAGCAGGGATGTGGGAGTCACAGCAGCTCAACAACCTGCTCTCCACTGCACAGGAGAGGAGACTTCAATGGATTTTCTCTCTTGGCGCTGGTTGAACCCAATTACACTTGAAGCAATAAATCCTTAGCAATGCAATTTCCCCTCTAGACAAGATCTGCCGGGCTTCCCCCCTCACGCTCCCTGCTTCTCTCTCTTTCCTCTGCAACACACACCAACACAGTCTCTCTCCCCGTCTGTCTCCCCTCATTCACTCTACTTATTTTTCCTCTCTCCTCAATCACTCCCTGTTTGTCTTTTTCTCCTCTGCCTCTTAGTTCCTATATGTGTCACCATCCCGTCTCTCCCGCTCCTTCTTTGCTCTATCTCCATACCTCTAATGCGCCCTCACTCTCTTATTACACCGCTCTCCTCATGACCTTCATCTCTCCCTCCTCCCTTTCCCCCTGCATGTCTTTCCTTCTTTTCCTCCATTTGCCATGTCACCTTTCTCCCACCACCAGCCCCTTGTTTTTTCCCCCTTCTCTTCTATTACACCCCATCATTCGTCTTTGTCTTACATACATCACTCGTCATGCACCCTTCCCACATTTCTCACTCTTCCTCCCTCCCTCCCCTCTGTCTGCGTGCTGGTGTTTTCCCAGTTGGTCAGATTATTGCAGAGAACATGTAGGACATTTTTACCTGCTGTGATGATGTAGTGTGTGCACTGCACAGTCCATCACACATGAAGGGCATGGCAGGTTCCTGTGGTTGTTGCAAGGACAACCACTAATGAAATAACTTATTTATTTAAATATAATGTGTCCACCTATAGATGAATCCACTTGTTTACAACCTTATTTATTAAATCCCGATGTCCACATCATGTGTATTTATTCAGATTTCCTTCTGTAGAAATACACTGCATTAGTTGTTGTATTAGGAATTATAGGATTATTAGTAATAGTGGGAGTGGAGATGGTAGAAGGAGTGTCAGGAGTAGGAGTAAAGGTGTTATTCTCTGTGTTTACATGTATGAGAAGCACTGCAGATGCTACGAATGCAGAATGAACTGCACATAATTGCACTGTATAAGGTTAAGCAGCCCTTACATAATATTTCTCCTCAACACATTCATCACACATCTATCCTCCGTGATGATTTGTGGAGGCAATTATGCAGCAGAGCAGAATCAGTAGATTTGAGTCCAAAACATATTTTCATTGAGCAGCTGTCATCACATATAATTAATAATTCAGTTGTTGATCATTTTCAAGCCAAAGGATGTTATAAAAAATATCCACTGACCATGACATGACCATGTGACAGTGAAGACTGTGCTCTGATTGTAAGTTACTTGCCAAACTCTTTCAAATAAAAATATTATTAATTAAGTCAGGCAGACGGACACCAGCCAGATTTTGAAGGCTGGGTGTATTACTGTAATGAGGGCATGGGGGAAAAAGGCGTCTTGATTGAGGTTGTGTGGTCAAGGTTCTTCCTCCTACAGTATATGCAATGAAGAGTAGAGGCACTTGGTTCTTCTTTCAGTTCTTTCTTATCAGTCTAAACTCTGAAGATGAAGAAGTCTCTGTCAGCAACAAGACAGGACACAAAGACCATCGGATGGTGTTTAAAGACAGCTATCTGTAACGGATCTTGTTTCAGTCTCAAAGGCCTGTTTTTGTGCGTGATCTCTTATTTGAAGATATTAAAGTGAGAGGTCATATTTATTTTTTCAATTGTACAAAAGTGGCCAACATCATTCCAGCTAAATGGCACATAATGGGGTTCTAATTGTAAGCAGACTCATTCATTTAAGTGGGCACAGCTTGTAGCATTGCCAGTTTTTAAAGTCTAAAAAGCTTGCTGCACTGCACTTGCAACCGAAATACGAAAAGATAATATCCCACTGAGATGAAACAAACGCTGCAGCAGTGATTATGCAGAGAGGAAAAACCTCTGCAGTGACTCCGTCTGTATGTTAAGTTATGAAGTCAGAGATGGTACAGAGACATCTTTTGGAGAACTTGTACAAATGTACAGTGTAATTCTGCCTAATAACTGTAGTTATTGTATCTATGTGATAAATGAGTGTAGCCGTGGGTGTTGTGATTCAAAGAGCGTGCAGTATTTTTTCTTTGTGCGGCTGTGTGGCTGCTGGTGCCCTGAGGCAAGAGCCTTGTTTTATCTTCCTGATTATTATCTGATACCTGGATTTGTTTGCTTGATACTGCAGCAAAGTGAGGTACAGCACACACGGAGGGAAATGCCCTCATGAATGGGCATCATTATGAGTTTGGTTGCTAAGGTGAAATTAAAGGTTAATGCTTCAGCAATGAAAGGTCCACATTTCTGTAGGTACTCTGCATTAAACCAGTGACCTATCCTCCATACGCTCATTTACAATATGTTTTCACCCTATATCTGCACTGCTCTCCTGTACTGAACCCCAAATAACTGTAGCTGCTACAGTAACTATGCTGCAGAAGAGTATCTTCAGTAGTTGCAGCCACTGCAGGTGACATTTTAACTAATGGAACATCTTCAGTGGATTGCATACATTAAAACAATTATTTTTTTGTATTAGAATTTTTCTGAATCTTTCTGTTTGCAAATATGCAAATTATACAGTATCTCATTACAGTCAGGTGAATCTTAGATTCTTGTTTCAGAGCCAAAGGTTTTTTACAGAAGGAAATATCTTTTTATCACACATCTAATATTTTTGCCATCTTTTTTGATGACTGAAATAGGAAAAGTTCCTTAAATCAGGCTATGAATGATATATGAACAAACCCCCAAACCTTCAGAATATAGATTGGAGTAAAACTAGAATGTGTGGTGAATCTAAGTCCTACTGAAGTAAAGATTTCTGGCCCAGAGTGTGAGAAAGAACTCCTTTTGAGCACAATAATAACAATAATATTGCTATGCAGCGTCAATATTTACGCCACCAGCTTGACAGAGGTGTGCCTTGAATGAGGCCACTCTAAAATGTGAAATTTTATCTTGAAAAAAGACACAGAGTTACTTTACATACGGCTCCACGTATTAATTTATGACCTCACATCTTGACCTCAGGAAACAACAACCTTAGATGACAACAGATGTGCAGCCTGCGTGCTTATGAGTCAGACACTTTGATGCCATTGGCTCTTCTCCCCCACATTTAGGGTCAACGCTGTCAACTGTAGGTCAGGCCCCAGTGTGGCATTTCTAAAGGGACCAGGAGGAAATGGATACAATTGGATATAATTGATCTGACAGTCAGAGATTTTACTCATCTTGTTCATGCTAATGTCACACAAAGCAAGTCATGTCAATACGTTGTATTGTATACGAGTATACGAGTGTATTGGTTGATAATAAATCTATCAATCTATCAGGTGAGCTTCTCAGACATTTAAATGAAAGCTGAAGTAAGGTTCCAAAGAGTGTCATGAATTAGATGACGCACAAGCTTTACACACAATCATCTCATATGGTGGGATGAATCATAGTTTACGGCCTATGCTACCATAGCTGTAGATTTTACTGTAAGCAGTCTTAAACTGTAGCTACATAATCAGGTCACAACCATGGCCCTCCAGCAGTTTGAACAACACCGTGTTCAGCATGTGTTATATTGTGTGCTATACATTGACTTTGAACACAGACTGTGCAGGAAACCATCATTTGGCTTTAAAGCCCGGCATCCTTCAGTTTGCTGTGATGTACTGTAGCTGTGTGCATGTAATGACTGCATTTATCCCAACAGAGCATGAAATAACATGATTTTGTGTGTTTGAATGGAGAGAATCTGATCTCCAAAAAAATCTTCCGTCGTCCTATTGAGTACAACCGTTTCCTTGAATTTCAGTCTAATCTATCAGAAAACAAGTCTATTGAAAAGGGAATGCTTCATTTTTTAAGGACCTGGAATCACATTTCCTCATTTAGCCTCAGATCAGCAAGGATCCTGCACAAATGTTCTGCTTTAGGCAGTTTGGATTCAGTTTTGATGAGTTTTTGTTTCACATGATGGATTGCTGTATTTTTTGTTTTGTCTGTTGACTTCTCACTGGTTTGAGGTGGGCGAGGCTAAACTGGAAAGACATGATGTCACACATTCCAGTAGCCATCAAGGATTTTGATTTTGAGACTTACTCTGATGAGAGTTGTGAATCAGCCTCCGGTTCCCCAAGCCAATTCCCTACAGATGGAGCTACTGCTGCCCCAACATAGTTGAAACAGCTGTCTGCTTAAATTGAATAATGTTATAATTTATATTCATTATTTTTGCTTAACAAATTGGTGTTTCTTAGCGTGAAGGAGAAACTAAAGTGCCAGTGTTTAGTTTGTCCATTCTGGGCTACTGTAGAAACAGGCTGGTCCGACATGGTGGATAGAAGTTTATAAAAACATTAAAACATTTATATTTGCAAACTTCAGTTATGTTGCTGATATTAGCACAAATCAAACACATTTAACACACTTCATATGACATCAGTAGAGTGTACGATGGAAATATACTTTTCTGTGATGTTAATATGAAAATGGAGAAATGTAAACTTTTTATGGGCTTTAAACAAATTTTGGCTATGTCTCTAGACAATAAACTTTTCCAACTAATATTCATAAAGTTGTACAGTGTGTTGGTTTAATCAGCGAGCATGACATCAAAGCATAAATACATAATCAAAGCCAAACGGTTTTCTTTATTCATTTAGATTCTGTCATCACCCAAACAACCAAATTAAAAAGTTTTTTTTGGTCAGCGGTGTGTAAGATTATCTGCGTAACAGCTTCACATTTTTGTGGCTAAACATAACTTGTAATGTAAATCATGCTCCTCCTGGGGGAGTTTCTCATTCAAACATTGCAGCTCTGTAATCAGCGAGCAGAACCATACACAGAAACCGCTCTCACTATCAGCCACGGATTTCTTAAGATACGCCTCTGAATATTTAATAGGGACTCTTTTGAATGCCTATTTTTATCAGCTCAGCTCAATAATTCAAAGCGCACTTCTCCTGTTCTCATCTGCAGCACAGAGTGTGTGTGTGTGTGTGTGTGTGTGTGTGTGCGTGTATGTGTCTGTGTGTTAGTCTGGGTGTGTCACTGTACATGCGTGTGTGCGCGCATGTATGTGTGTTAATGCGACAGCGTGCACATGAATACAGGCTGACTGAGAGGCAGAGCAGCACTGAGAGGCAGATAGAGCGAGGAGCTACCAGCTGAAAGGAAACACTTGTTTTGGTCTGTCACTGCGTAATGCGCCTGCCCCCCCCCCCCCCCCCCCACCGCGCTATCAAAGACGCCTAGCCGAGGAAATAATTTCAAGTTTTGCTCTCTCCTGACCAGTTTGTCATCCTGTCCAACTCTGTGGGGTGGAAAAATGCTTTCTTCTTTGAGATCTGTAATATTCAGAATATTTTCAACAACAACTGAGTTGAGAGGGAAAGCATAAAACTCCACAGCTCGGAACTCCAGCTCCAGTTTCTCATGATGTCAGTTTCCCCTTGAGTCCTTAATCTCTTCATGAAAAGGTCTGTTTTTGAATAATAAAACCCTAATCAAGCTCAGACACGGCCAAACTCCCAGCACTTGACCTACAATCAAACAGCCAAGCGAGCAATCAAAGACCTCGCTCCCTATTTTTATTTTTTCCAATCAGGACGAACAAAGCGTTTGGATAGGAAATATAGCCATGTTGCCACAGAGCAGATTTAAATTGATTTAATTAGCTGCATTTATGATAGGCCCGAGTCCACTGAAGAGAGATGATGCAAGGACGTTAGACATGCTAACTAGGCCTGTGGGCTTCGTCATTTGGCACGGTTATAACTCATGAAAGATAGGAAGTATACCGGCTTCTCTTGTTCCTCGATGATATGTGAACATATGCATTAAAGGGTGAGGTTTGCTTGTTCTCAGCAAATCCCATGAAAAGACCTAAAGAATCAAAAATATGTCAAATATGTCAACCTGTCTTCAGGAAATGAGTCGTGAAAAAAACATGTTTGGATTATGTTTTCTGTCAATATTGAAGAAATCTTGAAGTATTAGCTAAGTCAGAAAATGTTGATGAAGTGTTTGGTTTGTTTCAACAATATCCACTGTTGATCTCTGTTTATAGCGGCTTAACCATGATAGATATCTAATGGATCTGTTTAAGCACTTGGATAACTTTAGAGAAACGACTGTGGTTAACTGTTAAAGTGACTTGAAGAACAAGACAAAATGTGTTTACTGAAATAATGTTCCATATAATAAATGTAAACACTAGAAATGACCACTGTGTCTCAACTGTCATACTTCCATACTTAGACTTGTTATTTTGAGTTTAAAAGTGCATTCACACTGTCAATTATGGCGGCATGCTGCACTTCAAACAGTTAAAAAGTTGACTCAACACTTCTCGTCCTCAATGGTCGCCATTTTGGCTACATACAAAGAGAGGGACCACCGGCATTGTGAAAATGTCGGAGCCAAAGTGGTTGTGGTGAATACTGTAATATACAAATGTAAGCTGTACATATGTGTTATATTTATATTCAGTGCCGTTGCTACCAATTATCATCGTGTTATAAGAGCAGGGTAAATCCCTTTACAGCTGTACGTAGCACGTGAGTGGACGGGCGAGAGAGACCAGCAGAGACGAGTGAGTGAGTGAGTGAGTGTGGACGAAGGAGCTGCAGGTTAGCGGTAGGAGTTAGGTTAGGAATAAATGGACAATGTAGGCTGCAGTGTGTGATCAAATAAAGGCCACGGTGTCTCAAAAGCCAACGCTAGAGCTTGTGTGTGTTATTTCACCGCTGAAGAAAGTGAAGCGGGGTAACCCGACGTGCACTTTGGCCCCAGGAGGTGGCATCTCCCTTGTGCACAAATTTATCAGTCCTAATTATGAGGATCATAATAATGAATATGAATCCATCATTAGTCTACTGTGGGCAACATTGTCTCAGAATAATAAAATACATCATGGTTCACCCAGTTCACCCAGGTTTGTTCGATTAGGCTACACCAACCAGACACACACCTGACATTAGCCCTAAGCAATGAAAACATGGCATCAAAAAGGCAACAGGAGCCTGGTGCTGACATATTGTAATTATCAGTGTTATTTAAAAATTAATAATATATGATGTATAGTATGATGATGATTGTTTGTTCTCTCTCTCCCCCTTCATCTGTTTGGATCTGCTCATCTCTGTAATCTCTCATTGTTTGTCTCCATTCTCCAGTCCATCTGTAGGCGATGTCCTGAGTAATAATTAGGTCAAACTGTTTACAGCAGCACACACGTGCAGCATGTGCGTGTGTTTGTGGAAAAGTTTCACTGTAAACAAACACTGTAAATACAAGACACACACACACACACACGAAATGAAATGAAATGAAATGAAATGACGTCAGAAGTTGCTGTTGTTTTTATCACATTCCACCTATACTGCAGTTTCTGGACCAACAATGACAGCCAGCTGTGAAGTGATTCAAGCATCTGACCAGGATCCTCCTGCGTACCTTCCTTTGAATGTTTCATGCACGTCCAACAGGCAGGACACCATGACCCCGGTTAAGTGGATGGATTGATGGATGGATATTCAAACCATAATGATCTGTTAGAATTTGAAATGTACAGGTTATTAGCACATTAACAGAGTCTTTGAAGTACAGGCACTCTACTAAACCACTAAACCACTACTTAAAATTCACTGTCAGCTTGACCTAATGCATGTCCCATTGACCTGACAGTAAACTAAACTAATTAATAAAAATGAAGCATGATGAAATTATAAAGGAAATAAAAGGAGCACACTATCAAGGAAAGCCGTAATGATTGGATAATCACCAATTATTAATTTAAGAGGACAAATGCATACACACACTCCAGAGGTTATGTTTCAATGACAGTTAGCAGTGAGTTTTTCTGGGTATTTTTTCATGTTTCCTATAAGAAGCCTCGACTCCACGGACCAGAACACAGAATCGGTGACTGACTAGCCAGATTGAAGACAAACCTGTAAAACAACTTGTATCACAGCAACATCAATAATCACTGAAGTTATTGTTATTTCTAACAGATGTTCTGAGTTCAGATCTGCTGATAGAAGTCACAATGACAGAAAAAAAATAAATAAATCTGGCGTTAAAGCTGCAGGTTTCCTTCCTGCTGCACAGGCTTCTGGGTATTATCTGCTCATTGGCGCTGAACTCTTGGTAACAATACACCAAATTCCTGTCGGAGGTGCTCAAACAGGAAGTAGGAAGTGGCCGGGCTGATTCCGTTTGGGGGGGGGGGGGGGGGGGGGGGGGGGGCATTTTGTAACAGTCTGAGAGTGTTATGCAACGGACAGTGAGTGTTTCCAGGCCAACAGCAAACATGATGGATGTGTGTGTATGGATGTGTGTGTCTCATGGGACTATTGGCTCTGACTGATAAAGTCCTGCCAACTGTAAGCTGCTGTTAGCTAATGTTGGCTCAGTTTGTTAGCCGGGCTACTAAGTGTTTGTAACAGTGTTTTGGACCACTATAAGGAGGAGAAGAGCACCAAGATGGAGAAATCTTGTGAAATCTTCTGATTGTTCCATGACAGTTATGTTAGGCACAATTAAACAATAATACTAATAACAATTAGTAGTAATTAATAGTCTTAATCATTACACATTTCCCCAAGATTACAATTTTCTAGTACTTTTACTTGCAACAGAGTACTATTAAGCACTTTCAAAGAGATTTACATGCAAAGTTGAATCCATTCAAACGGTGGAAGCACTGACACTGTTTTCCAAAAATACCACTGTGATATAACATGATATGTGATGTGTTATTAGGATGTTCTCCGCGTGTCTGTGTGGGTTCTCTCCGGGTACTCCGGCTTCCTCCCACAGTCCAAAGACATGCACTTAACTGGTGACTCTAAATTGTCTGTAGGTGTGAATATGAGTGTGAATGATTGTGGTGGTGACTGGTGACAAGATGTACCCCGCCTCTCGCCCACTGTCAGCTAGGATAGACTTAGAGATAATGTATGTAAGCATGTATGTATATGTTATTAGGATCAATACATTGAAAATAGTATATTCACATATATATTCATACGGGCCATTATAAGCTGATCTTTCTCACTTTTACTTTTCTGATACACTCATCCCAACGCAGTTTGCCACAGCAGCTCCATCCACCAACCTCCACCTCCTCATGTGATGTTTTGTGGGTGTTGTTGATTAATGTCCATATCTGTGTTTAAGGGATGATCAGTTCTAACGGCCTCAAAAATCTCTAACTGTAAATCAGATTGCTATGAACTCCTTCATGTGTTTTTAATGTTTTCATGCATGCGTGCCTGCATTATATGTAACTGTAAACACTCCAGTATGCAGGTATAGGTGCTTCACGCGTGAATGAAATATAATGCATTAAACTGTATATATGTGTGCAAGCCAGTGTCTGTCTATGTGAAAGCATGTGTGTGTTAGCCTGTGCGTGCAGGCGTACTTTCAAACAGACAGATGGCTCAGGTGCCCTCCACACCCATGTTTGAGCACTGCTCATGCCGGTGTGTTGCGTCGCTCGCTGCGTGTGTGTTCTGTTGCGGGTGTGTTCCTCCCTGCGTGTGTGTGCTGTGGCAGCGTGTTATTCTCTGCAGCGACCGGGATTGGTGCTGCGGCCCCTGATGGCATCCGAGAGAGGAGCGCCAGCAGACGAGAGGCCTGTGGACCCACGTGGGAACACCCCAGACAACACACCAGAGAAGAGGAGGCACTTTGTGTTTTATGGCGTTTTTTTAATTCAAGGTTACTGCCGAATGGAAAGTGATTCACAGTCTGACTCACTGCTGCCTAATCAAAGACACTTTAATCTTCCCAAAGGTACACTGCGTTATATTCTGTGGGTGTACCTTCACTTGTAATGACTTATTTATTATATTTATTTCTGAGAAATGGCTTTAGATCTCATAGTTCCAGTTGTATGAAAATCTAAAAATACAGCGGATAAGTATCATATCAGGTATCATATTTGATTGTTTTTTTGTTTCAGTTGATGAACTTTTAGGTGCATTTGATGATGTGCAGATGCTTCATCGACTCTATATAACTCTCTAGTCTGTATTTTTGGACTCAATAGTGTTTCAGTCTCTCAGAGGCGCCAGTTTTGTTTAGGAACAAAAACAAGTTTGGATTAAAATACCTATGTAACATCACATATATTTGGTTTGAGAGAGAGAAAGCTGTGGTTGAGCATCATAGACAGTGAATGAGAGAGACAGCTGTGGAGTGAGAAGGCTGACATAACATAATTTCATTTAGGTGATAACAGCTGGGCTCTGCAGCTTTTAACTAAATACTAAACTAAATATAAGAAGTTACATTTTGGGAAATACGCTTAATAATTTCCCTGTGAGACATAGCCAGGCTGGCTTTCCAGCACAGCTTCAGTCTTAATGCTAAGCTAAGCTAACCGTCTGCTGTCTGTGGCTTCATATTTAACAAAACAGTCTCAAATGGTGGTCTTATCTTATCTTATTAACTGTCATCAATAAAGTGAACCAGAGACTTTCTCCAAATGTCAAAATATTCCTATTAATAATTGCAGACACAAATGCTAACACTGCTTGTGATATTGTGACTTATTAGACATTGTTTGCTAACATAAGGATTATATACTGGACTGAAAGGTTTAATTACACTTTTGAATGAGATATGAAATCTGTTTTGACAGTGTGAGCTCTTTTTCCAAGCACATATCCTCATAGATGGTTTGGTTAGAGGACAGCAAAGATATGGTTGAAGAAGGTGTGTTCAGTGAGAATCTTTTGTTTCATGGTTCACTGTTTAAATAACCATCACCTTACAGCGAAACTCCTGTTAAAGGGTTAGAGCCTCTGTATGGATAAAGGATATCAGCACACACACACACACACACACACCCACACACATACACATACACACACACACACAGTGTAGCGCACGAAAAGCTAGTTACATAACAACAGATAGGGGGTTGGCAGAACAAAGCAGACAGAGAATCTTATCAATGGAGGATTTTTTTTAGTTTGGACACAAAGTCACAGAACAGACAGCTGAGCACAGTTCAGTCGTGTTGTCACTCATGCAGCCTCACTTGTCAAAAGAATTAAAGATATACTGAGTGAACATGTGGGAATGTAAGAACTGAAGGCCAGATTTCTTTGATTAGAAGTGGTGGCATGATGCATCTTCAGCATCTAACACACCCCCACATACCCACACAGGTGTTCTCACTGGTTTGACTTAATCAGTCTTTTCCACAGGACTGTGTGGGTGTTTACATACTTTGCTGGACTGACATCTTCCCTCTCTCCTGTAGTTTTGTTGCAGTTGTTAAAACCCAACTTTAAACTGAGCAGATGTCTAATTAGGCAGAATAACTGAAAACACCTGTGTGGGTGTGTGGAGTTAAAAGTGGTGATTAGCCTTTAAAAGATCCCGTGTGTAAGATTTAGTGGGATCAATTGGTGGGTATGGCAGAGAAGAAATATTTTTAAGTTTTCATTAGTGTGTAATGAGTCCTTTATGTCCACAGAGGGAGTGACAGCGACGACAGAGCAGGGGCAGAACAGGTGTCTCAAATCATCTCATAATTGCTACATTCATATATCTATGGAAACAAGTGTTCAACGTGCAATTAATGTTACATAAATAAATAATATCAATTTACAGATTATGAGATAATAATCATATGAGAAAATGGTATAAAACATATATGAAACGATAAAAATAATTAAGTAATATAAAATAACCAATTAAAACTGACCTCATTAAGAAATTAGTTTTAGAGAAGTTCAGTTTTATTTCAAAACCATTCAGCTCTCAGCCAATCACAGGTCCTCTGCCTCTCAAGCTCACAAATTCAGCAAACTTTAGCCAATTAGCTCCTGTTGGCTTGAGCAAAAACAACATAAAAGTAATTTTCAATCAACCAACTGCTGCTTTCTTATTTCTTATTTTCTATTTCATACAGTTTATGGATCCACATAAAGTGTATGAATCATATCACATGACATACTGGGTTGACTAGTGCCTATCGTTACCATTTGAAAAGACTGAAGTCTTACACCCTCACATCTGAAGACAGTGTGTGAAAAGTTATTGAGCCTTTTTGATTTTAAGACTGAGGTTCTTGCAGGGTCACTATTTAAAGACTACAGCTGGATTCATTCATTTTGAGATTATTTCCCATCCTGCACCTGGTCGAAATTTATAAGAAGAAAAACTGTTGAACTATGAAGCAGAAACAAAAGCAGCTTTTGGCCACAGCTGTCCTTGTGTGTGCATTTTGAGGATTGCAGCAATTTCGGTCTGCTTTTTTTCCTTCTCCACTCGTGGTACAGATGGGGCAGCATGGGAAAGAGACATTTGCTCATCCAACTCCCACAACTCCACTAATTTCTCCTCCTTTTAAAATGTTGAAGAGAGCCGAGACTTCATGCACTCACTAGTATGGCCATGCAATTAAACCAGTTCAGCCAGAGTTTTATGACCACCTTTCAAAACAATCGAGAAGATGACGACGAATGAATGGAATGCAGCCATCATTAATTAGTTACACTGTGTGTTTACTGTAACTGTAACTTTTTGTCTGTTTAGTGACCAAACTTGCTAACTGACAGTTCACAAGTCATAGCTAGAGAGCTATTGTGGCACTAGCTGCCTGGCACTAGCATGTTGACAGTTGGCGAGCAGGTTACTAGTGTAGTTTACTAACCAGCGCTTCAAGTAGCAACCAAGCTACTAAAACCACATACAGAGAGAACATACGCCATTTCATTTTTCTGTGCTGCTTTCTGGTCACCAGGCTCTGTAACTTAGCTACAGCTAAGATGATGTACAGGAGAAAGCAATATATCTAAAAGCAACTTGCTTTCAAGTCACATCAGGCATGCAGGGATCTTATGTGCAATACTAAATAGATTTTATGTACTCAGTTCAATGTGGAAAAATGCTGATTTTTTCTGAGATGTTTTGCACCAACAATCCAAGTTTAAATGGGGAAGAGTGCACATCCAGTACAGAAAGAAAAATGAATGTTACCTTGAAAGAAACACTCGTGTCTATATTTCTTAAGAAACTCATCTGTCCTATCACTGCTCAACTGAAGCATCAGGGTAAGTTACAAATAGACATCTTGCAAGGTAAGATTAGACTCAGCCATCCTGCAATATGAATAAAAGACAGCTGTACCTTGTTGACCAGATTGCTAGTATGTCCACATATCTGTTCTGTTTCTTCCACACTTGTCTGTTCCAGTTGTCTTCACTTCCCTCAGAAAGTTGTCTATTCTGCCCGTGTGTCTGCATGTCCTAACTTCTGCTACGAACATTACTGAACCATGACAATGAATATTGGGTAACGATGGTTTTCATTACATACAGAATGCAACTTTCTGGTTCAAACTTTTTTCAACTTTGACAAGCTCTGTTTGTCAAGCAGATGTCTGAAGACTTCATGAGATGACTCAGTAGTTGGCTCTGTGATCCAAGTATTCTTTCTGTGTTGGATAAAATCAGGTTAAGCTTGGGCGGTTTGAGTGATTTTGAAATTGACACTTGCTTAATCCACCCTGCTGGGATGGAGTGGGAGACTTTCATGGCCCAGGAGGAAGAATGCAAGCACAAGTGTGTGTTTGTGTACCGCTTTATCCTTTTGAGTTGTCTGTATTTAAGCGTTTACACTTTATTACAGCTCTAACAAGATATTTGGCCTCATACTCAGGATCACAGTTCAGAAAGGTTGGCACGTTTTCAAACACAGATAAATAAGGAAGCAAGTAGAAAGCAACATGTGCTGTACGACATACAGCTCTTCTGGCTTTCTCCACATCGGCTACTGCAGTGTCAGAGAGCAATGCCAACTCGTGAGCTGAGTCGAGAGTGCAACTTGTGGAACTATGAACTCATTAATTGTTGCAGACAGCGTGCATACACCCACAGAGGACATGTTACGAGTTGCCACAAGGACCATGCAGAGAATCGCTCTGCGAGTTTGTTCATTAGCAGCACTAAACACAAAGTACAGCTGTGGTGGTGGGAGTGCCATTAGTTGTGCAGGTGTTTGGTCATAAATCAAAATCAACATTTTTGTTTTGTTTTTTTTTTAATTAGTGGTGATACTTGAGGGAAGTTTTTTTATAATTCATCTTAAGTTGGAAGGAAAATTTCATGGCAATTATAATAGTCCAATAGTTTTCTTTTTTTCTTTAAAAAAGACATTTCACTCTAATAAACAAATATTAACCTAATGGTGGAGCAAGAGAAAATCAGCTTCATGGTCTGGAGATCATGAATGTTCAAACAATGTACAAGATTTCATGGACATATTTCAATCTTGACCAAAGTGGAATATTACAAATATTGCTATGGCTGCTACTGTGATTCATATAAACATGATTGTTATAAAAAATACGAATCATGTTTTCGTTTCCTTAAAATGAGCCCTTTTAGCTAAAGCTAACCTTCCACTGAGTTTTCCATGTTGAACCATGTTTAACAACTGGCTAGCTTAGATAAACCAAACACTGGCTCTACATAGGCCCTTCCTTTTCATGGCTGTTGGAAGGTGAGGCAAGTTGGGTGCAATCTGCAACTTCACAAGCTAACCGTGGCCGTTTTACTAAATGTTTCAAACCACACCGGCCCCGTTGCAGTCCGTTACAGAAGTGGGTCTCTGCCGCGAGCGTCAATCTGCACAAAGCAGCTCAAGCTGGCCACCGTGCTGGAAGTCAAACACAGAAACGGCATAGAGAATCTGGTCATTTTCAAAATAAAACACCCCATTCAAAAAAACAGCCAAAAGAGAAACAAATTTACTATATAGCATATTATATCATGACAGAAACGTGCTGGTGGGGTTTCGGGGTAAGTCTTACTCACAGGACCTAATTGAATTTGTTTTTTGGCTTGCAACTTTAAAGTTGTTGTTGTGTTACTTCTTTCTGCAGCAGGCAGCTGATCTTACCAAAAATGCTCTGATATACCTAATCTTTAAAATAATGCTAATGTCACTCAGTATTTGCTGAATTCATAGTTAGGCTACAGCTTGTTTGTAGTATCAACTTTATATGTCAGTGTCTTGTTTCTGCTGCCCCCAAGTGGTCAGTCACTTTCTACGGGTTTAAGGCTAACATCGCCTTGTATTGCACACTTTCAGGCACATTTATTATTTCAGTCAGGACATTCACATCAATCATTTTAAACACTTATTGTATGCAGCATGTACATTTGAGTTTCACAGAATTACCCCGCTGGTGTAATACTGTGAAACAAATCTGCACAAGCTGGACAGAGCCTGACATAGACAAAATTTAAATGGACACGCACACACAAAGAGAGGAACATGCTGAAATAATCACATACATCTAAATGCTAATGCAGGAGGAGGCTGGTGAGGTGGAGGGAGTTAGATTAGAAAATGGACAGCATATGGAACATTTGACTATGAAATGATTTCTGTGCCTGCCTGAACAATCGCCAGCCTCCATACGCACGGCCCCCTATAGTACACGCACACAGTACACTGCTGCACTGCACGCCCACATTTATCTGTCTTTCTTAATGATACAACAGTACAGATAGATGTTGTTTGTGCCAGGACTTACATGTGTGGGCATTCCTGTGAGCAATGAGCACACAAAAGTGCACACACGTGGATTTCTCCTGCTGGTTAGGATGGATGGAGATGTAACGGTTCAGTGAACCATCTGTCCTCCATCTCCATCCTCCCTCTTCTGCCATCCATCCATTCATCATTCATCGCTGCTTTCATCCCTCCCTCTGCACAGCATTTATGTAAGAGATACTGTAGAGCCCAAACACTAAAAGCCAAATGGAGTGAAGTGGATCTGCATTACGGCCCGTACTATGAGAGGACTTCAAATGGCAACACCGCTCACTTAAAATTAATGGAGTTAGTTTCAAAGACAAAAGGGAGGGTTTGTGTTCAGAGAAGACTGCAGTGTGCTCGCAGCCTCTTATCCCCATCATCAGGCATCAGACCAAACTGCTTCTTGGAGTAAAGAGTTGTTTTTCTTGGAGACTCACCAAGAGCAAAACGTACACTGCATGTAATCAACTGACAGTCCTTTAAATTGACAAAATTTGGATCTGATTTGATTGATTGATTTGAAGGCATATTTTCCTATTGAGCCTGACTGCGTGACTGTCACTGTGTGTTTTTCACACTCTTCAAATCTTGTGGATCACTGAGCTGAGACTCAATACAGCAGGAATCGAGTGTGGCTCTGCAGTACAGCAAAAGTGAATGATTACATACTGATAATTTTATGTCTGTCTTGATAAACGTGGTTCCCAGATGAATCGTGACTGTTGCTGAATGCTGACTGTGCCTCTAGCACTACCAGCATGTTGACATTTTTGGCTTGTAGTGACATATCCTTATAACTATTTGGTGGATTACCATTACATTTGGTGCAAGGCTGCTGACAGATAAACTGTCTAGTGATCTCCTGAGCAAGCGGCAAACCTCCAGTGCTGGGACATGCAGCCGATACGGAAGTGCTAGAAACTGTAATTCCTCGAGTGGCCACTTGAGGCTGGCTACAGAAGTGAGTCAATCTCCATAAGTGCCCACATTAAAGACCAACTTCACAGCAAAATAAACATGTTTCAGATGGCTTATTAGAGCACCCAGGTGTCTGCCTTAGGTCCAGTGTTGATCCACGTCTTTACTGATATTTTGATTAACCGGGAGGCAGAAGAAGCAGCACATCTAACATGGCTGCATATTTCAAATTACTTCAAAACAGCGCTTTGGAAACCTATTTTATATATATATATATATATATATATATATATATATATATATAGTATAATATATTATTAGTATTATATTGTAATGCTGCAATGGTTTAAATGTAAAAATGTTTTATCCAATTATTACACAAAACAGCACACGTAAAACAGACAAAATAACTTCCAGTCATATGATGAAAAAGACATTATTATACACAGTATACCTCAGTCAGTATATAGAATACACAAACACCTCTGACATTAATGAAGATCTCATATAGTTTCAGATCTGTGGAACATCTAAAAGCAATCAGGAGATCATAGGTTGAATGAATCCAGCTGCGGTAAACGTGCAGTAATAAATTGGAGGAGCTCTGAGAATCAACAGCAGGTTGAAGCGGTAATTAAGTAATGAATAGCAGTGATGAGTGTCATTAAGACAGAGTGTTCACCAAAGTGTTTCCCAAAGGGTTTAACTCATTAAAATATGATTTGACCTTATCAATAGTAGCTATTTGAGAGCGTACTTTGTGTTTGCTTTAGTACAGAACGTCTAGATATCCCAGGAGCCTCTGATTAATATAAGACAAGTTCGAAGGCTTCATCTCGTAATTATTCTTCTTTCGCTTAATATTCCCCGATAACCTAAATCACTCCTGAGCCACATTGAGCTTAGAAATAATTCAGTCATAACACATTTAGTGCAAAAGTTACACACTTACTTACTTTGGAAGAAGCACCAAGTACAGATGTGAGCTGAAGCTGACAAAGTAATGTGGTAACAAATAACATCTAAGTTTGAAATGACTTGATGTGATGATGCTGATGCTACATTGTCCCAGAAGTAGACTGGAGCCACAAGTGGCCATATTTGGACAAGAAGATAGAGCTGGGGAAGATACGCAAATGAATATTTGCCTGGACTGATTTTATCCAGTCAAATTACTTCAGAGCTAACTGTTGTATAAGTGTTAATATCACATATGTCACCCGCATATGTTACTGTTAATGTTATGTTAATATAACAGTTGTTAGAATATCTATATTAGCACTTGTGCAATGCCTCTCGGCCAATCAAATTACTTAGTTGGCACTAACTGTGTATAATTAGTAATTAGATATTATACATGTCATGCAACATTCATACATAGTTCGCTGATTTAAGTAGCACTAACAGGCCATCACTATCAGGGCCTTTGACTTAAGTGATAATACTCTTTGACTGGTTGCAGTGCTCCTCTCTCTCTGCTCATGCCTTTTCATTACATCCTCTCGAATTAAGCGGTCCATTTTTTTGTGAACACAGCACAAGCTTTTGTAGATTTTTTTTTTTACGTATGCTGTTTCATATACTAAAGACTGGTAATCACAACTGATGTCAGGGCAGAGATCTTATATTTTATCTTGTATGGATTTTTCTTGCTGCAAAGCTAATTGCCTGCTCTGGGACCCCGAAGCGTGAGACATTTTTCCTTTTGGACGACCACGAGAGACTGTGAGGATAATTTGCAATCATCTCTTTTGTTTTATACTCCCTTAACCGATAAATCAAAAATTCATTATGCAAATTAAACTAAGTGCAGTGTGTTATTGTCCTCATCTTTCATAGCAGGGAGAATGCAGCATGAACGAAGGCTCTAAATGAAATACTGCCTTTCTGGAAACAATTTTTACAGAGCTTGGCCGACAGTCGTCTCATGAAAGAGAGGACAAATTTTAGGCATGATGTCTATGTGTGTGTAGCCGTAACATACGCCAGCAAGTGTCAGTGAGTGATATATAATGTGATATATATTTTCCTCTGATTGATCAAACCTTTTAAGTTAATTTGCCTACACAGGAAAAAGGCTTAATCGTCACGAGTCAGGTAGCCACAGTCCATTTTGTTTGTCTACATCTGCATTTAAAGCAATAACTCAGCCTTGGCATGACTGGAGATCACTGCCATTGACTCGTGACGGATGTATGAGAGTGTATACTGTGTAGCAGTGAATATATAAATATATAATAAATATGTGTAGGGGAAGGGGAAGTAAACATTAACCTATAGCAGTGAGTATACATTCTTTATTTGCACAACAACACACACACGAACACACAGTCATACACACAGCGTAATCCTCCGGGACAACCTGTTCCGGTGAATTTGCAGCTCTATTTATTTCAGTGCAGCTGGCTGAGGGCCCGGCTTCCAGGGCCACCAGGGCCCACACGCGGGCATGCGAACCCCAGGGACGGGAGAGACACTGGCTGGGTCACAGAAAGAGACAAGAGTGCGTCTGTATGTCCATGCCAGTTCCCCACTTAGATCAAACACAAGCACAGACATACACATTAACAATACAGAAGTACACAAAGAAACAACCTAATACTGTATGCCTTGCATATGTTGTACGTATATACCTATGGAGATGACATAAACTTGAATCTCGGACAGCAGATTGTGACAATGGGGGAAGATCAGTGGGTGAGTTTTGGGAGAAAAAGTTTACACTTGGTCACAACAAATGACATTTTGCTGCATAGACATAAAGGTTCCGTGTGATTAAGAATATGACAGAAATGAAAATAATATGCAGAATTATGTTTTAATTAGTATATAGTCACCTGAAAATTAGAATGGTTATGTTTTTGTAACCTTTCTCTCTCTTTCATGCTAGGAAGGAAAGGGCGAGGCGAGGGCATTGCAATCAGTAACTACACCGCCAGGTGCCACTAAGTCAGACTGTTCAAACTGAAATCAAAATGTATTAGTCCTAAGAACTCACTGGACCCATGAAAAAGAAACCTAATTTTCAAGTGACATGAATGAAAACTAATGTTGAACGGGAATCAGTGCTAAATTTAGCAAGCTAGGCTAACTAGCCACTTTTTGGTTGCAAGCTATAGAAATACACCTTGAACAGCACAATGGGTCATCCAAAATGTTGAATGCTGTCATAGCAAAGATAGCTTATCTTAATCTAATATTTGCATTATATTTGCACTATCAGTAATCTAAATAAATTCTACTGTGCTATAAACTTCTTGTTTATAAGTAGTTAACAAACTATAATAAATACACAACAAAATGAAATTTTCTTATTCAGGTTGTTTATCTGGTCGGTCTCCAAAGCTACAGCATCAGGTAAGCATCTTGACAAAACTGGAATAACTAGAGGTTTTCATGTTCTTCCTGTTCAGATGTGTTCCAGACAGCTGTGTACCACAGATGTTGACAGCGTGTCTCCTAGCAATGCCAGCCTTGAAGTGCCAATCAACCACTGCAATGGGAAACACTCACCTCATAGAAACATAGATATTTGTTAACAGAAAAACTAAGAAGAATTCAATGTTCAGTTGACCTTTTAAAGGTTTTTATTTTGCCTCGTATTGATTTTTTTTTTCCTGGTCAACAGGCTGGCTTAAACTGTGTCTGATAAACGTCAGGTTGACCACAGAGTTGTGTCAGTACAAAGAGAAGGACAGGATTGATTTCACTGTGAGATCTTATTACACACGTCCTGATTATCCTGATTATCCCTGCTAATATGTTTGTTGGCTTGGCAGTGTTTCGGTCGTACTAGCATGGCCCGGGTAAACAAGTATTATGTGAGAGTGTGTGTACACGAGAGAGGTTGAACAAGGCTTTCGGTGTCTCTGAGAAGGTTTTTGTCTTCAATTCAAGAAAGCCTTAACTTGTCAGACAGGGCATTTTTTGTCATGATCCAACCTTGATCACACATTACCGGTGTCACTGTGCCTTTATCTCATTAGTGTCATATTGCTGCTGGCTTGTGGACATAAGAAGTTCATCTCACCAATCAGCTCTCTTTGTGGCTTTGGAGAAGAAAACATTTCATCAGCTACAGTAATAGCAGTGGTAAGAAAACTTTATCTTGTAATACTGCAATCAATAACAATGCAGACTTTCTTTCATCTCAACTTGTTAGAGCCACAGGGGCCTTGAAGCAGAACTCTGCACACTGTGCAGCAATGTTAGTGATAATGGATTGTGTGATAGCAAACAGGGAAAGCAGAGAGAAGCTTAAAGCAAAGGTTTGTGTGAGTGAGTGAGTGATGTAGTGAGTGAACGAGTGAATAAAGTAATTAGGTAGAGAGAGTCAGGTAGAGAGAGTAAGTAGCTGTGTTTCTGTTCAAATGTGTCACAAATTTAATCATATTTTAAGTCATCTGGGAAACGCTTGTTCCCGTCCACTGATATATGTAAATATTAGGGGTTGGTTCACAAGATAAGCAGTAGGTGGCACCAATTCTCCAGTTGGAAAACAATCGCAACAAGATGACGTAATTAAAAGATTCTGCGATTCTTTTATGTATCATGCATGGAAGGTTACATCAGTGATTACAGATGTTTTATAGAGCCATGGGAGGCATAAGGAGACAGTTGGAACAGAAACAGCTGATGAATCATGTGACTTAAATGTTAGCGAAGTCAGAACTTTGTTCAAAAACAAAGCGTTGCTGTCTCCCATCTCTCAAGTGAGCATAAAAGCTAATGCAATACTTACACACAATGCACTTAAGAGAGCGCGACTAGTGAGTGATGCAGTTTGTGAGGAATGGGGTCATTGAGTTATTGAGTGGGTGGTTAATGCAATACGATAAAATAAAAGCTGGTAAATGAAATAATTCAAATAATATATATAATAATAGCCTGTGCAGGCACAAACAGGTCGCATCCAGAGTTGGTAGTTAGAAAAAGGCTAGGCTAGGCAACCAAAGAACTGATTTAGAATGGCTCACATGGCTAAGACAGCATAAGGTACCTCTCAAAACCTTTTTTATTAGTGCTAAGTTACCATTACTGACACTCAATGCTTCCTACAGAGGTTTCACATTTCAAGACTACCAGGAAAGAAAGGGAGACTTCAGAACTGCAGGATGGTTTTCAGTGCCAATCAGTCAATCATTCCATCACTCAAGAATAATAGTAGAATAATAGAACAGTTTTTTTTAATCATTGGAACTTAGTAAGTGAATGACCAAGTGATGAAATGAACAAGTGATGGACCGAATCAGGAGAGGAGTGAGTGAGGTGCAATTGGCTAAGTGAACCAGTGAGCAAAGGTGGGAGTGAATCACGGACCACCAACAACAATTCTAGTGTCAGCCTGTACAAGATGAGCCTGCTGCAAGTCTTCACCTACTGAGTTCACAGTGGACCCAACCAGCCATGTTATTCAGCTGTCACTACAGGCCTTTTTTTGTTGAGGCAGCATCTCAAGCTTCATGTCTGAAATGAAAAACACTGTCACTTTCCTGCAGGGAAACAGAAGGTCTGAGATACCAACACACAGGAGTATTGACACTGTTAAATATTTATCATTTTCTCTCTCTGGTATGAAATGCAATAAAGGCGTGTGCATGAACATGTGTGTGCAATTTGTGTGTGTCCATCTAGTCAAACACACGACTGACAATAATGAAAAAATGATAAAGAACGAGATTGAGCAGGTCAGAGAGGAGGAAAGAAAGTCTAATAAAATGTCTGAAAGAGATACAGACTGAGAAAAAAAGAGACAGAGGCTACTTTTGATGTTTTTCAGGTGGAGAGCAGAAGCAGCTCTGGTTGACTGCGCAGCAGAGAATAATAATACAGCACTAACGTGACTGCAGCATCAGTGCAGACTTACACAAGACTCTATCACAGTTCTTTCTATTCTTCCATTCAAAGCCCGAGGAAAAAAAGCACATTCATATATTTGATGCCTTTGGACAGTGAGACTGTCACTCTCATTTAAAATGCTATTAAATCATTTAGAAAATGAGCTGCGGTTTCACAAATGGCATCTGGAAGTAATAGAGCTGTGGGAAACTTGTCCCACTGTCGGTCCAAGCTGTCCCAACAACATAAAACTATTAATGAACACCAGCACGAGCAGTTCCTGTTCTTACAAGGGATGTTTTTAGCTTGGTGAACATTTCTTTACAGCAAGCAATTTAGGTTACTGCTGCATTCAAGGTTTGTCCAGTGTTCTGCCTCTCTGGATAAAAGTATAATATATAATATAAATAATTATATAAAAATAAAGTCCACTCTAAAACACTTTAAAGCTGCTTTAACAGATTTTATTTTTCTGGTTTTTGTTTTGGCTCTTGGGCTAGTTGTAGCTGTCCTACTGTAAGAGAGTTAAATATTTAACCATTTAACCAAAACAACAACTGAAAGAGGCTAAAATGCTCTGAGCTGAGGGGCATGTACAGTGATAATCAAGTCACAGGTATCTAGATTAATTTGCCCCGTTTCCAAAAAAAGGTGTCCCTCTGTCTAAAATAATGTCTAAATTGAAGCAAAATGTGATGATCTGTCAACACCTTTTTGATGACAAATAGATCCTACATCAGGCCAGAATGGGAAAACATTTCACTTTCAAGATTACAGCAAGGACTCCTCAGTTCACAGACACTTACAGAGTGTTGTTAAAAGACGAAGTGATGAACGTTAATGAGTGTTAAACATGAGCCTGTCACAATTTTTTTTTTTAAATGTGTTGCTGGCATCGCATTCAAAATGGATGCATGACAACAAACAAACAAAGATACATTTCTCAGTTTTTTGGTAAGTTGTCCTGGGTTTCTGTACGTCATCAACTCAATTGTTTCTATTTAAACAGTGTGGAAACAGTGGAATGAGCTGTGAACACAATACTAATGTATTATCTCTCTATAAGGTTGATATGGTGAACCTGTTAGCAAGCAGTTACCATCATGCTGCTTGCTGACCTCCAGAACAGAATAGCAGAAATAGAGCAACATTCAATTGAAGTTCTGTCCAATATTCACTCTTTGTTTTGCTTCCTCCAGCTGCCAAATGCTCCATTATATTCACCCCAGCTTCTAGCATATAGTGAATGAAATGTATGAAAACCTTTCTTATCGCTGGGGGAATTTGCTTTACATAAATAAACATATGATTGTTTTATCTAAGCTATCTAAAAATAGCTGCTTGCTAGAGTTTGTGTGCCACAAAACCAAAACAACCGGCTTAAAGGGGCTAAAAAGCTTCAAGCTGAGTTGGGTTTATAATTATAGATGGAACTGTTACAATGAATGACACCTTTAATCTTAAACACAGACATTTGATCAATGAGGCTTTAATTTTACATTTCTTTGCATTTCAGTCAGCAAAAATACACAACTAAATTATATTCAAAGTAATGCAGGTATTACCGATGCTTGTGCTTTCTCCTCTCTCATAGTGCTTGCTCCTCTGAAACTTACTTTATAAACCCTCAGTGTACTGCCAATATACAGTATGCTAAGCCAACAGCACCCAGAAGGAATACAATGTTCTGCATATTCACTTTCAGGGAATTCTTCTGACTTCTGAAATAAGCTACCTGCACCCAACATGCTCAGTCAAGCTGGAACTTTCAGCGCGAGAGCACAGGAGGTCTGGTGTGCTGTTGGTCCACCCACACACGCAGATAAATGCTACAGCATTAGCATAATGAGAAAAAAAAAGACACAACAACAAAATAAAACTGGCATATAGCAGCTGCACAATGGATATGACACACAGACTCATTTCATATTCCATTTCTGCAGAGAAGACAGAGCAGACTGTACTGAGGTGGGTGGTATGTTAAACATGCTTTGTATTGTGTTTAGCAAAATAGCAGTTGGCACGTTGCCGTACGCAGCTCAAAAGGGAAAGTGAGGGGTAGCGTGCGCAAGCAAGTTATCAAAGTAGCAGCATCAGTGCTCCTTGTGTGTCTACACAGGATGTGTTCAGACACAGTATGAGACTGTAACCGGCGTTTTAGCAGCACTTAGTTCCCAACATGCAGTCAGTGTCATTACACGTCTATAACATCCACTGTGTTGTTTTGCGCTGCCATAATAACCTGTCCTGTCATTCCAGATCCAGCCACTCTGTCCTGCATTGCAGTAAGGTTAGAGTCATACATATACGATGGCACGGGTGGTGACTGTCTGTCAGATGAGGCTGCGACTTCACTGGCCAAACTTTACCAAAGAAAATGTGCACGAGTGAGGGAGGGACCTATAACACTGCTCCCTAAATCCCCCTCACCCACCTGCTTCCCATTTCCCTAATCAACCAAGCTGCATATATATACTAGCTAGCTGTTTCCTCCTTCATTCAGGATTTATGCTAAGCTACAATAACCACATCCTGCTCTATCTTCACACTAAATGCACAGACGTGTGGGTGGTACCTAGATTCCCATCTGATTCTGTGTTCATGGTAGCGACAGTAGAGTCGACCTTCATAAAACTCCAACTCCAACTGCATCTTTTCTTCTTTTATTGTGGCTTACCAGCTGACCCTACACGTGACAATATGTGTTCAGCATTTAAAACCTCAGAATCCAAGAAAAAGGGCTTTCTGTCTACATCTGCTTTCTACAAGAAGGATGACATGCATAGCTGAGGAGTCAGCACTGACAGAAGTCGAAAGAGATATGAATGCAATGAAGCTAACATTTGTTGCAGTCTTCAGCAGGGGGCATGACTTGTTTTCTTGGTTCCATGAAAAGCTCATGTTCTTCTGCTGTTATTATGCCATCGCTAGAGCTCCCCTCCACCTACACTTAGAGCAGAAACGCAAAGTAAGTAACGGAATTAATTGAGCGCCACAGATTGATGAAACATAGTAGTTAAGATCATCTACGGGTGATTTCATTCATAAAATGATTATAAATAAATAGCTGTAAAGGTGAAGAGGCTCATGTATGTGGAAATGTGTCATCAAGACCAGTTATGTCAACGGCAAGTTGTTTCATTAGCCGGAACACATCTGTCAAGGTTTATCACACACAAAAAAAACATTGTTTATTTTATCCCTCGAGTTTTCATGTAGGCTGTTGTCATGTCCCTCCACTTTGCTGAGACAAGAGTGACAAAGCTTTCCTCTCCTCACTTGGCGTTCAGCACCAAACAAGCCGCCGTGTGAAAGAACATGCTTCTGCTTTTTTTTTTTTTTTTTTTTTTTTTTAGCCCTTTCATTGAATGTGTGCCCTTCTGCTCCTGTGCTGAAAATAAATATGAGCAGCAAAGAGAAAGAAGAGAAGAGATGCAACACTGCTGCGGGATGCCAACACAACATGACGCTTTTCTAATAGATTCTGTGCCTTTTTAACGTCTTTCTTTGTTGTTGTCATGCTCCCGGAGTAAACTTACAGTATATACAGAGAGGAACATAGAGGGAGAGTGTGTGTGTGTTTGTGTTGTGTGTTTGCTGTTGTCTGATGTAACGGAGAGAGGTCATGGACGGGAGCACAGCTGAAGTGATGGAGGTCAGGCAATCAAACTGCAACGCTGGTGGGTAAACTTCTTTTACTGCATACACACATCCATATGGTAATAGATGCATGCACTCAGACACACACACACGCTCACACAGAGGGAATGAGAATAAATGCTGCACTGACCTGCAGCCTGAGGGGTTGAATTGTTATTGGAGAGGCTGAATAAGAAGGTAGGCGAGGTTTGATGGGCTGTACTCTTGCATTATAATGTTGATCTATTAGAACCATGAAAGGAGCATTTGGCTTTCTCTTTGCAGTTTCTAATAATGCCACTGGGGAAGACTGAAAGGGGGGCTATCATTTACTGACAATGCATACACTCTGCTATTCATATAGCTTGTGGCAGTGCAATTAGTATTTATGATCAATCGTAACTCTGTATGCATCACAACTTGACAAAGACTTAAAACTGTAGAATTCTAAGGAGCAAAACAACTGTATCAGCAAACAGCTGTGAGGGAGGATTTGGAGTGGTGGCTCTTGAGTTCCTGCCCAAAGGCAATCGTGGGTGATAGGACTGCAGAGTACAGAGTGTATTAACATCTTTTAGTTACAATAAAAGGATAACAGCACAAGGTCTATGACTTTATGCCTTAATAAAAACAGAGGAAAAACATTTCACCCCAACAGTTATCCAGTGCTGGGTTGCAGTGGCAGCAGGTTTAGCAGGGCATTCTAGACGTCTCCCTCCCCAGCAACGTATTCCTGCTCCCCTTAAGTGGTCCTGAGTCATTCCCAAGCTAGTTAGTCACTGTAGGCCCTCCAGCGAATTCTGGGTATGCCTCAGGGTCTCCTGCCAGTCGAATGTGCCCGAATGTGTCCGAATGTGCACGGAACACCTCCAAAGGAAGATGCACAGGAGGCATCCTAATCAGATGCCCTAACCACTTCAGCTGGGTCCTTTGGATGCAATGGAGCAGAAGCTCTACACTGAACTCCCTATGGATGACTGATCACTTCACCCTATTTCCAAGGCTGAGCCCTCTGCTTGTTTCCGTAATCTCATTCTTTCACTTACTACCCAAACTCATGACCACAGGTCAGGGTTGGAACGTCAATAGACTGGAAAATCCAAAGCTTTGGTTTCAGACTCAACTCCCTCTCCCCCACAACAGTATGGTACAACGTCCACATTAATGCAGACACTGCACAAACCCATGAGTCCATCTCGTACTCCATTTTTCCATCACTTCTGAATAAGACCCCGAGATAATTGAATTCCTTTAAATTGTGTACTTGCCATACCAGTGTAGAAAGGAAGCACAAATGTAACTTGCTTAAGCAATATTATGTATGGACATGCACACAGGAAAGTATTTGCAGCCCCGACAGCCTCCCACTTCCGATGCTAATGCGAGAAGGTGTGCTTAATCATCAGTAATGTCATGATTGTGATGTGGTCCAATAGCATCTTTACAAGCTGAAAGCCCCATGACAGTGACTCAACACACTAATGAGTACACTTTCCAATTACTCCAGAGCACTGGAAAGGAAATGTAATCATTTAAAACAATGTAGACACTCCTCACTTTATGGCTTTATTTTTCTGAAAATAATCATTTGGTACCAATTATAGGTTGAATGATATTAAAAGAACAGTTCCATTCAAACATAATTAAATATTTATTAATTATTATGTAACAATTGAAACTTTATTATTCATACATTTTGAATAAATATTACATTTTTGCCTGTTCTTTACATTGACTTAAAAGACTATAGCATTCTGTCAGCATTTATTTCAATTAATCATAAGTCAACTGATTCATCACAGTCTATTTTTCCTATTATTAGTATCAAATTACATGGTTCTTTCCAGAAAACATTATTAGCAAATCATTAAAAAAATTATGGACCAATAGAATAAAGCATTACCCCAGTCTCTTTTGCTGTACTTTGAACTGTGAGTGACGTCTCTAAAATGAGTATTGGCTTATGACTCATGCTCACAGCTCCAGAGCACATTAGAAATTAGAAGCACTGCAAATCACAGATTCATGACAGAGAAGGTCACAGTCAATCCACATCAAGGCGACGAGCAGAGACGCAGTTAAATGTTTACATGACAGCATGTCTGTCGTCCTTTTACTTCCTTCTTGGAGGTTTTAGCTGACTAAATCATGCTAATAGGAAAATGGATCATGATAGTGACACTGGTAGTTGATGAAGTATTTATAGTCAATACATATTACATAAATCCAGAATTTAGAATCAAGGTGCATGTGCAAATATGAGCTGAGCTACAACAAAGCAAGGATTGCTTTGGTTTGTCCATATTCTCACAAACCCACAACACTCTTATCTTGTCTTGTCCAAGCTTTTTGTTGCTTTCAAAGACAAGACTAAAGGAAACATACCATCAGCTACATTATCTTAGATTAAATATTTGATTTTAATATTGTATTACGTGCAGGTTACATTTAATGATCAGTGTATAGGATTTAGTGGCATGTAGTGGTAAAGTTTTGAATTGCAACCCTCTCAGTTCACGCTCCCCCTCTTAGCGTGAAGGAGAAACTACTGTGACTGTGAAATCATGGCCCTATCTAGAGCTTGTGTTTAGTTTGTCACATTCTGGGCTACTGTAGAAACATGGTGGGGCTATTAAGAGGGTAGGTGAGTGGCTTAACTTCCCTAGAATTATCATTAAAAAAGTTATTCGACAAGCAACCTCACATAGAAAGTAGTGCCGTCTTCTGGGATGTCATTTGGCAACAGTTTTCAATGCAGTAATGGACATGGTTTGCAACACCCTGACATGGTTTTGTGTGGTTGTGAAACTTTGATCAAGTGAGGTCATAAAAACAGACTTGATTCTCCACTGAATAAACACGAAGTGTCATCAGCAAACTGAACGATAAATTCACAAATTGCGAGAATGGATAAAGACTGGATAAAAGCCTTACCAACCTGCAGCATTTCCATCACGAAGTCTAACATTTCACCAGCCAGTTCTTCCTCGTTCCTCTGCGCCTAGCTGTAATTACAGCAGCTGTTCCCTTGGTGGATCGACTCTCATGAGAGCCCTCATTCACATTTCCTCGTCAAATTAGACTCATGTTTGTGATTAGATCTGGCAACATGATGGTGTAGCGCTGCGCACATTGGCTGTCAGGATCAATCAGAGTGATGCCTAGCCTGCACGGCTGTGTTTTCCCCAACACAAAGTGTGTGTTCAATGTATGTTTGCCATGTGGTAGACGCACACACACACAAAAGATAGGGAGAAGCATTTATGTTGTGAATCGTCCAGATATCTTGTTAAAAGCATCTCAGCTCTGAAAGACAATTACCATCGAAATTCCTCTCCTGAGTGACTTTAATTAACAAGAGCTGTCAACAGGAGAACAGCATCTGTCCTGTCTGAATTACCATTATCAATGGCTGTCTCAACTATTATGACAAATTCAAAATGCTTCCACATAAAACTTCTCAGATAGTTTGGTGTCATGGTTATTGGATCAGCTCGCCTGTTATCTCCACTTCATGTTAACAAAGAGAAAAACAATATCAATGTTTACTGAGCAACGAGGCACAGCTTGTTGTGTTCATATGATGTGTTAACCCACCATGATGTCACCCTTGTGGTTTGTGGACAAACGTTTTGAAAACTTGAGTTTGGCATTATGGCTATTGCCGTGTTGATTGTGGATGGGTGATGTAGTGCAAGTTGGGCCTGGTCTTGACTGGTCTGAAGTAGTATTTCTGGGTAGCAATGCCATAAATACCCTATTTTATGATCTATTTTAACCTAAATGGGACCATAATTTAAAAAACAAACAAACACCATGCTGTATCAAAGAAGACTTGAAAGTAGCGATTGAGATATAAACTCCATAAAAATGTAATAATTCAAATGAGAAATGGGATCATTTCCCCATAAGATGCAATAAAATTTGAGTTTTTTTGCTAGCAGTGGAGCACCTGCTGGCAATTAGAAAGAATGCAGGTTTAAGACACTTCAGGTTTTACTTCAAAGTCAAAGCTCTGTCCAAATAGTCAATACTGTCAATGATTTATTACAAAGCTTTGGTTTGACTCCTATGTAAAAAAAAAACAAAAAAAAACAGCAGCAATCAGCAAAGCAATTTCATGCTTTTCGCTGCTGGTAATGATAATAAGTAAATTGTGAAAAAGCCTCAGCTATTGTTATCTAAAATGTATTTATCTAAATTATTAGCTGTGTGATCTGAAGTAGTGGAAGATCTGGTTGGAGAAGTCCATATAGGTGCAGAAGAGGTTACCGACACTTTAAAAGCCCTATCTGCTTGTATTCTCCAAATAACCAGTTTCTTGTGCTGTCAGTTATATAACCCATGAATTGTTTTACTGATTTTAGAGAATATGAAATTTCTTCGATTCTGATACTGATGTAGAGATGTCTGCAAACTGAATTTTAACAATGTGCTGGCCTGGAAACATCTTATTGTACAACTGCCAAGGACCAGCCCGAAAAGATAATCAATACATGATTAAATGTTTTCTGTTTGAACTTGAGAAAGTAGCTCAGACTGGTGCAAGATGTTAGAATTAATTAGGCCACATGAAAAGAATCAATTGTACAAATGAACCAAAACCCTGTTTAATCCAAGTAAAGACTGTCTACAAGTGAAATGTGGGGAAAGATATTCAAGCTAAACTTTTCCCACAAACTTCACTAATGAAAACCGGTCTGATGTATTGGAGCATGATGGTGTTAACATGCCATGAAATCTTTTCTTCTGTCTCTTATCAGAAGATAATTATCTTCTTATCTTCTTTCTCTAAGTGATGTTTGTCTTTGTTCTTGATGGGATGCTCTGTTAGACAAGTGAGGATCAACAGCAGACAGATGGATGGATCAATTGCAAAAGTTTTAAACTGATGACAAACCAATTTAATTTGGAGTGGAAGTGGAATTGGGTTGGAACATCCAAGTAAATAATGTAGAATAATGTCTTTTGTTGTCTTCTCTTTCATTAAGTCTATGGCACTGAGTGTCACTAACAGCATGTTACATCTGAATCCTCCAATGAGGGAGGATATTGTGCTAAAGCAGTTGCCAGCTCTGAAGGTCCCTGCCAGATTTATGAGGGACAGGGTAAGGCTCTCGTCTATTTGCCTTATTAGACATTGATTTCTCAGGTGTCTCAAAATAAGTTTTTCTTCAAAAATAACTCCAGTCACAAAATGGTAATAGTAAAATGGTAAAATTTCTATTTAAATTAAACTTAATTCGATGTGGCATGCAGTTGTGCCTGTTGACATGCAGGGATTCAACAATCATCCATTAGAAACTAATGACAAACTGTGGAGAACCTCAGGGAACAATCCTGGGGCCCCTCTTTAGTCAAGCATCTTAACTGGACTAGTGGTCCAGACAAATAAAATAAATAGGCGAGGGATTACCTTTAACTCTGGTGCAGTAATTATGGTTCCCAGCAGATATATTCGGTGACCCTCTGACTTTTCCTCTTGAGTCACCAAGACATTTGTGACAACAACTATTGCATGAAATTGTGACATTTGTTGAACTGTGATTACTTTGTCGACCTACTTTTACATCGTGTGCCATCAGCAGGTCAAACTAATAACATTCCCATCAGCCTCACTTGGTGTTAAAGTAATGTGAAATACTTTCTGTTATGTTCTGTTCTCATTACACCCTGAACATAGCCTCTTTATCTGACCTTGACTCATGTCTTCACAAACTGTTCTCGTCTGTTTTACAATCAACCTCAACCTCTTATACCCACCACCTTATTCCTATATTCTTCTTTCTTATCTCAACCTTTATGTAAGTTATTTGTCCCTGACTATATATATCCATGTATGCTTTATTAAACTTAATCACATTGCTGAACAGAATGTCATTTTGTTATCCAAGTGCTCACCTCTTCAAGAGGTCAACTCACAAGCGTCAAAGAAAATATCCAGTCCAAACATTAGCATGTTAACATTGTGGGTGTGTTAGTTTGCTGAGATTAGCAATTAGCTTACTGTACTCACAAAGCTTCTAGTACAGCTGTAGACTCTTAGTTTTGTTTTAAACACTTTAATCCTGTGTATATTACTGTACGTGATCGCTAAAATAATTTACACATGCACAAAAAGTACAATAAAACAATCTTTTTCAGGAGAGGTGTTTAATAGCAACAACTCTTGGGAGAGCAGAATGTTTGAATAACCATGTCTTGGGCACTAAAAGAGATTAATAGAGTCTTAACTCTGTTTTGCAGTAGTGTCTGGTGACTTTACTGACTTGTTATTTCGGCAGATAATGAGCCATAAAAAGGTAATCAAAGCTTGTTTTAGCCCTTAAAACCTGTCTTTGCCAGCCCAAAATGTCCAAGAATAATGCGTAACCTGAAGGCCCCACTGTCGGGCTCTCTTTCCAGACACATTTAAAATAGTTTTCATTGATTTGACCCCTTTAATGATACACACTTTATTCTGAGAACTCTACAACAGGAGACACCCGGGAAGCTGGCACTGCTGATAAAAGAGCTCACCAGTGGGTGGCACTTTTATAGTAGATTTAAGTTACTTACATAGATGAGTCAGTGGTGAACACACTTTTATTGGTGCTTTGGGTGTTGTTTTTATACCCATAGCTGAAGCACCCAAGGAGAAATACTGGAAGTGACATTTAACAGAAAAATCTATACAGTGATGACTCAATTCTGCTGGGGTGGAGAAGTAGATTGTGTGTGCGATGTGTACATTCATCTGCTTTGCGCTGGTAATATTTAGACATTATAGGACAAACCAGGATGTGCTGTAATTATGACACTATGAAACACTGTCAGATGATGATGTTCCAGATAATTCTGCTGTAGCACTGTAAAACCCAACAATATGGCTTTGCTAATACATAGCCAGTATTTTACTACCGCTATACCACCTGCTGTTGTGTTTAAGTTGATTTATTTTGTGTCCCTGCTGATCAGTCTTCCTGTCTGTTTGCTCATAAGTTATTGAAGACGATTATAAATCCATTACAGGTGCGTTGTAATAGGAACAAGATTTGATATAAAAACATAACCTGCAAGCGTATTTGTTTATTATTATGATTATGGGCACAACTGCGAGGGCGTCAGCAGCTTGCAGTGTCACCGTGTGTCCTCACATGTTTAAGCTTTGTTTCATAACCATGTGGAAACAGCCAGGAGCAGCTGAGCCTCGCCGCCATCCCCACCCCCAAGTTTGCTGCCAGTCCCCCTCCCCGTGCGTCTTTATCACTTTGTTTGCCGGTGTACTTTTTTCCAAATGTCACAGTCTCATTTCCAGAGTGTCCAATGATGCAAGAAAAGACAGCACACGGCTCATTAAGTATGCAACAATACCTTCACCGTCCTCTGTTTTGACACTATGTTACGTAGCGCTTTAGCTTTTCATCATCTGCGTTAATAATACATGGTGTATAAACACCGCAACACTGGGTGAAATGTAGCCAGTTAGACTTCTAACCAAATGCAGCACAAATTTTAAGAGTAGCCCCTGAAAATCCACTAGTGTTGAACATTACAATTATTGCTCTGGTGCCATTGAACAAGAAGATGACAGAAATTTGGATGTCTTATTTCGCGTGTCCACAATGATCCACACAGATCTGATGCTTTCATCTCCCACCATTTTTCATCTTCGTCCCAAACCCCACTGAGTACGTCTCTGTCACATCCAGGCCACTTCAAACTCCACTGGAAGTGTTGCAGCAGTTTGCCCACCAGACTTTGTTTGCTTACTCAGATTTGATTTTTACCTTCTTCTAAATGTGAAAATTTGCTGCAGAGTTCATTTGTTTGGCTTTTGGCTCTTTGCACAGGGTGTTTTATTTTGAAAATTGTCTGGATTCTCCATAAAATTTCTGTGTCTGAATTCCGGGCTGCTCGAGCTGCACTGTGCAGATTGACGTGGGCTGCTCGCTGTCAACACTGATTCTAAGGTAACCAAAAACAATTATTATTTTCAGGTGATTATACATTAATGAAAAAGCAGTTATACATATTATATTTAATTTCTGCAATTCTGTGAGTCTGAATCTTGCAGACTGGCCCTTTAGCATTTTCAATAAAGCCTTAGCCAAGCCTAAAAACTTGCTCTCATTGTGTGTACCTTATTTACTCCTGGTGTTTTGCTTGATCAGATGCTTAACTACATGGAAACAGTGTAGTGGTGCAATCAGCTGCAATGTGCCACAGTGCAATCTTTTCAATCAGGTGGCAACAGAATCGGTAAAAGTGGTTGTGAGAGGAGTCGCAGAAGTAAAGGTTCTGTTCACTTAATGCATATACATTGTAAGTGTTAGCTGTGTGACTGACAGCTCAAGCAATGCTTCTGTGGATTTGATTCTGTGTGAAGTTTGGATGAATTCAGACATCATGGTGCAGTTTTTTTGTTCCCAACTTCAGTGACAAAGCCTTGGTTCGTGGAATTCTTGGTACTTACAGCAAACTGCTGTCCCCACAGTGATTGACGTCATTGATGAGAACTATTTTTTTCTTTGAAGGCAATCTTTCCACAACCTTCATCATATCTCAGTCCTGCTTTATAAATACTCAATCAGCCCACTTCACTGCTCCAGTACAAATGCTGAAGCATATCAGTCTTCAGGGCTTCTAAAAACACACTATTAATATTAACAGTGAATACACTGTGGTTATTTGTATCCAAGTTACATGCTACTGCCAGGTGTCTTTGGTTTTCATCCTTCACTCTCTCCTCAATCTTTTTCTCTGCTATGAATCATAAAAATTTAACCAAAAATGCCAAAACTCATCTTCAAAACTAAACTGTCCGCTTTCATGCTGGGTTGCTGATTGATGTTACACAATCATGATTCATCCTCCTGTATCCTGGGTTCATTAAAGCTTGAACATTTGTTATTCCAAGCATGAAGTTTCATAATCTGCCACAGTACAAGCAACGAGAGCGCTTGACTGTGTGTTTTCGTCTGTAATTTGAAGAAAGAATAAGATGTTTGTTGTGTGACAAAGTGCCACCAGCAGTGAAATGCAAAAAGTAATTCAGATATTAGACTTTGGGATTGGAATTGACACTCGTACTGAATCTGTATTAATTATCTCTATACTGTGGTCATTTTGTTGTGAAAGCCTCAGCCTCCTGTTGTGTTTTGGTTTGTTGTCACATGTAATTTGTCAAGAAATGTCTCCATGTCAAGCATCTGCAGTCATGTGTGTGCCATATTTTCCAATGCACTGCAGTAGCCTCTGCAACAAGCAAACACATTTGGCAGTACCAGTCAGGTTCAGTTGGGTGGGGTCTTATCTATTTTTTGGTCTTTGATTTGATCTATGGTCCTAAATTGTATGCAGAAGTGAATTTTAAAAATATAAAATAAAATAAAGAGTTAGCCAAATATCTATTTTGATCATGGCGTCATAGCTTTATTGTTGTGTCCCCACAAGCAGTCTACAAGCAACAGGAAGGACATATTCTTCTGGCATGGCTCAGCATGGAAGCCATTACTGATTTAAACAGTTAAACAAAGAGAATTTTGTATAATTTTTATAAGGTTAAGTGCGAGATAAGATTTTTGTCTTTCTAGGTCACTTCAACAGATGACATGATTATAGTCTTACATTTATGCCATGACTTCGCCAAAGGATGTGACACTTGACCATAGCTTGCTGTCTTAGATGATCGGCAGGGACCAACTTCAATGTTCCATCTGACAGCTCCATATAAAGTCTTTGCTTGGCCATGTTATATGCTACAGAACTTTTAGTGCTTCTATTGATGATGCTAGTTCACTTTGACTCATTGCAATGGATAAAATGGTAACTTTTGTATCTGAGCTTCACTTTGATTTCCGATGCCCATCTTTCAGGGCATTATTAGACCAATACTGTGCAGTCTGGTACCAATTTAACTCAGACAGCAGGAACCTCATTATCGTCAGCTGCAAAGGAAAGGAATTTCTGCAAAGAACATTTTCTCTGCTTACCTCTTAAAGTAAAAGACTAATAACTGGACCTACATATTCTTTAATAGATGTGGCTTCATCAGTATCCATGAGTCTGTGAGTAAAAAATGACGGATTTGCTGAGGGAGCCAGCAGCTCTGATGTCAGTTGTGTGGCCTGATTTTCTTTACAGATTATGATGATACATTAGAGATGTCAGAAGTATAGATTTGGCCCCTTTACACACACTTCTTTAGGTTACTGAAAGCCAGATCAATTCCCCCTGAAACTCTTTCTAATCTGAGATCAAAACACTTTAAAGTCCTCTGGCTTACTCGCAGGCCAAAATGAAACTAAAAGAAGCACATTTTCTTTTTTATGTCACGTCTGCACCTTTAAGGAGATGCGTTCACTCAAACAACAAAACACTGTTTGTTTATGCATCACCCTTCTGTTTTCTCCAAGATGCTCTTGTATATAATTGGCAGGGTGCTCTGATCTTTATTACTCGTAGGGCTGTAATGGAGGTGTGGGTGGGCAGTGGCGGAGAGGTGCCTGAGAGGGCTGCTGATGTTAGCGAGTGGATGGAAATTACCTCACATAACAGAAGCGAACGCACTGAGATCTCCAGGAGATCATTAATATTCATTGAATACAACACAACTCGTACAAAACACAACACGGACTGGAGTGGTAAAAAAAAAAAAAATCACAATACATCAACACAGGCGGTGGGAGTTGTAGCAATGGCCAGGAGCAAGAGACTACATGTTACTCTTCAGTGCTTAGATTTATATGTGAGTGAATCCAGCCATGGGCCTTGTATTGTTCAACCCGCTCTGCTTGGGGGGGGGGGGGGCCTTGGCCTTGATATCATATTGAACAGTTTATATGTGGAAATTATTTGTGCCTGTCTCATCAATTTTCCTGTCCTCTCGGGTCCTCTTTATTTCAGCATACGTGTTCACTAGATGGTTTTGTCAATGTGTTTTTGTCTGAACTTGTGTTTTCATGAAACATCGTCAGTCACAGCCAAAATATCCAATTTTCAAGTCCACCATCAGCGAAGTGGGGGTTCAGATACCAGAAAGTATTCTTCCTTTAGTTTGAGATTATTTTATCCCAGTACAGCTGAACTGATGATGCTACCTGAAACTGTTGTCCCAAATATAATTAAATGAAATCAATGCTGTATTCTTTTATTGTACAAAAAGTCAATTTATGGCACCAAAAAAGGAAATGGGTTCTGCTCAGCCAAAGAAAATGGAACCATCCTTTCAGTTGAGCACGTCTGTGTATTTAGCTGTGCAGGCCAACATGTACAGTAATTGAAAAAAGTAGTATGAATACAATTTACACAAAACCAAATATTTAATTTCTAAAGTTACCCCAAACTGCAAAATGCAGCATTTCACAAGAGCTGGACGCAAATATTTGGATATTCGTTCTGCTTTATTTTTTAACAAAAACGTAGCCACAGGTTTTCATTAGTCTCTAATGGAAGTCTTTTGAATCCCTGCATGTGACAGTCACGACATGTTGACTTTACAAAGAAGTCACAAAGCCTATTAAATGAACAGAAAACAAAATAAACATTCCAGAGAAAAAAACAGAAAATATCACACACATAATTGTTTTGCTAAAATAACTATACAAGAAAGAAGTAGGGCCCCAGGATCATTCCCTGGGGTACTCCACAGGTTTTCATTAGTCTGTAGTGTTTTGGGGTTTTGGGTCTCTGCATGTCCAAACACAGCTGGACATCACATTACTGAAGTGCAAAACAAAACATTTTTATACAGTATAACAAAAACAGAAAATACAGCTGACCAAAAAAAAAAACAATAATTTTATTTTATTCAGAAAGGTTTTCTTGTTTTACATGTTGCATATTTCATGAATTCATCTTTTAATGAATCTCAGTTTTAAATAATAGAATCTCTATGATCTATCCAAACCCATTATATCCCTGCTTCTTCTGCATTTTAACTGCAAATCTAAAGCCAGTGATGAGCCAGTCACGACCATAACTGTCCCAACTCAAGCAATTACAATCTCTAATGACAAATGATGTCCCATTGTACCTGAGAATCTCCTGTTTCAGCAAGTGACAAGTCATGATCATGTCGGTTCACCTCACAAATCTCCAGGGTCATTTCACTTGCAGATGTGATTGCTAGTACTCTGCTTCCATTACCTCCTTTGCTTGGCTCAGCAAAGATCTTCAGTGCAGCTTTACATTAGCATTTTGGCAAAGAAAAAGTTGGGTAATGGCATTAAAGGTATTTTAGGCACAACTACTGTAACTTCACTGACACATGATACATTCAAAAAATTAAATTTTGACTCAGCCTTCTGCTTGTTAGAGCGTCCCTCAGTGCCTCAGTGAAAGAAACTCAGAACACTTAAGTTACATTTTACATTTTCTTTGTCTGTCCTATTGTCTGTCCTATTGGGTGCCACTGCTGCATTTAACAATTTTTCTATCATTTTATACATCTGGAAAACATGCATGTTTAAAGCATATTGCATTGCTGCAACTGTAAGTTGTCATTACCAGTCTTAAGCTGTGGCATATCTGCTTAATTAACATGGTCATTTAGATGTTTATGTCTAAAAATGTAGTTAACATAAATGTTGCCTCATTTTCTTCTCATCATCATGGGTACTTCTATTATATACTGGTATTTGTTTTCGGAGATGTTTCTGTCCAAAATTAGTTTTTTAATCGTCTTAACGAACGTGAACAACTTATCATTTGCTTTGGTTATTGCATTATGGAACAAAACAGTGGAATGCTCCCTCCAGATTGGGAACGTGTTGTTGCCCCAAGCAAGCCCTGGGGAGAAGAGAGAGCTGAGTCAGTAATCTGTATACTTGTTCTACTTAACTATATAGCTGATCTGGCCTGACTCGGAGTAAGTGAAAGTAAATTGATGGTTAGATAAGACAATAGTGTCAGTCGACATCAGTATGCATGCTGGCATGTATGAGTATACTTAATTATGTCAATTTATAATGAATGTACTATACATTACATTATGGAACTGTGACACAGTATTTGTTATTGTTCCCTTACAGCTTGGCTCCTCTACCCACTGCAGTTCAAACTGCAATAACTCAGCTTAACTGAGCAGGGAGCAGCCGTATTAGTAGCCTGAGAGATTCTACACTTCAAAGTCCTATCCGCTTAGTTCAGCACTCCAGCACCTGGTACAGAGCAGAGTCTCGCTGCCTTATCAGAGAAGAGAGACTTGTGTGTGTCTGTGATCTCATATCATAAAATATCCAAACCACAGCTCGCCTCTCTGCAAAGTTCTGAGGAGTGCTCCATTCACTGCAGGCAGACCAGAGCAGTCCTACTATATAACAGTATATTCTCCACTGGTATTGATTGTGAAAAAGCTGATTCAGATTTTGCTGTGCCATCTTTTTAGATGGAAAGAGTTGGAAGTAAAAGCAATGTGGTTATTTCCATTAGGAGTGTATTTGGCATTAAGGCTCATTTCTTTATTCTAGAAAATGTTACTTAATTGAGATACCTCGTTTTCATCCATTTATTGCTATTCATGCTTTATTTTCCTGCTTGGAATTCACTGTTAGGAGGCCAAATGTAAAAAATAGGCGGCAGATTTTTTTATACTAAATTGTTATTACACTCTAACATGATTTCCCTTTAGAAGAAAGGGCCACATCTGACTTTAAAGCAGAAATATTCAGTGAAGCAGCTCAGAATATAAATGACTGGTGAATCCATGTCAAGGTATTATGTCTAAGCCTGTTCAATACCCCTTGAGAAGAGGACATGAAAACAATCTGAACTAAGTCTATTACCCACTTAGGTCATGTAGAGATGGCAAAGAGAAGACACAGGCTTGACAATGCCAACCAGACAGCATGGAGACTGACACCAGCATGAGAGCTGTTACTGATGTTTACTGTTATGGAATTTTCTATTCTTGTAGTGTTCTGAGTGACACATACACACTTTTAAATGGAATATAATAAAAGCACAAACATACAGACATTATACAAGGTTACATGAAGTCACATGTGGGCCTTGAGGTCCTCAGCAGTATTAGCTGTTTGTCTTTGGCTGGCAGTAGCAGGTGTCATCCTATCTCAACACTGTTGTGGCCAGGGTCGAAGGACTCTGGTGCTGCATGCTTAGACATAATAGACAGCTTACCACTGACATTCCAATCTGCGTAAACAGACATCTGTGTCTCCAGACTTAATCATGTTGACGAAGACACCATACTTGGTAAAAGCATTCTCTTCTACCTAATTCGGGGCGTGTAGTGTTTGTGGTGTTATCTCGGGGTTTAAAGTCTATCCACCAGCATGAGTTGGGCAGAATGTGAGACTGACTCAGGCACTTCTGATGCTTTGAGAATGAGAATGTCTCTAATTCTCCTTGGCCAAGTGTTAAATAATACAGCATAAGACATCAGAGGCTCCTGAACACTTTCTTTCTTCCTGACCTCACCACTGACCTTTGGCTTCAGCGATTTCTCCACAACATTTACAAGTTTTCCATTTATGATTGTTCACTACACAACAAACTATGACATTTCATTGCTCACTTCTAATATTTAACTGTGCAGATAGTTTTGGTGGTCTTTGTCCATCAACTGAGAGATCTGTCTTGACACATTTGTTGTTTGCAGTACAAATGCATTGGGTATTGTGTGTCGTGTATTGTGTGTCGTGTTATGCGCTATGTATAGTTTATCACAGGTAGACAAAAGAACCGCCTTACGCCAAAAATATGCATCACTGGCTGCCACCATGTTAGATGTACTGCTCCCTGCGCCTCCCGTCGAATCTAAATATCAGAAAAGACATGGATCATCTGTGATCGAATGCCGCCTGGGTGCACTAATAAGACATCTGTACCTGTCAATCAAGTGGTCATGCTGTTAATTATACATAACTTTAAACCATAATATCAAACACAGTTGTCAAGGATGGGGAAATTAACTATAGAGTCTAAAACTGTTGCCTGAAGCAGGCTGTAAACATTCTGCTGTGAAGCTGAGCATTTTTATACAGGCACTTATGGAGATTGACTCACTCCTGGAGCCTGTCTGCCTGTTCTTAGCACTTTTGCATAAGCTTTATTCTTTATTATCACATGATACAGTTGCTCAGTGAACTTTCCAGCAAACAATGATCTAACAGATACAGAGCATCAATAGCATTCATTTGAGGTTGTGTTGATGAACAGATTAATGTCGGTGCAAGATTCCCCCTAGCTCTGCGTTTGGTCTCCATGAACTATTAATGGAAAGATCTGGCTCTTTAGCTGCTAAATACACCGGTATGTTCACTAGCAAGTCACAAACTCTGTCTGCCTGCTCTTTGGTGCAAAGCAGGTAATGTACACAATCTGGGACCTTAAAGTCCCCCACCCATCATCCCGTTTAGCTATTTTAAAGCGTTCTCAGCGGTCTTTAAATCGGTGTTATGAAGGGTTTAGCCAAAATCACAAAACCTGTGCCATTTCCAGGGCTCTTCTTCTGCAGAGCGCCAGTAGCTCATTAGCAATGCACCTCTGAGTTGTGGGTGGAGATGGTGCTGCTCTACCACGGTCTGCTGAAACTGCCAGTTTGCGTCTGCCATTGGTTCACAGCAATTTAAAGGCAGAAATACTCAGAAATGCAATTTCAAACTTCAAACATCTGCTGATGTATCCTGTAGCATCAGATAAATGACACATGAACATGTGAACAACATGAAAAACATGATTTTTATTGGGGCTCTTTAAGGTACTTGAAGGCAGCTGCACGATAAACTTGTTCAGTTTAGCTCAGTACAGAGTGGTTCCAATACAAATGGATCACGGTGATATTTGTGGTATCATCCAGAGTAAAAAGGACGTTGACATAGAAATATTTGGTAATCTGTGCACTAATTTGTGCAATTAAAGGCCTCGTGAGCACAACTGATTATGTATAATGTGTCATAGTGATTATGAGGAACATTAGGCAGCTCCTTTACAGACACACGTCTCATAATCAGCTTATAAACTGTCCGATTTGGGTTGAAAAATATTGGCAATCAGCAGTTTCAAGCTAAAAATATCAGCTCTTGAAATTCTGTTTGAACTCTTCTAGGAACTGATCTCAGCTCAGATCAAGCACTCATGTGAGCTTTAGTTACCAGCATCCAGCACAGTGTTTGTACGCTTGTCAACCTCTAGCATTGCCGGTATTTCCAACAACATCATTACTGATCATTAAAAGCTCATCAGCCGAGGATGTGAGCTTGTAACTAAAAGGAAATACATGAGCGCAGCAGATGAGTTTGTTTCTAATGAAGTTTGTCATGAAGTATGCATGCATTAACCATTGATGGAAATGGCACTTGGGACTTTGCTGTAGGGCCTGGATGACTAATTGATTTTTCACACAAATTCCTCCTTTGCTATTGATTACCATTAGCTCACTTTTAATTTAGTGGTCCCTGGAGATATTTCTGCCTTCATTTACATAATTAATATGAGGTCAGGGTTGTTTACAATCAGTGCTTACATTCTATCCAGATTAGCAAAATTCCCAGAAAGTCTCACCTAATTTGCTCACTGTACATCTGTCAGAAGAACTTACTTGCGCCAGGTATCAAGTCTTTTAATGTGAAAGTCTACCGTCAGAATAATCCCAGAGTGATGATAACTCAGTTGAAAATTGAACAAATGTGTTTGTATCCAGTTAAATTCTGTCAGCTTCCTTTTATTGATCTTTAATCTGAGGCTGTAAACTGAGTGAAGGCCTAGCAGACTGCCACCCACAGCAGCAGCCACTGATTCACTGCATGACCCGATGACCAGGGCAAACTCTGCTCACCTGCCAAAAGCTGTGAACACGGACCAGAGGGACTTTATGCTTTGAGAGGAAAACAGAAAGCAGGGAAGAAGTTAGCCTGTTTGGCTGTCATAAATCTTTACTCGCAGTGTGAACGCTGACTGACTCATAATTTGCTTTGGGGCCATTCTGTCTCTGCAATGAAATCTGTACATTTATACTATATGGGTGTTTGTAGGGTTGTGTGTGCATTTGTGTATGCACAAATGTGTGTATGGGAGGTTATTTGCTGGAAAAATGCACTTTAGAGGAGCTGCTCATCTTATTTGTCTCTGTCATTCGGGACGCTTAAATGCGGTTTGCTCCACTGAACGCTGCAAAGCTTATATGGGGTTATTAAATTACGCCACTGCTCCCATTTGACTGGGAGGCTTGTTCGTCTCCTATCTTGTAGAAAATTCCAGTTTACTGAAACCTGGGTCTTATTTATGTGGCTTTGGCCATTCATTTCTATTCACCAATGTAATGAACTCCCACGGGCAGATGAGCAAACACGTAAATGAGCCAGATTATCTAAACCACTTTATTTCAACTGTCAGTGCACCTGAAATGTCAAACCCAGGAGGTTGGTCTGTAAACTGTGATGGATGTGTACATTTTTGGGTGATATTTTATGGGTTGCCTTTATTTTTCTCCTCCTAATAAGTTTGTCTAGTTTCTCATGTTTCTTGATTATTTAAGCGATGCTACTGCATTTCCAGGTCTCAGCAATTAACTTGCAGCCTACAATGTTCTCATAGCTGAGAGGAAAAATATCCAAAGCTGTAGAAATAAGATCTAATATGCATGAAATTAGACTATTTTTATTATTATCAGATTAAAGAAGACTAAAATATGCATTGCTTTCTACAACAGAATAATAGATCTACAAAATAATTGCAGGTCTGTGACCAAACCCTGGTCTCCTGCATGAAAGCTGGACTGGCCTTGTTACATAGGAAGCTTATGCCTTTACTGGAGCCAACAGTAGAGAGATGACAGGAAATGAGGACAGGGAGTGATGGGGTATGACATACAACAAAAGTCTAAAGCCAGACACGAAACAGAGACATTGTACAATGCTCGACGCCTTAATCTCTCTGCCACCAGGTCCCTGCACAAGTAGCACATTTTAACAATAAAAGTGGAACTAAATCCCCAAAATAAAATCTCTGTGATGCAGGAGAGGACAATTACACCAGGGGGTGTAGCCTCATGGTTTTGTTGTTAGTGATGCAGGAAAACGCAGATCAGAGGAACAGACTGACCACCGCTCAGCGCAGCAGGCTAGCGGCAGTCAGAGCTAACCGAGCTTACTGCCCATGAACATCTACTGTCAGGTTCACCGTGTCAACACTAGATCCACAGAGAGTTCCCCGCAGCCTCGACAGTCGTTTGCACTACATTCATGGCTGTTTTTGAAAGTTTCAAACAGCCGGTTTGTGTCGTATTGGTAGCTCTGCCTCTAGCTTAGCCACTAGCTCTCAGCTAACAGCCAAAAGTAGCTGCTGTTCGACTCTCTGTGTCTGCACTGAACACACACAGAGTCTGCTGGAGCTTTGACAGTCACTCACAGCCACTTGTAAAAGCTTCCGTATGGTACCTGCGTATTGTTAGCTGAGAATTAGCAACTCAGAGCGGTAGAGCTAACAGCCACTAGTAGCTGCAGTCAAAACTGTGCTGCACACACACAAAGCCCGCTGGAGCTTTGACAGTCACTGGAGCGCATTCATGACCATTTGTAAAACTTTCTGAGTGGTAAAGGTGTTGTAATGTTAGCTAAGATAGCAACTCAGGAAGGCTACATCACTGGTGCTCATCTGTGGCTACATCACAGGCCACAGTTTGTGGAGTCAGGAGACTCTGTGTTATAAGAGGGGGTGTGGAGATGGGAGATGGTTGGTGATGAAAGCTGCCACCATATATGTCACCGTCCACCAAATCAGCCAATAGAAAAATTCAATTTTAATTGGCAAGTGGGAAGCCACGATACATATTTATAACAAAACATGTAGAACTGAAATACTTTGCACTGTAACTGAAAAGATTTGCACCTGAAACGATCAGCAACAGTATTAAATACATAAATATACCACATAGATTGTTTATCATCTGAAAAGGGTTTAGTTACACTTTAGCAATGTGTCATTACATATCACACATCCTGTAGCTTTAATGAGTTAAGATTCAGTTTGGATCTATGAGCCTTACTGAGAAAACAGAATGGCTGCCGCATCAATTAAAACTGAATTAAATACTGTAAATGAAAATTGTGCACGGGCTACAGGCTGGGGAGGGACGATTGGGAAAAGTTCGTAATTAGTTTTACTCACAAACAAAAGTAATGAGATTGAGACACTGGTTGGGAGGTGAAAAACTCGAACATGGACTCAGTTGGAGCTTTGCTGAAAGGCTGCAGGTCAGGAGGTGTAGTGGATTGAGCTGTCTCAATCTTACTTCTTCCTCTTGAGAGAAGTGAGAAAAAGAACACACATGCCTGGAGATATGAAGAAGTATCGCTACTTACACAGGCTAAATCACTCCCTCTCTCCTCCCACAAAGGTGTTGTCCTGTTCACTGTGAGTCATCGAAATATCAAACCGACAGAAATGTGTGTGACGGACTAAAAATGTAAGGCCACGCCATCCACCATGCGTCATCAAGGGGACAGAGCTGTAAACGCAATGTTGGAAACGATATTTGAACTATAAGACACATCGCATAAGCATTATGCGTCATATTCAAAGCAGCACTTGTTGGAAAGTCACATGTCACAATTATAAATCATTTTCTGTTTTTTATTATATTCTGCATCACTGACTGATACCAAACAGCAGTGAGTCAACTTCCAGGAAAATACACTTTATGACAGCTGGCAATAACAGTGTTGACACCATCCTGACACCTATGAGACAGATAAGTCCATCTTCTCCTCTGATGCGCAAAAAGTGATACGTTTACAAAATAAATACAAGCTCCCTGATTAGAATTCATGAGAAACATGCTATTCTACAATGAGTGATATGAGAGTAGATTGGAGTGTGAAGCATAAAAATTATAAAGGATTGCTTGATGATGAGCAAAGATATTACAACGAGACAGTTTACAGCCACTGTGAGACTTTAGCCAACATGTTCACAAAGACGAGGTAACATGCTGATGTCTACTCTAGCACCATCTTAGTTTAGCACCTGACAAATGCTACAGCTGAAGCTGATGGGAATAGTTGGGAGGTATTTCATTGTCAGATAAATTGAAATAATTGTGAATGTGTACAAACAGCCTCCAAGATAATTATGTTGATATTGAACCAATTTGTTTCCTCGGTTACACTATGGTACAAGTGTATTTGCTGCCTGTATTATGTACACAGGTAATGTTTTTTTAATTAATGAAATGATACATTTTTGTATCACACATCATTCGAAAGTCAGAGGGAAGTAGTCCGGTTGTCTTTAGGCAATATTATTGTCTCTGGAAAATCCACAGACAGAAAGAAAGATCAGAAATCACGAGATATGAGATAAAAGTACAATCAAATACATAGGTTTGAAAGATACAGTGAAGTATATTACATTTTTAATGACATGTGTTTGCAAAATCTACTTTTAAATTTTTACTTTACATGATGTATGTGATATCAACTCAGGATCATCAAAGAGTGTAGCCTATGAAGTTTGAATATTGTGATTGATTTAGCCTGCAGGCGTAAGCAGCAAATATCAGTAGCAAATAATTGTTTGTTCAGTTTTGTCTGCCACTAGTTATGTTTTGTTTTGGTTGTAATGTAGAAGCTACAAAGTTATTTTGTTGTTGAGATTATTTTGCCATTAATTACTGCAGAGATACTGCAGAGATGCCAAAGGTAAGGTAACATTCTGTGTTGAGATCATACTTTTCAAAGGAAAATGAAAAGAACTGTTATATTTACTTGATTTGGAATCTTTTACATCTTTAATAACCTACAGTTCAACTCCACCAGTTTTCACAAACATAATCTTGCATTGAGCTGAATATCTCAGTTTGCTGAAGTGTGTGTGTTGGTACACCTAAGTCCAATATGACTTCAGTCTAATTAGCTCTCATCCATCCTTTCTGTAAGCCTTTGGTGTACACTGCCTCAGGAAGAGGAGATAACAGCCTTTAAGTACAAAAGCCCACACGGATCACAAATACAGCCACAGTGCAAATTTGGAAATTGTTCGTGCCTGTGCCTCCCTAACAACTGTCAGCCATCCAAGATGAATGACCACTTTCCCCAGATGGGGTATGGGATCCATGGCAACAGCTGTACCACTTCTAAGAATCGGGTATGATTGACACATCTTGGCTTTGTCTTCCTTTCATCACACTGTAATTAGGCTTTAACAAAACGTAACAAAATATGTCCTGTCCAGCTATACTGCTGTTGTTTTCTTAACCTTGGATTAATTAAATACAGCTGGATAATAAGCCACTGCCTTTTTTTATAGTATCTGTGAAACAACTTGTTACTACAATATTCTGGAATGGAAGGAACTGTTTTTATCCTTTGTTAACTCCATATTAAAACACTTTGTTCCCACAGTGTAAAGAGATACTTAAGTGAAAAATGTCCCTCAAGTAGCATTATGTTATATTGTAAAGACAAAGATTCTCTGGAGAAGTTGCTGCTCTTAAGGATATGGAAAAACCCTAATTATAAAAAAATGAAGTGATTTTAAAAGAGCTGAAGATTTGAAGAAATGGTCACAGAGGGCTGCCATGTAGAGAGGCACAGTGGTGCAGTTTTCAGTGGTTCAAACCCCAGCCGAAGCCTTTCTTTGAGGAGTTGTGATGTTCCCTTCATGTCTGCATGGGTTCTCTCCAGGTACCGTACTCCCACAATCCAATGACTCTAAATTGCCTGCAGGTGTGAATGCGGGTGTAAATGGTTGTTCATCTCTATGAGTCAACCCTGTGAGGAACTGACAAGTTGTACCCCAACTTGTCAGCCATTCAACCAGCTGGGATTGGCTCTAGCCACTCATTACACTGATGAGGATCAGCAGTTATAGGAAATATTTGGATACCAAGTTGATTATGCAATGTATAAATTCACAGTTAAAGGAATAGTTTGACCAGTTCGAAATTATGATCCGGACCGGTCCATACCACTGCTTGGCTCTGTTTGCTGTTGTGACATCAAGTAGGGTCAGATTTCTTTTGTGGGCCTGCCATTTGCCAGAATTGTCGGTCCAAGCCTGGATATGTCTATGTTTCTTATTACATGTCATGGATTTCAAATTTAATTAACTAACTTTTTTTTCCTTTTAAGTCATATTCCTAAATTCAACCCAGCACTGCAGAAAAGAGTGAAAAAGAGTGAATGTGATTTCATGCATCGCTCTGTGAGATGTTCCCAGGCTCTGATTAGAAATAATAGTCTAAAAACTTTTGTTCAGTAGAAATATTGAAAAAACGTTTTAGACTTATCTGATTGATTGGTTATTTGTATAGGAGCATAGACATGAGAAATGAATAACAAGGGGTTCATTCATAGGATATTCCATGGTTCAGAAACACTGTGTGGACATTTTTCCCATTTTAAAATTACCCATGCGATGGACAGATGAGTCAATCAGGCCGTTCGGGCAGGAAAAATGCAATAGTTTATCTTTGTACTGCAGAAATAGCTCAAATACTGAGGGGATTATAGTTTTACAGTCCAAATGTCCCAAAGACTGCAAGTGTACAACAAGTACAAGACTCTAACAACAAGTGTGCCACTTGACTTTCTGCTTGCCCCAACTTCTGGCCCAAGATCAGAGCCTTGAGATTCAAGCTGATTGTGTTTCTTAAGGATGGGGCAGCGACCTGACTGATGATCTTCTGCTGGTCCAGAGGGATTGATGGAAGAGAGGGGAGAAGTGTGTGAGGGGAGAGGGGGGGACAGATCGATGTTTAGTCGACCCTAACAAACAGATCAAGAGGTGACCTCTGAGAACAAGCCAAGTATACCTCTACAGAACAAAGAAAAGACAGAGCTAAGAGAGTGGAACAAAGGCGAACACGGAGGGAGGGGGTGTAATGGAGAGCAGGAAAGAGCTGACAATGACCTTTAGACACTACAATCACACATTCCAACTGTACCCGCTTGACTGTGGCATGTACAATATTTGTGCTAACAATGTAACATTTTATAAATCTAAGAATTAGTCAGGTGACACCACATGATTGATGAGGTGAAGTACTGGCCAACCCAGTGAAAGTGGTGCTGATTATTCTGTGCGTCCTTGCATGGTGGAGCATGGGTCATGGAACAAAAATTTTGGTGCAGATCAAAACAAATCTTTCCTCTTTTGTAACAGCAACAATGACATATAAAGTAGTTACGCTTCAGGATTTGCGTGTCACACATGACTGGACTGACTGAAGGTGTCTGATCTTAAAGTGCTCCTCTAGTTCATCATGTTTAACCTGATGTAAATCTTTCCTCATTATACGGCACAGGGTTGTGTAACATTGGATTGTGCAGCACACCATATAAAGGCTACGATAGTTTCCTCTGTTATGGACTCTCTGGCATTTCTTCTTCTTTGAAGGCCAATAAGCCAACACTCAGGCCTGTATTTGTGACAAGGTTTAATAGCATCAAACTAAATTTAAATCTAGTATCAAATCCACCGATCAAATCAGAATAAATTCTTGACCCCTCTAGATTCTTTTTTGGCTTATCTCTCAACTCTCGCAAGTAACTAAGGGTTTATGGGACTACAATTCAAACCTTTGCTGAGAAGGTACAAAGACTGACTTTTAACAGTGATGTACACGACGAGTAGTGGTGAGTGAGATGTAGCCCTCTGTACTTAAGCAGTACTTCAAATACTGCAGGTCCTGATTGTTGCTGTCCCAAAGCAGTGATTTTGGAACTATTTTTCTGGGAAGGTGTGTTGTAAATATTGGTACCTGAACAGCAGGTAGACTGATTTGCAGCCAACAGCACAATAACTGCATTCACTTGTGTCTCAAGAGGATTTATAGAACACAAACACCTAAAGCCAACAGCACAATAAATTCACCTGCATCACAGAATTTACAGTGCAGATTCACTCAATTAAGGCCAACAGCACATTAATAAACTACACTGCTCGCTCTCGACCACAAATAAGAGATAAGAAGTTTGAGCCACATTAACAAGGAGAAAGTCTAAAGAAGAAATCATTCACAATGTCATCAAAGTCCAATGTATTGGTCAGTTTGCTCTTCGTTGCCATGAGGAAAGGTGCCGTTATGTCATATTACTCTTCAGTTAATTTTTACTGGACATGTTTTGTTCCAAGAGTGATCTTCCACCACAACTTTGTATCTGTTGTTATAGGTATATCTTATAGATAGATAGGAAAGGTATCTCTGTAAGTCTTTAATAAGTCCAAGTCTGAATTATCACAGTTGTTGAAGTGTTTACAGTCAGTTCATTTGGATTTTCAACTCAAACTCTGCTCTCTTATTTAATTGGCCTCAATTTCCACTTTCCTCTTGACCTCTGACCTTGTGGATGGATCCACTTGAAGAGATTACTTCCTGTACCTGTCATAGAGTATATATAGCTTATTGACAACTTTGGGACCATGTAACCCCCAATCAGATGGGCAGTTTCAACAACAGTAAAAGATGGCTGTCAGAAGGTCTGTTGCATCCTCTGCACCCCACCTTCCAAGATCTCTGATCTGATGATTTCTGACCAACTAAAAAACGCTGATTAACAAACAGGGAGACTTTAATTGATGTGAAGTGATCAGCTAGTCATCACTCTGTTATCCTTTACCCAGTTACAAAAATGCACACTAACAGTCTCACGGCTGTGGTGATACGTCTTTTCACTCACAGGCAATCTTCGGCTGAACACAGACACCGGCACATTAACCGGAGAACAAGCTTTTTATTCCAACACTTTTGAAATTGATGTTAATTAGTGATCTAATATGCTGCTGGAGGTGTCTGTCATTTTAAGCAGTGACAGCAACAGTCTGTCAAAAAATTAGATATGCTTTCAATTTCTCTTTGCAAAAAAAGAAGAGTGAGGAGAGTGATAAAAGATTTGAGATCCGTTAGCACAAGGTACTTTTCCATCTGAGAAATGAATCACCCATGTAGCCACAAGAGAGTTCTTGGTAGGAAACCTTGAAACCTTGACCATTGTTCTGTTGCTTTTTTCATGTACTCAGTCTCCTGAAGAGTATCTCCACACTTGGACGACCTAAATTTAAACGTCTCTTTTCTTGTTGCATGCTTCCAACACTCCTCTCTCACCCATTCTACTCTTCGTTAAAGCTCTGACTCACAGCTCCAGGAGCTCTGCAGAAGACAGAGGTTAACAGTATGCTGCCCTTCCTCTCCTTGCCTCACTAAATTATTTAACCAGCAACTGACAAGCTCATCAGTTAAATCAAGACGGGGACAAATCAGACGTGACACCTTTCTTCATCATCCACTGCACCTGCAAACGAATCCTTGACCTGAGCGTGGACTACAAACGGGCTGCTTAAGGCTAACATGTTTTAACTGTGTGACCGGGCCTCACTTCTCAGCTGTTTCTCCATGTTGGATGAGTGACGGCTGAAACACGCACCTCCTGGGCACGCTCTGGCCAATCCCCATCCCTGACGCCCCTGAGACTGTGCATTACCATGCGGCAGCAGCACAACTTCATTAAAGTTTCATTGTGTCTTGGAGCAAGCTTGACGGGAGCTCTAAGCTGCCTGCATGCGTGCCACCTCTGACTCAAAGTACAAACGTTGCTTCCTCTGACTCACACCTCCTCTTCTTCACATTCTCTCCATCCCTTCTCTTCTATCCTTCTCTGGTCAAGACGAGCGCTTGTTAAATAACATGCATGTCCCATGGGTTTTGCCTACAGGCCTGCTGTTGAGCAGATAGGCCAGAGGACTCACTTACTCACTTCTGGCTGTCTCTTCTGGTATTTGAGCTGCCATTAAAGAAATGTAAGGAACTTGTGAAGCAAACTCTATATGCAAATTGAGATAGAGAATACCTTCCTGACTTTGCCTTTAGAAATGTAGCCGAGGTACCGTACAAGGAAAGAGCCACATTCTAGATTTCGTCATTGGTCTGACACTTTTATCTGGTGTGACTTTCCCCGAGTACAACATTATCACCACTGCAGCTTTTTCTGGAGCTTCCCAGCAGTGGGTGTGTATGCACCATGCCATTCTGTCGATGGACTTGAAAGGATCCTTTGGTAAATGCAATCTGGAATCAATTGGACTTGCTTGTGGTCGGATTTGTAGCACAGGATTTATATAGCTGCTCACTCTGTGTGTGCATTTGCTGCAAATGGGGTTTTGTCTCAGTCGCAGAATATCCTCTGAGTCAACAGCGAGCTACCGGGAGATTTTCGGGCAAGGCAACAGGACAATCTCTTTATCCGTATTTCAGCAAACATTTTTATGAGATCTCGTTCATTGGTTGGTAATTCTAAGGAGGTGTCAATATTTCTCTCAGCTGAAAGTGTTTTATAGTTTTTGAAGTTGCAGTAAGTCAAGGATCATGAGAGTTTTAACAGCTGATAGATCCACCACGGTACTCCTAGTGTGAAGTTACTATTTTTTATGTACAAGTCCTCCTCCAATTTATCTGATGTGATTGCTAGGTGTTGATGTTGCTCCTTTTCACAGGAACATGCACTTCATATTCTGCTAATAATACTGTTACTACAAGTTGCACTACAGCGATATTCGTATTCAACACCCCGTCATTCTGCTGGATAACCTTGAATTAGCTGTTACACAGGATATGCGGTACAATGAGGGTGCATGTGGCATTTCTTTTGTGTCTTTTCTCTCAGGCACCTAGAGTCCTTCAGGGAAAATTACAGCGAAGCCCTGCAGAGGGTGAAGAAACCGTTCAATTCAAACATTTTTGCTCAACAGACACCTGCTGTGACTGTGACTGTGATGTTGATGTGACACAACTATCATTTTTAGGCATTTCTGAAATAACTGTAATAACAGTGAAATGGTTTCAAACACACGGTTTTCGGTTGGAAAACTTCTTTTCTTTTACACATACGTCCTTCCCATAAAGGACCAGTTTGTAAGATTTACAGGAATCTATGAGAATATTTGAAACCTTCAAATCTCTGTAGATGGAAATGTAATTTAAGAAGTTGACAACTCTGTCTAAAATCAGGCAACAGCATATAGTAGAAATGTAATATAATAATCATAAGTATGTTTTCTATGTATAATCACATGGAAAACAAGAATTGTGTGTTTTCATATAAGCCAGAGGTCCCCTTCCATGAACCACCATGTTTCTACAGTACTCCAGAGCCCAGTGTACAATGAAATCTTAACTATTGTATTGTGCTAATCTATGGTTATATTCATTTGTTCAAATGCCAATAGCACATACTTGAAACATGCTGTGCACAAAGTCCATGTATTATAGCTCCAAAACAGCAAACCATAATGCCACCAACAGTCAAACATTCACAGCATCCCAATCACATTTTCTTCTTTTAGCCCAGGGCATTACAACTGACAGTATAAAGAATGTACGACGGGTTGGTAGTCCTGCCAACATGACATGAATTCATATGGTCCTGCCGCTCCCTGGCTAATCCAAAAATCGGCAAAGATGTGGTGTTCAAACAAGCCATCTTTAGCACCCACCTGTCAGTCAAAACAGCCATGAAATTATGCAAATTATGCATAACTTTAAGTTGTGATATAATTTATATAGAGACCAAAATCGTGTTTTGTACCAGGCTGTAAACATTTCTGCTGTGAAGTTGCACATTTTAACATGGGGACCTATGGAGATTAACTTGTTCTGTAGCCAGCCTCAAGTGGCCCTTTGAGGAACTGTTCTGATCTGATCTTTAGCACTTCCGCATTGACCACACTTCATAGCCACGGAGGTTTTTACTTTACTACTGGCCATTCTGTCTGATAATTTAGAGCCACAGTTTAAAAGTAGCATCTTGGTATACCTATGCTATTTACACCCCCCAAAGCACTGTAGTTTAATACAGCGTCACAAATGACATGCAGTTTAAAGTGTTCAACTCTCTCTCTTTTCTGTAAACAGAAAATTAGTATATTACATGGCTTTGCAGAGCGTTGTGGAGGCCTGGGTGATACAGAGCTGCTATATACTGCAGAACTGGTGAATATGGATGAATTAAAACCAAGACTCCCAGAGTCACATTGGATCCTGTTCTGATCTGGTGGGAGTAGACTTAGACTTTTGGCCTTAGAATGTGGATTCAACTTCAGTTTTTGCTTTTCAACCTGTCTGCAGTGAGACTTAGGGGTGCAAATACACAAACCCGCGCGAGTACGCAGGGATGAAAATTCACTTGCTTTTTGTGTGAGTTGAACCCCTGCTGGCTGTTGCCTTAGAATTACTTTACAGACATGAGAGTGGTCTGAATCTTCTTCATCAAACTTTTAGCAAGAAGGTGAATAAGCGTATTTCCCAAAATGTCACCATACCTTTCAAGTTCAGATATTACGGCCTCTGCTACCTTATCTTTGAACCCGTCTCGCCCAAGTCCCCTAGTGTTACGGAAGTGCATTTCTAAATCCCTGCAATACTCCTTCAAGTTTTTCTGATCATCATACTGATTCATCTCAACATCTCCATACTGAAAATACAAACTTTTCTCCAGCTGGGATGACATTTTAACTGCTATAGAAATGAAGTTATCTCTTCTTTGTGAATAAAACAGTAATATCAGGGTAGAACTAGGTTGCTTATTGAATCCACAGGGAGCAGATCAAAGTGTCAGAGCCTTCAACGAAATGTCTTCTGGTTCTGGTCTCAGTTTTCTTGAAATGCTCTCCTATACATTCGAGAGTATGATCTATACAGACCGGTTGAATGTCATACCTCGTTTACACTGGTCACCAGAGACAACGTATGAAAATAATTATTGTTACTAGTAATTACTCTCAGAGCATGTAATTGCTGGCACAGTTTGTGCAAACTGCATGCTATCAAATCTATCCTGCTGAATTAGAGGTGGTCCTCTTGAAGGTTTTGTTAGAGATAAACAGGCCAAAATAATCAGCAAACCACACTGTGATCACTGGAGTGCTCAGTGGGGAAATAAGCATCCAGCGCTGGGCTGCTGTTCAGCTCGGCCCCGTTTCCTCCTTGTGTCAACACGTAGTTTGTTTTTGCAGAGAGAGGGTGAGAAAGAGAGAGATACCGTGGCAGATAACAAGTGAGAGATGGATAGAAAGTGAGACAAACAGAGAGACGGAGGGACTGTTAATTAGAGGGTGTGACGTCTCCCCTGGATGTTGTGGTGGGTGGTAAATATTCAACATCCAATGGAGCTAATTCACAGACAGCAGAGAAGAAACCAGTGTCATCTCCCTTAGACGAGTGATGGCTGTGGGAGGGGAGGGGAGGAGGTGGAGATGGAAGGTGGTGTGGCACATGGCCTGTTACCATGGCAATGAGTCCCATATCGACCCGCAGAACATAAATTAATTCCAGTTTTTCTTACGGTTTGGCAGGAAAATTCCTATCTCCTTTTCTCTCTCTCTCTCTGCAGCTCATCTCAGTTGCTCAACTTTGTCATCCTGGACCTCTCACCCGCTTTGTGAGGCAGATTTATGCTGCCAAATAACAACGCTTTGAGATCTGCTGTTTACTGTATGCTCACAGTCAGATAACGCTTAGTCATAGCGCTCATTTATATTCATACTGCTGTAACTTATGCTCATGGACACAAAGTAGAACCCTGTGTTGTCGAGAGAAACTCATTTTGTCGCTGTTAAAAGTGTCCTCACACTGTTTCCATTGTACAAAGCGCCTTGATGTCTCTGACAGGTTGGTGGCTTATGGTGCTGCAAAATTGATACTGATGTTTAGGAGATGACAGACCTTTGCAGGTGGTGAGGAACACAAGAGAGAGAAAAGGAGGACCATAACACTATAATGTAGACAGACAATCAGACAGCCCTCAGTCTTGTCATATCACCACTTTTGTTGGGAAAACTACTAGATTACTGTTTATCAGGACGTGCAGGGGAACAACAATTGAGTTGTAGCTTCTTCATGGCTTACATAACGTGGCTCCAAACAAACCTAAAATTATTCCATACAACTCCTCAATCATTGTGACTATTTAGTTCATTTTTTCAAATAGCTAACTTAATCTGACATTTATATCTTGTCGGTCGTATGTGCTTTGGTGTGTTCGCTACCTGTTTGTAGCTGTGTGTGTGTGCGTGATTTGCTAGCTGCTAGCATAGTTAGCTACCGTCCACAAAGCTTACAGGTTATAGAACAATTGCAAAAAAAAAAAAAAAGGAACTCTGTGTAACAATGTGAAAAGGGTCAAATGTTAAACACTACACTACAGATAATCAGATCACTTGGATCAGCAGCTCCCCTTGGCCGACCGGCAGAGTTTCAGTTCACTGTTTAGCTCTCTGTCACTTACTTAACTTACTGTTTTGGTTCCGCTCTCATAGTGCCATTTTAGGCTGTAGCAGGCAGCTGCTTTCACACAAAACGTCTTAAAAAAGCTGCTGTCTGGTGCCTGCTAGGCACCAGACAGCAGACACAGCTAGTCGCTGCTGAGCATAGAAACAGAGCTAAAAGAAAGAGAAAATTGGACTTGGATATTAGAATATTGGAGTGGCCAGAAAATTAGACATTGCAGGTTTAACACTGTTTTGATATGTCTTTAATATAATAATAAATGATGGAGTCAGATGATGGTCACTCTACACCACAGAAAAATCGCACCCAACTCTGCAGTTCCTCTCAACTCTCTGAAGCATTTTAGTATATTTCAGGTCATTGTTTTGGTTTTATGGCAACTTTAGCAGTTTGGTTCACTCTCACCACTGTAATTGATGTTATTCCCACTGGCTGTTGAGCATAATCAAGCATTTAGCAACAAAAGACAGACTGATATTCTTCTCGGGAGTTGGTGGAGACCAAAGCTAAAAGGAGGGAATAATGGATGACTGTCAAGTCACCAGACACACAAACACCAAATGAATGACAATGTTGCTCTTTCCCTGCTTGATTGGTGTTACAAAAATAGTAATAGTTTACCAGCAAATAAGCCATGTCAAGTTTACAAGGTCTTAATATGTCAAATGTGGGTAATTTTGAGTTTTTTGTGTGGCCAAAAAAAAAGATTAGTGCAACTCTAAGTCTAAGCTCCTTCCCAGGCTTGTTTTTAGGGCAGTACTAACTCAAGTCTCCTGTAAGCAGTGGCCAAGGATTACATTAAATAGTGTAAAATTATTGGTCGCAGCCTGGCTCTGGACACTGACTCAATCTCTATACTTGTATATGAACTATTACACCTCTGGGTGTTTCTCATCTACACTTTCTATCACCTTGCGGACTGTAGCCAAAGCGAGCGCTGAGCAGGAGGATAGATATATTGACTATCTCTGCGTGGCTCATGTAGGCACAGCAGCCTCAGCTGACTGGGGTCAAGGAAAGAGCAAATGATTTTTACATGCAGCCTAATTCTCTTGTAGAGTTGTTAGCAAGCTCAAATATGTACAGAATCAGGACTGAGAGGTAGAATGTGAGTTTGAGTGTTTGATTATGTCATCTTTTTATGAAACAGATCGACGTTAGAAGGAAAATAAACTGAGGTGGTTATGCTTTCAAAATCAAATACATCAACAAAACAAAATCAGCCTAAAACATTGTAATAAGACACATTTAGCACCATAAATACAAGTGGATTTCAATGGACAGTGATGATATCTAAATCTGTTTTATGCTTCTTATTGATTAATTGATTAATGATTTACCATTTGAGTTTATCATGAGTATTTTAAATATTATAAATAAATAAATTGTGGTGTGTACTATATGTTTTCTTGAGCTTCTTTCCAGTATGTCAGAGCTCTGTTTGGATGTGCATTGTGTGAAAGACTCCTGTAGCTGTGTGGTCGTACAATACCTCGGTAGTGAATGCTGTGTGGCAGAAGTAAAGCTTGAACCTCAAAGGGAACAAAGGATAACCTTGATCTATGCTGCAGCTTAAGCTTTACGTGATTTGAAACGGTTCTATATGTCAATAGAGGCCTTTTGAATATACTGAAAGTTACAGTTATTGTCTGTTTCTCAGGTCAGTCATTTCAGGAAAAAGATACACGCGATTTATGAAGTGGAATGATTTATCAAGTGCTTTTAAATCATCATAAAAATACACAGCTGCGCTATTTTTATCTTCCAGTCTTCCATAAATATCCATTTATTTTAATGTCAGACCACAGAGAGAGACGACCAGAGTGGGAGCAAAGTGAAAATGAGAAACAAGGGAGAGGCTATGTCTCACAATCACAAACTCTTAATATATTCCCGTGATTTGTTTTGCTGCATTGCAGCAGTGGTTCCCTCATGGCCGTCTCTCTGGAAAGGAGGGAGAGTAAAAAAAATACATAAAAAAAGCTCAAACATGGCTGTCTAAATCTCAGTTCAACTCGTGGCATTAAAACACACCGCTCGAACACCTTGCTCTCTAAGCTCATCTGATCTGCTGTGCCCATTGTGTAGAAATACAAATGTTGAGATCATCCTACAGTTGTTGTTTTTCTGCTCTTCACTACTCGCACTGGATTCTGAAAGAGGCTCTTTTTCTGCTTGTCTATCAACTCCCATCTATCTTCTCCCATCTTCTATATTTCCAATCCATAACACTTTCATTTATATATTCCTCCAAATCACCATATTATTCCATCAGTGGCACTAATACCCCCTATCTTCCCTGATATTTCATTCCTCTGACCAGATCAAAGCAATTTATTAGCCTCTGTGCCAACACAGACATCAATTCCAAAAACGTCAATATTATTCTGTGGAAGGTGTTGCCGGCTCCATGATGATTTAGACAGATTTACCACTCCTCTATTTTTCTGTGTCAAATCGGCTAATCCCTGTAGGGATGTGTGAGATGGCTGATTGAGGAGGCGTGATCTTTGGTCAGAGTATCGACAAAACCTCCTGCAGAGGTCAGTCGGCTTTTACAGTCCTTATGGCAGGACTCCCTGCAGGGGACCGCAGGGAGAGGGAAAGGAGAGAGAAAACACAGCACGAAACTGAGGAGGATACTCTTACTCTCATTTTCCTGCACCCACGGGACAAAATTAGACCCTGTATTAATGGATAGGAGCTTGTACTTAATAAGCGTGCGCATACAGGGAGAGTTAATTAATTGCAGAAGCCAATATTCCAACTGAATGATTTTAAATTGATGTAGGCTCATTGTTTTGTCGTACACACACTAATGTTTGTCTGTTTGTACAGCATTATAATAAAATAATAGATTGATATGGTTTTGTGGTCAGGAATGTGCAGAGCCACAGCAGTTAGCCTAGCCTAAGACTGGAAATAGGGGAAATGTAAGGCTGTGTTAAAAGTTTAAACATGCACAAAATGGCAGTTCCTCAAACGTCCACTTGAGGCTGGTTACAGGATGAGTCAGTCTCCATAAGTCCCCATGATAAATTGTCCAGCTTCACAGCAGAAATAAACACGTTTACAGCCTGGTACAACAAACAGTTTTGGTCTTAGCTAATTTCCCTGCTCATGACAACTGTAGGGTGAGGGTGAATTTTTATAGAACTCACCTGTTCAAATTATATTAAGTCTTAAAGTTGTCTATAATTAACAGCGTAGTGGCTTTGATTGGCAGGTGGCTTGTTTGAGCAACCAGGCTTCATTCAGTCCACCTCAGGTCATCGATCCACGTCTTTGCCAATATTTTGGAGGAGGCAGAGGCAGGACTGCCAAGATGGCGCCAACCAAAGCCACCACATTTTGAGCTTTAAAACGGCTTTTCAGAGGCTCTTCACCTGCGGGTGACGTCACGGATACTACGTCCATGTTTTATACTGTCTATGACATTCACCTGTCAAAACTGTGACTGACTTCAAATTACAGGTCTGATGTATGTTAACTCACCCAGCATTCATTGTAGACCCAGAAACAGACTTTTCCCACTCTAACTCTACTGAATATTTTTAGGGCAATTAATTTGTACAATTAAATACTATTCAGAGAAATGTTTATTTGATTGATCTTTTAGTCGCTGAAAGACCAAGGTTTATGTGTTTCCCTGGGAGTTACCCTCAAATAAAAGACAACATTAGTTTCTGCAGCAGCCTTAGACTTCAGTTATAAATTCTGAGGTGCAAATGTTAAATTATCCACTCAGTGCATAGATTTATGCTTGGCGGCCAGCGACAAAAAAATCTCAGCAGAAATAGATTTCTCCGACTGATGCAATAACACAGCAGCAATGTTCCTATACTTGCATGCAATCAGTCATTCCCACCTCTCCACTCTATCTCATCTGTCTCCGCTTGCCACCACCAATCACCTGAAAGCTTATTGGAGGCTCTTCAATATGTGTCCATCATTTCTGTGTGTTATCCCATGTATATTAAAAAAAAAAAACAAAAAAAAAACGGTCTGCAGCCAGCAACAACTGCAGCAGTGTCCAGAGCCGTTTTGTGTGGAACAGCACCCTGGCGATCAATGATGGAATCAGCGTCATGCTGGGAATGAGGGCGGGGGGAGGACTCGTGTGGAATGAGAATTAGTCTGGAGGATCAATGCACTATAAACAATTTCAGTGACACCTCTGCTCTCCCCCCTTTCTTCCACGGCTGAAATAAATACACCTAATTAAGCAGCGGAAGGAATGCTGACTCCGAGACCTCCAACCAGACACATTTAAACAGAGCCATGGATACCGTAGTGTAGCTCTGAACAAATCAAACACCATTGATCAGGATCAATACTGTTGCATCATTGATCAGGATCAATACAGCCACGCTGCTTTGCACAGGCTTCTTACTTGTGCCACCTCGACACTGGAAAAAAAAAATATATATGATGTGACTCATGCAGCGACATTGATGGCAGTAAAAAATCTATTCGGCCTCTACTGTTAAGCATAAACAGCACGTCCTGTCATTCTATCAGTAGAGGTCTCATTGAGAAACATTATGAAACACTTTCACAGTCAATCACCCCTTTAATACCTGGTAAATGTCAGGCCCTCAAGGTTTAAAGTTTGGGTTCGCCTGCCACAAAAGCTTAATTCAGTACAGTGAGTTAGCTGAGGGGACTGCTCTATCATTTTGAATGGCCTTTTGTGCTTTTAGGTTGTAGAAAGCTCTCTGCACAAAGAGATGTTATTTTGTATGAAGGATTTACAGAACAAGTAATGTTTTGCACGCGGAGAACAAATCGCTGACAAATGAAAGCGCAGAAATCGCAAGATCCCACTGAGCAACAGTTAAATGAGAGTATAGGAAATCAGCAGCTTAGCATCAAAATCTGCACAGATTGAAATCAGACCAGTTTAATGTTTCAGTGTCAAGTGTCAATTAAAGGGTGTGTTGCTTCAACAAAGTTATTTTTAAAACCACCCATCCATTATTTGATTTATTTGTTTGGCCTTTTTTTAGCTTTATTTGACAGAGAGAGCTGAAGAGTGACAGGAATGTGGAGAGAGAGAGAGATGGGGAATGACATGCGGCTTTTGTACAGGCGGCGGATGCTCTACCAACTGAGCTAAATAACACACTGAAATATCCATTATTAAAGGAAAGAGGAAAAAGCTTAAACTTTTGAAAGGTAGTATAGTATATCACCATTCTACAGTACATGCTCTTCTTTTTATATTGAATGAAACATCCTGTCTCTGACTGTATTTGATGGAAAACAGACTTTTTCCAAAGCTTTTGGCTTGTCGTAGGAAGAAAAACACAGGTGTTGCTAAAAACGTTATCAAACCTAAACCTAAAGTCATCTTTTAATTGTAATATTCACCTGTGCTTTTCCTAGGGTTACATATCAAAATGCCTGTTGTGTGGAGTTTGGAGGGAAGCAAAACCAAAGATGTTGTTGTGTTTATGTTTGGGAAAGTCAACAGATCACCAAAGTCATTAGGCTACATTGTTTAGGATCCATGAATATTTTTTTTTTTTTACCAAATTTCATGGAAATATATCAAAAATAGTCAAGATATTTCATTCTGGACCAAAGTGGACAACCCAACTACTAACATGGAATGAGTTTCTTGCTTTATTTATTTTTATTATATTATTTTAGTCTGTAAAAGCTTGCTGCAATGACCTAATGTCCCCAAAAGAGTTTGAATTCAGACTAAATACTGTCATTTCCTCCACCACAGACGGCAGCACACAATAGTTAAGAGCTGTTGGGGTCACATACAAAAAGTCCCAACATCATTTGCCAGAAATGAGGAGCGTGTCTGACATATGTATGAGGACACGTGGCGAGCTATTTCAGAGAGTATTTGCTTTGAGATAAATATAATGCTTCACAGAGTCTGAGGAGGAAAATCATAAATCTGATTAAACGCTAAGAGAAAATAACACGTCTTCTGTCTTTGCTTGGACCGCTAAGCTTCTGCTCTGCAGCATTTCCTCTCTGGTGAACCGAGTTGCCCAACAACAATAAACAGATTAATTGTCATTTGACTGGCACAGCAAAATGGCAGTCATGAGATATTCGATAATACTGTCTTGGAAACAGTCATTGCAACAGCGCATGAGGTTCAGAAGCTGGCATATCTGCTTAGAAAAGCATCAGTTTTTTCTATTCAGTCCGGTCACAGCCGCACCAAACATTCCAGCTTTACCATGCAGTTTCCCTCACCCCGTTAAAACATCAAATTCCGATGGCAGTCTGTCTGCGGGAGCTGTTCTAAAACTCTCCAGGATGTGCCCTGACTGTTTTATTTGTGAATGACCTCCTCTTTTAATCAGTTCACATCAGCGGCTCGTTAGAGTAGTTGCTGTTTTTAAACGGCACAAAGTGCAGTTATCTAAGATGAGAGAACACATACCCCAGCTAGTCCTCAGCAGATTAATGCCCTCTCTCTCTCCCATCATGCCTGTGGGGTTAGCCGAGAGGCAGACAGCGATTAGTCACTGGGTGCAGTGAATTTATGACAGCCCCTCATTTTCATGTCAGCTCAGTGACTGCGCTTTAGCTCTAACACACACTTTGAATATCTTCTTGTTTAATCAGCTCAGTGAGAACGTGTTATAAAATCTGTATTGCATTCGTGGATCTGCAATAATCATGCCGTTATATATTATAACGGCATGATTATGTTTACATTCTGCATATCTGTACAGGAATGTACAGATTTTAGCTTCATACGTGAACTCTGGAGACAGCTGGGATACAAAAGGCCAGTATTCAGAGTGTGGGTGGATTAAAATGGTACTGCAGCATGTACATAATGAAGTACCATAATGGAATTATGAGAGATTTTGGCACTTGTTAATTCAGGCCATTACTAAATGGCCCCACCTACGTTCTTTTAGCTGATAGGCCCTGGCCCTGATTCAGGCTCCACACACTCATCTGGACTTCGCCTGACTAAAATAACCATCCGCCTCATCGCTCAGCAGCACATTTTACTGATGCCCACAACAGCATTTGATGTAATGGACCCTAATGATGATTTATTGTATGGCAGGAGCTGTCCTGTTCTGACCTACTAAACCAAAACGCAAAATCTGAGAGAAACAGTTCAACTCCATCAATCTAAAAACACCTTAAAAGTACGGCACATGGCTTAATAGCAGTTGTAACAGTCGATTTTAGCTGTACAGAAGGAAATCTTACCAGTAGCAATGACCTTTGACATTTAAACCACTCAAGCAGTTAGTTGCCAGATGAAGTGTAATCATCTGCACCTGCTGGCTGGCATCCTTATCTTCAAAGAAATACAACCCTATGCTCCCCCTGTGCCCCCAGGCCTGAAAACCTCTTCTTCCCAGTGGTCCAAAACTCCTGTGCTACACACACCAACACTTGCCCGGTGCTCTGAGCTCACAGGCTGGACAGCCTGGCTAACAGACTGAGCTAACGACAGCTACAGTTTGCAACAGTTTTTTTTTTTTTTTATGTCATCAGAGGGAAAACCAGAAAACATTTTCTCCAACATAGTTGGTGGTGGTGTGACTATAAAGCGCTATGTACTTCTTGCGGGCGACTGAACCCGGAGCACAGAATGACATAATGCAAGAACAGAAGTACGAGATGCAGATTTAAAATCTGTATTATATTTCAGAAATGTTACTGTATACACAACATATTGTTAAATATGCTCTCTACATAGTGTCCTCTCCACAGTGGGAAAAAAGTAAAAACTGTTTACAGATGTGAAAATCTCCATCTGTTCGTGTCACTATAGAGAGAACTATTTAGTGTCTTTCTATAGGCGGTGCTGATCTGCCATAGTTCATTAAGAGCTACAGTAATCTCTTAAATCTTCAGCCACCATATGCTGTGAAGTGTAAATAAACACATTTATCCTCATTGGCATGTTTGACCTCATGAAAAGCATTCGCAGAGCAGCGTTGTGGACCGTTACGTGTGCAGAACAGATGTCCCAATTCACCCTGCCACCAGTGATTCCAGCTGATCTTTGGTCTTTCATGAGTCAGCGAGGATCGAGGAGTGACATTGCTTTCTGTTGCACTCAGACAGGTCTAACAGCAATTTAATTTTTTATTTTTTTTGGAAGCAGGCAAAACAGTAATGCAAAGTTGTGTCATTACACTCGACTGCGAAATCCTCTTATTGTCCTTTCTCTCGGCCCGCTACCCTTCATTCTGCTCAGCACCAAAGTAGAGATTACTGCGCAAGCTGACCTCGGTGAAACAACAGTGGCATAAAGTGTTCACTCAAAGACTGTTTAAATGTTGGGTGGGATCAAATCAAGAGTGATTAAACAACTTTAAAGTCATGAAAGCTGCACTGAACATTATTCTTTGTCCTGGTCTGCTTTGGCCTCGGTGTCAGAGCTGCTTTTGAGCGATATCCCATCAGATTAAAAATGAAGAGTATCAAGCACTTATGATAAAAGTGTCCATGAAATGATGTTTGCAGAATCAGAAGTGTTTAGTTCTGGTCACTTTCACGGCATCACAGTCCAGCAGTGAACTCAGTAGTGTGCAGAGGCGATAGATACTCCAGTGTATTTTTAGTCCCCCCCGAGTCGATCATCTGATTCTGCTATTGTGGCCCGGTGATTGCTATTGATTTGAAAAAGGCAGCAAATACATGCAGGCTTAGTTTGTGTGTGTGAGAGTGTGTGTGTGTGTGTGTGTGTGTGTGTGTGTGTGTGTGTGTGTGTGTGTGTGTGTGTGTGTTAATACATACAGTGCTGTAATGTGTGTGTGTCAAAGGCAAACACTTAGCTTAAGCCCTGTGTTTGCTTTGGAAAGAAACGCTGTAGTCTGCTGCAGACAGCTTGACACCACAGCTTCTCCTTTGATAATAACGCACACATGCATCAGCTACTGTGCTGAAACTCTGTCAACTTTGTAAGCAGCCTTTTGATACAGAGAGGTACCTTAAGGCCCCAGTGGAGCAGTGGAAAGGAGGTTTCACACAGGAGAAACAAGCTATTATTTTCATTTTTGTAGATATTTTCTCATGTTAATATTTGCTCACATTCTCTCTGCAAGAAGCCTGGGTCAAAGTAGAAGTAGCAATTCAAGACTGTACTGTAAGCACTCTTGCTAGCTTTTCAAATATTGAAGGCATATTGGCTGATGGCCATTAATTATCCTCAAGCTTTCCAGCAATAAGCTTTCTAAGTATAGTCTTCAGTGGTTCTTCCTACACAGAGGAACTATGCAAATGATTTAAGGGGCATAAAGGGAAGAGGAAGAGTGCCTATTCTCCATCTTCAAGGTCTCTCTGCGAGCATAATAACGTTACTTGGACTCCCAAGCTGGGATAATGCCCGCCTTCCATTCCACCGGATGAAAATAAACAAATGTGTGCGTGCCTAATCCCTTTAATTTTGATGGTGGGGAGGAAATTAAAAACACGGGAATGCAAGTCACTGTCAGGTCTCATTTCTGGTATTGTTTTACATGTTGGATCCCTGGGTTATGCTTGGAGATCATTATGTGTGGCAAGTGAATTACACAGTGAAGCTTTTGTCGGGAGAGGGAGGGGTACATTTGTGAAAACTTCGACTGGAGCCTTTGAAGGCTCCTCGCTGATCCTGAAGCAGTGATGTGTTTTTCATGTTACATAGAAAGGCAGCAGTTTAAAAGCTCATATCACATGTAGTGAAAAAGGGAAAAGAAAATGAACCTTCTGCTGCATAAAGCATGTTTTTACTTTTTGTAAAAGCTCAGACCACCTGCTCACACTCTCTTCATATTGTTTTCCTATTGCCAGTGAGTTTTAGTAGATGGATAGAACATGGATTTTCCTATGAACATGGTATTATCCTACTGAGCAGTATAACTGCAAAATGTTTCATTTGGGTAAGAAATGGGAAATAACAGTTTTATATATAATAATGAAATATGTTTAAAATTCTAATATTTATTCATGGCAACGTTGCTCTGTAGGTCCACCACTTTGGTCCAGACTGAAGTATCTCAACAATATCATGACTCTGGTGAGACTCTGGTGAGACTTTTCATCTGACATGTTAGCATGCTGACATTAGCGTTTAGCTCAATGCACCGCTCTGCCAGAGTACAGCTCATTGACAGTGTAAAGAATGGACAGTGTATGTGTGATCCCACAGGTTTCTGAAAAACCATTTTGAAGCTCAAAATCTGTCTCTGATGCTCTGATGATCTCTCATGTTGGTAGTCCTGCCTCTTCCACCTCCTGGCTAATCTAAGATCGAGGCGAATGAAGCCTCTGCGCTTAAACAAGCCATCTGTAAATCACCTGTCAATCAAATTGGCCATGGCTCAAGTGGCTGTTTGAGGAACTGCAGTTTCTGGCACTTCCATATAGGCTTCACTACATAACCAGGGAGGATGCCACTTGGTACGGTCTGAGAAATCAGCTAGCGCAGTCTTGTTTTCGAGCAAATGATCTTGATTTTAATGTGTTAAATACAGTTATCTTCCCCTATAGTGGCACTGCTTATTCTCACCCTGAAACTCATAATATTACACCTTTCAGCTCCTCATTTAATTCATCAGAAACAAGTCATCAGGTATTAATATGTAAAAGTTAAAACATTTATAAATGGGATTGTGTGAGGATTGAAGAGAGACTTCAAAAACTCATCATCAACATTTCATGAGCGCACACTAAAAATTCCTCCGTTAGCTGCAGCAGTTTGTGTTTCTAAATCCACAAACATCTACTTTTAAATGTACCTACAGTATGTAGGCCAAATACACTTTTAGAACAGAACAGACTTCCTAACAATAATAGTCTGCTTCATTAACTTTAAAACTGTCTGGGATTAATTCTGCACCCTCATTACAATGCATGTGGTAATACCTCATCGTGCTTTAATTTTGAAATGTGACAATTACGTAAGAGTAGTGCGTAAGTAACACACTCTACTGCACTTCAAGTGAAGTGTAACTAAAACCAGAAGATTACTGGTTTGTGCGTAATCAATGAGAAGCAACAATAGATGAAACACTGTTCCAGCAACTGCAGATGGAAATTTAATCTCATTAAACATAGTGAATGGAACATTTAGTTGTTAGAATAATAGAAATCCACATATTAATAATGTATTAAGAAGTTGGTAGTTTGTAGAAATAGCAAAGTGTCATTACCAACAACTGAAGAGAAGATTCTTTTAAAGATGAAAATAATATCCATGTGGAGATTAAACCCTGCAACAAATCAGCAAACAAAGTGGGCAAGTACTGCTCACAACTAGCACTGACAAAGTCATTATCAATCAGGAAAAAATGTAATTCATCTCCCTCAGCCTTCACAGACTGTGCCTGATTAAAAAGGCAGATTGAATGTGTAGTGTCTGAATCCAATTATTTTTGGAAAGCCATACCCTGGCATTGTTTCCTTTTGATTTGCATTTGCCTGTCTGCCAGCTGAGGCACCTTGCTCAATGAAACAAAATGCCCCCCCCCCCCCAAAAAAAAAAACGCAACCATTTACTAAAAACCTACCATTTGGATCCAGAGATGTGATCAGGACACAAAAAAAAACTTATTTCAAAGTGGTGAGAGACATCAGGGAATACAACATTGGTTTAATTGCTTCAATAAAATACAATGAGGGGACTCCCGCTAACATTAATGGAATAACTGGAGGTAGATTCAAGAGAAAAATCTAAGTGTTCTCTGTAAAATGAGATGTGTCATGTAATTTCTGCTTTTTAATTCTGCTCATTTAGGCAATCAAAGTTAGTTTCAGATGACAAAATAGTTAAGAGGGAAGGTTTAGCAGGCAAATTGTCCCCAACTCTGTTTTTACTATTTGTAATTTGCTGCACTGAATAGCACACAGAGAGGAAAAGTAAGCCCTGACAACATGGCTCCTGTATTCATTTAAACAGGTGCCGTCAGCCTGTCATTGTTTCGCCTCTACTCACTGATTCTGTTTCCAACATGTGCTCCGTGTTTTGGAAAACACAGCCTGACTTGCCTGACTAAAAACACACATTTAGGGAGCTGTGGATGGCAGGTAAACAAACCCAAACAGCACTCTTGATAGCATCGTTATAACTTGAGCTGAGATGTCACTTCCACAGCCTGCAGCCACGGCAGCGAGTGCTGAGTCCGTGTTAAAATCAATTCACTGTCTCTCTACCTGTTGTATCTGGAAACCTGTTCAGCGTTTAACAAGGTAAACTGCATTACTATGAAACCAGCAGCAGCTTTTCTTATCAGGCTTTTTACAAAATATTGTAATCAGCTCGTTCATATTTGCTGTTGTGTTGTGCTCCACTGGTGGCAGGATGTTACTAAAATCGTAATGTGTGGATCTGTTATGGTAACAAAAAGCACATTCAGCTGATTGTTGAAAAAGAGTAATTTAATTTAGTCATGACGTTTTACTGAGGAAGTCGGCCCACAGCTCACAAACAAAATCAACAGAAACATTCAGCATATCAGAGCTTCTACCGAGTGATGAAACAGAAAGTGAGTACAAGTAAAAGCTTCTTGTTTGTCAGGATAACGAACATGAATATATATTTAGCCTAAAGCTAGAATATGCCATTTTGAAAAATAACTCCGGCTAACCTCCCACAGAACTGCTCAAGGACATGTTGCATACAGTACACGTGAAGCGTCTCATGGTAAAAACAGAACAGTGAGAGAAGCTACTCATCTCATTTACTCTGACTGAAGACGCCCACATGTAACAGGAACAAGTAGCATGCTGTAGCAATACACCTACAGTGAACACACGAAGGCCTTTTCATATAATGTAAATATGTAGATATATAAATATGTAGTAATCTCTAAGTAGTATATAAATAAGACTTGACTTAGTCAGGGTAAGAAAGAAGCAAATAAATAAATAAATAAATACATAAATATTGTGGAAAGCAGGATGCTTTTCTATCAGAGCAAATGTGGACAGGAAGCAGACTATCAACAGATGCTGCCAGGCTGTCCTTGAGCAAGGCACTTAGTACCCAGCTGCTGCTGCAGCAGTGATTAAACGGAAACCTCTCACGAGTGGAGGCAAGTGATGCAAGGAAACTACCCGAGGTAAAGGGGCAGTCAAAAGAACCACGAACAGTAGACTGTAAATCAGAACATAACATGGCAACAAAACGTTGATGCACATCACCTGGACTGCATTTCTCATGTTCATTTGTAGGGGTGGTGGCGGTGGAGGTGTTTGGTCTTGGCTCTCTTTGAAAGTCCAACTCGGATCGGCCGTGTGCACGTTCTCAGAGGCTCCAGTCTCCTGGGCTGCTCTGGTGGTCCTGCACACAAAAACACTTTGCGCGTCAGTCCCGCAAGGCCGGAAGCCTACACACCCCCCTCACCGCTCATTACCCTGGTTTGTTCTCTGTTAATGGTTGCAAAGAGACCACAGTGAACAAAATAATGGACATAAAGCCTTTCCTAATGCTTTCAGTGCCTTCACTAAAGCTGACAGGATAACAACAGTGCTTCCTGGTGTGTGGAGAGAGTAGCCATGTTGTTAGACTGATTTTTTCCCCTCAAACTGACAAGGTGAACACGCTGCATCGCCACGTAGGCAGGTTGTTAGACTCTCCTCTTAAATATTCAGAGGCCAGCCCACTTAACTCCCAGCAGACACGCTTTGGTTCATAATGCAGTGCAGCAAAATGATGAGCGTAAAAGAGACATGGCAACATGTGAAGACATAGAAATGATTCAAATGGACTGAGTGTCCTTATTTTTTCATCTTTAAACAAGCACGACTCTTTTCCAAAAAAGAAGGCATCATTCATCAGTGGAAAGCTCAGGGGCTTTTCACTCTTTTGTCTGCCATCACAATATGAAACTCACTGTGGCTCAGTTGTTCCAAGAACGGCCGACACGTGAAGGACGGGGACCACATTTTCCTTTTCTGCTCCGTCTCCTGGGGCTCTGACAGAGACGTATTGACAGTTAGAGACAGCCAAGAGGGCCCGGCTAATTCTGCCTTATTTGTTGCTCTGTTTACCCTTTAACAACATTTTTGCATTCATGGCGGCGTTATCATTCCACCGCAGCTTATTGGAGAATGGAAATAATTATTTGAACATTCATGAGAGGAGCTCTTTCAGTTTGAAAAGACAAATCAATAAAAGTAATTGTATTTCTTCACTGAATTAACCTAGCTAACCTTTCAAAGTCTATCACCCAACACTGTGGAAAAGCAGCGTTAACCACGGCACGCTGGAAACAGCGGAATAAAAGAACAGTTAGCTCTAATTAAACTATTTCCATCTAATGTTTTTCAGACTGACTTTTCAGATGTTTTCATTGCTGAAAATTTGGCTTCTGAAGAAGTTTTCTAGTCCAGTCTTTCCGCAACCTTAGTTTCATCCTCATTTACACTGATTACTGAAGCACTTTGTTGATATTTGCTTCTTTTATTCCTGAAGAAATAGTATGTTTTTTTGTTGAACTGTTTGTTTTGAACTAAAGAATACAAACCTCTGTGTTTCTCTGCAGTGTGCATGGATGATTCCTGGCACAAGTGGCTGCCAAGGGGCACCTCCTGCTCTCCGTTACCGCTGCCAGAGGTACAAGAAACCACGGGATCACCTCCGCACATGTCCAAGTCTTCATCAGCATCATCTAAACAACAGACATGCAACACACAGTACAGTCAGAATATTAGGACACAGAACAGTGTTTGGTCTTTGTGTTTTTCTGACATATTGAACATCATGGTGTCAATAAAGAGTCAGTCAATTTTAATGCATGGATACTGTGTTATAGGTTAATTCTAATGTATGTTCAATGTATGTTTGCATGCTTGCATTTCCTTGGGGATCAATAAAGTATCTATCTATCTATGGTTGTTTTTTAATGTCAACTTCACTTGGGAAAAATCGAATAAAAATCCTACACTGGCTGAGTTTTTGTGCATTTCTTCTCTGAGCAGCGTGGTGTGGAGATACAGTAGTTCACATACTGTAGCTCAAGATGGTTTGACATTTTGGGAAATACTCTTATCCACTTTGCTGAGTTAGGGGAGGTCGATACCATTCTGTTTGATAAATATGAGGCTACAGCAGATTAGCGGATTTTATTATTGACATTGGAAGCAGAAGCAGCTAGCCCAGGTCTGTTCTGCCCATAAACACCTCTTAAGTGCACTGATTAACACATTGTATCACGTTTACTTTGAACAGGTCTGAAGACATATAGTTATGGTTTTATGGGGGTTATTTTCTGGAATATATCTTGACGAGTCGCAGCCTTGTCGTGACCGCAAGGTTGCCAGGCAACCACATGAGCATTTCCAAAAATGTCAAACTATGTTGCTCACAGAAGAATTTCAGTTTCAGTATCTATTGCTCCATGAATTCGAATATGCACACACAGACAAACTACACTGTATAACCGTCATCATATCATATCATGGAGTTGAATGTATAATCTACATTTGGCTAGTCGATGGAGGCAACTTGTTCTGAAAACACATGTAATGGACACGTAATGGATTGGCTGTAGTGTGATGATTGTTTGAATGGTAATACAACAGTCAAATACAAATACAACAGAGTTAAAGTGGAGTTGTGTTGTTTGTAGTCACCTGATGATGCGTCTCTATGGTGTTCTAGTTGTGGGCTGCTGAGCTGTACTTTGCAGTTGGAAGTGTCGTCCTCCATTGCTTCAGTCACATCACTACACTGCTCAGGTGACGACGTTCTACTGTCGCTCGCAAATTCACTCATACTGATATCGAAAAATAATTTCAGCTCTTTCAGAACCATGTCGAAATGTTTTTTCATCTCAAACTTTGGGCTGTCGTTCAAGACGGAGGCTGGCCTGTCACTCTGAGAGGAAACAGTGGAGGATGTTAACTGTGGGTCATGCTGGAAACACTCAGAGGACTCACAGGCTGATTCACTGTGAGGACGTTGCTCCGGCCGGCCGAGAGCAGTAACATCTGCTGCTGAGATAAAGTTTGCGAGTTCATTACAACTGTAATCGCTGTTTAAAAATCCATTTGCCACGTTCTCAGTGTGACACTCGAATTTTTCCACTTCCTCCTCACCCTCCTCCTCCTCTGGTACCTCCTCGTGCTCACTGCTCTCCGCCTCTGGCATGGAGTGGTAAAGCTGTCGCTGGGGTGTGTTCAACAGCTGCCTGGGCAGGCTGGTGAGGAGAGGGCTGTTGCTCAGACCGGCATCATCGTCGTCATCATCATCTGGCGAGAGCTGGATCTTTTCGAAAGTGTCAAACCCCCCCGGCACGTGGTCGCAGAGAGTGAAGGCAGAGGGAACTGTGGAAAATCTATCACTACAGTTCAGGGCTGTGGGGTTGCTGTCAGCATTTTGTGAATGAATTACTTCATGAGGACTTGGCACGACTGCATCGAGGGTTGCAGGAAAAGAGAAAGATGACCTCTCTCTCTCTTTCTCAGCTTTGTTTTGGTAATCAGAGAAGGAACTGAGATCGTTTCCAAGATCATCATGAGTAACTAGGGTTAATTTGTTGCCACTTTTACTCATGTTGCCTTCTGTCCATTCACTGACACATTTGTCAGGTGACGCCTCAGTCACGTCTCCTTTCCGCTGATCATCTGCTGACGTCACTAATATCTCTGAGTTACACTGCACGTCAGTCTTTCCTATAACACCTGCCTCTTCTTTTCTTTGCTCTTCCTCTGTTGTCCCTTCCATTATTACAGTTACATCAACATGTGGGTGATCAGACAAGCATTCAAGGTTATTTCCTTCATCAAAATGTGCTGTTTTGGTGCCATATTTACTTATTCTGCCCACTGTCTGGTCATTGTATTCACCTGTAGATGTTTCCATTGTATCTTCTCTGTGTTTTTCATTTTCTTGCACAAGTCTTTCCTCTAAGCTTGTTGAATTTTCTGATTTTTGTTCATCTACTAAACTTGTTATTTCCTTTTCTTTTATCTCAGTCGCCCCGTCCATTCTGGAAACTTCAGTCAGTAAATATTCAACCTCCTGTGTCTTCATTTGGTCAAGATTGACAGAAAAACAGCCCGACTGTTGCTCCTGCTCTTTAAACTGATGCCCTATGGTATCATAGCTTTCTTGTCTTCTATCCTCAGCAGGAGGAAGCTTTGGACTGCTGCTGGGACCGGATTTCCAAAGACAGCTCGCCTCATTGCCAGTCTTGTTGTGTGTGTCATTGGTGGTGATGGAACAAGCCTGTGGTTCTGTGTATGACTGACACAAGTCCTCTTTTTCATCTTCGCACCGCTGTGTTCTGCTTTGGTGATTAAACTGCCAGGTCTGGTCGGGAACTGAAACCTCCCGTGATGGCCTGACGTCAGAGCAGAGTGGAAGAGGCATTTCCATCTCGCAGACTTTTACTGATGGAGATAATTCTGCACCTGCAGTGCTCTCTGAGTTACAGCGTTTCTCTTCAGCCTCCCTGTCAGTCTCACTCCCGATTGCAGGGTCAATTACACGGAAAGGGCCTGCATCATTATCTCCTTCAGCAGGCTCTTGACTGATTCTTGCAGGCATTGGAGTCTCTGTTGTGTGATCAGCCGTTTTACTCCAAGCTTCGGCTATCATCTTGCCAGCAGCATGTTCTCCTTCGGCCCCACAGAAGTCATCATCAGTTTCAAGACTCGGACTCTCAGTTGCAATATTTCGGGCTAATACCACATCATAAGACACAATTGATCCCTCAGCACATTCAGCAGTAGGGGGGATGGAGTTTTTGCTCAGGCCATTCTCATTAACTTGGCCTTTTGTTTCCCCATCGCAGACGGCTACATTTTCATGCTCACAAATCTGCAATTTTAATATTTCTTCCTCATTTTTTACACCACCTGCCAAGTTCCCACAGGGGTCCTCTTCGGGGTTTGAGTAGAATGATTTTGTGTCTGTATAATCGGTGGAAGATAAGAGACTGTTACCTTCTTCCTTTTCCTTGCTGAAAAGTATGATCTCCTTAAATCCTTGTCCGTCGCTCTTCTGATTACTCTCTTCAACATCAGCAGTTAGGCTCCAGGTATTACAGAAACCAGTGTCGTGTCGCATATCTTCATGAATGCAATCAAACCGACATCTGACCTCCTCATCACTTGAATTATGGGTGAATGCTTGGATTTGACTGACACTATTTTGCACCTGTCTCCCATCTCCCCCATCTCCAGCGGGAAGATTGCAGCCGCCAGGGGGCTCGTCTTCAAGTGACTCCCCAAGTCGTCCGCAATCAGGGTGGCTGGACGTGTCAGCGCCGGCGTCTTTTGAAGTGCGAGACTCTGCTGATGCCCCATCTGCATCATCTCCCGAGTTTGAGCCGAGCCTGTCACTTTCAGTAACGTGAGGCTGCTGGTCTTCCTCTAGAAGTAGGAAGTGTGTCTCACAAGCGAGAAAACAGGATTCAGATGCTTCTGTGTGTTCATTGTCAAAGTGTGAAGTATTCAACTTAGTGATAGGACTGACAATTAATTCACTGTCTTGTTGCTCAGGAGGTTTTTCATCTTTATCATCCCCACATTCTTCCATACACACAAGGTCAGCATTCTTCTGCAACACATTTGTTGATGATGGGGGACCAATGGTTTTCCAAAGTGTCACAAGGTTTGGAAACTTTCTTTTCCCACTGTGGTTGATTGGCATTGCACAATCTGTCCTCAGTCGTTTGGGGGAGATTGGTGAAGTGGGCTCTCTCTCAGTTGGTGGACTGACTTCAAGTGTGATTTTATCCATTTTTGTCCTGTCAACTACACCTGAAATAGAAACAGCTTGAGTGTAACACTGCATCAGATCGGCACAATACACTCAGATAAATGTTACTCATCAAAAAAGCATAGTTTTCATCGTTTACCTTTGGTAGAAAACATTTCTAGAAACAGGCAGATGATGGTCTCTCCATGTAAGTCACCTCACACCAAACCTGCCGTTTAAAAAACACGAAAAGAAGCCCACAGCAAACCTCTGAAGAGAATATAGGAGACACAACGTGATATTCAGTGAGTAGGTTTCCTATAGCAGAACAGATTGCTACACAGCATGATGCTGATTCAGAGCACAGAATAAATGGCACTATAGCACTGTTGCTTCCATAGTTAAAAACCCCAAACAGCTACTGACAGTGCCAGCTTTGTTACAATGAGCACAATAGACTGTCTTCACATCGGACAAACTGTGTTGTCATAGAGAAGAACAGGTGTAACTAATGACATTAACAGCTCTGGCTCTGTTTTATTCAAGTGTTCCAGTAAGCCGTGACACGGAGCCAATATGCACAACACCTACAACCAAAGCAGGTAAATGGAATTTAACCATATTTTATTTTATAATGTTCCCCTCTGCTTTTCCTCCTCTCATACACTAAATAACTTCTGTTAAAAATTGTGTCTCACCCTCATGCTTCCCATACAAATTAACCAAAGGTTAGTGAGAAGATACATAAGGCTATACACGTTCAAACGCTTTGTAGCAGACAAAATTTTAAATCATCAGAAAATATTATATCGTTTCTACAACCACAAAACACTATCTCTAATATATCTCTCAGATTTAATACCATGACTAGACAGCCAAGGAGCTTTGTTGGTATATGACAATTTTGGCAAGTAAGTTAATTAAAAGACAAACTACAACAAACAAACAAACAACAAATGCCTGAATTTACTGTTTTAGACTTTTTAGTTTTCATTACTCAACCCCAGTACATCTCAATTATTATGTTAAAGTTACTGACTTTGTATCACAAAACTTACAAACATTAGCAAAGTCAGCTAGCGAGCTAAGTTAGCTGTATGTAAAACAATTGCATCATTATTTCCTATCTTTAGGACATTACTTTGACTTTAGCTGACATTTTAAGCTAGACAAATATTGTTCGTCTTTATCCAGATATTATTAGTCACTCCAAAGTTACTCACCTTGTATAAATTGTATACTTTACCTGAGGCCTGGTTATTGTGTTAGTTGGCTAACGTTAATGTGACTTTAGTTTTCGTGTTAGCCTGTGTGTGGCGGGAAAAACCCGAGTAAGCAGACGGACTGTCTAGTCTAGTTTAGCTAGCTGGTAACATTACAGGTGTTGATAGAAATATTTAATTTGTGGTATTTTTAGTGCTTGGAGGCGCAGTACGGTTTATTAACTTTAATGTGGAATATGAAAACTGGCGTTTGTGTTTATTTTTCTTTAATCTTGGCAGCAGCATCGTGTAATATGTAACCACACAGTGGTAGAGAGAGGCAGAGATACACTGCTCCCTCCGCCTCTCTCCCTCTCTCCCTCTCTGTCAGTATCTGTCTCCTCCTCTCACTACATCAGCAGCAGTGTGCGTTAACCAGCATCATCCGACGGACCCGCACCGCTTACTTTCGGTCGAGGCTGACTTTTTTTCTCCCACAAAATAAAATAAAAGCGCAGTAGAATCAAACCGACCGCACGGCATCTTAAGCTACTAGTGGCAGTGGAAGAGCAGCTTCAGACGCCTGAATCGCTTCTTTTTTCCCCCGTCCTCGGCAGGTTTTCTCAGACCGCTCCAGACATCAGACCGGACTTCTCCCGTTGACTCCGCACTCTCGTCAAGGTAGGACGGATGCTCTGTGTGATGTGTTGACGGGCTCGTCTTCATGCACGGACAAAATAAGATATTTAGACCCGCACGATGCAACCTGGTGCAATCACCATCCTTTTTTTTCACGCTTTCACGAGACCAATTTATGGATTTATTAATGAGGCGCGCAGACCCGTCACTTCTCAGTGTTAGATAAACATGGTTGTGTCTTGCTTGGGTTTACTCTGACTGCCTACACACTTCACACACACACACACGCTCACACACATACACACATACACCAGATTCAACAATAAAACTGTAAAGACAGCAATCTGGTTTTATGCAACCCTCCTGATCAATGCAGGCTGTGGGAATCGGGACTTTGCGTGGGATGTCTGTGCTTTGCACGACATGGCACGATGTGGCGTGGTGATGCGTCCTGGTGTAGTTTGTCACTGGTGCTGATGTTGTTAAGGGTGTGTGTGCGCGTGTGTGTGCATGGATGAGGAAGGTGGGGGTGTGGTGTGTCTCCTTAAAGCACATCATCCTCACCATGAGGCTACTTTTTTGCAAATCAATGCAGGCATGAGCACATCTCATCCAACTGCGCCTCTATTGTACCCCCACCTCTCCTGCACACACACACACACAAACACACATGACAATAAGAAATCTACAGGATTTCCCTGAATTTAATCCCATGGACTGCATTGTTCCTGTGTGCCGTTGCCTCTCTTGGCTGGGGCTCTGCCTGGCTCTCAAGGTCATCCCCTGTTGGCAAATGATGGTTAAGGGACACTGTTATGTAATAGCCTACCGCCTGGTTCTGGGGCAGGTCTGCTGCTTCTTAGCATTTGACAATATAGACAATATATCTGTGTGTCACTTCACACCTGTCTGCTGAGTGTGACCACAGCTTTGATTTTTTTTTTTTTTTTTTTTCTCCTTCTTTGGCTCTGACGAGGCCCCGGCGGACTAGAAGACAAAGGGCTATGACTCAGGTTTGGAGTCAGCATGGTGCTCTCCTCTGCACTGCACTGCAGACTGACCCAGAGTGTCTTGTCCCAGACTTGGTTGCTCTCGTTTCCCCTGATAAAATAAAAACACTGACATGCTGATGTTGCACTATGCTCTGTTTTTTTTTTTTTACCCTGCAGCTGTGAGTAACTGGTGAAAATGCCTAAGATTAAGAGCTAACGGGGGGGCGGGTTGTGTTCGGCCTTTTGTGCTAACAAGAGTGTCATTTTCTCTGCATCCGCCTGAAATCACACCTTTATTACGTTCACATTTATAATTTTTTTTTACTTTGTTCTGCTTTGGCTGTTGATGCACTTTTCTGTTGTAGAGAGTGAATACTTAAAGAGTGAGCTGGTGGATTTAGAACAAATCTCCTCATTGGCACATTTGTAGATCTGGAGAGTTTTTCCTCATCTATCGCAGTGCAAGGTTGACACTGAACATTAGGAGGACGGATGAGAGGGTGGCAAGGCTCTGACACGGTTCTGAAAAATGACAGTTAGCAGAGGCGTTGACGTGAAAGGTATAGAAGATGAATACGATCATGGGTTGCTGCACAGAAATGTGTGTTTTCTTGGGTCCAAACTGACTTACACACACTGAGATGTGTGGCCGGACTGTAACAGACACAACATGAAGATATATTTAATGAACGTGGAGGAAGACGATGTTTTGAAATCACTCCAGCACACCAGGTCGCTATTTGCATCACTTTAAAGGTTGTGCATTTGCAGATTTTATATAAAATGAGCAGTGGGGGTGGTGTTAAAAAAAAGTGTGATTTACTAAAGTGTTAGTCTGATTATTGTGAACACTCAAGGAGTTGAAGTTATTGCATCCTATTATATAAGCAGTTTTTTGGTGTGAATTAGATATATAACTGCACAGCATGGAAAAAAACCTCACGTTGTGACGTAACACTGGGCTCCCGGCAGCACACTGACACGATACAGATGCAGATTCAGCTCTGCTGCTTGTTGCATGAATGAACGAAGACAGAGTAATGAGTAACGCATGCTTCATGATGCAGTGTGAGCTGTCGGAAGCACATATAAGTGAACATATCAGGAGTGAGCATTTGTATTTTTCATGGAAAACGTCCGAATTCCTCAGAGGTTTTCTGTGCGTGCTGCGGCATCATATATGCTGACAGTATGCTCATAACGTGCTTGTGATGCCTTCAGGTGCAGCACTTAACCTTAATTCTTAATGACTTCTGCAGTTCTGGGATGCAATTCTATACGCAAATGTAACAGGCATGAAATCTTAAACACATGGTGCACACACTTGCATTCATGACTGGTGAGGGACACATATTTAGTGTAAGCATGGACACACATAATGTACATATATTCTTTATAAACCCACATGCACACACACACCGGCTACATGGCGACATAATAACGCTGATGCTGTCATGCGTCTTGTGCTCCCGGGGCACATCTGTCTCCTGCTGCTGCAGCTGCCGTCTTCAGGCTCAGCCCATCTCGTCTGACAGCCGATATCGGAACAGTTTCCAACTTGATGTCGGAGAGCAATGCCTCCTTAGTTTCACCGCAGCACTGACAGATTTCTCCCACGTAACGCAGGATGTTTCCTATCACCAAACATAGAAGAAAAGGCTTCACACTCAGCCGGTAACTGCCTTCCCATCCATCCTCAAGTGCTGCAGATGTCATCTTCTAAAATACTGGGCGTGTACATAGCTTTGCCTTTATGATAGCAGTTGAAAACTTAGCTCTGACTTGTATGAGAATGAATGAATCAATAAAATGTATCATGGTAGATCGTGTTGAGAGGGTGGAGGTCTTCTGTTCTGTGGCAGAGCACTCAGCCTCGCTACACACAAGCCACAGACTTTGACCAACAACCCTCAGCTTTCCTGCTAGTCACCTTCTTATCGAACTTCGTCCTGCACCTGAGCTTATTGAACATCACCAGCAGCATGATAAACAGCATGTAAACAGACCTGCAAACAGGTCCGGTTATTTGCTTATTCTTCAATATCACTAGTAACAGCACACCGTCTGCCCATAACCACTTTGTCTCTCATTCCCTGTGGTGTAACAGTGGCACTCGCAGCCCGTCAGCTGCCGTCAATCATAAAGCAGACAGGGACACGCCCCTCCAGCCAGCCGAGACGAAAAAGAGCATTTCCCCAAAGACAGGGCTCCAGGGTACGATCAACGATCTGTCAAGTGAGACTGGTGAATCTGAAATTCTGCAGATCTGATAAAATGTGTGGCCCACAGCATTTTTGAGGGGGATATTCTATGCCGAATTGTTCACATTTTTTCATTGTGTGTCCCCTCATTATGCAGCACACAGGGTGTGAGGTCAGGACTCGACCTCACACACCCTCATAGCGACCCGGTTACATCACAGTCTGCGTCCCCTCTCTGCTCTCTGTCATGGGCTGCAGGTCTGTGTCTGTTTGACCGAGGGCGGGGCACTCGCAGCGAGCACAGCCGACGGGATGAACTGTGTGGCTGTGTTTATTTATGCTTTCGGACAAAGTCTCTGCAAAATTAACATTTTACTTCTCTGATTCACCGCTTTGTTCTAGCCAATGGCGCTCCTCCTCCTCATGCACTATCTATGTCACTCGACCACCACAGCAAGTCTAACTTTAAATTGTGTTTATTGCAAACATCAACTAACTGTAGTAATTTCGTGTTGAATGTGCTGTGATTTAAATAAAGAGAAACATTTATCTGCAGCCTTATTCCTGGTTACATAATGTGCTAAGAAATCACCAATGGTTATGGGAGCTGACAAAAAAGGTAACACTTAAAATGTAACACAGAGTGCACCTAATTTAAGTGTTGATGCACCCAAATGACTGGCATTTAAAAGTTTGGCACACCGGTGGCACCAACTGTGCCCAAAGACTTTTCTTCTCTCTCTGAAATGGGACGTAGTTGATGCGTGATTCATACAGACCCCCCAAACTCCCCCTTTGGTTCGGCACACAAGTGAACCGCGCATTAATTTAACCATCAAAGTGTGAAATGGAGTTTTACTGCTACTGTTACTTCCTAAAGTAATAATTCCCTAAATCTCGATGCAGAGTTGCAGTGAAAAGACAAGACAAGACAGATGTGTGCTGTCTTTTGCTCTGAAGCACAATGATCGTGTTGAGGAAGAATGACTCATTTAAAAGCTGTCGCCTCCACTGAGTGAAATCCTGTTGGCTAAGACTTTGGGTACTTTCAGTGGTGTAACAGGGAAACTTGGCAGGCTTGTCATTATAGAAATAGATCATAAGATTCTGATGTTTATTGCAACTTTGGCAACATCTCCTGCCTTCACTTCCTCACACACCTCTACTCGCTCACTGGAGCATCTCCAGTACCTTTGTCAGTCTGTGGTACAGCAGCCTTCAGTGTTGATAGGCTCTTATTGGTGACATGTAACCAATCAGATAGTGCTGTGGGCGTCCACTGAGCGAGTCTACAGAGGGAGAGGCTGCATCAGAGCCAAAGTAGTGCATTTTTAAGTTAATGTGACCTAAACCTTCATCCAATCCATGACTCAGAACTGTGATAACCATGAATTGATGTCATAGTGCTTTCATCAGGGTTATCGCAACTTGAGCATAGAAACTACAAGTTGCGGAGGGTGAAAGATGTGGGTGTCTACAAGGCAGGGAGGTTTCTAAGAAAAATTGCATTATGGGAAATGTAGGTTCCAATGTTTTGGGATCATGACCTATACTTAGAACAAAAGGTCAGGATATCTCCGTCTCTGCTGCAGTGACTGTACTGTACACATCACATTCACCCATTTGTATGCACATTCATACACCGATGGCATTGGCTGCCATGCAAGGCGCCCACTGCTCATCAGAAGAGATGCTGAACACATTCACACACCAATGGCACAGCCAAATTGGGGTTCAGTATCTTGCCCAGGGACTCTTCCCCACGCAGAATGGGATAGCCAGGGATTGAACCACAGATATTCTCATTAGTGGATGACTCGCTCCACTTTCTGAGCCCAGCCGCAACACTACTAAAAACTGAAATCAGAGAACAAGAGACAAAATGTGTCTGAGAGCCAGATGAGAGTCACCTATGATAGGTGTGTCAGTGTTTGCGTCCCTTCAGTAAATGTGGCATAATTTTCACACATCAGAGAGATATTCTGAATGCCAAATGAGTCAGACCTCCATGTGTTTGTGTTATGAAGGGAAAAGTTGTTTCACAAAAGGTCTTTATTGCACATTTTGTCTGCTGGCTGTTTTGCTGTTTGCCTGATCCACTGACGCTAAATGATTATAATTTCTGCTGAAAATCTCAGAACACCAATTTAGCTGATTTTCACATTCACACTGCAATCGAAGGATCACTGGGTCAGTTGTGAATCAGAACATTTTACAACCTTCTCTCCAACCTTTCAGAAGCAACTGGTTGCACTTAGTGCACATTAACACAAGGCTGTTTTTATGAAAAGCTCAGAGTTTGAGATATAAAAGATTTTTTTATATGAACACTTGTGTGTTCATATTGCATCTGTGTTATTACTACAACGTGAAATAGTTCCTCCTCACATGCACATCATGCTACTATGGCTTTACAAGGTAAAGGTAAAAGATGAATGGGGTGTTATGGTGTGATTATGGTCAATAAATGACCAATAACTCTAAACTCTGTTTATCCTATGTTTGATGAGTAGTTAGACATTTAGTAGTCCTGAAACATGGGTCTAAAATGACATTTCTTTCCGTGAGCATTGACTGTGTGGACAGGCTTCATTGGGTTCAGCTGATAAATGAAGGCATCCATGCAGTATATATACAGTATATTGTATGTTTGTACTGTATATAAACTATATTTATATACTCCTTCAGTCAGTTCACTTGTTTGTTGTTATTAGCTACTACTACTAGACAATCAGCCTTCATGATAAGTACATTTAATTTATTTGTAATAAATTAATGTATTTGTCCGATTAATTGACAGGCATGATTAGTCACAACTTGAATTGCAGTTTTGCACATTATGAACCTTGAGTTTCTTGCCGACCTCGACTGAAAGCATTTTTCAAAATTGAATTTCAGGGAAAAGTATATCTATCTCCCTTAGACAAATGGGTTAGAAATTGTGATGCAGGGACTGTCTGAGGCGCTTGGGAAGGTTCTAAAGGTTCTCCATGAAATGAGGAATTGCTTTCTGATGGATGTGTCTCTTTGTCCATCAACAACGTAGACAACAAAATTAGATCAACTAACTGAGATGCTGTCTACACACACCACATGCACAGCATACACACAGATACACACATTGACAATTTTATATTATAACTCAACCCCTACGTTGGGGCAGTCATACACATATCTGTCATAATAAAAAAATGAAAAAAAATTTTCCCTGCCCAATTCCAGCCAGATAAAGGCTCAAAGAAATTGTTCTCTCTTTCGGGAAATAGAAGAGATGTCACATTCGTGCCTGTACATTAGATGTCAAGCTATTGCCTCAAGCCTCCTGTACTTACTCCTGTAAAACCACCAATTGATGTTTTACAATTTTGTTTTTGTGTAGGTGGGTTGAATGATGTCCAGTTTCTCAAATAAGCCACCTGTAACCTGTCAATTAAAGCAACCACACTGTTAATTGTGCAGAACTTTAAAACATGTTTATTTCTGCTGTAAATTTTGAAATTTTAACATGGGGGCTTATGGAGATTGACTTGTTATGTAGCTAACCTCAAGTGGCTATTTGAGGAACTGCAGTTTTTGTCTCTTTCGCATTGGCTTCAGTTCATTGTCACGGAGGTTGTTGCTGGTTTTTACTTTTGGACAAAGCTAGGCTAGGTGTTTCATCCTGTTTCCAGTCTTAATGCTAAGCTAACATAAAGACTCTTACTACTACTCTCTTAAAGCACCATATTAGTGGTATTGAACATTTTTAGACAATATCATGACAGTCACGTTTTGATGATTATCAAGGTGAAAAGCTACATTAGTCAAAAGCATTATATCATCATTACACTATCTTCATATCTCACACTTTAACTTTCCACTGAATTTTATGGTGCAGTTAAGTATCTGTGTAATTGTGAGCAGGAACCATTTTGAAAATTTGCCATGGTGGTTTGTTCAACACAATCTGGCATCTACGTGTAGGGTATGACAGTTGGCTGCTGAAATGCGGCAGATACTGCAGCTATGTTGTGGCACAATCAAGTCCTGAAAATGAGCAAACACGAAGGCTTTGGGGAGAAAAAACATGATTTAAGTAATTTCTTGCAGTATTCAGCTCAAGACGCTTCTTTCAGTCCCTGCTCAAACACACAGCAATAATGTAACTTCAGCATTAAAAATGGCAGCAAAACGATCCATTATCTGTCCCAGATGAGCTTCAGGTCACTGCATTGTTGATTTTCATAGGTTATTGAAATAAATGGAAGCCAGTTGTAACCTGCAAGGTGCAAAATCAATCTCAAAACTGATGGTATGCTTTCAAAAAATGGTCACTTTGAGGAAACACTGTGGAGTGTGGAGCTTTGCAAAACAAAAAATCCCCACTGCAGCATGGCAGCCCTCGGTATGACTGCAGCACCTCTTGGACGCTTGCCGAAATCTCCTTTCCTCACCCCAGGGTACTCAGAGACAGATTGGCACCACACACACTGACACTGCCTTGGTCTTTTCAAGCTAAATAGGTCCAATAAAACATCTCAGCAGAGTACGAGTAGAAATGTTCCAAAACTCTTGCCGTCTTTTGCAAATTATGATAATTATGGGTTGGGTAATGAACTCATCAAGGCAATAAAGTGGCAGCATTCACCAGTGTGTAGATACATCAGCTATCCGCGGAGGCAGCTGGGTGAAAACAGCTCCAGTGGAGAAACAGAGGGACATTAAACACCAGAAACACTTCCACAAAATTCACAGTGGCCCAACTACTCTAAGATTTCATGATTACCTATTGTAAAAAATCAAACACTTTAACTTGAAAGCATGATACTCAGCGTGGGGAAAGTAAATACCTCAAAACTTTTATATTTTTTTGGACAAAGTAGGTTTTTTTCTGATCCATCATGGTAGGATGCAAACCCAGCACAAACGTTGTCATCAATCCCTCAAACTTTACTTTTCTAAAACATGTAAAAGTTTGTCACTGAAAGCAAAGACTTGTGAAAGATTTTAAGGGTTCAGAGTTCCTCTAAAAATGAAACAACAAAGAGACAAAACTAGGACAAGCAGCTGCTCAGAAAGAAGACGGAACGGAAAAGTTGTACGTCTTACAAACTGACCCGATTATTCAAGACGAAATAACAGTTCAGGACTAATTTCCAACATGAGACACTATTCCAGCACTTCGTATTATGCTCCATTTGTTTAAAGCTTATTTTTAGATGGAGCTTTGGTTTGCACTTTCAAAGTTCTCTACAAATGTCTGTTTTCGGCCTCAATAAATGACTTCCCCAAACACCCTCCAGACTTTTAGGTTCATGGCATGTACTCTATAAAGTATACTTGTTTGTGTTCATTGAAAGGTGCTTAAGATCATTAATTGTGTGTGTGTGTGTGTCTGTATGTGTGCATGTGTGTGCCCTTTTTTGCAGGCAAAATGGGGAAACAGAACAGCAAGCTGACCCCTGAAGTGATGGAGGACCTGGTGAAGAACACAGAGTTTAATGAACATGAGCTGAAGCAGTGGTACAAGGGTTTCCTGAAGGACTGTCCCACCGGCCGGCTCAACCTGGAGGAGTTCCAACAGCTCTATGTCAAGGTGAGACTCCACTGACTCACTTTCAGGTGATGGATTACACACATGCTGCAAGCATACACTCCCGCTACATACACAAACTCAGCATGCATATTCCTGATTTCTGACTAAAGTTCAATAAAGCAGTAGATGTTCAGCAACGAGCAATGGGGGTGGATAGGTTATAGTAGAAGAAAAAAACAGTGCTGTATGAATAGAATAAAACAGAGAGAACAAAGGCAAGTTTGTTTTTTGAGATCTTGGTCTCAGAACAGAAAAGATAGATCTGTAGCCTAGAATGCTGCTGAACTCGATATTCTACCAAGGCAAACATTTTTGTATCGTATTCATGACAAGTCAATGGTTTCTTTTTCAAGATGTTACTATAAAGTAGTACAATCCTCCAAAAAATACAGTATAGTAGGCAAGTGATGTAGGTTTGTTTAAAGGGTAACCTGGACTTCATTTTCTTATGTTGTGTCAAAGTGAATAATGGCGACATCAGTTTTTGAATTCGGTCCAGTATTGAGTGAGTATCGTTGGCTACTGTCAGTGTGGTCTACATCCCCTCTGTGGATAGAGGGTCACAGCACCTACGGCTCTTCAATTTGTAGTCTTATCCGTATTGAAATCAAAGGCATCATCTGTATTGTTGAATCAGCTAAATATTCAGCCATGACATCTACACGGCTTTAGCACAACACTACCTTCAATAAGTCACCTCAGCTCTCCTGAGATTTCAGAACGAGGCTCCTTGAGTAATAAGTTAGACACACGGTGGATCAAGTAAAAGATACAGACATTGTTTCATTTCTCTGTGACAAAAACAAGCACTTTCAATGGATTTCTATTGACAGTGTGCAACAAGGATTACGTTGGAGCTCATTTCACTGCTGCAGGCTGAAGCGTTCTCTTTCAACAGTGGACCAATTTCAAAACTTGTCGCCCTCATTAGTCACTTTGACACAAACACATTCCAAGTTGAAAAACCCCTTGAAGCTGCATTTATTGAAGTTTTGGCCACTTGTTTTGATATGTAAACAGTTGCCTGTTCACACAACCAGCGCACACAGAGAAGCTTTAGCTTTCTTCCAGAGTCGTGTTTCAGGGCAAGTGATACATCCAAGTCCAATAACTACTCTCCTTTGAGCTCCCTTTTGGTCTCCACCAACTCGTGAGGAAAAGTTCTGGCTCTTTAGCAGCTAAATGTAACGGTATGTTCACTAGCTACTTTCTAACTTTGGCTGTCTTCTGTTTGGTGCTGAGCAGGTAGTGCACAGTAAGTGTATCAGACCTATTTCAAACAAAACAAAGTAAATGAGCATGGTGACAATGAACCAACACAGTAAAGTGAGTTACACTTTAAATATAGTCATGTGATCTGGTGTTAATATAAAAATATTGACTAATGTAGCTTTAAATTCTGGTCAGTGACTCAACCTAAATACACCGTCACTAACATCCTACCTGTATCTGGGCAGAAAACGAGCGGAGAAGAGCGTTATCAGAGGCGCTCTGATGACTATCTTCTCTTAGTAATATGTAGCCTAGCGTATCTCATTACCCCTGACAGGAGAGTGTGAATTTATTCCATGATTTATTCATTTAGGCTTATAAAACAGACAGGAACACTTTCATACAAACAGTGATCTCGTTTGTTTGTTCTGTACATGTGACATCCATTGCACGTCTGTCCGTCCTGGAAGAGGGATCCCTCCTCTGTGGCTCTTCCTGAGGTTTCTTCCACATGTTTTCCCTGTTAAAAGGTTTTTTTTGTGGGCAAGTTTTTCCTCACTCGAACCGAGGGTCTAAGGACAGAGGGTGTCACTCCCTGTACAGATTGTAAAGCCCTCTGAGGCAAAATGTGTTTTTTGACTTTGGGCTATACAAATAAAATTTGATTTGATTTGATTTTGATTTGATCTCGTAATGAAAGAGAAATTATGGCTATAAATGGTAGACAAATATTCTACTAGGCGTACTTCTACTACTATAATAATACTGCTGTCTGCTGGTTCCTGGTTCAAAATGGAAACCTCAGCTGTGACCTACTGAACCTGAACATATTTATATATAATAGAAAACTAAACGTAGACGTAGCAGATTGAGCACCATCTGCCTACAGGAAGTCCTGACTATGACTTTGTCTTCTAATATTATTAAATAAATATTACACCTGTACTGGTCTGGTTTTGGTAAAAGGGACATGAGATTTGAGGCAGACACCTTGAATTTAATAAAATAAGAGATTTACAGTACATTACGTTTGTTATATTCTCAAACAGTGGGAGTAATAAACCTGCAAAACAATGCTGAATCACGTCCATGCTGTACTGTATACATAATAAGACTGCATGTCCTTATTTTGCTGTTACATCAGACTTATCTCAGCATTTTAACTGTTTTATTTAACATCAAGATATCGGCATCAAGAGTTTTCATGGAAGAAAACGAGTAGTGTAAGAATAGACTTTAATCTTTTATCACTGGTGCCAGGAAATGCCTCATATCCAGAGGGAGGCTGCCGTTACATAAGAGACGCCTGGGCACTGGGGTCATGGGTGCACTTCCTCTAAATGCCATCGGAGCTCATGCATCAGCTGAGACCAGAAGAGAGAAGAAAAAAAAAACTCAAATCCTGAAATGTGCTCCTATGTAAGTGATGCCAGGATTTAAAAAACAAAAACCAGAACAAAGCACATCTGTCACCACCGGCAATGATATTTTTTCCATTTGGACCAATTTGTCCCATTAAAAACTACCGAGAAGCATCAAAATCCTTTTAAAATTGAACTACAAAAATAACCGGGACTCCTGGGAAATAAGAGAAAGTTGGCAGCCCTGATAGAGGGATACAAACACAAAAGGAATCAGATGGAATATCCCTCCAAATCTCCTCACGGCACATGAGCAACAGTGGCAGGAAAATCTGACGCCGCACAAAAGGGGCAACACGGCTCACATCTAAAGGGGTCTTGTAGGCCTCTGGGTAAATCCTATTATTGATGCATCCTATTGTGTTTCTAGGCAACAGTGTATCAGTGATATGGCTTTATTTAAATCCAGAGGGCTGATAAGTGGAAAAACGGTCTGCTGCGACCTCACATTAACGGGACAGATTGTTCCTGTGAAGAGTGACTCTGTGTGTGTGTGTGTGGTGGTGGTGGTGGGAGATTATTTATTAGTCATTATCTCTGATGGAGTCATGTTTGAGAACGTGTGTGTGTGTGCGTGTGTATCCTCGCTGCACATGCATACATGGGATCAGCAGTGTTTGACTTACACCTGATCAATGACATCTTTAATTCTCTGCACTCCCGCATACGTCCCGACATTTGCACAGATTTGCACCTGTGACAATTGTCCAGAAACCACCCTCCTCGTCCTCTCCTCCTCCTCCTCCTCCTCCTCCTCCTCCCTGGCCAGGGTGCTAAATGCAGTGTTACCGCAACTCGGCGGTCTGCCTGGACTTTAATGTGCTGTTTTGCTTGAAACAAGACCCATCGTTCTCTCGCTTCTTCTTCTTTTTCTCCCTTCCATGCTCTGTATCTCACTTCCCAGCTTTGTGGAGGTAATAATCTGTGAAAAGGGAGAAAGAGAGCGAGAGAGAGAGAGAGAGAGAGAGAGAGAGAGAGAGAGAGAGAGAAAGGTGATAAAGCCATGAAAGAAGAAAGAAACAGACGAAGGGAAAGAAAGCAGGTGTAGCATGTCAGCTGGAAATAATTGGTGTGCGTATCTCAGGGCAGTGTGTGATATTCATAGATGATGCTGTGGTGTAGTATATAATCTACAGCATTTGATTGTGCGTAACCGGCATTATCGCTCCTTACAGTTTCATTTAATCAGGACCGAGGGGGTCCAGTCATTATAAAAGAACTCATTAAAAGTAGTCAGTCTCAGTCCTTTCAAGCAGTTGTGTGGCATGAAGTTTTAGAATGAGTCAAACACTGGATTCAAAAGTATGACTAAACGGATAGAGAATTTAAAATTAGAAGCAGCTGAAATGGTTTCCAGATAATAACACAATTTAAATGTCCATCAGTAATGTCAATTCAAATGAAATAGGTAATTTAAAGACTACCGCACAGTTCCTTTGACAACTTCTTTGTGCAGTTAGTATATAAAGTGCAGTTTCGTGTGACAGGCTAAACTAGAGCCAATGAGAAAGTGCCAAAAACTGCAGTTCCACAAATAGCCACTTGAAGCTGGCTACAGAACAAGTCAGTCTCTGTAAGGCCCCATGTTAAAATATCCAACTTCACAGCAGATACAAACATGTTTACAGTCTGGTACAAATAACAGTTTTGGTCTCTGTAATTTCCTTGTTCATGACAACTGTACTGTTCAAATTGCCTGTTTAAATTATATTAAGGACGAGGAGGCTAAAAAAGGCTATGAAGTTATATTAACTGGCCATGGCCACTTTGACAGCACCCACCTGTTACAGGTGGGTGCTGTTACAGGTGGTCTGAGCACCCAGGGGTCATTCAGCCCACCTCAGGTCCACTGTTGGTCCAAGTCTTTGACCATTTTTAGATTAGCCGGAAGACAACCGAGCAAGGACTGCCAAGATGGCAGCGGCCAGAGCCACCACAATCTGAACTTCACAACAGCTCTCCAGAAACCTGTGGGTGACACCACGGATACAACATCTATGTTTATACTGTCTATGTGTTTGACCATCACTCCATCCAGAATATTCAGATATTCAGATGTACTGTATCTTTATAATCATCACATTTAAGAAGCTAGAACGTTTACCGCTTTTCTTGATAAATGGCTTAGACCAACACTCATTACATACACATTCATTAAATCTATAGTTCATTTAAGAACACGAAAATGTTACGCCATGCATCTATTAAAAATCACTTGACATTCAATACCCACCTGCATGTTTGGTGTGATGACGCCTTGTCCGTCTGGTTTTGCACTTTCCGAGAGGAGCATGACTATTCATAAATCCTGGTCAAACTAGACAGCATCATTAAACTGACCTCCTGCAGGTTTTTGTTTCCCAGTGGATTTTCACGTTTAGTGGCATCGCCGATGCCAGACAAGCGATATAAAAATGGAAGAGAGGCCTCAGCGACAAATTCACACTCAAGCGCTTGCATGCCACAGCGTGTGAAATTTCTCATCCCTGACACGCCAGCCGCTGTGGGAGCCATTTGTAACAGGATAACGACACTCCCTGAGATGTTAAGGTGATAGATTTTGTCACGCGATTTTTTTATCCTGCGCTTGATGCATTTAGAGACAAGCAGCACAAACACACGCATTTAACAGAGATCCGTACTCATCCACAGCACATTATACATGCTTTTGTTTTAAACAGGAAAATGCCGCTAATCCTGTTAGCCGTGCTACACATGTTGTGTGTGTGTCTCTATACAATATGTCTGCGTGCTGGCTGACAGTAACATGAAATGAGCATCAATATTGCTGGTTTCCTGCCATGCTCTGTTGTTGTTGTTGTGATGATAGCATTTCAACATCAGTATAATGGACTTCATTACAGCAACTTTCTGCCTGCTCACATTACTCTATTACTGTTTCTATGGAGAACACATGCACGGAAATGCAGGAAAACAGAAAGGGGGTTTGATATTTCAACTTGGAATTCAGTTTGTTGTTGTTTGTGCAGAAGGCTGGGAAGAAATGTGACATTTTGAAATGAAAAATATGAACATTTAACCTCTGGTTTGTTGCTGTCGATGAGAAGCGATAGGAAAGGGAGAGTCGGCCTCGCTGTAGATTGGAAGCATTGTTGTGATACACGCCCACGCCCACGCCCACACACACACACACACACACACACACACACACACACACACACAGATGCTGACCTGAATGTAGATGTACTGCATGGATGGATTCCGCTCTGTTGCGTCTCGCTTGCATAGCCTCAAGGCTTTTACTGTTGACAGATGTGTGTATATGTGTGTGTGTCTGTGTGTGTGTGGGTGTTTGCACCACTGACCATTCAGCACCGTTCACTGTGAGGCTCCCCAGACGGACAGACAGACAGAATGATAGGAAGGTAAATGGAGCGACAGACGGACACTGACATCATCTGGCCAACAGCCGATATCTGTGAAGAAACATATGTCACCCGATCACAGGAGACAAAAGACAGACGGAACAGAGAGAGATGCAGCGTTTGATTGACGTGGGAAATCTGCTGCAAAAGCCCACCTTATTTTCCCCCAGACGGAGTTATCTGGAAAATCCTTTTGTAATAATTTGGAACAATGTGACACACAGTGAAGCTAGGCCTCCGCAGTGACTGCCACATGATATATAGTTACTGGCTCTCATACAACTAGAGTTTAGATATGGGCATTGCGGTTGAAATCAATATCCTGATAGTGATACTAATATTCTCACAAAATCAAAAAGGAGAAGATTCCATACACCCAGCAGGTAGTTGATATTTGATGCTGATACTGATACGATATCACTTTCTTAATTTGGTTGTAAATCCATCGTAGATCTACAACCAAGTCAAGTTGCTTAATGTTGAACTCTTCCCGGACAAAAAATCCTTGATAATCTTACGTTGGCTGATTGGCCAGACCCATTGTTTAGGCCTGTAAAATTCATTGACTAATTTTGTACATTTTGCAATACAATGTGCTCAGAATTACTGCTATTACTATTATCACTATTTGTAAGTGATAATATCTTAATACTAATTTTACCATAGTCTAAACATGAAGGCTTAATTGGCACAAAACATTTGTTGTGACAGGTGGTTCCCATCCTAGAGGTACATTACTTGATGTTAGGATCCCATTAATAGTTTCTAAATTAACAGGCTATGTGTGATGTCACTCATGGGTTTCTGAAGAGCCATTTTGAAGATCAAAATCTGTGGCACTGGCTCCTGCTATGTTGGCCCTCCTTTGTCCGCCTCCTGGCTAATCTAAAATTTGGCAAAGATGTGGATCATGGATCATGAGTGGACCTTAGGCAGGCTGAATGATGCTTGGATGCCCAAACAAGCTGCCTGTACCGGCACTTATCTGTCAATGATATGCGGCCACACTGTTAATTATGCGCAACTTTAAGCTTCAGTATAATTTGAACAGGTGAGTTATGTATAGATCCACCCTCAGTACAATTGTCATGAACAGGAAATTAGCTATAGAGACCAAAACTGCTTTTTGTACCATAAACATTTCTGCTGTGAAGTTGGACATTTTAACATAGGGGCTTATGGAAACTGACATATTCTGTAACCAGCCTCAAGTGGCCATTTGAGGAACTGCAGTTTTTGACATTTCCACATGAGCTTCACTTCACAGCCCTGGAAGCCATACATATAATGATTATATAAATGTTTATGACATCAGTACAGTATGTGACACTGACACACAGTTATTCAAATATGAATAATGTGCTCGATGAAATCATGATATGATTTTGCAGAGCATCAGATGATGATATAGTCTGAGACAGGGATAGATACTTGTGCTTCTTTAATCCCAACAATGTTATTATTAGATCTATTAAAAACAATGTGGTATCTGTTCACATCAGAAAGTGGTAACCTTGTATTTCCCCTTTTACACAAATACACAGCAGCTGGTGCTCTGCAAAGCTTGTACGTAGCCCTCATAATATTACATAACATGAGCTCTTCCTCTCCCTCCTCTCTGTCTCACTATATGATACTCCTCCTCCTCCTCTTTCCAGCCTCCTTTCTCAACTCTCGCTCCTTTTCTCCATCTCTCTTTCTTTACCCACTCCCTCTTTCACCTCCCTTCCTCTCTGCCCAAGTGGGCTTGTGGCTGCCATACACTAAAAATAGCTTTTGTCATCTCAGAAGCTCTCATGCCATTCTCCATCGCTGTCACAACACATACACACACACACACACACACACACATACACACACTGTTTATGTAGTTTAACAGCATGAAACAGTTTGTGTTCACTTGAAAAGACTTCTTTTTATGAGATGGACTGCATTCAAATATAGAAACAGTCTTTGTTTAGAGCTCAGAATATTTGAGTCACACAAGTGGCAATGATAAACTCTGGACAAAGTGACTCACTCATTACGCTAGTGAGTCGTTTACAATGTTTAGAAAGCGCAGAGGGAGGGGAATCTGACACGGAATTAGCAGACTATAATTTCCACGAAGACAAACTGTGTTTTTTTCCCATCGTGAATTTTCTCCACTCCTTTCAGAACAGAAAATTGGTGTTAATTGCTGAGGGTGTCAGTGTTTGCAGATGCATCTGAAATGAGCTGCAACAGAGACTACTGACACATAAATACACTCAGAGAGGCAGAAAGAAGAAGAACGATACATAGACGACAGGAAGAGAGACAAAGGGACGGTTGGATTTATAGTAATGTATTGCATTTGACCAATCAGCTGCTCACTGGCCTCTTTGCAGCGCCTCACTTCAAACCTCGAAGTTGTAATTGAATTATTCAGTAACTTCAATCTCATTGCTGCTGCTGCTGCAGTGTGAGAGGAGGAAAAGGAGAAGTTAGTGAGTACCTTTAGATGCACACAGTAAGATAATAGTGCCCATCCAGAGGGAATCATATTCATATTGTGTATAACCAGTAGCACATCCGCTGTAAGGGTACTTCGGTTATTGTGGTTGAATGGTGAAGGCACCAGGTCTCACCATGCAGGTTTAAATCCTGCAGTGGAGTGGGGTGGTAGCAGGGATGACCTTCACCTGGTTAACAAGAGTTCAAGCCATCCCGTCAGCAAGCATCCACCCAAGGAAGATGTTGAATCCCTATCAGACTGACCTCTGATCTTCAGAGGGCGACAAGCAAGGAGAGAATAGCGAGAATAGAGTCTAATCATGTGTCTTTTACATTTCTGTTATGTATGAATGGAAATAAAGTGACAAACAGGTAATGGATTCTTAGCAACACAAGCTACAAAATCATTGAAAATAGGATAAGGTGTATATTGATATCTTAATTGCAAATACTGCAATGACAGAGTATATAAACAGATTACGCATTGATGTTGGTGTGGATTTAAATATGCACTCAAGGTCAAGCCAGGTTGTCTTGAGTTCGTCATAGCACTCTGTGAATAAAATGGGCCTTGTTAATCAGTGGAGTGGCCCTCCTCTCCCCAGCTTGCAGTGCTTTGGAGTAGGACATTATTAGGTTAGGAGCCTGGCTTTCCCCTTTCTTTCTCTCCTGCTCTCCTTATCTTGTGTCTCATTTTGTCTCTCTTGGTTTCTCTGCCTGTGTCCTGCCATTTGTAATCACCGTTATTTATCGCTGTCAGCTTTTGTTTTGTTAACCCCTTGTCTCTCTGTCTTTCTCACTATCTAATATTCTGTTGTATGGCCCACCATAATAACAAGAGATTATAATACCAATATCAATCTCATGTCTGTACGCTACGTATGAGACAGTTAGCTTAGCTTAGCTTAGCTTAGCTTAGCATAAAGACTGAAATAGAGGGAAACCACTAGCCTGGCTCCGTAAAAAGTAAAAGATATTCCCTGCTCAGCACCTCTAAATATGACTAATTAACAAGTTGAATCTTACTTACTTACAAAAACGTAAAGTATATGTTGCGTTATGAGCTGGTATTGTCTGTTAGCCAGCCAGTGACTTCCTGGAGAATCTCAATTAAGATTAAACAAAGGAGATATTGGTAAAACTTAGAGGTGCTCTGGGAAGGAATTTTAGACAGACCAGGGCAGGCTGTTTTCCTGCTTGCTGGTTCCAGCTTCATATATATATTTTATAGAGACATGAGAATGTTAATAATCTTTTCATTTAACTCTCAGTGAGAATGAATATGAAAGTATCTGTGGGAACAGTGGATATCTATAAAGAGAATAGGAATAAGCCCCAGGTTGAAAATTGAAATAAAAATGTTTGTACAGTACAGTACAGTACTTGCAGCATTACTTTTAACTGGCTATATATAATTTATTATACATAGTTAAACCTCTGACTTTTGTGTTCAGGTGTTCCTCAGGGTTTAACCCTGGGTCCATTCTTATTTTTACTTTAATGCCCTAGGGTTGTGAAAGTATCTGCTCCTACTGTTCTGAACCTGTCTCATCTTTAAATAAGTACTACTGTAAGTAAAGTTTCAATTCTCTCAGCATAATCACTCTCTGTTGCTTTCTGACTTGTATGCTGTCTCCTAGGTGTCAGAAAATAATTTAAAAGGCTTTAATGTTTATGTTTTTATGCGCAAAGAGGCAGCTGGAAAGAACCCAACTAAACCTCTCACTTATTCAGATTTTTTGGGAACCAGACACTGCTATCTTTACACATGCACATTTTTAACCTGACTGCAGACACTCCAGTAGACCACTTCCTGAAACATCACTATTAAAGTCCAAAGATTCAGCCCTGATTTGGTTCAGATTTTGTTCATACATTTTGTTCTGTGCAGTCTTGCCATTCATCCTCACTGACCCAGCTGTCCGATCAGCCTGACTTTAATGACTGCTTGACAGAGTGAAGCTCTTCCCCAAACTGAAGGACAGGAAAACAGGACAGTCATGGAAGTTAAACCATTAGAGCGATGAGAGCCAAAGGCTCACTCTGCCACAAAATGATATAACATTAAATCTCTCGCCACGGTTCAGATGGAGTTTCACTTGCATCTGTATGATTGGAACAGTTTGATAAACAAATTAGTAAATCCATGTAGATGCATTTGTGGATATGTAGTGACTCCTAATCAGCAATCTGAATTTCATTCCCCAAAGGGTACACTGTGTGAGGTAATATGCCTGCCAGGTTCTCAAAATTAAGTTGTACAGGGAGCTAGTTTATCAAAAGCATTTAATTCTGAAGGGTAATCTGAACATAATTGTAATGGCAAAAGAAAAAAAACACAGTCGTTAATATTAATTGTAACATTGTTGTTTTACTTTGCTGGTGATTTATTTTATAGGTCTCAAAACACCATTGGCAAACGACTGCACTTGAAAAGGTTCCATCTGTGTAACTCTGGCACATTTGTGTTGTCTATGAAATAAATATTTCAGAAGTAATATCATTATATACCAAGGCTGTAAGTTATGACTGCTTATATACTGGGGCCACTTGAAGTATATGAATACCTGTAGAGATATTGCTTCATTTATCACATACAGTAAGTACACAAAGCCTTGTGTAGATCAGGACAGGCAAGCTACACATTGTCTACTTACAGTATATGAAGAAATACATTTACTATATATGAGTGTGGAGGAATAGACAAAAGACTGGATTTCTAAGCTCTTTTAGTTACTCACAGTTGACATGATCACGCACCAAGCATTTAAGAAGTTCAAGGATATAGATAAGACAATTTGTCTTTTCGTGTAAATGTAAGAACCTTCCTTGTTAATGCACAGATGGGCACTCAAGCAATCAACCAATTTACAAGAGTAGCAGTCATTATTGAATCACTGACACCTGATTCCACCAATTGAAGCAGCACTAAAAAAGTTAGCGGACAATAACAGATTTTTATTCTAAACTTGGAAGTGTTTTGTCTACTGCCAACATCTTGGAAATGAACTTTAATTGCATAGTGCTGGTCAGAGAAAGCAAGCATTGATCTGCTGAGATACGCATGAGTTCTTTAGAGAAACTCAAGGTTAGAGACACATTTATAGAATTTTTGTACTGTCACTCATGTTATTATGTTATTATGCTGTTAAGTAAGGGTCACCCACAATTGTAAAAGCAATTGATAAAACGCCAAAGGATTAAACTGGTTGGTGGAATGCTGGATAACAAGGCTGAGATCAGAACGCTAACATCAGCATGCTAATATATTCACAATGACAAAGCTAGAATGCTTATGCTTAGCATGTAAGTATAATAACATTAGCTAATTAGCTTACAAAGCGAGGCTGAGATTGACGCTGTGACAGAACTTTGACCTGAACTCAGGAGATCACCAGCACCATTAGCACTGTGAGGAAGATGAATGCCATATCTAGAGCCATGCAGCCAGCGTGACTAAAAATATATGATGAACTGCCAAGGTTTCACTATTCACACAGTGATGCATCAACATCCATCCATTCTGTAACCTCTAAGAGGCGGGGTACACCCAGGACAGGTCGTCAGTTCATCATAGAGCTGACACATAGAGACAAACAGCCATTCACACTCACATTCACACCTACGGGTATTTTACGGGCACCAATTAACCTGCAAGTCTTTGGAAGAAGGACAGAGTACACAAGCGCACTCATGCAGACACGGAGACAACATGCAAACTCTATGCAGAATATCTCCAGCTGTCAAGGTTCGAACCAGGAATCTTCTTGCTGTGAGGCAACAGACCTCACCTAGGGGCACCAATTAACCTGCATGTCTTTGAACTGTGGGAGGAAACCAGAGTACACAGAGAGAACCCACACAGACATGATGAGGAGAACATGATGTGAGCATTCTGTACCAAACAGACCCAGTTACCCCCTCAGGTAAACTCAGTCACCTGGAGAGTGACACCTGCAAGAAGTGGAAAGAGAAAGGTCAGTGCTGTTGATCTGAATGCAACACATGAATACACTGCACAATAAACTTGGAGAGCTCTGCTGTCTTTGTAACACAGGTGCTCTCAAAATGGGTCACAGGTTCAGTTAGTTACCTTTGAATCTCCTTTGACTGCCATGAGAAGCTCCATCTATATTTCCGTGCGCCCAAGGGTTAATATAAATGCACATTAAATTTATATCCTCGACTTTAATAAATGGACTCAAGTATGAGGGAGATTATATAAACATTTTAGGCATCTCATGGGTGTTTTAGCTCTCCCTAAGTCAGATGGAAATAATGCCGAGGCAGCAGGGAGTACAAACACAGCAATGTTTGCATGCAGATCCAGAAGTATGAGGTTTTTCATACACACGCACACATGTGCAGACTGACTGACTGAGCAGCCACGAGTGATGAATTGAAGCTTGAGGAGGAAAAGCCAGGGAGGTTTGATGAGTCATGTAGAATGAAGGCACAATATAAATAATGAACCATACTGTAGACATCTAGAGAAAATGGGAAAGGGAAAGTGGGTGTGTGTTTGTTGTGTGGTGTTCTCTCGCTTCATCTCCCTCTTCCCTTTCTTCCCTCGCTTCTCCTTTCTTCCCTCCCCTTCCCTCTCTGGCGCGGTCTTTTGGAGAAGCTTGCAGGCCAATCATGAGCTTTTTAAAAGGGGGGGCTTCAAAACTGCACAAGCTGCCGAGGATTTATCTCGGCAAGAACTTGAGAGACGAGCCCATTTTGGACACACCGCTGGCAAGTGAAGATAAAGCGAGCAAGTCCTCGTCCCTTTTCTTCTCTGATATTCTGCCTTGGTCTGAATTGCGTCACAAGGAGCAGAGGGTAGCCCTCAGGCCTACCTGCCAGACCTGGCAGCAAGCAGCGAGGCACACTCTGCTTCCTGCCCTGCTTGGCTGATTTTCTGTGTCTGATTTAGATCAGAGTCAGTATCAAAAAAAAGGCAGAAAGATAGCACTGGTGGAATGCACTATATGCGTACTGATAGATTGATGAATACATTTTTCTTCAACCTATTTCAGGACCTGACTGGAAAGTTTCTGATCTGGGTTATTGATTGGGGGGTCGTTGCCATGTATGCCATGTATGCCATGTGTATGTAGTCTGGTGTGTTTACCTCTCATTGCAGCCTTCCTGCTCTTTCTCTCCTCCAGTCATCCGTTCCTCATTGTCAATACCTATTCTCCTCACGGTCCCCTGAGGCAAGAAAAATGTTTCCACACTCAATAGTGCCATCTGCTGTTGCACTATGATTTACACTCCTAATGCAGAGTTAGTGCTGCCAGATGGGTGTTTTGTAACCACAGATAAACCAGGGTCAGAGACAGGTCTGCTCCAAATTCCTCTTAAATCACAAGCTGAGTGATTGTGTGCAGTAGACCTTCCAGGATGATTCCTGGACTGCACACAATCACTCATAATGGACAGCATGATGGATATCTAGTCAGCCATTCAAAGCAGGTTAAATATCCCTTGGGTCAGTCTGCTGTATGGTTTGCATGGCGCACAAAAACACCCCCAACCCTTGATATCTGCCACCTCCAGTACACACACACACACATAACCAGTACTTGTTACACTTATCATTCCTGGTTTATGTTTTAATCAAGTGGCCCCTCTTCTTGAAAGCCTATTGTCTCACTGAATCAAAGGCTCATCCCTCAACACCAAAGCAATCTTACAGACCTTGACCACAAAGGTCACACATGCATTAAACGTTACCAAAGATAGACGCCTGCCACCACTTTTGACTCACTGTAGCGTCTTTGATTGTGTCAGCAGGCGTTCATTTCTTATCGTCTGCTGTAATTCGTATTTGTGAGTAGCTGAGTGGGGAAAAATGCCTCATGTCAGACTACAGCTGTCAGAGATATCAAGATCATCACACTTGATGGAAAGAACCACAGATATGGTTGTAAATGCACCACTGCCGGCAGTGACCTCAAATTAAATCCAATATTTACATTAATACAATCAATTCAGCTGATTTGACTGGAGTGGTACATGGTTTGTATGTGGTTTCACTTGCCATTAAACTGCTAAAAATACATAACATGATAAGCGCATAGCTGTCTGTGAGCTAGCAGTGGATGCCGACCACCTTCCAACGATGTTCAAACACTACCAAGTGGAGGAATAAGGGGTGTTCGTCCCATTCTGCCAACATTGTGTGCTTGGACTGTCGCTTTGAGATATATTCACCCCTTAGCCGCCCATATTAAAAAAACTGTCCACACTGCTGACAGTCTGGATGAGGTATGTATAGGAAGGAATGAACAAAAAGGAAAACTTCTGTTCTACTGAACACTACAGACTGGGGCAATTAGATAGTAATATATAATATAATATAATAACAACTATACACGTAAGTTACTAACTCAAAAAGTAGTGTTCAGTTGATCTTTAAGATTTCCTGGTTGATTTAGCGATATGCATGGTTATTAAGTCACATTGACTTAATAAAGAAAGTCATTAATCATTTTCCATTATGCGGCCTGATCCAGCACAGAGAGCTGATTTTAGCAGTTATTGTTAAATACATTTGCAGGGAGAGATCACTGCTAACTTTTTTTTTTTTTTACCTGTGGTGACACTGATATCACAGTGGACACCCATCTGAGAGTAACAAGAGAATGATTAAAAATGCATACAGAGAAGAGAGAAAGAAAGTGTGTGTGTGTGTGTGTGTGTGTGTGCCAGCTTGCAGGCTTGCGTGTGTTTTCTATCTGTGCAGACCCTGGAGGCTTGGAAGCCGTAGCAGCTACAGCAGTGTGCTGGCTAAGTTTCTGTTGCTGCCTGGCATGTCACTGAGGGTTTATGTAAGAGCTCTCTCTCTCTCTCTCTCTCTCACTCTCTGACACACACACACACACACACACACACACACACACACACTGTAAATACCCCGGCAATGGATTATGCACGTATTCCCTCTCTCTCGCTCCCTTCTGCTCGGCGAAGAAGCATCTTAGCGACGCTTAGACGAACCAATGCAAGCAGCCATATGCAGCGACAGCCAGCGCTGTCAAGCCAAGGTCCTGCTCGTGTGTTTCTCCAAATAGGCTTGACTGCATCTGACAATGTTAGCGTAGGGATGCATGAAACATAAGGCATTATTTACTCAGCCCTCTGGTGCCACAGTGGAATGACAGAAACCCCAAGAAACGAGTCAAAGCTAAAGCATCATTTCTGAGTGTATCGCTAACACAAACGTACAAATGCTTTGAAGGGGTAAATCACAGACTCAGACTGACCTCTAAAACCTGTGCTTGTGTACTGGAGATGAATGGCCAATGGCAAACCAGCTACATATTGTTGATAACATTAGAGGCAGTGGCTGTAGGGCCTTAAGCGAGGAGAGATGACCTTGTTGGTTTCATGAAATCTGACTTTAGACCATAAATTTTTGATTTTTGATCTTTTGTATTCTATTTTATTCTCTGATGTTCCAGTTTTGCTGGTCACTGAGCAGCAGTATCTACAGTGAGGGCTTCATTTTTCTTTTTTTTCTGCTAGTCCTGCAGGTAATGATAACATTTATCCATGGGGAAAATGATACTGAACCATCCATAATGCACAAATGAGCTCTGAGGCGCCCAAGAGTGTGTACATGTGAGCGTGTGTGTGTGTGTGGACTACGAAAGCAGCGAGGAGGACAGAACTGTATGGAGAGGGATGTATTTACATTCAGACACTACCAGTGGAAAATAGAGATACACACCAGAGAGCATGGTATCACCATGGCAGCGATCCACAGCGGGCATCATGGGACAGTGGGCGCATGAATGATCACCCACTGGATCATCTTCTGGGAGATAGGGTGGGCTGCAGCTTGTCAGGCTTTCCTGTCTGTTGGCTTTGTCGGATGTGATTAATCACAGCAAGCGGAGAAGATATTTGATCGAGACAGAATCAAATGATCAAAACTCGCTGTAATAGATTACTTAAGACTTTGATAATATCAAACATATTTGATAAAATGTATTTTGTCAGTAGTCGCCATTAAATATGTTTACCAAAATGTACAAATGCCTCTAGTAAATGTATAGTAGTTTTCATCATCTAGTGGCAGAGTCCGCCTTTCCTGTGTGGCCCACAGGAAATTATAGGGTTCACAGGCAATGATGCAGGAGACAACACTCACATCCAAGATTCAGCATTACCATTTCATGTTTTCAGTTTGATACCAAGTAAAAGATTTTAGTTCTTGTCAAGCTAGCAAAGCTAAGCAAAGCAAACAGTCATTTAAAAACATTTAAAACATGAGACAAAAATCCTAATTTGAGGTCCAAGTCAAGCTTTTTCTGGAGCTTCCAACGATATCTTGCAGCCCTGGAGAAGTGGAGTTTGCTCTGTTGTCATGGTGATAGCTCCCCTCCATTAGGACGACAGTGAGATTTGGTTGAAAGCTCTGGGAAAAGTGCAAAAGTAGACCTTGATGTAAGAGGTTTTGGCTTCTGATCAGAATAATTGAGACATTTTATAACTCAATAACTGATGAATTAAGTGAACAGTGAATGCAATGAACAACAGATGAAATGGCAGTGAAAGTAAATCCTAGCCAACGGTCCAAAGAGTTTACTAATCTGATTCATATTGCTTTATGAACAGCAGCGTGTCTCAGTGGGTGGGCAGATGTCCTGAAACTACATCTACTAGATCCCAAAACTACTCACTGCAGGCTGCCTCAGATCAGTTACCTCTTTTTTTTTTTAGTATTTTGTAAGCACTCAGATAACAATAATCCAGTTACATGCAATCCGCAGCTCCCCAAACTGCAACAGACTGTGCATAAAGTAAATAAATCTTCATTGCATTTAAATCCTGACCCTCGCGAGCTCATCACTGCAAGCTTTTAAGCTACAAGATGTCTGTCCAGCTTAGCTGTTTATCTGGAGAGCTGGCAGCAGCAGTGCAGGCAGCCGGGCCCAAACAAACGCAAATCTGGAGCCAACACTGGCGTTACCTAACCGAAGTTCCTTTAAAGACCCAACACGAGCCGTTTGTTGCCCATTACGGATGAGCCTCTCATTCCAGGATTGCTGTTGGATCATTCTGAGCTGCAATATTCATCTGTTCTATGACAGTCACTGTTCTGTTAGTGTGAAATGGCCTCTCTTTGTGTGACGGGGTAAAGTGTGTCTTTCTGTTTCATGCCATTTCGCTCCTTCTCTTTCCTCCATCTTGACGTCTTCCTTCTTTGTCTCCTCCCTTCTCTTGTTGCTCCGCTCCTCTTTGGCGTTCCCGCTCTCGTTTTTTTGGACCAGCACCAGTACCAGCTTGCGGGCTGATTACGAAGGCTTTAATGTTCCATTTAACAGCAGCATGCTTTGTGTTGTGGTGTGTGTGTGTGTGTGTGTGTGTGTGTGCTGCAGTAAGGTATCTGTTTGACAGAATAGGCCTCGCCGCTCACTCATTGACACGCGCGCACACACGGAGCGACATTAGCCTTTATTAAGCCAGCTGTGCCTGTCCGCCTGGCTCTTCCCTGAGTGGACAGAAACGTCTGGCATTCAGCCTGTCCTCTGATGGCAGACTCCAAACAGCCATATCAAAGAGACTTAACGGCAAATGGGAGCCAAATCAGGGGAGGAATAAGACTTAATGGAAATGTTAACAGCCTAATATCCGTAGCTGTAAAAGTGAGGAAACACGAGGCTGTTGTTTTGGTTGTTAAGTGGTAATTGTGTGCCATCTAGTGAAGGTTTTGTTTTTCCAGCCTGGACAGCTGCTGTCCGTCTGACAATGCTTTTACACGTGACAAAGACACAGGAGAAGAACCAAAGAGGCTCAGATGGAGAAATTTCACAGTCTCATCACCCTGCCCCACTTTTCTTTCTTTCTTCCTGTTTTTACGTAACAAAGTGTTTCATAACTTGCCAGATTGTCGAGGAGCCGCAGTGCCCCCCCCGCCTTCCCCTCATCAACATCTCTCCCACATCGCTGACACCTTTCCCTCCCTCCCTCCCTGCTTTCCCCCGCCCTGTCACGTCCACTTGCCTCCCCCCCTTCCCTCCAGGAGGGCTTGGGCAGACGAGCCGAGGCAGGGCCAAACGGGGGCAGGGGAGCAGAGCTCGTGGGAAGGAAGCCACGTCACGTTTGTGCAGTAAGCTACAGGCCACTTCATCCTCCCAACCATCCCTCTATCCCGGAGGGGCTTCCTTCCTCAAATTAGTTTGGCTCCTCCGGAGCAGGAGAGCAGATTTGGAAACTATCACTGTCACTTTTCCTCTAACATTTTCTCCGTCACACTTATTTTAATCTCCTCCTCCATCTCTCCTGTTTTCATTCACTCTGTCTCTCCTCATCTCCTTCCTCTCTGCCCTCCTCCTCCTCCTCCTCCTCCTCCTCCTCCTCCTCTCTCTTCTGTCTGTTAACTTCTCACTGCAGTCTGATCAGTTTGCTACTGCAGCAGAATTTACATGGGTGGGACCTTATTGCAGATGGGCAGTCTCGCAACCCGAACTGACTCTTTCCGTCTAACCCCATCTTATTCATCCACCGTTTTCTTTCTGATCCCCTCCCTCCCTTCTCTCTTTTTTACCTCCCATCCACTGCACTCTCCCCTCCTCCCATTAGGATTCATGGCCTCGACATGATGACTGCAGACAGTTTGTTCACGCAGGGGCGTTTACTCTTAGGTGAGGGCAGCGTCCTCGCCTTTTTATTAGCCTCTGGGCGACGAGACTGTCTGCTACGCACAGAAGCAAGGACACATTCCTCGATTTACATGCTGCGTGACAGCGCAGCTGATCTAATTCCAACTGTTGGTAGGGACAGTATAAAACTGCTATAGAGATGCTATAATAATCATTAATTATATTAATAATGGCTATGTGGTTTGGTGTCTCGTTGAGGCTTTGATTCACTCTCGTCGCTCTCGTCAGCATCATCTCTAGATGCAGCAGGCAGCAAAAAAGCTCTAAAAACTCAGTGTAAGCTACCTGCCCGGCACTAAACAGCAAAAAGACAAAGTGAGCACAGAGGCTAAAGAGCCTGATATTTCCCTTGGGAGTTGGTGGAGACCAAAAACAGAGTTAAGACTTTTTGGACTCCGTCCATCCATTTTCTTCCACTTATCTGGGGTCGGCTCGCTGTGGCAGCAGGTTTAGCAGGCCACTTCAGACGTCCGTCCTTCTCTCCGCAATGCATTTTAGCTCCTCCTGGGGCATCCCAAGGTGTTCCCAGGCTTGACAGGTTATGTGGTCCCTCCAGCGAGTTCTGGGTCTGCCCCGGGGTCTTCTCCCATTTGGACGTGCACAGCCAAATCAGACACCTGAAGCAGCTCAGCTGGCTCCTATAGACATGAAGGAGCAGCGGCTCAACTCAAGCGAGGATGTCCGAGCTACTCACCCTGTTTCAAAGGCTGAGTCTGAGGCTTTGGACTCCAACTGAATGATAATGCTGTGTCAGATCTTTTGGATGTGTAAATAAACAACAAACAAACTTAGACTAGTCCTTTCACTCGTTTATTTAAGTCTGTCTGACTCATAAAATTTGAGTCCCTCTTGAAAGTAGAAACTCTACTTCTCATCATTTTTAATCCCACAAAATGTCAGTACAAGCAAGATTTGATGACATTCACTGACAGTTTAAATATTAGAATGATAAAGGGACTTGAGTTGATTCACCTTCATAAATTCATGCTTGTACCGCTGACTGACATTCTCGGTGATTCCTTTTTGCTTCTGTCTGACGCAAAGATGAATGTTGAATCAATCCAGCAGAGTTTATATGAAACAAATGATACATCTCTTCCAGTTTGTTGCATTTCCTTGATGAAGGCTGTTACTGAAACACCAGCTTTCTTTCATTTGCACAAGTCCTCAGAGAGCAGCCCCGCTCGGCTTAGATTACCCATCGGCTCTAGGAGCGTTTATGCGAGAGGTCAAGTGGAAGGTCATATCTGATGAATCGCTCGGCTTCTCGCAGCTATCCACAGGGTTCACGGTCTGCAGTAGATGCAGTAGATGACAAGCATGGCAGGGGCTCAGTGGTCATTCAGAATTACCGCATTAACCTCTGACCTTTTTGTACACAGATGGACCGACGACACACAGAGCGGATTTAAGTTTCAGCCAATGCAGAGAACAGAGCTGATCCATAGTATTGTGTAAATGATACAGTAGAGTCGAAGGCTGTCGACTTTGGCCGGCGTTACGGGTTAGCTTCTTTGCTCTAACTCTGTTATATTGGTAGTAACACAGTTAGAATAAGGGCTGCTAAGACCCATGGGACCCTTTAAAGCTTTTAAGGGATATAAAGTTGTAACCCTTCCGATGTACACACAGATACAGTAGGATCACGTAACTACAAAGTCAAGTTGTGAGGGGTGGTCTGCAACTGGAGGACTCATATTTAAGATGTGTGAGAAGTTTCTATGAGTGAATTAATGTGTCTACCTGCTTCTAGCTGCTGCGTGTCCGTGACCCTGACCCTCCAGAGCGTGGACCTAAAGTAAAAGACAACTTCCCTTCAGGGGTCAATAAAGACTGCAGTGATGCTGACCTTAGAACTAGAATTTCATTTTGCATCTCTGCAGGCTGCAGACGGTTGAACAGGTTTCCCAGCGTAACATCTGTTATGCAAACATAGACATGAAATCACTGACCAATGGTAAAAATTTGCAGAGGCAGAGCTGAAAAGCCCTGGACGAGAACAGAAGATTCACTTAATTACTGCACGTAATGAATCATCCATCAAAACGCAATCATTCTTTGTCATTATGTTCCCAAATAACACCGTCTGTATTCATGAGTCTGCACTTTTATTGCAAACTACAACTTATTTTTAATAAGAAATATGAAAAATGACCTGTATCACTTTGTAACCCCAGAAATCTGAAGCTCTAATCCCCAGTGAACAATTTCATAGAAAACTGTGGTGCATTTTGAAACCAATTTCTGACTAAACATTGATGTTCCTTTTGGGTGGTCTTTGCATCATGGAGATCAAACTCATGATGAAAGTTTTACACCCAGACATCAAGCTGACTTTGGAAATCTTGATCTTAAAAATAAAAAAAAATGAAACTTACCTTTATATATGTCGTATCCTCTTTTTTTTCCCCCTCTAGTTCTTCCCTTACGGAGACGCGTCCAAGTTCGCCCAGCACGCCTTCAGGACCTTCGATAAGAACGGCGACGGCACCATCGACTTCAGAGAGTTCATCTGCGCGCTGTCCATCACATCACGAGGCAGCTTCGAGCAGAAACTCAACTGGGCCTTCAACATGTATGACCTGGACGGAGACGGCAAGATCACGCGGGTGGAAATGCTGGAGATCATCGAGGTATCACAGCAAGGAATAAGTAGTATATGATTTCTGTTTGACATTCTGGGAAATAAAATTTCCGTTAAGAGTTAGATGAGATGATCAAAGACACTTACAAATATAAAGGCTGGAAATTGGGAAACACATAGTCAGTGTCATATTTATAAGATTTATACATTTATAAGAGTGGTATCCATCTTCTAAAGGTTCTCCTGCTTTGTCACGTGGCTACATTTGGCAAGCGATACGATGCCACATGGCTTGTTCTTAACCTGCTGAGTCACTCGGATGCAGCAGGTTTTTTTTAATACTTTGTTTAAAGGTTATACAGCAGAGGGCTGCGGGGCCTTACAAGACACTCATTATTCATGAACGGGAATAATATGAAACAAGCGACAAGAGGCAAAAGTGCATGTTCAGAGCAGACTCATGTAGATTCAGGGGCTTTGTCTCAGACAGAGGCAGAGATTTATTCAGCAATAAACACATTAAATTATCAGCTTCCTTTCTTTTAACTTGTAGCAATGAAACTCAGATAACCATATCTTTATCTGAGATATATGATCGAAGCTAATTGCTTTTCTATAGAACAGTTGCCACCTGTGTATTCAGCTGTGTCCACTAGTCCACTAACAACCTGAGGTTCTACTGATCTGCACATAAATATAGAATAAAAGAATTCATGCATCTGTGGATGCTTGCAGAGACGTCAGACATTAGTCTGGTTTCTGTCCATCTGTATCATTAATGCAAACTTCAAGAGATGACAAGACGCTACATGCAACTCCTCCACCAACAGTCTGCTACTCCCACCACCTTCATTCCAACAGCTGTCAGACTCTTTAACACCAGCGTGATTTCATGACCTTTTGTTATACATTTCTTGTTTATGAATAATATCTTATCAGCCTGTTTATCTTACTAAGGAAAACGCAGTTAAAGGACTCGTGAAATGTACCTCAAGCTCTGCTGCTCGCTGTCTCCCCCTGCAGGCGATCTACAAGATGGTGGGCACCGTGATCATGATGAAAATGAACGAGGACGGCCTGACGCCCGAGCAGAGGGTGGACAAGATCTTCTCCAAGATGGATAAGAACAACGACGACCAGATCTCACTGGAGGAGTTCAAAGAGGCGGCCAAGAGCGACCCGTCCATCGTATTACTGCTGCAGTGTGACCTCCAGAAATAGGCCGGAGGGCGAGCGGAGCGCTCCACCAGCCGCCACGGACTGCACAGAAAGAATTTCATGTTCCATTCAGTTTGCAGCTATTTCCACTGAAAAAAAAAATATGCTTGGACTACCTTTCAATGGATCTGCTTCTTGTGTTTGAAACACTCGTGTGCATGAGAATGTTATTTGCTATAAAAAGATCTACACACAACATTACAACAACAGTGTGCGGGGTGCAAGAGTGCGGGTGCACGCTCACACCACAAACACACACACACACACACACACACACACACTTCTCACTACATCAACACCTCGCACAAATAATATATATATAGATATATAAATATGAATATATATTTAAATTATTCAAAGATCAACTGCCAAAATGTGAAGTGTGCAAAGTATTTTCCATACACTTTCATTCTACTGGAGCTTGCGCATCGGTGATGTGCTACGTTGAATTTGCCGCTACTCTATTTATCGTTCCGAGTTTACTGACGCTAGCTGTATGTGTTTCATAATACTGAGTAATGTCAACTGAACCAAATTCCTATGACGATGTATCTGCCTCCAATACGACACTCTATCCATCCGATATTAGCTCTAGAAGAGATGGATTTGTCCAACTTTTCCTTCCAAAAACATGCTTGTATCGTCAGTAAAGAAAATGTAAACGTAGTTAATTTGCATGCCTTTAGGTTCTGCCTTAAAGAAACCTCCTCATTTTGCATCCTGTAATCGCAGACAGAAAGCCTTATCAAAGCAGCGCGGTGACACTCGGGAGAAAACCGTGAGAAAAGATTCGTACCGGATAGGGAGAAAATAATCACATCGCAAGTAGGTCCTACAAGTATCGTCGTATGGGATGTAATTTTTTGTGATCTGTCGAGATGTTTTCTTTTGACTGCTTTAACTGTGGGAGCATGTTTCCTTGTAGATTAGCTGTAGTATATGTTGCTAAGAACTAAATCCCTTGCCCCTCTGCATTTAAACACACTTATCTCCTTACAAATGAGCAGAATGTGAAACAGGAAAAAAAAAGAGATCAATTGGAACGTTTTTGAAGCCAACAGACTGGAGGCAAGCGAGATTAAACATTTACAATTAGGAGAATGAATGAGGCTTCCCTCAGCTTCACTCAAATTAGATTAGACAGAGGATCCATCCGTAGTTGGAGAGCATTGTTATCAAACTTTGTTATAACCTATGTGTCAGCATCACATCCACTTTTTTCCCAATTAGCCTGCAGGTTGCATATCAGTATGATGAATTTGGAGGAGTGTTTTCAGACACTTAGAGGAGAAGAAGAGATAAGGCCTGTCGCAGCATTTTAACGTTCTTATTTATCTTTTTCAGTGGAAGTACATGAATGCTACGTAGTGAGAGGAGCAGTGAATGGCGTTTCATTATACACTGTACCAGTAGAGGACAGCCCTTACTGTAAAGTCATGTTTTTAGTAGGTTGGACAAGTCGCCCTCCCCGACCCCTCGAAGTATTTCTCTCTTACCAATCAGTCAATCTTTTTGTACTTTTTTACTCCCCTCTCTCACACATTGTACACGTACTGATGCATACTAAATGTAGAGAAGTTCAGCGTGGTACCTCCTGTAGATGATTTGGAAATAACCGTTTAGCCCGCTCGTATCTTTAAATACCAGCCCCCCACCCCGCCTGAAAGCACCGCAGACACTTGCCAACCCCGCGTTAACACCGCCAGTGTTTGAAGAGCTGAAGGAGGTTGAAGGAGATGTGATACGTCATAACATACAGTGTTGCAATAAAGAGCTAGCATACCAGTCCATCGTCATCTCTCTCAGCAGTGTGCCCCCCCACCCCCACCCCCATCAAGTTTCTAATCTGAACTTCTTTACATGAACATCTTTGGCCAGACAATGTTTCTAATTCCAACTCTGTTACTACTATTATTGCTATCAAGATACCAAATGTAAGCAAAGGCAAACGTGTACAAGGATTCTTTTGTAGCATGTATTGTGTCCCTGACAACATGGCTGCACTACTCCCTGTGTTGTGATTTAATCTAATAAAAGGAACTCTATGGGCTCTTGTCTGGTCTGCTAACTCAACAAATCATCTCTCCACGCCACAGAGGCAACATCTATACACGGGTGTACACTTAGACCAGTTTCCAGTTAATCCAGCAATTTAAACATTAATTCAATAATTCATGAATTACCTTTCTTCTTACTTGTTCTCTCAGTGGCTAACTAAATATATAAACTTTATGGCAGTGTCTTTAAGGTGTTATGACTGACTCAAGACAGTAGGTGGTGACAAAATGAAGTCGCACATTTAAACATCTCACCCCTACAGTGTGTGCAAGTAGTGCACTTGACACATCAATATGTCGTTTAGACCCAGCTTAAAAAATGAAAATGTTGCTAAAATATTAATATATCAGTTACATTAATCCACTTATACAATAAATGGAGCGATGCCTGCAAGCTAGTTCAGACAGACAGCTCGAGCTGCACTGCACATACACATGATACATGCCTCGCACAACCACCAGAGTCAAAGCTTTCCCATCTCCCACTCTGCCCTGCCAATGCAGCCCTGCGTCAGTATCACCGCCTGTTCTTCAGCCCCACGACCACCCCAGCATCCACCTGCAGGCTCTAAGGGAGTTCAGGATATTTGTTCATCACTCAGTCATGAGGTCAGAGCCAAGACCCCAAACGCTGCACTCATGAGGGTCACTTGTCTGCTTAAAAAAATGTTAGAAAATGGTGGAAAACATGACTAAGTCCTAAAGCTCAGTGTGGAGTCTTCAGATGTCTCAGACATTCATATTAGTTTGTTTTACGTTTGATTCTTCAGATACATTTTTACCTCTGTACTTTTGCTTAAGTAAGACGATAATGCAGGACATTTGTTGATTTATGTTGTCATAAATATTTTTACACAATCTGTGAAGACTTAAGGTCTAAAAAGCTGCTTCCTTACATGAACTCAAGCAACCCTGTTTCCTTCCTCAGTTTGCACTTTACAAGATCTAATGTCTACCACCACACTGATGCACTTCTTACTTAATAATGCCGCTGTTCAGCCACCAGGTGTCACTTTTGAGACAGTGGTTTCCATTTTTATGGAAGTGTTGAGTTTATCAGGTAGGTTTACACAGGAAGTAATACCAACACATAAGTAACAGAACTGTTAACTCTTTTTTATTTTGTACTGCGATCCTTTTCCATCTGAAATAACAGAAAACCTGCTGCTTACCCATGACTCCCCGCTATAATACCACTGATTACACAGGGTTCACTTGGAGGACTGTTCCCCTCATACATATACAGCGAACCCCACTCTAAAACCCAAGAGGCTGCACCATCACAAGCTGTTTGAAGCTTCAGGCAAGCCAATTACCGGACCACCCCCTAAGCCCTGTGTGCAAATGTGGAAAATGCATTCAGTCTATTGATCTTAATGGGTTCACACAGAGGACAGCTCTTCTGCTACATTACATCTACAGTAAAGAAAAAGGGGAGAGACAGGAGGGTTTAGAAAAGGAACATTTATTTTACATGAAACCATTTACATAGTCGGTACTGATCAACTCAATTTTGTGTTGCACACTCCGTCACCACGGTTGGCTTTAAATTAAAAGATTGTAGAAGTATGAAGTAGAAGTGACAACAAAAAGACACTTTCCCTGTCACCATCTAAATCCTGGTAAAACTCCACTCTGATGAGTTTGTCCCACCTTTGAACACCAAAGATTTTGATGCTCAGCTCACAAAATGAACTGAATGAATTGAAAACTGAAAGGTGAATTCCTGGAATGGCATACAACCGCTCCCGGCCCTTCGGTTAACTCACACACAGCTTGTCTATTCAGTGATCACACATATTTGATGATGGAAATAAAACAAAAACATTTTCCAACTCCTCGTTTCAACAAAATCATTAAAAAATAAACAATATTTTCAACAAGTGTATCAGAAAATCAATACCTGTGTAAAAAGAACATCTGATGTTTGTATTCGAGCAGATTGAGGGGATGAGGGATAAAATGGAGGTGGTGTTTCCTGAATGTTACTTTGGAGGGTCTGTGTTGATGCCGTATTTCTCTTTCAGGAGCTTCAACTGTTCCTCTTTCTTCTTTGTGTCCATCTTCTGGAAAGCCTGCAAAGAGAAAACACAGAAAAATAATCATTTGAATTTTGTACAGATTCAAATCTCGATTTTTTGAATTGCAGTTTGACCTCATGACGTCTACAGACACTGTGATGCTCATACGTACTCTGTTTGCGTTGTAATAGAGGACCACCAGGTAGCGGTTGCAGACATTGAAGCCTGACAGATGGTCACAGGCGTTCTTGGCGTCGAAGATGTCTTCATAAACCACGTAGGCCGTTCCTCTTGTTTCAGGTGTGTTCCCTCTGAGAAGCAAAGAAGAGCAACACACACATGAAGTGACTGCAACGTCAACATCTGCAGAGTCCCACAGACATTTATGTGGCTCTGAAGAAGTTTGAATATTTTTTATTAAATATATCATATATAAAAATGGGAAATACGGATACTTCAGTCTCACTGACAAATGTCTGCAACATCAACAGTGGCAGATGTGGTCTAAAACACTGGTTCTCAACCTATGCTGCATGTACCATTGGTGGTACGCAACCTCACTATAGTGGTTATTATTAAATTCATTTAAAATATTTGATACCATGAAAATGTTATGACATTTTGAATGAAAATAGGTCACATTCATGTATGTGATGTGTGCATACATGCAAAATTAGTAAAGAGCTAAAATGTGACGGGATGATAGAAACGGAGGTACGACGTGTTTGAAATGTGGATCAGTCTCCACCCAGTCCACCAAACTAACCTTTTGAACTGGTTTGATTCAGGACTGAACAATGGCCAATAACAAATAATTTTATTGGAAATAAACCTGCCTCCTGTGCGGTCACCTTACGCTACATGTGGCCCTTGTATTTTAATAAAGTGTGATTGGGTTAGATAGATTAACATCAAGTGCTGATTAACCTCACTGAGCAATATAGATCTGTTTACATGCACCACAATGCTCCACCAATGATGGAGAGGGAAATCAAGTACTACTTTTATATCTATTTCAGATTTAAAATGACATTGGAAAAAGCTCCGTTAACAGACGTGTCAGTCTAATCCAGAGCTAGATGTATTAGTCTGCCAATGTTGGCCTAACACAGACGTGTTGTTCTCACTGTGTGTGTGCTGAAGCAGATGAAGCAGCTCTCAGCAGTGTCAACTAGAAATGACACGTTAAAGAATATTTAAGTTACATAGTGTATTTGATATAATAAGTTACGTGTTAAAGTGAGCAGCCTTCTGACATCCTTTGCACGGTCACATGTGCACAATCCTCATAGAAAAAGTTGTTTTGTTTCGTTCCGGCACAAAAAATCCACAATCTACTTTGACTAGTGTATGATCCATAGAGCATGTTTGCCTCTACGATGGAAACAATCAAATCAACATCCTTGTTACAGTACTTCATTTGACCCTGGCTCACAGAAATGCTCTAGAAATGTTCGCTGTATAAACACTTACGTTCTGATTTGGCGTATTGGTCCATATTTCCCAAAGATATCGTACATTTCCTCGGCTGTGATCTTGTAAGGGAGATTCCTGACGTACAGGATCCTGTTCACCTCTGGAGGTAATCGTATCTGCGGACACAAAACAAACAGGCAAACTTCATGTTAGATGTTAAAGCACAGAGGTGCCTTTAACTATGAGGCTACACATGTAGCAGACTTAGAGTGACTTAATCTAATGTAAACACACGCAGGACTGTGGTAAAGGCTGCGGGTGGATTCATTCATTTAAAATGTCCATTAACGAAGTTTTCTTCTTGACCAACTACGCTTCCCAGAGGCCAATAACCAAACTTAGCTAACACATGCTAACGTGTTTACATAAGCGTACATGCTTTAACGTGCCCAAGACAACACGTTAGACCCCAATTGTCCCAAAACAAGTCACACACACATGTAGATGTGTTGTATTATTATGTATTATCTCAGTAAAAAGCAAAATGTGTCGACTTTTAGCAGATAAGCCTGATTGTTTTCAATGCGTTAGCATGCTAACTGGCTAACGCCGTGCGACGCTAGCGTCTAGCCTTAACCGAGCTAATATTCTTCGCTATAATAATCATATAATACACCTGCCGACTCCGTCAGACTTACATTAGCGCGTTTCGCCGCTTGCATAGCCATGGTGACCTGTGTTTATGTGTAAAAAGACCGCTGAACAACAAACACGCAGCTTCACAGCTCTTCTCTCTTCACGTCAAAATGGAAGTCTTGGCTAGCTGCTGACGCACGTCCGGTTTAGGAGTCAGGGGCTGGACCCAGACACGGCGCAGTGCTGCCCCCCGCAGGATGACTGGAGATTACATTACCGCACTTCATTTAACCCTCAAACTCGGGGGTCCGCAAGCCAGAGGTCAGGGTCCGCGAAAAGAATTGGTGATAAATTAATAAAGTTATGGCGTATCTAAAATATAAATAATTCCTATGGCATATATGAGTAGAAATGGCAGTGAGGATTATAAGGGGTCCCTGGCTGTGTGAGAACTCCTGTTGGACACCTGTTGGACAACATTAGTTAGTAAACCCAATCTAGTGTAGGGACTGAAATGGCTTTCAGTGGACAAACCCATAACCCAAAGGCCGAAGACTAGATCCATTCAAAAGTATCTCTGCAAAAAAAACAAACAAACAAAAAAAAACTGTGGAACTTCCTGTTCAGTGATCCTCATTTGCATAAGGACTTGCACTTAAACTAAGAGGCTATAAAAACAAAATAATGTTTAATTTTCTTTACCTTCTGTTTAATTAAAGATATCCCCATCAGTTAGACACAGGAACAGCTGGTTTAACAGTTGGTAATACTAATTTAGAAATTTAGGACCAGTTGTCTGAAGGTAGAAACTCTTAATCATAGTCTTGCTGAAATTCAGGAGGAGGTCTTGACAACAGCAGGTCAGGTTCTCCACTTCCACCTGCAGACAGACTTTTTCATTGCTTTCAGTGATCAGACCAACCACAGCTATGCCACCAGACAACGGTGTTGGAGTGAAAAGTGCCTGCACAGTCGTGTATGTACAGTGAGTAAAGCAGAGGACTCAAAACACAGCATTGGAGTATTCCATTATTAAGGATGAGGGTGCATGTGGCCAAAGATCCACATGCACAGTGAGGTTTTTCATCCTGGGTTCATGGTCAATAGTCAACATGTCTACTTTAAGAATAATAAATAAATAAATAAATCTTCATGAGTGCATTTAGTGATTTTGTGTGTACTCTACCCACTTTTCACTTTCTCCCCTCTCCGTGTATGTGTGTGCTTGGGTAAGTGGAGGTGTGCTGGAGTCGGAGCAGTACCACACCAGCCGCACCTCATCTTTAATCAAGACCTCTACAAACACTCAGACCTGCACTCAGACTGTCACACAGATTCAGTCAGTCTACACATCAAGCCATTCTTCTTCATATGTTAGTTTTCTGTCCTTGTCTGTTTTTTTCTTTTCTAACTCTGTCTTCTCTTCCCCTGCAGTCCTGCCTGATCTAGTTCCAGCCCCTCATTGTCACATCAGCAACAATGAATTTTGACACTATTTTGAGGCTTGTATTTGTATTATTTTGCTTGACGCTATAACACTTGTTCTAGCTCAGAGTGAGGCGTTGCATCAGTTTTATCTTAACGTGTGACAAGTAGCACAGAAACTGCAAGGCGGGGAAAACCACCTTCAAACTACCAAAATGTAGTAAGTAACATCAATGTTACTTTGCCTTTTTTTTGGGGGGGGGGCATAGCATCTTGAAAAGCAGCATCTTTGGTGTGCACAGAAAAATTCTTAGATCATTTACTGTACTCTGTACTCTGCACAAGTTATTTGTCACACCACGCATCAGTGCACTTAGTGGCTGTTGTTTAGGAAATACTATAACTTTTAAATTGTTTAAAAAGTGCTGCTGAACCACAATTTAAAATAAAATTTTTTTATTTAAATCAATTAATTAAATTAATAATACAATAATGATTAAAAAAAAAAAAGATACAAATAACATAGAGGTATTTTCACTTATGATGGAGCTAAGTTATCACTTTCCATTTGCTAGTTTAGGATGATTTAAGCTAGGTTACGCATCTTCAATGTCCTGGTCGCACAGATATTAAACTAGTACCACATTATCATCTTACTCTGAGTAAAATGGCAAACAACATCATTTGATGGCATATTGTCTGTTTCCTTTAATAAAATTAGTTTTTTTAAGGTTAAAAATGGAACATCTTTTGTTTTTAGCGTTAAGTAAGAGCATTAAGAATTTCCTTCTCTCTAGTGGGGACTGACAAAGTGTATGTAGATTGGTACATATTTATATATATACACATAGGCCATTAAAGTTAATCTTTTCTTATCTTATATATTGCATACATGTTTACACGGAATTTATGCAAATTAGAGAATGCATAGAATGCATGATGTCATATTCTACTGGAATTGGAACTTTGCTCAAGATTAAAGGCAGTGTTTCAGATATATAAGATTCAGTTGGACAGTAGAGGTGATTGAGATATCTCCAAGTGTGATATTGATCAAAAACAGAGACCAAAATGTTTCTACAGCGTTTTTTTGGAAAGGTATGTTGATAATCTATACTGTTTATTGTAGATTCATGTGACCTTGTGAACTGAAAAAGTTTCCATTGTTTAGACTTTCATCAAATGAAATGTCTCTTACATATTTTCTGTGTACTGAATTATTTTTCTGTAAATATTCAAATTTAATAATTTGTCTTTATTATGTCCCAAAGAAATCTGTGGCAGATGTGAGCATTCTCAACGCTCATGAAAGGTAAGACAATTGATATCTGTCCGTTTCATCAGCTACCTTGTTGAATTGTTTTGTATGATTTCATAATTTATTCAACCCAAAATCCATCTGTTTCTGTGTACCAGCAGTGCTGCCACCCCTGCTCCAGTCCCAGCAAAGCCATCTGAGGCTGGAAAACCTAAAAGGTCATGGAAGAATATCCTCTTTGGCCATTGTCTGGTATGTTTGACATACAACATACATACATACATGTCAGAGCTTATGACTTCTGACATCATTTTATTCAACTAAAAGATTCATAGTTAGACTTTTTAGTTGCAAGTAACCACAAAACATGCTCGACATGAGTTACTCACAATGCTGAATTTCTTTTTACTCCACAGAAAAAGAATACTAATTCAAGAGAGGAAAGGTAAGACACTTCATCTAGACATTTACATTTTGTATTCATGTTTTTTGTTAGCTTGTTTGTACACAGAAGTATTTCAGAGCACCCTTTACAATGAAATAACCAGTGTATTTCTCTCCAGAACTGAAGCCAAATCTACAAAGGAACATCCAAAATCTAAAGGGCCTCGTTGGTTTCATCAGTTGTTGTGCTGTAAGGTATGTTTTGTAGAAACCAGAGAGTTAGCAGTCTGGACTAAATGAAATATAAACATATATAATATAATTTAATAGTTTGTCTTTGCATTGCTCAACAATAAGCGTTTGACTTTACACCGACAGAGAGGCCATCGTATCAGTCCGTCTCCGGAGGAGGCACCTAACAGGTATGACCATTCCTTTAATGCCGCTTTCACTGTCTGTCAGGAGAAAACAAAATCAATCTCCAGCTCACACACATAATTATTATACACTCTGTTGACTGTCTGTAATGTATAATCTCTTTACTATGAATTAGCCACGAGAAGAAAAACACGGCCAATGAGATGGTGCCGTTTGAACCGCTTGGCCCTTGTGACACCACTGAAGCCGTCAAGAACATTGGTACCATCAGTGACCTCGGGTAAGCGCTGCAAGAGCAGCACAAGATTTAAGGTCGTCATAACAGGACATGAATCAATCAAAAATATGCTCTCACGTGTGTTTTGATTTGTCAGGTTTCCAAACATCAACCAGAGCTGTTACATGAACTCCATCCTGCAGAGTCTGTTTGCCATGGGGGATTTGATTAAGGACATCACATGCCAGAAATCGGTTTGGAGCTCAGAGCCTGAGGCAAAACTGATCAGGTACAGCAGCACACACACAAACACATAATATCAATCACACATATGACCCCCAGGTTCCTCCACAAATTTGAAGAACAAAGTGAACTAACAGATCTCTTTTCTGGCACCGCTGCAGATCATTCATCGCAATCAGTGATGCACACCCCTCCTCAGGCACCTGGAATAAAAGGCGCCTGCTGCGCTCATTTCGGAAGGCAGCTTCGACGCAGGGCCTAAGTTTTATTGACCAAAATCAAGAGGTGAGTCACCTGGCTTCATGTTTTATGACTTCACCTTTCTCCTGAGAGCTTTATAAACTCATATATGTGTTCTTGTGCGTTTAGGATGCTCACGAGTTCCTGACCTCAGTCCTGGACCAGATGAGGAGTCTGTCATCTCTGCTGGAGGTCAATGCAGCAAGCATGAAGAGGAGCTACATCTGTCCTGTTCAGCGTCACGTGATGTTTCAAATTGAGAAGACCAGGACATGCAAGACGTGAAGCGCACACACACCCCCACACCCACACCCACACACCCACACACACACAATATCAAACATCAGGTTAAAAACTTGTTTCACCTCATTAGTATTATTTTAGGACACCACAGAGTATTTGAATTACCAGCATCATTATAAAATAGGCATTGCAGATTGTACATTAATACATTAATCTAATCTAATTATTATGATTGTACACTTTAAATGGCAGCATGGTTCATGCCATATAGTCCAAATTTTCTCATGTATTAAGGCTTTAATGTCGATTCAGTCAATTAATTTTGCCCATATGTGACCTCTGTGGCTGTGTGTGTATTTTTGAGCAGATGTGGAGCCCAGTCAAAAAGGAAGGAGGAGTTTACCAACCTGTCCCTGGACCTGATCCCTTCGGGCTCTGTGAAGGAGATGCTCCAGGCATACGTGAATGTAAGATCTGCCTGTCCTCATTCAATCACATCACTGACTGAACACACACCTAGGCAGTTTGTGTGTGTGTTTGTGTGTGTACGTGTTTCTATAACATGCGGCCTGTTCTCACCTGCAGAAGACCGAGCTGGAGTACAAATGTGAGTGTGGAGGAAACACATCTGGCCAGAGCATGACATTCGAGACCCTGCCAAAGTGAGTGTCATCACAATAGTCTGACAAAACACAGAAACAAACATACAGAAAACTGAAATGACATACCTCTGCTCTGACTTGATTCTACAGCATGCTCATCTTGCATCTAAAACGGTTCATCTACTCGCCCACCTATGAGCTGGTGAAGCTGCATGACCCTGTCAAGCTGTCTAGGGACCTGGTGGTGTCCTCCAATGAGGTAAGGGAAAGTAGACAAGTGCGTAGTGTGAAAATAAATGTGTGTACATGAATATGAAACTCTTATCACCTGTGTTCCCTCTTAGAGTGATGGATGCTACAGTCTTATCAGCATCGTCAGCCATTTTGGCTCAAATGGACAAGCAGGACACTACATCTGTGACAGTGTTCATCCAGATGACTCTCTGTCCCAAACAACTGACCACTGGCTCACTTTCGACGACTCAGTGGTCAGTAACACAACAGGAGCATCTGCGTGTGAGCAGCGGAGGAAGTCATCCTACATCCTCTTCTACAAGAGACAGGTAAGAGAACAGCGCTGTCCACGTCATGAACAGAAGGAAAAGTAAAAAACACCAACAGCGTGTTCACCCAAAGTGTTTTGACTGTGTTCTCAGGTGTAGGACGGCAAAGGGAACAAAGAGCCACGCAGATGTTCCGTGCCACAGATGTTGGACTGCAGGACAAATCCATTTGATGTCATCAGGACCAAGACTGTATCTCCCTCTCTCTCATACGTTTACATGCAGAAGAAATTAGAATTTCTGATCGCATCAGGCTTAGTTTGGACTAGTGTAAAAACCGTATGCCGGGAATTTTAGCGTAGCGGTATTAAGTTAAAAGTAGGCTTACTTCCAATTCCTGCTGTAAAATGGACAACCCGTACTGTCCACGTTTGCTAAGCCATCTCCGGTACCGCAGCAATCAATAGGGCAGCCTTATTATTTTTGTCTAGCATGTTGCTAATAACCAGCTTTCGACAGCTGTCAATAGACAGGACAGTAAGCAGGGGCCGAGGGACCGTTTTCACCCGTATAGTGTGAGTTCTCTGGTCGCGTTCGAGGATCGTACAGTGTGAATATATAAATTGCGAGCTTTGGCCGTACATCGTGGATGATTACTCGTACAGTGTGAATATATAAATCGCAAACATTGGCCGTACATCGTGGATGATTACTCGTACAGTGTGAATATAAAAATCGCGAGCTTTGGCCGTACATCGTAGACGATTACTCGTACAGTGTGAATATAAAAATCGCGAGCTTTGGCCGTACATCGTAGACGATTACTCGTACAGCGTGAATATATAAATCGCAAACTTTGGCCGTACATCGTAGACGATTACTCGTACAGCGTGAATATAAAAATCGCGAGCTTTGGCCGTACATCGTAGACGATTACTCGTACAGCGTGAATACATAAATCGCTTTCTTTGGCCGTACATCGTAGACGATTACTCGTACAGCGTGAATACATAAATCGCTTTCTTTGGCCGTACATCGTAGACGATTACTCGTACAGCGTGAATACATAAATCGCTTTCTTTGGCCGTACATCGTAGATGATTAATCGTACAATGTGAATATATAAATCGCGAGCTTTGGCCGTACATCGTAGATGATTACTCGTACAGCGTGAATATATAAATCGCTTTCTTTGGCCGTACATCGTGGATGATTACTCGCACAGTGTGAAACATAAATCGCGCGCTTTGGCTGTACATCGTAGATTATTACTCGTACAGTGTATGATGGTATCAATGACAAGATTTTCAAAAATGGTACAGTATATGCCCGGCTTTAGTCCGATCTACTTCGGACGTATTTCGGACCACATCAGACATCTCAAAATCGGATAAGAACACCTAGATAATTCGTGTATACTCAACAAGCAATCCGGTCATTACCTGATACGATCAGAAATTTCACAAATTTCTTACTGCATGTAAACGTACTGTCTCTCTCTTTCTCTCCACCCCCCCACCCCACGCCCCACCCCGCCCCACCCCACCCCTCTCTATTTTCAACCCAACCGGTCGCGGTGGAAGACCGTCTACCAATGAGCCTGGGTCCACCCGAGGTTTCTGCCTGTTAAAAGGAAGTTTTTCCTCGCCACCGTTGCCAAGTGCTTGCTCATGGTGGAATTGTTGGGTCTAAATTGTTGGGTTTTAATAATATTACAGAGTATGGTCTAGACCAGTTCTGTATGAAAAAAGTCATGAATTGAATTGGACTGGTAAAGTTAAAATCTATAGACAAATTATCTTTATTCAAGAGCGTAGATTTTCAGTTTGAGAGCATGATTCCTCCTTCTCGTGCTCAGATTTATTCTCCTCGTGCTCACATTCTGTGCTCGCACTCAAAACAACACGTCCTGTCAGGTTGAGGTGTGTGCTCAGACTGAAAGATGCCCTTTTTTGGTGTGTTTCACTCATACTTCAGCACTCCGTAGGGGCGGGTACATGGCCTGTTTGTAAAACTGCTTCTCTCTTAAAACCAATTTACCATATTAGCCAGCTATTTGAATCGTCACCTATTTAAGACACCAGCTTATTTATGTATAATTAACTTAAGTAAAGAGTTATCGTAGTCTATTTTTTAAATTATTTAATTATTTTTTTAAATATATTTATTAGCATTATATGATAAATACTCTTATTGGTACAGCAGTATTATGATAGTTGAATGGTTAAGTACTATCTGTTATATTTTAAACCATGGGATGCTGGTTCACGTCCCGGCCGCCGCACTTTTTCTGCATGTCATATCACGATTTTAAATTTACATTCATAAATGACTGTTACAGTAGTGGGATCCGTGTAACCAGCTGATTCTCTTATTGAAACGTTTAACAAGAAATGATGGCTGAATAGGCTAGGCTAGGTGACTAAAAAGGTATAACGAAAAATATGCTATGATGATAATGATTTGAGGATAACATTGGTGCATCTTTCAGTCTGAGCAGACGCCTCAACCTGACAGGACGTGTTGTTTCGAGTGCGAGCACAAAATGTGAGCACGAGGAGAATAAATCTGAGCACAAGCAGGAGGAATCATACTCTCAAACTGAAAATCTACGCTCTTGAATAAAGATAGGATAATTCTTCCATAGAATAGTGTAATGGCTGAATGAGAATAACACAAACATAACAATAGATAAATGGAAATAAATTGATGGATTAAAATACAATAAAAATCTGTCCAACTCCTTATTAATATTTTTATGGATTAAAGAATTTTTTTTTTTTTTACTTAAGTTCTTGATAGTTGCAACCAAGTCATATTCTCCATTTGTAATTTTTGAAACATGTTACAGGTTACATTACTTAACACCTGCTAAAAAATAAAATACGTAGCCCCACTGCACTCACAACCACGTTCTCAAATGCAGCCATCAAGCTTAAATACTAATAAATACTAATAATTCAATATATGAAATCAAACAGATATTTTTTTATTTGCCGAGCTTGTCTCAAGGTTTACTCTTTAAAATAATCAACCATCTACAAAACTTTTCACTCCATTATTGTTCCACGTCTTCTTCTCATTCATCATTATTTTCATTAATTATCATTATTAATATTTCCAGTTTCCAGTGAGCCTTGTATCATTTAACAGAAAAATATATCAAACAAACAGCATCAGGATTAAATAACAATTTTGCAAATTTGTGACAGTTTCAGTGTGGTGGTGATCTCTCACCTTTCTGCCAAAAAACTAATTGATAACGCTGCAGCACGAAGAGTCCATGCTAGCTAAGCAGCTAAACTTTAGGATGTTCCGTGTTTAGATCCTGCCCTGTGTGGGTCATTATATTGTCATTGGTCACGTGTGTGTGATGTAAACAATACCATTGGCTGTGTGACAATCTGTGACTAAAAATCAGCCATCAGCCAACACTATAGTACCTCCACCGATCTACACTGATCTCATAAGTGGCCTCTGTGAACTCTGAATGACGCAAATCCGTCATAATAACGGTTTTTATTTGGCCGATAGATATATAGACCACGGATTGATTGTTTTAATTTCATAGTAGAAAATATGTTTATCCGAGCATAAATGCGCACTTATACTTGTGGGATGGGACGGCAGGCGTTGCATTTCTGTCCATATATAAGATGCCAACAATGGGTATGTTAAACATTTATTTATGTGGTATATATAGACAAAATCAAAAGTATTAAAAAACAGCCAAATTAGGCTCAGGACTTAAAGGGTTAATGCCATCTTTGGGCCATTTGAACTCACTCTGGGCCTTGACTGTTTGAGAAATTGCATTACTTATATCCATGGCCATCATTTTGTCTGTATTAACTTTCTATCCTGAAATATACCCAAATATGGAGATGGTGTCCTTTAAACGTGGAATTGTTATTGTAGGTTCAGCTAGATACAGGAGCACATCTTCTGCATATAATGATATCTTATGTTCTCTGTTTATGTTCTAATCATAGCTTACACCTACCTCACACCCTTATAAGTTGTGCTAATGGTTTGATGCTTGAATAAAAAAACAGAGGTGATAGAGAACACGCCTGTCTACATCCTTGCTCCAAAGCAAATTGGTTTGATAAAAACCTGTTCACTTTAACGGCACCTTGTGGATTGGAGTATAGTATCTGTATCCTTGATGAATTTAGGGCCAAATTGGAATCATTTTAATGTTTGAAAAAAGGTAAACAGGTAAAAAGGTAAACAGTCTGATCTGGGTGAATAATATTCATTATAATAACACGTCTCACTAATATGTATGTTCACATACGTAGATCTGTATTCAACAAAGATATGGGCCTATATTAGGGGCAGTCAATTAAGATTTCACGAGGTCCAGGCCCGCAACATCATCATGACTCAAACAAAGAAAGCATGTATAATTTAAAAAAAAAAAAAAAAAGAAGGGTCTAAACACAGAACAAAACCCAAATGTCTCATGTCTCTTCAGTTTAAGCATTATCCTATACTGTTTGTGTTGTTGCTCTCATTTTTACATTAGGATCCCTGGAGAACAAAGGGATCTCTGTAGAAAGAACAAAACAAAAGACTGAAAAAAATGTGAACTCAACCAACATCGGGTTCCAGGCTGCGGGTCAGAGCTGGCAGCTTTGGGAACAGTATCAAATCCCGAAAATACACTGTATGTGGAGCAGGGGTCCGTTTCATAAAGAAAGTTCAACAAACTCTGAGTTGATCTACTCTGAGATAGGAAACTCTGAGTTTTCGGTTTCACAACAGCTGATTTGAGGTAGTTTGATCAACTCAGAGTAGTTTCACCTGGAGTTAAACATGTGCACCACAGACATATAAAGCCAACATCAATGGGGCCCAGATTCGAAGATTGCACATGGGAACTGACAGGAGGAGGGCAGCATTTTTCACCCCAATGGAGTTATTGACATTTTGATGACTGCATATGGAGATTTTGAGCATGTCTTAAGAAAGAACTTAAAGAGAGGGAGAGGGGTTGGGAGAGCATTGCTGCTCGGGTCAATGCGCAAGTTTAAATGTAATATTTTGCAATCACAATGACTATTGAAGGGCAAATTGCATGAATGGAGCCTATTAATTTATTTCATGTAGGTGCAATCCAGCGGGGGAGAAGCACACTTGGCAGCAACTTAAGATGAAATATAAAAACGTTGTTCAAACAGGTGAGACGTCTGCATCATCTCATGGGGGCGCCTCATTTTGATCACGTTTTTACATTATAAAGTAAATTATGTGGCTGCTTGACTCTGAACTTCTTTGATCCCTAACATAATGCTCCTTTAACACTCAAAAATGTCTTCTAATTTATATTGTGTTAAACAATGAAGCCTAATAAACTAACTGAATTGTGCCTTTACGTTTTGTTATGTTATGTTTTTACTCGTGGTGGTGCTTTAAACTCAAAAGTGATTCATGCAAATAGTGTCTCTTACTGCTCGGCCGTCCTGCATAGCTGGCAGGTGGACGGGGTCTTCATCAGGGTCATCAATTTGTAGGGCGGGGTGTTGCTCTCCTCTAATAGTGGCGATATTATGAAGAACAACACATGCCACAATAATATCACAGGCCCCCTCTGGGTCACCCTGAGGTGACGTAGGCACTGGAAACGGGCTTTCAGCACTATGGTAATCTCCACCTGGGCCCTCGTCCTGCTGTGAGCACGGTTGAAGTTTTGTTGGGGGCCTGGCTCAGGATCAGGGTAAGGGGTCAGCAGCCTTGGTTGGCATGGGTAACCCCTGTCATCCACCAGAAGGCCATCAAACTCTCCTGTAATGTAGAGTCGATGCATGGGGTGTTGTAAAGGAGGGAGACAAGGGAATTATACTGCAAACCTTCAGGTTTCTCACCACGCTGCAGTCTGGCACTCAGGTTTGACTCGTGGTATATCCTTGAGTCATGAACAGACCCAGGCCACTTGGCCTCCACATTACAGATGATGTGTGCAGCATCACATATGATGTTGACAGTGCAGAGAATGATAGATATTAGTTAAACTATGAGGAAGTGCTTAACACTGTGAAACTTCTTAGTCTACATTATCTCTACCTCAGGTTCCACTGCTACTGTAATCATTCTACAATTTATTGTATTCATTGTAATTGTACAACATGTTTGTGTTTGTGACATCCATTGTCTGTCTGTCCTGGGAGAGGGATCCCTCCTCTGTGGCTCTTCCTGAGGTTTCTTCCACATTTTTTCCCTGTTAAAAGGTTTTTTTTGTGGGCAAGTTTTTCCTCACTGGAACCGAGGGTCTAAGGACAGAGGGTGTCACCCCCTGTACAGATTGTAAAGCCCTCTGAGGCAAAATGTGTTTTGTGACTTTGGGCTATACAAATAAAATTTGATTTGATTTGACATGTATCTGCACATTAATACTGTGAATGGACTTCCTATTCAGATAATCAGCCTCATTATGTGAGGGAGCCGTGATGGGGATGTGCGTGCCATCTATGCAGCCAATCACACTGGGAAATCCTAAAACACATAAAAATGACTAATCCAAGTCTGAGGTGGCAGCACAATGTCATGATACAGCCTGATATTAAAGGATCCTAAGCGATTCTGTGGAACTCTTCCTTGATGGCCCTGACAGGTTTGTGTCCAGGGAAGATGACAAATGTGGGTAATAGCGTTTTTAGGGCGAGGCAGACTCTTCTGATCGCCCTGCATACAGTCGCCTTGCTCAAGTGCTCAGTAAAGTGCTCGGTATACAAAAAACTCCCATTGGCAAAAAAATGCAACGCCACACATAACATCTGCTGCGATGTGAGGGCACGACTGTGACTGGTGATGTTTAAAATGTGCGGACGGATGAGGTTGTGTACGTAAATGATGGACTGCGAAGTAAAACGGTACCGCTCAAAAAGAAAATTGTCCGGGGAGGGCTCTCTCCCGACAGATATTTAATTCCCTGCGCAGAATTCATCCACAGGATTGCGATCGAAAGGGCACGCCATGTTCATGGTAAAAAGTTGACACCAAACGTTGGCTACTGGAATTAGAGAATTACTTAAATCTGTCAGCTGACGAGTTCTGACAGCGCAGAAATGAGGAAATCAAAAGGAGTGTGTGGCTCTGAAAGTGGGCGGAGACAGAGAGAAACTCGAGGTTTCCTCAGGAAAACCTGGTCCCGACCAGGTTAGATTAAGTTACCTCTCTTTGTGAAACAGGTTAGAGTTACCCCTCTCTCTCTGGTTTGACTGACCCTCCTTTGTGAAACGGAAAACTCTGAGTTTCTGTGATTCCAGGGTTAACAGACTCTGAGTTTTCCATAAACCCGCTTTGTGAAACGGACCCCAGCTCTGCTCGGGAACAACATCGTATGTCCGCAAACTCACACAGTCGATTTGCGATGCACAGTGGTGCGGCTCCGCTGTACGCAGAGCATCACGAGGATGCACGAGATCTCGTGAATTCAAGCACAATTGCGCAATATTGCTGTCTGTAGTCTCCGTGACTCCTGCAATGATATTCTATGCCGCATATTTTTTGCTGGTGTCTTTATAAAAAGGATGTGAGGTGTCACAAATTATAGGTTGATTTTGGACCTTCAGAATCAACTTCTCCTCATCCATGGTGTCGATGGGGTGATAAGATGCCTGAAAACCTCTGACCTGTTGACTTCAGGTCAGCCCTGCCCATTATAACGTGTATAATGTGTTCTTGTAATGAAACTCGATCCGCAGTGAACACGGATTATTTTATTTTGAAAATCAACTGGGATTTTATTTTGTATTTTATAGCCCATTTCCTTCCCCCACACAATCTGCTCTGTGCTGAATTTATGCACTGTGCTCTGGCATCCAGGAAAAATAGAAGCTCTGCCTATGTGTTGGGGAGGGCTGCCGGATGCCACAGTTGTTACGGAGCCGTGTTGCAGCGGAACCGGAGACTCTACACAGTTACATTAAGTTCTCAATTTACACCAACAGAGAGGCCATCGTATTAGTCCAATTGATATCTGTCCGTTTCATCAGCTACCTTGTTGAATTGTTTTGTATGATTTCATAATTTATTCAACCCAAAATCCATCTGTTTCTGTGTACCAGCAGTGCTGCCACCCCTGCTCCAGTCCCAGCAAAGCCATCTGAGGCTGGAAAACCTAAAAGGTCATGGAAGAATATCCTCTTTGGCCATTGTCTGGTATGTTTGACATACAACATACATACATACATGTCAGAGCTTATGACTTCTGACATCATTTTATTCAACTAAAAGATTCATAGTTAGACTTTTTAGTTGCAAGTAACCACAAAACATGCTCGACATGAGTTACTCACAATGCTGAATTTCTTTTTACTCCACAGAAAAAGAATACTAATTCAAGAGAGGAAAGGTAAGACACTTCATCTAGACATTTACATTTTGTATTCATGTTTTTTGTTAGCTTGTTTGTACACAGAAGTATTTCAGAGCACCCTTTACAATGAAATAACCAGTGTATTTCTCTCCAGAACTGAAGCCAAATCTACAAAGAAACATCCAAAATCTAAAGGGCCTCGTTGGTTTCATCACTTGTTGTGCTGCAAAGTATGTTTTGTAGAAACCAGAGAGTTAGCAGTCTGGACTAAATGAAATATAAACATATATAATATAATTTAATAGTTTGTCTTTGCATTGCTCAACAATAAGCGTTTGACTTTACAACAACAGAGAGGCCATCGTATTAGTCCATCTCCGGAGGAGGCACCTAACAGGTATGACCATTTCTTTAATGCCGCTTTCACTGTCTGTCAGGAGAAAACAAAATCAATCTCCAGCTCACACACATAAGTGTTATACACTCTGTTGACTGTCTGTAATATATAATCTCTTTAGTACGAATTAGCCACGAGAACAAAAACACAGCCAATGAGATGGTGCAGCACATGAATCAATCAAAAATATGCTCTCACGTGTGTTTTGATTTGTCAGGTTTCCGAACATCAACCAGAGCTGTTACATGAACTCCATCCTGCACAGTCTGTTTGCCATGGGGGATTTGATCGAGGACATCACATGCCAGAAACCAGTTTGGAGTTCAGTGCCTGAGGCAAAACTGATCAGGTACAGCAGCACACACACACATACACACCAACACATAATATCAATCGTTCATATGACCCCCAGGTTCCTTCTTGAGAGCTTTATAAACTCATATGTGTTCTTGTGCGTTTAGGATGCTCAGGAGTTCTTGACCTCGATCCTGGAGCAGATGAGGAGTCTGTCCTCTCTGCTGGAGGTCAACGCAGCCAGCATGAAGAGGAGACACATCTGCCCTGTTCAGCGTCACCTGATGTTTCCCCAAGTGCCCCTGGCTGCCGCTCGCAGATCAGGGTGTGCCTCATCGTTGAGCCACGCCCACATTGAGCCCCGCCCCCAGCGCTTGACTCCTTTCCGGGGGGCCATCTGGTGGCGGAGACTATGAACGGCAAGTGGCTGCTCTTTGTAAATATTGTCATTATGTGCATATAATATAAATTAATAAAGTAATATATGAATATTAATATAATATAAATTAAAATGTTTTGTGCACAAGATTTAAGGTCATCATAACAGGACATGAAGCAATCAAAAATATGCTCTCACGTGTGTTTTGATTTGTCAGGTTTCCGAACATCAAACAGACATTTTGTGGAAGATTGCTGATTGGGTCAACCCGAGTGCCCACACATCATGGGGGGATTAATTGCTTTGTTTATTCTTTTTAGATAATTAGTGATTTTCATTTGGTTTGATTAAGTATAGATTATGTTTATTCTGATAAGGTAATTTTCCTGATTTGTTTGTTAGTAAGTTAGTTGTTGTCTTTTGTGTTTGTGTTAAACCCTATTGTGTTTGGTGTGGGCTGATCACCCACTAAATAAGTTCCTCCTTTGTGTTCAGTTGGCAGGTCTATTTGTTTGTCTTCTGTTTGTTCAGTTGATGTTTTGTTAACTTGACCTCTTGTAAGGGCCCAATTCTTTATTACCTTTGGTTTTGGATTTTTTTTTTGTATACTTTGGCTAAATAAAGACCCTCTTTTTGAAGATGTCATCTGTTGTCCTCATTGCCGGCTGACTCGGTTCCCTCAAGCCTAACTCACACCGGGGACGTCAGCGGCGTGTTACGGCTGTGTTGTGTCAGCCGTTGCTGATCACTGCCATTATAATCAATGAGACCACTCACACCGGGCGCGCCGCGGAATGTCTCAGCAGCGTCCCAGAAGTGTCTCTCCGCTCCACAGCGCTATCTTTCCGTAGCACGTCTATTTTTGATGCGAGCCGTTGCTAAACCGCGTCAATTTCAACAGAGCAGATTGCACCAGACAGGAAATCCGACACAGAATCAGCGTAATACACTTCTGCCCCCTTTCAAAATAAAACACAAAATGTAGTTCATGTCGCCTGTCACAGCTTCACGTCAACATTACGTTATGACCGGTGGCACCAGGTCAGCTGTCAATCAATCAAAGAGTCTTAACATGAACAACGAGAGACTAATTGTTGAAGTGGAACAGCACACAATAATTTATGACACAACAGATCCTTTTTATAACCTAAAGTTAGCTGTTTGTTGTTGTTGTTTCTTTTATACACAGTTTATCGCGGGGACTTGTGTATGTTCGGGATTCTCACGCGATATCGTGATCTCGCGTGAATACGGCTAGTTCGCTACGTAGCCGTAACGCTGCCGTTACGCGTCTGGTGTGAGTCCCGTGTCACAGTCTCTTTCCGTAGCATTTCTATTTTTGACGCGAGCCGTTGCTAAACCGCGTCAATTTCAACAGAGCAGATTGCACCATACATACAGATCTACGTATGTTGACATACGTAGATCTGTATTCAACAAAGATATGGGCCTATATTAGGGGCAGTCAATTAAGATTTCAGGAAGTCCAGATAGAGAAAATTTCCTCATGCCCAGGCCCGCAGCATTATCATGACTCAAACAAAGAAAGCATGTATAATTAAAAAAAAAAAAAAGAAGGGTCTAAACACAGAACAAAACCCAAATGTCGACAAGTAAAAACATTTACAATTCAGTTCAAGCATTATCCTATACTGTTTGTGTTGTTGCTCTCATTTTTACATTAGGGTCCCTGGAGAACAAAGGGAAAGAACAAAACAAAAGACTGAAAAAAATGTGAACTCAAACAACATTGTCTGGTCAGTCTCTTGGGACAGGGTTCCAGGCTGCGGGTCAGAGATGGCAGCTTTGCCAACAGTATCAAATCCCGAAAATACACTGTATGTGGAGCAGCTCTGCTCTGCAACGACATCGTACTCCGCTGTCCGCAAACTCACACATAGTCCATTGGTGCGGCTCCGCTGTACGCAGAGCATCACGAGGATGCACGAGATCTCGTGAATTCAAGCATAATTGCGCAATATTTCTGTCTGTAGTCTCTGTGACTCCTGCAATGATATTCTATGTCGCATATTTTTTGCTGGTGTCTTTATAAAAAGGATGTGAGGTGTCACAAATTATAGGTTGCTTTTGGACCTTCAGAATCAACTTCTCTTCATCCATGGTGTCGATGGGGTGATAAGACGCCTGAAAACCTCTGACCTGTTGACTTCAGGTCAGCCCTGCCCATTATAACGTGTATAATGTGTTCTTGTAATGAAACTCGATCCGCATTGAACACAGATTATTTTATTTAGAAAATCAACCAGGGTTTTATTTTGTATTTTATAGCCCATTTCCTTCCCCCACACAATCTGCTCTGTGCTGAATTTATGCACTGTGCTCTGGCATCCAGGAAAAATAGAAGCTCTGCCTATGTGTTGGGGAGGGCTGCCGGATGCCACAGTTGTTACGGAGTCGTGTTGCACCGGAAACTGTGAGCTGACACATTGACTAAAATTGAAACGTGTCCGGAGTTGTTCCGCATGCAGTGTATTTTAGGGCTAAAAGTAGGGTTGCCACCCGTCACGTAAAATACAGCTTTTTACATTCATTTTGCGTGCAAAGGGGGAGGCTGTCACTGCTCTGTATTGTTAATAGTCATTTTACAGTCATGTAATTAAAAATAATGGTAGTATGATAAGGCTTTAATATATTAGTAGCTGGCAGCAGAGGTCAGGGGAAGAGGGGGAACTGAACACTGAAATGGATGTTAACGTTAATGTATGTGGCGTAACATTTACAGTAAGTGCTAGAAACAAAATGTAATTTGACGGGGGTATGTTGTGTTTCTCAGCCTTAGCAGAGATTCTTACACATGTACAAGACTGTCTGTTTAACATTACTGCACATGACAACATGATGCACATGATTGAGTTTGTAGGGTGTAGAGAGGGAATTCAGCCATCTCAGACAGGCACTCCTTTTTGTTAATCCAACAATAATTAACCTGAGACGTAGTCACTTTTCCTTAAACATAAAGATGGAATGTAACTTAGGTGGATATGATAACAGACAAATAGAAGCCTAGATCAATACTAAATGTTAACAAATAAAATAACAATTGCGGTTAAGGTCACAAGAAGCCTTAAAATTAGTGAGACTGTTCTGTCTGTCATTATTTTTGTGTGTATTGTTCCTTTAACAAGTGCCACGGTAACAGCCAATCAGGTAACTTTAGCGCCGCTTGTTGAAGGGAGCGGGAATTAGAAAAGAGCTGAACGTCTGAGACGGTAGACGGAAAAGTTAAAATGAGAAGAAAAGAGAAAATAAATAAGAGTGAAAGAAGTGTTTTTGAGTTTTCACATCTTGTTTTTTTTTTTATTTTTTTTTTACATTTTTTAGAAGCTGTTGTATTCACCTGCTGTCCGCGCTGGATTTTGTTTATTTGAGTTGACCGAGGATTTGGTGAGTTGAAAAGCTATTTTTTTAGCGTGTGTATTAGCAGGCTATTCTTTGTTGTATAAGCTCAATATGAAGACGATATTATTAGCAGCTAGCTGAGGTAGTCTGAACAAGTGTGAAGCTGTGTGTGTTATGTTTTTCAATTGTGCAGTGTGAGCTAAAAGCTAAAAAGGACCATGTACACGGTCAAGTTGCTCATAGCGGGCTAAATGCGAGAGTCGAGCCGCCATTTCAGGTCGCGGTCTGAATTTAAATTGATAGTTAACCTGTAGTTCAGTGCTAAGACTTTATTTCCATTTATCCTTCTGATATACATGAAGCTAAAAGGCCTCTTTGTGCGTTGCCTTGTTGTATGTCAGGCCAGGTTTTTTAGTTGCGACCGCTGTGGTGTGAAATCACTCATCTGAACCTACAATCTATACTCTAATCTTAGTAGTCATACTCACAAGATCTACATAAATCTATCATCCCCAGTCATCAGTGTTATAAAAATTAGGATTATACTGGGGTTTCAGATGTTTTAACCAACTGTTAGAGCTTCACGAGGAGCCTTTTCTCTGTAAGCCCTTTTGTGTGTAGCACTGTTAAACGCTCCTTGTACAAGAATAATAAATTCAACTTAAACTTGGATACTCTGAATCCAGTCTTCCTTATTGAAGGGTCTTTCTTTAAAATTCTCATGACAATCAGAAACCTGCTAAGAAATTGAGCCAAACCAATTGAAAATGCATGTTTTGGCCTTGGATATTAAAAATAAGATACACACAACATAGTTGTGTGTATGATCATTGTGCTATTTTAAAAAAGATTATGAACTTAAAGGGATAGTTCGGGATATTTGTATGGCATCCCTGTTAGTAGTGTCGCACAGCCACACCGACTTACCCCCGACAGTGTCCTGTGGGCACTGACTGACTTTTTCGTGGACATCGGTTTTGCGATGCAAATAATTCACTCTTTTGAACACATGCTGTTTTGAGAAGAAAAACTTTTTATTTAAGTGTCCCAGGAAACCTGCCGGACTACTTTCGTTGCTGACCAAACCTGGACAGAACTCGGCCCACAGGACACTGTCGGGGGTAAGTTGGTGTGGCTGTGCGACACTACTGACGGGGATGCCATACAGATTCATGTCAAATATCCCGAACTATCCCTTTAAGAACTGATGACACTCGCTTGTTTTGTCTTTGCATGTCAGGCTTCTGAGAATCACCCAGAGCTGCTACATGAACTCAAACACATAATATCTAAAGGGCCTCGTTGGTTTCATCAGTTGTTGTGCTGTAAGGTATGTTTTGTAGAAACCAGAGAGTTAGCAGTCTGGACTAAATGAAATATAAACATATATAATATAATTTAATAGTTTGTCTTTGCATTGCTCAACAATAAGCGTTTGACTTTACACCGACAGAGAGGCCATCGTATTAGTCCGTCTCCGGAGGAGGCACCTAACAGGTATGACCATTTCTTTAATGCCGCTTTCACTGTCTGTCAGGAGAAAACAAAATTACTTTACTATGAATTAGCCACGAGAACAAAAACACAGCCAATGAGATGGTGCCGTTTGAACCACTTGACCCTTGTGACGAGCCACCCAAGGTTAGGGTCATTTCTGAGTTGCACGTCAATGCCACCACTGAAGCAGTCAAGAAAGAAGAGCTGAACAACGGTGCCATCAGTCACCTCGGGTAAGTGCTGCACAAGATTTAAGGTCGTCATAACAGCACATGAATCAATCAAAAATATGCTCTCACGTGTGTTTTGATTTGTCAGGTTTCCGAACATCAACCAGAGCTGTTACATGAACTCCATCCTGCACAGTCTGTTTGCCATGGGGGATTTGATCGAGGACATCACATGCCAGAAACCAGTTTGGAGTTCAGTGCCTGAGGCAAAACTGATCAGGTACAGCAGCACACACACATACACACCAACACATAATATCAATCGTTCATATGACCCCCAGGTTCCTTCTTGAGAGCTTTATAAACTCATGTGTTCTTGTGCGTTTAGGATGCTCATGAGTTCTTGACCTCGATCCTGGAGCAGATGAGGAGACTGTCCTCTCTGCTGGAGGTCAACGCAGCCAGCATGAAGAGGAGACACATCTGCCCTGTTCAGCGTCACCTGATGTTTCCACAAGTGCCCCTGGCTGCCGCTCGCAGATCAGGGTGTGCCTCAACATTGAGCCACGCCCACATTGAGCCCCGCCCCCAGCGCTTGACTCCTTTCCGGGGGGCCATCTGGTGGCGGAGACTATGAACGGCAAGTGGCTGCTCTTTGTAAATATTGTAATTATGTGCATATAATATAAATTAAAATGTTTTGTGTGACTATTTGTTTTAGTGGTGTCTGGACACTCTGCAGGGGCCACTGGGTTCTGTACAGGGGCAGCTGGGTGCTGAGTGGGGGCTGCTGTGTGGCAGCAGGGTTTTTTTCCAGCCAATCAAAAGCACACAGTCTGACTGTCTGAAGACTGAGATTAGTTGATTAACTGAGCCAAGTCTGGCTGCGATTGCTTGGAACGAAAACCTGCTGCCACGCCGGGCCTTTATGGAAAAGTTTGGACTTGCCTGGAGAAGGACAAGGTGACTAGCACAAAACAGAGGGAAACGCAACGCAAGTATACACAATTTAAGGCGGTGGGGAACAGGTGGAAACAATCAAGGAAGAGGAAGGGCAAGTCATCTGAAATAGAGAGAGAGAAAATAAAATATGAAACCAAAAGACAACATAGACAAAACAAAACAAACTAAACATGACTGGATTCACAAACAATATGTATGACACACCTCTGTACTTGACTGACGAGTGATCTTTCATATGGTAGTCCACCAGTGGAATAGTCCACTGTTGGTGCATTGGTATATGATTGGTGTATCCCCTTCCAAGAGTATACTGACATGTCTCTACGTATCAGAGAGGAAAAGAATAGACACAAAAATAATTAGAAATCCACAAGACCAAAAATATTAAAGAATTTTTCACCTCAACAACAAATGTTGATTCATGGATGCTAAGGGTTGTCTCCACGAGAAAGAACATCTGACTGTCTGCTAACATGACAGCTGCCGCTGGACTGGGACAAATAATCAGCCCTGGTATTCTTGGCCCAGACTGGCCCAATACAACTGATCAGATACCACTTTTTTAAATAAATAAATAAATAAATAAATATAAATATATATATATATATACATACATACATACCACTATCGTGAAATGATCGTTCTTCCAGATCCTGATCTTCTGTTTTATTCAGTAAACACAAGCACTTATTCTTGATCTTTCTTGTAGATTACTATATACTTACTAAATATTTGGATGATATATTCATTGATTTGATGATATATATTTTGATATTACATCTAATGCTTATATGAACGGCATCTTTTTAAATCTACTTATCACAAAATTAACTGAATTGTTAAACTTGCTTTTCTTTGTTAATAGATTTGCTCCTTGCCATGTAAGTATCACAACAAAATAGCAAAAAACTAAGAAAGTCAGCGCGAATCTACTACAGCAAACTTCCAGTTTTCAAAATAAACGAGGACTGTCAAATTGTGATTAAAAACACATGACCTTGAAGCTATTGAGCTAAATTCTCATATTTAAAAATGGGTGTAGGGGCATAGTGCAACACCTGTTTTATGAGACGCGGCTTTTTAATGAATTTTTGGCAGTCCTCGTTTGTTTTGAAAACCGGACATTTCCACATTCTGTAGTAGGTTAGCGCTGACTTTCTCAATCGTCTATGTGCAGTCTGTAATCTATCTGCATTTGCAATGTTGGAGCTACTGACTTGAATACAGTCTCATATCGCGTCAAAAGTACTCAGTCAGCCTAACGGTAAAATGCTCCGCAGTTTACACCAGATTACGGACTGGTAATTTAGGAACTAAGAGCACAGTGGATTATCAAGGTGTAGAACGCAAGAGCAGAACATAACCTGTTTCACAAATAAAACAGTGTTACCTCCTTCCTTTGTCACTAATATCGCAAAGCACGTCAAAACAAAACGGATATCTTGCTTACCTCCATTTTGTAAACTTCTTTGTCTGGACACTTTCTTCTTCGGCGATCCAATGGGGGGACAAGTGGGTGGGGCTCAACGTTGATGCACACCCCAATCTGGGGGCGGCAGCCAGGGGCTTCTCGATGTTTCAAGTCGAGAAGACCAGGACATGCAAGACGTGAAGCGCGCGCACACACACAGTTTCTCATGTATTAAGGCTTTAATGTTGATTCAGTCAATTAATTTTGCCCATATGTGACCTCTGTGGCTGTGTGTGTATTTTTGAGCAGATGTGGAGCCCAGTCAAAAAGGAAGGAGGAGTTTACCAACCTGTCCCTGGACCTGATCCCTTCGGGCTCCGTGAAGGAGATGCTCCAGGCATACGTGAATGTAAGATCTGCCTGTCCTCATTCAATCACATCACTGACTGAACACACACCTAGGCACAGGTGTGTGAACACAGAAACAAACATACAGAAAACTGAAATAAACATACCTCTGCTCTGACTTGATTCTAGAGCATGCTCATCTTGCACCTAAAACGCTTCATCAACTGGTGAAGCTCATAGGTGGGCGAGTAGAAGCATGACCCTGTCAAGCTGTCCAGGGACCTGGTGGTGTCCTCCAATGAGGTAAGGGAAAGTAGAAGCACCAGCGTGGTGTGAAAATAAATGTGTGTACATGAATATGAAACTCTTATCACCTGTGTTCCCTCTTAGAGTGATGGATGCTACAGTCTTATCAGCATCGTCAGCCATTTTGGCTCAAATGGAGAAGCAGGACACTACATCTGCGACAGTGTTCATCCAGACGACTCTCTGTCCCAAACAACTGACCACTGGCTCACTTTCGACGACTCAGTGGTCAGTAACACAACAGGAGCGTGTGTGTGTGAGCAGTGGAGGAAGTCATCCTACATCCTCTTCTACAAGAGACAGGTAAGAGAACAGCGCTGTCCACGTCATGAACAGAAGGAAAAGTAAAACACCAACAGCGTGTTCACCCAAAGTGTTTTGACTGTGTTCTCAGGTGTAGGACGGCAAAGGGAACAAAGAGCCACGCAGATGTTCCGTGCCACAGATGATGGACTGCAGGACAAATCCATTTGATGTCATCAGGACCAAGACTGGATCTGATTCTCACATTGAACTGTTATTATCAGACTGTAGAGATTATCCTGTGCTGCACCAGCATGTGAAGAAAAAAACCAAACATGAATCATAAAAGTTGTTGTTCACTGTGTGTCTGTATTCTGTCTTTGTAGTGGAAATGAGGCTGAGTGAAGAGGAAGTTCAGGTTTTAGCACAGAGACTCTTTGATGGGTCTTTGAACGTTGACTATGTGGTTTATTTAGACTGCGTCACATGCTTTATGATGCATGGTCCATTTATATCAGTGTAAGGAACACACTAGAATAATACTATATTTGTACACTTGTACTGTTTTACTAATACTAAAATTGAATGTCAATTGTTAGCACCTCTGAAAAAAGTTCAAAGGTGCTATGAGGCTACAGACAGTAAAATAAATACTAAATGAAAAAAAAAACATAACTCATGACATAGGACTGCAAAAGTTAATGAAAAACTGAACCTACAGCCTCAAATGCCATTTATCTGACAGCTGTACAGAGGTGGAGTGGCAGTTGGAAGCTTTGTAAAGATAAATGCACCTTTAGTTGATTATGGTTTGTTGGCTCCCTCTAGTGGTGTGATTCCGCCAGACAAACGATGAGACTGTCCATTTTTAAAATTGGAATGGGACACTTATTTTTGCTTCATGTCGCCATTGTGATGATTTTACTTTTCTTTCACTTCACTTTAAATGTTTAAAGAGGGAAGGGTTGGCTGTCCCAATGAAGAACTCATTTGGTTGAATTTTAATAGAAAACCAAGCAGAACAGCTTTAACGCATATATAATCTGCATATCTATGTTTGATACATGCAGATTTGATGCAAAATAATTTAGCTCAAAGGTATTAGGCAGCGATGAATCAAGGACAACTGATGTACCATTTTTCTTCACATCCACAGAACAAAACATTCACATTGAAAGACGTTTATATAAAATTGGTAAATGCAACACATGGAAAAGTAAACATCAAAATTAATAATCACACCTAAGATTGGAATAAAGAAGAAAAGAAGATCTTTTTGTTATTATTATTGTACTCCTTCAGTGGTATGATTTTTATTTTTAACTTTATTTAACTGGATAAGTCAGGACAACGTTAAAACATCACAGTACATACCCATATGCAACAATAGGGCTAACAAAAGGAAATGAAAATAAAAAGAGACATGCTTGTTGTAGTGGCTTGGGAAAAAAATTGCAGAACCGGCTGTGTGACACATGATGAAATGATCAAGGTTAACTTGTGTTGGTATAGAACTTACGCAAGACAGAAAGCTAAGTCTCTATTGGTAAAGCCAGAGATAATCTGTGTTCTATTTAAAACCATGCTGCTGCTCTTAAACACAAATTGTGCATAACTCAACAGATGATAAGACTTACTTCTAGTGATATATTTCCACTATATTTATTATCTACACGCTGTTTCCTTTGCATTCATTCTGTCTGTTTAGAGGAAGGTGCTGATGAAGTAACTCCTGAGGCAACGCTTTCCTCACATATAGTTTCATTTTAGTGCTTGCCATTGACGTTAAGCAGCTTTAATATGACAATGTGAAATGATGGTAAAATAAATAAGCTAAACATGCCACAGTACATGGATGTTTGGACGTGTTGTTTCTTTTTTTTGTTATATTTATATAAAAATTACTTTTTAAAATGACTTGTGTCATTTTTTTCAAAGCAGCGTTCAGCAGTGAGTCAAACATGAGAGAAAACACCGTAAAGAAGAAGTTTAATTTGAATTTCTGCGGCCGTACAAACAGTTCCGGTGTCCGGGTGAAAAAAAGGCGGAAAAAAAAACGTTGAGAGGTTCGCTCGCACGCGCGTGGGTTTCGTCTTTCACCGTTAGCTGCTAACCAGCTAACTGGTAACTAACACCGTTTACTGTGGAGTTTGTTGAATTAGTAGCTACACTAACATATCGTAGGAGGCAAGTTGAACGGATAGTCTGTTACAAACAAAGTACAGTAGAACAAAAACACTGAAACTGGACGGATATCGGCTGACTGTTAGCCAAAGCTGACGGCGTTTCGGCGGTCGGAGTAATATTAGCGCCGCCGCGGCCGTGTGTGGATTTGCTAGCTAGGTTGACCACCTGAGCTTAAACCTGGTGAGTTATTGTATGCCCACTCTTGCGTATGTTACCGGGTATGTGTGAATGTAAACTGTAAGATAGTCATAATGCTAACCTGTTAACACCTGCAACCTGCAAGTTAAGTGTGTAACAAACGGCTGCGTGCTGATGTAGGTTAACGTTAACGGCTGTCTGAACGTAACGTTAGCTAGCATGAATCAAAAGCAATGGCCTTGTTGTGAACACGCTAATTTAACGGTGGAGTTTGGCCATTATTTCGCCATTAACATTATCAAACTTCGTAAGTTTAATGTAATTGACCAAATAGACTGTTGACTCGTGAGATAATTCACCTAACACAAATCATTTTATTCACGTATAATGTAATTTAGCGTATTAGTGTTTTATATTCATCAAGTTATTTGTTTTTGACTAACGAATGAGTGTAAAAATGTTTGAAAATCCAGATTTTCTAATGTCATAAACTGTTAAAAGTCTTATTTATTTCTTTATTTATGTTTTTTCATGGTAGGTAGCAAGTAGTGTTGTTTTCTCCTGTATGGCTCATTTTGTGTTGAAGGACGAAGCGTAACAAAGTTTTAATGGATGGATGAAAATTCAAGCATCCAGTAGCAGCAGGCAAAGCGTACATTGAACATACATTAGAATCAAGCTACACACACACTATCCATACCTTAAAATTAACCTAGATGCTGTCCACCTTTTGTCATAAGAAAGTTTTTTCTGTGATGATAGGCAAACCCTTCCTGAACATAAAGGTGAACATCTGTGTGTCAGGTTTACTGTTTAAAGCAACATGTTTGTTTCAGTCCAATATCAAGCATGGTCAACAACACAAGACACAGCAGCCAGCTAGTATTATTTACTACTCCAAACAGCAAGAGGCAACAGTTTATTTACTGACCAGCAGGAAAGAGTTGATGTACATCATGATCCAGTTTAACTTAGAGCAGAAATCTATGAGTGAGTGGAAAAATGTTTTTATTTATTTTATCATGAATACAGTGTTCTGAAATGCTTAGAAAGAATCTGATAGTAGTAATGCACAATTATTGATTGAATGATAGGAAAAAAGACACGGCCAGTGCGATTAATATTACGATTCGTAATGGCCAGTGATAAAACTGAAAACATTTAAATGTAAATTAAAAATGTAAATGTAATAGTTGAGGATGCACGCATCAGATTTTATATATTCATTTATTTCCTTCTAAGAGCTGCAATTGACAGATGTGCAGTTGTATGTTCATAATCAAACAATGAAAGTTTCTTTAAAACTGAACCAGTTTATAGGATCTTCTCTCGCTGTCACTAAACAAATCTCCAAATAAAAGTTGAAACCTTGTTAAGCAGCAGCTCCACCTGGATTTAATGTTTGAGTGATTTTGGTTTTCACCGTAGTGAGTCCTACAGGTTGCCTTTTCAGTATATGGGTCTCAAATAAAATTAGTTTTTCAGCAAATTGTTAAACTCATGTTTGACTGTCATGTGTACTTTCCTTTTCTCTTCACTCGTTTTCTCCACACACCTACACCTCTGCACTCACACCAGCCTCACTTTCTCTCTGTCTGTCTGCTGTGTTGACTCTCCTCATCACCAGCAGTATGTTTCATAAAGTCGACCCAAAAACAAAACTGGTGTTTTTTCTTTTCTTCTTCTTTTTTCCACCAGCAGGTGAGTGTGTGTGAACTATCGTATGGTGCATTGACCTGCACAGAACTGCTTAGATGAGATTGATTGCCACAGATCATGGCATCATCAGTGCAGATTTAGTTCTTTCTCACAAGCCTGTCCAAAGTTGTTTGAAACAGTATACTCAGTCAAATATACAAAGTCAAATTGGGTGTGTTGTTGTTTACATGTAATTGATTAACATAATTTGTCTGTTTCTTTTTTGTTACACATGCTTTGGGCCTCATGTTTTCAGATTTTCTACTCCATCTGGTCTCTGCAAGATTTGTGCACACTCCATCATCTCCTCTGAACATCAAAACAGACGTAGTGAGTATGACACACCTACTAACCAATTTCCATGAAGAAACCTTGAATAGCAATGTGTATGCATCAAATGTATGTTTGACTTATATCTCATGTCTCTCACTCGTCTGATCTGTGGCTCGCTGCCCACAGCTTTCATTTGTTCAGTCATTTTTGAGGCTCTAACTAGTGGTGGTGTTTGCTGCAAAATAGGTGTAACAACATGTTATGTCTTCTTAATAATAAGTGATCCAAATGAGCAGCTGCAGCTTCAGTGACCTACAATCTACTCCACTTGCAGTATAGTTATCTTTCTTGCAAAGATACTTGTACTGTTTCAGTTTTCCCAAATAAGAGAAGGCAGCCTTAGTTAGAGAAGTGGAACTATATACACTTGCACACACACTGCAGACCTTTGTTTTAAATAGTAAATACTTTAAACTTAACACAAAAACATCTATACGATTTTTATATTAACATTATTTTCAGACAGATGGTTATCTAACAAGTTATATTGTTACTATAGGTAAGTGTAACTATATAATATGGTAATTTATCATTTTGATCAAATTTCATTAACAAAATAGTTATATAGATAAGGGTAACTAAAATTTGTAGTTGCAGCCTCAATTCTGACCTGTCTTCTCAAATGCAGGTTAACCAGAGGGGCAGTACTGTGCTTAATGTGTGTATGTGTGTGTGTGTGTTTTTTCCAGATAACATCTGGTACTGACACAGCTGTGTTGATCAGAGGTGATGAGTCATGGGTAGCTGGACTTAATGAAACTGCCAGAATGTCTTCAATCATAGGACTCCCTACCCGAGGATCAGACGTAAAAATCCTCATAACCAAAGTCCACTTGCATCCCCTTTGCGAGCTTGTGGAGTTTTGGGGAAATTTTAGCCAAGAGCGAGCTGCAGACTATGAGTACCTAGCCAAAGATATTCAGTCTCCTGGAAATGCATTTAAAGAGTTTGAAGGAAATCCAGGAGACCAGTGCTTGGTTCAGATAGATGGTTTTTGGTACAGATGCCGCATAGTTACAAGAAGTGGCTCTAAATACAGTGTGTTCCTCATTGACAAAGGGGTGACATACAGCACCACCACAAGTAAGCTCGCATGGGGTCAGAAGAAGCACTTCCACCTGCCACCTGAAGTGGAATTCTGTGTGCTGGCCAATGTGTTACCACACTCGCCTGAGAACAGATGGTCTCCAGTGGCTCTCGCATTTCTGAAATCACTCTCTGGGAAATCTGTGAAGGCACATGTGCAAGATGTACTCGTGGCACACAGAACGTTTCTCCTGCACATCCCTTGCATTTCCAAACAAATGTATGAGATGGGAATTGCCAAGAAGCTGTCTTCTGACATGTTTCAAGACTTTGTTCTTGTGTCACTGCAGTCTCAAAGTGGAGCTGAGGTGTCTCCAGAGGCTCAGCAGAGCTCAATGGGAGCAAGTGAGCGACTGCACAAGCAAGAGCATTTCATGTACCCAGAGCTGCCAGCTGGAACTGTAGAGACTGTCATAGTCACAGACGTGACAAATCCTCAACGGATTTTTTGCCAGTTGAAGGTGTTCTCACAAGAGCTGAAGAAACTCTCAGAGCAAATCACACAACTCTGTGAGGGCAGAATGACTAATTGTATTGTAGGCCCAGAAATGATTGGGTTTCCATGTGCTGCAAGGGGAAGTGATGGCAGGTGGTACCGCTCTGTTCTACAGCAGGTATTCCCAACTAACAAAGTGGTGGAAGTTTTGAATGTTGACTATGGAACAAAACAGTTTATCCAAGTGGAGAATGTGAGACCACTAGCTGCAGAGTTCTTCAGGATGCCTGTTGTGACCTACATCTGCTCCCTTCATGGAGTCATTGACAAAGGAGTTGGATGGACAAACAGCCAGATTGACTATCTTAGGTCTCTTCTTCTGTACAAGACAGTGATCGCCAAATTCGAGTACCAAAGTGTCTCTGAGGGTGTTCACTATGTCACACTCTATGGGGATGAAAACACAAACATTAACAACTTGTTTGGTTCCAAGGAGAGCTGTTCGCTGGGGTGTGAAAAAACACTTGGGGATTATGCTATTCGTACCACGGCATATAGCCTCCAGCATCCAGCCATGCAAAAAGGAAATCAAAGAAAGATGTTAACTTCTGGACAGGCTGTAAAGGAAAAAGAAGGGAAAGGAATGCTTAAGTTGCCATCTGAAGAGCTCCATCTTAACTCCTCTCACAGGGCAGTTGTTCAGGACATATTTGATCCATCAGAGTTTTGGATCCAAACACTCAACTATGCAAATGAGTTGGATACACTGATGGATAGTATCTACCATCTTTACAAAAATCCAATGAATAATGATGTAGTAAGAAATCCAACTGTTGGGCTCTACTGTGCTGCCAAGGCAGAAGATGGTGATTTCTACAGAGCAACTGTGGCTGAAGTTGGTGAGAAAAAAGTTAAGGTGTTCTTTGTTGATTATGGAAACACCGAATTGGTTGACAGGAGTAACATCAGGACCCTTCCTGACAAGTTCAAAAAGCTGCCATGTCTTGCACTGAAATGCACCCTGGCTGGTATCAAGCCAAAAGATGAGAGATGGAGTCAAAGTGCCTGTGAGTTTTTCATCAAAGCAGTCAAAGATAAAGCACTAAATGTACATGTGACAGCAAAACATGATGATGGCTATATTGTCAAACTAACAGATCCTAAAGCCCAGGGAGAAAGAGATCTTTCTACATTGATGTGTGGTGCTGGCCTCGCTGAAAGGGCTGAGATCCAGAGACAGCCAAAAGCCAAAATGACTACACAGCCTGCTATTCCGCCTTCCACACAACTTTCAGATGCCAGACTTTCAGGTGTATGGAACAAAGGAATGTCTTTCCAGGCGCTAAACACAGTTAGCCCTGCCAGTAGTGAAAGACGAATTTCTACTTTTAAGGAGCACATGTTTCCCATTGGAAGTGTGCTTGATGTCACTGTGTCCTACATTGAAAGCCCAAATGACTTCTGGTGCCAACTAGTACAAAATGCAGCACACTTGAAATTGCTCATGCAAGACATACAGGCTCGTTATGCAGATACTGAGTTTCATCCACTTGTAGAAACAGCTTGTATTGCTCGCCACCCTGATAATGGAATGTGGTACAGGGCCCTTTTAATTCACAAACATGAAACGCCTCATGTGGATGTGTTGTTTGTTGACTATGGCCAGACAGAGACTGTCTCCCTCTATGACCTGAGGAGGATCCGCCCAGAATTCCTCACTCTGCATGGCCAAGCTTTTCGATGCAGTCTGCTAAACCCTGTAGACCCCACAACTGCCACAAATGAATGGAGTGAAGAAGCAATAGTAAAGTTCCACAGCTTTGTGGAAACTGCTGCATCCAACTTTGTGATTTTGAAGTGTACCATATATGCAGTCATGTACAGTGAACAGAAGATTGTTTTTAACATTGTGGATCTAGAAACTCCTTTTGAGAGTATCTCTACTAGTATGATCAGTCTAGTCAAAAGTGTACCAACCAAGAAAGTTGCTGGGACATCTTTCCGTCTGGACACATACTACTACTCAACACACAATGTCAAAACTGGAACAGAGGAAGAAGTCACAGTGACATGTGTGAACAATGTCAGTCAGTTCTACTGCCAGCTCAAGAGGAACGCTGATGTGATAAAAGATCTTAGGATCAAAGTAAACAATCTCTGTCATCAGCTTGAGAATGTAAAGCTTCCAACAGTTTTTGGAACTTTGTGTTTTGCAAAGTACACTGATGGACATTGGTACAGGGGACAGATCAAGGCCACAAAGCCAGCAATTCTGGTTCACTTTGTGGATTATGGTGACACAATTGAGGTAGAAAAATCTGACCTGCTTCCTGTTCCCAGAGAAGCTAATGACATCATGTCGGTCCCTGTACAAGCAGTTTTGTGTGGTCTCTGTGATGTCCCTGCCCATGTTCCCAGTGAGGTGAACAGCTGGTTTGAGACGAGCGCAACAGAATGTAAATTTCGTGCACTAGTCGTAGCACGAGAACCTGATGGGAAACTGCTAGTGGAGCTGTATCATGGAAACACTCAGATTAATTCAAAGATCAAGAAGATGTTTCAGATTGAGATGCACACAGAAGGGCAGGTTGTCTACCAGGGTCGGAGAGCACTTGAGGCTTCAGCAAATCATGCACAAAAGACTCCAAAAATGTTCTCACAAAAAGCTGCAGAAATGGAAGATCACTCTCAAACTGTCAAGAAAAATGTCTCCGCCCCTAAACCAGCACGTCAAATGAGGAATACCAACATGAATCTACAGTCTGCACCAATGCCTTTGCGCAATATTTGTGAAAATGGTCAGAAGGTCAAAGCTGCTCCGTTACAGCTGTACAGACCTCCACACCAAAGGCAGTCATCTGGAAGGACAAGTAATATGGAAAATGGTCCTGAGCCAGCAGGTGCCTGTATCAAACCAAGGAAAGAAGAAAGTCCTTCTATCAAGTCACCTGACACAGAATCTCAGAAGGAAAGCGATGCTCAAAAACTCCCTAAACTTAAAGACCTGCCCTCAAAATCTATCACACCAGGTATGGAAGCAGATGTTTATGTCTCACACTGCAACAGCCCATTGAGTTTATATGTGCAGCTTGTCAGAGAGGAGGATGAACTGCTCTCCCTCGTGGAAAAGCTCAACGATCCCCAATCTACCATCCAAACCATTGACATCAAAGACGTGCATCCAGGTGACCTTGTCCAAGCAGAGTTTGCAGATGATTCCTCATGGTACCGAGCAGTTGTAAGAGAAATTCACAGCAACATGATGGTTCTTGTTGAGTTTGTTGATTTTGGAAACACGGCAGTGATGCAAATTTCCAAAGTAGGCAGACTCCAAAAGCATTTCTTGCAATCTCCCATGTACAGCACACACTGTATGCTGAGCGGCACTGCAGCTCTTGGAAAAGAAGTACTTGATCCAGAAGTGCTGTCAGCTTTCAAAGAGGACATCAGTGGTACTGAAGAAAAAGTGCTCAAGTGTCAGTTCATTAGGCAGTCAGGATCCCTGTGGGAAGTCAGTCTTGAAGACGGTGGTGTGAAAGTCAAATGTAAAGTACCTACTAGATGTTCAACTTCTGAAACCACCTCAGAGAAACTTGAACAACTTAAGGAGAAACCTGACCAGAATGTTGACATCATTCAAATGCCAGAGAATTCAAAGAAATCTCTACTGAACCCTTGTTCTCCATTTTGCCACCAACAAGAGATTTTAGAGGGACAAATGTTGGAGGTCTACATCACAACTACAAATGATAATCTCACATTTTGGTGTCAGCCTACTGTCTCAGAAGAGCTTGATAAGATAACATCAGGTGTCTCAGAAGTTGGGGGTGCAGATCATCACAAAATTATTGATCCAGGCTCTCTCTCCCCTGGCAGCTCATGTATAGCTCTTTTTTCAGATGATCATTTTTGGTACCGTGCAGAGATCATTGACAGAGAAGGAGACGAGTTGTGTGTTTTCTTTGTGGACTATGGAAACAAGTCCCAAGTCAATGTTACTGATGTCAGAGAAATGCCTACCAACCTAATGGACGCTCCTCCACAGGCATTTTTGTGTGAGCTTGAAGGCTTTGATGTTTCAGATGGATCCTGGGACAATGGTGCAGTAGATGAGTTCTCAGCACTTACAACAGACAAAGCGCTACAGCTGACTGTCACTAGAGTAACAAGGGAAGAAGGAAAAATCAAATACCTTGTGCAGATGGAATGTGAGGGCCAGGTCATAAATGAGGCACTAAAAACTTGGTGGAAGAGCTCCATGACAGAAAACAAACCTGATGAAGTAGGACTGACTATTTTATATGAAACACCACTGCAATGTGACTCCACTGTGCAAGATACTGCACCGGCCAAGGATCAAATCGAGGATCCTTGTGTCCACCCCCAGAGAGACTACATTAAAGAGCAGGGTACAGGCAAGCTTGTTGAACCTCAAAGAGCAGATGAAGTCCCTAAACTAGGAAGCAGTTCACAGCACTATGAAAGCTCTGAAGATAGTCTTCTTCCTGAGTCTTTTGCTGAATCTCCTGAAGAAGAGAGGGATAAGATTTTGACTGTCTCCAATGAAGGGGTAATTGTAGTCCCCGCCATAGTGGTCTCTCAAACCAAACCCAAAGGCATTTCGACATGTGAAAGTGAAAATGAAACTGTGTTACCACTCAGTAACATTGGTGACCACAGTATTTTGACCTTGAGCTGTAACAAGAATCAGGTGAAAACTGATGAAGGCACAGAAGAGAAGGGTTCAGTAATGGACACTATTGGTCCAGATGACTTGAATCCTACCTTGGTTGAGAACCCTACAGAGGCCATAGATGAGGCAGAGATCACAATGACTAGATTGGAGTCTCTGCTCGGAGAGGTGAAAACTTACCTCATGGAAAGCAGCTTTGGCACCATGAATGTTTCCGGTAAGCAGCACATCAATTTCTTCTGTTTATCATTGTTTCTGATTAGTAAATAACTGAACTCACAATTGATAGTCACCTGTTCTCAAGATGTGGTTAGTGATTGTTTGAATTTAATAATGGTCTATTTGTTGCTTTTTTTTCTTTTTCTTTTCATTTCTAGATTCAAATGAGCAAAGAGATGACATCGAGGTTGTTGCAAGGGATAAATCTCCTAGCAGTATGTCAACAGTGAAAATGGTAAACAAACAAAAACAACAACACACATTTTACCCCTGACTTGAGCACAAATGGCTAAGTAGACTTGATGCAGTCTAATCGAGTGTTGTGTTCTTCCAAAGGTTCCCCGTGAAGATGTACTTCTCAGGGAAAGAATGGATCTGGAAACGATTGATGAGATTTCTAAAGACTTAATTCAGACTGAACTGGTGCCCCCCTCCCGTGTGCTTCCTGTGTTTGGTGAGGGATTCCTAATTCTAACACACAGCACTCATGCAGCAAAGGTTTAGGTTTAGGCTAAATGATTTGAATAGGTGCATCATGTTCAAGCCGTGCGATCACATTAGCCTACAACACACTGCAGCTTTAGTAACAGAGAAATAAAAGACAGAAAAACATCTTTGCTTTCTAGATGATGGGCTAGAAAGCAAATAGATGATAGATGGAGGCAAAAAATCACACTCAGAAAATGTTAGTGTTGCAGGCTGTTAGCTAAAACAGGTGAAATACTGTGCATGCTCTGAAATGGCTGTGTATGATGATGGATTGTGATTATGATTGTTTTCGTATATGCTCCTACAGAACAGGAAACTGAAGCTGGAGATGGTATCCCAAAGGAAGAGATTCCACGTGTTACCACACATGTCAAGGTGGTATTAAAGGATATGCAGCATTTTATTTGGCTATGATCTAAATGATCTTTTTTGAATATTTACTGTGCAGATATTTGGAGTAAAATATTATTGAGCCCTCAGATCAGTGATGGATGAATCTCCACTTTCAGAATGTCTTGATGGCTGAAGAGGATACCTTGGCTCAGCATGATGTCTTAGTATCTTCAGCCCTGTTAGCTGACACTAACACAGCGGCCTGCGAGCCACACACCTACACAGCTCCCTCTCGAGATTCGGTAATGGATTTGAATCCACAGAAATATAAAATCAAACTGCAGAACTTGTCTCTCGGGTCTGAGGTGAATTTTGTCTTTATTGCTGCTCAAGGGAGATGAGGTAGAAGAAGTGACCTGCTCTGATGAAGAGGCCTGTTTGATGGATGTCTGCACAGGTATCACACTTATCACACAGTGGCAACAACTAACTGCTAAGCAAGCAGTGCGTCACCATGATAGCCAATCTTATCACAGCGCTGCTTTGTAATAGTTTACAGTAGGTGTACTGTGTTATTGACTTTTTCCCCTTTGCACTGCAGATCCACACGAGCCAAATGATGACAGCAAAGTCACTAGTGGAGGAGCTGATTGTCTCAGAAGTTGGACAGAACAGGAAATGGTAAGTTACACCACATTAAATTTCTACATGTGTGGTATATGCATCTGCAGTGTGTGTACTGGGTTAGTGGCTTTATGGTGTAGTTGGAGCTCAGGGTGAATACACTGAAGGTGGGTAAAACTTTATTGGTAAATATTGTAAATTTTAATATAAGATCTAGCTTTCAAATAACTGCGACCACGAAGAAATAAAACACACTGAGGGGTGAAATTACTTGTAGACAATAACAACAGCACACAGCAGATTCTGTATAATGTGAACTTCCACAGAACTAATCTTGTCAAAAGAGTCACGATATTGCAGTTACACCACTAGGTGCCACTAAATCTTGCACACTGATGCCTTAAGCTGCCATCAATGAAAGTCAAGACTTCCTGAACTGAAATGAATTGGTGAAAATGAAAATATTACTTTTAGGTGTGCTTTTAGGTACTTTTTGGTGCTGTGAAAATGTCCATAATGCTGACTTAATCAACTAAACAGGTGAAAATGGCGAAAGCTTAGAGTGTACTTTAACTGGCCAATGGGAATAAAAGCTTCCTATACAAGCCTGTTCTAAATAAAGGCCTAGTTCACTCTGCCATTGTGCTGCTGTCGTATGTGGAGATACATACATATTGTACTGTCTTTCTCCACATTAAGATGCAATTTCTTAAATTGTAGGTCCAGAATGAATCCCTGTTTACTTTGAAGGAGCTGCCTCATGAACAATTAATTGGTGAGTCATTTTTAACACACAGTAAGCTTAGCAATAATAAAAACGTAAGGTTGGATCACATGGTTAAAGGTACAATATGTAAGATTTGACACCACAGCTCACATTCAAAGCACTGGAGAGCAGTCTCCCAGTCCTCCACACCGACACCACGGTTAACTCTGTCCCCGAAAACAGCCTCTGCCTCCCGCAGTGAGAGCTGGGTAGGTCGGTAACTTTTACAATGTGTTTAACAGTCGATGTACTGTGGGTCAGGATATCTCCCATGACAGAATCTTCAATCAATGAAAATAAAAGAGAGGGATTATGATGGTGGAGATATTTTTTGATTCACAGAGGGAATCAGGTGGAAATCGCTGAGGGAAAAAAAAGGCACTCTGGGTCCTTCTGGGCTCTAAACATCTTTATCTTGTAAGACATCTCCAATATTGAGCGTGTTGTACCATGTGCCTGCTCATGGAGCTTCTTAGATAGAACCTAATGTTGATTCACTTTATTTGCTTCCATGGCTGTAGGACCTATCTGGCAACCTAGAGCTTCGGCATGAGCTGCGAATTTCAAAATAAGAAACATACTGAGCATAGTCATTTATAAAGACGCTTGTATTTCTTGATACGTGTTTAAGTTTCACTGTTCATTTCCTGTTGTGTTCACACATTGTGATAATATGCATCAGATATTTGCGGTTATCTCCACAGATGCTCCCTCAGAACACCAGGACATATTTTGTGCTTGTCCACGTTAGTTTTCTTCTGAAATCTGTTTGCATGTTGTTAGTTAAAGGGTATCTTGCTAACCTCAAACGGCCTTTTTGTTTTTCTGTGACTTCTGCTTTGGTTTCATTTCACAGCCACAGATGTTGATGCTTGGTTACAACATAACCTTTGTGGTCAAATGCACACTGAAAGTACGCTCACTAACATAAGAACCAGCAACATTTCAGTGCTACCTAGAACTGCTGTAAAGGGTCGTTTTTACCCCCTGCAACAACATCAACAGTTGCAAAGATGTTGTTTCTTCAAGCAATTAAGTTATAACATTGCACCTACTTTTAGGCGCAATGTTATAACTCAGGCATTCAGTTGTCTTCAGTTGCTTCATTTCAGTTCAGTTTCCACTGACGTAGAGTATTTGTGTCACCTGCCTCTGTTTACAGCCCTGCAACCAGACACTGAGCCACAAACCTGCACAGCTCCCTTTCCAGGTTTGGTAAGAGAGATCAATCAAACACAATTCTAAAATGAAATCCCGAAACATCTGTGATGATGGAATGCTGTCTCCGTTGCTTTGCAGAGCCATCTGGTTGAAGAGGTGACCTGTCTTGTCAGAGACATCTGTCTGACGGACGTCTGCAGAGGTATCAGAACAACACTGTGCCAGCCATGCATTCCGATTCATGGTGTAGATGAATTTCCACGGCATTTTACTGCTGGTTTGTAAGATTAAACTGATTCCTCCTTGTTTTTTCAGACCCACAACAAGAAGCTGAAACAGAGGGCAGCAAGCAGCTGGTGCACACACCTGCTGAACAAGAAGAGGTAACTGTGTGACGATGCCTTGTTAGAAGTCCACAAGGTGTTAAACCTTTGCCTTGTGTCTGTAGACTCAGACATTACAGTGTGAATTAGGATGTACTAGAAACAAGGCTTAAGTTGTTACAGGTGTTTGTCAGTGTGTGCAGTGTACATTGTTTGGACACACACTGTGTGGGACCTCATGCCCTGCATTAAAAAAAAAAAAGCTGCAGCTACATGCAAAGTAGTGCAGTAGCTGTTAAACAAATCCTTATCAGCACAAAGCTCTTCTCTTCACAAGTCTGAAACGCCTGCGGTACCAGTACAAACACGGTCGAGATCACTATCACTGACCACGTTTACATGCACACTAGTATCTTATGAGACACAAGTGCACGCAGCCGGTACTGATAGAATCTGATGTGATATGAGTCAGGCTTCTTTTGTATAAGGTCAAAGCTGCCCATATAAACACACTTATTGTCTGTAGTTCTGAAATAGTTGATGATTTTTCAGGATTTCAGCGATGGTGAACTTGAAAAAGAACCGTCTTCTTCTGCTGATGACAGTTTTGGTAAGTGATGATATTAATTGATCTTAATGTACAATGTATTAGTTTAGTTGAATAAAACCGTCTGTCTTAGAGCACATCTTCATCTTGATTTTTGATATACAATCTGTTTTCTTTCCTTTCAAGAGGCTCAGCTGTCAAAGATAATTCATCTCTCTCTGATCATCAATGATGCTTCTGCAGATATCCGGCACGTTAAGCAACAACCAGAGGAGTGACCGCCCTGTTTCCTTCATGTGCCCTGATCAGACACCACAAATGGAAATGTATCAAATACTTGCGTTTTTAGTTCAATCAGACGGGTTGCAGTAAATTTATTTTCTTAGTTGTGTTTGTTCTGTAAGTCTTCAATGGCAGTCTTGATTTCTTGGATTGACCTGACAGGTCGTCTTTACCTTTTGGCCCGATGGCTGGTTTCATAGTTCCTGTTGAAAAAAACAACCAGCAGATTAAAATAGCCTTTTTACAGTGATAGTTTGTTAGTATTTGTTTCCCGTTTGTTGGAGCACTGTTGTGTTACAGACGATCTGTTCTGATAAGATGCCTCCATAATTCTAAGTAAGTACTGAATCTTTTGTTGAATATAAAAAAATAAAAAAAACTGAATGGTTGTCAGTTGAAACGTGGCAGTTTTCAAGAAAGTTTTCTGTATTTTGTGTGGATACATGCATGCGTTTAAGATATTTATGTTGGCACAATAAATATCATTACAGATCTGAGACCAGTCGTTTTCCTTCCCCCTTGTTTGAAATAGTCTCATCACTGCCAAGAACTTAGTTTTCAGAGGAGTGAGCCTGTGTCTCACATTGGGGAACAGCACTGTCAAGTTCATACAAGCACACGAGTCTGACATTTCACTCTTTCTTGAAAAAATGTCAACAGTATACAAAGACTACATGTGCATATACAAAAGCATCGTTTATAGCCTTGAACCTGTTTCTAACCTTCCATGATTAAGGACTTCAAAACCTGAGTGCACAAACCAGAAAGATCAAGCCATTTGAAGAAGTGGGCACAAAATGTATTTGTATACAAACCAGATTTATTAGATTTCCGTTGTGTATAAATGGCATATTCCAGACAATGATTGTATAAATCTAGAAGGCAGTTGCATACATACTACTGGTAATAATGGTACTAATGGTAACCCTTTAGTGTTAATATTCCTTTAACGATTTCCTTATGTAGCTGTGCTCTGTTGAAGCAGGATTATTCGGTGCTATCTTGGCTAATAATTCATCAAAGATCATACAAGTCTTTCATACCCATCCGTAGCCGATTGGCTGGATAGGATTCTCTTCATAAAGGCCTCATCAAGTAATCACACTGCAACCATCGTGTAGCTCGCCTCTGCTGGAAAGGCATTTATCCAAAGAGGCGTGCAGCATTTGTGTGAAATAACATAATCTCAGCTGGTTCTATATACACTTCAAGATGAAAATGATTAAAAGAATTTCTCTAGGAAATTGCCGGTAATGGTGAAGATTTCACTCAACAGTGAAAAGAGGAATTGTTCAGCTGCTCGTACGTAACATTCAAGCTGCATGAAAGGAACGCTGGTCCACTGAGTTTGGAGAAAAACAAATCTTTCCTGATGTTGAGGTAGAGATTATCTTTCCCATCCATTATTGCTCCAAATTGCTGTCCTGAAATGCCAGCTAGGACCCGGCTTGACATTTTAGTGCTGTCCCAGTGAGTCCCATTCAGCTGGTGGCCAGACAGTCCGGGTATTTTCGCAGTATATGAGGCAGATCAGATGGAAGACTGAAGCACTCTGACATTAGTCCCTTGAATGAGGTTTTCATCTTGTCCGTCAATCAGAGGGTCCCACCGATTAAAGTTTTTCTCTAGACCTGCAAGAGTCCAAGCAGATTTTGAGCATCAAAATTGCAGCAGAACACAGAAATTAAAGAAACAACACGCAGGAACGGTTAGCGGTTTCTTGGTCATACCGAGATGGCGTTGCAGAAAGGCTAGTGTTGCTTTGTTGGAAAGGTCTATGGCGAGCTCAGGGTCGATCTCTCCTTTCAGCTTCATCAGCTTCCCGATCCAGTTGCCAGTCAGGAAGGTGAAGTCTGGGAAGCTCTGGTGGACTGTACCTCTGATCAGGAAATACACGTAAACATTACCTCAAAGGAAGCAGCAGATTCTTACAAGACGAAACAGACCAAATTTGAAGTTGGCGTCCGGTCTGTCAGTGCTACCTGATAGTGATCATTTTCCTCTGGATGACGGCAGAGTCCAGCTTCCTCATGCGGCTGATGTTCCCCGCCCACTGGAACTTCTCCGAGTTGATGAAGAAGATTGGCTGTTTGACGCGAGGAAAGAGTTCGTCATCTAAAGGGAACATCCAGGCGTCCAGCGCTATGCCACACCTGAAGGAAGAGAGTTCAGAGTTTCTACAGAGGATACACGAGTGCAACATTCTTTGATGCTAGTCAGTCGTCCAGGTCAACATTCTTTGAGTTAAATCTGGGTCAGCTGGACTTGGTTGTAGATCCAGGTCAGAACTTAAGAAGCCTCTTGGACCCAGATATTTAATTCTTTTATACTAGTGATGCAAATAATACATAGATTTTTATATTTAACTTCAGTTTTTCTTCTTTATTTATTGATAGATGGCAAGTATTCCCTGTGAATTCATAATGTTCACATATATTTGATCAGAATCCTGCTTCAGGTCAGGGAGGCTGGCCGATAGATGGATGTACTTTACGAATCCACGTACTTGAATTTCACCTCTTTGCACAGCGCTTCGATCACTGTTGCTCCCCCGAAGGAATGCCCCACAGCTGCGATCCTGCACATGTCCATCGAGTTCTGACGGTTAGAAGGTAAAATGGACAATGAGTGACAAGAAGAGTGAAAGGTTGACTCTCCATTGTGTTATTTAAAAAAGGACAGAAGATTTACCACTATGGGAACAAGTGAGATCTAAAGACCCGACGATGTAAAACACAGTTTATCCCACCGTTCATGAGCTCACTGTGAGAGAACCAATGTGTCGTTCTTGAGCACTTTCATATAATTATGCCTGGCTCAGAATCCAAATCCAAATGGTACTGTGTAATACTTTTGTTTTTTAATTTATCGCTGTTTAAAGAGACTTTTATGATGTTTTGATCATTTCCTTTAAAGTTGTACGGCCTTTATGTAACCAAGTTATCTTAGATCAACATTTTTTAATCTTTGGAGGTTTACTTAAACTTGATGGTGTTAGATTACACTGATCTGTTACGAGCTGTTTTTCTCGTGTCTCTGCTTTCTTTCCCCCTGTGAATTCCTTGAAGATAAAGAGCTGCAACATGTAAACATCTTGAACTTCAGAACCTTAGATGCTGCGATGCAGAAGAAAAGCATGAGCCTGCTGACATGCTCCAGCTTGCATTGTGAGTAGATTATTTTGGGCCCATACTTCCTGTCTTATTATAAACTCTTTGTTTTTTTTTAACTGAACAATGTGCACTGCTGCCTTGTTCTCCTTTCAAAAGAAAAACCGGACCACAAAGCCAAAAACTTCATGACAAAGTTACCTCCAGCGTCGTCCAGTCAAACTGTGTTTTCAGGACATTTTGCACGGGTGTCCCTGAGTTGATTTTGATGAGTGTATCCAGAGCCAGAATGCATTCATCTGCTCTCTGTTTGACCTGCAAATGAAACCAAAGGTTCACACAGGTCAGGAGGAAAAGCATACAGTAAACGCTGCAGCATTTCAGCCTCAGCACAGGATATGTTAAACAACTACAATAACAGGAGAGGAAAAGTGTGATGATGTGATACATATCGTGTAAAAGGATCAGAGAAGAAACTGAGCAAATAAGGATGTGGTTTGATTTGAACATCAGTCACGCAGCATATTGGTTAATAAGTATAAAGTTCAGATGTTGTGCAATCCAGCTGTAGGCCAAACCTACACGACATGCAAGAGGAATAAAGTTGCCACCCTGACCTGTTATATGACTGTTGACACAAAAATGCAGCCGTGATTTTGTTGCGAAACACGACGCATGGATTCTACGTCACATGAAGACCTACCTGTTTATTCCTGAGGGGGAATTCGCTCTCTCCGTGCTTCAGAGACCTGTAGTACATCCACTCTTGTACCAGGTTGTCTTGGGCTGAGCCAGAAGTCTCACTCGGCCTCTCTGACTCAGTCTTCTCACGATAATAATACGTAGCTGAGGCTGACTGGTCTCTGCAGGGTGGGCAAACAGCAACGTTAGAATGAGACAAAAGCTAACTGCCAAAGGAAAAATGTATTCGGGGCTGGATTTTTTTTAAATGACTATATGGATGTGCTGGGAGGTTTTAAATACTCATGTTGATGTAGCTTGCAGCGCTGCTAAATGACCGTTTGTGGTCAAAGTCTCATGTCACAGCTATAAACTGTCACAACACTAGCGTTTTTTTTTTTTTTTTTCCTGTGGCTTTAACCAACTGCTAAAAGTCAATCCACGCGACTGACTCACTGTGACCATTCTGTTCATCTCCATATGTTCCCCTTGTCTCTATACTGAAAAGAAATGTGATGACCTGGTTCGTACCATTGTCTTTCTGCTCCTACTGCACAGATAAACAGACAGCGGTGCGCAGAAGAGACTGACCTCTGTTATTGCTGGCTTGGCTAACGTTCAACTAGAATTTCCTACAACTGACACGTGGCCATAGCTTTTAATACATTTACTGTACATATCGATACCTACAGATTCTATACATGACAGCTCACCACATTCGGTCTGTTTGGATTAGTCTTGCACACCTGTCCTTCAATCCTGATACGTGTGTCGGAAGTTAAAACATCAGCAATAAGTGTATTTAATTAATAAAAAAATGATGTACCTGTGTTCCACAGACGCCACAATAAAGCCCTGAGAGGCCAGTTCTGCACATACAGCCGAATACAAAGTCCTAGGAAACACCAAGAAGAGTCAGTGAGCAGAGCCTCCAGCTGATGATGAGTAAATACTGGAGCAGTGATCTGTTTGTACCTGAAGGCTCCGAGGCCATGGGAGAAGATAATTACAGGACATTTTTCATTTGATTTAAATGGAGCATCCAAGAAGGCTGGGATCTTAAAGGAGCCTGAGATAAACAAGGCAGAAGCTGTTTAAAGCACAGAGTGACAGAGCTTTGTGCATTTGTACAGTGTCATCAACTCAACTTCAGCCAGCCGCTGGTTCCCATACATTTCTACCATGTGAACATTAACTTACAGAATTGAAACTTAGCAGAGGAATGTCATTCATAAGTATAGTTGACATTATTTCTATTTTCAGTGTCATCAGAGTTTCTGTTGCCTGGTAATGCAGCTGAAAGTGCAGACTGTTCTAATCCAGCGAAGACTGCGGAACAATAACAACTTTGACTACAATAAAAATGATGTGGCCTGTAAACAAAATGAAGCTCTAGTCCTGGGAAGACTTGAGTTGAAGCAGCATCACTTATATCAAATAATTTGCATGTTACTAACTGAAATTAGATTACCAAAGAGATAGTTGAAAATCCTTTCACTGAGAGTCCTGTTGATTTTCATGAAGTCTGCCAGACCGTTAAAATACTCCTTGCATGGCACCCAATCCGGTCTTTCCGCTTTTTCCGTCTCTTGGCAAGGATAGTAGATCCGGAAGAAGCTGCCCTGTGGACGAGACACAGTTATCACATTTATGTCGTTTGTTTAGGGGAACAAAAGCGCGACCGCCACTGACATGTACAAAGAGTAACACGTCTACACAAACAGACAACACATCCTGTGTGATTACAGATGCTGCTTTTTTTTTTTTTTTTTTTTTTTTACCTTTACAGTGTGGTCCATCATGAAGTCAGTGCATCCCACTGCGTTGGGGCCCTTAGCTGGAGGGATCCCAAGGTGGTTACTGCAGGTGTTCCCCATGCTGAAGACACTGAGCGTGTACCTCCTCTGCTCTGTCACACACACAGACACTTGCATGATAAAAAGAGCACTACTAGAGAGGAAGCAGTGATGATGACTAACAAGTCATCATCACTGCTTTGGCATGACATGCCAAAAACATCCAAAAAAAAAAAAACTGTCACTCAGCATGTTACAAAGTGAATTTTAAATGTCAGCATTATGACTACATACAGCTTCTAATGTAACAATGTTCGTGACCTTCTGCCTGCGATACGTTTCATTAGTGACACAAAACTTGTGAGTGTTTCTGTCTTTAGTTTTTAGCTGCTGCTTTGAATGAGGAAAGAAGGACGAAGGTCAGCTCAGCTCTGACAGTTATTACAATGTTAATCTAAACTAGCCTCGCCGCACGCGTGTGCCCAAGATCACATTTGATGTATCAACAACACGAAACCTTTCCAGGTGTTTTCAACGAGCTGCTACGTTACCCGCGAGGTGACACTCGCTTACTATATTCACGTTGTTAGTAAAAATGCGTGGTTTAAACCCGTACCTGTCCTTCCCCACTCGTAAATCCTCTTGACTAACAACTGAACAAATCCTCCATGAGAAAACATCGACTTCAGTCAAGTTTCATAAGCGAGCTTACCGCTCGGTATCTTCTGGCTAGCCGTTAGCCACAAATATAACTCTTTAAGGCCTACCGGAGATACAGAAGTACTTGTGTGGCAATGTTGCTACATCAGTTGAGCAACATCACCACGTAACCCATTATACTTTCTGGATATTAATCTACCGATGGGAGTCACTTGGGAGTGGTTTGACAGGTCGCTAGTGTTGGACTTAGCTAGCCTGCTGCTGGCAGCACGGGAGGAGGCTAAACCAGAGTAGTGAGTGGAAAGTGTTGCTTCATCGTCCTGTAGCAGCCGCCCCGCGCCGCGGCTGCATAAAAACCCTCCCCGACTTTAACTTTACAGCAAGCGTTATAATCATATGTACCAAACAGCTGCCAAATAGTGTAGTATCACTGCACTATGCCTGTCCTCCGAAGTCGTAAAACTGAGTTAACTCTTGTATATATGACTCTGCCTGACCGCTGCAAGTCACGTGCGTTTGTTGACAACAATTTATTGACACTTTAATTGACATTTTGCCTGATTTTGAGAGACATGCTGTCCTTAACATGACACTCACAAACACGTGATGTTTTGTCGGTGTTTCGCATGCCTGTATAAACCATTGACTGTGTGACACACTCCGTGTCTGTAGGGGGCAGCAGAGGGAGAGAGTCACGGAAACGAAGCTAGTGATGGGAAGTTCGGTTCTTTATACTGAGCCAGTTCATTTAGCTCAGCTCACCAAGAAGAGCCAAATTTAGCACTGATTTGACTTATGATTTGTATGTGTACACACACACACACACACACACACACACACACACATATATATATATATATATATATATATATATGCAATGCATTCTTTGTACTGAAGCATTCAAAAGTAAAAATTAATTTTCTAATATCCATAAATTGCTGTAGCCAGTTGTTTTCATTGTGTTTACAGACCCTAGTAATTCTCTGAAACAATGAATACACTAAGGTGCTTGTAGAACCACTCTGCTACACAAAGCAGATAGAAATACCTATAAAAAAAAAGAGGATAGGTATTGACGGTTGGATACACAGTTCTTATGTGTCTGTAACAGTTGTTTGTGGACCCTGCTCGACACGACAGCTTGGCGTTGCAAAATTCAGCATTCTGCCTTTGTTTTTTTCATTTTTTAAAAGGGTCAAAATGCTGTTTCTTTTTCTACTATCGCTCAACGGGTCACGTACCGGAGCCGGCTCCCATCGTTCACTTAAAAGAGCCGGCTATTTGAACCGGCTCGTTCACGACCGACACATCACTACTAAGAGCTGAGAAACACTGTGAAGGATGCAGTGTTAGCGAAACAGACTACATAAAACTAATGTATGAGCAATTGTTGATGTTAAAATGAAACTGGTGAGTAAACAAGCTATAAAAATGATAAATGTAGCCAACTCAACCGTTAGCTGTGTATAATGATGCGTCACAGCGCATGTTTAATTATAGCTACTCTGTTAGCTTAGCAGCTAACAGCACTGTTTGGTCCTGTCTCATCCACTGTGGCTAACGTTAGCTCTACAGCTAACAGCTAAGTTATGTAAACCATTTTATATGTGCAGAGCAGTGTGAAAGAATAATGTTTAGTCAGCTAGTTAATCATATATTGTTTAATCGAACATTTAGTTCTCATAATGAGACTCGCTACAGCTGTATGTGTGTGTACACAGACTGATAGCATTTCCTGTCTGGACTGAATATGATGTCTTGTTTATCCCGCTTCTGCTGTATCTGTCGTGCATTTTGTTGTTGGCACACTTCTGTATTTTTCCACGTGTGTCTGTATTGACTTTCCTTCCATGTCTCTCAGTATTGTCTCTCTGGTCATCCCACATTGCCTTGCAATGTCCTCAAGTTCAAATCCACCACTATCATGTTGGACTGTGGGCTGGACACCACCTCTGTCCTCAACTTCCTGCCCCTTCCCCTTGTGCACAGGTGAGTCACTGGTGTCACCAGTAGCACCTTTCCTCATTCATTTATAGGGGATAGAGTTGCCATTTGTTCTGACTCATGATGATTTCTTTTTTTGTTTCAGTCCAAGGCTCTCCAAGCTACCTGGTTGGGTCTCTAAGGATGGAACATTGAACCTGGAAAAGGTATGAGAAACGGTTTAAAGATGTGTTAGATTTAGGGATCTGTATTTACAGAATATAGCAGAGATGTAATATATTATGCATACGTGTGTTCTTATTAGTGTATAACCACCTGGGAATAAGAGTACTTTTATTTTGTGAGCACAAAATGAAACTTTTATATCTACAGATGCAGCAGGTTCTCATTCACAGTGTGATGTTGCACTGTTTACAGTAGCCCAAACACTGGCTGTAGATAGGACCTTTTGCATTTTTCACACATTTTGCAGCCAGTCTAGTTTCTCCTTGCTGTTTGGGGTGTGAGCGTGAACGCGAGTGGAAGGGGTTGCAATCTACTCCACTATCTGCCACTAAACTCTGCACACTGGACCTTTTTAATTCAGTTTTTAACTTCAACCTGTGTTTGATTGTTTTGTTTTTTTCATGAGATCACTTAAAGTTCGTTCTGTCTCTTTCTATGTCTGTGAAGTGTTCATTTTTTGTGATTTCTGTACGGGTTACAGACGTAAACAAACTATTTCTTGTGGTCTTACCAGGAGCTGAAGGAGTGTACAGGAAGAGTGTTTGTGGACTCACAACCAGAGTTCTGCCTCCCTGAGGTAAACTAAGCCACCCAGCCACCACACATACAGTATATTTAGCTTCTGTCTTGCTTAAGACATCAGTCAAATGCTTCAACTGAAGGTCTTTTGTGCAGGAAATTATAATCCTGTAAAGTATAATATATTCTCTACTTCTCTAAATCTAAACTGCTTTCTCATTTCTGTTGGCTACAGAGAGAACTGCTGGATCTATCAACCATTGATGTCATCCTAATCTCCAACTACCACTGTATGATGGCCCTGCCCTACATCACTGAACACACCGGTTTCACTGGGACAGTGTATGCCACAGAACCCACCCTGCAGATTGGCAGGTGGGGAGATAGCCAGGGGTCCAAAACAGCAGTTTATAAATACATCTTGTTGTTTTTGGGTTTGAAGGAAAATAAATGATGGTGTTGTGAACTAACAGACTTTGGTTGGTGGACTGTTTTTTTTTCCCTCAGACTGTTGATGGAGGAACTGGTGAACTTCATGGAGAGAGTTCCCAAAGCCCAGTCTGCCACCTGCTGGAAAAATAAGGAAATACAAAGGTAGGTACACTGTAGAGAAAAATAGTGAACACATGATAGAGCAGAGTGTGTGTGTGTGGTTTTCGAACAATCCCATATCACATGTAGCAGCAAAAATTGAAAAGCAAAAAAAAAAAAGTTACAAGATTCACTCTCAAAACTATTATAACCTGACAACAGCAGCATTCTGGCTCTTACACCATCTTTTCATCTTGTAAATTAGGGCTGGGCAATATTTTAATCTATTTAATCTATATATCGATATATTTTGAAATGGCTCTTTATAGCACAAGACCATATCGTTAATATCGATATAGTTTATTTTGTGTTAGAATGACTATACTATGACTATACATTTCTTCTTGAATAAACAAATAATAATCTATTATGTGAGGTTGCTCCCTGGGCCGCTGAAGGATGCAGTAGATGTGTGGACATGGAAGCGATGCTACAGCATGCAGGAGGTCAACTCTGCCCTCAGCAAAGTGCAGCTTGTGGGTTACTCACAGAAAGTGGTAAGAACGTGTTTTCTGCTACGCTTTCTGCACAGACATACACTGACAGTGTGACACAGTACACGTCACTAAAGGAAGCGTTTTTGTCTTCCTGTGTTATTCTACCTTTTGTGTTCTCATTGTGACATCCTCTTTCCTTCTTTCCCTAGGAGCTGTTTGGAGCTGTACAGATCTCCCCCTTGAGCTCCGGTTACTCATTAGGCAGTTCCAACTGGATCATACAGTCTCACCACGAGAAAGTTTCCTATGTGTCAGGTTCATCCCTGCTCACCACACATCCACAGGTAGGTTAACAAGCCCAAGGCAAGAGGAAAGTGCACATGGAAGAAGCTGCAGCGATGAAGATTCTAGCACTAAAGTTTTACTTGATTTAAGGTGTGTATGTTTGAAGCATCTCTCCTTCCCCTCTTCTCTCAGCCGATGGACCAAAGCTCCCTGAAGAACAGCGATGTTCTGATTCTGACAGGTCTCACCCAGATGCCCACCGCCAACCCAGACGGCATGCTGGGAGAATTCTGCAGCAACCTCGGTGGGTTCAGATTGAATAAAGCTGAAATATGTTCACGTTATGTGAATAAATAAAAGCATATGTAATTGGGCACTTACCTTAAGCTTTATTAAAGTGAATCGTCTCTGTTGATTCTTAGTGTTTTAATGTTGTTAGTTATTGTTCATCTGTTCCTGTAGCCATGACGATTCGAGCAGGAGGCAACGTGCTAGTGCCGTGCTACTCCTCAGGCGTGATATATGACCTGCTGGAGTGTTTGTACCAGTTCATCGAGAGCGCCAACCTGGGGACCACTCCTTTCTACTTCATCTCACCAGTTGCCAACAGCTCGCTGGAGTTCTCTCAGATCTTCGCTGAGTGGTGAGGAGCTGTCCTTCATTTACTAATCTGTCATTGTAGAGTAAGAAACGTGGCGTCACTGTAGGGATGGATCAAGATAAAACCAACAGACAGTGACAGATGTGCTGCAGCTGTTTACTCCTTCAGCAATACATCACATTTGTTTACAGCGAGGGGAGTAAACACCAGCATTACACATTCAAACAGGGCAGATGCTGGTGTTAGTGTTGGAGTCATTTACTGGTGTTGACTGCAGCAGTGCAGTGTCTACTGATTTTAATTTTCTGCCAGGATGGTGCATTGCGGCAGACAAAAGTCATTTCTGTGAGCCAGCTGTGTTTCCTCTTGATTTTAACGTTGCTTTAAAGGCGTGTAAAACCAGTCAAATTATGAGCCGGGTTTGTTTACAGCAGCGATACTGCTCTTGTTCCTCTCAGCCACCTGCTGATTATTCTCCTGGATAATTTAGACATATCCCGATCCAGGTTTGTGATTTTCTTTTTTCTCCCCCTTCTTTTCAGGCTTTGCCACAACAAGCAATCAAAGGTGTATCTCCCAGAGCCTCCGTTCCCTCACGCAGAGGTGAGTCCTGCTGCTGTGTATCATGCAAGTGGAAAACAATGCTGCTTTCCAGGGAATAAACTGATTGTCTGCTAGCAGATGAACACTGAAGTGACTCAGCAAAAAGCTTACAAGTTTTCTGAACATCAGTATAACATGGAAGTGTTCACTGTAAACCAAAGAGATTGCATTATATCCAGGTTCAGTGTATATTTTTAGTGTTATTTTACATTAGGGAAACTCTTAGAATCAGTATTCATCGTTGTAAAACAAGGCAGTCATTTAATGAAAATAAGTCTGTATCCTCACTGGACTCACCTTCACAGCGCAGTTGTTTGCTTACAAGGTGGTAAAGAATCTTACATCATGTCAATTGGCAGACCTCTCCTGTTCTTAATGCTGTCTTTAAGGTGGTGAGTGAACGCACAGGGAACTTTAATGTCAGCGTCTCTATTAACCATTCCTGTGTCGTCCTTTCAGCTGATCCAGACCAACAAGCTGAAGCACTACCCCAGCATCCACGGAGACTTCAGCAGCGAGTTCCGCCAGCCGTGCGTGGTGTTCACCGGTCACCCGTCTCTGCGCTTCGGGGACGTGGTCCACTTCATGGAGCTGTGGGGCAAATCCAGCCTGAACACCATCATCTTTACTGGTAACTGTGGCTGTATTGCAAGTATTGAACACATGGACATGAATGCAAAGACTTTCTCTTGTAGTTATAAGGCAAGAGCTATGTTTCTTAAAGCCTCTGTGACTTTTGTTTCTTGCCTCCAGAGCCAGACTTTTCTTACCTGGACGCTCTGGCTCCCTACCAGCCTTTGGCTATGAAGTGTGTTTACTGTCCTATTGACACACGGCTCAACTTCCACCAAGTATCAAAGCTGCTCAAAGAAGTCCAGGTACGGCGGACACCTGCTTATCATGTTATCATTCATTAATCTGGTAAATGTATTGCTAGCACTGTTATCTACCAATCACAGACATAAGCAGAAAGCAGACTGCACCTACGTGAACTGATAGTGTGAGTTTGCTCTTTTGTTTGTTGGTTTTAAGGATGAGCTTGACAGTTGGCAAATTGAACGGGATAATGACTGGAAAACTATCAATTTGTCTTGCTCAGAAATGGCTGCCTGTGCGTTTTTTCTTTTTTGTTTGTTTGTTTACACGCAATGCCGGCGAGGGAAGAATTGTGCAACAAGCCAATAATCACTGAGTCGGCCTCTGTGTGTGTGGGCGATATCAAATGGAAACAATTTTACGAGCTAAAGGGCCCAAACAAGATAACAGAACAGTGTTGGATCAGCATTCAGGGACGAGCGGGAGGGAGAACACAACGGGTCCGGGGAGAGTGAATTGATGGTTTCATTATAAGTGACTCAGTGGAGCCTGTGAATCTTGTGTGATGTAATCAATGTAATTAATCAATCAAAACTTCACATCAGATTAACCTCAGCTGCATCTTCCTGGTCCTGCATGACCTTAAACATTAGATCCCATGCAGCAGGTTTAGCTCAGATTGTGGTGGTGTTTGTGATTATTATTATTATTATTATTATTATTATTATTATTATTATTATTATCATCATTATTATTATTAGTATTGTTATGCTGTGCTAGTAGCTAGCCTCTATGGGTGGCAGGGCCACTCTGTCTCAGTTTGGTCCAGATCTAAACAAATACTGGATGGTGATCCGCTGATCCTGTTCATCACTTCCAGGTCCAACACTGTAGTTTATGACCACATAAACAAATGATTATTGACACTTGCATCAGCCTCTGCTGTACTGTTCGTTGCGAAGCACCACCAATGTAAACGTTACCCACCAACCATTGGTGATGCTCACATTAGCATGCTTATATTGGCTTTCTGTTCAGTACGCCATGAAGTACAACCTTACAGAGCCACTAGCATACTGTAGCTATAGAGTTTAATTGGATGGTCTAGACAGCTCCGGCTTTAAAATAATAATCCTCCACCCCTTTCTTTAAGCTTCATTTCAAAAAGATCATAGGTATTAGAAGAAAGCACAGAGCAGAGCTCATGAGAGTGGAGAGTTTCACAAAATGCAGCTAGACACAGTTTACACACGGTTCAACCAATTCAAGATCTGACCTAATGAGACATGGGTATAGAGGCTTTGAGAAGTCCCTGTGCAGCCTTAATTTAAACCCTCCTTAAGTCCTGTCTGTCTCCTACAAAGCAGGCTCAGTCTAGAGCAAGAAACAGCAAACCTGTGTGAACTTTAAAGGACTGTTTGAGCCACCGGGAGTTGATCGCTGTCCCCTGTCTCTTCCCTCCTGCAGCCCCTTCACGTGGTGTGTCCAGAGCAGTACACCCAGCCTCCACTGACCCAGTCCCACCGCTCTGACCTGATGCTGGAGCTGCAGCCCCCTCCCATGCCCTACAGACGCTGCTCTGTGCTCAACCTGCCCTTCAGACGGCGCTATGAACGCGTCTACATCCTGCCTGAGGTGAGTCACATTAGAGCAGTCTAACTAATGCGGGAATATCTTCATCAACTTATCTGGACTGAATAAAAGATAAAATCATTACCTTTGGAAACAGATGGTGAGTGCTTTAAATTCTCTGGTGTGTGTGTGTGTGTAAGAGATAATAACATATGGTGTCTAAAAAGCTGTCAGAATTCAAGAGAGAAATGTATTGTGGAAATATTCCAACTCTGTCAGAGAACAGGTGGCCAATTTTCTAAGGCTATACGTCCGATTCTTCTATTCCTAGCTCGCCAACTCCCTGGTGCCCTCTGAGATTAAACCTGGCATCTCCCTGGCAACCGTGTCTGCAGTGCTGCATTCCAAGGACAACAAACACACACTGCAGGTGGGTATATGTCTGGTGAATTTGTGCCACAAAAGTTGGTGTGTAAATAAATATGGACACCGTTTCCTCTCCTGTGTTGCCAGTCGGTGCCCAAACCCCCTCCAATGCCCCCCAGCAAGAAGAGGAAGCGGGTAATAGAGGAGCCGCCAGTAGTGCTGGCACCCAAACCCCTGCTGAGTGGAGCGGTGCCCCTGGAAGCTTTCCTGGCCACACTGCAGAAGGTGCGACATCACTCATTCGTTCACTTGTCATTACCCCCTCATTTGCTGTCGGTGATCATCTTACCTGACATTTACAATGTCTCCACGTCTGTGCATCTCTCTCCTCCGGCCTGCAGCATGGCATTACAGAGGTTAAAGTGGAGGAGACGGCGGACGGGCACATCCTGCACCTGCAGGCGGAGGACACACTGATTCAGCTGGAGGAGGACGGGACGCACATCGTCTGCGACAACAACGAGCCGCTGCGCACCACCCTGAGAGACCTGGTGCTCCGCTTCCTGCAGAAACTCTGACCTCTTCACACACACGGACTGCAGACAGCAACAAAGATGATGGTGGAGGTGGAGGACACGACGAAGAGCTGTGAACCAGACTGTTTTCATTGCAACTTTTACAGTAGTTTTACTGTGAAGGTCGGTTATATTTTGTAAAATAGTATTTTGTATTAAAAAAATTTTCAAACATGTTCAAGAATGTTCATGGGAGCAAAACGTTCAACTGTCTGAATGAAATGATCTAAACATCCATATCCTATCCACAGCTCTATCCAAACATTTATCATGTCTACAGACATTACGACGTCACTGGAAGAAAAGCTCTGGTGTGAGTGATGAAACGAAAGCTGACTTCTGTTGAGTGGCTTCAGTTTCAGGGTCGTGGTACAGTTCATGCTGCCTCACTGGCTGTCATTGTTAAAACCTCTGCTAGACCTTTTCCCACAGAGTCCATGTTCAACTGCCATGTTTCTAGACCAGAACGGACCAACCAAACACTCATTAGCGTCACATTAGTTTCTCTTTCAAAAGGCGAGAGTAAACTAAACTAAAAATTAAATAGCACTAGTTTAATTTTCCAGTAAAACTGATCCAGTGTATGAAATATAAAGATTTGTGTTTACATGATTTCTTTGGCTTTTGAACTGCTGGTCAGTCATTTGAAGATCAGTCAGTGACCCCGTGTCCCTCCGTGTTGATGGTCATACAAAAGAAACTTCAGGTCTCGTTTGTGTCACAAAATATTTAATTGTTGCCGGGTTTACAAGCAGCTAAAATACATTTAATAATGTGCTTTCCATGTACAATATCTTACAGTGTACTACATGACCATTGCTTTGATAATACAACTGTGTGCAGCAGGAAGGGAAGAACATCTCAGACAGATAAATGTAAGGGCAATCAGCAAGAAAACAAAAACACCCCCCAACCTCTCAAAAGACAAACACTTCCTTCAGAGACAAAATAAATACCACAGAGCTGGACAGACGCAGCAAACCTTTAAACATAACTGCTTTAGTTTGTCCACATGCGTCGTCACCTTAAGGAAAAGTACGATGGTATATGTGTTGCGTTTCAGTGGGTGTAGACATTAAAACAGGAGGACGTGTGATAGATGGCTCCTGGCTGAAGAACAAATGAGGACAAAGGTGTTGGTTCAATCAAAGGCATGCTGAGTGCGTGTGTGTAATGATGTCTGTCCACGCCTGTAGTCACCTCCACTACAGAAACAAAATTCATCAAACAGATGTAATTGGTCAGTTTAAACTGAAACATCTGTATATTATTGCATCAGTTGTATTAATCCCTAAAAATGTATAAACATCAGTTTTGTCCTCTCTGTTCTTCTTTATAGTTGACTCCAGTTTCAGGCAGTACAATCTGGAAGGTTTCTAGCATGACATCTTTCACTGGTGCGAACCAAGCAGCGTTACGAAGATCTTAATTTGGTCTTGGTGCACCCTGAGGCTCGTTTTGTCTGCAGCAGACTGATTGTGAGAAAAAGAGGACAGTAGAGGTAGCAGGGCTTTTAGAGGGCTGATGACAGAGATAGAGATTAGCGGCATTCTTGTGTAAATTAAGACACAGGAAGGAAACCTGAAAGTCTCCCTGCGGCAGTAGAAGTCCAACCTCGACGTGAAAGGATTTCTCGAGCAGTGGATGTTCATTACTGTATAGTTCACATGAGAGCCTGTGATTCAAACAAGATTTTTAAACATTTAACACAAGAATGCTGTCTAGAATTTGGTACATCGAGATGTGATAGAAAAGTATTAAAACGTAGAAACTAGAGGGTAGAGATCAAAGTTTTCCTCTGTGTGTTTAATCAGAAATATTAAAGCTGCTGTAATCAGTGGATCAAATGATTACGTGTTGCATGTGAAACATGTTGCTCCTGGCGACAAACCCACAGAGAATGATCAGTGGACAGTTTTCTGCAGCCGCAGCGTTTTAGCGTCTTTCAGCTCATTGTTTTGGTTTTCTGGCCTGGAACTTGGCTATTTTGGTTCACTCGTTTTTGGCTACAGGAGGCAGCTGTTGTGAACAAATGAAGAGCTCTAATAAACACAGTGTGTGCTACCTGCCCAGCACCAAAGGGCAGACAGACTAGGTTAGTGACTAACTGGTGAACATAGTGCAGCATTTAGCAGCTAAACAGGCATTTTTCTCAGGAACTTCTCAGAACAATACTGAACTACATTCACCAGGTTGCCATAAACACTGTTCCAAAAGTTGCTAACGTGTTGACTATACCATCTTTACAGGCATATACATGTGTCGGTTGCATTTGCATCTTGTTTCTTTTCATTTGCTGCCCCCATATGGCCAAAAAAATGCTATTGCAGCTTTAAAGAGAAGATGAAAATGTAGATTAGAGGGTTCGGTAAAACTGATTTTGGATCTCTGCGAAGACACTGTCTCTTTTTGATTCCTTGATTCACGTCCTCGCCTGTCAGGTACAAACTTAGAGGACCTGAATCAAGTACAAGCAGCGCAGCAGGAGCTCTGTATCTTGTTTGCAGATATTGAATGTAAATGTCCATGACTCAGGATACAGTGCTGCTACCAGACCTGTTTACACTTGTCACCTTCATCGGTATGCTTGCTCTGCCTTATTGGACAGAAGTCAGTTTTGTCCACGGCTGCCTAAAGAGTAGATTTATCTGATATCATCTGAGTGTGTGAGCGGAGGTAAGGGGGGAGCAGTGCGACCTGATCAAACGTGTCCTCTGTCTTCTCAACTGTTTGGAAGTTTATCGTCTTCCTCTACTTGGATTCTGTCTCAGCGTTCAGCAGTGCAGAGCTGATCCCCAGCTTCTGTAACTCCTCCACCAGATCTCCGTTCTGGTGCATCTGGAGCAGGATGTCGCATCCTCCCACAAACTCGCCGTTGAAGTACACTTGAGGGATTGTGGGCCAGTTGGAGAAGTCCTTGACTCCTGTTGGAAGGCAGATGGCGCTGGTGTCAGTGTCAGATTTAAACTAAGAACCTGTTACATGTCCTGCTCTTAACAGAAGAAAAAAGACACAGTCATGCAGGAAGTGATGCATTTTGGTTACAACTCACAGCAAGAGCACTTGGCATGTTATAAACAGATTATGACCATGACAGAAACTCTTTACTTAACCTGTTGAAGCAGATGTGAGCGTTACATGAACTTCACACGACACCACTAGACTTAAAAAAAGAAGTCATTTCGCAGTCGGCATCAGTAAATATTAACTTTTGGAAGTCTTACAACCAACATCCCGTCTATCTGACCCCACAGACACAGGTTCTAAAATTAAAAAGGGACACAATGAGACTCAAATTACATCACAGGAATATCCAGAACATATTTTTGGTCATTACAAGCAGCAGCATGGCTGTAAATGCACCACAGCTGGCAGCTACAACAAAAGGAGAGCCAGTGTTGTATCAGCTGATTCAACAGGAGCTGTGCATTATTAGTTTGCATCAGGTTTTGGTGTGCATCACACTGCTACAACGGGAGGTCAGCCCCGGTGCTAACTTTGTACTCACACCAGATGAATAACTTGAATTCGATACTTTTGTTAGCTGTTAGGTTAATGCATGGACACTCGCCTTTCAACATTCAATTGTTCAGCATCTAACTAACACATGTAGTGAGTCTCTCGTCGTTCTTTAACAAGAACTTGAATGTCACGCTCTGTCCCAATTTAACCCCGCTCAATTAGATCCTGGGTGAGTCAGTGTGTCCCCTTTGGCATGACACGATGTATGCCATGACTTGGCATCACACTGCTGTTGCAGCACAAGCTTCAATAAACCAAATCCCATTAAAGGTCAGAGCTGATGTAATTACAAAAAGCATTTCCTCCTTCCTCCCTTCCTTGACGTGTGTGCATTAGATGGTTCAGGTTTGTCTGGATTAGACAGACATGTCCATATTGTTGGTGATACGTTTAAGGACCCCACCCCTCTGGTCCTGCTGCAGAGCACTGATAAACACAGTTAGTTCAGTTGTCTGATACACATGTGGCAATGAAAGCTGTTCACAGGGCGGCTGATAAATGCGCAGAACACTGGTTAGCTTACATAAGTTAAAGCAAATAGTCTCCTAACATGTTCACTTGTAAGAAAGTTGAGCTGTAAGTTAAACAGACAAGTGACAACTTGTTGCTGTCATGTCATGTCATGATGTTATCTCATGTAACTGACCTTGTCTGAGGTCCTGGTCCTCCAACACGTTGTACGCAGCATATTCGTCCACCCCGTGCATCCGTAAGATCTGTACTACAGCGTTACTGAAGCCACACATGGGCTGTGCCGGCGTCCCCTTCATGAACACCACAACTTTGTCCTTCTTCACCATCTCACCAAGGTCTTTCTGGATATCCGCCGCCGAGCACAGGAACCGGGCCGAGGCCGCCGACCACACGCGTCCGTCGGTCTGTCTCGGCAGATAGACCGCTGCCCCCGACCGCAGACACCTCGCAGTGGCTCTGATTAAACTGTTCATGGTGTTTGGGAATTCGTTATCTCAGTGTGAGGAGAGGAAACGTCGTAAATCTTGACTCGCTTGCTTATATACAAACCGGCGTAAGAACCAGCCCGTCAACCAGCACTCCACACGCTCGAGAGCAGGGGCGGGATCTAAGCGTTGATTGGACGGCTGCGACCAAACAGATTGTAACCTGATTTGCCATTGGTCAACGTCAGGCGTCATTTACAGCACTTACACAAGGAGTGCCTATTTCAAAACGACTATTTAATGAAAAATAAAATAATATTCACACGACTATTATCACACCTGTGATTATCTTGCTTATTTAAAAAAATCAAATAAAAAAATGTGTTTAAATGAATTGTTTCCAGGTTACACGAGCCTTCATCAACTTCCGGGGTGACTCGTAGGAAGAAGACAGCGACGGTTTGAAAGATGGCGGCGCACACGCAAAAGAACAACAAGCCTGCGAAAAGCGGAGGCAAAGAGGCTCAGCCTCTGATTATTGCCAAAACTCCGGCGGAGGAACAGCGTCTGAAGCTGGAGAGGCTGATGCGGAACCCGGATAAACTCGCTCCCATCCCGGACCGGCCTAAAGAGTGGAACCCGCGGGCTCCGCCGGAGTTCGTCCGGGATGTGATGGGCTCCAGCGCCGGAGCGGGCAGCGGGGAGTTTCACGTTTACCGACACCTCCGACGGAGAGAGTACCAGAGGCAGGACTTTCTGGACAAGATGGCAGACAAGTTCAAGGAGGACGTGGAATATCTGGATAAAGTGGAGCAAAACAAACAGGCGGCCGAGGAGAGGACGGCCAAACGCAGGAAGAAGCGCGAAAAGCTGAAGCAGAAGAAGCTGATGGCAAAGAAAGCGAAGGTGGAGGACAAAGACAAAGACAAGAGGTCTGAGAGCAGCGAGGAAGAGGAAGAAGAGGAGGCGAGAGAGGCTGAAGATGATGCCGAGGCTCCAAGCTTCATCATGGGGAAGAAATGACCCCCTGTGGGGTGATGGACATGAGCTGCCAGGACTGGGTGCTGGTTTGAATCCTCTTTGGTAGAGACACTGTGGTGGAGATGGACACCAGATTCACCCAAAGACCCCTGAAAACAAAGAAAAGTGGAACCAGAGCATGATCTCTGTTTAGCCAGAAACACCTGGATGTACTGCCCAGTTTTAGCGTCAGGAACCACTCTGAGTGTGTTTAAGCAGACACCGATGGACAGTTGGAAAAGACATGCTGAGGCGCTGACTCTATAATGTTTTCATGTTTCAGTGAGCAGACAAGGTGTGCTGTCCTGTCCTCGAGTGTGCCAAACTGATTGAATCGTTGAAAATCCCTATTTTAATGTCATTCTTAACATTTTAATAAAAATCACAACATACGTGTACTCGTGGGTGTTATTACGCAGGATCTCACAGGGCTGAGTAACATCTAAGCCTGAGTGTGTGTGTGTACGCGTCACAGCTTCTGTCATCTGCATTTAATCTTTGCAGCCTTGTGAAGCAGCCCCTTGCAAAGTCTGTTGCTCGCGGGCTCAACAAGGTTGCAGAAAGCAACCCAAAGAATGAAAAGGCGTGACTTCTAGAGGCTCGGGAGTTTCACGTGCGATGTTCCTTGGACACGGTCCTGCTTTTCCACGGCGGTGGTGGGCTCGTTCTGTAGCCATCACCTTTCTTGAGGCAGGTAGAGTAAAAACAGGACAGCAGGATATTATTTGAAACAGGGGAAGCTCTTCCTGTCAAATACTAACAGCTGTCACAGTAAAGTAGATCTGGATATGCAAAAATTGAGTGTAAGGAACGTCAAATGACTTTGGGTTTTATGCAGAATAAATGAGACCTCTCCGCTAGTTATCGAGTCTTAATCTTTTGTGTGCTGCTATTCCACATTTAAGTTTATGATTCTCTTTAATGCGCAGCATCACAGTTCTGCTGTGTTGAAATTAATTCAGCTGGTGCGGCCATGATTTATAAATGATGTGTGTAATACAAACTGAGTTTATTTTAAGTGAGTCTGTTCACTGATTTAAGATTTAACTGCTGAAATATGCATTGAGGTCCCCCTGCTGAGGTTATATGAGGAATGCCAAAGCTGCAATAAATGTGGGTCATGGCAGAAAGCATGGACTGTGTTTCACCGCTTGTTTCATACAAATTTCATCATATTAAAATCTTAAACGAGGGTTAAGGTTCCCACAGATTTTCTTAAGTGATTTAAAAACTCTTGTGCGGTCTTTCATAAATGTTATATTTTATAAAGTGAGCCCATTACATGTCATACATTTTTCAAAATGAAAGGTACGACCCTGTTTCCAAAAAAGTTGGCACGCTGTGTGAAATGTAAAACTGAAAACTTCATATTTAATTAAAGACACTTTGAAACAGAAATTTTAAATGTTTTAGAAAAATGTTATGCCAGAAATATGTTTAAAAAAAGGTTGGACTGTAAGAAGTGTGATCCTAAAAGAAAACTCCTGATGGAACATCTCACGTTGAATGAGGCTGGCAACATGTTAGTAACATGATTGGGTATAAAGAGCATCGCAGAGAGTCTTTGTGGCGGAAAGATGGGGAAGGCCTTACCACTGTGAAAGACTGTGCTGGCAAACAGCGCCATATAAGAATAATGTTTCTCAAAGTGAAACTGCAAAGAATTCCATTGTCTATAGTTCATAATATCATTCAAGGGATGTGTGTGATTTCCAGGACCTCAGATGGCACAGCATCAAAAACAGACATAAACCATCGTCTATGAACACAGTTCATCAATGCGTCCACAAATGACAGCTGAAACTCGACCATGCAAAGAGGAAACTAATAAACAGAGTGGTCACCATGTTGTTTTTGGGCTATTTTAAATAACTATGGGACGTCAATGTTTTGCAAATCTACATTTTGTTTGTATTTACATTTTATGGCGCGTGCCAACTTAGTTGAAAATGAGGCTGTATGCAAAATTTCTAGCTGCAGAAGGAAATCAAAGCGCACAGTTCATCAAGTGGTCGCCTTAAAAGTAAGCATCAAACAAAACATCACAGCTGAGAAATATTTATATACGCATTGTTTGTTATTGTAGTGCTGCATTTTATAAAAAGCTACCCTCAGGCCAGGCAGAGAAAACAGCTTTTACCATGTGCCTCTCCAGCAGCCAATGGAGGATTAAAGGATTAAAAATATAATGCACAATTTTCAATGGCTATGACTCACCAAAATGGACAGAGTTGAAGTCTCTCTTTTGAAATATATTAAAAATGCTATAAATTAGCATTATCATGGTGTCCCGTTGCCGTGCAGCACTCTCAGTTATTTCAAAGGAGCTAGTACAGCAGCGCAGTCGGGGTGCCAACACAGAGGACTCTGGGAAAAAAAGTTGCACCAGATGTGACTTCATCCTGGTGGATTACTTTATATCATGAGCACAATATTTCTGTTTACCTTTGTTGGGACCTGTTCTGCCTTTAAACACTGCAGCTGGACTTGTTAGATTGTATTTCAGTGCTTCAGACAACATGCCTCCACCAGTGCAGACCTCTAAACTTTAAACGCAGGGCAGTTTCAGATCTAAATGATTGTTTGAGGCGCTGACTGTGAACTGTCAACCTTTCTCTGCTGTCACCATCTCATAAAAGCCTAAAAACCTCAAAGATGCAAGTCTAAAAAGAGTTTGTCTTTTGTGGATATGCTATAAAAAACAGTGCATCTGCTCATTCCTGCAAACACCAGACTTCATACCTTGAACTGAACATGCTTCTGTCAGTGAATCACTGTTATGAGCATTCAGAAAGATTTATTACAGGCCTGTGAGGGATAATCACACAACCTGTAACCTAACACACTGATTCCAGCAGATTCCTTCATTTTGACATTTAAAGACTGCCTCCACAGACAGAACTCAGTGAGCCGCTGCTTGCCAATAGGACTCAGGTCGAGTTGTCTCGGGGGAGTGGAGGCTGGAGTTGATCAACACCTGGGAGGAAGGTTTCAGCGTGTTCAGGCAAGACACGCTGCCTCGCTTTGCCTTTACTTCATTTTGTGAAGAAACCTCAGAGCACATCCAATCGCTACAAGTAGCTGACATTTGGAAGTGTTCTCCCGTCTTCTTCACCTACGCAATGGCCCATAAGAAGAAGTGAGACTGAAGAAGTTAAATGAGAATGCTGGGCAAGGCCAACGGGGATCTACAAAAGACACTGGCGGGAGAGATCAGTGAGCAACATGAGCAGCAGGATCAAGGTACTGTGACAATGAATACTGTAGTATACTGATGGATAGTACTGACCCAGTGTGAGATAATGATGTTAAATGCAAGAGAAACCTTACTTTTTTTGGAAGAGAGCACTTTCATTTGTCTTTTCTGCCCTTATCTGAAGTCATTTGCCAGGTAGTTGTCTTTGGCACTGTGGCTTCTGATTGCCTAATCAAATATGATTTCATCACTTACTGATGATTTGCCTCTAAAACATTCTCAAGCATGACACATGATGTGTTGCATATACAACACAGAGCAGATACAAAAGTGAAAAGAAAGGTTAGCCCATCTTAAATGTCTTCATATTCTTCCATTTTGCCATGTGCTATCTTACTGCTTATCACGTTCAACACAAAGTCATGCCATCTCCTGAAACTGCAGTAGTTTCCTTGCCAAGTCCCTGTTTTCCTGTTTTATGTCCCCCAGATGAGAGGAGAGCAGTGCAGACGAGAACCTTCACCAGGTGGATGAATGTGTTTCTGCGGAGAGTAAGGCACAAATCAATACCGTTGTACCGTAATGTTATTATGTAATGCTATTTTTTTATACTCCAGCTCATAAATGCAATCGGCAATAAGGTTTACGATTTGTTATTTCCAGAGTGATCCTCCAGTTATGGTAAACGACCTGTTCGCAGACATCCAGGACGGCAGAATACTGATGACTTTGCTGGAGGAGCTGTCTGGGTGCAAACTAGTAAGAGTCAAGTGGAACACTGTGACGCCACCAATAAGAAAATAGACCAAATATTATGTTATCCTTACTTCAGTTCAGTACCGTTAGTTTTGCACCACAATTATCAACCTATGGGATCCATAAAACAAATCAGAATAGTCTTTTGAATGTTGAAGATTGATCTGACTGTCTGTACAGCAAACAGGAAGCCAGTTAGCTTAATGTTAATGTTCCTTCTGTCCTGTCTTATGTTAGCTCTACAGGTTTAGGTCGTCTCCTCACCGCATTTTCAGACTGAACAACATTTCCAAGGCCCTGGCTTTCCTGGATGATAGACATGTAAGTGTGTTTGCTTATGGCAGTCAATGCAGCGACAACTGTTTTGACTGTTTTGACATGTAGTACATTGAAATTCAAATCAGGAAAAACTTGATTGTCTCCTCCCATGTCGTCCCTCAGGTGAAGCTGCTTGGCATCGATGCTTCTGGTATCGCTGATGGCGTCCCTTCTGTTGTTCTTAATCTTGTCTGGAACATCATCCTGTATTTCCAGGCAGGTTATTCCAGGTTATTCATTCATCACTCTAATGTCTTAACATATTTCATCTCTTGCCCAGTTGTTTGTCTTTGCCATTGACCTTACATGCACTCCACTCATTTACTCTAATACAGGTAAAGGCGGTGACAGGAGGCCTCCAGAGGCATTTGTCTTCAAGCCTCTCATCCTTATCAATGAGCAGTTACCCCTCCACCAGTGACCTCTCACCCCAGCCAAATGACATTGGCAGCTACTCCTGCAGCACCCTGCCAAGCAAAGGCAGAAGGGCTACCAGAGAGCCAAAGTACCATGGGAAAGCAATCAAGACTCTGCTGCAATGGGTCCAAAGATGCACATCAAAGTGAGTTTGAAAGAGATCCAAAAGCATACAGGATATTTTTTTTGTCAATGAAACATCCCAAACCCAAACATATACATCTAAAACCACAATGAGTGAAACAAAGTGTGTGAGCTGGCTGTGTAGAGGTTATGTTCTTCTATTATGCATTTTTAAATGTGCAGGTTCGGGGTGGAGGTGCGTGACTTTGGCAAGAGCTGGAGGAGTGGGTTGGCATTTCTAGCTGTGATTAAGTCCATAAACTCAGCTTTGGTTGACCTGAGGGAGAGCCTGTGTAGAGAGCCAAGAGAAAACATCCAGCTGGCTTTCATGATAGCCCATCACAGTTTGGATATACCACCTCTGCTGGAGCCTGAAGGTAAAAGCTTCCTGAATAGTAAATAGTAAGCATCTCATTTTGGTGTGTTTTTCATCCACAAACACAAATGTCTTTCTGCATATTCACCCGCACAGTGTAACCACTGCTCAGATAAGTAATTGAATCCCACCATGGTGTAGTGATACCACCCATCAATGGGCCGTAGGAGTAAATTAGAAGCATTTGTCCCATTGCAGACCAATTTAAAGGTTGACCTTGCAAAAAATTGCAAGCAAAGGTCCTTTTCCTGTTTTATTGTATCATCAGTCTTCAGTCTAACATGGAGGCTTAAACTAGCCCCCCAAGAGCAGCATGTTCTCCTTAGCATCCTGTTAATGTGTGAAAACTCTCTGTTCTTCTTTCTGCAGATGTGTCAAGCACTTCACCAGATGAGAAGTCAATCATCACCTATGTGTCTATGTTCCTGGGACATTGTTCAGGCATAGATGAGGTTAGCATGGCTTGAAAAGTTTGACATTGTTGCTCTTTCACTTTCCTGCTGAGCTGAATAGCTAACTGCAACTTCATATTCAATGCACAAATGTGAGAGTGATATCAATCTTCTTAGCTAACTCTCTTGAAAATGATTTTTTTGCCCCTACAAACGTAAAACCAATGCATTCACACACCATATGAATCAAAGACCCTTCCTCCTGGGAAACATTTGCTGACGTATCATCTAACTACCATTCACAAACATGTATTACAGGATTATACAAGAGATATTGGAGTTTCTGAGATCCCAAATTTTGGATCACTTGAGTCCGTCAGCTTTGGGGAGACCCTCCCTGATGACCCAAAAGCACAAGCTTTGCTCAAAGGCTTGGAGAAGAGCAGCGAGCAGCAACTGTGGAAACAGTGGGCCAGAAGACCTTCAGGGAGCCCCAGTCCCACCTCACTTCATACAAACCGTCTCTCCTCCAGCAGTGATGACATTTTTTTATCCAGTCGGAGCCAAAGCATCACTGACCAACCCGTTGACAGTGTTTTCACCCCACCATTCAAGAAAAAGAAAAGCAGGACTCGAAGCATCTTAAAACCACCCAGTCCGCTAGACGCAGTCATAGTCAGCCAGGAGATCCGATCATGGATGGCGAAAGCAGATCAGTGCTACAATAAGACAAGAGTGGACGAAAGTCGCTTTTCTTTGAGCTCAGAGGAAGGAATCTACAGCCTGTCAGCACTGGACTCAGATGAGGAGGAGGCCTACAACTACATCCTGGATCTGAATAAAGAGGTCTTCCAACCATATAATCAGAAGAAAAGACAAGTACCAAGGGTTGAAGAGGAAACAGCGGAGGAAATGTTGCTGAATGGACACCAGACTGAAGAGTCAAAACATCTGGAAGTATGTGAGGCAATAAACGGTGACGGATGTAAACATCAAGAAGGCTTACTTAAACAAAATGTTGAATCAGAGGTCAGGGCTAAGTCAGTGGTTGACTGGGAGAAAAATGAAAGTAGTTCAAGAGCAATGGCAAACAATAAAGCTGTTTTTGACATGGAGGAAGAAAGCAGGAGTAGGGAAGAGGAGAGAGTTGTTAGAGGACAGAGTAATGATGATGGCAATTATTGCGAGGGAGAGAGGAAGCACAAGATAGAAAATGCAAAAATGGTGACACAAGGATATGATAAAACAGAGGCTCTGGTAGATGAAACTGACACAACAAAGCCTTTTGAAGTGGCTAGTTGTAAGAAAGAGCTTGAGGAAAAGAAAGAAAGAGGGCTTCTTGTAAAACATGGACACGAAGAAGAGACAACATTAGAGGAAAGGCAGGACAGAAAGTTAGGGGAAAAGTTAGGGAAAGAGAAAGAGGACAGTTTGAAGGATGCAGAGAGCGTTAGTGAGGCTGTATATGAAGTCAGAGGGTCCAGTGAAACTAGAATTAACACAGAAGAAGAAAATGACACGAAAGGCAATGGTCCCAAAATGGAAGATTTAACTTGTAAAGATGAAGACAAGGAAGAACACAGTGAAGAAGTCAAAAATTCAATGGATTTTGCGGCAGTTATAAGAGAAGAGGAGAAAGACAAAGAATGTAAAATTACGACAACATTAGACCATCCAGACAAAACCACCCCCAAAAATGACACTAACGGAGGCGTTAACGTCCAAAGTCATGACACCAGTTGGACTTCTGCCAGAAGTGAAACCTCCCAGTCATCCAGGTAGGTCATGGCATTTGTGATTGGTGAATACAAATAACATTTGGCTATTGGCTAAACACTGCCCCCGTAATTATGGTGACTATGTGCCAAGCTTTCCAATTTAGCATTACATAACATGCAGTTTACAATGTAAATGAGTGGCAGATTGACTACTCACACTTAATTTTAAACACATGGTCTTCAATTACACAGGAGTAGAAAGAAGTAGGCTTCTTATTTCCAGCTGACGACCGTAGACTTTGTTGGCTGAAATTACATTTTGATGCTAGCAGATTTCATCAGCTGTAGCTAATGAAAGCTACTGCTAACACTAATAGTCTTTGAGGTGGTTCAAACCTTTGCCTCAAGCTGTGCTGAAACAAGAATCTTGTAAAATGGCCTCAAATATGCACAGGATAGCTACGTGATATATATAATGCTAAAAGACTGAAGCTAACACACAAAGTCAAACAGTCAGCATCATCGCCATAAGGACATAACCCTTGTTATGCTTCTCTAGTATTATACTATTAAAACAAAAATTTAATATGTTCCCATTAATGACTTACAAACATATAAGTACAAGTTTGGCAGGCATCTTTGGAGTGAACTCCTCCAAACCAAATAAAGAGCATACTCTAACAAACTAGCATCTTTCGTAGTGGTATTAACAGCTAATTTTTATAACCTGTGACCTCACAAAATAAGGTAATAATCACAGGCCCCTGCCTTCAAATAACACTAGGTTACTACTGCAACTAAGACATGCTGCTGTTTGTATCACACTGGTTCAGCTTTAGCAATGATTAAACAGTTACTGGTCAATCAATGGTCATTTCATTTACAAAGACTATACAGCTAATTACATTTTATCTGTGTTTTGTTTTACTGCTTCAATCTACCTTCTATTTCTTCATTATAAATGTGAGTTTAAAGTGCTCTGACTCTAACACTCCTGTGTTTTTATCTGCTTTTCATCAGCGAGGGAGGATTCATTTTTCAATCTTTAGCAGCCCCTTGTGACATAACCCCATTAGAGCTGGAAACGCTCTTGGTCCTGTGGATTCTGCTCTACTGCTTCCTCATCCTACCTCAGATGAACCTCTGAGTTCCCCTGCAGTACAACCTTCTTATTAAGATATGCTTATTAGCCTAGTTTCCACGAATGAGCCAAACAGGGGGCACTTAGGGCCGGGTTGACTCTTTATCTGTGTCACTAAATTTCCCACAAGGCACCATTTAATGATTATGTTTGCTTTTTGCCGCCAGCAGGAATAATTTGTCATTTAGCCTATCGTTTCAGATAAACACATAATGCTGTTATTCTCATTATTGCACATTTTTTCAGGTTAGTGAGTTTTGAGGTTGTTTTTTTTTTTTACTGAATGCTAGTCCAAAATAATTTGTTTATTTGATTTATTTTTCTGGCAGAAATACTTTGTCAATTTTAGTGAACACTATTGACCACATGGTGGCATCACAGCATCACAGCAGCAACTGTCTCACGTGACAGACTTGTCTTCACAGCATTCTGTTGACTGCTGTGAATCCCATATGACCTGCTGTTTAATTAGAAGCTGTATTGACATTGTGAGATTAAGCTGATGATATTTAATGAGCACTTTGACATTTCGTAGACTCGCACTGTGTCACTTGTGGCTCAGAATGTATATTGTTACACTGTTTTCATCTCAGATACTGGATGATAGTTAAAGCTTATCAACAATGCAGGCTTTTTTCATGACATTTTGGGGACTATGAGATGTAAATAATAAATCAGATGCCTGTTATGTGATACATTTATTCTGGTCCTTTCCATAATATATTATCAACCATGTAAATACTGCATTTTTAGCTGCAGTAGACACATGTACTGTATAGTATCTTTGTTGGAATGCCAGTGTGTACACAGTGAAAACGAGAGTATGTACCGGTTGCATAAGTGAGGATACACTGTCCAGCGCACACACATTCATTGCTGCTGAAATTCTGAGAAACTAAACATGCCGCCATTGTTTGCTTAGAGCTCAACCCATGGGTCAAAAGCTCAGCGCCAGAGATCGATATACTTTCAACACCACCGCCACCCCCGCACAAAGCCACAAGAACAACACTTCCCCAAAGCTGGAGTTTGGCCGGTCTTATGTGAGAGCAACCTGCAGCATCTTTGATTTAGGCCAAGCCAGGTTGGCGAGAGAAGGAGCGATGGTGTCTGTTATGTGCAGTTTTGCATGTCTAACAGTGCTGGAATTGCTAACGGGTTGTGCAAGTGGGCCAGTTCTACCAAAGCCTGAGAAACGTTTCAGTGGGCCTCTGTGAAAGGAACAAGAGGTCAATCAGCAGCAGAAGCTCAACACATCAGCCCTAAACACAGCCTTGGCCTTTGAACCTTACCATGACCTGGCCACCAGAACTACTGCTGAGCCTGGGGTCCAACAGCAGCAACAGCACAACATCTTGTTCTCGCCCCTGGGCCTGGAGTCAGCTTTGGCCCTGCTGTCCGGAGTGTCTGGATCCGGGAGTCGGAGCCAGGCCCTGTAGGCGCTGGGGCTGGCAGCCAACTCTGCAGAGCAGAATGTGGAGGCCACCATATCTGCTCTTACAGATCTGCAACTTAGCCTCACTCTCCAGCAGGGAGGGGGTAGAGGTGGCGTTCAAAGGGTAAAGTCTGAGGCTGGAGCTGGAACAGAAGCTGGGATCAGGGCTACAGCAGGGGTGGAAATTAGAGGGGCAGATGCTGGAAACAGAGCTAATGCAGATGTTGGAACAAAGGAACTGAGGATGAGGTTCATAATGGGAGTTAGTTAAGAGTGCGGAGCAGCCTACATTTTGATGGAAAAGCCACACTAGGATATGATAGTTTTTTTTGTCCAGGCCTCAGCAGACTGGTCCATCTACCTTCAACATCCGCTTGGAGACATTGATTAAAGACTTAGAAACCTCTGACAAACTTAAACTTAACAAATGTGTATTTCAAATGTAGCTTCTTGTTATATTGGTAATGAGAGAGCAATTTTGTACATGCATATTTATCACAAGGTTGGAAACTGTTCCCATACATAAAGTTGACATTATGTAGAAATACTGAGTGATTTTCGTACCCCCGGTTTCAGAGTGCAATACGAAAATATGGACAGTTGATCAACAACTTTGCTAACAGCCAAATATCAAGTGCAACAACACAAGACATAGCAGCCAGCTAATATTACTTACTAGTCCAACAGCATGAAGCCCAGCTCTGCGTCTGTTTTTCAGACTTTTATTTCACGAAGCTCTCGCCAAGACTAAAAGTCTCTCCTGCTACCTCTTATTTGGTTCCTCTCTTTTTCTCTTCTTAGATTTCTCTGTCGTCCTCTTCACTCTCTTCGCTTCTGCCATGCTCTGCTGAGCCCAGTTACAGTGACTGTACATCTGTGTTCAGAACTGGTGCCCATTCAGCACTACTCCCCTTCACAGTCCCCCCTACACTGGGCCTGAAAAGCTCCTCTTCCCGGTGGTCCAAAATAGCTGTGTGATTTACAATCCCCTGGTGCTTTGAGCTCACAGGAGTATAGCTAATGAAGTGGCCTAACATTAGCTAACGGCAGTTATAGTTTGCATAGTTAACTTTCCTGTCCATCAGGAAACTTGGAAAACCTTTTTCCTGAAAAACATTTTCCAAAATCAGTTACATAATGTCGCTTTATTTACATTCAGACAGATGTCTCACTTTCATTGCTTTGCTGAAGATAAAAGGTACCTTTAAAAACACGTTCGAGTGAAATCTTAAGTGGAAATGAATTGCAGCTAAATTAGAAAAAGTAAATTCAGTGCACTTCCAGTATGTGCTCATTGTGTCAATGCAACACCACCCACTGCACAACATATTGAACACCTGCTTTTTCATCAGTCTTTATTTTTCTATAAAGAGCAGATGTTCACTCTGACAGCTGGTGGTAGTAAATTCACACAGTGGGTGCATTTTATAGGGGTGTAACCTCTATCTTTGCCAATTTACTTTCATATTTCATCCGTAACCCGTTCCTTTTAATAATGACACATAAATGAGATCGTCAACTGTTTAAGTGGCGCCATGCAGTGCCATGGAGCTTCCCGCTGAATGACCAGCGTGGAGGTTGTCATGATGTTCCGGGACGACTCTTTGGAGGTGATGATGCTATATGACACCAACCGCTTAGCCACAGTGGTGCGACAGGCCCAGTCTGAACGCCTAGCCTCGCTGCTCCTGCTTCCTAAATCTGAGCTGCAGCCGCTGGAGGACTGCCTCTCCGACAGCCGCGTGAGCTTTTGGCTCAGCGACCTGAAGCCGGGGTAGGTAATTGTTGAACAAGAACAAGGTACAAACTGTGTCAAGTGACCCTCTCACTCAGGTATTCCTGACTACTTGCCTAGACTTAATTACACTCAAATATATCTCACTTTGCTCTGGTGGTATCGTGCGATGCAGCGATTGTTTTTATGTGTCCTCTTTTCAAGACATCTGTCTTTAAGGTTTCTGTTCCCAGCCCAATTTAATGGAGGAGGACAGAATTTCATTTGGGATGCTCACAGCATTGAACATTTTCACAGCTTTGTCTCTTTCTAGCGGCAGTAAGTGTGTTTCTATCCACTGTTTTTAAGAGGTGTCTCTAACTTTCCTCAAGTTAATGCATTAAACAAATATAAATGGCATATTTTCCAACATCGTTTAAATCACCTCATCTTGTTGCACAGTATTCTTCTGCAATGATATAATTGCACCTGACTGGATAATTAGCACCACCGACTGTTTCAAGGAACCAATTATTGCTAATGCTTGCCTAAGAAGTAGATACAGACACACATGAATTTGCATTTTCTGTTGTCTGAAGATGTTGGTACCCCAAGATTCAGAGTGAGATACCACTGTGGTAAATATGGACAGCTGTTCAACAACTTTGCTAACACCAAGCCAAACATCAAGCAAGTGCAACAAAGCAAGACATAGTCCAACAGGAAGAAGCCAAGCTCTGGACATTCTGTATACATTTGCACTAGATTGGGATGGAAACACTAATGGCCCAGCTGCTTTGGATAGTCTTCAGAACACAGTGTGAAAAGCTGTTTTAGAACCTTAGAGTGGACTATCTCAAATCCTGGACACATAAAGCACAGCTTTACCCTTCATACCTTTTGTGTTTTGTGCATACGTAGGGTTAAGCACGTGTGATGATTTGAATTTGGCGTATACGTGCATGATCATAATAACTCAAAGGTTAGCATGTACAGTATATGCTCTATAAGTGTGTTTGCTTATCCATGAGCACACACTATATTGATTCATGTCATGGGACAGAGCAAAGCCTTCTCACTGGTGCCTTTCTGTTGCTCTGTGGCATGATGAACGATGCTGAGTAGATTCTAAGTCAGCAGTAATTACTGCTCTCTATACATCTGTGAGTGAAAGGCTGCATTTAGGGGTCCCACAAGTTGTAGCAAGACAACTAAGAGCAAATCTATTCACACATTGATTGTTGTTTTCACGGGCGGGCAGAAATCCTACAGTTTAGAAAGAGGAACTCTGGGGTATCATCTGTTTTCTCTGACTCAGCAGACTTCTCAGGAATATCGCCGAAGAAGATGCTTAAACTTCTCAAAGGAGAGAACCCAAACATCCTATTTTTCTTTGTCAGAATGGAAACTCTAAGGGATAAGCACTGGGTTGAGACCTTTGAGGAACATTAGACATTAAAAAATCACTTTCATTGATGTGTAAAGTGGACATGCTGAGATATATTTTCCCTCTCCTCTTTATCCTTTATATTCTTTCTCTCACCGCTCCTCTTTGTGTGTCGTTTCATTCAAGCTCCTCATGAGGTTATGCTGGAGGTGGAAGAGACCAAGGCGGAAGACAGGGGGAGACTGGACATCTTCCTGGACTTCTTGGTCCCTCAGAGAATTACCTTTAACAGACCGTTCATGCTCATTATCTACGACGATCTCACGGGGCTCGTCCTGCTCACAGGGAGAATTATTGATCCTAAAGTTGTCTACAAAAGTGGACATTGCACTTACCCATTTGCCCCCCTGTGATATAATGCTGAATGACTTACATTATGTAATAGCTTTGGTTTGTTTTTTCACAATCGTATGGCATATCATTTATAGAAGTTTAAAAAAATGCATCTCCAGCTATTTCACTGAAGTAGCAGATTGTGCTTTGTTTTACCTCCAATTTTCCAAACATTGCAGGATGATTTATAGTTCATTTCTCCATCTTCACAAAATGATGAAAAGACATGTAAATGGCTGTAATTTATCGCTGTGACTGAATCTCTGCTTTTCTTGCAAAAACATAAAACACTTTTCTTCCATTACAAAAGCATTTTCTCTTTTGTCATTTTTTTCACTCCACAACCCATTTCCTCCTGTAACATCTCTTTATCGTCTTATGCAATTATCGGAAATGGCTTTGCGAGAACATCTATTCTGATTCGCCATCACAAAAAAAAAAGAGAAGAAGAAGAAGAAGAAGAAGAAAAGTCTCATGAAACAGTGTTATATTGTAATAGGAGCTCCTGGACATTCAGCACCATTTTTACCTCGACATCAGCCTTGTAGAGATGTCGCGATGATATTTAGCTCAGTGAGGAGATGATGAATAGTGGAGAGTTTGATGAATAGGACAGCAGATCTATCACAAGTAACAGAAATGTCAGCCTATTAATCACAAAGGATACAACCGGCTCCTTGAAAATCTCAGGTTTGTGAGCCAGTGAGGTGCTTGGGGTGCATTGCTTTTTTTCTTCACACAGAAGAAGTCGCAGCCCTGAAACCGACAAACACGGCCACTTCAGGCAGCACCTGACCTGAAGCCAGATGCATAAAAAATGCATACGCCATAATCCACACATAAAACGGTATTTCTAAAAGAGGAATGGGTGGTGAGAATATACGCACCTCATACATACTTCACACCAAGAGTACACACAGACTTCTCGAGCCAGCTAAGGATGATATTATTAATATAGCCTAAGGTGAGAGACATTATTGTGAAACTTTGTTTATTACTGTTTATTTGAGGTATTGCCTGGGTGCATTATTATTTTTCTATTTAAAGGCAATTTCAATGGAAAATGGTTTATGAATAATTATAATGAAATAATAACTTAATCAAACATGTTTGCCCCATGTTAATGATCTTTTAATTGTACTTTCAATTTCATTAAATTTAAATATGAGGACTACACATATTATTCATTGATCATCCTTCTGACATTTAATAATGATGACTGAGATATCACCGCCGATGATGGTTCACAGGTACACGTGATGAATTAACGGTGCGGGCGCTATAAATAGACACAGCCGTCTGTAAGTGTCCTGCGTAATGACAGCTGCACTGGTGCAGTTGGAGATCCTATGCCAATGCAACACAGTTGGTTCTTCTTTGCTGTTCTTCTCCATGACAGGTCTGTTCTGTGTGTGAGATTTAGGGGGCTCTATTTGCAGAATATGGCAGAAATGGAATATGATATGCATACGTGTGTTTTCATTCACACCTGAAAATAAGCATCATTGTCCACCTGGTTTCTACCGTAGCCCAAAACGCTGGCTCGATAGAGGGCCTTAAGCTTCTTTGCAAGTTCCACATCCACTGTAGCTTGTCCTTCATGCTCGGAAAGGTGAGCGATATTCAGATGTTAGATGCCACTAAATCCTACTTTTAAAACACACAGATAAAAGAAGGCACATTTCTGTCTTTGTGTGCCTTTTTAAACAAAATGAAACAGCAGTGTTTGAACCTTCCCTCTCTTGCACTCAGTGCAACAAGGTGTCTGTTGACATGGTTTGATGGAACCATGCAAGAAAATTGCAAGCTAGCTGAGTATTTTTCTGCCTCTCAAACTCACTGTCCTCAGTATTAATCCTCATCCAACCGCATGTTCCTGTGTTCACTGTCACTGACTGTTCACTGATTTTTAGTGGATAGATTCATAAAAAAACATTGACCTTGATTTTACATTGCATGCACTGCATCGAGCACAATACTGATAACTGTAACTCTTGTTCTCAAATTCTTCTCTTCATTAGAGATTCACACATGTGTGTGAGTATAATCATCTGAAAATAAAAATTGTTGTGTCTTTGTTAAAATGAACCTTTTATATCTACTCTGTTTAAAACTGTAATATGTTTCTGAGGTAAGTGCTGTTCTACTTTGAACATGTGTGAGAGGAAAATAAGGAAGCTGTTGCTGCTCCATGTCCTGTTTATTGTTTTCTTATTAAACCTGCCTCGAACACAAGATGCTCAGTTATACTATAAGGTGTACTTATTAAAGACTGAACATGAAGTTATTCACCCAGTAGAACTGTCTGGCTTTGTAGCGATAGGGAATAAAACTACTAAAGTAAACCTGAGGACTCAGATAAAAAAGCTTGTTCAAGACATCAGTAGTTAATGACCTTAAATTACTGAATGAATATTAACGAAGGTTTGGCTGGATGAATGCAACCCCTGAAATGAACCTCAGTTAGAGAGAAGATGTATCACTCTGTTGGAGCTAGACTAGACTCATAGAAAGCAGGCTGTGGGTACCCCCCACCCCATGCCATCAAGTAATGCACAGCAATGTTAATGCACACAGTTAACATTAATTAATGACAGCTGATATGACCTATTGCCTATGTGGTGAAAGTGACAGTCAGCACTTGCTGGATCACCAGTGTGACCAAATCATTTTTCCATTTTGAACAATCTCATACAGAGCGTAATGCTCCCAGTGTGAGGCCTGGCTGTCAATAAGGAGAGCAGTGCTTCAGCACTTGCAGGCTGAGGACAAAACACAGTAGAGGACAGTACAGGAAATATGCCATTTTCCATCCATCCATTTCCCATAATCACTAATCCTTATGAAGGTTGCTGGGGACTGGAGCCAATCCCAGATGGCATTACGCGAGAGGCAAGGTACAAACCCAAGACAAGTCACCAGTTCATCACGGGGCTGATACACAGAGACAAACAACCATTCACGCTCATATTCACACCTACAGCAATTTAGAGTCACAAATTTTCCTGAATGTTTGGGGTTTGAACCAGGAAACTTACTGCTAACCACTGCACCATTGCGCTGCTTCCAGTTTTAATCGGCTCAATTTGAATCATTACCGATCCATTGCAATAATCAAATCTGTCACAATACTGATCCTTCTTTGTGGGTCATCTCTACTTTTTAGTTATGAATCAGGTCTTTGAGTGTTTGGATTTTAGGTAGACATACTAAGCATTAGACCTAACTTGTATTGGCAGCATTCATTTAAAGTGCAAGACTTCATTGTACTCCATATTGTATCTAGCTGACTCTTGTGTTGTAAAGATTGTAATGAGATTATTACTGCATAGTAATAATGTACTGTATGTTTGGTATCATACTATTTTGATGTTTGGTTTGGCATGAAGCAAAATATAGGGAGTTCAGTGACCCAATAATATCAATGAATGGTTATATGATTTACATCAGATCATGCGATTTTATTAAAAACGCATTAATTATTTATTTTATTTAGCTAATAACATTTTTAAAAGAGGCTATTATCTCACTAGTGGTTCTTTACCCAGGTTGTGCTGAGTGAGTCGTGTTGCATCAATAAAGATAGTCCAGCCAGATATCTCAGCACAGAGAAGAGAGGCTGGTCTTGGTTAATTTTTAACCAAACTGTCAAGTGACTCTCAGAGCTCCTGTATATAATGGGGAAGTTTCTGCCAAACTGTCTGCAGCAAAGAGGGCGTTAAAGGTAAGCATAGCACTTTAGTGGAATTCACAATAAAGTGTATAAATGCATAACTTTAAACTTTAGATGTTTTAAACTTCATTCTTTAATTAAAAATGATCGGGAAGTCAAGCTTTAAAGACATGGTGACATAATTTGGATGTATAGAGCTGTTTACAGGCTAAATCTTATCAGTATGTCTTCTTTAATTAAAAGATAATGAGCCAGTAGCATTCCATTAAAACTATCAGTTCAAAAGACATTATCTTGTACTAATACTACTACTTTCCCTGGACAGGCTGTAAAGATGCATAAGATCTTCACAAGTTGTGCGCTTGCAGCACTGCTGCTGGCTGTAGCCTGGGCAGATCATGCCCACCACACTGACCACAGCCATGATGGAGAAGAGAAATGCCACAAGCTATCTGCTCCCAATGCTGACTTCAGCTTTGCCCTCTACAAGGACCTGAAATCCAAGACTGCTGCCGGAAAGAACATCTTCTACTCGCCGCTGGGCATTTCCACTGCCCTGTCCATGCTGTCTACGGGGGCCAAGGGTGAAACCCACAGCCAGCTGTTCTCCACCTTGGGCTACAGTACTCACACTCAGGCAGAGGTCAATGAGGCGTACGAGCATCTTTTGCACATTCTTGGCCACAGCCAAGAGGAACAGCAGATGGTTGTCGGCAATGCTGCCGCGGTGCGATCTGGCTCCAATCCTCTGGAGCAGTTCCTGAAGGATATCAAGCACTACTACTCTGCTGAGATCTTCAATGTCGACTTTACCAAGCCTGCTGATGCCGCAGCTGAGATCAACACCTTCATTGCTACTAAAACACAAGACAAGATCAAAGACCAGGTGAAGGACTTAGACCCTGACATGGCCATGGTGCTGATCAACTACGTCTTCTTCAGAGGTAGGAAACATATGCATACAGCGACATTTTCAAATAGAACAGACCATGCATACAGATAGCAGGCTAGGTCGGAACACATCTATGAGTCCACAACTTGTACTTGTAAAATATTTAAAAAGATGGTTCTTAGCTCGTACTGCAACTTTTTGAAACAAGTACTCACAATTGTTTGAGCTGACATGCAGTAACTGCATTATTTTGTCGCCCCCCACACTGCCTTCAGGACAGTGGGAGAAACCCTTCGATAAGAACATGACCTCCAAGGCAGACTTCCACGTGGATGACACCACCACAGTTCAGGTGGACATGATGAAGAGGACAGGTCGCTATGATTTCTATGAGGATACTGACAACCACACCACTGTCATTATGCTGCCCTACAAGGGCAACACCTCCATGATGATCGTCCTGCCCGATGAAGGCAAGATGAGCGAGGTGGAGGGATACATCAACAAGGACTACCTCAAGCACTGGCATGACTCACTATTCAGGAGGTAAGCAATGAATTTCATTTTGTTTTTTGTGTTCACCTGGACCAGGTTTATTTGATTTGATCAAAGTTTCCATATTTTGGAGAGCTGAAGTTGAGTGTAAAACGCATTCTGACCCTGGTAATGTTCTGTTTCTCAGTTCTGTGGATCTGTCCATGCCAAAGTTTATGATCTCTTCTGAAGCCGCCCTGGACAGCACACTGAAAGAATTAGGCATCACCAGTGCTTTTACAAACAGCGCTGATTTCTCTGGCATATCTGAAGAGGTCAAGCTCAAAGTCTCAAAGGTAAGGAGAGGCAAACAATCCTTCATGTTTGTTTGTTTGTCCATTTCATCACACTTACACAGGGAGATCTTGACAAATACACAGAATAGAGTTGCAAAGACCCTCTTTTGGCTTGTAGTTTCTACAGTTTTCCAAGACCTATGCTCTAAGCCTCGCCCTGGTCCCTCCACAGGTGTCCCACCAGGCCATGCTGAGCGTGGACGAAACAGGAACAGAGGCAACAGCCAGCACCACCATCGAGATCATGCCCATGCGTATGCCTGAAATCATGAAACTCGACAGACCATTCTTGGTATTCATCTTGGAGCACGGGACCCGTAGCATCCTCTTCATGGGCAAGATCAGCGACCCCACAGCTGCATAAAGACGCTAAGATAATGAATGTTATATTTGTGACATTTTTACACTGTAGTTAAGTTTTAGTAGCTTCAGGACATTAGCTCATGTTTACTTCAGTATCGGAAAGCCCTGCATAGATGTCACAGAGATATTCAGAGCATTGCGGGAATGATGAATAGAGGGTAGTTTGATGAATAAGACAACAGATCTATCATCAAGTAACTAAATGATAGTCTATTAATCCATTAATCAGCACGATGCATTTATTACCATCTGTCATCTGAACCTGGCTAGGTGTTTATATGTCTAAATACAGCATTATATATTGCATCCAGCTGACTGTGTATATGATACACAGATGTATCACTTGAAACATCTGCTAACACATTGAGCCAACGTGTTATTGCGGCCTTGCTGTCTCAACATCATTCAATATAAAGTGAAATAAAGACTTGTCATGAACAAATGGCATTTTATGTCATTTTAATCTTTCTGTCTAATCTAGATTTCACAGTTCAAACTATGTTGGGCAGGATCTATATGATATCCAAATTATATCCAATATCCAATTATCCAATTAATGCTAAATTATTGAGAGAAGAAGAGGGGAACTAAGCTAAAATGAGTTTCTTTATGTTTCCTAAATCTGCACAATGACATAGCTACTGTAGCGAAATATATATTCATATTTTTCATGACCACTTTGAGTGGTTTATCTTTTCTTCCCAGTTGCATTCATTACAGAGAAGAAGACTTAACTAAACTGAAGTTTTGTGCTGACTTTACATAACACATGTAAATCTATTTACTCAGGTAAAACATACATTTATGTTCACATAGGAACATTAACAAAATTAAATGGTAAAAAAAATAAACGTAGTAGGAATAATAACACAAAAGAAAAAATATGAATAGAGAAATATTTATTAGGCAAGTAGTCATGTGACTTCTGAGGAAAGTCTGAGAAAGGTCTTAATAAATATTTCTATGTTGTTGTTTGTGGTCTGTTTCATCTTAGTTTTTTGATCCAGAATCAGTCCAGGTGGACAGCGATATGTGTGTGTGTTTTTTCCATCCCGTCTCTTTATGTTTCCACTGAAAGAGCACAAAGGATTCTCATGTAATTTGGTCATGATTATTGTAAACTCATACACATTTAATGCAACACCCACAGCAATTTTCTTTTTTTTGTTGTTTTTATTTTGTGATCTGTGTTGCATCACTAAAGACAGCCTCACCAGAGATCTCTTGGCAGAGGACAGAAAGGGGGCTGGTCCTCTTGAATTTTTAATAGAACTGTCCGCTAACTCTCTGTAATATTGAAGTTGCTGCCAAACTACAGCAAAGGGGGCATTAATAGTAATCATGGCTTTTCACGGAAATATGCTCAATGCTTTAGATAATTTCTCAGGAGTTAAAATGTAAATTTCACAAGCAGAAATGAAGCTTTCGTAATGTGTGGATCAAAATGTATGATAACATAGGAGGGTAATGCTGTTTAGAAGTAACATGATATCAGTAGAACATTCTGTTTGAATGTGACTGAAGTGCTGTCAGCTTTAATCTTTTAATTTATCACATTAGATCAAACACACCACCACAAGACACTATCAAATGAAGAATTATTCAGTGTGGTTGAACCCAACCAGTGATTTCCTCTGATATTTCCTGTCATATGGACAGGCTGTAAAGATGCGTGGTAGCTTTGCTAGTTGTGCACTTGCCGGCTGTAGCCTGGGCAGATCACCAGCACCACCCTGAACATAGCCAAGAGGGAGAGCTGAGCTGCCACTTGCTGTCCTCTCCCAACACTGACTTTGCTCTCTACTACAAGTCTGAATGCCAAGACTGCTGCTGGTGAGAACATCTTCGACTCATCACTAGGTATCTCCACCACCAACCTGTCGCTCCAACAGGGGTGAAATCCAGCTTGGGCTACAGTCCCTTCAACCAGACTGAGGTCACTGAAGTATATGAGCATCTTTTCCACATGCCCTGGCACAGCTAGGAGAATCAGCAGTTGAATCTTGGCAACTTCGGATACTCTGGCAATCAGATAAGTTCCTGAAGGATGTCAGGCACTAAAGCCAAACATGCCAAGGATGCAGCTGAGATCAACAGATTCATTGGTCATAAATCCCAGGATATGATCAAAAATATGGTGAAGGATGAACCTGGACTGGTGAGACTCATTCTCATTGGGGTAAGAGTTAAGGCATATCTAACTTACTTTAGATAAAGTTAGTCATGATAGAATGAACAGTGTACTCACTCATTGTGGGATGCCTTCATATGTTGAGATTTGGATTTGGAGTTAATCCACAGTAATCGTTGACTGGATGAACTAATTGATAAAATGTTAAGTGGGTTAAATGTATTTGATTGACTTGAAACAACAAGTAGGTGTGTGTGTCCATGAGTAGCACAGTAATCTTAGTGAAGTCCAGTGAGTCTGTTGTGAGGAACTGTTCCTGCCAAAATCTTCCATCTCTGCTGATGCTTCCCTGGAAAGAAATGACAATAACCAACGCTTTTGGGGACAACACTGAGTTCTCCGGTATGTCTGGCAAAGTCAGGCTTAAAGTCTCAAAGGCAAGAAAGGCAAATATTTCCTCTGAGGTTTGTTATGTGAATTTAAGTTCTTGTGAACGACATGGGAATAAGCCAACTTCACTGTGCGAGCAGTAGTTTAGGAACAACAGCAGAATAGTGGCACATACCTCCAGAGGATGCTGAAAAAGCCAGGAGTTTCTACATCTTTCAAACTGACTGCCTCCTCCACAGGCATCCCGCAAGGCTCTGCTGAGTGTCACTTAGATGGGAACCGCGGCAGCAACCGGCAGCGTCATGCGGCTAGTATTTCTCAATTTGCCATCAACCATCAAAATAGACAGACCCTTCTTCATTCTGGAGAACTCTGCCTGGAGCATCCTCTTCAACTAGATCAAAAATCCCACAGCCATGTCAAAGAACACGCTTGGAAAATAAGAATTATGATCATGATCACAGGTGTGTGTTTGCAGGGAGTTTTTACTGGTATCAGAAAGGAGGTAACTCAGGTAGCATTAAAAAACATTTTGGAAATGAGAAGGAGTGCTGCAACAAGTCACTGATCAGTCGATGGACAGACAATCTAAAAACTATTTTGATAATTGCTTCATTTTCAAAAACACAAATGATTTCAGGTTGTCAAATAGGAGGATTTGCTAATTATACTTCTGTTACATAAAAATAAATGATATATCTTTGGGTTTTGGACTCACAAAACAACACATTTTAAGACATCTCCTGAGTTCTAGAAAACTGATGAGCATTTTTCACTGTCTTCTGATATATTATAGACCAATATCAATCTAAAAAATAATCTGTAGATTCCTCTATAATGAAAATAATAAATAATAATTTGTTGCCAGTGCCAGTGAGACAGTTTGAAGAGTTCTACATGTAAGCACATTTGTGAAAGAATAATACAGGGATGTTCTGAAAGTCCTGTTTAGTGATTACATCTTTTTATTCACTGTTGTTCATTCAACATGACAAAAAAAAAAAAAGCATTTAAATACGATTTCTCGCATTACCATTCATGAATCTCATTTTCTCTATCAGTGCTGCCTGACTGATGTCTATATTTCATCATAAATTATAAATTGGGTGTCATGATTCATGTGTCATTCATTAAAATTCCAGCTTTTTGGGTCGCCCTTTGGAAAACAGTCCCGGCTGTGTAACAGTTAAGTTTTCATCTGATGATAGCAGCAGAGAGACATGATGTGTAACCTGATGGCCATCAGCCTCACACGACTCCTCGCCCTTTGACCTGTCAACAGACGAGTTGCTGCAGGAGCATTTACACAATCGGTACACATACACTTTGTCTCCCCAGTCAGCACCCGCGCACAGCGACTTCTGCGAAGGACATGAATAAGAAATATGTGAATCAGAAAACTGAGGCTGCAGCTCTTTGAAACTGCAATTACATATGCTGTACATGGTCCATATGAAAGGACAAGAGCAGTATTAGTGTGTCACAACTAAAAATAAACAACAGTTTCACTGAACATCAAACCATACTTTCTTGGCTTGTCAGTGGAGTTGAAGCGAACAATGATTTGAAAATACTCGATTACACTGTGACATAGAACTCACCTCAAGCAAAGAGTTTGCTCAATGGTTCCCCTGCACAGAAATCAATGGAAACCAACAACAACATGTAATAAGAAAAAAATCTAATATCTAAAACACAACACAACATTTAGCTGTACTGTAATGTTTATATGTGATTTGTAGTCAATGGGCTAATGCATGTACTAGTGCAGTCTTTCAACATGCAGGACTGATCAATAGGACGGACGTCTTGTAGTGTTTGACCAGCCAGAAACAAAACCAATGAGTCCACTGAGAACATAACGTCTTCATATATCTTACATAAAGTACCTCAATAGCTATATGGGATATTTTTGGGACACTATGAGCTGCTGGCAATTTTTCATTTTATTCTACATCTTACTCACATGAAAGACGCCGAGCTGGACTGACTGCTGCTGGACTGTAAGTAATATTAGCTGGCTGCCATGTCTTGTGTTGATGCATTTGACTGAGGTTGTTAGCAAAGTTGTCGACTTGCTAGTTTCTGATCACAAGTAATGTAATCACAAAAAATACACATGTACAGCTGTCCATCTTTATGACACTAAATTGCAATAAAATACCAAATTTTAGATGTTTATACTCACAATGGGGAGGACACTTATAATTAATTAAGTTATCTGAACCAATCATGCACACGGCATCAGTGGCAGTTTAACCCTAGTTAATTGTATAAAAGTAGACAGTGTGAAAACAGCAGGAACTTAGCTGTAAGACACGATGTATAATACAAAAAGCCCTGGAGCATGCTGGCAGGGTTTTCTACACAACCACCTCCTAGGATGCTGCAGAACAAAATGGCTGAGTACTGCTGTGGAGTAAACAGTGCATTTGCAAATGTGTAAATGTTCAGTTATCAGTTCTTTGCACATATTTAAATTTTTTTTGAACAGTTTGGAGCTACATCCAAAATACTGTAAATGCAGCTTATAAAAGCAGATTTTTTTTTTAGTGCAAAGTCTCTCTTAGAGTTCAATTATAAAGGCAAATTAAGTCTGTACTGCACTTTAGTAGCCCCCCCCCATCCTCCTCTTGCTCTGAAAAACATCACACACTCACCATCATTTCTGAGCTTCCACACATAGATGTGTTCATTAGTGTCGAGCTCCACGACTCTCCCTCTTCTACTAGTGAAAATCTCTCAGATCTCTCTGCTTTGGTTATTACTCCTGCCTTAGGATGATCAAATGCGTGGTACGCATGTAAATCAAGGCATGATGTGACACATTGTGAAACGGGCATCTATAATGCATACTGCATCAAGCTGAGGGCGTGCGAGTCCAAACAGCAGTTATTTTAGTCTGCTCCTCTCACACGGATGTGACAGGAGCTTCTCACTGCGCTCACTGACAGACAGAGAAAACATGAAAAATGAACTGATGAGATGACCGGCTGCTCTCAGGTTTATTGTCATCGCAGGTTTTATATTCCAGTGTTTAACAAATGCATGACATTCAAAACAGGAACTGCTGCAAACTCAAAGAGGAACTGTGTTATCTGCAGTTTGTTTACAGACATTGTAACAAATTTGATTACAGTCCAGACAACTTCACTTTAAACTGCTATAATCCCCATATTTATATTAACACTGGTTCAAATGACGCTCATGTGAAAAGGGATATATGGGTTAACTTCCCTTCAACTCTATGACTCTGTTTTAGTGCCTTTTAGTTGATTGTTTTGGTTTTTAGAGTTGGGAATTTTATTGTTTCCAATTGCAGGTAGTATTTTAAGCTATATGAGCCTAGCATCAAACAAAAAACAGGCAAAGTTAGGAACTAATTGGTGAACACAGTGGAGTCGTTATTAGCTATAGGGGCAGATATTTTTCTCAGCTCAATGGACTCAGTGGCTCAACTTTTTTTTTTTAGCATCTTTTAGCTCATTGTTTTGGTTTTTACGGCCTGAAATTGTACAATCACAGTCAGATGTTTGAAGCTATACGTTCTGCTATACCTGACCAGCCCCAAACAGAATGTGAGTCGGAGCATTTAGCAGCTATAGAGGTAGATGTATGTATCTTAGAAGTTGGTGGAGACCAAACCAGAGCTAAAAGGAGAGTGAATATTGGGCTTAAAACTTAAAATGTTAGTGTTGCTCTGTATTGGCTGAATGAGCAAATGATCACTATGTTTGCTTACACAGCTGCCCTACCAACTAAAGAGTGTAATGCTATATCAGTGTTGTGTTTAGAGCTTGTTTCAGCTGTCCCTAAGTGGCCAAAACATGAGTTAAGGCAGGTTAGAGGGTAAGGGTGCTCCGTCTTATCTTCTCCAGTATTCATGTGATCGCATGAAGAAATGACTAAATATGAGCATAATTTCAGAATAAACCTTGACCTCCTGCACTCAACTTTTTAAACATGAGTAACTGTTGGCAATCAGATGTCAATATAACCCTTAAACTGAGCCTGTTCAGTGGTCGTGCTGTGGAATGACCTTAGCCTGCATGTGATTCCAGCACACAGCAGATTTCATTTGGATGAGGATCAGGCATGAATTTACATACAGTATGTCTCAGTGGTGCAACTGTGAATGAAGCTATTCTCAGCTGCACAGATGTGCTCAACAAATCTGCCATAGTTTGAAACACAAATCATTGAAGACATGCTGATAAGACACTCTGTGGGTGTTCAGTCGTTACATGATAAGATGCAGTATAATCAGTTGATTTATGATGATTTATTCGCATTTTATCAGGAAACTCAGGACCAATGAAAGAAGAGACTGCTTTCTGCATGCCAGCACATTTTCTTTGCATTCATTTCCCTTGTTACTGTAACAGTGATAATTTGGGGTCCAATTTGGGCAGCCTAGCAACTGCAGCGAATAACGTACAGAGAACAGTTGGCTGTTGCTGTCACTGTCTGCTCATCCGGAAAGTTTTCTCTTTATTCCTCCTTGGACTCCACAATTACAAGTGAACTTACAAACATAAGGCCGTGAACATTTGGAGGTCTTCATTCATGCGCTGCAATTATTTCCAGAAACGAAGAATCAAAAAGAGGAAGTAATAATACAAGATTTGTACCGCTCAATGACAAACATTTCAGCTTTTATGGGCCTGCTTCACAATAAAAAATGTGACAGCAGCATTACATGCATCACATATTCTGTTTGCCTCAAATTGTTCATCATCAATCAGATGAAATAGCACAGGATTACATGCATCTCTCACTTTACTGTGAATCCCTCTTCGCTTACGTAGGTAATCTTAATGCAGTGCAGGAATAGCGGACTCCACCACTACCAATAAAAACTACAATAAGACGAGATAATCCATCCATCTTTATCAGGGCTGGAAATTATGTGTACCCTGCCCCTTGGGCGAGAGGTGACCCTGCACAAGTAGCCGCAGGCAGCCCAAGAGGCGTGGTACATTTAGAGTCCAATTAACCTGCATGTCTTTGGACCCAGAGACAACCCATCCAGACACGAGGAGACCATACAAACTCCACACAGAAAGGTGACAGTGCTAATCACTGCACCACCATGCAGGTATAACCACTGAATACAATATAACAATCATTTTTAAAAAATGCAGACGATAAAATAGGATATGATTTCATGAATGTCTTAAGGGTTATAACTTTTCTTTACGTCCCCCTCCACTCAAACATATGTGAGTTTTCTTGGATGTTCGAGCTTGGTTGTGCAGTCGATGCATGTGCAGACTTCGACACTAGAAGGAGGTTTTCACATTCATCTCCTGCCTGGGTCTTATTTCAGGACATCACATCATAGTTTGGAAGCTATCCGTGGTTTAATAAGCAGCTTACCCAAGTGTGATGTGGAAACTTGAAATCTAAAGCGCAAACACACTGAGAACGAGGCTTTACAGTGAAGTAGGAGACATCTTGTATGCAGTAGTTACACTTTTCAAAGTCTGGATCCAATGGAAAAAAAAAGGGAGTAGATGTGCTCTGAGGAGTTTTTTCTTTCACTAGTTTGTAGCCTGGAATCTGTTGTGGAAAAACCATTTCAGACAAATTATTCACTGCAGAGAATTTTATGCTTTCAAACAATGCTGAAGGGGATCCTGTGTTTAAACACAGAGAGATAAGCACTCACACAAGCATCTGTTAATATTGTGTGGGGGAAAAAAAAGAAGGGTATACCTTGTTTTTACTCAGTAGGTCACACATACACACACCCACACACAGATGCACCCACACCAGTAGGTGGCACTGTTGTGTCATGGGAACAGAGCGGGGGTCCTTGCGTCTTGTCATTGTTCACTTCGGCTCTACTCATTTGAGTTTGTAATTTAGCCCGAAATTAAAGCAGCTCCATTCATTGTTCTACTTTACACATCAAAGTCAAATCAGTTGACTGCTCAGAAGGTCACGGAAAGGCTCTTTCTCCGATCATCTGTTATCATCTGTGTGCTCTCCGCTCCTCAGCCAGGCAAAACACATTAAAGGAGGAATCTGCCCTAAAAGAAAGCAGCTTTTTGCTTTGTTTTAATCAGCCAGCTCGGACAGTCTAAACACACGCAGAGAGGGGTCTCTGTGGAGGGAAAAATGCGGGGCTCGCAGATTAGCACCTAATTTATTTTTGCAATAATTAACAGTGAGATTGGGTTGCTTATTTACACAAGTCTAGAGTTACGATCCATGATCACAGCAGGGATAGTTGGTGTATTAGGGTGTATTTCTCAGGAAGGCACACCCTGAAATGTTTCTTCACATAGGCTTTTGCATTGTAATCAGCCATGAGGACACATGAAGAGAGTGGTTCTCATAGAGACACTGCAGGGGGGGAGGCATGGATGAACATCAGGAGGAGAGCTTTGGATAAATAATGATTTGAGTTTGCTCTGTGTTCATTGACTCAGACTGACTCCATTAACCTGGATTATGCTGATTTCAATCCGAAATGGTAAAATAGCTTTGATTATGCCAACGTGCTCTGTAGAAACATGTAGAACAGCCTTGATATTGATGATAGTTTGCCGACTGAGGTGGACATAAACAGGCGAGCTGAGACTCGGAACCACCCACGCTGTTAGAACCATGTATCATTTGTACATGTCGGTGACAGAGATTTGGGGTTTCCTGGGGCTGCTTCACGATGGAAACTGTCGCCTGTTGTGCAGGTTGAATGTGTTTGCATCAAATTCTTCTTCTTTAATAATCAGATAAAATGGCACAGGATTACACACATGTGTCATATCCCTGTGAATCCCTTTAATCCATGCATCCTTATCAGGGTCGCAGGGGGTTGGACCCTATATGTATGCTGTGTGTTGGGCTCGAGAGGTGGTCCAAGAGGTGGCGGTACACAACCTTTCTGATATACTATCAAGCTGACCTTTATTTCAATAAAACTCAAACTGGATCCTTTATCAGCTGCTTCCCCTATCATTGTCAATGATTGATCAAATTTGTTGGGTTTGGACGACCAGAAAATGTTAGAAAACCACTGCATCAAGAACAAACACCCACATGGTTCCCCATTACACAAGTTTCAACGATAAAACCCACAAAGTACACAACACACTGAACGGCTTGTATAACCTCGTTAAATGTGCATGACAGCCAACAAAGAAGAAGAAGAGGTGGGAGCTAAGATGACAGAAGGAGGCTGCTCCTGCATCAAAGACAAACAATGAAGAAACTGATAATGTTTATTATTTATGTCCGCCTTGCCACAGAAAGTGGAGATGTACAGTGAGAAATCCAACACCTTTTATGTGGAAGCCTCTGTGGCGGCGAGGAGATAAACTCAGAAGAGAGGGAGCGAAAAATGTTTGCGCGCGCCACCGCGTTTGTTTGTGATGTTTATTACAGTAACTTGCGCTGACAGTCCAAAGCACATCACTCACTAACTGCGCTGACCTATGCGTCTGTGCCCACACACAGAAACACACGCACACACACCGCCGCTGTGTAAAGCCGTGCTTGAGAGGCGGTGGCTGCCGTCTCGATGTGTTTGAACGTCGACTCCGCGACCCTAAAATTCGAGCGCGTCTTTGCTGTTGACAAATGGGATTAGACGTAGCATGTTTCGATGTGGAACCCGCTGTGTTGGAGGATCGACTGCCCCTGTGTCTCAGTTGTACTATATCAATCCAGGTCAGTGGTGAGACAGCAGCTGCGTTTCATTATTATTCCCCTGTCATATCTCATCAACCCTACACAATCACACAGCTCTCCCCGGGTTCTTGATACATGTGTTGACTGTCTTTTTTTTCACACCTGCAGCTGTGAGGTGTGCTGCTGATCCATCAAATCTAATGTGAGGTGAAATTGCTGCTGGCCTGTTAGGGACATCCATGCACACATACATGCACAGCTCCCCAGCACCTACGACCCTTCAGATAGAGGCAATCAGTAAAGATTTACCGGATCATAAAAGACACACTGCAGGTGTGGACATATAAGTCCAAAATAAACTTTCCTTCCCTGGAGTGTGGTTGTAAAACTGTTTTAAGAGTTCATTTCAGACAGCATTATCAAGCAGTAATGGAAACGACAGCACATTAGCACCGAGCACTGATGGAATACAGTAAGAAAATGGATGCTGTCCAATTAAAATCCAGTTAAAAACACACGAAACAGCAGGGGTCAGTGTGGGAACAAATCAGGAGCTAACTTCTAATTAACAGTTAATATGTATTTAATCAAAGTCAGAGCTGTAATGATGAAATTATTTGAGCAAGGAAACAGTTAATGAACCAGTTACCAATATTATGTCATTTCCTGGATCTCTCTGAATTCGCACACTCACCATTATCTTAATTATCTGAACAAACCAGCAGCTAAATCGCACAAATTTGATAAATTAAGTCTTTATTGTGCATATATTAGTATGTAAAAGCAGTAACATTTCCATAGTATTATTTTAACACCATTAGTAAGTCCAGCATGCATGATTAATACATGAGTAACACAAGCCAGAGACAACAAAAACACAACATTAATCATAAATTCAGAGCACGGTTACATTGATATTCACATCCATATGCCATATTAGAAGCTAAGTCAGCCATCATAGATGCTAACCTACTGTGATCTGATGTATGTTCACATATTAGATGGCATTTTTTTTTTTTTTACTCAATCAGTAATGTAAATCTGTGTACATTACTTAAAAATCTGTATGTTAATGCCTGCCTTCATTCACAAACGTCATCTCTCACACTATGCACAGCTACTAAGGTGACATATGGATGTGAATATTAATGTACGTGTGCTCTGAATGTAATGATTCACATGTGATTTAGGGAATCTGCTGTCTCTGGTGTGTGTTTTTATGAATTTCTGGTGCAATGTTGAGCAAAAACACAAACACAAAAATAGGAACTAATATGTATGTGACAGGTAGTGATTAATAATTACACGTGTGTCTTTTCACAGCTGATTTACAGTTAAATATAAGTGAGGTGTTAATAAGCAGGCAGATGTCGATCAGAGGGACCTGCTTGATGTTGATGAACAAGTTTCATTAGACACAGTGTGTGGGAGTCTGTTTCTAAGTGACTTATTATAATTTAATATACTGTATACTTAATTCAAATGATTATTATTTCAGAGTTTTAGATTCTGATTTTTTTTCTCTTCTCATCTGCTCCTCAGCTTATAGTCTTATTCGTGTACTCCAGATTTCTGCACTCCGACACAACAAACTCTCCCAGCCGGTGCATTGCTGCGCTCACGTTTCTGTTTCCACGTTTCAGAATGAGACTTCTCCCTGAGCGAAGCTTGGTTAGACACACAGCGGATTGAGCAAGAAGAACAGAAAATATTTTATCTTCCCAGTAGGGTCGCGTTGTCACACGCTTATAATGACAATCCGAGCCGACAGAAGCAAAAACACGCACTTTTAATGGACTTATTTTGACAGTGTACAAGGATTATGTCATAGTCTGTTTTGCAGCTGCTGCCTCTTTCTAAATACTGAATCAAATTTGAAACCTCTAGCCCCCGTTAGTCACTCTGACACAAAAACATCGAGGTCCACCCTTTATCTTTTTTGTCTCGTTATTGACTGAATAGTCGTTAGTTTGTGATTTATTTCTCATCCTTCCACGGGTATTACTCACCGGCTTGTGTGGAGGATTGTCTTGTTTTGTATTTTAGCACTTATTAATGGAACTAACACTTAATCATAATGCATTACGATGATAAAAACTAGGAAGTTAGGGAAGTAAGTAAATTAGTCACAATTCAAAGTTACTTTTCAACATAATTCGTTTTTTGGAGTAGTTTGACATTTGTGCAAATGTGCTTGAAAATGAGATGAGCAGGTGAGTGACGCTCTCCTGTTAGATTAGCTTTACGTAAAGTCAGGTTTGTCCTTCACACAGCTTCAAACTTCTCCCAGGACGTTTCAGAAGTGGATTGTTTTGCCCGTCAGACTTACTCAGCTCTGGCTGTTTTTGCTTTACAAACTTCTGGTTTGGAAGGAAGGTTGCCCGGGGTGTTTTATTTTGAAAATTGACCCGGATTCTCTATGCCGTTTGTGTCTGACTTCCAGCCAGCTCGATCTGCTCTGTGGTGATTGATGAGGGCTGCTCGTCAAAAATAAAACAGCCACATATCCACGGTGGAAAGCTGCTTCTGGGACGAAACAGGTTGCGGTGCTTCTGGTGGGGTTATAAACATTGTCTAGAACGACTGCAACATGTTGCCTGCCGACGGAATTTAGCACAGCACTGTAATACTTCAAGATCAGTCCTGGTCTTGGTCTTGGTCTTTCTGTAGGCTTGTCTATCGACTGCATTTTTACACCGTCTTGTTTTGGTCTCAAACAACTCTGGGTTTTTTTCCTCTGAAGACCACCACTGTGGGGATATCATGTCCGATATCAAAACAAACTAAGAAAGTGAATGCAGGAGACAGGAGAAGAAGAAGCTGTGGCTGTCTGGAAGAACATGTCAACCCAATCTTCTGTAATGAAAATCATCTGCAAAACAGCGTCCAAAAGAAAACCCACAGCTGTATGTAAATCCTGCAACGGAACACTCGCTGAGACATCTGGGACCACGTCAAACTTTTATCAGGAAGCATTTTAAGGAGAGGAAAGTGAGCTAATGTTATCAATCTGCCTGTGTATCTAAACTCTTCAGAAATCTCTTCACGCCTCACCCAAAGAGATTTTGTGAATATTACATTTTTTTCATTTTTACCTTTGTACAGAGCCTGACTATCTGTGTCCTGTGTATCCAGTCTTGACAGGAGTCTCAGACCACATCTTGTAGCCATGGTGGATGTTGCCTCTTTGTCTCACCTCAGCTCCGCTCTGTGTTTATGTGCTAAACTCAAATTCAGGCCTCGATAAATCCCTGTAAACCCAAAGGTGAGGTCAAGTCACATTCTTTACTTTTCTACTGTCAACAATCTGCCCCCTAGTGGTTGTTCTGCTGTGTATGCAGCTAAAATAATCATAAAAGGCTCGCTTCACTCTGCACCTGTGGTAAAGTGTTACATTACAAGTGTACTGTTGTGTCCGGAGGCACACCGTGGCACAATGCACCGAGATGCAGAGCTGTAAAAGACTGCAGCTCCTGGTTTGACCCTCGACGAATGTCAGAGAGCGCAGCTTTAACCCTGCGCTGTATCCACAACACGCAACTGAAAAACAAGCTTGCTTCTTGAGATTCGGCTGAAAAGTCAGTGTCAAACAGAGCGCTGTCATCACTGACAGACTGCTGCAGGGCAAAAAACATATCATTCTTCTCCTTCACCCCTCACCTCTCTGCCCTCACCTCAGACTCTTGTTATTCTTCAGTGAATTCCTGCGTAGAAACAGAATCTTAATCGTGCGTCTCGTGCAAAGACCTTTACAGTAGCTGCAGCCCAGCCCGGCTCCTCCTGAGCGAGGAGGTGGCGACATGATGAATTGACAAAAAACGATCCGATCTCTGGCTTAGAGTGGACTATAATCAAGATGAATGTTTGTTTTTGTTTGACCGTGACTGTCGAAAACTCTGAGATGTAGCTGATTTTTTGACAGCGGGGGGAAAGTCTCGGAGACAGAGTGACACAGAGAAGGAGGGAGAGAATCAATGGACCATCTATTATGTCCAGTGCTTAATGAAAAGGCTCTGCTGCAGATGAATAAAGTGCTGCCAAAAAGAAGTCTTCAGAGGCCGTCTATGCCTTTAGCTTGATGTCATGATCAGTTTAATACTCGGGCTTCTTGTCCTCCGCTATTGATCCACTGCTTAATGGCTTTTCTTACACAAGCATCATTCAGACTGCACTTCATGGCTGTGTGTGTTTTCTGCTCTTCGATTATTTCTTACACCAGCTATCTATCTATCTATCTATCTATCTATCTATCTATCTATCTATCTATCTATCTATCTATCTATCTATCTATCTATCTATCTATCTATCTATCTATCTATCTATCTATCTATCTATCTGTCCTTGAGTCCTTGAGTTTTTCTTGGTTTGTGTGTCCCTGACAATTTACAGTAAATCTTGCTTTATGATTAATTTATGAGGAGACGTCATTGCTCTGTGGATTATATATTAAGGCTGTGCAATAAAATAACACAGGCAGGTAGTGGAGGTGGATGGTGGGCGAGCAACGTGTTGGACTTGAGAAATGTTGAATGAGATTTCACTTTTAAATTCAAATCCCCGAGCAATTAGTTTTGTTGCGGAGGACAAAATCATGGATTTCTCATCCATTCAAACTGCTCGTGTTTTGGCGTGGGAAAGAGAAAGCGCAATTGCCTACAATTTGCACAATAAGTACTTTGCAGATGGCCTTCTGATCAAAACCGATGAGAGGATTCTCTGTGAAACTGTCACTCTGAACGTTTGAGCAAAACGATCCACTCAGTAATCAAAACCTGTCACACATGCATATTCAGGAACTGTCTGTGATGTGGAAACACTGAAAATGAACTACTGAGGAGTATAGTCTAAAGCAGGCCTGGGCAATCTGATCCACAAAGGGCCGGTGTGGCTGCAGGTTTCTGTTCAAATCAACCAAGAGCACACAGTTTGACCAATCAACTCTCTGAAGACTGAGATCAGTTGATTAAATGAGTCAAGTCTGGCGTGCTGCTGCTGGGTCGGAAAGGAAACCTGCAGCCACACCGGCCCTTTGTGGAACAGATTGCTCAGGCCTGGTGTAAAGTATATACTGATAAATGTTGGTGGGAGCATTATAGACTCTATGTACTCTCACAGAATTGACTTCTCCTAGTAAACTTACTTACTGCAGATATCTGAGTCTAAAAAGCTCAGTGTAATACATGACAGCATCTAGCTCGACAAACCTGACATTCTTGCATAGTACAGTCAGTCAACAAAAAGCCTGAACAAAGCAATGATTTGTATACGAGAAACATTTCCAGGGTCGGCTGCCATTTTAACCAGCACAACCCAAAAAATATCAAAACAACCTTTTATTTTGCTTAATCGTTGACAAAAGCGATCATGTTCAGTCTTCTGCTTGAAAAGATCTGAAAACCAATTTTCTCCCGTGTCATCTTCTTGAATTGAGCAGTTGGATCCTTCATGAACACAATTTTCTGTCAAAGTTAGGACAGTTTGTATTATTTCCCATCACAGATATCAGTGTTGTTTGTCTCTACGTTCTTCTAAGGGCTGATGATGTCACATGTCTCCATGTACCAATCAGGATTTAGCACAATTTCAGTTAATCATATTTTGAGGCCATCTGTTGGGGGGGGTTGTTCGATCAAACCTCAACCACACTGATGAAGCAGAGTAGCTGGATTCAATCTAAAAATGTGTTTTTCTGAGGCTGATCTGCTCATGAATATTTAATTTGACAGAAAAATGCTTACGTCTTCAATAAGTTAGCATTGATTTTTGATTTTGTGTTTTTACAAGACAATAATTTCCCAACATTAACTGCAAGCTTTGAGTTGGCTGTCAATGAAAGTTAAGAAACATTTTTGTGACTATAAATGTAATTCTTTGGAAACAAAGTTTAAATCAGTGCTCCAACATGCAGTGATAGTTTCCAACTTTCTGCCAAAAGTTTAGGAAAGGCCCTTTCCTATTTTTGTCACGATAATTCGACCTTGCACCAAAACTTGTGAAGAAATGAGCTTTTTGTCGAGGAACTTGAGTGGCCTGCAGCTTTGACCTTTAACTCCTCCTAACACCTTTGGGATGAATCAGAACATGAACTGTGAGCCAGGCCTTGTTGCTGAACATCTGTGCGTGACCTCAATGATGTTAAAACTCTGCAGCCGTGCGTGCTCCAGAATCTTTCGGAAAGGAGTCCGTTATGAGAGTATATACTGCAAACGTCACGTCACATCAATCTTTTTTAATATTCTTGAATTAGAGTTATATGTTAATGTTGTACAGTATGTAAATTCATACGTCTGTCACCTGCAGCATGAGCCCATAAATCAGTTATCTCATGGCTTCCCTGGATCTCTGATCTTGTCTCTGTGGGACAGCAGAGTGCAGCGATGCGGCGTTGTGTCCTTGTTAAAGTGCTCTTGGCGGTTTATGTATCCGCTGGCACTGTGAACCATGGCCGTGGGATTTATAACACCTCATTACCAAGCCATCATAAAACCCTCATGTTTATAAATGTTAATGCTTATGATTTATATTTAAATGTCATCTATATGTCGCAGTTGAAAGGTGTGTTAATGAGGAGGGACGGCGAGGAGGGAGGGGGGTGGAGAGCCCGATGGACAGACAGAGGGGACGTCAGATGAGAGGAACGACGTGTGAGGGAATGAAAGGCGGATTTGCCGTGATGGCTTTTTTTCCCGCCGCCTTTTGTTCTTCACTTTATGCTTGCCAATTTGTCATGAAGTCTGCTTGTTCCATGTGGCATATCTGCAATCTATTAGTTATGGATATCTCTCTGTTAGCCACAGTCAGAAGTGTCACTTTCTTTTGTGAAAGTTTGTGGGCGCTGATGATGATTCTTTGTCATTAATAATTTGATGTAGAGAACAGTGCGTGTGGCTCTCACTTCAGATGAGATCTCGCACATACACTGATCATATCTGTGGAGAAGAAAAAAACGAGAGAGAAAGAGAGGGAGAGTCCCTCCCTCTGCTCCTCTCCTCAGGAGGTGACACACTTCCACATCAAAGCTAGAATTGTAGCTTATTAGTGTGGCAGAGTGAGACCGGCGGTACGGTTCAAGCACTCATGCTCACTTTCAATTACACTTTTGGAGACAGATTCATATTTATATCTGGGAGAAATGTGATCATCAAAGCAAACAAAGCACCGCATGATCACCCTCCTCTCCCTCCCCCAGCTAAGACGAAAGTTAGAGCTCCCGATTTGAGCCAAACGATCAGATTTCATCGCTGCACATATAAATGCAATTCTCATCCACTTAGTCTGGATGAATTTGATATTTTCACATCTCTCCATGTGAACGAGGACCTGGTTTCAATGATGAGGTCTTTGATAGTTTCCATGACAAACTGAAGGTTGCTGAAAGTTTGGATCAGATGGACTTGATAGCCAGGAAACACGGCGGAAACCTATCTATGGCTAAAACAAGTTGATTTCCTGAAGCGAAACAGGTAATATGTTCCAGATCCCTGGTAATAGATGTCATTTCAACAGCTTCAACAAAGATATGACCTTCAGGGGCGCTTGCTTTATACTTCCTCCAAATCTGGCTTGACCGACAGGAATTGCATTCCCAATTTTGGCTTCAAATCACACAGGTCTGATTGATCTCTACATCGCTCTCCCCGTCTGCTACATCTTGCTGTTTGTATCACCCCTCCAAAATTCAAATTTGGGCAACAGAGCAGAGGCTGGGTCGAGATCAGGCGAGATGAGCAAGCAGAAACCGCCACAGCAGAGATGCATGTCAATTCAAATCAAACACAGCCCAGAATATTCTCTTTAAAGCCGCACTAATCAATCTTTTTTATATTAACAAGGAATCAAATGGCTGCCAGATGTTTGATGGGAAAGGGGTCATGTAGTGACAATCCTACATTATTATCACCTGATTCTGCACTTCCCCTCAGCTCTTTGTATCATCTTTCAGCTCATTATTCTGGTTTTATTATAACTTTCCTTTTTTGGTTCATCACCCTTTTCATCAAGCCAGTTTCTAGCAGCAGGAGATGACTCTTTTTAGCATGGAAACTAGGATTAAAAGCCACTGCACACTACCTGTTCAATACCAAACAGCAAAGCTAGCAACCAGCTGGTGAACATGTTGCGTTCAGTGCTAAAAACATTAGCATTTATTTGTAGAAACACAACTACAAAAAATGCTATTGTTGCTCTATGTGTTTGTGTTTGCAACTATCCATTGAAAAAGGTTACTGAGAGGCTGAGTAGGCTCTTACTGTGACATGTTAGAGTCCAAAGAACTAAAGAGTAACAACAAACTTAAATTGGTATATCGTAACAAATTGAACTAGTTAAAATGATACGATGCAATACAATATGATACAAAAGGAGGTGAGATAATGAGATGGTCAGCAGAAGGCAGCAGGTGTTTGCTAACATGTTAGCTGTACCATCATTAGGCTAGAGCTGTGTTGATAGCTTGTTAGCCCAAATGGTCAAAAAAATCAAACAGTGAAGGTTTAAACCTTAAAAAAACCAACAAAGATATGCTATCTCAACTCTGAAGTCTGTGTAAAGTATGAAGAGATGAATTAATCTCTATCTCTCTGCTAGGGGTGCAGGGGTATGCTCAGGGAGGCCTCAGCGTGTCATCGAGCCACCCTCTAGGACGCCCACAAAATCCTGGACTGAAAACTGGTGAAAAACTGTTGCAACCTCTAACTCCATGTTTCAGTAGTATATCCTTAATATATCGTGTATCCTAAGTCTTTTCACATTTTCAGTAGCTCCAAAATATTTAATGTATTTTAAAAGAAATCTCAGAATTGCCTTTACACAGACTTTAAAGCTAGGGCTTGGCTAGGTTAGCAAAGACATAGCACAACTTTAGCCTTCATTTGGAATAATGTGTATGGCCACTTAACAGATATGAGTCCAAAATTCACGGTCCGCTTGCTGTCTTGAGCAATATATGTTGTTGATATGTTCACTAGCTAGTTGCTAATTTGCTAAAACGTGTCAGCTGTTTGGTCTTGGAATCGATTTATTGGACCTTTTTCACTGAAAAACATCTGCTTGCTACAACTGGAAATTATGTTACTGAGAGTTGGGTTTGTAGGCCAAAGAATTCTCTAGAAAAAAAAAGATCTGCACAAGTGAGGGTCACTGCAAGTGGCACCTTTCACAGTCATTTGATCCACTGTTAATATATAAAAAAAGATTTGATCAGTTTAGCTTGAAGCTACATTCACATTTGGCTTCAACACTCAGCTGTGATGGTTGCCACTTGGATGAACCTGCTCGGTCTTTCACTCAAATTTATTTTTGAGTCACTTTCTCCTCTCAGTGTAGCGTTGAGATCCAAAAATCTCCCACTGTGACTGAATCCCCCACATACACATTCCTATCTTTCCCACAGCTTATCAAGTTTAGATGGAGATGAGACGGCAACACCTAGTTTCACCCTTTACCTCTGGAAAAGTAATCACTAAAGTTTGCCAAACAATATCTTCTCTCAATAATTGTTTCTGAGTGTGTGTGTTTTATGAAGACAGGCTTCCTTTCGCACGTCGTTTTCATCTGCTTTTCATTAAAAATCAAGCGAGCCCCAGTCTACATTTATTTGCCTAAACAGTGAAATCCAGACAGTGATGAGCTGACTGTGCTGGGGATTGAAGGTGCAGTGCGTTTTTCAAGTGACACTGTGTTTGTTGTTGCCTGCTGAAGCTCAGCAGTGTGTTCCTGTTTGTTCCCTGAGATGATGTGGCCTTCTGTTTATCCCCTAGACGAAGCGGCCCTGCGTGTAGCTGCTGTTTCGGCCCTGCGAAGCGCCTGTGTTGGCGTCTGTGTGGGTTTCGGTGATAAAGTGAGGCTGCTTGGTGGTCCTGTTGTGAAGTGTCGGGCAAGTCCTTGTCTCAGCAAAGACAACCACCTACAGACTTCAGAGACGCTCCCTGATAGCCACCGGCATTATTGTGTTCCCTTTGATGCAAAATTGTTGTCACCTGACGGCAGCTACTTCAGTCCTTTCATTTTTAATTTTTTTTTTAAGGGATATCTTAATTCAAACAGGGAAGCAGATTTAGTTGGAACACACAGCACATGCATGTCTTTTGTAGAAATGGATTATTTTGGAAAACCTGATTTTTGTTTTTGTAAAGTGGTAAATCATGAATTAAAGATGAGGCTGGAGTTTTACTATTGCGGTACGGTGCCGTCTTTGAATAACAAAAAGCAGGATCACTTCACATTTCTACAGACGCCATTCACATCACATCCCACTGCATTTTACAGGGGCACAACTTATTTCTTTTGGCGAGTCGAGTCGAGTACCAAAAAAAGAAAAAAAAAAACCCCAAAACAACCAACCTTAAAATCCCTCAGCCAGTATAAATAGAACAATGGGGTCAATCTATACCATGAAAAGCAAACTTTCCACTGGTGTCCCTGCTGTTGTCATGGCAACCGTGACCAGTGGCACACCAATGTGCGCCGTGGAAGGAGACAGAGAGAGAGAGAGAGAAACAGACCAATAACAGCCAACAAATAATTCACCATCAGCTGGATAATTAAAGACGAAAACGACAAACAAGCTGAAAACGAGAAGGGGGCCACAAATACACCCTTTTTACCCCCACAGCATCTTCACACGTAGCTGAAATGCACAACCAGAGAGCGATTCTCAACATAATGCGTCATCAGAGGACGCGTGTGGGAGAATATTTCACGGATAATTGAGCCGGTGTGATGCCGGGCAGTGTCATCGTCGGGGGAGAGATAGGTGAAGGGCTCCGGAGGAGAACAATCAGAGAGGCTTAACAAGCTCTCACTGGCTTCTCACATCAGCGTAATTAAACCAAGTTGGTGGAACAAGCAAACCCTTCTGAACCTTTCAGGGAAAGGCGAGCGCGATGCAGTTTCACGTGGCTGCACACTTTTTAAGTTTGATTTCTAAATATTATTCATTTTCAATCTTTAATAACATTTATCAGTGAAATACGAGGCAACAACATGAAAACTGTGAGTATCATGTTCTTATTTCAGTTGTCTTGTTCATTACTATCACCAAGAATAGTCTTCGCATCTGTTTTACACCTGCTGAAAATACAAACTGGCACATGAACATAATCTGGCTCCTTCGCACCCATCCTACAGATGCTCAGGAGTTCGGCTAGATTCCTGGACACACCGGTGAAGTGGTCAGTTTAGGAAGCACTCCTGGTTGATAATGAGACAATATAAATTCAGAGGAGGTATTTGTAAAATCGAGTCCTGTCTCATAACTGTCTGCAAACCATTGTTCTTTCATGGAGCCGTTTATACTCTGACAGAGGAGGTTAAGTAGAAGATCAGCAGGTCAAGACAGTTGCTATTGGTCAACGGAGCAAATTTGCATGTAAAAGTGAATCAAAGTTGATCTGGACGAAAAGATTTACGTGCTGAGTGCAGCGGGTCCGGTGAAATGAATTGATTTACAGATACACTTTGCCCCTTTCTAATGAGCGAGTTGAGTTCTCCGCAGTCCATAAATGTGAGCAGGCCGTGCGTCCACTAAAGATATAAGCGTAGAGAATTTTATTCATCACTGGTCAGTTCAGTCAGTGAAGAGAAAGTGCACAGGAGTCCAAGGTATCTTATGCTGAAAGGTTTATTGAAGCTTGGCCAAGAATAATGGAGGATTTATCAATAGACTTGTCATGATATGATACCGCCTCAGTTCTGGAGAAGCTGTCCTCTCTGGCTCGTCTATATGATCTCAGGACAGTTACACAACTACTCTATGTCCATAGATGATCATACTCACTCTCTGCATCTACAGTATAACGTATCTGCCAATCAGTCATGAGTCTACAAAGGAAATACCCTTACTCTTTACCCTTAGTGTTCCAACATTATTGTCTGTATCTGTATCTGTATCTGGTGTGTCTACGGAAGTCCATAAGATTTAACACTATTCCTACACTGACATTGAGACATATCCTTGGTCTGTGTAACCCCATATGTTACATGCTAGAATAGAAAATTCCCTCACAAAAAGACACAGCATTGAAGAGTCAAAAAGTTTGAAGCAGAGATCATTTCTGTACTATATTAAACTTTCTTGGTTTCGTACAACTGTGTAATTTTACCAAGGAAACAAAGAATGTGCAGCTGTGCTGTACTTACGGAGTGGCGATTGGCCTCCATTCATATTTGGTTTGGGTTTTTCTTTGCACTGATAAACTGATGATCAATGATCAATCTGGTGTTATATGATGTGATAGTGTGTAGGCTTTATGTTTACATATTTATATGTTTTGGACAATGCTCATGAATAAAAAAAATCTGGCAGAGATTATGTAATTATACTGGCTTCAGTATTGTTGGCATGTAAAAGACAGATGAATGAATATATAAAATAAAAATAAATTTTAAACAAGAAAAACAAGAAAAGAGCAAACAAGAGAAGAAACGGGAATGAAAAGACATGTCAGACTGTTTGGCTAGACGAGGCCAAGAAATCCATCTTTGAATACATGACACGAAAATAATCACCAAGTCTAGTCAAGGCTCTGAGTTTACTACATCCACTCCTCTGGGAAATAAGTCGGTTTATTTTGTGAAATCAGAAGTTTTGCATGTTTAAAAGCAGGACAGACGCTCTAGAGAAACTTTATTGATAATGTGTTACCATTTGCTACAGGGCCCATCACCATTGACAGTTACTCTTCTTCTATCTGCATTTCCCGTGATAGTGTGCAGAAGGGACACATGTTTTTCCGCAGGGCTGTGAAGACTCAGTGGAGGGTAAGGAGTTCAGCACGGAGCCTGTCGGTGTAATCTGAGTCAAACTGATGAGTGAGAAGACGAGAAATGCTGATGTTTTTAAGCACGGATAATATCTCTGAGCTTTGGGAGGGAATCAATACCAATCCCCCAATTTGCTTACAGGCATTTGTTTCCACTGGATGCTTCAAACACATATATGCCTTGGGATGTGATTTTAAAGGGGATCCTTGACATTTGGATTTTTTTGGTTGGCTACAGGCTGCAGTGTTTCCCTATTGTGAGAAAGCTTGCATTGGACCTTCAGACATTTCTCTGTAATGTCTTTTTGGACCAGATTATTTATTTCCTACAGCTTGACTGTCCATTGAGAATTTAGCTGATATGTGAACGGTCAACAAGCTGAGAAAAAGTTGGCGACGGCTGAAATTTTCATGCTTTTCATCTATCAACAGTCAGTCAAATATCATGTTTCTCTTGAGATGTGATTTTCATGGACAATGGTTTTTGCCGGGCGGGTGCAAAACAGACAGTTTGATTACAGCTATTCAAAGCTGGCCACTTTACTGCATATCTTAATGAAAGACTGCAGGGTTTAACCTCAAACTATAAAAAAATGAGTTCAAGAGAAGAACTGCATGTAACACCAGGGTCAACTGTGAGCTCGGCTGCAATTTTAGACATCTGTTCATTTCAAATGAGTGTAATTGATGCTTGGATTCCCTGGATGCTGCACAGTGGCTGACCACTGATGCTAATACTTAATATTGGTTAAATGCTTTTTCAGAATTCAAAAGGAAATACACTTGATTTGAAGTTTAAGATTGATGATTAGTGGCACCCAAAAATATTGGATTGGGCAGTGTAAGATAGTCACTACCAGAGGGTCTGTTGTAAGATAGGAGGAAGATTTGTACATATTCTGAGCTTCAAAACAGCACTTCAGAAACCTGTGGGTGATGTCATGCGTATATTGTCCATTCTTCATACTGTCAGTGTTTACACAACTGATGACATAGAGTTCATAATAAGCTTAGGATTTTGGGTCGGCCCCCTCCCACACAATGTTTTCCTGGTAAGTCTGTGTAATGAAAATTATATTAAAAATAACAATTTTCTTTAAGCTTATGGATGTTGGGAATCTCAACCAAATATAAGACTAAACACAAACAGAGGATAGTGATGTGTATCAGTGCTTTGAGGTGGAATTCACAGTTAATATGAGAGGTAATGACACCAAACAAGCAAGGTGTAGTAATGAAATAGATAGAAACATAAGAGGGATGTGAGTGACAAATGATGAGGTTGAGTGGCAATAGAGAGAAAAATATTATACATATCTCCACATTTTACTACATGGAGCACTTGAAATGCTCTTGCTTGCGTACAAGATACAATTTGTTCCCATGTTTTGATTCATTCGTGTAGACACCTATAGATACAGAGAACCAGTCCAACAGACCAGCCTCTCCCTGAAGCATGAAGTACTGTACCCCTGCTTCAAGTATTAAGCTAGGCACGTTTTGTGCACTCACACATTCTTGCACACAGAGTGTGGCAGCAAATGCACCAACTACACACTGACAGCTAAAATTAACCTTAAAGACACAATATGTAAGACTGGGCCAGAATTCATGAATGAGTTCATAAATGTTTAATCTAAAAATGAACTCAGATCATCAACAGAATGTTTAGAGGTAACAGTTATGATGCTGTCAAAGACACTGACGTACTGTGTTTGCAGCACTGAAAGTAGCTTTGGCCCAGTCACTTTAAACACCACCTGTGCCATGAGCAGCGATAGTGAAGAACTGTAGCGTGGAAGCAGAGAACCGTGCGGAGCAGAGGGACAGAGCTGCTGCTAGCCAACCTCGGCCTCAGCAGCTCAGGGGAGCTTTGGAGGGGAGACCCAGAGGAGGAGCCAGAGGTCCTCGAGGTATAAACACCTAAAGGAGTGCTCAGAGTTTACTTTTTAAACTTTTGGGATTAAAAGTGGCTTCATCTTAATCTTTACTCTCGCTTCTCAACCTTTCTGTGGCAGCCGTCGTCAGCTGCGGTGAAACTACATGTTTAGTAAGCAAGGAGGTCGGACTGCCTGATAAGAGCTAAAAATACGAGTACGTTTCAGCTATGGGTTGTATTTTACTATGAACAAAGTTAGCATGGAAATTATCAATCCAAACTCCAGAAAAACATGCATTTTAAAAATGATGAAGTATGAATAGCGATTAGCGATAGCGATTAGCCTAGCTCAGACTGACATAAGGAGGAAAAAAGCTACAATGGCTTGGTTTAAATGTAAAAAAAAAAACACAGGGTGTGCACATAACCTCCACGAAGGTGCAATTGGACTAGCTGTCTCTGTCTCCATCTCTGCCCTGCACGGGTAACATGAGCTAGAAGAGAAGAAATAGACTAAAGTGGTGTTACCTGGACCTAACATGTATCGAAAGCAACATACAATTGATCCGCACTGCTTGGAAATCACCCAGAATAGCTGAGGGAACATTCAGTGTGAAAGCTGCTGTCTTTTTTTTTGCCGGCCAGTCCATGACAATGCATTGGATTGAAGGCAAGGACTAGAAGGGTGACTTTCTGCTTTTTCAGAATTCAAAAGGAAAGGTCTTGGACCCTCACTACCTGAGATGCTTCCCTTCAAAGAAACTCAATTTTCACTTTAAAAGGACGGCTGATCTGCCACCCCCCCCCTCTCTCTCTTTCTCTCTCTGTCTGTCTGTCTCTCTCTCTCTCTCTCTCTCTCTCTCTGTCGTTTCTTTTCTCCTCTGCTCTCCTCCTGTGTCCACTGAGTTGTTCCCCTAGCCTGGACGAAGGACGATTACACAAATCTGTCACCCAGGAAATCCCGACACTTTATTTCCTCTCAGACAAAGAGCCAGTGATGGGTGATGAGTTTGTAGCTGCCGGGGGATTTGACAGACTCTGGGGGAATAATAAAGCAATTTCAGCCTGCCAGGAAAGTCGGAGGAAGGAGAGGGAAAAACACACACGAGGAAGATATAAATCACTCGTGTGATAGCTACAGTTTTTTGGTGGAGGAATGAGACAGTTAAATTGTACAGAGATGAGTGGCTTGACCAGAGCATAGATGTGGTGAAGAAATTACACAGTGGCCAAATAAAGATGTATTGCAAAGGGTGAAAAAAGGTATCATGTGATTGGTTGGCTGGGGGAGGGGGGGTTTAACAACCTGTACTGATATTATTTTTATGTCCACCTCCTGACAGATCATAAAGTGACACAAAGATCTATAGACGGTACATAAAAAAATAATAGAACATAAAGATGTAATACAGTGTATTATTTATATAATGCACAAAACATATTAAAGTGGGCAGTTGGAAGATTAAATGTGTATATTGTAAACTGTATGTGTAATATATATAATATATAGTTTTTACTTTGACCAATCCAACTTGAACAAGTCTTTTTTACATTTTAGATTCAAATTGAGTTCATTGAGTTCAGTTTTATAGTCACTGAATATTGGGGCACGTCCATCCATCCATTTTCCATAACTGCTTATCCTCATCCGAGTCTTGGGGGGTGGCATTGGGTGAGAGGTGAGGTACACCCTAGACAAATTACCAGTTCACATCACAGGGCTGACACATAGAGACAAACAACCATTCATGCTCACATTCATACCTACCGGCAATTTAGAGTCACCAATTAGTCTGCGAGTCTTTGGAAGAGAAGCTGGAGTACCCAAGAAAACCCACGCAGGCACGGGGACACGCAAACTCCAGCGCCCAGCCAGGGTTCAAACCAGAAACCTTACGGTGAGGCGACAAATGCAGTGCAAACCACTGCATCACTGAATACTGAATACAGTTTTTTTGTTTGAATTTTCATTCCACAAATAGTATAAAATAGTTTAAAGAATATATATATTTTTAAATAGTTCAGTACTAAATTGGGTGATACTGAAATGTGAAGGTACATATAAGATTCAAATGTTTCCATTTTCTGCATCCATATGTATGCCCAAACAGCAAGATGACTGAGTTATGAACTGAAGTAAACAACCTGCCAGCAGCATTTTTGTGAAGGAACCACAAAAAGTGTTTGAAAGGTTATCCAGTGTATCACTGTCAGGGTTTAATACTGTATGTTTGACAAAACTTTATGAGATATTTCTGATTTATGGGCTATTTGAAACAAAAAAGTGGAAATAATATATTTCATCACACTAGCACAAATGTATAAATAAAAAGTAATAATTTGAATCAAATTGTATTAAATTGGCATATATCATGCAGTTCTTATTGCATCATGGACTGAATCTCCTAACTATGAAGAATGGCCAGAGCATAAGTGACGGTGTAGTGTAGGTTTCTGAAGCACTGTAGCGAAGCAAAAATATGTTGTGCTGGCTGCCGCCATGTTGGAAATACTGCTTCTTCTTCTGCTAATCTAAATATGAGCTATGACATCTGGGTGCTCTAATAAGCCATCTGTAAAGGCACTTAACTGTCAATCAAAGCGCTATTAATTATGCATAACTTTAAGTCTTAATCAAATGAAATTAAGACTTAAAGTTATGCATAATTAAAAAAAAAAAAATCACCCTCTCACAGTTGTCATGAACGGGAAATTTAGCTATAGAGACCAAAACTGTTTTCTGGCTGGCTTCCCAAGCTGTAAAGCTGTAAGCTGTATTTCTGCTGTGAACTTGGACATTTTATTATGGGGACTTATGGAGACGGACTCACTTCTGCAGCCTGTCTCAAGGGGCCGCTCGAGGAATTACAGTTTTTTAGCACTTAGGCATTGGCTTCATTTCCCAGCACTGGAAGTTGCGGCTTGAGAAGGAAAAATACACACCCAAAGACAAAAAAACATTTATATTTAAAGAGATTAAATATACAATATATGTTGTATATACTTCAAAAGTGTGTATTATTGGCTAGTTATACATATTGTATTAATATTGACGAGGCGTTGTTCAACAAACCTGCGTTTACTGCTGAACGGTTTGGTCACAGAACTTGGTTACAGTAACCACGCCAAAACAACAACAGCACAGTCACAGTCCATCACACATCGACTTCACTGCTGTGCCGTGCTCCATCCACCTTCTCTCACACCCAGGTGCGCTCTCTCTCTCTCTCACCTGCTCTCCTGCCCCCTTGCTCTCACATCCATTCAGACACATTCACAGACCATGGGAAATCACAGAACTCTAACATGAACGTTACGACATTGTAAACATTACTGCAGGGTCGCTACTATATATTTCACTTCAAACACTTCAGAGTCATATATTTATACTAAAAACATACATTTCCTGCAAGGCAATACAGATTTATGATATATGATAAATATGGAGCTCTTGCTCACTCCGGAGTTGCCTCTCGACATAGATTTTGCACAGTGAAGGCAGCAGTTTCTGTGAATTATTATGTATTTTTGCAGTTGAGACAGTGAAAGAAAAATATAGCCGAAACAACATTTTTGAGTCTACATAACAAAACAAGTTGTGATTATCATATATCACTGCAAACAAAACAAAACAACATATCTCATTACAGTGCAGCTCTCGCCACAGTCTGGCTTCCTGCTGTCGGGGACCATCCAGCAAATGTAAATTGCTTAAGTCAGAGTCGACACCAGACAACTCTCTCACTTCATACTGTAAATCCACAGATACAGAGCTTTTTGGAGCTTCGCAGTCTCGCAGTGATATTTCACAATGACAGCAGCAACTACTATCACCCGCCCCCTAAGCTTTTCATGTCCTTTTTCTCCTGACATCCCATCCATCATTAACTGTCACATCATAAAGTTTCAGCAGAAGAAAAGGGTGTTTTTTCTTTACTGCTCATCAATCGACATTACAGAGTTTTCAAGTCCAGCTCAAACAGTGTGAAATACCTGCTGTGTAGTGCGTCGGGCCGTGTGGCGACGGCAGGTATGTTTGATTACACAAATTGTGTGCTCTTTATTATGGTAATGGATGCCTTTCAAAAACAGCACCTCGTAACCTTTGTACTCTAAGTGCATTAAATTCTTTTGAGATGCTGCTTTAATGGAAAAGCAGACTGTATAATCAACTGCAGGTTGACATTTAAAACATGAAAATTGCAAATTAAAGTGCTGTGCGTGTCCATTGGGTAAATGGTGGAAGTGTTGTTTGGTGTTGGCGGATGGCGCCAGCATCTGCTGAAAAATGATCATAAGTTGCATCCCGGAGGCAGGAAGCTTAAAGTGGCTGTCCCTTTTTTTTTCAGACAGGGGCACTTTAGCTTTATTTGACAGTTCACAGCAAAGAGAGGCAGCAAATGGAGTGAGAATAAAGAGAGTTCAACCTTCTCTCATAATAACATGAAGTGATGCAGCTTCATGGATTAAGAACAGGCTGTATGCTGATTTCTATGCGATGCAGGTTTGTAGTTACAAATTGGAGGACGCGAGGGGATAGAGCTGGTTTGATTAAGAGTGCTGCAGTCAGTAATACTCACACATACACATACACACATAAACAAATCCAACCTACAATCCCCTCCGCACACATAGCCTCACTCTTACGATTCCACTCTGCTGCGCCTCACCACGCAGTGCAGCGCTCTGGTTCAACAACTCCCTCTGTGGGGAGCGAGGGAGGCTGCTTCTACCCAGCCAACCATTGGAAACTCATTATTACAGTACTAAGTGATGGATCATTTCCAAATGATCTCCACATACACCTCAACAATTAAGCCACCAGCAAGGCAATTACAGATCGGCAATATAGCGTTGGGACACTGATGTATTGCCAGGCTTTAACCTTTGGGCTAGCGGACAGATTACACTTATTAAGCCACCGCATTATTGGACCAATAAAAATCGTTGCACAGCCATATCAGCCCACATAACTGCAGAGTGGACATTCTTCTTGCTGGAGGACTGTGCTGGTAGAGGCGCTGGTCAAAGTGGTGATTGAGTGCAGAGCAGAGAGGAGGAAAGCAGAGGTCAGGCAAAACTCTGCTTGCTGGTAACACTGAATACACCAGTTTCATTCTGGCAGCATATTTGATTACATGCATTTTGTATCTTAGAGCATAGGCACACAAACTCACTACAGGGACTTTCCCCTAGTAATGTTCTCACTTTTAGTCCATGGATTGCCATGGAATTTGGTACAGATGTGTCTCCCTGCCGCATCACTTACTGTACATTGTGAACATTACCTGCTTAACATCAGTATGTTGTCGTAGAGTTGCAAAGTTTGAGTCAACAATTTCAGGCGTCCCAGGTTCCTGGAGTTAAGATCCAACTCATTTTTTTTTATCTCATGAGACTTGCAGATGGAGTACATCAAGAGTTTGGATCAGCATACTGCCTCAGGAAATACCAGGCTCTTTGATTAAAATTTAAGGACAAAAAAAGTTTGGAAAAGTTCAACATTGTCAGTGTTCACATCCAGTATCCAGCACAGGTTAGAAATAACATTGCCATGACTTGATGACCCTGTTAGTCACACTCAATGAGACGCCGCCTGATGGTTCATGGATCAGAACAAATCATCATCACTGAAGATTCATTAGGATCAATAAGTGTCTGTGAATGCTAATGCTAGCTAACGTTACCTAGATACAATAACTCACCATGGTAAACATTACTTGTAAAACATTAGTATGTTGTCATAAAGTTGCATAAAGTTTGAGTCAACAATTTCAGGCATCTTTGGTTCCAGAAGTAAAGATCCAATTGTTTTTCCCATAGAGAATCTCAAGAGACCCACAGATGGAGTACATCTTGAGTTTGGATCAGCACAAAAGACGACTGCCTCAGGAAATATCAGGCTCTTTGATTAAAAGTTGAAGGTACAGCACTGCATACATAAACACTTTGGGGAAGAAATTAACTACAACCAAAATGCATTGTAGCAAAAAACATACAATCACGGAGCTTAAAATTGTAAATAGACAGGTCTATTATGTATATTGACTCTTACGAGTTGTGAAACATAGCATAAATCAAATGTAACTCAAATGAACAAATCAAATTATTTGTTCATTTGCTCATCTTATGGACCAAATTACATGTTTTGACCCAAATTATGATCCTTCTTTTTAAACCCCACAGTGTCTTTTTCTACCTAAACGACTTTAACCACAGTGTGTTACCACACAAAGCAGAATTATTCAGCTGATGGTGGCCAATTAATGCCATGTTAGCATGTTGTTCAAACATGTGATCAACACTGAAATGTAATTTAGAGATTAAGAGTCAATGCATGGTTTGCCAACATTTTATCCTGTTGAGTAGGTTGGAGTGACATCAATCGCTATCAGGCTAACATTAGCTATCATTAGCAAACTAGGTAGCTAGCTACAGAGTTGTGAGAGGACAGGTTGTATCTAGGTAACATTAGCTAACATCAGCCCTCACTGAGTGACAGGCTCATCGTCCAGTTGTGACCATGCCATTCCACGTGTGTGATACTGGATCATTAAATCATTCAAGTCATCAAATCCAAGTTCAGGTCTCAAGTCCAAGTCCAGTTTCTATTTTTCTGTCAAGTCAAATTAGAAGTCATGAAAACAGTGAGCCAGTCACAATTACTGGATGCCTCATCTCTGCCATGAAGCATTGGGATTTGGCGAATGATTTTGTTGGATTGAAACAAACACAAACAGACTGTTTACTTTCTTCCATTGCTAAAAAAAATCTTCTTCTAAACAATCAAAAGTCAGATTCATTTTACATCTCCACAGAAGCAAACATAAGCTGCCAAACCACAAGTTACAGTTTATCTACTGTGACACTAACTTGCAGGCTAACGCACATAAAGCTATCGGCTGAAACTCGAGGTGACAGGATGATGGGAGAAAAATCTGTTTAAATTGGGTGAATGAGCAATGAATCCGTGCACACAGTGGGAAAAAAAAAAAACTCCCCACAAGGACAGTGAGCGAGCGAGTTACGCGCTGACGAAAGAAGAGCATCAGATTAAAAGAGAAAAGATGGAAATAAACTAACAAGTTTTTCCCCAGTAATGAGGACAGATTAATTCAACGCCACATGCTGCCGCTGAGGTCCTTAATTAACTGCCTCTGTGTAAAGGCGAAGTTATGAGTTTGACAGAATCTCTTTTCTCTTTCTTCTTTGTGGCCCTGCTTCTTCCTACTGATATTTCATTAAAACACCCACATACACATACAAAGAATGTAATATTTGAAATATCAAGGGAACAGGTGGGAAAGTCAATTCTTTACACTAATAAAAGACTCAGCTGTTCTTAGTTGCATCATTGTGCAAAGTGTGTGTTACTTTGGGTCTTTTATGGACTGTTAGGACTTGGTTTGCAGCTGAAATGAAAAATAATTAATGACTTTTGAAATACAGTGAGAAGTCTTTCTGCATTTGTCTGACCTTTCTTTTAGAAGCTCATTAACAGTTCCTATAAGATGATTCCAATCAATTTCTCAAGGCTGGTCATTAAAGTTTCATTCTGTTTAATTCCCTGAAATTCAGGAATATGAGTGATGAACACGAGAGGCACACCGAGAGGAGAATAGAGCAAAATTAACCGTCTTTGTTCAACAAAAATGGCAAACTAAAATGTCCTGTCAAAAAAATAGTAGAGGTCTCCCTAATATTCGCATTATTATGCACTCATTTTGAAGCAAAGCACTTGCTTGCAGTTTTCTTTTTTCACTTTACTGATTAATCCAAGCAAGCTGAAAAAACAGCGTTTATTAAATTTGTCAAAAGACAAGGAAGTGACAGGCGGACATGTGATTTCTTTTTGATGAGATAATTGCAGATTAAGATGTATTACAAGAGGAACAAGGGAGAAATGCAACAACACAGTGAGACTTTAGTAGAGACAATAATAAAAGAAAGTAAAAGTAACAAAAATATGTGTTGCTAAATAATAGTGAGATTCAATATTGTCAGGTATGGGGAACAACTATCTGTCCTGAGAACGCCTCGGGAACATTGTTGGGGAAAGTGATGGAATGCCATGCTAAACCTGCTGTCACTGTGACCCAACCCTGGATAAGTAGAAGTAAATGGGTGGATGGATGGATGGATGTGGAACAATTGCACAGATTAACAGCACAGAATTGTGTTAAGTAAAGGATAAACAATGAAATATTAGGTCACTTGGTAAAGTCATGCTGCAGGGAATGCAGTATTCTAAGTACACAGTATGCTAATGAAAACACACATAATGGTTCAAAGAGTACTGGGGTGTGTCACACTAGTAGCGGCGAATGTAGCTTCAAGCTGCTAAACTGAAGCAGAGATGAGGTGTGGGCTCCAGGGGTCTGCTGAGGTCACTTCTTTTCTTCCTCCACAGCTGCAGACTTTTCTCATTTTCAAACTTGTAGCTGAGGTTTCCTCAGGTGGCATCATTTCAGGGCCTTTATCAGACTTTGAGCAGCTCCCTCTGGAGCCACAAAAGGCTTCATACAACTTTTCATTTTTTTTATTTTTCATACATGCAGTAGTACTCAGCAAGTCCAGCAAATGGACTTTGATGCGTAAAGTCAGCGGAGTCGCCCTTTAAGGGCGACTGACCATTCAACAACTGACCATTCAACTCTCTCCATGTTTCCCGTCGAATAACAGCAGAAAATATCTGAAAAATCTTACAAAAGTTTTGCTGCAAAAATGACTATGCTGAGTACAATTGTTTATCCACTTGCACACACTGTGAGCTGCCTCGGGGGTCCTGTTGTTTGTGATTTGTAAGCTCGCAAACACACATACCCACACATATTGTAAATCTCACCTATGCCCATACACACTCATGGGAATACAGCAGATAGAAACAGCAGACCTTGTCTGACAAAAAAACAAAAAACATATAGCATGTATGCAAATGACAACACACACACACACACACACACACACACACACAGCTTTTACAGGAATAGTAAATATAGTGCCTTTTGACTAACAATCCATTTGTGTGTTACTTTTCCAAAGCTGTGTCTCACTGTCGCTTTTAAATGTGAAATCCAGCACTTCAGAACAAAAAACAGCTTATCTATTTATTTAACACTCTGGTTGAGCTGGAAATTACAGTAATAGTTTCGGGACCAATCGAGATGTACAACCATCGCAGAATAAAAGAACTGTCGCAAACAGATAATGAGAGAGCTCCCTGTAGCCCTCTCTGGCTCCGTAGTGGAAGTCAAGCTATTGATTACAGCTCTGTGGGAGAGCATTGATTTTTATCTCAGAGTGAGTGAGAGGACTGAATCCACTCGGCAGAGGGACGGAGCGTTCAACTCCAGCAGCAAAGGGATGGTGGATGGGAAGTAGGGTCAGGCTTGACTAAGTGAGTGAGTAAGCCACTTGTTTTCCTTAATCATACGCCACCATAACACTACTATTTACTGATTCTAATCTAATGTATAATAATGATGATGCTTCTTCCTGCTGTTTTATTTTGTTACGTTTTTGGCATCCAGTCAGCCAATTTGTAAAGTCGCGAGTTCTCTATAGGTTTACATGTAAATGTACGAAGTATACATGTCTTTTTTCAGTTAATCGTGATATATATGCATATATTTTTGACATATGAAACAAAACATTTTTTCACATCTGAGGAGCCTCATCTAAATAACGTGCTTTTTTTTCTCTATGACTGTTCTTCTTCTCAGTACAGTTGTCATGAATGGGGAAATTAGCTATAGAGACCAAACTGTTTTTTGTACCAGGGTGTAAACATGTTTATTTCTGCTGTGAAGTTGGACATTTTAACGTGGGGACTTATGGAGACTAACTCGTTCTGTAGCCAGCTTCAAGTGGACGTTTGTGGAGCTGCAGGTTTTGGCAGTCCTGCGTTGGCTTTACTTCACAGACACAGAGGTTGCCGCTTGGTTGTGATGTTTTCCTACAGCTTATATTATGTATCCCAAAGCATACCAAACATTTTGTAAAACCTGATGACATTTTTCATAATGTTTAAAAGTATGTGTGTTTCTCATACTGAGCAGAAATGTGAGCTTTTCTTTTGTGCGTGCATCTGTACCACTGCCTTGGAGTTGGCAGGTTGGTTGTTTATAACACATAGAGCTGACTGTATACAGGCAATTTGCTGGGTGTCGCAAATTATGATGTTTATCCCAATTCACCATATTCACATGGTGGCCATTTTCCTCTGACATCACGCTCAGGACAGGAAGCTTGGCGTACAGTAAAGCCTGTGCGATAATGGTGGGATGGTAAAAAAAAAAAACTTTGACGAACTTGACAAATGGGGAGATGAATTTGCCAGGATCTCCCAAAATAATTTTAAAAAGGTGTTTACTCATCGCACTCCTGACCTGTAGATCGCCTCACACACAAGTGTTTTTGGTCCATGGACAGCTGGGGGACACTGGAAGCAGGCAGCCAGCCTCTTCATGGCACACAAAACACTGACTGCTAAAGTGCTTGGAGCACACTGTTGGACGTAATCTGTATGAACATTACACAGGACTGTGTTCCAATGAGCAAAATGTCACATTACTGACTTAGAACAATCTGAGGTTGGGCGAAGAGACAGCAAGACAGCTAACATTACATTGCAAGCTTGATTACATCCATTGATGTTTTAAAATTAATTTACCCCTTCCTATCATATCATGTAACTCTATCAAGTGGTAATGTTAGCTAGGATGTGGTTGGATGCTATCAGTAGCTCATGTCTAACAGTGGCTAATGGGTTATCAAATAGCCGGTGCTGATTTACATTGAAATTAAGCATGTCATGCCTGTTTTTCACAGTTCATTGTGTTTTCAGTTGGGAAGTGGTGAAATGCTAATTTGTAAGATTATCTACCTGAGCTACACGTTTGCTAACCGTTCAGGTAGTTCACCCTTCCAAGATGTGGTTGTTCCAGCGTCCTTTATTTTGAAACAGCAGACTATTCCTTTGTTTGGGCCTCGTGTGAAGTTATTATTGCCAAAGGTTATGACAATGACGCATTGTCCCACAAGTCCCAAATTTGTGGAGTGGAGTTTCAAGTCACGTCTATATGTGTGTGAGACCAGACTTGAGTTCCCACCTCTGCACTGGAGCTGAGGTATCTGCCGTTAACCAACACAAACAAGATTTAAAAAAAACAAAAAACAAAACAAAAACATAATGCATAACACTTCATAAAGTAACAATGTGTTTTGGCCCAAAAGAAACACTTTTGCCTCCGACAGGTTGCCTCTTTTCCATGTATCATCCAAAGTAAGTGATGAATTTGTGAGTGAGCTGCCCAGATGGATGGATCGTTGGAGGGAGTGAAGATAACTGAGAGGAATATTGTCTGGTGATGACCCTGGGGGAGATAAGCACAGCCCAGAGGCTATCAAATGATGACTTTCTGAGCTGCAAACCAACGGCTTGCATGCTGAAGTGTAGCAAAAGAAAGAGAGACAGGCGGCCAGAGAGCGACACAGAGAGAGAGAGCGAGACAGAGAGAGTAAGTAAATCAGGAAGCAAAATGAGAGGCCGGATGTCGGTGGCAGCCAACTAACTGGATTAGCATGTGTAATAATACCAGCAAAGGTTAATGTTTACAGATGCAGAGAGGCTAATGCAGGGCAGCGCTCCATAATAGAAAGGACAGGTCAATGGGACTGGTTGATCGTCAAACTAAATGGCTTGTGATTACAGCCTGAGATATCCTGTAATGGATGTGACTGTCTCTCAGCATACAGAGGACGATTTTTTACCTCATTGGAGACTGATGGAAATGAACAAAAATGGTCTCCTTTACGGAAATCTAGACTTTCCAAACATAATGAGTCACTACCAGAACTATTTGTGAGCATTTAAGTAGTGTAAATGAATAAAATGGATATAACAGAGTAAATGTCATTGGAAATAACAGTCTCAGACATCGACATAATGTTGCTGTAGTTACCCGTGGCTGCGAGTCAGTTATTTAACATAACTGAGAAGCGCCAATTGTACTTGAACCAAGCCATAAATAAAAAATGACAAATAAAAATGTAAAGGTCATCTCTTGTGTCCTTTTAAGCCATCGATATATAATTGGTCCATTTGCTCGACAATTCAACAAGATGCATCCAAGCTGTCTGTCAGTGTATCAGATGTACACTTGCCATTTTTACGTTTGTACATCAACTGCCCTGTGGAGTATTCAAGACATAATGAAGACAAAGACCCCCCCTGGGTTATTGTGTCATTCTCCTGTGCCATTATCCATGTCCATCTTCTATCAGATGATAAAAGTATAATCCCTTTCAGGCTGTAACTCCCCATGGCCTCCTGACGTGGCTCACTTGTGGCTGATGGAGACAGTTTATTGTCGTTCCAGTGTGTCGATGTTCACCAGAAGAGTAAATGAAGCCTCTCACTTGTGGCTCACGTGCAGCTCTTTTCTCTGATCCACTGTGTTTACGCAGTGGATCAATTTAGGCTGGAGGAGCTTGTGTCTCTGAAGTGTGAAATTCACAGAAGAATCTATGCAAATGGCTTGTATTTATTGACAATAGACATGAAATTTATATCTAACGATGCGTTTCACTTTTAATTGGCTTTGTCTTTATGTATAAAAAGAGCAAAAGCCATTTTTGTTTCTTCATTCTTGTTTGTCTGAAGAGAGTAGAAATGCTAGATTCAGGAAAGTTAGATACAAAATAAACACCACATGCTGCATACAGTAATAATGCAGCCGTGAAGTTTTTGTAACCACACTGATCATTATGTGCTGAAAACATGTTTTTAATATGCTTGTAAAGCACTGAAAATGTTGGCAAAGCATCGATATTTGACTTGTGGTTGAGTGCTTGAAGAAAGTCAGATTCCGGTGAACGTGACAGAACTGTAGCTCAGCCACAGCACGACATTCATTCAATAAAAATGATTGAAGAGGGAAAGTATAGCTCCCCGACCTAACACGCTTGTTAAGCAAACTTGGTAGCTTCTTAGCTTAGTACAGTTGCTAATGAGGCAATAAGTTCACACAGCTTATTCAAAAGACATATTTGTACCAATGTCTTCTTTTCTTCTGTTTTTTTAGAGAAGGTTATATAAAATTCATTGACTCTTCCGCTCTCTGTTCCCTAAAACACTGTCAAGAGGATCAGTCAATGGTGCAAATTCAAGTTTCAAAGTTTACCACAATTTAACTAAACAAATGTGTGTAGACTGATTTCCTCATTTTGAGGATCTACAAATGTCCGCCTGTTTTAAATCTTGGTGTGTCCAGGCATAAATGCTCATTACAAACTAGAAAAAGAATCATACAAGCTGAAAACCGACCCAAATCATTGGGGGTCATCCTCTGGTAACCATGAATACATTTACTAAATGTAATGGTATATGTAATCCATTCAATGGGTGTTAAGAGATTTTACTCAACAACCAAAGTATTCACCAAGCACTCGGCCAACTGACTAACCCCTGGATCCCACTGGACACATCTCTGTGATGTCATGGCTGCAAAGATTTTTTGGTCCATTCTCTGCACGTCTTCAGGAACCTCTCAGAAGCGTTTTGCCCACCAGACTTTGTTAACTTACTGAGATTTGGTCTTGATGTATGTACTTCTAAATAGTTAAATAGTTTGTCTTTTGGTTGTTTTTATGAGCGGAAGTCTGCACAGGGTTATTTCATTTTGAAAATTGATTCTCTGCTGATTTTGACAAGTGTTATCTGCTCTGTGCTGTTGGTCATAGTGCCCATCAAAAATAGAACAGCCCCATATTCTCCAGAGAGCAGAGCAGAGAGCTGCTTCGGAAATTTTCGTGGGATCTCAAGAATTGTTCAAAACGGCTACACCCAAGGCACTTTTCCCAGCCATGCCTGGCAGGATTGTGCTGTAGTTTCCATCCATTTCCATCCATCCATTCAATGCAAAAACACCACTGCTAATAACAATAATATTATACAATCATGATGAAAGAATCCGCAGTACTCCCGTCCTCTCATATAATTTAAACTATCATGGCAACAGACTTTGTAAACAGCCATTACAATTAAACTGATCATATTTTTTCATTATCTACAGAGTAAATTATTGGGTGTGAAGTTTTATTAATTCAGAGACAAAATGTCTTGCTCAAAGGCGTCTTTACTTTTAATATATGCAATTACTTTGCCGCTAAGGCAGTCCCTTCATTTCTCAGTGTGTGTGTGTGAACGAGGCTATTGTTGAACTTAATCAATGTGGCTCGTAGCTTTCAGGAAATGATGGGGGGCGGTCAAGATGAATAGTCCTGACACACTCAATTTAGACCCCATCAGCAAGTCGTAAGTGTTAAGCAGGGTGAGAATGATTTCAGAGCACTGTCTTCCCAAATCCAACGTGTTCATTAGGTGTTTCCGTATCATTTAGCCTAAATATGTGATCAGATTTCTAGCAAATTATATTAGATCTTGTGGCACATTAAATCTTCGGTTTGGTTACATTTTTCTAATCTAATTTACACTTAATTTGAGTTTATGGTTCTTCCTTTCCTTTGCCTGGTAGTGAGGAGGGACTGCTTTACAACCTTTCCGCTCGATCGTTGGTGGTACACAACAACCGGATAAACACCCACATGTCTATGTTTTATATGTTTCCACTTGATAACTGGCTCTTGATCTATTGTTCACTGATGCATTAAAAGTCAAAGATTGAAGATCTTCATTCTCGCTGGGTGACAATCTTCTTTTAAAAGATCAAATATCTGCCCGCTTTTAAGTAAAAAACGAGACAGGCTGCTTTTATATGCAGGGCAAAGGTTCACAGGTTTGCTTTTGAGGGAGACTGTGATTACCTTGGATCCTTTTGGGTTAAAAAGTAACATTCATTATCCGTTTTCTGGCTCACAAAAGTTCACAAAGGTTTTTTTTTTTTACAGTTGAAAAGCTGCTGCTTGTGCACCTCAGCTTAATTAATGGTATCCAAAAATTACTGAAATATGAATAACTCAAACACAACAAGAAACAAGTAGGGAAGAAAAAAGGCAACTAACTACTAATTCACGAATAGCTAATAAAGATATAAAAATAGTGTGTAACAGACGTTCTCATATGTTAAAAGTATGTTAATTAACCATGGTCCAATGGTAAGTTAGGAAGTTATTGTAAGAAATCACAAACAGAATAAAACATGGACAGAGTATTCGTGACGTCACATTTTCGAAGAACTGTTGTGAAGCTCAGCGTGGTGGCTCTTGGTGACGGCGTCTTGGTAGTCCTGCCTCTACCTCCTCCTGGCTAATCTAAAAACGGGCAAAAACGTGGAGCTTGGGTGGAGCTGGGGCAGACTGATGCTCAAACAAGCCACCCGATACAGCACCCAGGCTGTAAACGTGTTCATCTCTGCTGTGAAGTTGGACATTTTGGACTTCACTTCACAGCCACGGAGGCTGATGTATGTCCTACAGCTTACATTATATATTACACCCAAAACATACCGAAGATTTTCAAAAAGCTGGTGATATCCTCCATCGTGCCCCAGAGCTCCTGTTCTATATTTCACTATAATGCCGGAGGGCACCATCATTTTAAAATCAGTCCCAGTGTCTGAAAACACAAAAAAGTCCAGTGTTTTGTTTTGTATACTGTTTAAGTTGCCATCAAAAACCATAAACCAGAAATATACATCATTTCATTGACACCTCTGATGTTTCCAGGTTTACACTCTTATGGAAGCTGTAAGATTTATGTTGTGAGGGAGATCCTGACCCACCGTGAAGCATGGAAAGAGATCACATAATGACCATCAGTAAACAGCGGGATGTAACCAAGAGAAGAAGCAGTTCGTTGAAGAGTGGAGGACTGACCGGATCACACCGACTTCTCCACATAAATCTCCACAAAAAGATCTTTTCAAGTTCAAGACAATGCCTACTGCAGCAACCATGTGGTTTGCTTGAAATTCATCCAGACTTAACTCTCTCACCTCTCAGTGCCCAGACAGAAGCTGTTTTCCCAGGGGACAGTTCGCCGAAGAGTCAGCAGGGAGGACTCACTGGGTCATGGTGACTTTCACACATATAAATTAGGCAATTTCTTTCACGTGTAGCAGGACTGTTGATTTTTTTTTACTATTTACAGGAGTTCTAGCACAATTAGTCTTTTCTTTCTGCTCTTTTTAATTGTTGAATCAAACTCTTTTAAAAAAAGCTACACATGCCACATATACTGTATCAAATTAAACAAGAAGTTGTGTTTATTAAACTGAAAACAAGACGTGATTGTCAGCGCCTTTCTGTTTTGGAGCGGTTGTTGTTTAAGTAAGAAAAAAGAAATGCTCATTTGAGTTCTCAGTGAACAGCAGCAACAGTCTGGGATTATACTGGAGTCTAGAGAGTCACATTTGGAACACAATTTAGTTCATTAGTCAGATTCTGTGTGTTCATACATACATGTGAGAGATCACTGTGTGTGTGTGTGTGTGTGTCTGTGCGTGTTAGCACATACTATTTTATATAGTGTGGTCTGCCAACTCTTGAATGAGGACTGGAGCTGGCAGGAACAATCCTCCTAATCCTATTACGGAGAAAGACAAATATGTGGATGTGATTTTTTTGTCAGCTCCTATTTTTATTAAATACCTCCTTAATATACAACACGCCATGGCTGCTGCAAATTCATATTCAGTTTTAAGACCACTTTTATGAGATTCACATAATAAATATGCCGCACACTGTATATTTCCAATAGTATATATTGAAAAATTTTGAAATTACACTTGAAACCAAACAATAGGAAATTGTGTACAGAGAGCGTGACAGCACAGGAAGGATGAAATTGCTTTTAGAAGCCTGGCATGGTGACTTAGACAGAAGGAGCAAAAAGGAAAAGAAAGACAGAAAGAAGGAAAGGAAGGAGGGCAGATAGAAATAAAGACTGAAACTAAAAAATAAATGCAGACAAAAAGACACCCATGACAGTAAATTGGTAAGTGAGGTATATTTCCCAGTGAGGCTCGGCGTCAGGCAGCCAGAGCCGCTTGACGGATGGAGCCTTTAATTGACTCCATCGACGTGGGACGAACGTCGGCCAATCATCAGAAGAGCTGATGCAAAACAACTGAGGGCTTTTGTTTCTAACAGAAGGGCCTCCATTAGACCAGATAATAGGCCAAGCTGTTGATATCTCTCTGCCCTCTATCGTGTCAGCTGAAGGTAGACGCACTATCTCTCACACCCATCCAGATGTTTTTCATTTGTCTCGATATATTTGCTGCTAGAGTGCTTCCATCAAGTTTTCAGGTCTTTTCTCATAGAATTCTTGTCATTCAGTCAAAGAGGCTAAAACATCCACTGGTCATACTGTATACATGTACTGTACATACTGTACACACACACACACACACACACACACACACACACATATATATATATATATATATATATATATATATATATATACACACACACATATATATATACACCCTATACATAGTGCAGGCTTTGCTTTGGTGAAAAGAGAATATAGTATCTTTACTAATCTAGCACTTCCTTCCTTGAAAGAATTGAATCGAAGTAACACTCTTATGCCATGATATCTTCTATGTTCATTATTTCCTTTGGCTGAAGAAAGGAGCTGCTCTTCATTTGAAAAATGCTGTTCTAAAAGACAGGCTTTTATTTATGCATGGCCTCTTTGATGAGACTCTTATCATATCCATTCCCTTTGTTCATTTATTTAACACAATGGCATATTACTTAAAGGTTAGCATAAGTGATCAAATACATGAATACATAACCCTCTTATATTAATCATACAGCATAACTTAAAGCTGCAATAACAAGTATTTTATGTGAACAATAGGTCATACATGAAAGAGGCCGCTCACATTGATAAATCTTAAACTCTGTTTTTAGTGTCATAGCCTGCTGTTCATCTCTAATGGAAGTTACTAACTTTAAGGCTAATTAGATCCATAAAACAACTAAATCAGAGTCAGTCAGAGATTCTGAGATTGAGGTGCATTATTGGTAATATAGGTGCCCTGTTCTGAAAATATCTCTTTTTTGCTGCATCGATTTGAGCCTTTTATAAAAACAATCCATCGTGACTCTGTGACATTGTAGAAGTACAAAACCTCTTTTAAACTCCAGAGCGACCACAGAGGTGTGTGAGTCTGTCTACTGTATTTGTCTCACCCTTTACTGGGGGAGCATTCTCCTGCCCTTCATGGCGGTAAGTGTTTAATAACCCTTTTATATCATTTCCCAACGGATGTCAGGGTCTACACCACAGAGGATTCCTGTTTTTAGGTTTCTAGGCCTCTCAAAAGATACTACGTGTGGTTGGTGGTAATGTTGTGCCAAAAAAATGTTTTTCCTCCATCACGGGCTAAGTCTTATGAAAGCTCAGTAGCTGAACACACAAATGTGTTTTTGGTTGTGAGTGCAACTGACATTCAAACGTAGTTTCAAACGTAGTTTTTACAAATTTTTCAGTGGCATGTAAATGATACTTTGATCTGACTGACTCTCTTTATTAAACAAAATTATGTCAACTTCACTTGACAGGCCACTGTGGTAGTAGCATAATACAGTCTTATACCATTAAAGGTATTAAAGCCATTAAATAGTTCGGGAATTTTGACATGAAGCTGTATGGCATCCCCGTCAGTAGTGTCGCACAGCCACACCGACTTACCCCCGACAGTGTCCCGTGGGCCGAGTTCTGTCCAGGTTTGGTCAGCAACGAAAGTAGTCCGGCAGGTTTCCTGGGACACTTAAATAAAAAGTTTTTCTTCTCAAAACAGCATGTGTTCAAAAGAGTGATTTATTTGCATCGCAAAACCGATGTCCACGAAAAAGTCCCACGTCGTAATCACTTGGCCCTACTTTCTCTCCGCTGCTGCAAGATGACAGACGAGGGCTGGGCTGCGCGGAGAGAGCATGGTGGGGCCGAAAGAGCCGGAAAGCGCCCCATTCCGACGCGGCACATCCGCAAACAAAACTAAACAGTAGCGGCCAGTACCGGAAACCTGCCGGCCTACTTTCGTTGCTGACCAAACCTGGACAGAACTCGGCCCACGGGACACTTTCCCTTTAAAACTAACTGACATACTGTGCTGGATGTTGTAGAGCATGAGTGCTGTCACTGTTAAAAAATGATGAATAAAAGCACAATGCATAAACAGGTGGAATAATGTGCTGTAATAGTAATAGTTAGTGTTTTATGATTATTTAACAACAGCTTGGTTTCATATGGCACTTAACACGACAACAACAACAATTACTTATCTGCCCCATCCCCTCATAAATGTACATACGGTCCCTAAAAACAGTGCCTAACACTGTGTAATGCAGAAAAGAGTTATAGTCATACTGACATATTGTACGGTCGCCATCGGTGTGTTGTACGGTAATGAATTCAGAGAGTTTTAACATGACTGAAACCACATAAGGTTTCCCCCTGGGATGTTTCAGCACTAATTTTTGTTATCCTCTGATTACAGCAATTTCAAAGTTCTTTATTGTCTGTAAAGGAGACATGTACCACAGGAGCGCTCCAAGTCAAAATAAATCTGTGAAAGAACTGGATATATTGACTATGACATTTAAATCACAGAAGACCTTCAGGGTATTTTGCGGAGAAATTACTGAAGGAACAAAGAGAATTATTCTGTTAATAAATGTGTAGAGTGAATCACAAGATATAGGAAAAAAGATGTTCAGCATCAATTAAGGATGTGCTAGTGCCAAGTGACAGCGCGTTCAAGTGAGTCTGTACAGAAGCAGAAATCTCGATAAACCCCCAGAGCTCGTCTCCTTTGGCACTGACTGGATCTCTGAAAGTGACAGATGTGTTTGATTATTGTAAAATAAAATCCTATATATATACATATGCAAAACGCATTAAAAAATTAACAATACACAGATGAAAAATGTTTTGTTATTTAATCATGATTGGCTTACTGTATGAACCTATAATGTCACGATTATAGATGATTATTTTAAGACTTAAGAATTCATTGTACTTTACTTTATGCAATGATTTAGAATTAAATAACTTTTTCATTATTGTGCCATTATGTTGCCTACTTGTATTAATAATGACGAACTGCTGGTAAGTCACATCTGAATTGATGCTGTTGACAGCTCTGTCTCTCCCCTTTAGCTGCTGAGCGAATGTTAGCTAATTTCACAGACTGACAGACGGACCTGCTGCTAAGTAGCGACTGTCCAAACATTAAACATTGCATTAAAGCAGCATTGTGTAACTTCACACTGATGTATGATCAGGTGAGCGGTGTTACTGTCACTCTCACTACTCCTCTTCTTGCATTATGTAACTTCTGAGAAGTACGCAACTAAGTTGCACACCACCAAATATATCAGTGACTTGGTGAAAATGGATCATATTTTTTGAAGGAAAATGTTCCCTGGTTTTCTGTCTGATATCCTGTTGCCACTACTCTTGGGGTTTCCCGATGGACAGTAATCTGCTGCATGCTATAGCTGCTGTTAGCTTAGCTGTAATGATAGCTTAGTTTGTTAGCTAGGTTGCCTGGAGCTCAGAGCACTGGGGGAGTGTTTGTGTTTGCACCACAGACGTTCTAGACCACCAGGAAGATGAGGGTATGGGGCAATGCTGACAGGGAGTGGAGCTGGTGTCGTGCCAGAACCAGAGCTGGACAATGTAACTGGGCTCAGCAGCCTCTATGGACATAAGGACAGAGGAAAAGAGACCGAAGAGGACATTCGCAGAGCCAGCTATAGAGAGAAAAGGGGAGAAGAAGGGAGGCAAGAAGCCACAGGACAGGAGTAATTCTGAGACTAACTTTTAGTCGTCGGTGAGAGCTTGGTGAAACAAAAGGCTGAAAGACAGACGCCGAGCTGGGCTTCACTGTTGGACTAGTAAGTAATTATTAATTAGCTGGCTGCTATGTCTTGTGTTGCTGCACTTGCTTGATGCAGAGTTGTTAAGCTGGTTGCTTTTGATCATAATGTAATCATAGAAAAGCACATGTACCACTGTCCATAATTAAAAACATAGTATTGTATTCTGAAACTGGGGGCAAAAATACTAATTTCTGTTGCTTTAAGATAACACTATTAACATATTGATGTGATGTCATTAAAAGGATAGAGCAGGAATCCTGACTAATAATAGGATGTCCTAACGATAGCAGCCAGTACTTGCGCTAGTAGATACTTAGCATTACTCAACTGCTAGTAACGACAATGTAAACTACCTGACAAGAAAATTATGTGCAAAGCTGCAAGAACCTTTGTTGACCAATAGACCTATCTGCTTGTTTTTCTGAACACCAATAGAACATAATGCTCAAAAATCCTAAACCATCTTTGGTGAGTGTACAGGCACTGTGTTGCAATGCATATTTACTCTGTAAACAGCAACAACATGTAATGTTGCAGCCTGTCAGTAGCATTGTTACTGCCTCAGAATGCAGGACAAATGGATGTTGGCAGATTGTAGTGACTGGTTCACTCAAGGTCAAATCCTGCATGTGTACATTTTTTTTAAATGACTGCTTCATTGTTTTTTGTTTGTTGTACATAGAAATTACATATTTTATACGTGCTAATACATTTAGTACATAAATGCAATTACAGCTTTTTGACATTGAGAGGTCATAAGCAATGTAATTGTAGAGAATTAACACACCGACGGAACACAACAGAGAACAGAGAGGAGAGCAGAGGGAACATTTAAGCCAGCATTATGCAATCACACTCACACAAGAGATGGTGCACAGTCAAGGAATTAGTCCCTCAAATTTATTTATTCATTTCCTTCAAAGAGGCAATTTAACGCATGACTTAATCCATCTTTGTGCTGTCGCTGAAATGCCTGCTGCCCTACGTGACACGAGCCGCATATTTGGGCCACAGATAAATACCCAGAGCCAGAACTATTGGATGGCTGCAAAACAGACAAGACGAGCAGCAGAGGGAGGAGGAGGCGGAGGAGGTGGGTCGCAGATGCTAAGCCTGGCAATCTCTCTTTCAATCTGGGGCTGTATATTGGCCACTTTAAAGACAGACACATTTTATTCGCACATGACCCGCGTGTGAGTAAAAATATAAGTAAGTGAGTTTGAAACTCGGCAGAGAAAAGAGGGGGGGGGTTCTTGTGGCTGCTCAACCTGCACTGATCCACTGAAGGGGTCTGATAGGCCAGACGGACCAATCAGGCTGCCAAAATCAGAGGAATGTTCATAGCTTATCAGGCCCTGTTGTCATCGTGCCCAGTGGCACGGCTCGCTGTGAGCTGACTGTAATAGGCTGCTAGGACAACTTAGCTGGAAGCAGATTAGCTTGTTGCGGCACCCACTGAGAGGAAAAAGAAGCTCGCTTCACACAGATTGTAACGCGCGCTGGTGAGTTGAGCATCTGCGGGGTGTTACATGAAGGTTAAATAAAAAACAGGGAAGCCATCCTCCTCAGTTCAGCGGCGGAGCTCTTGTTATTGTAGCTGCGCAGGCATGCAAATAGGATTACATTCGTCTGATGAGGTAAACGTAGCTAATAACTTCAGTTGGTGAGAGTGCTGCAAAATCTTTGCCTCATCATTTGTCATAATCATGCAGACATTTTTACAATTACCATCTTCACATAGACGATGGCAGAGGTGATGATGACTATAATGATGATGGCTGTGATTGCGGTGATAAAATATTTCAGACCCATGCTGGCTCATCAGCACGTTCATTTAATCTTCCTCCCTCCTCCACTTGATCCGGGCCAGAGCAAAAAGCAAGGATCTCGTGGAGAAAACAGTAGCAGCAGCTGCAACATTAAGTAAATATCGGCGGATGCACGCCGTGTTCACAAGCCTTCCGAAACGAACCCCCCGCTGCTCCTCTGATCTCCCCTCCTCTCTCCGCTACCCACCGTGGGATGAGAGGGAGAGCGTTGCTTTGTAAAAGTTTTGTCTGAACATCCTCCCTGTTAATGGGCAAATAAAATGTTTGTGCACTTCCAGCTCCCTGGGACTGCTTGTCTGCTAAAGCCCATATCAAGACACTGTTCGACCCAATTATGCACAGAGAACGCCTTGTGAATTAACTCCAGCGCCATCTGCGATGACAGACAGTTTTTTTTTTTACAAGCGTGTGTAGGGAAAAGCCTCCATACTTTGAGCTTAATTATTTTCAGTGGCATCCCCAGTTTTTAGTAGACCTACAGGAAGGAGCTGTAAAGTTTTCATTGCTCTTATTTTGTAGATTTCTGCAGAGGATGAATGTAGATGCTCTCCACAATTAAATGAGTTATTTGACTCTTTAGCTTCTCGCGGCGTCACGTCTCTAAATGACTCCGAACAGCCGTCGTGGAAATGGTTTAATTTAGTTTGAAACGTGCTGTGCAATTACCGCCAAATAATAGAGGAGCATCAGTTAAGTTATCCATGAGTTGTTCTAAATTATAGTAGCAAATATGCAATATACAGATGCACCCTGAGCGCGTCTTCACGTTGCCGTGTCACCGAAATGCATCCTAAATTATGGAAATGATTCTAAAAACAACATTTCAAATCTGGACCGACTCTCATGAAAATGTTATTAAGCATGCCTTTGCCCTAGAAAGCACTAAATCCTTTGGGATTTGGCATATTTTGCAAATGATATAATGTCCTAATAATAATGATGCTAATGCCCTCATTATTTTCTTATCATCTGCTTATGATGGGTTATAATCCCTTATCACCTCAAGCCAAGGGTTACTGATGTGTTCATTAGTTTGTCGCCTAATTCAAAGCTCGCAGTCCAGACAGAATGAGCATCCAGGAACTAAAATGACTGAATTAATAACAGATTGATCCACTCCACTTTTTTTTATCCCCCCCCCCCTCAAGGACAGTAGCAGCTTTTGCTCTGATTTCTAATGAATTCTGGAGCTTTTTGTCATCGTCTGCAGCCCTTGGTGAAAACCTCCACACCACATCTTCCCAGCGGACCTGTAAAGTCAGCGGTGAGGAATGCACACGCCAGCCAGGTTGCTCTCCTTTCCTTCTCTGCACAGTAAAAATTTAATGGATCCAAACACGCCATCCATCCATTTCAGCAACTGAGGAGGAAGCAAATTGCAATCACCCCTCTCCGCGCTGTGCCTGCTCTCCAAAGCTACAGCGAAACACACTTTCATCTCGCAGTTACGCCACACAAAACAAAACACGGGCTTCATAAAACCTTTGCTTCCCCCCCGAACGCAACAGATAACTGTAACCTGATTTAATGTAGCTTGTGGCACATTGCCACCTGCCTCCTCTAAAATGTTGAACACGTTGGGCTAGATCGCTCTGTGTTTCGAATCAAAGAACAGGGGCGGGAAAAAAAAAGCATAATAGCGAGGCTGAACACTTTTGTATCTGCTGTGAAGAAATAAAAAGGATTGGGCGCTCAGAAAAGAAGACATGTTTTGACAGAAAAGTTTGAGGCAATTTCTTGCAAATGGTAGTAGACATGACTCAGGGGTCTGCAGTGAATTGTTAATATCTCAGCTCGCTCTGCATGCGTGTCTGCTGGTGCCTCCATGTTCCACTGGAAAGACGGTCTGATGTTCATTTAGGATCAGAGACCTACATGGGATTCATTTGTGTCTATGCAGGGGGAATATCACAGGAATCACTAAAAGACACCGGCTCAACAAACTTTTATAGCTTGTGGTCGGGTGGATTGATGTATTCTTCCGAAGCAACATTACACTCATGACTCTCCAAAGACTGCTGGAAGTTTGTAATATATATTTCCTTCCACTAATGTCTCCCTTGACTGACTAAACGTCACAGGAGAAGAGAGAATGAGGCGAGAACTACACTGAAGCACTTCCACAGGCACTCTTTCTTCCAATCCCTTCCAGCTGTATTAACAGCAGCACAGTTCAGTAACAGCGATGGGCTAAGTAAGCACTTCTTAGAGTCGGCTGATTGCTTGTCGATCTGACGTGGTGTATGTGAGACCGGGTTCTCTCCCAGGAGAAAGAGGGTGTTTATGAAAATGTGCGGCAAGCTTCTCTTTTGTTGGGATGTGCATTTACTTGTCATTGCTAAAAGCGGAACTTTTAAAACCCATTAAAATGCAAAATATAGACATACACCGTGTCGCGAGAGCAAGCGGTCAAGGAGAAAGCATTAGCGGTGAACGTGAAGCATTTTCTACAGTCCTCATCCATCATGTTTCACAAAGAGGGGATTCTCTGAACATATTCATTGCAAAAACTGTCGGGCAGACGGGCGAGCTGCACCCGGCAGGGCCGAACAAAGGCAGGGGGTAAAACAGAAATAGAAGTAATACGCCACCTGAGCATTCCACCAACCACCAGGCTGCCTACCAGTCACATCATCTCTCCGATGCCTTTTCAATGTCACACTTCATGCTTTCGCACATCGGCCCGTCTTCTAAAGCCAGCGACACGTCTGTCAAACACGAGCAACGTGCTGATTCAGTCGCTGTGCAAACCAGCTCATTTACATTGGCATCTGTTGTATTGATGTGAATGTTCAGTATGATGAAAGGGATCTTTGCAAATCACAGGTAACATATTTAGGAGCGCGTGTGAATATGAATAAATGGTTACAAAGCTGGAGAACAGAAGAGAGGCCCACCATACGCCACAACGGATATTTCTGAAGCCCTAGTGGTGCCGAGATGTTCTTCCTAGTTAATGCTTGCTCTTTTAAAACAGAATCAAACTTGAAGGTCAACAAAAATATCTGTATTATTTCTGACCGACAACTCTATAATAGCTCCTCTGAACGGCAGAACGCCGTCCGTTTGATAACCTGCTGTTCACAAGTGCTTAAATGACTCCACTCTGGCAGGAACCCTACTGCTATGATGGACTCCTGAGTTGGAGACCTTAAAAGTGCCAGATTAATTCATATACAAGCAGATTCAGAATCCAGATAGCCTGTGCTGCAGGAACTAATATTACACGGGCTGTTATGGATGTGTGATATTGAGCCTTATACATGCAGTAAGCGGCAAAACACTGTGATGCATGATTATGTCGCACTTGACGGAGCCGGGTTGAATTTGCTGTTGATATGCAGATTTGAAGGGCTCATCTCTGTTTGTGTGTCTTCTCACATCTGCCGCAGTCTGAAGAAGACTTGCTATCTGCTCTTTCACTTTCCCCCCTTCACTGTTTCACTGTCTCTCTCTCTTTCTCCCCGAAAACCTCAGAGGACTCGACTGTTCCAATCAGAGAACGAAGGAGTGCTGAATCCTAAAGCCCCCAAACCTGATGGGATTTACAGTCTCAACACAATCACGCTGCACGGGGCTGCAGCCTTAATAACTCTCTTATTTTCCTCCTTTTTCTGCCGCTGCTGTCTCCTCTGTAACATCGGCTAATTCCAGAATGTGTTCAGTCATGGGTGAAGTACAGTTTTTTTTTTGTTTCTGTGGACAGAATTATCACGAATACCCCTGTAGGTATCGAGATTAAAGACAACATCAAATGCATGGATAGGCAGGCGGGCACAGCTGATACCAAAAATACTCGCAGTCAACACACACACACGGCGACAGACACTCTCTCCAATCCTCATCAGCCACACAGCTGTGTGATTTGATAAAATACTTGGCAGGACCCTGTGGCTGACCTTTCCATCCGTGCTTAACACCGCTGCTCCATGAGCAACCTACCGCATGTAACCAGGCAACGCTGCCTCTGATGAGATCTGAGGTCTGGCCATTGAGTTTCTCACAAGCTCAGAGATGTGATAAACATGTGTGTGTGTGTGTGTGTGTGTGCACATCACTGATGTTTCGTTCGTGGTGAATTTCGGAAGGTGCCTCCTGGGGACTGAGTCCCTTTGAGGCTGCAGAAACAGCCTGCACAGGCCCAAATGATTTTTTAACTCCAGTCTTCATTATTAGCGCAGATGTAACTTTTTCACAGTTTGGTTAACTTTTGGAGGACTATAGGGCTGATGTTGTTTGCGGCTTTGAATGAATCCATGTGTATGATTGCGTTCTTTTGATTCTCCATCTTTGATGTTGCAAAAACAAGCTGATTGGCCAAATGAATTCAGGTCCCAGCGCTTCCCTTTTTTTTGTTTTTTTGAACTTTCCACTCACTCTCATACTCTTGCCAAGTTTCCTTTTACTCATAGACAACAAGCCGCACCCTCTCCTCATATCTATTTTAAGCGCTTTACAGTTTCCCCAACTTTGTAAAGAAGGAAAGGATTAGAAGAAGATGGCAAGAGGAGAATCCAGAGGAGAAAGATGGAGATTCACACAGCTGGACCGAGGAAGATCATTCCAATTTCCCTTTAAAATTTTAATACCTTTAAGCAATACGTACACAATGAGTGATGCAGGCAATGTTTTTTAGTTTTAAAACTCTTCAAATGAATTCAGCTAGATGGCAACGCCATGCCAGCTGGAGGCATTAATCTTCTTTAGCACCAGAATATTACTTCCATATTACATGAGTACATTTAAAATAGCAGCCTGTGGGAATTTGTCATATTTATAACTTCCTGCTTTTATAAATTCTGCAGCCGTTTCACACAAACAGTCCGAAGCCATACACACCACGATCCCCACAGGGAGACAGATTGTAAATGATAGGACAAATCATCTACATGGGCCATGGCTCCAGACAATTACAGTGCGTGACAGCGTGTGGGTGGACGATCGGGTCGTGATATGCTGTCAGCAGTGTGGGACGTGCTGTTATGACACCAAGGCATTAAGGGAAGTCACGAAATGTGAGTGACAAAATCTGCTCTCGACCCGATGATCACTGTGAGTGCTATATGTCATTCAGATTATTCAGCCGGACACTTCAGACAGAGAGCGTGTTTGTGTGTGTGCACACGTAATCAACAGCCTTTAAAAAAAAAAATACTACAATACTCCTAAAATGTTTTGTTTCTATTGAAATCTCTTGGGAGTTTTTGCCGACATTACCCAGGAGGTTTTTTCATATTCCTAAGAGATGGAAATGCAATCAAGCCACTCACAGTGGAAACATCAAAACCTCTATTTTTTTAAATTACCTTGATTGCAAGCTGACATAAGAAGTCTAAAAATACAAGCTAAAAAAAAAGCATAATCACCTCTTGAGAAAGGCTGCACTGCATCACATCCACATTCACATCCAAACTAGTCTTTTTTAAAAAAATACCTTTTACTGCAGACATCAGTTAGAACACTGCAATATTTACTATTTACACTGACACACTGGCTGTCGAGATACCAGAGCCACGAAAAAAAATCCCACAGATTGTATTTGTGATTAGCAATTGACTGCAGATCATATTAATGGCTAATTTAATGCTAAGTGAATGCAGCATACAGCGAGCAGGATGCGCTACCACATGCTTAGAGCCTTTACACACCATCTTATCTGAATTTCAAACTGTTTTTTTTAGCAGTGTTGAATAAGAACCACTGTAGATTATCACTGTCACTTAGCAGAGTACACACAACATAATTTAATTTCACTTGTATTTTATTTAGTAGATGCATAAAACATGAATGCTCTACTCTGCTGCCATCTGTATGACCTCCAGCTTGAGCTAATAGCTGACTGTGGGCAGCAGGAAATTAAAAAGACAACGCTGACATATGATCACCTTATAAAGTTGCCATGGCAAACATTTTAGCCAAACAGTTGCCCATTTACACATATTGGAGACACAGAGGAATATTAGCATTCATCTGTAGTAATATCTCTGGCCACTTGATGAATGTAAATCTAATAGTCACTCTCCTTTTAGCTCTGATTTTGGTCTCCACCAACTCCTGAGTAAAAATAGCTGGCTCTATCCTGAGTCTGCCACATGCCAGCTCGCTCTGGCATTTGCCATTGCCATTTATTTTTTGCTGTGAAGTTCCACATTTGAACATGGGGACTTATGGAGTCTGACTTGTTCTGTAGCCAGCCTCAAGTGGCTGTTTGGGGAACTGCAGTTTCTGGCAGTGCTACATGGTTTCACACAGCCACAGAGTCTGACGCACTAATACTTAACTTACACAAAAGTGAGTTTATTAAGAGAAAACATTATTTGTAGTATTTCAGTATTATTTCTGCCCCAAACTGTTGAAGAACAGTGCCACCTGGAGCTTTGGCATTTCCACCAACCCATTCGGCCCCCTCTCGTGCCTCCCACAATCCCTAGCTTCTAACAGCGGCACATTATCCGCAACAAGCCTGCCTGCTCAGGGACATGAGCATATTCCTCCATCTCCTGGTGGGCAAGTGATTGTAAATATATAGATAGATTCATACACATGCATCCACATCTTCTACACACACCTTATACACATAGCACCTACATACATGACAGTTACCTGTAAATTTAGTTGAGTAATACTATGGCAGTAGAGCCAAAACTCCTAACATAGTGTGCTCGTTTCCAGACCGTGGATCTGAATCTATCACCAAATGGAAGCAGTGTGAAGAATGGATTGAGGCGGTGCCTGGGGTCATGTGCCATGTGCGCTGTGTGCTCTGTGTGTAATGGCTCTGCTGTTGAGGTCTGAAAGTATGGCAAAGCACACCTATTTTACATTTGGGTGAACTTAAAGATCCATTATAAATATTGATGAACTATATATGAAGTATGTCGGTTAGGAGGCAGGATGTGCCCACGGAGGGTCCAGATTCCTCTTTTCTCCTGCCCAGTGTAAAACCAAGCAACATTTTAACATGTTGGTGACATTATCTATGATGAAGAGTAAAGATGACATGTCTAAGCGTTGTTATTTATAGTCTCCCACGTTCAGCAGATCAGTGTTCCCTCTTCCAGCTCCCCCTCTTTGCCTACTGGATCCTCAACATCTATCTATAGTGTAGTTAATGTTAACTTGTCTTTGCATGTCAACCTTTGATAATTAGTGCTGCTGGAAAGACAGGAGCTGGTTATGTGGCCATGAATTACACCATTGGATGGATGATGATGACTTTTGGTCATATTGGTAGTGATATCAGTACTGATACAAAAATATTTATAACTAATAACTGTAAAAAAAATGGCAGTTCAACATGGCAGACCATAGAAAAAGGGCTTACTTCAAGTTATTATTATTATATTTACTATATATTACTATTTTATCTATTATACTCAAATCCTCCTGAATGTTACACACTAGACTTTTAAGTTTGTAATTATACTCTAAATCTTACTCTACTCTCTATATATATTACTGTTAACTGTAGAACTAAGGTACTGGATTGGGGAAAACAGCTGAAAACAACATTGAGGAATGTAATGAGTGTGAATGAAAACTTTAAAGTTGCAGCCTATAAACAGAAACAATGCGCTGAAAGACTCTAAAACTCTGTAGAGCTGAGGTGAATTGCAGGGGGGCAATGATTCCCTGGGTTTATAATTATAGACAGCCCCTTTCTCATTGCATGTACTCATTTTTGACTTTAAATTTCCATTGTCTCTAAAAAAACAGGGATTAGTGCAGCTTTAAAATAATTAAAATTTTAAAACACCTCTCTAGCACTGTAACACCTGGAGCCTTAACCTTGTATTATTCCTGCTCTGGCTGGCCTCCATCTCAAATAGCATGCCTGTACTCATCATGAACTTTTCTGGCTCTTTTTTTGGAAACAAAACCTCAATTTATTGCATTTTCAGCTGCTCAAACATTGAGAATAGTGCTTAATTAATGACTGTTTAAATAATACCAGGTTATAAGAGTAGTTTGCAAAGTAGCAGTGTCACATACAAACACTTCATATTCCATAATATGATAATGTGAATTTTAGGAAGCCAAAAAGAATGACAAAAATGTTATTCATTATGCATTCACTCATAGGTTGTGCCAAACAAATTGACTCTGAATGCAAATGGACTTGCCTGGTCTGGTTTTCAAATGCCAGCCAAAAATAGAAATGATGGAGCAGCAAGTGTTCATGAGACTATTCATGAGACTTTTTAAGATTTGTTTCTATGGCAAGTAACACCATTAACATAATGCTGAGATAGCTGTACAAAAGTTAGCATGTTAGCATGGCCATGGTCAGGTGAAGAGTTTTATACGTGCATCCTCCTAAAATCAGCTCAGCGTCCCCATGAACTCCACCAAATTAGACAATTAGGCAAAAGTAATTTAGATCCAGTGGCAACATTCTGTCCCAACACAGGAAGTAGAAACAGAAAGTAAGACTTTCATGCAGGAGTCACTGCAATAAAGGTTTGACTTTGTATTAATGGGATCTATGATCTTTTTCCAACCTTATCCACACATTGCCAGGTGCAAATATTGCAGAAAGCAAGACCTTTAAAAAACAATGGCATTTGATCTATTTCAGGATTTTGCAGAGTCGTCCAATAATGACGTTCTTTTCGGAAGATAGGGTTGCCCAAAATAGGAGCTACTTGACAGCTCGTTGATGTAGTGCAGCGGTTTGCAGGCCATGCAGTGCCTAATATTGGTTGTGTGTTTTGTTTGTCTCAAAAATTCATATGGAGAGGAAAGTCTGTGGTGTTTCTTTCTTTAGCAGAGCAGGGCTGTGTAAAATTGGAAGGTGTGATACAGATAATAACAGCTTCCACAATTTTGGTTTTCCTCAAAGTGTTCATGGCAGTTTGGAAGTGGTCAACAGCTCAAATTTGTGGGTCAAAGTTTCTCAAAGTGGTACTTGTGAAAGCACCTAGTGAAATGTTTTTGTCTGTATGAGCACTCCCAATGTTCACTGTCAATCTGTAGAAAAAACAACAAAATAACAACCAGATTTCAGTCTGACATTTTGCTCTTATAACTGCTACAATGCCATAAGGCCTAATAGTGACACTAAGGCCAATCCTTGCTGAAAGAAATTCAAAATGTTCTTGTAGTCCTCTGTGATCCATCAGAAACCAAACTCAAAAAGTACAAATCTGCTGTGTTTGTTGTTGTATGTGAAGGTTAGCCTGCCTATTTCTTGCCATCAGATCAGTATTGGGTTTTTGAACAGCTGCATGGACCAATTGAAGATTTCCTTCAAGGAGAAAACAACCCAGTTGCAACATCACAAATCCCAAACAAAACAATTTCATACGCTCAAGTTTTCAGACTTGTTTCTTTCATCCAGTCTTTCTTTGACAATCAATAGAATCCTCATTGCTGAAGAACATCTAGTCCACACATTTACTGAATGTGTCTGTAAAATCCAGGTAAACCACAGGAAAGCAGAAATCTAAGCTGAATTACTCCTCTTCGTTTAACACAATTTGATTCTCTGATCTGCCACAGTCCTCGGCTTCATCGACCTATACTCGTTCTCCTTTTTCTGGTTGTGGATGTCCTCTGGGTGAATTATAAAACCAAATGAGGGCCAGAGGAGCACTCATCTAAATGTTCTCCTCTGATGCACAAGCAGGCAGACTTCGAAATAAATGAGACTGAACTGTGTGTTCGGTAACACAGCTACCCCTTTCGCTTCCTTTGAAGGCACGCATACCTGCGCTCAAGGATTTTTTGACCTTCATCCTCAAAGTCAAATTTACACTTAGAAGTGCTATCAGGGTGTTTGACATTTCTTTAAAAATTTACAAGTTTTTCAGAAAACCTTTCGTCCCAGCTTCCTCTGTGAAATGATCCTGCTTTAGGTTTTTGCCACCACCGCCTCGGAGAGAGCCTCTGCAGGGCACTGGTTTACAGGAAGGAGTGACACAATCAATTTGCAGAGCAACTGACACAATCAGCGCCTACATAAATCATATCAGCACAGCCAGGCCCCAAGGCGCCTGCTGAGGTGACAGTTTCATGGCTCACCTCCAGAACGCAACCTGTCAATCAGCGGAGAGTGACAGATACCAGAGCGCAGGTACTCTACACTGTCACACTGATAGCTTTGGTTGTGGGAATTATTTTCAAAATGAAAACTGTAATGATTTACAGATTACCTACGTAAACCTGCGATCAGAGCATGGGATTACTACTGTACATGATCCGAATGATAATCCGATGTCTTTCAGTTGGTGGAGGACTTGACGAGATTTTCATGAAATCAAACCCAGTATTTCGTTGCATTTATGGCCGTCTCTGTCTTTTATCAGCAGTGGCCATTAAATGTTTCTACATTCTGTAATTTCCTCTTTATCTTTTTTACACCCTTTATCAGAGATTAACAGGAAACGATACCTGTAGGTAGTCTAACATTACTGTTTGTGATGCTATCTCATTGATATCAGCCTCATTGTTTTCCCGTTGACTCACCTACAGAGCTGAATTCTGAATCTGGGTTTCGAATTTTTACACATTGTCTGACATTCATGACTACTTTTAGATAAGATGAGATAAAATCAAGTTCAAGTCTTAAAAAACTCAGCTAATCTGTCATCTGGGACTATGAGGTGCTGGTAAGACCTGACCCTGTATTCCTACACAACCCACTTCAAACCACTGAGAAGAACTCAATAATACATAACACAAAATACAAAGTATCTCTATAAAATAACAAAAACAAACAAACAACCCAAAAAACCTGGGGCCTTTAAGTTGCTGCTAATGCAAATCTCACAAAGCTTACATTAAAAGCCTTTAGCTGGCATACATAATAAGGTGGCTTGAAGCTGCACTAATCCATATTTCTATATAAACAATGGAAGTTCAAAAAGTCAAATAAATATGTGCAGTGAGAAAGAAGTTGTCTGTAGTCATAAAATGAGGGAATGATTGCCAAACTCTGCAGTTCACGTCAGCTCCATAGAACTTTAGTGTCTTTAAGCTTATTGTTTTGGTTTTATAGCCTGCAGCTTTGTTTGATTTATGTTCAACAACCTTGTTTTCAGCCACAGCAGTCAGCTGTTTTCAAGCAGTCACAGGTAATTCGAATAATCACAGATGGTGCTAAAGTAACAGTAGAACAGAAATGTGAACAATCACACATTTAAATCAACCATATCTTTAATTTTATTACTACAGTGTCGGTTTTAAGACTGCTCCACTACTGTGTATTATTCAAATTGTAGTGGACATAATTTACATTAACCCACTTAATCTCTTTGACTCTAGTCATTTGCAGGCAAGCTCATACATTTCAATAAGTTGAGCAGGGTTGTGGAGGCGGACTTTAAAACACTTTGCCAGTGCACATCTACCACCATGTAGGCTCTGCCTGCTGTTCTGAGTGACTAACTGAGACAAGCCTCAGCACCCACTGGAACAACACTTCTATGGCTCGCCTTCGGGCCACCAGCTTACACTCAGTGACATCAGTTCTGAGGACAAACTCAGAAGTAAAAAGAAAATCACTTTGTCTGAAGCACAGATACTACTGATAGAGTAATTATATTTCTACCTTTAAGCAGCCCCAGTATCACTGACACTGGGGCTGCTTGAAATTCAAGACAATGTCAGTGATGTCACTGAAGATTTTTATTTGTGCTCTAACATGCCACATTTCACACTGCTGATTTATTCTGTCTTGGTTGCTTAGTTATGAGTGGATTCCTATTTATAGAGCAGACACATCACTGACATTTGAAGAATCTACCTTTCACACTGAATGTTGACCTACTCATTAATGTAAACCATATCAGCAGCCAAAATAACACACGCTGTGTTATTTTGAAGATCATTTGAATGAGATTCAGTCAGCGTAATACGTGTCGTACCATAAAAATACTTACAATCCAGTACCATGTTTAAAATGTCACTTTATTGTAAAATGTTCTGCTGCATTTACATGGATTCGGGCAGATAGTAGAAGACAGAATGCCAACACCTTTTGCATGGCACGGGAAAAACACATCACCTTACGCAGCTAGAAAGCTTTTCTACCCAATTCTATGCTGCCATATGGCAGCTTTTGTAATATCTCAGTATTATTTTAAGCTCTGATCATATAATTCATATAATTGTGGCTGACCAAAATGACCAAATTCTCATTATTCACTTCACACATGCTTTCTCCCTGTATGAGGGAGTTATATGCAAATCATTGTCATGGAGGACGACAAAAAGTTTCTGCCAGCTCCATCTAATTTTCCGCCCTTGTGTAAAGGAGTATAAAATGGACAATAGTCAAATAAAGCACAAGATACACAGTCAGTCAGTCTCCATAGGTCCCCATATTAAAATGTCCAACTTCACAGTAGAAATTAATATGTTTACAGCCTGGTACAAAAAACAGTTTTGGTGTCTATATGTAGAAGAGGTGTGGAGGAAGGGAATGAAAGAATACAATGAAAATGATACTGAAGTTGTTATTTTACAGTTAGATTGTTGCATAATGTTGCTTTTAGGTATAATATTTGAGTGAATGTACTTCAACCGCTGATAAGAGTTTCACAGTTCTAAGATATAATACAAGTATTTATTAAACGCCAATATCTCATTTTTACACAGTCCAGCAGTATGATTACAAAATGTGAGAATTAAGTATCTATTTCACATCCAATCAACTCTACAGCGACCAAAACAAGCCACCACATCAACTGGAGTGACAATTTTGCGGCACTCCTGTGAAACGCCAGCCTGCCAATCAACCTGCTCACAGGTAACGTATCTGTGCTCACACACACAACCACACACACATACACATACACACACACAAACTCAGACACCTCCTCGCCTGCCAATCCTTTGTGACAGACAGGTTTGAAACACACTCCCTGTCACAGCAGAGGCGGCGGCATGGGTAGATAGCTGCGGGAGTGAGGATTGGCTCAAACAATCGGGACGGTTTCTTTGTCCTGCGTAGCACCCCGTGATGATTACAATGTTTTACAAAATAGCCGAGAACCATGGGAAACATGCTGCTGCAAAGTGATGGTCGCTGTAGGACGTCGCTCGCAGGTACCCTATGGAGAACGTTGTCAGCGAAGCCTGAACACAATGCATTATTTATGTTCAAGCACCCTCTGAGACGCGTTCTCAATGCTATAGACAATAGCAGGCTGTCCATCCCAGCAGTTTATGTAAGGAATTAGAAAGGTAGAGTGGTATAGGAATATTTCAACAATAAGTGGGATTTTTATGTTTCATCTTTTGAAACCTTGATTGTCATGTGGTTTACAGTAAAAACATCTCAAACCTCCCTCAGTGTACTCACACTTTGACCTACTCTTCATTTACATCTTTACATAATTTAGTATTATTATATGATTTCATATGGAAGCCTGTTTATTGACCATTTTTTCAGAGAATAAAGCATGTATCCATGGTGATTATAAGAGACATTTGAAAAACAATGACAAAAAGTCGAAATTGAATTCAGAAATGAATCATAAAATGTGCTCATTAACTTGATGTTATCACACTGCCTCAGAGCCATGAATACATTATTGTAATTTGAGACAATTTGTAAAATAATTTTTAAAAAGCATTTAAATTATATGATTTTTTAATGGCTCCACTAATGTGTTTATTTCATTTCGTTTCCCTGCTGCTCCGTTATGGATGTCATTTGGTAAACAACCTCTCACAAACGCAGCAATCAATAAACACACAGCAAGAGCGGGAGGCTAGCATTAGCTGTTGACCAACATTTGACTTCAAATTGAACCTCTCGCTAATTAATTTGCAACCTGTTAAGCTACAATTGCTGCTGAAGAAATCCCACTTTCTGTGTCCTGCATCAGTTAGGGCCATTCTAATGTCTGTATGGTGGTGTTAGCTGGCCATACAGAACTGTATTTAATTAACCACTGGGAAAGGAGCTAGACTTACTGAGCTATATAAAGGTATAAAGACAGAAGAACTTCTATAAAATGTCACCCAAATGTGAACAGATTTATTGTTTAGACAAGCAATTAAATACTATTTCAAATAAGGAATAAAATAGGAATAAAAATTGTGATCTACATATGATGGCTGTCTTCTCTCAGAAACAAAAGTGGAAGATCCCTAACATGCTGCAAGCTCACATGCTCCTACAAAGAGTCAATAGCTAGGTTTCCGTTTAAATGTAGTGCACATTTTCCAGGAAACTGGCAAAAGAAAATGAGAATTCAAGTCAGTTGTAATTGTTTGGGGTGTAACAATGTGTTTTCATCCTGAACCATTTAGGACAGGATGTTTGGTTTGGTATGCTACTTCCTCAGTTAAGTACGTCCTGAGGACCAAGTAGCTGGTGGCTGTTAAGCCGGTGCAGAAGTGCCAAAAATGTCAGTTCCTTGAACAGCCACTTGAGGCTGGTTACAGAATGAGTCAGTCTCCATAAGTCCCCATGTTAAAATGTCCAACTTCACAGCAGAAATAAACATGTTTACAACCTGGTACAAAAAACAGTTTTGGTCTCTATAGCTAATTTCCCCGTTCATGACAACTGTACTGAGGGTGAAATTTTATATAATCACCCGTTCAAATCATATTAAGGGTGTATTATGTATAATTAACAGCATGGCTGCTTTGATTGACAGATAGGTGCCATTACAGATTCACAGATAGATTCTGAGTTTCAAAACAGCTCTTAAGAGAGCTGTTTTACGCTGTCTGTTCTTTTTACCCGTGCCCGTGACCCCAAAAAATCAAATACTATCAAAGCAATGTATTTATGTCAACATACTTGCACACATGAAACATGTGAAATTATAGTATGAGTTTTACCTGACAAGCTTAGGCTGTGCACCAGCTGCTGTCAACTATCAGTTAATGCATGCTTGTTGGCTTAGCCCGGTTAGCTGAACTCATGGATTGGATGAAAAATGAACGCCAATATTGTTCAACTGAAGTCGGTTATGTCTGTAGAAATAATTCATTATGGCTTCACTCCAATGTGTTAATTAATAGAACGAAACAAACGCAGACTAGAAGGTGAGTCTTTTCCCCAGAGCATTCAGGAACCTCAGATTCAGGCTGAGCCAAATCACTGACTCCTGCTATGGGAGTGTTTATCACTGCATATATGCAACCGTACTCAGTCGTAGAGAGTACAGGATTTAAGCATATGGTCAAAGTGCTTCAGTCCCACTACAGTGTGCCTTCATCTGTGCATTTTAGTCAGTCCATTGAGCCTGCCCTGTATGAGGGAGTGTGAGTGGTAGTAGTTCAGGAATTATCAACTGCACCGGCAGTTGCGCTCACCACTGATGGATGGACATCCAGGGCTACAGAGAGATACTTAACAGTGACGGCCCACTACATCACTCCCGAGTGGGAAATGAAAAGTCCATCCCTGCAAACTCGCCTCATTTATGAACAGCAGAGAGGCATGCATATGGCAAAGGAAGTAAAGGAGGGACTATTAGAGCGGAAATTGGGACTGGAGCTTGAATATATATTCATTGTTAAGTGTTGAAATTACACTGCTGGCTTACAATTAATGGTTCATTATAAATTTGCTGCACTGGCCAATTTTTATTTTGATTATTTGATACTTGAGAGTACAGATCAGAGTCTTACTGACATTTGGGGGAACGTATTGGTTCATTGAGATAAACAGCTGACGCTGCAATGAGACGTAATGAGATGTATTTAAAAGAGGGCCAGTAAACAATATAGGAAACATGACATTTCTGTTTGTTTTATGTTTTAGTTTTAGGAAGGTTACAGGCTCCTCATTGGTCCACACAGATCTGATGTTTTCTTCTGCTGACATTTTTCAGTCTTGGGGTTTTATCCCTCAGTCAGTCAGTAAAAACATTTGCCTTTGCATTTTCACCATTTGTAAATGCTGATAAAAATGGGTAGATGGAAACTCACTCAATGCTGGCCTCTTTGAACTGCTACAGGAACCATAACCCAACACTGAGGCAGCAGATAAGGAAATGTTTACTGTATATAAGTCATTTTTGTAAAGGTCATGTGAGTCATTTTGGAAGCCATTGGGAAGTTTCTCAAACGGCCACTTGAGGCTGGCTGCAGAACAAGTCTGTCTCCATAAGTCCCCATGTCCCCACTTCACAGCAGAAATAAACATGTTTACAGCCTGGTACAAAAACAGTTTTGGTCTTGTTTATGATAATGGTACGAGTCTGAAATGTTATATAACTCAGCTGTTCAAATTATATCAAAGCATAAAGTAACAGCATAGCTACTTTGGCTGACAGGTGGGTGTCCTTACAGGGGGCTTGTTTGAGCAACAAGTCTTCATTCAGTCTGCCTTAGGTCCCCTGTAATCCATATCTTTATCCATCTTTGGATTAGCCGGGAGGCAGTGGCAGGACAGCCAAAGTGGCGATGGCCAGATCCACCACACGACCGCTCTTCAGAAATACAGTATGTGGGTGCCATCACGGATACGTCCATGTCCATGTTTTATCCTGCATGTTTATGGTGTGGCTGTGATGCCTCACAATGTTTACTGTAACAAATATGTTGATGACAAAAGCTGCATTCACATTTGAATGAATATCATCCTCTGACCTTGTGACTGGACAATAGGCTCTTCGGCCCCTTCTCATTATTGTACTTCCTCTTTCTATCTCGTCACCCTACCTCCCTGTCTGGCAGCGCGGCCCGAGAGGCAGAATAGCTGAGGTTAATACCTACATATTGCTATCTGGGACCGCGTGGCTCTGTAAATAAAGCTCGTCCTGCGCCAGATGAAGATATGAAAATATCATTATTGCTTCTCAGATGAAGAGATATAATAAACAGCGGCTTCTCCCTCCTGGGCTGGAGCTCATTTGTAAGCAAAGGGATGAATTAAACTGAGCCTAAGCCTAAATAAGTTTTCACATATTTGGTTGGGCTGTGCTTATTAATTTATTTGGTGGGCCAAACTTTACTTTTCATGATGCCTGTCATTGTTGGATAATTCCTAACTTTATAACAACAAAGACTTTTTAGTCTCATTTAAAATGTGACCAGTGCTGATGCTAAAGAAATGGTGAGAAACTCTCCCTCGAGCCAGAACAGATACTGTTAGCTTGCAAGAGTAAATCACCTCAAATTTAGCCAGATGTTAATTAATGTCCTAAAGGGTAAACTGTACTCATACTTAATGAGGTGTCCCAAAGTCTGTCAGCCAGATAGGTAATGAATGTCTCAAACATATTTTCTCCTAAAGGAGACCATGCAACCAGCCCCTAATGAGTATCATCAGTTAACTACTAACAGCAAGTTAGCTTCAGGAGCTAAATGCATAGTGAGAGTGAGTGAGGCAGCGCTGCTTGTTCTGCAACATTACTAACAGTATATATACTAGTATGCAGTATATTTATTCATACAGTATCTTGTAATTTTCCACACAACCCTGGATTACTGCAATTATCTCCTCTCCTCATCAACAGTAAATCAGTCTCACACCTCCAGCTAGTTCACAATTCATCTGGCTTTAACAGATGACATCAGAGTAGTCAGGTTTCAGTCTAGCTTCTCATGCCTTTTAGGATTGATTTTAAGATTGTACTGCTCACTTTTAAAGCCTGTCCGGGTCTGACCCCCAACTATATTACCCACATGTTATCCCCATACGAGACAGTTCACAGACTTAGATCCCCATGCGGGTCACTTCTGGCTGTTCCAAGGTCGAGGCTCAAAACTAGAGGCGACTTTCTCCATCAGGAACCTGGACTTTGGAACGACCTGCCTGAGGAGATGAGGCTCACAGATTCAGTGAACTCTTAAAACTCATTTTTACAGACTTGCCTTTTTGTTATGCTGTCTCTGTATCTTTTTTATCTTACTATGATCTTTTTTATCATTTCTTTTATCATCTTTTTATCCTTTTACCCTTAACCAGACCTGCCTTGTTAATGCTAGCTTTCCCCACTTCTTATATATATTTATAACTCTTATTACTGCTCTGCTTTTCTTTGATTTCTAAGCTTTCAGAAATCAAAGAATAGCTATTTTCATGTATTTATTTATGTGATCTCGTCGTCTGTTTTCTGTCACTTTAACTTTGTTCTGTTTTGCTTTTTACTTTTCTTAATCTTAACTTCTTCTGCCTTGGTTGGGTCTGTTTGTAAACCGCGTTTTTAAAGGTGCAACATAAATAAAGATAGCATTAGTATTGTTTCTCATTTATACAGCATATAGTACACTTATGAATACTGTATTTTGTTTCATTTTACTACTGAAAGTTGAAAGGACAAAGCTAAAACCTTTTTTTTTTAAAGGCTTTTTTGTTTTTTGGTTGTAAGTTAGCATCAGTGAGAACACAATTAATAAACTGCATAACTGAAGTGGAAGTGCATTAGTATGGTGCAAACATGCATTCTAAAAAATCTAGATGCAAGAAGAGTGGTACTTAAATGTTTTGTATGTAGTTACGAAGCTTTAATCACTAATATAGTCCTTTTGACCGAGACTCCTCCTGTGACATGAAATGTGCTCCAGGAGCAAGAGAGGTGAGTCTTGCTCCTGGAGCACATTTCATTTGGAGTTTTTCTTGACTGACTCAGTCTCCTCCCTCCTCCTCGTGGCAACCCTGACAGAAGACAAACGACGTCCTGATCTGAACCCATCCATCAGAAAACAGCAAACAACTATTAACAGAAATTGTACATCCTTTAGATATGAATACCTTTGATTTATGCGTCTGTACTCCATGGATTAATATGATTACAGTTATTAAACCTGCAGGATAATGAGTTATGGAAATTCCAGCTCATGAAAGCTTCAGCACACTGCCTATTAAACATCATTTATAATCAGCTCTTTAGTATACAGATAGGATAGATTTGTACCCCTCACACAGTCGTACCAGATGGCTAATATTTGGCATGCAGCGATGGAGTGACAGGGGGTAAATTAGAGTGCTGACATATTGACATTAATATTGGCATGACTAATTGCAAGAAAAGCTATGTGTTAAAAGTATCATCAGAATAATCATTTCATACATGACATATGTTAAACAGGTCCATTCTTTTTTTCAATAAACCGCATTATTGGATTATGTTTATTAAGTGCCACTCATTCTTAACCAAACTAAGCATTGTACTTCCATTTATGAAGACGGCAAGCGAGCTGAAAATCACTATCTTCACGACGTGTGATTGAGTTTTTAAAGTCTGTGGATAATGTATATGAAATATATAATTAAAATGGATATTGAATTCCAAGCTGCAGTGCAGTCATGAATAGAAAACCTTCAGCTTATGAAACTTAAACTGTAATTTACTGAAAGATGCAAGCTGGAATTTCATATCCTGACCTTTTAGCATTTTGTAAAATATATGTCCTAATCTTCCCATTATGTTCCAGAGGCAAACTATAACTTCCCTTTGCTCGTAAAGAGTAGCAGTAGTCATGTGGGCTTTGGCTTGAAAGTAGGGATGTGAATCAATCTGCAAACATTATTCAGTTATGAACAGTTAAGTGCTCCGAACACGTACCAACAACATCCAAGTTTCTGTGGTAATATGTTCCTAATGTTGTGGAGTTATTTTCTTTTTGGCACCTCGTATGACGGAAACGTCAAGTTTAAATGAAGTAAGGGACTGTCTCAAAAGTACATGCAAAATAGTTTTTAAAAAACATTTCAAATGCACAGCTGTATGGCTACACAAAACTCTACGGCTCTCTACAGACAAAGATATCTAACTATTACATGGCTTGGCATCAAAGTTTTACAAAAAATCATGTTCACTTCAGGATAAGTTCTGGTGACTATCCACCCCACCATCAAGCTAAATTTTTTGTCCTCAACTTTTGTTTATGATTAGATTCAGGCAAGGTTTAGTATCTTTCCATTAACCACAACTCTTTGTGTTTAATGCTAATTAACACGCGTTTAGCATGATTACAGGTAAGATAATGAACATGATAGTGAACATGCTAAAGATGAAACCTGTTGTTTCATCTTCAGAAACCTGTTAGCACACTGATGTTAGCATTTCATCACACAGTTACAGCCCGGTGGAACATTGTACAATGTACATCTCATAGTGTTTTATTACGTTGCACCAACTTTACATTCATCCGGGCCTCATCTTGTCATATACACAACTTCCAGTTTTTAAAGAAATTCTGACCTCAAGTTTTTTTTTTTTTTTTGCATTTCTCATTTCCGCACAGACACTTTGCAGTTCCCCATAGCTTTTACTCAGACGCAGTTTAGATTCATTTAGGTTCTCTTTTGAAGGACGATTAATTTAGACACTTTGTGAAAATGTTGTGTTTTGTTTTTGTGAGCGGCTGCACTTAAACATGCATACTGAGGAGTATAAACGGCAGTAGAAAACAACTGAATACAGAAAATGAAGCAGCCAGCAAGCTCAGGTATATCTTCAAAATGATATGAAGATATTTCTGTGAATAAACAGAAGCGTTAGGTTACTCACCTAGTGGACTGAATGGTGTACATCAGCTGATGGTCCATCTGTGTTATTTTTCATGAATTTTAAAATAACAATGCTCACATTTGTACAGACATATCATTTGATTTCTCATCAACTCAAAGATGGAACTATTTGTTATAACCGATCAGTTTCCTCGCCTGCATGGAGAAAGAAAAATGATTTTTTTATTTGACATGCACCAAAACAGATATTCTTGAAGACAAAATAATAATTTCGAGCACGCGTAGCTGTGTAGAAAGTGGGTCTCTGTGTGGTGTCAGTGTGTATGCAAATACAACTTCATTAGTTTTGGAGATCGGGAGATTGAGGTGAGGGTACAATGTGTTATAATAGAATGGAAGGCACATGACAGTCCTATTTCCTTTGAGACGTTCCTGTTCACTGTCTTCTATTATATTAAACCAAATCAATTATCCCAAAGGCATTATGCTATAATAGGAAGCTGGGTGGGCATTTTTAAACAGAGTAGGCTGGCTGCCCAAATCCAAACATGCCGTGTGCGATTACAGTGATGAGGGCATTGAAATCCTGTAATTGAGACATGCAACATTATGATTGCAGACTGATTGAATATAATTAGCCATGGCTTTTTATTTTGTTTGCTTGCTTCCTTTAATTAAAAGATTTTTCTTTTCACTTCATCAGAGTAGATTCAAATTATGCAGGGATGTTTGATAAGTGATTAGCCTGGTAAGGCCCACTAAGATAATTAACCATCTCGTCGTCCAAAAGTGCGCTGCGGTTGCCAAGTGCCTCAGTGACTATGCTGTAAATAACTCAGCGCTGTCCATGTTTAATCTGCAACTGGTCAAGAACGAAGTTCACATCAACCTGCAAAGTGACGCATTTTCACTCCTCTGCCATCAGCCGCCATCTTTTTTTGGCTAATGTGGCTCCCCGATAAGTAGGCGTGACAACAAGCTCATCGAGGTTCTCTGCAGGCTCGTCATGAGCTATACCATAAATAGATGCTGTAGTTACACCTCTGTGTGTGATTACACTAAACACACACACACACCTTCCAAAGCCAGCTCCTGAGTTGCGTCTTGACACATCTCTCACATTTCCGCAGCTCGCTATCAAAAGCACTGTCCGCCTGCCTGCTGTGAATATTAAGTCCATTCTCCTCTAGTGTCTCCGTGGGTGTGAGGCCTTGTCCTTGCGGAGCGGAGCACACTCCATCCCTGACAAGGGCTTCGCTTTTATCACCTGATGCTGTGAGAGCCAAATGAGGGTTCGGCCATGTACAGCCATTTATCATCCTCGATCAGTGAGCAGCCACAGGGGCAGAAAGGACCTTGGCTGCGTGTACGCGCTCTCCTCCTGCCATTTGTTCTTAAAGTCGACCGGGTTTAGTGTCACTGTGGTCTGCTGCACTCTCTGCAGGGAAAACAAACATCAGCGCGGTGGCTTTGTTTATACACAGCGGGGCTTGTGTCTGGGGCTTTTGTGTCTGCACACACTGTATCTTACACAAAATACTGGCTTCCAAGGTAAGGGTAGATGATGATGATGAATGTGGCAAATGCGGTTAGAGGTGCGTTAAATGGGGTGCTTATTTATTTTTTTTTGTCACCCGTTCTGTTTGCCAACAGCGCTGCAAAGCGTTCAGCTGAGAAACGTCTGCAACATGTAATGAATTGAGAAGTTTGTATGCAGCAGGAAAAAAAAAAACCCTTCATATTAGCTAGCATCATTTGACAAACAGCGGCTGTTCTGTGAGATGTTCAATAGCCTCAAACTGAACTAGCTGAATAACTGCATAAAACCCACAGAGCTGCAGTGACATTATTTTTATTCAGAGTTTGATGAATGTGTGCACAAAACCACCTCGAGAAGGTGGTGGCTGGTTTGTTGAGTTTGAACAAAGAGGAGGCCGGGAAGGTAAATTGGTTGCCTTCCCTCAAATTTTCCTAAAAATAAGGGGGTGTGTACCTATCTTATCCTTATTTGCCTTAACAAGAGGGTTGGTGTTCCCTTTCATCCATCTCGTCTTGCACCCACTCCCTTTGTAATAGCTTGTTTGGAGTCACACTCGGAGATATTCTCTCAAACCGTGTATTTGCTGTGTCCTGGCTGGCCGAGGCAGCAGGACAAGAGTAATTTTTATTCGATGCAGAAGGGTCGCACTTTGTGTCAACTTTCACTGTTTCCCGAATGACTCTGGAGGATGTGCTGCTGGAATACACAGTATGAGGGAAGAGCTAAAATACAAATACAGCCATATTTTCATCCGTGGTGGCGGCACGGCTCTGGATTTGAATCCTGTCAGACGATCCATTACTTTGCTTCAGACTGAAATATTTCAACAACTATGAGAAGGTCGAAGATTTTAGTTTTTAGTGAAGTATCTGACCAAGCGCTCTTACATTTCCACAGGTGGCTAGGGATGGATTTCCATGGTATGCTTTAGTTTATGAGCAAATAAAAACTAATCAAGTTTGTGTTCTAATTAGTAAATTCTGACAATACAAGGTCATGTCAGGCTGGAGCCAATCCTGTTATGGAATTTTCTATCCTTAGGGTACATGAGGTCACGTGTAGTCAGCAGTAGTAATTGTTGGCTTTGGTTGGGAACAGCAGTTGTCACACACAGTGACATCTGTGTCTGCTGACAATAACACCTCCATGGGTAAAAACATTCTCTCTGGCTAATTCTGAGCATATACTATTTGTGGTGTTATCTTGGGGTTTAAAGTCTATCCACCAGCATGAGTTGGGCAGAATGTTAGAGCAACTCAGACACACTTGTGATGTACTTTGAGAGTCTCTAATTCTCCTTGGCAAAGCGTCAATAAATGTTACAGCATAAGACATCAGAGGCTCCTGAACACTTTCTTCGATCCTGACCTCACCACTGACCTTTGACCAATTTTTGCACAACAATTCCCAGTTGCCATTGGGCAAGAGGCGGCATACTTTGGGCAAGTTATCAGTTCATCTGAAGGCTGCCACATGGAAACAAACAACCAATCACGCTCACATTCGCTGTGGGAGGAAGCTGGAGAGAACCCACAGGGAGAACATGCAAACATAACACCTACAAAATGTTAAGTTAGGATGTTAGCATTTAGCACAGTGCTGTAGGTAGCCTCACAGAGGCGAGAGTAAAATGAACATTCTTTCTGAGTTGTCTGTCTGACCACCTAATGAAAACTAGGTTTAATATTTACTCTCCTGATGAAGGACATTTCTGGCTTTTTAGTTGCTGAATGCTCGATTAGTCGCTTAACTTGGTCTCTTAGTTGTTTGGTGCTAAACAGTATACCGAACGATTGGTTTGTGGTCTTTTTCTCAGAACGGCTGCCTGATTTGTACTAAAACAACACCATGAGAGCAGCGAGCGTGAACCAGAGAGCTATACAATGAGTTGACAGCCACTACTTGTATAATTGTATTTTCCTAACTTTTGCATTGAACGCTGACAGCAGACTCTACATGGTAGCATTTAAAATCATGTTGTGCTAATGTACTCTATATTTTTAGCAGCCAACCTCTCTGTCTGTACCCTCTCGAATTATAATAACAAAAGACAGATGATTTATTCCTGCTCCCTTTGTACTTCTTTCTTTTCTCCTACCTGTCTCCAGGAGAAAGGGCTGATGCAATAGCCTGATATCAACATCTGTGCCTGTGTGAAGACAGTGCTGGCCAGATAAGATGCTCACAGTGCAGAGGAGGGCTGTACTGTGGGGAAAGATATGCAGCACAGGCCGATAAAGAGAATAACGCGAATCGAAGTGGCTGCTGTGGAAAGAAATAAAAAAATAAATAGGATGGGTAGTGACTTCAGAATGACCTCAACAGAGACAGTACAAGGCACTTGAAGAAACAACTATTTCCTGCTGAGACACAGCAGGGATGCAAACATTATACACGGTGTGGACAGACTTTGGGAGCATTGTTGGTCAAAAACTGAAGTTATCTTTTTTTTTTTTTTGTAAAACAGCCTAAAACAATGGACCAATTTTTAATAAACGTGTCCTCCCTTCTAAATGTCAGCTACATGTATTCTGTATGGCAGCAATTTGGATATGTTATTGAATGCCCACTGTACTGAAACAGGTGTTGTGGTGTAAGAAATGATTTGCAGATTTAAATGGACAAAATTATTCCATTTTTTGTAGTTTCACTTTTGCTCTCTTGAATGCAAGCTTTTCAAGAAATAGCGTTGGATGGTTGTCACCAAAATCAACAGACCCATTCGTCCAAATTGACATTTTCGCATTTTATGCTGCAGCCAGCTAATGTTACTGACTGGTCCAAAAGCAAGAATCCAAGCTCGGCACATTTTATTTCACAAAGCTTTTGTCAGTGTCAGTTGTATATTTCCTCTTGTCCGATGACTTGTCGCTCAGTCACCCTATCCTTTTCTCTTCTTAGCTTACTCCGTCAACATCCTCTTCGGTCTTTTTGCCATTAGCTATACCCATAGAAGTTGCTAAGCCTGGTTTAATGGTTCTTCGGTTCTGGTACCACACCGACTGAAAACCTCCTCTTCCTGGTGGTTTCAGAACACATGTGATACAAACACTCCCCCGGTGCTCTGACCTCACAGTCTGATAACCTGAGCTAACATCAGCTAACAGCAGCTACAACTGGCAGCAGTTTACTTTACTGTCCATCAGGAAACTCTGTAAATCACAGAGAGTTTATGTGCAGCAGCCAGAGAATGTCAGAGGAAAAACCAGAAAACATTTACTCCATAAAATATGATCCAGTTTCTGTCAGTGTGACTTACGGATTTCTTGCGGGTGATTGTACCCAGAGAACAAAGTTACATAGTACAGAAATATGCTTTCAGAGTATGAATGACAGTGACACTATTCACCTGATTACACAGCAGTGCATCAACATGGTTGAAAATCAGGAATTTTATGATAGAAAAGTTACACGATGTTGCTTTAAGAGGCTCTTCAAATATTACCAAAAATATATTATGAGCAAAAGATAACAAAATGTGACGCTTAGGGTTGAAAAAATGATTAAAAGTTGAGGAAAAGGAAACAATACTGAAGTAATGAAGTTATATGTAGCTTTTCTCCTGCCCAGTTATCATTTTTCCTTCCTCTCTCTTTCTTTTCTCTTCCATTACTCCCCCCATAGGTGGATGTAAATGTAAAATATGTTGTTCCAGAGTCTGTGTTGCTCCCCAGACTCTGTGGGCTTCAGCTTTAGATCCTCTGATGTGCCATAGTCTGATGAATCTGACCAATCGCAGACCATCTGGGGGTTTAAGACGAGTGAGAGCATGGGTCCTTTGTGTGTTCTTGCCAGCTTAATGTCAGAATCAGGTAATTATTTGGGGTAAATGTTTTTATATATGTTAACTCCTACGGTTAGGGCGAGAGCATCCATTTCGTTTCCTTCCTCTTTTCTCCTTTTTTCTGTGTAGTTTGGGAGTAAGATTTAGTACGCTGGTTTTCTTTCTAACAAGTGCTTGTTTTTTTCTTTTTTTGTGGAGTGGGCTCTCCCTGAAGTTCAGCTCAAACTTCCATATTTGGCAATAATAAAAAAAAAACAGAGAACAAACTGTCTCCTCATAAATCATTCCTACTATATGAGTTCCAGACTCACACACCTTCCTCCATGTAACCAGGAGACAATTTACATAGAAAACAGCATGAAGGGAATAGTGCTCTTCATCAGAACTGAGGCACTTTAGAGAACACTTGAGATCTTCCCACCGTGGGAAAGTAAGACACTATAAATAACGTTACTGACAACGTGCAGAACAGAACTGAATAAAACTTCACAATTTCAATGTATACCTTGGCCAACTGAGCTCCAGAGGGAGTTGCTGCAGAGATGGAATACTTCAGGAAAAGTGCCTGTTCTTGTAGTAAGTGCACAGAACTTGACAACTGAGAGTAAAGGTAAAGCCATTATCCTTTTTTCCCCCTTTTGTTTCAGTCTTGAGAGTAATTGTTTACAGATGGGTGAGGGGATGCAACTTTCTAACTAAATCTATGACCATTAAGAGCAAAAGAGTCCAAAACCAACCCACCGAAATGTGGCTGCAATTAATTCTAAATTTACCTGCCATGGTGTCTAATCAACAAACAAGTTTGTTTCACAGTCTGGTCACAGGAAGGGCCCAGAATTCCTTGCTGGTTCCCTGTCTTGCACATGATTCTCCTACAGGAGGCGTGCTGCGACACAAGGCATGCTTGTTACGGCGCGTGGCGTCTCATCAATAAGGTCGCGGAGCAGCAACACAGATGCTGGCTGAGGTCTCTGTCCTGGAGAGACTAGCTAATCACAGTCTCTGTGGGAAACAGCAGGGGAGCAGTCTGTCTTCCAAAGCTTTATCTGCATACTCTCACACAAACACAGACGTATACACTCCTGCACAGTCCTGCGAGCGCCCTGCAAACATGAGGCAGACAACCCCTCCGCAGGCGCGCGGGTAAACATGTCATCAAGTACAGGATGTAATGCTGGAGAATAGTATTTGTTATTACCCTGCTGAGTCACTTTCGTTTCCTTGCTGATGTGTTTGTCCTCATCCAAAACAGAGCGTCTTAGTTAGTGAATATATTAGAGTTTGCGGGTCCGTTGCCTTTGCAGCGGTGTTGTAAACATGTGTTAATCTTGTAGTTTCAGAAGCTGAAGAAAAATATGAGGGAATTTGTTGCTGTATTATGGTAATGCTGTTTGGTATTGAAGGAGATGTTGAATTTTCATAGAAGTGAGCGTTACATATCTGAAAAGATCTGAAAGATTAATATGCAGTTATTCTTTGCCATGGGTAAAGGTTGAGCCGCAAGCACAGAAGCAAACATTTTTCTGGAAAATAAAATACAGATTTCTCTGATTTGTACCGTGCCGTGTAACATTCAGGTACTCATGCACGGGAAGGTTAGAAACATAAAAAAAACAACTCGAAAATGCATGAGAAGAGGACATCAGTGTGGCCACAGTGCTGTTTTGTTCTGTTCTTCACACAGCTTCATACTTTACAGTACTTCGAGTGTTTTTTGCCCACCAGACTTTGTCAACTTGCTCAGATTTTGTCATTTTTCCTTGGTGTACATGCTTCGTCCACGGGTAAGTTGGCCATGTAGTTAAATTGTTTCCCTTTTGTCTGTTTTTACAGCTTGATCTGTTCTGTGCTTGATGTGGCTGGTAGAGGCATCTGCCAAAAAATTGACCATCTGTGTATTCTCAGTTTGTGAAACGAGTTGTGGTGCTTCTGGTGGTGCTTCTTCAGTCATTATCGAGAACAGGCGCCACCAGTTCTGGTTGCTGTGACATTGTAGCCGTGCCCGGTGGAATTTAGCGGTTACGCATCTGTATTGAATCGACACCGTGAGCCTAGACCTGATGTTCACCTCCCCAGAAACATCTACACATCCCAGGGACCACAGCAACTGTGATTGGTCTGCTTGGCGTGTGCGCGCATTCTCTGAGAATCGGAGGAGACCGTGGATGTATTAAGGGAGAACAGATGAGAATCATGCAAAATCCAGATGCAGATGTTAATAATGCTGTTTGAGAATCCCTCTTCAAACATTCAACACATTCACAGACCTGAGTGTAGACACAGACAAACAGGATCACATGGGACGCTGGCTCACTGCACGGCATGTTCCTGTCTGTCCCCTTGTATTCTCTCCCTTTCATTTCACAGGCAGCGAGGGGAAAAAAGGAAAAGAGGAAGAAAAGACAGATTGGGGAGGGAGACGAGGGAGAGTTTCAGTTTCAGTCACCATTGTTGAAAGTACACAAAGACGCTCAACAGAGTGGCATAGAAACCCCACCAGCAGCCTCTGTTGTGGTTATGTTATTTGCAGAGCAATGCAGACACACCAGCAGTCAAGTATAAATGCCCGTAATGGTGTAGGTCACTTGCGTAGGCTACAGCACAGGCCCTATGTATAAGTCAACTTTAAGTAGTTGCTGTGTTGGTTGTCTGTACAGTGCGGTTATAGAGTGACAAAGTCTACATCTACATGGGAGACATTTTCCGTTTCTTTTAAGCATGACCACAATCGTCCAGAACCATAACCACGTTTATTATTGTAACCATGACGATAAAAGGTCCTCTGATCTTTACGAAGTTGTTGTTTTAACCAAAACCATAATCTTTCCCTAAACCTAACCAAACCTTAACTATAGTCTGCACTATAGTGTTTATTTTCCAACGTGATTCGAAAGGGGTTTGAAAGACACAGACGGATGATGTCTTCCCGCTCATAGAGGCATAGCATCAGATCAGAAAGTGAAAGTGAAAGCAAACATCTAAACTTGGATATCCAACTAAATTGGTAACCTTTGAACAACCTTTGCTTTGGCTTAATCTTTGATTTGAATGAATCTATGGGCTGACCTTTTAGCCATGCAGTCAATGGTTCAAACTTTTTACATCGTGTACCACCCCAGTAAAAATTAGGCTCTACAAGTTCCACCATTATGACCGCAATGCTAAGTAGTCGACAGGCAGGTTTACTCATAGACTGACTGTACAAAGGGAACACTGGAACTCCATACACCGCGAGGGGACCTGGACTGTTTCAATTTGTGATGTTTTCTGAGAAATATAAGTCAACTGGTTTGTCTTTCAGCACCGTGTGTTTGGTTAAAAGGTGCCATTTGAGGTGCAATGGTTTCATGCATTCATTCCAAAGAATGTCACCACATACTGCACACTACAGCCTGAGCTCTTCCTCCATCCGGCTCCAACTGAATCCAAATTTGAGGTAACCTGAGTCATATCTCCTTACTGCTTTGAGCCGTTTGCTGCTAACAGGTGCTATTACTGGCATGGCCACTAGCACTTGCCCGGTTCTCTGTCGCCCACCTTGGTGTCAACAGGGTTGGTTAAAATGTTCTTCTTCACCAACACTTCTCTTCCTAATAGTTCCCATCGGCAGCCACATTTGTAGTATTTTTGAACCTTTTATTTTGTCATCACAGTTTAGGTTGTAACTAATCATGGATGATGTTGGAACTCGAACGTGACTACGTAGCAGGCTGATCGTGAAACATATATTACAGGAAAGACAAAACAAACTGTAAATTACATTTCAGCTGTTTTTAAATGATTTTTAATGAGAAATTCTGTAGTATTTTATAGTATTATATACTTTGAAATATATTTATTTTATTTAAAATATATTTTGACAATTTTTCTGTGTACCACAAGGGGGAGCTTGTGTACACATTACACAATTTGAGGATCACTGGTCTAAAGTCTGAAGTCACAGCATGCACTGACTTGTTGACATGTGAAATTTCTTTGTCTTTGTATAGTTTTACTGCAGCGGGTCACATTTATCCGCCACGGTGATCGACCCAAATCTTATTTATGCTTCAAAAAAATCTGCCTTGTAATTTTCTGTGCTGAGCGGTCAACAAAGCTTGTGCCCCATGAAAACATTTATGTGACGTCTGATTCAGTTGGCTGTAAAGATATACTCCGCTTGCCTGTTGTATCAGTGTGTGTAAACCAAATTAGAGGGGTGTAAAGGTATAAAGGGACAAAACACCCTCACAATGTGATCCAATCAGCAGTAAAACACTCCCAACCATGAACATGTTGTTAAGATCACACTCAAAGAAAATATAGTCTTTATAAAAATGGGAGGATGGCAGATAAGACGGTTCAATAATAACACACACAAACACATACGCTTGAGAGTTTTTTTGGCTCCCTTTCATAAGTCTCTTCACTGTTGTCACTCATCAAAATGTAATATCGCACAATGCACGAAGAACAGGTTTTATTTGGAGCATGGGGGACCAAGGACGTTCATACAAGTTTTAGGGAATGAAATTGACTTAGCAAAAAATGAAAGATTCATTGAGAGGAATTTATATTAGCCATGGATACACACAGAATGAGTCGTTTTTCCAGCTTATGATTCATCAAACAGACAAACTTTAACATGGACAAGCAATATATTCCATCCCTGACTTATTGGAAAAGGACAGAAGTTCATTAGTCTTACCTTATGACAAATGTCTGGCCAGAGAGCCACACTTACTTATTTAATACTTTACCTGCTCTGTCTGATCAATACTTAATTACAGCAGCTTTTCCTTGTTTGGCGGATTATTGGTTAGAAAAAAGGGCTCGTTTGAGAGGTGAGAGTAACCCAGCTGGCTTATAAAGACAGAAACTACCAGAGTGATCTCTAACCATGCATCATTACTCCGCAGTCGATGGTAACAAAGTGTCTTGGATCATGCTTAACGACATTAGAGGCAGAGAATAGGGGTGGACAGCAGATGCTTAGTTTGTTAGCCAAGCCACTACTGATGTAACTGCGTTAGCTGAGCCACCACAGTGCTCTAATGTGTCTGGCAAAAAGAGGACAAGACAATTAATAATCCTGGTTTAAAACATATGCTTCTGGTTCCAGCTTGAAAGCTGCTTTTAGGAGCTTGCGATTGATAAAAAGAATTGATGTTTCACCTTATTGACCTAAGGGTGAAAAAAACACTGAAGAACAATGTTCCATTAGAGTTTACTTTAAGTATACTGAGAGGCATCAAAAATCCATAATGCGTGTCATCTATCTGCAATTCATTCTAGTGACATAAGGACACTGCAAATCTGTTGCACCATGTCCAGTGATGGCTGCTCTCTCATATTTTAGACAGCATGGCAATGTCGGCCTGACCTTTTGTAGGTGCACCACTTTAATCCAGACTGACATACCTCAACAGTTATTGGATGGATGCCATGAATGTTGTACGAACATGCTGGGTCCTCCAGCGATGCTGACATAGCCAACACAGGGTTGACATTTTTGCTCTTTAGTGACATGTCTTGGGGACTGTTGGACAGACTGCAATGAAATGTACACTGCCCTGTCCATGTACATCGCCCAGAGGATGAATCCCCACGACTTTGGTGAATGGCTGACATTTTATCTATCTATCAATAAATCAGCTAAAATGTATGATGGATGATTGTTTTCCCCAGAAGATGTATCCTCATGACTTCCTAACAACACAGCGTGATATATCTCAACAGCTATTCACTGGATTACCATGAACTTTGGTAGAGATACTCACAGTTATTTTCTGATTGTTTCACAAAGGTTCAATTCAGCACAACAAGACATATCCACACACTATCAAACAACCCTGTGGCAATTGGCCACAGTGCCTGATTGTGTCGAATATGGTTTTAATGTGTTTAGCACAGTCCAAGTCCAATAGTTGATTAATTGATAGGAACAATTTTACGCTTGTAGCTTCTCAAATATGATCATTTCAGGCTTTTTTTCATTAATAGAAACTATAAATAACTTCTATACTATAGAAGTTATTTGGAGACTTTCTTTGAGCTTTAGAAAATTGTAGTAGTATTTCTCAGCATTTTCTAATGCTTCTTAGACCAAACTATAACGTAACTGAGAAGAGGACTAAACAGACTTTGAAAGTAATGACACTCCCATGAGCCTTAGCTGTACTTTGTGCATAATGTTAATTAGCAAATGTTAATGTCTGCAAAGTTAGCGTTGTCATTGTGATCACATCAGCATTTACAGTAGCTCCAAGCACCACTGTGCTCTCGCGGAGCTGCTAGCATGGCTGCAGACTCTCTTTCTGCTCTCCACATGTCTATCTCAATAAATGAAAAATACATTATGGCACGGATGCACGCTCCGCATACAAATGATGCGCTATGATATTTCAATTAACTTCACAGTTACCTCAGCAAGTATTCAACCTTGAGAATGTGTCACATTATGATTTCATACAGTATAGTGACCTCTACACGGAATGTGCTTGATATGAATAAGCCTCACAACTCCCTGTGAATAACATCGCTGGTAAATTTGAACAAATCACCACTTAAAGACAAGCTATAGTGGAGATTATCCCTCCCATCAACCTGTCCTTTATCTCTCTCTTTTCTCAAGGGCAGAGGCAGGTGTTAATAAGACTCATTTAGCACAAAGCAGCAAACGAAGGCTCCAGAATGCAAAGATAATGAGATAATGAGATAATAAGATTGCTTTGAAGTAGATAAACATCCAGTAAATATTCCTGGTCTGTCACAGGTGCTTTTGCGCAGAGCATGTTTAATCAAGGCTCATCAACATTCACAATGCAAAAGGTTTGTCCTTTGGAATTTACACAAGGATAAAAAAATAAGGGTGACAGTTCAAAACACTCTACTGTATATCTCGAAAAGTGTTTTAGGGGAAATGGAATCAGTGTTTCAGAGGGAAGGATACATCCACCCAACAAAATCATATCAGTAATTGAATACCTGGCCATACAAGAATTTCTCTGATGTCTTCATTCCTTCGAATATTTGTATGATATATTAACGGGGACGGCTATTTTATATGTTCATCAAAGGGAATAAATAAAGATCATCTTGGTAAATGGATTAGTTGATGTCAGGAACGGTGGTTGTTATAAGCCAGGGGCTAAAAATCTTCCCTGTATCAGATCAATTATGGATTAAAGACTTTGGTTTGTGTGCGTTGGTTTTGACGTACCTTCTCTCACATATACACACACACACACACACACATATATATATATATATATAGACACACACACACACACACACACACATACTGAAGATTGGTAACATACTTGCTTGTGCATGTATTAATCTGTGTGGTCTTGCAGCACTGCGTAGCCGTGACTGAGGGTTGATGAGTTTATGCTGCTTTGCACGTTGACTGCTGCAATTTGGATTCTTCGCTGAACACGAGCAAACATTATACTGGACTGATCATGCTACCCACACCTCGCCCAGCAGTGCATGGAGAAAAATATCAAGCAGTCAGCTCCTGTCGAGTCAATAGATTTTTAGCAACCACGGCTACGCTTGTCAGCTTTAGCTGATTGCCTGACATATTTCCTCAGTGTCTCTTGGCTCATCTACAGTTGTCAGTTCTCCAGACGTGGTTGTTGAAGTCATGCCCCTGGTCGTCCAGTTAATTCCCTGTACGGCCTGCCTTTTTTTTCCCTTACCTGGACTCAGGCCAGTTCTGTCAGTCCTGATGTCTCCATTGCCCAGAGTGGCTGTGTCTATCTGACTGTAGCCTTGGCACATTAGATTTTCTCTTCTTTCTCTCTCTGTCCCTCTACTTCCCCCCCGGGTGCCTGACCTCTCTTTATTTCTCTCTGTACCCCTCTTTTCTCTTCCCTTCTATTCAATTTTTTCCTCTTTCATCCCACTCTATTTTGCCCCTCCACCCCTCTTGCACAACCTCCCTTTCTCTCTCTGAACTTTTGCAGCGCTCCCAGAGGTACTGCAGCCGAACAGACAGCAGTGCCATATCAGGCACTGTCAGACATATGGAGGAGCGCTGAGCGCCAAAGCTGGGTGACTTCAGCTCAGCCGCAAAGTACCAATGATGCATAACTGATCAAGACGTTACGAGGCTGAGGTGAATTTGTCGTCAGTGACATAAAACACTCGCTACGGCAGCTTGGACAGAAGAGGTTGTTTTATATAAAGATCAGACTCAGTCAAATTTGGCCTCAGCCGCTCTGTATTCTCTCTCCGAGTAGCTGGCCTGATGCAAATCGATAAAGTAATTTTCCCCCAGACTTGTTGTAATTAACAATCTGCCATGTGTGCTCAGGGGAACTGCGGCATTTGAATAGAAGCGACTTCCAGCTGCTACTGCGACGCCTGTGATTTAAGAAGTTTAAGACAGGAAGGCGAGACAAGCTCTATATGAGTAAGCATTTAACGCGGCCCACACACTCTTTAGCAATGCTTGTTATATAGTCTGCATCCTTAAAGCTGATTCCAGCTGACATAAAAGACTAATGTCTGCATTTAAGAGGTGTGTGGGTTGGGTTTTAGGGGGATTATCCCTTCAAGAAACAAATAGCCTTATTAATTAATCAAAAATCATTAGCCAGAACTTGTTAGAGTCATGTTGTCACCCATGTAATGGAAAAGAGATGTTAATTTTATATGTGGTATTCAGACTTTCTGATGTGTAATAGTAAGCTGTACAAAGAACAGTTGAGGCTTCCAAGTGTTTCAAAGGATCCAGAGAGATGTCATGTAATGGAAGGTCTAATAAACTACAGATAATGTTTGGAACATCATAACTGCCAGTTACTCATTATTAACACTGCCTACAATTGGTGACCAATCTCTTCATGATGAGACGAGATGAGATGGGAAACACTGCATGCAGTTACTAAGCTGATGTCTAATGGCTGACATGAGCTTTGAAAACTCCCTTTTTTTTAAACACTCCATATCGTCCATAATGTCCATATCCTATTCATAAAGTTGAGCTTTGCAGTTCATATTTGACCTTGGAAGCAGCAAATCCAAGCGACAAATTCCCACTTAAGTTCCGGATTCATTATGATGACGATTGAGTCGTATGGTCAGATGGTCCAGAACAAGTGATTAAGTGGACCTAAAGTGTATAAAGCTGTACTGAGTTTGCTGCAATTGCTAGATTGTAAAATGAAGCAAAGCAAAAGTATGAATATTGTGATCATTTCAGTCCAATCACCCTGATGTAGTACATAAACCGCTGAATGTCAAAATAAATTCTACTTTTTTTTCTAATATTAGCAATATGAATGATAAATGAGTAACTTTGGCGTGTCTTTTATTTTTCCATGACAATAATATTTGAAGTGATTTTAGCCCCATATTGTCTAATTGCTGCTTCAGAGGCTTTTTCCACAGCCCCATCAATACTATTCCATGGAGAAACACTCGTGAACATAAAAAGCCGCACAATCAAAGGCAGTCAGAGATGTATGCGCTTTGGAATTAATGAAGGGAGTGTTTATTGACATGTAATCAGTGTAATTATCCCGGAGAAGGCAAAGTGAATTTCTAATAAGTGCCAGCATAACTTTTATGGATGATCACCTTCATTTCCTCACACATTTCTCCCTTTGCAGACTCATAATTTCAGAGAGACAGCTCTCCATTGATGGAGAATAAGTAGTCGGCGAACACAGCAGTGGTATTATCCGTGTGCCAAATATGTACAGCCCACTTAACGTGCATTAAACACGCACTTGGCTTGGAATACACAGGTGAGGTGAATCCAGGTAAAAGCCATTTTCCTCACTGATGTGCCTTATTAAATCCATGCCAATCACTGAGGAGGAGATGGAAATGAGCAGAAGCAAGGGGATTTTCGACGCTTAGAGGCAAATGTAAAAAAGCGCTGGCTCAATAACAGGAAGTTGTCCTCAATACTTTGTACACAATTTGAAAGACTAAAACAAAATGACTAAAATAAGGAGATATAACACCCTGACACTGAAATATTAATACAGAAAGGGGGAAGATGGTTAACTTTTCTGACCCCTCAATGGGGAAGTTCTTTTTTCACTGAACTCCTACCTCTCTCTCCAGGTGCCAGTCCACACTCCATACTGTGGTTGATGCTAGACTTGGACCAGGCACCCTCCACTGACTGAGCTACTGCCACCCCTACAGTACCTAAGTGATGCTGTCAGTTTCAGATCATCTTTAGCATTATTTAGGGTGACTGAAGTCATTGCCAAATAAGAATGTCTGCCATTGCACCTTCTGAATGACAGTGCTTTATTTCACCACCTTAATACATTTTTTAACGTCCCTACTACAGTTTGGACTTGGAGTTAAGCTTTATGCTCAGCTATTTATCTCAATGATTACTCCCAGCTTAACTATAGTATTAATTCGGGCTGCCCAATCAGTTTTTGGGGTAGCATTGAACACCCAGACAACCTGTCTCTCCCCACCTCTGTTTGTACATTCATTGCAGGTCCTCTAAATAACTGGATATGTGCTCCGTTGAGCGTTTATGGGAGATTCTGAGATGATGTGTGAAATAGAGGTTTTCACTGCCACCATAAAACTGGAGAGTCCAGGTGATCTGTCAAATTTATGTCAGCACTGAATTGCATATTTCTCCGCCTCTGTGAGATGAACTGACCACGGCGGCGCTGAGGGAAGTGATGCAGTTAAAACTGCAGTCCATTAAGAATGTGCGGTTTAATTTGTTTATAGGTAATAATGGGCCGCATGTGTCAATAATGCGTCCATGAAACTATTTGCGGAGCCACAACTGTAGCAATAACTAACAGTAGCTGCGAAGATCTGGTTTCATGTGGTCCCATTGGGAGTTATAAGGCTATGAAATCTGAACTATTGACACAAGAGAGAGGCTGAGAGAAGTGTGACTATATTGCCTCTGTTGGTATTTGTGTGTGTGGAGGTTTAATCTTACCACTGACATGAGGGATGATGTGGTCTGCAGACAATCTGAAAATAACAACCTGTTCCACCTGGCAGCATGGCAGAAAAGAGGAAAGCTGTCCACTCTTTCCGTCTCAATCTCACCTCACTGTATGTACAGTGAAGGGCATTACCTCCCTTTTTCTCACCCCTTCTCTCTCTCTCTCTCTCTATCTCTCTCTCTCTTTGTGTTTTTGTATGTCAGCTTGACTGTTGATTGGCAGTTTGATAGAGTGAAATACAACAGTGAGAAGAAATGAGATCTGACCATACAAACATCCGATGCTTCACTGTCTGCGATTTCTGCCAGGGGAAGCAACAAACAACCAACAGTTTCACCAAGACCAGGCAACCGGGCCAACATATAAACAAGATAAACAATGTCTCCAGGGGTAAGCGAGAGGAGCAGAGGCTGTGCTGTGTTTGTTCTCTGATCGATGGCATACATAGTGCATGAGTTCCCTAAGAACTCTGGGCAGAAGTTGTTCACTTCTATATGAGGAAGTTCAGCCAAAGGAAGAGCTGTGCTATTGAGATGAGGCCGAGCGAAGGTAAAATGCAAGAAGCATTGTGTGTGTTTGGGAGTGAGACAAGTAGCTTCTCATCTCAGATAATAAAATGTGATGTTAGCTTGAGATCGATCCACAAGTTCAGCCAAGCAAAGGCCAGGGACAGGTCTGCTTTAAGTAGGAAAATAAAGAGTGAAAACCAAAACATTTTGATTAATCCGTCATATCCTTCCACAGAGGTCTGACTCCCTCCAATCAACACATAGAAAGCCCGGCTATTTCTGAGCTCTCCAGGAAAATTAAAAGACAAAATTGCCTTCATAAATATTAATCTGGGGAAGGCAGAGGTTGTGCCCTTCACAATTATTCATGCTCTCTCGAGCGCATTTGTCAAGAGTAAACAGTATCCTCCTGTTTACCTAATGCAGAACATTCTGTAGGTGAGTGGGCATAATTGATGCCTTCATATTGTATTCTTAAGGATGTAATTAAACACAGCAGTCTGCCATAGAACACATTCATCTCTCTCCCTCCTTCCTCGTCCTCGCACATACACTCACACGACGGTGCAAAGCACACTTCCTCACAATTGCGCTCTTATCCGTTTCTCTACAGCAGTGCCTTGGTTCACTTGGAATTAAAGGTGGAATGAGAGTTAATTTCACAGCATTTTGGCATGTTATTAACACTCTGGGGCCTGTAAGTGTACTGTAGATGGCTTCTGCCTGGGTGACTCTGTTTTCTTTGTTGGGGGGGGGGGGGGTAATATTATTTGCTGCTTGCTTAAGTGTGACGGAATCATTAGTGAGCAGAAAATAAGTCAATAACACCTTTCTCTATGCCTTTATATGCCGTTATTGTACATGAAATGTGGATTACAATTGTCTGTCTTTTACACCTGGGGTATGCAATATCTGATGCATTTTGGGGTATCGTAAATCTTCTGTATATTCTTTTGAGCAAATACCTTGTTGATAAAATAACCGGACTATTGTTGGCCGATCCAGTGTACTAAATTCATGAAAAAATAAGCTGTATTTACGTCTCTAATTCCATGAAGTCCACCATGTTTCTACAGTAGCCCAGAATGGACAAACCAGACAAGGTCTAAATAGGGCATTTTGCAGCTACCATAATTTCCTTTTACTTCACACTCAGCAGTGCTGCTATCTGCAACTACACCACAAGATGCTACTAAATCTTACACACTGATCATTTAAATAAAGCACAGTATCCCCAGGACTTAAGTTAGTTTGACAATACTTCCATCCATTCAAACACTTTGCAGAATGCAAAAAAATGCAGAATAGCGTATGGGTGAAGACAGTCCCACTTGAGGATTGGCTTCATGACGGGTCACCAGTTCATTAAAACTGAGCTGACACAAAAAACTATTCACATTCACACCTATGAGCAATTTAGAGTCACCAAGTACAAGAAGTTCTCTTGGCTCTTTGAGCTTGTTGGGAGGAAGGCTGAAGAGCGCCTGGAGAGAACCCACAAAGGCACTCAGAGAACATGCAAACGCCTCATAGAAAGGTTGCAGGTTTGAACCTAGAACCAATAATACAATACTGTAGTGTGCAATTTACCGTTCACTAAGCCCCACTCCTTATTTACTGTTGCTTTGCCTCTCCCTTCCACATCGTGCAGTTAACAATGTTAACAGTGGCAGATTTAACATCCCAAATAAAATTCTTTTCCAAACAAATTGCTCCTGATTTCACAAAGAGAGGAACACAAAAGCATCTTATAATTTCTAGCTGACAACCATTGATTTTGCCATCACTGGTGGTTTCTGTAAATCAACACAAAACAACTTGTCATCCACGCTTGCTGGATAGGTGATTTTATGGGTCTGGCATAAAAGGTCCCCATAATTAATCCTCCTGAAAAGGCTCTATTAGTTTTTCCACCTATAGAAGCAGCCATGGGCACAGCACCACACATACTGAAAGTGTTAAGTGGCCCAAGTAGAACAATGGCATCAGTCGTTTCAGCTAGTGCCCCAAAACAATAGGCTTACTTTCAAGTTACAAAGCCGTCTAGTAGCCATAGTAACTATGACAAGAGCAAAGGTGGAAGTCAGGTGATGGAATTATAAGATGACAAGGAGGAAGAGGAGGAGGTCAGGATGAATCAGTCAACAAAGTATTCATGATGGCGAAACCCAAACCATAAACCTAACCAAACTTTTTTTTTTTTTGCATTGTCAGGTCATTGGATTTTTACAGTGACCGCTTTGAGTTCCACAGACAAATAAGGTGTCCTACTGATAGGGTCTCTAACTTATTTTGTCACTGAATTCAGAGGACTAGACATATGTGACATATTTTTCTCTTTGTCTGTCTTTGTTTATCTACCTGTCTGTTTTACTGATTCTCAGAAATAAAGTTCAGACCTTTACACGCAAAAACAATGCACACATCCCCTCCTTACCCCTGTCTTCCTGTCCATCCGGTGTTATGAATCAGGGGCTAAGCTTTGCTCTGGTGGCTGGACCCTGGGGAGTTGCTGGTCTACCTGTAGACAGCCACATCAGATCTTATTCCCTGCACAGGAACACAATCATATAGGGAGAGGGAGAGCGAGCTCCATCTGTGGAATACTGATTCAGGAGCAGGGCGTTTACAAGACAAGCTTAGAGAGGCTCGAGGAACATGGAGGCCAAGGAATGAATTCTTAAAGATACAGTCTGCAGGACTTAGCTATGTTCTTGGAGGAATCAGAAGAATAGCAACAATACTGGAGGGTGGTATGAGTTTGTAGGGCGCTGAGTAAGAAGAGGTTAAAGGGGAAATTAGTTGAAAACGACCTCCAGGTTGTTGTTGTTGTTGTTGTTGTTTTTTTTTTTTTGCAAAACTTCTATTTTCCCAAAAGAAACATAAGCTGTAACACAAAGAAAAGTTTGAGGTTTTTCTGACTTTCCTGACGAAAGTTTCTATTGACACAGTCCACAACTTTGGTCAAGACTTCAGTAAATATTTGACGAATTACCATGAAACCCTTTAACCCCAGATGATGAATGCCACTTAATCTATCACCACCAGTTGGTTGAAGATCTGATTTTGCCCATAGACTGATCTGTCTTCTGTTGGCCCATCACTTTGGTTCAGAATGAATTATCTCTACTAGAATTATTGGATATCTTGCCATGGAATTTAGGACAGACAGCCCAGAGGATGAATCTGAATGTTTCTATCTCTTCCATCTATTTATTTTCCACCACCAGCAGATCAAAGTTTCTAAATATTCATTGAAATAGCAAAAAGATTCTTGGATGAATTTACATAAATTTGTACCATAAATTTGGTACAGGTCTTCCACAGGATGAATAGTAGCAACTTTACTAGAGTCTCCTGACTTTTTGTGTAGTGTCATTGTCAGGTCATTTTTTTAATTTGTCCAATTCTTCAGTTTATGACCAAATGACATTCCCATCAGCCTCAGCTACTTTGTATGCTGTGCTAATTAGGTGAGGTAAAAGTAGGCAGTTCTGGCTCCTCTCCTATCCTCTCCTCTCCTCTCCTCTCCTCTCCTCTCCTTTCCTCGGGGATGAGGCTTAAAGCAGTGGAGCAGAAGAGAGACAAGTGAATAACACTACTCATTAAACTCCGTACCTTCTGTACATTACTGTAAGTGCAATAACGTTGCACAGAGTTTTATCATAACCGTTAGCTTCAGTCATGAAGCTAGCTGATATTGCTGAAGCTCACTGTCTTTATCTATTGGTGTTTTCACAATAGACAAGTTACCCACTCAGTCTGATGAAATGTGAAGTGAAAAATGAGAAATGTTGTGCAAAGTTAATTGATAAAACTAAACTTATTTAACTCTAAGTCTTATTGTTGACTAATCTGATAACATTTTTGCTAATTCTCAGCAGGAAACAGAGTTTGTGAAGATCCCCCAACCCTTTTTAGGCTCAGATTGTATTCCGCCACCAGCTGAATCACACTTTAACCCCTGCTAATCAGCAAATGTTAGCATGCTCACTCAAACTGAAATGCTGATAGACATTACTTGAGCATTTTAGCATGCTGACATTGGTATTTAGCTCAAAGCATCACTGTGCAGCCTCACAAACTAATATCATTTAATGCTGTGTGTTTTGATGATTCAGAGGCATAACAAGATAATCAATGATTTCAGCATCTTGTAAGGACGTTGAGGATTTGATAATGTACCATTTCCTATCCCTGAAATAAGATTATCGAATATGAAGTTATTAGTCTTAAACAGTCACTCTCATATCCTATATGGAGGTAGCATTAGCCTAAAGGATAGTAGGGGAAGACTTGTGGCCGGAAAGAAGCCAGTTCAGATCTAGACCATCTGTTAGCCTGAGGAGAAAAACAGAATGAGAAGCACTCTCTCCTCCTCTCCTCTTTACAGCTGACATTAATAAGCCCCATTTGCTCCTGCAGGACTATTCAGAGCCCAAACATAGAAGCCTGTTGTACTAAGCAGCTCCAAAAATTTATCAAGTACAACGACACAAGCGAGAATCAGGTTACTGCTGAAAAAAAAGGCAAGTCATGCTGGAAAATTCTCTTTGAGTAAATAAACATTTTGAAATACTGTAGTTAATTTTTTGCTTGTACTACTCCACTAGGATTTCTCCAAGAGTCTGTTTATGTCTCCCGTTTCAGGTTAACAGGAGTAGTTCATGCAGACTATGGAGCAGTCAAAACACTGCAAGGCATTTTAGTTGAATTACAGTATTATTCTCATCTAATAGCTGGCTTAAAACGCTAATCATGCATGCTAATTCCTGGTTTAGCGTGCCTATGGATTAGAAGTCCATGTAATGTACAGTTAATCCTATATACACTGCACTGAAAATCCGCCTAGAAGTGGTTCTCATCATCAAAAATGTTTCCCTCTAATTATGTCTCCAGAGAGAAGCTCAACTCCCACTTGAGATGAGTTCGTCCGTGCAGTATTCTCAGGTTCACATGCGCGGGGAATACAGAATACAAGCCCTTGATCAAGCACTCAGCTATTGCCATTTTATCCAGATCCGTAGATCAGGACTGATACATGCTCTATTGCATAATATTCAGTAATAGAACATAATCCCACCACAAGGCAGAGTATTTCTATCTTCTGATTCCCTCTTATATCTTCAATAATCAGTTTTGCTTCTATACAGTCACATTCAATAACCAGTCTCTCTAAAGCTCCGTAGAGATATTCAAGAGCAATTTCCAAAACTGTGCCATCACTGAACTCACAAACAATAGCTGAAATCAAATTTAATGTGACTCCTCTTCTTTGAGTGAGTGTGTGTTCCTCTGTGCTCTGCTGAAATATTAAAAACCTATTAATTATCGGAAAAGTGGGAGCATAGCGGGGAATGAGAGACAGAGGGATTGAGGCCGCACAGATCTGAGAGAATATAAAGAGGAGTGAAAAACAAGGCTGGAATTGGCTTCATACTCTCCAACCCTGCAGATTCTCCTCAGAGACTCGTGATTGTTCTTCCCCTTTCAAAGGAATCCGCCTGTGGTCTCATTTCTGAGTTGCGCTCATATTTTGATCAAATCTAGAAATAAACCCACAATATTACTGCTTCGGTTATTAGCAGACTGCCTGACCTCGCAGGCTTTAAAAGCGTCCTACTTCTCAATTTGAAATGCTTTTGCCTTCATTGAAAAATAAAAAGGGATAAAGTTATACTTTATTCACTCAAGTTAAGGTTTGATGTTGTTCAAGCGCAAACATTAAAACAAATCAATCACACATCAGACAAGAACGTTGAGACAGAATGACTCAGCAAAAACTCAGATTACATTCAATACTGACATCCAATCCTGAGATTGCAATTTAAGTCTGAATCTTGGCTAATGCTAGTGTGCTATCATGATAGACCAAGATGATAGACATATATACATTGTACCTGCATATCAACATGTTTGCATTAGTATTCAGACCAAAGCCCCGCTGTACAGAGCTGTTAGCATGTGTGTTGTGTTAAAATTCTTTGCTTTTTTAAACACTACAGTATAGTTAAGGTTAGGGGAGGATGGTGGTATTGTCAAATAAGATATGCATGGTTAAGGTTAGGCAACAATGCACTTTAATATCACTCATGTGTTGGGAAAAACAGGGTATTTTCCCCTCCTGAACCACAGTGTGTTGGTGTTAGCACTGCTGCTAAGAGTCAGTCCAACAGGGCTAGCACTTACAGTACTGTATATGCAGTATGCACATCTGGTCATCATACAACTTTAGAGAAAATGTAGAAAAGTATGACTTTTCTTTGTAGCACTGTGTGAAGATGGGGAAGTTTTTATGCAAAGAATTACGATGCATTTTTGAAATAACATTTATGCACATGGTTTGGAAAGACATGATGGATTTTGCATCTGAATTTGTAAAAAAGACTTTTGCCAAATGATGCTTCTGTCGACACATGAGAAAATAATGAATAATCTGTCAGCATACATGTGCAAAATAAGTTTTTTTAAAGCCTAACGTGTAAATATTGTACATCTCATAGGTTGCTACAGAGATTGATTATTTCTTGTGTACCCTTTGCCTTTTGTTGGATCCCATACTCCATCAGATATATGGTACATGGGCCACACAGAGTTCACTGATTTATATTCCTACAGTTGTACCCGTGAATATCCACACTGCCCTGTTTCCACCTTGTATCCCCTGAAGTCAATGTTTGGTCAGAGGAGAATGTATTGACTTCATCACTAATGCATATGCATGTTCTGACATTTCACAATGTGCTTACAGTGCTTTGGACTCCCATTTCTGCAGAGACACTATCACAGGCTAAATGTGTTTCTTTTCCCTCACATTATATAACACACATCTTGTCTAAGTCTCTGATCTTATGTTAGATCATTCACATTAGAAAAAAAAAATATTCCATTTCACTTGTATTATATCCACTATAGCTTGAAAATAGCAACGGGTCCTCATCAAAGATTCTCTTAGAGTCAGAGAGACGATGCTCTTAATCTCCAGCTTTGCTTCTTGTCTGTGAAGCTGCAAATGGGTGGAACAAAACACTCTGTCTTCTCCTCAGGACATTGCTGCTTGTAGAGCTAATCAGCTTGGAAATGATGGCTGTGTGTACGTGTGCAGGCAAACCTACACAAGGACACGCTCATTTCACCGACCCTTATCTTCCTGTCCTCATTCAACCTCACCCAGACAACACATTAACCTCTTTGTCTTCAACTTGGACATATGTCAGAATGCTATAATCTAATATTTAATAAAGTAATCTAATTTCATAATTTAATGTGCTTAGACTATCAAAAATGAATTATGCGTGCACGTTATCTCAAACAGGAGCCTGCTTCATTTGCACACTGATAAGTATTATTACGTAGGTAGTATTATGTGCACATGTTTATCTCCACGGGTTTTCCCAGATGTCTGTTGGGTTCTTTCAGGCTAACATCATAAGCTGGTCCCTGATGACCACAGTGCCTCAGTGTGTGGAGACTGTAAAGGCATTGTGTATTATGAAGGTCGTGTAGCGGCGCAAACTCAGCTGGAGTCAACGTCCTAAAGCAGAATGCGTGCTTAGTCTCATTGTCCAGCAGCTCTTGCTTTAAATAATAAAACACATTCCTACATGTCAGCGCCTTGTATTTTTAATTAACATATTTAATCATTTAGATTTCTAGTAGAGTAGTTCTAATTTTTTCAGTATTGATCCCCACACACTCAGCTACTGGCTTTGATTAAATGTGAAATCTGTGAGGCTCTATGTCAAACTGGTGTTAAGATGTATGCACACTAAGGTCAGAATGTAGCCTCACACCACTCCTTTACTACTGTTCCTACAATGATGTTGCTTGTGAAATTTTTTATTTACACTGTTTGGATTGTTTATGAAGGCGCATCATGTCAACATATAAACCTTGTCATTTTCACCTCAACTGTGGATTTTTACCTAGATCAAAACAAACCTGCTAAACAATACAGCACCTCTTTTTGTTAAACTCCAGTTGCTACAAGTTAATTGCTGGTAACACCAGTTTATCTTCAGGTACATTAAGCATGAAATAAAATGTATTCCATACCTGGAATGTTTCGAAATCTGCTGTTATAAAAACTGAGTGGAGTAAATCTTTGGTCATGTTAACTAAGTTCAAGAGTTAAACCGTTGATTTGTCTTCACATTAAAAGTCTCAAGTGATGAAACTGAAGCCAACACGAATTGGAAGACTACAAGTTATACAATGAAAAAAGTTGGTTAGTGGAGTTGGACAGAGGTTTAGGTCTGACCCAGCTCTGTAGCTCACTCCTCATCTCTGCTTAAAGCTAGCATCTTGAGACCTGTCAGTGGTTGCATTGTGGGTAATCTAGGCTCCAGGTTTTGACAAGGAAGAAGAATGTGTGGAATAAAAATAGATGACATCTCTGGTTCTGCTGCATTGATTTTGATAGCTTTTCTTTTCTCTCTTTTCAAACTGTCCATTGTGAGTCCAATAGTGTTACTGAGGTGCAGTGTGAAATCAGTGGAGTACTCTTTAAAGTCTTTTTTAGAAGTTTAGGAGGCTGTTAACACAAGCCCCAAAGCGTCAAAAGGCTGTATCAGAACACTAGGGGAATAAACCTGACTTTCTGGTGGTCTCAGCGGTGGTCTTTTTGGTTCATTATCACTTACAGCCACTAGTGACTCTTTAAAAGAATCTTCAAACAACCTCTGCCTGTGGTGATACTATTTTAGAGTTCAAGTTGTGACTGGGGAATAAACATCTCTTACAAGCTGATGCACATTTATAGTCCCCTCCTCCGGGTGTCTGTGAAAATGAGACTGACCAGGGACATTTCCCAGAGCTCCGTCTAATGTCGGATGTGTGTATGCTAAGTGAGAACAACTTGCCAGTCATGTCTCGTGGGTCGTTTCCCGGTCTTTGAGTCAGCGATATGTTCCCTTCTCGCCCACGCTCTGTCCGTCTGACGGTCCCCTTACTTTCGAATTTGCCTGTAAGGTAACAGCAGAACAAATCTGTGATCAGAGACTCATGACAAGGTGGCCAAGAAGCATTTATATATTATTCACAAAAGGTGGAGAGCATTTTATCTCAGAAGTTGTAATTCCTAAAGATGGATCGTAAGTAGCTGAGAGTATAAATTGAGATTTATAGAGAAGATGATGGATCAGACAGATATATCCCCACTGATGGACTCATATCACTTATCAGGCTAATAGATCTGCTCAGGATGCTATAAACCTGCCTCTTCACTTCACTCTGCAACACCTGGAATCAACCAACACCTACGCGCTCCCGCTTTCAAAACCATTAATCCTCTGACACTCTCTGCCAGACATGAACATCAACTGCAGCTCAGTGTTACTGGATACTGGAGTTTCTTAGAAAGAGAATACAATCCGTCAAAATCAACAACGCTTCATCACACTCTGACTATCCAAACTGGTGTACCACAAGGCTGTGTGTTATGCCCTCTGGTTTTCTCCCTTGACATCAGCATCAGTTTCCAAGTCATGTGCTGTACATTGGGGCAGGAACAACAACCTCTTACCCAGTACCTCAAAAACAACGGAAATTACTGTTGACCTCAGGAGGAGGACAGACATCGTGACTCACATCTCTGACCCTGTCATCATAACCCTGTCTGACTCTTTCACATTCCTATATCGCAAACACTCTCACTCTGGAATCTTCAAAAAACCCTAACAAAGACTGCACGTCCTCAGAAGAAGTATCATGTCACAAAACACCTGTTGGCCCACTTCTGTATAGCTAGAGCATCCTCACTTCATCTCTCACTGTCTGGTATGGGAGCTCAGACAGTCAGACCAAGAGGGAACTGGAGGGGATTGTCATGAAAGCCTCCAACATAATTGGTTGGGACTTTCGCTCGGTCAACACACTGTTATATAAAGCACACTTTCAAACAGGCTGTTAAAATAACCAGCGACCCCAACCACCCAAACCACCACCTCTTCCAGCTACTCCCCTCTGGAAGGCGCTACAGGTCCATATTAACCAATATCACTCAAATCAAACACAGCTTCTTTGCTACAGCAGTGAGAACACGTATCACCCCTCAGCTGCCTTTTTAATTTGATATATTTCCCAAGATTAAATGAGATATGAAACAAAGTAGGAGGAAGGCAATTGGATAACAGGAAGAAAAAGACAAATCCAGAAAATGTCAGCAATGGGAGGTAGACATTCAGCAGAGCTATATACGGTATATATGTATATATATATAACACAACAGCTAAAGTGTGATTTTTGGCATGTATTGTTAAATAGGCACTATAATGTCTGACATGTTGAGTAAGTTAACATGCTGAAAAAGTCAATGCCATTGTGACTAAAAGCGGTCGACTCAGAGGTGTGAAATTAGAGGGACAGGGTTTAGAAAGCAGTTGCAGGCTCAGTTAAAAGGTGTTGCCTTCATGGAACATGACTTCTCAGTGAACACAGATAGTAGCATTATTTCCAAGGTACTATTCACAAATGAATTAGTTCGTCACACTCGCCTACAGTTTTATGTCCCATTGTACATTTCACAGAGGGCAGCGCCTGCCAAAAAAAACTTGAAACACTTGGCTCTATATGTACAGTATAGTTTCTGCATTGTATGTGGTCTAGAGACAGTATGCATGTTGTGTAATGAAAAGATATTCATGACTGTCATTTCCAGCCTAACACCTCCAATTTACTTCTGTTTATGAGTCCATCAGTCACTCAAAGAAAATGTAATGACGAATCTGTCAAGGTACCTCAAAGTGATGTAGGTGTAATGCAGGTACAGTATAATGGCAGCCCTGTAACTTCAAGTGTTGCTGAGTTAGAAAAGAGTCCTAACCGGCCAGAAAATCCCAGAATGACACAAATTTGGTCCTTTTAGGCCCAGGAGTAAAAAGCATTTTATCAACTGTCTTAACTCTGGAAACTACTCTGCTGATAGTTAGAAAAGTTTTAGAGGAACCCGTGAGCTGTTGCCATCGCATGGCATTCAGGCAGAGACATTGTAGGAGGTGAGGTGCTGCGTGACAATGAGCTAATGAAAAGATTGTTCAGACAAAAACTGAGTACGTTTTGTGACTGACCTTGTGACAAACAGTGTGCTGCTCCTGCAGAAATCACGATTCTGCAGCGTTTAGGCTTTCTGCCAAAATAATGCAGCTTCACAACAGAGGTGATTTGGGTCTGTCACAATCAACAATGTTGGCTCAGAACAAATCAATCTCTGATTGCTCAGACAGCTAGTCCATAATAATAAAAAAAGGGGCTGCGTTCACACAAATCACTATTTGCTGATTGTTGCGTTAAATCTTTGAGAGATGTTCATATTGTATTCCTAAAAAAATATGGAAATTATTTCCCCGAACTGGTGTCAGGGCCAAGTAAGAGTGTAGTCAAAAAGAAACTGACAGTAAAAGAGAAGATTCCATAGTGGTGCAGTGTTCTCTGGCTTCACAGCAAGGTGTGAATGTGAGCGTGAATGGTTGGCTCTAGGTGTCAGCCCTGTGATGAACTGGCAATTTGTCCAGGGTGTACCCCACCTCTTGGCCAGTGTCAGCTGGGATTGGCTCCAGCCTCCTGGGACCCTGATAAAGATAAGCTCTAATAGAATAGATGGATGGATAAAGGCGGCCTTGTTCTTGATGAAAAGGTGCACCGCAGCAAACAGTGGCTATGCAAAACACTTGTTGCTTGTGTACAACCATCAAGATTGGATTACCATCCAGGCAAAGTGGGCAACTGCAGAATTCCAGCAACATGTGTGTCAGCTGGTGTGTTAACTTATTATTATGAAGAAGGGCCTGTGTCTAAATCTAGTTTCAAGACTGTTCAAAATATATTTGTGTTTAATGAAATGAGATTGAAATTAGAGTGGTCAGGATGCATTGGGAGTGGGGAAGCCATTGTACTTGGAAAACTTGCAGCTTACTTATTTTTTAAAAATGAATAGTGCAATGTAATTGTTTCACCCTTATTTACTTATGTAAAAGTGATTATGCAAATGAAACAGTAAGTGACTAAATATAATTATATCAATGTCTAGTGTTAATTGTTAACTCTAAATTGAAGCCCTTAGGTGTGAATGTCAGTGTGAATGCTTGTTTGTCTCACTCTGCCTCTCATCCAGTGTCAGACTGGCTCCAGCTCCCTGCATTCCAGATAAGGATAATCGGTTATGAAAGATGGATGGATACAATAACGACTGTGGCATGAGATAATTTGCCTACACATATAAACCCTACTGTACAACTGAAAAAGTGGTCAGAAAAATATAATATGTTATTATTGTTTGTACACTGAGTGTCCTAAAGCGTCACACTCTCCTCCTCCGTGTCAGACATTTCATAAATCCCTCTTTAAAAATATGTAATACACAATAAATCTCTGGTATCTATTGATCTCTACAGGCTTATCTGGAGCTTTATATATAGAGTATACCATACATCCCTGAAAAGAAGAGTTCAGATCCTGCTCTAATTCCAGGTTGCATTATCAGCGGTGTAATTCACAGCGTCCTTGTATGATAATGCTGTCACATGTAGAATTTTTAATTATTACTTTCACCTCATCTCCTGAACGCGTTGCCACGATGTGGAGCACACACGCAGCTGTAAAAGAGGGCTGAATGAGTAAGAATACATTATCAGCGCGGTGTGGGCTGGCACCAGTCCTGGCCAATCACATCGTCTCATTTCCCTTTAAAAGCACCGTGCTCCTCTCCGCACGGCACTGACAGTTATGTTATGGATGAGGAGCCTGGCTGTGCCACTGCACGAAGAAATGGATATTCCTATTCAGGAGGCGCCGGGTTGAAAGGTGCAATTTTGCAGAGTCATATCGGCTTTCAGCATCAGTTAATAATATCATGAAGCACAATCAGTGCTACATCAAACAATATATAAATGTCCATGTTCGCAGAGTTCTCAGAGCACTGGCCTTGATGTTGTGACACTTTGCAGTCTCTCATCATGGACAACACACCCAGACCCTCAAATCATTTTACCCCATGGAAAATCAGCCTCGTTTGTTTACCTCTAGGGCTGAGTTATATCTAACAATCATTCGTCACAGGACAGAGTGCCCTGTCTCTCCCTTTCATCTCGCTCCAGTTTGGCCTTGGAGTCCGACCTGAATATGATGCGCACACACACCGTCGCCTCGCTCCAATCCTCCATAGACAGAGCAGCACAACAAACAGGCTTTTATTTTAACTCATTCTACCTTAGAGACACAAAGCATAAACATTTAGCTGTTGTTGCTTTTCATCGCTTTGGTATGCATGAGGTGATGGAGCTCGGGTAACCACGCTCCAAGAGCAGAGAACAAATCAGGAGAGGATGATTGTTCCCATTCACCTTTCGGCGGTGCAATTTTAGGGACATTAAATGAAGTGCCAATGCAGAATTCAGAGAAGATAATATGAAATTTTGAAAGCATTTGGCAGGATTTTTTTTTTTTTTTTGCATCCAGCATCCCCCCCCTTTCCTTTTTGTTAAGTGCAGCCAGAGGAGAGTTTGGCTAATGTGTGATGTCCCTAATGCAGACATAATGGGAGAGCAGCGCTAATGTTGCTACGCCAGCAGTGGAAATGTCACAGTTGACACACTCGGGCTTAGTGGAACTGTAATTAGCCTAAACACAGGAGGACTACACAACAGAGGAGCGGCACGAGGCTCCAGAGTGAAGGAACGCGGAGGGATGTGAAAAGAAAGAGTGACACAATGACAAATTTATGCCCAGACTGTTTCCGGCTCCTCCGACACTAAAGCTGCCCGACTCTTTTGTCAATCAAAGACTGAACAAAAGATGACTCATCAATTTGCCACACCAAATTACCCCTGCTTTTTCTCTGTAACCCCCCGCCCCCTCCTCCGCCTCATTCCACATTAACCTAAATTGCCTCTGCTTTGCACTTCAACATGAACCAAATGACAAGCAGCACACGAGGCGCTTTGCCTCTTTTTCCGACTCATTTCACATTCAGCCATGGAAATTAAATCAGGACAGTGTTTTTTTTTTTTTCTCCTTTTTGACATTATTGTACCCTGGTAATGAACGCAGCAATTAGGTGGTGAAAATTAATTTGGAGGGGAAAAGGGCCTCCATTCAGATTTAAGACCTTTGAGCAGATTGTGCTTGTGATGGCATTCTATCCGGCTCTGTGTTATGGAGACAGTCGCCACTGGGAGGTGCTCTTTCACACGCTCTCCCTCATGCACAAGTACACAGTGGCGGTGGAGTAATGCTGATTGATGTGCAGAGGCTTGGCCCTCTCTCAGCTGCTGGCGCTGGTAATTGCCTCCATCCTCCTCCCAATACGGAGGAGCACAGTGAGAGAAAGAGAACACGTTTCCGTACTCAGCCCTTCCAGCAGGGCAGCACACTTCCCCCGAATCCCTCCAGAAACACTCACAAAAATATTCAGCAGCCATCCACGCTGTAGTTTGACGTTTACTCCCGATTCTGACAGCACCTGACAGCAGCTGATGAGCAGAGTCAGGCTGGGCTAAAATTTCCACTTTTCTCACCTGGGTTTGGTGGAAGACCTGGTGGGCCAACTTGCCTCAGGTGTGGAGACGATTTGAACAGATAATCGTTGGTCTCACTGAGGCAAAACCTGAATGTTCAGGCCAATGTCCAGGCTTTAATCTGTCTGAATAAAGCAGTAATGAGGAAATATGTGTTTTCATGTGCTTCAGTGATCATGTCGAGCCAGAGAGACACAGGAATTAAGGTCTCAGAGCAACATGTTCACAAGTCACTTTGCCCAGCTGCAGCACAGAGCCAATGCTTTCGTGCCTTTTCAAAACAAAGTGAGGGATAAAGAAGTCTATTAAAGGGATGGGTGGGGTTATAAAAAAGTGTAGCACCTGTGTGATAATGGAGTTTTTGTTCTTCTGAGATCTGTTACTGGCCTTGCTGCTCACCTAACAGATGGGACACTTGGTGTTTTTCTTATCTTTTCCGCTGTGCCAGAACGACAATTAATTCCATTCCTCCTTTGAAATGGACATGAACATGTATGCACACACGTGTAAAAACATTCTACAGCAAGTCGTGGTGAAAAAAGGTAGAGGTACTTTTGCTTGAGTATTTCCAATTTGTGCAGTTTCATAGTTCTTATCCTTTAATATTTTCCAAAGAAACTTTTCTTTTTGCCCCTCTAGATAATTTTCAGATGAAGCTTGCACTTAAAATAAATTGTTTGATGAACTAAAATAATACGCTGCTATCAGTTAAGCCACCACGCAGTTTGAAGAAGGTAAATTTAGCTCCACCTTGCTCAGCTCCGACATTAAAATTCTGTTTTTGTTCTTCTGCATAATGAATCCTTTCACTCTTTAAGCATATTTCCCTAACATTCCTCTGTACTTTTACTTAAATTATTTGTACTTGGTTATTGTTTCTGTTCCCTGTGATGAACTGGCCACTCGTCCAGGGTGTACCCTGCCCCTCGCAGTCTGTTGGGATAGGCTCTAGTGATCCTGATGAGGGTAAGCGGTTATAGATAATGGATGGATGGGTTACTGTTTCTGCACCCACCTACTTGAATGCCCCTGTATGGATATACGTTGACCGGCTCTGCCACCCATACACTCAGGACAATCCAAACTTTTCTCGTCTGTAGTTCCCTGTTGGTGGAACACATCAGGGATGTCTCTCTCTCCTCCTGAAGACCCAGCTCTTCAGAGAGGACCTCCTCTCCAACACTACCAACACCTGAGCAAACTTAATCTTTCCCTGATTCCCTTTTTGTAAGTCGCTTCAGATAAAAGTGTCAAAAGTGACTGTAATATAATGTTACATTTTGGCATTGCTACCTTTACTGAAGAGTTGAGGACTTCCGCCTCTAGATTTTGAGGATTGCTTGGACTGCATGAAGCATCTGTATGAAGCGATAAGGATGGGTTTGTGCCTGAAGGACAGCGAGGAAGAGGAGTGGAAAACTTCTAAACTTTGATGGACAGTAAGCAGAGGGATGTAGAAGTGGAACGGAACTGCGAATGACAGCGACTCTTTTGTTTTGCAGGAGCTATCAAATTGTGATAAATGCAAACGCGCTACTGAAATCTATTCCTGGTGAGCAATTGAATACTGAACACCATCCAAGATGGTTTAAATATACTTTGCAGACCAGATGAAACCATGAGCCCCTTTTTCACACCTAAGCACACATGGCCAACCAATTTAAAAAAGTCGGTGTAGAATTGCAGATTGTTGATTTTGGAAATTTAAAAAAACTGGTCACACACCACCTCCAGCCTGACCGCTGGAAAGCAGCTTTCTAACACTGTGTGACGTTCCAAACAACACGTCGTTTGAATCATGTAGCAGCTTTAAATCAGCAGCGTGGCACCAACATTCACCTGGCACTCGGCTTGATTTACAGCCGGCTGTTTTACTGCGCAGCACACGGTGTCATTATACGGGCATGAGAGCAGATACATGTGCACAATGCCTACACACACAAAACCCAGCCCTGGGAGTCCTCAAGGCCCTCTGTCCAAAATAGCAGAAACCAACAAAGGGAGCATGCTCAGAATATCAGGCAGAGGACTAAGAGGGAGGAGGTAAAACACACACGACATGTCTCCAAACAGGTTTTGATAGGAGGGCAGGAGGGCATGGAGGGATCGTGGCAAATTGGACAGCAGACTCTTTTTCTTTGGCTCTTTAAAACATAAACAAACGCACACGATCCCCGAGTTTGTCAGAATGATTCCATGTTTTTTTTTTTTTTTTTTTTTAGAGTTTGCTGTTCACTCTGTAAATCTGCTTCCTGCCAGGCGACCTCTGACCTCACAAGGCAGGGTGAGCTAATTAGTGTGATTGCCGTGCAGCAGCAATCACATGCATATTGTCTTTTATGTTCACCTGTGGCTTCAAAAGCATCTACGCTAAATATACCGCTCATACATTAAAAAGTGCATAATTGGCCTGTGGCGTAGCAGGTTAAGCGACCGCCCCATGCATGGAGGCTACAGTCCTCGCTGCAGCGGCTCCGGTTCGACTCCCGCATCGGACGCCCATTTACTGCGTGTCACTCCCCCTCTCTCTGCCCCCTGTTTCCTGTCCATCTTCAGCTGCACTATCATTAAAAGGCATAAAATGGCCAAAAAAATAATCTTTAAAGAAAAAGTGCATAATTATATGCAGTTTCCTGTATTTTCATTAAGATTGAATAAATTTGCATGATTATTGAGTTTTACCTTAAAAAAAACTATCTACAGTTTGAACACCAACATAATTCATATGTCAGATCATGTGCACATCTTTGTAGCTCTAACCTTTTTGCATACAGTCCCGAAAGACACCCAGTATAACTGTACAAAATCCCATTATAACAGTTTATGAGTTATTATGTCATATATGGCATTATCTGCAAGTCACCTCACATTTATAGCTCAGCACCTGTGTGCAGCACAAAGCATATTCCATATTCCATAATGCTCATTATAGCAGATTAACTGTGACTAAGCTCATCATGGTGGCACAAATATAATAATGCATTACAGCTGAACGCTGAAGTGTTTTAAACCCTCCCCTACAACTGCGTCTATAATTCAAATGTGTATATGATCATTTTCAAATGGTTATGAAGAGCCAAGTAATGCCAGCCTGCCAGAATACACACATTCAAAATTTGACCAAATTAATACCTAAAGTGATTTGGCAGTGCCATATTTTCATTCATCTTGGCCCGGATTGTGGAAAATGGTTTATTATTCATTGAAATGTTTTAAATATGTTTGTGAATGTGTGCGGAACAGCTACTGAAATGCTAATCTTCCTATTAAAATCCAGTTGACTCGTACAGTACGGTAACGCATTCCCAGGGACGTGCGAGGCTTTTATCTGAGAAAAAAGGGAGATAGATTCATAAGAATCGATATCTGACTCAATCTGATAAAGCTGTCAATTCCAACGTTGTGAACATTCTCCGTAATGAGTGTCCTGTGGGCTTTTCGCATGTAATGCACTTCGCACAGCAGATCACAGCACAACAAAACTTACTTTCTTGCGTCTCTGCAAACGCAGCGGTACATTACGAGCCGTTCCTGTCAGCCCTTTTCAGCGGCGCTCTAAAGGTGATCATTATAATCAGTCCCGCTGTTTTTCCAAGGTGACCGCTGAACAGTGACGGTGGACAATGTGCCTGCTATTTCATCTGACAATGGCGTTAATTTACATCACCACTTCTAATCTGACGGCCCCTTTTTAAAGCTTTGTCACAACTTGTCAACAGAGCCATGAATAACAATATATTATAGAGTTTAGAAAATGAAATAAAGGAAGAGAATCCAGCCGTGGATGATATTACGCTGTCAGATATCATCCATCTGTCACACTGAGAGCTTGATTTAATGCTGACTTCTGCCTCACTTAGTTATTTGCTACTTTTCCCAAAAAGGACTGTTCACAAACTCTTATTGAAAGCCGTGCTGATCTTTTTTTTGGTCATAACAATAGATAAATGACTATGTGTCATTTAGAAACAGATAATTACTGTCCAACCCAGCAGTTTATCTCAACCCCAGAATCTAATATCTTTAAGCTCATTGTTTTGGTTTTATGGTGCATAACTTTATGGTGCCGTATTGAAAGGGAGAGACAGGGCACAAAAAAAAAAAGACCCGATAAACCTACTGTACAATACCTGCCAAACATCAGACAATAATGTTAGTGACTAACCGGGTGAACAAGTGGAGCATCTAGTAGCTGAAAAAACAAAATATTTCCCTCAGGAGTTGTTGGAGACAAGATCAGAGCTGAATGGAAAACAAATGTTGGTGGATAGGAACACGCGACTCCAAATAAATGCTAATGTTGCTGCATGTGCGCTGAATGTGCAAGTAGGAAACTGTTTCCACTCATCAAACATGCTCTAAAATAAAATGATACATTACAAGCTGCACCAGCGGTATGAAATGGTACACACGCCCTGTCTCTCAAGTAGGGTCGCCACCTTCAAGGGTTCATGAGGTGTCCTCAAACAAATCAAGCAGAGCTGAGTGTCAGACACTTCATTTCCTGCAATCCGTCGAATTTTTATGCAACTGTTTGTGCTTTGTGAATGTGTGTATGTAAGGAAGTAAGAGCGAAGCACATTTATAGCACTTATATCAAAGACTGAACTGTCAAATCATTGGCATGGTCAAAATGCTGTCAAAGTTGGTGTCCCCTGCCCTTGCGTTGATCAAATGTGGTAGTCCCCAACTGAATGTTGCTTCAGGTCAGTCAGTCCACCATGGGTGACTCTATTAATACTCATCCCCGCTGACAGGACTGATCCACTCATGGTCCGTCTGCCTTTCAGATCTATATCTGGACAGCCACTTTCTTTTCACGGGCGGACTTGAACTGGAGGTATTTTGCCAGCATTTTTAAAAAGACGTCTGTCTGAGTGTCTGAAACCAGGGCAACCATGAGCTGAGTGACAGGCAACTTGCCTGTCATTCTGAAACTTATTGTGTTTTATTATTTCACATAATTCTGGTCACATGAAAACATTAGAAAACATGGATCAGTGATTTTACAGTAGGGGATAATCCCGTATTATATGGACAGAAAGCCATGGTTTGAAAAATAGCATTCTAGGGTTGTTTGGAAGATACCTTGTGGTATGTTGCAGCTTGTGAAAAATGGGTTCAATATTTACTTTGGTAACTAAACTGTGGTCACGTTCATGTCTCCCATTAAAATAAATAGACTGAGGAGCTACTGCTGTTCTCCTAAAGGGTCAGGGTAGTAACGGAACCAAGCAGCAACCTCGGTGAGGTGAAGCCAATACAGAAGTGCTAAAAACTGCAGTTCCTTGAACAGCCACTTGAGGCTGGCTACAGAGCAATCCAAACTCCATAAGATGCCAAGGCCTAAAGTAATGCATAATTAGCAGCATGGCCGTTTTGATTGACAGGTGAGTGTCCTTCCAGGTGGCTTGTCTACGCAACCAGGTGTCATTCAGCCGGCCTCAGCTCCAATCCATGTCTTGGCTGATATTTAGATGAGCTGGGAGGCGGCGGAGGCAAGACTGTCGACATGGCAACAGCCAGAGCCACCACAATATGAACTGTTCAAAAGAGCTTCAAGGATATGTTGTCCACAGTTATACTGTCTATGGACAAAACCAGATGGAACCCCAGTCTCCAGAAGCTTCCAGCTCAATTATTTTGATCCCAATATTTTAGACTTAAAAACCTCCTGCTATTAAACACTGAAAAAGTTTCAACACAAGGTCTAAACAGAAAATATTGTACATGTTTATTTTTCTCTTTTAAAAAAATTTACTGGCAAAAAACATCACATGCCTAGGCCTCCTGCTTCCTTTAAAACTCTGTCTTTCCTTGCTTCCTTCTTCCTCCCTCTCATCCTCGCTGTCGGGTTTTGAGCTATGTTCCTGAGTAACAATATAATCCTGTAATGTGATCAGAGGCAGTTCATTTTTAATTACAACTTACGAGGGCTCTGGTTCGAGGCATGACATCATCTTTCTTCAAAGTGTGCTCTGAAGACTTCACAGAGGAGGGGAGCTGGGTCTCCCCAAAATAGCAAAACAATAACCCTCAGAAAGGATTAGATGACACCAAGAAGCAATCTGGCGCTGATCAAGTGAATTCCATCAAAAGTTTGCAGCAATGGCCTCACACACACACACATGCACACATACACACTTGGAGACTTGTTTTTGAATTCAGACCCCAAAAGCAAACCTGGCCTTGTGAAAGGTTGTGCGACAGGAAACAGTCGATCACAGACCTTTCTTTCATCTTTCCTCTCCTCTTTTCTTCTTCCCTCCAAATAAACAATGGCGGTAGGGTAATGAGGCCCCTGGGTGTTCTGAGGACATTAGATGAGAAGGAGACCTGGCCACACAGAACTTATAAAACAAGGAGACATGAGGAGAAGCAAGGGCCCAGCAGCCTCATTAGGGAACTATGAACGATGTTGGCAACTATTCATTTTCTCTGCTAACGACTGCTGCCCACCACACACACACACACACACACCAATGCTCATGTGAGCACATAAATACAGACAAACTTATAGCAAGAGCTAGCAGGCACATACAAACATGTCAAAACTCAGAGGACACATTAAAGCGCAGTGTGAAGCTGCTGGAGATTATAATTCTTGTTTTAATGGTCGGAAAAGAGAGGAAGAGACGGAGAGAGGGGTCAATTAAGAAAGTAAGAGCTGCCTGGGGGCTCACTATGCCATAAAGTATATTTTATTTCTTGAATTAATACCGCAGTTTTCACAGAGAGAAATAAAATACTGCTAATTAATTTTAAAGTTGTGGATAAAATAGGAACGTAAATACTTGATTACAAAATGAAGTTTTCTTTCAAAATTTCAAAATAAAGACCCGCGTAATGACCCAAGATGAATTATGACATGGCAGCGTTTAAACACAAACTGTTGCTAGTCCACCATTTACTCAACATCATGCATAATGATGAATTAAATAACTGCTTTGCTGACTGAAATTAGTATGTGATAACACACTTGCAATTACTGCAGAAACAATTTGACTCGTCAATAAGTTGATGGACAAGAAAATGAATCGCCACATACAGACCAGAGAAAAGAGAAAATGAATATTTAATCAACGTGCGCACTTGAGTCCGTCATGCAAATGCGTGATGCACACAGGTAAAATACAAAAGACATAAGACACACAAAAAGCACATAGTCAAAGATAGAAAGTATAGTAACATAGAACAACACATAAACACGTCTTCAGATTATGGCTGCATATTTCATTATCCAGTAAGTGCTGTTGTTTTTTTTTTTTTTTAGATTTAGTTCTGTGCGTACAATGTTGGTATGTGCTGGTCAATAGAAAAAGGCCCAAAGGTAGTTTATCTTCCTAAGTAAAAGTGGTATGAGTCATTTATAAAGGGAAAACAATAAATATTTTCTGGTTCAAACCTCGCAAACAGAACAGAAAGAATTTTTGACTCTTTTTTTTGGGAATGTAAATTTAATATATTTGAGTTTAGAAGTACAGTGTGGTGATATTATTATATTGACCTCTGAGGATATGTGATGGGTGGATTGGTCCTAAATTCTATTATTATTATTTATACACTAAATTTATTTAAATATATATATATATTCTGACATTGAGATAGTTACTTTCAAACGAAGTTCCAGGAGACACAGCTGTCCTCACAGCAGAACTCGGTTACGGTCTGCTGTAAAGGATAAGGCTGGCGACACTCTAAATTTTTGTTACTGCCAGCAAATACTATAAAAAGACCAAAACCAACAGTGCATCACTTTGTCTCTCCGATGCCAATGCCATTTGTTGGGGACTGTTTTCAGCTGTGGATTAATACGCATTACAATTTAGTGCTCTAGTATTTGAAGCAGCAGGATGCTGCCTGTGGGACTGAGTCAAAATAAAAAGCTGTGCTTTTGTACATGGTAATAAAGGAACATGTTACTCAGTGTCAAGGTGTGATTTACTGATATATGCTTATGTGTGTAGGATAAAAAGGCAGCACCTTTAAATCACTATGAATACAACACATAGATGGCGCTAGTTTCCACCAGGACTGTCACATTTTTCTGCTTAGATGCTGCTTACATATTAAGTATTGAGAATTGAGTCATTTTCATTCATTCATTTTCAGGGATTTTCACGTTTATTGGCTTTAAAGCTCTGAAGATTTGAGAGATCCATCTTCGAGAGGCTCTGTTGACCTTTGCAGTCACTTAACTCAACACTGACAAATCAAATATCAGGACATGTTCGCTGCTGCGAATAAGGGGCCTGACCCGCTCCACTTGAAAGCACAAGTGCCGTGACTTTCTGTGCTACTGTGAAAATGATTGAACATATGGACCGCAGATTCATTCATAAAACAACAGCTGGATTATTGGGAACGACTGAGATGAATTTGGAGGTCGGAATCAGGCGTCACAAGGCCAGTTACTTTTTTTTTTTTTTTTTTGTTTGCCTACAGACATGCACGGACACCTTAAACACCTGCGCACACATAGAGACACACATCCCCGGGTGTTTGGATAGAGAGTATTAGCCTTGGCAAACAGGAGTGTGCATTCATCAAGCTGCAGTCCTGTTTCATTTCCCCTGTCTGGTTTTGAGCCTCAGCACAGGTCAGGAGGAGTGATACCATTTCACCTGAGCTTCTGCATGTTTAATCCCCTGCTTTCCATCCCCCAGTCTCTTCTTGCAAACCTCTGTCTCTCTCCTCTCTCATGCATTGTTCGTATTTTCCTCCTACTTCATCTATCCTGCCTCTTCACTCCATCGATCAATCCCTCTCAATCCGCTCTCAATGTCCCTCCCTCCCTCCTTCCCTCCCTCTCTCTCCATAAATCCATCCACCCTTCACTCTTCTTCTTCGTCCTTCTCTCCTAAAGACAAACACTCCACAGGTTGGACTCACTCTTCCCTCTTCCTTCTCCCTCTCCCCGTGGACGCTGTGTTTGCTCAGGGATTAGGCCGGGCTTTGTGCCGCTGAGGAAGGAAGGAACTAATCAGACTCTTATTTGTCGTTGCATTCTGTGTCTTATGGTGAGGAGGGAACCTGACCCGCCGGGGGCTCACACACACGCACGTACAGATGCACACATGGCAAGCGGGCCGAGCAGGCTGAAAGCTGAGAGTTGGACAGATTAAAACGCACAGACATACACACACATATGTGCACACACGCCAGACAGACGCAACCTAACACCCCGCCTGAGTGAGTGTGGGAGTGCATACGCCTGTGGACTGCTCTGTTCTCTGCTCTTTGTGTGTGCACACGCGTTACCAGCACCGCCTTGCTGTTCTGTTGCAGTCTTTGTTCCCAGGGCAGACCTGTTTTCTGATTGGCTAGCTTGATGTGCGGGATATGGATCTGTGTTTTTCCTCATCAGCGGCGGCTCTGATTTGACAAATTCTGTTTTCCCTGCTGTCGGCAGGCACACAAGGTCACCGGGGTGACGGGAGGCAGCTGCACAGACGCTCGTACGATGCTCCCTGTCTGTGCGCGTGTGTTTGCACAGTAGTTGCCATGTTTCCAGGCATTTGTACAGCACCTGACGTGTATATGCATACAAACTCACAAGTCACACATGCATACTGTACACACTCTCACCGCCTTATCCAATCAGCACGCTGATTAGCCATTGCTCACATCTCCTTCGCCACTTGTCTGCTCCATAATTCATGCATCTAACAGATGGCCTTGGCTCGGATCAAATTCTCTCAAGCTCTTCATGTTAGACAGACCGGCTCTTTTTTCAGGTAACTCAGGTATTAAGCATCGAGCCACACTACAACAGGTGTCTTGACCTCCTTTTTTTGTGTTTCCTAACACTGCCCTAGTGTGTCTAAGAGGGTATGAAGAGCAGATGCCCCTGTCACTGTTAACACAAATCATTATGCATTTTTTAAAGAGGTGTTGTGAGGGGAAAAATGATTTGTAGTTCCATTGATCCACTTTGTACAAAATGTTTACAAGCTGCAGTGTGTCTCTGAAGAGTCCCACACTAATCCCAGAGTAACTCTGTTTCTGTCATCATGCCTTTCTCCCACTCTCTGATTCTGCTTAAATACAGGGCAGATTGTATTTCTGTTTGTTTGATCGTCGTTGTTTCAAAAAGACACTATAAATTAACAACCTACGTGGATTGGGACCTCATCTCCCATACAGAGGTATCCCAGCAGTTTAGGGTTGGGTTAGGTTGAATAGGAATAGTCAAAATCCATGGAGCAGAGATCAAGATGTCCTGATATTTAGACCCTAGTGTGGGTCAAGTCCCAAAACCTTTGGATCCTACATTTCCCATAATGCAACACATTATATTTTGTTAATGAAACCCTTCAAACACTCATGCCCACCATCTAAAATGCAGAAATTTCCATGAAATATTCTTATCCGCAAAGCTAAGCCAAGATAACCCTGATTACATCACTATGACATCATCAAGGTTCACTTTTGACAAAGCTTCTCAGGAGCCATAGAAAACATTCATAGACTTGTGCCACCCATGATGAGTAAACTGAACTTGATGTGTAGTACCACAAAGATCAGATGAGAATCCATCTAAATGTTACCCCCAAGGGTAAATTCTGTTTTCACTCCAGTTTGTACATGCATTTAAACACACAAAGGGCTCAAAAAACATGTAAATTTGAAAGAGATGGTGGAGTGATGGGCATCCACGTAGCAGTGCCCTGGAGCAGTTGGGGGGTTCGGTATGTTGCTCAAGGCACTTGGCAGTGCCCAGAAGGTGAACTGGCACCTCTCCAACTGGACCTGAGCTAGCAACCTTCCAGTTCCCAGGCTAAATCCCTACAGACTGAACTACGGCCACCCCTATTTCTTCATCGAAAGAGCGGTAAAGACTGGCACTGAAGGCTTTTCCATGATGGAAAAGATGTTTTCCTTTTCTTCTTTTCTCTGTTTCTTCCAAATGAAGCTTCAGAGGTTCGTCTGTGATAGACAGATGGGTCATTCATCATCACCTGGCCTGTACTATTTTGAAAGTGCACGCCCGCTTCCAATAACTCCTTCTGAAATGGTTCTGTGTAACAAACCATCTGTACAGTCATGTTGCAACTTTTAACAGAATTGCTGAATTTACTAACGTTACATGGATTCCAATGATGTCACAGTTTTAAGAATAAAAATGATCTTCTCTAACAACTCTTGCAGTGTATCCTATTTTTGACTTTCCATCCAAAAGTGTGTTGGATGTGTGTTAGAAATACTTCCCCGTTGTTTGTTTGCTATTTGCATTTGTCATTCATAATGAAGCATAGCTAACAGAGATAGCAACAAAGCTGTTTGTATGTGTTTGGAACATACTGACCATACAAATAGAAAACAGGCAAGAAGTTGCTGCAACTGAAGTTTGAGAAGAAGAATATTTATTGACTGATCCAAGGTGACATTCTTGTTTGAAGGAAAGCTAGGTATATACAGAAAACACTGTTCTCGAGCCACCTTTCAAAGCTACAAGGTTCTGAATTGTAAACTATGGGTTTACCCTAAGGGTTACTTCTCTCTCAAGCTCTATTTTCTCCTGTCTATCACCTTTTGTATGTACAGCTCAGTGCAACACGATGGATGTCTTTGAGACTCTTTGAAAGAGTGCACCTATATACTTTATAGGCTTTCCCGATGTAAAATTCATCGCTCAGAGACTACGAAAACATGGGAAATACAAAGAGTTCTTGGAGAGAAATCAGGGGGGCTGTGTGATGCAGCCAGGAGGAGGCTATGATGGCAAGCTTGTCGGCTTCAAATTGGGCCATTTGGAAACAAGTGCTTTGCCTTCAGACAACCCGCTGCATGAACATGCTGTTTTCAAGCATTCCTTGAGACTGCACAACCCTGGAGCTTGGTAAGAGTAGATAATTTTGACAACTATATTAATACATTTATCAAATAGCATGATTAATTTCAATACTTCTATACTTCTTAATACTTAGTAGTAAGACTAATTCTTCCTCTGGTAATACAAGCGCTATGTACAAGGATAATGATTCATGCTTTATTATAAAAAGTAACGATTTCTTGGTCAAACACAAGGTTCCCATTTCATGCCTCTAACCCTTATACTCTTGTGTTAAGGCGGAGGGGAATGTGCAGTTCCCACCAGCTGCCTCTTTCTCTCGAGCACACTTGCCATTTCTCATGTCGATTTTTTTTTGTCATGGATGGAGTAATGCAGAGTTGGCCCGTGGCGATCCTAATGAGAGTAAAAAAAAAAAACTCTCAAGGCTGCTGTCACCCAACCGGATTCTCGTGAAGCAGCAGGCAGCTCACACACAGCGCTCTACACACAAGTTATTTAGTTTATCCTGATGATCATATGGATTTTTGCTGTTATGATTTCCTCAGAAGTGATTCATTAGGGTAAGATCCAATCATGGAAAGCCATGTGTATGGACTGAGTCAGTTGATCATTGTCCTGGGCACACATTAAATTGAACTTGGACCCAGAGTCGCTCTCAATGGATGGATGATGCAAGGACTTTCTTAAATGTAATGCATACTGTATGATACATTGGATGTTTGCCCTGCCTTGCCCATGCATACGGGAAGTAGCTCAATTAAAAGAAATTTATTTTGATTTAAAATATCCATGACAGAGTGATTCTCGAAAAAAGCCAGCTACCCAAATTAATATGCAACATAGAGACATACAATGTACACTCTTACTGAGGAAGCTGGCCAACAGTGAGCTAGAGTGAGAGCACAGCTTGGGTTCGCCCATGGAAAGAGTGGCATCATCCCATTGGTCCTAATATAAAGTAGAGACAGCAGGGCCATGTGGCCGGGTCGCTGCAGGGACCAGATGGAGGGCTCGAGACAAAAACACAAAAACTTCCGAAATGATTGTCACAGGCCAAAAGGAAGTGGGGTGTTATCACAACTTGTACCTCCAAATGCCACACATTGGGTTATATGATATGAAGTGTAATGTGCCTTTAATAATCAGAGGAATAAACAGGTAATAAAAGGAGGAGCTCTTGCCTCCAGCTGCTTCCTCACTGGTCCATTTCCCGTCATCATTAGCGAAGACTAAAAAAAACTTCATCATTTTTTTGCCAGCCATTTGGAGGTTGAAATACATCTTTAGAAGCCAACCAAGTCAAACCCGACTCCTCTTAACCAAATATCTCACACACATATTTGTCACGGGTTTGATCATTAGCAGAGCACGGCATGCCTTTGTGGACATGTGGGTACCGAAAATGCTATAGGATCTGACATTTAGCAATCCTGAGCCAGTGAAGGCATGTGGTGACTCTGAGTTCCCATTCCTGACAAGCCTTTTCTGCTTGATTTATGACCTTGAGGTGAAACAGAGTTCCCCTGTCCACCTCAGAGTGAACAAACTAATGAACCAGATGCATTATTTATTATTGAAAAAGCAAAGCCCAGAACAAAAGCTGAGGTTGGGGTAAAAACACTCCAAACATTCCAAAAACAGAGAGAAGGAATGCTTTTTCTTCGTGTCCTGTCCTCATTATTTTGCACGTCAACTTGGAGCTTGTGCCAAGTATAATATTAGTTAGATAAAAGATTGTTGCAGTGTGCTTGGTAATGTGAGTAGATGGCGACGGCGGTTCTTACGCTCTAATTCAGGAATCAAAGAGATTGTTGCTTATCTTGATCAGCGGCGGGCTGGCATGCTAACTGTGGGAGCTGGTTGAAAAGATTAGATCTTAATTGTCTGACATTACAGTGTGGTGGCAACCAGGGAGACGCTGTGCCTTGTAATAATGCTTCGTGGTGTTGACACTGAGATCCAAGTTGAAATAAAACCAACGAGCACTGAGGATTGTGTCATTCCTTCTCTAGTAACTTTAATGAGAGACGACTTATTCCAGTAATATTATCTGACTGCTGCCAAGACGTTCACTAACGTCAGGCACAAATACTTCAGAAAGAATTCTGCTGCAGACAAAGTTAAGTTTCAAAGACGTTTCAGGGAAGTCTGTGCAGAAATGAGTTGCTGCTAATATACATTTGTTTTAAAGTTATTGAAGACTGGGATCTGACCTTTAGTGGCATGTGCTGCCTTATAAAAATGCCAAAGCCAAAGAAATGGATAATTTCCTCAAAAAAAAAATGCTCTAACTGCACAGCTAAACAAACAGACCTAAAACTATCAAGAAAGATCTAGCTAATGGATGACAGCCACAGCTGGCCTTAGGTAAAGCTTCAACTAAATGTATTTAGTGATTTAAGTATCTATTTGATAAAGTGATATATGAATGATTCTGTTTGTCATTCATCATAAATACTCCAGGCACCATCCACCTAACCTAATCCTGCTGAAACTACAGTAGGTCAGCAGAATAGCAATAACTGAACAATGAACACATTCCTAGCTAGAAAAACAGATTCCTATTAACTATGCATTGAAAACAATCAAAAAGTTTATTTTAGCTCTAGAAAGGTGGTTGTTGACTTCTCTAGTTCAGCATAGAAGGTCAAGATTGTTTCTTCTGTAGTGCTCTTTTATGCATTTGTGGGGCAGTGTTATCTAAAGTTAGTTCCCAACGATTTGGCTTGTGACATTTGAAAACAATCAAAACTGAACTCAAAATGTGACATCCACGACTACATCATTCTGTAAACAAAGACAGATTCCTCACTTCTCATGTTGCTTACTTTTAGAGTCTCAAAGGTCCAGTGTGCAACATTTAGAGATCTTGGGGGACATGCGTGACTATGAGACTGCAGCTGTTCTGTAGCCAGCCTCAAGTGGCCGTTTGGGAAAGAGCACTTCTGCATTGGCTTCACTTCACAGCCAGGGAAGTTGCAGCTTGGTCTGCCATGTTGAACTATCATGTTTCTACAGTAGCCCAGAACAGACAAACACTCATTTCAGATGGGATCTTTAATCTTTTACATGCAGTTCACAGATCTTGCGGTGAGGCGAGGGGATAGCAATTACGTCTGCACTGCTGGATGCTACCAAATTCTACACACTGCTCCTTTAAAAAAGGTAAAACCCTGTAGCATTTCAGAAAAGAAAATATCCAAGATTAGAGACATATTTCAAAAGAATAAGAAGAATTTTGTTTTTATTCTTTGCAGTCTTGTTTATCATCTCAGTGCAGCCCCATGTGGGGTCCTACCCCCTAGCTGGGTACCACTGGCCCATACGCCAGATGCAATAAACAATGAAACAGTGTGAATAGACGTGGGTTGTTAGAAATAAGCATAAGAGTATTAAAAGAACTTTTCTTTGTTTTTTGCAGAGAGATACAGAAGCAAGTTAGAAACAACTACAAAAAAGTCTTTTAGACAAATAAGTAAGCTTAAATTAAACAATTTTTCATTTTTACTCAGACACATACTGTAGAAACAGGAAATAAGTTAGCGGTTACTCTAGCCAAGGAGGTCTCACCCTTGATATTACTGTTTATCTTTGTTTTTCTTTCATGTGATAAGTCCGTCCTCTGACCTACAAGCTGTTGTTCTTGCCATAAATGTCATCCATCATAGCACCATTTAGCACTCCCTTCACATTTATAACTGTACTTATTTATTTAAACCCTTGTTGGTTTGACAGCAGCAATGAAAACATGCAGACATACAGTATGTGTGCGTGGGTGTGTGAGAGAGAGACAGAGGGGCTGACAAAGTATCGAAGCCTATTTCTGCCTGGAAGAGACAAAAGTAGATTAAAATAATGCACGATAAAAATATTATTGTATTATTGTAAGATATGAAGTAAAAGAGATAAGAATGGGGCTGACTTTTCATCGCTGTGAATAGCGCTGTCGCCTCACAGAGTGGAGTTTGCATTTTCTCCTAACTGGCAACTAAACTCTAAATTGGCCGTAGGTGTGAATGTGAGCGTGAATGTTTGTCTCCCTACGTCAACCGACGACCTGTCCAGGGTGTACCCCACCTCTCACGTAATGTCAGCTGGGATTGGCTTCAGGCCTCATGACCTCGATAGGGATACGTGGTTATGGAAAGAAAAAGAAAAAGAATACCAAATCTTTCATGTTTAATGATTTATTTTGTTGGCCTTACGCTTCGTTCGTAAGTTAACTTTTGGTAACCTTTGCTATCTATAGCCATTGGAATCACCAAGAGACATTTCATGACAGCACTGGCTATGTGCATTTTCCCATAGTCTTTGAAGTCATGCGTACAGAAAGCAAGTTCAAACAGCATAATGTTCACTCATCCATTATAACCAAATATGGAACCAAAGGGTTATTATGAGATGGAAGAAGGATTTACAACCACATATCAGCAACCTGAGGTGGTGCATGCAAAGGGATTTCACATGAAAGGTGTGTCGGAGGAACTCGAATATTCGTATATTTCACTCAGAGAAACAAGCCAGAACATACTCTGATCTTGTCAAAGCTCTTAACCAGGAGACCCAGATGTGCAAGTTACGAGCAACCTCCCCTCACAAACACTAGAAACATTATCACAAATATTTCTTTATCCCTGGAAGAGGTCCAGGACAGTGTTATTCATCACACTAACAAACAGGAAATACCTCCACCATGCTCATACTTTATCTCAACATCAGCGCAACACCCGCCATTTTGCACTGATCCACACTCGAGGCCACACACACACTCACACTCACCACGGCTTCGACAGGGCCGCCATCCACAGAGGCTTGAAATCAGACTGAGTAGCAATGAAGCTCCACGATTACATGACGATGTACATGCATTTTATTTCATTCTCTGACAAAGCCTGATCTAACATTGAGACAGACGATAAGACAGGGATCTCTCTGACTGCTAGCCTGGCTAATCTCCTCCGACAGCTGTGCGATGACATCAGGAATTAGTCGTTGCTCATGCAAATAGAGTGCATATGCTAATACTGGAGCTAATTGGTGGAGAGAGGAGGGGGTTAGTGGGAAGGCTTGTCAGTTGGAAGTTTGCTGGATGGAGACGCGTGCCCGTTCTGCTCTCAGCAGTCTGAAAGGCTTCCAGCAGCCCTCATTACACATGTGGAGAAGACTGAGCACTCAGATAACACCACTCAGTTTTGACTAATACAGATGGCAAATTTGTTGAGTCTTTACATCACTGTCACTTTGAGCAGATTTGAATCTGTCTCGCTTCACATCCTGGATGTGATGAATACATTGACATTTTTAATGATAATACATCCAGTGACTACCATGATTATGAATAAACCAGTGAGGCAATAGCTGCCATTATTAGCTGCCTTTATTAGACTAAAGAGCTCTATCAAGGGTATTATGGTGTTTTTACAGTCGTCATGAGTTTGTTTCCTGTGAGCAATGTGACATAAACAAAAAAGAATCAAGCATGTTTTGCTATTTTTAGAGTGAAATCGGCACAATCCAGGTTAATGGCCATCTGACTGACGTGTGTTCATCAATAACTCATTCATCCAAAGCTATCCTCTTTCTGTCTACAGACATGATGTGACAAAACATCTATTCATTGGTCAATAAGATTCTAAATGCTGACCAAAGATGGAAAAGAATAGGCACATTACGCATATAGAAAAGTCAAAATCATCAATCAAAAGTGGAGATAGATAGTTTTCATCAAAACTCTATAGCAAACAAAACAAAATGAACAAAACAATGTACCATAGTTGACAAATTCAGCTCACATTGGACCAGAATCCAAGAGTGAAATGAGATGCAACAATCCTCTAGTTAGTTACTTTTATTGACATGGATAATTAAAAAACCATCACCCATCTATTTTTCCAGCATTGCAAGACATGACACGAACATAACTAAAATCTTTTTATCAGTGTTAGCAAAGAGAGAGCTCAGTTCTGTGGAATCATGTTCGTATTTTGCAAGGATGTCCTTTGTGTGAGGGCACAAGAGCAAACGTTCCTCATTTTGTATGCTCATATTATTACAATGACACACAAGTAGGTGTAGGTGTGTGTGGCTCCATCTTCCCATTTCTACATGCAATCTATGGGAGGACAACCAGAACCGTGTGAAAGTCACTCTCAAGTGGTGGAATAAAGGGGGTGGATGTGTCGGGGCTGATGACTTGGTAGGTTTTGTATCTTGTTCCTTCATTAGAGCGTATTTTCACAATCATGTCTGCACGATCTCTTTCATTGTGGTCTTGGTCATCCATTAACTCCTTTAGGTATAAATCCATGACCTTGTTTGCCTTTCTAGTCATTTCAAGAACAAACCATAAAGGGTCATCTTGGAGACCCTGCCACTGCCTCATCTTAGTCAAGAATCTGACTTATTTCTGTCTGATTAAGACTTGCCCTGAAGGCAAATAAGGTTTGGTGTGGTAGACTTCACCCCCAATAAAGATTTCACCCCAGTCACATAAAGAGAGTCAACAGACTTTAAGGGGATTTTTAGTCAAGCCTCACATCCATAGAAAATAGCTAATGAAAAAGCAGCCTCAAACACTTTTAATTTAACACACAATGGAGCATCATAATTAGCTGATAGAAAAATGATCAGTTTATTTAAGTGCTTCATTTTATCTTTGACATGTAAGTCAAGAGATTTTCGAGCGTTACCATCAGCAGTAAAAATGGCTCCAAGATACATATAACTGTTGCAGTGCCTTACTATAAATGAGTTTAGTTGAATAGGATGCCTGTCCTTGTCCGTTCCCAAATTAACCATAAACTTTGCTTTATCTTCATTAACCAGCATGCCATATTCTTCACAGTATTTTTCCAAAACTTTCAGTTTCTCTGTCAGCTTTTCTCTGGATATTGCAAAGATAACAGTGTCATCCATTAACATTAAAACATGCAGCCACTTCAGAAATCCATCATCTCCACACTGTTGTTTAACCTGTCTAATAAGCCTATCAACAATCATTACAAACAGGAAGCAGGATGTGGGAGATCCTTGTCTTAAACCGATAGTAGATGTTATTGTGGTGGAGCCTAAGATACTTGTAGTAACATTGTACATTGACATCAAAGCTAATCATAGTATTCATAGTATCATAGTATCATAGTAACCCCACACGCCAAACTTTTTAACATTCGGAACAGTTCTCCTCGTGGGACTGTCGTAAGCTTTAGAAAGATCTATAAAAGCAATGTAGAGTTGCACCTTCTTTCTCACACAATATTCTATCACAAGCCTGAGTGCTACAATATGTTCAATGCAGCTTCTCTGTGGCTGGGCTCCTGCTTGCTCCTGAGATGGCATATACCAGGCCATTAACCGATTATTCAGCACATAGTCATACAACTTTACGACACAAGTGATCGCACCTCTCCCCCGATAGTTATCACAATTCAGGGGATTACCTTTCTTAAATAACATGATCAATCTAGCAGGGGTCCAGCTTAGTGGGTAGCCAGATACAAAAACAGAGTTTAAAAGTGTGCGCAAAAATACTAGCCATTCACCTGGCAGCACTACAAAGCGCAGTCTGTAGCTTCAGCTGCGATTTGTTGATTCTAACGTAAATACTTCTCATGCTAATCATCCAGGTTTGTCAATAAGTGTTATAATACCGTACCATATTAACTTTAATAAAAGTGACAGAAAACATTGCCATGCAAGTTTCAGATTCAATGGTTTGGCAGACAAGTGCAACGCATATTGCAGTCACTGAAAAGTAAAGTAAAGGATGAGCACAACCAGAGGGGAGATTCTGAAACGCTGAAACTCGCTTCTAGCAAGCGATCGACATCAAGAAGGATCGTATGCCTTTTGAATAATTTCAGTATAATATAATGAAATGTCTTCTGAACAACACAAGGAAACCAGTTTACAGTAACCACTGCTCTGAACCAGTGCGTTATGCAGCTTACATCAAAGCTAGCTTATATAACTTTTTGTATAGCTAAAAATTGGCCAGTTAGTTGTTAGTTATGATGACAGGATGATGCCAAATGATAAAATTGATGATTAAAATGATAAAAAAACATTTGCTGCCATGAACTGCCGTCATACCAGACCAAGTAAGGCAAAAGTAGTAGCAGTCAAGATTGTGTTGAATTCCTCATTACCAGATACCCCAGAACTTTACCTATGGAACAATAAAACAAACAACCTTAGCCAATATTACTCCTGCAATAAAAGACCATCATATAGCATGCAAGCATGCAGTACAAATGTAACACATATTGTATGACCATACTGCGTACTAAGCTATGATCTGCTAAATTGACTCCAGTTGTGTCCTGAATTCTGTTGCTGTTGTGCACTCGATCCTCACTGTAACTCAAAAATGTTGCTTTTGTTCCTCTTGTTGAATTTCTCCTTTTTCCTCTCACTCTAATCTTCTCCATCACTTCTGCTTTCCCACGGAGTTAGTCTTCCTCCTGTTCACAAATTCTTACCTCAGCATCTGTGGCCATCTTTCTCTCTGCGTTCTGCAAACCAATCAGTTGTTGAACGTCCTTCTTTAAATATCGCTATGATCAAACCACGGCCTCTTCATCACTATTCCAATCTTCAGATTGCTTCACCAGTGTCTAGACTCTTGGGTGACCCCGTCCTTCACGGACCCACATTTAATTAACATGCTACATGTTGATGGAGTCTTATTTCCAATGCCTTTCTATGTTGCTAATTCAATAAAACATGATTTATTTCCAGTTATAATCTTCTTATTGAACTAATTTCTTGGGTATAACCATGACAGTCAAGGTTACTGTGGCCCTCAAACCCACTGTACTGTGGACCACCAGCCGCTCAGCCGGTGAGGCGATCAAAGGACAAACCTTCCTGGCACTGTCTTGCTTCCTGGGTTCACATTTCCAGTTAACCAAACTGGTTATAATTAAGATGTCCGCCTGAGGATAAAGAGAGCAGAGCGAGGATAGGAAAAAAAAAAAAAAAGAAGTGATGCTGGCTGGAGCTGAGTTTCCTTGTGACCGCACACACACACACACACACAGACATAAAGACACAAATATATGCATGCTTGTTTTATTATTCTCTCACTGACGCACTTGAGTGCACACACACACACACACACATACATATATATAGAAAATCGGACAGCCTCTACTGAGGTCTCCACCCAGACCACACAGACCCGGATCCTCTAGAGGCCTGGCCTCGGGCCCGCTCTGTTCGGCTGCTCAGCCGGCCGCAGAACAGCGTCTGGGGTCAGAGTTGAAGTAGGGGCTGTATTCCTGGCAGCTGAGGCGGTGTTGACTGGCAGGGAGGAAACACCGATAGGCCAGGCTCCGACCCTCACCCCTCTGGGATTGTTAGGGTCAAGGACTACATCCAGTCTGGCTCCACTGGGCAATCAATGAGTGCACTTTGTCGAGCTGGTGCGCCTGAGCTCATGTTTATCTCTCTGTGTGTAACTATTTAAAAAATGAAATGACTTGAAGTGCATCAAAAAACACTTGATTTATTAATTGTTGGTAAGGTAACTGTCAACGTCATCAATGTAAACTGTCCAGAAATTCAAAATAAAAGAAGGGAAAAATAAGTAAAAAAAAAGAAAGAAGAAAGAATTAAAACTGAAATAACACATTGTCACTGGTTTACCTCTTGATGTCCACCAAAGCATTTGTAGCGTCTAACTTCTGATTGTCACATTTAAAGACGCACATCTGTCAAAGCTTGAAGCTTGATGTTTTTTTCTTTTTGTTTTTTCACATGAGTCTCTGGAAATATGATAGACCAGACTGAAAAAAAAATTCTTATAATAGGAAACCTGCCAACTCTCCTTCTCTTCTGGTGTGCTGTGCAGATGTTATAAATGAAAGGAGTTGTTGTGGTGCAGTCGGTTTGAATCATATGGCGCGGATTGAAAATAACCTTTGTTATTTTGTTTATTTGTGAATATGGCCACCGGTGAATTCTGACCACCTGATACTGTCTTTATGCTCATCCTCTAGATATTTTGCTCTGAGATTGTTAATTAGCAGAGATAACTATAACAGAAAATACCCCCCCCCCCCACCGATCCTCTTGTTTCCCATTATTTCTGAGAAAATGACATGTAGCGCCAAATTCACATACCAGTTTCAGGAAATAATCCTGTGATTTGGCACTACCGTATGAGCGAACTGGAGACAATGGAGTCAATTTGAAATGTTAATTACTTTTAATTACTTCTTCTTCTAATTACGTCTTTTAGTTAGTGCACAGAGGGTCTGCTAAATGAGCAACAATGTGAAATTTATCTACAACTCAACATATTATGAGAATTATGTTTGCAAGAAGGAAAGAGTTTAAATTGGGTTTTAAAGGACACTTAAAGGGCCAGTGTGTACGATTTATGGGGCTCTATTTACAACGTACAGCAAAAATTAAACATAATATTCATAACTGTGTTTTCATTAGTGTATAATCACCTGAAAATAAGAAAAGAAGAAACATGTTGTTTTTGAAATGTTTTTCTTTCCTTAGAATGGGAGTGTTACATCTACAGACAGGCAGGTCCTCTTCCACGCGGTCCGCCACCCTGAACTGCCATCTGTCTACAGTAGCCCAGAATGGACAAACTAAACACTGTTCTTTGTATATTTTGTGGCCACCATAGTTTCTAGGAGAAGGTGTGGTGAGGCGGTTGCAATCCACAACTTCACAGGTCCATGCCGCTAAGCCCTACTTGTTATGGTGGAAGAATAAAAATGAAGGAAATATTTCAAGGAAATCAGCAACTGTCCCTAAACTCAACACTAACTAAGAGCTGTAACTACAAATGTTTGTCTCTAGTTTTTTTTTTTTTGCTGTAATAATTAAATGATTTATGGACACATCAAATAAAATGCTAATCAGAACATTTGCTGAAGGAAGAGTGTGTGAAAAAACTCTCCGACATGCACCCTGCACCTAGATTGTTAGCTTCACAATGAACGTCACAATGAACTTTGAAGCTAACTTTGAGAAACTTCAAACTTTTCAGAGATTTCTTTAGCAGCTCTACACACAATACATCATAAACATGATGGCATGTAACAGTGCTATCCGGTGAAGTATTCATGGCTTTTTCATAGAACGCATATGATAGTTTATGAGCAGCATATGCGGCGCACTGTCTGTTATTTGTCAACATTTTCTTTTGTTCCACTCCACCTTTGTTCCACCAGTGTCTGCAGTCATGTTGCATTTGCTGTCTGCTCGCTGTCATTAGATTTTTAGCAGAATGTTAGCAGATTATTAAAATGGTTATTGTTGAATTATGAAGCTGCTGTATGATGCATTTTTTTAATACTGACAGATGCACAGCCTATATGCAATGAATCCAGGACGCTGAGATTTATCAGCATCTCTGTGACGTTGCTGATTTATCACCAGGAGCTTTGAGCCTTATATTACTGCTCTAACTGTTTTCCATCATGACTAAAACACTGCATATCTATGCATTTATAAGGACTCATCCAGGAATACTAATATGACTGTAAATCCCACAAGATACAAGATGTGTCATCACACATTCGAAATTTGACTATGATATGTAAATATTTCAGTGATTAAAGGGCCACAGCGAAAAGGAAGAAATTAAATTTAAAAAAATTTAAAAAACAAGTAAAAAAAAAAACTCATATTCACAAATCCTCTAAGTGGGAACACACATATTTGATTAAAAGTCCAGTCCATATTCAAATCAGTTCATTACGGAGTCTCAGTCACGTACAGCCTTTGCATAGCATAGATTATAATAGGCGGTTGCTAAAATTGGGATGTAAATCTAATTATTGGAGTGTATTCGAGAACATATCAGTCTTGCCTTCCTGCTGTTGAAATCACGCTCGCAGCAGCACCCTGGGACGGCCTGATCATGTAAATCGCTGAGTGTTTTTAGTATGTACATATTTTAACATGTTAATCCATCTGACAGACCAAACGTTCTGCTGACAAGGCCTTCTCCCCTCGGTGCTCCGTGGGCCAAGCCTGATAGCATGTGCGCTTTGCTCTGTCAAAGACGAAAAACATAAATAAACCATTTAATTCATTAATATTCAATACGGGCCGTGTCTATTTTACGCAACATTGTCTTAACAGTTACAAAGCCGTGTCACACCTCCCGCCCCCCTCCCCACGTCTCATTTCAATTCAGTCAGTGCTGCAGCTGCTATCGGTGGCAAAACTCTGCACAAAAACTTAGCAAATGTGTCTTTATTCTGCTTCTCTGATCTCAGTGGCTCTCCCGGGGGAGCCAAAGTAGTTTCTGGCTAAACAACACTTGTTTTTTTGTACTTTTCACTTCCAGCCTCAGAGAGTGTTCCATCTGCACCGGTTGTCAGGTAACTGTGCCGACACATCTGCGGCTGGTTTAGGAACAGTGCAGCTGTGACCTCTGGTTTGATGTGCAAAAAGAAAACATCTAATATGGCATTCGCCATCTGCAGGCAAGTTGGGAGAGAGGAGGGGGGAGAAAAAAAAAACGGGTTAACGGGGAGGGGGCGGCGGAGTGGAAGACAGACAGAGAGAGGGAGCATTTTCGAAATCCCTGCCATTTGTTCTCCCCGTCACTGGCTGCAATGGGAGGGAAAACACTGTATTTGTTTTGCGCTCATGCGTTGGCTGCCTCCACGTTTCCTTCATTGGAATGGAAGCTCGGACGAGATAAACAAAATCCTGTAGCAGTTTCGCCGATATTGAACGACAGATCTTGCATTTGTTTTCTTTCACTGGAAAATGGGAACACTGTCTAATACGCAGCTGTTGCATATACATTTTATTTTAAACAATCTACTGTATCAGAATTGACTTGCCAGAGTCAGATTCCAATTCATTATACATCGAGTGACTACAGATTGTTTCTCCCACTCTTGATAACACAACTGATTACATTTCTGCCTTTCCAGATTAGGGAGACATTTTTTTTATTGCTTTATAATATATGAGATGTTGAACAAACAGAGAAATGACGCATGTCAATGGCTTTTAAACGGTTATCTCCAGTGGAATGTATCTGAAGCATGTGAACCCGCTGCACTAAACTTACATATGTGAGGAATGTCTGCATTTGTTTTGGATACAAAATGACGCCGAAGAGAAGAGACGGGGTCTGAGCTGTCTGCGCTTTGGATGTATTGGCTTCCCGCTGAGGCCTCCTACGTGTTTGCATTTAGCCGCTTGAGAGTTGATCTAGAGGGGGCTGACAGGTAGGCTGATGAGAGTCCCTGTGGTACTGCTTCTTACATAGCAATGGGATTAACATAGCGGCAGGAACATGTGCGTGAGAGAGTGTGTGTGTGTGGTTGTGTGTGCCTGTGTTTTAGGTGAAAGGGAGGACGGAGGGTGGGGATTGGGGGGTTGAGCTGAGACCAGACACCCTGTGGTGCTGGCGTCAGACTGGTACTGAGTTCTTAACACACACACGCACACACACACACACACACACACACACACACACACACACACACAGTGAAAGGTGAAAGCCCAAGTCGTTATCTCTCCCCAGTGTTGGTCAACAGCAGACAGCCATATGTTCAAGCTCCGCATACTTCAGTATAAATTAAGTGTAGAACACAAATCCAGATTTGAGGGAATACAGTAAAAGCTCATTTGTCCAAACCACAGTTTTCAACCCGGGCAGGCTAATGACCAGCTGAACTACTTCTGCAGATGTGCAAAAAAATGATATTCTATTAACAGCATATGTTGGAAACTTGTATTTAATGTCCAAATTATCTGTAAGGATTGGATTATAATGGCATGGAAAAAGTATGGTCCAAATTAAAATTAATTTCAAGGACCAGGGTGCAGAATATAGTAACATCTAGCGTTGAAGTTCTAGATTGCAACCCCCTTAGCTCACCTCTGCCTTCCTAGCATAAATGAGAAACTACAGTTGCCACAAAATGCACGGAAAATGAAAAAAAAAGCCCCTAAATAGAGCTAATTTGGGCTACTGTAGAAACACAGAAGAGGACCTGCAGCTAAAAAGCTCATTTGAAAGTAACAAAAATATAACCATTTTTATGTTCGGGATATTAAACACGAAGCTAAACATAGTTTTTGTCCATGTCTGCCATATTGTGTAATAGAGCCTTCTAAATCTTACACACTGGACCTTTAAAATAAAATATATGGAGTGTTTCAGCTTCTAACTTTGCTTCTTTCCATCTGTGGTTTGTCCACTTCCTCTGTTTCTGCTTACATTTTGTCATAATCTGAATAATGGTGTAATGTACCGAGTTCTGTGGTTACAGGACTGCTCATTGTTGTGTCTGGTTATTTGCCAGTCATTCACCACAACTGTAAAAATGACAAAGAGATGGCTAACGTTAGCTAGAGCCCCTCCTCTGTATAATGTGGAGGAACAGCACTGGAGTCTGTCTGAAACATCCAATGACTCAACAATAAGTAACATGAACAAAAAGCAACATCTTGTTTGGCAGCTGTTCACAATACCAACTATGTTAGCTAGCTAAGCTAGCCTCCGCTTTCTGAGCGGAATTTAACAGGATGATGATGAAGAACTTAAAAGTGAAAGTTAAAAATGTATTTAAGCTTCAGATTTTGTTACCAGGATAATATTTAGCTTTTGTCCACATTTAACCAGGCACATATTATCATTTCCAGCTTGGATGTTTCTTTGCCAAAATGCATCTTGGGAGCCGTGGATAACTTCTTGTTTTGGACAATTTTTTGACTTTGAAACAAAGATATTTTCTAACACAGTTTTTGTACCGACAGTAACATCCTGAAGAGTTTTGCCTTTCCAAACTGTGACAGTGCTTCCAAGTGTTGAAGAAGCTTTAAGCTTAGATCTTTTATCTTGTTCTTAAAAAGAAATGAAAAATATGTAAACTGTGTCCACTATTGTTGCAGTTTATACACAAAAAAGGAAGGAGAATTCAAATTTCTGTTTAGCCCTATCATATTCTACTGATGGTAGACTTTTTGTAAACACACATGCAGGCTGAGGCTGACAAAATCCCCAAACATCCTCAAGAAAAACAGGTTAATGGTTTTCTGAACATGACTGTGACATGACATGAATGTGTTCTACAGAAGTAAAACTATTGAAACCCCCTATTTGGACACACCATCTCTCTGCTGTGTAGCTGAGTCATGGTATTGTCCCGGCTGAGCCACTGTTGTGACAGTTTGTGTGGGTGTTGATGTTAGGAAATGAAGCTCCGTGCCTTGACATTAAATTATTCAGCACAAATAAGGGCAAATAAAGGAGATAAACTGCACCTAAGAACTGCACAAATCCGATCGGCGCTTGAGTCACGATGACTCCTCGTGAGTCAGCTGGGAGGAGGAGGTGTTGATTATAGCTTTTTAATGTGACGATAACACAACATGTTCTTTTGATATCCAGCTGTTGGATGGTAGTCTTTTTAAATTCTTTTTTATTCCATTCCTCTCTGACCTCGCTCATCACGGAGCCATTTTAATCAGTAGCACTGATGCTAAGTGAATGTGTTGAGATGCTAAATTAGCTGCCATGTCTGACATCAGTAATCATAATATGCTCAGAGGAGCTTTGATCAAAGGTTTTTGTTCAGCCTAATAATGAGTTGATCACTAACTGAACCTTTTGAACTTGTCTGCATGCTTTGTGTACAGAGTCACCACACTGTGACTCACTGTCTGCAGGAGGGAGCTGTTTACATCGATGGGAATGTACTTAATGAAATGGGATTAAGCTCGGGTGTATTCTGAAGTCAGTGTTGGCACTCCACCAGCGGTGACGTACAGTATGAGACTTTTTTTACTTCTCTGTCTTGGACTAGGATTAAAGGTAGGCCATTAATAGAGAGAGCCCAGGCCAGCCTCCCTGAAGCTTCCCAGCTTTCACAGCGAGGGCACTGAAGTCTCCACTCAGAGGGTCAATTAACAAAAACCGTCCAAACTCCAGATTCCCCTCAGCGAGATCACACCACATGCTGCTCCTTGTCCAAGTTTAATAGAGAATGGGAACTGAAGATCTATCTGAATTTGTGAGAAGGCAGAGAAGGCAGTGAAACGGTCTCCTTTTCTCTGCTTTGGCAATAACCAGCTGGAAACCTTTGTGTTGTTAGATGCATGCTCCCAATAGCAATGTTCTTAAAGGCTTACCCAAGTATTCATTCACTTTCTCTATGTCTTTAATTATTTTTAGGGTCTCGATCAGGTCAGGGCAAATATTGAACAAAAAGCGGAGTGATGACACATACAGGTGTAGAGCCAGTTGTTCTGACTTCAAGTATCCTGACTAATCTGCTGTCTAAACGGTAAAAACTGCATTAGAGATGGGTTAGTGTTATGGTAGGCAAAACACATGTAAATCTTTCCTGTCTGCTGAGTCCAAAAAAAAAGGGCTGAGGGTGGACCAAAGGGAAGGGAATAAAACCTCAGGCCTTCTTATTGCCAAATTCCACCGACACAGATGCCAATCCTTTCGTGTGTGCTGCAACAGCTTGAGCTAATCGTAGCAGTTCTTGTCAATTTTTCACACGTTAACTAAAGCATTAGTCCGGTTCAGAAGTGGCTTTTGAGAAAAGGGCAGCGAGTCAGAGTCAAATCCAGACCGCTGCAGTCAGGACTCAGCCTCCGTACATGCAGGACCAGGTGAGCTTCTAGCTCGCTCTCAACCTTCAGCCTTCTTTGAGGTGCGTCTTCAGTTAGAATATGAAGATCTTTGCCTTGCATTTTTTGCCCTGTGTTTGGTGTGTCTTGCCTCGGAGAGTTCACAATGAATGAATGAACCCTTTTCAAGACGCGTCTTCGTCTCTACTTGAGCTGTCCAGGGCAAACTCATGTCCTCTCAGGTCTTTGCATCACCATTATATGGAATTAACTAACGCTAAATATCACTTTGCATTTAGTCTGAACCGCCTTTAAGAGGCCACTGTTATGCCCTTGTCCAATTACATGACCCAGTGTACACAATTTTCTCATTGTTGAGTATCCAGGGCAATTTGTGCTTTCTGCCCTAATTCCCACTCTTATCAAATAGGCTGTAATGTTTTTTTCTGCATAGTACTTCTGAATACCTGGGGGTCGTATTATGCCTCGATTCATTCCAATCAAAGTTGCTCAATGGGTGCATACTCTAATAACGTTTTTCAGGTTTTTGTGAGTTTCTGCATTCATTGGCATTCAGAGCATGAAAGATGTCTTCTGGCTACTCCCCGTTTGCTCTCTGCACATATATATGGCATAAAATGATTTAATGATGCAGGCAGAGTGGATCAGAAAGGCTTTTCTGGGTGTTTGCACTTTTTGTACACTTTTGCATTACCAAGAGTGGCCAAAATCACAGGCCAACGCTCTTTCAAGGGGTTTGGCTACATTACATCAAGAGGATGTTGCAAATTGTTTGCAGCCTCTATGTTGCTAGGCTAGTGAGTGTCTTCAAGTAGGAGTACATCAGTATTCTTAGGAAGCCTAACTTCTAGTAGCTGGTTTGAAGGTTTTTTTTTTTGCCGTGAAGGAAATAAATCTCTGACAAATGAAACAAACAAACAAAAAAAAAAACATCATCCGTCTCCCGTGTAGACATGTGTCCAGCAGCCGAGAATTACCGCTGTCACACAGCTTCATAATGAGCTCAAAAAGACAGTCTGAAAAACGGAACCTGCCAAAGAAAATCATTCTGGCCACTTGCAGTCTGACAGGAGAGTGTGGGTATGTGACTGATAAACAAGTTAAAGAACTGACATCAGTTGCATTCTAAAACTCTGACAAGCTACGGAAAATATAGTATATGCAGTCTGCTCATAAGGAAGGAATATCATGTTTCAACAAGAGAAGAGGTTGCACGCTGATTGAACTATCCGCTCTGTGTACTGCAATTCAGAATCAGCTGACCGCTTCACTTTGTAACCTTCCAGCACCTGGGTTTTCACTCTTGTCCGCCATTGTAACTTTGAATCACAGCTAGAGTCCAGTCTTGGTCAGCCAGAGGAAGCTCCTTGATGGATTAGGAAACATGCTGCCCACTGCAGCACCAAGGTGAGAAAGCTCACCTCTGACAAAGGGTGATAACTCATGGGATTACTATAGAATGAAGGCAGGGATGTTGGAGTGGCGTAGGTGAAAGAACCGTGACGGTGGGGAGGGTGAACTCTTCTCGGAGGATGGCTTCAATCCATCGACACTGGAGTTATAGATGGGACTGTGAGTGTAATCCCCATCTGAGGAGGCCAGCACATTATTGCTTCTGAGGCAATAACAAAATCTTTTTGCAGTCAAAGGTGGTCGGGGGTCAAAGATACAGTATGAGGGAAATGATTCTGTGTGTCATAGTCTTTGTTGCAGTTAATTCCTCAGGACATTGAATTAAACAACTGACTGACACTGATGTAATCTCCCTGAATTACAAGATATAGACAGGACAGTTTAAAGCAGAGCTGTAAATGAAACCCATTTGAATAAAGGGGATTAATGACAGAAGCAGTTTCTGTCATGGGTTACCACAGAAATGTAAGCAAATATTGGTGTAAATGCAGTAATTCATATTGTACTTAAAGTGCTCAGAAAAGTTTGTTGAATATTACTGGTTGTTGTGGTGCAACTGCTTTCAAGGTCAAGAATGAACTTCTAGTCTGAGTTCAAATATATTCAAATTGTATTTTTAATCTTATAAATGGGGAATGTGTGCTAAAACACCTTATGGCCCTTGCACTCTATGATTAATGGTGTGCTTTCATATTCATAGTGATAACAAAATTGCAGTACAGTGACTGCTACAATCAATCAGAGTTGCACTAGAAAATGTTTCAGCTATCTAAAACAGCAGTAAACATAATATAGTGTTGTCTGTTGAGGATCAAAAGACGAAGGCTTCTTTATGATTCCTTATTTGCACTGACACTGTCTTGATGTGCTCCACTGCTTCAAATGTAAAAAAACAAATCTCTAATGTGATATTTATAGAACCAAAGCTCTTTCAAATGCAGCCAGTCTTGGCGAGAAAACACCATTTTTCTCCCTCACATTCAAGGTCCCATTCATTCTCCTACAGTGTCCAGTTTTCATTCTGTTCAAAGATTTAGTCCGCCGCACTGCACCACGATGACAAACAGCTACATACTCCTACCCAAGCTCACTGAGTATTTTATTATGCTAACATCTGTGTCAGAACAAGAAAGGTTGCAGACAAATGTGGGGACACGACATTGCATGTTTTGTCACAGAAGATAGTGGAAATAGTGGACATTTAACATTCAGGAAAAAGTTAGGGCTGCATCACGTTTTCTTAAAGGTCCAGTGTGTAACATAACTATTGGTGGAGATGGAATATAATCTGCATAACTACCTTTCGTAACATTAAAACAAGACCTTTTTATCTGCATTGCAAGTGGGTCCTCTTGTGTGGAATCCACAATGTTGCACAACAATAGCCCGGAATGAAACAACGGATGTACTGTATGCATTGTGTGTACACATTTGGAAGTTGAGGGTAAGGCAGGGGATATTTGGCTACTAGATGGCACTAAATTCTACACACTGGCCCTTTAAAATACTTAAAATAGACGTTTCTCATCAGTTTCTCTTCCTCATGCTTTGGGGCTCTTGTTTGACAAAGGGTAAATATGGTTATTTCATGTGTCATTTTAGCTTTGAGGTGCTTCATGTCTTTATTATCAAGTTTAATATCTCCTTGAAAGTGATTATTTACAACAGATTATTTTTTTTTTTACCTTCATTTGGGTGTTGAATGAATACATGATGACATTATTTATCTTTCACTAACTCTGTAGCATTGTGGGAACATTTACAATGACAAACCACATATAGTGTGTACAGTATGCTGTGTTTGTCTGTAAGAGCACTCCATATAATGCAATCGATAATTATCAAAGTATTTATGGTGCATGTTGTTGTAGCGTCATCAGCCTTCATGAACATAATTATGATACATTATTTCCGAAGAGGATGTATATATTTTTATTTCTTTAACTGCTGGTATTCTTCTTTCTCTTGCACTTTAGAGAGCTTATGGTACAAACAGTGTGATTATGCTTAATAAATAAATCATGAATGTCGCATTGATGCATTTTACCCACAGTCATAATCCATCTTCAAAACTTTCAAGTGCGTCACCTTTGAATTTATTTAGCAGAATTGTCACCCCTGCTGAGTGATTAGTCCCACGCCTGAACACTGCTCAGTGACCCCACTGAGATTTCTGCAGACTTGTGTCACTGTCGCAGTCTGAGTGTTTCTTGAGGGAAAGAACGCTGTGCATTAGTGCATCTGCAGAAAAAAAGAAGGGGGAAAAAAAAAGCGTCTGACTCTTTGTTCTGTCTCACAGCCCTCGCACATTCAGTGAGATAACCTACAAATGATCAAAGTCTAAGTCTGTCATCGCCTTTTAAACACAAATATGCAAAAAACAGATAACATTTCTAGCTGGCGTTATTATTAGTATCAGTCAAAAATGATTAGAAAGAAAGTGTAAAGCATGAAATGGCAAAAGGGTACTGCTGCACTTTTTCTGCTTCAAAGCAAACACTGCTTGCATCTCTTTAAAGGCATTTTTTTCTAATGTGGCCTTAAAGATAGTTACAGAGGTCTTACACAGAGACCAGTCTTCCATGTTCCTAGTTCCTGGTGAGTTGAAACAGGGTAATATGAAGGAGTATGCAGATGAATCAGGTCCATCTTACTTCAAGGAAACTAACCATATTGGATTCACACAAAATGCAGAGAATCCCTTTTGCCTAAATAAAGAACTACACTTGTCATGTTTACTCTAACTTATAGATGCAGTACTTTGTAGACTTCTATCTTTGATGATAGCATGGGGTGACACTTGGATTCATTATCAAATAAATTTGAAATTCAACAAATTATCCAATAACAATACATTAGAGACCAGTTCGACGCTGACAATATATGTGTGTGCTTCATGTCATGACCAAATGGCAGCCTCAGTGGCTGTGAAGTGTCAAAAAGTGCAGTTCCTCAAACGTCCACTTGAGGCTGGCTACAGAATAAGTCAGTCTCGATAAGCCCCCATGTTAAAATGTCCAACTTTAGCAGAAATTAACATGTTTACAGTCTGGTACGATAAAGTGTTTTAGTCTCAATAGTTAATTTCCATGTTCATGACAACTGTATTGAGGCTGAATTTCTGTAACACGTATTAAGTTGTGCATAGTTAACAGTGAGGCTGCTTTGATTGACAGGTGGGTGCCATTACAGGTGGCCTGTTTGAGCATCCAGGTGTCATTCCATCAACCTCAGCTCCACCCACAACTGCCAACAGTGAGGTGGACAGAGCAACCACGCTGTGAGCTTCACAGCGTCTCTTCAAAAACCTACAGATGATGTCATGGATATGACATCTATATTTTATACTGTCTATGGTCAAACCAAACAATCAAACTTTTCTTCTCATCTAGTTGCTCTAATTTTAACTCAATGACATTTTAGCTGTGTGCTTACAATTGTCAGCTGATAGAGATCATACCTGCTGCCTCATACATACTCCATTAAAGCAGGATTCCACCTGCGGATATGGGTACAGATATGAGTATCTGAATAAACCTACAGTACAATTGCTAACTCAAATACAAATACGCACGCATGCACAGATTACTTGAACCTCAGTCATGCTGCTGTTTTCATTTTTTTTTATGACCGTCTTTATTACCCTTTGTTTCTATTTCCTTCCTTCCCGCCTTGGTCCCGTTAATTCCTTCTCTTGCTACTAAATTACCTTCCCCCCCCCCCCCTAAGCTTTTCATGGTCATGTTTTTTCCTTTCCCCTGCTGCACACATTTCCACACTCACAAGCACGCAGTTACCACATGACATCACATTGTACCTTCTACTTTAATACATTCATAAGACAGATGTACTAGTTATTTCACAAATTAATATGTGACACACAATCAGCTCATAAAGTACAATAAGTTCTCTGATAATGTCGTAGTTCTTGGTTTCCCCAATTGACAATTCTTCAGAATCAACAAAGACCTAATTTCTTTTCAATAAAACAATACGCACTTGTGTATATAGTTTCATCACAAGTAATTCCTCATTTAGCACCTCCATCTCGCTTAAAATCTCTCTAGGCTTGTTCCAGCACCCCACACTGTAACATCACAAAACTACTCAGCAGTATGTAATAGGTCAAATTAGCTCAATCTAGGCAGTACTAAAATGCTGCTCATGCATGGAACCATCAGTAATATTAAGAAATATTTTATACAATAAACATGTTCGGCATGTGCATGGAGCAACTTATCAGACAGCCTTGAAGGAAGACTGTTCATCCATAAGTAGGTTTCAGAGGGCTTTTTAGGTGTCTTGTTTGCTGTGTACAATAGTATCTTACAACATGCGGCTATGACAAAGAGCATTATTTTGCTCAAGCGACAGCTCCTTCACACACAAAGGCACTATAGTGTTTATCCAATGCCAAGGGCAAGTCCAATAGTACCAGTGAAATCCTGTTTATTCAATAAATGCAGAGAAAAGAGGTATAAAAAGACAAGATTGAGATGATTTGGAGAGCAGAAAGGCCACAACTGAATTGGGAGGGGGAAATCGGTGTGAATAGAGAGAGAAATAGAGACATTCCCGCAAAACATGCAAAAGAAATAAACACCATTTTAACAGGGTATTCCGCCCTTTGCCTTTTACAAGACCCGCGCTCCAGAGGGGCATTTGTCCATCATCTACAGATCCGCAACTGCCAATAAATCCCAGACATGCTTTTCCTGCTGTCTGACACACAGTCAGCGCAGAAAGAGAAATGTTTTACAGTAAAACCACAACCGTGTAAAAGATCCCTCTGCCTCCCCTGGGGTGAAGGCTGGAACAATGCTGTCTCTTTCCTCTATGGACTTGGAAATAGAGAGATCTTCAGTGTCCGTGCACATGTGGTGGGTAGCTTTCAGGGGCGATAACCTCTGACGGCTCTCACTGGGCCAGCTTGGGGCCAGATGTGATGAGTTTCAGTCAGTGTTAATCTTCTTTTTTAAAAGAAGACGCTACTCTTATTGTTTTAATATCAAGGGAACATGAACAGAGTGTGTTGATAGAAACCGCCCAGTAGTCAGGGGCAACCAAAATATGTAATTTTAAACACATGGTTTGAAATCAGAGCAAACAGCAGGTTCAAAACTCATCATCTCGCAACAAAGTGAAAATAATCAGTGATGATTCTGTCACATGTTGCAAGTTCAAAGTAACTAGAAACAGATATTGTGGTTCACCGAGGTCAGAGGTCAAGAAAGCTGACCTCTGCGTGTCTTTAATATACTCCACAGGAAGTTCTGCATGCCCAGCTGGACCTGGCAGGTCTGGTCCACTTGGCCACAGCTCACTGCTGGATACAAGTTTTACAGAGACACTCATGGTGTATGACAGAGGAGGAGAGATGGAGAGGTGGAAATGTGATCAGTACATGGTGGTGTTGGCTTTGGAGAAGAGAAAAGAGAAAAGATGAGAGCTGGAATTGAAGCAAATTCTTTATTCCTGTTCCACGTTCCTCAGTGAAGCAGGGATCAGGGATTTGCCTCACAGGCTGCAGGAGAGGACAGTTAAAGTTGAAAGAAGAGTACAAAGTGAAAGCGAGTACAAAGTGGAAGTGATGGCGCAGGATGTGGTAACATCTTGGATCAGAGATGGCCTCCGAAAACCTCCCTGTCTGAGTCAAAGAAAAAAGGGAAGGAGACGGGGGGAACCGGAGGTCAGGGTGGGGGAGTGTGTGCTGACTAAGCTGTTCGAAAGGTCGTGTTATGAACTCGTTGTTAACCTCTGCATCCTGTAGGGAGGAAGACCGGGGCCTGAGAATCATGTTGCAACCCAAAGTGCGGCTCTTATCCAGCCATAACTCAACACCGGACAGCTAAGTGTCATGGTTATCGGAGCAGACACTCCCCCACTTCATCCCGACACAGTCTTTTTTTCCTCCCTTGCTGATTACATTGCACTTTTTAATAGTCTCCTTCTAAATCTTCCTTTTTCCCCCCTGATTTATTGATGCACACAGCTGGTTTATTCACAACAACACCATCCCCACCAAGATTTGTTCTCAACATGTCTTGATGCAGGAAATTTGGGCTGATGTTGATTGGGTTAGAAGGATATGGTAGGCCAGTAGGCCTTGTGTCAGGCCCCCTCCCCTGGATTTTTTTGTGCATACGACAGTTTCCGGGTTTAGGCGTATGCCAAGTTCCACGTGGAAATCCACGCAAGTATTCGTACATGAGGCCCCAAAACTTTTTTGTGTACCACTCTGTAAACATGTTTATTTCTGCTGTGAGGTTGGATATTTGAACATGGGGACTTCACTTCAGGAGCCAGCCCCAAGTGGACGACAAGAGGAACTGCAGTTTGTGGCACTTTACTTCAATTGGCTTCATTTTCCAGCAGGGAGGTTGCTATGGAAATGCTAGACATCAGGTTGCGTGACCATTCTAAAGCCGTGGGCATGGACTGTCTCTATAAGTGCATTGCTTATACTGAGTCAGAAGGAGCTGCATCTGTTCGTCACAGCGTCGACGATAACACTATTCGATAAGTATTGCACTCTACCGAGCCGTACCCTGGCACAGTGGAAGCCCCACGTGAGGACTCTGGTTAGCCTGACCAAGGAGGGGCTCACTGTGGAGGGGACCTTAAAAACAGATGCTAAAGCTGTAGGTAAGGTCTGTAAGGCTGTGCAGAAAGATCTTCAAGAAATATCGAAACAAAAGAATCGTGAAGAATATGATCTTGGTGAACGATCCAGTTATTGACGCGGACATTGCTCAGTGTCTGCAGACTCACATCAGGGCGGACGTGCAGAGAATGTCTCCGTTGTTACCGTTGGTTAGATCATCTGCGTACTGTTAGCGACTTAGTCAGTCTAGGTGCAAACAGAGATGTGATCACAATGCTTCTATGACACATCTCATGATCACATGCACACCTTTTGGTTTTCTCCGGGTCGCTCGGGTTCGCCACTGTTTAATTTTAACAAAAAAAAAAAAAAAAGACCTGTACTTTCTTGACTTTCCCATCTGGTCACAGTACGTTTGTCTGTTTTTTCCTCTGAGGTGCTCCGGTTTTCCCCTCTCAATCAAATCAATTGAGAAAAAAAAAACAAAAAACATTCCACCTGCAATAAAAAGATTAGATTGAAAATTGTCGGATTTATGATATCTTTTAATGTCTCCATAACCTGTAATCAAGTTTACAGGTTTAGAATTTTACAGTAATAAATAAATGGTATAACCATTTCCAGTGTCATCATAAAAGAACAATACTGTTAATAAATTTAAATACTGTTGTTGATGAAGATGATAGCTCATTAACCCTTTAATGAGATATGAAGCTTGTATCAACAAACAATTTTTCAACAGAGCAGTATAAAGGGCAAACAGCTGAGCAAAATAAGGACAAGGCACTGGCCTAAACAACACAAAAATAAATACTTGGGGTTTTTAGGTGTGTCTGTCATGGCTCTGGCATCAAACATATCAGACATAGCTACATTTAAATAAAATGAGGTAGGCACCTGAAGGAATTATTCACAAAAATAAAAATTTGGTCTCACTCAAATATAAGAAAAGTGCATTTTGTGCTCAGTGCTCGGCTTGGTCACAAAGCCGTCCAGAGAAGAAGACCAGACTTTTTTTAAAACGTAACGATGAGCGAGTAGCAAGAAAGCTTGCTGTTTACCCGTTTTTCGTTAAAAATAAACAGTGGTGAACCGGAGCCAGCCGGTACAGTGAACCAGGGCATGGACAGTTCAGAAACTTTTCTGACCCAGATTGCGGTCGTGACTGGTTCTGAATGAGGGCTTTATAGCAGGCAGCCACTCAAGCGGATCACTCAACTCTAGTTATTACTAGTCGAAATGCTAACAAGCATATCTGAGGACCTGGAGAGCTCAATAGCAATGATATTAATAACTCTGCTGCTCCATCCGGGCTGTCTATTTTCTGAACTATATTAGTATTGGCCCTTATTGACACTGCTGCTGCATCAAGACGAAATCAATAACGCATTTACTGCACTGCATGGATTAGAAAACAAATCAAGTAAGATATTCGAGGCAAGTAAAACTGAGAGTATTCAGTAGGTAAGTGCGAGATGCTTAGAAGTCCTTTTCATGTTAAGGGCCGGACACTGTTGCAGTATCTGTCTGAAGCAGATGGTTGAGTAGACATCTGCTACCATCAAACTGAAGAGTGCGTCTGATATTTCCAACATCAAAAACACCTCTTCAGTGCATTTATATTCTGGCTGCCAGAGGTCATATCTAGGAAGGCATATGCGGCATTTTCATTTCAGAGGCGAGTATCAGCTTCAGTTCTAGTCAAAGCACTTCTTTGTTGATGCCACAGGTGCATTGTTGTGAAACAAGTACAGGATGAAATATCATATATTGTGGACTTCCATTGTGTATTGATATTAGTTCATCCGACCGTATCTTCAATGTGGTAGGATCCTATTCTGTGATAGACTGGTGTGCTAGTATTGCTGGACCTGCCTTATCATTGCTCATACATACCACCATGGTACATACCTCACAAGACATTTGAAGACTTGTAGAATGATGCTAGTTTGTTAAATGTATTAAATAATGAATATCATTTATTTTTAAAGTTGTGAAACTATGTTGTGGGACAGTTTAGGCTCATTTGTCATCAATTATGTAATTCAGTTGCTCACACAAGAATCTACAGACACGCTAGCGTCTTTGTAAAGCTTAGGAAGTGTTTTGGGCTAAATGCCAGTATCACTATGGAAACATGCATACAATGACAATGCTAACATGATGATGATGTGTAATGCTCAAATGTGAACATGGCAAACAAAGTGGACTACATCTGAAGCTGAAGCGATTGTCATGAATTTTGCATGTAATTTGTTTCAATACAGACCAATGAACTCAGAGACCAATACTGGCCTTCATATAGCTGCATCGCTAGCATGGCTTAAGATGTACACTCTGCTGTTGCAGAGCTTGTACAGACATCTGTACAACATCTCTAAGACCCGATTCAGACCAAATCCAGCGTGGCAAACATCCTGTTTTCCTTTCATTTGAATGGGGGTATTGAAAAAGAAAATGTTCAAGGAGATTCAACTTTTGGAGAAACACAATCTGATGATCAGACAGGTCAAACCCCATAACAGTCAGCTTAAAATTGCAAACTGTGGTCGAGCAACAAAGACAATAAATAAGGGAGTGGGAACACTGGTATCGAGAAAGCTAAAGAATCAGCCAAATAAAAAGCCTAAAATAGCTTAAATACTGGTGTATTGATTTGGTCTGAATAGTGCCTAATTGAAAATCCATGCCTATTTGAGATGTTTTGTTGTCATGAAGGCCCTTTACGACACTGAGGTACAGCATTACCCTTGGTTGTCAGCTAAAAAGATTAGCTAATGGTTGTACGGTAATTTGCCTTTCCCACAAATTAGGTCGTATTTCTGTAGCTTTTGTCATCATGCTGGTAAGTTGCTATGATCTAGGCGCACAGCAACATTACTACAAAAAAACCTTTGACTTTTGCAGTGCGTTCCTTTGGATATTCAAAATCTGCTAAACTGTTAGCATGTTTACAACCTGACTTCAAAGGTTTTTGGCACAATTTAATATTTTTGCAGTGACATCACTGTGTTGCCAGACCTCAGCAGTTACTTTTATGAGGAACATGTTATCATAACTGACAGCACGGAGGGACAAAAGACTAAAATGAAATTTTAATAAACCAGAAAGATCAGTCTAAAGTTAATCTAGGTGCTTTAAGTTGTTGGTGGAGTAATATACTTTTATTAAATTAAACTAATGGTCTTGAAAGCTGTCCATCATGCCCCCCCTGGGCACCATTAATTTCCACTGTACTGTTTCAACATCAAGACACCCATCAGTGAAAACAAACTCTCACCTTTAATGCACGCAGGGCATGTTTTTGATTGAACTTGAACATGCATTTGTTGCCCCCCCTTCACATCCGCGAGTAATGAATGAGACACCTGAGCACCAGACACCCTCTCACATCTTCCCCTTCTTTACTGTGAGTCACCACCTCAGTTCCTATATCCTCCCTACCTGTCATCACGGCTTAAAATAAAGGGAGCCAAGAGCAAGTGATAAAAGAAACACACACACTCCTCTTGACTTTAACACGCTCGCTGAAGCCCACGCACCATTACTGTATGGCACTCTGATTTATCTCATCTCTCATTCTGCCTCCGTAGCTTCCCAAATTCACTGTGTCACATGCACAAGCACACGCACCCACACACACACATTAACACATACCCATACATACTGTACAGGACCTACACTAATCATCCACTACTGTCTTTGCCCTGGATATGTTGAACATTTTTAACTCAGCCTGGGAACCTGTGCGTTTTAGCCTCTTCTCAGCTGACCTGTCAGCGTGAGTTCTCAGGAAGGGCAACTGCATTGCCCTTAGATTATCGATTAAACCCTGCTGTCTGCTTAAAGGAGTACTACAGTGACTTTAGTATTTCACGTCCACAAAGCCGGAGAACATATTAGAGGCCGTAAAATGTATGGCCAAAATGAATGCAGCAGAAGCCAATACCTATTCTACTCTCCCTGCTTTGTTTCTTGCCCACATCTTTTAAATTCCATGCCACTCATTACAGAAATGTAACACAGAGTATCAAGAATTTGAAGCCTCAAGCTGAGATGATCCTCATTTTATTAAACATCTTTCACACATGCTTTACTATGTAAATGCAGCGTTTAACCTACGTTTCACATGTTGGTCTCGTTACCTGAGTCACGTCTACTTAAAAGACGCAATGGAAATATCACTATGTTGGACCTGGTAAGAGTTCTGGAAACATAAACTTGAACAAACTTGACACAGATCTGGATGTATCAAAATAGCACAAGGATAAATACACACAGAGACAGACTAACTATGTGTCTTCTTTCGCCACATTAAATCTGCAACAACTGTTTTTTAGTTCACCTGCAGGCAGCAGAAACAAATAATTATTTACATATTATCACCTTTCGATTGAATTAGTGAACATGGATTATTTACAGACTGAGTAAGTGTGTATGGGATTCATTCATTCATAAAAACGCAAGATGAGATGACACGGGACCCAACAATAACTAAACCAGTCTTTAATATCTTTACCAAAATATGACAAAACGTTAGAAATAAGGTTAGGGTCTTACAGCAAAGTATGGTTTGCATTCAGAATGGCTGCTTCACCATCAGTGAATTGTCCATCTTTTGGTTTGGGTTTCTTATTTTTCGGCTGCTAGTCTTTCATGCAGTAGCTTAGATGATTTTCATGACTTATTCTTTAAACCTGGCTGATTAGATGTCTACAAGGTTCCTGGCATGTATTGTGAGCAAATAACTTGCTAAGTAGTGTCCATACACGCTAAACCAGCTAAATCTGGAAGCTGTTTAACGCCACATGCTTTAAGGTCGTTTTGGTTAAAATCTTCGACCACACTGGCTAAATCTTTTCGTGTCACTCTTTAGTTCAGCAAACACAGAAAAAACTTGTTTGGGGTTCAGACATGGGAAAGCTCTCTTCAAAGCCAGTTTTCCTCCTGACGTCAAGTAAACTTTTCTTCATGCATGAAATGGGCGGAATTCTATATTACATGAGAAGTAGGACAGCATGTATTTATTCAACATCAGCTCTCCTCATTCCTTAATGGTTTCCCCTTTTGAAGCTTTTGATTTGCTTCATTACTGACAGAGACTCGGATCAGATAAAAGCGAATCTTCCTTCCTCTTTGTTGTGTTTGAAGGTGTCCTGCTCATGAGACACACTCACATACTTTCTGCAGCATTCCCTCCCTCCCAACCCGATTCAGGGGAAGGGACATAAATTTCCTCTCTTGATCTCTGAGTGGTTTCAGAGGAAGAAAAAAAGAAGTGCTCTGTAAATTTTGCTTCTCTCTTATTTACATTAGTGTGTCAGAGGTCCTCGCGCTAATTCAGCTGGTTTCAGTGTTTGTGGGTGGGGAGTACATTACTTCAGTTTGGGTTAAGCATCCATTACCAAAAGCTGCTGGCCTTGAGGTTTGAAATTGTTTACACGATTGCCCAAACCTATCACAAGCCCTGCGCTTCTTCTTTCCCTGGAGTCCTTCACAGGCTTCTGAGGCCACACGCTCACTTTCATCTGTAAATTCTTTGTTGCCAGCAACTTTCTACTACTCATTACATGCTGTATTTATCCAGATGTGTAATACACTGGCAGTATAAATGCATTTTATATAAAGTAATACTTTGAAGGCAAATTTCCATGTTTCTCCTTTCCTTGACTTGATAGTTCTCAAACTGTCACATGTCAGAATGTGTTGCTTTTACAAATTTACTCTAGCAGGTCTGGTTGAGCTCCCAAGAGTAGTATTTTTGATCCCACGTACGGCGGCGCATGTCAAATTAATTCAGATTCTGCAAAATGCAATCCACTGATATTGCTGGAGATAAACTCAGCAGCAGTGTAAAAGGAAAGCCATTAAATAACCAATTTTCTACACACATTCATGTTGAGCCACGTTAGCAGTATGGCTTTTTGGGTTGCAGTGAGTTGATTGAAATATCTCGGCAACTATTTGATGAATTGCCTTTTAATTGCGTGTGTGCATAGTCTTCAGAGGCTGTATCACAATGACTTGGTTGAATTTAATCTAATGCCACCAGCAGATCAAAGTTTTCATTTATCCAGTAAAATATCCACTAGCTCTGTCTACATGATGGGCTGACACCAAATTGTGTGCAGACATCTTGTGGTTCCCAGAGGATGAACCTTTCTGACTTTGGTCATATTTAATCTTGACAGAAAAATCAAGTTGACTTTTTTTGTGCCAACACCAGGTCAAAATGTTACCTACATTTTACATTCAGTGCTAGTTAGCAGATACAAACATGCTAACACAAAGAATTACCAGCAATCAAAACAAACATTTTGGTTACGTTTAGGAAAATAGGTACAGTACATGATAGATCTGCCATATCTTATGTTACATGGTTAACATAGTTACCTAGGTAACAACATTTACTTTTGGTTTCACACTGGTTTTATTCTTTGGTTTATTCTAGATCACTAGACATGATGCCAGAGGGACACCTACAGCGGTCATAGCTTGGAGTGAGCAGAGGCTGATACCATGCAGGGCACCGTATGTTGAATAAGGTTAGATTCACAGTCATCTATTACTGAACATAAAGTCAACATAGTGGTACCAAAGGTAAAAGAAACTCACTCATTCACTACACTACTACACTACTACTACTCTTGAGCTACAAAGCCTCCAAAAGGCTGTTCTAATGTGCAGTTGACATGAAAAAAGGAACAGGAAATGATTTTTTTAATGTAAGGTATATCAACAGTCTAACTCAGTTAGGTTGTGCAAAGACTCCTGTGTCGAACATCGATGGTGATTCCGTGATGGACAGACATTAGCAGGCACATGTTCAGGCGGACTCCATTTAAACGCATCCTGTGGGGTCTAAAATCAGAAATAGCTATCTAGGACTTACTTTGATGGCTCACATTTCCAATATGCGATGCACTGAGTGCCTTGTCCGAATGGCTCAGACTCCTTGAGATGAGGAATTTATTCCAAAGTTCAGAATGAGGAATGTGAGAATAAAAGAGGGCCCATTTTGTAGATCTCAGTATGTGGTATTTGAAGCTGAGATCTTAAAATGACTCGGTAATGGAGGCTGTGACTTCACTTTCCTCCCTTAAGTATGTGAAAGCCCACAAAAGATATCATTCGGTATCTCCACCTTAAAATGTTAGAACACTTTTCACAGAGTCCTCGAAATGGAAACTTGACTGATAGTACACGAAACTGAAAGTGGCTCATCAATTTCACGTGTATTAAAAGCATGAGAGCTGAACTCTGTTTGACATTGCAAACAAGTGCAACTGATTTTGTCACAATATTCAGCTCTCCAGGGAGACCAAACTGCATATATGTGACAAATTAACAAAAATTATGTGCAGCTAATAAACGGTACTGACATATTGTCTCTCGAATAAGGGTAAAAAAAAATGGAGTCTCCACTTTGGATTGTGGCACAGGAATCATGTTTTAATTGATGTGATTACCAGCCACTAAGAAATGTCATGGAAACTTTTAATTAAGACTAGTCTGTAATTAAAAAAGTGGGAAAAAAAGGCACACTCCATTGGCAGCTGTAAGCTCATCTGCCTGTGTGCCAGGGACATCAGGTCACTCTCAACCCACTTGATTATTGCTCGAATTGAAACCCACGTTTGGTATCTCTCCACTTGTCATTTCACATTAATCAACATCACTTTATTGTGAACAAAAGATAACAGATTCAGTGACATGGAAATTAATGGTCGTCATATTCGCATGGTTTCTAATGCCCCTGTTTTTGAATTGGTTTGTGATTAAATAAATGAATGTTATTTCTACGATGCACGGGTCAAACATAGGCACGGATATGCACAGAGCTTTCTGATAATTTATCTTTAAAGGCTGATGCTGTGTTTGCGAAATCCTTTATTATAATCAAGAGAGGGTAGAAATGTCATACACGGCCGCTGTCACAAATACACAATAGCTGATTGCAAAGGCCTCATGCCACCCTCAGTTTTTGTGGCTGTTAGTGGAAAACAGGCCAGACAGCAAGAAAAAAAAAATCGATTCTCATAGAGTCGAGCAAATGGCAAAGTTCTTTGCAATTCCTCTGACTTTCTCCAGAAAGACTCTGGCCTACTTGGGGAAGCAAAGATTAGCAAAAGACAGAACATCCCACATGGACTTAGAGTGGTTTTCTTCCCATCGCAATGCCCACAACTTGGTAATTGTCTTTGCATCCAGGCTCTTAAGGGGAAACGGGAGCAAACCCTTCTCCAGCCCATTGCTCCATTTGTCCCAACTTTCAATCGGATGAAGGAATAATGTTCTAAGCAGCCTCAATCTTTGGGCTTAAGAGAGGGTGATTGAAGCCCTGGTGGCTTAACAGATGAGACAGATTGCTGAGTGCCCGCATGTTGTTTCTCATTCCGTCAACGCGTGATCTAAAGTCCCTCAATTTCATGTGCAGCACGGGCCAAAACACTCTCACTACGATTAATATTACTCCTCACATTAGTATTCAGAATCAGAATAAAAACAGGTGTCAGAGGGAAGTTTGTTTCTTTAATCGTGGAGTAAAGCATTTCCATTCCAACATAATCTAGAAGATAGTATATTAGCATATTACCTGCATGACATCCTTTTCTTCTTAACTACAAACTGATGCTTTCTTTATAAAAATTACTCCTGTTTTATGCTCCCTCCAGGTAATGTGGGAAAAATTTGATTCAGAAGTTAAACAGTGAATGTAAGGCCATAGCCAGGAGTAACTAAACTCAAAATTGAAAAGTCTTTCATCATTCATCTTCAATTAGAACAGGGTTACATGGGTTGCTTTGGGAAACTTTAAATTTAGGAAATGACGGATCTGTAGGGAAAATACTGGCTCTGAAAATGCTGGAATCAGCTCGAAAATGTGCATGTGCAAATTGTTAGCTCTATGCAGGTGCCTTAAACCTCCCAGAGATGTACTGGTTCCATGAATTTAGGATTGCTATTACCGAACAACACCTGACAGATGTGGGAAGAGGAAAAAATGGAAACAGAATTTTGTTAATTTGCAGAAAGTGTCATCCAAAAAAAGATGCAAATCTTTAAAAAAAAGTAAAAATCCAAAGGATGAGTGTGCAATGGGCTGCCTGGCCATGAAATAATACAGCACCAAAAAATTACAAAGCATACAACATGTCAGTAAATGACAAGTCTTATCTGAGCAATAATCCTTAGCTGATCAAAATATGACTGGACAAGTCATTACGTGCACCAAAATTCAGTTCAGATTTAAAGCTCAAATTTAAATCAAAAGTGAGCCTTAGATTTATTGTTGACTTTTGTGTTGTGTTTTTGTTATCATCCATCAGAAAACGTTAAAAATCTCATTTAGAGGGGTAGAAAAGTGATGTAGTGGAGATTTAATAATGTCCTTTCCAGCTGGAAAAAATAGTGAGTGTCCAAAAGCAAGCTAGCGAAGAAGCAGAAGTATCGTAGTGAGGTCAGAGGTGCAAATCGAGCATTTTATGAGGACATTTTGGGAATATTTGGGTCTAGATGAAGCACTGGTAGTTTCTTGTTATGTTAACCCAGATGGAAACCAAAACCCCAATGAACTATAACTGTCTTGTAATTGATAAAAAAAAGCAATATTTTACTGATGATAAAGAGAGGACAAAGTGAACCTTTATTTATCCCTTCAATTCACAGTTAAAACAGGAGTTTGGAACCTCTTTGAGTCTTTGAGCTAAATGCTACTATCAACATGCTAACATATTCACAATGTCAATGCATGCAACCAATGTTTACAAGTTCATCACTTTATTTTAGCATGCTACTATTAGCTAATTAGCTAAATGGTGGACTGAGAGACACTGAAATCCCTGAAGCACAGCTGCTAGCGTGGCTAAAAAACAAGATGACACAACACTGCAGATACTGCTGTGCTATTATAAGGACATTTTATACATGAATGGCACCTCACTTCCCTTCTAATAGGTGAATAGACACAAATGATTATAGACAATGTAGAGGACAGCTTCTATTTCCTGAATCTGATAGAGAGCAGGCCAGTGTCTGACCTGGTCTTGACACCTCTGCTGATTCTACAAATGTCTGCTTGCAGCACCCATCAAACATCACCCCTGTAAGCTACAAACCCATCTCAAAGCAATCTCCCGCGGCCTGCTCCACCCTCTGACAACCACAGCTGCCACCGAATCTCTGCCTTTCCCCTTAAAGTTAAGCCACAGACGACGTGAGGCTTTGTCTGTTCATTCCTGCCTGTTTTCATTTAGCCCTGTGTAGCTGCCGCAAAACAACCCGATCAGCACTCTCTGCAATTACTGAATAGACTGAGGAAGCAGCGGCTTGATTTAGCAGACTGTGGGGACTGCCATTTTCTATTATCTTTGGGTCTGTGATGATTTATGCCGCATGTGTGCGAACGCACGTGCTCGTCTCTCTTTCTCTTGCACACTTTCTCCCCTTTCCTTCCTGTCTGTCTTTCTGTAGCTTTCGCTCTCCCTCTTTTTCTCCACATGCTAATATCTCATCTTTTTCTCCATGGCGGGGGCCCCTGACCCAGTCCACAATACCAGATGTCTATACAAACCAAGCGAGAGGAAGTCCCAGCTACATGATACGAAGATGAAAGCTAAGACGGTGTTCGATAGCCTTCGTGCTGTGCTGCTGAAATAAACAATAGGCTAGAGCGCTGAAATATAAATGTGTGTGCGTTGTTTTCTCAGAGGATTCCCACACAAAGCAAATAACTTCACCAGTGATTGTTCCATATATGGTTACAGAAGGGACCCCAGTGTGTTAACTACTCAGCATCACACAGTCTGCAACAATGCCAAGCTGTTCACCATTGCCCTGGGGAAAAGACTATGCACTGCACTCTATAATAAATCACATTTTCTATTCTGTAATTAAAGTATCTAAGTACATACAGCTAAAAACAACAGAACGCCTAGGGAAGGGCATATTATGTTAATATTCATCACCACATAGCCACGTATAGCATAAAATTAAATGACAAATAGCCTATATGAGCCTGCAATCAAAGCAACCTAAATACATGGTGTGTACCGCTTCCTGGTTAGGAAGGGGTGAGCTGTAGAAAGACACGGAGCTGAATTTAGCCAAAAGCGTTGACATACTAAAACCCTCCAGTAGCCACAAGACCTTCCTTCCTGCTTCTCCTCAAACCCGACCCAGCAGGCCATGCTGTTCCAGTAATTGAGTGAGTAATGGACTTATTCCGCTGAGTGGTTCTCTGGGTGTACTCAATACTGGGATGTAAATCCTGTGGCAAATGGCAGATTAGAGGAGAGAAAAAAAAAAAAAACTTAAGGGAAATAAATAAAAGCACAAAAAAACAGAAAGTACAAGAACAAAAGAAAATCCATACTCCAATTATTCCCACGCAGTAAATTCAGCTGAGGTCTCAGCTTGAGCTGTTTTCATCAGCCTTCTATTTAAACGTGAGAAGTCCACTGTTCTCGTTGGCTTACGGGGTCGTCCGATGGCACTGCAGCGGCAGAGACCGCTGGGTTGGCATTCACGATTCTTTCTCTGCCTTCAAATTTCTTTCAATCTCTCACACCCACCGCCTCTTGTTTGTCCTATCCCCCCGTCCAGACATAGTGTCCTCCATACTCTCAGGCTGAACACTGGACTCCTGCCACGCATTCCACCAGTGGGATACACTGATCAGACTAATCCCTTTTCTCCAAACGCACCATGCAGCCTAGATCCTCTAACAATTAGCTTGTACAATAAACCCATTATCCATAAATCCATCAGAGGTCTCAGCTCCATCCCTACCAAGTCTTGCCTTCAACAGAACACAGCCTGTCTGTACTTTCTTGTGGTTTTGTGTCACCATTAACTAACAACACATTGAGGTCTGCATCTGGATTACCGCGTATCCTAATGACTGCACTCAAGTTCTCATCATCCCTCTATCTGTCCACATCTCTTTCATCTCCATATGAATCAATTAGTCTATTATTTGAATTGCCTCCTCCATTTCTTCTTTTCCGCCTCTCATTTTGACTGCGCCGGCGACCACCCTGGTTAAACAGCCAGCCCACAACATACACTTCACCAGAGGAATCGGCTGAATGAAATAATCCCTTTTCCTAAAAACACACCATTCTCCTTGCAATTAGCAGCCCACGGCCAGATATTCTATAGTGAAAATAAGCGACCTCGAGTCAAAACAAACACATGAAGGCAAAGGGTGCAGAAACCCTCAGCACGCCGCCAAGCGAAATATTTTTGGGCCGCCTTGTCATGCTGATGCTACAGTGGAGATGGTAGCGGTGATCTCATCTGCTAAATATTGTTTTTGCCATGTAGGCTACAGGCTCTTTTTCCCCTTGTTCTGCACACACAAATGGGGTGTATTCTTTGCGCCAGGGCTATAAATTAATGTTTTTGTGGGAGCCTGTTGCTAGGGGCTGGAAAGGGGAGGGAAGGAAGGGGGGGGGTAAAGTGGCCAGGGGCCAATTAAAATACAGATGTCTGACTGTCGGTGTAATTCCATTCAGCCATGATTTACATTTAGAACAGTCACCCAAGGCCTGCCACTCTACGCTTGCACAGGAAATCGAAGCTGACTCCAACCTAATGAGAAAAGTGAACCTCCCGAACTTTTACGAGACTCTCGTCTGAAAGGAGCCTTGCAACTTTGGCCATAATATGAAAGCCCTTTCAGCTAATCACCCATTGACAGGGGAGACTGGTGCATTAGGAGCTCAGCAACCAATTTCACTTTGTGCTGCTGGCGTGAAAAATGCATGGCGGGAAAGTTGCCCTTTGTTAATACTCCAGCTTGGCAACCTCTCCTAAGGATAATCCCTGTCAAATAGTTTACCTCATTTGGAGCAACGTGTTCAAGAATGTACTTACCTGTGGATAAAGGGTTTTATTGAGCTGAAAATACCAAAGTATCCTTTTTGAGGTTTTTATTTTTATTAAAAACTGAGTATTAGCTCATGATCCCCATGGTTGGACCATAGCATATGATGTACAACCCCAATTTCTGCCTCCATACTCTGAGCTGGGATATTTAAAAAAGGTCATGTAGGAAACACAGTATGGGATGGGGTAATGCAGAGGTTTAAGGGGTACATGGGACAATGACAAACCAACACATTGGCTATAACATTCGTCTAAACCACTTTTAGCTAGCATGGATAGTGCAGACTTTCAGAGCACTTTCACACAGAAGGATAATACAAAGTAAAAGGCTTATCTCCACTGGAGTCCAATGATAATAAGCTGGAACATCAGGGATGTCCCAAGTTTTACCAGCGTGAACCTCTGGCAGGGTCTAGATGTTCTGAACCCAAAGCTGCAGCTGGCCTTATGGGCGCCAAGTCCACGGAGGTCCAAGAGAGAGGAAGAGATGTGAGGGAGAGCTAATGTTAGCTAGTGTTTGTTCTCCTTAGCTCAGGTGGTGATAGAGTAATTTAGTCATTTAGAGCCATTTTACTACCAAGAATATTTTGTTATGAGCTACCCTGACAGCATTCATTATATTCTCTGCAGAAAAGAGAGAGTCAGCAGGTGTTCTGCTTGTTATCCTTGACGCAGAAACTGCTACCACAATTACCTCATGGTCTTGGTTATTTCATTGTGGTTGAGGAGGAATTTGGTCAATTAAAGGAAAGGTTTTTGGGGATATATACGCTTATTTGCTTTCTTGCAGTTCTTGAGCCTAGTGAGAAGTTTGATACCCCCCTCTCAAAACAGTAAATATCTAGCTGGAGCCAGCAGCTGGTTAGCTTAGCTTAGCATAAAAGCTTGCCAGACTTGGTCCATCGGTAATCAAATTCACCTACCAACATTTTTAAAGCTCTATAATTTAAATATTTGGGGAGACTGTGGTTCGTGGGTCGTGGGTGGACTGTGGGTCGTCCTCTGATCACAGGGTTGGAGGTTTGATTCCCACCTCCTCCTGTCCACATGTCAAAGTGTCCTTGGGCAAGACACTGAAGCCCAGTAGTCAGACCAGCACTGTGCATGGTAGCTCAATGCCATCAGCGTATGTGCTAAAGGATGAATGAGTGGCACTTATTGTTAAAGCCCATGTAAAGTACCTTGGATAACAGTACTATATAAATTTACACTTAAACATTTCTTGGCTGGAGACTACCTGGAAGATCTGCTGGTTGCCTGGCAACTGGTCCTGGTCAAGAAGAGTTATATAAACTTAACCCCTGTAAATGTTTTTACACTTTGGTGTTTGTACAGATTCAATGAATGAGATATAATATGTTAATTGCTCAGCTTTAGAAGTGCTGACAGATGGATGATGTTACCTTTGACTGTTCCCCCTGCTTTAAGACCTTGTGTGCTAAGCTAAGCTAACTGGCTCCTGACTGCAGCCTCATATTCACCGTACAGACATGAGAATGACCTCCAGAAAGCAAATAAGCAGATTTCACAGTTTGCTGATACTTTCACATTGTTGGAAACAAACCGTCTTAAAGTAAGATTACAAAGTAAAATAAATCAAATAAAGCTCGGCAAACATGTGAAGTGATGGCGACTTTCATAGGCACTTAGTCACAGCATTGATTTGGTCAGAACAAGGCCATATAAAGCACTGTGAGAACAGATTGTGCTGTGCTTGTCAATAACAGTAATCCTGTATATGGAAGGGAACAGGATATGTTCTGTCCACGGCGATAACTCACAACTTTCTTTACTGTCCGCTGCTTTATGTCAGTGCTTTACTGTAATATCCCTGTCCGACAAATATGTTGACAATCTTCCCTGGCAAAAGGAGTCTTATCGTTTACACCCAACCTCTCGTGCAAATCAGCTCTGGCTTTTGATTCCCATTTTATAAGGAAAGGTCAGTACAGCAGTGATTTATAATACGTTCTCCCATAAATTCAACAAGGTAATCCATCAACGCAAAAAAAAGACAGCCCCATAATAAACATTTACCTCCTCAAGAGCCTGTGAGGGAATACACAGGAAAGGTATTTTTTCTACAGACTAAGGAATATTTTTGAAGCATCCAAAAAAATGGTGTACACAGGAAAGCTGGCAAAACTCCTAAAATCATCACAAAAGATCGTTAGTTATCAAGAGATGGGTTGCTTTGTTTTGGACATCTGTTTATTCATTTTAGAGCCAGTCTCATCTTCTTTAAAAGTCCCAAATTCAATGCATGACCACATGCGTGTTGCCAGCCATTCTTCTGCGGCTCATCCAGCTGTAATAAACAGGATACTCTCCTCGGACAATGCAGCCAGGAAGCAGACTCTTGTCCACTTGTCCCTGAGGAGTTCATCTGGGACACGGTGGCTGGCTTTACTTTCTGCCCTTCATGGTCAAAATGTGCAAGTCAGGCTCAAAAATAGAGGAAACGCACAATGCAGTTGGAATTCGGAGCTCAGTGTCAAACAATACTTTTGACCTAACCCCTGGCGTAAATCATCTCAGGCTTTAACTTGATGTGGAGAACAAAGAGGGGAGACCTTAAGTGGTACTTTTTTTCTTTGCAGACGAGGAAGCTGAATTTGCTCGCCGTGTGCCTGCACTTATAAAAAGGGAAACATAAAAACAGTAAAAGTTGTGGGACTTTTTCCGAGCACTCTCCTCGGTGCAGACATGAAGAAATTACCTCTCTTGTAAGATTTTCCCTGGGTTGCACATTCCTGCATGTGGGCGGCTTGTGGGATTAATGCAAACGGGTGACCTGTCTTATTGATCAAGGAGGAGAGCGGCTTCGTTGCGGAAAGCCAATCTCCAAACATAATATGACCCTTCTGATGGAAGAACCGGGGCCTGCTTTGGCACTGCATCCCACATCTGAGCCCACGAGTGTGAGCCCTTTTTCCCTCCTATTTTTTTTTTTTTTTTTTTTTTGCCTTTCCATGGGCCGTGCCGCACAGCATGAGGCGGCCCGACGCAGACAGACAGTGACAGCGGTGAGAGAGGGCTGGAGAGAGGCACTTCTGAGGCGAGCCTCGTCTCTAATAAAAGGGGTGATCAAGCATGTTCTTTGCCTGTGAAAGAAAATATTATTCTAGAGAACGGCAGATCAGGGTGATATAGGAGGTGAAGAGGGAGTTACATGCCCATTTTGTCCTCCAATGCGATCGCTCTGATTTGGTTTCAGGGATCGTTGCGGGAAAGTGAAAACAAATGTGCAGCTTTTTTTTGATGCGCCACCCCTCGTGGATCTCTCCCCCTCTTTGCACTTTTTTCGGCTCCTCTTATTATAATTTTTTATTTTTTTTTGCATGACTTTTTCCCTGACTGCTCTCAAAAAAAATGGAAACTCGCATTCCTCATTCCACCAGAAGCAACAAGGCAGCTCCAAAACACACATTTCCCCATAAACAAGTACACAAAGACTTTCTCTCATCTCAGTCAAAGTCAGGCGGACTGCGCAAACAAACAGAATAACCATGGAAACAAAGTCTTTATTCTTCTTCTCTGGACTCGAGTAGGAAGTGCGTGAGTGGTGGAATTACACTATCATGTTCTTGTTGACACTGTTGAGCTGTGATGGTAAGACTCTGGGCAGGTAGCTTGGATTTATTTAGTGATCATCAGTTGACAAATGGAGCTCATGTGGCTGAAAACAACTTTAAAATGCTTCCAGTCCTCCTTCTTTGTTTGTGCATCTATGTCAGTATTGTTAACACAGTGATTTCCCTCATGTACACACACACACAGAACCTACACCCAGCTGACTCAGCAGGACGGCGGTGATGATGCCTTCTCTGAGGCAAGGGCACATGTGTGCGGGGAGCTGACGGGCGTTCAGCGCGCAGCGGGGTGACATCATCCCCAGGGCGCTAATGATTGGGTGACCTCCTCCCTCTGGTTACAGCAGCCTGCAGAGCAGATGCATAGCAGACTGCTTCCTCACACGGCCTCCTCTGTGTGACTACTGTACTTACTTCATCGACGGCATTAACTCGAGGCCCGGCTCGGGAAAACCCGACGCAGCCGTGCCAAACGGTGCTTCGGCATGAGACTGTATTATCTCTGCAATCTGAATCCAATTAACAGCAAACCCACACAGAGTTCAAGCGCCAGAAAGGGACAGAGGAGGAGGAAGGAGTGTGTGTGTCTGTGTGTGTGTGAGTGAGGTGAGATGAAACAGCAGGAGAGAAACAAATCACCATCTTTCCTGCGTTTTATTGGGAATTTTATTGCCCCTTTTGCGACATTCAACAATAGCTTCGCTCTCTGAGAGGAGGAGGAAGGCGGCGAGGCTCACCTTTATCTGCACAATTCCCCCGACGGTACCGACATGGCAAGAAAGAGAATCCCCCCACTTCTTTTATTTAATCTCATTTTTCACTCACGCAGGGTCACCGGAGTAGCAGGGAATCACTCCTCACTGTAGACCAGAGAAATGAAAACAAAGACATGTTTGCATGCGTGTTTTTTTCCCCCCTCCTGTTCCTTTATCTTCTGTTGATACAAGGGCACGGCCATCACACACAGAAGACATTGAATAGACGAGGCAGTGACAGCCAGGGCTTGACTGTGCTGCGGCAGGATATGGTAATGTGAACCAAATGAGTCTCATACGCATGGTGAGTGGCCCTCGAGACAGATCCCTTCCTATGAAAAGGGTGTTGAAACATACGGTAATTGCTTTCAGTGTCGTTTGGCAGCGGTGCACCTCCTGACTTCAGGGGCTTTTTATAGACGGGGTAATTCTCCATTATTCTGCCAGCGTTACTTTTCAAATGAGAGGGGAGAGGATGGGGAAAACCGGGACGACGGCACACACTTAAAAATTTGAAAAGTGATAAAAACAAATGGAAATAATTCATGTACTAGTTTGGTCACGGCACAGGAGAGGCCCGGGACCAAAGGAACCTGTATTTGTGCTATTCTGCTGATAGAAAACTAATAAATCATGTTTAAAGGAGACTACACTGGGAGCTGTGTGTCTGACGATTATACAGCGAGGTGCTAAGGTAACAAACACGGAGATAAATACAGCAAACATGGCTGCCTCCTGTCTGCCAGCTCTGAATTATTAAAGGACTGCAGGGAAATAGCAGCTGGTGAATGAAAAGCATTCAGTGTGAGTTTTGTGAAGCAGCTTTTGAACTTTCCCGTGCTCTTCTTTCCATTTCTCAGATGCCCATCTGACAATGTCTGTGTTGACTGTCTCTAGACAGAGCGAGTGTCAGCCTGCTTTTCATGGAGAACTGATTTGTGGTGAGTTTTCTTTGACACAAAATGGCTGCCATGAAACGAATCAACCCACGAAGACAGACAGGTTGCTGACGGATGAAGTGCCTCCACTCCCGCCACACCTCCGCCTTCACATTCTCAGATGCCCCGGCTCGTGAGGACCACCTTTATGGTTCCAATCATAACACAATCAGCTCCAGAATAATGTCAGTGGTTAGCGCTACATCTCATCGCAGCCTGAAAGGGAAAGTCTTGCTACACGTCATAACTTACTGTGAAATGTCACCATGTGTCACCGTGGAGGAGGTTTACCTTCAGGGGTGTGGGGTCATCGCACCAAAGCATAGCCCAGTTTGGAATCCAGGACTTTGTGTACATGTTATCTCCTCTTCTTTTCCCCTCTCTACCATTTTCTCAACACCACTCAAGTGTCTGTTTACACAGAAATGACACCGAAGTATTTATTTTTTTCTTTCCTTGTGTTATTTTTTAAATTTTTTTTTCAAAGAATGACATCAGGAGCGGAGGAGAAATGCCTGGCAGCTTTCTCTGAGGCTGCGGTCATGGCTGAGTGAAGTGCAGCTCCTCCTGAAATGCAGACTAGGAGCCAGGAGGCAAGAGAAGACACCAGAATGACACACTCAACACTTTTTTTTATCAAGTTATACATATTATTATACAGTAGGAGATAGATACTGGTGAAGGATGGACAGACAGAAAAACAGTCCGTCTCCGTTGTGGAATGTCTGCAATGTTACATTTACAAATTCAATTTTTTTTTTTAATGTTATCATACAGTATGTGAAGAATGCGCTGTTAATGGAAATATGAGAGAACTGATCTCATATCAGGGCCGAATACACATACTTATTCTATACAGGTTCTGAATATACAGTGTACTGGCGTTCATACTACTGGAAAAGCGATACGATGAAGTCTGCTCAAAACAGAAAATGCAGCCAGTTTAGGGCGTGCTTTCAGTGAACGCTGTTTTCCTACAGGAATGCAGCACATAAAAGGAAAGGCAGAGCTGCTCAAACAGCTGCTGAAAATGAAATAAATAAAAATACATCCATGTGAAAGAAATTAAAATTAATTGTGGCAGTGATACAACTCCAGAAAAATCTGATACACTTGAGGAAAAAAAAAACATTTTGCTCTTCACTGATATCAGATAGTATCATTTACACCCTGTAAGTATGAAATGCTATGTTGATATTTCTGTATACCACAGCTGTCAAAAAAGCTTCACAGGAGGTCACGAGGCCTTCTTGTCTTTAAGGAGTGTAAGACAACTTTGAAACACGCTCACGATGGCCTCGCCTGTATTAGAAAAGTATGCAGCAAAGGCCACACATCAATAAGAAAAAAACACTGAATATGACAAAAAAATAAGCGTCCTGCAGTTATTGTGTCCACTATTTGGGTTAAATGGTGGTACTGTTATTCATTGAATATAGTATAAAATATCCATAAAATAGATCACAGGGATTGAGGTCATCAGTTTACTCAATGATAAAATGTTATCTGACATTCTAAAAATGGATCTGCAGCTTACTTCAGTGTCTCTGTTGACACCCTCAGCATGTGCGTGAAGGAAGCATATGTTATTATATTTTCTTCCCTCCTGGCACAAAGGAGGATTTTGCTGTCGTGGAAATCATCTAGCCCTCCATTTGCATCTTTCTGGTTGGGGGACATTATGTTTTTTCTCAAACTCGAGAAAATCAAGTTTATCCTGAGAGGTTTGGCTGGGAAATGTATTCCTCAGTTGCCAACACTTAATAACACATTTTAAAAAGCAAAAGAGGCTGACGATTGATCAGTCATAACGGCCCTACTGCTTACTATGAGCATAATGTCAGAGGGATTACTTTTAATCCTGTGTTTATTTATTTATATAATTTCGTTTCATTATCTAATTTATGATAATAATTGTATCAAAAACAAATTAAAAAAAGACATTTTATAGGAAAAAATTATAGAAAAGGGTTGGTAACCACTATTGTGTTAAAACACTATACTATAATGATCAGCATGTAATACATTTTGTAGTAGTACTGTATGGAATATTAATTTTAGACAGAATAGTCTACAGTCATGGTAGCGTCCCTATGAAGCTGTACTTATGCACAACAGCACTTTGTGCTAAATGCTAATGTCTGCATGCTAACATGTATGCAATGACAATGCTAACATGTTTCAGTTCTCAGTTCCTTGAGTTAGCATGCTAAAACTGGGAATGTAAGTAGTTTTGATAATCACTGAAGTGAATATGCTCCTCCTCTGGGGACCATGACAATCCAATAGTTGTTGACACACTGAAGTCTGGACCAAAGTGGAGGACTGATCAACAGGCAGGCTGATATTTACATCCCTGTAGTCAGCTACCACTGCTGAATATACAAAAATTACAACCAAGTGAACTGACTGAAGTGATTTTAAATTGTCTTTCTTGGGCTACATATGTTTCTGTCGCCAAGCTTTTGTTTAACAAATTGTATTGTGCAAGCAAATATAGGATTTAGTTTAATAACATAGACTGCAGTAATACATCAGACTACTTTTTAATTGCAGAAAAGCTTTTGAATTTTAATAAGTTAAGACACCAATCTGGGAATCTGTTTTGTCCCTGGAACTACAACTGTGTCCCAGCCCAGCCCCAGAAAGAAAAACACCGTATTAGAAGATCACAGCGCGTCTATTAAAACCAAATGTGTAGAGGGACCCAAGGGTGGAGATCAATTGGATAATTCAAGGACAAACTCAGCTCAGTATCTCAGAGGTTTTTTTTCTTTTTGGGAGCTGGAATATGAGAGCGTTCTTAAAAGCAGAAAATAGATGATATTACACTGGATGTCAAAAAAATGTCAGTCCTGTGAGTGCAATGCGGGCCCAAGGCTATGCTTTTAGACTTTCCTTCAGCCAAGATAAGGAGGAGGAGGCAGACATTAACTCCTGTTTGCATGCTTTAATATCACATATCCCTTTACTCAACTGCCAAATATTAACATGGAAATGATGGAATATGAGAAAAGCTTTTAAACCTTTTCGGTGTGACGATTGTGCAATTCCTCACGCTGCTGTTTAAGTGTTAGTGCTGCTAGCGACTGCTAGCACAAAAGAAAAATGTTAGTAAAACGCTGTGAGAGAAGTGGAAAAGTGGAACAATGTTTGTCAGAGAGATTAGCTTAACATAAACAAAGAAAATTGCGAGAGTGAGGGGCCGCTCGCAGACGATTTGGCTGCCTGCTCCAAAGTAGAGTTGACCAGAGCGATCAAATGCATGGCATTCAGCGGAGCTGAGAGGGCCGGCCAGAGAGAGTAAATCTCTCAGGCTCATAGGATTTGACACTGATCCAGGTAAGAAGATGCCAAACTATCAAAACACAGCAATCCGAACAGCTTTAAAACATGAAAAGAAAACCTCGCTGTTAAAACTCAAACATCCTGACAGCTCATGGAAGAGCTGACTCACTGCAATGCACTATTTATTGGCTTCTTTCTCCTAATTATATGCCTTTATTTTCTATTTCCAAACAGCTACGGGAACCCTCCGCAGAACTAGTCTTTGTTACCGACAGTGAAAAAAACAAAAAAACACAAAATCAATTGTAAATGTTATTTCCTAACATATTTCCATCATAAATTTGAAGCCTGTGTTCATAAAAGCCTGACGACCCCTATATCTCCAAACAGTTCCCACAACTTCCATCACAGCTCTGCTATCTTTTCTGCCGTTTATTACTCCCAGATGCTATAAAACTCTGCAGCCCTGTTGCCACCCAAGGTGACGATTAAAATCACACAACGGCTCCATTCGCTGTGACAGGCAGTCAGATCTCGCGTACAGTGTCATCAACATTCTCTTATCGGGACTTGTCTTTGACACGCTCATTCAGAGCGATCTCCACTTCACACGCACACCTCCGTACATACCGTGCATTCCGTTATTGCTCCCATCGCTTGACAAATGACAGGTCTGCGTTTGTTTCTTGCATTTACTCTAATCTGTGTACATTGGCATGCATACAAAGTGTTGTGTGTGTGGTTGAGGGGGCTGGTTTTTGCCTGCACGTGGGAGAGTTTCCCTGCAGCAGAAGAATATGAATGTGCGCATATGGCATTCTGTTTCCTGTCAGGCTCTGCGGCTCCATGGAAGCAAAGTCCATCAGGCAGGCAGGCAGGCAGGCAGGCAGGCACTGCTGCGGGCTTATTGAATGTTGGTTCAGGCCTGCAGGGAGGGAGCGCTTGGGCTTCCTTAATCACAGCACAAATGCCTTTATTCATCTTCAGAACAGTGCAATTAATTCTGGTGCCGGTGTCAGAACCTTTGGGGAAATCTGACCTGTTATTGCCTCTCAGAGCCGTGCATGTTCTTTCTCTCGCTCTAAGTGCCAGACAGGCATTCAAAACAAATTTCAAGGCTAATATTGTATTCATATTCACAGCTCCAAGTGACTGACTAAAGTTTCTTTGTTTCATGTGTGTGTCCTGAACGCTAATGTATAAAAAGCTGAGATTAAAACACAGCTGAAAACTGAAAGTCTGTTAGCGCCTACAGAAAGTGCTTCATCTAATTAAAAAAGTTTACTAATTGTTTTTCTGGTAGCACTCTAGTAACAAACACAAAATCAATTGATATATATAAAAGGAATGAGGCTGACATTATTCACTGCTTTTTTTCTTTTTTTTAAACCCACAGTATGAAAAAATAGCAATACGCTAGTTCGTCTCAGTACTGACTTCTCCACCCTGTCTGTGGCTCTCAGCCTGTTATCAGCCTGAGAGCCACAGACATAATAAAAATCTTTTAAAAAGATCTGGGATTTTATTTAAAAAAAAAAAAAAAAAAAGCCTCAGTGATTTTTAAAAGCAGCTGGAAAATTTAGTTTTTCACAAATGTTGTGGGAGTGCGTTTGTTTGGGACTACATTTAGCGGTGAATTAATACACTTTTTACTCATATGTCTTATCTCATGTATATATATAAAATAACTATTATTATTTTAAAAATAGCCTCAGTATTTCGCTGAAGCAGCTGGGCACCATAGATTTTCACAAATGTTGCTAGGTGTGTGCAGGGTGCATCTGTCAGGGACTATTTTCAGCAGTGAATTAACACATATTTCACTATTTTGTTCACTAGTGAGTTATTACCATTTTATTAGCAACAGAGAGAAAGAGAAAGTACGGTGCCCTGGCCTTTCATGTTACTTGTTTGCAAACAATAAATCTAATTGATTATTACATGACGTTATGGCCTGTGATAAACTGGCTACTTATCCAGGATGTACACCGCCTCTCACCCAATGCCAGTTAGGTTGGCTCCAGCCCCTGCAACCCTGATAAGGACAAGTGGTTATAGAAAATGGATGGACATGACTTCATACATTAAAGAAACTTCTGCTAGTTTTATTTTAAAAATAAACTCAGTCATTTTCTACAGCAGCTGGGCACTGTAGTTTTTCATTTCACTGGGCGTGTCCACGGTGCATTTGTTAGGGACTATTTTGAGCGGTGAATTAATGCACATTTTACTATGCTTACTTTGCTTGTGTCTATGCTATCTTCACAGCAGCAGTGTGTGTATAAACTACAGTGCTCTGGTCTTTCATGAGATTTGTTGACAAACAGTAAATTAACAAATTGATTATGACTTCATACACTGCATAAACTTCTACACTGGTGGAAGTATTACTAAAACATGCAAAGACATCAATCATTCATTTGTATGTTGCAGTAAAACTGTCAATGACTGAGTCATCATCGTGTTCAGCATGTTAATAATTAATATATACTCTACAGTCAAGCAGCAGTTTTGCTGCTACAGTGATAAATAGACAGCCGAGTATTTGTACATGATTAGCACAATAATGTTTTAAATGCATGATTGTAGTAAATTGTTGAAAAGGCGGTTTGAAAAGCAGAAATGAGCATCTGGTTTCTTATAGACTACATTTTATTCTGACATCTTTAATGTCTGGCAGAGAGCAACTGTGCTATAAAATAACAAAAATAAAAGGAAAATAAATACAGCTGCCTCTTTTGTACAAGAATCTCAGTTATTTTGAGTTCGTCATCAAACACTCATGCTATCATAAAACAAGGGCTGCTTCCCTCCGTGAAATCCCCCCTACTTTGCCTTTGCACTAAAACTGAACGTCTCATGTAAAATATCTTAAAGTCAAGAGGATCATTCTGGATACAATTAAACAAAAACTTTCCAAGCCCGCAAGATTTTACAACGCTGTTCGTGTGATCCTCCGGCTGAGCAGAGGAGGAGATCCTGATACACGAGCTCTTTTAGGACCGCCGAGCTGCCTGCCTGTTTCTCAGGGTGAATCATGACATGGATTGATTTAAATCTGAAAGAAACCAGATGCAACCACAGCAGTTATGAATAACTGGGAGTATTAGCGGGTCCAGATTTCGGGCCATACGGCTTCAATAACTGCCATAATCACCAGTACTCTTAATATGAAAGTGCTTCATGAGGGTCGTACAAGGTTATTAAACATTTGCGTGTTATTTATAGAATATGATACGCTGGGGTTTATCAGTGCTAATGGACGCGGTTGGGGTTACTGATATGGTTTATACAATGCAGAGCAGGGTGAATGACACTGCCAAAGAATATTTTAGTAGTGTTCATTTGTTATATAGTTATTGTACATATGTTTATTGGGCTCATGTAATCTCTTCCCTTCTTTCCTTTTCCCACGGTTCAACATTTGGCAGTTGCAAAGATTTGCACAAGGAGGTCAACAGTCTCACTATTTTTTAGCTTTTATGGTTGATCAAGCAGTGAGGGACTGTTTAAGATAAAATACCATAGTGTTAAAATACTTAAAGTACAAAGGTATAAGCGTAAAGTTTACAAAATCCATTACAGTCAGCCCATAGCTATCCTTACGAGTCAACAGTTGATGCAGAGCAACCACAAGAGTCAACTTATCTAACCAAGCTAGCATATTTGCTACCTAACAGAGGAACATGTTTTTAATCCACTAAACCAGGGGTCTTCAATTTCTGAGAATTAAAAAATATAACAAAAAATGATAATGAGTAAACTGCAAGCATTAATATGAAATAGGCTAACTGTAGCTAATGTGCCTTGCTGCATTAGAAATATGGCTGCGAGCAACATGCTAACCCAACTACAGTAACTAGGTAAATATTGGCGGTGCTAACATGCCTAGCTGGAGACAAGTCCTCATGTTTGTTTTGGTGACTGTTTGGGTGGCTAATTCACGCTGTAAACACGCAGGCCCTTCTGAGTTAGCGGCCTGCCAATGCATGATTCTTCAGCTCGATGGATTGTACGTCACTAGTTCATTAGCTGCTCACAAAGCAAAAATGTTAATTAGCTTTATGGGAAAAGAGGTCCGCCCTCTACAATGTTCCAAGTATGACACAGGCATGAAAGAACTCTTTATTACAGCAGAATTGTAACGATTCATGACACCAGTTTTGTGTCTACGATTAGCGAGAAGTAAATAACAAGTAAATCCCATTTCAAGATGCTAAATATTTGCAATAGTGTTTGAAGTACTTTGCTCGGGCCCTTACAGGAGCCAGCAGTTGGCTTAGAGAGGTGACAGGACAAATATCAACAAGCAGGGAAGGGAAAAAATGACTCTTCCCCTAGCGACTCCCGGAGGAGTCGAGAGAGAGAGAGTGTGTATGTATGTGTGTGGGTGGATGGGTGGATGTAGTATTGTGGACGTGCTGGTTTGCGCAAGCATCTGTATATGTGCACACAGGCATGTGTGTTCGTGCTGTTTATTAATGTGCACATGTGTCTGCCAAACATCTGGCCTCACCTCAGCGTTTGAACATTTACACAGTACACACAGGTCAAAACAACAACTGCCAAATAAGTCATTAGGAGTGAGTTTATGAAAGTAACAGCATATGTTCTCCAGAGCTAATCATTATTTATCTTCATGGGTTTCCTTCCTCCGTCGTTCCCCAAAAATCACTTATGGATGACCCCATTTGTATCCACTCACCAAACAGATTTTCACTGCCTCGCTCCCTGCACTCGTCTGATATTTACATTCTAATGGAAGGTGATCTGACGCTTTTGTCCACTTCGTCTTTCTTTTCATACAAATGATTTTCTTCTTTGCAGCAGCAGCTGCGTGCACCTGAAGTGTATGAAAGACATTTCATCTTGCTGCTGTCATGGCACCAATCCCACTCATTCCCTCATCTCGTTCTAATTATGCAGCGCTACGTATTTTAAATTGCTCCATAAAACGTGTTTCATGTAAAAAGTAAGGGCGCAGAACCCAATTAGCGCTGGAGCAATGAGAAAGCATGCTGTTCCTGCTCAATAGAGTCAATTATAAGTGGACGTGGAGGTGTGTGTGTGTGAGTGAAATGTGCCACATGGGACTCATCTCCACCTGAATTGACAGAATCACACAGCCAGTGCCCGGGCCATATTTTCACGGGACATTAGGAACTGGTATTTAATTGCGAGCAGATTCAGTAAATTGATTTGGATTTAAATTGACCTGCAAATGTGGCATTTAGTGCGAGAGATGGGCAGAAAGGAGCTTTTTAAAGCTGCATTTTGCTTTTTGAAATCGTTCAAGCTATAATGAATTTTGCTTTTGTAATTTATTCCTTTTATACTGAACAATCGTGCTTCATCGCTTCAACAATTTAGCAAACAGTTTCTGGATAAAGCCACTAAAACACTTGTTTAAAAGTTAGTCCAGTTAATTACAACCTTTGGTTTATTTGTGTAGTTTTGACCAGCAGTCCCATCAGGCGTGGTACTCACTGAGTTAATGGATGAAATGAAAGCCAAACAGGTTTTAAACACAAGGGTGAAGGGTAAAATTATCCCAGACTGTCTGTTGTAAACATCCAGGATAGTTTACAGACAGACTTCCAGGTTACTCTACTTGTTTAGACAGTTTTCCTGTGCAACAAGGAATTACGACCAACATTTTCAGGCATGCACACTTTTGTTTTTAACACCAGATACAGCTACACTCTGACAGGCCACAGTTCTTGCTCTGTTGGAGCTTTTATCTACAATGTAATATTTCATTTAAGTTGTCTCAACTGATAAAATAGATTCTTTGGACGCTCTTGTACGAGGCAGTGCAGCTGAAAGCGACAAAAGTATCATCACAAAAGTTCATATGAAGAACTTGTTAGCAACATCCAGTGTTTCTTAACTCAAAATTCACTCTCCTTTTATTTCAGTCCACACCAGCTCCTGAGGCTCTTCAGCTGCTACATATTTCATTGTGTTCACTAGCTGGTTGCTAACTTCTGACATTTTATGCTAAGCAGGTAGCATGCACTGGGTTTATCAGTGAAAAAGTTACCTGCCATTGGTAGAAACAAGGTTTTTACAACCAAAACAATGAGCTAAAAGATGCTAAAACACTCAATGGAGATGACCCTATGAGCGGCCCCTTTCACATTACACGTATAGTTTTCCATTGTTAATGCTGCTTTAAGGTCAGGGGAAGGTTGTGGTCAGTCCTAAGTATTAAACATGTCAACACTGAAGTGAAGCAGAACACTTATAATGATTGACATAGCCGCAACTAACCCGGACTGTGTTTCTGCTGCAGCATGATCTCGATCCATCCCAAAGTTTAACCTGAACGTAACTGTAAAGATTTCATCATTGGTGGTCATTGTTTACAGGAGTGTATATTATAAGAAAACACGTCAGTCTGTGTAATTTAACTGCAGCTAAACACGAGCTGCTGTTTCTCTGAAATCTGTTGACAGCATTGCTTGTTTTAAGAATCTTTTCATGATGTCTGTTTTCTCCAGCAGCAGTAGCAGACATACTGTAGCGATTACTGATTTCAACATGCTGCCTGCTCTCACACAGTAGCACACACACACACACACACACACACACACACACAAAGATGCACCCTCACCAGCAGCCAGATAAGTTGTAGTTAGCCATTCTCAGGCCGTGCGTTGTCAAGGACTGCTTTGGCTATTGATTTCCACTCTTCAATAACTAATGCGTCTCCTAACCTTGGCTACATATTAAGAGGAGTTTCGCTCCTTTAAAGCGGAGAGGGGGAATGAAGCATCAACAACTGATTTGGCACAAACTGTCTCACAGAAGCGATTAAAGCCCCAGATTTCAATGAGCCATTTAGCCCCTTTCTTTGCTTTTGGGTGGAGCGCTCAATGTAAGATTAATTGTTTTATCTCCAGCCAAAAGTGCTGGAGATGATTACAACTTTTCTCTCTGCGGAAGTGGGGAATACTCTCTGTTATAATTCTGCGTGGTAAAGATGATCATCTTAGCAGCGAGGAAATTTCAACCGCAGTATGAACACCAAAATTTGTCACTCTCTAGCCGAGAGCTCTTTTGTGTTTTGACTGTAAAAAACAGATTTAAATTCCAATTTATTTAGAATTTTCTGCCGGGTGAATTTACCTGGCACCGCACACAGTCATGAAGGAATATTTATGAAGCTCTTTTCATATTAAATAAGAAAAGTAATGTCGGTTTCTTAACTCACTCTGAGTAAAAGCACCTTTGCTGTTTATGTGCGTGAGACAGGAGGGGGTCAGTCGTGTTAATCATGTCCTCTCTTGCTTTTTTCTTTTTTTTTTTTCCATCCTCATTTCGCACCTCACTTGCCTCTGCCACTCCATTCGCAGGTCAACGGCACTATTGATTTACACCCCTCACCTAATCACTTAGGTAACATTTCCCTGGCGGCTGCTTTTTTTCTTTTTTTTTCCCCCTCCCATGATTCATAGCCAAGGGTTGAAATCTCCCCGTTGCCACTAATTAAGCGTAAGGTCAGCCTTTAATCATCACCTGCTTGTGCGGCGTGAGCGGCTGCCCTTGCTGATCCGACGCCTCGCTGAAAAAGCTCCAATCTGCTGCATGATGAGGCCTGTCGGGCTGCTTAAAAAAAAAAGAGAGAGAAAAAGATGAATGATTATAATTTCTGTTGTTTGAGTGGCTTGATAGAATCCGCTTTGTTGTCGAAGGGAATGTGAGACAAAAAAATGGAAAGAAAAGTCTTCCTTGGATACTTTCAGAGCTTGATAATTGAAGTTGATGTGAGCAAACGCTTGACTGAATCATCACTCTGTTTGTTACACTTTACACTCCCACAAGTGCGCACACACACCTACTGTATATCGGTATGAGTATTATACCGGCTACCCAGGACCAACTCATTCCAACTGACATTTATGTGCTATAAGTGCCACTTTGGTCCTATGTGTGATGATTTAACTACTTTCCACACTGGCCAAGAACACATTCTCTCCCTACACTCCGTCTCACACCCACATAAGACACACATGGAAGCCTATAATGAGTGACTGTAGGCAGGAGTTTAACCTTTAGCTGCATGTGTGTGTGTGTGGAGGGAATGAAAGAGTGGCCTATTTGAAGTTATTTTCTGTCCTCCTAGTGGAAGTTTTTTCTTTGTTTTCTCTGCTCCACGGAGAGGTCAGAGGTCAGATGTGGCTACAGGAGGAGATTATTGTTGCTGGGGATTATTGCCACTCTTGGGATTTCCAATAAAAGCACCGTCTCCTTACTTAATGTAAAGCTTATGTTAAACCAGCACCGCTTCAACACGCCATTTCCACCAAAATAGAGCTCATTTCATCCTTGCGAGCGATCAATATCCCGCACAACCATACGTGTAGGACTGTTATACAAACAGCTTGCTTTATCATTAAGAATCCAAGCAGTGTGATATTCCCCCTCAGATGGATTCATGTGCCATTTGGGATCTTATACACTGTCATTTGTCATATGCTACATTTGCGACTGCTGTTATTTACATCTTAGCATGCCTGTGAGTCTCTCCTTGATAAATTGAAGCAAAAAAATAGGAAATGGAGGCACTTGGAGGAAGATTCATTTTTCATTATTCTCAAGCTTTGCATTTGGAGCTTTAAAAATTGCTTGTAAATCCAGCTGTTTGTATCCAAACTGAAATGTTTTTCTCCAGACAAGGCCTCATAAAAAGGCTAATGAGTTCGTGGAGTTTGGACACAAATCTTAGCTCACTTCGCACTTCACTCTCAGGAGGTCAAACATGGTGCTTTATAGAGGAACATTGCACAAAGGGAGCATTTACTGGCCACCGGCCATCCCAGTCAATTCCTGATGTGCCAGAACAAAGGAAAAAGAATCATCCACCAGTGTACGGGGTGATGTATGCCTGTGCAGAGGGTAATTGCAACAGACCACTGTAGTGCATGGAGGCAGACAAGTGAACAGGCAGGCGGGGGAACAGGCGTGGAAGTGGTCCATCCGCTGGAGAGAGGACTTGTGATGGATGGGGTGCAGGAATGCCAGACTCCCTCCAAGAGATTGAAAGCAATTCTCTCAGTGCCAAAGTGGCAGAAACAAATGGCTGAGATAGAGGCTGGGTCGCATTCTTATGAACTCCCAGACATTGATGCCTTTCAGGTCATGTACCCTCTCTGGGGGTTTTGGGAGACCTGGCTGACTAGGTAGACGTCTGCTTGACAACCTTACTGAGTGCTGGGCGAGGCTTACAGCCTGCTGAGACACATCAAACCCTTCTAGCAAAGAAGAAGCCCAAATTTGGCCAATATTAAGTACAATTGATGTCTTCATAATCAAGACCATTTCTTGGCAATGGCTGAGGCGGAATGTTTCTTCTATTTATTTTTTCTTAAAGTGAAAATCTACAGTATATTAATAGAGTGTTCACATGTGTTTGCTCTATGAAGTTGAACCAAGATCAAGCTTCCTCCCCAAACTAAAAACAGGACAAGCGAAACTCTCTGAAGGCATTGAATGACCGTGCTTCATTGGAGTAAGAATAATTTTGTGGCCACTGTGATGGCGCCCATGGATGACTGCCGGCAGAATATGCGATCTGCCTCTAGTTTAGTACAGCTACTGTTGAAACAAACTCAGTCGCATGTAAAAGCTAAAATTACTCCTCAAAGTAAAATTTTAATTAAGTATCAAACTGCCAGTTGAGATTTTTAGTTCAAAAAAGAATAAAGGCCCAGGGCACTGTTTTGGCTAAAATAAACCTTTATTCAGGCTATTTCATGATGAAATTTCTAAAATCATAGACAATGCCTGTACATGTTAAAATAGAGCAGGGTAACAACCCACGCCTCTGTTTGCTGCCATGTACGAGTTTTTACCAGCTCTATTTTAACCATCTGAATAAAGGCTTTCCTTGGACCTTTCTTAAGCTTAAGCATTCTTCACAAAAGAGCACTTTCATCACAGGTTTGTTCTTCTGACAACTCCAGAATTTCTTTTCTAAAATGTCTGGATGTTTGGACTCAAGACATTTACTCCATAAAACTATAATCCCAAAGCTATCAGTTTCTTCTTTTGCCGACACCTGTGGTTACTTGTGGTAAGACTAAGAATGTCTTCTGGCTACGGTCAGTGATATGAGAATGCATGCAAGGGACCAAACAGAAATCAGTTTGTGGTTTGAAGTCCATTTCAACTGCAATTGCTCTTTTGTATTTGTTATTGGTTGAGAATGCGACTTTGACGGTCAAAGTTTACCAAAATCTGGACTCCATGTGAGGTGAAATCAGCAAAATAGTTGTCGGTGCGTGTGACTTTGTGTCATAAAGTTTCATACACTTCTAGGCGGTGATTGTACCTGGGCCAAAAGTTACATAATGCAAAGACAAGGTATTTCATTCACAGTGGGATTGAAAGGGGCACCACTGACTTGATTACATGTTAATGTGGCACCAAAAGTTTTATTTTAAAGTTACATAATGTTACTTTATGAATATCAATCCAAGAATTTTATATGAAATGACATATTGTTTATCGTTAACCTGGGGCAAGAAACACTTCGTGCAGTTGTTCTGCAACTGTACATATTTTGTTAAGTTGCTGTAAATTGCTTTTTCCTCTTCAAAATGCCATGGCTTCTGTTTGTCTAGACTGCGCCATTTAATGACGATTTGTTAGATTTGCTAATTCTTGACCTAATCGTACGTTGTTTTGAGTGATCCACCCTTGTGCGTGCAATCTAAAGTGGAAATGGTGAAACAACAATGAATGTAATGGCTATAGCAGAATAAATGCCAGCTATAAACAGGATAAACTATTGGGTTGGATATTAAGAAAGCCATATCGATGACTTCAAAAATATTTTATTAGAACATTAAATAATTTTTTTTCAAATTATTAATTAATTATTAACCTAAACCTGGACTGTCTGGGGTGTGGTTTGATCAGATTTAATAAAGAACCTGACAACATGTATGAAGAAATCACATCACGTTTGGGTGGGGAGTCCCACCCATTTCAAACCAGTTGGAAGAACCAGAGAGAGAAAATATAAATACTGTAATCTTTCATGTGAAATAAACACTGGTCAAATTCTGACATAAAAATGTGAATATATGTTAAACCTGTCAGGTACAGTAAAAACCTGATTGATAAAATCGGTTTTCAGAGTAAACATCAACAGAATTGGAATTTCAATCTGTTTTTAGTTGAATTTCCCATCCCAAATGATGCAGGTTGGTAACCCCACGGGACAAACCAATTCATTATCTCAAAAAATGAAAAATCAGAAATGCACTGCAACCATTTCCAGGTGATCATCTCTCCAGCATTTCCATATTGGAAACCTATTCTATCGGATTGATTTCCCTGGGAGACTTGTCAGTTCTCATTCATTTTTCAATTTGCAACTGCATCAGCGCAGGCCCACAGCCTTTGTTGAATCATAAAAAGGCTGTTTTCTTGGCCACTACCCTGCATGCCAACTGCAGAACCTATGATCTAGCTGCCAAATCAACCATGTGATGTATTGATACAATGCAGGATTGTGACAAGTTAGCGATAGATAGCAGGCTGTCCGAAAATATAGAGGGGAGGTGGGGGCATCCTCAATTGTTGCTTCTGACAGAAGTCGTTGATTTTATTCCTTTGGTGAATGTGGCTGTTATCCCCATTTCTTCTCGCCTTTTCTTGCTCTCAAAGACAGACAGCCGCAGGATAGCCTTTGTCTTGATGTATTAATTACGTGGTTCTTCTTCTTCTACAAACATGAACCAAAGGGGGGAAAGATGGGGGCTGTTTCCCAGCGCATGGGGAGCAGTTCCGTCCTCCTCCTCTCATCACGGAGGCAGAAGGTGCAGCAGATTAGGTGTCAGATGATATTTAATGTGAAGAGGGCCTGTCTCTTTTCCTGACATCCTCTCCTGGGTACACTGCTGCACGGCACCGATACTCCACTGCTCTCAATCCAGGTCTCATCAAATGGCACTCAAGTCAGAGGCAGAGAAAGGGAGAAAGAGAGAAAGAGAACATATGGCAAGGAGGAAGAACAAAGATAGCGAGGGATGTTGAAAAGAGGCTGAAGAGAGGAGGAGATGTGAGATGGGGAAGAGAAGTCATTAACAGAGAAGTGTAAGTCAAAGTGGGAAGGGGAGATGTGAAGTGAATGCATGCTGAGATGGCAGGCTGGGAAAAGGGCAAGGGATGGAACCATAAAAAGAAAAGATGGAGGGAAAGAAGGGAGGAATCCTAGTTTTTCTGTCAAGAAAAACCCAGTAAGCTCAGGCTGCCTATAGTAGCTGAATGGTTGTGACAGTGTGGAAGATAAGAGAATGAGGAGAGGATGGCCATGGGAGAGCTGTGAAATACCCTGGGATGAAAATACCTACCCTGAGAGAGAAAATGCAAAGAAAAAAAAAGCGGTGGGTCTCCTCAGATGTGCTCCCTGGATGGGAATGGCAGAGGACTGGAGCTGCAAGAAAGCGTGACAGGATGCAGGCCCGCAGGTCGTGGAATCAATTTAAATGGTATCACTTTGCTCCTCCTTTCCCTACTTCTCCTCCTACTCCACCTCCTTTTTAATCCTCCACTCTTTCAGCCTCGCAGCCTTTCTTTTCCGTTCCCTCTCTCCTCGGCTTAGTCCACTGTTTTGTAAAGCACTGCAGGAGAGGGAGAGAATACTCCACAGTAGCAAGAAATACAGCTTTGCTTTGAACGGTGACTTCACTTCTCTCTACACATCTGAGTTCTCTTTTTCTGCATCAATTATATTTTTAAGAGACATCAAGGATAGCGACACACATTGGTGAATTAGGCTGTTGGCATTTCTCCCTCTCTGACTTCTCCGGTTTTCTGGCGTTTTTGTGCGAGACGGTGAAATTTTTTGAGGTAAATAGTTCAAGCAATTCACACTGATGCCAAACTGAAGTTGGATTTAAAGCAGTTCTTTTTCTTTTTTCTTTCAGTTGACTGAAAAATATAAAATATCAGTACATCCCTGCACTGAGTTGATAGTTTTATCATCTTGTATGTGATGGATGCAGTCACATATTTCTTAAAGTGTCAGCACGCTTACTGCTGTTTCCCACAAGGCTGCTGGATAAAGGTTAAGACATTCTTAACTCTAATTGGTAATTGTGGTTAGGACTCAAACTGTGGATTGCTGTCCTGGGGGCCTATAGCAGAATTAATGCACTGTAATTATTATGTTGGCCTTAAACACAGTTGGTGGTGATGGTTAGTCATTGGGTTGTTAAATCCAAAAGTTTTGTGAAGATATTTATGGTTCCCAGAAAAAAAGTTGGGAACACTGGATGCTTCTAGCCCTCAGTGGTCACCATTTTGGGGGTGGATCATAGGCATTGTGAAAATGGCAAGGAAGCTGTTGGAGCTGCTTCAGTTGCAGTGAATACCACAATATACAAATGTACGTATGTTTTATATTTATATTTTGGCAGGCAAATGTTGGAAATAATGTTCCCTACAGTTGCAATTCGGCAAAGTAGAAGAAGTGGTAAGTCCTCGTGTACAATAGCTGTACTCGAAATGAGATACTACCCTGCTGAAATTAGTGCACCATGCCACACATAGTGTGTAAAATCTACTACGAAGAAGTGCATTAATGTAACTATGCAGATTTAGTCACAGCATTCATCTTGTTTTGTTTTGTTTGCTTTGTTTTTGCCTTAAAGCTTGGCTAACTTGGCCTGAGAATACCAACATGCTTAATAGGCTAGTGTTTGCATATTGTCAGTCAATATCAACAAACATGCCAAATGTCAGTTAAGCTACCTGTTTGGCTGTTCATATGCTAACTTTAGCATACTAGCAGTTATTACAAACTCAATAGTCACTGGTAAGAACATGCTAACATGCTAAAAGTTACAGCATGTAAACACCCATTAATATGTCACATGGTGTTGTTATGCTAAATGTAGCATATTTGCATACCAACAGCACACATGCTAATGTGCTAAAGGATGCCTAATGAGCCGTATCTCGCAGTGCTGCTAGCATGGCCACAGTCTTTTAGTCTTGTTGTACAGTTATGTATTTCTTAAGACATGATTCTGTGTTTAAATATGTCATAAGAATCACATGATAATTCAGACCAATAACATGAACAATAACATGAATATGAAATGTTTCTTGGGCAATTTTCTGAGTAACTCCTAAAACAATTCTAGAATTGCTTACCAAGCCAAATAAAAATACTCAAAAACTGCATGTCATGGTATAAGAAATTAGACTTTGTCAGACTCGTGCCATGTGTGCCACACTCTCCCAGTCTAGAGATATTGCTCAGGGGAATAACACCTTTGGCGTTACAAGCGATTTGGCAGATGGTCAACTCTGATTGAATTCTCCCCCCATCTCTTTCCTGCCTCCACAAGCTTCATTGCACGTCTCAGATCTTGGCCAATACTGTCCTTTGTGTCCCACGTGGATGGAAAAGCAAAGGCTAGCTGATCAACACACAAGTCAATGCCCAACAGCTCCCTGTGGTTTTGGGCACTGTCCTGAATCGAAGAAATAAAATCTTTGGACTCGATTCACCTTTATTCCCCTTGACAAATGGCCCTGGACAGCCCTCGCTCTTTCAGTACTGTAGTGAAACAAAGGAGAAAGGATTCGTCTTTGTTCAGAGCTTATCTCTGTGTGTGTCAGCCACGTTGCATTCTTGGAGTTTTTTGAGCATCAGTATGTGGCCGCTTCTCCCTGCTTATGTAGGTGTTTGCATGTTAGTGTATTTGTAAGTGCACGCTGATGTGTCTGTGCGCTCACGCCGGCATCAAGAGCCAGAGTCTGCCAGCGGGGCGTAGCCCTGTCTGTCCATCTGTCAAGCCTGGAGAGGTCCCACTCTGCGACTCCTGTGGCTGTCAGGGCACTTTGCCCTCCACAGTGTGTTGCTCTCCTCCCATCCCTCCCTCCCTCTCTCTTCTTCCTCACCTCCCCTCTCCTTCCACCTCTCCTCCTCCTCACAGCTGCCTCCTCAGCTGTGTCCACTGGCCATCGGCCCACTCCTTGGAGCATGTCCTGTTTATCTCACACAGTCCGAGCACAAGATGCACATGAATACTGTATGCGTGCAGACACACTTAAACGGGTAAAATGAAGTCAGCCCCCCACACACACACACACACACAGAGTCCCAAGTGTGTCTGGGAGATTTTGTCTTTAAAAATCTGCTATTTATGTCTGCATGAGTGTGAGGCCATACAGCGAGCAAATAGTAGTGCTCACCTCATTATTTGCAGACTTAATCCACATGAAAGAAAGTAAGTCTTTCTAACTACTGAACAAGATGTCAGTCTCCTTGCTCAGTATAATTGTTGGCCATATCCTATGAACACTAGCTATACAAAAAAGCAAAGGACTCTACTTTGGCACTCAAGGTGACACACAACAAAACACGTTTTATTAACCTTCTCTCTTCTCAGGCGCTGAGTATTACAATCTTAATTATTTCATTAAGTGTCATTATTTAGTGCGTCTCAGATATTTTCTTTCTGACCTCTTGGGTCTGTAACCTAGACTAGTTTTTATTTTTCACAGGTGTTACTGTCAGGGTTTAAAAGGTAGTTAAAGTGAGCATTTTCTAGAGCAGCTGAATGTTTCAAATTCTGTTCATGCATCTGTCATAATAATTATAAAATATAATAAATAGTGATAACTAATAACTAAAAGCTGACAGGGACCATTTTTCTGGTAATACATCAGTGTTCTTAAAGAGAATTCTTTCTCTTACAAGATTTTGAGTACACCATGTTTGCCTTTAATTGGTTATTCCTTTGTTATTGCATGCCAGCTTTGACTTAAAGGTACTCTTGTAGAGTTTTTTGACAGTATAAAACATGGACATTGCATCTGTGACGTCACCCACAGGTTTCTGAAGAGCTGTGAAGCTCAGAGTGTGTACCAGGCTGTAAACATGTTTATTTCTGCTGTCAAGCTGGATATTTTAACATGGGGTCTTATGAAAATTGATTTGTTCTGTAGCCAGCCTCAAGTGGACGTTTGAGAAACTGCAGGTTTTGGCACTAGCGCATTAGCTTCACTCCACAGCCACATAGTTTTTGACCGCTGCTGGTGCTGTGGAGCAGTGTTTTTACAGGTGGATCCCTGTTTTATTTGCATCACACACGCGCTCAAGGTTGTACGAACACATAATATATCCAGAAACTGGAGATAATCCACAGACCTCACTGTGAACAATTTTTATTGGAACTACTTTTATCAAAAATCCCTGTGAAGATTGTCAACAGCAAGATATGTGGAAACACTGGAAACTGGCAGAATAATGAAAAGAAATGCAGCTATGCATTTCACTGGCATTCTTCTTATTTAGTTTAGCAAAGTAAAAGCATAAGACTCATTGTTTAAGTGCCATTTAGTGCAGTGTAATTGCTCTGCTTTATAAGGTAATGAGATGTTTCATCAGTTGGAAAAACAGTATATTTAAAATATTGATTTCAACTGTTTCAATGAGGCATGCACATCCATTTGAGTGCATATTACTGTAATTATCATTGGCAAAGAAAGATTCAAAAGTCTGAACACACAAGCCAAAGAATACTGAATAAGGGAGAACAGCTCTGCAACGGAAGAATGGGCACCAACAATACAACAGATTTAATAAAGGTAGGCTGACTCTGTCTTGCGCTCTCATTCTGTATGTAGAAATTTCCTCCACAGCCCCAAGTAAGGAGAGCTGAGCCGTGGGCCAGAAGGGGCCTCGCTGCATTCATCTCCAAGGTAAACAAACACCCAGTGGAAAAAAAAGGGGATAATATATGAACTAACTTGCCTTAAGCATTCTTATCATTACAATAACACTGTTTCCCATGGTTAGAAATCTGTGGCCCAAGCTATGTTGTTCTGCTTAGATGAAATTTATTTCAGGGCGGAGATGCAGAGTAACGCAGCGAGGGGAAGTCCACCAGCCAGATTTAACATGTCGTAAATTACACACATATTCTTCGCTCAGCTTGCTTTGATTAGCGGCCTTGGCAAATAGATCACATTTTCCACCGGTGGCAAAATGGAAGACCAGTAAGAGCACTGACGCTGATCTCACTCGCAGTGTGTTAGGAGAGTACTTTGTTAAGCTCGACTTCCCTTCATGACTAATGCATGATGACAGGAAATTAGAAGGTACGAAAACAAGCTCAAATCCTCAACTTTAATCTCAGTAAATACATCAGTAACTAAGAGCTTTCTGTGTATTCAAGAAGCATTCCTTTAATTAAGAAATTTATTGACTTCTCTATGCACAACGGCAGCCAAAACTGGGCCGGTGCTGGCGTTTTCGGGAATGATAGCAGACTTTGAAATGTTACACTGCCTCGTTGAGATTCGCCAATCACGGTGACTTCTTCCTGGCTCTGTTTCCCAACCGCAGCGTGATCGCGAATCTGAGCCGGAAAATGCAGCTGGATTTGGCAGATGAAAAACTTTGAAATTGAGTTTGACAGTGTTGGAGTAGCAGTGAGTGATACTTAATACCACGGAGAGGAAGGAGAGGACAGAAGACGAGGTGAGTGATGCGGAGGATCGGGACTGTTTGTGCCTCCATGCTGGGAGGCATCTCTGCCAAACACATAGAAACACAAAGCTGAAACACATTGTGCACACACACACACACACACACACACACACACACACACACACACTCACACACACACACTATTACACAGAGATGGGTAGATTACTACTCGGCCTACTGGGCTCAGACTACAAAAAGTGAAGAGGACCCAAACCAGAGTCTCTGTTTGATGTGATTGATATCTGCATGTTGGAAAGTCTTTTTTATTTCTGATGGTGAGATCCAAGTCCTTTGTCTGCCAGTACTCACAGTTGTAATGATATAATATCTACAGTAACTCCACATCAAAATAAACAAAGCAGATGAAATATCTTTGACAGCAGAACAGCTTTAAAAAATAACTTGCATCTCCAGTTTCCTTAGAAAGTTTTGTCTAATATTCTGTATCGTATCCTATTGTTTGTCTCCACCCTGCAATTTTGGACCCCCAAGGGACTGCAAGATAAATCTAAGGGGTCAGAAGATGATTAATAGGATAAGAAAACACACACAAAAACATATCTGCATATGGTTCCTTTCCTAATTTTGGCCCTAAATTTACTGAAGAATCTTTGAATGTGTATAGTACATTTTCCTTCATATGATTTCGTCTTCCGATGCACATGTGCACCAGGTGTGCATTAAATAACGCTTACTTTAGCTCATTAGCCATGCTGGCTGCAAGACTTGATGAAAACCTCCGGTCTGATAGTCGGCCGGCCCAACATTTTGGTCCAAACGAAAATATCTCAACAACTGTCGGATGGATTGAATTAGTGTTCCACGGAGGATGAATCCCAATGACTCACTGGTGATCGCTCGAAGTTTCCTCAAGTGCAGTCTGGGTCTTTAGATCCCCAACAGTAAACAGAAAAAGAATATGAAGATTAATATAATGTTGCTATGGAGTCATTGAGCTGTGATGCTGATGTTTTTTTTTAAGCTATGCTGAATGAGTTATTAGCAGCTCCTATGTGCTGTGTACACAGGTAACATTCACTGAATACTTTAATACTGAAGAAAACCTAGTTCTGATGTTAGTAAAGAGTGTCTCTGGATGTGCAGTGGAAAGTGTAATCTAAAAGTATATATAGTATGTTTGCGTCATAGACAGTATAAAACATGGATGTTGTATCTGTGATGTCACCCACAGGTTTCTGAAGAGCTGGTGGCTCTGGCTACCACCATCTTGGCAGTCCTGCCTCTGCTGAGGCAAAGATGTGGATAATAGGTGGATCTGAGGTGGGCCGAGTGAGCCTAAGTACTTAAACAAGTCATCTGTATCTGTACCCATATGTCAATCAAAGCAGCCATGCTCTTGATTCTGCCTTATTTTGCCTATAATTTCAACAGGTGAGTTGCATAAAAATTCCGCCTCAGTACAGTTGTCATAAACGGGGAAACTAGCTATAGAGACCAAAACAGTTTTTGTACCAGGCTGCAAACATGTTTATTTCTGCTGTGAAGTTGGACATTTTAACATAAAGGCTTATGGAAACTGACTCTGTAGCCAGCCTCAAATGGACGTTCGAGGAACTGCAGTTTTTGGCACATCCGCATAAGATTTGACTCTGGTATGACTCCGAGATAATTATCACTCAATGATTTACTAATTGAAAATTTGCACACTGGCCAAGACAAGATGTGTTCATATCAAACACTAACAGACAGCCATGTATTAAAATGAAGACAAAAATAAAAGAACAAAACAAGATTAATTAAACATCAAGCAGAGTGGAAAAGATGTCACACTGTACCTTTTAGCTCTGAGTGAAGACATTTTTTGTCACTCTCCTGCTAATTTTCATCTGTAAAGCTACACTCCAAAAACATCCTCTCAACTCTGCTGCACGCACACACACACACACACACACACACACACACACACAGACGCACACGTCATTCTGTAATTTCTGCTCCTTTGTATTTCTATCCACTTGAGTGTTACTAATAGAAAGAAAATGAGCAGCAAGTCGAAAGTGCTTTGAAGTTTGCCAGCAACAATTGAGATGATTGATAGTTGGGTTTCTAAATAGCAGGATATTGCATCTAGAGCACAGAATAACAATGTGAAACAGCATCAGGCAGAGAAAAATCGGGTTTTCCGCCCCGCTCTGAACGCCGCACGGGCACATGCACAGAATGCATATGCTTGTAAAGTTGTCTGTGCGTACATGTGAGCACTGACACAAAAAAAACACACATAAACACGAGCAAATAAGCTGGGAAGAAGCCACAAAGTGCATAGATAACTAAATCAGTAAATAATAGAATACGTTTGTTCCCGGTGAAATGGGTTCTTTGGAGGATAAGGCTCGCAGTGTTTGCCGTCTGAGGGATGAGAAAAAGGGGAGCGGGAGAGAAAGAAAGTCGGAGGAGAGAGAGTGAGAATAAGCACAGCTCATCAGCTGGCTTGCGATAGTAGCTTGGAGGGGAGAGATAAAGCCATTTTGGCACAGTCAAATCGTGCATCCATCACAATGCTTATCGGTCACTTGGGAAAGGTGCCTATAATAAATCGCCAACTGCAGCGTCAATAGCTCAAAGCCAGACAATGGGAGGCAGTGGAGCAGCGCTCTCTGCTTGTTTGAACAGTGTGACTTATTTGGAGGGCAATCAAACAGAATGGAGATATTTATAATGTGAGCTCACTTCATATCTAGCCAGAGGGAGATACGAGGGAGCCGTGATGGCTTCCAGATTTTTAAGGGGAAAAGGTGAAGAAGATTGCCGTTGCTGTAAGACAGCTGACAACCTCTTCATCTTGTCTTTTGTCATCCCACTGAGGCCATGTGGTGGTCAAAGGTTCAGCTACCTCTGAGATTGTCCACAAGTAGTAATAAATAGGGAGGGAGCCTGTGGCTGGGGGGGAAGAGCTGTTGATGTCAGGTTTCAGCTCGGTCTGCGCTCACTTTAGCTCAGAGGGTCACATCACCCAAATTACCTTTCCAATTGTGTCAGATGGTTTAGATTTTATTCGTTAAGGTTCTAAAATAGCTGGCTCTCAGGTACCCCAGTAGCTCACCTAGCTGAGCATGTGGCTCATGTACTGAGAATGAGTTCTTACTGCAGCGGCCTGGGTTTGATTTCAGCCTGCAGCCCTTTGCTGCATGTCATCCCTTCTCTCTTAAGCTGTCCTATCCAATAAAAGGCTGAAAAAATAGATATCTGGCTCTGAGGGTACTAACTCAACAACAGAGGTGCGTGTAATTTCATTTGGTGGTGGTGAAAACATGCAAAAACATTTAATAGAACAGCTTGAGACAACAGGCCTCATGAAAGAAACTTTTTCTGTGAGGTTTGCTTGTTTGAGTGTTCCAAGTTGGATTCACCAACATCGCTGTGCACAAACAGGTTGTAAATCACTCGTGGCAACCTGAAGAGTACCACCTGTTGGTGGATGTTCATGAGATTTCATCACTGAAATAAATGTTGCCCCTAAATTGCGATACAAGGACACCTGTTTCACTCTGTGGAGAAGTTTCATGCCCGAAAATGTCAGGAAAAGGAAAAAAAAAAAAAAAAGAATTTCACAACACAGAGCTTCAAGCCCTGCTGTCAGGAATCAACAGGCGATAACATGACAAATAGAGTCAGTGCCAGTAGTTGTATTAGGGGACGCGGAACAATTAGAAAACATTAAGACAGCTGCCCGTGAGACATCCTCTGAGCTGTGACTGTGACAGAAATGAAGACTGAACGGTTTGACACCAAGTTAGATGCTAAACGTCTTTAAAATGCAAAGTGGTCCGCGGCTTAGACAGGAGGTGGACAAGGAGACGTGACAGTCACAGTGATGGCCAAGGCAGACCTGTATAAAGGCCCCGAGGCAACTGTCGGAGTGAGGCAACCAAAATGTGCACTGTTGTGCCAAAACATGCCAATAAAATCATATTTATATATATATTTATATATATAATCTAAATAAACTGGCAACTCATGATGATGATGCTAAACAGAAATTTTTGGCTTCATTTTCATACTCCAAATATATTCCAATGATGGACTTTCAGGTCTTGTCCACTTCTTCAATTCCCAAGAAAATTCTAAATTTGACAACTGATGGCCAAAATTGTAAAAATAAGAATAAGCTGCAACCAAGCTGCAACCTCTGTGGCTATGAAGTGAGCCAGTAGGGAAGTTCCAAAAACTGCAGTTCCTCAGTCGGCCACTTGAAGCTGGCTGCAAAACATATTGACGTCCATAAGTACCCATGTTTAAACTTAACTTAACAGCAGAAATAAACATGTTTACAGCCTGATACAAAAAACAGTTTTGGTGTCTACAGCTAATTTTTCTGCTCATGACAACTGCACTGAGTCTGAACTTCTATTTAACTCACCCGTTCAAATTACATTAAGGCTAAAAGTTATGCAGAATCAAGAGTGTGGCTGCTTTGACTGACAAATGGGTGCTGTTACAGATGACTTGTTTGAGCAACCAGGCTTGATTCAGGCCACCTCTGGTCCACTGATGATCTACGTGTTAGCTGACTGTTAGTTTAGCCACGTTCTGAACTTTAAAACGTCTTTTCAGAAATCTCTGAGTGGCGTCATGGACATTTGATAGCATTGGTTGTAACAAACTGAAATGATATTTTTTCTTTACATGTTTTAAAGCAACCCAAATAATATTTTTTACTTTGATTGTTGCAGAAACAAGAGATTAAGACAAATAAAAGTTTACCAGACAGCTGAGCAATTCAAACTGGAACTATCTGCATGGATAAATATATTGTTTGTATCTGAACTGAACTGACCCTTTAATTATTTTATTTAAAAGCTTTTCTGTTGCTGAGGGGAAAAAAACACAAAGCAGAGCAAAATAAACACAAATATGATTCAGCTCTGATTAAATTACAGGGTCTCAAATGTTATAACACATTTATTTCTGATCAAATGAATTGGGGTCACAGTCGGCACAATAGCTTAAGTACCAACACAGTGATGAACACTGTGTATTGTTTGCTTTTCTCTCAGCCAGTGGATTTTGCTGCACACACACATCCCATCGCACAGAGTGCTTATTTTTTTTAGCACACATGCTGCCCTACTATTTTCATATTGACAGTGGGAGCAAATCTGCTATGTGGGGATTGAAACATTGGCCTTGGAGAGCCGCGCTAGCTACCAAGACAGACGGTAATCCTCCGGCAAACCCCAGCTCATCCCAGCCCATCATTACATCTCAGTGACCTAGAGCACTGCTTCCAAAACCCCGCTCTTACTCCCTCTCTCCTTCCTTTCCTCCGCTCTCTCTCGGAGAGAAAGATGATGCTTTCCTCAGCCTTATTACCATTTCAAAGATTTCCCACAAAATCAGTCCACATGGCCCTGCGTTAGGCTGGTGGCAGGGGGGCACGGCGCTCTCCGATTCCGAATGTCTCTGAAAGTTAAGACACTGGGAGGTGAAGTAATATTTTGCTGCTATCCAGCCAAACACAGGGGCAAGTATTCCTGACCCGACTTCAAAGTTTCAGTGGGGAGTGAGGCAAGGCTTAACCGTCACGCCCTGGCTACACTGCAATCTAGGCCAATAAAGAGACTCATACACAGATTCACTGAAAGGAATGGCTTTAATGATTTGCTCTTTCCATGATTCAATACTTCTATAGTGGCCTCTGCTGAATAACCGAGAAGTAATTTTCTTGGCTATGAATGCACACCTAATGTAAGTTCATTTAATTTGTTGGCGCTCACTCAAACTTTGATTTAAGCTGTTATCCAATTTAATGAAAGCGGTTACATTGTCTCTCGGGGTGAATTTTCAGCAGGAAGAAATAAGGTTTGCCCACGCAGAACTAGCTATTTAGTGACATTTAGGGAACACAGGCTCATTCGCAGATGTCACAAATAGCACTGCAGTGAAGGATCTGATAATAATATTCAACAATGAGCGCACGTCTGCAGTGAATCTACAAAAACAGCCGTGAAGGTGAACTTCTGAGGATTTCTTTCAACAAAAAAAAAAGAAAGAAAAATAAGAAAAAGAAAAAAAAAGTTCACCTTGCTACATCAAAAGCAGCCATCCTGACACGCTGCGGTGATGTGATTTCATATTAAAGAAAGACTACAAAAACTTGTCCACTTATTTTTCTATTCCAAAGGCACGAAACATTTGTGAGAGGATAAATAATACTGACGTTTCTTTGCTGTGTGCAAGGGCACTCATTCCATCTGGGGTATGATTGAAAAGCCCCAGTGCCCCAGGTTCAAAGCACTATTACATGGCACTGCGTCTGGGTTTTTCATCTCAGATGGGTATCTGGGGGCCGACATGGAGACAGATAGGATATCAGAGCCAAGGATGATACAAGGATCGCCTCTGAAAATCAATCGACAGACAGTCCTACATTGGTCTCGCCTATTTATTTCTGCATCACTCTATGCGAGGCCCATCGTCAGTGCAGCCTTCTGCACATTGTCCCGCATATAAAGCCAGATCTAGTCACACCGAGCCAGACAGAGACAAAGAAAAAGGTATGAGACAGCGTAACTTTTAGCTCTGTGCTCCCAGCACATCTCCACACAGAGCAAAATACAAAGATATGCATATTAAGAATACAGCTATCTATATTTATCAGTTAGAGTCCTGTCACTTTTCATACAGAGATCATTCTGATATTCCTTATATTCATGATTTCAGTTTGGAAAATACCTTTTCTGAATTTTACATTTTAGTAGTACCGTATGTGAATGGTGCTGCCAGGGTTTCAAATGCAAGGAAGATGATGTCGTTTCAGTGTTCTTACTGAACCACCGAACGCTGCTGAAAGATACAGATGAACTCTAAAGGGCTTGCAGGGGTGTGCATCACTGGTTTCCATCCTGGTGTTTGGGACCCCTGAAGGGGTCTCAAGATAAATCGAGGGGAACAGATAATTTACAAAAGAGGAAATAAAACTTTTGTTTTAACTTTTAGTTTAACAGTTGAAGTTGTTTTTTTTTTCTTTATAGTTTTTATTGTTAACTATACCAACTTCTCTGAACTGCAAATTTCATATGCAGTCTAATTTAACCAACCGATGCTTTCATGATCTCAGTGAAATTTATTTATCAGGTTCAAATCCGATCAACTTAAACTAACCCTCCTTTTCCAAGCAAGAAGGAGAAACTATGGTGCCTCAAAACATGCAAATGCTAAACAGCCTTTTGCGAGCCAGTTTTTAGTTTGACTGTTCTGGGCTACTGTACAAACATGCCAGTTCAACATGGTGGACTACTGTACATGTTGGAGCTCTTTTTTAGGTAATAAAAAAACAACAATTCTAAATTTGAAGTGATTATACACTAATGAAAACATAGTTATACATATTATGTATAAGAGATAACTAAATATATTTACTGAATGTGTAACTCTTGTCCATTTGTGCTGATGATTTTAGCATGCCACAGATTTTACTGGTTTCACCAGTGAACACACAAGTGCATTGTCTGACACAAGTCTCTCCTCATGATATAATAATTTTATGTCTGGCATTTTATTTGAGTGTGTAATTTATGTACAAATCCTCAAAATAAAATTGAAATCTCAATGTATTGCATCTCACTACTGAGTTAACTTGAGTTTTTCAATTTTATTTATATGGCACCACAACACAACAGTACAACAATTCCCACCATGAACAAGCACTTGGTGACAGTAGCAAGGAACAATTGTGTTATGAACATTATCATTCTAACTTTAAGTTTGCTGAACTCCATATTTTTTTTAAGTTTAAAAACGTTTTTAAGTTAAAACATTTCTGGGTACGGGTTAGTGTAACTAGCATACTGTAAATCAGTCTAGTCAGTAATGTGTTGTAACAAGTTTTTGCAGCTTGTTTCACTGCTGCTTCAACTGTACTTGTGGCAAGTTCAATTGCATTCCCTGCCTTGCATCTCAAGTAAATCATTGAAAACGTTTCCTTTTACAGACAAGACTTTATTCTTCTCTTTGTCTTCATCTGCTGAGTTGCTCTTTTCAGCTTCAGAATTCAGTACAACAAGGTTACACCTCCTCTCTTTTGGCTGCCGAAAATTACTAGCAGGTGAGGCAAACTGAGAGATGCAGCAAAAATGCGTTGCATCATTTTAACATCAAGAATGATAAGACTGCATGCGTTACAATGGTGCAAGAGCATTCAAGGGTGGATTGTTTTTTGTACTTTTCAGAGCCTATTGTTCGGTTCCTGCCTCTGCAGGTCAACGGCAACTTTTCTTACTCCTTCCACCTTTCCACCCCTTTAAGTAAAAAAAAACAAAACATAAAACCTCTGCTGACAATGTGGCCTTTAAAGTTTCAGGAAAAAAATGTGGAAATATTCCTTACCCTGTACATCACATCTAAAGGTTAACGGCAGTTAGTCCGTCTATTCTTCCAACAAACTCCCTTTCATTCGTACATCCCTTCATTTGGCAGTGATCCTAGCAGAGAAAAGTCTGCATTCACAAAATAAACACTACAACTTCTGGAGAATTAGAAGGATTAATCATCTTCTAGGTAACTCAGGCAAATAAATAAACAGGAAAAGCTTCCTGGCTGATGCTGACGGGTGAAGAGAGAAGCAACAGGTTGTGTGACCTTGTTAACTAGCCTGAAACACAACATCAGCAAGCATGTTTATGTAGATTAATTAACCAGCTGGGGGCGCCTATAGACACATGCCAGAATGCCTGGATTAGCAGCTCACACTTGTCTTGAAATCCTTATTTAAAACCCATTCCAGGCTCAAGGTTTGCTCAACAAGGTCTCTCTTGTTAATAATCCTATAGGGCCAAGAGGGAGTATTCAGTTTTCTTTGGGTTTTTTTTTTTTTTTTAATTTTAAAGCAGTACCAATATTTCCATTTTGGTCAGTACACTGGGTACAACGCATCAGTATGGGGCTTGCGTCTTTGCGAAACCAACCTGAAAAACCTGTTTCAAAATGTCTGTCAAAGCCAATGAGACTGTCACAGACTCTGCCTTCCCCTAAAGCTACAATATATTCTGCAGTCTATTTGCACCTCACCTCGCTTAATCTAAACTACAGCACAATGCTTGCTCACGATTTAATTGACAGGAGGTGAGCTAGCTCCCAACCCAAGATGTCACTATCAAAGTTTGTTTCTGTATTACTCTTGTTTAGCTTGATAACTATGTGGACTCTCTGCTGTGTAACTTGGCTAATGGATATTTGCTTTGCCTTGCTAACTAATGCTCTATTCTCACCTGTTTAACATTGGCTCACTAATGACTTACTTGCTTACTATAGCAAAAGCATGCTAACTTGTGAACTGTAATGGAAGATATTCTCTCTACTGCTGAGCATGGATAATATACCACTATGCGTGCTGCCTGATAATAAAGTTATTCCTGATTGGCAGTTTTTGACCCACTCTCAAGCTCTGAATTGTATAAATAATCAAGAAATGAAATGACTAAAATATGACTAAAGTCTACAAATAAATTCAGAGACTCTTCGCTTTGACTTATAATTCTGCACACTGGGTTTGGATGGAAAGAATGGGTGTAAGGTTCAAGTGCTGACTTACTTCCTTACTGATTTTAAGGGTGTTTTATCCAAGCACACATCATTATTGGGTGAAAAGTTCATTGAACATACAGACAAGCCAACAAAAGGTTTCTGGGGTCAGACAGCTGAATGTTCTTGATTGACCAAGTCAGTCACCTTATTCAAATCCATCTAAGCATGTCTTTAAACTGACAGACGACCTCAAGGGAGGCACACCCTTAAATTAAAGCTGAAAGCTGGCACATCACCCTCGTAGTCAGTGTTTCATTTCAAATCCGGTCTGCTGGTGAACAGAGCCAAAACCATGTCAATGATGTCAGTAGTGAAACTAAAGCGGAGCATTGACAGTGTACTATTGCCAGCCTACCTCTTCACCGCCTGTTAAGACAAAGTCAATAACAGGGTTTACGTGAACATGTGGTAACCTGGTTATTGGATAGTCGCCAGACTCCAGTCTTATTGGGGTTAAACCGTTTACATGATCTGTGAAACCTCCAACTGCCTCTCCCTGTTGCCATCAATCAACCAGATAACCCAATGTTCCTTTGTTTCACATTTATTGTCCCGTCGACCCCCAGCAGAAAGCAGTGTAGACTGGATATTTTAGGAAATATACTTATTCGCTTCCTTGTTGAGCATTTCACATGAAATTTAATACCACTCTCATGTCTGTTCATTAAATACAAAGCTACAACCAGCAGCCAGATAACTTAGTTTAGCATAATCCTATCCTGGCTCTGTCTGAAGATAACAAACCTGCCCACCAGCACGTCTAAAGCTCACTATTAAACACACTATATCCTATTTGTTTAACTGGGTCTAAAAACAACTGTTTTACATAGCCACGACTTAGCCTGAAAGATGCTGGAAGTCAGATTTTATCACCTGAGGAAACAGCCAGACTAGCTGTTGCTCTCTTGTTCTCGTCGTTATGCAACAGTTGACTGCTGTTGGTTCCAACTTCCTAATTAACATGCAGACCTGAGAGTGGTTTCAATCTTCTTGTCTAACTCTAAAAAGCAAAAAAAAAAAAAAAAAAAAAAAAATCATTCCCAAAATATTAAATTAGTCCTTTACAGTGAAACAATTGTTTCTGAATTGTTGTACCGACTGGATGTTGACTCACAGGGCTACTACTTCTGTTGTATTTTGAAAATGTGTGGTTTTCCTAGGAAACTGCAACTTAACACGATAATATGTTGGGTTTATTGCAGTTTAAAATGGATTCAGCAGATGCAAACTCACAGATGCAGACATTTCTTATGGGGAATGGGCAATATACAAACCTTTTCATTATTTTCTTGCTATTTATTTAGACATCACTGAAGGACGGTACGAGGTATGAAATGGAGAGAAAATGTGTATCCTCTATGACTCACATGTGTTTCCAGAAGCAGGGAATCTGGGTGGAGATAATAATTGTTTATGTGAAATTTATATTATATAGTGTATGAAGCAATAACAGGAAAGACTGACTTCAGCTGACTCTGCCATTACATATGCTTTTGACTGTGGTCTCTCATCACTCACTCTGAGAAAGTAATGGCGGTTGGCTCTAAAGGCTAACTCAGCATGATATGACCGCCATATTAAACAGCTTGGTGGAGTGTATTGCCTTACACTGAAAATTCCCTTTGACCTTGAGATGATCTGGTATGAGCTGATAGGTATGCATCTGTCAGTGGATGGTATAGGATGTCCAAACTTTTACCGCCTCTGCTTATATTGGAAAACATTTCTCTCCTTTTATGGAGTTAAGCATTTAGGTGAAATGATACTGCACTACTGACATAAGTAGTAAAACTCTGTTTTTATAAGTCTTTCTTCAGTTTCTCAGACTCATGCAGTGTTCTCTCAACCACACACACACAGTCACACATACGGTCACACACACATACACACACATACTCAAACCACACACAATTATTATCACAGCTTTCCAGAGGCAGCAAAGCAGCTGCTGTTTCACTTGATCTTTTATAATGGGAACAGCAGCAAAGAGTCAGTAATGACATCTCAGCTCAGAACGCTATTCCAACACTTCCCATTGCATGACCCCAGAGTCGATGAGAAAACTCTAACTCCGGCTTGTTGGTGGAAAAATGTTTAAAGATTGAATTATATGCTGCCAATAACAGACACAGTGGGGGATTGTATCGAGGTCTGATTGACATTTATTGAACGTGACAATTTGGGCAGCTGTAGATTTTGTGTGACCGAAGATCCAGAACACCGGAAGACAATCACGGTTCATTAGCTACCATGCTGCTCGAGCTCACAACGAATCCCACACATTTACTACAAGTAGAATTTTAACATGCTACAGCATCTATCGTTCATGTAATGTACCGGACCACTGTGGGGAGAGGGAGCTGAGCCAGAAGTCAAAGCTCTCAATTTTCCAGTCTGTCCACATTCTAGCTCTCACCTACGGTCATGAGCTTTGGGTAGTGACCGAAAGAATGAGATCATGGACACAAGCAGCCGAAATGAGTTTCCTCAGCGGGTTGGTTGGGCTCAACTTAAGAAATAGGGTTAGGAGCTTTCATTCGGAGGGAGCTCAGAGTAAATCTGCTGCTCTTTCGGGCCAGCTTTGGGCATCTGATTAGGATGCCTACTGGGCGTCTTCCTTTGGAGGTGTTCCAGGCACGTCCAACTGGGTAGAACCAAAACTTGCTGGAAGGACTACAAAGCCCATCTGGCCTGGGAACGCCTCAGGATCCCCCATGAGGAGCTGGAAAGTGTTGCTGAGGAGAGGGACATCTGGAATGCCGTGCTAAACCTGCTGCCACCGTGACCTAACCTCGGATAAGCTGCAGGAAATGGATGGATGGATGGATGGAGGTTTACATAGTAACAACCTTAGTTTCATTAACTAAAACAACTGAAAACAAGAAAAAACAACCACCATATAACAAAGCACGCATGTCAAAATGATACACAAACAGATCTATGGACTAAATCATTCACAGACAAACCACAGCTTAGGTGAGCATTTATTTTTATATAGCAGGTGTAGGAGTGAGTAAACAATTAATATATGATGTCCGCCCTCTAACACATCATTTGATGAAGGCTAAAGAAATATAATTTATCTACTTGTCTCAATCTAGCAAGCAAGTAAGAATACAGCTTCTCCATGCAGTGAACACAGTTAGCTACAATAACGCCGAATGAACAAAGATGACAGTGATTGTACTGTATTTACTGAGGAGAGTGAGTCGTGTATTATAGTGTGGTATGAACAGGTAAACATAATATTTAGATAAGAATAACACATTCACATTCAGAAAGCAAAGAATAACCCTGAGAATGCATAAAAAGTATCAAATTTCAAGTTTTTGTTCATAGAGATAAGATAAGATTTTTTTTCTGATAAAGGCAGCTGAAGAGTGACAGGAATGTGGGGAGAGAGATGGGGAATGACATGCGGGAAGAGCCACAGGTCAGATTTGAACCTTGGGCTGCCACAGCAAGGACTGAGCCTTCACCCGCGGGGCGGCTGCTCTACCAACTGAGCTAAACATCACCCGGCAAGTTTCTGTTCAATACTATAATACTATCACAAAAAATAACTGACATCCTACAAGCGGATTTAAGAAAATGTTTTTTTTCCCCATTTGTGTACATTTATCACGCAGTTTGAAAAGACGTGGGAGACCAAACACAAAAAAATAAAATTGCTCATTTGTTAGTATTTGCAGTAGAGTTGGTGCAATAAAAATCCAATTCACAATGGCATGCTACTTTACAGCAGCAGCAGCATAACTACCCACACAGTGATGATCTACTGACTCCAGTGTTCATTTTTTTTTTTTTTTTTTTATGTAAAGAGCTGTTTTAACTTCATCTCCACGCGTTGAGAGTAATAGAGTAAGAGAATTGGACATTAGTGTGGACAATCAAGAGCTTGTAAAATGCAAATCAATCCTCCCCGTGGCCACAGTGCTAATAAAATGCCACGCCATCATTCATGTAAGTGATGTTTAATTGGCCATGTTTGACATACATCATTGATTTGTCCGACATTGTGATGTCTGAGGTGGCTTATTTATTTATTTCACCAAACTAATAATGGCTGCAGCCGTTATAATTAAATTGTGCTCACCGGTTTAAAGCTGAGGTCCCTGAACATCGTTTTGCTTTCTCGAGCAGGAAAAGGGGCAACGAGTTCTGCAGGGTTCCTGTGGGACAGTAAAGAACTATTATACGTGGTGTTGTCAGGTCTGGTAACAGAGAGGAAAACCAAACCCCCGGAGCGCACGGGAGTTAGGATGAATCAATGCACATATAATCCACAAATAATCCAGGAAGCTTTAGAATAATTTATGATTACTACTCAACAGAAATCCATTATCAGAGGCCTGCTGTGAGCTAGATCAGCTGACATAGACAAAAAAAAGAAGAAGACAGTATTACATTAGAGTTTTGCAGTATGTTAAGATTCCCCAGGTTCATTAGGTTGAAACTCTATTATAGTCAGAGTGAGGAATAATTACTTTATTATCGAGGGGGCTTCCACACCTAACCTTTGATTTGTGTTTGCCTGGTTTGTTCAAGCTGATGTGAAAACTGTCATTATTTAAACTTTGATTGCAGACAAAACAACTGGGCTGAGACCGACTGGAAAGGTGATTCAGGCTCCCATATGGGCTCTGATGTGGTTTATTTGGGCTGTGAAAGCAAAACGGACCATCCGCAGAATTATATAACATGCCATTTTTGCTTCAGCTATGAAGCCAGACTTCTATTAAATCCATCGACCGATTCTTGAATATGGATTTGTGCGGTAACCGTTTTCCCAGATCACATCACAAGAGTTAAAACAGGTGTGTTGAGCTTGTATCCTATAGTGTCCTTCCCTGTAATACTACGCCATGAGACACCTCTTTTCGTCCTTTTTCCACCTGTTCGTCTCGCCCAGTAATCCTCCTAATCAATTACTTCTTCATGAGCTCCGCATGATGCCAGTAATGTGCTGTATAAAGTGCTGTCAGTCACCAGGATTTGATTTCCCGACATACAGGATGACATCACCAAAACTGTCCAATCAAACTGTCGGCCGGTATGATGTCATTTTTACTCCTCTAGGTTTTTTTTTTTTTGCCTTGCATCTGGACTAACTGAGCCAAACTACAGGTGTGGAAGTGACCCAAAAGTCATGTGGCAACACGGAAAAGGGATGTTCACCTTTTCCTGATGGCCAAAGAAGTTGAATTAAAACTTCCGACCAGCGTGTGAAAGCTTATTTAGGCTATCTTACTGAGGATGTCCCGGTGGCCTGCAGGTTAGAGCGCTGACATGAAACGTTTCATGTCTGGCCAGGGAACTTTTTTTTCATGTCACCCTCCTCTGGTTTCTTTTCATCCCTCTGCTTTAAACTATCTAGTAAAAGCGTAAATCAACTAAAATCGTGTGAAGCAGCAGATTTACGACGGTGCTTTTAGGGCCTCCGAGAGCCAAAAAAATTGCCCAGATGCCTGTACAAAAATATCAGCAGTGGATTAAAACAGCATCACGCTGTGTCATGTGCCACACACTCAAACTTAGTGCTCGTGTAGTACTAATCTGTGGCTCTCCAACTCCTCGTTCCTCCCCAGCATTGTTCTTTCCCAGAAGCTGCTCGCCTCTTCATGCTCGTTGTCGGCTGCTCTGCAAAACTCGCCTATTTGAAAATAATTGGTAGCCCCCCTTTTTTTTTATTCCACATTCATCTCAGCGATCAAGCTTTTGTGTAATGTGACAAAATAGCCCCAATTGCTGGGAAGCCAACAGAGAACTGAGGGTGAATAGTTGTAGTTTTAAAAAAAAAAAAATCACTTGGTTGCTGAAGGACTTTTCACACGCTGAACACACTCTTCAGAAAGCAAACACAAAAACACCACCACGACACTTTAGCCTGCGATTTTAGCATCACACACAATCTGCTGTTGCTGCTCAAGAGTTTTGAACTTATGTACATTTTTTAGATTAAAATAACTTTCACTCTTCGCCCTGTACACTGTGTAACTTTGAGCTCCGTCAAGGACCACCAACTATTTCACTGGTGAAACTGGGGGTTTAGTCCCCTTTTGGATACCGGCAGCAGGTCTTGACTCTATTGACTCTGAATTGAACGTGATCACAGATTATGAGCGATTCTTTCGCCCTACAGTCACTGAAGTAAATATTGGACTCTTTTCTTTTTTTCTTTTGAACATTCGGACACTAAAATGACGTTTTTCAGACAGATATGACCTGTCTCTGTCTCAGCCTCTGCTAGATCTGGCAACAGATACGTCTTCTCTCTGTCGGCGCCGAATCCTCAGTCTGGTTCCACCAAAGATGATCTATAACAACTGAACTAAAGCTTAAATATATTTCTGAACTGTCTCCGGCACAACACAATGTTTTCATCATCCACACGATGTTCACAGCTCTTCCAAATGAGGTTTAGAGACCGGAAGTGTATACCAGTTGCCGTGTGAGTGCCTTTGCCGACTTTACTGCCCGGACTGGGTGTTCAGAGCACAGGAGGAATGTTGTTTCACTATGTTACAGGAGCCTTGGACTGTCGGGAGGATGGGGGTGCTGATGGAGAACGGTGACCTGAGAGGACAATGAAAGGAAGCTAAGAAGAGGAAAAAAAGAGCGAGCTGGACAAAGCGAGGATGCTGTGCCTTGTGTATATGTCAAATGCACGTGTACAGCTGTCCATATTTATGACGGTGGTGTTGCACTCTGGAACTGCGCGTGCTATATCACAAAAAAAATCCTACACGTTTTTTCTTTAAATTGAAGGTGACCGCACCTTTTTGACCCGAAGACGGTCAAAAAAGATCGGGATGGTGGCTCGCGGAGGAAATTCAAAGGTCTCTCAGTCTGAAAGGAGGTCTTACAGAAGGCGTGTTTCTCACAGGAGTGAAGTAAATTCATCTTCCTGCCAGCTCCAAAGGTCCCCGCGTTATTTTCTTCCGTCCTCCGCATAACAGGAGGGTAATATCACTCTCCCCACACAGTGAGTATGTCAAACATGAAACAGTATAACTGCCAACAATGCAACATAGCGTGCAGTTCACAGTTATTTGATCAGAGCAATCTTAACTGAAAACGCTGTCGGCTGAATTCAGATGACTTTGTACTGCTGGTTGTAGGAAACGTGAAGAAAGAGAGAAAACAAAAGGGAAAAGTACTTGGCAGGGATGTCGTGTCTATTCTGCTGAATTCCTGTTTAGTCAGCTTGTCCATGCTTAGTGCTTGTGCATTAATGGTCTCTGCAATAAAGGTCTGTATATTTGGCTTTGATACTCCACGGCTGATTTTTTTTTTTCTTCTTTTGGTCAGGTTATCAGGGTAATGCTCTTTGACAGAGCTGTAACACAAGGCTGCTGGATCAAAAGGCATTTTGTTTTCTTTTCATCTCTCATACTCTCGGCCAAGACTTCACCGAGCGAGCAGGAGAGAGAGGGAGGGGACGGACAGAGGGAGACAGAAATAGACAGAAAAACAGACCAGATGACGGGGTGGCTGACAGGCAGGTAGTGGAACAGCCTGCAGTCCTGGATTTGGCCTGTAAATATCTGGGGCATTGCTCATCAGCACATTAATTTCTCCCCTCATGCTGGAGTTCTTCCATTAGCTCATAGAAGTATTTTGGATAGCGAGTTGCAGATGATTAATTCACTCGCATCAATTGGCCGCCTCTGATGGTATGAGTGTTCCTCTCTTGTGAAGTTCACAGTCTCATCTTTCATCTCGCAACACTGTACCGTGATGGATACAGGGTGTAAGTGCTAGTGCGTAGTACGTGTGTGCGGCGGTCCTGCTGGCTCAGTTGGCGTAAGTCACATATGTAACAGCAATGTTCTTCCCTACAATGTGGCCCTATTGATAGCAACAGACAATACTGTACATAGTAACGGTGCTGTTTTAGTATATATACAGTGAGGTCACCTTTATCGGGGAAGCTTCCCAGAATTTGTAAGAGGTTTCTGTTCACACAGTCACACATATTCACACCTGGAAGCTGCCCAGAACAAACACAGTCTGATTTGTTGGCCACGAAGCCGCCTCACTGGAGCAGGTGGGGGTTAGCGCCTAAAAGAATTAATGACATAGGGACAAGTTTTGACAGATTTATCCTTCCAGTCCAAGGATCGAACAGGCTCCTCTGAGCGCTGCCTCCAGTGCAAGAGCAATTTCCCGATGAATGAGGCAACAAAGAGATCTGAATGGGCGTGAACACGAGCAGTCAGATGATCACAGGACTTTTAAATCAACCCCAAGGTTATCTGAACTTATCTGAAAGAGAAAACAAAGGTGAAGGGCAGCATTTATCAACCCGAGCTGTCCGGTGTAAACATCAATCACGGTTTACACGCCGACTTCCTGGTTCAACTTTGACCTGCTGTGCACACACACACAGTGTTGCCGTGCAATGACAGATTGAGAGGTGATAGCAGTTTAAAAACTTCCAAATAAAAGAGTTCAGTAAAAAAAAAAGAGTTGTTATTATCCTTGTATATCAGGGGTTAAACATGCTCTGTTATGGAGGAGGGAGTTTTATAATAGATCAACATCATGGGTTTTGTTATAGAGAATTTAAGAAACTATTAGGAGGTCAAATATCCACATAGTTATGTCTGTGTGGTGAATTGCTAAAATAAATATCATACTTCAGGAGGAAGACTCCAGATGTGACCTGGCTGATAAATGATTTTTGCAAACAGGACAGTGGTTACTGTGGGTTGTAGCCCACAGCAAACAAAATGAACAGTTAATGCGGTGTTTGCTCTGAGCAAATTCATTAAGCGGCCATTCAGATCGAAGCCCTGTAGGGTCTTCAGGTACCTGTGGGACAAGGACATACAGTCTGAGGACTATGTCCATGTCCATGAGTCAGGAAAGTTATCAGAGCTGCAATCATTTTATCTTTTGTCAGGATGATCATGAGGTAAAGAGAAGAAATATGTGATGGTGCAAAAAGTTTCTCAATGAGAGTGCCCCGTCTTTTCACCGGTTACATGATGGACCCGCCTCGTTCGTGTGAATGAGGTGTTTTTTTTCTCTCAAGTCAATCAGAACGTGGCCCAATTCCAACTCCTAAAACAAGCAGGAAATACAATCTCACACAAATCACTGTCATAAGAGAGGACGTGAGTGACACGGCGGACAGCCTCTAAGCTGACCACATGTTCACTTACACCTGGAAAATCTTAGCCGCGCAGTCATTTAATCCTTAGCTAACTGGAATCTCTGAACAGTGAGCACAACAGTGAATCTAAACATGTCATTCAGTGCATTACGACAATTTAGTACATTTCCAGCAATAACATAATCAATAAAACCACACAGATGGGAATAGCTGCATTGTTACGGTGCCTAACCTTACTGAGTGTCAATAGCAGACATAGCGTTTTCATTTTGCTGTTATCTGAATGTCAATGTAAGGTTAAATTCCTCCTCTGTTGACAGCTTGTGCTAAAGGGTGCCATGTTTTTAATAATGAACTATCAATACAAATGACTCACAGGCCTGGTGTCCCTACATGACAAGATAGATATGATATCTTTGTGCCCTTGGATCCCCGCATTAAAGCTTCATTCTTATTGTCAATATGCTGGTTTTTTTTCTCTTTTTCTGGTGGCTTAAAATCCTCGAGCGCCGCTCCACAATTACTATCTTTAATTTAAAACCGTGGCAAATCTGACTGACCTGTAGCTCTGTCCTGCAGCTTCCGTATCTTTACGATCAGGGGACTTAACAATAATAAAAGCGCTTTGTAAGTGGCTTCTGTTTCAGAAGCCTAAAACCCCTTACCACCCACTGACCTTCCTGAAAGACCCCATAAGGTTAATCCCCAGGCAAATAATTGAATCTTGACCTGGCTATTATTATCTCCCTCTAACCGTTCCACTCTGCAGGAAGCTGACCTCGTAAAAAGCCCCGGGGCCTCCCTCTGGTTCCCCCCTCACTAATAGACAGAAACACACACACACACACACACACACACACACACATTGTACCACAACACTTTTGTCCTTGTACAACTACGCCGATATAGACTGCAACAAACATGAGTCCTTGTCCACATATGAGCAAACATACAACCACCTACAGGCAGATCGAACACAGGATGAAATACAAGCCTAAATAACACAGTTACAAGGTGACAATGACACACACACATACACACACACGCGATATACTGTACACTCACCCGCATACACATGCTGTCTGGGAGGGAGGAGCGCACCATCATCTGCCAGTGGGTGGTAGAAGCTGTGTCTAAAGCGATCTCACAGACCCGTGACTGCTGCGAGAATGAAATCACACCTGGCACAGGCCCCGACTGGTCAAGCTCTGACACACACACACATACACACGTTTTTAACACAATTGAAAAGTACACTTGAGTAGTCAAAGTACGCTTTGACCACACTGGTTGGACTTGCGTCTTGTATATTCACACCCGCACATGCACACATTAGACGCCATATGCACCTGTCTACTGGCAGTCTTGGTCTTCATGGTCTTCTGGTTTTTGTAATTAATTCGAATTCTTGTCACTCCTCAGGGAGAAAGGAAGTGCATGTCTGAGGTCTCTGAGGAAAGATAAAAAGAAGAAAGAGAAGTGTGAGAAAAGTGCAGCACGGGCCTCACACACAACCCCTCTGTACGCTGAACACATTAGCATGAACAAACACACACGTGTCTAAGACACATGTCTACCGTATTCAGTGTATACAACCATATTCCATATTCATAGATACATACCATATTCATATGTACAAACGCAACACTTTTCAGTTAACAGTTGTACATGGTTGTTACTATGAGTTCTTATACCACTTTCAATCAATAGCAACTGCTAACACGCTGTAGCTTCACGCTGTGACACTGATGCAATACATGCCATGGCAGGCATAATCAACCATGCCACCAGCTTTTTATGATTGCTGTAAAGCTCCTTTAGAATTGATCCCAGCATGACGCTCAAAGAGAATTTGCCCACTTTCTAGTGCTCTCACTAGCACCATCACGGAGCTTATTAGTCACCATGCTGCAGTTCATCAGTGGCAAATGTTTACGTGCATCCTAAGGTTCAAAAGGAGCTTCAGTGTGTTGAGACTGAGCTGTCAATGTAAATGAAACACCATTATGAGGTGTGTTAATTGGGTGCTAGGTTGCCATTTGCTACCATGGTCACTTCAGTGTGTATTTTCTGTACTAGTAATGCTGTGGTTATTTTGGTTTGCGCCAACAAAAACCTTTAATTCTGCTCCTGGAGGCATTGGGTTAAGCTGATGGTTCAGAATAGTTTTGAATGAGGTGGTGCTGAACTTCCTCTTTGAGGTGTGGTGGATCTGATCCTTGCCAGAAAAAATCCCCACACCTCAGATGCCTATAAAGCACCTCAGTATTAAACCACCCTGATTTCCTTTTTTCACCGTCTATGGCTTTACACCGGAAATTAAAATGGATTTAATTTATTGTCGGTAAGTTACAAAACAAAACTGTTTGGCCCATCTCATGACTTATGACTGGAAAAAACAGTGCTGACGTAAGATCCAACAAATGGATATCAAAGGATGAATCAGGCAGTCCTGTGAAATGAAAGTGGAGTTCAGAGGCAATTCTGTGATGGGAGCATTGTAGAAGGCCTCCAGCAGTTTCTGTCAGCATTTTAGAAGAACCCAGCAGTATTAGGCAGTTGGAAATGGAAAAGAAAAATACGGAAATACCCAAACTTCTCATGATAGTCCAACCAACCTGAAGAGCCAGCCAAGAAAGACCTCAGTCAGGGCGGTAAACCAAGAATCCAAGGAGATGTCTGACAGAGCTACAGATCTGCTTGGCTGGCCCTGGTGATGTTACTGGAAGAACCATTGTGACCGCAACACTATTTGAATCTGGGCTGTACTGCAGAGTAGCCAGAAGGAAGCCACTTCTAGGTGTCGAGGTAAAGGCGGCAGCCTAGACATGGCAAAAAAGCAGGGGAGGGGAGGGGAGCAAGAGGAAGACGAGTCTCTTCTGATGAAATGGAAACTGCCATAAAACAAAGCACTGTCAGGCGGAAACCGGGCACAGCTCATTACCCGTCTAATAGCACTCCTATCGTGAAGCACGGGAGGTGGCAGTGTCATGCTGTGGAGGGGCTTTTTTCAGCAGAAGGGACGGGGAGACTTGTAAGGATGGAGAAACAATGAATGGAACCAAATGAACTAATTTTCTCAGAGAACTTGTCTTTAAGAGTGCCAAAAAACATAGATGAGCGTTGGCCACTTATGTTCTGACAGCCAAATCTGCACTGGAATTGCTGCCAATGTCCTGTAGCAACCCAATAAAGAACAGAATTGAAATCCATTGAAAATTTTGCACAATGATTTGACAATGTGACTGAGCTCCAGCTTCCTACTGGGAAATGGGAGAGCTCCAAAACCTTGATGGTTTTTGCACATAGAATTTAGTTAGAACTCAATGCTTGTGTAAAATGTCTTTATTTCAGTCTGTCTGTCAGTCAGTTGGTTGGCCCACCACTTGCATATATTGGATGGATTGGTATAAAATTTTGTATGACATTCGCGGACCACAGAAATTTAATGCTATGGGGTTGTCAGTTTTGTTTTTTAGTTAACAGCTATTGGATGGATTGCCATGAAATTTGGTACAGGTATCCAAAGTGCCCAAATGATGCTGACTTTTCCCATAGCACTACCAGCAAGTTTTGATTCTTAAGTAAAACATTGCCATCTGCTAGATGGATTGGCATTGGCATATTCTAAAGTCATTCATGTTCCCCTGAGGTTAAAACTTACTGACTTTGTTGATCTGTTTAGAACGAGTGTCTTGACAACCATAACATTTTAGATAAACATTCATGGTTCTCAGACAATGTAGCCAAGTGACTTGGGTAAGTCCCTGACTTTTCCTCTAGCGCCACCAGCAGGTTGACTCTTTGTGGTTTGTTTGTGGTAGTGAAATGCCTCAACGACCATTGGTTGGAGTACCATGAAATGTGGTGCAGACATCTGTGACCTTTGCGAACTTTGGTGATTCAGTTTGATTTTATTCGAAATACACAGAGGCGTAGACTGAGTAGACTCCGCCTTATTAGAACACTGTTTACAGTTTAATTCTTTTTGAATTAAGACTTCAGTATCACAAAATGCAGAAAAAGTCCAGGAGGTTGAATAATGAAACCACAGAGTACTTTGCACCTGTGGGTATTTTTATTTTGACAGCTTTCCATAGAAACAGCACTGCAACAGGAGGTGAGATGAGGAGATGAGCTCTGAGTCTTCAATCTGAGCTATCAGATAAGACTGTAAAATGAGATGTCAGCTTTCTACTGGAGATGCAGTGCTTGCAGTCATTAATGTGCAAACACACACATCCACATGCATATATATGCATTTATATGACAAATTCAGTACCTGAGTAGCCATACATAGGCATGAACGTACAATCACCATGTTTCCATCCCTCTGCTGTCATTAGAATGAAGGGAAGACTTTACACCTACAGCTATTTGTTTCACTAAGTGGTAGCCATATTTGTTTGACATGATTTATGCGGTAAATCCATAACCTAGTTTCTCCAAAGCTGTTCAAGTAGAAACAGAAACTAACTCGACTGACCAATGGAGAAAAATGGAAAACATATGCTGTATCTCATTATCCATTATTTTCATTAATCATCCATTATCTATTCTCCTGAGGAGACGGGCGGAGGAGGAAATACAAATTAGCCTATCCAAGAAGGAATAAAACCCCTCACTGCGTCACCATGTATATATTCTCCTCATCCTAATTGCAACAAATTGCTTACTAACCTCAATAAATATTTAAAGATTATTACCTCTTACAACCTTAGAGCGCGACTTCAAATGTGCATAGTTGTGAATACATTTACAGCACGTTCACAGAGGATTATAAATATCCCCCAAAGTTAAAGCTCAACGCTGGTTTATGTTTATCATGTACAAACATCCATTATGTTTTTCGCATAATGGATGTTTGTACATGATGAGTTTCCTCTTCAGAGGCTGAGAAATCATAAACAACTGCACCAGACATGTTAAATAAATACACAAGTAAATCAATGGATTATCAAACAGGAGTAAAGTTGAGAGCAGAAAACGTATTAATAATTTGCTTAGTGTTTATGCGTTATTTGCTAATGATCATGACTGTTCATGACAATGAATGCTGAACTACCTGATCATACATCATGGATATTAATAAACCCCATTCCATTATTCAGCTATGAACAAATAATGCGCTCTTAACAGGCATCCAGAGATGTTTTTCTTTTCCTGTCACATGATTGATGATGGTGGCGTCACAGCACTTCTCTTGAAAGTCATAAATATAAAATCATCATACACACACTTCAGTAGGAGTCACTCTCTCTCTTCAGTGGTGTCAAGAGCTGTGACGTCCATCGACTGTGAAAGAACAAGAGCTGCCAAACATCACTGTGTTAGCACTGTCATTCAGAGCATGCTAACATGCTGACAGTAGCATTTAGCTTAAAGCTCTTGCAGTGCCTGAGTACAGCCTCACAGAGCTGCAACACGACTGTACACTGTTTGTCCTGCTGTGGAATAAACACATCTAGATGCTGCACATATTAATAAGATGGAATGTACTAATAAGTGATCAAAATATAAAGAGTACAAAGAAAATCACTGTATGCCAATCATCATGAACAGACCAAACATTAATAATCTCTTATTATTCAGCCTCTGTGGTCTACATAATCCATATACTTAATTCTCCTGTGACTAATCAACCTCCGTTAAAATGCTTGTTGTGCTTGTAGTGAGTAATCATGGTCAACTCAGCGACTGTGTCAACTTTACACAATGTGTAGAGCGCTGCACGGAATTAAATATCACATCAAATATATTGTGAATTCATCAAAATGTGTCAGAAAGTTTTAACACACATCACTGTGTTTGAGCACGTCAGGAATCTTCTCTTTCAACATTTCAAATATGATCCACTAACAACAACAACAACAACAATAATAATAATAATAATAATAATAATAATAATAATAATAATAATAATAATAATAATAATAATTATTATTATTATTATTATTATTATTATTATTATAGCCTATCTGAGTCTTGTCTTACAATAGCATTCATGGATAGACATTGCAATTGAATTATGTGGATAAAGACTACATTATATCTCTTTTGTGAGAGATGAGTCAGTTAATTCTTTTTGGCTGCTGGTCACTTAATTCAGTCTGCAGAAATGATTTCATTATCTAAAAAACGATGGCACATTAACGGAGATCATAGCAGGAATAATTCCAGGAAGACGGGGCGGTTGTATTTGTTCTCCAGATAGCATGGAAATGCATATTATTTATTGCTGTGTAAAAAAAAGTGTGTTTTACTGTCCATAAAGAATGATACGCAGCACCATTGGGACCCCCGCAGAAGCCAGCAGTCACATTATCTCCCATAATTCATAAAACTCTCCCGCTTTGAAGTGCTGCCACCTGTTTTTATCCCCTGGTGCTCTTTCTTTTACGTTATCCTCATCTTCCTCCTTCCTCTGGGGACTGTAGCTTTAATGTCCTGTCTCATCTCTCAGGGTTTGGATGCGCTTTTACATTTGGTATTCACCGTGAAACTGATCGCCCACGTGTGCCGACCTTGCAGCGGACCTGCTCTGCCTGGTAAGGTAGTCTGGCCTTGCCTGGAATGCCAAATGCTCCAGGCAACGTGTGACCCTGGGAGGTGTCGTTTCAGAGAAAGCAAAATATTATCTGCATGTGTGTGTGTGTTCCCTGCGAGTGCCTCTGCCACTGAACTGTGTGCCAAGGTTCATCATTTTGGTCCGACTTAAATATTAAGTATTGGACAGTGCTGAGATTTCGATCGAGCTTATTTGCATCTCAGCCGCAGTGGGTAACTGCAGATCTGAAAATAATTGCGCTCCGAAATGTCACTGCAGTTGTAGTATCAGAATTGAATGAACCAGGTCACCTATTCCTAAATTCAATATAAATAATCGGATATTAAATTCTACAGTGTGAAAATATGCAGCCACCATGCTGTTACACAGTGTGCTGAGTGATGCATTGTGTCAATAACACTCCAAGGACTTTCAAAGACCAGCGGATACAGCACCGATTCAGCAGCAGCACGGCTCTAGGAATGGCACTGTCAGTCTGTTGGTTGGTTGATTCACCACTTTGGTCCAGACTAAACCCTTTCAACAACTATTTGATGGATTGCAATGACATTTGATACATGGCAAACACTGACATTAGCATGTTAGTGTAATTGTGAACTTGATAGATGTTAGCATTTAGCCCGAAGCACCGCTGTGCCTGAGTGCAACCTCGCAGAGGCTGGGGACTCTGCGTTTTGTTAGCTACTGTATGTAGTGCTGTAGCAGCCAGTCCACCATTTAGTCAGGACTAAAATGCCTCAACAGCTATTGTATGGAATGCCATGACTTTCCCACTCTAGTGCCACTAAGGTGGTTATCTTTGTAGTTTTTAGTGAAATGTCCAAAGTGTTATTGAATTTACTGCCTTGAAGTTTAGCAGGGTACTTGAGAGACATTGACAAATGTGGAGATTTGCTACCATTCGATCAATTTACATTTGGTGGCTCATAAGAAACAGATCATCAAAATTTTCAAAACTGAAGCAGTAGAAGCTGATATATCCTCAACTGTAGTCTTTAGTCTGGTTCAAATCAAAGAATCCTCCACAATGTAACTCAGTATATCTTTTAGTAGACTTAACTGTCCTTTAAATGGACACTTCTTTTAAACTACAGTTACAGTTTCAAAGCAGGCTAGATGACGTCATCAGGGTTATTATTTTTTTAAACTTTACAGTAGAAGTCATACCACTGTTTTCGCAAGATGGGTAAAACTCCACATCACAAGTAAACGTAGCTCAAAAAATGATGGAGTGCCCCTTTAACTGAAGCACATTAGCATTGTCACTGTGAGCGTGTTTTAAAGCAGCTCCCCGCCTCAGCACAGCCTCACAGAGCCATTAGCATGGCAGCAGACTCTTCGTCTGGTTGCCATTTGGCCTTTGCCGCATCTGCCAGACAACTATTTGCATTCAAGATGGAACCAACAGCAAGACACCTCGACGCACTGCAGCTCCATTACCAGCTATTTGGAGCCGACCACCAAACACCTCATCATCGTCACTGCCTTAACTGTGATTAATGTGCTTTGCCCTGCTGGGGTTAAAACAACCGCAGCGTGCGCCGTTTATTGGCTTGCCTCATGTGTTTGTTGACAAGCTGTCCGGGACACACTTAACATATCATCCACCACGAAAAGGAGGTTGCATGGCAGCTACTCCGGGGTCAAGAGGTCAGCTTATTACATTACCATCTTTTAACAATGAAACTTCCTCCGACAGACACGATAGACATACGGCTGGATGAGCATGGGAAGCATCATCATGCGCCGTGCGTTGTGGCTTCATGGGATACCGCACCATCGGCAGTAGTTGCAGAGAGACGTGACGCTCCCGGCAGCCAACTGGGGAGAGCGAGAGGAATGCAGGATTGTAATAAGAAACACATGTCGGTAAGTGAGAGGGCCCTGTCTGTTGAGGGAGGATACCAGGAGACAAACATAGCCCTGCACTTGGACGCACACACAAAATCATACGCACACAAAGGACTTTGTGAAAACATACCTAAACAGGGGAGATGTAGGACATGTCATTTATTTTGCCTCAGTCATGCACCTTCCTCAGCAGGATTTCGTCTCAAACTGAACACAGCGCGAAAGGAGAAAGGGGAGCACAGCCGGCCGGCTCAGGATTTAGCAATAAGGAGCAGTCAGAAATGATAAAGTGCGGATACATGTTCATTTGACATTAAGAATAGTCCCTCACTGTAGCCGCAGCTACAGCCATCCAGGCCCTCAACAAACCGCGGGGCCTGTGCTATATATACAGGCTGGAGAAACATTGCAAAAAGGCCTGGTCATCAGTCATTTCCCTGTGATGGGCCCTTTGGCATGTGTAACAGAGTTAAGACGCTGCTTACATGCTGGCTTTATGTGCTGACAACAAAAGCAAATTGCCTGAATAATGCACAAGCACTAAGAGTTTAATTATTATATCAGAATGGTAGAGTGTCTAAGTAAAAGCTACTCAATAAATACACGCAAAAAAAAACAAAAAAACCCACGTAAACAAAAGCGAGTGAGTTGTATTTCTTTTTTTAATTCCATTTTTGTTCGTTTATCACCTACTGTAAATTGTTATTTATGGTGTTAGGCAGCCCCTTTTCCAAAATTGGACACAGCTAATTTTATTTCCCGGGCTACTAAGCTTAACGATAAAGTAGGGCTGGAATTTATGATGGTTTCTACTGGCTAACCAGACCGGTCCAATAACGGTATCAATCAGGGAGGAAACTGCTGCAAGGCCGCAGCTTTGTGGAATTAAGACTCTGCTCCTCACTGCACAGCTCCCCAGTGTAGAGCTGCAATTACATCCCAGCCACTCTGTTAGCCGCGTGTCTGCCGTGCTTTTGGGACTGACTCTCTCTGCACCGACTGAAAAAAAAAATGCATTTTTAAAAATCTGTTTCAGCACCAGAGGAAGCATGTCATACTATCTGGCTTTCTTTCCACCCACTATAAATTCAATTTTCTGTCAATACTTCTGCTACATGCACAGGTTTGATGAGTGAATGTGCCCACCCGGGTGGTATTTAATTGTTCTGCTTAGGTGGGCTCTGTTAGGTTAGGTTACAGTGTTAAAGCCTCTGTGTGGACATGAAATACGGATCGTTGCTGGCTTCATCAAGCTGTTAAAAGTAAGGGCTTTTTGTCATGCACACAAAGGCTGTACACTTTCACATATGGCTTTATTCAGACATGACAGGACAGTGCAGAGAAAGAGGTGCATACTCCAGCGTTACTTGGCACCAGGTGCACAGGAGGGAGCGGTCGAGGCTGGATAACTGCGGTGCGTTGAAGCGTGTAATGATACGAAGGAAGTAGAGTGTGTCCTGTTTTCTCTGAAGTGGATTTTAAAACTTTTTTTTTTTTTTTTTTGCCATTTAAACCTTAATTAGTGATCATCATGAGTGATGCTTGCCCCCATTTCTCTTCTCATGAATCCCCTAATGAATTTTATAATCAGTTATATCATTTATTAGACAGAGAATTCACTTTATTGGCTTTTTCATATTTGTTTGATTTTTCAGCAAGAAATATGAAAACACACACACACACACACAAAAACAAGCAAAAAAAACTCATGACTCATGATGTGTCATGACTCTTTTAGCCTCTGCCCTTGTACCCATTTGTACATGCTGTATGTAAATCTTACAAATTCATCATTTCAGTCATGCAGCTGTAAGGGTTAGATCGGGTTTTAGAATAAATGACAGAGCAGCTGTACTCGTACGATTTAGTTAGGTGTGGAGTTGCTGACTTTTTTTTCAATAGGCACGTGCAGAAACTAGTTTATCGGAATAAGTGTGATGTCATTTATTGAACCATAAACTCTGATTGACTTTCCAAAACAAAACTAAATTCAACATAGGGTTTAATATGTAGTAAAATATTTTCAAAACAGTTTCTGTGCAAGAATGTGTGTGGTAGAAAAAACACCTGCATAACTTTAAGCCTTAATATAATTCAAATTCTAATTCACATACAAAACTCAAAAATATGTCACTCAACAGTGGGGATCGTGGAGGTAGGTTTTTAGTAGTTATTTCTGAGCTTAATCTGTGAGCTGTGGTGAGACTATGAGCCAAAGTGCGTTTATAGAATTTAGTTTGGAGTCCATTAAGGTCAGGTGATTTGTTGTTTGTCATGTGATGTATGGCTTCATTGAGTTCTTCATGGGTAAGGGATGGATCTTAACTATCAGCTTGCTCTCTGGATAGTGTGGGTAGGTCCAAGCCCCGAAAAGGTTCTGTTCTTGACTGAATGGGTTCATGATTGAAAGAGAAGTTTTGAAGATATCATTTATTTCCTGTGAACTCACTTTCACCTCTGGAGTTTATTATTAAAGAAAGCGTTTTCTTTTTGTGTTGACTCGCTAAAAATGGTCAGATCTTAGCAATTGGATTAGGTACTGCATTTTTGGTTTATTATATTTTCGAGTATGGGTTTAAAACTGCTTTATTTCAATATTATTTCTTCTGTGTGGTAATTGTAATAAAAATTATTTTCCCGTTTCTTCGGCTGCTTTTACTTGTGATGAATACGATCTGATTACTGTTCTGTTCTGTTTCCAACAACAAAGGCAACATCTCTAGAGAGTCATTCATCTCCATAAAAGATGCTCACTCTCTTTTTATCAGAGTATTAAAGTCAGGGTCTTCAAGTAGTGATGTATTGAATTGCCACCTCATGAAGAGCCTGATAGATGTTTATTTAATGTTTATAATAAGAGAAACAGGACGTGATTGCTGACCATGAGAAAATGAATTGTGGTTTCAGGGATATATTTGTGGTGAGTGAATGGCTGACCAGGAAGAAGGTGGAGGGGGATCAAAATAAGAATTTTCTCCAAATGAAAGGTTTCACATTCTCACACTCGTCAAGTCTGTAATTATTCATGTATATTTTTGAGTATTTCGGTGGAGTGCCAGTTCTTATCAGAAGTATTTGAGTGGTCAATTGTCAGGTCGATAACAACACTGAAGTCTCCAGGCACCAATTATAATATTTTCCTCTCCAGGTTTCTCAGTTTTTCTTCTGCTTCGAGTAAAAGAGACGACATGTTAGAAATGTAACACGGTGATGTTCATCAGGCGAACAAGACACAATTAATTTCTCTCTGTGTATCCTGTTTAACCTTTGCCAGGTGCTGTGGCCTTAAATTAATCTGGCATAATTTAATTCAGACATGTTAAAAACTTTATGGAAATGTCCAGCCTCTTTTTGTGACTTTTAACGTTTCCTTTTTTTTTCAAAGTTAGCACACAGCTAAGAGTGTTGAAAATCTTTGTGCGCGCTCAGAAGTCTGTAATTAGTTTCTTAATTTTAATAACATAAATATGTTTAAAAACAAGCATGTTTTCCTCTGTGATTAAAGGTCCAGTGTGTCAGATCTGGGGCTCTCAAAATTTGGCAGACATGAAATATAATATGGAAACGTTTTCATTAGTGTATAATCCCCTGAAAATATAAATCCTTGTGTTTTTTGCTACTTTGAAATGAGCCATGAGTGGGTGTGGGTACTCTTCCATGGGGTCTGACATGTTGAAACATTTACATTTTAGTTTCTACAGAAGCCCAGACTGGACAAACTAAGCACTGGTTCTTGATTGGGCTTTTTGCTTGATTCACCACTATTGTTTTTTCCTTCATGCTAGGAAGGTGAGGGTGAAGTGAGGAGATTGTAGTGCAGCGATGATATCACCAGATCCAGCTAGACACTGGGCCTAAAGGAAAGGAAAAAGAGACAAGCTAGATGCTTTTTAAAGAATATATCATGTCTCTGGGATGCTTGGATGCTTTCTCCTCTCTAAGGTGCTTCTGTGACTAACCTTCCGGCTTTTGAAATGCAAAAGTACCAATGTTGTTTTTTTCTCAAAAAAATATGTTGTCCTGACTTTTTACCCTGAATTTACCTCTACAGTGACCGGTGGACCGGTGAAGATGCTGCCGCAGACTTGCAAAGTGAGCTGGCTATATTGTTGTGCTGCAGTGTGACCAGAATGGGCACAGAAATGTAGCCAGACGAACAGCCAAATCCAGATTTGGTACTTAATGAGGTGTGATGTAGCACTACAAGACTGTAGACATGAATTGGTTCTGAGGGTGAAATAAAATAAACAGACCATGCTTGAACGCTGTGATAACATGATCTTCCATTACATTAGAGGAGTCTAAAGTGAATTGAATTGTTGAAAGTGTTCATGGCGTACTGTCTCGTTATTACTTTAGCGTGATTATCCCAATGGTCTTGTAATGGCACTTGATAAAAGTATTTTCTCCACAGGGGTTTCCCATTGTGGAAGCAGGGGGCGGAGGGTATCTACACACTGATATTCATCCCTACGGCAAACTCTGATGACACATTTGTAGTACAGCAGAAGGGATGTTGAACTATTGTAAATTGCTTCCATCTCTTACTGCCTAGTTCCTCTGGGAGGTTTCCAGCTATTGAAAAGAGAAAAAATTCTAACAGCATTAGAGAAACAGACTACTGTATCTTTGGTCTCTCTTCAGTTGGAAATACACACTGTTTTTATCAATAGTGTGGAAACCAGAGACCATTTTGTGATGGGCCGTGACGACCCATGAATCATTACTTCATTATGACATGAGTGGTTCGGGCCGCACCCATCTTGGAACTTGGAACTTTATGAATAAAACTTGTTCTGTGGATAGTTCTGTCCTTCTTATAGTCAGAAACATTGTTCTGAAGCTTCATTTCAACTCACACTGCTTCTGATCAACCCACATCAATTTCAAGCTTAATAATCAACTTCTCATTAATCCCATCCACTTCCAGTTTAAGCATCACCCACATCAGGTCTAAGCCAGATAGATGGTGTTTTCCTCTTTTTCACCTACTGTATATCCTGAATCCACAACACAAAAGTGTAATGAACGATTTAATCAGTTGTAATCAAGCCTCACTTCCAACACACAATGAGCAGATCAGCTAACCACATGGGTTTGAAGAGAAGCCTATGGAGAAGTTCAACAAGTTCAACAAGTTCATATTCAGCCTTTTTTCATCCAATTCATGGAACGTTAGCTCAACCAGTTGCCTAGTATTTAGCTGTAAGCTAATGAAATGCGCTACAGTTTGCCAGTTGCTGGCTGAAAATAAAACTTTTGTCTACCTCTGTCTGAAATCAAGGACCCATTGTTTCAAACATATCCAGGTATATCGAGTGGTAAACCTGCCATCCACATTGTAAACTGCATGTGTGCCGTGTGAAGATGGAGAGCTCGATGGGCGTAGAGGCAGTGATTAACTTAGCGAATGTTCAGCTGGCTCGAGAGTGAAGGCTACAAGTGGTTTTAATTCAAACGTGTTGTGCTGCTTCGAGGCTTTTTTTCTTTTCCACATAAAGATCGAGAACAATATTAGAGCATTACAGCTGTTTGGCAGCGATTTCACCTGCTAAATGTGCTGCTCTTTGTCTTAAGCTCATGTGATAATAATGTCAAGGAGGTAGAGAGAGAGGGAGGAAAGAGGGAAGTAAGTCAAGAGTTAGAGTGACTTTGTGAGACACACCAAAGAGGGGAGGCATCCTTGAGGTTGACATCGATGTGGAGAACTAATCTGCCTGCAGGCTGTGATTCAGACCCAAGGTGAGCCCTGTGACATTTTGAGCTGATTAGGAATTTCACCAGCCTTAGCCTTTTGTGTCGTGTCAACTACTCTGACATTGCATTACGCCGTTTCATTATCATGCAGTCACATCTAATAAGGGCACAGTCCTCCAACCTGGCGAGGAGCGTAAAAAAGGCCTCTTTAATGCACAGTGGCCTGAGAGGAGGGATAAAAAAAAAAAAAAAAAATATCAAGTCACAAATCAAGTCTGTAACTGTTAGATAAGTGGGACTGGGCTTTTGGCCCAGAACAAATTACATTACTGTCACATTATGTATCTGGTATGCATGAATTAAGCACTGACTGGGTAATTCTCAGCCCTCCCTGACTAACTTCCTCTTGAAAACCTTCCTCAATTTTTTTACTATTTATTTTCCAACAGGGAGGAGATGAAGCAGACCCATTCACAGACGTTCTCTTCCTCTTTCCATCCTATTTGCATGGGGAACAATCTGACACTTTCACCGCTCAGCTGTTGGAATGTGAGAATTGCACTGGGAGAGGAGTGTGGTTAGTCGATGGCCTTTCTGTTGCTGATTCAGACATTGCGAGATGATGAGAGGGTTCTATAGTCAGAGTGACTCCTCAGCCAACACTGCAGCACCGAGACCAGACGTGCATTTTTATTCAGGTCAAATGTCAGCTTTTTTTTTTTTTTTGCGGGCTCGGAGAATAGTGTGTGCGGCTCTGAAAAAGGTCGCGGTGACCCCTGTTTGGAACGGAGAAAAAAAAGGCTGCAGTCATTCGGGAGTTTGATTTCTCTCTCGTTGGCGAGTCTAAGAGGTCTTGTCAGGCTTCCCCAAACCTTGGTGTGTCATGCTTTGACTGACATGTCGTCCAAACCGATTAATGGTAAGATACGTCCATATCATCACCCTGGAAATGGAGTGAGCAAAAGCAGAACGGCCCTCTGGGACTGAGCTGTCTCTCCCCGTCTCATCGTTACATGGTATGTGTGTGTGTGTCCTCATGGATGCATACTTGGCTGCTGATGAAGTGGACTCTTTTGAGGTAAGGCAAACAATCCCTGTGTATACTTCAGGGTTCACAAGAGTCACATCCTGCAGAAGAATGCGTGTGCGAGATATGAATTTGACTCAACTGAGTGATGGGACTTTGGCCGGCCAAATGGCGAGAGGGGAAGGACAGAACAATGTCATGAGGCAAAAAAATGAGTTTGACTCATCTATATCTGTCTAATTGTTTGTTTCCTGTGTGATGAAGCCAAGAAGTGACACAATGAGACAGGAAAGAGGGCGGAGATGGGTTCAGCTGAGAGCACACTCCTTTCTTTTCTATTTAAAAAGAGGAACACGACCTGCCGGCTGTCTTCAGACGATGAATAAGAATAATGGGATACGCAGGCCGCCGTATAGCGCCGGAATATACCGCGCTACAGTATGCACTGTACCGATTTCACATCCACGTCATGTCATCCCTCTCTCCTCGCCGTCTCTCTCGCTCATCTGCCATAAGCAGGGATATTCTTAGCTGACTCCCCCGCAGGTGAATTATGGATGAGATGAAAAGCTCAGACTGATATTTGGCTGATCAAGTATCATGCTAAAATGCCACTTAAAGTGTGATATAGCTCGCTGGGACGGAGAGCTTCCTTTCCCCCACCACCACCCTCTCTTCAAAGACGCGCAAACGCCACAGACAGACAGCGAAGGGGAGGGAGAGTCGCATCACTGAGGCGGCTGAACAGACGAGATATGAGGCAGACAGTGAGGGTGACAGACAAACAGCCATGGTCATCGGGGGCAACCAGTAGGGAGAAACACTGTCTGGGCGAAGATAATAAGCTGCTGCCTTGCTGGGTTATTGCAGCACATGCATCCCACGGAGACCTAAATTCTCCATCACTTAAAAGCACGAACAGCCCGTCAGCGGCTGACACGTGACTCGGCCAGGTGTGTCTTATTCATTTTGGTGTTTACGGCTTCTTCTTCTTCTTCCTGATTTCTAAATGTGTCCCTGGGAGGACTGGATTATAGTCTCATAAAAAGCGTGCATGTCATAAGTTAGAAGTAAATCTCTCTCCACGCATGTGACGTTCTGTGTGCTCGTACGAATTATCCTGCGCCTACACGCGCGTACGTCACCTTTACAAGGTTATACGCCCGGATCAGTGTGCAGGTTATCTTTAAGGGAGATGTGGTGCATTTCTGCAGCTGCTTCATCATAAATGGTGACCTTGAGTCGCACAGCAGGATAAACAAGGCGGGTCTCGACGGTTCTGTCATTTACATGTGTGTTCACCGCGCTGACATCAATCAATTTCTGCACGCGGGTAGTGTTACAAGGTCCGTGTTTCCACATATATCTTTCATCCGTGGCGGCTCTGACAGCGTAACGCGCCGCAAATGAGGTAAACAACTGCTAACAGACAAAACACAATCAGTCACAGCAGAGCGAAGTATAAAACAACAAATTCAGACAACATAACCAAACCGTGCCACGGCGTTGTTTTAACGCCCTTATTATTTTCTGTTCCTTTCTTGTGTTTCCTTTGTTTGATATGCTGCGTGATCTCTGCTCAAATTAGTGAGAACGCTTTCTGTCTAATTGCTTTTTGTCTCTTTTTCATGTGAGTTTTCTCACTGCAGCGCACCTTAGCCTTTGCTACGCAGGCCCCACAGTCCTCTGTGCCGTCTAAGCGATTTCCACAGCAGCAGTGGCATGCAGTGTGAGTGGCCTCGAGTGAGACGGAAATGAACTATACATCGCAAGAGCTCAGACACATACAGAACATTAATGAGTGTGAGCTCGCAGTTGTTGACCAAAACAAGCCGTTTTTAATGCTCTCCCCACTTTGGACTCAGTGGCTCTCTTTTTCATGTGAGTTTTCTCACTGCAGCGCACCTTAGCCTTTGCTACGCAGGCCCCACAGTCCTCTGTGCCGTCTAAGCGATTTCCACAGCAGCAGTGGCATGCAGTGTGAGTGGCCTCGAGTGAGACGGAAATGAACTATACATCGCAAGAGCTCAGACACATACAGAACATTAATGAGTGTGAGCTCGCAGTTGTTGACCAAAACAAGCCGTTTTTAATGCTCTCCCCACTTTGGACTCAGTGGCTCGGGCAGCTTCTTACTAAGACCGCTGCATATGTGTGAATTTAATTACCCCTCCAGGGATTACCTTTGCGGTGATTGCCACTTTCAAATCCTCGCCCATGCCAAACACAACACGAGCGTGCAGGTGTGGCCCTACTGTTCACAGGGAACCGTCTCGCTGAGCTGAACGTGTTTAAGCGCTTCCAGCAGGGGTGCTAAAGGAAATCATCTCAACCATGAATACTAAATGACCCAAGGTGTACATTGGTACATCTCAAATATGTGCTTGGCGGTCCAGCGGAAATGAAATATGACTCCCTGCATGATATATGGAAAATGAAAGGCTGTAATGGGATTGGCATTGGATTTGTGAGGTGTCTTTAGAGTCGGTGGAATTTGTTTTGATTCGGGATGTCTGTAAAGTTCCCTCCTTTTTTTTTTTTTTCTTCTGGAAAGAAACGGATTTGCGGATGCTCCACGGGGGCCGCTAGATCACTGTCAGATGTGACACAGTGTAAGCTGCTGTTTGTTTTCGCAGCTTCTTTTCATAGCCGATGAGTATGCCATGACATGACAGATACCAGCGAGAACATCACTCCGGTGTGCCCTTCAGAGATGTCCCTTGGAAATGAGTGTTTGTAAGATACACGGAGACAAACAGAGCTCCTCTGTGCGCGCTCCTACTGCGCTTTAATGTTCTCACAATGTTACACGTGTTGTTTTCCGCCGTGAAATAAATCACGCGTTTATAGCGTAGAATATGCTGCAGGTAGTATCCAAGTGCGCTGGGAACACTTATTCATTCAGTTTATAAGTTACTACCACCGGACATGATGAAATTTAACCTCTAAAAACTAATAACATAAACACACAGGCAGCAGCAGAAGTCGGAGAATCTAAATGAATTTGTGCAGGAAGAGAATTTCCAGCCACCGAGCTATGTAAATGTATCCACAGCCAAAATCACTTTGGCCCTTGCCATCCAGGTTATTTACGAGCTCTCATTAGCAAATGACTTTCACACAGGCCTGTATACTGTATCCTCTCCTCTTTCACTTCATACTGTAAAAACCAAAATCCACAGACTTAATGTTCCGGAAAATATAGTCGTAATAAAAAAAGAAAAAAAAAAGTGTTCGAGCTCTCGTGCGCCGCCAAAAACGTTCCCCCTGTTCACTCAAATCAGCACAATTAACCTGCAGGAGAGAACACGGTGTTTTAATTCATTACCGCACACAGCACGACAATGGGCATCTGTTCAGTGAGTGCATTTAGGAGCTGCAGACTGACAGGTATTCCTACGCCGTTAACTGCGGCTTTGGCTTGACTTGAAACCCACATAGGGCGCTGGCTCGCAAACAACGCTAATAAAAGACGAACAAAGGCACAATGAGCTCTTTATTACAGCCCGAAAACGCTGCTTTAAGTTTGTTTACAGATCAGCTCCGAGCTCCAAACTTTCTGCAGTGCAAGCCGGTGTATCAGCCTTATCATAGGTGATACCATCTGGAGAGCCGGGGCGAATGATTGAATGACTGCTGAGTGTATAGCATATTGCTACCTGGCAGGTGGATACATTAAAGTTGTCCCGGGAGAGTCAGCAGTAGCAGGCATGCAGAACGCTCTCCCCCCCTGCCTTCCGCTGACATCCTCAGGACTCTCCGAGCTCAGTCGAGCATGCATCATTTCTGAAGCAGGTTGCGCGTCGTCATCTATGCGCAGCGACGACAGAGCCGCTGTGGGAAAACATGCTGTCATACATGATACAGATGCAGCACGGTGTCTCACAAGACAATAGCCCGGCTCATATGGAGAGGGACAGTGACTTATGACATGTGTATGTTGGCATCGTGAAGTGGCAGGGTCGGGGTGGTACTGTGGAGATAACATGCCAGCGATGAATAGCCTCTTGCATGGACTCGCTCGGGAAATAACCGAACCAAGTGTGTGCCCTTTCGGTGGACGTGAGGACACGTGACACATTCTTCTGCTAGCGCGATCACACTTAAAAGAGAAACTCTGATATTTTTCGACTGAAGGTCTTTGTCTCTAAGTAACTAATGGGGACAGCAATTTTTGAAATGGGTCCAGTATTGAGTGAGAGCCAGCAGGGGTGTAAATATAGACAGTGGAGGAAGTGCTGTTGCGCCGGCGTCCATGGACAAAGGTTGATGTAGAGAAAGAGAGCAGGCCCTTTAAAAGGTCTTTGCAAATGAATCAGAGGGCCCAGCAATACACCTGTTCAAAGAAGAACTCCCGTTGCTTTTAAAAATGGCAATCTGTAACTGTTTTCTTTTTCTTAAAATAGGTAAAATAGTCACTAGCAAACAAAAACATATGCTTTTCTGTTTTTGTCAAATATGCAGTGATGATGCTGCATGGTGGAGATTCACATGGCTCCTTTCGAGCCCTCAAAGTAATTTATACTGTACACTACGTGTCACATTCACGTCATGCAAGGTGCCAACTGCAAAGGAACTAATCATTCACAAACACTCGCGCAGCCTTCAGGAGAAAGTTCCACATTTCGCCCATGCAGACTGCAGAGAGCCGTGGATCGTACCACAGATCCCAGTAGCTCAGGTAGCCAGGCTCCATTATAATAGCCTGCACTGGAGCCCGTTGTAACTACCTCACACTGACAGCTGGTAGCTGTGTGACGGGCTGCAATGTAATCCTTCAGGGCTACTGCACACCGTCAACGTGCGTCCACTAAAAGATTGTGAAGAAGTGTCTGACGACATTATGGAAAGAAGGCTTCAGAGAGACTTTTTGCTAAGAGTAAGTTCCTAACCAGAAACAGCCGCTCGGTTTAAAGCGACCAGACGCGTTCATGTGATTGCGTGAAATTGCTGTTTTATAGATCCATGATTGCAGTAAAAGTAGTTATACCTCAATGTAAAGACAATCTGCTGCAAAGAAAAGTGCTGCATTTAAAACCTCAACTGAAGCTGCAGTGCAAAGTGATCATGGAAGCAAATAAAGCAGCATGTTTACATTCAGCGTTACTCACCACGGTCGTCCTCTTAGAACAGAATCAGTTCTTTAAACTGTTTTAAATAGTCTTTTGTTTACACCCATATTTAGAAGGTGTCAGTCTTCTTCTTCGCTGCCTTTGTTGGTGTATTAATACGTTTCTTGGCACGCCGGCAGCTGTAAATCAGTAAAATAGTGTGGAACAATTGTGCCACCCACAAACTCGACAGGGTACTTCTAAATAAAAGTACATCAGCAAAATCAACATCAAATATCAAATAAAACAGAGTACTTGTTATGCAGGCCTCTGTGAATGTAATTATATTACATTATATGGCCTTACTGTATTGCAAATACTGATACATTAATATGTAGTATATTTTAGTGACATAGCTGATGGAGTTGGATCCAGTTGTTACTGTTACTGCTCTTGTTTTTCTAGGAATGCATTTTTTAAAGTGTCAGTCATACATTTTGTTTGTACAATCTTCATTTTTCAAAAAAACTAACCTTAAATATGAATCAAAGTTACATAATCTGCCTGATAAAATGGAAAAAATCAAGTCAAGTATGTGAAACCTGCACTTACATACAGTACTTGGGTGCATACATACATACATTTTACATGTTGCTGTTAAATCTTCCTCTTCAGACATCATTTCCTTTTTTTTAAAAAAAGGAAGTCTTGTCTTGAGCAGCTGCACTCCGAGCAAATGTTACTAAAACAAGAATAAATGGTGCGTTTGATGAGGACTACTTTCAGCTGCAGATTTGTGTGCTAATGAGTATTTCAAAATAAACTCCTCCGTGTGTGTTCATGCTAATGAAGGAGCATGTCACCCAGTGTAACAGTGTGGCTCGGTGATGTGTTTATGGACAGCGATGGAGCTCGTACAGAGACTTGTTCACTGTTGCTTTTGGTGTTTCTGGAGATTTTAATGACAATAAGAAAAATACATATTTTCTGTCTTAACATGCTTGCACCGCGGGGCTTGTTTTTTTCTGGATTTTTTCAGGCTCACATTATATTTCGAAAGCAGTTCCATGCCTGCTTTCAGAAATTCGGTCTCTGCGGTCACATTACGACCTGCCGTCCTTTTACAGCCCGTCCAAACCGACAGACAAACCGAAGCAGAGCCACTGCAGCCAGCTGTAGTGCATCAAGTAAAATGGAAATTAAAAATAGATTTTACAGAATCACAGAGCGAAGCAGCTGCCTTTATTTGGACATATTTTGACAGCATTTCAGTATTGACGAGCCATGCAAAAACAAGGACAACGGAAGATGGCAAATATCCTCTTATATGATGAGCTCAAAGGGAAACAATGTACGGTGACGTGCAGCGGTCCAGGAATGCAGGAAACGAACAAAAGCTTAAATTTCCCTAGAATTTGTCTTTACACTCAATCGTCGACCAAACAATTGATCATAAAAGAGAAAATCCAGCGCTAAACAAACCCCCGAATGGCACATTTACAAACATGATTCCAAGGTCCAGCATATGTACAAGAATAATTATCAGGTCTATTGTATTTCCAGATCTGCGCAGGTAAGCGTCAGGCTTCATTTACATTCCTTTGGCCCGCGGCACACCGACTGCAAGCGTCCCTACAGAGATGAAGCAGGGTTTTTCCTGTTGCCTGTTGATGTCATATCCCTGCAGAGAATAAACCGAGAGTGTTTCCTGTTGATATTAGGATGTCAGCTCCCATCTGTTTGTGCAATCACATTGAAAGACAGACGCACAAAAAAAAAAAAGAAAAGAAAAGAAAAAAGAATTGACCCCCTCCGCCGGGACACATCCTGACTGGGCAACTGCTCAACTCTCACTGACCGCACCTTCATCCTCCCATTGGAGTCAGTCCTCCATATACAATGGCACACACACACACACACACAGACAATGTCAGCTGCCTATCCACCTCTACCGCTATCAAATGTCCGCAGCTCCCAGTACGCTGTCCAATAATTCCCGCCGACGTGCAGTGTAATTCAAAACAAATCATGTGAAGAAATATGGAGCTACGTGATGTTGATGATGAGCAAGTTCCAGTCTGAGTAAATTCTGCTCTTTAAGGCCTGAATTAGTCATGAATCTTAAGATTTCACTTCTGTTTTAGCGATGCATACACGCCATTAAAAACAATATTCTCATGCTCTGGGATTTGAAGCCACACCATCGCAGTTACTTATAGTTATGTGCCTGGAAGAGGCCGCATGTCCAGCATGGGAAGAGGAGGAAAAACATCTGAACGGAGCTTGAAGGTGATGAGAGCCGAGGTTATATAAGCAGAGAGCGAGACGCTGAGAGAAGAAAGAAAACACGCTCCTAAATAATAGAAATGTCAGGTCTGCGCTCGCAGATTAAAACTTTAAGGAAATAGCACATAAACGGTGTACCGTTTCCACCGTTCGACAACAAGAGAGGCTGTAAAGCAGACCAAGTGTTTGCTCTAAATCAAGAGCTGACGATGATCATCCCTACGCTTTCTGATTAATACGACAGGAAGCCTTTACATGAAAGCACATAAAAGCACTATGGAGACTATTTCCTGCTCCTGCAGTTTGAATTGTCCTCCACAGTGTCAGTGGATCGGTAGCAGCTCTAAAGGAAATGGAGCTGTGTGCACAGATGGGAGCCCACACAGCCCCACCTCCGACTGAAACGACAGTAAAATGGTACTCTGTGTGTGTGTGTGTGCAGACCTTCTCTTTGCGCTTGCATTTGTCACAGTCTGTATTTAGGTATGGAAGGTCATCCATGCGTGTGCCTAATTTGTGTGCATGTGTGTGTCTGTGTGGGAGAGCGCAGCTTGACTCCGACTGTTGACACTGGCTCAGTGACAATCTGAACGCTCAGCTGTGTTGACGAGTGGGAGTCCCGCCCCGCCTGCCCCTTTGTGGAGAATGAATATTAATAATTCAAAGTGATCTCAATCTCGGCTGCCTCTGAGGCTGTTACCCATTACCCCGGTATGAGCTGATATTGCCGTTGCATGAAAGGCCACCGACAGGCGAAAGGCAGAGGAGGAAAACTGTGATGCGCCACTAAAAGGCACCCCTGAGGTTTCTGCTATCAGCTCAACTGGGGTGAAAGAAGCGTATTGCTTTGAGAAGACAGACAAAAAAACACCTCCCTCCTTGGTCCCGATGTAGATGTGCAGAAAGAAAGCTGTCTCTATTAGAAAGCGAAATGTGTACACAGCAGAGCGATTTCTTATTTGAATCCGTCAAACTGTGAGCAACCATGAGAACGATACAAATCTGCTTCAATGGCGTCTGTGCAGCTTAAATAAGGCCATTATGTGGTTACTCGCCATCCATTTGTTCTCTTTTTTGCCTTTTACATTCCCCTTATGTCTTAGCTCCAGGTTCAGCTAATACGGCACAACAAGCAAAAACCTCCGTGTGAAGACGGCCTCCCACCCTGAGCGAAAAATGGAGGCTAAAGAGCTTGAGTTGACCTGATGTTGCGTCGCTAGGTTTTCATGCTCTGATCCCCGTAGTGAGACGGGATGATGTCTAATCTAACTCACACTGCTAGGCTGATGCATCTGTTTTTACCCTGCTGGCACATAAACCACCTCCATCGATCTGGGTGAAGTCACATGATAGCAGCTATCACGCTGCTCACAAATCACTGAAGCAAAGACACATCAAAGGATTAGCCGTTATCACATTGACAGCTTACTGTCTTCGACAGGTGAAGAGGGACATGTAGATACATCAGAGATGAAAAGTGTTATTTGTCATCCTGGGTGTCATTATCGGATTCTTGTCCATTACGAAGATCCTGATAACATTTTACGCACCACCTCTGTTGTAGAGGTCTGACAATGCACTAATGATAAATGGACTAGCACCTTTAGTCTCTTGACCACTCAAGGAGCTCTTCGCCCATTCATACACTGACGGCGACGGCCCATCAGAAACTAACTAATGACAGGTTCAGTATCTTGCAGGCAGGGACTGGTCTGAACCACCAATCTTTTGATTAGCAGATGACCTGCTCTACCTCACCACACCACCTCCACCTCAACTACCCCGACCGAAGAAATCATCTCAAGCACTTGTCTTTACAGGATCTGTGTGTAGGGTTTAATGGTATCCAGCAGCGTAGCTGATGATTGCAATCCCCTTCACCCCTGTTTCAAGTAAGAGGGAGTAACTATGGAAACGCCATATTTGGAGCCAGTGTTTAGTTTGTCCACTGTGGGCTACTAAACATGTGGGTTTAACATGGCAGACTCCGTGGAAAAATGTATATCTTCCACAGAGTGCACTTCCTAGATGCAGTGATCGCAGTGCCTGTAGATTTAAATTCTAAGGTAACATTATTTGCAGGAGATCATAAACTATTTAAAATATAGCTATAGCAATATGCATATTAATTATATTGTATTTTGTCATGGCACAAACATAGAAGAGGTAAAGCAGTTATTATTCAATTGATTTATCTCAAAAACAACCACGGGCACACTGACAGTGCTAACATACTGAAGTTTAGCAGTTATTATATCAACCCCAACCAGCGCTAGATGTGAAGCTGAGGCTGATTGGAGTGTTTTTAGGTCATGAAGCGAATCGCATGTGTTGATGGCACTAGTCATGGAAAGGATCAGAGGGTCAACAGAGTTATTACAAATCATCCGGAGGGAAACAAATATCACAAATGTTATGACAATCTGCCCAACATTTGCCAAAAACCAAAACCACAAAACAAGTCAAATTCATGACAGCACTGAAGAAATATCAAAACAGCCCCAAAGTCAGGAGGATTAAATACATCACATCATGGCATGGCTCTGGGGACAGACATGCAGCTGTCTGATAGATAATTTAGGGTGAAATTACCAGCTACCTTACCTTAATATATAAAATACATGGTTCTCACTTATTTCTTACTATTAATGTTCAGCATGTATACATGCTATTGAAGTAGTAGCAAACATGCACAGAAGGTTTATGTCTGCAAGTCTCTGAACTGCAAAAAAAAACCCACTGCCGCTATATGTTGAACAAAACTCCAGCTGGGGATAATCGCTCAACAAATCGACTCAGACTTGATCTGGCAGGGAATTGTATGTGGAGGCCAACATCTCTACCTTCAGTGCACAAGTCAGATCAAAAGTTTTATAAAACAGCTACAGGGACTTTCCAGCAGACTACTTTGTGTGTTAACTTTTGATTCTAATTAAAATGGAATTGTTTGAAAAGATCTCTGGTGACCTGAAGTTTAGGAAGCTGAAGGAGGCTCATGTTTCTGGCTCTGACTGAAGCTGTTATTGCCAGAGTGTGTTTTTGCCAGATCTCTACAAGAGAGGTTGTGTTACCATGACATGAAGTGTCATAATGGACAAAAATATGAGAAGTTTTAGTCGTACAATAACGTGTCTTTAATGGCGTCAAACAGGAAGAACAAGTTCCTTCCTGTGCTTAATCTGCATTCGTAACTTAACAAGGGTTAGGTTTACAGGTCAACAACACCTGATCCTTGTTACAGCTGCTTCTCAGGGATCTCCTTAAGAAAATATGTGAACCATTTAACCCTGTTAGAAAGGTCAAAATCTTTCTTGGCTCTAGGGGCAATTAGGTACATCGAGCAATGAGGTGATTCAGAGAGACAAGCTAACCTGAGTTAAGTTGAAACTGTCAGATTGGATTTTTAACGAGGTGCACATTCTTCACACACTCGCTTAGCAACTGTTTTGTGCGTCTGGAGTGAATGACTGTCATGCACTTAATCTCAGCACAAAGGATACACGCAAGATTTTGCTTCGGAGGCCGAGAGGACGCAGGCTAAGCAGGCAAATGCGCTCCTCTGCTTTTGTCGTCGAGTTAATGAAATGAAACCCGAGTAGCTTTTCAAAAAGCCAGACACAGGCGATGAGTAGAATCGATCCTAGATCTAGAGGCCGCGCGGCTTAAAAACCATCTAATGCTCAAATAATTGCCCCGAGAGTCGCAGATGCAGGTTTACTCTCCCCGTCCACAGAAATAAAGTTCACCCCACTACGTGCGGGCAGCCACAGACTTAACATGCAGTCTGAATCTCACTATGTTATCACCGCTCTTCCATTTCCCCGGTTTGCACAAATCCATATTAAGCTGTGATATGTCTTTGGGGTTTGGCACCTTCACACCTTCAGCATGGAGGAGATGAGAGTCGGCCTGTTAAATATTAATGCAGGGCCAGATGCCCGACTGGCCGCTGGCATTTATCTTAACCTGCTCCAGCAGGTGTGAGCCCAGCAGGTCCCATTGGCATCCAGGAGGAGCACTCAACCTCTGGATCATTTAGAGGCGTTAAAGGATTATATCTGCGCTGAACCGAGACTGGACCAATACACCCGAGGGGATGGAGGAAAGGAGTGAGGGAGACGGAGACGGAGAGAGAGAGAGGTGAGGGAGAAATGATTGTGTCTTCTCAGCAAGTGGGGAGAGAGGGAGCGAGAGCTGGGAGATGGATGGGGTGTGGTGTGCGCCTGGGCAAACACTCCCCGCTGTTTGCTTCTCTCTTCCCATTTTTCTCCCAAGGGCAAACAGAGAATCAAGCGAGCTGCAGCTGTCTGAGTGTGAGAGTGTGTGTGTACGCGAGCGGGTGAAGTTGACCTCTATGGCCTCTACATAAGTAGCAGGGAATCACCACCAACAATCCTCCCTCCTGGGGCCCTTGGCCACTGGCCTCCATCATTACTCCCTCGAGAGCCCCAGGCAGCGCCACAGCCCCCTGCCACCAGCCTCGTATTAACCATAATGAGGACACTGTGGCGAGGAGAAGAGGAAGAGCCGGAGTATGTGTCACAGCTGAGAAAGGCGACGTTGGCTGCCTTGAAAACACGACAGCGCTCAACCCCCCCCCCTCCTCCCTCTCTCTCTCTCTCTCTCTCTCTCTCTCTCTCCCTCCTTACCTACCCCATACATCTCTGATTTCCTTGCCTTGTGCCTCTATTTTTCTCCTACAGGGGCACAGAGCAGTGAAATACAGTCCATCATGTTGCTGTAGCATCTGTCCCGAGCACATGATTTTCGGATCATCAGGACAAGCTGCTGGAAATAAGGGAGGGAGAGATGAGACAACCCGGTTGCTGTAAAATCAAACCGCGGCTCATTTTTAATCTGGATGGCGTGCCACGCCGCTTTGATGTACATAAATGATTTACCCAAAATAAATTGGTTTACAAGGACATACGTGAAGGCACAAGCAAAATAATCTAGGCCCAAATGCATCAGCCCTGTTGTTTTGTAGAGAGAGAGAGAGAGAGAAAAAAAAAACACTCTTTTTCATAATAGATTTGTAGGTTTGACTCTGAGAAAGGGTCTTTGGTTCTCTGGTTGGAGTGTATATTTGATTCAAAAAAACAGGAGATGGGGAGCTCATAGGGAGCCAGAGAAAATAAGAGCACAGCTGTAGAGAGAAAAAGGTTATGACTGAGCCGAGGTAGACGGCGTGCTGTTCTCTTATCTTTCTCTGGTGACGTAAGTTCGTGAAAAATGGGAAAGGGAATGGCTCTTTGCTCCCTCTGAGCCTCGGAACAAAGAAATATGCACTCAAAAAAATGAAATATGTATTTGGGTGTATATTTTTCTATTAGGGTCGTATGACTTTTGATCTGTTAGAGGACGCCTTGTGACCTAAAGGTTGCTGGTTAAAACATCACCACCAGTCAAAGTGACTGCACAAGTGCCTCTCAGTTTCTCATGAAGTTTGGCATTTTAGGGATGTAAAAACAAATCACGCTACAGCTACCTTAGCTTTGCATAACGGCAGCTCCTGTGGTCGGAGGGAGTAATTACAGGATGATGCATGATGTTGTTTGTCTAGAGCAGCATTTATTGATCTATTAAACATCTGTTAACATACAGATGTTATGTTGTTGTGGCTAACGTGTTAGCAACCAGTTACCTGTTCATACTAAGCATCCAGGAAGTGCGCCAAACTTTGAAGCTGATTTGACATAGTGGCCAAACCTTGTACTGACAGCAATGGCACCCATCATGATGCACACGGGCCCCAAAAGACTTTTTCCCCTAAGCTTACATTGTGAAAAAAATCACCTGTAAAACAGTGGATCTATTTTGTCACAACGCCTGCCAAATGACTTGTTTCGCTATCAGAATTTGATCCATGTGGTCCAGAAATATTTGGAAAAAAATAGAGGCGCTGCACAGTTAAATCACTGTACGGTTGTTTTTACGGAGGGCTACTCCGGAAGTCAGCAACTGCTCTAGGTGCCTGAGATTCAGCTAATATTCTGGCTTCATGTGCCACTGAGCAGCTTCCATTAGGATAAATGGAGGCAACACCGTATCCAGTCCTCTTTAACACATCCATAGTTTATACGTCCTGTAGACATTGGCGTTCATTTTAGTATTGTCTATTGGTCTTAGGGAAACTGGAGTCCAGTATTCACTTTTCTTGTGTCTTTGTTTTGACTGAGGGACAGATCTGGCCTCTTTAACAGCTAAATGTTCCACAGTGTTCACCAGCTAGCTGCTGATTTTGTCCGCCTGCTGTTTGGTGGTGGCTTTATACGGGTAGAGCTAGAAACTACTGCCTGCTGCAGTTACAAATGAGGCTGATAAGAGCAGCGACAGAACCAAAACAGTAAGGCTGCGGGCCAGAAAATCAAAACAATAAACTGAAAGTAGCTAAAGTAGCTCTGCAGAGCTTGAGGGGAACTGCAGTGTCAGCGTTAATTGTTTGTGGTTTTGTCACCGTAAGCGAGACCTTTCAAATAACAGGTAGCCACTTGATCCATGGCTAACATAAAAATATTGTTTACTGCAGCTTTAAAATGATAAAGGGGAACACCTGGTGCCTTGTAATATGAAAGAAAGATAGCACAGGGGGAAAAAAAGCTGCATCTTGAAATTTCAGCATTTGGTAAGACAGTCCACAAGAGGGGAAGTGACCTTACTCAGTATTCAAGGAATTGTTCCTTTTCTCAAGATGGTCTCCTGGCATTTTAAGCTCTTGCTGGACTCAGATGTGACGATGTTAAGTGTCCTTTGGAGATGCATATATGTGTTCGTTTAAGCTGAAAGGCCTCTATTGTGAGAAGCTGTCCTCGGCACCCTCTCCGAGTGAATGGGGAAATGGGTGAAGGTCATCACTACAGGGAGGAAATGTATAAAGACATTCAGCAGCTCTGTGTGTGTGTGTGTATGTGTGTGTGCGGCGGTCATGCCTAGAGCAGCAGATGGGCATTCTGTATGACTGATGGCCTTGTGAAACATGAAGGTGTTGTGTCAATAAACGATGTTCCACCCCATCCATCAGACACCACTGACAGCAACATGTGCACATTTTTATCCGTTATACGTTGTGCATACCACACACACACACACAAGAACACGTTGCCTTGCACAAATAGCCCTGCACTCACATCCACGTACAGTACCTGTACAGTATATACACAGGAACACCCACACAGACAGCCATAAGCAGCACACACACACACACACACACACACACACACACTCACCTCTCCTGCACACCCACACTGTACTGCACTGCTCTGCAGCAGCCTTGCTGCATCGATACTGTTACTTATGTGGGAAAATACAGCACTGAGAAATAAATCTTGTCCAACAGAGCATGAAGGTATTGAGTTTTCCACGTGTTGCCGGTTCTTATGGTTTCAGCAGCGAGGGACTAGTGCACCTTTACAGCACCGGGTTTCATGTGAAAATCCACCAAGTCCAAGCAGTGCGTGGGTTTTCTCCATGTTTGGACTTTTTTTTAATGTTCCGACGTTAAAATGAATCCGAGTGTTGCGCTATGGTTGGCACACCGCAGCTGCCCTTTGAATCGGGTTGCGGGTTACCAGGTCGCAGTGACAGCGTGCGGATTGGGTTTCATAGGCGATGTGGCAACGTGGGTGACGTCAGACAAACGTACATGAGTCACGGGTCCATGCATGAAGACGATTACTCATAATGAAATTTGAGGGCTGTGCAAATTATGGGAGTTTCTCGGGAGACGTGCAGAGAAATGTGCAAGAAACAGGGGAAACATGGGAGCGTTGGCAGGTCTGAAAGCAGACTGCAACTTAAATATTAAGATTTGTTAGTGTGAGGACAGATACTGAAGTTTAATGTGGAAAGCATTACCGTGAGCTGATTTTAATTTTATTAAATGTCCTCTTAATGGTGGACTACAAAGATTTCTGAATCTATTCTAAGCAGTGGGTTTTATTTTCTGATCCTAATGACTTCTGTGCACATTCCTTCGATGATTTCCTAACTGCAATATATGAACAGTCTTTTGCGGTTAAAGAAAACAGAAAACTCAATATTCTCTGAGGTCATTTCCATCTCTCGAATGTCTGTCTCTGCCGATTAAATCATCCTCCACGGTAGACAATGCCTGTCTGTTTGCCGTTTCTCTGTGTTTTTCAGACTAAAATACACCCACAGACCCTGTGACATTATTACTCTATCTATGGAAGTCTACTTCCAAATGTCAGGCTCATCCCTCGAGGAATGTCATACAACCTTCTGGCCGAATTATGGATGAGTAGGAGAGCATTGGTCCGACTGTACAGGCTAACCTCAGACTGTTAATAAAGACCAGACAATGCTGTCGGGCTGTTGGATCCTAAGTGAATGTTTTCAGCGCGCTGCCAGTGGAGATTACAGCGAGAGATTGTCGGACAAACCACAGTAGCCCCCCGAATTATGAACAACTTCCATTTCTGTTTTCCAGAAGAAAGCTGTAGATCAATTTTACCATTATGTGTGTTTGTTGTGGTATCATTGCTTTCTGCATTTTTCATTCCTGGAGTTTTTTCGTGGCACCTCACAGGCCACACACACACACAGCCGACGTGTTCAGACAGAGCAGGCAGCCAATAATATTTCCAGCGATTATCCCTAACAGCATTCGCTTCCATTACTCCTCCATACATCATTCGCTTCAACTTCTCTTGCCAATTCACACTACCCGCCATATTGATCATCTCTGATACCTTAATGTCTCCTTCCTGCCTTAATGGTCACTGTTTGTGATGGAGGGTTCACCTGAGTGTTTTATATGAGCTTTGTAGGCCGTGAGCATTTTTCACATAGACCGGCGCAACCTCCAGTTTTCAGCAAATACCCATAATGCCTCATGATAGCACAACAAAAGCTTAAGTAAAGGTAAAATAATGTTTGTGGGTTTTGTGCAGTTGGTTTTCAGGGAATCTGATAATTGCAGTTTCACAGTGGTTTCTGGGGGGAAAAACAGACCAGTGTAGTGATGTAGCACATACAGATGTAGCCTTTTTATCTGACACTGCTGTGGATGTAGGCTGTAGTGTATGATGTGTTCTCATTCCGATTGCAAGATCAATATGTAATTGCGGTTTACCATGAATATTTAATTTTCCTATGTTTGTTTAATGCATCCGTGGTTGTGATTACAGTCAAAATGTTGGTTTGGAACAGTTTTAATCGTATAAAGCAGAGGTTTCCAGCCTCTGGACTGTGGATCAATACTAAGTGTCTGAACATTTCCTACCAGGACGCAAGGAAACACCATGACCCGAAGGCTGAATAATGATTATATAACTTTATAGGCCATTATCGGATTTACTTTTAAACCTGACACAGTCTGTTGCATTTTTGCCCTCATCACTCTGCTTCATATCAGCAGACAATAATACTCATTTCTAATCTGCAGGTTACCGGTCTGTACTCACCTGAGCAAATACACGATATCCCGTCCTTCATTTGAATTGGATCTTTCTCTGTCCACAGGGTCATCCAACAAAAATGTTGGACTCACCTTGTCTGGTTTTTTGCTCCAACAAAGTGCGATATTATCCACCGAGCGCTGCGGTGGCCAATCAAATGCATGACAATGCACATTCCTGCTAGATTACTTTGTAACTCGAACACTGTAATTCTACTGTTTACTTTGCAATTGTCATGGCAGACGATAAAATGACTGACTTCTCTCGTCTTAGAGTGTTAGAAACCATGGTGTAGTGTTTTGGCATCAGAATGGACACCATGCCAGTCAGTTAAAGAACTGAAAAGACCTGTAGAAGCTACCTGAAGGTAGATAGGATGAAGATCTTGCTTGAATATTATTGGAACTGTAGTTTTGGATTTCTCGAGAACAGTTACTTCCCACAGGTCCATGAATATGCAACATAATTTTTAATATAAAAGCAGTCCACCATGCAAAACAGGGTGAGAACCCCTGCTTTAAAAGGCCTTAGTCTTCTTGGTTTACAATTCAAAGCTCCTCTTTTTTACCTCGACTTACTTAGGTAAAGTGTGCTGCATTTATACACCTCATTGAGCCGCCCCACTGGTCCAACGGTGCTACCATCTCCACAAACGTGTGACATGTAAAAGCAGAGCGAGCAGACAGATGGACAGCCAGACTGTTTGGATGCCCCCCCTCATTAAATCTTCCTCGTGCAGTTGACCCTGTGTGGCCAAGAGGACTCTATTCTGGCACTGGAAGTTTATGCAGCAGGACTGGACTGCCATTCATCACTCATGGCAGGTTAAACCATGTGCACAATCTGTTTATATCCATAATTATAAGGCATCAACCTGCCCATGGGTTATGAGGGTTCAAGAACATCTGCTTGGAGGACTCCAGCAGGAGGATGTCTGTAGATGGTCAGGTCCATGGGTGATATATCTGTCGGGATTAAATCTACTGTGATAGGTGTAATGGGTGTGATTGTGTGATTCATCAGAGAGACTCAGAGACAGAGTGCACATCTCTATCTGAGTGGACAGAGACAGAGCAGAGTCTTCTGGAGGCTTAATGTTTCTTCTAGAAGGTCGGCGACAAATTGAGTTTTCACGACCTGGCTTCACACCCATGATTCAAATATTTCAGCAGTGTTTTCAAATGACCTGCTCACTTCTTTGTTAGTCTCTTTTCTTCTCAGTGGTGATGAAATCTGAATGGCCTCTAACAGTAGCTGTAGCCCCCGCCCTAGAATCCATGTTTTCCACCGCTTGTTAAAAGACTACTCCACGTTTCAGCATTGCTTTCCCAATGGACAGTTACCGCTGCACGAATAAAAGTGGACATGTGACATCACCCACAGGTTTCTGAAGCTCACTGTGAGTGTGCTGGTTCTGGCCGCCGCTATCTTGGCAGTCTTACCTCTGCCAGCTTCCCACTAATCTAAAAATGGGCAAAGACGTGGATTGTTGGTGGACCTGAGGTATGCTGAATGAAACCCGGGTGCTTAAACAAGCCACCTGTCGAAGCATCCATTACCTTAATACTACATAACTTTAAGTCAGGTGAGTTCTAAAAATCACCCACAGGGAAATTACAGAGACTGAAACTATTGTTTTGTATCGGGCTATAAACATGTTTATTTCTGCTGTGGAGTTAGACATTCCACACTCGTTGTGTTCCAGCTGCCTATGCTGAGGGTCATTGCACTCAAGTTGTACTTCAGTCCTCACTTTACTTACAGCCAGTTTAATTCCACAGCTCCACAGTCAAGCTTACTCTGACCGGTGTTTTTTAGATAAAAGTGAAAAGTATGAAAAATCTGGGTCATGTGGCAAGTTTGGTACAAACGCAGCGTGGCACTACTTCGCTTGTAACCTGGACGCCGTCATTCTCCATTAGGAAAAAAGATTGCTGGGATGATTACAGAGTTAGAGAAAAATCTTTAACACTATAAACCACTATGTAATGTTTTGGCACGCTAAACATATGGATGTATTACTACTGGCAGACAAAGAAGTGAAAACAAAGAGAGGCCGGGGGACGTGTAAACAGATTAATGCAGAGAGGAAGAGGACATGAGGAAAACAGACCCACATAATGCACAGGAAAGCCAGTATGCATATTCTAGGTAGAGCGGAGTGAGAGAGACGCAGCCTAATAGCGTAATGATATTAATGAGAGACCATTCATCATGCGGACTCATCACTTAAGTTGATGAATACCAGCAATTTAAAGTAGAGACTCAAGTGGAACATGCCTCTCACTGCTCCACTAGCTAACCTTTCAGTCTATTATGCCATGTGTCTCCCCAGACTTGGAACTGAACGAACCGATACGACAACTGCTGAATATTTACCCGAACGTAACTACAGCAAAATGAAAAAAGCGTAGTGAAGCATTAGCGTGGGGGAAAAAAAAGAAAGCTCAAAAAATACTCAAAGTGTTTTCAAAGACAATCAAGAATCCAATTATACAAAGGCATGCACGCTCTCATATTTGCGCGCATGCGAGCCCCCACACAGAATCAAACCATCAAACCCCTGGAAACATCTCGATTCCCCCCTCTCTCTCATCTAAGCGCAGCATAGAAAACATTTTAATTATATAGTTAATTAATTACTCCCATCCGTGAACCCTTCTGCGTGATTGCAAGACGCTGATATGTTCATTACTATGGAGGATTGGTAAATAGACACATAAAGTTTGAAAGTGATAGAAATCAAACAGGGGAGGCCTGGCTAATTAAAGCGATCTAACATTAGCTGATTAGGGGGGAAGCTTATCTTGTGGTGGAGAAAAGTAAAAAAAACAAAAAAACAAGTGAGATTAAAAAAAAGAGAGCACTGTGTTTGCTCCTTGTAGCAATCAAGTCCGTTGTACATGAATAATTCATCTATAAAAAGGCATTTGTTTGTGAGTCGGTTGTAAGATTTAAGGCATTTAACTGTTGCTGTTGTTTTTTGTCTCTTCTTCTTCGCCTTTGTTAAAAAGGATCACGAGCAGCTGCAGATGTTTTCTGTTTGCGTTACTCTGAATCCTGTTTGCCTTTCTTTTTTTTTCTGTTTTTCCTGAAGGGATTTAAGTAAAATAAGCATTAATGAACACGGCCGGGTGACAGAGAGAGACAATTTACATTCAAATTGTAAGTTTGTGCTGACACTTTTAAAAATAGCAGGAGGATGCTGTTTTAGGGAGAGGGATGAAATGGCACACTCGAAGGTTCACCAAATAAACAAATCTATTTCTGTTATACACGAGCGGAGGAGGAAATATTCTGCATCAAGAGACTCTGTGATTCCAATTTCTCTCCCCTGAAAACTTAATTCATTAAAAAAAAAAAAGAAAAAAAAAAACTTTCCAGGTCCAGTTTCCATCCCTAAACCAATCAGCACGATTGTTTTTCTTTCTCTTTTTTTTATTACACATGCCTGGAAATAATTACCATTTATTAAATCAGGACTATTGAAGACAAAAGGGAACTGTAGCTGCGCTAATTCACTCAGAAATGTGCGCGTTTGAAGAAATGTAATTTTCCAATAATCCAATAACCTCGTCCTGCAGCGCACGCAGGCACGTGTGGACAGATACAGAAGAATTCGTTTTCAAGAAGTGAAACAGTTTTTCCTCTGGCAGACAAAAATCCATCAACTCATCCGAGTCTCAGAAAATAAAAGTCAGGTGGAGAAACTGTTCCCGTCTCAAAGGCAATATTTCAGCGTCGGACCAGTAATAACAGCATGTGGGAAGAATGCGCTTAAATCACTCAAGCTCCGGGGATACACATTTTTGAACACTGGAGTCCGACAAGACAAGTGTTTTTTTGTGTGTGCAACTGGCGAGACAATGTTTTTTTTCCCCGAGCTCGTCTCAGTCGCTTTCATTTCGTCCGACAGCACTTTACTTTGAGCTCCGACAAAAGGCACAAAGAAAGAAAAAGGAAAAAAAAAATGTCACAATCAAAGGATCCTGATGTTTAGATTGTACACCGGGGTGCTGACAGCTAAGCAGCACCGTGCGACTACAGTGAGATGCACTTTCACATTTCCCTTCTGCTGGTGCTTCCTGTCAGTCTGGCCCTGTCATCCCAACTCTCTCTCTCTCCCTCTCTCTCTCTCTCTGTATCCGTCACTTTCATCACTCTTCTCTTTCTCTCACCATCTGTTTTTTCCTTCCTCTACTCCAGGCATGTCCAAAGTCCAGCCCGGGGGCCAATCATGGCTCACAGGCAGATTTTGTGCGACCCACAGCTTCATTTTTATAATGACTGGTTTAGATTTGGTGACATTTAAAAAAAATGATAATTGTGACCACAAGGCATTTGTATGTAACTTTTATTGTTCGTTTTTTTTTCATTTTTAAAATGTTAGCATTGGCTCCCGGGCACCTTCACATTGTCAAATCTGGCCCTCTGTAAAAGATGTTTGGACACCCCTGCTCTGCTCTGCTCGCTCTCACTTTATTCCTCTTCACACACAGATCATCCTTTATTGGAGTACACCCGGTGATTCTTGCAATAGCAGTGGGCGTGCTATCAGACCCATTAGTCCAATATCCTGGTGTTGAATGGGGACGATGAGAAATGGATTGGTGGTGATGCGGGTTGCGTGCACTGCTGTGAGGTGTGTGTGGGCAGCGATGAATGTGATGAGTGTGTGATTTAATGGATGAGTGTGAGGAGTGTGTGGTAAGAGAGGGACAGGGAGTAAGAAAGAACAAGATAACAGGAAGCTGACATAGTAATGGGTGAGTAATATAAAGAAACATATACGTGCCGTGTTTTATGTGGATGAGTAAGAGATGGTGGAGAGGTCGTTGTATTGAAAATAATACCACTGTGACGGCATAAGTCCAGTCCTTCAACCCTTTTAAAGAGCCTGTTTTACAAAGCAAACAAGGGCTGGATTTCAGACTTTTGCAGTTTCATACAGCTATGGTGCAGGAAGAGGGAGGCTGTCAGGGCTGCGGTCCCCTAGTAGCAGTGGTAGCTTCAAGTAGAAGCAGCAGCATGAGTTCCAGAAGGATTTTTTTTTTTTTTTAAAATCCACCTATCTCGTTTTTCCTTTCCTAATTTCAGTTTTGTAAAATGAATCACCCATGGTGATCTCTCACTATTCAAATAATGGGTTGGATTTACAGAATAATCTTGACTACAGAGTTCTGAAGCAGAGACAGTGAGCTCAAATCAATGTTTTTTTTTTTTTTTTGTCTGGACTTCTTCTTGGGACATCTTCAGCATGAAGGACAGTGTTCATCACTGATTTACTGTTATGCTGGAGCTTCAAATGTACACCGACCACCGCCATATCTTATTATGCAATAAGTATAGTTTTGTTTCAGGCATGGAAACAAAGTTTGGTACTGTGATGCTTCATGCTTCGTGTGTGACTTATTGTGGCCAGCCATGTGGTCAGTTGTTGCAATGATGCAGACCAACATTTCCTTAGAGGCACTCTGCTGCAGAGTTGTAGTATCATTATTTCGACACACAAAGTTTCGCATTAACTGTGTTCCATGCACACATGTTTACAAGGCAGCAGCCCCTCAATGAAAATATATATCTTCTACGGACCTTCAGAGTTAAAGTTAATGTAATAGTAATAGTAATAGAGTGTAATTAGAGATTGGTATCAACCTAACAATCTACAAAGAAATGACATGAGAAGAATTACGACTTTTATTGTTGATGTATTATCATTCAATTCAAGAGCTCACTTCAGCTGAATGTGGTAGTATATATGTACATGTTACCAACATGAAGCAGTACTAAACACAACTAACAGCTCAGTAGCCCTCAGTATTGATTATTATAAATATTGGGCAAATCAAATCTGGTCTGATCTGACGAAGGTGCTATGGAAAGTTAAAGGATCTTACTTAAGTTACTAGGATAATCCTCTGGGGACCATGAATATCTGTACCAAAAAATGTGTCAACCCATTTTGTAGAAGCTGAGAAATTTCACTAGATGAGTGAAATGTTTTAGCTTCTGGTAGCCCATGGTGAAAAGTCAGTGGATCATCAAAGTCATTAGCATTCATCCTCTGTGAACCATGAATATCTACAAGACTCCATGGTAGAATCACCCAGCAGATCGACATATCAACTGACTGGTCAGCACTGCCATCTCTAGTAAACATTTTTATGATTTTTAATGTTTTAAAAGAGTTTTGTTTAGTCCTCATAAAAGCACCATATGCAGCAATAGCTCCTGAGCAAATAAACAAATGAAGCAAATGCACATACAGAAATTGTATCAACACCACAATCAGCAGATTTTTCACTAATGGGAAGGCAAGTGTGCTTGAAAGGAAACAGTCTTCAGTGAAAAGTGAAGTGAAAATCAGCATTTTCTTCAAACACCATTACAAGATTGGGTATGACTTAGATCCATCAACATCAATCACATATTGGTATTCAGAAGTGGCTGAAATCCTCCTCTCTAGCAACAGGAGCAGTCTGTCCTGGTCTTTATTTGAAACTGAGTGCAGTTTTGCTGATACCTGAAAAATGCCTTTCCAACATTAACAGTACTAATGCCTATTTAGATTTTGCCTGTGCAATCATCAACAATAACCAGGGTATTCAAGATAGAAAATAACCCATTTGCCAATAATCAATGAATCAACAAGGGAAATACTTCTTGAATAAATGCAGAGTTGTATTTCACTGTACAATATAATAAAAGACTTGTGAATATTGTTAAATAATGTTTAAGACATGATAAGTTGATGTTTTGTTATGTTAGAAAATTCTGATACTCTGTGTCTTGATGACAAAAACAATTAAAAACCTTGAAATCATATTTTCTCAATCAGCTTGTTAATGTCAGTGATGAGATCCTACAGTTTGTGTTATTTTAATCGATAGGTTGGTTTGTTTTACTCTGAGGACTGAGTTAGAAAAAGGTCAGTATCAGATGCCATTGGATGGACTGGTTAGTTTTTGTTGTTTTTATCAAAAGTACTTCAAACACCATTACTGATGTTTTTGTGTTGCAGATACATGGGCCAGATGTGGTTGTCGAACTATGAACAAAGATGTATGTCAACAGTATAAATGAATAAATAAATGCAGAAATGAATAATTAAATACAAAACATAAATGGCACATGAAAACTGTTAGTAATGAAAAACACCATATCTAAATGTATTAATTTATTAATTCATATTCGTTTCTTGCTATTGGTTTCACACTAGTATTGCTGGTCTACAGTGTAGCATGTGTAAACAACAAGAAATATTTTTTAAAAATCCATCCATCCATTTTTGGAACCACGTATCTTTACATCAGGGTCACAGGGGGCAAGATGTGGGGTAGACCCTGGAGAGGTCACCAGTTCATTACACGGCTGACAAACAACCTTTCACGGTTACATTGGGCAGTTAGAGTCACCAGTTAACCTATAAACCTGCAGTGTGTGGCCTGTGGGAGGAAGCTGGAGTTCACCGAAAAACAGAAAGTAGAACATTTGTAAAGAAACCGCTTTACAAATGTTTCATGAGGAAGGACGCATTCAAGTCAACACATAAGCAGAGTAGCTTTAATCCTCCATATATGTCTACACGTGATGCTTTCAGGTACAGTATTGGTCATGCACATTTTGGGAGCCCTCAAAATGCAACACACACAATCACTGCAGTTGCACATTTCGAATGGAGGAACGTAGACCTGAAGCGTAAAAATACACTTCAGGTTTAGGTTACACGAGTTATGTAGGAGTGACACACCAGACATAACGCGGCCCGTGTAAACAGCTGTGTTGATTCGAAGCTCATCTGTTCCATCAGATTTGCGTGAGACGCATCCTGTGTGGACAAGCCATTAGACCTCGAGGATACACAAAGCATCTTGGCGAGTAACAATGGATGTAAACATGAATTTTGTTGTTTACAAGAATCCTCACAGGGCACCTTTAATGTTATAAAGAAATACTTATGTTTAAAGCCAAGTTTTCAGGGCTTTAAAATATGAACAAGTCTTGTTACAGAACAAAGAAAACTTTCTTGTTATAATAGGAAACTGTCTGTATTTCTTTGATGTTCCTGTAACTGTATATGAAACTGGAAAATATGGCACTGAGGTGGCACATATCTGCCTTTCTGGTCTCTCTGGTGAGCGACTGTGGCGTCTCTGTTGGACTGAGGAGCTTCTACTTCTCACTTCTTCCTCATTTATCACTCCTTACAGCAGTGGAATCTTCCTCTCTGTGTTCAGACACATCCACAAGCTCCATAAGTCACTCTTCTGACGGTTTGACAGCCCTGTGAGTGTGTGCGCAAATATGTGTGCCTCACTGTGCTTCTGCGTGAATATCTGTAGGCCATCTCTCAGCTGTGTGTAAGTCTTTGCATGCAGGCTATTCTGATTTTGCGTGGATGTCTGTGCATTAAGCTCCCCTCTCACCACACACACACAAAGGACCTTTCTGTTCCAAAAAAAATGTATCACAGTTTCCCTTCCGAGGACGTGACGGGACAGGTGTGAAAGGCTGGAGGCTGTGTCTGGCATAGGGGGGGATAATGTAAACAGCCAGGAATGTGATCCACATCACAGCAACTGATTTAGGAGAGGGGCTTGGAGGGGTGAGAGGTCACTCGCCGCACTGCAACAAAAGAAATGAAACATTATCCCCGTGACAATCAAACCCTACTTAAGATGCCTTTTCAACCAATTGCCATTGTCTGTCAACTTCCCGGGCGAGTAATGGGTGTGTTTAGCTTCACTGGTGATTTATGTGGAGCTCACCTCCACAGAACATGGACAGACTTGTCAAACACATTACAAAAAAATGATTGACAATATAATGAAGGATCAGCTCAATAAAATTACATATTACATATTATGATTTATCTCTCATGTAGATGATTTTAATTTGCCTTGATTTTGAGCTTGACGTTCTAGCCTCCAGCCCTGATGCAATGAAGGCAAATGCTCACAGCACTGACACGACATTTAAAATACTTCAGTGGCAACTTGTCTTTTCAGAGACATTGTCCGGGTCACCTCATTATGAACAGTCTTCACTGGAGCTACTGCTGCAGAAGAAATATAAAAGTTTTGACATTGTATTAACTATTTCTTCGGTAGAAAGTTCCAGTGAAAACTGTCGAGAGTGAAGTCTGTGGATTATCCGGACTGTATAACTGTTCTGCTGTTGTTTTTTTTTCTTTTCTTATAAAACCAAAATACCACGAATGGCAGGTGAGAATACATGATGTTGTGTAATACAGGTGAAGTAACCCTTTGGTTGATATAGTTTTGTTATGAAGACTGTTGAACTTAGTAGGAGGTTTGAGGGAGTTTAAACTAATTCTGACTTGAATCAGAATCTAGAAATTGAAGGACTACCATTTAGAAACTTAAATTTAATGAATTCCAATAAATACATTTAAATTAATAAATAAAATGAATTGATTTCATGAGTCATGTTTCTGGTGTCTCTTCAAAGTTTAACATTCGCTCTTCTTTTGGCAATGTTTTGGTCTCCTCCAGCTGCTGAGAGGAATGTCTGGTTCTGTAGTCGGATAACCAGCTAGTTGCTAACTTTCCTTGTCAGCTGTCTGTTTGCTGCTGGGCAGATAGCACACAGTTGTAATTTATCAGAATTTAGTTGTGAGCCATTAAACCAAAACAATATTTTGGAAGACTGTGAATTGCTCTATTGAGTTGAGTGGCACTGCAGAGTTGGGTGGTCATCACTATGAGCAACCCCTTTAAATTACAGGCAGTTATTTCATCTTTTGCTATCAAAAATACACACACACATACCTCAGCTTTATGAGGAGTTCAGTTGGATCAGTGCAATAGCCGTGACCAAAGATACTGCCTTGATGAATCTCCTTCCACCGCTAGCTCATCTGTTTGGACTGACAGACCGAAAGGGCAGGACGATTAGTCGTTTATTAAGCAGGGGAGCTTGCTCTTTAATCACTGGTGTTGTTTAGAGAGACAGGAATGTGTTGCCACGTGCTAGCAATGCCACTTTTTGGTGCCTCCTGATTGCTACAAGTGCAACAAGGATAGCACCCCTAGAAATAAACTAAACCAAACAAACGTTAGAATGAGTGCCAAGAAAGTTAGCACATTTAGCCACTTAGATGCATCACCTTTATGTGTTGGTCTCAGTTCTCACCTACCTCCTTAAAATGGCATTTCTTATTATCCATAGCTCATTATCTTTATCATTTTCCATCTTGGAATTGGTGTGAAAGTACTTGTCTCAGAAAGGCCAGAAGAACATAAAACAATACAAAAATACCATTGTTATTTTATGCACTTTATACTTTTTGCCTCTTAGCATTGCAGATTAAATATCTAGATGATGTGTTCTTGGCGTTGGACCTCCTGGTGTGATGAAGCGAGTGTGTTCCTCCCACATATATCCTGGTTGCATCTGGAGATTGTACAAGTACACTAAACAGCTAATTACCACTAAGAAGATAATAAAATGTGTGGCAGTTGGAGGCATTGGAAAAGCACTACACTGGAGAACATATGGTGGCGTACATGCAATAGTGTAATGAGGATTGCTTTGTTGCCGCAGACAGAAATGAAGTACACTGAAGGAGAGATACCGCAGAGGTAGCCTGCCTGCCACAGAAGAGGTCCCTCATTCTCAAAGGGTTGCGTCTGCTAAAATGAGGGATGATTGTGCACAAGATGTGGTATCTCCAGAAATAATAGGATTAGAATAATGATCTGCATTGTTACTCTCTGTTGTTGCTATTGCAACCAAAAGTCACCAAATGAAGAACAACATACATTGGATATTATTTTAAATGTTAATGGTAAAAGAGGATGCTCACCATGTCCTAGTATCAAACTAAAAGCATGACAACTTGGTGTATTAACGTCCTTTTCTCATCTGCAATGTCTCACGGTCTATTTATGCTTCCTATTGTAACTCATTTGACTGATCCAAAGAAGACAAGTTTGTCATCATTCTAAAACGCTGAGATATTTTTCTACAACATTTAACATTCTCCATGCAAGTAATTAACGACAGCCATCTGTTTGAAACTTCATTTAGACTAATCACAGTGGTGTGTAGCGCAGGATGTGTTGTCTGAGGCGAAGTTGCTGTAGTTGGGGTAAGTTGCAATTTAGGCATGATGGCATCTTGAGTTTCCCTTTATTTCCCAAGATTCTTCTTAGTCCCTTGCTTTCAAGACATTAGACAACTCGAGTAAGCGCATAGGAAGAGAGCCACGAGCATGAAACAACAAATATCTCCTGAGCTGTGTCTGCAATCACTCCCTTGTTCACTACTGTCTTTTAAATCGAGATTAAGGACTTTATGTTACAAGGTGTAGAAATGGGCGGTTGTGGCTCAGGAATTTGAACGCTTGTCCACAAATCAGAAGATCAGTGGTTCAATCCTCCAGACTGAATGTTGTTCTGGGCAAGATATTGAACTGTTGGGTTAGGGTTAGTTGGCACCTTGCCTGGCAGCCATTGCTGTCAGTGTGTGAACAAATGTAAAAGTACAGTCTGTTTTCCAATAATGCTTTTCAAATCTTTAATTTTAGTTTCTTTAAATCTTTTGGTTGTGTGTTAGCATAAAGTGGACACATTTGGACACATCTATAAAATTCCATTTGAGGTCACTATATGGTGCCTACGCTCATGTTTTCACACCCTGGTGAGGTACTCTGTGTTTACATCATGCTTTACCATTCACTTGTTCATCTGTGACTTGCTAAAATGTAGCAGTAGCACAAGTCAAAAAAAGGCCATTAAGAACAGCAAGTACACAAATTCATTAACATCAGTTACATAACCACATCCTTCTAAAATTAGCCACTGTACTCATACTGTACTTGGTCATACCAGAGCAAGTGAGGTTGTAACAGAAAAACTCCTCAGTGTATTTAATTGAGAAATTTGATTCGATTACTTTTGAGTTAAATATTTAATTTAAATGTGAAAGAATGTGCTATTGCTAGCTAATTAAATGGAGAATGTACAGGATTGCCCTGTATATGAGATATTTTTCTTTCACCAAAGATTCAAGAGAAACTTTGTTCAAGCTCTTAAATAAAGATGAAAAAAGTATGCAACACTTAGTATAGCAAGTCTTTAATTGCAAAGGGCATGAGAACTTTGAGACCTAAAGAAACAAGGTCAGGGGGCAGAAACAGTTAAGAACTCTCGCACTACAGAGATGTTAAGTTCAAGCCTAGGTTAAGAGTTGAAGTGAATTGTGACTGGCAGGGCAATGTCAAGTTTCAACAGATCTCAGGCACTCTGCAGTGAAACTATATCATCTCTTGTCACTGATGAGAACAGATTGTCTTCAGTTTGGACACGTATGTTGCTGCAACTCTATCCTGTTGGCACTTTAAAACTTCAAAACATTGGGTTTTTTTGTGAAAATAAAACCAGAGCACAAGTCTCTGCTTGTTGCTCGATGACTAAGCTCAGTCTGCCGTCGACCTTGACATTTCCTATGAATCCACTGGCAATCTCCTCCTCAGGTGTGCTGGTGGAAATGTCACGAAATTTTTAAAAAAGAGGCAGTCATAATTATTCCTTGTAAATCACAAATAGAACAAGAAACATGGCAGTCTGTGTTCTTTCCTGACAGCACGATGACAGCAGGGTAGTAGTCAAAGAAATATTCAGACGCTTTTAGAGAAGTACTAATTCCAGACATGTTATTACAAGTAAAAGTCCTGCATTCAGAACCTCATTAATAGTATTTATCTCAAATGTATTTAAAGTATCACTGAAAGAACTCATTGTTGTAGAAGAATCTGATTTTTTAGGGTTGTGGTTGCATTTCACTCCTGTAGATGTTTAAGGTTGAGCTCATTTTAACATCTTCATGTACTGTTGGGCAGTTTAATCATCATTGTGGTCTATAAGATGATCTTGGGTTTGTACTGTTCCTATCCTGTGAGAACCACATATCTCTAAAATGTCAACTTTTCTATCAACAATAGCTTTTTCAACTTTGTGGCAATTCCTATCTGATCCAAAGGTTTTTTTTTTAGTAGTAGGAGAAGTAAGAGATTTTCTAAAATCTAAAATCAACCAAGTGCTGTTACAGGTGGCTTGTTTGAGAACCCAGGCATTCAGGCCACCCACGAGCCATGGCTTTACCCATTTTTAGATCAGCCAGGAGGCGGCAGAGACAGGACTGCCAAGATGGCGGCACAAAGAAACTTGTGGACTGTGTGACCTCATGGAGACTACATCCATGTTTCATACTGTCTATGAAATTGAGATATTTGGAGATGCATAGTTTTCACTGGACAGAAAAGATATAACCTGAAATGTAACTAGTCAATGAAACCGAGCAATGGGAGAAGTAAGAAGTACAATATTTGTGAGTTACATAACATGGAGACAGTCAAGTAAAATACAAAACTTAGAGTGTAGTGCAGTACTTAAATAAATAAATAAAGTAAGTAAGTAAAGTAAGTAAATATACTTCATTACATTCCACTCCTGCAGCCGAGACAGAGACAGCGCCGAAGACATCAAAGCGCAGGTGGAGAGTTAGTAACATAGGGGCTGAGCAGGATGAAGGGATCACATCACCTGAGATAAAAGGCCAGGCGTCACACACACACACAGACACACACACACACACACCAAAACAAGACCACCGCACCACCGAGGCCCCAATATCTCTCACCTGTTACACGACGACCTTCAGAAGGTCTTGTTTTATCTTTTGTCTACAGAGTGTCTGGCAGTTTGAGTGAGGAAGGATGTGTGCTGCCTGCAACTGAGTGTGTGTGTGTGTGTGTGTGTGTCTGTTGCAGTTTGCGCCTTCTAACGCAGCAGATAAAACGAGGAGAAACGAAGAGAAAACGCTATGAAGCTAAGAAAGGCGACTGAACTTGCCGTGTGTGTGTGTTCCCTCTGAATAATCCGCGCAGGCTCTCGCTCGTCTGTGCATATGTTGATACCTTTTTGCCTCACCTCTGAAGCGTCCCCCCCGCCCCCTCGCCCACCTCTCTCCCTCTATTTAAGGTGACTCAACAGCTCAGAAGCCTTTGAGGCCAGACAAAAGCAACCATCATACGGACAGGATAAGCTTGGAGCTGTGTAACCAGATTTGATCCTGCAGCATTGTCAGAGATGCTCAATTTTATACAGCGGCTCAAGCCATGCAGCTGATCTTACCGCTGCGACTCTATCTGAAAACGTCAATCCAAAAGTTCAGCCGGCAGAGTAACAAAATGTTCAGATCCCGGCTTTCCTTAAGTTCATATACTTTTTTTTTTTTTTTTTTTTTTGGACAGGATGTTGTAGTGGACCAAGCTCTCACCTCTTCTCAATCATTAATCACTCAGCGTCTTGCCGGCCAAGATAGCTCAATCTCAAAATGTATTAAAGTTAAACCCAGTCTGGCAGGTTGATGAATTAATAATAATGTTCATATGAAGGTCTATTCAAAGTGGGGAGAAAAGTGTCAAGAATCAAGATCCTCTGGCTGCTATCACTTTTGGCTTGTGAGATCTGTATGAAGTGAATAAAACATCACCATGGGAATATTTAGCACGGATCGTTTTGCTAATATAAAACCTTTCTGGAGTTACATCAACCGCAAATTAGTCAAAATGTTTTTTTTATATTGTTTTAAGTTTAATTTCCATGTGTTGCTTTGATGCTGCTCAAAGCTCTGCTGTGTTTCCTTTGCGCCGTTGAAAAGTTCAAACAGGGTCACTGTGAATTTTTTTTTTTTATGTTTTAGTACTTTAAACATCTGGTGCTTTTTCTTACAGCTCCTTACAACAGTGTGTTCTTCCTAATTATCTACCATGTCGGCCTTTAAAGAGAAAGAGGTGTGTAGAAGTGTAGTTCAACAAACTATTATTCTAATTTCTAAGGTTGTACCACCAGAGAGTTAGATCAACACAATTTAACAATGACCAAACAAGACTAAGAGTCTGTAGGCATGCTAGTGGCTCTGTGAGGATGTACCCAGGTACAGTGATGCTTTGAGCTAAATGCTAACATCAGCGAGCAGTGATAATGCTAATATGTTCAGCAGGTAGACTGTTTACAGTGTTCAGCTTTTTTTGACTTGTTAGCATGCTAACGATAAACAGAAAGTACAGCTGAGGATTATGAGAATCTTAATAATTTAAAAAACTTATAATTACAACCCAATGGTGGCGCTAAAGTAAAAATCAAGAGATCTAAGAAGTTATCAATGAATCATAAATGTAATTCCCTCAGATAGTAAATTAATGTAAACCTTATGGTAGTGATAGAGAAAAAGCCATAAGATCACCTAAGCTAGTGGGATTCATCATCTGAGAACCATGAATGTTCGTAATTTTGTGCAAAAACAATCAAGCAGATGTTGATATCATTAGCTACATCTTTTACAAGCTGATGACATTAAATGAAACATCCAGGCATCACCAAAGTCGTCAGGATTCATCATCTGGGAACCATGATTGTATAAAAGGTTGCACCAAACCATCAAATAGACGTTGAGATATTTATTTGCGAAACGTTTTAGGAGCTGATGGTGCTAGGTGACGCATCCAGGAATCACCACAGTCATTAAGATTCATCTTCTGTGCACCATCAATACATGTAGTAAATTCATGGCAATCCATGTAATAGTTGTTCAGATATTTCAAGACACAGACTGACATTGTCATCCTCAAAGTCAGACTGACATGCCTAAAAGTTAATGATATTATAATGGGGTTTATTTGTGAAACCGTACAAAAGGTTCCACACTGAGAGACAGTAAAGGTGTAACACACCAGAATTTTGTAATGTTTTCTTTTTCATAGAAGTGTGAAATGCCTGAAGGCTATTAAAGGATACGACTTTGCCCATGAAGTGCATCAACAGGGGCACCCTGCACAGTAGAGTTGTTGCCCTTCAACTTTGTGTCTTTCACATTTTCAACATAACTCGTGTACATGTCCACCACTGCAGCGATGGTGGAATCGCTCCCCGCCCGGCTCTGTGGCAAGCGAACAGGGTGATTCAGCTTCACAACTTTGTTCACCAGCAGGTACAGGAGACACAGAGTGTGTCCGCTAAACGGTGGGTGACCGACCGTAATGATGCTGCTTTCGGCATGGCTCTGTGTGCAGCTCAAGGCCCCCAGCTGTTACAGCCTGTCTCAGCATTTCTTCTCCATCTGTGGGAGGTAGCGTGAACTGCCAGGTAAGAACGAGCTGGCTGGGAAGCGGTAAGGTATAAGGTGAGGAGAGAAGCATTACTATCCAAAGTTGGACGACTGTTGGAAAATTTTACATTTTTTTTTGTAAAAATCATATCTTTTCACACATGCCAGTGCCGTTGAAGAACATGCTAGGAGCGGTCTTCTTTTTTATTGTTGTTGTCCTAAAAAGCGCAAGTGATGTCACGCATATAAAGTAAATGTAGCAAAATGCGTTTTCTGTTTTTTTGGTATACTCCAAGATTAGACATGTTGCTACACGTCAAGTTGAAGGTTTGCCTCTTATCTGGTTTGGAGCCGCAACATGATAAATGAGATGATGTCATGATTTTATAACACTTTGACACATCCAGCAGACATATCCACCCTGTGAATGTATGACTAGCTCTGACTCGCAACTAAAAGATCTGGTGGCATAGGGGTGTTTAAACTGTTTTCTGTCTGCTGCTGATATGGGTGAACCTAAACAGTGAAGTCACTGGATGTAAAACCAAAACACAACAAGTTTCACTCTCTGTGGGCTCGTGACTACAAGGGACCTTTTCATACGACTCATCCCTTGCTGCCCACCATGAGGCAGTTGATTGGTTCCTGCAGGGCTTGGCAGTCAGGGAGTGGTCGTTAAGGCAAGGTGCTGACACCTGGAAAGGCCATTCATTCTCTGTCTCTCTCTCCTAGGCTCCACACGGCTCCTGGTTTTGGGTTTGTTTTGGTTTTGTTACTTTCTGTTGCTTCTTTCTTTTGCATTTAACAAACACGCATACATTCCTCACACATCCATACATTACATTCACTACTGATACTGCCACTCTGTACACCCCATGCTGTTGTTTTGAGTTATGTAGTTGTGGCTAATTTACAATAAATATACTTTATCCCTCTCTAACCCTTGGCATCATCTCTTTTGTCACATATCTTGAGCCAGTTTGTGACACACATAGTAATTTGATATTGTGAATAAATAAATTAACACAAGATAATCATAAAGTTATTAGTCAACTTTAAAGGAAATCTGTGTAACAGGGATCACTGTGGCCACAAGGGACACTTACAGGTTCATGGTGGATGCACAAGTGGAGAAAAGAATTGGTGACTGACCTGAAGCAGTAACTAAAGAATGTTAGCATTTGCTAACTTTAGCCAAAAGATACTGGTCACACCTTTGACTTTAAAATTAGTCTCAGCAACATTATGTATTTTGATTTGGGGCCCACAGTTTAGTCCCCATGAAGCATTATGTCCTTCTCAAGGGAGACTGTACCTGGAGTTACAAAGTGCACCGTTACACCGTTAATTTAAGTTAGAAAAGTTTTTTAATTGCTATAGTCGAGATTGTCTCAAACTATGAAACTGTCGTGCAATCTTCAAATGGAACAATTGGCCCCTTTCATTTCTCCAGTAAAGCATGATCTGTAATGCAAATTTCAATATATGCCTAGTCTGAGCCAGAACCTGAGTTTCCTGGCTGTATTTGTCAATTATGTATGTACTGCAGAGAGAAACTATGGGAGACACACTGTTGTTCTACAATCAGGCTGACAGCTTTCAAAACCTTTGGATATTTCCTCTTTTTCAGCTCTTAAAGCTGCATGGCCTGTTCACAGTTTGAGTTGTTTTGGCTTCAAGGACCTTTCTTCCTATAGAAAAAAGAAGCCTGTGTGTCTTAATCTCTGAAGTTCACAAAGTGAATAATAAACTAATAAACACATTCAAAGAAACTAACAGTTTTTTAGAAGAGGAACATCATATTAGTTTGAAAGAATTCTGCTGATCAGTCTTTTCAGTTGTCAATCTGTGCAATTTAATTGGATTATTAAATTAAACCAATGCTAACGAACGAACATTTCAGTATTGTTTTCACTTTGTAAGACTGATCAAAAATAAATTGCAAGGTTAACTGTTTCAGAAAAAAAACACAAAAATTCCCAGCAGTGATTTCAAAATAATGTTAGAAAATAGATCCAAAACAAAACATTTGCATAATTGTGTTTGCGATGTAAAAAAATGTACAATAATAGCTGCTTTCACAGGAACACACATGCCTGGACCATGTAATTTACTCCTCTGTGTGTGTGTGTGTGTGTGTGTGTGTGTGTGGCAGATCAGAGGTTTTTAAAACGGTTTACCTGGGCACAAAAGTGTAAAATGCTTTGCTCACCTTGGGACGACACAATGAGCCAATGAAGCTCGATAATAAAGTACGAGAGTCAGCGAGAAAAAGTGAGTGGAAAGATAAAAAAAGGGGGGGGCTTAAAAAAGGCCGCAAGAAACCAAAATAAGCAGCTTGTGGAGAGCCTAATGCAGCCCTGCAATAAACAAAATTACAGATCAGCTTGGCTTCGTTTCACATTTCTACAACCGCAAAACCTGATTTCCTGTTTATCTAGATGGGTAGATAGGGGAGAGTTAAGGGGTAATTTGAATCCATATATCATCAGACTTTAACAAGAGGTTTTTTTCCCTGACTTGACATCTGTGTGGTGACACACACATTGCTTGTCATATGACTCATTAGCGTGTGCGCGTGTCATAACTGGGTTATGGGTTATGCTGCGTGCGTACTGACTGCGTAATCCCTGCGTCTGTCAGTGTCTGATATATGAGCAGATGTGTGTTTGTCCGCATTTCTAACACCGGCATCCAAGGTTTATTGTAAGACTGTGTAGACAGGAAAACCTGCAGGGCATTTTCACATAGTTCCCCTGATGAGCTTTGCTGCGAGTACGATGGAGGAGAGTGATGGCAACAAAGGAGAAGTTGTCAGGAGTCAAGCTGAAAGGAAATATTACTGTGGAGGAGTTAGGAGCTCAGATAGAAAACAAGCGCTGCATTAAAGTACATCCAGAAGAAACACACTAATCAGAGCAGATATAAACCTTCTGAATAAGGTCAAGGCAAGAGAACAAAACACACCACTTCAGCGTTAGGAATGTAACGGTTACTGGTATTATGGTAAATCGCAGTGAATTTAAACATGCAACAACGTTTTCCGTTTTCGAGACACTTAGGAGCTGCTAACTGTGTTAGTAGCGGTGTTGCTAAGTGTAGAACATTTTCTCATGCAGGCACTCCTCTCGGTCACACTTCTTAACAAAATATGTAAACAAATTCTGTTTACATGCTTGCCCCTATAATGTGAACGTTTCATTTTGATTTTGGCTTCTAATGTTTTAGTATGATAAGAAAATCACAAGATTTCATGAAATGATTTCAATGTTACGAGGAGGTAGAGTGACCAGCGGCTTTAGCGCAGGGAGCAGACTGTATTCAGTGCTGAGAATAGCTGCACATCGACATTAGAGCCATTCACATCTCTGTGCGAATCCCACGCCAATATTGTCCTTCCCTCGAAATGAAAAGGTTACATGCAATATCTTCAAAGTAAAATCATGCAAATTGCCGCCTTAAGCTTGATTTACTCTAAGAAGAAGGCTGCAGCCTTTCAAATTAGTGGAAAAAACACCTGAATTTTTAATCTCCCCTCAAGCTTTTGAAATTATCTCAAGAACTTTCACCCAGGAAAATCCTCGTTGGATGTTTTCCAACCTCACAGGATGGTGTGTGTAAATACATGTTCTAAAGGCATAAATCATACACATTAACCTCACAAATTAGCACTGTGCGCCACAGAGGAGGTTAATATTCGATAAACTGCAACCTTGGTGTTCGTGTAAAAAATAATCTGCCAAGGTACAGTCAAAGTTAATTACAGTGCAGGCGACCTCACAGAGCCGCTTTTGTTGTGTGACAGAGGTTTACGCAATCAGTCAGAAATGCAAAAGGTGAGGTTCCCTCAGGCCGAGCCTCTGACAGCTTCAACTCTCACTGCTATCAAAATACATTGGCTTTTTCCTGAGTGTGGGCCCGACGGCTAAACACAAGACAAAGTCGCCCAGACTCCTGCATGAAACATTATACAATAGCCAATAAATTTTGAACCTAAGGCCTGCCCTTAAAACCTTAACGCATAAATGTAAAACGACCTCAGTTGTCAGGAAACACCCTTTTAGCACCGGCGGGATGGAGTGGGTGGGTGGGAAGGAGTTGTTGAAGTCAATCAAATAGAGTTGGAAAGGATTAGTCCAAGGAGGGAAACAGTCGGTCTCCTTAGCATTCATTCATAAGTGAGCCAGTCTAAAGCTGCTATACTGATGTCTGGTTAGGTTAATGCAGTGGTTCCCAACTTTTTTTGTTTGACATACCCCCAAGTGAGTTCAAGTACCCCTTCAACACCACATTTCATGTTACATAATGCTGAGATTGTTTATGTTGGTAATAATTTATTATACTTTGTTTGAGGGCTGCACCATGGTGCAGTGGTTAGCACTGTCAGCTCACAGCAAGAATCTCTGCTGGGGCCAAGTTTGCATGTCCTCCCCGTGTCTGTGAGGGTTCTCTGGCTTCATCCCACAGTCCAAAGACATGCGCTCTTGTGACTCTAAATTGCCCATAGGTGCAAATGTGACTGCGAATGGTTGTTTGTCTTCACGTGCCCTGTGATGAACTGGTGACTTGTCCAGGGTGCACAAAGTCAGCTGGGATCGGCTCCAGCTCCACCGTGACTCTGATAAGGATAAGCAGTTACAGATAATGTATGGACAGTTTGGTCAAGTTTGCATTTAATGCAAATGATCTACTATGTTCATGAGCTTGTTGCTATCTTCATCTGGTGCTGGGCAGATAGCACGAGAATTTATTAAAGCTTTTTCTTACAGCAAGGCTGCCTGCTGATAAAAGCGGTGAGTCTGAACCAAAACGGTTCAGCAGTTCAACGCTCAATGGACACGAGATGGACATTTTTTTGTCTTACGTACCTGCTGAAGTACTCATTTGAACTGTTTTTAAGGTGGTAAGGTTGTTTTCAAGTTGCATTCAAAATCCAACACAAAAGATGATGTAACCGTTTATTCTTTACTTTTAACTTATTTCAACTCACCATGCCGTAACTGACTGACTGCCCTCACTTGCTAGCCCATTTATGTATAATCACATATGTTTTTAGGTGGTACAGTTGATGCAGGTCATTTGTGGGTGAGCCCTGTGCAGTTAGCCTGTTGCAGCTTGTAGCACACTGGTTATTTTGATAAATTATTTTGATATTTTGACAGTTTTTAATCCAGTTTTTAATCATATAACGTCAGCCCTCCTCCACAGTCTCTCCACGTAACCCTTGGCTGCTGCCGAATCACCCCCAGGGGTGCAAGTATCCCCTGGTTGCGAATCACTAATCTATCCACCAACTGAGTAAACTGAATCTGATTCGTAGCTTCACCCTCTGGGAAGATTGGCGAACGGCAAATGACATCAAATCGCTTTGCACCACATGCTCCAACGAACTTGACACCATTGATTGGTTTATTAGACACAGCCGTGCTTTAAGACTCTAAGATGGGAGTGGTGCGGGGTGTATACTGCCACAGGGCAACATTCATTGTGCGAACAGCAACAATAAATCAGCTGCCCACTCTTTATCTCTGCACTGCCACAGCGGTTAACAGGATTGGAGAGTGACAAGATTTCATAATTACATCAGTCTGATTACAAGTTATGCTAATCCTATTAGAAAAGAGTGGTAATTAAGTAAAATGGAGATGTTTTAATGAGGCATTTGACATATTTGAAGGGCTGCAGGCACATTTGTTACATGGGGGCAAATATTAAGTATTCAGAACATGTGAAAACTGGGATGATAAATCCTTTTGGACAAATTTTTAGCTTAAGACATGCCCAAATAAGTCTCGTATAACACTCCTGAGCTGGATTGATCTAATAACCGTGGTACTAAGTAATGTTTTAACAGGTACTAGTGATAAATTTCATGTCAGAGTGACCTTGCCCTGTTTCAGCCCAGCAGCTGCTCAGTCTGTCAGGCTTTTTCTCCGTGTACCACAGCAGCAGCTGAGGAGCCATTTTGGGGCCTGATGCATTCAACAGCTGGTGGTGCCAAGCCCAGGTTGGGCGTAGGAGGAGGAGAGAAGGAGGGGGAGCGCGAGGTCGTCTATCGAGCCATGGAAACATGGGACACAGAGCATATCGGACGACAGGCAAGCGGCCAAATGGTAAAACAGGAGCAGCACTTCACTCGCATCGCTTTTCTCAGAGCTGACCCAAAATCACATTTAAACTGGAGCTATAAGCGTCCCATCACTCAAACTACTGTGTAATGCATGCCATGAGAACACTGCATGTAACTTGCCCATATTCTGCATGTTTTAGGAATGAAACCCCAGAGCTGGCTTCGGTTCACGGCGCTGTTCCCATTCTGGGCCGCGTAGATGCATGTGTGCGTGCCGACACGGCGAGACAATGCACCGCTTGTGGATTTTTGAGAGTCGGGCTTCACTTTACAACAGTGTGAAAAAAGAAAAAGTGGATGGTATCCCATTTTTCTTACGTTCCCAGGATGTGTTTACATAAAATCAACCTTAGTGGTGTCAGGCGATGGAAAAATCTCTGCCGGCTTGAATGTTTACAGACACTTGAGGATACGAGAGAGGGTATCGTTTAGCGGATGACCTTTGTCTTCAAAAATCTCAAACCTCTAGCTACGCTTCATTGCAACTCGCTCACTCTGTAATGACGATACTCGTCCACAGCCAGATGTTTAAAGTGCTACTTTCTCCCCTCTTTTCTTGCACTGTTTGGAGCGTTGCGGAGTGCGCACAGCATCGGTTTGAGTCGGGAGTACGCCACATGAAGGTGGAGTTTCCTGTAAAGTAGTTCTCACATGTAAATCATCTATCTCAGGGAGAAATGTACACTTTTTTGCGGCCTGTGTGTGTTTAAGGGAGTCTGCAGAGATGACAAGACAGCTGAACTAATGTTTTAGAGATAAACATTTGGACAGGACACACCAGGTGGATTGCGAGTAGTATCCAGATGGCACTGTGACGAATCGCACTGTGTCATTTCTCACTATTTTCCTCTTTGAGTTGAAGCGTACGCAATTTAAAGGAAAGTTCCAATTTAGGAAATTGTCTGTCTGAGGCCAACCAATGAATAACCAAGTCTGTAATTTCACAACAAGAACAGACCTCAAAGGTAATGGTGCACAAAGGTCCTACATGCAATACATTACATTAAGTCTGTATTTATAATGCATACACAGTCATGTATAATGCATAGAAATTTGTGCATATACAATACACATCCACCCAATCTGTTTTATATGTTCTGTGTTTATCATAAATCTGTGGCACCAATTTGTTGTTTAGTTTCAACCTGGATTGAACAGATGCTGCAAATTAGTTTATGCTGGATGCCCCATGTACATCTGTTACATAGCTGATTTTTAAATGTATCTTTATTGTCCCTGTTCAGTACAGAAATATGGCTAAATAAAACATGCATCTTACTTTTGGCCATCATTTTAATCATTTATAGTAACTATATTCACCAGAGCGTCTGCTTAGCTCTGAGTACATAGTGATGTCACTACAATAAAGTCCAACAGGGCAAGAGACATGAGCAGTCAGACAATAACAAAGGTTGTAAACTGTTCAGTCAAATGATCCAAATCACTTTATTTGGATGTGAGCATGTCGTAAAATGCTGCAATAAGTCATCATTGTACAGGAAAAGAGTGTGTGAGCGCAATCACGTATTAAGTCAGCAGGTGGAAGTTGAACCTGTGAGAGATGTTTACAATGATCTCTGCTGAAAAAACTTATTTGATATAAAATGTTACTGATAAGATTAGTCCATAGCCATGTAGTGGTTAGAGCTTTGTGCTTAATGCTAATGTCAGCATGCTAACATGCTCACAATGATGAACATGTTGATGTTTAGCAGGTATATATTTAGCATCTAATTTAAGCATATCAACAATTATCAATGAATATAAAGGTCAGCTGAGGCTAGTATTTGGTCATAGTATATGATAAACAGAATCTTTGACATGAAAAAACAAATCATCCCCTGAGGACCATGAATATCTGGACGGGATTTTGTCAGCAATCGATCCATCAAGTATCAGGATATTACAACTATTACACTGAGGATTCATCCGACCACAAATATGTGAAAAAATTCAAGATAATACAGCCAATAATTTTAGATATTTCAGCCTAGAAGCTCCAAGCATATCCCAAACCATGCTGCCAAACCACATTTAAAAGGACTATATCAGTCTTTCTTTTAAAAGGAAATAAACAAATAATTTCATGCAATACCTCAAACATACACCAATGCCCAGCGTATACAGCATTTCCTCTCTTGACTCTACACATGTCTATACATATAAAACCTTCATTGAACTATTAAGTATTATAGAGGCAAATGCTTGTGGGTCATAATACACAAACAACAAAATTGTATGTACTTACACAATGACTTAGGTTTCATTTCACATGCAGCTTGAATGAAAAAGAGGTTATATACAGCAGATAAGGGAAAAATAATGAGTGCAATAGAGACCTGCTAAGGTCTGCTTCCCATCTCTCTCATCAGTAACAGTGGACAAACACAGTACCTGTTTTACTTCATAAGATTGCGTATATTTGTACAAACCACGAAATCACCCCACAAAGCATAAATTGAATTATAAATGCGATAAAGAGTTTTTCCTTTCCGCTTTCTTCACCCGGACTGATAACGCAGTCCAGGCTCTGCCTTTTTTTTTTTTTTTTTTTACGATGATTCACCGCGATTAACCTGCATTTCCAAGGGGTTATACGAACACTGCTGCCATATCCTTATTCGACACACTATACACCTCCTCTGGTGCACCCAAGGTGTGCCAATGAATATTTCAGTAAGTCAAAATGGATATTACTCCTGAGTCAGACATGCTGGCAGAGGCTGCAGTGCTACAGGTGGGGCATTAGTGCCAGGCACGCTCAGAGCACAGGGGTAATGTATCGAGACATTATGGGCTCGGGTCACTTTAGTTTTTTTTTCCCTCCGTTCTATTAAGAGAAGGTCGCATGTGGACGATTTAGCCGCAGTTAAAGACGACTTCAGAAAGATTATTGCAGCTTTTGCTCAGGTACTACGAGCATCTGCAGCTCACATCAATCACAGAGTCTGAGTTAGGTTTCTACTGCTAGCCTTACCATAACATTAACATAACATTACTTTGCAACTACTAGCATGCATGTTTTGCTCCTGCAGACCTCAAATGTTCCTCTTTTCACTAAGCACTCAAAATTACATCCATTCATCCAGCTGCTTATGTATGATTATATAAAATAAGCTATAGAGAGCATGTGAACACCAACTTAAAACCAGACTGTAGGTTACTGAGATCCTGTCTCCAGCTGCTTACAGTATGTGTCATCCGGAAAGGTTTGAGGCAATAGAGTCCTCACATGGCTCATCAAAAGATAAGCTCCGCTTACAATTCTTGTATTTCAGCTGAGACCTCTCTCTTCCCACAATTATAAATCTGAGCGCACGAAATTGCCTCTAACCAGTCACTGTACAAATACTTTGACGTAAACCACGCATGAAGGAGCTTACTTCTCCCCCCAGCAGTATTTAATGAAAGAGAAAGCACAAAGGAAACGTGACTGTGCTTTTATATAAAACCCCGGAATCAGTGCAAGCTTAACAAGTGATAACAGTGGACTTGATAAACTGTGCAGCCAGGATCTTATAAGGATGTGCAAAGCACAGCAGCCATTATTTGGACATGAGAGGCACATTATCCTTGGCTGCCGGCTCTGAATTTGCAAGAGACACTTTGGCTTTACAAAGGGGCTATGAGCCCTATTCAGGGTTTTACTCATGCCTTTCACTCTCATTCATGACAATGCCTCTTATCGTACAGACATATCCATCTCCTTTCATGTCTCCCCTCAGGGACGGAACCAGTATCCTAAGTAATACACCATGCATTAAATGTGGTTCTGCCCATTTATTTTCCATAAGACTATGTCAGTCAGGCTCAAAAGTAATAAGCCAACACTGCCGGTAAAGACATTTGCAAAGTAAATAAGGCCTACTTTCTGACACCACAAATGTGTATCTATGACTGCCGTCGTCATGGTACTGCCTGTCAGCATCGTTGTCACCGGTGTCGTCATGGCAGTGTGGGCTGATGTTAATCTTTTCTGCGGGTGTCACAGTTTGTGCTCGGGCAGAGTGGGAAGCAGGGGTGTGGTAAACGTGTCAGTCAGCTACTGTTTAGGCAGAAGACCAGGAGAGAGAAAGTCAGAGGGCAGAGGACGGTTGTCTTTCTTTTAACTCTGATTCACAAACATGTGGTTCAGTTATTTCTTTTCCTTTTCTCGCTTTTTCATTCAGCATGGCTCTAGAAATGGCAATGTAAGCTGGTCTGTTGGTCCACCATGGTTTAATGGAACAGAGGCTTTCAAGGATCATCAGTGGACCTGAGGCAGGCTGAATGGTGCTTGAGTAAGCCATCTGTAACAAGTGGTCATGTTGATAATTATGCACAGCTTTAAACCTCATATATAATATCATCTGAACAGGTGAGTTAAAAAGAATTGCCCAGAACATCAGCATGCGTTGACCTCAGCATTCAGCTCAGCACAAGCACAGCCTTACAGACTGTTAGCTGCAAGCTTGGAGGCGCCTTGAACTTTGATTCTGCCAGTGGTAACATGGTCTTATAAAACAAGAGTCCCTTGTAAACCGTGGGTAGTGATCAGTTGGTGTTCTGGAGGAGCCGTGAATGAAATATGAAAGACATTTTTCACTTCTCCACCTTTCTGTTTGTTCAGTTTGGTCTGTGTTTCTCTCTTGGGGGGAAACAGACCTCAGCGTGGGACACATCTGGGACTGGACAAGTCTGGACCAGTTTGAACGTGTGTGTGTGTGTGTGTGTGTGTGTGTGTGTTGGATGGGGGGTACCTACTGTAGTGTAGACTGGGTGCTGGAGAGAATCATTACTGTTTTCTTTCTCAGGAGCGTGCCCTGAGCAGGTTTACATTGTAGCCGTGCCATATGCTCTACCCAGGAAATGGGCTTTATTAATACATTTAAGAGCACGTCAGGCGTTGGTGACTTATGGGCTATGTAAGCCAATGTGAAGGTGCATTGTCGGCAACTTTTCACAAATAAAGACGAGGGGGGGAAAAAAAAAAGATGGAAAGAAAAACATTCTCTAGGGGCCTCCGTGGAGCTGGGGACCAGCCGGTTTCAGGGGCTGTCACGGGGGAGAGGGCTGCTTTAGCCGAGCCTCTGCGTTCCAGGTGTTGCTTTTTAATTGGCAATTCCGCGAGCAATAAAGCATTTCACTTACTTTCGCTTGTAAAGTGCTTTCATTCCAAGTCCAAATGATGTAATTACCCCGCCGTCCCAGGCGAGAGGGCGGCAGGAGAGGAGAGGCGTGCGCTCTCGGTGCAGCTCGCTCTCTCTCAGCCAGAAGCCTGGTGAAGGTTTTCCTGGAGTATGTTTTCATTTAGGAATCCAAACACTATAAAGTGAGGTAGTCGTTTGCACAATAAACGTACACTTTAATTTCATTTCTAGTTCCCTTTGCTCTGTGTGTGTCTAATATTTATGAAAATAAAAATATATAAAAGAATATATAGGTCAGACCTCTTTGATGTGCGAAGGGCAGCGGGGGATGTTCTTTGTTCCTGGAAACAGATGGCGATTGATTTTGTTTGTCCACCATTAATCTTTGGGTGGTTTTCATAAAGCTGCAGGAGCATATTTTTATTTTCATCACAGTTTGAGATCTTTAAAAGAATAATTTGACGCTTTAATACATTTTTTCTTTTTATTTGTGCTGCGACACAACTCTTGTTCACAGCTCCACGTGCAGTGCCAGTGCAAATAAGTTTGAAGACTTCTCTGTTCCTCACCCGTGTAGAAGCCTTTTTTTTATTTTATTTTTTTAATGACGAGAGGTTTACAATTACAAATATGCTAATGCAGTCAGCTAACCCATGGATTGATGTTATCATTTGGAATTTTATGGGAAGGGGAGATTTTTAAAAAAAACTTATTTTCCTGTTTGTGCAGTGTGGAATTCCCTCGGAGACCCGAAAAGGTCAAAATCGAAGCCAAGTGTCTGTCGGCCAAGCATGTGGAGACTGTAACACTAACCTGAAGTCATTTGACTAAAACGGATCTCGTGATCCACCTGAGGATTGTGAACCCTCAAGAACAAGTTCAGCCTGTCAGCTCGTGGCATGAAGCGAGCTCTGAAACATAAACTCCACTTGATCAACATCGCCCAGCGATAGGAGAAAAACAATGAATTCCACTGAAGCCGCCGTGTGCCCAGATAACTCGGCGTAGATGGAAAAGCGCGCAGGAGAGAGTCAAAGGGAAAACATTCTTCTCGCATAAGGCCTACCTGGCAACGTTTTTGCATATCAGACCTCCCCAGAGCCTGTCAGTATTCCAGCAGTGGCAACATTGCCAAAAAACACAAAAACAAGCTGTTCACTATCACTGCCGTTCCCATGGGAACAGGCCCGCAGAGGGTGTGCCCGCTCCGACACTCATCTGCACAAACAGTATGCAAGCCTACTCCCCAGCACGGTACACAAACCAGGAGGGGAGGCTGGGGAGAGAGCGCTGCACATCACCCCGCCCCCACCCACCACCACCACCCAGCCTCTTTTCTCCAAGAACCAGGGCCTCTTACAGAACCCTGCTATCAGTGTAAGCGATTAGCTGGCCCTGCTTGTGAAAAGTGCCACAGGGGGAAAAAGGATCAAGATTCCTGAGATGTTGGGCCTGCAGTGCTCGTTCGCACACTTCCTCTCCCTAATAAAGACCACACATTCCCAGCGGCTGGAGCAGCGCTGGGCCTGGCAGAGCTGCAGTTCAAAGCTTCGCCCAAGCTGCCGAAGAGAGGGAAGTAAACAGCACAACGTCGACCGGCAAAAACAATAAACAAATAAATGCCAGGCTGCTTCAATTAGCCGCAGTTATTTTTGTCACGCTGCGGTATGAGAGAGGGAAAGTCAGCTTGATGCCGTCTTTAAAGGCGTCACTTTGTTCTCTGCCTTTTATAAAACAAAAAAAAAAATGAAGTAATTGGCTTGTATTGTCAAGTTAGCCATCAGTGGGAAAGAACGCCACCCCCCTCCCTCCCCACACCTCTGCACCATCGCCACAGGTGGCCCAAACACCATATAATTAGTGCGGCGTGTACCTGCAATATCTTTGCATCGCTTTGCGGGAGCGCATGCAAATGCACAAAAAAAACAAAAAAAAAAACAGGTGTCGGTGACAGGTAAACCGTTAGCATTTACATATCAAACTACAGCTCACAAAAAAATAAAAAATAGAGTATGAAGTTAATGTGCTTGTCACTGTTTTTACATAAAGATGTATTAAAAAACACAGTGAATGCAAACCTGGAAATATGAATGTCTAACTAATTAAATTTTATTTATGAAGCGCCAAATCATAACAAAAGTTATCTCATGACACTTTTATACTCTTTGTATTCTTTATAATGTTATTTACAAAGACCAAACAATTCCCATCATGAGCAAGCCATATTTTGTGTGTGTGTGTGAATACACACACAAAATATGGCTTGTGTGTGTGTGTGTATACACACACACACAAGCTTGAGGTTTCAGCCTGATAAAAATAAGTTTTTTCCTTGTCACTGTCTCCAAGAGCTTGCCCATGGACGGAATTGTTGCATCTTTGTAAAACGTAGATACCCTTCAATATAATGCAGTGGCCTCAAAAATTCAATTCAAGGGTCACTTCACTCAAATAACAAAAAGAACATAGTTTTGCTATTTTCTGTTAGTCCCGGAGATTTCTGTGTCCACATTGTTAGGAGGGAAGTACTGTAAATGACATGCTCAAAGCATCAGAAAACTACATTGGAAAAATAAAATCAACAACAGCAGGATGCTGACAATCATGAACAGTGGCCCGTGTCAATCTGGGCAGTCCACAGAGCACATTCAACACTGGGAAGGCCATTCAGTCAAAGTACATAATTTATAGTCTCTATATGAAAATGGTGTGTTTAACACTTCTGTGACACATTCGCAACATACCCTCCATGGTTTCCAGTTTATTGGGTAATAGTCTAGTACAGAAATCTGCAATAAATCCTTCATGAAAGCTGTGACGTTCAGCTCTTTGAAACCGAGTCATTCTGCAGTCATATTGTTGAACTGGATTGAAACCCTTTTAATTTCTGTCTTTAAACAGACAGTAGCCTGTGCTTTTATTCAAATCAAAAAGGCTACAGGTGCTAGCTCTCTGCCTAGCCAGCTAACTCGCTACCTTGGCTTGTACATGTTAAACAAGAGAGCCAGTGTTAATGGTAGCAGCAAGTTTGGTTAGTTACCTTGGCAGCGTTAGGATTTTTAAAAATGCTCCACAGAGAAAGACAAACACACACACACGCACACAGACACACCGTGAAGAGCAAAAACAAACAGTATCACACTGTCTGGTTGCCAACCGGATCTAATGTTAGCTAGCTGGCAGTTGCTGTGCACTGAAAGGTGAGGGGGCAGGGATAAAGTGACAACTGTAGTGTCATGAAAGGTGACATTCTGGAAGAAAAACAGGCTTGAAAAGGAGGAAATGAAATAAAAATGAAGTCCAATAAAAGCTCCGTGAAGGGATCCCACATTGTTAGCTGTTTCCTTCAAACTGTGGAGCCGCTTCCCTGTATTCTGTGTTCTTGTACTTTTACTGTTGCTGATGCCCTTGACACATTCTTGCATTTCAGCGAGAGCCTGTTTGTATCCGTTATTCATGTTCATTTCATCTAATTATTCCCATGTTTACTTCCTATCGTGACTGTAAAAGCATTGTTATTCCTGTAATTGTGGTCACCCCTCATTAGTTATGTATGTTTCAAGTGTATAATTCATATCTCTGACCCAAGACTGCAAAAATGTGAAACCAGCAACTCCACAAAGAAAAAAAAAGAAGCCTTTCTCCCTGAGGAAAACACCCCACTCTTTAAGTGAGCAATAAATCTAGCACTTAAGAGAGGTTGTCCGTGTGTGTGCGTGTATTTGAGCGTGTAAATGCACTCAGAGTCCTCAGCCTCCAGAGCTGTCAAACGTTGCCCGGCCCCGCAACTTCCGTAACCCGTGACCCCTGTAACTCCTGTTTTGTTCTCGGCACTCCAGGCCCCTCAGATATCCCTCCAGTGGAACTCCCCTAGATGACAGACACCCCTCTCCACTATGTTCCTACACACTACCCCAGTAGCCTTTGACCTCCCCAGCACCTCTGCCTCTCTGTGCGACTGCCCTTGCATTCCAGTAAAGGCGCTGAAACTTGAGCCTGCAGTGAGCTCATCGCCGGGGCCATGGAATCAAGAGTTAAATGATACCAAAAAAAAAAAAAAAAACAGAGAGAGAGAAGAGAGAAAACGGAGAGAGAGAAGGGGGAGAGGCAGCCGTTGGTGCAGGACAGGTCTGGAACTGGTTCCGTGCGTCTGCTCTTCGGGGGTTAAGTTACACCAGAGAAAGCGAGGAGGAGAAAGAGGAAGAAGAAAGCGCTGAGCGTCTTTGAATTCTCTCTGCTTTTGTCTGCCTCGTTCTTGCCCTCTCGCCGTCTCTCAGCGGCCTGACTGACTGGTGCCTGCAGTTTCCTCTTGACACACTCCGGCGAACCCGCCGCCCTCCATCCGCGCTTTCAAGTTAACGAGCCCCGTCGGTCTCGTCCTCGTGTCAGGGAGAGCCGGGATGTGAGTGTAATGCCGTGAGGTCGCGCTCTCCTACTCTGTCTGTGTCTCTGTTCTTCCTTGACCCTGCCATGACCACCAAGTGTCCAAAGACGGTAAGTGTCCCTCTTTAAATTGTCAGTCAGTGTGTGTTTTTGTGTGCATAGTTTTTGTGGATTGCGTGGCTTGTGAGAGGAACAAGAAAAGAAATTCCCCAAATGTCATATCTGAGAATGATTGTGATTCATGTCTCATATTGTAATGAGTACCATTAAGACGCTTAATCACTGCAAACATAATTAAACCAATCAGAGCTCCTCTCAAGCTGAGTTCTGAGGATGACTGCGGTAAGTTAGAAAGAGACGGAGCATCTCCAGCTGAAAGCCAAGATCAACTTTTAAAGTTTTAAGAGTGCCATTAGATAAACCTCTCATACATGCATTATTCATGGCTGCCATGCTTCTTTCTAGTTCACTGCCTGTTGTTCGCCGTGTCTCTCTCTGACCTTGTGCACTTGTCTTGTCAACCTTTGGGGGTGACGAATCCCTTTAAAGCAAAGTTTTAAATAGGGTGATGATTTTAATGGGCGCCCTACAGCAGACTCTAAATAAAAGGTTGAGTACACATTATTTAAAAAAGAAGTGGGGGTAATAATAATAAAAGAGTGAATTCACATCCTTGGGAGGATGTTTTTAAAAAAAAATCTGAACAGTTTAGGGGCCAGTTTACAACCTGAAGTGTGCCACCTGCTCTTTCTTTCAGAGCGGAAAGCAATTTAAAATAATTGTGAGCGTTTCCAGCGATAACTTTAAAAATGTCTGAGGTGAAACAGTAACAATTATCTCTAACATCTTTTTGCAATGGTCTCATTATTTAAATGGGTGTGAAGTGCTCCATTGCTCCTCACAGGTAAACAAGTACAACGCTTCTTGGGAAATAATGACATCTCTATGATCAAAAGCTCTTTTTTTTCTGTCTTCTTCCTAGAGAACGCTGCCCTGAATGCACTTCATTTACAAAGGAGGCTTATTCGCAGGTTTTACTTTATGGCAAAGCCCATACCATGACTGTTAACAGAAGCCATTAATGAGTAAACATAGCACCTTATAGAGAATAAGAGCACATATCTCACCAGCACTGACATTTAATTATCACAATACATTCACAATTATTTCTTATTTTTAAGCAGTGTTTCTGGCTGATGATTCCTATTCTTAAATGGTCTGTGCAAAGTCTTTATCTACATCCAACAGCAACGAAGTCATGTGTCAGAGCTGCAGTGTGATCAGTGTGATTTCCAGAAATGTCTCATGTACGCGTCATCCCCGACAGATGAAGTAATGCTTATTTATTTTAGAGTGGATGTCAGTTAATGCTTCATAAAAAGTGCATATTGTGACAATAATCTTTTAATAACCTTTGTTTTTAATACAGTTGAATGTTATCGCTTAGGTAGATTTTATCATGTTCGCATTCTACTCACGTAAAGTGTGTTGGGGATGCCAAATGGTTCAAAATAGGGCACCAAACTGTGAAGGTGCTATCAAGTAGCTTTGGCTGTTAAGCTTATCAAAAGATAAGAATAAATAATGACTCTAATTACAAAAGCAAAGATGGGAAATAATTAATGGATTTCAGTCTCATAAAATGCACTAAACTATTTCTATGGAATACTGATTAATGATATGAATAATTACGACCAAAATGAGCACATCAACAGCATTTGAGGTTCAGCATAGAAGAGGTTGGCAGCATTCAGTCGTGAGACAGAAGAGACCAGCATGTACACACACACACACACACACACACACACACACACACACACACATTTATTAATGAGAAAATAAAAGCACAGATATACTACATGGTCTAATCCGCATGAATAACCTAGAGAACAAAGATGTGTGCGTGCGTGTGAGAGAGAGAGCAAGTGGAAGAAGCTGTGTGAATCATTTCTCCATCACTTTTACCTCATTATCTTGACTGTTTACATTTAGCTTTATTTTGTCTTCTTGTTTGCGTGCTAATGAGTTTTCATGGAATTTCTATGGCAACATGTGACTTTACATGCTACATGCTATGAGTGACCAGTACCCCACTTGGTGTGATGGTACTAAAAAGTATCGACATGACAATGTGAAGGTACTAAAGAGAAAGTGTTATCAGCTAGATGCACTTTAAGTATGAAAAGTAAAAGTACTTGTCATGAAGGTAGAATGGCTCCTTTATAATAGAAGTTTTTGGGCTATAATAGCTGATGGGTCATATTTAAGCAGCCTTTTAAAGCTGGTTGAGGTGGAGCTCTTTTAACTGCCATGTAGTCATCATTCTTCAGATATGAAATATGACCCTTTTGTGTTTACAGCTTCTTAAAAGTGGGGATTTACTGCTGTTCTCTGTTTTATATCACTGTAAACTGATATTTAGTTTAGGATTAGGGTTTTGGACAGTTGGGCGGACAGAACTAGACACTCAAATACTTCACTGTGGGCTCTGGGAGTTTGTGTTTTTTTTTTTCCTGTTTTCTTTTTTTAGTATTCTCACTGAGTAATTAATTTGTCAAATTAATTAAAAAGTAAAAAAAAAAAACTGATGGTTGCAACCCTAATTTCTATCCTCACTGCATATTTTGCATATAGGCATAGCTGTCAAATAAATGCAGTGGAGTAGAGGTGTAAAGTACGAGTCTGACTGAGGTGACATTTCCAAATCTTTCAAAAATCACGGCAAATTCCATGCATCATCATTCATGCATCAGTTCGGAAAATATGTCACTAAAGTGTCGGTATGGGTGACAGCTCAACATGCACCTTTTTTTGGCTCGTAGGGGTTCAAGTGCCGAGAAGGAGCTCCTTCACCTATAATTGCTTTAGGGGACAGGCAGGTAGTCAGAAACAGTTTTATATGGAAGTACATGAATGAACGTATTTGACAGCTGGAATGTGTTTTTGTGCGCGCAGGGGGAAGAAAGAGGCACAGATCCAAGCCTCTGTTTCACACTGTCCGTTTTCACTTTAATAGCTAGAATTTACATCATTATTTTGACAAGAACGATCCACTGTCTGCATACATCAAACTATAAAGTAGGATAGATGAGATTAAAACTTTTAGAATTAGAATTCTTGGTTTTTAATTATTAAAACAGTTCATTTAAATGACTTTCTTATTTACCACAACACAATTACCATATACTAGAATTAATCAACGTCCTAGCAGAATATTCAATCAATCCTCCAACGGGCCAAAAATCCTATAGTACTATAGCGTCAGCTGAACGCAACAGCTAAATGAAGGCATGAATCAGACGTTGTCTGGTGCTGGACATGGCCTGAGGGCAAAGCTCAGATATGCAGTGAGGGAGCAGAAGCAAAGGGCTAAGAAGGAAGCGTGAGGAGAGCATTGAGAAAGATCCGAGGGTGAGGAGGGGGGAGACAGAAAGAAAGAGAGAGTAAACCATAGACTGGTTCTCTGGCCAACTGGGAGATCCAGCACAAGGAGAAGCCTGTTCTTACCCCTGCCTCGGCGTTCTCTGGGCATGTAGCAGGAGGACACGGCCTCCCTTGGATGAAAGAAAAATAGACTCAAATACCAGAGGATAATGTGATTACAGGCAAATAGGAGAATGAAGGTTAATTGGAGTTAAGTGTCTATAAAAAAACGAGCCTATATATACATCTGCAAGTCAACCTACATTCTGCCAACAGGGCTTGAATTCTTACTGCCTCCTTTAAAATAAACACATAACTCAATAGTTCTGAAAGAATGTTGCAAATGTATATTTTCTGAAGATAATACCTGACCATTTGGAGTCCACTCATTAGATTATAGTCAAATGGCTTAGACATGTGATTAGAATAACATGAGGACCCATGTAAAAAACATGAAGCTGGCACAGCGAGTGTCTCACAGATGTGTGGAGGTCGAAATGGAGCGATTCAACAGCACCCATGATAAATCCCAGAAGCAACCGTTTTCATCAAACCCTCATAATCTCCCACTCGTGACCATTCACGCCCTGTTTATGTTGGAGCTGTCAGTCAGAGAGACAGATTTACCTCGCAAAGGTAAGAACGCTTCACCTCAGAACACAACCTTGACCTCTGAAAGCCCACCAGAGCTAAACAAGAGCAGGAAAGAATGACTTCTTTTGGCCATACTTTAACTTCCAGTCTGCCTTTTTCTTTTTTGGCATGTGCATTGACATTCACGGTGTCATGGTAAATGCGTCTCAAGATCAGAGGTGACTTCTTTTTTTTTTCTTTCTTCAAATGAATCACTCAACATTTACCGGCACCGTTGATTGTTCTTTCCAGAACAGTATAAAAATCACAGCTTTGATTGCCGCATTAACAATGTTCTGAAAACACTCTGCAATTCAAGCCACTTAGAGACGAAGAAAGGCCATAAACATTCAAAACAGCCATTTAAACCTGGCTCACACACCCTCCTGTACAGAAAAGACCCAGTGACTGCCACACTGTAAATAACAAATTACATTATTAGACTGGCGCGTCTGACTGGCTGGTTTGAAATTTGTTTTCCAAAATGAATTATAGAAGCCTGTAACAAGCAAGTGAACATGACTTTGAAATACAGTCCAAGTGAAATTTAAATCTTTTTTTTTTCCTAGCCTATATATTTCCTTGATGTTTGTTTTAAACTGGTGTTGGTTTCTTGTCAAAATGGTACCTACAATACCAAAAATAATGTAAGTTGACAATGCGGGAACAGTTGTTTCAGTTCCATGGGCACACAGGCAGTTAACCAGCTGAGAGCCTGTGTTATTAGCCATTGATTTAGCCCTTTAGTAACATTTTTACAAAAAGAGGTTTTGGCGACAAATCCAGTGACATAAACTGCTCTCACTGTATTTCTCATTAAATGTGATGGATGTATTTTCCTGAATTGACTGTGGTCAGTGAGTGAGACTAATCAAAGAAGGCAGAGAAGAGAACGAAGTATGCATAACCACCAATCACAACCTTTGTTTCTTTTCCAAATGATTTAAAGAAACAATACACAATATACAAGCTTTAGCTAATGATAACAGTCAGTTTACATTTAGCTTGACCTAATTACAAAAAATACATGTAACACACATGTACATGTATTAATATGTAAATGGTTATGGAATTACATCAATTGGCATGTTAGCCTGTAATCTAGCGTTGTCTAGCAACCTTCTGAGGATAATTTAGCTCATTTCTATTGGTTGTCTTTGTGTGTTAATCACATAGTGATGTTACAAGTAATGTTAAAAGATTAGCCGTTGCTGTAAATTTTGGTTTACAGCAAATTTTGGTTTACAAAGCTAATCAGCAGTGCTAACATTACAAAGCCTGGCTAACTAGCTTCCCCGGTCTTAGTGGAAGCTAGTTAGTTAGCCTGGCTTGCTAGCTCCTACTTTCCAAGTGAGTTAACAGTATGATGGACCCTTCCAAATTTTATCTCATTTTATGAATCTTAAATCACCAGCAGCAACCGACAATGTGTGCTGTAACGGGAGGAAATCAATCCTTATAGCCTGTACAGGGCTGTGACATGCTTCAGTCAGAACACCACACATGACAGTGCCTCTCTTAGCAGCACTGGCTTCAAATGTCAACAGCTGTATGCTTACCCGAAGGTCTAACCCCTTTCACAAATATATCAAGAAATTATTTTATAGCATTTATTTATCTATTAAAAAATAAAACCACATGCACTGTAACGTTAATATAAAATGTCTTAACACAGAAAATGAGGATACCTTAAATTTACAGCAAAACTCTCAAAAAAATAATCCTTATAACTTTAAATCACCGCCATATTTTGTATCAGCTTGATAAGTAAATGCAAACACTGCATGCCATTTTGAGAAGTACAGTGCAGTGTATGATTGAGTGGGCTGACACACAAGTTTTATGGCCCGTAAGCAGGGCCATTCTTGTTTGCTTTGGAGCCTTCTGAAAGCAGCCAAAAAAGCAACGGTGAATGCCAGCCAAAGCAGCTGCCAGCAGGCGTACAGCAAACAACACAGAACCCTGCTCCTTGATTTTCTGCTCCAACCACACTGAACTTTTGCAAGACTTAATGCTGCTGACGTATTTGGGACCCAACCAACCCCGCCAACCTCACCTCTACCCTTATCTTATCTTATCTCATAAAAACTCAATTTGTCTCATAAATCTGATCTTTAGGACTGAAATCTTTTTTTGTCATTTACAAGCGATGTTGCATTTTGTGTTCGGGCATCATAAACTTATCGGGATTACTTTTTTGCAGTAACACTGCTGCACATGGGGTAAAACTAAAACAGCAAGCGGCAGATTAGACGGAGAATGGAGATGTACGCTCTACCACTTTAGCACCACAGCAGTAGTGGCATTCGGGCCGCATCAGAGATGAGGAGGTTTATATGGCAGCCATGTTTCATGTGGCAGCAGTGGTGGAAAACACATTTACTGCTCAAGTACTGTATTGTAGGTACTTGTACTTGACTCAAGTGTTTCCATTTTCTACTTCATTTTTACTTCTAGGCCACTACATTTCACAAGAGCATATCACACTTTTGAATCTACTACATTTTTTTGTCAGAACTGCAACCTTTTAGGCTTGTGACACTAACAAAAAAGCATTGTGTAGATTGGGCTCCTTATCATGTTCCAGACCTCCAAGAGTTGTAAGCGGTTTCAACAAAGAGTGAGCTCTTCTTTAAATGTTTAAGATGGTTTTATTTAAATAACTCTTCGGTTAGACAAAATATATGAATGCAAATATAAGTTTTTTGCCCAACACATTAATAATCACTGGGTCAAAACTACCCATGGGTAGAAATCCACCCAGTTTTTTGGGTTATTTACACAAACTAAAATATACTTCCCAACATTAACAGTATACTCCAGCTCATTCTAATGTCAGTATTTATTACTGACCATTAATAACATATCCAATCGAATGTAATTTGAGGTAGCCCCCCAATCCATTACATAAACAGGACTGTTAGCATGTGGTTAGCTACTGTAGCAGAGTGATATCATCGTATTTGGATTTCAGCTGGCAAAATCTTTCCAAAGAACGTGGTTGGATCTTTAAACCACACACACAAATGATCTCATGACCTCCTCGGATACATCTTGCGATCCCCTGGAAGGGGTGTGTCTAAGGACCAAGCTATAGTATGTGTATATAAAGTGGTTAAAAGACTCCACTAGCTACAACAGTAACATGCTACTTACACACCGACACACCAGTGACAATCTAGAATAGTATCTTCTATCTCCTTTACATTAGGTAGGCGAGGGCGATGTGAGGAGATTGCAATTGCGATTACACCACTAGATGCAACTAGATCCTACACACTGGACCAGTACATTTTGCCAACTTTTATGGTTGCACTGGCACTTTTACTGAAGGTCCACTGTTGGTTGCATGGCAGTCACAGCCAGATGTGATGTCACCATCATGTGGTTTGCGTTACGCTCTGCGAGTGACGCAAAGGACAGTTTGAAATCTGATTTGAGTGGCCTTGGACAAGTCATTTAAAATTTGATTTGGGTCCGATTTCAAACCACCTACAGTATGACTTCTACGTGTTTCTTGCCATACACTTTTGATAAAGGCAATCTGATTCCAATCTGGATATGCCCAAAATCTGATTTAGGCTGCCAGTCTGAATGTAACCTTAGTGCCAGTCTTCTCTATTTCTCCCGTTCTCCTTTTTTATCTCCCCTGCATATCCGTCTTCACCCTCTTCTCACTCTTTCTCCCACCAGACTTGGTGTTGTTGGCACAATGCTCAGACTTCTCTTCCTAGGTCTCTTCAACACGCAAGCTTTGCTCTCAAACGCTACGCCATACAGACATTATGCAACTCCCTGGACTTCCCGTTATTGCTCATCTCAAAGTTTTCCTTTATTAAACTTCCTCAACCACAAAAGATCCGCTGCATAGTATCATGAAATGAAATCACCCTTTCATATGGGAACAAATTTAATCATTCTGTTTATGTGTACCGCTTTAATACCACCTGATACATGATTCATTCTCAATAAAACAGCTGAGAACATGCCTATCCAGTTTTAGGTTTTCCTGCGGGTTTCAGCCTGACAGCCTCTGTTGACAGCCAGGCTTTGACAGCACTCACTGGAGAGTTTGAATGTGTGTGTTCACTCCTCTTTGGATATATGTCTGTTTTGTTTGTATATGGTCACCCTGTCATACATGAAATAGTCCACCCCCCCTTCTATGTGTTGCCTTGTCCATCTTGTTTATTCTGTGTCTCTGTGTTGTACAGACGAGCTTCTCTTCTGGCACTCTACACCATTATTTTCCTATTTTGCATGTCGCTTGCTGAGTTAGCTCACGCTGTCAGCTGCCTGCTGAGTGATGCATTCCCCTCTATCTCAAAAGCTTCACAGTAATTGCTGGGTAATTGTTTGTCCAGTAATGCAGCACGCAAAAGCCTGGTCTCTCATTACGTCTGTTGAGTTTTGTTGAAACAATACGCCGTCAAAAAAAAAAAAAAAAAAAAAAAATCGGAGACCTCTGCCTTGTGGCAAGATACTGTCACATGTTTCCAAAACCCAATTATTCAAATAACCTGGACCATATTGAAACAGGGAGGAATAATCTCTCCCAGGTGGCATACAGTTTTCACTTTGTTTTAAGAAAAATAATCTTTCCTGACTATAACAGCCTCTGGCAACTATCCAGCGCAGCCACATTCCACTTTCACATGACCTTCTCTCAGACCTGGTCTGGAGCAAAAGCTGCACCGTCCTTCCCTGACCACACCTTAGTTTGACTGGCCTAGATATTTCAAGACCTGCTTATCTTTTCTTCTTCTTTCTGCATCGTCCTACTCCTCAGCGTTTACAAGTTTGACTCAACTCCAGATATGCAATTGGCTTGTAAATTTCATTTATGTGCATTTACAGTTTTGTTTTACAAGGACAAATACACCCCCCTCCTGCTCTGAAGCCGGAAGCCTTTGAAATTTATCACAGTGCTGGGGTCGTGTCAGGTATTTTTCACTCTGTCTGTGGCAGGTTTGAAGGCGAGTTTATTTTTATTTAACACATATAGATGATGTCTGAGCAGCTTTAAAGGTCCAGTGTGGAAAATTTAGGTGGCTCTGTTTACAGAATACGGCGGAAATTGAATAAAATATTCATAATCATGTTTTTATTTGTGTATAATGAGCTGAAAATAAGAAAGTGTTTATTTTTATTGGCTTAGAATGACCTTTTTATTTCTACAGATGCCATGGGTCCCACCATGAGTGAGACACCATGTTTCTACAGTAGTCCACAATGGACAAACTAGACTGGCTCTAGATACAGTTTCATAGCCTCTGTGGTTTCTCCTTCACACTAAGAAGGAGAGGGTGCAACGAGGGGGTTACATATACACCGTCTCTAAATCCAGGATAGTTATATCAGAGACTGGTTAGCAGAAAGACTGGAAACTGGGGAAAATGGCCATCTTGGATCTATCAAAAGCTTTCTACCACTGACTTTATATCTTGTTTGTACAATCCATATAAAGAATATTTTTGGTTTTACAGGTGAATACATGTGTGACAAACTGCCATTATCAATGCTTCAGTTTTATTACAGTTGAAAAAAAAAACTGTCCCCAGCCTTTATGCTAAGCTAAGCTAGTCATCTCTTAATATGTGTATGTGTAGCTGGAAGAGTAGTAGGGATCTCAATAACTGATTTTGGGTCCATCCCAAATTGTCAAACTATTCTTTTAAGACATTAATCAAGCAAAAATCCTAAACACAGATTTGCAGCTTTTCTGTTTTTTATGATTGTGATAAATGAAATATGGTATTGTTTTGGACAGGACACAGGGTATCCAAAGTTCCCACCTTTTTCTCTGGAAACTTGACATCTTATAGATTAAATGATTTATGACCCTGACCCTAACGTCATCAATAGCGTGCCAGATAATGAAAATGATCATTATTCGCAACCATACAATCAACTCTGACTGCCACGGCAACAGCAACCCTCCACGTGTTCGTACAGACCCGGACTGAAATTTCATTTAGTTTCTTGAACAACAGAGGAAGGCTGTGAAGCTGGCATCTAAAGCAGGAAATGGAATTGGCTTTTGCAAATGATGGTGTGTGTGTGTGTGTGTGTGTGTTTGTATTAAGGAGTCAGAGAGACAGAGCCACGCAGCACTTTAATATCCCCAATAACGTTGTAGAGACGGGGCATCTGTTTGAGAATCCCACATCAAACGAGACGGCATGTCAGCAGAGGGTTATGCATATATTTCCCTCGCTCTTCCCATCCAACAGAAACAGGTAGGCGTACAGGGAGAGCTGATGAGTGGAAGGAGATACACTTTTGATCAGGACTAGAAAATAAGGATGGAAGAAACTAAATATGGAGGATACATGAGTAAATACATAATCAAAACAGCTACAACGGAAACTCGCAAATCAATTACTTTATCACGGTTTGGCATTCTGTTCTTGTTCTGTGGTCGTGCAGGCGGGGATGTTGTTTTCCTGCAACGGCATCTGGAGGAGATTAGGGTCCAACCTGACACTGCAGCCCCGTGAAACATGACTCAGGGATGAATGGAGGCTTTTAGACCAGTGTCTGTCTTCCCACACGTTGTTCTGCTATTCTTTATTTGTCCATCACCCAGTAAAACACGCACGGCGTTATCCGATACCCTCGCGCGCGCCGAGCAAACAAGATTCTGCCGATCTTATTCTCTGCCTCTTTTTTTTCTTTATTTGGTCATCTAAGAAAGCAAAGCCTCGGAAAAACAAGATGTCACCGACGCTGTCATTAATTTCAAATCATCTGTCCTCGCGAGCGATGCATCACTGTAAGAAAATGTAATTTGTAAGGTCAGCAAACGCCTGGTTTTTCTCTTGTAAAAGCAGCGAACCAGAGTAAGATGGAGCGTCGAACAGGGAGCGTGAGGGAATGTAACAGAATAACACTAGTTTCGGCCCAGCCGAGGCCAAATTACCTGCAAAGAGAAGTCTGTATTTAGAGCCCCTTGTTTTGATACAGTCTACGTGGCTGCGGGTTGGACTCTTATTAGATTGGACCTGCGTTTCCACTTGCGGCTCAGACGAAGGCCCTCCGACAGCCTTTATCCAGTTACGCCTGGGCCCCGGCATGTGCTCCTCCGTTACGGGGGAGGGGGGAGGACGGAGGGGGCTAATGCATGTCACCGATGCCACCTGCAGCTAGAGCAAACAGAGCTGACCGCCGCTCAGCTGGACGCTAATGCAGCAGAAAAAGAGGGGAGGTTAGAGCGTTACTAGTGTTACCGCGTCGACTTGCAGGTCACATAGAACAAACATTGTACAGACTTCCTGTGACTGTGTTATGCTGCGGTGCCATATCTGTCTGTGAACGCTGTTTTGTTGCCTCTATAATTGCCGTTGCTGCTGCTGCTGCTGTTGCTGTCATTTGTGTTTTCCTAGTTTTTATTGCGAGCTGAGGTATCGACTTGACACGTTAACGTGGAGGCTGTATCTGTCGGTTTGACAAACGTTTCCTGTGGCCCTGAGGATGTGTGTGTGTACGTGTGAGAGAGAGCGAGGGAACAGAGAGAGGAGGAACCCTACATTGTTTCCATTTCTTCAACTAGTCGAACGCAAGACTATATGGCGCTGTTCTGTTGGAGAGCGAGCCACTGTCCCTGCCTGGGTTTCAATTTCAACCCCCTCAGCACATCAGCGACACGATTGCTTCCTACTGCAATTTATTACAGGCAAATTGGAAGATTCCAAGGTGTGAGTCAGTTTGTGTTGGCTCCGAACGTGCATGCTGGTTACTTACACTCCCTTTTCTCAGTCCCTTTACATGGCCAGAGCTGTAGTTATTGTAACCAAGTCCTCAGGAAAGAGAAAGACAGAGAGAGGAGGCTTTTCCAAAGCAAAGAGGGAGGATGGCAGCAGTCCCATTAGCTGACCCCTGGGCGAGCTCTCCGGAGGCATATAGGCTTACCAGCGTCAAAACATAAGAATATGCATCAAAGCGCAGGCAACCAGGGCAGCTGATAGCTTGTGGTGACATTGTGCCGGAGCACTCTCCGCCGTCATTACCGTGGATCCCTCGCGTCGTCTATTTATAATCAATTTTCCATTCCGAAACACGCTACGCGTCTCCCATATGGCGTCGGGTGGGGAAAGAGAAAGACACGAGGGACACGGAGGACGGTATGGTGGGAGCTCGGGGAGAGAGCGGGTTGAACAGGGAGCTGTTTGACTATTGCCGACACAGGGGAGAAATTATACATCGGGGACTGCTCACATAAATGGACCCAGACGTGTTAAAGTAACAGCGGTTTAGTGAGGCCATTTCTTTAAAACCAGAGCTCAGACGAGGAATAAAACCACTCAATTTGTACTGGGTCATACTTCAGAATGGTGCCCCCTTTTAAATTAGCTAGTAAACTGGGTAAAGCCGCATCATTATTTGCAACAAAATGGCCTCATTTACAGCAGCCAGCCGGCGAGTACGTATTATTCTGCTGCCACCATCGTCCATTCATTATTTTACACTATAATCACTCGGGGTATGCATGTCGTTTTATGATTTTTCTGTGTGTGTGTGTGTGTGTGTGTGTTGAAAAGCCACTGATGGGTGGAATTTGTTTTGCTTGCCTTAAATGTCAAAGGAGCGACATTGTCAAAGGATGCACGCTGCAAAGACGTGCACAGCTTAGTGTGCCCAGATGAAAAACAGAAATGTAGCTGTGTGGGAGTGTGTGTTTTCAACCTCTTCCTGAAGGCATGACCTGCAACATTCTTGATGGAGGCGATGAACCCGCGTCGCACTGACATTCTGTCTTAAGTGTGTGTTTCTGCGTGCCTGTGGTGTTATGTTTTGTCTCCGTGACACACTGATACGCTAAAGGAAGTAGGAAGAAAGGAGTTCAGCTCGGGCTGGAGACTAGTGACAGGGAAATATGACCAAACACAGAGACAATAGGGGTTAAGTGCTCTTTTTTTTTTCTTCCTCTCTCTGCATCTTAATACCTAACACTCGTTCAGGGACACATGGATGAGGTTCGTGGCCTTGCGGTGCCACTTTACACCCGCTTCCCCTGCGGCGACAGTAATAGGTCTGGAAGTGTTACCAGTCTCAGAACTGATGCAGGTTAAAGGGAACGAATGGTGGGACTGACCTTTCTGTTAATCTTTCTCATTTTTCTGCTGCTTCAGACCCACTGACACCATCAGACATGTAGCCCAAAGTGGCACCGCTGCGCCCTCCGAGGCTTGTAGCATTTAATTAATGTTAAAGTAATAATCTGTGACATTTGCTGTTAATTTTGCCTTCCTGTTTAGAACAGCAGGAGAGCGATTGTGTTACTCTTGCTGTCTGTTACAACAGTTACAGTCGTCATCTGGTAAACAACAGCAGGCAGTGGCTAAAATGATGAAGCTGAGTTGAGGAGAAAATTAATCTACACTTATTATCGATAAACTGATTAATCCTCCCAGTCATATTTTATGCTAAGCAGCAAACATCTCAAATAAAAGTACTCAAAGGATGTGCTGCTTTTATTTGAATTTTATGATGGAAAAATTAATGTGCTTGTGTTTTCATACTTCTGAATAAATATTAGCAATTTGAATGTCACTTGGTTTTTTTTTTTACTATTTGCTGTCATTTTCTAGGCAAAATGATGAATGGAATCATCAAAAAAAAAGGTTAATCAAAAATGAAAATGTGTTGCAGTCTGAATAAATGATTATTGAAAACAAACACTGAAGGAATGGCTAGGAAGAGGCACATGCTAATGGAATGATAAAATGCTAAAATAGCTGAAGTGGCTAAGTCACAGTTACTTACCGAGGCGGAAATAGTTACAGTCAAAGCATAACCACTGAATGAAGTTGAAGCCTCAGTTTAAATAGAAGCCCTGAGTGAAGTGAAAATACTGAAGTTGAAAAGTTAAAAACTCTGATTTAAAGTTTCTGATGAAATTCAAGCACTGAAATGTGTTCTGAATGAGAAATTCACGTCAGTCTAAATGTAGAAAATGAAATATGTCAGCTGACGTACGAACACTGAAGGCAGCTGGAGTGACTTCTGTATGAACAGGGACATGTCAGCCTCTGCTGCGATATTTGTGTTTTAACTGTTCAAGTTTCACTCGACCTGACCATTTCTTCTCCGGAATAATACAGTGAGATTATTCCTACTAAAAGTACTAATTGTAGAGTTCAATTACAGAATATAAAGAGTAAGATGAACATAACAAATGATCGTAAACCAGTATTGAATACAGAGTAACTAACTTTCCAGCAGTTTGTCGCAGTTAGGAGAAGTTACCAGGAATAATGATAACAACTATTGAGCAGAGAAAATAATACAACAACTCATACAAAAAAAAAAAAACTTCCAAAGTCAGGAACAGAAACTCTACAGAACAAAGACATCAGGGTATTGGACACATTTGATTGATTGACAAGCGATCTCGAAGGTATTGCTGGGTAAAAACTGTCGCATATCTTCAAAGACATTACTAAAATAAAAATATGCCAAAATAAATAAATAATTAAAAAAATTCAATCCATCAAACATCTCACTGACAGGCAGTGTTGTCAACGCAAAACTTCTCTGTGTAAAAACTGAGCAGAACTGTGATAGCTGTAAACTTCTGGAGAGTTTGGAGGGACCGAGTAAACTACTCGCTAAATGAATCGGTGAAAACTTTACTGGCAATTTGAAAGAACAGATGAGGCTGTAATGAAGAAAAACAACAACATTTAAGACTAAGAAAGGGGTGCAAATTTACAGCAAACGTTGTTATGCATTGTTATAGAACATTTGGAGAAAAAAAAATCATACATGTGTAAATCTGCTCTGTAAATTGTCTCTAAAAAGTCATCCAAGACGTCCACTTTGATTTCCATCACTGAAAAACAATTAAGAAAGCTTTGAGCTTTCTTAACACCACAGGACAGCATCGCCACTAATTACTCAGTTATGAGGGACCATTAATATTTTTGACAAGGTGCTCATTATTCATAGGTTACATTTGCATGTACAAGGTAAGAAGTTGACGGACTGACAAAAGATTTTTCCCTCGGATCTCTCCCACGGGACGTCACAAGTCTCGGTTGAAAATGTTCCAATAATAACGACAATGACAAATCATGCCCGGTACTCTCATCTCGACGTTACAGTTTTGATGATGAATATGTTAGAAGTCACGTTAGACTTTTTCCCGAGTGCAAAAGGAGAAAAAAAAAAAAAAAAAAAAAAAAACAGTATCAAATCAGCATCTGCTAACACTCGTCGTGGCCGGACTTCCTGGACTCAGAGGCCCCCCACGCTCTGCTCTATACTCTAGAATTATGTGACTGGTTGATGAGTAGTTGTGTTGAGTTGGAAGGTCCTTGGCAAGAGGCCTTGGGCACAACTGGAAGACTATCAGAGTGCAGAGTCATTAGAAATCCCTCATTCTCACTCCGCTGTGTAAACGGCCCAGCGGCCTCCAGCTGAACGAGCCCCGAGGAAGGATCACCTCCGTCTGGCTGAAATTGGATCGCGCACAGAGGAGAGGAGCTGTGGGAGCTGAGCGGGGGGAAAAAATGTTATGTGTTCCTATTTATTGACTCTGCTGCAGAGATCACTAAACTGTTTCAAGGGAGAATCAAGTTTGGGGAGTTTTTCCCATAAGCACTGCGGACATTACGCGAGTGACAGGCTGCCTTCATAAAAGCCTTAAAGAAGAAGACTTGATTGGAAATGGAGTTAGAACCACACATTGAGTCCCTGAACGCAACTGAAATAGCAAACTATCTGCACTGTTGGAATAATGTTTGAAGTTTATTTACACTAAGGTTGACCTGAAAGAACCAAGGCAGGCTGCACCGACTACAACATCTGCATAGTAAATTCAGCTTATTCAATATTAAACCACAATAATAAGATTAGTTGAGCAGAAAATCATTTACCTGGTTCTGGTTCTCTTTAATCTATAAATATCCCATAAATAATGAAGATATTTGTATTTTTCAAGTCAATTCTAGATAACTAAAGAAATCCTTCCTTCAAAATAAAAGGCCAAAAACAAAGAAGGAAAGAGAGAAAGGAGGAAGCCAATCTAAAAGCTGATTTAATTAAAAATGTTTTCCCTAAAAGTAGGACTGAGAAATGTTTTGTAGCTCTGCACAATAGTATATCTTAATTTAAACTCTTTTAAAGGTCCACTGTGTCTGATTAAGGGGGGTTTATTTATAAAATAAAGGGAATAAAATATATTTAACTTTTAATTAGAGTATAATGACCAAAAAATAAGAATTATTATATTTTTGTGACATTAGAATGAGTGTTTTATATTTCTACAGTAGCCCAGAATGGGCAAAACACACACTAGCTCTATGGGGCCAAAGTTTGCCCTATACACAATAAAGAGCATGAAGCGAGGCGTTCACTAGATGTTACTAAATTCTGCACAGTGGTCCTTTAAATGATTTGACCAGGGCTGGGAAGAACTTGAAAAAAAATATTTCTCACTGAAAACGTATTTGTGTGTGTGTATATATATATATATATAACCTTACAAATTAAACAACACATCACTGTCAAAATAATACTACACTTAACCGAGGATATGGACTTATATGAGCTACTTCTTCCTCACTCACTCACTTCCCCACATGAGCTCTGTGTTTCTGCACTTTCCAGTCCACATGCGTGGCTTCCAGCAGCAGACAGGAAATAGAAACTGTCCAACTCTGTATTGAGATTTTTGCTGTAGTGCCTTGAAGTGGCCGGTGCCTTAGCGTGAGCAAACCAGGATGATGAAGACAAATCACGCATTCTGGATTTTGAGTTGTTCTTATTTTGATCTTTAGTTTTTTTGTTTTTTTTTTTCTTTTTTTTGGCAGAAGCTAGCTGACCTCCACCACCTCCAGCCCCCGCAACAAGCTAACATGACCCGGACAAGAGTCTCTAGTCAATTCCCAGAGATCAAATTAATATGAACCCTCCATTAAACTCCTAGTAAGCCAAGGCAAGAAGTTTAACCTTTACTTGTTGCTGTGACCTCAGAAAACTCCCAAAGCAATCACATGAGTGTCACCAATAATGCTAATAATGAACAATAACAAAAATAATACAGGCTAAGTAATTTTATAATTAATTCTAAGGGTAAAATATGTCAAATTTCTCACTGACCGAGCATGAATTGAGCTTAGGTTGTGAGAGAGGAGCACATTACTGTATTTACCACAGTGAAAACTCTGATGTTGGTCGTACTACCTCCCAGAAAACTAGGCTGCTGCTCAAAAACTAATATTATTGCAACAAACGTCTAATTTAATCCATCATTTACAGTAACACGTGTATTTTGTCCTTACGTGACTTTACAATACCACAATAACTGTGCTTTGAATCATATCAAACCCACATCCACGCTGCAACAATACAACTGAAAGTGGAACATGCAGAAATTGCGTGTAATTGCCTCCCACTTAATGTTTCGTTTAACCTCCTTTATTAGAAGTGCTGGAGCTGTGTGTATCGTAAAAGTGCTCAGTAATGGCAGAAGTGAAAATAGTTCTCATTAAACGCGGTAACGTGCTGCGTGATCAACGTCACGCAGGAGGAAGGAAAGTACAAACGCACGCGTTGAGGACGATGGAGTGTTTTTCTGCTTTGGGTGGATTTCAGGACTTCTAGTGATTTCCGGGGCGTGAGCACGACCACAGACAGCAAAAAGCTTCAGAAGCCGTCTCATTTTAAACCTTTTCAGCAGTAATGTTGAGCAGAGGAGGGGGGGAACGTATTAACACCTTCTCTCCTCACAGACCTTTACTCTTTGTTTATCCATCTGACGCATAGCGTGAGTAATGCAGCGCTTGGCCTTGGTATTACTTGAGAGTGGGAGCTCTATTTTACACACGCTGGATATGCGTGTTTGTACTGTATTCGTGCAGCAGTCCGAGCGAGAAAGAGAGAGAGAGAAAAAAAAACGAAGGATTTTTGTTGGCGTGAGTGAAAGACGGAGAACGAGAGGGTCTGCAGCGGAGAAAGAAAAGAAGGAAAGACACGAAAAAGAGGAGAGACAAGTACCTAATGCTGTTTGTAATTAAATTCTGTCAAAAAGCCTTTTCATTTCAGAAGGCCCTGTTGAGAGATTAGCAGGGCCAGGATGGCTGGGCACTGCACTGTAGTCGACAGGAGCGGCAGCCAGGGAGGTGACAGAGTTCTCCTCTCCTCTTGCTTTTACTCCTCTTACTTCTATCAACCACTGCCATCAGTGATCTCACACACCCTGTTTTTTCAGCCTCTTTCCCTTTCTCCTGCATTCGCCTCCCTCGTCCATCTTACACACGCGCGGCGTACTCGACTATCAGTGTTCAACAAGACTGTAGCCAATCATGTTGAAATCCTTAATGTAATCTGTGGGAGACTCTGTGGCCTGACTTTAGCCTTTAATACCTCCTAAAATGGCACAGAGCCTGCTCCAAGCGCCGTCTTAAAGCTGAACTAATCAATAGCCTATTTTTATATTAACAATGGGCCAAACGACTGCATGTAATCACACACGGTTACTAAACCCGACTCTGCACATTTACAGAGCGTTTTAGTGTCTTTCAGCTCATTGTTTTGGTTTTACAGCCTGCTTCTAATCACTCTCAGCTCTCATCGACCTGGACAGCAAAAAGCTCTAAACACACCACCTGCACAGCGCAGAACGACAAAAAGACAATGCTGACAACTGGCTGGTGAACGTAGCGTAGCATTTAGCAGCCACAGATCCAGATTTACATTCAGACTGTGTAGCCTAAATAGACAACTGAATCAAGCTAAATCAGCTTCATGACATGATAATATGCCTTCTGTGTTTCGTCCACAGCTTTGCTGGACTGTCCAAAAGTGGTCAGAAGCAATCAGTCAAAGCAGGGTGAAGGATAATCTCACTGTCTCTCACTAACTTCTGAGTCGGTGGAGCGGTATCGGATGTATCTGTATAGTTAAAACACATGTCGCAAGCTAATTGTGCACAACCACAAATATGAAGGAAACGCACCAAACCACAAGAGTGTGTGTGTGTGGGTGGGAGGGAGTGGGGAGTTAGGATTTACCCGCCTAACAAGACACCACTATACCACTGGGGCACTCCCATACCTACACAAACACACAAATCTCCCGCATCTTTTCTCTCTATCCTCCCCCGCTCGCTCTCTCTCACTTCTGTCTTTTTTGCATCGTTTCTCCTGGTTGAAAGATTCAGTTTCCTCTTACTAGAAGTAATAACAAGTCTGTGTGTGTGTGTGTGTGAGGTGCTGCGATGAGAATCTGGAGGGCATACCTGATGTCAACACTACTTTTGTACCTTGCAAGCCGCGTGTCTTTCTGCCCATCCGTGTATGTGTGTGTGTTTATGTGTTTGTCTGTGTGCCTGTTGGTCACAGTGTGTGTTCATGTTTGCATGTTAGTGAAGTGCGTGTCGATTTGTCTGTCTGTGAGTTTATTGGCATCTTTGATGTTTGCATTTCTGTCTGTGTCTTGTCTGTGTATCTGTTGATGTTTCTGTGTGTGTGTGTGTGTGTGTGTGTGTGTACAGCAGGAATAAAGCACCCCATTGATAAGAACAAGTTCTTCTTGTTAACGTATCAGTAGAGCTGGACTCAAGCCAGCGCTGAAGTCCCAGGGGCGTATTTCTACACAACCCCCGCTATGACACGGCAGTTACTATTCTGCAACCCCAGACACACACACACACAGGGCTAGATAGCCCGGGAACCGAACATGTGTTAACACTCTCTTTCCAAGAGATACATTGAAGAGGACATTGAGCAATGTTTCGTCTTACATCTCTCTAGCGGCCGCCTGCTCTGCAGTCGTCTAAAATGCTTCCATGTGCAGTCTCTGCATTCCGACTACCTTTCTGAGGCATTTGGAGACTCTCCCCGCAGATACCCGATACCCAGGGGAAAGCAGATAGTCATGAGAAATACCTGCTAGCTCTTAACAGTTTTAAATAACAGGACGGGGAATTTCTGACATTCCCTTGGTCTTCTTTTTTTTTTTCCCTTTTGCTTGCACATGTGCCAGCTATTGTTTTCCTCCTCTTATACACCAGGGAGATATAGCCAAGGCTGTTTTATGACAGTCATAATCACCACCCCTGGCGGCTGCGTGGGGACATCAGCTCCAATGGGCTGTTGCGGGGCACACCTCGTTGTCAAATAAAAGTGTCTGGATGAAGGTCAGTGGGAGAACAAAGAGGTTCAGTGTGCCGAATAAGCACCTACAAACCCCACTGTTCCAGAGTGCGTGCATGCTCTGCCTCTTGTCTATTTGTTTAACCATTGCAGACCACGGCGGATGATGTAGAGCCAGGCCGCACACTCGCTCTTTGACAGCAGGGACTATCATAGTAAATCTGCGCAGAGCCGCACAATTAATCACAACAGCGGGTCGAACAAGTGGCTCGCCGTGACAAATGCATGTGGGCAGTGCACGCCGGGAGCCCAAGCACAGCATTTAGTGTGAGAATTACATACATCACGATCATGTTTAATAAAAAAAAAAAAAAAACACAGGTCAGTGCATTCGAAAGTGAGGATCACACGGGACGGCGTTGTTAACATCTGTTTTGGTAGATAGATCAGGAAACGCGAGGGCGTTCGGGGATGAACGCGACCACAATGATAGGCGAGGGTTTACTTTACTGCATCTAAATTTAACGTCATCATCCCCGAACCGTTTGATGTGCATTCGCATAGAACGTTTGCACGAACTGATTCACTGACTTTGCCCCCTCAGCGCAGGATGTAATGTGGAAATTCAAGAAACGGGATTTGAGGGGTCCGAACGTGCTTTTAAAGACAAGCGGGGGACTTTTCCAGATGGCTTTGATATAGATCATAGCGGTGTCACCACCAAGGCATGCTCTCCATTATTGCCATTGTTTAAAAGCTTTACCTCTTAACGTAAATACAATGTGACAATCTAAAAGGGTTCAGACAAAAAAGAGGGTAGGTCTTACAAATGGAATTGTCCCCATGGGCAAACCACATAATATTCATATCAAACCTGATACATCTACCACTTGAATTTCTAACCATGCAATCAGGGGCTCTGCCAAGTTAGTGAATGCACCCTGATCAGTCTGACGATAAGATGGGACCAACGGGGCACTGTGGCTTTGGGTAAGGCCGTGTTCTTGTTAACTATCAGACATCTAGAGTTGGTGCTGCAGAGCTCTGAAATCTCACTTGACAGGAACAAAATAATCTCACGAGTGGTACAAAGTCCACCCTGCTCTTCCTTTAATGGCCCTTTCAGCTGGTGGGGTGAGCACATTTTGTGTTGAAGAATTACCCTTACAGGTGGCTCACATCCTGGAAGTTCTTCGCTCTTACCATAGCATGTCTGTGGTCTTTATAGATAATCTTATTTTTATTAGGCATATACTCTTTTAATCCGCACCAAAATATCTCAACAACTGTGTGATGAGTTATCATGAAAATTGCTGCACACATTCATAACCTTTGTCCGGTACTTTGGTTTATGACCAAATACCTGCAAAGCTACTCCCATCAGCCTCAGCTCCACTTTGTGTTTGATGCTAATGTTGCTAATGACAACATGCTAGCTATGCTAAACATTCTAAACATTATGCCTGTTTCATCAGTGCGTTGGTTAGAACATTAGCATGCTAACTTTACAATTTAGCACGTAGCATCATAGGTTTGAGACTCTTAGTCTTAGTTTTGACTCACTTTTTGTTTCAAAGAGCTCTCTGAACAGAATGATGATTTTTTCTAAACGTTTGTTTTGTTTAACGGAAACGGAATATTGGCAGGGGAAGCGTTTATTATAGCAGAATGCTTATTCAGATGTTTTCAATAGAAAAACAATGACTAATCAGTCAAATCAGGCTCATAACTAAGGGTGCACTACGTTTATGACTTTCTGTTATTTCTTCATGACTGAAAGATTTATTGCCTTACTTTTTTTTTTTTCACAAAACAGAGTTGGGAAATTAAATACAGAAACATATTTATCCATGTTTTTTTTTCTGTGTGTGTGTGTGTGTGTTTATGTGGGACTATTAAAGGGTTGCAAACACTCACATGTCAAGATGTATTAAGACAAACAAATCCTCCTCCTATGTATTGCTCACACCGGCACGTCTGTGCATGATGTTAACATGACAACCATGCTGTGTTGACATAAAACCCGATCGAGCTGCCTGGCGGGACATTGTTGTTAATGTCACTTTGGTCAACATTTATCACTTTTTCATATTACTTCCTCGCTAGCATCGGTGCCAAATACGCCGTCGGCGACAGTTCACTCTGTCCCCTTCTTTTACTGCTGTTATTCTGGGCAGTGGGTCTTATAAATAACTAATAAAGACCAAAGCTATGACGCATTCATCTTAATGCTAGGTGGCATCAGGGACAGGTGCGCTGGCTTATTCCTACCTTTTGTACGACAGCACAATTAATCTGCTTTGTGCCAGGTTAAGAGCAAGGGGTGGACTGTGGAAAGAGACAAATGAAAAAACCAAAAGGGAAAGTCATGAATTTTATAGTGAACTCAAAGCGATGAGAACCTGACCTTGGCTACCTTTACACTTTCTTCTACCTTTTTTAATGTGTGTGTTGAGCACTACTTCCTTAAAAAATAAGAGGAAGGAGACATGAGTGAAGTCGTCTGTTCCCGAAATAGAACACAAGCGAGGATAGGTGATGCTAGCGTGTGCTGGAGAGGGGAAAGTGGGGAGTTATTAGCCATATGTGATTCATTTACAACAGCATGCTTCAATTAATCTGGGCAGGGTGGCAGGCGCCAGGGTTGGGCCCCATGCCACCTGAGTGAGAGAGGAAGAGTGATCTGCCGCTCTGTGAGGGATGAGCAATGAAAGCAGATCCCTCCGAATCGATACGCCTCACATTATTGCTCACACCAAACTCACATCCCCTTCACTTTCCTGCTCTCTTTCCTTTCTCGCTGACTCTCTTCCTCTGAGCCTCTTTGTTCTTTCCCTTTCACGGGACTCAAAGACGAAGCGAATAACAGCTGAACAAGGTACTCTTATTCATCAGGAGCCCCACGAGCACCCCAAGAGGAGCGGCGATTCTAATGTAGGCATCCACCTTAGAGACACCCTCAGGATGTTTTGTGGGGCTGTTCTCTAACTGGGGCGGCATGCTGCGGCAGTAAGTGAAAGCAAAGGGAGGGACAAACTGGCGAGGGGCAAAAACCACAGTGACCAGATGGAACCGCAGATTGTTTTAAAGGGGGCTACTGCCTCAGCAAAACCATATGGGGCAAAAATGCTATTTAGCGAAATCTCATTTATGTTTTTCACGACATGGTGAGCAGCACTGGAGGATCTTGTACACAAAAGATAAAGTACTAAAACTGTCAACACGTGATGGAAACAGAGGAAGAAGAAGGGGAAAAAAAAGCAACCTCATCTGCATCTGCGTCTCCGCGGGGCATGTTGTTGTGAGGAGTTTTATTTCAACTTGCGAGCAATATTCCAAAATAAGAGCATATGAACGCTTGCCAGGGTTTAATACCATAAAGCATTAAGTTACAGCAATCTTGCCAAGGCTAATACTGTGATTGTTACTAGAATAAACACCCTGAAAAAAGTGTTGATGATGATGAATTAACCAGAGGAAAGAAATGTTACATTAATGCACTGGATAAGAATATTAAATTACAACACTTGATATGAAAAGACAAGCAATAGCATCAGTATGGCAAAGGATTAAACACTGTCGCTTAGCGGTGTCTGACAGTATAATTATATTTTCAGCCGTCTGTTTTGTGAGCTGTCTCACCTGGCTTCTGATGTAATCTGGATTTATCCAAATTCCTCAAGCATCAGAGGGATTTATCACTCTGAACGACAAGGAGGAGGGCTGACACAGATAATGCAGCACACTCAGACATCCATTACTATGTTTGCTATTGGCCATACTGCGAGCTAAAATGTCTCTTTGCTTCCCAGGCAATTAAAAGTTTCCGCGAGGAATAAAGATTGGCATAGTATTTAATCGCGAAGTGAAGACACGGGAGTATAGGAGTGAAGGAAAAATGAAGAACCTCCATGCCTCTTCCCCAGAGTGCCCGTTAACTCTATTTAAAAAAAAATGCTGATAATAATAAAGACGATGATGATCTCCTCTTTTATTTTATCCAGCGTTAAATAAACGAGCAAGCTTCAGAATTCCATCTGTCCATATGAAACTGTTGTAATTATTTGTAATTAAAATCAAATAATTATTAAGTGTCTCTCAGGTCACGTGAGTGTAAATTGTTGTGAGACGTTCTCCACTCAGCACTAATTTGAAATCATGCAATAATAAATCAGCTGCAGGGAGAAGCTGTCAGAAAGAAAAAGGTTCAGGGGAGCGTAGTGTTTTGGTGTTTCAGGGCTTAGTTAATTAGTTGGAGGGGAAAGCCGAAGATAAACACAGACTGTGATTGAAGCACAGGCTGAGCCTTTAAACAGCTGTCCACAGCTGGAAGGTCCTGATCAAATCAAGGTGCTGGTCAGGCACAGCTGCACAGGGTTAGGACATTCACTCTGACATCTACTCAGATATATTACTGTTTTTTTATTTATTTGTTTTAAACAAGTGATTGATTTTTGTTGTTGTTTCTATGCACTAATTATGCTCTTGATGTATTACTATCATCTGTTTTTTAAAGTCCTTGTCCTCAGCTGCTATTTTAACTGACTCACTCAGGCTCAGTAAGAAATGAATGGACGGACAAACAAACTGTGGACAAAATGTGGCAATAGAAACATTTTACAGCGTCATTAAGTCGTCCACAATGATCGTAAACTTAAATCTTCATAAACATGCTTGCATATGTCAAACGAGTTGCGTCTTTCCTGTAAAACATGTAGAGGTGTGTTCTGTGTTCCAATAATCGTTTTTTTTTTTTAAGCAGCCTGGAGCTGTTTCCATCTGTCTTTGGTTGATCTAGTATCACTTCCTTAAAGTTGGGGGACTCGTGAGAAAAAAAAAAACGGTCGGAATCGATGCAGCAGACGCTGATATATCCTGACTTTCAGTCTCTTGCATGGGTCAGTGCATCTTACATTTACAGAGATAACTCTGATGATATCTTCACTTATTTTCTACAACTTTGGAGAGGGACTTTGTAGAACTTTTTACACAAGATGAACAGTGCACGTTGTAATCCGCGATGCCCACTGTGTATCAATGTAAACTCCTTTTTTTCATTAATTTGACAAAAGTGAAGGGAATTACACATTTTACACAATATGCAATCCTAAGAAACATTTCATATAATGTCTAGTATGTCATTCACATTAAACGGTATTGTATGTTATGCATCGTGTCCCTTGGCTTGAGACAGTATTGCACTGTTAGTTCAAGTACAACACTATTTAGTTTCATTATATTTCAAAAGTGCCCAATCAGAACAGAACTTATCTCATGAGGCTTTCCATGTAGAGCAGGTCTAGAGGTACTCTTCCAGAGACCAACAATTCCAACCATGAGCAAGCACTTGGTGACAGCGGCAAGGAAAAACTTGAGCAGAACTCAGCTCATGGTGGGCAGGATAGAGAGAGCGGACACACAGCAGCAATAATAATAATGATAACCGTTACTATACACTTTAATGATATGACTAAGCAGTAATAATGATATTCATAATAATGGTATTTGTAGTATGGGTGGGCACTGTATGTACTTCTATTGCCTGCAATTTGTGTTTAATTGTTCTTCTATAGTTTCTATTCTTATTTTCATTTTACATACTTTTTTTTGCTTCTGTCTTTGTGCTGCTGAAGCATTGGGACTTTTCCTCTGTGGGATCAATCAAGACTTACCTTATGTCGAAACATGTTTTATCTTTATTGTAAAATATGTATATAAATGTGCTGTGGCACTTCTGATAAGAATGCATGGTTTTTAACAAAACAGCCCAGAGCAGTGGTTCTGTCTTTTTTTTTTTCTTTTTTTTTTGCTTGTGACTACTTAATACAAAGCAGCAATTCATGCCTGTGAGATAGATTTTTGTTTTAGATTTTGTTTCATTGGAACAATCTCAGGCCCGAAGAGATGAAACTGGTAAATATTTCACGAGAGAAAAAAGAGGAGACATTGGAGAAAACACGAAAAAGTGAACATTGTCATTTTGTGCAGCGAGATCAGATTTTCTTTCTTGTTTCCTTCCCCTTTAATCATCTCGTGACCCTCTGGGTTCATCTCGTGACCCTGTGACTGAAGCTCATTCAGAGGTAAATGCAAACATTTTCCCCCGGTCAGCACGATAATGAGCAGTTTGAGACAACATCCACAGTGCTGAATCCTATCACAATGTTTTGTCTGAGGTTTGTAGTGTTTAGTGGCCAACACCTCACACAACTGTTAAAGAGTCGTATCTTCTTATCCATCGCACATGTGTCTCTGGATGACTGATACTGATCAGACGCCTCATTCCAGTAGTCATCACACATCCACCATGATGAGGACTGAGTCAAGGTCTGGACATATACAGTAGGTTTGTTCAGTCCCTGGTCCAGTGACTCATGTATCTACAGTATTTGTACTGTTTAGCCTGGGAGGTAAGAGCAGCCTTCAGCCTTCTTTCCACCCACCCAGAAGACTTCCTTTTTGCTCAGCTCAGAAGGGGAAATTTAGCCCAGATGTGACTTCAAACAAAAGAAAAGCTGCAGGGATTGGAGGTGGGATCAGGCCCATCTTTCGCATGACCCCAAGACCTGCTCCTTCCTGGCATCTGTCTATTTTTCTCCTCTTCTGTTCTTTCTCTGATGATCTTTTGTAAGTTGCCGTCCCGCGGGTCCTTTTACTTTTACTCTGAAACAGCACGGCTGTTTTTAACAAATAAGTGCTGTGTCATTCTCACTGCGCCTGTATATTTACCCAACATTGTATATAAATGATAAGGACATCCCGCGTAGAGGCGCATTTTCACCAAATAAGGTGAAATTCAAGGATTTATAAAGTTCTCGAGGCGCACACACTGAGGCCTTTGAATGCTGAACACACATTTAAGTACTTCAGCTGTGTTCTATCTTTTCTCATAAATATCTGACCAAATGTACACAACATGATGACACACCACTTTTTCCAAGACACGCTTCAGTGAGGATTACGCTGGAAAATGTTTAGCTGTAAAACATCGGTGGTAATTAAACAGCAGGAGCTGGAGATAACACTTGGAGATGGTTTTTTCGCCACACTTCCTCTTTCTTTTTTTTTTTATTTTTAAACATCATTAACCCATAGCAGGTATACAGCACGAAGATCTGTTTCTAAGAAAGTGTCTACAGTTCCTCTGGTAATGGAGGAAATGACTTAAATGAAGTGGAAGTGAAAATGACAGCAGCACGTCTCAGTTTGTGCCTCTAATGCATCACCGTTACATCTGAGTCACACAGCATTATATGTCACAAATAATAAACACCTGTCAATCTTTGAACAGGAGTTAAGTAAAGCCATGCTAGGCACTCTGTGAGGCTGCACAGTGGGGCTTTGAGCTAAATGCTAACATCAGAATGAAGCAGATGTACATTTACCATACTGATCTTTGGATATACAGCTGATGCTGATGGGAATTCCATTAGTGTTGCAGGTATTTGACCTGATGGTGGCGCTACCGGCACAGTCAGATGGATGTTTGTACAACATTTAATGGTATTTAAACATATAGATGTTCAGGCATTCACAGAATAAGAGCACATCTTCGTCTTTTGGTGGTGCTAATGCAAAAATTGGGATCATCAAAGTTACAACGGTTCATCCTCTGGACACCATGCATATATGTACAATTTCATGGAAATCAACCTGATAGTTGTTAAGACACATGCCTAAAGGCTCAGTATGTCAAATATTCCAGCTCTATGTTTATGAGGGCACCAAAAGGTCTGTGGCATGTTTCAAAAGTGTCTGTACGGACTGGGGGCTTCGCTGCATGCCATGACCACCACAGTTCAATCTTCTCTGTGCCGACTGAACTGTCTGGAAGTCAGAGACAGAAATGGCATAGAGAATATGGTTAATTTTCTAAATAAACTCCTGATCATGAAAACAGTCTAAAGGAAAGGAAAACTGTTTGACTACGTAGCCTACTTGTTCCTGGTAGAAGCACATATGCCAATGAAAAAAAAAAATTCTGAGCAGGTTAACTAGCTCTGGTAAGCAAAACACTCCTAGTAGGGTATGAAGCCACGTGGAGAATGGACCAAACGGCATTCAGGCCGCAACATCACAGAGCCATGAGTTAATAAACAAAAATGTCAACCTTGTGGTTGCACAAGCAGAAAACAGAAAAACCCATCCTCTGAGGATGATGAATGTTGAAAATTTTATCTGAATTCAGGCACAGCTTAAGAAACATGAAACAAAGATTGATGTTCCTACCGTTAAGATGGTTAGAAGAGTGTATGACTTTGGAAATACAGCAGTACTAAGTACAAAACCTTCTGGGTTTTTCAGTGATTGGTTTTTAATTGGTATTTAATTTTCTGAAAATCGCATCAAAAACTATAAGTGTACACTGAAGTAAGACCTTCCAAGGGTGGATTGCTCCTTCAAGCTTTATTTTTTTTTTTTTATAGCAGAGCAGCACGTCAGCACAAAATGGCCACCACTTATCACAACAATTACATGTCGCTAATCAGTTCTCTGAGGTATTACATCTTGGGAGGACAAGGATAACATGGCAGCCACATGTCAGAAACAGCAGTAATCCACAATCCCCTCTTCCTGTCCTCTTTTGAGCCAATCTAAACCTCCTCCATTCCTTTTCTCCTGCCTCTATTCCCCCCTTCTGTGTCCCCCTCTCTCCCTCTCCACTCCTCACTCTCTGCTTCTCTCTCCCCCATCCCTCCCTCAGCAGAACTACAGGGGCTTGCTTGTTGTCAAGTCAGTGTTTTTACAGCCTGGCATTAGCACAGGGCAGCATTCAGTCAGGACACTGCGTTCACTTTGCCTCCCTGCCCTATAATTCACATGCTCACGTGAGAGAGCTTTCGCCTTCACTACTACTCATGAAATGACCCCAATCGAGCATCGCCGGCCTTTTGACAGGCTGACAGACCATTTTATATTCTTATAAAAGCAACAAATAAACATTTTATACATTTTAAATGCCACATATAACACCTCATCTGGCATTAGGAAGGCTCAGATTGTGCTGTACTGTACTGCACTGTACTGGGGGGGTCAATTTGTTCCTTTACCAAGGCAGGAAGACGGGGCGGTTGTTTAATCTAACTCTTCCGTGTAATTAGAGGGCCACATTTCATGATTTGGGGCAATACCTCTGACTGAATGTTTCACTCTGTATTAGTTATGTGTGCACTGTATGTATTGTATATTGTATCTTTCAGTGTCTGTCAGTCACAGTGTGTTTGCACAGTAATGGAGCAATAAGAGACAAAAAAAAATCCAAACTTGGAAGGAAAAATAAATTTTGGTCTAGAGGGGCTCTGGAGTTGTTGCAATCCTCCAGCTCCCTCGTCTCCTCTCAGCTCCTCGAGTAAAATATACAGTCTGTTGTTTGCTGACTGGTTTCTTCAGCTGTACTCGTACAGGAACCCTGCTGTGACATTAGAAGCATGTAGATTGATAATCGACATGGGAAGGCATAATTACATCGCCTTAGAAATTAATGAACGCATTGATTGCCCACTCTAAAGATTATCAGCATATTTTTCTTTAAGCCACTGAACTCTCGAGGGAAGGGCCTGATTATATCATAGCTTCAGCGATTTGCTATATTGCTGTGGCTTCCCACAGTTCTTTCAAATATCTTGCCAATACTTGTGGGGAGGTTTTAAAACACTGATGTTGTTGGCAGCTTTGAAGTGCCTTTCAGTGTCCAGATGTAAATTCATGCAAGGAGAAATGTGATAAGCTAATGATGTCTTCTGGGACTTGAATGAATATAACTGAGGGATAAACATATATGCATATCTTTCCCTCCGTCAAACCTTCCTTTAACACTGTTTGGGGCCTGAACAGGAGCATATGGACAGAGCAGGCTTTGATGTGCTCTGGGGTCATGTGTATCTGCAGTTTTATCAAGGTACACAAGCGTGCAGAGTAAATATGCCACACCAAAACTCCAGGAAGGCAGAGAAGGGGGATTTCCACCATGAGACTGAAGGGAGGGTGTAGGCTGAAATATTTCTCTGCATTTTTGCACAATAGATCTTAAATATAAGCAGCGTATCCTTACCAAACAAACAAACACTAGAAGAAAGCACAACGTAGAGGTTTCACATTTTCACGTACAGAAGCTTTTAAAGTCAATTTTGGACCTAATGCAATCAATATGTTTGGGCGATTTTACATCTCTCTTTTGCATGTACAAAATCAAATTAGCATACTGGATAATGGCTCGAGCATATTTGCCTATAGCCTCTTTTTTTCAGCCGTTTAAGTGTCTGTCATTTTATACCCATTTACGTGCCTGAAAAGAGACATTTCATAACGCCGCAGCGACCAGGAACAGAGCGCGCCACTGCAAAACATGTCCATCAAGGAGAAAATAAAAATAGGCTGTTTCCTCTAAATTCACTCAATCAATAATTCATACCGCGTACAGAAGCTTGATTTATGAAGGAATTAAATGCTGTGGACTGGGCCCCGCAACAGCCGTCCATCTCTGGGACGTGGCAGACGAAATTAAACATGAAAGGCAAACACTGAGAACAACCAAATCATCTCACTGTGAGTTGACGTATTAGAAGACTTCAATGGCTCAAGCGCTGGACTGCCACATTTGTGATCTGAGTGGGAGCCACATAATTTGTTCGGAACATTTTCATGGCCTATATGCGTAGAAGTGGGTCACCAAAGGCCAAAGAGCGACATTAATAGTATTTGGCAACTGAAGGCGGAGATGAAAGGCGAACGTGCACCTGCTGACCTGTGGGGATCTTGTAACTCCTGTCTGCCTTTCTGACCTCGACTTAGGCTATAAAGCACCGTGACAAACTCAGCAACATGACAGTTTTAGTATTGTTTCAGTCAAAACCCAAGTTTGAATTCTCCTCTCTTTTGTCAGTAATTTATATTTCCTGTCCGGGGCTGATGCACACCTTTCAAAATAAAATTTAAGGTCTTTTTAAGAGTGAAACAGAAGACGAATAAATACCATCTCAACGGCAGGACAAACCATTGCTGGTGAAACTCTTCTTTTCTCTCTTTTGTTTGTGTATGTACATAAATGTGCATAAGATGAAAATCTACAAAAAATTAGTAATACAAAAATCATAACATGAACTTGACCCTGTGTACAATGATATAAGTAAAGTTTATTATTAGTAATAGTAGTTGTAAAAGTGTTCAAATGTAATACTTTTAAGGACCTGCTGAGGCCCTGCCTTTCCTGTGTCATGGAGTATAAACTGTAAAGATACTAGTAGACATTTTTAAAACTGTCAAAAGGGGACAGAACAGTTTTGGACATATTTGTGGAAATGGCTGTGAAGCTTCAAGCCTATGGGTGGGGATGTACTGTGGCTTTTAATAAGAGCCAGCATTTGATAGCACTACTGACCTGTACGACACAGACCAAACTTTTGAACACTCACGTAGTATCAATCCCCTCAATTTCAAGGGCCCATCATGCTTGTGACCATCGCATTTTCGCAGGGAACAATGCTGGAAACACACATGTAGACAGTGGGATGTACCGCAGCTGTTTACTAATGTCCAGTAAGAAAAAATATCCCAAGAAGCACTTTCAATGAGCCATATGTATTTTTTTTTAAAGTTCAAGATCTTGATTATTTCCTCTTAAATTCACAAACTTTAAAGGATGTCAAATACTAGTCTCGTTTTTGTTTACTCTGTGTACAAACTAAGTACACAAGTCCAAAAAACAAACACGAGAGATGCCGAATCGGGAGGAAAGATTCATTTTAAAGATGACGGCAGCGGCTGAGGCCACAAACGACAACTGAGGGGGAAATGCTGAATGCTAAAACACGTAGCACAAACAGAAGAAGCGCAGAAGAGATCTGGTGATGTCATACAGCGATATCTACATTTGCTAACATTAGCTGCCCTAAGCTGGTGGACAGTCCAGCCAATTAAGACTATTAGCCAAACCTCAGAGGTGTGAACTGCTTGATGTTGATTCCACCTTCAAAAGTTACAGTCTCACTTTAATTTCACGTCCAGTTTATCTAATGTGCGTGTGTGTGTGTGTGTGTGTGTGTGTGTGTGTCAAGTGGCTTCATAGTAAATGTCCTGTAGGCCGTGTATGGATTCGTGTGTGGGCAGTTGTGCAAAAGAATGAGCGCGCTGCATTGATATATGCAGGCGCGTGTGTCTTAGCGCGCCCCAGCGCCGGCTGTGCATGTGTGTGTGTGGTGCGTGCGTGTGCGTGTGTGTGTGTGTTTGCGCGCGCGCACGAGAGTCTTGAAAAGAGTAGGCAGAGCGGCGCGCGCACTGCTGAATCAGTATTAGCGGGAAGAAGCAGATGAAATGACTCTGGGTGTGTATAAATGCTTCAGATCAGCAGCAGAGGAGCAGGGGAAGTGGAGATGAGCCTGTGCTTTTCACTCGGGGCTAATTATCCAGCTGTAATTAAAGAAAACACACCCTTCCCAAAATAACTGGGGCTAGTAGTTCTTTAAAAAAAAAGGACTACAAATATTCCAACAAAACCTCAGCTAATAAGGCCCATCAGGGACACTTTATGGCCCCGATAAGATAGACTAACTGTGTGAACATTGAAGGCCTGCAGTGATGTTTCACTGAGAGTGTGACTTGAAGCCGAATTCCTGGATTTTGTGATTAAAATGCAAATGAGGTCTCGGATATCGTGGCGGGGTTAGGTAGGCCGGGCAAATAGCATGTAGGAATGAAGTGCGTTGAGAGACAAACTATTTTCTGCAATGTGAGGGCAGCGGGGAGGATCTGTGGCTTAAAGCCATCACGGAGCTGCTGGAGGAGACGCATTCTTTATTCTGAGGAAGGGAGGAGGGACCGAGAGAGAGAGAGAGAGAGAGCGAGAGAGAGAGAGGTGAGCAGAGCACACACGTCGCACTATCAACCGAATCCATCTAAGAAAACAACTCGCAGGGAGTCCGGGTCCGAGCTCCGTACGCACTAAAAGGCAACTTTGAGCTCCCCGCTAAACAGCGCGCACCGGACGGACGCAGCTGGCCGTCATGGCCCGTGGCGGTTCAGGCAGCGGACACTTCGGCGAGTGCGTCCTCACCGTTCGGACAGAGTGTGGAAGAGGAGAAGTGGGCTCTGCTATCACCGCCACCACCAACACCAACACCCTGCTGCCACCGCTTTCTTCGCTCCTCATGCGCTGCAGAAGGTGTTGAGTTCATTTTTTTTATTTTATTTTATTTTTTTTTTTAGAAAAGGCAAAAGCTCCGGATTGAAGCGTCCGGGAGCTGGAAAACAGAAAAAAAACAGGGGGAAAGGAAAAAAAGTGTTGGACAGCAGTGCGGACGGACGCGCAGCCACAACCCGGGGGCGAAATATGCTGTTCCGTACATTCACCGGGTTAAAGCCGCTGATCGGAACCGACTCCCGCCAGCTTAAACGGACGGACCTTTACGCACGGGCATCCAGCAGGACCGCATGAAGGGCAGAGGCTCGGAGAAAGGGGAAAAGTTGAACGCGGTAGCGGGGTTTCTAATGGATAAAGACTCACCAAAGGTACAGTGGCTGTTCCTCAATAACCCGGGACATAGTTGTTGAGAAACATAGAAAGATATGCAGCTCTATGTGAATAAAAATCGTTTCATATCCAATTCTGAATGAAAAGCCCGGAGAAATCCAAACATATGTTTCCACCTTTGTAACTTATTAACCAACGCACCCTGCGAACACACTCAACTGACGTTAATTCACCGATTTCCAATGATTCTTTTAAGATAAATTAAAAGCGTTTGGCACTTTATGTGTAGGTTAATTAGATGTTTCATCGAGTTGGAGATTACTGCACTACAGAGCGCACAGCTCCACATTTTTCACCCTGGAGAAAACCTGACTTTTTTTTTGGTGATGGTGGGGGGGCTTTCACTCTCAATGCACTGCACGGTTTTCAGCCCCCCCCCCCCCCCTCTTTGAAATGATTCATTCAAATGAACACCGCTCACTGAGCACGCTTTGAAGTATACCTGATCCGCCTCTTATCGCCTCTTAAATACCCGATCCATTTTAAACTTTTAATTGCGTTTCTGTCGCTAAATCCAGTTCTAATCGGATTGCGCTGGCCACATATCACAGCGTTCATCTGGCGGTGAGAAACTGTGCTCCGTCGGCTGGAAATTAAATTTAAAAAAAAAAAAAGAGAGAGAAAAAAGTCTTTCTGTCATCCCCCCTCCTTGATCTGTCCATGTCCAACATTTATCAGGTTTGCTGTCATGAAGTAAAGATAAACTTGACATCGTGCCTCCTTTTTAGGGTATTATTTGGATTCCTGTTGACATTTTATTTATGCAGCTATAATAATCTTGATGCTGCTGCCTTCTGCTGTTGATTCTGCTGGTGTGGCAGCGCATTTTATCGCCTCATGTGGTTGCTTATACCCCCGAAGCTTATTTGATTAAATTTAGCTCTTTCAATTTAGAAAAGTAGATCACAGATGTGTGTCAAAGGATTGTTTCTCCATCTCCTGCCACAAAGAGCCCATGCAGGCTCCATCTCCTCGACAAACATGCAGTAGCTTCCAGGGGCAGATAGATGATTTTCCTTCAGTTAATCTTTTCATTTCACATGTTTTTCCGTTCTTTAGAAAAAAACATGAAGTTCGCCTCACTGCGTCATGACCATCAGGCATAAAAAGTTAAAAAGAAATCTGGAATTCAGTTTAAAAAAAATGAGACAAAACAGCAAAAATTCTGATTATTTTCTTGCCAAAGCCTGCAGGACACCTTAATCCACGCTCATGGCCGTTCCTGTGTTTAACATTCAACCCATCATTCTCATTATTGTGTGTCATCCAACATTGACTCAGGGTGGAGCTTTGGTTAAGCTGAAAGCTACCGATGACAACCAGTATCTTTCAATCATGGGGGGTAAAAAATGTTTGATGGGTCATAAAACTTGGAATAATGGAGCTGGGGGTCTACTGTAATCCAACGGCCTTGTGCTTTACTACAAGCCTCTCCATGCTGAAAAATAGGCTGTATCGATCATTTATTGCAGGTGGAGGGACTAAATTATTTTCCAATCCCATTTCATTTGACAGCTCGTGTATGTCACTCCAGCGAGAGGAGGAGCTGATACGCGGGGTCTCTATTCCTCGATTGCCTCTCCTTTTGTTGTGTAATTCCACTCTTCCCGACCTTAAATCTTAAATCCGGTGTGGTGTGGTGTGCTCAGGCCTACACTCAGTAACAAGCACCTCCTTAGGCCACCGGCAAAACAATTGCCTCTGTTTACTGTAAGCACTTGTGTGTTTACTCGTGTACCTCTGCTGACTGTGTCTGCTCAGGCAGACAGAGAGAAGGAGAAAGAAAAGACTGTCGACTTGTTATCTGTTCCGTATTTTTTTTAGTGTAGAAAATGTCCTGTGTATCCATGTCGGCACACAAAGAGGTGATGTCTTTATTAGCCTTATCTCTCTCTTTTTTTTTTTGTTTTCCATTAAGCAGCGCTGATGTTGCTCAGAACCTCAGTGAGTCCATGAGTGTGAGTGCTCTATTCCCTCCTTTGATAGAGCGGAAGGGATAAAAGCCTTCTTTATGTCTGTGAAACCGGATGTGCAAGAGCTGTTCTGAATATTTATCAGATGGTTGGACTTTCTTTTTTTGTTTTTTTTTTAAATAGCCGGCGCATAATTTGACATCAGCAGTGAAGGATATGTTTTGTGACTCTGTTTTTCTGTTTTGGAGCGAGTGGAACGAGTGCGAGAGAAGGAAAGACAGTTGGTGTGAGTGTGTGCGTGCGTGTTTTTATGTCATCTAAAGACACAGAAGAGGAAAAAGAGAGGCCTCCTTTTTTCCGAGAACAGGCCACCCCTAAATATACTAATCTAACGTTCCTTTGTTTTCCCACAGGTCTCTGGATCCAAATGTCACCCCCCCTGGATTCTGCCCCGGTCGGGGACCAGCAGTGTGTGACGGACAGGCGAGTGGAGCCTGTGGTGGCTCTCTTCTGCGTGGCTTCAAATTGGCCCTGGCTGAGCTCTGCATGGAGCAGCGAGTGAAGAGTCCTGCTATGGTCTGATGTCTCAGCATGGATGGAGTCAGTCAGAGGACCGGCCACCACTAATGAGACCATCGCTCTTCAGCTGAGGACTAGCATTTACAGGATTACTCCCACGGTTTCCTGCTCGTTTTCCAGCTAACTGCATCATTACCAAACTCTCCTAGGTGGACCTTTCGTGGGTCTGGTTTTTGGTGGATATATTCGTCATTGCCTTTCTGATTTTCATATTTGTTTCATTTCCTCCCACTTCTTTTTTATTGTTGGTTTCCCTTTTCCTGTTTTGTTTTTCCACTATGGAGTTTCTTACTGGACCCTGGAATAAAGATTGGGCTTCATTCTTGCAATTTTGGTTGACTGTCATCCTAAGCCTCCAAATGCAATTCAGCCCGGGTGCCTCTTGCCCGGCGGAGTGTCGTTGTGACAACCCGTTTGTGTACTGCAATGAACGCAGCCTGACATCAGTGCCTCTGGGGATACAGGAAGGCTTTAAGGTCCTCTTCCTTCATAACAACCAGATAAACAATGCTGGCTTCCCCGTGGAACTTCACAACCTGGCTACCGTGGAGACTGTGTACCTCTACGGCAACCAGCTGGACGAGTTCCCCATCAATCTGCCCAAAAATACCAGGGTCCTGCATCTCCAGGAGAACAATATCCAAACAATCTCCAAGGCAGCCCTGGCCCAGCTGACCAAACTAGAGGAGCTGCACCTCGATGATAACTCCATCTCCACGGTTGGGGTGGAAGAAGGGGCCTTTAGAGAGGCCGTAAGCCTCAAACTCCTCTTCCTTACCAAGAACCACTTAAGCAGTGTTCCCATTGGCCTTCCTGAGGACTTAAAAGAGCTGCGGTTGGATGAGAACCGCATTGCTGTAATTGCAGAGGAGGCCTTTCAGAATGTGACACGCCTGCAGCGCCTCCTGCTGGACGGGAACCTGCTGACGGATGAGGGTATTGCACCGGGGACCTTCCAGGACCTGGTAAACCTCCGTGAGCTGGCCCTAGCCCGCAATTCACTCACCTTTCCCCCTCCCCTTCTACCCAGCCAGTCACTGGTCAAACTCAGCCTGCAGGAGAACCAGATCGACCAGATCCCTGTGGCAGCCTTTGCTGCCCTAAATAGGCTGGAAAAACTGGATATCTCCAGCAACCAGCTTCAGACTCTGACACAGGGTGTGTTTGATGGCCTTTCGAGCCTAAAGCATCTGATGGTGCGAAATAACCCCTGGCGCTGTGACTGTGCTGTGAAATGGGTGGTGGTCTGGCTCAAATCTCTGCCTTCCACCATCAACGCCAGAGGGTTCGTGTGCCTAAGTCCAGAAAAGGTGCGCGGCATGGCAATCAGAGAGCTCACGTTGGATATTATAGAGTGCCCAGTTAATGCTGACCTGCCGCCCTGGCCCACTCTACGTTCCACACCCCCTCCACCACCCACAACCATCCCTGTCACCACCATGATCTCCACCCTCATGACCACATCCATCCCTTACTACTATGACTCACCATCCCCTCCCTTACCCCCAATCCATAACATCCCTCCCGGTCCCCTGCCTCCTTACGAGGACCCCCTTCAGATCTCCTTCCATGTGGTCAACGCCACCAATATCGAAGTGAGCTGGGCTTCTTATTTCACTGTCACAGCCTACAAGGTCACTTGGGTCAAAAGGGGCCAAAGCCAAATAAACGAAGGAATGCGGGAAAGGACGGTCAGTGGGGACCGGCGGCATATTAGCCTCACTAACCTTGAGCCCCGGTCTGTGTATCGGATCTGCGTGCATGTGTTGGACACCCTTAACTCCTACAGGCCTGGAGAGGATACTATATGCTCAGAGGCCAGGACCAAGGCTGCCGTGCCTATTAAGACTGATAGAGAGCAAGCTCCTCAGGAGAGCATCAGCTCTACACTGCTAATGGCTGGGATCATAGGCGGGGCGGTGCTTATCATCCTGGTAACGCTGCTCAGCCTGTTCTGCTGGCACATGCACAGGAAGAGCCGGTCATCTTCGACCAAGTGGAAATACAACCGTGGCAGGAGAAAAGACGACTACTGCGAGGCTGGAACCAAGAAGGATAACTCCATTCTGGAGATGACTGAGACCAGTTTCCAGATAGTGGCGTTGAACAATGAGCAGCTGCTCAAGGGAGATTTCCGCATTCAGCCCATCTACACGCCCAATGGGGGCATTGGATTTAGAGACTGTCACCTTAGTAACAACAGCATAGCCTACTGCAAGAGCAGCAACGTGCCCAGTACAGAGTTCTGCCACACGTGATGCAGCAGCAAATAGTACAGAGGCATTCTCACACACACACACACACACACACACACACACACACACACACACACACACACAAACGCTCAACAATACATGCATAAATACACACATACATCATTTGTGTAGACAACAAAAAACATAAAAATTCTAGTAAAATATAACTGTACTATATATATTTCCAAGTTCTGTCTACGATGTAATTTATACTGTGGATAATAATGTGGGATTCTCTGCTATCTTTTTTATTCTTAGAAAAAGAGATACAAGTGTTTCTTTTTTTATAACCAGCAGGGTTTTGAAAGTTGTTTTAATGGTCAGTACTGTACATGAACATGGATTTGTACAATCACGGCACCCTGGGTGTAGCTTCTGACGAACGCTGTCAGCCTTGGAAATGTAAGGGGCGCTTTAGAGGGCTGGGATCCTTTGCTAACCACAGAAGCAAAAAAAAAATATATATATATATATACGGCCTTTTTCTTTGCGTGTTAAAACATTGCAAACCTACCCCCCAGTACAACAGAACAGTAGTAAAGACAACAGAGCACAGGGGAAATCCAAACACTGCTGATTAGAGCACTGTGGAAATATAGCACTGGTTCGCTGGTGGCATGTTGTAAAAAAGAATTGAAGTGCACTTTTTTATTAATGGAAGCGAGGCAGGAAATGAGCAGAGGTTGGTGATCACATGTAAGGGATTGCGAATGGTTGTGTAGGGAGAATGTCATCAGTGCTGCGGAGAAGCACCAGCCGAGATTTCCCAAAAGTGCCTTTAACACTAAAAACATCTTTGTTCTGTTGGCGTTGAACAACGTTGGGCTTAGTCAAAAGACACTTTTTAGGAAAATCTAAGAAAAAAAAACAGGATGTGTCATTTTCAGCACATTTGGCTCTTGTTAGTGTGGAGGTGCAATTATTAACATGAGTTTCAAAAGCAACAAAGGATTATTGTTCCTAATGAGGTGCATGTATGTGCTGAGACGTGCAGATCCTTTTGAAGAAATTCCCTAACTTGTTCTGCTCCTTTTTTTTTTTCTCCCACTGTTTTGGTAAAGTGAGGCCACAAGGGGGCAGTTTCCCTCAGCATCGTGTGTGGGACAGAGGAACAGAGGGCAAGACAGACACAGGGAAAGGGGGGGAAAAAAAGCTACATAGATCACTTTACCTCCACCATTCCCCTGGAGTCCATTACCCAGACGACATTACTCATGCTCAAACAGCATTGTTTGGAGTATTAATGCTCATCGAGCTACTTAATGATGTGGAATCATTTAAAACAAACAGTGTTTTCTGGGTTTGGTGGCTAAATGATATGGATTTTCACCACTGTGGTCTATCATAGGCGGGTTGAAGGCCTTGGTTGCTACGTGGTGTGTGTGTGTGTGTTGAGCGTGTGATGAATTTTCAGAAAGCACACGCATACCGCTAATTATACACCCACTTATTTCAACCCCCGTCCCAGCGTTCATTAGGCTTTTTGATAAATTAGGAAATTACAACAATAAGAGCGCGCTCCGCCCATGATCCTCACAATGCGCGGTTGTGACTGAGCAGCTCATCTAGCGTCTCATCATTTATTCTTTTGTGTACGTTTATGAGACTGTCTGCTTCATTTATGGGGCGCTCACCTGAACAATGCACCTGTTCACTCCGCCACATCAGCGTCCGCGGTGAAGACTCTCACCCCATCTACCCTCATTTTCTGTCTCGCTGTCTGTCTCCGCGCCTCTGATCACTGCATGGGCTCAATTAAAACAGTTTTTCCTGCCCTTCAGCTCCTGGACTGGTGGTGGCAGCTCTTTGCATGCGAGGTGCCACTGTGAGGTCTTCATTATGCACTTCTTAAGAAGACTTTATTTGATTTGACATGATTTTATTTTGAGGGGCCAAGCTTAAAGAATTCCCACCGCTGACCCCGTAGCCCTCCTTCCCCTTCTCCTCCTTCTTCTCATAATCCTCGACCAAAAAAGGGAGAAAAATATGTCGACTTTATTTTCACTTGGCTGCTCGGAGCTCACGCTGGGAGACAGAGAGCATGTTAACTCTTTGTGAGGCGCGCAGATGCAGTTGCTCGAACACACACGATACACGAGAATCAACACAAACCAGGACGGACGTTTGAAGTAAAATGTTGTTTTTTTTCGGTTTTTTTAAGGGCTTGTACTGGAGTTATTCCACAGGCTCGAGATTATCTCTGATAGGATTCACCTCCGCACTTGGAATATCTCAAAGTAGCTGCACTTACTGAAATTCCAGCAACAGCTCAGATCACAGTCACATGGGTGATTTCCACAACCCCAGTGTTTAAATTCTGTCCAAGATAATGTTGTGAGAACTGCCCAACACAATGGCTGAATGAAATCTGTCTTAACATGTCATTTAGTGTCATATTACATCCTAAAATCATGTTTTTAAAACGTTTTTTCTCTAGTACATCAAGATCTTTTTTGTTGGAATTGAATTTGACATGTTAGACCATCTTGAAAAGACAAAATCTCTGTTAAGCGAGAAAACATTTAAAGGATTAATTGGATATTCGGAAATTGCATTTGTTCACTTTCTTGCCTTGAGCTAGGTGAGATCAGACTCCACCTTCTTGCCAGTTAAATATGAATTTGTGTATTTTTTACACGGATTAAACACACAGAACACTAAGTAGTGAGCTTTAGAGGTGCTGACAGGTAGATTTTGTTACCTTTGAATGGAGCCTAGCCTCCTGTCTTTATGCTAAGTTAAGCTAAGCTAAGCGGATGCCTGCTGTAGCTTCAAGTTTACCACACACATATAAGCAGGGTATCAATCGTCTCACCAAACTCTTGGCAAAAGCTTATTTCACAAAATGTCAAACTATTCCTCTACATGAAAAAAACATTTGTGTTTTGAAAAAAAAAAAAACAGGTTTATTTCCTTTATTTTACGTCAAATCCGGTTTTAAGACATCAACGTATGACTTGTTTGGGTGGATATGTTTTCAGGTTGGGTTGATTACTGCTTAGATCTTCTGTGGTTATCAAAGCATCTCCAATTTTTATTTTTAACCTTTTTCTACTAATATCCACAGCGGACCATAGACACTTGAGCATTTACATCAGATATTGCTTTGATTATCCTTTGATAGAGATGAAAGCCCTATTTTAAGTCACACGCTGATCGAACAAGGGGTCAAACTATTGCAACACATAGTGAGTGTCTCCTCTGTGAATGTGTAACGGAGACAGATATTTGCCTTACCTTTTATGCAGGACTGAATGATTGGCGAGAGCTAGAGCTAAGTGGGAGGAAGAAAAGGATAGAAGAAAAAAGATGGGACATTAAAAGACGGCAACAAGAAAGCTGAACGGAAAGCACATTTCTCCCAACAGATTGCAGCCACGGCAGCAACAGTAACAGTATTAACAGGAAGAACAACATTAAGCGTTGACACACAGTAGTTAACGAGAGACTGTTCATCCATAGTGCCAGACCTTAAGCAGGGCATGGCTTGATGATTCAACCAGACGGGGGAAGGAGCTTTGGTGGTTGTTTTGCAGTGAACATTACTCTTAATTTTCTAATTGCTTGATAAAACGAACGCGGCTGCAGCGCTGTGACCAATGGAATTACACAAAACGTATCACAGACAGCTAGCGTGGAATTATTACTGTTTCAGGGTGCGGAGAAGTAATTGCCCTTAAAGCTCATTGACTTAATAATTATGTTTAATCTCTGAGAGGTCAGTTTAGACAAAACACGAGTGGTTGAAACATGTTTAAAGTCATCTTTAATTCCTGTAGGCAAAGCCTTTCACTGCAAATATCTATTAGCCAGTAACATTCATTCAAGGATTTTTGCATGTACTGTATTTAGCTTCATAGCCCTTCATTTTTGTCATACCGGGTTTTGGAATTTCAAGTATTTCTTCGAGCAGTCACCCAGTGGTGGTTGAGGTACAGTTTGAGCAACCAGACAGAAAGGATCTCACATGGTTAAGAGAGAGAAAAGGCTGGAAACTTACAGTGCATGTAAAACGGCTTTGTTGGAATATTTTGCCATCCATCAAGACACTGCAGTGTTACGTTAGCCACCCACACCAAGTTTTCTTAGGAACCAAAGTTAAATTTCTGTTCTCATGATGAAATATTGATGTTGTTCCATGTATGTGCCTTGAGGTTGAACTTACAATGTAAAGTCCTTGAAACCTTTAAATGTTTTTGCACAAACTGTAAATACTTAAGTGAAGCTTTTTGAAAATAAAAGAGCCATTGGATTTGAGCGATCACTCCTTTTTATTTTAGAAAGTTGTGACCTCTTTGGAAATGTTAGTTCATATTCTGTTGCGCTTCAATGAGTGATCCTACATTCTTTGTCTATTACTCATTAGTTTATAATCTGTCAAGCTATGTGAGGGGAGAGTGTGTACGGAAACACGGGCCTAGCTAAAAGCCTATTTTGGGTCAGATGCTCGTAATTCTGGGTCAAAGATTTGCGCTGTACACCCCATGCCAAGTCATCCTCTTATTTCTATACGGAGAGCTTGAGACATCTTAGCGTAGTCACCGCAGCTTAGCGTTCAGCTGGGGAAAATCCAGGATACTCGCTCATTCTACTTGTACGGCACAACTAAATCCCAGAAATGAGCTCCTTCTCCAAATCCCCGTGTTCTACCAAAGTCCAACTTTTTTTCCTACCCATGACCACATCCCTGTGCTGCCTTCGTAACCTCCTGCCCACTAAAAAACCCACATTAGCCCGGTCTTAATTCACTATGACAATTAACCACATGCATTCAGCTGAGACACAAGAGGGTGTGCCACTTTGGTATTTTGAGCGGGAAATTGGTATTTTTCTCAAAATCCCCAAATGTCAAAACGTGATTTGTTAGTGCAGAATTGTAGGTTTTTTTGGAAAGACCGAGTGGATGGAGAGAGCTGAGGCTTTGGCACTGAAATCATCTACATTGCTCTTCTCCCCCGCTCGTGTGTAACAAGTACCATAAAAGATTCAGAGGGTATGATTTCACCCCTGTGCATTCACCAGCATTGGGGTGTAAGTCTGTCACTAAGTTTCAGCTTGTGTTTGTTTATAAATTCTTAGTGACTACTAACTAGTATCAGGATTTACCAAATCAGGCTGCAGCACTGAAACTTAAGAAATGTCATATGAAATGTAAAAAATTACAGTTTTAAGGGGATTGTTGGTAGGTTAGGTTTATTTATTTATTTTATTTAATGCTCTTGTTTTATCATTATATAATTAGGTTCTTTTTTATGATATAATTAAAAAAAAATCTAGATTACATCATAATTACGCAGCATTTTAATAAGTGCCAGGACAGATGTGATGCCCATATTCTGTGTCACCTTTCTTGCTCTTCAGTGTTATATTAGCAAGCACGCAAAGTTCACGCTAATGTCAGTCTTGTCATCAATTCCCAGCAGCTGAATGTGTAAATATTTAGTAAAGACAAGTGGTGTAGTTAAGTACATTTACTCATACATTTACTTACTTACTGTATTATACTTAAATATAATTCTGAGGTACTTCAGAATGACTTCATTTTCCTTTTGCTTGTATGATGAACCTGGGAGAGATGTTAAAAGTAGCTACCCCTCAGCTAACTACAAAAGTAAAATGCTCCTTATACATTGTTAAAGCAGTAACAATAATATCAGTAGAAGTAAAGACTCAGTGGCCATTTCTCTGCTTCATGACTACTTTTACTTGTGATACTTGAGGTACAGTTAGCTTCCAATACCTGTGTACTTCAGAAGAAGATCAGAATCCATCCTTCACACAAGGACAGATCTGTATAAGAACTAGCTTGTGTGGTCAAACCTGTTTTAATTTAGTGCTTTAGTGTGAATCTTACTTTATAACCAGGCTAAGTTTGAACTCAGAGCTGCTGCTTTTGGCTCCAGGCCACTGGCTTAATTGTCATAACAGTGAAAAACAGTACCATAGCAGTGCTTTCCAACACAATGTGCATGGTAACAGTTGTGAATGCCATGATTCATTGAAACCATAGTGGTTCTGTGTGTCATATTCCATATGGCATGGACTAATAATAATTTCTTTTTTTCTTTTTTGCCTTTGAACTGTTCACTGAACAGGTGTTAGCTCTGAGTAGCTGTTTTTTAATCTTTCCCAGCCAAAGGAACATTCAATTTTCTGCTTGGTACAAGCACTCTAACAGCTTCACTTTGTGATCCTCATTTAAGCATCTTCTAATCAGCCCTAATATGGAGGAAAAGTCATTAAAGGATGTTGTTTAAAGCAGTCTTATGTCAGGTATTACAAACAGCCATGTCTGGTGGACTTAACACTGAAGTAGCTGTTTTAAAGCGGTGCTCTGTTGTTCTTCCCATCTTCCATTGCCCTCGGTAGCCTTTAATTAAAGCCTGAATGCAGGTGAGGCCTTTGCCTCTTTCACAGTACTTCAGGTTAATGCATGTCAGGATGGGTCACTGGATTTTCACCCATTTGCTGCCAACAGTGAATGCCATGAGCATTAACTAAAAGCAGGCTAAATCAGTTTAGGATCATCTTGATACGCTTCTTATGTACTTCTAATTTTATTTTTATTTTTTAAGAAACAACCTAAAATGAATCGAAAATCAGTCAAAACAGGCCACATGGTTTGCATTTATTCCTGTGGTGAAGGAGAAAATAGCCTTGCACGTTCTGTTTTCTCATTTTTTTGTGCGCTGCTGCTTCCTGAAGGTGCATACTCTATTTGATGCCAGTCATTAAAATTTGATGCCATGAGTTAAAAGAGACCAAAACACGGCACAGGCTATATGGGAATTCCTCTGACAGCATTTAAACATTGAACAAGGGCTATTTTAAGCAATCAGCAATCAGGGGACTGTTCTGAGATTGCAAATTAAATTTGTCCTCCCAATTTTAGGCGACTGGGCTGAAGATTACCATGTGAGGGTGCACAGCAGGCACACAGACTTCATGCCTTGGTGTTCCGTTTCAGCAGCAAAGAAAATGAGCTTTGTGCCACTGAGATAAGCAAAATATTTTCAGTAGCAAAATGAATGCTACGAATACTGCCTGAGTCTTTAGTGTCTGCAAGGAGGCGAAGAAAGCCACAGCACTTTCTTTAAAAAAAAAAAAAAGCAGTTTTCTTCCCTTTTACAACTTATGAAAAGTGACTCGCCAGCTGTGTGGAGTCCTAATTGGTGACAAAATGATTTTTACACTGAAAACTGCTGTCTAACTGCTTGAAATCCTCTCGGGCCTGGAAGGCATTCACAGGTGTCGACACAATAAAAGCAACCCCTGCTGTATACGGTCTGATGCAACCCGCTAACACAGTCCTGCAACAAATACTTCCACTGTGACGCTTGCAGTTGTCAGTTTGTGATGACATTATGTCCTGCGGGCGTTGATTTGACTGTTTGGTCATTGTAAAGCTGTAGTTTGTGGTTTGTAGTAGATTCCATTATATTCTAAAGTCACTAAAACCGGCACCTCTCTGGGCTTCACACAAGTAATTATTACGGGAGACATGCACGTCTCTTCCTGCCCACATATGCTCAGCATCAGTGTTTAAAGAAGTGAACGTGTGAATAAAGCTGCAGACATTGTGTTACCATCACACTCCGCTCCCTGCAGTGTACAACAGACTGAGTAACAGACTGCGATGAGGTGAGATAGTAGCACGATTAGCAGTGGTGGCAGAAGTGTTCAGCTCTTTAAGTTCAGTTAAAACTGACGCCACAATATAAAAATACTGAAATGCTCTTAAACAAAATGACTGAAGTATTATTAACCACATGTACTTTAAAAAAAATCCCATAAAATTACTGGTTATGGAAAAAAATGGCTCTTGTTATATTAGTATCCATTTTGCATTGTTAATACAAATGCATTAATGTGTTTTAGTTGTTGAGATGGAGCTAATTTAAATTGTTTTACATTCCTGTGTCTTCTGAGTAAAATTTTAATCTGCATTGAGTGAGGTAAATTAGCATAAAATGGAAATACTCAACATAAGTGCTTCGAAATTGCACTAAAATCTGCAATGTGGCACTTAGAAGCAGTAGAAATAAGTTGTAAACACTTACACCATCCTTTTAAGTCCATATGACGGACTTGGGCTTAATTGCACATTCAGCAAATACAGAATCACTCATTGGGAGTCATGTTTGCTTCTATCTTATGTAATTCCAATATTTACAATGGTTAAGTTCTGTTTTTTGGTCTCTATCAACTCCTGAGGGGAAATATCTGGCTCTGAAGTTGCTAACTGCTCCACTATCTTCACCAGCTAGTCACTAACTGTGTCTGTATGCTGTTTGCTGCTGAGCAGGTAGTGAAACATTGGTCTGTAGAGCTGAAATTGATTCTTTAAGGGTGGAAACACTAAAGTTTGAACCACTATAAAGATCCAGAGAGCCGATGGGACCTGCAGATTCTGATGACACTTCTCTGTAGGTTCAGAGACCCCTTTCACATTGTCAGTTTATACATTTGTATTATAAAATGTACAATGTAAATACAGAGTAGCTAGTTTACCAGACATCACAGAGCAGATCATTACAAAAAGCAGTTAAAAAACTGTTATATAATGCACTGATTTTTTTTTTCCAGTGTCATATCACACATTTCCTTCATCTGTTTTTAAAAAAGCGGCCTAAATAAGTCTTAATTATCTGCATCCAGAACTGAGTGGCACCTCAACTGAGCAGACAGAGTTCATTAGTGCTAGTCGTCCTAGCGCTTTCGCTCGTTTTCAAGCTAACAATGTTCCTCTACATTCCCGCTGTCTGACACATTTTCCTCTGGTATAAAATTCAGCTTTACTTCTTTATACATGAAGCGACAGTAAAACATGTGCATATTTGTATGCTAATTGGTGATTTCTCCGCGCAGCATACATCGCCGTGTTAGGTACCTTAGAGAGGTTGTTATCATGGGAAAGGTGATTTCTCCAGACACGTCAGTATAGAGAAATAATTGGTATGAATCTGAACAACACTTCCTCTGTGTCTGGTTTCCTTGATTGAAACTACTTGTACTTTCACCAACAACTACTTGAACTTTTAAAAACACCATATAAATGTTGGAGTGAGCTGGATGCAATGCTTCACAGAGAAGATGTTTATGCATGCACAACGCATAAACCACAATAGGGAGAAATGCTCCACTTCGCATTTGCAGTAAATGTAAGGCTCTGGCTGTGAGTCGGCGTTCTTGATGAGAAAATCATTCATGGCTAAACTAAATATGAACTGAGCATTTTCAATAATTAAAACACCACCTGTCAGGGAAACTTACAACAAATTCCCCAGTAGCCAGATTAAAGTTTAACTTTCTCCCCTGGACCACATGGAGCATGGCAGTGCCTCCATATGTTGGGCCAGTGGGTCAGCGGAGTCAGAATTCCAGGCGGGACTGAGCAGCTGTGACCTAGAGCGAGACTCACCGTATGGTAAAGCCCCTGTAATGAATGAAGATGGTGATGAATAGTGAAGGCAAAAAGCTCAAGGCTTTCTGGAGGTGACCAGGAGGAAACTCGGGAAATGGCTTCTTCTTTTTTTTTTTTTTTTTTTAAACGTTAGACACAAAGTTCAAACTGTGCAAGGCCACAACCCAAGGAGGTTCATTGAATGTAGGAGGGGGGATTACTCAAAGGGCTAATCAGGTTCATGCTATTTTTATCTTCCAGCACAATAATTAAATAACGTGTTTATTTTAGTGCTTTTATTCTCTAATAAAGGATAAAGGATAAATGCTAGGATGAATGGAACTAAATGGAATAAAGACAAGAAAATAGCTCCATTTGTCACAACGGAACCATTTGGGATGTTGTTCGAGATGAATTCATCCCACAGCAAGGCCTTATGGGATGTATTTATGACTTTATGATGCTGACCATGACTTGCTCGTTGAGGGTCAAGTTTTCCAAACATGACTTATGGGGAACCTTGATGAAAGACAATGAAGTCTGCACACTAAAAATGCCAACGTATATACTCTGGCATAAATAAGTTCTACAGGTGGTTTTGACCCGGACACTAAGATCTGTTTTTTAGTCATGCAGTGCGGGGAGACCAGCTTTCAGACTTGTATTTAACCATAAAGTTACATGCTGGAGGCTTGTTACTTCTTGTTCTCAGTTTTCTTGGTTTCGCTGGTTTAAATTAAAATGATGCAACACAGTATGATGACAGGCATCCGCTTCAACCACCCCCATACTTCTGCTGTATAATTCATTTCAGCCATAGGAGTCATATCTGATAGCAAGTGTTCAAGTGTTGCTAGCATAACAACAAAGGAGAGACACATTTGTTGCCCTGAAATTTTGTTCCATTGTTTCACGATCACTTCGGCCTCGTGCTCCACATGAGAAATGCTGCAATTGTAACATAAGAACAGAGTGAGGACTGTCCCGAGTCACAAGGTCTCCTTGAGTCATGAACTCCTTGTTCAGAGCTGCATTCTTCAGGCTGGAGTCATAAATACCCTCCTTAGTGAAAGTAAAGTCTGTGGCACTGCAGGCTCAGAACAAGACTTTTATGAGCAAAGCATATTCTCCAATTTGTGATGGAAAGACTGCTAAGTGTTTGTTTGTTGCCTGGCAAACATCTGTAGCTGATGTAACACAGGGAAATAACTTTTAATGTGCACTCATTTACAGTCTGACTGAAATTAGAATTTAGTATACTAAAACTACTGAAATTAGTATAGTATGTATTTAGTAACTGTACCAAGATGAACATTAAGTTCCAGTTATTTTTTCTGCTGTAATAGTACCCTCAGCCTTTTTGGTTCTGACATGGCACTGTTAATTTCATTGCTTGCTACACCTGCGGCATCAAGGTGCACTAAAAATATAGGCAGTTCATTCAGGTGTTGTTAGCCATTGCTTTATCTGATCTCTGATTCGAGCGCTCCTTTGTATAAATACAATACTCAATGCCACTTATGATACCATGGCAACAAGAAAACAAGTCACAAAATTACATTAAATAACATTTTTTAAATTAGCAACCTGCACACAGCGCTGCTACAGAAAAAGGTCTTGGTGTAACGTTGTTTTTCTTCCCCATCGTTTTGTCTGTGGTTGACTTGAAAATGTGATTGTAAGTCTGTTTTTTTTTTTTTTTAGTCGAATGACAGTCTGGTCATTTGCCACAGTTGGATCAATAAAATGTAGTCAGCTGCTGCTAGTCGAGCAACCCTCGCTAACGGTACTTTAGCTAATGGTGCTCAGTAGAGTGTGAATTGTTAGAGAAGTTCACTTCACTTTACGCACTATTTGATCATATGCACCGGAAACCTTTCTACTTCTTGGTGAGTGTAATCCTTAGTGTTATACAGGTATAGATAACTATTCTCTTTTCATGGATGGATTTCATAATAAAAGAAAAGATATGAAATGAGCAAAAACCACCTTTCCTAAACACTTTTACCTTTTCCTAGAAACTAATTGCACTACACAAGTAGTGAGTAAAATGATTAAAGATTAGCTTTGTTCATTTATCCTTTTCTTGCTCCTGGAATCCAATTGCGAGTTTCTAATGAGCTCTTCACCTGAATTCTATAGAATCCACACAAGCAGGAATACTGTATGTATGTGTGTGAAGCGGGAGTGTCAAAGCTACACAGCGCTACACAGAGTGTTTTTATCACAGAAAAAAAAGATCATGAATTGAGACTTTTAGTTCTGTCCTTGGCTGCAAGAAACAAACAGGAAATGCACTGCTGTTTCCACTACTCTCCAACCTCCTACCAGCAACATAAAACCCTTGTTTTCAAGGACTATTTTTTGACTTGTTGGAAATTCAAGTGACTCTCATTTTCTTGAACTCCCATTTCCAGTTCCATGTGCTCCCGCTGAACCTGTACCACTTTGTCTTAGAAGGAATAAATTCTTGCGGTCCCAAACAAACATTTCAGTCTAAATTTGGAGCTCATTAGACTGTCACACATCCACCGAGAGCATGGAAAAGCGAGACATTATGAATTGATTTCTCTATATCTGGACTATAAAAGCAGAGTGCATTAGCATTAGAGAAGATGAACGTTGCATTTGAGATCAGCTGAGGGGTGAGAGCGGCGCTGAATTAAACAGACATGTTTAACAAGCTGTTAACAACTCCCACTATCCCGCTCTCTCCCTCTTTTTCTTCCCCTCTCGCTGTGAACAGTGGAGACAAATACCAGCCGCGGCCCGTGTAGGAGCGAGAGGTCCCACGAGAATGCGGCGAGAAAAGGGCGACTGTGTGAGAGGTGGTGACAGTTCACATAGCGAGACTGGAGACAAGTCCACCCAAGACAAAAAGCAGAAGCCCTTTTGTCTCACAGCTGGGGAAAGTGTGGCCCAAAGCTGTTTAAATGTTATGACGGGTAGGAATGGTTCTTATGAGCCCCGGGTCCGGAGTGCACATTACATGTTAATGACTTGGAACACAGACAGCAGAGCAGAGGCTCAAACTGCCAATTAAGCATATGCTGCAGACGCCACTGGTGTTCAGACACAACCATCTGATAGCGCTCAAGCTTGGCCTGCAGATCTGAATCTCTCCATGGGACGTGGAGGCACTCCAATGGTGAGTCATTAGCCACAGACATCCCTGAAAAACCACCAAGGAATATAAGCAGCTGCTGATTGGATAGCAGTCATTCAGCTCCATCATTCGTCGATTCTCTATTCTTTTTGTTAGGCTCACCACTGTCTCTTTGTTTCTTGCTCGCCTGTTTAGTCTAACACTCGGTGATGATGTTTGCCTGTGAACAAGTAAACAGACTGTGCTCCAGCGATTTAGCACTTCAATCATTCCGCGAAAAGTGCCGAGCAGCTGAGGAATAGCTTGTTATTAAAGTGACATTAAGTTGGTAAAGTGTTATGAGTGAAGTGGAAGGAATTCTACAGTTATTAAAATGGCTTCGTTTTATAAGCACTGTGCTGTATATACTGCGCCTAGGAGGTTTTCATGTTTTATTGGGGGCGGGGAAGGCACGGCTGTAAAGTGAGTGAAAAGGTGTTGGTTATTGGCAATAATGAACTGCACACTGTTGATATATATAGCAATAATAAATGAGTGCCGTCGTTAAATGTTCTAATATGCAATAAGATCAATAAATAGCTGCTGTCTGTAACTCCAAATTGTCCACAGCCATGGACAGATTATGACACAAGACGGCCCTGCATACAGATATGTTGTGGCCTCCCATCCCCCCAAACAAAAGAGTGAGTCAATGTGTTTCTTTGTGGTCATTTTTTTGGCTTCATACAAAAGCATTGGCCCCTCTTCCTTTACCTGCTCGGCCAGTTCAGTTCAGTAATCTCTCCAAAATTAGCCAAATAACCTAGGTGGACACCAGGGAGTCCAATCTGCTTTCAGGGGGAGGCCTGTGCCACCCTTGGGCAAGGCTCTTGCCCTGCCCCTGTTTCCATTATTGACTCACACAGTGTGTGTAATTAAGGCTTTTTTTTTTTTTGATTAAAGAAAAAACTCAAAATGAAACGAAATCTCTACAAATTGATCTAAATTAAGACCAAGGATAAAATACACAACAATTGATCGCATAATTCATCCACGTCAATATTTAGCCGAGGCACCTTTTGGCAGTGGCTGCAGACTTGAGTCTGTCCGTCTCAGCTTGCATGTCTGAACACTGCAAGTTTTCCCCGTTCTCTTTGCCAAACTCCTCAAGCTCTGTCAAGTTTCATGAACAGCGCGTCTGATGTCCGGCCACAAATTCTGGATTTGATTGAGCTCTGGCTTGGCTAACTTTGGGACAACAACTTTGTTGTTTCCAAACCTGTGTGTGTGTGTATGTATGTGTCTCTGTTCCTGTGTGGCTTTGGCTTTTTGTTTATCTTCTCTGAACTTCTCTCGCAGCCATGAGTTCTCAGAGTTTTGGTCAATTCAATTGATCTGTTCTTTTAAAAGCTGTCCAGCGCCTGCTGCAGAGAAGCGTCCCTGCAGCATGGCACTGACATTAATTACGTTGACATAATGGTGGGGATGGTGGTTTTGTTGACACCAAGCTTAGCACTGGATTTACTGAGAACATGGTGAAGTAGAACATTGAGGTTCGAATCTACACAGTTCTGTGCTGTGTTAGTTAGGTAACAGTAAGTGGCGACTCACCTGTAGGTGAACTGATGACCTGTCCCAGGGTGTATCCCGCCTCTGTCCCAATGTCAGCTGGGATTGGCTCTGGCCCTCCGCGACCCTGCAAAGAATAAGTTATAGATAATGGATGAATGGATTCATTGAATTATTAATACACCCGGAGGCAATAAGCACATTCAAGAGAGACAGAAAGGAAAGGAACTTGTATAATGAGACGATAAAAGATGCACAAAATACACAGAAGGCACCACAACTAGAGAGTGAGGAGCAGGTGGAGGTTGAGGTGGAGATAATGTAGATGTTATGAGGTAAATGCAGCCAAATGCACACTCACCACAGGCTGTCGTGATTCAAGTTCAAGTTTTATGGACACAAACCCTATTTGTTTGCGATACAGTAATCCGATAAGCACTAATAAAAGCGTACCTGCTTAATTTGTGTTTCCCATCATTACATTTTAGTCATATATATACAAGAAGATTATATTTAATGCGTGTTTATGTCCGCCTCTACAACCTTCCATGCGACTCCTGTAAATCTCATCTACTCCGTGTTTACGCCTCCTTTTAAGAGGTGGAGAATTTCCACACAAAAGTTTATAGCTGCAAATAGCGGGACCACAGCAGATCCATAATCAACCTCTGTTAACGTGTCTCCTCTTGTTATTTAGCTCCCTTAAACGCATGCACACCATAAGGAGAGAGGTGCACCCTGACAGCATGCGTACAGCAAGCACTTGATTAATGTATTCAGGGCAGAATACGTGATATGTGTGCCTGAAAAACACATATGCTCAGTATGATGAGATGCGTAATCGGACCATAAAATATTCATATGAGTTTCATTCAACATTGCAGTGCAATTGTTATAAGCACTGTTATATGCCTCTCCTGTCTCACCATGGAACCATAGCTCCTGTGAGGATGCTTATACTCCCTTACTAGTGTCCTTCTCAAACAGATTCCCAACGACTGAGGATGGCCTCCATTTGCCAGATTTACTGCTGTGCTCTATTATTTCAATTTTTCTGATTGACCTTTCTGTTCTCTGAGAGAATTTCATGCATTTTTTTCCTGCTATTGGCACTTTTTGGTAACCTTGCAGTAGATTTTTTTGAAATACTCTCGTCGTCATTGTGAGCTTGCCTTAACAAAGAAAGTTTTGCCAGTAAAACTTGTTGGAACTTCCAAATCTGTGTATTTAACTAAAAATAATATTCCATAATTCAGCCCATTACTTTTTAAAAATGTTTTGATATTTGTCCTTAAAAGTTACAATCCACAAAGGGGCACTCAGTGGGATCAGTGAATGCCTCGTGTGGAAAATGACTTCAACATTAAACAGTGAAGATGATAATACAATGAGATGGAAGAGTAAAGATGGATTATGTGCATGCATCATTTCCTGTTAAGGTAATCTGAATCCAGTGTGGTAATCGCGGACCCCGCCACAAACATTTGCTGGAATGATGCTACTCCAATCCTGCCCAAAAAGTTGGAATCAAATATTTTGACGTCTTCTCATGAAATGATTTGTGTCTTCTCAAAACTTCACATCATAGGGAAATTAAACCACAATTAACCTGAGGTGTACAAATAGGAATAAAAAGAGGAATATGTATGAAAACAAAATTATTCCCATTTTATGGGCAACAAGGTAGTTAATAATCTAAAAATCGGCTTTGATTTCATTAAAAGCATTATGAGTAAAACTTTATTTCATATCAATTATATATCTAATTTGTTTAGGTATTCTTGATTTAGATCATATTTTTCATGCTTACATTACATCAAAAAATAATCTCTGCAGCTGTATTAATAGATAACACGTCATTCTTCTAAAAGATGCTCCCTCCTTTGGTGTTAGAGAGCTCTGTCTGACAGTGTGCTCTCACACAGGTGCTTAATTGGGTCGAGCTCTGGTGACTGTGAAGGCCATAGCATATGATACAGATCATTTTATGCTCATTAAACCATTGAGCGAGCCCATGTCCCCTATATGGAAGGATCTGCATTCATTAAATTGAGTAAAAGACATTATCTAGACATACATATATAAAGGTATGAAAAGGTATTTCACCACATTTGCTGTATATAAAAGACATGATCTAGATAGATAGATCGATAGATCGATAGATCGATAGATAGATAGATAGATAGATAGATAATGTCTTTTATATACAGCAAAGGTGGTGAAATATTTCTGCCCATCTGAAAAAAAAACTCTCTCGGAGACAAGCAGGCAGCGGCCCCATTCATTCATCCACTCTCAAGCTGCTTGGGATCTTTGTCATACAAGGCACAGGAACAGGACCTCATATTGTACTATTGTTGAAAGTTCATTTTCTCCCTGATGTGCAAGCAGCAAAATCAACAGTGACAATTCAATTTTCCACGTTCTACGACTGTTCAGCCACTCCTGAGCCCAAACCACACACATCTGCTGATAAGCGTCTCCACACACCGAGGAAAGTTGGTGCCAAAAGCAGTTTGCACAGCATCTCTTTGACCTTGGCATGATTGCCTGTGAGGCACTTTAATTTAATCAGCTTCCCCAAGCTTGAAGCTGTGCTCATTGTTAAGGAGAGCAGGACCTGGCGCTATCCACACACACACACACACACACACACACACACACACAAAGGCATACTCCTCCTTGCGCTGAGGCAAGGTTAGCGACAGACCAAAGCTCCAGGGACCTGGGCCTCACATCCTCACAAAGGCCAACAGACAGAAGAGTTTGCCAGGCATCTCCATCAAACAGGCCCGTCTCTAATTATGTCATCAATCAGGGACGAGATGACGGGCAGGTACTCAATTAATGGCCATTGGAATGCAGGACAGAGTCTTCGGGCACTGTGCCATCTCTGTCATCTTAGGCAGGCAACAGGACATACACATCAATGCACTTGGAGGGCCGGGGCTAGGACAAACACAAACGCGACCATTGTAGACCCCAAGAATGTTAAGGCTGCATTCTTGCTGCACTGCTGCTGAATTAATCTTCTACTTCAGAGAGAATTTATAAGTTCATGTCGCGAAGATTATTTTGACATACTGGCTGGTTATTGCTGTGACGCCCTTCTTCTTCTTTTGTTGTCCTGGTTGCAGTGAAAATCATTTTTATTGATGTCATGCTGTCTGCTGCTCTATGTGTTCCTCAGTTTTGGAAGGATGGGGAAATATTGCGTCGTCACTGTTTTATGGCATTCAAAATTGGTCTAGCAGTCGGTGTGCTATTATTTTTTACTCATTCAGTTCAATTTTGACTAAAGGAAGGCGCACTGCTACATTGGGACTATGGGGGTACAGCTGGCTTTCTCACTACTGGAAATGGATGCTCTTTTCTGTTGGTCAGTTCGACGGGGTGTCAGCAGGGAGGACTGACCGGGTCACGCTGACCTTTCCACAGGAATTCATATTTCTTTTCTTTTTTTTTTGTCATATAAGTTGCCAAAGACACTTACTACTACCACATTATTATTGTTTGTTATAATGAAGTGGGTTGCTTGAAATTATATCACAATGAGACTGCATAAACAGCAGGATTTAACTGGCTCTTACGGTGGCTGTTTTATGGGGGACATGGATTCGCCGCTGAGTACTGTTGACTGTGAGTAGGAGAACACGCTCATTTAAGTTCTAAGTAACCTGCAGCAACATGTAAGATCTATCGGGGTCTAGAGGGGTAAATAATAGGTCAATACCTGATCATAAGAAACATAGCATGTATTGTATATTACAATACTTTCAACCCTTTGCAGTGTGTGTGTGTGTGTGTGTGTGTTGGAAGATGTGAAGTCATTATTTGCGGTTACACTTTTTCAAGTCAATCACAGAGTGAGATTAATCATTTCATTCACAAATGTAAGATAATATCGAACCTTACATGCAATCATTACATCTAATCAAGGACGCAGACACATATGGAATCCACATAATTTGTTTACTGAGAAGCAGAGGCCTGTCATCAGGGCATCTGATTTCTCCCGTCAGGGCTTTTACAGCGAGCTCAAATGGACTTTGATCGGTGATTTGGTTACAAAATGAATCGCACTGGAATTAATGATGTTCGATTACTGTGCTAGCCCACTTGTGAGATGCTAACTGCACTCATTAGCCCCTGAACTGGGCAGGCGTGAAATGGGCGCCCACAGTGTGTCAATGCTAGCCTCTGCCTCAATGTGCACCGCACAGCATTATCAGCTGCTGTTTAGACAGAAGCAGCTGATAAATAGGGGGGCAGAAATGCACTTAAACTGATTCATTTGATTAGTATTGGATGTGTTTTTTCCCCTTGGTGCAGACAACCTGTACCTTTCCGTGAGGGGGTTGAGTCTGGACTGTGTCTGGTTGTGTGTGTGTGCGTGCGTGTGTGTGTGTTGGCTGACAGATGTTCTTTCAGTCAAACCATGAAAATACCTCCCCAACAAGTGAATTAAGGTGAAGCCAATACTTGTGCCCACACGCCACCAGATTCTTTACACCAGCTGGATCAATAGTTTCTGCAGTGGAGAGATATCCTGGGAATAAGAGGCTGGACATTCCTTTTTTCTCTCTGCAGCTTTTATATATCATCTAGCATTTAAATTCAAATGAATGCTCACAGAGAATGAGGCAATATGGATGCCACAGAGTTGCTACAAAAAGGTACCAGGCTGTAAACATGTTTATTTCTGCAGTGAAGTTGGACATTTTAACATGGAGACTTATGGAGATTGACTCGTTCTACAGCCAGCCTCAAATGGCCATTCATGGAACTGCAGTTTTTGGAACTTGGCCTCCCACATGCTGCTTGCTCTAACCACTTTTTAGTCATTTTTGAAACAATGGGTCTTTCCACCCCTGTAGCTAGCAGGTTTTATCCATTGTAGCTTGCTTGCCAGTTAAGCTAACATTAAGTATTGAAAATAGCATCTTCATCTGATTCTTCTTCAAAGGAAAATCGTGTAAAACAGGTTTTAAATATGCATTTGGTGGCGACACATTGTATCACATACAAACTGACGGTAAAGCTTACCTGTCCCAGGTATTCATGTAGAAGGCATGAACAAAAAAGATACAACATTCTTGCAGTTCTTATATTACAGTGTGGATATTATATTAGTATGAGGAGGAGAAAATTAAGTCCACACTTGATTCTACCAGAATCAGGTTTCCAAGTATGATTCACCTTGAGCTTGAGAAAATGAAAAAGCTTTAAGGATGAGGACACTTTTGGTTTTGATAAGTTAACTCTCTGGGGTCCAAGCAATTACCCACGATTGCAAAAGCAATTGATAAAGCCATTGATATGACCCCAGAGGGTATAATGCATTGCTCTTACTACAGTCACCATGTGAAGAAAACTTGGCAGACCTGTCATGTGTAGTTGATAAGCTATGATTGGACAACCATCATTTATAATACAATTATAATAGCCTATTTAAAAGGAATGTTCCTGGGCTTTCGAAGATATTGCATTTCTGAACCCAGAAGTAAAAACCAGCTGTGAGCAACAGCACACATTTGTTGGCAGAAATGAATATAAAACCCCTTTTATCTTCAACACCTTTTGAAATCCTGTTGACAGATAATAACATGCTTCAGTTTCAAGTGTTTAACAAGTGGAAGTCTCATTCTTTCTGCTACTTCTCTTCTATAATGGTGAAGAACTAGAAAGTATGCATGTAAAAAAATTCATGCAGTGAAGTATTCCACACTTCTGAGGCTGATAAATGAATACTCACCTTCCTCTGCTTTGTTCTCTAGGCTTTTCATCCTTTTTTTCTTATATATATCTTATATATATATATATAAGTTTAGCAGTAACAAATATATATTTATATATCTTTGTTACCGCAAAACTTCCTGAATGTGATCATCTTCATTTTTCATTTTTAGCCTTGTCAATCAACATATAATGGCTCTAGACCACTTCCACCACAGAGGACGGCATGCAGGGGGTTGAGTTAACCTTTAATTAGAGCCTTATAGTACAAAGTGTTGAAAGGCAGTCATTCATGGACTTAATATCTCATGCATTAAAGGATAGTAGGGTATTCATGACAGACACTAACCGGGGGATCATCAGAGATTCAAGGGAACATGACTGGAACTGATTATTTCTTTGTGCAGGGCGGCCTGCAGCACACATGACTTTTGGAAATTCAAAATATTGTTGTGCTACGCAGCTGAGGTCCATCACAGTGTTCTTAGAGCCCAATTTCACTGCCTGACTTGGCTAACACAGGGTGAATTCAAGGTTCAGAGGTCCTCTCCTATCAGTATGACTGATCACCTGCTTTTGCGCTGAACTAGCACCAACTATTGATTCATTGCATTGACTGCTATTGATTCAAGCATCTCCCTTCAGACATACAACTCCTCATAGAGTGATTGTAACGCTGGATCAGATTGTTCTGTGTACTTTCAGTTTTTTGATTGTATTTAGAAAAATGAGATGGCTAAAGAACAGATTGAAGACATGAATTGTCTGTGTGCTTAATTTTAAATACAATCAACAAATAAAAGGCATTTGGAGAAAAAAGTAAGGATTAGAAGCCTTGGAGTAGCAGTGAATTCTGAAGTCTATGGCTTGTTATATTTTGTTCTAGTGTACTCTAGTGAAGCAACAGACTATTTTGGGTATCTGTCTCACAACTGACTCTCCACATTATGGTCTTCCTACTTTACACTGACTTTAGCCCTTTCCTTTTTGATTTACCTCTCATGGTTATTAATTTTTAAAGACTTAAATCTTTGTATTTCAGAGTCTGCTCATTGGCAAAGATTCAGATAATAACTTACCTAGTGCTAACACCTAATTAGCGCTTCATTAAACTGTAAAGGTAAATCAGATGAGTGTACTTATATGTCAAAACATGGAGATAATTCTAGTGCAACCCTTTTGCCAAAGAAGTAATTGTATTAGATGAATCTTCCTTATTATGTTCAATGAAGTTTTTTCTTTCCAGTGCAAAAATCTTCAATCATTCCATGCCATTGTTGTTGTTTCTCTTGTAGAAGAGGGTGATACGAGAGGGTTGCAATCAGTAACCGCTTTGCTAGACACCACTAAATCTTGTACACTGGCCCTTTAAACATTAGATGTGACAAAAGCTCACTGCTGCTATCGTTATGTTATATATGCTTGCATATACTGTACCTACAGCACATGCAAGCATATACTCTGTCTGCCCACAGTCTAGTGGGGAACCACAGCTGCTGTATGACATTCAGAAATGATGGCCTCAGGGTACGAGCACCACTCCAACACATGATAATTCATCAGTTACTCTAAACAGCTGTCACTGTTAGTTATACTTTGAATCAGGGCACCATACGTTATAAGAATGAGAGACTGAGCCTTTAACGTGACATTTATTTATTTTCGGAGACGCAATAACTCTTAACAACAATGTAAAAATGTAGGTGGCATGTTTGTGTTACAGATTGATGAAATGCATTTTGATAAAATACATTGTCTTGTGAAAGATCTCATTTTGGTATGAATAAAGGATATGCAGTAATTGCAGTACAGTGCAGTCGAAAATGCTGGCCAGTGTGAATAATTCCTGATAAATTCTGAATAAGGCGCTCCGTGGCAGATCCATCAATCATTAACCAAACATTGCTTACTCGTTACAAAATAGTTACTATTTTTGTGTCCCCTCAAGTAAAACCCAGCGTTATGCTTACTTCACAAGTAGCTGAGTGAAATTCATTACCCAGTAGTAGATACCCATTAATTAGCCATTTATAGTCATTTTTGAAAACTACTCAGGTTTTTGCTTGGCTTATTGTAATGTTAGTGCTATGAATCAGTCTGTCAAGAATTCTGGATCTCCAGCAAAAGGAATGTTACGGTAGAGGCTAATGAAGGCTGACTGGGTGAAAGAGCAGAATGGCGCCAGGGAGCCCGCCTGGCCTCAGCCCCTCCAGGGAATCACAAAAGACCTGCAAGTAGAGGAGATCATGGCCCTGCCAATCCCTGATACCCTTTGAAAAGGACAGACATTGTCTAGCCTGCGCTCTGATGCCTGAAAATAAGCATTCCTCTGGGCAATTTGAGCTGTTGTGGGTGCCAGGGAGGAAAAAAGGATCTAGTGATGCAAGGTTAACTTTGGCAGATTAAGACTCTTTCACAGCTGGTTCTGTTTTTGTGAAGGCAAAATCAAGCATTTGTATTTGAAAAATGGACATGTATTCACCAATGCTGGGCAAGCCCTTTCAAAATTGTAATAAATTATTCATTATTATGTCTACATATTACTCATGGAAAAATCTGATTACTTAATTAATTGTAAGCCACTTTTTTTGTTCAGTTCGGCTCCATCAAAGAAACTCCAAAGCCTCACATATCAGATATTTTGTATGTAATGTGTAGAAACAGATAGCTAGAAATATTAGCAAGCCAACAGTTTGGTGTTATTTACTGTCAACAGCTACCTTGAGCTAAACATGACTTCACACACATGTCCAAAAGACCTGAACCCTCCCTCAAGGTGATTGTAGGCTTACCAGTTAAAAACGTTAAAGTAAGTAGACACTTTGTTATTAAGACAATTTTGGACTTAACGGAAGACGCATCTCTTGTTACAGGGAGTTCCATGACTTTTCTTTTGGTGCACACCCCCAATACATTACATCAAGCTAACATATACTGGACCAGTCAACTGAAGAGACAGTAAACAGGCAGAACATGAAATTACTAATACAAATTTACATATTTGCAGTATGCACGTGTAATTTACTTACACAACTAACATGTACATAAATTAGGATCTAATCATTAGTTACTGATTATCTTGCATTTACCACCTAGATAAGAGTTAGTTAATTTGTCCTAATGCACAGTTATATAAATACTTTCTCTGTAATAATACTAGTACATTAAGGTAAGGACTGACTGCCAGTATTGACAACACTGGCACTTACTCAGTCAGATAGTTGGATGGGCATTTGTTTTGTGTTTTTTGCTGGAATTTTTGGGCTTGGAATGTAATTAATGCAACTTTAAAAGTGAGATAGGGGCTTAAGAGATGATTAAAAAGAAGATTGTGTATTCAAAGGAGGGCATGAAAAAGACAAAGCTGTTTCAGTGTTGAATAATTAGTGTTTGTTAGATCTCGTATTTATCAAAGAACATGACATTTCGCATAATAAAACTGGTCATTTGGAAGCAGAGCTTTTCACTACTGGCACTTTGTTGCAATCCCACAGTAACATGGAATGTCACCAAATGGGCCAGCTGGAGGAAGTATAACTACAAAGCAAGAGTGGCTCAATAATTGCCATAATCATAGAGAACGTGTTTCAATCAGTGAAAGTAGCTTGCTCAGAAACTTGACCAAAACAGTTAGCAGGTTAGAACAGCTGGCTCGCCTCTGAATGCAGCAGCTGAAAGGATTTACATAGAGAAGATAAAAACAGTGCAGACGCCATCCACGTATCAATCATTCTCTGAGTGCTTTCACGTGTAATCATGAGCTATGGATGAGCAGCAATGTCAGAGGAAATTGTCCAGGCCAGAGAAAAATGGAAACACTCATCACAGACATCAAAAATGTGTGGAATCATTTTATCGAGGATGCTGGGAATATATTTAACACAATGTCTGCTGTTTGTGTTATCTCTTTTGCCTATTTTGCAAAGGGACATTGAACACCATTAATCAGAATAAAGATATAGGTTTATGACTTTACTGCTCCTCTTCTCCTTTTTTTTCTCTTCCTGCCATATTGGGCCATAGATCTACAAGGCCTGACACTTCGATGAGCCCATTCCAAGGGAGTGATATTGCACCATAGATTTTAACAACGTGACAGAAACACCAATACAGTGCTGAACAAAGAGGCATTAAGGCAAAGATAAACCTCTGTGAAAAGCACATAAATCTGCAGGGGCCTGGTTTAAGATGGATCCCAGAGGGTTGATGGCCATCCTTAATCAATAAGAACCTCATCAAGAAAGGTTTCCGTCACACCAGTGAGACTTATACCAAGACTGGTATCTGCTTCATGGATACACTTAGCTTTGCTGGTTAATTTAGTTTCTAGTTGTGCAGTCACAATTGCATTCTTAGATACTACGTTACACTGACCAATGAGTTTTTGAAGCTTTAGGTAATTTTTTACATCTTTCATAGTTTTTGTTTGTCTGGCTGTGTAATGTAAACAGAAAAATACAATATATGGTCAGGTGCAAGTTACTAAGCCTTTCTGATGACGTCCTACAATCAGTCAGTTGGCTGTCAATAAGAGTTCACTAAAGAGATATATATATGACAAGTCATCAGCTAACCACTTGAACACTAGAAAGGTCATCTCAAGTGCTAATCCCAGGACTCCAGTGGCTGGCCAATGAGCTGAAAGTTCACTACGAGTTCACCATGGAGAGACCTGGATCAGCTGACATGACCCTCTGCTCTTCCCCTTTTTAGTCAATGTAGGGTCTAAAGTGTGATTCATATCACTTGAACCAAGTTGGAACCCAATGTCTTAGGTGCTGTTGGCTTTTTTCTTATTTTACAATAGAGTCTTGGTCAGTTTAAAATGTAAAGTCATAGAAGAACCTGGTCAGTGATTTGATTTAATTATTATTTGTATTTAAATCCTTCTGTTCATGAGCCTTCATCAACCCAAATTAGTATGGCTGTCACAACATGGGCTGGTGTAATCTGACTGTTTGACTCTGTTCCCTCTGGCGTCATCATCAAAATTGAATTTGTCGATGGTGACAATGGTAAACATTATATCCGCATCAAACATTAAACATCAGCATGTTAGCACACGCACGTTTCCATTTAGCTCGAAGCAAAATTGTGCCTAACTATCATGGCTGTGGACTCTTGTTTGAACTGTACTTGCACTGCAGAACAAAGTGCTGCTGGGGTGTAAATATATGTAGACAGTGCAGGTGGTGTGGTTGCATGGGGCCCAATGGGCCAGAGAATGGGCCTTTGGGAGTGATTTAGATTGCCACCTCAGAAATACATCTGTGTTCAGAGAAGAACTCATTTTAAATTAAAACAGGTGCCATGTGCTATACAAAATGATGGACTAAGTCTTAATAAATACAGTAAATAAAAACTTTAAATAAAATATTCACTTAAATGAGTAACTTCTGTTTTGGGGGGGAGGGGGGTATTTTGTCATTTACAGATATGCAATAATAATTGCTCTGTAACATGCATGTTGATGTTGTCTAATGGCAAGTGATAACGATATAAGGTAGTTTAGGCTCAATATCAATATTATCCGTCTATGACAAGAGATTCAACCAGGTCACAATATACATATTCGTACGGCATAGCCTAAAGACAGTCAGGAATATGGCTTGAGATGGGAGCATCTCCGCTGCAGTCCCAGTTGTATGAAGTTGAGACAACAGTCGCACCCTGGCAGACCTTGTGACACACTCATGCCCTTGACATTTACTGCCGCACTGCTGAAATAATTACACAGCTGCAGAGATCAGGCCAACAAAGAGAACAAAGTGACAAGTGAACCAATTGCAGACAAAATAATGTTCCAAAATGTCTCTCAGTGCCACCCCTGAGGTGCTGTGTTACTCTTCTTTTCAAGTGCCACGTTTTGCAGGGTTCAATTGAGAGAGTGTTATTCAAAAAAGCTTTGTTTGTGTTTGGCAAGTTTGCTACAGTTATTACCAAAAAAGAAGTAAAATGTAATAAACGGAAAACATGATGTATTGATCTCTTTAGGAAAGCCTGTATTGGCTTGCTCGGTTTTCACAGGGAGTACAATCTTGCAATGTTTTAGTCATTTGTGGCCTGTGGTCAATTGTCATGTTATATTTAACATGTGAAAGGCGTATCGCGCGAAAGAATCATCTGCAGGAGACCTCTGAAGATGTCCTTAGACACACCTTTGAAGGCACACTGATCTGGTGAGCAAAGGCAAATAAATCAACTTCTGTCAGTGTGGAAATAAAAGGTATTCCATATAATCCATTATGGTAATTTTACAGTAATTACACAACTTCTTTCACTAGGTACGTTTGACTCGTGTTTGGTTTCTTTTCAAAATGTGTCTCTGTAGATCTCAAAAGTGGGTTAATTAAGCTGGAAGCCAATGAATGGTGACATTCGGTATTCTTTGGCCAGCAAACAAAATGCACCAGATTTGGCAGCAGCCAACACACCTTTGTAGGATTTGCTTGTCTTTTGTTCTTCATTTTGGAAAGCTTGTGAAAAATGGCTTGTATAAATACAAGAACTCTCTTTGCGCTTGGTTTGGTTCATTCAGGCCGGCATGAAAGCTGCCAGTGTAACTCTAGTGGCAACCAGAACAAGAGTGCTTGCAAAGGAGGGTCTCCATCTTTGTGGTGTGAAGCCAGAACCAACCAACCAACCACAGAAATATGAAATCATCTGATCGTCAACTGTTAAGAACATAATCTCCCAATATGTACAAAAGATGGATAGCCTATATTTATAGGACTTGTCATTTGATCATTTTGCTCGCCTGTAGAGGTTTGTTTCCTGATATATCTAAAGGTGAAAAGCAGTTAAAAGCAGTAGTGTGTTACACACAGTGACCATACAGTATTTTGCGAGCTCTTTGTGACTCCAGTGAACATGGATATCCACACATAAGCATTAAAATTCTGCAGCACTTGCTGTCAGTCACCCAAATTAGATTACTCCATGTAGGTTCATATAGCACTGATGGTCGCCAAAAGTGTCCAATCAACCTGTCAATCCGTATAAAGTTTCAGCTCATTTCTAATAAACGAGTGTGAACACAGAATGGACAAGCCAACATTTGGTCCAGACCAAATGAACAAAACTTCAGGCATGAATTCTCAGACTTTAATCAGTTTATTCTTTACTAAACTAATGCTGTTCCAAAATCATCACAAAACTTTCTGCAGCCTGTCACTATTCGATTGGCTTTTGTGAGGATGAAATAGACACAAGATCCTTACACTAATGGTGAAGAAACCCTTTCCATGGACTGTGAGGCAGCTGCTAAAGCAGAAAGAGCTGAGGCACATTGCTGACCAAATTACATTCCATATCTAATTATTACTGTTTTGATTCTTAATTAACTTCTACAATGGAGCTACTGAGAAATTAAGCACTCGCAGTAGATGACATTGAATTAATTCTTTCCGAATATTAAGCCATCGTATATTCAAATATTAGACATCATGCTGGAATTAAGTTTCACATTATTGCAAATTTTCTACTGAGAGTTACTCCAATTTAAGTAGCGTTTGTCTTTTTCGCTGTCGTGTTTGACTAGTGATTTAACAAGATATAGATATATTGTACATAAAGAAGGTCCAGGTCAAGTAAATTTCTCTGACACACACCGATTTTCTTCCCTTAGTTTCACAACGCACCATGTTTGACAGCTGTGGGACTCCCGTATATCTTCAATATTCCATGTAACCCCACAGGGTGAGCACAGTCCTCTGAAGCCTTGTGCCTCCTGAGCCTGCTACACGCAGACTGCAAACACCTTGCTGCTGAAGTGACCTTATCCCCTGGCTTCAAACAGGAGGGTGTCATGAAAGGCCAGGAACCGCAGATAAATCAGAGATGCTGGAGATGACAAGGGCCTGTCGACTGACAAGCCTGGTGGTGCTTTGACAAGACTGATGAGGACCAAAATACGTTTGTGTAATCTCTCCAATCGGATTAAGTTTCACCTTTCTCTCCGAGGAGTGATGGCGGCATTGTGTATCACGGCTGAAGGCTTTCATAACGGATGCTTCAGCATCTCTATGATAAGAAAAACATAGTGTCATCTCTGATTTTTTTCTGTGTTTCTCATCTTCAGTTGTTAAATCCCACAATGTCTGCATGCTTATTGTCTCGGAAAGCTGCCTGGCACAAATCTAACACCAACCAAAAGACACTGGTGAAGTGAACACAAAGGAGAAAGATCTCTGTGACACATGATGAAAGATCTCTGACAGCAGCAGGTGGCTCTGGTGCAAGCTCCCACAATTCAACTAATGGTTCTATAGAGTCCAATATCACCCTGAAGTTACTGACAGACTGGGAAAAACAGGACATTAGCAGTCCCTTTCATATTTATAATCATACCATTGTGGATAAAACTATATTTCTAATTTATAAACCTTTGTATAAAAATATAATAGGAACATCTGATGAATGCTCTGTGGTACTGTGATACAAATAAGAAAAGAAGCGGTTGATATTTACTGTAGCAGTGGAACAAGAGGGAAAGAGAGTCATTCAACACAAATCTCATGGTCTGTAATTATCATCATGCAAATATCACCCATCTGTGCTTTAATGTGGCCTTCACTTTTTTTCCACCAAAGGGGAACATTTCTAAAAAGACAGTAATTACTCAGCTGGGAATGTGGGTCCCATTAATTTCTGCTTTGGCACAAATACTGCTAGTACATCCTATACTCGCTTAATGCTGCAGCTGAGATTTATTAAAGTTCAGCTGGTGCTGTTCCATGATGTTTACTGTATTAGGCTTGATTTTAGAAATAACCATCAGATATATTGGTATACACTTTTAAAACATATGGTTAGTTGGTTTCAGCACATATGGCCTCTATAAAGGAGAAGCTTGAAAATGATCTGGTGTAAATGTGCATTTAAAGACAATTAAAAAGTGTTGTTTTATGGTGAGTCACTATAACCACCAGGGTGTTATGCAATACTGTGCTCCCCCTTGTACTGCTCGACCTGAGTCTTCTGTTTGCAGTGATGTGATGTACAATATGCATTACAGGCGTCATTGCGATTCGGCCATGTTGTTGCCTCATCTTTTGCTCGCCACACAATTGCGGCAACTTAATCCCACTCAAATGTGATTGGTCAATAACACGCTTTAAAAACGCTTCTGGTGCCAGAAATCTTGGTTGCCAACAGCCAAACAAGCAAGTTCAACGACACATGACAGCGGCCAGCTAATGTTACTTACTAGTTCAATAGCAACTCCTGAATCCCCCTGGAAACCATGACGAGTGAATGAGAGACCGTCTGTCTTTTATCCTTTCATTTCATGAAGGTCTCATTTAGTCTTCTCCGCTGACTTGTTTGGTCACTCTCTCGTTTTCAAGCATCTTCTGTTGATGTCACCTTTGATCTTTTTGCCTCTGACATTGTGTTCATAGAGGGTGCTGAGCTGGGTTACATTGCCCATTTGCCCAGCTCAGGTTCTGGCATAACACATGTCAGCATTCCCCCATTCCCCAGGCCTGAAAAACCTCCTCTTCCTGGTGGTCCAAAACACCCATGGTACGTACACTAACACTTCCACAGTGCTCTGAGCTCAAAGCCCAGGCAGCCTGGCTAACATAGTGCTGTAAAGTGTTATATAATTCTTGTGGGTGATCAGAGAACAGGCATATAGGGCACAGAGAGGATGACAAACTCTTTAAATACTGAATTTTGCTCTTTCTGTGGCCCCATTACACACAACTCCCAACAGCATGGGTTAAACCAGAGCAGGTAAACCAGCTGTTACAGTTTGTGTTGTTTGTTCTGGTCATGTGTTCTGTGTACTTCAGCATGTTTGTGTACATATTCTTACACGTATGTAAGTTGGTTACATGCCGTCTCCCCTCACAATACACTAGTATGTGTGCTGTAGGTGTCAAATTGAAGGCCTAATCTTTGAACATACAACACGATCGCCCACTCATTTCAGTCTGTCAGGAAAGATCTAGCTTTGATGCAATAAATCACTCGCTGACACACAATGTAATTGGCCATGTGATGCAATGAAGTATGCTTGAGTATGTGATGGCCAGAGGGCCAGTTCTTAAGACAGCTCTCACTTTGCTTCCCAGCACATCATAATTACTCTGTTTCCCTACTGGCTTGCAATCCGTCTCCATAGTGATCCATCTTTTACATTCAGGCACTGTAGGATCACACACATACACACACGCGCACTCACATACTCATACGCACACTCCATTCGCATTCCTCTAAGCCCCCAATTAATCTCTGTAGCAGACCTTTCGCATTCATTTTTCATACGTGTTCGTATTCACACATTCATTACATCAGTAAATGTGTATCAACACCATGCTCTGCTCATGTAAATGAAACACGGGGGAGTGGAACTGACAATAATTGTAGGTAATTCATTATTGAAGATTTTTTAGATGATCAGGCCCCATCTGAACTTTAATAGCAACTCATGAATCCTCCTGGAAACCTTGACGAGTGAATGCTGCAGTGTTTTAATTCATAATGCATCATAGTGCACGTCCTGGTCCCAGTGATCACATTAGATCCAATCATTTCCATTTGACACATTTTGAATATTCAAAGGACAGAAACGGTGTAATCATAACCTCATGAATAAAATAGTGCACCATTACAACCTTATGAAGACTGTAATTTACATTTCATGGCGAGATAACTTAAATGATAGCCCAGGGACAAGCTTAGTACTCATAGTCATCATTTATAAGACTGTATGGACTTTTAAGGGAAACTTTTTGGGGTAATTCTGTTCATTTTGTTCATAAAATGATTCCTTAAGGCTTTTCCCATTACATGGTTTCATTGTCACGGTTGTGGGATAGGCTCGCTTTAATGATAGGTCATTTACTGGTGATATCCTGAGGTTGTGGATACCAGGAGGACGAGCAGTCATTTCAATGACAGTCATAGTGAGCTCAGTACAATTACTGCCAGCTGAATAGTACAAAAAGATAGTAATGACAAAAGAAGCAAATGAAAACGGGAAGGTAAGTCAGGTGAATCCAGAAGTATGTTTTAAATAGTAGAGATGCAGCTCTTTATTCTGTCAGACGTTATATTAACCTGCTTTATATGACTTAATACAGCATTTCCAAATAAAACCTGTGTAAACACAGCATTAATGTCAAAATAAATTAAAAATGTGCGTTCATCTCCAGCTCCTCACCCTGAGCAAATGAATTATATATACATGTCTTTGATGTGATAAAGATAAGATGAAATTATTGAAAAGTTAAAAGGCTACTTAGTGTGGATGTGTGCCAGTTAATAATATCAAAAGAGACTAAAAAAAGGGAGAAGAGATTAACATGAAAAGTAGAGCTGTTTGCCACAAAAATGAACATAATAAACTTCAATTAGCAGTTTTGGGTTAGAGAGTCATTTAATTCAATGGAGTCCCAGACTGAGAAAGACTGTGTGAAAAAAAGCCTTGAATGATGCAAAACGGGTGCAGTGTCAGATGTTGCTCTACACTCTGTTAGGCAACATATCCAGTAATAGTGCCACTGTGCTTTTCCTCTTGTTTTTTTGTACAGCTGCTGTGACTTAAGTCCGGAGATAGAGGTCATGAAAAAAGAAATCACTGAAATAGAAATTGAAATAGAAACTGAAGGAGAGAAGGATGTGTGGGTTTTTGGCAAACATCAACAAATTCATTCTCCTTGTGAGGCCTTCAAGATGTGACAGTTTTGACAAGTGGAAACCTCCGGGGAGATGCTTCCCATAACCCTGCAGGAAATGAAATATGGATTATCAGGAACCATCCATGAAGGACACTGTTGGCCAGATGTGCGCATGAACAAATTAGTTGCATTATTGCAGACAATATTGTATCCTTAACAAGTAATTTTTGTACATCCGTGCAGTGAAATTTTCCATACTGTGCCTGTCAAAACTAATTAATCATACAGCCAGTGTTGGCAGGGCAGTGATGAGCACATCCAATACATTTTCAGTAACTATCACAGGGATCGAGCAGCTTGCTACATTTAGGGGTGTATGTCATTTCAATATTTTGTCCTGTGTTTGGTAGTGATTCCAAGTGCAGTGTTTTTTTGTTTTTAGTCATGCTAGCATTCATGGTCTCCAGATGATTAATCCTACTGACTGCTCACACTGGATTTGACTTTGCCTCTGGCACTACCAGCAGGTTTTTGGTTTTGAGTGGCATGTTTCAGAGTCTACTGAATGGATTTGTTATTGGATATTCACTTTCATGCCTCCCTCAGGATGCAACAACTAAAACTGGAATTTGCCCGACACTTTACGACTTTACAACATAATGAATGAAATTCCATCCGTCTCAGCTCTATTTTGTGTTTCATGCTAATGAGCAAATGTTAGCATGCTAAGACTAAATTACAATGTGCTCAGGAGAAACATTACCTCATAATCATTGTCATGTTAGCATTGTCATTATAAGCAAATATAAGCACTCTACAATCTCAGAGAGCCCTTTTTTCACATGTTAAATACTATGTAACCACAAGAATCTATAAAAACATTGCCTACATAAAATTGAATGTATGAACTTTTGTTTTATTATTTGTTCACAAATTTGACCAGAGATCCAAAACCAGTTTTTGGTACTTGATTGTTTTGAATACTTGGTGGACATTTAAAATCTGTCGAAAATGTCAACCTTGTCAGTAACCATTGCTCTATATCAAAGATGTAGGCTTTACAGCCTAACAGCTCTCTATAGGTTATAGCCATGACACTGACACCATGACTTTTGTCCCAACCGATCATACTAAAGTGGGCCACCTCTCTAGAGCCAATCTGAGTGCTCTGCAAGAAGGTGAGAGGGTGAACAGTCTGAGCTCTGAGTCATAAGCCAGAGTGACCATTTGTGTGCAATAAGTCAGTCCCTCCACTCATCGCTAAGGTGAGAGGAGAGGGACAGCGTGGTCCTAATCACAAGTCCCAAGATGAATCAGAAGTTCAGCACTGAAATGTCATGTACTACTTTACTTTAACGCCAAGAGGAATCAGAATGTCAAAAGAAGCATCACTTAAAGTTAAAAGGATGTGTCATTTCCATAAGCAGTATCCCCAAAAGTGAGCAGCTCTACAGTTTTAATTTTACTGTTTTTCAGGTTTGTTTTTTTTAACTGTACAATGGATTTTTCTTGGTGTTCATCCACGTTACAGTCATTAAATATACAGCGACATGAGGAATTGCATGCGACAGCCCCGATCTATTGTTTTAGTTTACTAAAAAGTCAAGAAATATAATATATTTTAAAATAACTTTATGACTTGCTCACATACTTGTATAATTTCAATCACACAGATGGAATTGAATTTATTATTATTATTGTTAACAATGAGTACAATTTATTAAATACTAGGATTCTTGAATTCCGGGTGCAGCACTTGTTGAACAATTACTTTATCAGAAACACTAATGAAGAGCAACTGGGTGTCTGTTTACAGTGCAGCCAAAACAATATTAGTCAATTATGCAGACAAATGCAAATGACAAATACATTACATTTCCTGTGTCTGCTTCACAATTAACGCTACGCGTCTTTCACAAGGCTTGCTGGGGTAACATGAGCAGTAACTTAATACAGCTGTGATAAAACACTAAAACGTCAATGAGATTCAATTGAATTCAGGAAGTTTGCTTTGTGAATGTGAAGACAAATTCAATCCAGAAAAGGAACAATTCAAAGTAGAACTGTATGTTAGTTTTTTTAGTTTCCCTGCTTATAGAGTTGTATCACTCAACTTGAAATATATTAGTAATATATCTAAATGTGTCTACCAGTGTCGTCTGGCTTTGATTTGTATATGAATGTAACCTTTTACCATTTTTGTATATTTTGTATATTAACGCAAAGACTGCTTATTAGATAATGTGTCATGTATTTCATGTTAGGCGTGGACCCGAGGAAGATTAGTTTAGATTTATCAGCTTTGATTGCCATGGTATCAGATAATAGCCTGAACGGCTATCACTGAAAAATCGTAGATCATAATTAATTTTACAAAAAAACTATAACATTTACCAACAAATGTCCTGACAATATTTGACTTGTTACCACTTTGTCTCTTTCTTCTATATATTTGAGCAAGATGTCACTCCAATGCCCTCTGGCAGAGTATCACTGCTCCGCTGTCCCACCGCTCCTCTCTGCATCACTGGACAACATCTGGCTTCATGACCTCTGAGACGTGGCCTGTCGTACTTTCAGCACCGTCTGTTGCTTTTTGTGCGAGTGTGTGTGCGTGTGTGTGTGTGAAAGAATACCCACACTCACCCATACTATATGTGTGCCTCTTGTCATGCACGCATGCAGCCGCCGCCTTCTGCTAAGACACCCGACATGAGATCTCCCGCTCGCTCATCCTCACACTCCCCTCTCCCTCCAGGCCTGAGCGTCCCACCCTCCAGAACCTGCAGATGAAACAGAATATTAACTGAATGTAAATTGCCATTTGTCCCCCCATCTTCTCCCCTTCAGCTTCAGATATAGAGTGTGTCGAAAAGGCGCAGCACAGGAGGATGGATCGGAGTAAGAAACGTGCATGAGAAATGTGGAACACTGTGCAGCGGTTAGTGAGATAAGTGGCATTTGTGTTTCCTCCCGTGGCTAATTACGCTATTTATACCCCGGCAATAGAGGAGATGCTCTGAGCTGGTACACCGAGATTAGTATTCTCACTAACATTGTTTATCCTCCTGAAAGTGATAACAGCACACACCTCTTGCTTTAGGGCCGATAGCTGTGTTTGGGTATGTGCGTATTTGAGTGCGTGGTTATGTTTATCTCTGTCTGGATGTGCATGCATTCATCTTTTTTTAATGTACAATAAAATAATATTATGACAGGGCAGATTTTTATTTTTGTATCTAGAATTGGGTCCCTCGGCCAATGCTATACTGTCAGAATCACCTGTGGTTCATTAAAGTTACTGGGACAACATGAACTTTTCTTAAAGGTCCAGCGTGTCAGATTTGGGTGGCTTTATTTGCAGAACAGGGCAGAAATGGAATATAATATACATTGTGAGGGAGTGTTCTATGTCACATATGGTGGTTACACAGTGTCTACGCAACTATATGCTTGTGTTCAAGAAAGCAGGCGCCGTTCTGATCATTACTATGGTACATAACATGGAGCCCTCTTTAAAGTCACAAAACAATCCCAAGATACTAAATATGAACATATTTCCTTGTTCATAGACTAATAACTAATTAGCAAATACCTACAGCATGTGTAGATACAAAGCGTAAGACCATTTATAGACATTGAGTAGTTGTGGCACGGTTCAAGCATAGTGATAAATCATCCATTCTTTTGGATTCACCACTGACTGAACTGACCACTGATGAATAAAATTAACTGCGCCATGCAAAACTGTCTTCTGATTAGTGTATAAACACCTGATAATAAGAATCGTTATGTTTCCTTACACTGAGCCTTTTATATCTATGAGTCCACCATGTTCAACAGAAATGTCTCTACTGTGAATGCAAGATGAAATTTTACTGAAAAGTAAGAAATACCTTCTATGCAGTTACAACAGAGAGCTGATCCTCATAAAAGCTACCAGACATCAGCACCAGAGCCACTTCTTAAGGTAGTGTGTCTGTGAAGCTCAGCCTCATGGGTACAGCAAAATATTGCTTTTAACTAGAACTTTTGGCAAACTCAGTATGCTTTATAGTAAGTCTACTGCCAGTAAATGGAAAATATTATACAGATTTTGTTATTGTGGCTTATAGATGAAGTTTATAGATAGATAGGTATGCTGAAAAGTTTTAAAGAGCTGAGGGGAACTGCAGGGTTTGTACCTGCGTGTTTGAGCCTACCCTTTCACATTACACGTATTGAATTGATCCTATATAAACTCAGAAATACAGCAGCTTGGATCAAAAACGCACAATAGAACATAACATCACTTCCCTTCATGGCAGCCAGTGATGATGATGTGCGGAACAAGGTGGCGTAGAATAAGTGCAAGAACAGGATGGTATGTGAGAAAACTGGCTTCAGGCTGTTCAGAATATCACACCTCATCCACAGTATATCTTATGGACATCTGTACTTACTGCACACTTTGCTAAGACTGCGGCAGCTTCCCTCCATTCATCACAAAAACAAATTGGAAAATTCAGACTTTGTTCCTTCCCTTTTTCACACAGTTTGCTAAAAAGCAGGTGTAGTGACTTAAAAACTGGTCCAGATGGACTTTGTAAAACTGAAGAACTGGTTATTAATAATGTTCAGTGGTTATGCTGGATGGGATACAGGTGAAACGAGGTGCGACCAGCTTTCTAAAGCTAACTATTGCCTTATTTATTTCATTACGCAGGGTGAAAATGAAGCCAAGGCAACTCTATGATGGGCTGTCTGAAGCAGTGTTCTGATCACTACTGTGGGGCCGGCTAGCTAACTTTGAACAATGGGTGTCAAGAAGGGAGAGATCAGTCCATTGTTATTTATCTCCGGTGTTCAGTTCCATTTGAACTAACAGAGGGGTTGCCACTTAAGACATAATTTGAAGGGCCAAGAGAGTGCAGTCATACTAACAGCTCTCTGTGCTAAGGATGATGGTGCTTCGGGGTAAGATAGAGACTACTTTAGGGACAGTTTTAGACCATTTTATGTAGGCATGCGTTCTTGTATAGCTGTGTGATGGTGCTACAGATTAAAGGCGAAGCGGTCAAGTACCAGATTTCTCAAATATATTGAGCTTACGGTGGCGTTAAAAGAGTCAAGGAATCACCAGGAGAGAATAACTCCTAAAATATCTGTCTGTCTGTCTATAAAAGAGTTTCATGTCAATTAATTTGAAATATTTTAGTCTGGATCAAAGTCATGGGCTGAAAAAAATAGAGATTGCCTAAAAACAAGCATCATTTCTTGTCTGATCCCAAATCCTAGCATTGTATACGTTGGACCCACTTCTCCAATGCCGACAAAGAATTGGCTACCACTGGGCATGACTAACAGGCTAAGCCTTTCCCTGATATCCCGCATGAGTCTGATTTTTTACAGATAGCAAAGAAGCTGTGCCAGATATGGACACTTTGAGAGTGATCTGATATGTGGATTGGAACAGACTTGTTACATTTTCTCATATACTGCTCATGTGCTGGAAAGACCCCTTTACAGTCTTTACAGGTTTAATGAGTGTACAAAAAGAAGCTTAACTGTAGTTGTGTAAGCTGTTCTTGGATTAGGAAACTGATAGCCATATGCTTTGCATTATCTCGCAGCTGGAGACCTGAGACATGCAGCCACAGTACAGACCAGCACAGGAGACTTTCTGTCAAAATCAATCCGACTGTTTGTCCTCTTACCCTCAGTTTACCTCACTTCCTGTCATAGATGGTGTCGTGGAAGGTAGATAATGGATTCCCAAGCAGCTCAATGTGATAAAAGGCTGAGGCTCGTGGTCTTATCAGCTCTTTGGGTTCAACATGCAGGACAGATCATGCTACAGACACAAGAGAAGCAAATTGTCTCTTTTCCCCCCTCGCACAATGAATACTGATTAACAGTTCCACAGATACAGACTGGTTTATCACGCAAGATTCTGAAATAAAATTCCCCTTTCCCCCCCTTAAAGTTTTCACTCCATTTCTCTGTTCCTCCCGTGCCTTTTTTATTTGAACGTTACGGAAGAGTTAAGCTTATGAATGCCTTTTTAAAAAAGGAAAAACATTACAGGGTCTGGCTCAGGCAAAGTAGAATTACAGCAAATCGTTCGTAAAATTAAACTGTAACAATATAGCAAACACAATTTAATTTTGTGTCAGGGCCATAAATCGTGTCTACACTACAAGAATTGGTTTGGTTTTTTTTATGTTGTTTGGGCTTGTTTCAGGTTCTAAGCGTAATTTAATCAACCATAGCAGGTGAATAAAACAGAGACGACTGTGGTTTTGCGAGACAATGGGGGGAAAAGAAAAACACGAATTGGACATTCCAATTAAACAATTGAGCTGCTGATTAACGACATTTCAATTTCCTCCTTCCTCAGCTCCAACTTCTTTCCACCCCCCCATCTATCCATCTATCCATCTATCTTTCCATCCATCCACCTCCATAAAATCTAATGCAAAAAATAAAACACAGCCACCTGTGCTCACTTGCCTCATTCAGATTTTCATTAACTGGAGTGTTGTTCCTTTGGCTGCTAAATCCAATCATTACAACATCACCAGTGGCTCTGCATGGCTGATTGTGTGACATAGGACAATTTTGTTGCCTCTATATTGCTTGTGATTGATCTCAGGAGCAAAAAATCCATTTGGTTGTTTTCACAGACAATATGAAAAAGCAGGAGGTGTTGTATTGAGTGTTAGCCAATAGATAATGTTATTGGAAGCACAATAATTCTTAGTTGGCATGTGTGTAACTGATTCAATTAGTTTTCTGTCAATTGTTGCTTTCTCATTTGGATCTCTGCTCCAAAGCAATACAGATTGTTATTATTTAATAAAAAACCAAATCAATTTGGTTAATCTCAATTTTGGCGCTATTGCGTTTTCAGATCCAAGAAGCTTTCTCGTGGTAAAGTGGTGGTGATGCAGCCTCATAATTGCATTGTGAGTGTAGGTGCTATTGACACACATATACAGCATATGACTTGCATTTTAATAAATCAAGAACCTAGAAATCTTATAAAAACAATAGTTATGCACCTCCACAGACTGTCTTCCTCAAAGAAATTTAACACCACGTGCTTAATGGCGACATATGATGTTCTGATGAAAATACAACAGCAGTGTTACCCACAATGTGATTAAATCCCAAGTAAGAAAGTCTTTAATTTCACTTTAAAGGGTCAGTTCACCCACATTGCAACAAAAACAAACAAACAAGAAAATCATACGGGTCCACCCACTCTTAGATGTAAACAGTGTGCTTTCTTCCTGCCAAAATCAAGAGATATCCATCTCGAAGATTTTGCCGCTGTGTAAATACAATCAAGGAGAATGGAATTTTGCTTTTGGTACTCAAAGCATTAAAAAAAAAAAGACATTTCAGGAACAGGAACTTTTCTTTCCAGAAACAATATCCCAGTGTGAGAAGCGTGACTGAAATTCTACTGTATTAGGTTGCCAGCAGATGCTTCAGGGACACATGGTGAATCTTAAAGTAATATTTAGACCTTTGGGATTTTTTTTGCCAAGAGTTAGATGAAAAGATCAATACAACTCTCAGTTTTGAATGTTAATATGAAACTAGAGGTAGCTTGGAACAGCATAAACACTGTTAGCACCACAATGCATATCTACGTGTTGGGTTTTTGTACAAATTCAGCAGAAAGATAACAATCTTTAGGATTCAGAGATGCTGGTAAGTGGATTGTTTCTACCTTCAGACAGCCAGGCCGTTCCCTGTCTTCATGCTGACAGCTAACCAGCTCCTGCCTTTAGATTAAAATATAGAGAAATAAAGTGACATTGATCTTCTCGTCTAATTCTCATCAAAAATAGTGCATTCATCTATAAATCTGAGGAAAATAAGTCACTAGAGGTAACATCTTTATTGGCAAGTGGCTCAAATCCATAATTGCCATTTAGCCGTCACCAGCTACTTTGTTTTGTTATTTTGTTTGCTATATTCTCAAAACGGTTTCCAACAAGGCCAAAAAGGTGACCTGAAAAGCAAAATGATCAAATACAAATGTTAGAGTTCCTCCTGCCTCTAGTCTTTGTGCTAAGCTAAGCTAAACATACCATATTTTCATTTAAAGGCTAACAATCTCCTCATTTAACTCTCGGCAAAAAAGTGCACTTGTTTCACAAATGTTCAATCTATTCATTTCAAACCTCAGTAGACAAAGCCAACACTATTTACATTTCCAACCCCGGCGGCACAATAAGTAACAAATATGTGTTTTGTATGTGTTCTTTAAAAGATGCCTCTGGGGCTGCAAGCTTTCTTGTGGTGATATAAATGAGGCAATTAGAGTGTAGAGGGCAAATACAGAATTCGAACTGCATTATATAGGCCCCTCATGCACACACATACACACACACACACACACATTCATACACACTCAAAAGTCTTTGACAGCCTTCCTTAACAATCTCCACAGTTCTCACACACAACCACAACGTTACAGTCACTGACTCACACTCCAACACACACTCGCTTTTTTGTCCAAGTGTGATAAAGATCTGCTGAAGGTCGTGAGAGGGATCTCATTCTCAGCTGAGATGAGCCTGCTGATAGCGTCAGTCCTGCGGGCAGATTAGCCCAGTCTGATTCCACTGCCGCCCCAGTCGTCCCAGTGGTGTCATAGCTGCACCACTGATGCTATCGCGTCCAGCCCGCCACCGATGACCCTTGAAGTCCATTAAAGATTCCATTTAACTCAGTGTCATGCACGGGAAAAGTGTGAAGAGGACAACGCTGTGTGTGCGTGCGTGTGTGTGTGTGTGTGCAGATGGCTTGTGAGAGTTTGTGGTTTTGTGTGTATTTTTTAAAAGGATGACTAAAAGCTGAACCTGCTCCACGTTCACTCGACTGGGAGCTGCCAAGCACAGCCAAAGTTTTTTAAGCAGCTCAAATAGAGTAATTCTGGGTTCATGTCTTGCTCAAGTGACACCAAGACTGGTTGCTGGAGGAGGGGGTGAGTATTTCTCTTTCAGCCCCCCCTCCCTTACCTAGATTTTCCCAGCCAGCCTGAAACTCAAGAATAATAATCCGGAGGTCAGAAAAAAACTGTTACGCTGACAGCCTGGAGGTGAAAAGACAGACATAAAAATGGAAGAAACATGGTCTTGTCAGCAGTTACTGTAGCTCTCACATTGTAGATCTTTGGGTTGAAAGAGAGGTTGTTTGTCTTTGTTGTCATTTCAGAGATGCAAACTTGACAAGTTGATCTATTTTAATCACGAGGATCTTAGGACACGCAGTTTACTTTGAATATCACATTATTCACCACGCACCAAGTTGTTTCTTTTTTACACACTCGCTAATGTGTTTTTGTGCGAGAGTGACAAAAAGCCAAGTTTAAAAATAAAACACTGGCTCGAAGGTTCTCATTAGAGCTGTTACCGTAGAAAAGATTTGTTTAAAAAAAAAAACCTTCATTCTTTGTCAATAATTAGAACGCTTTTATTAAGCTGTCACACTCACACTAACATTTAAAACCATCTTGGATACAAGTACTTGTTTTGGCTGAGGACGAATCATCGGTGTCAGACATATTTTTGTGTTGTTATTTAAGATGAATATTATGGGGGATATACCTTATCATCCTTTAAATATGAAAGACCTTCACGAATGGATTACACAGTTTTGGAAAGTGAATTATTAAAAAAGGTTTTTCTGGTATTTATGGATTGGCACAGGATTAAACTGGAAGGAAGTGTTCACAATTATATTTACATTTCGCAGGACTGCAGCGCCGGATTGAGAAAATCCCTTTGGTTCTGGTCTGGTTTATTACGATTTTCCTCATTGGCACATTCCTGCGGTGTGATTCATATGAAACAAACAGTGTTTCTAATAGTGTGAGATGGATGTTTTAGTCATTATTCAAATGATTTCAAACTCTAAACAAAGCTCTTTACACATGCTGTGAAGGCTAACCTAAGATGAACCTTAGGACATTAGGTTGATGGTTTATTGGGTAACACAATGTAATTATTTAAATCTCATGTTTAGTAACACATTAGTTCTAGGTTTCTATCTGACAACGTCTGTGACTGCATGGATGACAGACCCAGAAGGTCCCATAGAAAAGCTCAGAGAATGGGCTGTGTGCTGCTCTTTGATGGAGATGACTTAACCAGATGTTCATTTGCCAAACCAACCGTTTAGTCTGAACCAAAAAATTTGAAAACACATCAGATAAAGCATAAATCTCACCGCACATGAATCTCTCTTCTAGGCACGGGGATAGTTTTACAATTGTAAAACCTTCATGGATTAAACAGAGTAACTTTTATAATGGTGGTCTACAAGGAAAATGCTTTTTGGGCCAAAGGGAGCTTGAGTGGCCAATGGGACGTATTGGCTGCACGTTCCTGGTGACATATCCAGATCTCTTAATACATCCATGGGCATACGCAATCATTTTTGGGGGTGAATTCACCAAAATGACTCTGTATTATCAGAATTTGATTTATCTGGTCTGATAACTTATAATTTTAAAAAATATATTTAGCTTTTTAGAGGGAACAGGAAACTAGAAGCACGCAGAAGTTCAAGAAGGTTTTTTTCTATGAATCTACTTTAATATGAATGGAAGCTCACTTTTCTTACACACAGTTTATTAACACTTGGATGTCCAATGGGGGAAAAAAACAACAACAGAGGAGCTCTGTGTGTGTATATGTATGCACACACCTGCAGGTAAAAAGAGGCAGACTGATGAGGTACAGGTTCGAGGTGAAAACCAAAACATTGAATTACTCAGACAATATCACATAACAATATTGTTGGCAGCATGTCGTGAGTTGTATCAAAGTTCATTATTTCAGAAAGAAAAACATTTGTAGAAGTTGTCTAGCAGCCAAACCCTTAAAAATCACCAGCTGTTGTCCTGAGGTCTGATCCTGGACAAAAACACTGAGGTTTACAGCTTGTTAACCGCTACGTTAAAAAGGAACACTGTCAAAACCATAAAGAGATAAGACAAAACACTGAGGTAAGAGTAACAGGAAGAAAATAATAATAATTAATAGCAAATATAATTGAGAATTACAAATGATATTAAAGAAAGTGAAATATGAAGAATATAATCACATAACTAGAAGATTTAGAAATTATTTGCAAATATTAAAAGTAAAACGTGGATGTGCTCAGCTACATATGTCTTTAATAAAAGAACACTTTTTGTGTTCTGTTTGAATGTGTTGCACATAAAAAGCACATCTGCATCAGAATATCTGTGGGTCCTTATTACTTGACACATAAACTCAGGATGACTTTATTGAAGATCCTGTATGACTGATTACTGTTTTATCAGTGATCCGATTGGTCAGTGGTCAGGCTATTGACAACAAGTGAACCTACTCCAGCAAGCAGGTCATGCAGCTGTGACTCTAGTTGGTCTCACCCAATGTCTTGACTAAAGACTTTGCCTCTTGGTATCCACCGATGCTCTGCCAACATTGGCCATATATACAGCATTGTATTTTGGTGGCATTATTATTAATGGACACTGGTAAGACTTGAACTCCTGCAGTTACCCTGTAATTCTCTTAAATGTAGTTGGAAATCCAAACAAAACACTTGTGTCATTTACATCTATGTCCTATGTAAAGGTTGCTAGCAACAGTCACAGTTGTTAGCCTTATATTGTTAGTTCCTGTACTTCTCCGATTGTACTTGCCTAAGTATCTAAGTATCCAGTATCCAACTGTAATTTGTGGGCTGTAATCTAAAGCTGTACCATTGGTGGTTTTCAATGTTGTTTCACTGGCTGAAAGCCTCTGAGACTTCAATGTTCTGGTACAAATAGAAAAGTGTGTGTTACAAGGGAGGAAATATTTACCCAAGATACACTGTTCATCCTGTTCAAACATAATGTAGCCCCTGGTTCTTCACAAACTCCAGATATTTTCGAGTTGTAATGAAAACCTCAAATGAAATGTGAATGCGATACAAAGACACATCCGGCAGCACAGCACCAGATTCTGTGAATACCCAAGAGGTTTTTCAACTACTTGGTATTTTTCTAGAACTGACTGCATAAAAGGTTCAAGGTTCAGGGCAAAGGTTCAAACATTGGCATCTTCTATGGTATTCAACAAGATGTGTCAGCAATGAATGACATTAATTTCAGACTTTGTTCATTTGTGTGAGAATTACAAGACCTTATCTTCTGCTCCTGCCTTGAAGGACTTATGTTTCATAGCAGTGCCCACCAAAGAAAAGGTCGCTAAGGCAAAAATATGATATATTCTGTTTTTTTTTTCCCATCCATCAGAACTTTTTCATTTCAAAAAGAAACACTGTCATATGTTCCTTCCCCCAGGAAGTATGCGCTCCGAGTGTATCAAATACCAACTCATATTCACAATGCGTCTGGCCTTCGCTGAGAAAACATTCTCAAATAATGCATTCGGTTATGAAACCCCGTTCCTTTGACCCCTGTATATTTACAGCCTTTAGTGGTGACAGCTGAGGAAAAGAAACATCCAAACTATCATTTCTGAAGGTTTGAAATATACAGGGAACATATAATTGTCTTTTGCTTCCTCTTAATATTATTCATTTATATTCTGTTTTTTGTACATTTTGTGGAACCGTGCAGACGTCCCGATAGTTCCCCACTGCTGGAAGAAAACAACCATTCTTGAATCACAGCTAATTGGTTTCAAACAATGGAAAACCCACTGCCTAACAATGCCCACTGAGCATTATTAACAGGTAATCACATCATGGGCCAACAACTTCATTTATGTCAACTATAGAGATGACTGACAAGCAAATCTTTCCCCTGCTGTTTTATTGAGGTAATTTGCTGGTAAAACAAAATCATCTCAGTGCAGAGCCGCGAGGTTCAGCTGCAAATCCTCCAGCTTCAGTTTTCTTGCACTGATGATGTAAAACCCTACGAGCAAGCAACTTGTGAAATGCTAATCAAAACATTGCATCAGTGATCAGCTTCCCAGTGTTTCCAGTTATCGCTGGATGCTTCCAGAATACGATTTGCTTTAATAATGTTGGTGTCAATTACTGTGCAGGCACTCTACAAAGCTACAATATCTTTACAAACCAATAAATATAATTTGAACATGTTTAACATGCTTAAACACCTCACCATCCTGTCCTCATCGTGTATTTGTTGCATGATATATATTAAAACCCCAAATGTCCACTAAAATAGGTGACCTTATGGCACTTACTGTAGCATGCTAACATCGTTCTTTCAAACAAACACTGAGTTAATAAGCATAATCCATCCATACTAAACAGCATCACTGCAAATTACTGAAAAAATACAAGCAACTAAAATTGGTGAATATACTCAGATGTTATTTTCCATGGGTAGGTGTGGGCATCACTGGAGTTCATTATACTGTCTTTTGGTACCAACAACTGTCAACCACCGTGTTCTCAACTGCAGGAAAAAAAGACAGTTTTGTTATTGTGACTGTTTTGATTTGTGCAATCTCCAGACGGTTTCGTGTTGGATTTGGTGAAATGTTTGGAGTGTTTAATGGTTGTTAAATGTTGATTGGAATGGTTTCTGTTGATAGTCTCGGCCCACTGCCATATTCTGTTTTGCCTGTTTTCTTTTCAATTCATTCTGGTGTTGAAACCTGAAAAAAAAAAACATGAGCTGCCCTGAAAACAAATGGTAGTGCATGCATGCTGTTTTAATGACTTGTTGCAAACGTGGTCAGCAATAAAATTATAGCTACAAGAACACTGGAAGTAATTGTGTCCTGTGTGGCATCCAATTCCACGGGATATATTTGTAAAATGAAAGAATCCTGTGTTAAAGCCCTTCTCTCACCTTCTTGTTAGATGTCTCTACAGAGTTTTGTTCCACGTGCACCACAAAGTAAAAAATCCACAAGCTAGGGTAAGGGGGAAAAAATGCTTTTGTAGCTGTTCTGGTTCTGTTTCGGTGGGTCCATGTCATGTTCCAAGTTATCATGTTAAATATAAGCTGTTAGCAATCACACATTACATAGATGTTAGGAAGGATAAACAAGTATCTATAAGCTAGGTGAAAGAAATGTGGTTCTTTAGCAAGCTGAACTAGCATAGAAATGCTGAAGAGTTAAGCAAGGTAAAGAACAGAGGGAGGAATAGTAACTGAGAAAGCTGAGCTTTAACCTGCTATTGGGATGGACATAAATTCAAGTCCACTGCACCTCTGAATGTCTGTGACTGGACTGTTTTTGGGGTTTGAACAGAATTGCACGCCTTCGCTAATAAATTGATCTGGTTTCTTGCTTTGTCAGGAAAATGGAAAATGTCCCTCAGCATGAATAATGTTGTATTTGGTCACATCTCCAGTCTGTAAAACAAAAGTTAAGCTAGAATCAACATCTGTCATAGATATAGATTAAAGGACCAGTATGTAGAATCTAGTGGCATCTAGTAGTTAGCAACCCCCTCACTTCACCCTGTCCTTCCTAGTGCGATAGAGAAACTATGGTGGCCGCAAAATGTGCTGGTCACATGTTTGTTTAGTCTGTCCTGGACTGCTATAGAAACACGATTATTCAACATGGTGGACTTGCAGTGTCCTTAGATATGAAAACATAATAGATAACAAAAACATAATCATTCTTATACACAAATGAAAACACGGTTATTAATATTATATTCAATTTACAACCTATTCTGTAAATAGAGTCCCCCTTAATGTTAAACACTAGTCCTTGTGTAATGAAGCACAATGCATGCTCCTTGTTCAAACATTTCATGTTTCAGAATTCTATAATAATCCTTTAAGCCAGTTTGTTCCTCTTTATTGTGTATAATGAATGTTTAATGTTAAAAGTGTGATGCATGTTATTCCTTTAAAAACTACACCTCTATTTTATTTTTAACTCTTCTTTTTTATTCAAGTGTAAACATCTTATAAACCAACAAAGCATCGTGTGCTGCACACTACACACTGTGCTACACCGGTTGTCGCCGACTTTGTCCTTTAGCAGAAAATTAATTTAGACTGTGTCTTCTTTTAAAGTTAAAAATAATTGGCATTACAAAATGCACATTCAAGGACACACAATATTTGGCTTCCAGCCAGGCCGCCTGCACAACTGACTCCAGCAAAAAAACACAGACATGGAGGAACAAGAGCTGAGTGTGAAGCCCTGCTGCTTACCATAGCCAGGTTTTTTTTAGGAATTGCAAGAGAATCCAAAAGTATTGCAAGTGAGTGAAAGAATATTTCCACAGGGGCCCTTAAGGGTAAATGTGACATAGATATACTCACCGTTGGAAGATCTTAGATCCTCAAAAATCCCAAGAATAAAAAGGTAAAAAAAAAATCTCTTTAATCAAACAAGAAACTTTTGTGTGAGTTCGGGAAAACTCTGAACATCTAAAATGAATTCACTGCAAGATATAATGAATGATTTATATGAAAAATGAATGTGAAGCACTCGGTTTATAGATATAGAGGTTGAACTGACAAGCGGGGGATTTGCCATGTAGTTGTATTGAAAGAGAAAAAAAAAAAAGTCCTCTGAAATCATCCATGTGTAAAGTATACTCATATTCTTCCTCCCATTAATCATCCTGTCAGAGTTTAGATCAAGTACATTTATCATTAATAAATTAGTCAGTGATGGTGATGGTGTTGAGGGGTGGGGGGGGGGGATCTCGGGGTCTATGCATGTGTGGTTTTATGATTTTGTGCTAATTAGATCCCGGAGAACATGAAGGCTTGAGATGTAAAACTGCAATATGTCTGTGTTTCAACCAGTTACAGAAGCTAAATCCTCAGCAGGACACAGTGGCATTAAAGAGCAGCTGTCCGGCCTCTCCGTGCTTCGCTGTCACGACACACAAATATCCAGCGGTCAGCCGCCCAAGAGGTGGTTTATGTGCAAAGGTGAAACTGGAACGGTTTTATTTCAACATTTACACGTTTTATCTTAATGTGCCAATGTCCTTAACCAATTGGTGCTATTGGCAGAACATCTTGTACGGGAGGAATGCAGAGTTCATGGTTCAGTGTTTGTGCTTATTTCGTGAAATTTAATGAGGCTGTTTTGTTTCTTGGCTCTGGGCGAGACCACCTCTGTCGAGTCCAATTCAATTTTATGATCAGATCCAGTCCTTTTTGAATTTAGGCCATGACGAAAGAACATTCCTGAGGCTTATCAGTTTACTGTTTTTTTTTTTTTTTAAATATTGAAGTGAGTGAAACAGGTAAGAAGGTAATAAGAAGTGTTTCTGTTGAGTGTTTCGTTCACTCCAAACACAACCAAACATCACCATAACGTTCAGTCCACACATGTAGACAGGTGTTCCTAATAAACCCGTTACTTGATTTATGTTTTGTCAACAACTGTCAGTGCCAAAGCTCTTCTCTGTGACTGAAATTTTATTTAACGGATGAAGGAACTGCAAGTGTAGAATGAAATGCAAAACAAATATCAGTATCGCTACATCTGTTCTGTATCTGTACCTGTGTTTGTGTACGTTGCACGCTTCCACTTCCCCTGGAGGGATTTTTTTTCTTTTCATCAGTGAACATCACACACAGACTCGCCACAGCGTGTAGACAAGCTCTCGTCAAAGGCGTGTGTATTCGTTGACGACCGAATGACAAACAAGACGATGGATCCTTGAATGGCATCCCAGGGCAACGTCACCCTGACAAGCATCTCCTGGACGGTAATTACCAAGCGACAAAAACCGCAGGCTGAAGCCAGTGCGAAAAAAAACCTCACGGTGCTGTACAACAGACGGCTAATTGACTCCCATTCAGCTTCTCTCTAGACATACTAAAGACCCTTTCAACCATGTCATTATGGGCTAAATTATTCTTCCATTAATAAGATTTGCTGGTTTCTCTCTGACGTGTCGACTCACACCGACTTGAACTCTTCAGACCTTGTGTTCATTTCTCCAGAGAATGCTCTCATAATCAAGTAAACTCACTGAAATATGCGCTGCCGTCGCTAACATCAGCCTTTACTTCGTATAAATAAGAAACAATAGCATAATTCTATACAGCTCCCAATAAGTAACCCTGCGAAATCCCCCAACAAAAACTGCGCTCAGTGGTGTGGCGTGACGGCAGCCGTAGCGTGGGTGCCGGTTGTGTTTAGCTGCTGGTGCTTTCAGCTGGTCCAAGCCTTCAGGGCATGTTCCTAGAGCGTGAAAAGCAAAACTCCACAGTCCTTTTTGTGCCCTCCATAAACCGCAGCATTGGGCTTCGAACTTGGGTTAGATCAGACGTTACATTGTGTTAGAAATGGCCAGTACATAGGCCTACTAATAACTTGCATATATATTTTTAAAAGGTGGGTAATCTATAATTTAAATATACTTTCATTCTTTTCAAATGCCTGACAGTTGCCTCGTAATGTAGCCTACTTTAAAATGCAGACTGATTTGGCGCGTCTGCTGATGAAAAGCCATAAAAACTGAGATATGACAGTTGGCTGTGAGCAGAATGCACGAGCTGTTCTTTTCAGAAAATCAAATCCAGAAGACAACATGGATTAAGTTAAAAGTGTACTGTGAAACTGACAGCTCCTTCGAGTAATAACGGTGCTGTTCAGCAGCCGTGTGTTGTTACGCTGGGTGGGGAATCAGATGATTGTAAAGAATCAGGATCCAAATAATAAGGATGTCAGTAGCGAAAAATCCTTAAGTCCATGTCTTGGTTTTAATGGGGTTTTTTTTGTCCTGCTTGTACCCTACTTTAGTATACTTTTTATCCTCCTTCTGCCATATTCTGCTATATTTGTACCTTAACAATCAATACATTTGGGCTCTCTGAAATCCCTTTCCTTTGTTCGGCAAGTGCACATTTTCACATAAATTAAGTTAAATAAAATAAAATAGAAAAATAGAGCATATATTCAGGGTAATGAAGCTACTTTTCAAGGTACTTTTTTTTTTTTCACAGCAAAAATCACAAACGGGCTTTTAGGAGGTTGCTAGGAAACAACAAGGAACTTGACTGGCGGTTGCATAAAGCCACTTCTCAACTTCCTCACTGGTGTCTTCTGCCAGCTGACAGTCAAACTGGATAAGCCCATTATCAGATGTCTAGCTGCCAGAGCTACTTATTTAACAGTTTATAATTTGTACCCTTGTTATTAAATCAAGCAGTCCGTGTGTTTGAAGGTTAGATCTGGATACCACAGTCGCTACACTTGTAAATGCAAAAAAAAAAAAAAAACTCATAAACTTATTTATTCTAAAAGCTCTGCAAACATTTGCAGGCAAGATGTCCCAGCTTGCGCTTTTCTCCCTCTAAGTTCACATAGCTGCACATCTGATCCCATCTGCCGCGGGAAAAACACATTCTCAGACCCTTCATTAACTGTAATTGTGTCAGTCTCTGTCAAAAATGTAAATTTGTGTGCAACTCTCGACACATCAAAACAACCATATCACATGCGAGTTTAAGGGGTAATCCATCATTAGTTTTGCACTTCCATGAAGTTGTCAGGCTCACATGAGACAGATGAAAAAAGAAGCCTGAAATATCATTTAGCTACATATATTCATCTCAACTGGACAGATCACAAAATCTGATTGCATGTACATGCTAACATTTAGTCATTTTAATCATTTCAGACAGATAACATGGCAAACACTAAAGCGGCTCTTCACAATGTTAGCACTGTCATTTTGAGCATGTAGCATGTAGCCCGTGTAGCATTGCTGTAGACTTAACTTGTGTAAGTTTAAACAATTATTTTTGAGTACCCCTAAATTCCACCTCGCACTGCGCTCCGTGTGCGCTACGATCACATTATATGCAACCTTTCGAGTCAATGTTTCAAACACCGTCGGAAGCACCACGGTCCGGTTCAGAAGCGTTCCAGAAGCGGGATTCTGCTCGGCTCCACGAGGAATACGTGGATGTTCTGTTTTTGACAGATTTTTGACAGGAAGCCAGACACAGGAACAGCATAGAGAATCTGGTCAATTTTCAAAATATAAATTGTTAATGAAGTTGCACTTAAGCAAGTACAATGCTTTGACTGTCCATATAGTTCATGTCAAGGAGGAACAGAACAGAATGAAACGCACATAAACCAGGAAAATGACCAAATGTGAGCAAGTTAGTAAAGTCTGGTGGGCAAAACGCTCTGCTTCTGAAACACTCTCTGTGGGGTTTGAGCGCCCATGGAGAACAGACCAAAACAGTATTGTGGCCATGTGACAGAGACGTGCCCAGCGGGGTCTCGGCTTTAGTCTCTAATGTGGTTCACTCATCATGATGCAACCAAAAGAGTTTTCCTTAGACTGTCCCTGTCTGGTACTGTACAGGCACTTTCAAATCCAGCACCCCCAGAGTGTGATCAGATAAAGTTGTAGTTATCTTCATGTCACTTGATGACAGCATTAGGATTTTATTTCTTAGTATTGACAAAACTCATCCAGAGCCAAAGAAGACATAAAATAAGTGTTTCTAATATTCTCACACACACCACATCATATCACAGTGGTACTTATATTATCCAACTTAATGGCATGAGATTATGATGAAGTGAGTGTATGGAGAAATTATACTCACTCTAATAACATTGAAAGTATTCCGCACATTTATCACGACCACCTCTATTAGCCTATGGAAGAGCTCAGAGGAAATAAAGACGGAAGACGCAGAGTTGCGTACGACAGCATTCTGACAGAGGATGCTCGCTCGGTTCCAGGGGGAGTCATTATTTATGCATTAGCAGTGTGAAACTAATTGTATTCATCACCACCTCGCATGAGCCCACAGAGCTGACATGTCATTTGAATTTAACATGCAGAGACATTTACATACACCAACCAAGAGCACCACGAGGAGAAAAAAAAAAAGACAAGGAGAAGGAGAAGAAAGCGCGAGTAATGTGCTCGCTCATGTATGGGCTCGCGGCGAATTTTCAAAACTGACCTCTGTTTTCTCAGGTTTATTCTCCGCTTGTGAAGGTGTAATGTCAGTAGTACGGTTTGCACTGAACACAGTGGGTGTCAGAGGATGGAAGGAATGCGTTTGCTCGTGCGCAGCAATCGCACTCGCTGATCTTCATATAGTGAACAAAGGAAATAACGCACGACTAACCCTGGAATACAAACTGTACACACCCACATTCTCCTTTCATCGTTCTGCTGCTCTCTTGGCCGACGCAGCATGGAAACATTAATGCCAAAGTGGAAGTCATCGCCCTTGTTTGCTCAAACAACAAAACCAGGAAAATAATACAGTGGCAATTTTGGCAAAACTGGTATCACAAACTTGGCAGGCTAGTGTGTGCGATCGCCTTATATCTCCTCCAAATTAGTGGCCCAATGCTTCATCTGGGCGATGGACTGTGACTGGCAAAGCTCATTGAAAGAAGGGGGAAAAAAAGACAATAGGATGAAATGTGCTGGCAGCAGAAAGGAGTAAGTTTGGCTCGGGGAGTTTCTTCCCCTCTGTTCTGCTCTCAGTTCCAGCGCCCCCCCTCCCCAAACACTCTGTCATCCCACTCGTATCTCTCTTTTTGTGTCTTCCTCTCTCCTGATTCTACACCTCCATCCTGCCTCTTCCTCCACCCCCTCCTGCACAATCTAATCCGAGCAGCTCCACTCCCCTTTGAACCTCCTCACAATTAGGCAAAGAGGACTGTTGCCCTTGATGCATTGTAGTTAAAACCACTCTGCTCTGCTGGAGTTCGACTTTGATCCCTTAAAGGCTGGAGCAAAACGTCAGCGGGCTACAGTACAGGGTGCCCTCGCTTCGCCAGGCACCGCCACGCAGACGAGCTTCGTACAGATTGGTCTGACAGCCTCCGCCCCTGAGGCCCGGCGTCAAGCGGATATGGAGAGGAAATCACTATCACTTTTTAAAAAAAGAAAAAGAAAATACAGTACAAAACAAATGGTGACCTCGATATTTTAAGCGCTGTCGTTTTTTGGGGGGAGTTCACTCGACACAGGCTGTAATCCAACACCTCACCTGACACACTGTGGCAGGATGGGCTGGATAAACTCTGTACGGATAGAGAGCAATGTAAGTGGTGTAATAAAAGCATTCTTTGAAGATTAAAGTGACTGGTGAGCGTAGTAAATTGCTCTCCCCGTGTTCTTTGGTGGCAGAGACAGTTGTGGAACATTTATCGCCAAAATCTCTTTGACAGCGAAATGTTAAGATTCAAAAAAAAAAAAAAAAAGGAAAAAAAAGATGGAGTACATGCTTCTTTCCAAAAATAGCAAACTGCAAAAGTATTTTTGCGTCCTTCGGTTAGTCAGATAAACACGTGCGATTATGATGGTTAGTTGCTGGAGCAATTTTCATGTTTCGACTGTTGAAGCAGAATGGAAGACGGTCATGGAAACGGTTCGTGGACTGGAATCAACACAAAGTCTACTTTAAACTTAATCTGTGATGCATCCAACAATTCATTATTTATTTTAGAGATTTAAACAAACTTCAACAAAACAAGCTATAAATATAGATAAGACCAAAGAAAATAAGAGGCAAAGCTCTTCCGAAGCCTCAAAATGGCATTTGTATGCATGCATTGATTTTTCAGTGTATCGACAACATTCAAGCGCAAGAACACACACAGCATTGAAATATATATCTAACTAACTAACTTGTTTCACAATGTGAAATTGTTGAACTGTTAGTGGACAAAGTTCTTGCTCACAGAAATCATTTTTCCTGACATAAAAAATTGGACTTCCCCCCCCCCCTCCGTGTCCTGAACCTCTCTCCCTCACTGCGCTCTCACACAGGGCTGCAGATCATTCCGCGCTGCACATTACTGCTTATTGATCTCTCTTCATCTCTCCCATTTCCATATTTGTCTCCTAACGTCTGGTTGCTGTTGCTGCACGTCGTAAATATAACTCAGAATTCTCTGTCATGATCGGCTTACACAATCTGTTATGCATTTCTCAAAGATGGGAACACATGACTACATTTTTGAGGCGATCATACGGCCTGACAGCACGACAGACATCGGATTAAAAAGGATGATAACTAGTCATTAACTAGCTTACAACTAGCATCAACTCCATTGGCTTAACTTATGCTGTAGCAGTAGTTTGATATTTTTGTGGTTAAAGCTGATTAGCATGAAGATGCACGATATAAACTTAATATTTTCTGTATTTTTCTCTAATAACCACTAATAACAGCTTCTTTTTTTTCTTTTATTAGCCTGGATTTATAAACATAAATTAAAAACCCAACTTGTAAAATCTGTGTTTTCATAATATACATTTGAAAAACTAATATCCAAATATATACAAATTAAAGTGTGTTGTGAAAAACAGGATTCCGCAGTGTAATAATGTGAATCAACCCCTGGGCACAAAAACTATGTACTTCAATATTATTTTAATAAAACACAAAGTAAAGCACAAATACCAGCTAATTCTGAGAGTTATCCCAGAGCAGAACTGATCTCATTAGCACTTTAGTGCATTAGAAAGTCTCTCCCTCTTCCAGCGCTGCATTTAGTGAAACTGGTCAGACATTTGCTGAATGTCCGCATATACAATTTTACACATTCACACTTCAGGTGTAACAGTCAGATCACGTCCTTTTTCTTAATATACTGAATTTAAAGGGCAGCTAATTTACTAAATATTCAGACTGTTTCAGAGGATTGAACAAATCGACATCCTCACTATATCAGAGGCTCTGATTTCATGAGAGCTCTCCGGATAAATATATTTTCTGAAACGTTTCTCTTCAGGTTTTATGCTCTAATGAAAAAGCCCCTATTAGGCGTAAAACAGACGGATTCAGTAACGCTGGGAGTTTCACGATGCCTTCTGTTCCAGTCGAGCGTCATTAGCTCAAGAGCATGTTACGTCTTTTAAATGTCAGGACATGCTGCTATTCTGCAATAAAATAAAAGAAAAAAAAAGAAAAGAAAAAAAAAGTAAAGAAGTTTTCCAACTCTGAGCTCATCCAACAAATTGAAATAAAAGCCAACAAGTTTACTTTCACACTCATACATACATGTTACATTCTGTGCTGATCAGATGTTAATAAAGCTGTCAGACTCAAGCTTGAAATTTGTTTTGTATCACGCTGCCCTATATTATGAGGTGAAGCAACATATGTTATTAAAATCTGTTCAGAACATAATTTATTACCTCCATGATTACTCTGCTATCTCTGAGGTAAAGAAGTTCTTTTTTTTTTTTAAATGATTTTGGAAGTGCTAATTTGTTGCATCTCCAGTTTGCATGAGCACTCGATAATCTTCGCTTCAGCCATAAATTAAGTGAAGGCAGAGGCAAAACTGATTGAAGCCTCGGCTGAATCAATAAATCTCCCAGACTGAATTGGCCAGCCTGCAAAGAGCAAAAAAAAAAAAAAAAATGTTTGCATGATTAAAAGACCTGGAGCTGAGAAGCAGTTTGCTGAATTCATAAATTTTCTTTGTTTACGCCTTCAACAAAAACCTCCTAATTACAAATAATTAGCCTCACAAGGCCTTTGAGGCTACAGAGATGATGCAACAACAGCCATATTAACCATTCCTTTTGATTCTGGTATGATTTTGGCACAGCCCGATCCAAGATGTTTGGTGCTCTGCGACTTATGACTAATGGATGAGCAAAAATTTGACCTCTGAAATATTTACAGAGAAAAATAACCCTTCATCCTGCGACACTTTATCATCTATAAAACATAAACTCGGGGAACGGAGTCACAAAAATGAGGTGGGAAGATTAGAAAATGTTACACGCTTTGATTCATGGAATAAAACCAAATGTTTAAATACAAACACAAATCAAAAGCTCTGCGGGATTAAATGTTTTTGTTTGTCATATCTCATAAGCCAAATATGGGCATGAATCGAGGACAGAATATAGAGCTATTCATCCTGGCTCAAAGCATGTTGTTAACCTCTGTGGAAAATGCGGCTTACAGGAGTAAGCTGTAATAATACAGCAGTGCCACAGCAGCAATATGTCTGCTGTAAAGGGATTTCACAAATCCAGAATTCTATCACCGGAGCAGGAATCTACACTTTGGAAAAAGGTATGAAAGTTCATGCAGTGGAGAAAAACTAACTTCCTGGATGCCTTTTCTAGAAAACATTGCTCGCCCTTATCAAACTCTGCAAATCCTCAGTCTGAGGAAAGTTTGTTGTGTTTCAAGGCCCTTCTCTTCCCTGAAAGTTAAAAATTCCTTCTCTTATTTCCACGCACTTCAGTCCACTCCGTAACACTTACTCTCATTTCAATAAAGCACAATGTGAATGTGCTTTATGAGGCAGAGACATCTTGGGTAATTGATCATCTCCACGTCCTGGGTACAGTCAGACACTTTGGCGGGAGGGAGGAACCGCACTGCTCATTGTCAGAAAGACGGGGGAGAAAAGGCAATAGAAGTGCTGATAAGAGATCGTCTGTCCTCATTTCCCTCGCCGGTTCAATTGTAGGAAGCTCTGTGTGTCGGTCTGCGGCGCACAGGGGAGCTCAGTGGTGACTAAAGGAGGTCTGGATCCTTATCTGTTAAAGAGAGGGGAAGCGTAGAGTTTCACCCCTGTCAGCAGTATTTTGCAGCAGACGGCGAGCGAGGAAGTGTTCTGCTGTCGAGGGCTTAAAGCCTGACGGGCTCGTGTCTTGTTGTAATGTGCGATAAATAGTTAACATGTTTCATCTTCACCCTGGGCCAGCTTGAGCCAGGCCAGAGTTCAGCCGGCGTTATGAATAAAACATGGAGTGTATTATTTGCCTAAGGAGATAACTAATGTGATATCCAAATTCCGCTCGCATACGTTTTTATAGTGGGAGACTGCTGACGAATGACAATTAATTTGGTTGTAGTTTGACTCCTCAGCACTGGATTTTGTTGAAATATGTTCAATATGTTTGGGTAATGTGCCTTACAATGTGAATGTTAACCATTTACACTGTATGCACTTGCTGAATTATGATATGTTCTTTGTTCTGTGCTGGTCTGATTTATTCTGCAGAGAGCCACATTTCTAATTTAAGAGGAATAAAAAAAAAGAGGAATTTAAATGCAAGTTTATGTAGCATGTGCGCGCTCGTCACTGCCTCTCTCACGTGCTTTGCACCTAGCAGAGAGAGAAATGGAACAGAAAGATGCAGGATTATTGACATATTGATTTCAAGGCTGTGCGGTGATGGAAATGCTGTGCATTCTCTAAATTGTATGGACTAAAGAGTAATCTTCCAATTTAAACTGCTGGGGGTTTGCTGTAAATAGATTTGGCAGAGAAAGAAACTGATAATGACTTTGGGGTCAGTATTAAATGTTGGGTGTTATTTGGGTTGTGATAGCGGCGAGCACGCACAGTTCCCACATGGATAATTTCTAAAGTGGAAAGCACAGAGAGCACATCATTTTCACTTTAATTCCTGCTGTGCGCATCTGAACTTTATTGTTGCGTGGCTACCACAGAGCTAAAACAGCGAGCAACTGTTGCCAGAAAAAAAAAAAAAAAATTGGCTGCTCGCACAATTTTTGCTCTGGGTGGAGGACGTACACTAAATCCACATTTTATGACTTGAAAATATTGCATTTGCATCACACTGAGCACAGAGCTTGTGAAACGTTCCGTTACAGTGTATATGTGCAATCAATATAACCTCACACCAAATAAAAAAAATCTTTATTGGACGATGCTCTGACCTTGCAAATAATTATCCCATCTGTGGCACTGGTAATATACAAAATAATCCTGTAATTACAGAACAAAAGCATTTGATGCGTAGCGTCAGTTTTATTGTGAATGGAAAATAACACCATCACCACAATGCTGATTAGTACAGGACTAATTCACTCATTCAGTTCAAAACAGCAGATGCCATGAAGTGAATGTTAATTTAATTCAGTGAGGACACCTTTTGCAACATCTTTCACCAAAACACCAAACTGTTTTTTTTATATTAAACAAATACATCGTTTCCTGTTGGATATGTAGAGTACAATTTTTGGTTTGGTTTTTGTTATTCTATGATGTCTCGCTCCATCCTCTGCATAGGATGTAATGCCATCTAGCGGTGTGGCTGCAGATTGCAACTAACTGAATACCCCTCACCTCATCCTCAAACGTGTATCAAATATCCAACAAGTTCAAGTTCCAACTCTTCTTCTGTGGCAGATTAGTTCAGTGATTCCCTCCTAAGGGTCACAAGATAAATCCTGCTGTGTGTTCACACAGGAGGTGAGCAGTGCTCTGTCAGTACACACAGGATGTGTTCTACTTATGTATATTCATTACAAGCACATTGAATGCACTCAGTGATGGTTGGATAAGTTCTTGATAAACAAACCTGACTAATTACCTTTCCTTCCACTCGTTAAAAAAACAGCTTGAAACAGTAAAAACACTTTTGTCCCTTTCATATGTGATTTTTACGACTGCTCAACTTTGTTCTGATGCTCAAACCATTTCTCAAACCACATCTCTCCCTCATGAGTACCAACAGTAAATGTGCTGCTGTAGACGAGGAGCAGCAAAACGTATTTCAGCCACTGAGTGTCAGATTAAGTGTATACTATATTTATATATTCATATGTTCCCTTTTAAAGCCACCAGACCAGACTCCTTTGACAAAAACATAAAACCAGAATATTATCACATTTCACTGACAAAACTCGATGAATTGAGGATTTAAATCCAAACCAGTTGGCGATTGTTGATGGTTTGATGAATCATGTTTGAATGAAGTGTGTTTTATGAAGAGTTAAAATTTTAATCTTAATCTTAACGTGGTAAAAGAGAAACTTGACCTCAGAAGGTGTATGTTTGTATTTTTCTGTTCAATAAGAGAAATATGTGTAACAACGCTTCCCCCTGAACATTTGTTTTGTAAAGTTTCTTTCGGCTTCAGCTGGTTTTGAGCCAGATTGAGTGAGAGCAGGGAGGTGACGTGGGATCTTTGTGAGAATAATAATAATAATGTGCAATAAATCTCCGAGCATAACCATCTCCAATTCAAACCAATATGCGGAAAAGTTTCCAAAAACTTAAATGACAATATTTCGAATCTGGATAGAAACTGACTCCTGATTTAGATGCTTACTATTTTGTAATCAAGAGCCTAAATTAAATAGTAGTTTCAGTGGCTGCAAAAGCCTGAGAAATATAAAAATATCAAAAAGTAAAAAAGTTGAAAAGATACTGCTCATGTGGTTTTCTGCAGACAAAATGCATGTAATGCTCTACCTCATTAACCTTAAATTTAACTCCAGACAGGGGTCCTTGTTGCATTTCACCCTCTCTGTATCACCATGGAGCCTGATATAAAAATTAAAAGGTACATTCATTCATTTAAAAAGAGCGTACCCACACAGTATTAATAATAGGTGGGGAGCAGCAATGAAATCTCCTGATCACTAACTCTGAATTACTGATCCTTGATTATATCTCGCAGTCTCTTTAATATATCTTCATAAAAGTACATAATGATGCAGTGATTCACATTTTATCTTGACAAAATGGTGAGAATTCTCTCACAGCTTTCAACTCAAACATAACTATGATGACCTTACTTTGGAGTATACCTTCGAGTATAAATGATTGAACATTTTACCAGACATTTTAAGATAAGAGCGTAACTTCTTTTTGAAGATCTCCTTAGGCTGAAGAAGTCCATCAAAGTGCTTCCCTTTGGAGCAGAAATCAAAAAGAGAAGACGATCAGTAAAGAACTAAAAGACTAAGCAAGTAAAGAGCTGATATTTTAGGCAACCGGCGCACTTCCAGAAAGAGATAAGGCGTACATGAGCAAATGTGGTGAGCATATATGAGTTGTTATCAACCATCTGCACACCTCTCACCCATTGTGCCTCCTCGCACTGCCTCTCTCCCTGCTCCTGCTGAGCGCTGAGGCTGGCGTGTGATGCTTCGCCAGCTCCGTCTGATTGCTCAGATCAGATCCAGGCACAGCCAGATGCGACCCCGACCCTGCGTGCACGGGTGTCATCACCAAAGGCTGTGCCAAAGAGGCCTCGCCTGCATGTCTCGAGGAGGAGAGGGCTGGACTTGTAATACTACTTTCAGATCACCTTAAAACGCTTTGGAAATTGTTTTTGATGCATTGAATGAGACTTTTGAATGCTGCTTTTTAATCAGTGATAAAAAACTGACTACAATTCTACATTCAAGTCACAACAAGTCCTGCAAATAATGGAGGGATCCCCTGAGTATCTGCGGCGCGATGAGTCATCCATCTAAGCTCCATCAAAAGCAGACTGGTGGCCTTTCAAGTTTTGAAATTTTGACCTTTAATAAGTGTCCCCGTGATGAACATCTGTCTAATGTTTGAATGCCGGCGCAAAGATCCATCATCCCCCCCTAGCTCAGAATCATCCCGGAGGTGTCTGGAACACCTGAGATATTGCTTCTGACAGACGGACACAATCAGTTTCTAGTCTAAAAAAGCAAAACTCTTGCACAAACTCAAGCAGCTTTTCCCATGACACTAGGGATAATGCTGCTCATTAACAGGTTCATGGACTCCTGAATTTGCATCTGAACACCTGTCTGTATGTTTAATATGGAGTTCATCTGCATATTTTAATGAGAAGGCGAATGTGTCTTGATGTTTTACTGATGGTCATTCACTATATTGCAGCCAAGTTCTATTTTTTCCCCACAGATGCTTATTTTTCAGATTCACAGCAATGACAAATGGAGCTATTGTAAGAACAATAGTCTCCAGCTAAGAGTTTGGAGGATGCCGTGTTTTTTACTCTAAGGGACTAAAACTCAAAGGAACAGATCAAATTGTGTTAATCTGCTCTATTGTAAACTGCACACATGACCATGTCTGGCTAACTAGCTTACAACCTGCATCTAACTTGGTGTTATTTCTGAGCAAACTGGGCATCACATTATTTCATTAGGTTGCAGGTTAATTTAAACAAACCTAATTCACAACTTTCACATCCGCTGTATCTCCCCACTGTGTGGACACCGGCCCTGGATGTTATTATCGATCGGGCTAACATTAACACCTCTGCCCTGCTCTTAATGGGAGGTTTACACTCCAGTGACCCCGGAAACTCAAGTTCACCAAGCACATTGATCAGTCCTCATCCTAAAACCCTGTAGAAGTCTGTCGTAATGTAAAAAGTGAAACATTTGTGGTTTCTCTATTTTTGTTCCAGTGTACAATGAGTACCCAGATGGCGCAATCATAGTGGTCAAAAAGTCTAATAGGAACTTTGGACACTTCTTGCCCTCAATGGTGACAATTTTGGCTACGTAGCACATCAGCATTGTGAAAATGACAGCCAAGAAAGCTGCTGGTCGTATATATAAAAAAAAAATATATATATATATATATTTATTAGCAGTCAAATGTTAGAACTGATGCTCCGACCAGTTGCAATTTGGCAAAGAAGTGGTGCAATGTTGTTTATTTCCAGTAAGCGCACAATGGCCCTGTATGTAAACAGTGTAAACGGTGTATGACATAGAAGTGTACTAATGGAAATATCCAAAATGAGACACGGCAATATTGTTTGTACCCATTTTCTCTGTGTTAAGCAAACAAATGGATATGTTGAATGAAATAAGAATCTGATGTCAAATTTACACCTAATCCTGGGTTGACAGGTGGAGCAGCATTTAACAAAGAACTTTAAGTAAAAGGAATAAATCTGCCAAACACAGGTCAGACCTCTAAATCCCAGGAAACTAAATTAAGATGGATCTGAAATTGTCTCCCCACTGCTCGAGTGAAACAACGGCTGGGCACATTAAAAGTGATATCAAGCATGTTGGTGATATCTTTGGTGATCAATCCCTCTCTCGGCACATCTGTCCTTTAACTGCTAACAACTCATCAACTGGGACAATGTCTTCAATTCTGGAGGAGATAATCACTGCAACTTTATTAACAATTTAGCAATGACCCAATAAGCTACATGACTGCATCATTAAGTCATCATTCTTACTTGAAAAAGTTGGCCCAATTAAACTTCTGAAGACACTGTTAGCACGTCAGCTGTTGCCAAAAAGCCTAAAGATTCTCAGTGAATGAACTGGCACACTAACCCTATGGATTCCTCTGTCTTCTCTGCAAGAGGTTTAGGAGGTTCCGGAGCACCATATGTTGTGTATCGTCACCTTAACCAGAGGCATATGTCCACGGTGTGTGCGTGGAAGTGTCTGCATGTGTGCAAGTGCTCAGATGTGTTTACTTGAGTGTGTACATGCTGCATGGGCCTTAGAGGTTTTTGCGGTGGATATGATACTTCAAGGCTGAGATAGAGATGCAGAACAGGTGGTATTTTAATGACATGCTCATGGCTTGCTTACTCTCCTTACTACAGTGAAGAAAGAAAGGGGCCTCTTATAGAGCTTTCTCTCTGTCTCAAAATTCTCCTCGAGTGTTGTTGTGGGTGTGAAGCTGGCTGAGGGTAAACTCTCCGCAAGCCTCTGGCTTTAATCTACATACAGATCTCTTTGATGTGCTGTCTTGGGAGCAACGGAAGGAATTACTCAGCCAACCTCAGAGCTCATTGCTCATGGCCAAGGTGACTGCACCTGGGTAAGGTGAAACGTTTTCTCAGTGTCCTGTGAACTCGGCTGGTGAGAGAGCCGCTTGTCACAGTCGATCTGCTCACAATTCAATATGATTGACCCGGGCAGGAAATCTTTAAGTTGCTCATGCATGGACGGAGAAGGGGAGACGGCGGCACATCAAAGCATCAGGGATGCAGATTGCTCATGCATGCCAACATGTCAGCCAAGGTCAGGAGGAGTTGCTAAGTGACTGCTCCCAGTTCAGCCGCTGTGAACGAAAGTGGACATTTATTTATTGCTATTGTAAGGTGATTCTTTCTTCTTTTTTTGGACATTATCTTTATTAGAGAGAGACAGCAAACATAGGGAGAGAGTGTTTTAAGATGCGTGGTTCAACACAGTTTTGAAAAAGGATGATGAAAAAATGTAACAATTTTAACAATTTATTATTTCTTATTTTTACCCTGACTTTTAGACTTTTATACTCTTTTACACTCATTATTTGGACATTTGTTCAGAAGTGTTACAATGAAATCAGAAAAAGAAAAGCTTGGAATATGTGTAATACAGAGTGTAATACCACTGTGATTATGGATCATATCATATCATATCATTATGGACATTGTATGGACTTGTTATGATTACATTACTCATGACCAAAAACCAACAAGTTAACAGCTTTGCTAACAGCAAAACATGAAGCGAGGACAACAACACAAGACATAGCAGCCCAGCTCGGCATCTGTCTTTCAGCCTTTTTGTTTCACGAAGCTCATGCCATCAACTAAAAGTCAGTCCGAGACTCGTCGGCTTCTTGTTCGTCATTCATTGTTTTTTTTCCACCTATAGCAGAATGCCAATAGATGCACCCAGATCATCCTCCAGCACTGACACGCCACTGTGGAGATAGGCCTCACTATGCAAGACTAATATTGTTATTAGATATACTGTATTTCATATATTATTGATTTCTATAAATAATAGAATATACCACCATAGACTGTGTGAATCAATGGCTTCTACCTGATTTCACCTGTTGTGACAGGTAGTTAATAAATAATGGATTGATAAGCATTTTGGCTTTTTGCTTTAGTGGTTTGAATCACCCAAAATTGATTTTTCAACACAGGTCCCCTATCTAATCAAGTTAGGTATGTGTTCCTGATAAACAGAGAATGTCTGTGTGTGTGTGTGTGTGTGTAGGTGGGGGCTTGTGGGTAGGTTAACAATTTGCATTTTGAATGCTTTCTTTCCCAACGGGTTTTATTATTAACCATAAATGAAGAGATTGTGTTTAAAGCTGGGGATTGAAAGGCGCCTATATTTTCCATGACCAAACACAATTGATGTATTCATTACTTTTCAGATATGCATGATAATAAACAAAGTGCACTGTACATGCTAATGGCCTCCAGCGCACCGTTTGGATTTCAACCATCACGGACAGTTCAGTGGGAAACAAAGAGGTCTGTGGCTGTAATTTAACTGTTTTTGAAGCTTTATATGTGGGAGGTTTATGTGGAATACCCATAGCGTGGTTTTGTTTATCTGAGGCACTGGCTTGAGAAGATGATTGAAAGCTGCTGAGCACAAAAGCTCTCTCTGCTCCCTCACCAGGCCCAGGAAACCACAGTGTGTGTACTTCTTCAAGATGATCAGTGCTACATGCGCCTGCTTCACAGGGTGGCAGCGAGCTTTTCTTTGCTTGTCCTTCCTTTCAATTCTCTTAATAGAAGAGTTGGTAAATCAACATTCCCGTCATCTCCCACTCTCCCACCTTGCCTTAAACGCATCTTCAGAATCCCTCATGCTTGAACGTGGAGCTCCCCGAGTTGAGTGCGAGTTACGCCACCAATCTTTGTTAGGGGACCGAAAAGGGTTTATTTCATATCATGCTCCGTAAACCAGCACTAAACCTGGGAGGGCGAGCAATCAGGAGGTGAACACATTGTGGGCTGAGGGGATTCTCCAACATGGCTGCGCCTCCAACTCCCTCGCATTCACGCCAAGCGTTAAATCAAAGATGGGGGAGCTGGCTATGTGCAGGGCTTGAGATTAGTGCTGGAGAAATGATTCCATGCTAATTGGAAAAAGAAACCTGACTACACCTTATAAGCACAAAAACTATTATGCAGCATTAAAGTGAGAGAGAGTGGGAGAAATTGAAAATGTGATGAATACAAATGATGACAGACTTTAGAAGCGAGTGGGCTGAACTTCTGATGGATGGATCAGCGTAATAGGGGATGAAAGTATTCAGAATGAAAATTGCAAAGTATCTGGAGCTCGGAAGAGGCGGGTTGGGATATTGGGTTGTCAGGAGGGGTTTCTTGAGTTGAGCCATTAGGTAGGATGAAAGCTTGGTCTCCTAAAAATCGATGGATGTATCTTGTCTGCGCTGCCATTACAACACCTGGCACAAAAGGACAGCAGATTTCATCATTTCATGATCGTGCCCTCAAAAGCTATTCTGTGTGAAAGGAGTGGTTATAATGTACTGAAGAGAGACGAGGAGCTGAGAGAACCTTGGGAGAAAATAGAAAACCATGCAGACACTGTCGGGGCTAGTAATGGGCAGAGGTTCGGCTGAAAGGTTGGGGTTGTACAGTTAATTCAAGCTGACAGGGTAGGGTATAAAAAAGGGTTTCTCTCTTTCTACAGCCAACTAAAGGGCCAACCCTGTCCAATCTCTTTGATGGAAAGAGGTGTGCACCCCTCCTCCCCCCAGTAACGGGTGAGACAGGAGCGAGAGGGAGGTGCTTTATTGAAGGTGAAAAGTTGCAATGTTTTCTGAGTGGACAGCCTCAAGGGCAGCTGGCAAGAGATTAGAGGATGTTATTAGAAGGCAATGGGCTGTACCTTCCACTCATAATCCTCCCACATGGGAACGTGAGCATGTATCTGTGAGTGCTCCTAACCTGATGCTATCATTGACATTATATCCCCTGGACTATGAAAAACAGCATTTACTGCCCGGGTAAATATTTCGTTTTCTTTTTTTGACACTGAAACTTACTTTAATCCACTCACATTTTTTCAGTCTTTCCCCCTAACCTTCCATGTATCCCCAAACCACAGGACAGGCTCTCTAAATGCACGTTACCGCATAAATATGCTGGAAATTTTACACGACAGGCTCATGTTTGGATAAACTCCCAAGTCATTTTTTTCTGTAAAAGTTGCCAATTTTACTAAGCTGTACCTGGTAATATTTCTCTAACACTTGGTTCAGTCAAAACACTGCCACTTTGAAAAGCGAAATGTGAAACATAAACTGCAATGACACGGCAGTCGGAAAAGCATAGAACATTTTCGGACATGTTTGGAGAAAACACTGTGAATCAGGCTTCTACTAAAATATAGCTGCCACTCAAAAGGTGGACGATGGTTAATCTAGCTTGCTACTGAGTTCTACTAGAAAATACTCAACTTTTTTCTATACATGTAATGTGCAAATTGTCTTCCTTCTATGGCAGCGATGATATACTGACTACATGATTTTACACATTGCAGCATGACTTTAAAGGAAATAAGGCTACATGAACTACAAACGACATTTTGGTTCTTTTTTTCTTGCATTGTGAATATTTGGAAAAATGTGCTATTAGGCTATATGTTCATGGCTCAAATCAAACCAATAGAAATGTGATGAATCTCAAACATCTTTAGCAAAAAAAAAAAATCTTAAAATATTTTTGGAAACCATCATTCCTTCAATGGGACAATTTGAAGTCAATTTAAAGTTGGTTCTTTCGTCAGATCGGCCTCTAAAAATGTGTTTGCACTGATTTGTTTTTGCTTTCCACGTAAATATCCATCAAAGACCAATCAACTTTGTGCTTGGTCACTGTAGGACTGTATAAATTCTGTTTTCCATCCAATAAATTATGTATTTGAGGCGCACATGTATTACACAATCCACTAAACTGACCCCCTAATAAATGTTAATGATTGTTTTGAGTGTTTTCATCCCTCATATTCACAATGGTCATTAACTTAAAAAAAATGCCTGAAAAATAAGTTTAAATATCCATCACATCACTGCAACTTGTGAGTGAACTGAGAGCACTTTCGTGATTCTACCGAATGCCAAAATATTACATGAGCATTGCGGCTCTATCCAGAATGGTTCTGTCATGTGAAGCCAGCAGTCTAACAGTTTTCATGTTTGATGAGGGCTTCACACTTAATTCCAGATGTGTAGTTATCCAAGTGTGATCATCTTGGTATGCAGTAAACTGGGTTGTTTTCTGAATCACAAAACATTTTTTTCATTCTTTATTTTGCAGCAAACTTGGCATAATAATGAGGGCTTTTTTTTTTTTGTCTCCCATTTGCAATTTCCTCCAGGTGCTCTGCCTCTCATCGCCCACCCATGACAATAATTGTTGCTTTCTTCACAGGGACGCTTTGAACAGGTCTCTCAGAACAAGGTCACCCAGGAAGACATCCTCTCTCAGTGTTTTATGTATCCATCATGTGGCTCTCACATCCTCTTTGAACAACCAAGGCTCTTTCGTTTACAGTTCCATTAATATGTACTTATTATGTGCCTATAATGTCGCATCCTGCTTCTTATGCAGCACACAAAGAATCATATCCACAATCTTTGAACACACACAGAAGAGCTGAAAGAAACATGTTTGTCTTTTTTTATTATTATTATGCTGAATGATTGTATTTGAACCCCTGTAACACAAAAGCTATTTATTATTTATAATGTTCAGATTTGAATTTTTGGCAAAGTACTCCATTGACATCCATTGTTTTCATGCTGCATAATAATTGTATGCAATAAAAACTCCTTTCAGTTTGGGTTTATTATTCACACATAAAACCCTTATGACATGTGCAGTTTATGAAATATTACGAGGTGTGTAATGCATTGATACGTATAGAGGCCCATTGACTCATACTGTATTTAATGGTGCGCATGCAAATAAAAAATGCTCAGTTTTACACTGATGTACTACAAGCTCATTAGGATGACATTGTCCATGACAGTCGAGTACATGTACACCTTAAAAGACACCATTCACTTCCACTGTGTCGAGAAGTCAACATCAGTGCGCACATTTTTCTTTTCTGGAAATCCAGTGTAGTTTTACAGACAAAGCAAGGGAAAAAGAAAGGAGCGGACTTGTAAGCATCGATAAGATGTGGATAAGTGAAATACGTATCAGTATAAATTACTGTAAATATCCGTCCAACTTGCAGGAATTTCCTGCCCAAACTTGTGCTGCACCAGATGTGTGTGTGTCTGCATCGGTATATTTCTGAATCATCTGTCTGCCACGTGTGGATGCTGACAGCAACAGCACAAGCAGCTTCCTTCACTCCATCCACATGCTGCCCATATACATCTGACCAGTTTTCCTTCTCTTCTTCTCGTCATGACACTAAACTCGGCAACGCAAAAACAAACAAAAAAAACACACCACAGCTGATCACTCTTCATCTATAATAAAGCACAGATTTGTCGACATGGTGATAATTATAAGAAATTTAACGGAGGGACTGCACGGGGGAATGACTTGCCATAATTGCAGCGACCATAAATGCATGCTTTATTGCCTTTATAAAGTATTCATGCTCTGTGGTTGATGTGCTCAGAATGTTTCATGACAGCAGCACTGATACACAGAATGACTGATCAGAGTAATAAAATCTAAAAAAGGGCAACTGGAGGATAATTCTTAGGAGTCAAAGTAGCCGAGGTACCACTCATTTAACATGGCTGAGTTTTATATTGCCTAAGTATTTCTAGTTGCTCTGTATGGAAAAATACATCTATCCAATTTTGTACAAATCTCTCAGCTTTCACTATCCATCCTGAGCTGACGGAGTGAGCTGCAAAGGCTGTGCGAGTCCTCAAATACAGAATGAAGCAGAAAGCCCAGAGGAAATAAATGCTCTTTGGCTTAGAGACGGAGGTGACAAACTGCATCTCTCCAGGTTATTCTAGGACAGACCTGGGCAAACTGTTCCACAAAGGGCCGGTGTGGCTGCATGTTTTCATTCCAACCAAGCAGCAGCACACCAGACTTGACTCATTTAATCAGCTGATCTCAGTCTTCACAGGGTTGATTGGTCAAACTGTGAGCTCTTGGTTGGTTGGAACAAAAATCTGCAGCCACACCGGCCCTTTGTGGAACAGCTTGCCCAGGTCTGTTCTAGGACCTCTGTGTAATGACTGTGAAGTCAAACTGACCCACCTTTTCTCCAGTGACGCAAAGCTGGATGAGGAGCACATCTCATTTGTATAATTACTTTACCGAAAAGAAGTCTACCTTCACATCGCTGCACAAAATATTCCAAATTTGCATTTAAATTAAGCTTCCGTTCTTTCTACATAAAGAAGAACAAAATATTAACCATCAAATTAAAGTGTGACAATCAGGAACACTATGTGTTGGGGACTCGTGTTATTTCATGTCTGGTCAGGACTAGACTGAAAATCACAACTTCAAGATGAGTGTACCATTTTCTTCATATTAGTGACAGTCAGTGAGAGAAGACTGATCAGGACTCCTGTCCCAATATTCTCACTTTCAAATCAATAAATTCACACATGACATTTTTAATATCTGTACACACCCTCAAGGCTGCATAGTGCCCCAGAGCGCCCATTCTATATTTCACTATAGCATCTGGGAGCACCAATCAGTTTCAAATCTGTGTATCAATAGACTGAAAACAAACGTTCTGAGCTTTCTATTGTAGATGGTTCAATCTCTGGAACTGGAGAAATACATCATTACGTTGATATCTACGATTTTTTGACTGTAAATCTAAAAATGGCCCCAGATTTACAATCTTATGGAAGCTGTGCGATTGTGTTGTAAGCAACATCCTTAAGTGTTTTGCGCACATCACATAATCACCTTCAGCAAACAGCAGGAGGTACCCAGCTGGGGTTCAGCAGGGAAGAATGACTGGGTCGCAGTGACTTTTACACATAAATTAAGATTTTCTTAAAAAGGAAACAACGGTTTACAACAGATTTAAAACTCTGTTTAAAAAGCTACTAATGCCACAAATTTAGTATCAAATTAAAGAGGAAGTTGTGTAGTTTTTTTTTTTTTTTTTTATGTTGTTGTGTTGTTATTTATTTATTTATTTTTATGAAGAGAACCTGTGATTGTCAATTTCATTTGGTTTTTGAGAAAGTGTTGTTTGTCGAGTCGGAAAACAACACTCATGAGTTCTCAGTGAACTGCAGCAACATTCTACAATCATGCTCCAGAATACTGCACTCATATGTTAGAGTATGGATACTCGGGAGAATTTTAATTTTCTAAGTCACATCGCTCAGTGACTCAGACAGACAGTGTCACTCTAGGATTTACTTTCAAACTTATTAAATCATTTCAGGATTAATCAATAGTCCTTTAATGTTAACAGACTGCTAATGTTTTTTCTAATCCCTTTTCCCACATTAATTAATTCATGTGTTGATTATTGTGGTTTTGAAGATTATCCAACAAAACAATACTAAAAAGGCTGATGAGCATCATGGTTAAATATTAAATAAATGCTAAAACATATTTTCTTCAGCTTCCTAACTGAGAGCGGATTTTACAATATTTTAACCAGAATCTTGTGTCGTCATGGGATCAAACCACACATCCTTCACAATCCTTGCTGGACAATAGATGAAACTTAACTTGATATGTTTAATAACGCACCACTAAATAATTTGCATGTGATCAACTATACAATTAAATTGTTAGAATCTAAAAATTGATCCCTTCGTAAACTTCATAAACAGGATTCATATGATATTAATGCATGTCTTTAAAAAAAGCTAAACAGTTTGAGTGTCAAAGCTGTAATTTATGATGTAATAAAAAGGCAATAAAACAATTAAGCAATTAAAACTAACAAAATGTTACTGTTAAGTTTCCATTATTCAGTGTTTGTCTTAAGCTGGGGGTGTTTCACAGAGCAACAGCTCATTAGTTCATTATTTCTTCATCTTTTACTAAAGACGGCCATTGTAACGTGTTGTGGACATACGTTAGTACAGTGCAGCTGGAGATTAGCCCAGTAGCAGCAGTAAACAAAATGTTTAAAAAAAAAAAAAACTTAATATTTTAATTGTAGGCAGCGAAGGCTGAAATTTATGTGCCTGCAGTGTCTTTAAAACTACTTGAGCCTAGTTATCAATGCACCCTCCATTCCACTTTGGCACGCATCACTACTGTACATCAGATGTTAAATTGGCCGTCTCTCCATACAAGCCGAGAGCGCTTTAGACCGGGGTTTATCCATCAAAGAGTATCTTAAAATGACTGGATATTTCAAAATTACACCAATTACAGCTCAGTGAACAGAATACAGGCAGTGCTGATCTTGAGATATCACTAAATCTAGGCGAAACAGACAAAGTGAAATGCAAAAATAAAAAAAAAAAAAAGAGGTAAACTGGATGCATATACTGGATTTTCACTAGCAGCGTGTGTTATATATATATCATTAATGTAAAGTCTGCATCTGGTATAACTGTGCTCTGGTTTCATACGTCAACGAATGGATTAAAAATGTATAAACCGAGTGATTTCATATTCAAGCTGAATTTGGTGCTGTTCAGACAGCAGATGAAGGTCAGATCTTCTGCACAATTTCTGTCATGCTTGGGTTTCAAATCTGTTTTAAGCAGTAATGTTGTCCTGAGAACCAGCAGGAGGGAGAAATAATGAGATGTGCCAATCTAGAGGAGCACACACAGGGGCTATAGAATGTGCCGTTTGGTTGTAATGATGGTTAAAATGAATATGATGAAAAAAAATACTATAAGCCTTTTAAGTGCTACTTGTTTGTTGATGTCCACAGAACAGCAAGTTGTGAGGAATGTTTGAATTTGTGCAGAATTAATGAGCATTTCGTAATAAAACTTCAATTCAGTTTTATTATAGCCTGCTGATCTTACATATAGATGCATTCAGAAATCAAAAACATACACGAATTTCTCAAACACACAAACACAAATCTCTAGTCTCTGGCAATCATCACCCCCCTGAGGCCCTCAGTGGGTGTGATGAAGCCTTGGCCCCCTTTGGCAGCGGGCTGCCTCCTGGCAATCAATGCTCATTTTACTTACTCGTCCACACCCCTCACATTGATCTGTGTCGTCCTGGACATCCTGCATGCAGGCAGCAATTCAACACTGCTTTTTCTATCTAGTCCGAAGCACAGATGGTCTACATGGACCCAGGAGAGAGGACTTGGTGTTCCAGGTCTTCAATAGTGAGATCAGGGGAGGATACTGGGCAGAGTGAGGCCACTGGCAGCGCTTAGCCAGACAGACTAAATGATAATGTTCCATAATGGTTTGTACTTGGATGGATAGGCAGGTGGGTGGATTAGTAAAATGGGTGGGTGAATGGACCAGTGCATAAAAGACGGATGGAAATGGGGTGCCACAGTGATGAGGGAGGTGGAGCTCAAGAAATCACTACCATTATCTGCCCTACCAAAGAATATAACAGAGTAATTCAGGGAACGTTCAGGTGCCATTTTTACCCCAACAAAGGTCTGGAGGAGTGCTGCAAATCTATATCCAGTGTTACACTCTAGTGCAGAATGGTGAAGATCTATAGGGGTGCAAAGGGTAGATTAGTAATCAGGCCCATGGTTGAGTGAACGTTAATTGTTATTTGATCATTTAGATGAGACATTAAACGGAGGTCTATTGTTCATTGCAATTTTGACATACAGCATACATACAGTTGAAAGAAGTCATAGATTTTAGATTCTTCAAAGTTAATTATGGGAGACCATCATCTGCGTTGTTCAGAAGTAGTGTTGGCATACAGTAAATAGACATTATTGACTACTGTAGTAATCCATATTATGGCAAAAACCACTCAACTAAGTAAAGAGAAAGACAAACCATCATTACTTGAAGATATGAAAATCATTCAATCTGAAAACAATGTAAAGAACTGAATGAAGTGCAGTCATAAAAAATGCCAAACACTATGTGAAAACTCTTGAGGGCCACCCAGGGAAAGGAAGACAAAGGGCGAGGTCGAATAGTCAAATTTGCTCAGGAACCTTCCTCACTGAGTGAAATCAGTGAAAAGAAAGAAAACATTAATGTATTTAAACAGTGTGATGCAGCCTGCAGCAGAGAGAGTGTGTGAATATGAACATACACGTTGACGTGACTGAACTGCAGCAAAGAAACTGACGCAGAGAAGGTGAACGAACGGTATCTGCATGTATGGTTCCCACTGTGAAGCACGGAGGAGGTGGTGTGATGGTGTAGGGCAGCTTTCACGGCAATCTATGCACAATTCACAGGACACATAACCCACATGGCTACCACAGAACTCTGCAGAGACATGCCATTTCATCTGGTTGGAGCCTTGTTGGACTACTGCCAGGTGCTCAATATATATGGCAACTCTTTCAAGGCTATTGGAAAACATATGTATGTGTTTATTTTTAAATTCCCAAGTTCCCATTCCAGTAATAAAATCTATTCCCTATCTTCATCCTATCTCTTGAGCTCTTCTTCCACAGTTACCCTTAATACTGCACCGTACTGCACTGTGAGACGAAATACTATCAACTCATCATGGTTTTGAAAAGTCCACAACCTTTTAGGCTAAACACAGGGTTTTACAGACTGATCAGTTTTCTTCTTTTCACACCAGGAACAAGACATCTTAATATGAAAAAGCATTTTCTGTGAATAACACACATATCATTGATCTGACTGGTGAGCTTGTTGAATTCCATAAACACTTGAAAATAATGAGCCGCTTCACAGACAAATGTATCACTGTGGCCTGCATAACAACGTGTATACAAGAGAAACTTCAAGCACCTTATATTTGTTTGTGTCAATTTTTTCTCATTTTGCCCGCATCACTTTTTGAAATGTGTGTGACTCCTCTGAATAAAAGAGAGAGAGAGAGAACAAAAAAACAGATTCAATATTAGTAGAGGCACAGTGAAGTCCCTGGGCAAACTCTTGAGTTGCCATTTCAAATGAGGTCACTTGCTTCCCCTTGGATTCTAATGACGTTTATTGATGTCTTTAATAAGTTTTTCCTTTCTGTTGGGTATTAATGGACAGTGTGGTTCTGGGGTGGTGTTCATGGTGCCACAAGGAACAGAACAGGGAGACAGATGGGGAGAGAGCAAGATAGACAGAGATTGAGAGAGAGAAAGTGGAAGGGATCCCAAGAGTTCAGTCATACTAATCCCTTTGGCCGAGAGCTGTGAGTCAATTATTCTTCATTTGTCTTTTATCTTGCCACTACTGCCTGGGAATTGTGCTCCTCCAAGACCTGCCAGGCACTTATTGATGCTGTCTGGCCTGAAGGGTTCACACAATTCTGAAGACGGGACCAGGGGCATGCAGGGTCCAAAGGGGTAATTGTGTCAGGAATTGGGGTTGGTTCCTGAACGACTACCTTGTCTTCGCTTGTAAAAAGAAAAAAAAAAAGCGGGGGGGGGGGCAACAAGATGAAGCTTTATCTTAAAACTAAAACTGAGGAAAGAATGTTTGGCAGTGTTACAGTTTTGATTAAATGTATGGGAGTGAACTCTATTTTGTGTTTCGACATGATACAACAATATTAATCATAAAACTGGACACGGCCGCTGCTGCTGCAGCTGGACTGTTTAGTGTCGATGTATACTTGTGTATGATGTCATAGAATAGGATATGTCAATTGTGATTAAGAGCATATTGTGGGAAATATGTTTATTTCATTTCTTTTCAAGACTTAGATGAGAAAATTGATACCACTTTCATATCTGTTTATAGTGCATGATGCTCAGGCCAGAAAACAATAATGGAAAGCTGACCACACAACTGCTTTGTTTCCTTCCTGTTTTCTGTTTGTGCACAGATTAAGCAAACAAGCTACGATACGTTAAAGTGAACCTTAGAAGTGTGGGAGCTTTGGAGCAAGCAAGCCTAGCCGTTTCCCTCTACAGCCAGTTTTTAAGATAAGCTAAATGTCTTCTGACATTTAGCTTATCTTATAAGTGGTGTAAATTTCCTCATTTAACTTTCAGCGAGTCAGATTTCAAGTTGCATTTCCAAAAATGTTGAACTATTCCCATTCAGGGTGCAAAGAAATATCCAAAACTGAGCTAGATCAGGTGTTTTTGTTGTGGATTTTCATCCTCAGAGAAACAACAGCATCAGCTGTTTCATCAAGTGTCCTTAAAAGACATACATTTACGCTCAAGTGTCAAAAGGTAATTATGACGGGAGCATAGGAAGGAGTCCTTAGTGATATTATAGTGTGACAAAGTCAACAAAGGGAGGAAGGCGTCGTGGAGTGTGTCGTCTTGCTGACAACAGATCAGAAGACACTATTATGTGAGGTTTTAGAAGGCAGGGGCAGACAAGATATTTTGATGCTTAACTCAGAGGACTGAGTCGACTTGTACAGTAGCATTTATGCAGGTCATGGGGTCAAACATATGTCTTGAGGTCACTGTAGGGACAGTGTTAAATTTTAGGTTGTGAGGTTAAGCTGTGGTTTGTTTAAACCCATGTGTATCTTGGACTATTTCTTATTGTGTATTTGTCACATTCTTCTCCTCCTCACTTGGCTCTTCCTGTCATCATGTTGTCATGATGGTGAGGCCTCACTCACACACACACACACACACACACACACACATCACATGCCCCCGGCCTGTCACTCAGCTACAACACATCTGCATACAGTGCCACAGTGGCTGCTAGTCTGCCAGCTGAAAGCGATGCGAGGGCTGTCAGAGACTAAAAGACGGGGTCTTTTGGCTCAGTGTGGTCCTCAGGAAATATGTTGATCAGCGTGTTCCTCACCTTAGACCACATGGACCCTCTGGCAGAAACACGTGGTTCATAATTTAGAGAATTATTAACTGAATTCCAGTGCTTGCCCCTCACTTTATTGTTACATTACAATGTGTTAAACAACAGTATCACACTTGATTCTGTTGCGACAAGTCTGAGTCATGTCATGTTGATGTTGGCCGCTTAAAGATGTATTTGTTGTTTGGATATGGACCTGATCATCATCATCATAGCGGCTGAGCTCCAAAACGACAAAAAAAAAAAAAAAAAAAATCTGTCACCACGGCTGTGGGCTGATAATGAGGCTTTAAATGGTGTAGAAAAGCAGCCCCAGTTAACCTTTAAATGTTACGACTATAAAAAGGATTTACCAGACCAGCGTGTCAGTAACAAATCTGCTGATTTCCTCATGGTCAACATATCAGCTCTGTCTTCCATGTGTCACATATTCTTTCTGTACTGCCTCTGCTTTCATTTATCCTAAAAATCTGTGTGACAACACAGAGTAGAAAGGCTAGTTAAAAGGGTGAAAATGCTGACAGACAGCCAACAGAGTGATGGGGAGAGAAAAAAAAAAAAGAGAGAGAGGCGTCCTGCTATGAAATACCTCTTTGATGCTTCAGTACAACCTGAGATGAAATGTCTGGTCTTTCATCTCCAGCTTTTGAGAGAAATATGGATGAAATGTCTCAATTTTTTTTAAATCAGTGCAAATACGATTGATGACAAATCAGTTGTTCTGTTTTTTTTTTTATTATTATTTTAAAATCTGAAGAAAAGACACAAATAGTTCTGCTTCTACATCTGAGACTTCCTGAATTTATTCAGAAGATGCTCTCTCATATCATCCTTCATTCATCAGGCCCTTCATAGAAGACTATTTAGACCACATTTTGGACATATTATGGTCAAAAGAAATTCCAATATTCTCTCTTTTAGGTCCATTTTTGGTGTTTACCAGCTCCTGTTTAGTACCGAGCAGGAAAAGAACGCTGATGACAGTGAACCAAAACGGTAAAGTTGCAGCTGAGCAGTCAAACAGCTGAAACTGTACAAAATGTACAAAAGCAGCATGTATCAGAGTACACATACAAACATATCAGAATTTTACTGGAGTAAAAGTACTTTCCAACACTGATTGTAGATCAGATATTATACAAATCAAAAGCTATAGATTCAAAAGGGTCTCATGTTTAAAGTTGTTTTTTCCACTGCAGTCTGTCCAATATTTAAAAGGAAATTTTAAAAAACGACAAAGATATCTTTTGCCCCATGTTGCTACGTCTACAATGCACAAATAATCAGTAAAAAAAAAAAAAAAAACAGTGTGATCCATTTCCAAAGACATGCTGCGCAGCAGCGGAAGAAATGAGAGCGATGACATGTTCAAATTCATGAATGGGGCAGGATGTCATCATGACCGATGTCATTCTAAGTTTGGCTCTTATTATTCTAAAAGACGCAAATATAGAGCAGATGGAAAAAGGGTCACAAAAGGGCTGTCTGAATATAAAAATATGAAACAGGGTCTGATGTGTATTAATGCAGAGTTTAAGACCAGACAGCTACTTAACTTAAAGGTTAGGGGTTAGCTTTGGATACCTGGATCTTTTGAAACACATCATGTGCTGCTTTGCCTGCACTGAAAACAAATATTATTCTATCTGTCTATTACGATTTACACTGACTTTGATTTTTGACATGTTCTACCTGTCCACTCCAGTCATGTCACTACTGATCATGTGACTGCCAACATGTATAAGAAACAGCCCAAAGGTGACTATTCTGCATTCCACCTGATAATAAAAGCCTGACACACCTTAATGGCTGAAACATGCAGGAAATGACTAAGTAGTCAAAAGATATTAAAGGCGTTTTAAATCTCTGCCTTCTTCAATGCCTCAGATTTCTTCAACAAACCGAAGAGGGACATCTTTTTCATATTCAAGCAGCACTCCATGCAGACTGTTTAGTGACTAACTACTAAACCTGATTGTACTTTTCCCATTAAAAATGATTTACATAAATGATTTACACAATTAAATCATTTTTATTTTATTTTGAAATATAAAGAGAACACCATTTACTCTGTACCCTGTGATTATCTCTGAATGCACCTTAAATTTGTATTGTAAAACTATTATTTGTTGTTTTAGCATAAAAAAAAAACTTTACAAAGGACAAATGCTACTATATATATTTTTTTTTTTGAATTTCACACAAAGCACAAAAAATAAATGACATTTTGGAACTAGACTGAGTAATTTACTCCACTTAATTACCAGACAGTTGACGCGCTGTGTGTTTTGCTGTGCCGTTTTGAGAAAAATAACTTTGGTGTGTGTTTTTTTTGTATTGTTTTCCTTCTTGATTGCGTCCCTCAGTAAAGTATTGATTTTGTTCCTCAAACAAAGCAGAGCGTTGGAAATGAGTATCAGTCAGACGCTGTGGGAGTTTGCTCTGAGGTAAACTGATGTGTGTATGCGCGTCTAAATTCTCCTTATGTGACCTTTTTCCCCTGCGAGAAATGACTAATTGGTGGAGAGGCAGAGCGCTCTGCAAATTATCAGGTATGACTTTTGAATTTCAGATTTGTTGATTTGCATGAATTAGCTTCAGGCTTTTCACGCACAAAAGTCACGGCTCATAGCTTTCCGTGTGATGCAAGCCAAGCAGCTGTCCAACGTCTAACCTCCTTTGGTTAATTCTGCTGGAGCTGGGGTATGCCAACAAAATCAGTCAGAAGTTTGTCCAAAATTTGAGTTACATGCACCAAAAGTTTCCATTTGCTACGTCACTTATGGTCAATGAGGAAAGGAAAAGAAAGCTGTTATGACTTGCAAAGGGAAGTTCTCCCAAGTGTTAGTTACAGGATATTCTGTGACATATTGGTTTATCCAGTCAGAAGTGCATTTCCTGTAAACCCTGCTGCTTCCCGCCACATGGAGGGTATTGCCACTGCTGCCCTCTCTCTATGGCAACGCTCCACATGTTTGTTTCACATTTTGCTTGAGAGGATATGCAGGTTGAACGTGCTTTTTCACACAAAGTGAACTGATGGCTGCCAGTCCTCTCGTCAGTGGTTGCATCTGATTACAGTAATTAGCCTAATGACTCAAAATTAATGCAGTAATGATTTACTGACGCAATGGTAAATGTACATCTGTGAACAGGGGGCACATTTAGGGCAAACCGGTCAATTAGCCAGTCAATTAAATAATCAATCAAGTGGTCTGTGTGGCTTTTACTTTTCAAATTGATTATTTTTTTTTAATCAGAAGTGTTTCTGCTTATAAAACTGCACAAGTGTGTGTGTGTGTGTGTGCGTCTGTGTCTGCAAAGTAATAGGATATAAACAGAGCCTCACAATCTGATATGATAAAGCCTGACGCAGTGAAAAGTCATGTGTGACCTCACAGCAGGTGGGCTGAAGTCAGGGACCGTTTCAAAAGCGCACGGCTAAGAGAGCGTTTCAGATTATTGTCAAACAGCTTTCAGACATCTCAACTTTATTTCCATCCGTACCTCCTCCCATAGCACATGCATAGCTGTGAAGAAATGTGTCATAAGCAGCTGAATTTCGAATTGTGTAATGTAAACGCCGCTGAATTCTTAATGCTGAAGCTTAAACACCAGAGTTCATAGTTCATGAAATATTGTACATTTGCTTTGAGATCCATCTGAATGTTTGTGGTCTTAAGTCTTCTTTCCGTTAAACGCATTTTTCAAGAGTTCACAAATTCATGTAAAAACCATTCAAGTGCTTAGTATTACAAAAAGGATGTCCAAACCACTTAAAAGTATAAAGGGGCCTAAGGTTGCACATCTGTTAACAGATGCACATCTGTTATTGATTCAGACATATCTTATATTTTGTACCAGATATAAATCTGAGAGCGGTTTTCCAAAAACTCATCATTTCTGCTATTAATCAAACGTGACATGTGTAGCACAGTGGAAATGGACATTACTCTGACATTAATTCATCATTTAAATACCTAAAAAGGGAAAAGAACATGTAGAAAACATGAAATTATTTATATTGAAAATGCTGACACATTAAATACATTTCTCTGTAATTAACAAATACATATATAAAAGCTTTTAGTTTCAGCGCCTGTATGTGTGGACAGCTGAAAAGGGAAAATGGTGTGCGTGTTTTAATGTGTGCGATTACGTACACGAGGGACCTGCTGGTTGGAAAAGAGTCTGCTCTCTGGTCGTCATCTAATTCACACACACACACACACACACACACACACCTCAAGTACTGTACCATAATTCATAATGAGAAAAAGATTAAATTGGACTTACGAGGAAGGCAGCGCTGTGTTTCCGGCCAAGGGTGTCTCTTAAAAATGCATCAGCGCTCATTACGTTGCGCTTAATAGCCTTCGAAGAAATGTGTCCCCTTACCATTTTGGTCACGGCTTAGGAAAAGCGGTGATAATAGATACAAATGAAGTCATGAGTAAAGCTGGAAACACAAACTAACACACACACACAATGCCCGTGACTCTGCTCTTGGATCGCTGTTCTATATCCCATCCATAGTTTGACTAAAATTGGCCTCAAATATGATTCACAGGAAAGAGCAATAAGTTATGATTAAAAAATGATGGAGAACCTCATCCCCCAATTAGGACAGAGACTGTTTCCAACATCTGAAAAGACTGGCTGGAAGTCCTCATCCGCTGATGTTCCAGACATATGTGATCACTGCTCCCAGCCAAGGCCTGCACAGACTGAGGCCGTGAGAGCCCGGTTTGCATTACCATTGGCTAAAAACTTTTAGTAGTCAAGTCAACTTTTAATGATTTGAAAATACCTTGATTTTGAACTGGCAGCCGCATATACAGTCACACTGATTCCAGATTTTTCATGTTATTTTTTCCAGCTTAGTTAGCATTTAAAATGGCAGTGTAAGTTTTAAAATAAATTCAAAACTACAACAACGAAGCCAAAAAATGACTCGAAGTGGTCAGTGATCCCATTGAACACAACTATAATTATCTAGTCTCCATCTGGTCGTGTGGCCTCCCGTGCCAGGAGTGGACCTCCTGCTGTCCGCTGTCTGAGCACGGCCAAACACATTTAAGCTTCTCAAATGAGGTCAAAGGAGCAGGCTTGGCACAGCTTAAGTTACAGCTTGGACATTGTAGTTTTCAGTGGTATACATGTTGGCCAAACAACTCCAGTCCCACAGCACTCGCTGCAATCAATCACAATTTGTTGTGATTGCTTTATTTTTTTGTCGTTTTCCATCTGAGTTTCAAAATGTTTGTTGCGTGCGACCATGAGGATGTTGTGAGGAGCATGAATGCATGGGTGCAATCAGAAACTTGAAGGATCTTGAAAAGAACAAAACCAAAGTGTCTCCAGGGGAAATTTCACAAGTTTGCTGGCCGAACGGATGTATGGATGAGGGCTTGCAGAGCCTCAGATAAGGTCTTTTTGATTCTATACATTGTTCTGTCAAACCTTTCCCCTACATTACCCACAATACAGCATCAGCTTTATACAGCTTTTCCCACATATCCACGAGGACACCAAGACTTGTAAACAGACTTTGATGTGTAAACTCCGTGGAATTCCCCTTTAATGATTTGGGCGAAGTTAAAGGAAAACTTTGGTATTTTTCAACTTTGACTCCATTTTCCCATGTTTTTCTGTCTAAGTGATTAATGAGGATAACAATTTTTTAAATAGCTCCAGTATTGAGCAAGAGTGTTGCAGCCGGCAGCTGTGAAATGGGCTGCAATATAATCCTTCTGGGCAGAGTCGGTGTGCATCCACTAAAAGTGCTTGTTTTTGCCACGGATTGCTCAGATTGTTAAGTGTCTGACGACAAGATGGACAGAGCTCACAGAGATAGACCTTTCTGTTAAAGAGCAAGAACCTTTTTGTCCAATCAGATACAGCTGTTAAATCACTGTATTCAAAGCCACCAGACTACATAAAAATGTGATTTTACCTCACAAGACACAGGAGTTATCATTCCACTGCCTCAAAGTTAGAGTTATGGGTGATTTTTAGATTTAAAATGTCACATTTTGTCAATCTATATCTATCAATATCTTCAGAGTCTACAATGTCCATGACCACATAGATATTAGGAGTCTTACCTCTCAGCAGAGGGACCAGGTGGACAGTCCACTCAGTCCTCCAAATGTCATCAAAACACGTTCATGTCCTCGTCTGGAGACAGTGGTTCGTCTGCTTCTGTCTGACTCTGACTTGTCCCCTTATCTTGGTCACGAACGTCTCTTCCAGCTACACCTGCTCACAACTGTATTCTTCTTTTGTTTCATTCACCTGTAACCATCTGCTGAAAGTGACGTTCCAGCTTTGTTCTTTACAGTCTTTGTCACGTGTGACACCACATGTTAGGTTGGCCCACGGAGGCTGGACTTTTCAAGCAGAAGGCTTGAGGCAGAGGTTAGGTGTAGACCAAAAGCATGCGCTTATTTCACCCATAAAGCTGACATATTTTTCCACATAAGATACTGTGGCCTGCAGGCAAAGTGTGGTCCTGACAGCAGCCATGTTTGTTGCAAACTGGCAGCCTAATGTAGCCTTCCACTGGCAATGACCTCGACCCCTCCCATGGTGTGGGGGAATCTGCCCCTCACCTGACATGAAAAACTTCAAATACTTTAAAATACATCTGTACCATATGACTGTCCATATATATGCATGATCTTACTTCATGTTACTCATTACAAAGGAATCACAGAAACCCTAATCAGCAGGTTAAAGTTCACTCCCCCCCTGCAATATTTACCACATGGTATCTTCCGGAACCTTTAAAATGGTGGTCAGGTAATGTCACAACAGAGGTTTGTTTTAAATTTAGCACCATGGACACTTTATGTCACCAAACTGAGTGTTTGCACAGCAGCACAACGTCTCCAAACACACATTTTTAATACATGCAACAATGTGAATAAAACATTCGGCCCTTTGGTTTGTGCCTTGTTTCTCTGAACAGTCTTGTATACACACTGTGCTACAAAATAATAGTATTGAAGAGAAACCTCCATTACTGTCATGTTGGTTCTTGTCAAAGCCGGCTTCATCCTTTGCACTTTGCTTCTGGAGAGAATGCTAAAAAGGCGCCCTATCAAATCAAATCCAAAGTTTAACAACCTCATTCTGAATTATACACATTTCCTCATTTAACCCTCTAGGCCCGGCAGAATTGTAACCTGTTGCAGCAGTTCACTGATAACTGAAATGAGCGTTTTAATTTTTTTTTTTTTAATCAACAAACAAACTCTGTTTCAAAAACAGAGACTGACAATCACAGGTTGTTTTCATTTTAAAAACAGCTTCCTCTCTAATTTGACACTAATTACGGGCATTTGTAGCTTTTTAAACGGTTTGATTCAACACTTTAACACTTAAAAAAATAAATCAGGAAGCAAAAACAAATGGCACAAAACTGTTCTTATAAAGGAAAGTGCTATTAAAAACAAACAGAAAAGCGACACTGGAAAATAATCGTGCAGTTTATGTGGAGAAGTCACCGTGACCTGGTCAGTCCTCCCTGCTGACTCTTGGAGAACTGTACCCAGAAAACTGCCTCTTTGTCTGCAGTACAAAGCTTTGTCTTCTGTGTTTTAATACAGTGGAAAGATTTTAAAATGACTGACCCTCTGTGCTGTAGTGAAGTATAGAATGGGCGCTATGATATTTTGTCATATACAGTCACTTCGAAACGCGTCTCAGAAGGCGTGCTCAGCTCACTTGCACTACCGCTATCTAGGATCTACATCTAACCGACCTCAGAAAGGAAAATGAAAAATGCTGCATGGATTTACTGTTGAGTGACAAAATGTGTAACGGTCCATTCTGGTCCTTGTCTTTAGTAACTGAATTGATTCTCTTTGAAAGTTTTCCATCGCACTTTAAAAGGAAGAGGTGTATTAAATTTCAGTGTCGTCGAGCAGAAGATGGCTTAAACCTGCCAACACTGAATTCAAAGCACCGTCGTTAGTTTTCATGAGGAGCGAGGGAGCCTTTTCTCTTTGGGGATGGAGACTCATTATCCTCTCCGAAATGAAAAACAACCAACTCCAATCACGGCGCAGGGAGACCAGGAAAATGTACGTAAAATGTATGAAATGTACATATCAATGTGTACTGTTCACTACTTCTTCGGGACTTTTTAAACCTTCCATACATGAGACATTTGGGGTGCTTTTAAATCTGAGCTCATTTTTAAGTCATAAGAAATGTAAGAAGTTCGAGCAGTCTGATAAATGTGCTTCTGCTCACGTGGCTTTCGAGGATTTTGGGCGAGAGATCAGCTTGTCACAAACACTTACAGCCTTCAGCTCCTCCAAGCTTTACAACACTTTGATACAGTTTATAGTCAATGCTGTAATATATTAATTCAGTGAGGGAGATTTATTCATGCACGCTGCAGCTTGCAAACTAAACCTTAGTAATGTTCCCACTGTTTAAATGATAGCCCTGTGGTGTCATGTTTCATTTATGTTGCTGCTTCAAGCTGTTTCACCGCATGATGCAACTGGACGTGCACACTGCAATAGTTTCAGATGAGTGAGTGTTATGCTGTCCACCCTACAAAGCCAGGAGTTTGCACACATGCAAGTTTGGATACAACCGTACACACAGAGACTGCTGGGACTAGAGCTCAGGGCTATCTCTCTCACTCTACATAAGAGTCAATGTTGTTCTTCAGTCAGACAGTCATTCACTCAGCGACACTGTTCAAACAATCAGTCTCCCTGTCCAAACATGTTAATCCACCTACTTCATCCTTATTCCCATGGACACTGGCTGCCACAGGCACACACATGTACACAGCAGTGTCAGCAGCATTAGCGAGCATCTTCAAACAAATAACCCTTTTTTTTTTTTGCATATTTAAGTGAGAAGCGAATCAGAACACGGCCGGGCTGGGAGAGATGGATGGATTTTCTCATTGGAAAGAGAAAAAAAGCAGTGTGTCGGCAGGAGACTACTGAGATTTGTGGTTTTGTTTCATATTTTCCTGTGTTGCCGGAGTCCGAAAAGAGATGATGTACAATGAATATACAGTATATTTTGTAAAGTGATGTTTGGCAACTAATAGGAAAAAAAAGTATAATTTATTTTTGCATTACAACTAACGCTGATGTCATGCTGCCGCAGAGCTGTTTGTCTGTTCAGCGCAGACTTCTAACATCTGCTGCACTAATGCTGATGTTTGAATATGAAGCCAGATATAAGTCAGTTGAAATGGCTGGCAGGGGAGGCCATTATAAGCCTCTAGTTGTAAAAGAGACAGCTTTCTTTTGATGTTACTGTCTGTGAGAGTAATCAATACATTTTATGCGCATTTCATATTGATTGTTGTGGCACGTTATACTGTATGTACTGTAGTTTAAAGAGGAGCACATTCAGCAGATGGATGGGCTCAGTTATTTTTCACATCTGAAATACACTTCATGAACTGTGGCTCCTCTGTAAGGGAGATTTATGGACATGAAAGCACACTGCTAACATCTCAAAAATACACCAAGGCCTATTGATTTCTACATGCTTGAAAGTTTTCAATGTATAAAATAAGTCCTCATGAAATAATAACATGAGTATATGTTATGAGTATATGATTCAAGAAATTCTAAAATTATTTATTATTTAATTTATTATGAGAAGGTTATTTCATCATTCTTAAAGTTCATAATAGAAAATGTTCTTTAAAAAACTTTAAAAGTCATCGCCCCCTCTCAGCCATCATCACAAGTGCCAGATTTAGCTAGTTGGCATCTGTTGGCTAATATCAAGATAACTGTAAATCGACTGTCTGCTGGTACACAGGCGTACAGTACAAACACTAACATATCATTTTATTAAAGTTAACAAAGCTGTATGTTACCTTGTTAGTTTAGCAGGGTTGGTACTTGGTGTATCACAGTGTTCATGAAAATGGCTACGGTTAGCTACTTCTCCGTGGTTGCTCGAGCCAGCGTGGACTAGTTAGCATTGCTAGCAAGGACTCTTCACCAGGCTTGGTAGGAAGTTTTATCTATGCAGCAGCTTGGTTAATGCAGAATACCTTCACAAAATGTGCCATCATAAATGGAGATGTGAAATAATATGATGCCATGAAAGCAAAACTTGAAAGACTTTTCTATAAAGAAAATAAATGATAAGCTCATAAAATGTACTATTATAGTGAGAGTAAGAATAATGCAGTAGCATTTCAGCTTAAACATGCATTCCAAAGTGCTTCACAGAGCAAGAACAGAAATACGAAGACAGAAATAGAAAATGAATAAAATGTTGCACACATGGATCATGTATAAATAAAGTTTTATAATAAATAAAAGCCAATAAAAAGCACCCTCAAAAGTCAGGCTAAAGAGATGGCTTTAATTTCACACTAACTTTATATTACAAATTGTTGGATTAATTATGTTTGACACATTTTTTTTTTTTTTTTAATACCGAACAATTCATGGTCCTAAACATCTCATTAAAAAAATGTCGATTTACACCGCTCAGAAATCCATCAGTTAATTCTGGTATAATTAATTTAATTGTTCAACCCTGACACAAACAACAACAAAAGAACATCTCAAAAATGCAGCTTTTTTGTGATTAGTGGGGTTACAAAGGTTTGTGTATAACAATATCATGAACGCTCAAATGGTTTCATTTATTTAGCTGCTTGAAGCAGGCCTGCACACCTTTATTCCTAATGTTATGCATATTTTATGTACATCATATTTGAATTCATTATTTTGTGCCGGCTATTATTTGAACACCAGCTTTTGTAAGAATATACGGTATATTGATCAGGCTGTAGTGTGAACTATGATGCTACATGAAGGACTTGATACCAACACTGGAGAGACACAGGATGAATCCAAAAGGAGAACAGTCTCCAGGGGCGGCTGCTTCATATTACGCACATCTGCTGCCAGAGAGAGGAACCGGCTCCAACAGACATCCGTAAATGTATCAACACCATTCATAAATCATGGATCACATGTGATCATAATCCCAAGCATCACTGTACATTCTTTCAATAGAGCTAAGCTGTTAAAAGTGCCTTTGTTTATGCTGATGCCTCTTTGTTTCAAAGCCCATCGCGGCCCTTCGGCGACATCCCACAAGACGTCTTGAAAGGAAGAGCCGCAGGCCTGTCGAGGAAGCCTGTGACATTACCTCTCATATCCGTTTCTGCAAAGTGACGTGTACATGTGTTGTGGCATTTGTACGCTTGTATATGCATATAAGGCTGTTTAATGGTGAAACATTTCCATACCACAAGGCTTTGGAGTATTGGGATTTGCGACATGAAACACAGCGCTCTGTATGACACACGCATTCAACCAGCTGTATGTACATCTACATGGAAGTGAGGGAATTGGAATCATTGTATGGGGGAGTATTTTTGTTTCAGACTATGATCTCTGAGCTTCTGTTGTGGGTGGTGACGCTTTGAGGCTACATTTCCTACCAGTGCGTGGGAGGGGCACAGGGCAAGGGACGGATTGAGGAAAAAGAGAGCAGTGAATGATAGAAATTACACAGTCCCCTGGTTTTCAATGTAACTGTGTGGGCTTGCATCTATGTCTCCCTCGACGCAAGAAAAGCCACCTTTGGTCAGACATCTACTGCCCCCACGCACCTCTATAGCCAAGGCTTTCACGCTGTCTGAAAGAAACTTGGAAAAAATAGGTGAGGGAAAGAAAATAGAATCATAAGTGAGTGAGGAAAAGGGTGCCAAGGAATGAAGGCAATATTCATCAATAAAAGAACAGTGAGGTTCCTCGCCGTGTGACCTTGTAGGGATAAACTGATTTTTGCTGTGGTTTGGTTTTCTGCAGTGTCTGCCACCTACAGTAAGAGAATCATTAAAGTGACTTTGCAGAAGGCTGGCAGCTCTCCCTGACACATATATCAAAAGCAGTCTTATTAACATTAAAAAAGGAGAAAGCTTACCCCGCACAGTCTTCCATTGATCCTCTCAGGTGCAATTAAAAACTAATTGGTAAGGCTGTTTTGATGGCATATTCCAAATGACTACCAAATGTGTGAAGTAGGAAATTATGAGGTGTTTAAAAAAGCTGTGTTGTTCTTTAATTAGCTGTCAGCAGAGGGCGTGTGATTTATCGTGAAAGGTATGTGGAGAAATTTTGATGTCTATCATAAACGTATCAACTCTCCCTCGAGTAGCACCGTTGTAAACCTCACTGAAACGGCGGCGCTCAGATGCTCGAAGGCGCAGACGATAACGTTGAGCCGAGGTTATGGCACCCGTTGACGTGAGCTGCATACCTTTGACCTTTCAGCCTGAAACATCAAGATTTGTTGCCTGTTTTTTTACTCGAGGCTGCGGCTTCAACCCTTGATGTCTTGTGTCTTTGTCTCCTTTGTGTTCAAATGGCAAAAGACAAGGCTAATATACTGTAGCTGTATGCTAACTGAAAGCTAAGCCTGGTCCTCTTTAATATAATTAAATTTTATTTATATAGTGCAAAATTATAACAGAAGTTATCGCATGACAGTTTTCAGATCTAGGTCTACACTGTACTTTTTAAATATTATTTAAAGTAACCCAATAATTCCCACCATGAGCAAGAACATGGCGATGGTGGCAAGGAAAAACTTCTAGCTCATGGTGGGCAGCCATCTGCTGTGCCTGGTCTTTAAGTTAAAATGTTGTAATTTATGTAGCTCTGAAAATGATCATGTAATGTTACCTGTGAATGTAATCTGCTACCAATATTGTAAACTGCATGCATGTCATGCAAGCATGGAAAGCTTGACAGACAGTGGCAACGCTTTGCTAACAGTCAACATTCAACAACACACTAGGTAATGCTTTAGCCTTCAGGCACTTTAAAATGGATACAAAAAATATATATGTGACTACTATAAATAGTAATGAAACAGATTGTTTGTAAGCCAGCTGTTAGACACTTGATTAACAATATAATTTCACTGACATTTCAGTGACATATTTGAATCAGTGGGATAAGGGTTCAAAGTGATTGTGTCAGCTTTTGCAACTTACCGTGTGATTAAATTTGATCTGCACAGATGAAGAGACCAAGATTTGTTATCTGTGCTGGAATTCACACAATATGTCAGTACCAATGTTCGCAGTGTAAACAAAACTTTTTGCTTGTTTGCTAAAATTACATTCATCATTACCACTGATGTGGTTATAAAATAGTTTGAATGCCGTTCACTTCTTGAATAGGGTTGGAGGCAGTGGTGGAAAAATGACTCTGGATTTATATTTTATTTAACAGCGTCCTTGTAATATTTATTGTAAAAAGAATGAAAAAGTTACATCATCAAGAGTGTAGAGAAGGTGTTGTGTCTGTATGCAGAGGACATGATTCCTGAGGAGAGGACCTTGCTTTTTAATGAAGTGAAGCTAACTGCTAACAATTGAAGCTGTACTCTGGCGCGGCCTCAGTTGTTAGCTAGCACAGGTTGGTTACTGAGTTACTTTACAGCTAAATAAAGAGCAAGCTGCAAGCTGTATCTTGATGAAGGAAGTGGACATGTATTTAAAACCTATTGATAAGACATAATATATAGAAATGTTATGATATACATTTAGCTTTGTGGCATTGGTGTTTACAAATCTGTCTGTCGTGCCAGCACGATTTGATGTGTACACATTGAAAATCAGATCTTTGTCTTTGAAAAACTTTACATTTATTCATTCATTGGCAACGTTTAAACACTGTTAATATAAAAGTTTCAGTAAAAATACAGTTGCATTTATCTATTTGTTGTCCTGTCTTTTCTAAACAGAATTTATGGAACATGACATACACACACACACACAGGGGACAGATTCAAACTTGACTGGTGTCAGTTAGACCGTGAACTTCAGAGCACATCAGAGAGGAGATACAGAAGTGTTTGTCTTCTGAGCCAAGATGCCAAATTGTAGTCTTCACATGCCTGAAGACCTCATCGAGGCAGAGCCAGTGACCAAACTCAGACTCAGATACACATGCCTACATATCTGAGAGCTGCTTTCACACACTGACAGGAGCTAAAATCCTGCGTATTTGGAGCCATGTGGAGCCGTCCTCCAGAAGAAGGTAATGGCAATTGTTTGTGTTGAATACTTCACATACTCAAATTTATCAAAGTCACTTAAGTAGTGAGAGGAGAAGAAAAAAAGTACAAAGCAGTTAATGATGGAGGCCCTGCTAGTACTTAGTAATTTCAAAAATGAAAATAACTGTAATCAAGGAACATGTCAGCCAGGGTAACACTGAGGCTCACTGAGGTTTTTAAACGGAGCTCTGTGGCACAGAGGAATACGACACATCAGACTTTGGTTACACACACAGGATTTATTTGATTTGGTCTTTTCATGGGATTTGAACAAAAAGAACAGAATATAATCTTTGAATTTGCTTTAGATAATAGAGTATATGATCATAGAGAATATCATAATATATTAAAAAAAAACTGCACGAAGTTAAGAAAACTAGCACTTGAATTTTGAGCAGATCATTTCTGGTGAATGTTGCTTCAGAAATAAGTTGTCTTGATATTTTTTGAGTATTTTTTTTACTGTAATGTATTCTTTTTTATTTTTTACAGTCATACTTGACATTTTTTCTATGAGCTCTTGGTTGTTTTTGTTTCAACTGCATATTTTCTAAAGCAGGATGATGCAGTTTAACAAAGAGTCAATATAGTTTGTGTTCAGGTCTTTAATACGCAATATCTGTTGATTTTGAAGAACAGATATTTATGCTTCAAAACTGCATTCTTTGTGTCTGATTCCTCTGAGATGAAGACATGAGGATAATGTAAATCATTCATAAAATAATAAAAGTCATTGTTGTGTTTAAGTACCGATCCTCTCCCTGCTCAGTGAAAGGATTGGGCCTACTGAGCAATCCAATGTGGAAACCTCCCTAAAGTTGATACAGGGATGAATGACAGAGAGATGGAAGTAGAGATGGTGAAAGATGAAAAAGAGCAAGAGAAATTCAGCAACAATGCACAGGAAGACATGTGCTTGCCACCGTTGCTGAAGGACAAAGAAATGTTCGCAGGACCTGGAAAAACCGTGCCAGGCATGGCAAAACATCCAGATTGAAGGACAGGATAAATCTGAAGATACAGAGGAGATGGTAGAAGAGCTGGAGAAGCCAAACAAGAAAAGAGCATTTGGAGACACTCTCGGAATTGGCTTAATAAAGTGGTCAAAGAACGCAATGCGCAAAAGATCGCCAGAATGTACAAGAGAGAGCTGGAAGAGGGCAGTCAGCTTTACAGAACATGTCAGGGAATCTACTGAAACACTCAAAACAATCCTTTTGCTTTATTTTCTCAATTATGTTTTATTTCCCAGCTGTAAACCACTTATATGAACTGCCATGTGGCACACACTCAAATCTTCTTCTCTGGCCTCTTTACTGTTTTAGCTTTCATGACATGACCAATGACCCGAGCTCAGAGAGAGCGGCAAAAAAGCCGGCAGCAGTTGGTCAATTTCGACAGCCTGAGGCAGAGAGTGAAAAGCCTTCTAACCGCTCACTGGGAGATACAGAAACAAGTGCAAGAGGCAAAGAGACTCAAGCAAAAGGAGCACTATGAGAAATGGATGGCTGGACATGGCCTGAGCATTCCTGAGTTTTCGCTGGACCAACCCAAGAAAAGGATAAGCAAGAGGGACAAGAGATTCTTAAAGTGAGTCAGGAAAAATTCTGCATGGGTCTTGCCCAAAGCTACATAAGATTAGCATAAAGCGAGCATGTCTGTACCCGTTGAACACATTTTTATTTAGACATGCAGAGGTCCGGTCAAGGGACCCATAATGGCCATACCAGATTTTGCATTGCCAAAATCTAGGCTAACTTTGCAGCATTATTTAGCCCCCTTCTTGTCAAGCTAGCATGTCATGGTTGGTACCAATGGATGCCTTACATCTTAGCAGTACTGCATTTAAAACTGAACCTGCTGGAGTCTGAAAAAACTGACACCAACATCTGCGCAAAGTGGATGGGATTACCTACTGACACTTTTGCTGTACACCTTACAGTTACCAAGTTAAATTAAAGATTTTATTGAAGGGATATCTAGCGAACAGGGCAAAGAGAGGACAGTCATCTTTCATGAGGACAAACAACAGTGAAGGTCATCCATCAGCAGTTCAGAACTCCTCTCTCCTTGAAAAGATGGGACTGATGTATGAACAACACAACATAACTGACATGTAAAATCCCAGTTTAAGTCATTTAACATTTTAAACCAGGCACTATGATGAACAGCCTGTACTCAGCACCCTTTGGAACTAAGACGCAATCTTACAAACCTCAAACCAAAGAGGACAAATGTCACAATAGGCTATCTGATTAATGGGAGCAGAATTTAATTGAATACATAAAGAATTTATATTAGTGAGTGAAATGATTTACATGAACTGAAAAAAACTGCATTTAATTCACCCTCATGCCTCCACTAAATTAAAAATGCATTTCATTTCCTGTCCAATTTTAAAGACTCTTATTTCAACTCTTTTATTTGGGCCAAACACATATTCCAGTTTATATCGTCTCAGCCGTTAGCTCCTACATACAGTAGGAGGGTTAGGAAGGTGCTTCATTGTTTAACACTCCACTTGGCCTCGCTGTGCTTTGTCAGAGCTACAAATAAGTCAATTCTTCCCTCCTACTACATGTCTCATTTTGAATACCTTTTTGGAGAAAACTCGGCTCGTCGTTGGTTAATTTTAGGATGGAACTTCCTGCAGTTGTGCTTTCTTGCTCAATTTTGTTTATTTCTTGTCATGTTTTGGCACTAAATGAGTTTAGCTACAGTGTTATCTCACCCTCTGAGCTTCACTGCATGTCATTTAATAGTAATTTGATGTTATAAAAGTATTCTCTTCTCTTGATACACATAGAAAGTATTCATACAGTTTTCTATTATTTTCACTTCAGATAATATACCAGAACAGACAGACAACCCAGATAATGGTTTTGTCTTTATGAAATGGTTCAAAGACCTTGCAAGTGAAAATGAGTGTGTATTTTAAAAAGGTATCATTCTTGTAGAGTAGGAATGTGTGTGTGCTTTTTCCAATTCCTTTCTCATCTAAAACTTCTGATCCTCCTCATCTCCAAGATGGATAATGTCATGTAATGATGATGCAATTCATCCACACATTTTTTGTCTTTCCTCTATTTAATATTAAAATCACCGTCATTTCCTATTTCATAATATTTGGTTTCATCAGTTAGGGTGCAAAATGTGTGTTACAATATGCTGTCTAGTTCCGACATATGGATGTGAATAATATTAATAATCTTTGCAGATAGTTCTGCTGACCCTGGTTTGTGTCATTCATGAATTAATGGTGCATTCTCTGTTTTCTTAGCAGATGTTATGCTTTACTTGACGGGAGATACTTGACGAAGCAAGCTGTTGTCAGTCTGTTCCTGATATTAAAAAACGAATTTTGACCCAAAAAAAAAAAAGTAAGCACATTACATTCCTTTCTTACACAAACTCTAAAAAACATCACTGACTGCATTTTTAGTATCTTTATATTGAGATTATGTTCAGAGATTTTTTTTTTTGTTGAGTGAATGAAACATTACATTAGTGTACCAGGCTGGGATGCTGTCAGCACCTAAACATCATGTCTGCCCATATTACAAGATTGCAAGATGATGGTATACCAGGAAACGTTCATTCACTGTGGGAACTCTATCTTATGCCAGCATTTCATCATTAAATGTAATTAGCTGTCTATAAATGTCGTTTCTAGGAAAGAGTGCTGGATCTGGGTTCATCCATTGTGTTTTGAAAATGTGCAACTTACTGTATAAAAAGTGCTTCTTTATGTGCTCATACATGCTCCGACATTTGTCTTGTTTTTCATTTACAGTATCTCGATAACTAGAAGAAACTAATAGATTCTGTTAGTCACCACCTTGATCAGCAGTCAGACACAAAAAGTCTTGAAGCATTGAAATCTCTTCTTTGAAACTAGTAAACTATGACTAAATAATAACTGTAGAGACAGACAGATTTGCCGTGTTTGCATCTTAAACAGTCTGTTGGATTAACTTGATCTGAACCGGTTTCTCTACAATCATACATAAATTTAACTATTCAAATACTTCCATGAAAATTTTTTTTTTCTTTTGCAAATTTGAGATCTGAACTTAATTAGATTCAGATCATTTGTGAATATTGATTAAAAGGCAGTAATACAGACTGTTCTGTGTGTACAGAGAGCATATACTGTTTTCAAACGCTGAGTAGATGAAAAAAAACTTGTCAATTTACCCCTAAAAAACGATAATCTCAATCAGAATTATCAGAATTCCTCATCTCGTACTTCCACAATGAGGATGTCATGACAAACACAAGCAGGCCAGCATCGTGAGCTTAGTCTTTTATCAGCAGTATGGATTAGAGCTTCCAATAAACACCATGCAGCGTTAAGCCCTCTGTTTTCAGAGGGGCAGAACTGTCAAGAGAAACAATGTAAAAACATCAGTGATGACTTTGTTTGAAATGTACCTTTTGTCACCTCGTGTCTGGAAACACTGTGGGTGTGAAACACTTTATTTTCTTTGTTTTGTGGATTTACAAATGGTGTGATAACAAAATTCAAGCAAATAAATTGTCACAGAGAAAGCTGTGGTTTGGATGACGTACAAGAGTTTTTCATTTCATCTGGCTTTCGGGGAAGAGATAATGATAATGTGTCAGAAGCATCACAGATGTACGATAATATATTATTTAATATTCTCTGGAATAGAGCTGGAACCAATACAAGTAGTTGATTAATCCTTTAGTTGTTTAACAGAGAATAAATGATAAAGTAGTTGTCCATCATTTGAAGAATTGTCGCTTTATAGGTTTGATAAATTGCAAGGGATATAATAAAATCGATTGTCATCAACCTCACACTAAGCTATCTGAAGCAAATGAAAGGATTATATTCTATATTTTCGTGTTGTCAAAAAGTCCCATGAAAAGACCGAAACCAACAAATCCTGTGTGCAGCCACAGCCTGATGTGTCGCATTCCTCTGTGCCACACAGCTCCATTACCATTTCATTTTTTAAATGACTAAGTAGCGAGACCTCCATCATTACCTGCTTTATACCTTTTTCTCACTATGTAACCATATGTGAAGTATTCAACAAGATCAAATGATTACCATTACCGTTATCTCAGACAGGACGTTAGCTGCTCTGCTGTTCACGTCCATCTCTTTCCTGTCCAAATGTTTCTATATACTCAGGACCTTTGTTCCTGCCAGTGTGGGCGAGGATCACTCTGGAAGTCACAGATGTTTATCTGAGTCTGAACATCTGAGTCTGGTTGCCTAAAATTGTGTAGGTCCCCCTTTTGCCACCAAAACAGTCCTGACCAGTTGAGGCACCAAGACGTTAGCAGCAGATGCTTTAAGTCCTGTAAGATACAACGTGGTGCCTCCATGGATCAGACTTTCTATCAGAACCAGCACTGACTTCAGCAGTTTGTGCTACAGTAGCTTGTCTATCGGATCGGCCCAAAGGGGCCAGTCTTCGCTCCCCACGTGGATCAATGAGCCTTGGCTGTCCATGACCCTGTCACCGGTTCACCGCTTTTCCTTCCTTGGACTACTTTTGAGGTACTGACCACTGCAGCCCACAAGAGCTGGAGTTTCAGTGATGCACTGACCCAGTAGTCTAGCCATCACAATTTGGCCTTGTCAAAGTCACTCAAATGCTTGTGCTTAACCATTTTTCCTGCTTCTAATGTCAGCATTATAAAATATATATGTCTGATTTGAAACATTATATTTAGATTGTGAACATGAGTACTGAACAGATGCCAAACATATCCACTAAATACGGTATAAAGAACAAATCTTGATCTTTTCATCTGTGCAAATCAATTTTAATCATACACCAAGTTGCAAAACAGCTGACACAATCACTTTTAACCTTTATCCTGCTGATTTGAATCTGTCAGTGCAAAGTCACTGAAATTATATCGTTAATCAAGTGTGTAACAGATGGCTTAGAAACCATCTGTTTCACTACTTTTTAGCTACACTCGCAGATTGCTTGCATCATTTTTTGCAAGCTTTTCTACAAATCAGGTCTAATGTTTCAGTTAGTTTTCAGTGCTCAAGGTGTGCTAGGAATAAGATACTTGCTGTGAACATAATTCATCATTAATTCAGTTAAAGGTTTATAAATTTTAATTATGATGAAGTGTTATTTTGCTGAATAATTTGCTTGATAAAAGCACACACTAGAAAGCAAACCACAAGATCTGTCTCCACCCCGTTTCTGACTAAAAAGAGGCTGATGACTAGCTGGCTAAAAGAGTTCATCAAGAGGTAAAGCCAACAAGGAAATGACTTTCCTCCACCGCCAGCTCAACCAAACCCTGCTGTTTTTCAGTAAATGAAGCCCCCCGGATACTTAATCTTGTGCTTGTTCGGGCCTGTCTGAAGAAAGTGGTTTGGATGCTTTTTTTTTTTTGTATAGAGATAGAGTTTGCACACGAGACAGCCATCAGTAATGCGAAGGCAATAACTGCTGTGGAAGAAAGAAGAAGTGCTGACTAACGCCAGGCAGCAACGACCCAGGGCGAGGTCACGCCGATCATTCTGAGAAACAGAAATCCAGACGAGGACAAAAGACCTCTGTGGGCCCCACGGCTAAGATATCTGCGGTGATTACAGATGGATCCTCTTCCACTCTCTCTCCCCCTCTCTCTTTTTTTTAATACTCTTCATTTTGCCCTTTCTCATTTTAATTTTTCTCATTTTCTCCCTGCCTTCCCTCACAGTGTCTCCTTTTCACTCCCGCACTCTCCCCCTCCCTCTCTTTCTGACTGGCCCCTGGACAGCTAACATCATCAACGTCCAATAAAGGATAATTCCCATCTTCGAAAAGGTCCAGATGAGGACCTGAGGTTCAGTGCGCTCCTTTTAGAAGCTGATTAAATGGAATCTGTAATAGCTACAAACCCTGCTTTATTCAAATGTTTCCTTAAACAGTAAACTCAGTGTCTTTTACACATTTCAAATCAGAATCGTAAATCTGAACTTCATTATCATTTTTTGCTTTTGTTATTATGATGATTGTGTTCACTGTTTTAATAAAAGTTAGGCAGATGAACCAAAAATGGAAAGCTTGGTGGAAAGAAAAGTAATTTATATATATTACTTAAGTACACGTTTTGATGTACTTTACTTGTATCTCCAGCTTATGCAACTTTAGAAGTGCAAATATTGTTGGACATACTGTAGTATCCTTGGTGTGACCCACAGTTTTCTGAAGAGCCCCTGTGGAGGACTGCCATCTTGGCAGTCCTGCCTGACTGACATGGATCGTGGGTGGAGCTGAGGTGGGCTGAATGACGCCTTTGGTGCTCAAACAAGTCACCCATAACAGCACCCACCTGTCAATCAAGGGGCCAGGCTTTTAATTATGGATAACTTTAAACCTTAGTATAATTTAAACAGACAAGATCTATAAAAATTCACCATTAGTACAGTTGTCATGAAAGGGGAAATTAGCTATAGAGGCCAAAACTGTTTTTTGTACCAGACTGTAAACATGTTTATTTCTGCTGTGAAGTTGGACATTTTAACATAGAGGCTTACGGAGACTGACCGCCACGGACCGCCACGGAGGTTGCCGCTTGTATTTTATATACTAAACTGTACATTAATACTGTATGATCGTGTGCTCCACCTCTACACTCTACATTGTTTTAGATCAAACTACCCAACAGTATGTAAAGCACTTCAGATTAGCTCTATCCTAAGCTCCTGCAACATTTAAATGCTGCTTGCATATTATAGGATCAGTAATCATTAATCGTTAAACATTATTATTATGCTAATGCTTCCAATACTTATTCTCTAAGTGATTTTGATAATACATATGTACTTTAACTTGGAGTTTGTTTTACATTATTAGTATTTCATTCCAGTGGAGGAATACCCACCACATTCAGACAATTTCTTTGTCTTACATGAAAATAACCACCATATCATATTTGGAGGTTTCAGGCGATTGACAAAACAAGCAGGCTGATGTCGCTTTAGTTTTGGGAAAAGGAAAGTTTTCTCCTATTTTCTAATATGCTGCAGACAAAAAAGAACAAAAAGAGAAAACAAACAGCAGATCACAGTCGTGAATTAAAATGAATTGTTAGTTGTTGCACTAATTAACTTTTTACTTTTTTAGCTTTTAGACAGTCTGCTGCAGCCCTACAGCGCTTACACCATGTGCAAACATTGTTTGTCATTATTTTACCCTGGTTGTCAAAAAATTGAATAAATAGATAAATATTTAAATATCAAGGAGTACAGAAAAGAAAGTTAATCAATGTAAGTGAATAAAACGAAAACGAACATATATGTAACATAACACTTTATAAATATGGTTTCATGGTAATGTATCACATCATTTCCAGTGTGGCTCATACTGTGTTTCTAATTTCTCTCGCAGCTCCAGACTTCATAAATCTCAACATTGGAACTACAGTGTCCTCCAGAAGCCAACTAGCGCAACAGGACACCATTAGTCCTTTTGTATGCTTTCTTTAGAGTAGTATCCCTGGCAACTGCAGTACCTGTGAGACACTGATTTAAGTTCTTTTCCTCACTGCCAAGCCTATGAGGACTCACCATTAACACTCCATAGGGCTGCATTGTCAGCACACTAATGAAGCCAGGGTGTTCTTTTTTAAGTGTCATTCTGGATTATGGCCATAATATGAGGGTGAGGGTGGATCCGTATAAGTGTCTCTGCGAGACCTAACAGCATGTGTCCCCGCGCTCTGCCACCCCCTTCGACTTTGCTGTAACACACTGCGGGTACGTTTGGGGCCTCAGCGCCTGCACCGCCCAGGATCCCTGCCATCACCTCACCGGGCGACTGACACTGGAGTAATTTCATCTGACAGGTGACTTAACAAAGCTTTGGTCCATGGCAGGCAGCAGACTAAAGGCTGCGGGATATATGTTGGACCTGTCAGCCTTGTTTTCAGCTGGGAGCTACGTGTTCTGTCAATATTTAGATTTGCAGCCAGTTTCTGATCAAGAGCAAAGAGAATGAGTTATTGCAGACTGTCTGCGAACTTGTTTAATCTACTGAGAATTATTTAAATATCACCTGATGTCAGACATTGAGGAGCACTGTCTTACGCTGAGGCCTCGTATTTACTTTTTAAAATTCTCTTTCAGCGACATGACATCCTCACTCTGGCCTACTTGAAACATAAGCAATGTCACAGTGCAGCCTCGGACGAGCCAAATGAGATGCCGTGGGCACCGTTCATGACAGCAGATAGGGGTCACGGGCGGCAGGCCACTCAACCACCAAAACGTCTGACACATTTATTTGACATGAAAAATGAAAATATCAATGGCTTTAACTCCAGGGTCAGAGTCAGCTTGAGAGACAGGTTATCTGAATGGCTGCGACACGACGGAGCGGAGAATGATCCACCGTTGTGAGCGCACATAATCATAATCGATGCTGTCACTATACAAGCATCTCATTAGGCAAGCAACAGGTGTAAGTAATCAAATGGCAGGTGTTGGTAATTATATGACAGCAACACGGCCAATGAGCACCGTTTGTGGCAATGTTCCATATTGGCAGGAAATGCATGAAGTGTCATGAAATGTAATAAATAGAAACTAATTTCCCCGCAAGTGTATTTGCACAATGCTGGAGGCATCAGCTGTCAAATTCAGGTTAGTCATGGATGAGACGTTTCACTCTTTTATACCTGCGCTCCATCAGACCTCTTCATTGCAGCATTTCCTTTTTTTTAATGTGTTTTTAAAACCAAGGACTTTCTGTTTTCAGGCTTCTTTCTTTTGATCTCTGCTGGATAAACAGTCATATAATGTGTGAAACGGTTTCCATTGAATTTAATTCAAAAGGTAGAGCAAAGGACTAGGATTTTTTTTTAAGGATTATGTTTTGCCGTTTTTCATTTTTATTTGATAAGTAATACCAGAAGTTGATGGAATATGCAGTCAAAGAGCAAAGCAGGTGACACAAAACAAGCCGGAATCAAATGCGATGATCGTGTACTGGTCATGGTGGTGCCATGTCGACACCCCATCCAGGAATATATTTAACTTTTCTAGCCTTTATTTTAGCAGTACCAAACTTTAGTAATGCTTCATGGATCATTGTTTTGAGAATGACAGAATACATCTCGAGGGGTTCATTCTGTTAGCTATCTTGCACTTATCCTTGGGAGAAGAGTCATCTTGACTTGAGTTTGGTTCTCAGATCTTAGCAGTGGAGTCCTCTGCGTCAAAGAACTGATTTTAAAATATCACTGTTTCTGAGCTGCTAAATCACTATGAAGCGTCCAGACGAGCATTTAAATTCCAAACACAACCGATCTGGAAGAAATTTGAAGAAATTGTCCTTTCTTTTAAATCAGATTCAACCACTCATTTTATTACAAGTGGGACTATTTGTTCATATTAAGCACTTGAACCCCCCAGCACTGTAGCGACATTAATATTTCTATTAAAACTGTCCTTCTACTAGCTTCTTTTTTATCTACCATTCTGATTGCTCCTCATTTAAAATCTTATCTTTATTCTTATTTTATTGCCTTGTGTTTCCTTTGCATCTGGTCTTAATGCTGTTCATGTCACATGAAAAGCCCTTTCTATTGCTTTGCTATTAAAAGCAGCTAAACAAAGAAACTTGCCCTTGCTCGCATCCTGCAGACCTGATGGACTGTTGTGAATTTTCCATTGGTTGCTCTCATTAATGGCTGTATTAATGTATTGTTTATGACTGCAGGCCTTTTAGAGAGTAGAAAACAAATGAGCGTTTGTTATTACAAAGACTTCTAATTATATTGAAAGGATAAACGCCATCTGCTTACACTTTCAAATCATAACCACAGCTGTGAATGCTTTGGTTACATTTACTGTTCTTACCTGATTTCTTACTGTTGTATGTTGTATACAGACTTATTGCATAACAGTTATAAAGCTGCATGTTCCCATTGATTAAAGTATGCATCCATCCATTCATCTATCAGGCTGTAATAATTTAGTAACCATTAATGAAGCCACTGGTTAATACTCTTAGGTCCTTTAGAAAGGGTGATTTTTTTTCTCTACTATGAGGAAATGTCAGTTGTGCAGCCGAGGTATTTACTGTCTGAATGCCACCAAGTTCACTGAGTAATGTAATAAAAGGAAATCCAGGTTCTGTCTGTCTTCCTCTGGAGGTTTCTCCCCTTTTCTTTATGTGTTGAGGTTTCTGAGCAGTTTATCCTTATTTTCCTGGAGGTGATCCTCTGTTGAGTCAGGGACTGAAGAGAGCCATTGTGACACTGAGCTCTACAAACATGACGTGACTTATTGTGAGAAATGCAACAGCTCTTACTCTTGTCACGAAGCCTTGTGAGAGTCTCACCGTTTTGTTTCGTTTTTTTTTTTTTTATGAAGAAAAAAAAAACTTGATTGCTACTAATGCACCACGGGACTGTGCACAATCTTGTTATCACACTACAATCAATGTTTTACTACTGTATATCAGTGAGAGGGATTAGACGCTCCTATGGAGGCGATAGCACTCAAAGGAATCAAGCTCGCAGAGGCCTCAGGCATGGGAGAGGACGAGGACGTGGGGGGGGGGCAGACCTGCTCCTGGGTATAAATCAATACACAGCATGCAGTGATAAATCCCCCCAGCTCCGATGACCGACTGGCCCTCACACCCTCGCACACAAAACAATCTCGGTCCCCCATGTCAAAACAGCCAAAAGCTATCACTGCCATGGATCACAGAATGCTGATGTGTCAGCTGAAAGTCAGCTTAAAGCCAAACCGAAAGAGACGGCAAGTCCTCGGCTTTGTTGGACTCAACTACATGTGGTAGATATTTAAGGAGAGTGTAGCTTTGGGTTTACTCTGTGTCAGGCTGTAATGTTTAGACAGTCTAAGCTCACTTTCAGGACTGAGTTCATCAGAACAGCTTTTAGATGTGGATTCAGTTTTCAGGTTTCATGAAGCATCCATCAGCTCCAAGTTCTTTAGCAGTGCTAAAGATAAACAAATGATAAATAATAATAAATAAGTAGATTTGAAAACCAGAGACACTCCAGGCAACATCTTAACTATTTATAACATACAGTAGCTTCACTCTGTAACACTGAATCACAGTGACAGGCTGGAGAAGCCGTGTAACGCGAGCAGAGTCTGGATCAGACGACACTGATGGGTTGATCTGTCTAAACACATTGACTCGTCCCAACTTCAGCCGAACCAGAGACACATTTATGAAACGGAGACAAGAATCAGACCCATGTTATTCAACACAGGACTGTCTGACATCACCCTTCCTTCCCCGCATGCGATCAGCGACCGGCCGGCGGTGTTAAGACTACAACACAAAAGGCACCATTACACGGCTGAACGGGTCCACCATTGTTGGTATCAGGTTGGTTGACTTTGGCATGTTGATGTATTAAGGGTGTCATCATTCAAACAGTGTGTGGGCTTTGGTGCAAGGCCACAGCATGGGTTTCTATTTGAAAAATCAATAGGAACCAAGCAGTTTATATGTGTGAAAAGGATCAGGTCTGCTGCAGAAGGACACGCCACAAAGCAAAGAACACAACTATGTTATTTCACCTTTCTCCGGGGGGTAACAAGCATCATAAACCAGGAAGAAATATATGGTTACTTTTCTCCTATGTATGCAAAAGCTCTCAATCAAAGAATTTGATGCACTATCAAAACAAATTGAACCTGTTTTACTGCATCCAACAACTGGTGAGCAGTGTAGCGAGCTGCAATGAGAGCTGCAGTGTTTTCAGGAATGATATACTGTTCTACGTTCACACGGCTGATGCATTTTTTATGTTCAAAACCAGAGAGGCTTTCTCACCTTCAATTTTAAAAGTGTTTGCTCAGCAGCAGTCCTGTGAGCTGATGAAATAAGTTAGAGCACCTGAATTAAAAATGATTCTTCACCGTAGATCCTGCCCCCCAAAACGGTCCCCCGCGGCGTCTCCTCCCTCGTAATGATGCCACTGGAAGAAGGTCCTGCCTCACCAATAAAAGCTAACCCTCGCGCAGTCACGTCTCTTTTGTCTTCTGCTCTTTCTCTACATTCCGCCCGTGTAGCTTTGCGTCTTCTATCCTCCTTTTATGTGCATTCGTATGTGTCATAAGTAGAGTGGCCCAGGACATTACTGAGCAAACACACCAACAACAATATTTGACAAAACACATTGAAGGAAACTTTTGTTATCTTTGGACTAGATGTTTCTCCGTTTACAGTCTTTGTGCTACATTAATGTGGTGCCAGGAAGAAAGACAGAAGGACTCTTGGATATCACTGGATATCATCAACAGGTCAACATCGCCACGCGGGGAGACTTAAACCCCAGGAACTCAGCAGGTCAACTGAGCTATGCTAGAGCTTAAAGGTCACACAGGTTCATGAATACACAGTGATGATGTGATAGATGTGATTTCATATAAAGAAATACAACTTTATTTAATACATTTAAAATGGCACAACCGACCAAGTGACAAAAGAAACAATAATATACAAGTAGCTGGCAACTACAACTGATTGTACACCTCACTCAACCCCAAGACTACGCTTTGCACTAGGCCATAACCATCACAATAATAATCAACTGAGGCCTTGATTTCACAATCAAAATGTCTGTTGTTCTAAACTAGAGGAAACAAGGGGTGTACAAACAAAATGGCTCCCAATACACTACTGAAATACTAATATAGTAATCCCCACACAAAAAAAAGCATGCAAACACAAACTACACATTAAATGAATCCCCAGAAATTCAGAAAAGAAAAATACAGCTTCACATGAATAAAGCAAACACAATCGAAAGGGAAAAATGAAACCCAGAAACCATCCCTGCTTGTAATATGGAGCAAAAGTGGCTTGTCATATGACTGTCTTTAACTCACGCCCCTCCAAGGGAGCCCAGGCAAGCCACCGAGTAAGCTGGAGGATAAAACGAAGCTAATGAATCTCAACTTTAAAACATCAGTGAAAACAAAGAACAACAACAAAACAGAGACCCCACCGAGAAAACAAAGCAATTAAAAGAAACAAAAAAGAGCAAGAGACAAAGCACTAAGAGATCAAAATATCTAGAGACAGAGCAGACTCGCCTTGGAGTGGAAGCTCAGAGAATTGAGACTGGTCTGCAACTGCGCAATTAATTACAAATCATCTTTGCATATTTCTATACATACATACATACATACATATTGGAAAGTGGTTGTGCAGTCTCCCCAGACAGCCGGGGCAGGAGAGCGTCAGAAGAGTGTTAGCCAGTTGTGCCTTCAGACATGACAAACATGAAAGTAGCTTAATTTAAATTTCAAACTAGCAACAGGGGTAAACCCTTCACACTCTGTAACTTCATTCATCCTACCATTATTTATGCTAAGCTAAGCTATCAAGCAGTATTATCGAAAAGTCAGACAGAATTTTGTTATTTTTGGATGACAAAATTCTGTGCTAAGTTAAGTTAACCAGCTGTTGCCAGTGATGTTTTATTTAATAGAAATATTTAACTTAGCACATTAACTAAATACAGAGCCATGCTAGCTATGTTTTTAATCCATGCTTCCATCTTTTGTGCTAAGCTAAGCTAAGATATCCAGCAGCTGGCTGTAGCTTCATATTGGAAAATAGTTATTATTCTTGTCTGACCTTCATCAAGAAACAATTTCCCAAAATGTCAGACTACTTTGCTCAGATTTTTTCATTTGTACCGTTGTCTCATTGATTTTTTTTTTTTTTTTTTGATGTGTTTAAAAAAAAAGTTCCCTGTATTTTGAATTATTGTGTTTCCTCTTTTGTACAGGTATATTCTCAAATGTTATGTTTCTGTTTGCTCAGTGTTTTCCATCCAATCTTGTGTTTTGCCCCTCAGGCCCACCATACATAAAACCTTACTACCTGGTACTTACTTTAGCCTTTTCGCTAGTCAGTGGAATATATGTGATTTCACAGATGTAGTGATGTGGAAAAGATAAAGTCTATACAGTGTAACATTTATTACACTTATTCACTTCCAGTGTACTTTTGGCCTACAGCTCCATCCAAGCCAATACAGATATCGTACAAGTTGAAGATTTATTTTGACTTGGACACTAAAGTAATCCAAACTTCTCAATGAACTGACACTTTGAAATTTACACCAGATAAAGAACAAGTAAAGTACAAAATCCAATTTTGCTGTCACTTTTGGCACCTAATGAAAACTATTTGTAGGATGAGGAGTAATGCTCTCCTGTTGGAACATGTCCCCAAGTTGCTTGCCCTGGGTCAATGTTGTTCCTTTGGGGAATTTCACAGTGAGCAAGATGAAGCACATGTTGGCTTGGACGGGTGCTGGCCCCAGGAAGCTCGCTTTACTTCTGTGAATTATTTACAATGATGTATAGGCCCTGCTGCTGGGAAGCCATTCTGTTTTTGGCTACAACCTCATATCTGTTTTCCAAGACATATTTGTCACTAGGAGGAATTGAGAAAAAGAAATGGTGGACTTGATCTATGTTTCTGGCTCCTTTTTGTGCAGGACACTCCAACACCTGAGAGAAAGGAGCTCAAGCTGGATTTTATAATACACTTATGAGGATTAGATATATAATACATTAGCTGCTGAACGCAGAGAGACAGGAAAAACAAAAAGAAAAATCTTTGTCTGTCTGTGCCTGTGCTTGGTGTCTTCACTTTCTATTGGAAAGCTGTGGACAAGCAAAAGCTTCAGGGTGCCCAGGAAAGTTTTCTTGCACAAACACAAAGTCTGTTGACACGCAGTGCTACTGACCCAAACGAAGTGTTTCCTTAAGGTCTAACAAACTTGGTGTATGCACTTCCTTCCAGACATTTGGCATTTTTTTTAACAGTTTGAAACCTACGTTGTTTACTTGCTACGTAGCTCTGTTGTTCTTCCCTGCCTCTTGTTTGTGCTTCTTGCTGCGCTACTGCCACCAGTTTATCACTGGAATAATGTGAAACCGTTGGCAGGAATTTATCACCACAACCACATAACCATAACCATGACCACATACAAGTGCATTCTTGTGCATAGACACAAAACAAACAGGGATGCACATTGTTCCACCAATGGTACAACACTAAACTGTGGCATTCTTGTTTGTATTATTATGTTTTTTTCATTGTATGTTGTGGACGCTCCATTGCTGAAGAAAAACTCATCTGGCTTTGACAGTTGTTATTTTCTGTGTAGTTTTCACAGCTATGATATAGAATAATTACAAATTTAGAGTGTTCAATGTGGTGATTTCAATGTTCAATGCTCATTTCAGTTTAAAAATATATAAATGTAGATCATGTACCTGCAGTGCAGAACTTTTGTTCCCTCCTCTGGCAGTGAGAGTAATTACACAAACACCAGACTTTAAAGTTCACCACAGTGTATTAAAGGGTCTGTGAGTCTTAATACAGAACCCAAAGTTCAACTTACAATCAATGAGTCCTGATCTGAAAAAAAAATCCTCTTTGCAAAGTAATTCTTAATAATAATATGATTCACATACTTTTTTGAGTTTGAGCTTCTTATGTCTAATAGACAAGCTTAGTGATTATGTTCTGTCTCCAAGGTTAGTTACCTCCCATAGTCCGGCCACTGCTGTCCCCAGGGAATGGACAGCCTGGGAGAAGTTGGAAAATAAACGGGCAAATTATGAAATACTGACTTTTTAGCTTGTTGTCAGGGGTTGGCATCTAATTAACCATCACTCTGAGGATGGACTGGGATTGCTCTTGGTGAGTAGATGTGTCCTTTTTGGCTGCAGTTAGTTGTTTATGTAAAGCGCATCAATAATGGTGTGTCACCACAGACACCAGATTTAAACCTGAATACTGCAAAATAGAGATATTTACCTGGCAATAATTGGTTTAGTCAGCATTACGTGAACTTGGTTGGCAAGGCCTTAGAATGTAACAGACGTTAACATATATATAAAAGTCTTTTTAAGTAAAAAAAAAAACTGCTTTAAGTAAATACCTCATTTTATGTGGTCAAACTGTATGGAAGATGTATACTAAAATGGAAACATTTCTTGTGGCATTCCGACAGGATACTGAGGATACTCCGACATACACTTTATATACCACAGCTAAAGCCTAATCTATTTGCCATAGCCATTACCATTTTCTAACCTTTGCCAAGAATTTCTGGAACCTCCTCTCATTCTGGTCACAATCATGTCCCATTATCGCATGTTCTGAACATAACTTTTTTCCAGAGTTGCTTTCACATCTCACAGATTCTCATAGATCGAGGCTATGCCTGGATCAGGCATTGTGGTTGCACCTACTGTTGTGGTCCTGCTATTATTAGTCCCATTTCCATTCTAAATATCGTAATAGTTATTATTATACATTATTGCTGTTATTATTGCTGCTGTGCCTACCAGTTGTGGCAGATGAGTGCCCACCATGAGCCGGATTCTGCTCAAGGTTTCTGTCTCTAAAAGGAAGTCTTACCTTGTCACTGATGGCGTTACGATTTGGTGCTCTACACTGAATTCAACTGAAACTTTAGCCGTTTAAATTTACTTTACAATACTACTGTGGTTTTTTGCCCTCCTGATGGGACTCTTATTGGTCATTTCAGAAAAGAATGAATCCATATAACAGAAATGTTTGCTTTGATTATAAAGAGAATACAGTTACTGTGAAGCTGTTCACGCACAAGATTGTCCGTCCCTCATTTGCCTGCATGGTTACATTTTACTTCTCAACTAGTTGAGGATTTTTCTCTTTCTTACGAAGAAGAAGTTATCAAAGCATTCTGTTCGTTTTAATGCAGTAGCACAATTTAGTTATCGACAGTGTGAAAAGGGAAATTGGGTCACCGAAATGTGGAGCACGAGGCATTCTCAGGACACACAAAGACAGTATTTAGCCTTATAGGTTTATCCTCCAGCCTGTTTGAAGTCAGTGATTTCAGGTCATTGGCATTCAAGCACTGATGAGCAACAGAGATGGTTACTTAGTGTCTAGGGGTGAATGACAGTTTCAATTAAAGTAAATTTTGTGAGTTAACTTTAAGAGGTGGATATTGATTGATCTTGTTTTTAAAAAGTCTTCATGCGTGTGATTGAAACTGCTCAATCGCTCCTGGTTTCCTGGCCCAAATGTGAGTCAATGTAAGCCCCTGAGGAGAAATGTGGTGGTTTGAAGCTGAGATCAAGAAGACTTGGCTGAATAAAAATAACACTAAAATACATTTACCACTGAAGAGTTTCCAGGCTTTTGAATAGCAACTGATTGTGGCTTAAAAGAATGGACAGACCATTTGAGCTCTTGGTTAGCCGACAGTACAAAGACGCGTCTGTAAAGATGACTTTTTCTATCTTGAGATTTTTTTCATGTTCAGTCCCCATCTTGAATACGTTAGAACTGTCAGTGACACACAGAGATAAAAATACAAGTTATCACTAAAGCACACACACACAGTAGGAAACAGGAAAATTAGTTCTCAACACAAACTTTCATTTAGCAAGATTTCTAGCTAACAAATGATACCATTTCCAGGACTGGTTAAAGTATTAGCACGAAATGGCACCCATTTCACAGGCACGTTAGCAAAGAGTTGATAGGCCTATGGAGCAACATGGCCAGTGTACATCAGTATTAACCGTCCATCTTCTGTTCTGTTTTGGTCTCCACCAACTCCTCAGGGAAACATCTTTTTATTTGCTAAATGAACATTTTGTTGAGCTATGCATTTGCAGACTATTATTCTGAAATCCTAGGAGTCTCTAACATGGGTCAACAAAAAATGGCCCACTGGATTGAAATCCCATTTGTCCAACAGCGCATTATCCCAAACACAATGCCCATTACTCCACAAAGTTGCGGGTTGTAAAACCAGCCAAAGCAACAGAGAAGCTAAAATTTTCCATAAAGCTTCATAAATGGGAAATAATTATCTGTGAGGTCAACATTACAATCAACTCTGTCTACACTCAATTGTTGATTGATTAATGCAGCTTTAGTATCTTAAAGTCCTAATAAAGAAAACACATTTTTTTACTCAGTTAAAACTAGATAAGAAGTGCTGGTTTGAAATTCAATGCTAGTCAAACTTTGGATTTATTATTACTAATAAGAATTTTGCTCAAAGGTTTAAAAATATTAAGACATTTGTTCCAAATCTTCTTGCCACATACAAAAATATTTAAATGTTTGCCAAGATTCCTCCCAAAGTATTTTCCCAGAGTTACTGTCATCCTCCGCTGTGTTTTGCAAAGTCGTGGGTGTTTGAGCGGAGAGGTGGAGCTGCATTATGAGAAGATAACGTGAGGAGATTGAGCAATCCGGCAAGCATGACACTGCCTCTGGCTGGACTTCTTGATTACCAGCCGTTCGCTGCTTCTGTAACCTCAGCGGGCCTCTTCACCATGGAAACTCCTCATCGCTCGCCTCCCATTGTGCCTCATTACAGAGCCATTGCCTCGAGCGCTGGTCCAGGATCAGCTCACCCGGGCCTTAGCACTTCAAAACTCACACATTGCCTGTTATTAATGCTGATCTGGGGTCAGAGCCCATAGACAGTGACAATTGACTCTGTGCCTGAAGGTCTGATTCTGGTTCCAGTATAATCAAATTGGCCTCTTGGTGTGATGATGTTATTGGCTCACCCATGCAGATGGTTCATGTCACCATGAGCTACGAAACACTTCTGTAATAAGGTTAGTGTGATTTCTTATGTTAGACCTTTATGGTGCCATGAACCATACTGTATACAGATGCAACCAATGGTTAGTTGTTGTGTTTGGCTCATTCTACAGATGAAAGAAACGAGGGCTTTGATTGGAAAATCAATATGGAATGTGGAGAGATTGTTAATGAAATAGCTTAGTATTCTGCACAGTGCACAGTGATCAAACTATTTATTTAGAATATTGACAAGTTCTTTAAGGACTGTTTAAACGTTTAGGATGTGAATATGAACTATATCTAATATCAGAATATGGTATCAGCATGTAAAATGAGGTAATGTCCCAATTGTTCAGATAAATGTTTTGAGTTCCATTCATGTAATTAGTAATTAGTAAGGTTTGCTACTCATTTGTTCCGTGTACAGTGTCAACACAACCTTCTCTCACAAATCTCAGGCTAATGGATTTTCTTCTCTTGTTCTGTTCATTGCTTTCTACTGCGTGTCACTTTTACCAATCCCCCTAAACTTGGTACGGTAGGTGAGTTTAATTTAAATGACCCTCTAGTCTTAAAGCAGTTAGAAAAACTTGCTGCAAATCCTCTTTTGTCGCTCCGAGATTATTAAGAAGGTACTGCATTAGCATCTACATTGCCCCATCATCTATATTCAAAATCTTCCTCCTTCAAAGACTGATCTCCGAGGCTGTACAAGAGCTAACATCTTGCAGGCTCAGGTTTTAAATGTATGGAACAGACAGCGTTTTAGAATATGGTGGCTGCCTTCATGTGAGAATCAGTAACTGCACATGTCTCTTTGAGGTAGTGTGCTGAGGTGACGGCACTAAGGCTTAGTCTTATGACGGAAAGGGAGAAGAGATGTAGGCTTCGCTGGCTTTGGGATGAGTCAAGATAGCCTGGAGACATCAGTAGAGAGAGGGGCTGAAGGCTAACACATTTGTATCCCGGACAACACCCCTTATCGCTTCTATGGTCGACTGATGCAGCTGAAAAGCGCCTTCAGTCTCTGCCTCTAAAACGCAATACAAATCACTTCAGGTGCTCGTTTGTGCCAGCAGCAATCACACTCGCCACTCGTGCTTCCTGTCCCAAGAGTTTCCACCTCAACCACGAGGCACTGTCTACAATGATCTGTACTGTACTGTGACATTGCTTAACGTGAGCTGCCAGCAAGGCACACATCAAAGTTTGCAGATTATGTAATCTGGAAATTTAATCTATCTGATATGTAGCAGTAACTCCCAAGTTATTATTAGTCTGGAAAGGGGGAATGTTTATGAACTTTCTGTTTGGTTTCTTGCCAGAGGATAGATTTTCTTCTTTTTTAAAAAAAGAATGGATCAAATATTTGCTACACATTGTTTAAAATTAAATTTGTGCACCTTTAGTTATTAATGACAACATGAATTGTGCCAAATCAATAGTCATTTCATTGATCTGTGGAGCGTGTTTCATTGTTTTCAGCTCAAGGTGTGCAAAGACAGTGTTAATTATAGCAGTGAGGGACCCTGTCTCTTGTTATGTATTGTGACACCTAAATCCTACACACAAAATTGTAAATTACAACCAAATGAATACTCTCCCACACCTCCCTCTTTTTTTGGGCTACTGTAGAAAAATGGCGGTTCAACATGGTGGACTGTTTTAAGACAATGAAAAGAATACAAATCTTAGATTCAGGTGATTATACACTAATGAAAACATAGTAATGGATGTTATATCCCATTCTTGCCAACAGATACTCCTAAACCTTACACACTGAATTTTTAAGTACAGCATAGGCACATGTTACCCCACCCGTTGCGCTCCTCCAATGAACCACACTAAGCTCTGCCACCCCATACGCTCAGGACAATTCAAACTCTTCTCATCTGTTGTTGCCCATGGGTGGAACACCCTACCAGTTCCTCCCAGAGCAGGGTGTGTCCCTCTGTACCTTCAAAACCCTCCTGAAGAGCCAGCTCTTCAGAGAGTACCTCCTCTCCGAACACTACCAACAACTGGACGTGCCAAATCTGTCGTCCTCTTGAAGGGTCACTTGATTCAATGTGAGCAGTGCTTATTGCTGCATGAACATGCCTTTGTCGCACAGCACCTTGATTGTTTGCCTCACTTTAGATGAAAGTGTCAGCGAAATAACTGAATGTAAAGTCCGCACCACGATTACCGACACAATATTCCACCTTAACAAACAAACGCTGTCCTTTCAAAAATATTTGTTTCTGTCATTAAATCTGAAGACAGTGGAGAATTAATGGGGGAGTAAATGAGTGATCAGCGGTTAGCTGTTTGGAAAAGGACATTTTTGTTCAGAAGGCTGTGATGCAAAAACGAGTGCATAGCGATGACTAAAAATTCATTTCCGCCTCACAATGACTGTGATTAATTTTCACCCTTGCTGAATTCAGCCTTTTAAACTTGTTTCGAATTGTTATGAATCCGGGATTCAATAAGGTGTTGAAATGCATCTACGTCTTTGATGGATTCCAATTAGTTACAAATAGACCCTCCGGTGCGGTATGGCACAGTTTTTTACTCGGATGAATGTTTTGCTGAGTTTGCCCCCGTCTGCGTCTCTGGGAGCCTGCCGTTCCTACTCAAGTAAACTGGTGTGCCCTCACAAGCATATTCCCATTTTCTGCTTCACTGAACTGGTGGTCCCCAATAATCCTAACACCATCATTTAGTCAGGCAGGCTGTGTTTTCATTTTTCTTTTCTTTTTTTTTTTTTTAAACTCTATTTTCTCCATCCCACACAGTAGGCTTGGATTCCCCGAGTTTAGCCGAGTAGAATTAATGTGTAGAGTTTGTTAGCCTCCTTTTCTCATGCACCCTGAAAGAGAGTAGGTTTTAAATTCAAACGCTCGGCCTGATTTCTCCCGGTTCTCCTGCACGTTTCTCTCCTGCACCTTACAGGAGCAGCACAGTCTTTGGGAGACTGTGCCCTCCACTCAAAAAAGGGGCTTTCAAATACAGGAGGCTGGGCAAAGTGCTTTTCCATCATCTCTCCCAGGCTCTGTCATGCAGACAGCAGGTTGGAACAGAATGGCCGCTGCGCTTGTGTTCTCAGAGAAAAGGGAGTGCAACGGAGAGAGAAAGAATGAGGCCCGGAGATGCAGAGAAAAAAGGAGAGGGAGGGAGGGATAGGGAAAGTAAAGCCTCGCTGTGATGCTGGCACTCGGTCAGGTGCTTCCAACTCTCTCCCATCTAAAGCCGAGAGATGAAAAAATGGACAGAACACAGAACGTATATAATAAAGAAAATTGGAAAGGACTGGCACAAAAAAAGATGTAAAATGTTTTGCCAGATACTGCAGAGGCAGGGGAAATAAAAGTTAAGCTTCCTTGCTTGTCCTTTGCACCATGTCCTTTAAGATGGAAGCACTTTTCCTCTTCACAGATAAGGATTTGATTATCCAGGACAAGCTCTTCTTAAGCTTAGCCCTCTTAGTTTCGCAGGCGGGAAAGACATCATAGATGAAACAATACGCTGTGGATATGAATCAAATGAGAAAGTTACATGCTGGAAGAGTGCAATGGCTGTGTTTACAGAAGTCTATGAAGAACAAAGGCAGCCTAGGCTTACGTTGATGGACGCAAATCCTGAGTCTTGGTAACTACCCGCTCCGGCTTCCATTCCGCGCACGCCTGACAAGAACTTTGATCTCTCACATCCAGTCACCTGGCTCTTTTCCACTAGCCTGGATAAGTCTAGACAGATAATGCACACACAACTTAGTTCCTTGAATTTGGACTGTTTACACTGACGAACAGATCCTTTCTCCCACATGCTTTCTGCTGCTCTGCCTCCTACACGAATTTACACGATCAGAGATGAAAACACACTTGTCTCTCACAAAATTCCACCAGTCTTATCGAGGTTAAGATTTTTTTTTTTTATTAATTATATTTTCTTAAATTTGATGTTTTGATGCTGTGCCTGGTGTTGGACTGGAGTACTTGTAATAATGTTTGACCTGTAAATTCATAAAAGAAAAAAGCAAAAACAACACACACCATACAGAGCCAAGAACTCCTGTGAAGTGATTGTGTGTGTGTGAGTGTGAGTGTGTGAGTGTGTGTGTGTGTGGTGGCATGTTGGCTGGATGATATCGATTTAGTGTTTCACAGCCTCCTCTCTTCACCTCCTGCGCTTACCTTCTTTAATATCATGTCGTGTCTGTTGTCAAGGGAGCAGATTACAAATAGACGAGAGCGTCCGAGCGCGCTGACACAACAATCTGCAATACATTAACTTTAAGTGGGCGCTCTTAAAGAAACAGTCTTGTGACTTCTTCTAAGAAACGAGTCGTGCAACAATATACAGATTCAAATTCAGTAATTACATCATAGTTATTATTGATAGGTCGATATCAGTTTGTTCTCTGGAGGTGGTTAGCATCTGTTTTCATTTTATCATGTGTACCAGATTAGTTTAGCATCTTAGCATGCTAATATTTGCTAATGGCGGAGGTTGATGTGAATGCCGTTTTAGTTTATATATATATATATATATATATATGTGCATGTATGTGAGACATACATGTGGGTACACATTCACTGGATTTTGGGTAAGGGCAGAATGGTAAAGAATGGTATCGTGTGGAAGATATCATTTACACTCTTGCTATTTGAAGCCCTTTGAGTTTAAAAATAAAAAAAAAAAAGATTCAAAAAGGAGAGAAAAGACGGCCTGCCGGTTGGTCCTTTCTTCAAAAACAATCTCTTCCGCTCTCTCTCGCCCTCTCAAGCAGCTCTTGTGTGAAGAATCTGAATGTAAAATGTCAGAAGTAATTGAGAGGCAGAGATTTGAGCTGGAGAGCTGGAATTAGGGGAGGCTAAATTGCCATCAGGCCTGTGTATTAGATCACACCTGCCATTCTCTTGGCCTTTCAAGGAGGACTCTTCCAGGTCACGTTTAAAGGGCTCAATTTTTTTTCCTATCTCCAGCGTTTCATTCCGAGATGAAGCCATTATTGAACCCTATGATCTGACGCTTGATATGACGTCCCTGTCTGTATAAGCTGACCTGATATATTGCAGCTTGATCTCTGTGCTTTGGGGAACATTAAGCCCCACTGGTCGTACAATACATTTTGCAGAGCGGCGGCCAGTCAGTGCCTCTAATTCCGGGGGTTTGTTTTAAAAGGAAAGCTGCTATTACTCAAACAGGAACCCAAGTGAGAAATTTACTCTCTCCTTAGACTTTTTCCCCCCTCCCTTAACACCTGCTGTCAAGGTGCCCTTATGTAACTCTCTTTACTCCAAAGTGCTTCAGTGGAGCTGCTCATCGGTTCATCAGTGGAGGGCTGAGGATGTATTACAGGGCTGTAACTGCATAGGCAGCTTGGTATAGTTTTCGTTCTTTGGGCAATTAAGCAGCAGCGGGCCTGCAAAGGATCTCTGACCTGACCCGATGTTTAAGAAATCCTTATTAAATCATCACAAAATGTTTTATTCTTGTAATGATCAGATACTCCATTAAAAGGACTTTTCATCAAGTGAATCCAAATGATCAAGATGTATGACTAGTGCTCAAATGAATTAGAATTAGAAGCTGCACCTTTTAATTCACTCCTTCTGTTGCGACATCAGACATCTTTTACGTTTTGTAAGATCCAAGGATTTTTTTTATCTCCCTTTGACTCTCGCTGATGCCAACTTAAGGGAATGAGGGATTCACCCAATTAATTTACTCAAGCCTGTAATGCAAGCGTCCAAGTGGACGGCCTTGCAATTCAATTAATTAAGTAGAGTGCGTATTCCGCTACATGAAGCGCAGTGCAGTTATAAGATGATGTCATGGTGCTAATAGATAGAGAAGAGGAAGACTTTAGTTAGCACTTCAGACGCATACATGGACATCTTAGAGTTATGAGATGCCAGACCTCTGTTAGTTTAGACTTTATGTGCAAACTTGAGGGCAGAGTTGATGAAGCTGCAAAAAGCACAGCGCACAGCATGGCGTGCCTCATTCAATTTACTTTCGTGTGTAAACGGGAGTCAACAAAATTGATGCCGCACAAAGATATTAAATTTTTATATTCCTGTAGAGCAGACTTTGTCTGGCTTTGTTGTGAAAATATATATTGCAGTAGGAAAGGTGATATTGGTCCACTTGACAATACAATAGGGATTTTCAAGACTACTTCTTTTTTTAAACCATAGCTTACCACGCTCTGTCTTCTGGCCCTGTTTTTCTTGCCAGACTGTGTTTCCCAAAACCATCCTGATTGAGAAATAAGTCATCTTTCATGAAAACTTTGCAAGTACTTGAAATTGTGCACACAAGTAAAATAAAAGCTTTTCCACAGATCCAGATGTTTTCTTGCTTCCTCCACTAAATATTTGTAGGAAGGAATAAAATACATGACGGGAACGACTCCTAAAGTGATTCTTACTGCGTTCAAATTCTAGTCAGAAAGCATAACTGTCACTGAGATATACCAAATAAAAAAACACTCCAAAAGAAGTAGGCACTGGCAGTCTTTCTAGCAGCTAGGCAAGAAATGAGGTATCCGACTGGTTTCATGTGCATTTACAATTTTTATATTCACATAAATGTGCACTGAGGAGAAAGATCATCTCTGTGTTGAACGATGTCCACATTAATCAATAAAACAAACATGCTACAAAAGTTCTATCATGTTCTCTATCCTATTTGTTCAAATGTTCTTTTATTCACATTATCTTACCCTCTCTTCTTCTGCAACGGTTTAATAACTGGAGAAACAGTGCCACCAGCACAGTCTCAATGCACACAGCTCCAAATATTTGCATCGGAAACATAAATCAATTTGCATTTTTTGTGCCAATCATCTGGAAATTTGAAGATTTGTACTAAACTTGGGAACTTAACTAAAGAGATTCTCAACACAACTCAATCCAGGGATGTTGTGGTTTATAGTGACCGTCTGTCATGGATTTGGGCTTCTTGTTTAGTGTTTCCTGTTTTATTTTTTTGAGTTTCCCCTCTCATCATATCTGTAACTTCACTTCCTGCTATTGTTGTGTTCCCCACCAATTTCGATCTGTTTGGTCTGTTCCAGCCTAATTGGTTTCACCTGTGTCTTGTCAGCTTGCTTTCACTTGTATTTAGTCCATCGTGTTGTCTGTGTTTGTTCCTCAGTCCATTGTTATCCATGTACCTTCTGCTCATAGTCACTCTCACTTCTGTATTTTTCACTGTTGAACTGTGGATTTGGTTTGTTTTTGGACTCCTCAGTCACCTTTTGTTTATACTGTGTTTACCTGCATGTACAGCGGGTTATTAAAGTTACCCTTTGTTTACTGCTTGGGTTCACTTTTCAGAACGAAACCATAACTCCATCTTCATCTCTAAGCGACGAGGGAATGCCCCAAATTACTGCTTCTAACACAAACTTCCAAAAGTTTTGAATGCAGAAACTCCCTGGAGATTTCCTCGATATTGGATGATGACATGCAGCATATAACGAGTTGCTATTTTAGGCAGACGTGGAGCAGCAAGCACAGGTGATGTTAATTAAAAGTAATGACGGCTGCATTCCATTTAGCAGAGGCAGTTCCAGGCGCTGATGTTGTGAAACTCACTCACTCACTGTCACAGCTTACCACAACACTTAATGTATCAGAGCCATTGTTATGTTATGTTATTATTTACACCTGTGACAAGTCAAAATGTCTGCTGTGGTCTACTGTATGTCCCTTTGACCCTAATATTACAACTCACACCGTACGGATGTTTTTGGTCACTAATGACAGCCCTAGTTTTACTTTCTCGGCCATCAGCACACTGCTCCATTTATCATCCATCCATGAAAATACTTGGCATGTCATATCCAGTGCAACCTTTTCACCAACATCTTTCTCGAGCTTGACCTGAAGGGTGCAGTCCACACCAGCTGGGTGATGTTATCCCTCAAATGCTATATATTTATCTGATTTCATTATTCTTGCCGTCTTTTGCTCAGGTCAGGCCTTATGTGGGGTCATTGGGCATTTCCTTTTCCCATGTTTGGAAGGTGAATCCAATTTAAAAACAATCCTGCTTCACAGATGTTTGCACGACAATGAAAATCATCTCATTTCTCTTAGGCCTGTTACATTTCTACAAACACAGTGAGCAATCAATATGAGCAAATTTGAAAATAAGTGGACGCTTTGCTCCTTAATAAATATATACTAAAAGTGTTCCTCTTTCAGAAAAACCATAGAATTGCTGTGATACATTTGTCTCATACTATATATTATGTCATTTTTTGTGCTAAAGGAAATGCCTAAGAGGTAAAAGTTCCTCCTTCACATTGTATCAAACACCTTGTCCGACTGCAAGCTTCAGCCTACACGCACAGATCTTTCAAAGTGAATCGACAAAATTGTGAAATAAAGAGAGATGAGAAGAGGCAAAGTCCCATTTTCGCTTTCATTTTGGAAGCAACACTCTTGGAAAAAAAAAAAAAACAGGAAATAATCAATCACTTTCCACTGCCATGTCTGTCCACATTCAAGCTGGCATCAAAGACGAGTTCGGTCGAGAAAGATAAATTTGGTTGTCTTTGAAAAACAACTTTGATTTTTGCATGAATTTTCCTGGTTCTCATGCAGTAACTGCAGGCATTATCGACGTGTGAACTCACAAAGAGGCTCAGCAACTTCTTAAAGAGCAACTTTACATTGTTGTTAGCTTAAACTTTGCTGATACTCCCTCCCCGTTCCACTCAAATCAAACTCCATACTGCCAGACAGCGACAGCTTTAAACTCTCTACCTTGTCAGTCAAACAGGGATTCTGGTCTAGACTGCTTTGTAGATACGATTGTCAAATAATCACCTGAAATGAAACCATCTCATTTTACCATCCTCCATCATATACTGTGGAGAATGTTTCTCCAAATTGCAACTCCAAAACGCCAGTAAAGATGAATAAAATCTGAATATGTTAGCTTTTTAAAAGGACATTTTAAATGAGTTGAACCGTCTGACCAGTTATAAAGCACATTGTTTAGTTCCGGGAAGTTTTACATGACTGAACCTTGAGAGTCTGAAGGATAAATGCCTAACCACTCTGCTGCCTCCCACCTGTCTGTCACATACGAGACTGCTGTATTGATTTTTGCGTACTGTGTAACGACAGTAACTCTGCCGTTGTCCTAGAATCATCCCGTCTTTCTCTGCTGTGTTGTGTTTAAAAGGCTGGTCATGCTCCCCCTTTGTTCACAGAGTGTCAGAGCTACTACCAGCCAATTAAAAAAAGCTGAGGGGGATGAAAAACCAAACATGCAGAATTCATTTACAGTAGCTTCATTTCAGCTCAATGGATATGTGATGCATCACGCCTAAACTGATAATGAGAAAAACGTTTTTTGTGCAAGTTGCAACACGCATAGACTTAAAATATCTGCATAATGATCACTGGCAACCTTTATTTACAAGCACTTAAGGAACATCCCAGTGTCACAGGAATTAGATCCATATTGGATAATTTAAGACCTTTTAATTTATATCTAATGGCAACGTTCAGTGGAAGCACTTATGCAGCGAGGCAGAAGGAAAGGGTGCACAGTTTGGAGTTTGCATCCTTTAACCCTAATCATGATTTTTAAAAAACCTTCACCAACTGTTTTAATTGCCTGTCCTTAAAATAACACAGCTTGTTTGCCACAGCATGTATCTTTCTAACACTACCCAGTGTGCTTAAATATACCATACTGTGGCTGCCATGCAGAAATATTTTGCACAGTTTTAAAACATTAGCACTGAATGTAATCTTGGCAGCAAAGTTTCCAAATCAAATAAGAAAATACAGATTAGAAGGATTTATATTTCAATGCTTTCCCAAACTGTTACTGGCATGGGTTGTATTATAATAACTGTTTGTTTATGGTTACAAGACCTTTCATTGTCATGATGAAAAAATAACCGTGTGGTTAAGGTCACTGTTGTCATCCTTAAGTGAAATGTTGCAAGTTGGTGGGAAACAGGAAGTGAACGGTGGTTTCCAGTGTCAAAGTCTGACTTTTTTTTTTTCATCCCATCGATCCACCCTGACCTCTTCTTTCTGATAACTTTGTTTGCTTTCCTCACAAGGCTGACTGTAAACATGTGGTTTTTGGGTATTTGGCAACTGATACCGTTGTTTTTCTTCAGAGCACAGTCTTAATATGGTTGGGAAAGATTGCAGTCTTAAAGCACAATACATGACATGTTTACTTCTTAGGGTCAAGATGTTTCAGTCACCATGACCACTTCACTTGCTGATGACTTCTCTGCAGCACAAAGACAACCAATGTTGACGGTGAACAAAGAGTACAGTACACGGTAATAGTGTTTTAATAGTAGAGTCATACCAAGAGGTCATAATGTGTTTCTGTACAACCTACAAAATTATTTGTCTCTGTGTTCAGATAGAAAACCAAGTGGTCATGGTTTATACTGGTTAAATTGGACAAATGTTGTAAAAATAAAACAGTAAATACATGCAACTTCATATATATATATATATATATATATATATATATATATATTTTTTTTTTTTTTTTTTTTAAATCAGCAAACTGCACCCACGTACAAACAGTGCCTCCACAGTTTGAACAGAAATGTGGCCAAACTCAACTCAGGGTTGGTCAAGGCCATAATAACGCTATCTTGTGAAACACACATCCTACACATGGAACAGATTTTGTAGCCTGTGCATATCACTGATTATCAATTATGCGTACACAAAGTCCTTCCTCTGTGTAGCCTCACACAAATTAATCACAAAGGAGACAAAATTCAAACCTTTTTGAGTAGTGACATGTCAGAAACAGCACCCAAAAAGAAAAATTTACTGAAGGACTCAAAGTAGCAAAAATCACCTAGAGGATTCACCATGAGCGCTTCAGTATTCAGCATTTAGCCAAGCCTAGAAACCAGCACCAGGCACCTGTTGGTCACGCACCACTGGGTGGGTTTAATTTGTGTTTGCATGCTCACCAGGTGGCGCATTAAATCAGTAACTGAATAAGGTAGATGTGACCTTTTTTTAACTATGCGGGGTTATCATGAGCAGCTTCAGAGAGAAGAGAGAGTTGTCTGTTTCAGTTTGTGCTATCCCAAACAATGTATTTGGATTTGGATATGAAATTATTTAGTAGTATAAAACATAACCATGGGACCTTGGGCCGCAGGGTCACTCACCAGTTGTTTTATAATAGTATCTAACAGTTCCAGACAAGGCACCTTTGCTTAGGTTCCTGGTTTTATTCTTGTGTTCCTACAAAGCGGCAACCTTTGTGACTGGGAACTGAAGCCAATTCAGAAGTGCCAAAAAAAAACAGAAGCTACAGAACAAGTCAATCTCTATAGGCCTGTATGTTAAAATGTCCAACTTCACAGCAGAAATAAACATGTTTACAGCCTGGTACAAACAACTGTTTTGGTCTCTATAGCTAATTTCCCAGTTTATGACAACTGTACCAAGTCTGATTTTTTCCTCAATTTATCCATTCAGATTATATTAAGACTTAAGGTTATGCATATTTAATGGAGTGGGTGCTATCATTGACATGTAGGTGCCATAACAGATGGCACAGATTTGCAAATTTTAAACTTCAAAACAACTCTTCAGAAATCTGCGGGTGATGTCATGCATATCCTGTCCATTTATTTCCTCAACGAGATCTGCTTCATGCCGGAAGAGTATATTTTCACTGAATGTATTAATAGTTCATGAATGGGCCTTGGGCTTTGTTTTTGGAAGACAGACTGATTTAAAAAAAGTAACCATCAACAACCCTCACCATCCCTATCAGACGTTAATTGCATACTAAACATAGCCCACTCCCAAACCTCCAAATCCCTGTCTGCATCTCGAATTTTGCCAAACGAGTGAGCAGTAATGGTCATTCAGACTGAATATGAAGCCAAGCAAATTATGCACGTGTGCGAGGAATGGAACATGATTTTGAGACGTGCAAAAGGAACGGTATGGTAAGTAACGGTAAGTATTGATTCACAGAGTTGTTGTTTTTTTCACACTGGAAGGTCAGTATGAGGCGTGGGTGTTTTCCTATCACATGAAAGATCCAACACAAGCAGAGAGGGAGGAAGAGAGAGAGAGAGGGGGGGGGGGGGGGGGGGGGGGGGGATATGGAGGTGCATTTTAAACAACTCTTACCCTCAGCACTGCGTGTGGTTCAGATGGGAAGCACAGCGAAAAAAGCTCATCTCATTCACAGATGGCAACCCAATCCAAGGCAAATGTCAAAAGGACTCACATGACAGCCAAAGCACCTGTGAAAAAGAGCACAGCACAGAGAACGCGACAGATTTACAGATGGTTATGTGTGCAGGGAGACGGTAGAAAGCCCATCACAAATGTCTCTGTATCATCTTATTTTCAGGTATAAAACAACATGTGTGTGCGTTAAAGCGGCTGCAGACAACGCACTCCCATTTGCTGTGATGAAGTATTAAGGTATTCAAAACAAGGATTTATGTCTCTTTGAGATGAACTCAGACTTCAAGTTGAGCCAGAATATAATGGCACAAAGACAAATAATGAGATCAGGTCAAATAAAACTTGTTTACAGTACACTGCATTAAGGCTAACAGACCAAAAAAACTGTCTGATGGAGACAGAAGCAGCAACACTCGCGTTCCTCGCAGGATACTGTTTCACGAAAGGTCACTTTTAACTAAATGTAAATTAGCAAAGTATTTCCTCTCCCACTTTTAGATGATTTCACATTTTTGCTCCCTCGGGATAATTTGAATGACAAAGCTCTGTGGAGCTTTGAGGCAAAAAGGCATAAGAGTCCGCACAAAGCCGCATTCTCTCCCAGCCTATTCCCATCCAATACATATGCTAATACTTCCAAGTCACAGCTGGTCGAGGAACTTACAGTATGAAAGATTTTACAGTTAAATTTATTCAAACTAGCCTTTCAAAAAATGTATCCAGATGGCATTGTTGAATGAAATAGTGCAAATATCCAAGAAAGTGGCCTTGTATGTGAAGCTTCAGTTCCGCTGCCAGCCAGGCACGGATCAAAGATTGTCTTATTGACAAGAAAAAAGAGCAAATATCAGGTTAAAGTCCTTTTGTAATTAGACTTTTGAGAATTACTACGGGAGATTAAAGATGCCGAAATTAAAACTCAAACAAAGTAATGAAGTGAAATAAAACGCACACGTTTATTTCCTTTTTTTTTTTAATCGTGTCTGAATGAAAGAGAATTGTTCTTTAACATGACTCTCATGACAATGTGAATTGTATTTCACTTTATTTCTGTGTTTGATCTGTTTTATGGAGACCTTTCAAATCTTCTATACACTGCAGGCAGCACATAGAGACATGCAATAAAACCAGTCAACCCATGTCTTTGTGCAAAAGGCAGCGCTAACCGCTTCAAATGAGGTATGATCACTCTGTGTGGTGGTGTGTGTGTGCTTTGAACATAGATGAACAATAAAAATTAGGGATGCTCAGAGGACCTTAGAAGTGATTTCTAAATGAAATCATTGACATATCAAAGAGTTTAAATTGGATGTTCAAAGCAAATCATCAAATACTTTCGGCATAATTATGTTGATATGTGGCTTTATAGGTTAACAGGCAGATAAAATACAATTGGTTTCAGGTTGATGGTAGTTCTGAGGATCAGATGTGAGGAAAGGCTTTGATCGAAATGAATTTGCAAAGCCATCTCTCAGGTTTTTTCGTTTGTTTCTCTGCTTTTGTGCTTCAGCATCTGTTTCTCCACCTGCTAAAGAAAAGCCATATTGTCTGTTGCGTTGGAGGTTACTCTACCCTGCCTGCTTGTAGAACATTTATTTCATGAAGAGCCTTCAATGTTTTGACAGTGATCCAATTATGACTTTATATCTTTCTGGGTGTATTCAGGCAACTCTGTACTGCCTGCACTGGTTCAGAGCAACAGTTGTGCCCAGAGGTTGTGAAATATAATCTGGATCAAATCGAGCAGACCAGACAAGCAGTGCGAGATGAGGCTGCCTCACTTCTAACATATGGGAGTGGAAAATCTGACAGATTGGATTCTTAATTATACAAACATTTCAAAGAGGCAGAGCTGCTCTCTGGAAAGAAAAACAACCTCATTGGTGCAATTAAACATCAACAGACAGAGCCAGGGAGCATTTTATTTATTAATGCGAGGACGCGGTGAGAAAAGAATTCAATACGGCTATTAATGGAGGAACTACAACAGTGTTTTATGCAGTTTTAGGCGCTAAGAGTTCATTCTCGACCTTGAGAAAAAACGGCTGAGAAAACAGTCTCAGCACTAAGTCCATTCAGGAGACTTCATCTGGGGCCTCTTTTGTTATATATGATCATTTAAAAGGGTCCTCCAGTGATTTAGTATTTCGTGTCTGTAAAGTTGAAGCAGCGGAGGCCAAGATATGAGGTTATTTAGCCCCTAGTGTGATTCAAGCTTCAAAAATCTCTGATTCCTCGATTTCCCATAATGCACCTTGATAGGATCTTACATTAAATCCACCCTGCTTGGTAAACAACCTTATCTTTCAAACTCCACACCTCCGGTTTGTAACGCAGACATCCTGTTTTACATTTATCTCCAAGCCCCAAGCTGTTAAAACCCTGGTGACATCACTATGACATCACCAGGGATATTTTATTCCTGTGGAGAATCTGCCAGATGAGCCACTTTCATGTTTCATGTGCGACCATGTGTTTTAATAAAACTTCTATCATTTTCTGTTTGATTTCGTGTGATATTAACAGCACTCAGCCCCTTTCCTGGATCTTAGGAAGCTCGTAGGCACCTTCAGACAAATGCACAGCTTGTTTCTGCTTGTTTGGGCCTGTCACATCGGTAATGTTAAGGCAGTTTTCTCTGTGCAGAACATCAGATCAAATGGGAAATGACAGCAGTTGTGTTAAAATGCTGATTGGCTAATTGGTTCCTTTCCTGTCGTGAGTCTTTGACTGACTACCAGGATGCGTTAACAATCTGACACGTACATCTCTAGTTTACAGTGCTGCGTTATGGCATGTGTGCTAATATTTTGATATGAATATTCTGACAGTGGGGCATGCAATTTCAGAAGAAGAAAAGCTTTTTAATAACCTCAATGAGTTTCCTGGTTTCAAGCATTTGGGTTTCTTAAGTTTAATGTTTTAGAAAGACATCGGCTCAAAACAATCTGAAGTGATGTCTACGTTTTTATAAATCAAATATATCCATATTCACGGCAGATATTTACAAGTTCCAGCAGGTTTCTTCACCGGATTAGCTCTTTCAAATTCTCTTTTGTTTTTTTCAAAAAGAACCTTTGACTACTCGGACTTTATTTTCACAGCATATCAGCTCTGTTGGTTTAGACTGTGGTGAATGCGGAAGGTCAACATTGTACGAGGCAGGCGTTCTGCATGCCGTGATGGGTGTTTACAAGCCCGGGTCATATTTTCTTGTTGTTTAGATCCTGTGTGATCATCTCACCGCTTCTTAGCTGCCTTCTTCGGACCTATTTTAAGGGCTTTCGGCGCACTCAGCAATTACTCTGGTGAGTACAATGTTATTATAACCAATAAAACTGTTGGCCAGAGCTACGAAAATAACACCCACGCTGTAAATTTAAACTTAAATGTAACCACCCTTCATCAGCAAAGCTGAGGAAACTGGGAGAGGTTTGGTATTTTTTAAAGAGTTTGGAATAAAGAAAAATCCTGTACAAAGATATAAATATAACAAACAGCCATAAACGGCATACTGTATATGTTGTTATTCCCATCTACAATAACAGAACCATCGACTGTGAACTATTCACATTATTTAGCCAAATGCCCAGCAGATGACCTCTCGCTGGGAGCTGGAGCTGATGTGTGCATCCAGTAAGGAGATATAGTGTATTAGAGCTGAAGTTAAAGTGGTTACCATGGAGACAGGCCGCGGTTATCCCCACCTTTCTCTGTCACAGAGGCTTGCCAAGGCCAAAAGAGGAAAAGGGTTATCTCGTTCCTTTTCAACTTTATCTCTTCAACCATATTGTGCCTCCAATCCAATCCCCTGTCTTCTGCAGTCTGTGGCCTCACTATTTCTTCCTTTTTTTATGAAGGGTAGAAAGAGATATTACCCTCTGTTCTCCACCTGGGGGAATTTTGAAGAGGAGTCATCCAATTTTCAGCAGGTGATTCTGTTCCCTGCCTTACTTAGAAAACAGCACATTGATTAAAATCTGACCTTAGAAACTAAATTAAACAACGGAACACACGCATAATTACAAACTGGCCTGTGGACAGCGAAACTTTGCGCACACCAGTATTCATGGACAGCAGTGCAGCTTGCATTCTTGGTTTGGACCCAAATGGCTCATTTTATACACAAAATGCGTGCTATTAAAGCATACCTGAGGGAAAGAGAAGGCTGAATGTCCACCTCGCATTCACATCCAACAATACAGGACAGAAACTTGGAAACCGTGACTGCTTTCAAAGGAAGTAAGAAATTGAAAGTGGAAGACAGCAAGGCTTTAATAATTAATTCGGCGGAGTTGTGGTCCTGGGAGGCCAGAGGAAAATATATTGATGTTTAAAAAATGCTAATTAAAGAAAGGCAGCACACTTTGGTTTGGAAGGCATCCGTCTGCCCAGGCAGTTTGAAATCTCACTGCTGCCTGGGCTAATGGTGCTAGTAATGCCTTTGGGGAAACACGGCATGAAACACAGAGGCGGGCGCTAATGAGTCTTGCGGACCTCTCCGGCACACAGGATGAATGAGAGCGATGAAAAGAAGATGCTGAAAGGGAAGAAGGAGCCACACTTGGTGGAAAATGTCTCGTATTCCTTTTATATTTCACGGCAAATGAGAGAAGCGGTATCCTTCGGTGGGTAAAACTGGATTCACACGCGCCCCGTAGACAATCTGCTGGCAGCTAATATCGAGTCACACTGCAAAAAGGGATGCACGTACAACACACAGTGAGCAGCACAGTTACACCGCGTGTTTCACACACACACACAAAAAAAGGCGAGAGTAAGTAATGCAAAAGAACACATTTACATAGAAACAATCTCACTTGTGCGCACGCTTTCATTTCATTTCAAGTGTTTGGTCAATTACATCAAAAACATCCTCCTGCACGAGAAGGAGAAGAGGCTCAGCTGTGCTGTGTGGGATAAATGCTAATGCCAGTATGCTCACAATGACAATACGGACATGTTGATATTTAGCAGACATAATGTTTACCATGTTAATCTTGTGCTAAACACAGAGTACAGCTTTGGTTGATGGAACGCCATTAGCTCCGCAGGTGTTTGGGTGTAAATTAAAATATCGGATAAACTGATCATGGTGCTCGCTGAAACGTTAAGGGGTCGCCAAAGTTCCTACATTTTACCTCTGAGGGGGGACATGAATGAATGTCAGTACCAAGTCTTGTGGCATTCCATTCAATAGGTCTCGAGGTATTTCACTTACACCCACAAATGTTGACCTCACGGTGGTCTGATTCTCAAACTGTTTGATAGGTGCCATCAGCGGGACACAGAGCTACTACAGCTTAACAACAAAGAACCTAACCTCAATGGTCCGACACTGTTATCTGACTCTGGAGAGGCTTCTATGTTATGTACCTATCTGTTGTGTCTAGGCAGTGAGACATCGCTATCGTCTGACTTTGGTTATTATAGTAATAATCCGAATGGCGCCTGCTTTCATAAACACAAACATACAGCTGCTCTGTGGCTCAAGGAGAAGAAGTCAATGTCCCCATAAAAATCCATCATTTAATACTATCCCTTTAGTGACCTTTGACAAGCTAGCGTAGTGGGGCATAGCAGGAAGTGTTTGAGAACCTCTGAGCTAGACAAATGCAGTTATTTAGTTAACTTAAGTTCAAGAGCAGGGCCACACCTCTGATCATAAGTCAAGATATTTATACATGCCCTTCCCTTATGGTCCTTATGGTTTGCCTCAGTTTCCTCAACCCACCCTCCATCCCCTTCACTGCATCCATTCACTTTTCTATCTCATCCCTATCCACCTCACTTCATCCTCCCTCCCCTCCCCTCATCCTTTCTGATTCAATCCAGTGCATACTTCTCCTATGTCTCATTTTAGGTATCACCTGGGGGTCCGTAAGCAGCTCGGGTGGAAACACACCTGAGACTGAACCCCCACTATGAATCTTCCTGTGCCTGGCTTTCAGCACGTTCTCCCAGATCAACCTAAGCGACGATGTCCCTCCTCCACGTCCTCCCCACTTTAAATGAAATATTGTTGTGCCGGGGTCCTTGTTAGTGAACAGTGAGGGAAATAAGGTACTAGGAGTCATCAATTAAAAGTCATGAATATCTAATCCATCTCATACTACTATAATTACATAGTGAAAATTTTCACCTGCTGGTAGTCCTCAGTCCCAGGTTAGGGATCACCAAAGTCATCATGATTTACCTTCTGGGAACCATGAATGTCTGGACTAAACCTCATGGCAATCCATCCAGTAATAATCAAGATATTCCACTAAAAAACAAAAGTGTAAATGTCACAGTGGCGGTCACGATCACCCGAGTCATCAGGATTCATCCCGCTTCATGACCGCCTTCACAAGATACGTCTGATATTTCAGTCCAGACCAAAATAACTGCCATCCCAAGTGGCCAAAAAATAAACGCAATTGCACAGAAACAACACATACATGTTAATTTGGGTCCGTTTCTTAGAAAAGGTCGGTCAGTTTACGCTGTGTCTAATTTGTGCACTCTGTCAAACATCCCTACACTTAGGCATTTCCTATGACAAAGGAAGAATAACTAACAAATGACAGTCATTAAGTATTAATTTCCAGGCCTGTATGCTTCCTTGACACTTGCCTTCAGCAAATTATGTGCAGCGAACAAACAGAAACAAATTAACCATCTCTGTATGTATATGGTTTCTTTTGTATCACGTACGCGCGAGATGTAAACAGAGGGGCGCGCGGCTTAGTCTTCGACATGAAAAGAATCTATTCCTGTAGGTAGTGTTTACTCAGCGCTCTCAGGGGGTTATTCAAATGATTTGATCACATGTAGGTTTGTTTGATCTCGTAAAGTAAAGTGGATTTTGTTGCTCTTCCAAACAATATCACGTCCTATCATGTACAGCTGATAACATCACTCTCATTCAAACTCAGGTGGTGGATACGATGAGCCTTTCACGTGTACAGTATTTGTTTCATGCCCCCCTCCCCCCAGTAACTTAACTCAATCAAAGCCACAGTTAGATTGGGGGGTAATAACGTTTAATGCATTCCAAGAGGCTCTGCTGGAATAATCTTTATTGCACGCAGCCTCATTAGACGTCCTCCACAGCTTGATAAAACACAAGTGTCTTATATCTCATACAGTATTCTATTTCTGTCCCATAAGAGATAGCAATCTGAGGACGGAGGAGAGATATCGCCTTTGTAGTGGCAGATCGTCAGAAAGATGAGATCTAATCTCTCTCTCTCTCCCACTCCCTCTCTGTCGAGGACGGATGGGACTGATACAGTATATTGCGCATGCAAGGTCTCACCGAGCTCCTTTTCAAAATATGCGATGCACGTAGATGATAAAGTTGAAAGCAAGTGTATCAGAGCAGATATCTCATAACCAGGAGATAACTCACATAACTGGATAAAGATTGGAGCTTGATTAGACGCAGAGAGTGTTTTATTGATCTCTGTTGCTTCCATCAGATCTGATAAGATCGTTAATTCAAAGCATCCCATTAAACGATATAACCTTGCTGCCTAGTGTGAAAATGCACACTTGTGCCTCGGCGTGTAATCGTCCATTAATTGGAGAGGTCTTACCAGTGGTGGAATGTAACTAAGTGCAATTACTTCAGTAAGGTACTTAAAGATCCAGTGTGTCCGATTTAAGGGGGTCTATTTGCATAATATGGCAGGAATTGCATGTAATATGTATAACAATGCTTTCATTAGCATATTACCACCTGAAAATAAGTCTCATGATGCTTTTTTTACCTCACAATGAGCCTTGTATATATACAGTCACCACAGGTCCTCTTCAGCTGCGTCTGCCATGTTGAACCTCCATGTTTCTACAGTAGCCCAGAGAAGACTAACTGAATACTGGCTCTGCATAGGGCCGTTTGCAGTTTTTAGCTTCTCCTCCATGCTTAGAGCACGAGGTTGAGGTGAGGTTACTGCAATCAAAAACAATTCCATTTCAGAGCTTCATAAACACTATGCAATGTTCAAAGAAAAGTCATGTTTGCTCATGAAAAGTAAAAAGAAAAGGGTTGTTGGCATTTTATCAACAAAATCTAATGTAAAACTAAACAAAACGTATCTGATGTATTACATTTTTATATTGTTATATTTACATTTTTGATAAAATGATGTGATAGATGGACTAAAGCATACATAAACTAATTGCTGTTTTAATACAAAATCAACAACCTGCAGGTTCCTGTGATTATAGATTAATTAAACATCTGTCGAAGGTAAGTTAATATTTAGGCAATTTTATCAAAGACTGTTAATCATGGTAACTGGTACATAACAAACTATCACTTTAGGATAGAAACTAGAAAATCTAATGATTCATTTGACTAAAACTACCATACAGTTTTGTGAAAAGTTATTAAATTAATAAGAATTTCCTAAAAGCATTTACAGTTTTAGGTCTTCCAGACAGAAATGTTTGAATAAGAGATTTTTGCAGATTAAACAGCCCAACAGTCAATATACAGTCCATGAAATTTTCACATTGAACGCATTCATGCATGAGTGATAATATTCCAATAATGTAGTTAACCCTTTGGAAGGAGCCATTCAGCACCAGTACTATCTTGTTACCATTGTGTACACATTACACAACATGCTTATAATACATGTATACTTTCACTAAGATTCTGAATGTAGGACTTTTAATTGAAGCAAGTACTTTTACATTATTGTATTACTACATGTACTTAAGTGAAGGATGTGAATATGTCTTCCACCCCTGTGCATTACAGCAAAACACTGGCACATGCACATCACAGTTAGACTGGGCACAGAGAGGTTAACAGTTAACATTCCCAGGCGCTCACCTACAGTAACAATTGACGCCAGAGGTCATTAGCATTCATGGCATCGCTTGGCTTCCCCTCGCCATCAGTCCCACTTCATCAGTTAAACAGCAAGCTTCTAACCCCGGCTTTGTTTGGTGGGAGAGTCCATGTCTGATAAGGGCCCCCATGATATGGCTGACATCATTAATCACCAGCACTGTGGGAGGACAAGGCGGGCAGGTTGAGAGCAGCTAGTACTGCCATCTCTCCCCGTGGATCCTTTTTAACGGTGCCGTGCTCCTAATTAATAGAGCTGCCCCTCTCACTTCGCAAATATACATCAAAATGCATGCAGAGAGAGAGGTAAATAATGGCAGACGGACAGGGAGTTTAAGATGACTGCTCACTGTCAGAGACGTAAAGAAAGAGAGAGAGTGATGGAGCGAATCAGGGAGGACGCTGTGCTTATACTCAATGTGAGAGATAAAGCTGCAGAGACGGTGAGGATGAGAGGAGGAGGCGAGCCTCGGTGGATGGAAAACTGATATTGCCGAGTAGTTGAAAGGTGTAACCGCAAATGTCAGCGCCATCGATAACACCACCTTGTTGGTGACCATTTTTCGTCTTCACATTAGGCGCCCAGGAGGGCAGTAAAAACAGTTGAAGTGGGGTGAGATGAGACATGGGGCCAAAGCTTTAATTTTACTGCTCATGCACACCGCTGGAACCAACTTTTAATTGCCTGTTACAGATGACGGATAGAAAAAAGTGGGGCAGGGTGTATTTACGCACACGGCTATGTCAGGAGACCGGCTTTCTGGTTTGTCACTGTCTGAACGAGCACGAAAAAACAAAACAGTGCATAGTGATAAAAATAGAGGTGGATGTGGTTATTTTCTGCTCCTGGTTGCAATCATAATTGTGTTACTTTTCTTGAATGAATGAATGTTTGAGTGAGTGTATTTGCATAGTGATAAAACACAGGAGATGAGATAAAAAAAAAAAGTTCAAAACACAAAGACGAGAAATTCAAAAAAATTCAAATTGCTTGTGTGTGCAGGTGAGAGGTGTTATATAACGTAAGTAAATACATAAACAAAACACTGACTAGAAAATGTGTGAATGTGTTTCCGAAAGCAGGAAATTGTATTTCCCACTTCAGCACTTTTACTCCTGAGACTTAAAGCTTCTTATCTCCATACTAATGTCCCTGCTTTACTCATAACCGCTCCTGTCACTGCTCAAATTAAGGGCACTTAGTCATTACCCACACCTGAGGAAAGAAATAAATATAAAAAGCTCGTTCTCAAAAGATGCTCCAGTCAGAACAAAATGAACCTCCCTCATTAATTACTACGAGCTGCCAGGTACACACAGAGATATCCACTATTTTAGTTTTTCTCTTGAGGAAAGCACCTCAGGGAATCTGTCCCAGTCTGAATATTATTGGCAACAACACCAGAATTTGAATCTAATAAAATATCAGTCAACATCATTCACACGGTAATACCGAGTCTCCTCAGGCATTTGCAAGTGTACAGTCACAATAATCAGTGCAAGTTCAACCAATCACTGGCAGCAATTTAGCAAAATGATGGCAATTTTTTCGGCAGTGAAAGTAGTCAACAACTCACAGCCTGTTCTCATATATATATATATATATATATATATATATATATATATATATATATATATATATATATATATATATATATATATATATATATATATATATATATATATATATATATATATATGAGGAAAGAGAGTTGTAGTTTTAAGAAGTAAAGATGTGTAAGACTAAAAACTGCACTATAAATTTAACCTGCATCTTCTGGGTTTTCAGTCCAAGGAACCAGTACAAACATCAAAGGGCATATTTTGTAAAGAATTTTGTTTTTTTTTTTGTTTTTTGGTCATGCTCGTCTTTTATCTTCAGTCATAGCTGAATATGAGGTTCCTATAGGACCATGTTAGTGTGTTTTAGGATCAATTCAACCCTGGATCATGAACACATTTGCAACTTCCAGTCAGACTTTTAGAGTAAAATAGATGGTAGCGCAGACTGTGCCTTAGGGCTCTGATTCCGATGTCCTTCAGCCCAGGGTGGCCTTTACCCACCAAGTGAAGGTAGTCCTCATCATCATGAAGATGTTTGAGCATGCGGCCACCACCAATCCACTTGCTGACCAGATCATATGAGGCCACTTAGAAGAACTTCTTATGGTTTCTGTTTGCTAGCAGGATAATAAATTTGCATTTATTACATAACTGACATAACAGACTGGTCCAGCAGCAAAAAGTCCAGCTAAGTCTATGTCCTCTAGCCTTTTAGTAAGTTAGATATATTCTTGTCCAGTGGTTTCTTGCTGGGTCAATCTCTACTTTTTTCTTCTTAGCTTCCTCCCAAAGTCTCCCTTGATCTTTTCTCCCCTGTCACTATTCTCCATAGAGGCTGCTGAGCCCAGCTACTGTACATTGCTCGTTTGCCCAGCTCCAGTTCTGGCACGACACAAACTCCACTTCCCATCAGTATTCCCATCACTACTTCCCCAAAAAATGCACATCACATGTGAGTCAGTTTTGAAGATTTATTTAGCAGCAATATATTTGAACAATTTTAACTGCTACATTTGAACTTACACTTTCTTTTCAAAAGCTGGACTGCATATAAAAGAGGTAAAAATTTAGCCTATTTAGCTGTATCTGCTCAGTCAATGGATGTACAATGCTGCTTTGAGTGTCTGCTGGCTGCTGCTGTGGATTGTACCTCTGCATTTACCTCAGGGTGGTGTCTTGCCAGGTGGGCAGTAACGTTTGTTACGTGTTTCCGCAGTACGTGACATGTGCAGGTACAGAGTTTACAAATAGCTTTCGACATGTCCAGTCTGCTTTTCCATTCAAAGCAAAAAATCCAAAGTGTGCTGGTGGAGGTTTTATCTCCGCATTTTTGCAAGTTGTCTGCCATTCTCTTGCTTTCTGTTTTTTTTTTTTCTTCTTCGCTTTCTGTTCTGTTTTTTCCCACAAACTGATATGACGTCACGTTACTAGGTAGTCGAAGTAAAACATTTCGCCCTAAATAAAGTAAAATGAAGCATTTAAATTTGGGGAAAAAAAACTGTTTAATCGTAAAACACAAAATCCTGATACTTGATACGTGATTCTTGGTGCAGAGTGGGAATGATAGAGAGTCGTGATAGATTAACTCTGCTTACAAGTTGAAGAAAAATCAAAATGATCTGAATCTGTCTTTTTATGGTAGTTTCTCAATGACAGAGAAAGTTTCTCAATGCTGCTTTAACTCAGAATGTTATTAAATCCATTGGAATGTATTGCTGTAAATTTTCAAATTTTTTAATTTTCAAATTTTGAATGCTGGTGTGACCGGGGCTTTAAAAAAATGGTTTTGCAGTGTGTTTAAAATCATTTTCAGTTAATATATAAAATGAGAACCTTAAGTAGACTTTGTAACCCAACCTTGAATATCTCTTGCAGTTTATTCCCTTGTGAACAAAGACTCCAAACAGATTTTTTTAATGCTATTTTATGCTCCTAACCGCCTTAATCAGCTGCTGTGCAAAGTTCACCTTCTCTCACCTCTCTCTCAAAGGAAACCCGCACTCTTGAGGATTAGAAAAGGTTAGGACTGGTGAGTAAAGTGGTCAACTTCTGTGTGTGTGTGCGCGCGTATGTAGAGAGATTAAAGGAGACAGTGATGAAACGATTCTTTTCTGTTGGTAAGCACGCAGAGAGAAAACAGGCAGCGGGATGCTTGACACCTGAAACCCCTGCACTGGGCCTAGCCATGGGAGGGCCCTGCGTCGAGTGTGAGTAATTACATGTGAGTACTCTGCTGCCCTGTGGCTTCTAAGAACCCTCTTCGTAATGATCTCCACTGATAAAGTCACACACATACACAAACACACACGCGCCAAAACCACATTCATATTGTTTCAATCAGTCTCTCGGCGTGCTAATTATGGGAATCAAGAATCGATTTTCGTCTGCTGTAACATCCTCGTTGCTTGGTCTCATGTTTTCATGAATGGAATGAGTTTTTGTGGGTTTAATAGCTGCAATAGTCACAATACACACAGGCGAGTTATTAGGTCATTAATCTTCTGTAATTCGGAGCGAACAATCTCGCACGCATCATATTCTATTTCTGACTTCTTCTGCGAATGAGAACAGGATGTGGTGCGATTCTTGTCCTCCCGTATTGGGCGATCAGATTTGCTGAAACGAACAGACGAAAGCGCACGTCTCGGTTTCACTTAAACAATTGAGGCGAGCTTTCCCCCTCTAATCCATAATGAGATTCCTGGCGGTTTTACAATTGATACTGCATGATGAACTTTAATGAGATGCTTTTGAAAAGATGAGGCCAAATCAGCACTTTTGCTTGGATTACAGTCGGCGGCGCGGAGGAAGAAGAGGGAGGAGGGAAAAAGAATCTTTTGCCAAGTGAGGGGAAAGCAGTATTGATCCATATGCATTGTCTCGTTAATTTTGCCAGAGGTGTGGATTCCTCATGATCAATATTTAGTGACTGCATCTTTATTCTTCTGTGTAACCTATTACTGTCGGTGAAATGCGAGGCCCGCACCACAATTAGAGCTCTGGAGCAGGCAAGGCCAATCAATAGCATAGATGTATGATGTGTACAGCAGGAAGCAATAACTAGTCAAAGGTACAGGGTGTATTTTTCCAAGGCTAAAGGCTAACCTGGGTGAATGACTCCACCTTAGTCAATAGCCACCGTGGCTCCCCAAAGTGTGGACTTAATAAGAAGGGGGTCCTCAAGGCTTTACTCAATAGGGCTTCAGGCTCCAGGGTCATATTCATTTATCTGCTGCTGTTATGTACGTAATAATCTGCTGACTTATTTGCCTTTTGTATGGTGCACCATGCTTACAAGGGAGGTTATGCAAACTCCCAGGGTGGCCGAGGAGAAATATACAAAGGCCTTGAAGGACGACGAAATCCACTCTAAATTTAGAAATCCTTAAAAAACTAGAAGGGCACTCAGAGAGGGCAGACGTCCCCCGAGACCAACGGTCCAGTCTTCTATTATATGCAAATCTGCAAGTACAACCACTACGGCTGTATTACAGGTGACCTATCTCACAATGATAACGACATCTGAAAACAAGCGTTTTATTACTGTGTGTCAGAGCTAGCTAACTGCTCGGCAAAATATTGGATGTATCTTTATTCTTTACTCTATACTCAGTTCTTAGAAACCCAACCTGGGACCCAAGTCAGGCTACAGTAGGTCCATGTTAAATTGAGTATAAACTGTCAAGTGCAGGGGAAAATGTAAGCATGTATTGCTTTTTGAGCTCTCTACATTCCACCCGCAAACGTTGGCACTCAATTTGGATTTGTTGCTCAGATTCTTTTTTGAGTGTTCACATATCTGTAATTATGGCTAATATCAGATTCCAGTGTCAACTGGTCATTTTTTCAACCCAGTTTAGGTGAAACTGTACCCACTTCTGGACTTTGAAAGCTATGATGACTGCGTGGAAATTGTGCTGGGTTACTCATTCCAGTGGTGGGTATAGCAGTTTGTGAGATGTAGTTTCCTTGATAAACAGAACAACCTTTTCTGCTATCCCTCCTGCTTGAGCTGCTCCTCTTGGGGGACCTCTCAGACTATTTCTGGGAATAGCAGGAGCAGGGATTGCCGGGTATCCACGGGGTGGGCTGCCTTGCTGAACACACTGAGTATTCCTTCGCCTCGGTGCCTGCCCGGCAGCAGCACTGGCAGATCTGCCAGGCTGTCCTGCAGTTTGTTTTTCCTTAGCTTGATCTGTGTGAAGGGGTGACCTAGTGGCAAACCGGAGGTATCCCACCCACAGCAGGGAGCAATTCCGGAGGAGGGGTGACCCAGAGCAGCAGCAGGCTGGGCAGGAGACAGCTGGAAATCTTCAAATGACTTGTTTGGTCTAAAGCGTTCAATTTAAGATAATATAAAATAGATAAAAGCAGACTGTGTGCACACCTGCGTACCTGCTACGGCACAAAAGTTACACCAGATTTTGGGTTCTCTTGTCTGCCAAATCCCGCTATAACCACTGCATAGTACGTCACACTCAGCACACTGTCCTACAGTAGTAAACGCTGATACTGCATAAGTGAGAGTTCATCATGTACAGTGGGTGCCAGCACCTTTGGAAGGAGATTATAATGAGGACTAGGAGAAAGGCAGACAAATTGGTCTTGACTTTTGGATTGAGTCTGTAAAATGTATGGAAATCCATGTATTGCTTCTCCTTTGGGAAGGTTTTCCTCTAGTCCTTGTAGGACCTATAGACACTTTATAACCACTCCTCCTGTTATCCTGTTCTGGAGAGTATATGTGGAATATATGTTGCAGGCGATAATCTCGATAAGCTCCAAGAGCAACCAACAAGGATTTTAAAAAATGCCGACGGTATGATGAAGAATGATGACATGCGGTTATTAAACCAGTGGCATCATGGTTTGCTATGGGATGATGTAAATGTTTCCATGTCACCAGCGTTGCCGAGCCCAGCACTGATGACAGGGCTGCAGCTGCAGAGTGAGATGACATCGCTGCAGAGCTCAAAGCCTCCTCGCTGTATTTTCATATCAGCACTACAGTGGCTGTTAGCATATTAGGCTGTCCTTTTCTGTCAGTCCCTGCCATGGTTTACAAGTAAATGGAATAACAATAAATCACTACTAAATCACACAGCAGAACTAAGATTATGTTTAGAATAATGACATGGCTATAAATCTTCCATGCTGCTGACTGGACTAGACAAAAACACAAGTTTATTCTGGGGTTTGTAATATAATTTCCAATTCAGATTAGCCTGACGTTGATGGATTGTATCATCATTCTCTGAAAATGCAAAGTGACTTTTTTTGTTGACAGGCTGACAATTTGACATTAGTTTATTGTGTGGGTGGGCTGCTCCGCCAATAGTTTGGGGGGAATAAAAATCAAATCAGGTCAATTGTCAGACTCTAGAAGTTTTCATTAACTTTGAGGGGGGGAAAAAAGTTTGGTGGGCAAACTTTTCTGCGCCGCTGTCCTTTTAACATGTCGCCACATAGTATTATGGATCCCATTCACTGTGTTGTAAAACAGAAAGAGGTTATAGATATCGGTGAATTGTGTGTCTAACAGCATCCTGCCTTTCTCTTTCCAAGTGCAGAGGCACTTACTTGGAGAACACTGATGGCTGTTGGTCATTTGTGTATGGATTTCACTGCCACGTTTGAGGAGTTGCGGCTCTCAGGTATTCACTGCAGCATGAAAAGCAATAAATAGCAGAGCTATCTCACTGTTAAAGTCCACTTACCTCCTGAGGGCCCAGCGCTCTATATGTAAATGAGAGTGCCTTGTAACAAGTATGCAGACACACTCGCACACACGCATGTGTAGGTATTCTCTCAATTTCCTCCGCACTTTGAGACACACAAGCCTTCACGTTCTAACCGCCCCAGATGAAAACAAATACTCACCGAAGTCCTTTCCACTAGCAGGCTTGGACGCGAGGTGACTGCGTCCTCCTCCATCATTCAAGTGCGATGCCTCTGTTTTCCTCTTGTTTTCTTTTCTTTTCCCCCACTTCACACTGGCTCAGTAACAATTGAATTAGACAGTGTTTGCCAAGCTGTTAATATCCTGAAAATCATTGGGTGGTTTTGGAAGGTATGGAGGCCTTCTTTGTTTCTAGATCAGAGTGCTTGTTCAAAGCCGGCCTTTCAGCTTTCAATCACAATATTCGGACCAGAGATGAAAGCCACAACTTTTGTTTTCAACCCCACCCCGGTGCGGTCGATTACCTTCAGACCTGAAAAGTCTGAAGGCAGTGTCAGTTAATCACATACATCAATCAAACTGAAGAGAAAAGCAGCTCTGACCCTGCGTGCCCACCACTCGTTCCCATGACGTCTTCATGACAGAGGGTCAGGCAAGGAGCAGCGAAGAAAAACAAACTTCAGTTATGGAGTGGCTATTTAATTAACCATGACAACGTAGTTCTCCTTAATGAGCATTTCTTCCTTGACTTAATTCTGCCAACCATTCTCTGAAGCCTCTCACAGTTGCTCAGGGAAACTCGACATCTTCGCCAGTTAGCCACAAAAATGATTGGGACGCTTGCCAAAGCTTTGTAAATATACAAGGAGATGAAACTGCTCTGCCAACACCATCCTGGTACACTGGGAATGAAGCTTAATGAAGATATTTCATGCTAACTATTTTTTATGGGGGCCTTGGTTTCCTGAATGATGACGCACATCTGTCAAACATGTGTGGTGCTTTCTTTTACTTCTCATTCCAGGCTGGTACTGACCTTCAAAAAATGCTTCACTTCTAGACAAATGATGTCCAGGCCTATGAACAAAACTGGTGCAACACATATAACAGGTTTCCTGCCCGTCAAAACCACCATGTGATGAGAAAATTACTGTACATATTTTTTGGCATTAAGATGCATCAGTCCATCTAGGCTTTACCTTCACCTACATTCACGGGTGCATTGAACTGAATACCTTGCACTAAAACTGGCATTTTGCATATGCAGAAAAAAAACACAGTTGCGTGCGTGCATCATGAGTTTCAGAAGAGCCGTTCTGAAGCTCAAAATCTGTGGTGCTGCTGCACCGCCATGTTAGCAGTCAGTGATGTCATATTAGCCTCAATGCTAACAGACACCTACAAATAGCTCACTCTAATCAATATATTATAAATAGGAAAATCTTAATCACCGATGCTAAATGGTAATGCTCTGAATTCATAATGCCAAGATCTCACCAGGCACATCTCCATCACGTCACAGCTGCAACACAGCGTGTGCTTCTAAATATGCTTCTAAATGTGAAAATATGCTACGTAGTTCATTTGTTTTACTATGGCTGTTTTAATGATCACGGATTGCCCTCAGATTGACCTGTTTCTAAGGTGCATCAGACTGCAGCAGAGCTGGTGGGGTTTGAAACATTGACTACACTGCCGCGATGCCATAATGGCCATAATGCGTTTCGCTAACAATTAGGAAATGCTAATCCCCAATGCTATATAGCAAAGCCTGTGAAGTGCCAATGCTAATCACTGCCACCGGCACATATACACATATCTGTGTTATCTACAGCACAAATACCTTAAGTGTTAAAAGAGCTTTCAGTTGTCTAACCTGTGAGAAACATACAACAGACTTTAATAGACTTTCATGGCTGTATTTCAATGAGTTTGTCATTGCCGTTGCAAAAACCATTAGGCGGTGAAAATATAGAGATCTCTGTGACTGGAATTGCTGTCGTAAAGGTGAGGCGCACTCCGCAGTCTTTCAAGGGCAGCTGTATGGCATTGACAACGCACGCTGTGCCTCACCTAGAGGGCAAAGTACCCAAACAGCAACTTTGTTTTTAATCAACAGCGTGAATTCATTTTCAAAGCCATCTTCCTACAGTTTCCAATTCGACATACCTCCTCGTGTTTCCAAAGCACAGATCATTAAAATATCTTAAAATAATTCTGGTTGAAATTTCCCACAGCGAGCAGCTGTGACTAACTGTGATATTACTTTATTTCCCTTAGCTGCAAACTGACTTTTTCATGTTAAAGTTGTTTCATTTTTTTAGAGAAATATTCTGGTTTCTTGTGAATTTACATTCACTGCAGGCTATCACTTAGGAAAAGGTCTTTAAAAAAAAAAAAGAAAGAAAGAAAAAAAGGTGCATCACCTTTCTGTTGTGAAGAATATGTGCAGAAATTCGCTTTATATAACCGTAATATCCAATATGACAGGCTTTAGTGTGGGTGAGCAATTTTAGAGCAAGCCAACCACCCCTGTCTGTCTATCTCTGTACAGCCCTGCATGCAATCGTAGCCCATGCCCAGCTCGATCATAAATGAAAGTGACTTTGAGAGCAAACAAACAAACAGAGCTTAAGTGAATCAGTTAGGCAGAAAGAGGCATGTGGCAGGCAGGCAGGTGATGGATGGTGGCGCTTAGGAGCCGTGACTTTTGGGTAAGTGACAATGACACACATAAAGGTCCACCATTACCCATTTTAAGATGCGGTTAAAATCCTTATCGACCCGCCCGCCTCACTTGCCAATATGCCAGAGCATCACGCCAGCTGGAGCTAGATTGCAGGCAGAGAATGATTTGCATTGACGAGAAACACCTAGCCTTCTCTCTGTAACGTTCTCACACACACACACACACACACACACACACACACTTTCAGACAACTTTCCGTTTGTGAGCAGGGTTTAAACCAAAAACAGAAAAGCACCCGCAGAAGCAAATCATTGGTGGATTCCAAATGCTGCGCTCTGCTATTCATCACTTCAGCACTTCAGAGCAAAGTGTGCCGCAGAGTCAAATTAATACCTGACACCAATTTGGTGGAGGACTCTTTCTTCCACATCTCCCAGTGCTGCTAGAGACACTCACCTATGCCGAATAATTGCATGAAATTACAGCTCCTTCCACGCTCGCCGAATCTGCACTTAAGCCAAGTTCAAACATTATGTGATCGCTGCATCGAGCAGCAAATCACATAGCACGCATCTGTCAAACACTTTGACACTGGAGGTTGTTTTCAGGCACTGACAGACAAACCTGTGCTATATTTAACTTAACACCTCAGAAAATCGAACCATTTACCTCAACGGTTTACCTTCAAAGTAGTGCAGGAGGTCACGAAAACACAGAGGAAGTTAGTTATCATGTAGAGCAACATCCCATCACTAAGACCATTCCAGTCATTTTTAAAAGGCAATCTTCCAAACTAGAAGCTGTGGAGGAAAGTAGCTGTAAGCGCAGTCCCGACTGTGTCTCCTAGTATTTTACTGCTTTCTTGAGTGCTCTTAACCCCGCGTTTCTGCCCTCAAAACTGTTCCAATAAACTAGCTGGCTGTTTACTCAACCATCATGCAATTTTTGTTTTTACTTTGGCAGCTGCTGGTTTTGATGTGTCGCCTTGGCGAGGGATGTGTGAACAGCGCTAGCAGGTCATCACTCAAAGTATGATTCAAACCGGGTGTTAGAAAAATTACAGATGCAGTACCTGCGAGGGAAGATGTTATTGATGTTAAGTTTAGTGCTCTGGATGTTATTTCTTCAGGGTAACACAAACTGTTTTATAGAACTTTACTAAATCTGCCGCATATAGAATAGTGGCTCTGCTAACTGAGTCTGAATCCTCTCAAACCCTTATTAGATCAGTAGCTGTTTCAACTTTTGTAAAGTCAGAAATTGCTAAAATGGTAGTTGTTAGCTGGCTGAGAATGCAGATAGACTGCAGTTTCCACTGATATACAGTCACTACCTGACTAAAATGAGATGAATAGCTTGAGATTTACAGTAAAATATCATTTAAATATTAAAAGATGAACTGAATTGTGTGTGTTTGGGATGCCAGAATGAACAACTTGCTGCCTTTCTGAGGCCATGGATGATGGTATCTCTGAATGGGATTAAACTGTGAACGAGCACATACTCTACATCAAAGTTAAGCGTTCCATATTGAACAGACGTGTGTTTCTTTAGTCCCTACAGCCCACCACTGTCCCTCTTTCTTTGGAATCTGTCATGGTTGGATTTCCAAGGTGATCTACAGGAAACTACAAGCAGTTTAGCATCAGCTCCAGCTGGGAATTCAGGCCAGGCAAGAGGTCCTTCAAGGAGACAGTGATGAAAGACTGCATGTTATGTGAGCTCGTACCACAATAAAGTGGGAGTAATGTGGACATAATACCCCCATTTATCCAAATCAAGATGAATTATAAGTTCATTATGTTTGGTTTGTTTCATCTGGTCTCAAGCTTGTTAAGTATGAATCTTGTGACTGTGACCGTGTTCAGTAACCTGAATGATGACCTGTGTGCAGAGTATAAAAAAACAGATTCTTGGTTTGAATATGGACCAAACTGTGCTGGCCCTCCAGGTTCTTAATATGCAAAGAAAAAAGTACTTCACTCATTGTCTACATTTTTTCATATTTTTATTTTTTAAGCTTGTTCTATAATGCATTTCATAAATATTCTAAAATGCATTGAATCATTGTGTTAAGAAAGATTGTGTAGATTTATATTGATCGGACTGTCATTTACTTTAATGAAATGTTTGCGTTGGCTCATTTATTTTTTCTTTTAATGAAAGTAAAAGTTTATTTACATGTTGAAAACAATACGCTGTACAAATGTTGAACAAATGTCACAGAGGTCCCAAAAAATATATATCAGAGTTAATTCAAATCTAATCCCACCTCTTTAGATAATGAGTGAAATACTGCTCATAGTTATTATGGATAAAGACCTGACGTTTCAGTCATCAGTGTTGCACATTCAATAATTCTGCCCAAGAAAACGTTTGATTTAATCATGTTTTGCTATCCGTGTAATTAAACGTGACTGAAGAATCGTGTGCTAGTTGCTCCTAAATGCTGTAAACATAATTAATCATTACCTCTATATTGTGTAAATCAATTAATATCATAGTAACCCCTCACGTAAAGTAGCAGCATTATCTGTTAGCTGTCAAGTAGCTGCTGAGTTAAAGCACACACAGCGGGATTCACCCTCTAAAAAGGGTGTAAGTGATGTTAATCATCACGTTCATAGCACGCTCAGGTTCAGTTCAGTGCCAAACCATTTTGGATCTTTTCTTGTGACTACTTCAGAGAGGTGTTGATGTGAGTGTATGGTAATGGCCGCAGGTCTAGTAGTGTCATATAAGATTGTATTCTCACGTCTTCTGTGAATTCATTCTGTCCACAAAGTCATGAACAAGTGCCCTGGCCCTATCTGACAGCCTGGCCTGCCCATAGTAAATGGTTTCTGTGCGAGTGGGACTGATTCCAAAGGCCCTCAGTCAAGACTGTGGTGGAGATGAAATGGATAAAGACTATGAATAGAGATCCTATTTTCCCCAAAGCAAGAGCATGACACGCAGATACACGGCGCTGGGAGAAAATCCATAAATGCAAATGGTGTTTTGGATGCACAGTGGCGACTGCAGGACGCGGGGAACTTCATATTATAACTCAACAAGCTCATTGGTTCATGAACAGCTGAGTGGGTGCTGCATTGATTTCTGGCAAAACGCCTTGATGTTGATTTGCTTATTTGGGGGGGGGTCATCACGTGTTTTTTGCTGAACCAATTCCTCCTAATGTTCTGCACTACAAGTTACCAGGAAATAGCATATACAGACAGAAGAGTATAATATATACTCATTTCTATATTTACTATTTGAAGCTGAAAATTCAACTCAGAATGAGATGGCTCACCTTCAGCCGTCTATTATCACACACAGATCCAAGGAATCAATAACCTCAATGTTCAGTTTGTGACTTTGGTGAAGACTAAACAGAGAATATGAATAGAGAGTTCTTTTTACCTCCAGCCACAACACGACACACACAGACACACAGTGCCGGAGAAAATCCATAAATGCAAATACTGTTGTGTTTATTGTGGGGGATCTTCATATTGAAGTACAATAAGCTAAGTGGTTAATGCACAGTCCGGTGGGTTTGTTATTGATCCCAGAAAAAAAAATGTCCTCGTAGCTGGTGATGTTCTTGTTCTAGGCTGTTATTTATTGGCCTGCTTTTCTGACTGAGAGAAAAGTTGCCGATACTCCTGTGATACAAACTTCAGCTCGTTTCATTACATTTATTTGTTTTGATTCAACTCACTCCCATTTGACACCTAGTTCGAAAAAAAAAAAAATAAATTTTGAGAACCGAATCCAGAAATAAAATATATTCTAAACAAGAACAAATGGCCAAAAAAATCTTACTTGATCCGTTTCTTATCTTGCATTTGCAACAGCCTCTTTTCTTCACTGTTGGATGATATCCCTTTGTCCTCATATTGACCTGCGTGGAGAGCAAATGGGCTACGACGGTCTGCTTAAAAGTGCTGTCATCCAAATTCCCCCTGTGATGTTATCCTTGTCTGCACTACATTAATAGATAATAGCCAGCCCAGCTGACTCTGCTCTTCAGCCAATTTTTCAATGGGCAGGGATGGACTGTACTATATGTAATGCATCATTTATACATCAGAGAGGGGAATGAGTCTTAACTGGCCAAAGATTCTCAGAGTGATGCATGTTGGTCCCACTTGTAGGACGAGGAGTAGAAGAGTTTTATCAGCTTTCTTAATAAATAAGTCATGAGTGTAATTTTAAGGAGACAGGGATGATTACAGTACGCTATGTATCAAAATCTGAGCGACTGGTACAAAATTGAAAATGTCTAAGAACATTTAATGGCACATTCAGCTACTACTTCTACAAAGTTACAATACAGGAAGAAATGCTGTTTGGATTTCAGACCAAAAGAGATCACGGATAGCCGACAAAATAAAGCTCCCTCCATGGGGTGTCTGGGCTCAGCCTTACAGGCAGGATAAGGCACTCAGACATCTGTAGGGAGCTCGGAGCAGCTCCTTTATGTGGAAAAGAGCCAGTTGAGGTGGTTTGGGCATCAGATCAGGATGCCTCAAGGGAGAGTTCTGTGCACATTTTTCAGGCATGTCCCACTGGTAAGAGAACCCAGTGTAGACCCAGAACACACGGGAGAGACGTTAAATCCCATCTGGCTTCGGGATATAGCCCCAGGAGGGTCTGGAAAACGTTGCTGAGGAGAGGGATATTTGGACTACCCTGTTTAACGTGGTGCCACTGTCAGAAAATGAATGAATGGATCTCAGATTATAAAAATCTAACTACAGTTTGAACCAATAAACGTTTGATGACATAATGAACTTTGGATATCATAGCTGCCACCGTGATAACATACCAGAGTTGTGAAATCCTGGATGTCACTCAAAACATTATTTTGGCCTTTAATAAAACGTTTAATGCATTAATGTGTAACTCCAGTCGACTTATATTCTTTTTTTGGTACCTCAAAACAAACACACACGGTGAGTTTTCCTCCTGTGTTCGCATTCAGCACAATTCCTTTGAGTGACCATTAAACACAAGCCCTGGTCCCATGTTGCTAACTGTGCTGTAGCCTATACCCATTTGTGGAAGAGCTATTTTTAAAAACAACATTATCTGCTTGGCCTGCATGCACTAATGACTGTACACTAATTAGAATATGTAGCAACACCCGGATAAAAAAGCTAATTTCAACAGGCGTATGAATACGGGAAGATTGTGAGCATATTCTATTCACACAGACGCTAATATTTACTCGCGTAAAAGCTAAGTGAAGTTATTAGTGTAAATCTACAATGACATTTACCTTGAAATGCAGAAATGATGAGAGAACAGCGAGAAACAAGTTTCTGAAAGTGTGTGAGAAAATTAAACACGATTTGGTCTACCAGTTTTGGGATATGTTATGTCTATAGACTAAGCACCACGTCAGTTATTTCTTTATTGGTGGATGTTGGCTACAATCACGGATCTTTTTATGCCGCAGTCAACATCTTCCTCACATGCTTGCACATGACTGGTGTGGATGTAAGACATGATTAGTCAGGCCCTGATGAAATGCTTTGGACAGCCCATAACATTTGCCTCCGGCCGGTGGAACACGTGTCTAAAATGTGCCAAAGTGAAACACATGCATAAAAACCGAGAACATCCACTGACCTAAAACACGAGTGGCACTCATCCAGAAAAAAAGAGAATGTAATTTATTTCTTCCACCCTTTGACACGCGCAATACGACGCCTAACAGATGCAATTATCAGCAGACTTGACAGCCTAAATGAAGTAAACAATCCTGCATCAGTTTTTCAGAGATGAATAATTACCACATGTGAACTGTCTCCGCAATTAAAATAATCCAGAACAATTTTTTTAAAAAACAGAAAAAGCATATTCATTGTAGAAAATGATTACAAGCAGACCAAGAGCTGGCCGTTCCCCAGTGATGCAGGCAGGGAGGACTGCGGCACTCTGTGGTGTGTATGTGATGAAATTAGTTTGAAACGCAGACAGAGGTAATGACTGCTGAAACTGGGCTGATTCAGCAGCTGAACAGGTGTTGTTAGATTGAAATCAGATAGAATGCTTTCATATTTCATTTCAGTCAAACACGCTTTGAATTATGCAGCAGAAAGAAACACTGTGAACTATAAACGCTAAAAAAATATATACACATGACACGACATGTCAACAGTTGATCAGAACCTAGATAGATAGAATTGAAATAGCTTTGATTAGGCCACAGGCCATGGACATAAACAGGAGAGTTGAGGCTCGGAACCACCCACATTTCTAATCCATGTAAAGCCTTTTAAAATATTAAGGAGTTTACCGATGGCTGTGTAAACAGATTTTCATGTCTTGTGCTAAATGTGCCTCATTACAGTTTTAGGTTCATGCTAGTTTCTGAGAAATTCTGAGAAGGACGGAAAGTGAGTTTTTCTGTCCTCCTGAAAAACATGATTATAAGCATAACTCGTGTTCACTTTCCAAAAGAGAAGTGAAGCACACAGTAAAAGATGAAGCTTTTTTTCTCATTTTCTCTTGATGTCATGACAATATCGTTATTGTTAAATTCTTCTGGCCCCAATAATTTTGAAGTGAAGATCTGATTTCAGGATAGCCTTTGTCTGGCCCAGTTTAAATTTATTTTAAAGGTTTTACAACATTTTGCAGCATCAGCCTCAGATTTCATGACAGTCCATCAAATCGCTGTTGAGAAATCTTACATAAAACCACAAATGTCTACGGCTTGTTCAAGAGGAAAAGTCACAGGATCATTGGCTTTAGGCAACATGCGTGCGCAAAATGTCATGACAGTCCATCCCAACCCAAGTAGCTGACTAAGAATTGCCACTGGGCTTTTATTTGTTTATTACTTTAATACCACAATACACTCAATTCTCTGGCCAAAGATTATTTAGAAGAGTCGGTCTAATCGTTGTGTTAGTGTTATTATGTCGAAAGGGACATGGTTTGAGAGTTGTGTAACTGTATAGCTATGCAACATCATTTTCATCAAATGATTGGCATGATGGCAAAACCTAGAAAAATATGAGACATATTTTGAAAATAACTGTTATTATCTTTCAAGAGGAACTCCAATGAGTTTTGGTCAAACTGGAGAGAGATCAAAATCTTTGCCAAAACCTCAAAACCAAACAGAAACATTCCTTCATGCACCAAATCCCAGCAGAAATCTGGCCTCATTTCTTTGCACAAACATGGCAAACGAACTGATGTTAAGAGGATATCAGGTGACCCGTGCTGATACTGGAACGGCGCTTTAAAGCAAACTGCTTTCTTCTCTTCTACTGTATGTGGGAAAATGTGGCTCCTGTGCAGTTAGCCTGTTCCCACACTGCTCAGAGCACAACAGCAGCCCCCTCCTCGTCCAATTCATCTGATGTCTTTTGATTTATCGTGGCTTTCTGCAAGGTTAAAAAGTTATGGCTGAGTTACTACTTGTCCTCCATATTAATTACATAAACAGAATGGCGTGAGAGGCAGAGATGGGTACTGATATTCCCTGAAGTCGCACAGATCAATCAATATTGACCAGCAATACCTTGATGTATGGCAACATCTCACGCCTGAGACCTTGGGCAGCTTGAGTGATGATGGCATCCAGAAATGGTGCTGCCTCTAAAACAATTCCCCCCAAAACAGATAGGATGGGATTGAGATCTAAAAACACACCCACCCACACCCACACACACACACACACACACACCAACATATTTGCTCCCTCATTGTTTTTGCCTAGCTCTTTCTTTCTTACTTTCCCTCATGCAAACACTACTTTGTCTCGCTGCCACCACACAAAGACGCGTCCGCATGGATCTTTTTCCTTGGGCTCGGTGTGATGAGTATGAAATGAAATCCATATGGTTCTGTCAATAACATAGCTGCCAACACAGCTCTGCCGCCATTACAAGTGGCTACACCTCGGGCGATACACAAGCTAATGAATAGTGCAAGCAACCAAAACGAAACATTACTTCATAGCCTTGCCATAAATGAATAAACATGAACGAGAGTGCAGGAATGAAATGTTTACTCATAAAAATCCTGTTTCACTTAAACACATTTTGGATTTTCACCCTGACACTTCAATTTAACTGGGTGGCTTTTATTTAAATCAAATCAGTGGGGAGGAAGGGGGAGGGAAAAAAATGGAAGAAAAGAGGTTGAGAGTAAACACACACACACACACACACACACACACACATCTATTTCTATACACTCACATGACCACACACACATTCAAGGACAGAGGGGAATTAACAGCAGGCGGAGGCAGGTCTCTTTCCCTGGGTGCTTCAGGCTATTTCAGGAGGCTATTTCAGGTCTTCTGTCTTCTTCCTGTGTCTCCTCTCTCCATATATCCATCTGACTGCAGCCGAGGGAGGGCATGGGAGTATTTTTAACGCTGTGTGTCTCAACAACACTTTTTTTTTTTTCCAGATGTACCTCTGTTCACAGTTTATCATTTTCTGTAAATCGAGAAGGCAAAAAGGGCCCATCAAACTCTAACACTTTGCTGCAAAAATATCACTGGTGGTGACATAGGCACAGAGCTTTTTAGGTGTTTTGCATGGTGAAATCTACAGAGAATTCTTTTTTTTTTTTAACTTATTTATTTTTTTTATTCTGAGTACATAAATGGTTGAGATGTAATTTTACGATATAATTTAAACAATCCAAACAATTTAAATTATTCTCTATTAAAGAAATGTGTAAACATCAGAAACAAAGAATTTTAAATTGCACATGAAAATAAAACATTAAATGAGTAAACAAAAATGAACAGACTATCAGTCATGATGTCATAATATGTAGTGAAATCTGAACAGATCATCTGTGTTCAATCATTACTAGCAGTAACATCCTACATTTACCTGATGAGTGAAAAAAAAATAAAAATAAAGTTTTGGTTCAAAACATTTACTGCTAATGAACATTCGAGCTGACTGAGTTTTTAAAAAATTTTTACAAAGTCGTTTTATATTTATATGTTTATGTCATTCTGTTCAGTAAGTCATATGAAACAAAACCAAACATTTTTCTAAGTATGATTTCCTATTAAAAGGACCAGGGTGTAGCTGATTACAACCCTGTCACCTCACCCTATCCTTCCAAATGTAAAGGAGAAACTACGACAATGGCTGCAAAACGTGGATAAATGCAACAGGTCCTATCTAGAGCCGGTATTTGTCCATTCTGGGCTACTGTTGAAAAATGGTGGACTCCATCAAAGAGGACCTGCAGCATCTCTAAATATTAAATGCTCATTTTATGGTAACAGAAATATAATGGTTATTACTATCAGATGATTATAGACTAATGAACACAAAGTTATGATGATTATATTCTCTAAATTGAGCCCCCTTAATTTGAAACACCACCTTTAAACGCCATAATAAAGGCCCTACATTAAAGGTGATTGGCACTAACTTACCGTAAGGTAACCACCTGAAATGGTCTTTAAAACTGCATTGCACCCTGGGGATTTTGTGAGGAGCTTACCATATTAAACAGAGTGCTTAAATGACCAAATTGTTAAGACTATCAAATTTACCAGATTTCAAGATGTTGCTACATTAAAAAAAAAAAAAAAAAACATAACATCAGAAAAGTCAGACCTTGACCAGTTTGGTGGGGATCAGGTGTACCAATAAAAGAAATTCACACTCATTTCCTCAAATATACAACTTGTTCTGCTCCAGATACACTTACTGTCTCTGTCTCTCACACATTTGTGCATAAAGATTCAGTCTACTGAATCAGGTTTAACCAGTAATTATTTTTTCATAAAATCAATGCCCGCCAAAGACCAGTTGCCTCCTGGGACCCATTACATCTCACACGATATCTGTATGGCCGTAAACTAGAAAACATTGCTCCATGACTTATCACCAATTTAGTTTTCTCGATCCACTTCATTCGTATTCCCTCCATGGGATTCTAGAGGTATCGACGTGTTAATGGATATCTATAATGGAAAGACAAATGGACTTCCCTTGAATGTATTTCCACCTCTTTCAACTCTTCTTAATTCCAAATCCTGTGAGTCTGTCTGTTCTTTGTATTCCACTTTAGTCTCTACACTGCGGCAAACTACTCACTACTTTAAGATGGGAAGCTGATCTTCTGACTGTTGGCCTTCTCTCTTTAGCAATATCTCATCGGTAAACGTTGCCCACCAGCTTATAAATTATACATTTTTATACAGCAGTACAAGCGTAGATTCGGGATCAAACTTTCCGACTCTGAACGTAACACCTGCTTATTTGCTGTGCGCACTTATATGCATACATCTTGGTGTTGTGATGCTGCTTACACACTGGGTTTTTATCTCTGGCGCTGTGAACAGTCAGCTGAATGAACCCCTCTCTGTCTGTCCCGACTTATTTCCTCTTGGCCGTACTCCTGCAGTTCACATCAGATGCATTGAAAAGAAAATTATGTTGTTGTAGTTTCAAGTGCCGCTGAAATTGTTATTCTGAGAAGTTGTTTCCAACCCAGCTATGAATTACTCAACTCTTGGACCATTACTTACTGTCACAACTCCAGCCAACTCTCAGACACACATTCTCATGTCTGCTCTGTGTTTTGCCTGCCACGTCCAACCACTCCCCCCTTGCCCTCCACTAACCTCTCTCCCACCTTTCCCCATCACCTGACCTTTTCCGCCAACCCGCTCACCTGTTCCCACTTTCACTCATCAGCCCTGCAATATATATATCCCAACCCATCTCATGCCTTGCCAGCTGTCTATTGTGTTTCTGTCACAGCTTTCCAGCCTCTTGTTTGTTCTGTCTGCCCTGACTTCTGCCCCTGTGCCTGACCTTTTTTGGATAAGTTTGCCTGTTTTGATCTGCCTGCCTTGTTTTGACTTTTGCTTGTTTTTTTGACCATGAGAAAACATGAACTTTGACTTATCCTGCTCATCTCTGAGACATCTTGGTTCGAATCTGTTTCCCCATTACAACTAACAATCAGGTTTTACAACCAGTTCAAAATCTTCCAGGCCCTCACACTGATCCTTTTTGAAGTTTTGGTATACGTAATGTTGCTGTGATTTGAATAAATCCCCTACACTGTGATCTAAATTCAACAAATTCAATCCATGTTCATTTTATAGACGGAGATAACATCATTGTCCCATTACCAGCAGCAGCATCATCATTACACTGAATTACACTGTAGGCCTGCTGGTTTTAGGGGAGTCCAGCATGCATTATAATCATAACAAAGATGAACACACTTCAGGTTCAGGAAAATGGTGCAGTAAACAGACTCGTATAGCGCTGACATCTGTGATTCACAATGACATTCAACGATGGCAGTGTCATACTGTGCTATGTACAGAAGCAAGTGAAATCTCACACCTCTGGCACATTTTGTTTTTCACTTGCTGCGAGATAATTAGATCAAATGACTCGGCTGGATTAATATGACATTAATATGATATTGTGTGCAGTGAGATGATGAACAGCTGTGCCCTTTCTGGAGTCATGCATTGGTTTTGTGACTGGTCCTGCTCAGGCACGTCTTGTATCCAGATATGTCACACTTCAGAATGCTTCTCGAATGGCATCAGAGTGACAAGTTGTGATCACGTTTCTTTTCTTTTTCGCTCGCTGGGGAAACTGCAACCGCTGCAAAAGCGAAAAGAACGGATGCATGCGCTTGGCCGTACAGCTGGCAGTGGGTGTTTGGTACCTTGCCTCGGGTACAGACTTCACAACCTTGTCCCAATTGTTTGGCATAGACAAATGAACAGTATCCAAATGTGTCTGGAACTGTATGCAAAGTAAAAAAAAGTTGACTAGGCAGTCCTTCTCTGTGGTCTGGGACACTTTTATTTAGATTTTGTCCCCACTTGTGTTTCCTGCTTCAAGAGCTGCTCGCTGCAGTTTTCAGTAATGAGGTGCTCCAAACATCAGACAAGAACAATAATATAAGATGAATCTGCAAAACACCAGGTTGCGTTCAATGACAACATTTTTTATGCCCGATGTCAGTGCTGAAATTCTTGCACATGGCCATTATAGCGAGGGAAATGTTAAGGTAATGACAATAAGTAGCGTGATTAGTGTTCTGGGACCCACTACGTATAGGGATTATTTCTGCATCGGCTCTGAATCTTGGCACCGGCGGTGAGATAATGTGTGATACTAGAGTTTTTGTTTTTTTTTATTTGTTGAACATGTTGGCATGTTGCTATTTGATATTAAGCACTGCATAGAAAATACAGCTGTGGCTGATGGGAATGGCATTTGTTTTGCATGAATTTAGTCATTAAAAAAAGCATTGGACAAATTAATATCTTGACCTGGTGATATCACTGAAAAACAGAACTGTCAACCTCATGGCATTGCTGGAAGAAAAGTCAGGAGACCGCCAAAGTCATTAGAATTCATCCTCTGAGAAACACAAAAACAGAATTTCATCTCCATCTATCAAATATTTGTTGAGTTATTTCAGGTTGGACCAAAGTAGTGGACAGAGAGATTGACACTGAAAGTCTGCCTTGAGCGCTAGTTCAAACACTAGCTCCAGGGTGGCACATAGATTTGTATTATTCATTGTTAAACCTGTTTCCAAAAGTCAAAATAAATACATAAAGTCCATGATTTTTAAAAAAAAAGGAAATGAGAAATATAATGAGACCTACCTGATGTGCAGCTCAAAACTCTGATCTTAATCTATCATCGGTACATTTGGGCGTAATCACATTTGGAGCTGGTGCTTGTGATTAGATTAGTCCAGACAGATTGTGGGGCTAAATTTGAACAGGGCCTGATGGTTATGAAGATATACATGTTTTTCACAAAGTAGTCACACATGGTTCCCTGTAACATCCCTCACTGGTTTAGAAGTTCTCAGTCACCACTCCTTGTGGGCAATATCAGCTCACACAAAAACAGGCGTTGGGCAGCAGCGCCTGGCAGCTGATGGGGGGGGACGGGGGGCCACAGCTGCTTTATGGAAGTCTGCCATTTTTCTTCACATTTCCCCACAGGCTCGGTGACAAGCTGACCAGAAAAGAGGAGAACAGGACGTATTGATCAGTAGCTAAGAGTAGAACAGAGCCACTCAAAGTATCAAACCCAGAGGGGGAGGACAGAAGAATTGGCACTTCTCCCCTGCGAGTGTGAAGGACTCCAGTGGGGTCTTTTGTCTCCAGTCTGACAGGCCCCTGGGTGCCTCATTACAGTCAGCCCTGCCTGTCCCCAGCACCAGCGTTTTTAGCTCAAGTTTTTCACCTAACATTTCTGTCTTTCCTACAGCTATCGAACCAAATACGATGTCGACTGTTTGAGCGAGCGGTCTGGAGTGAGTAAATGTTAAACACTGAGCCACAGCACAAAGCAGCCCTTTCTCTGTCTGTCTGTCTGTCTGTCTCTTTAATCTGCTTTATATTTCTCGGTGGATTAGGAACAAAGGAAACCACGTACATGTTTGAAAGGTAATCAGCATTTCTGTACTGATTGTAGCTCTGGAGGGAAAAACTCATTTCATTTCATTTTCAAAGCGGGCGGCTCCACAGCACCTTGCTTGGGTAATTGTTACCCTCGGAGAGCTGCCAAGAGGTTTGATGGTGTGCCAGATTAGCTGTGTGTGGTTTGTCTCTCACTTGGGCCCACCTTGTATCCGGCCTCTCGCCCAGGCCTACGCTGGCACTGGCCCTCTACCATCTGTCAGAAACTTGGGCTTCGAACCACTCCTACCTTCCCCATTATGAAAAACAAAGAATTCTAGCACAGAGGAATGGTAAAGTAACAAGTGAAGAGACCAAATTCATGCACTCTGCACTCACTCATGCCCTTCTGTTGTCTAAAATCTCAGAATGGATTTTTTTGCCCAAATATTTTGAAAAATGAATAAATGTATGAATGTATTGGCTCAGAAAGATGGTCCCCATTGCTCTGGATAATCCTCACAACATACTGTGAACAACTTTCATGGGGACTTTCTTTTTTTTTGGCAGTGACTGGCCACCGGGAGCACCAGAAGGTGAGACGCTACACAAATGCATCCCGTCTCCCTCCCAGTGCCAATTACATCCTGCCACATGGCTAGGTCCAATAACTCTGCGTGTCCCTTTTTCCATATCTGTGGAAGTATCTTTTAAAATCATGTCAACACTGACCCAGCTAGCAGTTGACTGTTGCTGACCTATTTTATATGGTTGAAAAGCTCAAGGAAAAGACGTTCCAAACCCCAGAAATAGAAGCATCTAAAAGCCTCCAAATAAGTAGTTAATTCATTCAATGCTGCAGCTCTGCAGATAACAGCCAGAGAGGAGGACCGCAGCAGCAGAGTGGATGCACAACCACAGTCCAGTGAAAACACCAGTCAAGGTTTCACAGCTGAGATGGTAGGCAGAGAGGGTTTGGATAGCAGGGTGAGGTTACTGAGCTTTTTATTCTGCTCAGAAATTCTAATGTGCTAACAACAGTATGTTGTCTGATGTGCTAATTAACAACAGCACACAAAGTATTCAGTCTGTGTGATTCGCTTGAAGCTTTGTTACAAGAGGATTCACTGAGGGAAGAAATACCACTAAAATGAATTATTTTGCTTCTTCTACTGTCCAGTTTAAATTCTAATCTTACCCCGATACTTGTAGTCAGTACATTGAGAGTGGAACATGAAAAATATAAGAAAGATACAATACAGATTGAACTGTGATAAATATTAAATAGCTTACTCATAAATGTTCCATTTCTGTTGATAGTACTATCAACAAAAAGGCTGCTCCATCAGTGTGTGAATGTGTATGAATGGGTAGCTGCTCAAACTGATGAGCAATTTGCACCTTGCATGGCAGCCAATGCCAACAGTGTGTGAATAGGTGAATGACATATGTCGTGTAAAAGTGCTTTGAGTGGTCGGAAGACTAAAAAGCCACTATATAAGTACAGTCCATTTACTGCTTTAGTTGTTAGTGTATTTACCTGCTCATGTGGTCATTTTTGAGAATATACTTGTAGTAGTGGACTATATTATATGGAGAGATATTTCATACACCTCACAAATTCACATATGTTGTGGAGTATTTATGCTGAAAGGTTTATTAAAACTTAATCAGGGAGAACGGACGATTTATTTATTTTATTATTTATTATAGTGCCACAACTACTATGCCCATAGTTATTAGTCTACGAACAGGGAAATATGTTCACCCTTAGTGGTCCGATATCATTATCAGACTCTGTAGAGGCTTCATTGTTATGTACCAACCTGTTGTGTCTAGCCAGTGAGACAGCTCAGTTATCATAGTAATGATTGGGATGGTGCCTGTTTCCTAAATACAAATATACATCTGTGTATGTGCGTGTGGCACTTTCTTTTGATTGTTTACTGTTAAACATGGGGTCAAAAGTCATTGAGTGCTAATGAAAACTGAACTGAAAACTGAAACTGGGAAAAACAAACAAAACAATTATTAATGAGAATCATTAGTAAGTGAGAAAACATGTTTTGTAATTTAAGTGAACTAACCCTTTAAGAGTTGTTGTATTTACGTATAAATGACATGTTGAAATTCAGCTGTATATTGTTCACATAACACCAGATATCTTCATCATTGATCCATGGTCCCCGTTAGACACAAGCAATAATAAAAGGAGAGAGACATAAAGGCATCAATAGTTGGAGGCCTGTCATTTCTAATCACTCTTTGCAGGAAGGTCAAAACATGAGACCTTACTAGCTGCAGTTGGCAGACGCACAGCACGCTTGAGAGACAACAGACAGTCTGGATCCAAAGCACCGCAGGGAAGGGCAATATTCTCTATTGCACATGCGCACGCACACACACACACACACACACACACACACACACACACACACACACACACACACCGATCCATAGATAACCTCTTGTCCCCATCTCCCACATTACACCAAAAAGCAACTTTCAAAAGGAGCCACACCTGCTTGTCAAAGCCATAGTTTGAAACCACCTGATCACTGGTGCAGATGGATGATCATGGACAACTGGTAAGTCTGGAAAGAGAGACTGAACCTATAGTAAGGGTGGAGTGGGGGGTGTGATGAGCGAAGGAGAGTGTCACTCTGATGTACATGCTGCAGCTTTGGCCTTCAGAGAAACATGGAACACCTCAGATTTCAGTGACATCGAACAGGGTCCGCTTGATGTGTAAAGGTTTCATTTGTCAGTTTGCACACACACTCTCAGCCGCTGCAGCTCCTAATTACATACATCTAATGGCAGAGTGTCGTTTATAATTCCTGCTCTTTCATTCTGCTATCTCAAAAGCATACGCCCACTTTCTTCTTATTTCCCCTATGTGAGAGACAGACAATGCAAATTGCAGAGCGTCCTCCCACCAGAGGCCTTTGAATAAGTTGTTGTGCAACAAATTCTAAAGCAGAGGACATCTGCTGATGCTGCGTAGCCTTCCTTGAAAGATATCAACACACAATTAGCCATGAACTAGCATGAATGAAACATAGCCGTTAAAGCATACTGCATTTACTTGAAGGTTTATACTCCATGTGCATACAATAATACAACTATTGATGCTGATGCAACTTCACTGCTTCATCTGTTGTGGGAATCTTCAATAGCAATTCAAGCATAGGTTGAGGTCACTGTAGGGATGTTGAACCTTAGATTGTTATGAAGACACTGATTGCTCTCGTTGAGACGCAGAGCAGCTTTATGTTTGGGTTCCACAAAACAGGCACCATCCTGATTTCTATAGTAACCAAGGTCAGAAGATAGGACTACCTCAGTCTATAGACACAGCAGATAGGGGACATAACATAGAGGCCTTTACAGATAACAATGTTTAACCACTAAGGGTAAACATACTTATTTCTCTGTAGACTAATGACCATCTATGGACATACAGTGGCTTGCGAAACTATTTGGCCCCCTTGAACTTTGTGACCTTTTTCCACATTTCAGGCTTCAAACATAAAGATATAAAACTGTAATTTCTTGTGAAGAATCAACAACAAGTGGGACACAATCATGAAGTGGAACACACTTTATTGGATATTTTAAACTTTTTTAACAAATAAAAAAACGAAAAATTGGGCGTGCAAAATTATTCAGCCCCTTTACTTTCAGTGCAGCAAACTCTGTCCAGAAGTTCAGTGAGGATCTCTGAATGATTCAATGTTGACCTAAATGACTAACGATAATAAATGGAATCCACCTGTGTGTAATCAAGTCTCTGTATAAATGCACCTGCACTGTGATAGTCTCAGAGGTCTGTTTAAAGCGCAGAGAGCATCATGAAGAACAAGGAACACACCAGGCAGGTCCGAGATACTGTTGTGGAGAAGTTTAAAGCTGGATTTGGATACAAAAAGATTTCCCAAGCTTTAAACATCCCAAGGAGCACTGTGCAAGCAATAATATTGAAATGGAAGGAGTATCAGACCACTGCAAATCTACCAAGATCTGGCCGTCCCCCTAAACTTTCAGCTCATACAAGGAGAAGACTGATCAGAGATGCAGCCAAGAGGCCCATGATCACTCTGGATGAACTGCAGAGGTCTACAGCTGAGGTGGGAGAATCTGTCCATAGGACAACAATCAGTCGTATACTGCACAAATCTGGCCTTTATGGAAGAGTGGCAAGAAGGAAGCCATTTCTTAAAGATATCCATAAAAAGTGTCGTTTAAAGTTTGCCACAAGCCACCTGGGAGACACACCAAACATGTGGAAGAAGGTGCTCTGGTCAGATGAGACCAAAATCGAACTTTTTGGCAACAATGCAAGACGTTATGTTTGGCGTAAAAGCAGCACAGCTCATCACCCTCAACACACCATCCCCACTGTCAAACATGGTGGTGGCAGCATCATGGTTTGGGCCTGCTTTTCTTCAGCAGGGACAGGGAAGATGGTTAAAATTGATGGGAAGATGGATGGAGCCAAATACAGGACCATTCTGGAAGAAAACCTGATGGAGTCCGCAAAAGACCTGAGACTGGGACGGAGATTTGTCTTCCAACAAGACAATGATCCAAAACATAAAGCAAAAGCTACAATGGAATGGTTCACCAAAAAACATATCAAGGTGTTAGAATGGCCAAGTCAAAGTCCAGACCTCAATCTAATTGAGAATCTGTGGAAAGAACTGAAAACTGCTGTTCACAAACGCTCTCCATCCAACCTCACTGAGCTCGAGCTGTTTTGCAAGGAGGAATGGGCAAAAATATCAGTTTCTCGATGTGCAAAACTGAGAGACATACCCCAAGCGACTTGCAGCTGTAATCGCAGCAAAAGGTGGCGCTACAAAGTATTAACTCAATGGGGCTGAATGATTTTGCACACCCAATTTTTCATTTTTTATTTGTTAAAAAAGTTAAAAATATCCAATAAATTTTGTTCCACTTCATGATTGTGTCCCACTTGTTGTTGATTCTTCACAAAAAATTACAGTTTTATATCTTTATGTTTGAAGCCTGAAATGTGTCAAAAGGTCACAAAGTTCAAGGGGGCCAAATAGTTTCGCAAGCCACTGTAAAAGAGTTGTGTCAGACATCACGTCTTGACAAGTGTATTGATAAATCCTCCATTCTCCTTGGCCAAGCTTCAATAAACCTTTCAGTATAAGACATCTTAGACTGCTGTGCACTTTCTCTCCACTGACTGAACTGACCATTGTTGAATAAAAATGTTCACAAATATTTTTTATAAGATGCATTCCCCTAGGCAGCACTAGAGTTTCCTTCTTGCTTTGGCTGTCACTGATTTAACATTTTACGATGAGCAGTTAAGAAAGAAGTCTCAAAATCAATGCAGCAGAAGCAGAGATATCATCTTTTTTGTTCCACTCATCCTCCTTCATTGTTAAAACCTGGCGCTTACATTACCCTCAATGCAGCTCGACCGCTGCAAGTTGAAGATTTGGGTGTGTTATGTTAGCAGCAGCTCAAATGGCCTTGAGCTGTTAGCCTCAAACAGATGAGGAGTGAGCTACAGAGGTCGAATGGGTTCACGTCTTTCTTACTCCACACACACACTTTTTTCATTTTCAAACTTAATTTTATTTTCAAAGGAAATTAGACACGATTTTGTTTGTCAGACATCTGGTGTTCTTGGTGTGGCTATAGCGGGGTTATTGTAATTCTTGGTGGGGCTGTAGCTGTACCTTGATGTGCCTAGGGGCAAGCCTCAGATGCAGACTTATGAATATGATAAAATCCTAAACCAAATTAATTAGTGTTGGATTTAATGTGTACCAGGAACACATTCCCTGAGCTGAAGCTTCAGCTTTTTTCTATTATTACCATTTGCCACATGAGCAGCAGTCTTTTGTCTTTGTTAGTTTTTGTTTTGTGTTTTATTGTGCATGAGCAGCCTATTGACTGTTGCTTGTTTTCTTTGGCATTTGAAGGATATTGACGCTCGCTGTTTGTTCATGGAGGCTGAGGGCAACTACAGATCCAAGCATCCCCTTCATTCTTTGCCATCATGTTGTGTATGAGTGTGTGTCTGTGTGAGAAAAGAAAGACACACACCACACACACACACGCACTTGTACTGTATAGTGTGGTGTGGTATTTGCTTTCTCCTCTTTAACAGCAGCCCATAAAAAAGTTTACTGAGAGCCCTCCCTTCTGCTTTCATCAGCATATCACTTTGAGCTCCTATTATGCAAATGAAATCACAGCTCTATAAACCATATGTAAATGGAAAACACAAGCATGTCCATACAAAATTACAGTCATAAATTTGATCAACAGCGCTCTAATAATCAGAACAGTAAGTGAAGCTTTCCAGCTCTGTACTGTTTGGTGCAAACCTTTCCATTCATCAGTATGATGTGCCAGCCTAGACGTGTCAAATTGCCAGAATTTGAAGGTTGATTGTCGGAAAATTTGCTTGGAGCTTCAATAATTGTGTGCTGCATTTCCAGACATCTTTTTAGACTGCTCAAAGTACTCTTAAAATACACTCATCACAGATAAAAACGGCAGACAGCTCAACTGTGCATGATTGACTTCTTTGCAATTCCATTTAATCAAAACACGTCTATGCAAAATCGTCCCAGATGTAACTGATGTATTGATCAGCTGGACTCAAAATGACGCTTCATATCGCACATAAAATACTTATACTTGAAAGCAGTGGGAGTTAAAGAGCAACACATCAAGCAGAGAACAGAGTGAGATGGAGAGATAGATTTAAAGGCCATGTGGACCGAATGGATCCCGTAAGCTCCTAATGTCCAGCAACATTAATAATATATATAGCCACAAGCGGCTATAAGTGGGGGTCCAAGCCCATGAAGCAAATGGTTTGACAGTGGGAAGATAAAACTGATTCATCATTTTGGCTAAGTGCTTCGTCTCTAAGGTAGAAACAACGGCAACTGAAATGCCAATTTTGGTGAGGCTACCAAGTGTAGTCTTGCACACTTTTAAGTCCTTTTCAAAATGATTAAGCACCACTGAATTATGCATGTCTTCTTGTTTGCATGAAGACAGTGAGATGCTGATATGATACAATGATGATGTCAACAGTTGAAATAACAATAACACAAGATTAGGACAGTACAGCACCTCAAATGAGCACTGCATGCTAAAAACAAAAAATGAGAGTTAGCACTATAACACTGTTAACACTGCTAATTCTACACCATATTTCCTTGACACCCACCTACAGATATTCCATCCATTATCAATGTAGACATTTAATTAGAGAATCTTTAAGCCTTTTAGTTCAAAAATTATAAAACAAGTTTTCTAACAGAAATGACAAATGAGTCTAAATGTTGGGGTTTAGAATGATTAAAGAAAGTTTTCCAAACACTCCGCCATCTGTAGGTTTCAGTGATAGACTTAACTTTAAGGGGTTAATGAGGTGTCAGACTATTAACATCATTGTGTTAAGTGAAGCCTTGACGATAAAGCACTCCATTTGTCTGCTGGGATATTTACAAACCAGAGGAGCAGAAAGTGTCCTTGTGTAAGGCAGAAAATAGCCAGAAAATTATCAACTGGTGTTCCGGCGCTGTGTTTGGCTCCCGCTGTGTTAATGGGCTCTGGTCCATATCCAGAGAATGACCTGCCCAGCATGACACTGGTTTACTTTAGCTTTCACACAGACTGTGACCCTGTCACCTCTGCACCAGCTTCACAAGTGACCGACCACTGTGTTTGTGTGTAGTCTGAACAAAAGATGAGACATTTATCTTTCTATCTGTTTCCTCTAATGACATACACTGCGGTACAGAGGGCTAATGTTGGCACTGAAAAACACTGTCCTTCTTCCTGTCCAAGAGAGGGAATACTATGTTTTCGTAGGATTTTACACACTAAAGGGTCACATAAAATCATCATATTGTATGATATATTATAATATATATTAACAGTTTACTGGCTTTCTAAAGGGTAAAAAGAATACATTAGAATTCACTAAATGACATCATATCATAATTTATATCTTAAAGGGGCCTTTTTTCAATTCAGGTAAAACATTTTTTTAAATAAGTTCAGTTTTAATTTGTGAGGGCTTTTTTCCTTCCCTAAATAATACACAAATGTAATCAGTGATCATCAGAAAGCCTTGAATTTGCAAACTAAGGCGTACCTGTAATGTTATTGGAGGCATTTAAAGGGTTTTTATTCCCTAATATCATCGTAAATCATTAATGAACATATTTATCAAATATACCATGAATGTATAAATTACAAGGAAACTCTGGCAGCATTAAAATCTGTTAAACGGTCCAGGGTGTAAGATTTAGGGGGCTCTATTTACAGAATATGGCAGAAATATAAGATTTTTACTAGTGTATAAACAGCAGAGAATAAGAATCGTTATGTTTTTGTTACCTTAGAATGAACCTTTTATATATTTACACACGCCGCAGGTCCTCTTCCCGTCAGTTATGTTTTCATATGGGCAAATTAAGGGATCTCTGACTACCATTCCAGAGACATTTATTTAAATTTAGATGTTTGGTATGTTTTCAGTGAGGAAAAACAAAAGGTTATTTTAAAGCATTGTTGTTTTCACAGCAAGCTTTATTACCATGAAGGAAATTTGTATTTAGAAAATAACTTTTAAAAAGTGAAAGTTGAAACAAAGAGTGCATTTCAGGGCAGTTTGGTACATATAGACAGCTATTCAGCCTTTATAAGAGCTCCTGTCTTTGTCTCTAGAAACCCATTTAGTCCAGAAAAAAACTGCGATGGGGTGAGCTGTGAGAGCTGATGTTACCTTTGGGCCACTGTTGCTGTTATAATATCTAATATGATTTTGCATATAACTCTGTTTGTAAAGTACTGCAGCTTTTTATGGGTGTGTTTCGTAAACAGACAATCCCCCGTCTGCCTTCTAAATTGACTTCTTGGCTGCGAGCACCATTGGGCTGGTCTGAACCTTTGAACCTGACACGTTAATGGGCTTGTGTGTGTAACACGAGCCTGACCTGGTCGTGCCAAGACAGCGGGAACATGGTCCCTCTCCCTCTCACACAGACTGTCACCTTCAAGTGAGAGTGTTCACATACTTGGCACAGCAGCAAGAGCTCCACGCCCATTCGCATTTAGGAGTCACACACAACAAGCACGTAGCACCTTCTACAATCTGCTCAGTGAAAAACAAACAAAGAAACAAACAAACCAATTCCACACACGTATGCTTTATGCATGCATAGATGAGAATTTAAACACAAGGGGATACACAACTGCCCCCTGCCTGCTCGTCTCACACACACATATCAGGCTCTATCTAGCCTGAGGACTGATCAAAACCACCGCCTTGGTTCCCAGAACATAGGCGCTCCCTCCCTCTCTCCCCAGAGGCTCCTGAACCGTCCTGGCCTGCCATCCTCCACATCTGAGGCAAACCCAGAGATGAAACAGTAATTACTCACATATTGAGGTTACATGTCACATATCAAACAATATGGATTTGGCTAGTTGGGTGTGACCAGATATTGGCATTGTAATAAAGCGCTCCTCTCTGAGTTGCTCTGCACAGATATGGCCCCAAATACGATCCAATTACCACAGTGAAATATTAAAGTTTGAAGGTTCAACCATATTTTTTTCTTTACATTTCATGCTTTGTACATTTTCTGTAATCCTGCAATCCAGTGTAAAGGTCCATTTTTTTCCATCATAGGGATTGTTGAAATTTCATCTCATCATTTGCAAATACGCTGTCTGAAGGAGGAACATTTTATCATACATCCAGTAATGGAACTAAAAGCACAGTGGCCCCGTCAAGGTTATTTGGCTGCCATCTTCATGCAATTTCAGCTACATCATAGTCTGTACAGAGATGATAGTTTTGTCCTCTTTTAGATGTGAAGAACATGTCATGACACTTCAGAACATACAGCAGACGAAAGTAATTTTTGTAATTCTGAAAGAACTCTAATGAGAAATTAAAGACACATCTATGTGACTAATAGTTTACTCAGCAGGCAGGGAATGTCAAGACCCATTTTGCATATGTTCTCAAGATAAGGTCTACGCTAGTAGAAATGTAATTACATTTCAAACTACAAGTCATATCTCAGTAATGCCATGAAAGGATTTGAATGTGCTCATACTATTGAATTTAATTTAACTTTTATCTACATGAAAATGAAGTTTGATACTTCACAGATTTCTTTCTTGAAGTCCTCTGAGACAAATGTATTTTGTGATGGGCTATACTAATAAAATTTGATTTGATTTTGATCTGGCACCACAACTCAGCACTGTTGGCCAGCTGCTGCACTGATCATGTATGAGTCTGTGAGATAAATAACAGCAGAACTACTTCTAATCTGTGATGCTTTCACTTACTGTTTTGTGTACCGAAGTACATTTGAACAGTGACGCATTAGCTTACTGTTGTACCTACTAAAGCACACTTGAACATTGATGGGTTTGCTTATTGTTGCAGGCAGTGAAGTGCATTCAGACTGTGATGCATTCACTTACTGTTGTAGGTACTGAAGTACGTCACAATAGTTAATTAGTACAAAACTTTAAACTAGACTGAATTAAATATTCAAAGCAGAGACATGAATCTGAATTTACATCTGTAGTAACTAAGAGTTTAGCTAATAAGAAAGTTGTTGAATCAAATAGCAGCAAACAATTATATATATATATAAATAAAATATGTTTTACTTTAGTAGCTGAGATCCTTATAAGTGGATTATTATGGGTCATTATAAAATGCACAATATTTAAATGCAAACAGAGCACCAATATGCCTAATTGATCTGTTTTTTAATTAAAATAAGATAAACCTTAAAACCCTAAAAATTATGTTTGCATCTGACAGTGGAAAAGGAAGTGCACACACACACACACACACACACACACACACACACACACACACACACACACACACACACAAATGTACCCACTGGTCATATAAAATGCCATTTTATGTGAGCAAATGTATAGCACATTAATGCACGGCTTCTCCAGGTGTACAAAAAAAAGTCTGTTTACAAAGGATAAGATTTATGTTGGAAGGTGATTCTCGCTGAACACACATTCCCCTGCCAGTAAAATTCTTAACTCCTCCTGTATGATGTCCAGAAAAAATAACCTCAGGTAAAAGTAGTACTATCCAAACTGACAGTCTTGATACTGCTGGCAAAGTTCTGCATGCATTGCCCATGATACTGAACGGATATGAACCATCTGGTCAAATTGTACTTGAAAGCAGCATTCGCCCCCACTGAGATCAGGCCAGATGCAAACGTTATTCTACATGCGATCTCTCTCCACCCCTGCAGCCCTGCATGTTAACACCAGCTGCTGAAATCATGTATCGCGCATTGGACATTTTTGGCGCGATAACGCATAAATGAAGTGGACACATGTGATTCTGGTGAGTGACCGCAGACTTCTTTCATCCTGTGCAGTTTGGCATTCACATTACAGATGTCCTGTGTTAACAGTCACTTCATGTAGACTGAGCCTTGTCATAAATCAGCCATTTATAAACAGATTTGTTCATAAATCTTTCACAGCCACATTCACAGAGTGAGATCAGGATTGACAAATGTTTCTGTAGTTTTACATTTACACAGTACATAACACTGATGAAGAAACTACTGATTTGTTGTTTTCAGCTAATGGCAAACAGTCTTATTTAACAGGGTTAACTATTTAAAGGGCCAAAGATTCAAATGATCTGGACCTAGAGAACTGACAAGGACATTTGTTAACAATCTAAGGCTACAGTATAATGTCACTGACCCCATCTGGAACAATGCCAGAGTACAAACACACTCCCACTAAGGCCATAGTGTGATCATGAGTTTGGAAGAGAAAACCTACAGTTGTTGTTTTGCCTCCTCCTGTGCCCTTGATTTTTCTTTGTGTGGCAAACCGTGTGCCGCTTTAAAATTTACTACAACTACTGTCTTTTCCCTCCCCTCCCTGTCATTCACCTGCTGCGTGATCTCCCTACATATGGCAGCTTTTTTTTTGGAGTCACAGAGCCAACAGCACTGAGCATTACCTCAGTTTCTGCTGCTGCTGGCCCAGTTTTTCTTTTTTCTTTTTCTTGTGTACGTGGTCTTTCTTTCTAATACTGCCTGATCCCATGATATTAAATCATGTTAATTAAGGTTCCTTGAACATTTCTGCCATGTAATTTGGATTCATAAACACACTCAGATGAATGTGAATGAAAACAGACCATCCTGAACATTTGCTGAGTACTGCCTGTGCTTCTGGTTTTTATTATGTGAGTGTAATTACTGTATGCCACAAATTTATCATGTATTGGTACACTGAGTTTTGGAAAGTAATTCCATTCAAATAGAGGTCTTCGAGCAATGGATGGAGAATCTGGGCAAAATTAGTCTCTTCTTGCTGAGAGATCAGAAGATTGATACCACTCCCATGTCCAATGAGACGGTTAGATTAGCATCAAGGCTGTAAGATAAGGGGCACATCTTACGCCTAGCTCTGTTTAAAGACAAAATACCAGCATCTCTGAAGCTCACTGTTTCTCTTTTGTTTAATCAATACAGAAACTTGAAGTGTACAAATGACTGTCTTAGTTCTTGGTCATTATCACAACCGGTCACAACCAAGAAAAATCTACAGAACCATTAATCCTTCCCAGGTGTGTATGTCTCTGCCAATGAGAAAGGCAAAAGGGCAGAGGTTCATGGTGGAGGGGCAGGTGAGATGGTGGCATACTGGTTCAAAGCGAGAGTATAAAACAACATGTTTATTTGTGAGCTTTAGACCTGATAGTATTATACATGCAGATTTTTTTTTTTTTTTTTACCCGCAGACAAATCCAGGCAGGTGTTTCCCTGTTTCTCATCTTCATCCTATGCTAAGATAACCCTGTCTTATATTTAAAAGGACATTCATGAGAGTGGTGTCAGTCATACTTCATATTTCATATACAGCATATTATCCAAAATGTCAAACTATCCCTTAAGATGGAGTTACACAGAAACACAAATTCTCCCCACTCAAGTGAGGAAATAGTATATATATATACACAAGTTGCCTGTTTAGTTGCAGTATTGGATTTATTTAATTTTTTTCACAGCCAGCTGCCTTTGACAGTAAGTGTTGTGTATAGACGGGGGTAAAAATAGCAGCACTTTCAGCCACAATCTTAATGGTCAGACCTGTAGCTGAAACTGAAAACAGATGACTAAATATGTTCCCCTTGCTGCCGTTCACATCAGTTCTTGACAGCAGTTCTTAGAGATAATCATAGTCCATGAAGATCAGATGGTGAGGCGTCAATGTTTGCCTGCACTGTTTGCTGTAAAAACTGAAAAATCTTGAGGGCCATGACAAAAGGTGAACAAATCCCTGCTGTAGACAGAATGAGATTAGTTTTTTCTAATGAATACATTACCAAACCCACGTACTGAAGAACTGACACGTTCAAATTCAAATCCTGTTGCGTTTTCTCTTGTTTTTCCTCTGAAATTAGCTTCTTGATGAATCCTCATAACAAATTATTGAGATTACTCAGGTCTGTGGCTGTATTATGTATTATTTTCAATTTTACAACCATTACAACAAAAGACTAAATCAAAACCCTTGGAATAGATTTATTGGTTTTCTCTGCATGAGCCCTACATACGCCTCCGCCCATTCAATTTGCTTTGTTCTATTGAAGTGCACCTTCATGCTTGCCTTTGCAAATTGCAGTTTTTACTTAACACAACGCTTAATTGCAGGCACATGCTTGAGTGGTCACGGTGCCCATCAGAGGCAAAATGAGTCGCAACAGCGCAGCGTACATTATTCTGGAATCAGCAGCCGATGTGCCAGGCTTCCACTCTAAGCCCCCTGGTTGCAAACCGGAGCCGAGTCCATCTCTTGGGCACCAGCACCAGATGGCAGAGCCAGTAACAGAAATAAGTGGGGGAATAAGTGGTGAGGAGGAATGAGGAATAGAGAGAGGAAATGAGAGAAAAGTCAGAGATTGTGAAAAAAAGAGAGGATGGAAAGCGCCTGGGTTCAGTCTGATCATTAGATTTCTAAACTCAGACGGCTGTGGATAGATTTGCATAGCCTAGGGTTGGCAGTGGCCCACTTTCCCCTCGCTGTCTTTCTGAAAGACTGCCAGTGCATTCCATTATTTGTGTCAAGGCGGGTTCTGTGATGAAGAAAATAACAGTGCTGGCACATAGTCAGAGTTTACGGTCTCTCCCCTCTCCTCTCCTCTCCTCTCCTCTCCTCCTCCCCCCGGTGTTCACTGTGACTGGCTGATTTCTGAATGCAACCCAGATATCTGCTGAGGAGGGAGGGCCCACCAGAACACCAAACACAAAGCTGCAGAAAAACGAGGAATACAACGGGCAAAAGAAAGTGTAAACATGATGAAGAGAGAAAGAATGTGTTGAAGAATGAGAGAGAAGAGAGAGATCAGTGCAGGACAGAGACTCTCTGCAGGCAGAGCTCAAGGCCTGGCTCGCTCTGGAGACTGAGAGTCCAGCCAGAGACCAGCTCCCACAGTTCACAAGCCTTTGAGACAGTACTTTTATATCTAACTCCTGTGGTAACAGAATAGCAAGAACACAGAGCCATACATTCATAAGGGGGATACTAGCTATGGAAGATAGAAGATGGACTGTAGATATTCAGATGTTGTAGAACTAAATAAACATTTGTTTTCAGAAAATGTGTTTCTTAGCAAAAATAAATGACTTTTGCAAAAATGTTCATAGTTCAAGTTATTGTATTACATATATATAGATATGTAATAAATAAATTGACATATTCACCCCTTATAATGAGGGCAAATTAGTAGTTTAATTACACTTAAAATACACATTAAGAGTAAACTAAGAGTGTTCTTTATGGCATTGTAGTTTAAAGGTCCGGTGTGTAGAATTAAGGGGCATCTCATGCTGAAGTTGCAGATTGCAACTAACTGAATATCCATTTGTCCTCCCTCCCAAGCATGAAGGAGAAACTATGATGGCTGCAAAACTCACGAAAAACGTGAAAGGTCCCATCTGGAGCCAGTGTTTGGTTTGTCCGTTTTGGGTTACCATAGAAACATGATGGCCTAACATGGCAAAATCTGTGGAAGATTCTAAAAATAACAATGATTAATACAGTATGTTCAAGTGATTATAGACTTAAGAATATTATATTCAATTTCTGCTAATTATCCTACACACTAGACCTTTAAATGCAAAAATAATCCAATGATTGTAAACTAGCAGTATACGTGCAAGTTCAGTGTATTAGAAGTGAATATACTTGTACATGTGCAGAACTGTAGGTTTAAGGGTACATTTACTTGGCACACAAAATAACACACACTTCTATACTAAAAAGTGGGACTATTTGATGAAGTATTAAACTAGTCCACTTACAACTGTATGGTTATTTTACCCAGCACAATATTTACCTTTTGACAGAAGTATAATTAATGTACACTTGAGGTGTGTTAGATTTTTGTAAAGGTGTGTGTGTGTTTGTGTGTAGACTACATCATTCACACATGACTGACATGTCATTTTTTGTTTTTAATGCCTGTAATTTTATGTCTGATACCGTCTTATTTACTGTGGGTGAACGTCCCTTCTCTGATATTCTGCATATCAGAGTGGCTGCTTTCCTCACAGGAGGCTCTTGCGGTATGACGCTATTGTTATTCATGGGCCAAGGTGTTTTCACTGTCTCTGCATATTTTTAAGGATTTGAATAACCATTCCCCTGTGGCTCCGAATCTGCTGACCTAATGAGCCAGCCTGACTGATTGACACAGGAGACCATCAGAGCAGCCATTCATCATCTCCTGTGGTGAATAAACATTGGATATTTCATCCTGCCAATATATGCTTGATAATGGATCATTTTAAGCCTGTTGGAAAAAATAAAACAAATCTTATACAGAAACTGTCAGCATGTGTCTGACAAGGCCCGATCGCAGTCCCCCATCTTTAATCCACATGAGAAGGGTGCGGAGGCTGCCGAGAATATTAAAAATATGAAATGATGATTGCTTTTTAGATTCACACAAGAGCTCATTCTACTATAAAATTGCTGGTGGCAATACAAACTGAAGTAGGAAAAATGTTTTTTTCTTTCAAATAAAGTAACTGCAGTTGACAAGTTTGAGAAGGCGTCTTTAGGAGAGCGATGAAATGCAGCACATGAGTGACAATGGTGCGAGTAAAATGCACTGGATGCGCTTTTAATTGTTTTTGTCACTCATGTATTCAGAGGCGCACATCAAGCTGTCACTTAACAAGACTTCTTGTTGGAAATCACTGCATTCTGGCTTTGCCTCGTAAGAGGTTGGACAGACGCAAACCTCTTAAATGTGGCATTATCCTGTCAAAAAGACGACTTGTGGATAATGTGCATATGCCTGGCCTGTTTTCTTTTAACATTTTTTCCAATGTTAAATGCAAAACAAACCTAGAATTGCTGATTGAAAAATTGGTCTTTCAAAGATGAGAGGCGAAATAGCACTGAAATTATAAATTAAGTCATTAAATAAATCTGACCATGCTGAAGTAGCTTCTGGAGTACAGGGGTGAGTGCAAGGTTGCACAAGCTATTACAATTGAGGAAACTGGAAACTTTGTTCCCTCAGTTCTATAATTTAAGTCATATTTATCTAGAAATGAGTGGCCAAAGCCAATGTATAAAATGTAGTAGAAAATATGTTGGAAAGCTATGATACATCATGTTATAAAGAGTTAGATGAGAAGAAAAAGATACCACATCTCTGTGTTAAATTACAGCCAAGTGAAGCCAATTCAGAAGTGCCAAAAACTGCAGTTCCTCGAATGGCCAATACAGGACGAGACACTCTCCATAAGATCCCATGTTAAAATGTTGAACCTCCTATCAGAAATAAACATCTTGCCTGGTACAGCCTGGTACAAAACAGACGTTTGGCTCTTGTTCATGACGACTGTACTGAGTCGGAATTTCTATTTAACTCACCCGTTAAAATTAAATTAAGGCTTAAATGTATGCATAATTAACAATGTGTCTGCTTTGATTGACAGGTGGGTGCCATTACAGATTGCTTGTTTGAGCATCCAGGTCTGCTGGTCAAATTACATTTTTGATTATTTGATTATTCTGTGCTTCAAAATGGCTCATCAGAAACCTAGGGGTCACAAGGCAGCCTTGCTTAGTTCTAGCTCTAACATTTGAACAGAGCCAGCTAGCTGTTCCACCCCCATTTGCACTCTTTATGCTAAGCTAAGCTAACCTGGCCATAGCTTTGCATTTAACATACAGACATGAAAGTAGTATAATTTATCATTTTATGCTCGCCAAGAAGCGAATAAGCTACTGCCCAAAATATGCAATACATCTCATTTTAGCGATTTGAGAGGAAAGTGAATGCATATATTTAGTCCAGTAATCAACTAAAATGGCCTCTGTTGATCAGTGTACTGCATTTCTGATTTTGCTTAAATTTTAGTGAAGAATCTCTGGATTTCAGAATTGAATTACATGCAGTATAATGGTTGTTGGTGAAGAGGGCATCAACAGTCCTCTTCACTTTGTCATGATCATCAACATTTCCACTTGTCATGAACACGTGTCACTGACACCATTTATATAGCGATGCTTACTGAGGAGTGTCTGTCATCTCTCAGCAGGAAAATTGTGGTTTGAGGAAGAGTTGCTCCAATTTGTACAGAGCCATGGCCTGTTTACTGAATATATTTAGCAAGTTTATGGTGTTTGTAGGATTGGGCTTTCCTGAAACATTTATGCTCACCGTCAGTAGTCCAAGTCTAAATGCTGAGGCTAAGTAGAGCACAGAGTTGCTTTAGAAACTGCTTAGACTGGAAGACATACAGTAGTTCTGCCCTTTATGTCTTTGGCAGTTCAATCCTAAAATCCCTTAGGGAGGCACACAGCCATTTAAAGGCCGTTAAATGATGATTGATGAGGCATCTTCACAATGAGCGTGCCCCCTTCCACTACTTTGGAAACAATCTGTTATCCCCAAAACACCAAAAGCCAGGCCACTTTGTTGTATTTGGCCCCCTAATTTTCTTGTATCGAGGGAATGGGAGCCATTAGCCATTTAAGTGACAGCAGAGAGCTTCGAAGGTCAAATTGTCCAGAGATGGAAAGTCCTCATTCTAACTGGAGGTCAGAGGGCCGCTAGTTTGTTGTACCCCTCAGGGGCCTCACACAGCACACCAACATGCTCCCTTTTAAAGATAGCTCAGGAGAACATATGGTCCGGAGGAAATATTGGGGAAAAGAAAATAGCAATTGAACAAGTAGGGTAATGTTGTTTACTTTTCAGTTCACTGAATCTATTACGGAAAGTGCGTGCAACAATATTACAGACTATTAGTCAGGATGTCTGCTTTTTTGTGTGTCAAGTTGTCTGCCTTTATACATGAAATAGCTCTTCACAGTAGCACATTCTACATGCTCTATCTCATGTGTCCACAGAAATTTTAATTTATCAACATGCACAGCCCCTTTGTTGACCATCAGATCATTTAGACAATGTCCCCTGAGAAGGTTGCTTCTCTGTCTGATTGGGAATAAGGTCAAAAAGTATTTTGATCATGTAGGCACGTAGATCACATAATTTGAGTGGATTAAAAAAATACACTTACTTACAATTCAGCCATAGACAATACTTTTCAATTGGACTGTGAGCACTGTGGATGTAACTGTAAACTACTTTAACTATATCAAATAGTTAACATAGTTTAAGAAACTGACGCTAATGTCGAAACGGTAAAAAGTTATTACAACAGCCAGTGTCTTTTATTCTCTTATGCTAAAGTTAAAACTAAGATAGTTGGTTAAAACAGCTAGCATGTTTTCATTTGATGTATGCAACTACCAAATTATATGAAATGTTGGCTCCTGTTCTAGTACCTTGTAATGCTTTCAAAATGTTCCTGAAGGAAAGTGAGGCTTTAGATTGCATCTGTGTATAATAGTTCATGCAACCTTGAACTGGAAATTGCTTGCCTTAGAGCTGATTGTGCAGAGTCACAAAAACGCCACGTGGCTTTTCATTTACCACCTGATGGTCTGAGTACAGAACAATGAATTCTCTACACATTGTGCACACACCACTGCAATAATTTCAAAAGGCTTAGACATTGCATTCTTTCACAAATAGCAGTTCTTTATGGATGCTGTCTACATGCCTTGAACTAAGATTGTCTCTTCTCCTTATCTTTCATGAGTACATGAAAGAAAAGATGCAGCAAAAACATGTTCTGACAGCCGTATTTACACTTGTTTGGCACCATGTGTGCTGTTTTCTAGAGTCGATACTACATCTGAAAGATTGAACATGACTGTTAAAGTGAACAGAAAGATTACATAGAAGGAATATGAACCATTGATTGAGACAAGTGCAGAAATACTAGTGAAGAAAATGTCTGAAAATAGGAGATGAAATCAACAATGGAGATAAATTGTGATGCAGGACATAGTCCAGAGAATTGATTGTCAGGTTGATATTTTCACCCCTCCTCCTCCTGTCGTAATAAATTGTCGACTCTGGAATAGTATTGACGCCCCTCAGCAATGGTACAGTATGTGAAAAGAAGAGCGAGAAACAGAAATAACCAAAAGGAGACAGTGAGAGATAGAGGGAGAATACTGAGGAAGAATTTCACAGGGAAGAAGAATTACCAGGAGAGAAACAGATAGAACAGATAGAAAACAGAAAACGAGTGAGAAGAGAAGCAGTCCTGGCAACCAATAGAAAATCTGTATTGACTCCAGCAGCGTGAAAACTTAAACCCTTTATAGGATTTTTTTTCATCAATGCAACTAACACAGAATGCCCCGACTTATCAGACAAGAGCCCACTGAGCCCTCTGCCCTCACATTACAGATTTCCTACTGAGAGCAAATGGGAAAACTCGATCCTTTGTTTCTGCTCTCTCTGGGCCTACAAATCTTTTTCTGATCACTGGATGCGTGTGGAGACTCCAGCATTATTGGGATATTGTATTTCCTCTTACCAGAATTGCTGCATGCATTTGGTCGAACATAGACACAACAGAAAACCGTGGAAAGTTGGGAAATGATTAAAGAAAGAAATGAAAAGACAAAATATAAAACATTCTCACAGCTTTTCAGACACTACAAATAAGTATATTAGATGCTAAAGGCTCCAGGTTCTGTTTGTCAATTGGTTTCTGGTGTATAAATCAGATTAAGGGATTGCTAATTTGATTTGAATGTACATTTAAAGTGTTATCAGCCGTCTTGGGATTCACAGGGCACAACATGTCATACTTTGGAAAAAAAACTATGAGGAAAAATGGCACCACAATATGTAACCAAGGACTGAAACGCTAATAAAATGCTAGCTAGCTAAAAGCATTACATTTCAGCATGGCCAAGGATTATTTCAGCATGTGTAACAGAGAGGAAAGATCAAAACCAGGTCTTGGATCGCTTAGTTAGCTTCAATCTTGACAGTCTGTCTGTAAAATGTAAGCATACTGAGCGTCAGGATGCCACAGTTTTCTTCCTGCTGATGCTGCCTCACATTTTATTTCCTGTATCCACTTGTCTTCTTAAAGGCTCAGTTTTTTAGTTTGGCAGCTTATAAAAACTTGAGTTCGTTACCCTGTTGGTAGTGCATCCCACCACACAACAGCTTTTAGGCATTTTCCTGTTGTTTGCTAGGAGACAGTGACAAGGACGCACCTTCGTGCAATACAAAGTCTATAGAGAGTGATGAATTGTTTTCCCCTCCAAGTGCTTCTAGTGAAATATCAACAAAGTAGCAACCATTTGGCAGCTCACAGGGACCTAAATAAAATGAAGACAACTAAAAAGAAAGAAACTTGCACTGGAGTGTGGTGGCTCTGATTGTCACTATCTTGGTGGTCCTGCCTGCGTGGGTAGACCTGAGGTGGGCTGAATGAAGACTGGTTACTAAAACAAGCTATCTGTGACGGCACCCACCTGTCAATCAAAGTGGCCATGCTGTAAATTATGCGTAATTTTAAGCCTCAACAGCCTCAGTACAGTTGTAATGAAAGGGAAAATTAGCTACAGCGACCAAAACCGTTTTTTTTACCAGGCTGTAAACATGTTTATTTCTGCTGTGAAGATGGACATTTTAACATGGGGGCTTATGGAGATTGATTCATTCTCTAGCCAGCCTCTAGTGGCCATGGGGGTTGCTACTTGTGTTCACTATAGTCGCTAACTGTGTTGGTCACGGTTTAGTGCTGGGCAGGAAGTGTGCCAGTTTTTTTAAGCTAAATCATACTGCGACCGAAAAGGACATGAAGAGAGTGAACGAATTTGTGATCTATTGTTCACATAAAAATATTTTATACATTTCATAAATATTTCAGTTGTTCTGTATCTGTTATTTTCAAATTCAAGCTGTGACACAAACATTAAAATAAATCCTTAACTGCCTCCACTGAGTCAGTTTATGTTTCCCTTCATGTACTCCCTGTCGGTTGCTGCCATTTTTATGAATAAAAAATATATACTCAGTTCAACAAGCCAAGCAATGAGACAAGTCAGGTCTGGATTTGGCCTGTAAAAGTGGTCTCTGCTTCTGATTCAATGTAGAGAGAGGCATCACTCCCTTGTGATCAATTCAGCAGCCACCCACTCCCTCATGCAACACCTCTACCCTTTCCTGCCCGCCAAATCCCATCCCCTTCCTCAACTCTCACCTCCCTGGCCCCATCCTCGCGCAGCTCACAAGACTATTCTTTGACCTGGAGTCCACTGACACACTGCCTGTCTGATTAAATCAGATTAGCGACTCTTCTTATTTGACTCTGTCTGTCAGTGTCTCACTTTGTCTATTTACTTTGTTAAAAGAGAGTAGACAGCATGGAAGAGAAGGAAATAAGGGACAAAAGAAGAAGAGACGCAGACTATAGTGAAGGGGCTGACATGACGGCCATTATTGTTGCATGATGGCCAATTATAACCTCTTTTTCCCCCATTCGAGATGGTGCAGTAGACAGGATTTCAAAGTATAAGTGAAGTGCTGCCTCTTTAATGACAGTTTACAGTGAGTGTTTCTGTTTTTCACGAGCGCTTCCGTCACACAAAGCCAAAAGTGTCAATTTAGCACAGCAGCTTTCAGCTGGAGGCAGTTGGCCACTACATGCTGTAAATGAGTTTTGTTGTCATTGCGGAGCTGTCTCGATGACAGTTTAAAGTAAAAGTTGGAGGAAAAAAAGGAACTGAAAGTGGAGTAAAGTCGTTTGACATCACTGTATGGTGTAGAAGTTGTACTAGACACCAGTCTGATCAACAACAAGTTTGGGATTTTTATTTTGACAGGTTTGAGTTTATTTTTAGGTTAAAATTTCATATCAAGCTTCTACTCCTGTGAGCCAGGATTCACAGTAAGGCAAGTCTAAAAACCTTGCTCCTTCTTTCCAGACTGATGTTACATTAGTGAACCTGCACTATGTCAGGTCAAAATTTCACAGAGCGCAGTGACCCTGAATCTTTCCTGAAGGGACATCTTGACATTAAAATATAAGAATATAATCAAAGGACAAAGTCCATCCACTCAGTAACACTTTTACCATATATGTACTCAACTCTTATCACCGAATCACAGACCTTAATGATAGATTCACGTTCTGTCATTAAGGGACTGTGTAAAAATTATTGGGAGGATAATTTTTCAAAACAAAACAACTATAGAATATAAGAACTTAATATAATAAGAATATAATATACAATATTTACATTCCAAAACATAAAAGCCTAAAATATTCTAGTGACTCTGTGAGAACCCTCTGTGAGCAACTGTGCTTAAGCTAAATGGTAATGTCGGCAAGCTACAATGCTTACAGTGAAAATGCTAATATGCTAATATTAAGCAAGTTTACTGTATTTAACATCTTGGTTTAGGGTGCTAACATGCTAACATTTGGCACTAAACCCAAAGTATAACTGAGGCTGCGATTAGTTTTGCTATTAGTTGGTCATAAAGTAATAAAGTATTTCACAATTTGTAATTGAAAGTCAGGGGATCACTAAACTATACAGTTGGGGAACATGAGTCTCAGTACTATATTTCATATCAGTCTAATGGTTGTCAAAGCATAAAATGTTAACCTGCTGGTATCACTAAAGGAAAAGTCAGGGGATCATCAAACTTTGTTACTTTGTAACTTTCAACACATTTAACTAGTTCTGTTATGTAGATAAAGAGAAGAAAGAGCTGCTGCATGCTCTCTGGAGAGATACTGTTCAATCAGTAAAAACTCCAAAGATCTCTGTATTGGTCCTCTATTGATCCTACAATTTGCTTTAATGAGGATGGATGATAAATAATGAGGACAATAAAGCCCTGATACAGAGACGGGATAGATGTCTGCGCCTTTATGACCCGCAGTGCACACAAAGCCATCTTTTTGTTGCCAGTAAATATACCAAGGGAAGAATGGAATAAAATCGGGTGAGAAAAACTTAAAAGGTTCTCCCCCGCTCTCCTGAAAATTGTAGATTAACCTCCCAATATCAAAAAGAGAGAGCAGTGATTTTCATACTGTCGCTAACCTGCTGGTGATTTAGATAAGAGTTGTGTATTTTTGTGTGTGCAGGGGTGCGTGCTTGTGTGGCTGCATTTGTGTGAAAAGGAATGGAAGAAAATGAGACACTGCTGAGAGACACTGTAATGTTGTATCTAGTAATATAGCCAGTCTATTGAGGGAACCTTAATGAGCTGAGACACTGAAAATGCAAAGTTGGAATCAATGACAAAGCCTCCTAAACATTTACTGATCCCATTAATAACACAAATTAAAGCCTACATCAAATCACGAGGACTATCTCTCATAATTGTGATTGCAAGAGTGGCATCATATAATATCACTATTGCCTCTTTCTGATTAATTGCCCTCCAGATGCATACTGCATATAGCCCAGCACTCAACTCAAGGACAGCCACCTGGCGTCTGCAGTGTGCTGTGAAGAGAGCTGCCTGCTCATCACTGTTTGATCCTGCAAGCACCAGCAAACCGGTGTTTTATCAGGACGGCTAATTATAGGCAGAGAAGGATGTGGAAACGGCATCCTGCCTCCAGAGGAACGCAGCGTGCCCACACATTCATTTGTACACACACGTGCTGAGAGGCGTCCAAGGCTTGGCACATGCATTTGTGTGATTGGGGAGTGCATGTGCATACACACAGACGTCACAATTTCCTCTGAGGTTCACCACCATCCATCTATCACTGAGACAGGACAGCAAAATGACACGGCTAACTGCACTGCTGTGGTTGGTCAGTGACAGAAACATTTCTCTGGCCCCAATTTGCGGCCCTTGAACTCTGCGGCCTTTGTTTGTATCCTCCCATAACCCCGGGCTTCTCTATTGTAAGGAGATTTGTCGAGGTTGAGTCTAGTTTGGGGAGGTAAACATCTCAGTGGGCTTGGGCGGAAGTTGCTCATGCATGCAGAGGGTACTAGAGTTCACCTGGGGCCGAGTTCACTTGTGTTATTTGCTGAAAAAGTTAAAAGAATTTAGTCATGACTCTATGACAGATTGTTTTGGTATTATCTGTGATGATAAAGTCTGAAATAGATTAGAAAACTTTTTCTGAGTGGACAAATAAAAGAATACATTTCAGTATAATTACATGCCCATTTTCTGTCTGCTTTTTATCTCAAATGGCAATTTGTTAGAGGAAATAAATACGATAAAAAAAAAAAACAAACAGGGAAAAAAGGTTTACACGTATCAGCAGAGCAAAAATAACAAATTTTTCAGTTTCCTGACAAAATGTCAGTCAAAGTATGGCTGTGCTCTCGTTGGAGTCCAACAAACAAACGCTTTGCGTAATTATATCTGAATTACCAGCAACAAATTCAGCAACAGTTCATCAACTGAAAATGTGTCGGCCTTCAAACCATCAATCTGCCCGTCACCGTGGATCTGTGAGCAATAAGGTCTGCTTTAAAACAAAAATAATCCTCCGATTTTGTGTGTATACGTTTGTATGTGTGTGTATTGTGTTCTGCTTTGTGTTCAGACACACTCCCAGCAGCTCAAGGGTGTCAGCAGACAACGCTCTAACCTTGGATGCAGACTTCAGAGCAGGAGTCATAAAACTGCTGCTTCTACAGTAAAGTGCCTTTCACCTGCTTTGGGCCCATTTTCCCATGTTTCCTCCACGCTAAATTTCCAGCATGTTGCAGAACTCCTTTAAGCACGTCATATAAATTATGATAAGTAATTTTCATGGCCATGACAGCGCAGCGAGGGGAACCTGGCTCCTCTTTGCAGCGCAGGCCCCTCCTTAGGGCCCCCATAGTGAGCAGAAGATGGAAACATTGATGTGTGCCATTCATCTTCATGTCAGAGGTGTGTGTGTGTGTCTATCGGCCTCTGGCTCAGTGTGTTGTGTTCTGCGAATGCCTGTGTGCGTGTGTGTGATGTATTTTATTGATAGATGTTCTGACAGCACAGTCGTCTTCCAACCTGTCTAAGGAAGAAGCAGCAGCCTGTTCTGATTTGTGAAGAGCTCAGAAGCTGCAGATGTCAGAAACCAGAACAGTGAGTGGTTTGTGAATCTCTTTCTCTCTGTCGCCTTCTCTTTTACTCTTTAGCGTTCTATACATGAGCATGCAGACAGTCGAAGAGAGATCCACGAGGGGAAAATTTTGTATTTACGTACGCAAACAAATATCTACCATATCGACTGCATAAATAAATTAATGACTTAGAGGAGGCATTGAAACCTGCAGTGTGAGACTTTTACACAGAAATGATGTCCATTACATTCAAGCTTTTTCCAAATGAGTTCTTGCAATGCTAATTTGAGCCTATCACCATCAGGTAAATCTGCATTTCACAGTGTACCAGGGCTTTGATATCTGGTGTCTGTGGTGACATTCCTGCACTGGCACTCTGGTTCAGTAGTGACTGTTAGTGACTGGTAGTTCAGTCGCTTCACCCTGTAGCAACACAGATAAACAGATGGAGGCAGCTGTGTCCCAGGCACTTGTTCTACAAGGGAAAATGGCTCTTTTTGTCAATGAAGTCTGGTGGCTTTAAAGGCGGCATAGATCAATATAAATGCTTCAGTTTCTCATTGTAAAGATAGAGAGGTGAAAATACTTTGATACTTTGATGATATCCCGGTCCACAGCAGTGCATTGCTTAACATGCTGGTTCTCTTATCTGATTCTCCAAACTGGGGATGTGCCATCTTCTGTAGGTGCTGACTATGGATAAGTACCTCATTCAACACTAACCCTTTAAGCTACTTCAGTAATACATCTACACTCATCTGTACAGTCCTGCCTTCAGCATCAACAGCAAGCCACTCGACTCAGCAAGCCGGTAGGTTTTGCCCCATCTATAGCAGGAGCTCCACCTACAAAGTGGTCCTGACCCCACCTCCTTGTTTTGAGGTGTCAGTTAAGTAAATGGGCTGGAAGCAATTGAACTGTTAACCCATAGAAATACACTCCAACGTCTGAAAATGTCTGTGGGAAAGACATCAAAACCATAAAAGATATTCTCTCTCATTCAAATAACTCAGGATTGTCACGGTTTGACATATATGCTACAAAAAACTGAGATGAAAAGGATTTTGAAAGCAAAGCTCTCAGCTTGATCAGGCTGGTGAAATTCACTTTATGGTAGTCGTCTCCACTGGGTCAGACTAGAGTTAAACCCTGGGGGGAGGGGGGGGGGGGGGGGGGGGGGGTGACATCATGATGATGACATCATATTGCAAGGAGACTGTTTTAAAATGATGACATTTAAATTATTCACTCCGCTCGCCCCTCCACTAATGTAGCCAATAAACTGTCAGTGTAGGCTGACCTGGCCTCTGTTAAATGTCTGGAAAGCAGAAATGTGCATAGAGACAGAAAATCCTGCTCTGCACCTGAACAGAGTGTGTGTAGTGGTGATGTGCAGGACAGGTTTGGGTGGACTTGGACTTGTTGGCTAGAATATCACAGATTCAGGCGGGAGAATTAAGTGATAAAGCAGCATTTCAGATTCAGGTTTTTAATAACTTACAGAAACGCTGCACCTCCCCTCTCTTTCTCTCAAACACACACATGCTGGTTATAGTGCTGTGCAGGAACAAGAGCATCTAGTGAGGGCACTGGCACTTTGCTCACAGTTCATTGAAATAGGTTAAATCCTGGAGCTGTAGACACTGTTGGCTCTTTTTCGACAGTGCAGCCAAACACTAAAAACACAGTATAGACATCAAAATGTAGATTCCTATTTTGTTCAAATTCATAGTGACGACAGGAAGGATAGATCATCTGTGTGCAGTGTATGTGAGAAGGAGTCAGAGTTTATGTCTTTAATGTAGCTGAAAGTAAAAGAATTTAAATGAATTTGAATTCTGATGAAGTTTGGAAGTTTTCAAATACAGATTAAATTCATTAGACAAATTTAGCAGACTATTTTTTCAGCTTTGCCCGATCATCCATCTTTAACAAAAAAACTCTTAAGCAACTGCCATTGTTGTTTTTCCAGCACATCTTGCATAAATACTTTTGTAGCTCATGCCATAGTTACAGTTCCTTGTAGGGCACTGATTGGTCCATAACCACTGTGTTTGAATACTGGCAAAATGGATTGTCGTGTGATCTCATGATTTCATCATCTTAGATCACCACCTTCACTGTTTACCGCTTCATTTTCTTATTTCATGGATTCTAACACAACAAACATCCTCTCCTGACAGAAACACACAAGATAAATAAATCAGGAGGCTGACCTTGTGCACTGATCAGAGAATAATCTGAGGAAGAATCTGGACACAGACAACCCAGTCCAAATACGACTGATGGATACGTTCTTGTATTTTAAGCTTGAATCTTACAGCAACAAGTGGAGACAGTCACATTTTGATGCCATTTGCTTTCCTTATATGCTATACTACGTTTACATATATAATCACTTAGGCACCCTTACATGTTGCTTAAGCATATCCCAATCAATCAAATTGATTTTCATGCTTAATTGCTTAGTTTTAGTAACAGTAATGGTGGCAGCGGGGTGTATAGGAGTGCTGCCATCTAGAATGAAACTATAAGGATGAACATAAGGACAGAGGTGAACAGATTCAGACTCTGACAGCTGAGAAAACCTCATGCTCATATTTTCCAAAGAATGTTTATTTATGGTGTCTGCACCATTCAGCCTATCTTTACTAAGCCTGTAAATAATTACAGCCATCGTTTGGTGTCTCTTTAAAGCATTACACCTTTCACATATATCAGTACATTTCTGTCTGGAACATATTGAATGTCTCAAAAACTCATTCAGCGCAGAGAGCACAGATGAAATGTATTTGAGTTTGACCTCAAAGAGGTATTTTGAGTCAAGGAAATATTTCAAGTGCATAAAAATGATTCAAATTCAAATTGCACAGTAACGAGTGCCAGTAGTCACAAAGAAGTTTTTCCTCGCCCACAGTACATGGTTTTCTCTGGTTGGAGCGAATATTAGTATATCCTTGCCCTTTTGCTCTTCTGATTCACTTGTAACGAGATGCTTTAATATGGCTGTACAAACACCGGGGCGCTGAATTAACTGGATGTTTTGATGTATGGACTCCTAAAACATGGGGGAAAAAATTAAAATGAATTTCTGTTATGGGCAGTTTCCTTCAGACGGGGGATTGATGAGAGCAGATAAACACTTTGGAGAGTTAGAGGTGGTGATGAGGATACACAAGATCATGTCTGCTTATTCTGCTTAAAACTAGATGCTCACGAATACAAACATATGCTTATACACGTACAGTTGGAAAGGTGTGCTTTATGCTTAGAAAATAATCTCCAGATAAATCACCACACACACACACACCATAGCAGGGTCTTTGCTTTTTTCTGCATCAATGGTTTGTGCTCTATTAACAATTTAAATCTGCTGCAGCCACCAAATTGTAAAAAGGCGTATAAACCCCTGATACTCTTGTGTCCTTTTCGAGCTTTCCATTCTGCTATGGTTACACTGCTTGCTAAATCCACCCAAAAGCAGAGTAAGCAATGAAAGCTTTTTTTATCAGCACAGCTGGTGCCCAAATATTCCGTGAAATAGTATTTAATATTCTCTCCCGCTTTCTCGCCGAAGAGATGCCACCTCATTTCTTTTGTGTTGTTGTAATGCAGAAAGTCAGGCCTGCCTGTGCTTACCTTGAAGGCTCCTGCTGCTTGTCAGACTCTGCTCTGACATGAGGTTTTAAAGTCTCTTTTAATTCACATATGATTGTTCCTGGTTGGCAACCAGCATGCTGACATGTTTTAATTGACAGTTAGATAAACCCCTCCCCTGAACAGCGGTTGTGCAAACATAACTATGCACGGCAGGCCTGTCAAGCTTTATTTCTCCACATTTTAGAAAAGGTGTGATAAGGCTGTAATAAGAGACATTTAAAGAATTTGGAGGACAAGTCTTTTTTTTTACTTTTCTAAAACAGAAAACCCAAGAAATGGAACATAAGCTTCAATTGTTAGCATGTCTAGCTTTATAACCTATGTTACATAGCGTTACTTACAAGCCAAGGAGCATCTCATGAACTACCTACATTAGTAGGTAGGTAGGTATTAGTAGGTAGTTCATTAGTAGCTAATCCAGCCAAACTCATTATCGGAGGTAGTGTGATGTTTGCCAAACACATCGGTTAAACCTCATTCTTTTCTTGCCACACTAAAAGTGAAAGTATAAGTATAAAAGTGTCTTAGTGAAGTAACCAAACAGGGTGTGGTGTGATGTTAGAATGAAACAATATTCTGATCTAATATCTTTCCTTATAATATGTACAATGCAAGAAAGTAGTTCTACACTGCAATGTAACCTTCTTTTTAATTTCCATTTTACATGGATAAATCAACTGGTGAGGGTGCTAACTAATATCCCAACACATGCAACTATAGCCTATAGCAATATTATGTATTTAACCATCAGGTGCATAATAAAACACATTTTTACAAGAGATATGTTTTCAAACAATTCAGCCTGAAGCTTTAAAAAGTCAGTCGCGTTGTTACCAGCTCATAGAGCCAACATTAGCTTAATTAGCTAGCTAAAAGCTGCAGCTTCAAAAATCTGCCATCAAAGTTATCATTTCCGTCTGCCGTTCGGTTTGCCAGCAAGACATGATGAAGGCTGCTTTTGTCTGCCTCTGTGTCAAAACAAGGACACACTGTTCAAAAAAATAAAAATAAAAAAAGTAATTAAAAAAAAATAAATAAAACCTTTTAGTGATAAAACTGCGGGATGTGCCATGTCAGAATAGAAGATTTTGGCCTTGAAACAGTCATCTTAAGTCTATAAATGGGAGAGTTAAGCCTATTGCATGTATGAGGTGGATTGATTTATTTTGAGTATTTTTAATGCCTTTTCATAGATAAGGTAGAGTTATTTCTCAATGTTCTAATATTATATTCATTTTAGTGTAAAGTAACATCATCATTTACTAATTAAGCCATTCATTGTGACAAACCGTGAGTTAAGCGCAGAGAGAGAGAACAATAACTGCTGAGCATGTCAGTGAAAAGTGTCATATCGTATGAAGCGTTAATGCAAGTTAAAGAAAAGTCAGTGATTAATTCCTGATTAATTAATTAATTAATTAATTCCTGACTTTCATTGGTGAAGAGAAAGAAGGGTCAAAGCAGAAAGACAAATGTGTGTCTTCCGTGGTGCCTTTATGACCACTGAGTGTATTTATTATCTGGATGTAGTGCAGTGCAGACTGTACATTTTATATCAGCTCCTTTTGTCCATTCACCGCCTCTAAAAACCCTCCCATATCTGTTCCCTTGTTTTTGCAGAGCTGTTAACAACACTCCTACAGTCTTGGTGGAAAGCATGTTTGAGGCCATACAGAGCTCTAACTATGTGGAGGCAATGGGCCAGTGAGAGGGATAATTCACGTCAACAGCAGAGCTGATATCACCCAGGGTGTAAAGGGACATCAGGGAAGGGAACGTACCATAATATGTGTAATATCATTAAAAGCTGGGAAAATGTCCTGCTTAGCATGAGGCAGAGACAACACTCCCTGCACAAAACTACACATGCACAAAATCCAGACATGTATGGTGCATACAAGTGTACTGCTCCTGCACACACACCATTTCCACAATTTTCAGAGCTTGCACAGGACACCTGAATAAACTTTGCTCAAGGTTTAGGAATAATAGCTCCGTGCAATCCTAATATCTGCACCATTCCTCCGTCATTTGAAAGCCATTATATTTGAATTGATTTCATAATACACACTTATCCAGTCTGAGCAGTCAAATCAGTAGGTTTATTGAAATACGAACTAGTTTCTGCCAAAGCCAAAAAAAGGTGAAGACATCCACAAAGCAGTTACCACTGAGGCCCCTTTTTTACACCTTATTTGGTGCAGTTGAATCAAATCCTGAACTGTTTACCCTTTTGGTTTTGGCTCCCGTCAGGTTTGGAGAATGCTCCAATCAAATCAGGTCTGCATGAAACAACAGCTCCGCAGCCAGCCTGACACAGGTGATTTCACGCCACTTTCAAGTAAATCTTGAAGAGGGCAATTTAAGGTGAGAAGCCAACCAGAAAAATGCACTGTCTCTTACTAAGCCCATGATAAAGTTGATCTACTGCTTGTTTTTGGCTGCTGTATTTTTCCTTTGCCTGTCCAAATGTCTCCCAGACCATCACTTTGTGGTTTTAAAGCTGCAGTGAAATTAAAGACATAACTGATAGCTATTTGTATGTCAGTAAGACCATCTATTAATACAATAATGGATTTTGGGACCTGCAGCTTTTCAAAGTTCAATGACTTGCAACCTCATATGATAGCAGTAACCTTTTGCATGAGACACATCAGCTGCATCCTCATGCTTGTGATTTTACCCTTTTGAGGAATCCATAATTTTTGACAGCTCAAGATTAATAATGTTTTGTCCAATAAACAGCTGACCTGAGCAATCGTGTGACTGATTACAAATAGCCTGCTTAAATGCCGTTGTCAGTTGTTAATGGGGAAAAAGAGCAGAGCCAATGAAAAACTGCAGCACAACTTCTGCTTTGGACCAATCCAAATAAATTACGTGAGAAGAGGTGAAACTGTAAATCCTGGGAGAGAGCAAATTTAATATCCACAGTAATGGAGAATGAGCTCTAAGAACCTGAGTGTGAGAAGATTCAGGAATATTTGAGATGTGGAAGCATGTTTTGGCTCATAATTAATAAAACTGTTTAAAAATGTAAGTGATTTCCTCATGCACCTCAAGCAAACATTTGTGTGAAGTCACAAAATGAGGCTGGTTTGCATTTTTTATGGGGAGACTCCAGTTTTAATATCTGATGACGTAATGCTGTTGGTTGTAGTTTGAAGTAAATTCTCCCTGTTGAAGTGACTGTGCAGCAGTCCAGGGTGAGACCAGGTAAGATAAGAGTGATGACTGATTATGGAGCAAATATATAACGGGTTCTGCTGGTGGTCTGTAAAACTCAGGATTCAGAGCCAAATAATTTACTGCCCACGCAGAGACACAGCTGCCTCAGAGGAGTTTATGTCTGCATTTGATGGAGCTCTACTGACCTCTAGTGGTGTTAAATAGTACATTTAGGTTTGGGATGATTACCCAGCTTTCTGCTTCAACTCAAAGAAATTCTGCAGGGGTGTGAGAAATATTCAGATTCTTTACCTCTATAAGGTACTAACACCTAAATGTGAAAGTACTGTCTGTACTCTCTGTCAAGTAAAAGTCCTGCCGTCATAATCTTATTCAAGTTACACAGCTAACCAAGAGCACCTTAGAAGAAACTCAGAACCAGCAAATACTCAACATTACATGATCGAGATTAAAAGAACAAGAACAACCAATGTTCATTAAACTTACCTTAAACAGAAACAGATGAGATGTGAGGCCCCCTGACGCCTCGGGCCCCTGCGTCTGTGCCGAGTAGACCCGTGAGAAAGTGAGCCAGCATGCGGAGTACCTAAAACCATATTATGCTCAGTTTCCATCAATGTTATCATTTACACCTGTACACTTTTTCCTACTGTGACATGCCAACATGTATTCAGTAAACCAGACCTTCATTCCAACGTTGTAGGTTTTGTGAATTTCCTCTCGATGTGTACGAAAAGAAAGGCATAAAAGGGTCTATCGCACGAGCATGGACCTTTTTCACAGCAGCTATTTTGACATGAAGGGTCGACGCAGGTGTTTCCAATGATACTAATCAACGCTCAGTTCCATTTAGTGCAGCAGAGACTTTCCAGTGAACCAACATGCAGCACAGCAGCACCCTGACTCTGTTTGACCTGAATGGAACTGAACCTTAATTAGTATCACTGGTAACACCTGTGTTTACACTGCTAGTTCACGTCAAAATGGCTGCTGTGAAAAAGGTCTATTATACACCATTATTGTACTGAAAGCATAACGACAACAGACTAAAATAAAGAATGACTGATGATTATAATGACTCACCTAACTCTTCATGAAGAACTGGTTGCACAGCAGACATTTCCAAGCTAGATAGATAGATAGATAGATAGATACTTCATTGACCCTGAAGGAAATTCAGATAGACAGAGATAGATCTACATTTAAACATTTGCATAGAAAATAAATATATAACTGTGTTAAGAAGTTAACCCGTGCTAACCATCCATACAAAAACTATATAAAAAGTAAAAAGTAACTGTAGAAATAAAAATGTTATATACAAATAGAAAACTGTATAAAAAACATAAAGTGACCCTAGAAATAAAAAATGTAATAATTTATCATTTAATAACAGTAACAATCATTAATCGTTAATTAACGCACCTGTGCAGACGAGCTACGCACTTTTTATTTTTCCACAGTGTGAACAGCTTAAATTATTAGCCTACAACAATTAAGCTAGTAGCATATTATATGTTTTTATATTAAAAAGTCGTTTTAAGTTAGAGTAAATGTACCGTTTAAACGGTAAGGTTCAAAATGAAACACAAATACTAACTTTCACGGTAAGAGTTACCTGCATTACCTCTGCGGCGCCGATAAACAATCGCTCCACATCCCACGGACGTCACGTCACGTCACGCACGGCCGCGGAGGACGCACGGCACTTCCGGGTGTGGCCGCGCGGAGGGGGAGGCGTCGTGCGGTGGGTGCAGCATCCAGAGCTACAAAGAAGACGGCGACAATGGCCGATATATCACTGTACCTCACTAACGTTCACGTGTCCATCGGACAGACCATGGACGTGCAGCAGGTCGGTAAACAGCCTTCTCTTTTGAAAACGCCACATTTTCCGGTCGTGTTTTGTTTACTGAATGTGGCTGATGATGATGATGATGATGATGATGATGATGTCGCTCAGTGCCTGTAGCTTGTTGTCACTTGTCAGCTGTGTCATGTCGCTGTTCCACAGGGTAATACACTAGAAGATTATATTATTTTTCACTGTTTTTATCCCACCTAGAGGCTGCATTCATTAACTGACTCCCTCATAAAATTGTGCCTCATAATAACACACACTGCCCTGTTGTTTATTTGTGATGTCCCCCCCAGACTCAGAGCCCTAACCCGGGTAAAGACTTTGAGAGTGTGGAGCTTGGGGAGCTGGACAAGAGAGAGGAGCAGCAGCAGAGGGAGAAGGTTCCACGCAGGATAATTCATTTCTCCAGCGGGGAGACCATGGAGGAGTACAGCACCGACGAGGAGGAGGGAGAGGACAAGGAGCCAGAGAGGAAAGACCTTTTGTCCTCCCCGGTCGATGCGGTGAGGGTGAGGAGCTAAATGAGGACAAGGGCAGTGTGTGTGAGAGAAAGAGGGACCAGTAATTGGTGTTCAGTGTGAATTATTCATATTCATAGAAATATAGGAGACATACACGTAATGCTTTACAAATTTAAAAGCGTCCTCTCGACTGTACGTGTGTGTTGCAGTCAAAGTTGACCTGGGGTCCGTACGTCTGGTTTCACATGTGGAGAGCTGCGACGTCCACCATCTCAGGTTTGTTCATTAACGTCATTATTCACAAGCCAAGGATCTATTTCTAGGCTTGATTCAAGTTTTCTCATATCGTAAAGTTGGGATTAAAACTGTAACCTGCTGCGGGGAAGGTTCATTTAAGAGGCTAGTCAACAGATCGAATACTGACCAGTCAGATGCTGACATGGACAAAGTTCATAATAAAATGACAAGAAATAAATAAATAATTTTCCTTTTTTTAGGAATACCATGACGACTATATCAGAAAAAAACATTTTTTCCACACTGGTTTCAAAAAACAGAGCTTCTAACAACAGTTAAGATTACAGATTACTGTTTAACACTGTCATACGATGATTGGTGATTATAGCCGCATATTAATTGCACACACTGTTGTTCCAGTTGCTAATTAGTATATTAGAAATGTAATGCTCCATTCAGGTATTCATTTCTTTACCTCTGTTTTATCTCTGACTTGCAGTAGGAAGAGTCTCACCTTACCATAAACCACTGCAGTATCATTTATTCATATCATTTTTTTTTATTTATTTGTCACAAAACACCAAAATGTCACACGTTATCGGTTTATTTTGCATGCTCATTGTAGAGCACACATACTGAACAGGGCCTATGTTAAGAGCTGTCATTCTTTCAGAAAGTTTCCAATGTTTGGAACAAATTGGCTCCACCGAAGTGATGAGATGAATTTGTTGTCTTTCCACAGTGAACACACTCAAAACTAGTGTCATCCTCTGATTTCAGTAATTAGCTTAGTTCACTGACAGGTTAGTAGGGCGTGTTGTAGATTTGTTGGACCAAAACAACAAACCACATTAAATGGATTCTCCTGCTACAAAAATCTCCTTTGTGTGTTTCAAATGAGGTACTCGTGTTTCTGGTGATTTTGTCTCATTTCTTATGTTAAAAAAACTTGTTTAGAAAATGACATGAGAAACCTCAGTCTAATCGGTACTGCTGACATTACACAGGTTTGTCTTACGAAGATGAAATGGTCCTTTGTCATTGATTAGTCCAAACAGGGTGATGCATCATTAGTTGAGGATATTTGCCTTGTATTTTATCGCCTGCAGATTCAGTTGCTGCTTTACTTTTTTCCAGCCTGTGACTACCTGGGGGAGAGGATGGCCTCCCTCTTCGGGATCACATCAGCCAAATATCAGTACGCCATCGACGAATACTACAGGATGAAGAAAGAGGTACATTGCACTGAGGTTCTGCAGTTATGAAACTATGTTATTGTGATTTCGTGTCTCCGGCTTACCAACTACTTCTTTGTGGTGTCAGAGGGAGGAAGACAAAGAGGAGAACCGGCTGTCAGAAGAAGCAGAGCAATCCTTTGACCAGCTGCAGAGCCAGGGAGACGAAGACGAAGCCGTCACCATGGCGGACCAGTCGGAGGCGTGCGCCGCTCACCCTGATGTGACTTATCAGGTCGAGGATGAAAGTCAGGCACCTTCGAGCACCATCGTAGTCCCCGCGATCGTCACGGCAACCTAAGCATCCCTAGAAATGGACCTTTGCGCTTTACTGTCTGTCTGTTTGTTAAAGAAGGAACACTGTCTTGTTTCACCAAGCACCGTTTGGTTTGTGTACGACACAGCTTTAGATGGGCAGTGCTGCTGTGTTGTGGTTGTTTGGCGAGGACGTTAGCGGTGACTGCTAAGTGTCCCTTTGGAACAGTGTGGTAACTGATGAAGCACCTGCTGGATAATGAAGCAACATATTCAGAGCTTCAGATACATAAAAATAAACAAGTGTGCTTTGAAAACACACATTATGAGCCAGAAAATCGTTAGCTCCTCGGGTTATTACATTATCCCGCAGCGTTTGCATTATCAGTTGCTACAGCAGCCTCCCAGATTTGAACATTTGCTGTGGAGTGACCATTAAATGTCGCTCCCCTGTGCCTCCGACGGACCAGACACTGTGCCTAAATCACCAATACAGCCAAGTCAGTGACAGTCCTGGACGAAAAATATATATTTGAAAATGATTTTAGGCATTTTTAAATATTTGATGCACGTCCAACAGCTGTTTTCGTCCAGATCTGGCCCAACTGGTGCATTCTTGTTAGACCTGGCTGCACCAAAGAGCTGGCCATTTTGACACACGCTCACCTTTTCATTAGCTCTCTATGTTTTTGTATTGACGCTTACTAAAGCTCGCATTGCACCCGATGTCTGTGTGGAAGCACCGAACACGTTTAGCCTTGGTTACAGAATCGCCTGTGGACCACGCGTCTGACATTTTGTTTAAAAAAAAAAAAAGCAATGAAAACGGGTTTATGTGTTCTGTGTTGCTCTTATCATCCGCCTTATCCGCTATGAACATAACATAGTAGATGTGGTGTGTATGCCTTTGATAGTGGCAGGGAGCATTGTTACACTAAGTCTGTATAAAGAGTTGCAAACTTACATTTTTAACTTTTTCGTACGATTTTTGATATTTCTGTATTTATTTAACTGAACTGACGAAGCACTTAATTTAAACATTTTTTCTATTGATTTAGTAACACTGTAATGAACTGTTAATAAAATCATAATTACTGTCTGACTTTTCTGCTCATCCCTTTGTCAGGATTTCACGTTTCGACTTTCCACAGTCACGAAAACCTTTTATTATTTTCCTAAGTCAATGTTGGCAGTTGTGCTGATCCGTCTGCTCCTTGAAAGACTCATAGTGTTGCTACAGTGTGAGTGATGTGAGGGGTTTTCTTTGTCACTGCTAACAAAGAGACTTGTGTTGCTCCGTACGCAGACTGCTCTGAGGTCAGAGGCCTCGTCCACCGGCCGCACAATAAGTCCATTCTCGGGTCAGAGTGGGTTTCTGTGGTCCTGAACGACCTCCACACGAGATACACAACAGTCATACTCACATTCAGAACATAGACATGCAACAGAAGAGCTGCAGGGTTTGATAATGGAATGCACATTTGTTCCTGCTGTGATGAATGGGTTTTTCATGAAACAATATGTCTCCTTACAGTGTATATGCTTTATTGTGATGTCAGGTTTGTACACCGCAGAAGTCATTGTTCAACATGTTTCCAGTTCAACCCAACTCTGCCTAAATCTGACACACCAGAAGGTGATGCTATGTTCAAAGCTAGCCTGGCTCTGTCCAAAGATAACAAAATCCATCTGCCAGCACTTCTGAAGCTCAGTAATTAATATGTTCTGCCCTGTTTGTTATTGGGTCAAAATGCTGTTTCTGGGGTCAAGAATGAAGGTTTAAGTAAAAAATGATTGCAGTATATCACCTATTTATGTTTGTTTGGGTTTTGCTTTTTGTTTGATCCTGATCACCGTGCCAGAATTTAACTAATTTTGTTTGTTGTCAGGTCTCAAAATGATTTTCATATTTTCTTCAATGCGAAAATTACACTTGTCTCCAAAGTGATTTTACTAATTTTAGTGATATTTTTTTCAAAAAAATAATAATAAGTGCTTGAAACAACACAAACCACTCTGTCAGTATTTTCACAATTAATGACATGCTAATTGAATTACAATGGAAATGTTTGGCAGTGATTCCCCGGAGCGTGACAGGAATGCTGAGTTTCCTTTTTAGCACGATGGCGAAAGCCTTCCACTGTCTGCGAATTGTATATTTCGAGACGTATCTTTCAAACTGTGAAAACACACAAAACACGATATGAAAGCAAAGCCATCTGCCGGATGACGCTCCGTTTGGTGGCTGCTTGCATGCCGCACCGCGTCATTATGGTGATGGCATGATGGGACAGCTCGTCTCTAATGGTCACATCGTGATGTCAATCCATGCCACAGCGAGGCCACACAAGGCCGCCTCACACAGCATCCAGACTGACAGACAATACCACCCACTGACAGCCTGCACGCCCACGAGTCATGAAACACTGACAGGATTCTTCAGGCTGGTAAAAAACAAAAAAGATAAGGCCAGATTTTCTTTTTTTATTATGTTTCCAATCGGAGATATCACAGATGAATATTTTCATTAGTAGTTTCTCAGTATCAGTTGTGATGTGAGCCTCAGGGCAAGGCCAAGTAGGCGTTCTTCCAAACATGCTGTAATTGAAAAAGACTCCCTTAAAAAACAGCTCCTGGCTGTTTTTATCTATATTATTTATTCATATGCTTTTGCTTAAATAATGTACATACTTAAAGCCTCTGGTGGGATTTTTCGTTCCGATCGCATACATTGCAAATTCCATAACAGTTGTTTATTCCCCAAATCTGATATATTCAAGGTGTCAGTTAAGTCTTATGGGATTTGATTGGACTGAAAACTTTCACCACCCCTCGAGGCAAACAAGGCAAGTTTTGTGTGTCGTAAACAAGACATCCACACGCATAAAAATTATAAAAAAATACAAATATAATGGGAACAAAAAGTGGAAATACACAAGGGTTAATGGCAGTGGTCACCCCGTAGCCTGACATCAATATCCAACACCACAAAGGGACATTATGTCAGAAAATGTCAATGTGTAATGATTTATCACATTTATTTCTGTTCATAATTACATCTGAATGATCATTTCTTTAGTTTTGAATACATTAAAGGTCCAGTGTGTCAGATTTAGGAGTATTCCTTTGCAGGAATGGAATACAATATTCATTGGTATGTTTTCATGAGTGTATAATTACCTGAAAGTAAAGATTGTTGTGTTTTCGTCATCTTGAAATGAGTCTTTTATATCTACAGTGAGAGCGGGTCCTCTTCCACGGAGTCCTACATGTTGAAGCACCTTTTTGGTACAGTAGCCTAGAACAGACAAACCACACCCTGATCCGGATACGGCCCTTTGCTTTTAATGTGAATCTGGCAGACAGAGTTTTTGTTACATGCTTGGAAGGAGAGGCTGAAATATTGGAGAGTATTCATTTAGTTGCAATCTGCAGTTTCAGCACTAGGTGCCACTAAATCCGAAACACCTTTAAAAGAAAAAGATCTGTCCCACCAGTCTGCAAATTCTTGCATTAGGGCTGCATGTGACTGGCCTGACTGCCTGAGAAGAGACATAACACTGTCAGAAATAATTTTACAATGTGGTGATTTATATGATCAACGTGACAGTTATCTGTATACAACTTTATTTATTTTGGAAGACACTAAGTCATCTCTGTCTCTGACTCTGATTTTACACATACGAACAGCTGTGATTGACAGTATTGGCCTATCAAGTTTTGGAAAGGTCTGAGTGCACCTCAGCTAACAAGCCATGAAAATGGCCCAGAAACATAAGTAAACATTGAGAAAAGGGTGTTGTTACCCCTCCAACTGGCACGTACTCTTTCACTACATTGTTTCTTCTTTTTTCTGTCTCAGTCTCGCGGATGTCCTGTGCACCAAAAGTAAACGCCTCAAGCATTTGCCTCTGCTGCCTGCCAGCAGCCGGCTCTGTTCCATGGACCAAATCTCAACCATATCATGAACTAAATCTTTGCAGCTGTTATATTTTGATTTCAGCTGTGTCAGCCCAGAAAGAACGGGCTGCGTCCACAATCGATAGACGGTAAAATACACAGGATTAGTAAGTGAGAGTGAGAAAACCTTGTAATTAGTAGGGATAGGATAGCAGGGGGCCATGTGTGAGTCCCAAATGTTCCCATTTAGTGCCTACAGATAGTGTATTTTTAACTGAATTATCTCATCATTAGCTCCATTACTTTCTTTCTTTCTTTCTTTCTTTCTTTCTTTCTTTATTTCTTTATTTCTTTATTTCTTTCTTTCTTTCTTTCTTTCATATAAGTCATTGTCAGTTTACTGTTTGGTTAAGAAACGAGCAAAAATTCTGCTGTGCATTGTGAGTCCACTAGAGGGTAGCACTGGATTTAAGAGGATTAGACTAACTGGGGTTACTATGGGCCAGTGCTGCTACTCAGGTTCAAACAATGAATATAGTATAAGTCATTTTGTTAAAGGTTTTGGGAAAACTTTGATTAATTGCTCTGACAGTGTACCTGGCAGTGTGGACGTAAAGCACATCATGTCAAAAAGTCCTGATAAAACAATGATAAATGGAATCACAGTGCACTGGAGTACATGTCGACCTTTTTTTCTGTTTGGATTTGGGGTCTGATTATGTGAAAACATATTTGACTGAGCGTCTGTCATTGGCTGGTGTACGGCCAACAGTCTGCAGTGGTGCAGCAGAGAGGAAACGGGCTTTTATCTATTTGAGCAGCTTCCTTCTGGGAGACATGAGACACGCAGCAGTCATCAGGCAATCTGTGATTAAGAGGGAAAATCCAGAGTTCACAATACCATTCCTTGTGACTTAGTGTATACCGCTGCAGCCTTGAATGCGTGTGCCCGCACATGTGTCCACATGTGTGCGAAAGGGTCTGTCCCAAACATGACAATCCCCCGCCTGCGTGTCCACGCACCGGCCTCGGGATTGTGTTGCTGCTTCAAACATACCTGACATTTTTGTGGGCTTCGAGTAGTGGGCGTGGGGACAGAAGGTGTTTTTAGCGCTCTGGGGAGACCAGTTTAGCGAGCATTTTCACTTCTGATTTACTCAAAGACGGTGCACGGGTCTAACCACATGTCCTAAAAATATGTTACACCACACCTGACTGCCGTTTGTGCTGATACATCCACTCTGTTATTCATCAGGAGGCACATGCAGTTTAGTCACTCGCCAATTATTGCTGCAAATACTTTACATGGGTACAGTTTGTGCTGAAGATGCAACACGCCCTGCAGAACAGTTATGGATTAAAAATAACCAGGCAGGTTAGCGGCAAAGGAGACGTGTGTATAAATGGAAACAGGCGCAGAGGTGAAGGGGTAAAGACACAGAAGGACAGTGAGACATATAGAAAGACAGAAGGAGGGAGGATGATGAGAACAGCAGCAGCCCCTTTGATGTGGGCCTCAGCGGGGCCTTGTGTGTCTAAGACGAGGCAGGCCTAGTGAGGGAAGGGGATTTCCAGCACTGCTTGGTCTCCTGTCTCACCCCCTTAGCCTTTGCTTCCTCCGTGGGCTACAACTTAAAAACACAGACAGCCCGCTCAGACTGAGACAAAGGCTCTAGGCCCGACACCGTCAGTCTGGAATAACACTACAGTGATAGAACAGTGTTTTATTACTACATCCCTTTGGTGGTGAGGTGTAGTAGAATATGTCAGATGGTAGTTTGTCGGTTGCTTTGAAGCGTCAAGTTCCTTTTCTTCAGGTTTGCATGCTGCATGATGATAGTGTGATGCTTTTTAAATATGCCCATACTTCCTCATTAAATCATTAGCATCCTTCACTGCATGATAATCATATTTCATCCACAGTTTGCAAGAGACGCAATATCCACATCTAGAAACATGAACGCTCACCATCCAGTGCTTTCATTTTCAAACACACACTTTTTATCCACATGCACAGAAAACGTCCTACGTGCGCGATAGTGATCTCTGTGACTGCTAAAGCTCTTCTGCGTGTCTCCACACACTTGTAGTCTGTCTGCACACAGTGCCCTTTACACACCCAGACACACATGCACACACCCAAATGCAGAAACGTGCACTTTCTGCCTCTCAGAGAGCTACTTCACACGCACGCGAACACACACAAACGTACACGCGCGCGCGCTGGGTTGTGGAAAGTCCCTGGCACTAGCTGCCTCCTATCTCAGCTGCAAGTTTGCTAGTACAGGTGGCTGCTACAATGACAACAATGCAATGAAAATGTAAGCTCTGAATGTATGCCACCTATGCCGTACCAGCTGCACACACACTGATTGACTTGCTGTTTGCTATAAAAAAGAAAGCTGAATTTAAACGCAGTCAAAAAAGTGTGTGTGTGGGGGGGGGGGGGGGCTCTCAGGGCTTGAAATTCAGCCCAGCCGCAAGCTAACTCTGTCTGGCAAGCCGCAAGTTCATATATGCACTTTGCAAGGTTTTCCAATGTGTATTCAATAATTCTCCTCTAACACCGAAAAACAAAAGAAGGCCTTGTGGACTAAAAGTCTACTGTTATTTGTCCATGTAGTTAAAAAAAAAATCTCATATCTTGCTGAAACATTGCCTCCTTTCAAGATCTGAACATTTTATACGCAGTGGTGTAGCGGTGCCTGGAGAAGTGAGTCCACTCTTAATTTATGCTTCCAATTTTTTTTTTTTTACAGAGGTCCGTCCAGCAAAGGATGCATGCAACACTACATGTAAGACTACTCTTGCAGTCAGCTCACCCTAAAATGGGCTGGTATGTTTTTCTTGCACAGTCGCTTAACTTCTGCTGGTTGACTTCAGGGAGTAAATATCATTATGAAACAACTATTAGCAACAGAAGAGCTGCAGATTTTGCAATAACCCACAGGCGAGTGAAACAGCTTCATAATTATGCACTTTGAGTCTTGCTTACTGGTCAACGCATGAAAATGATCATGCCTTCATCATCCTAGAAAAAACAAAATCATCTGGCAGCATGTGACTAAATGATGTGCGTCAGAGTGGATTTAGAAGTGGATATATGCCTATGCATACATGCCTATAAGCTGCACTGCTTATAAGATATTTTTCTGAATCACAACTTTAACTATGAACAGAAATTCTGTGCAACTGTCTCTGTACATTGTCCACGTGTGCTGTTTTCTGTCAAACTCTATAGGCGTTTTGTTTGTCTTTTCTTATCTTTATGGTATTTTATTGTCTTCTGTGTGGGAAATCTGTGGGCTTAACGTTAAAAGCTGTTTTTAACCTGAGTCAGGCCCAAAACTGGGGATGTTTTTCCTGCGAAAAGATAAAATGAAAAGAAAATTAAGCTACCTCTGTCAGAGATGCCTATGTATATGAGTTTAATAGAAGTCAAGTATCTTATTTTTAAGTAGAAGTGCATATACCATATGTACAGAAAGTGTTTAAAAGTCCTTGCAGAAAAAACAAGGTGAATGGAATATATGAGTCAGTTCAGATCATTGATTAACGGAAGCAGCTGATAGTATTTCATCCTTATCAGTGCTTTCTCTGATTGTCACACTCATTATGACTCAAACTATCGTCAACCATAAACCAGTGGATACAGTGTGGCCTTGATCATTACTTCTAACTTTCTTTTCATGTGGACACAAGTGACGATTGCTGGATACCAACAGTTTGTGAAAAGTCCCTGTGCAGGACTGATCTGTTTTGTTTTGATATGCATATCCTTAAGTGACATGACACCAGCATATATTGAATTTCACACATTTCTTTCTACTTCTATCAGCCAAACCAGAAACAACCACAAAGAGATGCAAAAGAACTACAAAGAGATATAAAACAAATACTATGAGAAATAAAACAACTACAAAGAGACTTTCCTCCATGCTGTTTATATATATATATATATATATATATATATATATATATATATATATATATATATATATATATATATATATATATGAATATATGAATGAGACATAAACTACAGCAAGATGCTAAATGCCATGTCATTTGTGTATTATTCAGTCTCAGTGTCTGACCAACATGCAGATAGGGTGGTTTCTATGTCTATGTGCCCACTGTCTCATAATCTAAGAAGGGCTGTCCCTGTTTACAACAACTATTAAGAATAAACATGGTTATATAGTATACAGTATGAATGTGGTAATAACTAAATATTTGCTGTTACAGTCCACCCATGGCTCGCTGCGTTACCACTAAAAATGTTGTTTCCACTTGGAACAAGTAGCAGTAAGTCTGATTATTTTGGCTTTTTGACTTTGTTTGAGAAACCTTCACTGGTCAGTGGGTGTTTTGTTTTGCAGGGTGGAGGCCTGCTCCCTTTTTCAGAATGGCTTATGTAAGTGTTGGTCAGAACAGAACGGTAGTGAAACATCCTCTGCAGAGTAATGCGTCTGCATGGGTGGAGTGTGGAGCTGCAAAGGACACTGAGGTCCAGATGTATACTTTAGGTACTTTCCTCTGTAAAGAGCAGTCACCCAGTGTCGATCACTCATGTTCTCAGATCTGATATACAGTGAGCGGTGTGAAAAGCAGTCTGAAACAAGGAAGCTGTAAATGTGTCAGCCCCCTGCTGGGTCAATGACAAACAGCTCAGCTTGCGGTCGCCTGTGACAAAAATAACAGAACAGGGACTATAGCTCTACCTTTAACTTTAGGAACAATCATATTTTAATCGTTCACAGACAACAAGAGTATAGAAAAGTTGTATTGATGGACAAAGGGAAAGCAGAGTTATCATCTGCTTCACATCTGTCCTTATTCGGAGGTTATGAGCAACACATTTAAGTTCATTTAAACTTGCTTTGTGGACGGCCTGTTGTGGTGTTCCTCTTAGACAAATCTGCAAATTTCTATATTAACTTAGGCATGAATAAAAAAACAATGGCTCTAACTATGTAATATGATTACTGTATTACTGTAATATGATTATAATATTGTCATTGTAATATGATCATTCTTTGTGCCACTTGTTGTCAGTGCAACACATCATGTGTTAGCAAGCATTCTTTCATGTTTCTGGTCCACTCACTTATATAAATCCAATCTTCACAATACTTTCAGCTCTGTTTTTGGTTTATATTAACTACTGAGGTTAATATCCGGCACTTTAGCTTGTAAATAATCGACTTATTATGTTTAGCAGCTAGTTGCTAGGTTGCCACAGTAAGCTTTAGACTAATCTTGAAAGAAGAACACAAACCATTGTATTTATAGTGCAATATAGTATGTGCGCCAAACAATGCAGTTGTCTCAGTTCTGTTTAAAAGAGGGAGTTGTTTTAAATAGCATCCCTAACCCTAACCCTAACACAACCTTTCTTTCCTCCGTGCTGTATACTGAATATGACAATCATGGGTGCGTCCAGTCGCCTTTGATGTGCAAAAAGGAGTGTCAGGACCAAATGTCAAGTGACTGTGTGAGCCTTCAGGGAAAAGTTATGTCATACCCAGGTCAAGGGAGTGGAAAGCAGTGGTTATTTCATTAATTTAAAAAAAAAAAACTACGATGAAACATTTTCGAAATGATGAAATAATGACGAGCTAAAAAAAAAAAAAAAATGCGATGATAAAACCTATGACGAAATGCATGTTTTGTTATCGGGGCTATTGGACATTCAGAAATTGTGCAATATTTTTCCTAAGAAAAAAAAAACACGTATATAGTGACACATATCAGGGTTAAGAAACCCAACACGACCTGTTATAAAAGTAGAAGTAGAGTTGAGCTGAGCACTGCAGCGCTCTGCAAGGAGCTGATCCTGAAGCAGCTAGAAGCTTTCCAGAGTGCTCTAGAACTAATACATTTATCTAAAGACTAAATAGAAAAAATAGATAAGACGTCATCTGCATAAACACACGCAACATCATTTCATCGAGGAAGTAGCGTAGGTCCTGCTGCGACGTGTTATTTGGCGCTTTTAATGCTTCACGTCACAAACTGTTTGTGTCATCAGCGCCAGGAGAGAATGTGAAGAACACGATGTCCCAGGGGACGTTGTGCATTGAGGTGCGTCCCAGCGTAGATCAGTGACAATCAGAACATCTTGTCCCAAATTTGGTAACGCTACCACAAGGAAATCTCCCGACATCCTGGAGGAGAGGAAACTCCCTGCTTTTGTTGTGTTCTGTCCAACCTACGCAGCAGCAAAACAATAGATATTTTTAGCCCTTTGTTAAATTTAACTCACTTACCAGCACTGTTCAGATGAAATTGCTATTTACATTTCTGGAGGCTTTTTTGGCAAGCAGGAGCCTGTCTGCTGCTCGCTGCTTTGATAAAGCACTCGTGGCTGAAGTCGTTGCATCTTTTTCTTTGTCACAGGGAGGATGTGTGTGGTAGTGAGGTGCACTCAAAGCCCACGGTACCAAATACAGCCTCATAGCTAAGTGCTTGTTATGTCTGTGCCTCATACACAGTACTGTATATTTACAGAAAGACTTGGCTCTTTTAATCTTCCCTTTAAATTTCCTCAACACAAAAGATCCCACGCCTTCTGGAGTCGCTACCAGACCAGTCTGTTTGTCTGTCTGTGGGGGAAACAGTTCATGACACACAGAGGGAAATATGAGAGGAAGAATAGAGGGAGGCAGTCAAGCAACTCATTGTCCCGAGTTGAGGATTCAGCGGGACAAACTATATGGAGACACGCAGTGAGAGAGGAATTCCCCCAGTAAGTTCAAATGATTACAGATGTGCGCCTGGCCGACTGCTACTGCACACATCTGGGCCAGAAAAGCTTCCCCGCACGCCTCCTCGTCCATCCTCTGAGCCCAGCAAGCCTTGTCTTTATAACACTGCCCTCTGCTCTACCCTGGAAAAGCAATTAGGTAGAACACATGGCCGGTGTAAACTACTACTCACCAGGCAGCCAGTTCACCAGCTGCGGCGGATCCACAGCAGAGTCGGTATCATGGAAGGCCTGAAAAGACCATTATCTTGGCGGCAGGGAGGAGAGATTTGGCGGAGGGAAAGTTTGGGGGATTTCAGAAGGGAGAGACGCGGCCTCTAAGTAACAGTGCTACTGGAGGTCAGCAGTAGTCTGCCACCTCTGCACTTTAGGAATACAGTACTGCAGAGTTTCCAGATTGTTAAATCCTCTTTTTTATTTCTTGAAATCACTTCTCCAAACAAAGCAAGCAAACCAAATAAAGACATTCAGAATGAGTATGCGTGCCTGTCTGAACAGTTTGGTGTTAAATTTAGAGTACAGCGTGTCCTCCTGACGAGGGAACGTTCCCTGCTATTGCTAATGATTCATAATTAGGCTGAAATAGCTCCTGCACACAAACAAGAGGCATCTTGGGCACTCCTCACCTGGCACGCACTTCATGTTTACTTCTTCAAATACGAGACGTGCACCTGAGTCAGTCAGACTTGTTTATGCTCACTCACAGACAAGAGGCGCTAAAAGCTAGGCCGCATGCGTACCCCGCTGTACGCATGTGCAAACACACTAGTGGGAAATTCCCAACAAAAATTCCACTCTAGCCGTGTGTGAGCACATTCCTGCGCCTCTCACAACATCTCTGCTGCTGAAATGAAAGTCGAATTTACAGTTGTGGGGCAGTTTTGAAGATCTAGCATACCCTCAAGCTAGCAATAAATCTTCTTAGACTGAGGATATTGCATGTAAGCCTATATCCCTGCTAGATTTCCTGGATGCAGTTCACTTTGGGAATGTGGGGGAGCGTGAAAGAACAGGCAGAGTAGACAGGAGGAGGAGGAACACACCAAAGGACTGGAGAGAAAAGTCATTCTTTAGGTGCTAAGATGTTAAACACAGTAAAATATTGGTCAATAATTCACGGGATTCCATCTCTAAATAGAGTCTTCTTCTTCTTTTTTTGCCAGAATGCAAAATAGCATTCTGACTCACCATCAGTCATATTGGTTGTTTAATTTTTGGGAAAAGTTTCCTCATTTCAAATTCCCCTAACATTCCCTGAAGTGATTTCATCAGTGAATGTAGTTATTTATTTCTAATTCTGTTTGACTATCTAACGTAACCAAATAAGATCGATGAGCGCATGTTTCCCATCTGTGGACAATGCGGACACTCAATTAATGAATGTATAAGTGTGTGAAAGGGGGGATTTTTATAGGCGTACAGTAGTGTGCAGAAAATGAGTCATGCTTTTTGGACACTTGGATCACTCTCCCTCCACAGTATGCTACGAGCGTGTCTATCAAGCTGCGGTCTTGCTCCAGTACAGCCCAATATTTAGTAACACAACAGTTTTATTGTTGGTCTTTCACATTTTGGTTTGATCTTATCGCTTTCATCATGGCGTATGTAATGGTCCACAGCGCACTTGGTTTGGACACTGCTGCAGGGTACAGTTGGCATTGCTGCAATGCAGCAGGGTGTTTCCTCTCTTCTTAAGCCATCAGGAGATTACTTACTCCACTCTGTTATTACTGAGGCCTCCAAAATTACTCTATAGATGGGTTTTCCAGGTTCTGTATCAGCCATCTCCTTGTACCTGGAAAATCTCTTTAGTTTCCATTTGTAGGAGTCACTTTACTTTGGCTAGGCAGAAGTGCCACGTTGATGTGGATGCTAATGCTGTTGATTATTTTTCATTCACTGAATTATGCCCTTCTAAAGAAAACTAGAAACAGAGGGGCAGCTAGCCTGGCTGTGTCAAAAATAAACGATCAAGGCTGAAGTTCTTCAGCTTAGAGTGTTAGTAGTCTCTGGAAAGTTGTGAAAAGTAGGTAAGCCTGTTTGTATTATTTGCTGGACTAATTATGAGCAATAAAGTAACATTTGGGGCTCATTTGCACTAATACATTGGCAACTATCTTTTGGGGTGGAGCATTTAGCAGCAAAAAGTACAGTGGCTTACAAAGACAAATGTGCTACAATGGCTCAAAACATTTCCATTAGGAGAAAAGTGTTGCGAATGAAAGAAGGGGTGCAGAAAGACAAAAACAAATACAGCAAACACGCTGCATATATAGAAATAATGCAAAATCAAAAACACCAAATGCAACAGAAAAACTGCAGTCAACACAAGGGAAGAAGAAGATGTCAGCCATGTGAACTAACGCTGCAGGGTTACAGAAACTAAAATTGTTGCAAATGAATAAAGTTGTTTTTAGGTGTTTTTAAGCCTCGCCCAGTGCAGTGGCTTTTTGTTTTCTGGTTTGAGCTCAACAAAGTGAAAGATACGGCTTCAAAGCCTGAGGGCGAGGGCTAAAGTTGCACTGGCTGTCAACGCTCATGTAAAACCCTGCATGTCTGGTTTGCACACCCGCTATCAAATGGTGGGCATTAAAGGTGTACATAATGAGATAGCTCACTGTGACGCACAATTGACTGTAGAGGATGATATGGTGAGCAGGGTATGAGGCACTGCTCCACAAAGCTTACCAGCAGAACCTGATAGTTAAGGCCTGTCTGAATACGCCTGTTGGTGAGTGCTCGGAGACACTCTGAGACGTTCGCAGCCTCAAAAGACTGAGAGACTTCGAAAAAAGAAGAAGAGGTTTTGGGTTTCCTGCTGCCCTGTGGCACAGCGAAGTGAGACACGTTTACTTCCTCAAGCTTGTTTTTGTTGTTTGAAGTCCCCATTTGAATTTTCTCCTCTGGTCTAAAACGGCTATTGAACTTGCCCACCTCTCCGACATCCAGCCGCGTGGGTTTCTTTGCATATTTAGAACTTTTTTTATCACAACATTAGAGGCTTTGTGCATTGAGTGCTTATCTAATTTGAATTAAATGTGTCCAGCATCTGTGAATATAATTTGTGTTGTGTCTATCTCGGGGATATCATGTGCGGTTTATTTAAGGCTTTTTTTTCTTCATGTGACATTTATAGTAGGATATGAGGGTTAAAACCACAGATACCCACACCTCCCCCCGCCCACTGACATGTTGGCTCTATTGTTTCTGCACACACCTGCTCTTCTATGGTTCACTTTGAAAGACCAGCCAGTGAGGTCCCAGTCAGCTCTTACTCACTGTTCACTGACTAAGTTTTTACTGGAATGAGGAGATAATGACATAGGAGGGGTGAAAACGGGGACTTAGAGGTCATCATCACTACTGTTACTGTTACTACTGTCGCGATAACCTTACACCTCAGGCTATCTTGTGTGAAAATGGCTATACAAAAGGAACCTTCAGCGGGATTTTTTTTTGTTCACACTTTAGAAGTGCACAACTTTCCACACACATCTACATCTGTCTTTGACAAAAAGCAGAGGAGGAACATGTCAGAGCACACGGCGCAATTGCACATCATCATCATGACTTCTGCTACCGGCATGCAGCTTGTATTGAACCCTAGCCTTTGGCTTTGGTTTAAACAAACTGCAAAGTCAAATCCATGACACGCTGAATTTTCCAGCTGAAACTCATCTAAAAATCGAACGCTGCGGTATCTATTTTTCAACCGACTGTGGAAGCTTCATAATGCATCAACCACATTACATAAACACTCCTAAAGTTACTCCACGATGTGGAAGAATCACAAGCTGGGCCTCCTAACGTGGCCCACTACACCAGTGCTGCAAATGGTCATGATGTGCTTTAAATTATTGCTCGTCAGCGGGAGGTAAACCTCGGGCAGACCCACTGCTTTAGATGGTGAAGCAGCATGAATGGCTCCAGGATTATAACTTAAAACTGTAACTTACATACTTACATACAGTACATAAAATATTAAAGGGGCATTCTGGCAATTTTACACATAAACGTCACTTTATTTGCCATGAAAAGTACAACATACTGTGACGACAACAACAGGTGTGAGGTGAGGGAGCGTTCCAAAGTTTGAAAAGTTTTTTAACATAAAACTGGAGCTGTGGGCTTAAAAGAAATTAAAATCTAGGTGGTAGAGGGTTTCTTGTGAAAGTTGCTATTGAGTTGCATTATGGGAAATGTAGGTCCAGTGTTTTGGGCCTCTGCTGCCTCTGCTTTGACTTTTCTTTTTAGAAATGTCTCTAATAAGTCCATTTTGTGTGTGATAATAAATCTGTTAAATACCCCCTTAAAAACTTAAATTAGCATTTTCTACTGCGAGTTTTACCCCTAGTTACTAGATAATGACATCTGATGCGTGGGCCTTTACATTTAGTGTCAGATCTCAATATGCACATCAGTTGAGGGTGGAGTTGTGTGAAGGTGGTGTTACTGGAGGTGATTTTTTACCTTGCAGGGAGACTTTCTTTGCTTAAGAATGTGGTCACACTGTGTGAGACAGATGTGAACCTATTTTGATCACGCTGCGTTCTACATGTATTTAAACCTTGTCTGTCCTCACAGGAAAGGAGAGACAGGATTCAGATACTGGACCACGCATCTGATAAAGATCTGCATTCATTTCCTTCTTTCCTCTTAGCATACATTTTAATTATAGCGTGATTTAAGAGCTCTGATGTTGCGTTTGCATTCTTCGTCTGACTTTATTCGAAACCAAACCACGCTAAGTTTTGTCCATTTTCCAGTCTCAGTGGGTCATTGCACATCAGATATTTAGCTGCATGATGATCACAGCAGCACTGAAAGATATTACCTGAACAGTGCATGTGTGAAAATACAGGCCAACATTTCAAAATTTCCTGGCGAGTAGTTCAGTAAATAAAACGTGTGTTAAAGTAGACTTGACCCAGCTGGAATCTGACCAACTCATTGAAGCGGGACTAACACACCTCTAATGGAAAATCATACCTGCCCGTGTTTTCCAGTCTGTGTGTCAATATTCTTTTTCAAACAGGTGAGTTTGCTCAGAGGCTCAAACAGCAATAATTTAGGGCATCAGATCAGATGCGTGATTTTTATTTTAAAGGCCTAGCATCTGTTCCGTGCTGCAAAGTAAATCTACCCATTCTTAAAAACCACGCTCACTGCGTCCACGTTGATCTGCGTAAAGCACCTGATTGATTTAGTTTCACCACACCACCTGAAAGGTTGCGTGCGCTCTGATGTCTCACTCTTAAGCAACCGAGCATGAATGAAAAGATTCTATTTAATTTTAATCACACTATGGGTTTTCCATTTTTGAGTGTAATACCAGAAGGACTTCCTTAAGTGTTTCACCACTAATTGCAACTCACCTTGGGGCTATTGTGCAACCTCCCTGGAGTGTTTACAACATGACGAACTACCAGATAATTTAGCAGGAACAGTGTGCAAATTCTAAAGTAGATGCCTGCAGTAAAAGGAAGCTAGCACACAGGATTATCATCACATGCTCACTTTTGCATCAGTCTGCATTTTGGTTCATTTTAGATAAGCCGTTCCTAGAAGCAACAGTGTTCAGATTCTTAGAAAAAAAAAAGTGTTTTGTTTTTGTGAGTTGAGATTGTCTTGCAGTAAAAAACTGTACAGTGTAATGATTGTGGGCATTGGGTTTGTAAACCACACACAAAGAGCAGCTTCAGAGAAATATATTTGGGAAATTTTAAAAACTGCTTTAAAAATGTCCCTGGTTACGGAAAGAAAAGTTTAAAAGGTTTTATACAAATGAGTCTAAATGTCTCATTTTAAGTGAAGAAGGCTTTCAGAAGAAGGCCTCATCATACTAATGTTTCCCTTATTGCCTAACAGCTAAACTTTTTGTGCTTGGAAAACATTAGACAGACTGTGGCTTTGCAATGTAAAAAAAAAAAAAAAGTCTTTTCATAGATGGTTGGAGATCCCCCTGCACTCCAGAGTTCAGTCCCACGCCTCTTCTCTTCGACCCGGGGGTGGGGGTCTTTCTGGTTTCAAATGTGAATACAGTGTGCATATGCTGCGTTGGTACTGTAAGAATGAGCCGAGCGTTTGTAGAGTAAGAACAGAAGCAGGGGGAGAAAGAGAGAGAGAGAAAGAAAGAAAGAAAGAGAGGTGGCAGAGGTGGGGAAGAGGACAGGAAAGGGGGAGGAATGGTAGAAGTACTGGTTGAGGGTGAAATGTCACAGCAAAGGATGCTTCAGCAAAATGACAGACACATTCTGTTGCTTTGTAGACATTTATTTAATTCCACTATAAACCTATTTAAATTAATATCGTCAAAACTTGTCCATTAAATGCAGTATGTATTTTCTAAAGGGATGACAAAACTGCACATTTTGGAGTTACAACATCATTGTTTATCCTCCCGCAGCGCTGTTTAGTAAAACGGGAATATTTGCGGTTGTGCAGGAGCAGACAAACTTTTTTTTGCAATACTGGAGTTTGCATTCATGTTTTAGATGATTAATTTTAGAAGATGTGTGTGAACGGGTCATATTTCAGAAATGTGGTTCAGTGGTTGAATACAAATACTCCCATGTATGTCATCTATGATTGTGTCACAAACTATATCGTATTTAGGATAATGACATGGAAACTAAAGACGGGGACTTTTCGCTATAAAACCATGTCAAAATATAAAATAAATAACCCCTTTTGGCATCACAGACCTGACATCCAACTCCTAATAATCAGCGATCATGATACCACACTGGTTTTGCTGCATGAGTCATTATCTAAACGTGTGAGTAAGTTGTAAAGAGGAAGCAAACATCCTCTCTTCAGCTGCACCGGCTACCTGGGGACAGAGGGGAAAATCCCTGATGATACGTTCAGGTTTTTTGTGTTTTTTTTGTTTTTTTTTTATTTTTTGCAGGAACAAGGAAATGGGAACTGAGTGCTGACCAAGTGACCTGTCAGTGATAAAAAAAACAAAAGTACAACAAAAAGCACGACTTGTCACGATGGCATTATTTTCACTTGGCTTGTTACGTGATAGGTAAAGTAAACTCGTGGTATCAGAAGAGAATCAGCTTTCATTGTGATGGTTACAAACTGAGCTGCATGCAGGTTACGCAGAAATGATGTTGTAGCAGGAAAGGGGAAGCTGCTTACTTTACACACTGTTTGTAATGCAATAGGTAATATTTAAACGTTAAATATTAAATGACAAAAAAAACCCTGTTTCCTCAATTATTCATTGAGATGGTACATTCACGTACGTGTCAGTAGGTAGTGGTGTGTTTGTGTTGAACTGTGTCATTGCAAAGTGTGTAAAGAAAACAGGATGAACTACTGCATGCGGTCAGCTCCCAGACATAGTTGAAAGACAAAAGTTAAATATTATTAGAAAGATTCACAAAGGTGGCACGGACTTTTTCACAGCAGACAATTGGACTCGTCATAGCGGGGAAAGCACAGGTGTTACTAATGTCTAATGAGTAATGATGGCGCCTTGCCATGTCACTGACCCAGCGTCTGCACACTGTCTATTTAATGGAGTGCGTTGTGATAGCACAGGTTTGAATAACACATTTAAAGCCAGGTGTTAATAAGGAATGTAATGACTGGCTCCAGGTACGCTAGCTCACTGTCATGACCTACTGGGACACTTGAATAGTGTTATTAGTGACACCACAAATCTAGTGCTGAATCCCCCTACAATCACACTAACAGGAAATGATCATATTTAAATATCAATATTTTTTGGTTTATTTGAGGCTTTCTACAGGAAGGGACAGAGCAGACTCTGCTTCCTGAGGAAGCTCGGGTCCTTTAATGTGTGCAGCAAGATGTTGCAGATGTTCCACCGGTCTGCTGCTGCGAGTGCAATCCTCTTTGCAGCCATCTGTTGGGGCAGCAGCATCAGAGCCAGCGACAGGAAAAAAACTGAACAATCTGATCAAGAAGGCTGGCTCTGTGCTGTGGACTGCTCTGGTGCCCCTGCAGCTGTGTTGTGGAAAAAAGAATACTCCACAAACTGATCAGTATTATGGACAACTACTCCCATCCACTACATGACCTCCCGGTTAAACAACAGAGCAGTTCCACTGTAAAAAGGGCCACGTTCCTACTAACTGTTATATCTTTGTACAATGATTCCCTCTGTGGGGGGAGAGTTGAGCTGATGGACATAATAAGGACCACATGTATATTTTTCTTATGTATATTTTTTAGAGGTAGAGCCATGTGTTCTTCCTCCTCAGATTTTTATTCAATTCTATTTATACCGTGTCAATAGGCCTTTTTCACAGCAGCCATTTTGACATGAACGAGCGGGGTCAACACAGGTGTCACCAGTGACTCTAATTAAGGTTCAGTTCCATTCAGGTCAGACAGAGTCAGGGTGCTGCTGTGGTTCATGCTGGCCCACTGGAAAGTCTCTGCTGCACTAAATGGAAGTGAACATCAGACCTGAGCTGAAAGAAATATTCAGAACCTTTACTCAGTGCTGCACTAACTGCTACTCTTAGTAAAGTGCTGCATTTAAATGGTTACTTGAGTAAAACTATGGAAATATTATCAGCAGCGCGTACATACACATCAAAAGCACTGATTAAGCAGACACATTTGTTCTTGTCAGTGCTATCTTTTAAATATTATAGAATTAGATTATTATTATTATTATTACATGCATTTTTTTATGTTGAATCTATCTACTTTAATATCCACTTTTAGCGCTCTAAAATAAAATGTATTATTATTATTTATTTGTTTGTTTGTTAAACTCGCTGTATACACTATATATTATAATAATAATTTCATATTTAGCTGTCAAATCATGTAGAGGAGCTATAAATGACAATATTCAGGTAAATATAGCACTTACGTACATTTTACCAAGAACTGCAGGCAGACGTTGGCACAGCCTGAGTATTATATCACCATGGAAACGAAGCAGGCCTCTCACACCGGATGAAGTTTAGAGCCCCATCAGTTCAACTTCCGGGTGGAAATATTGTGCATGAAGTAAAATCTGCTTGCAGATTGGTTTGGACTAACTTCTCGGCCAACTTAAGCTCGTAAAATGTCCCGAGGCTCGAGTGCAGGGTTTGATCGGCACATCACCATCTTCTCTCCCGAAGGAAGACTCTATCAAGTCGGTCAGTGTGCGGATCTGTGCGGACTGAAGCCGGCTCGCAGCCTTACTTGTTTGCTAGCTAGCTAAATGCTCTGTCATGGTTCGGTTAGCTTCGCTACTAGCTGATAAATAACTCTCCGCCAAAGCGAAAGCGGTGTCATATACAACCGCAAGAGTCCTGCTCGTGTGGCGCCGGTCGTTAATTTACGTCTACTTTGCTCAAGCTTCAGTTAAACCAAACCGCGCGACTCAATGTAGCTAGCCGGCTAGCAGGCTAGTTAGCATGGTTAGCATTGCAGCCAAGCAAGCTGATTCATTGCTCAAAGTGTCAACTTGTTACTGAGATGAATGTAACGTTAGTTTAATGTTGAATCTTTTGATTCAACTTTCTTAGCCATGATAGCATTTTATCTCATTGACGGCTATTTAATATATTTATACGAAATCTGTTGGTTGGACTTAATTATCAGTCACATACGGTGTTTCTGTAGTTTGCAGTTGACTTTAAACAGGTGAATCTTTTATTTATTTTTTTGTAGCTAAACTGAACATGGATGGACAAGATCTTGTTGATGTAATCTGATCATCAACAGTCATAAAAACAAAAATTGAAGTTGCCACACGAGCAGTAAATAACAGAACACAGCAGCATTCCCTGATATGCAGCCATAAACACGATAAATATCATTTATTTGGATGTAACAACTGAAGCTAAACTTCTTAGCCCGTCATTCATTGCTTGTAAAGTTCCTGTTGGAAATCTCTCAATCTTGTGACATCCTCTTGTCCTGTTTGCAGAATATGCTTTCAAGGCCATTAACCAAGGTGGACTCACGTCAGTAGCAGTCAGGGGGAAGGACTGTGCAGTTGTTGTAACACAGAAAAAAGTACCGGTGAGTTGATGCTAAGTCTTTGTTTTCATCCTTGAACCTGTAAACTCAGTCATCCTCCTGCACCGATGACGCAGGTAACATCATACTGACACTGTAAAGCTCTTTATATGTGGAAATATTGTGTTTTCATGGAGACTCTATGTGGTTCATTCATTTGTTCATTTAAATATACAACCTGTGTCCTTATGTCTCAGATTCACCTGCTCATACTCAAATTAATGACATTTAACCAGCAGTCAGAGACTGGTCCAATTCATAGTGATCAGTTTATATTCTATTAGCAAGGCCTTCAATGTCTTCTGAGTGATATTTTGATGCATTGTGTTTACATGGACGCCCTAGACCAGACATGTGCAGACTATTCCATAAAGAGCCGTATGGCTGCAGGTTTTCATTTCAGTCAAGCAGGAGTATATCAGGCCAGTAAAACTGTGTGAAAAATATTTTAGTTAACTGAGAAGAAAAAGTAAAACTAAAGACAAACTGAAGTGATGCAGGGGATGTCTTCAGATGTTGTCTCTGTTATTGTGGTCAAACTTGTCAACACAACCAGAGGAGGACGCACTGGTTTATTGAGGCCATGTCGAAGTGTCCCTGGGCAAGATACTGAGCCCCAAACTGCTCCCTGTAATTCACTTTGGATAACAGCGTCAGCTGAATGACTAAATGAAAAATACAAAACTAAAAACTTTGCACCAGGCTCGACTCATGTTATTGACTGAGTCCAGTGAGTCTGCTTCAGATGCGCCTGTGCATTGCTTAACACACAATAGGGTTTTAAATGGAGTGTAAACTGCCAGCCAGCCGCAGCAACCACGTAGTTCTCAGGTGACAAAACAAACGTCAGCCTTCCTACAAGACACAGAGTTACCATCATAGACGGAGGTATATGATTATATATAAGCTTTATCAATCCACCTTGACTTGTTTGTGTTTGTATGGGCCATGTTGTCGTGGTAACCAACCGGCAGCAGATCCGACACAACTCTTAAATGGTGCGTAGACTCCACCTTCTCAGTTCACCACAGGTCTAAGCCTGCGTGGTAAAAGTGCAGTTCCGCTATACAAACAATGAATTAGTCAAATCGGGTGTGTTCTTAATTAGTTGGAACAAAAATCTGCAGCCACGTGGTTGTGTTGTGTGTGTGTGTTTTTTTTTTTTTTTTGTTTTGTTTTTGTTTTGTTTTTGTTTTTTTGTTTCTTAAGAACAGTCTGGAATTTATTCATTTGAAGTGTCGGGTAAATCGTTTGATGCAGTAATAACATCAACACCCACGTTCCACATTAATTTGTTTTCCTCCTTGAAACAGGACAAGCTTCTTGATGCCGCCACAGTGACCCACCTTTTCAGAATAACAGATAATATTGGATGCGTAATGTCCGGGATGACAGGTAAGACTTCTCACTATGCAGTAAGACCCATAAAGCTGACCACCCAAGATAATTCAATTATTCAGTTAGCACTGCCTGACATAAAACTGATTTATAAAAGCAGTCCAGGAATGAATCTGTAAAAAAAAAACAAAAAAAAAAAAAAACAATAATAATAATGTACTTCCAAAAACCTGGACAAATATAAATATTAATTAATAAATATTAGATGAAACACTTTAATTCTCTTCTTTGGCTGCATATTCAGCAGCATTTTTCTCTTCTCTTTTAATTACTGAACCGTTTTTTCAGTGCAGCTTGTTGTAAACTTCCCACTCTTGTAAACTCCAATGTTTTTATCATCTGGAAACGCAGTAAGTTTTGAGTACATGGAACAAAAAAAATCAGCGTGCAAACCAAAATATATACGTCTTTGAAAAATCCAGAGTATTTCAGTACTGTCGCTGTTCCCATTAGTCACTGCGTTTACTGTAGTTGATGGTTCCTCTTTCCTCACAGTTGTAATCTCTGACATGAGGACAGCTTTCTGTGGATATCTTTGAAGCACTGCATTAGACAGTGTGACAGTTCAGTGGGTGTACAGATCAAATAATCCATTTTCCCTCGTCTTCCTCACACTCATGTCTTACAGCTGACAGCAGGTCTCAAGTCCAGCGAGCTCGCTACGAGGCAGCCAACTGGCAGTACAAGTACGGTTATGAGATCCCAGTGGACATGCTGTGTAAGAGAATTGCTGACATCTCGCAAGTCTACACGCAGAACGCTGAGATGCGACCACTGGGCTGCTGTAAGTGCATCGATTCTTTTACAGCCGGCTAAGGGTTTTCACACGACTGCCCTTCAGACAAATCCACAGGTGTGACACACTGAAGCCACATCTAACTGTCACGGCCCTCTCTGTTGCGTATGCAGGTATGATCGTGATCGGCATAGACGAGGAGTACGGCCCCCAGGTGTACAAATGCGACCCAGCGGGATACTATTGCGGCTTCAAGGCCACAGCTGCTGGGGTGAAGCAGACAGAAGCCACCAGTTTCTTGGAGAAGAAAGTGAAAAAGAAACTGGACTGGACCTTTGAACAAACGATTGAGGTACTAAAACAGGTTATAGGTTGATAACAGAGGGACATGAAAGTGAAAGTATCCTGTCGAGTGGTTTCTTGCTGTGTGGTTTCTCGAAAGATTGGAAATGATTAGAAATGGCACAAACACAGTCTGATCATCCTGCTCTTCTTTTCCCCAGACGGCAATCTCCTGTCTGTCAACTGTTCTCTCCATTGACTTCAAGCCCTCTGAGCTCGAAGTGGGCGTTCTCACAACGCAGGACCCCAAGTTCAGGTAAACAACCAGCTGTAGGTGGAAGTGTGTAACTCAGTGCATGAAGTGTTGCGCACTTGTTCACATCTGTTATTTTAAGGCAGAAGAATTCCCAGATGTAGCTTTAAAAAGGCTGGAAGAAGGTTAAGTTTTGCACTTTTTAAGTGAATTTGCAACAGTTGCCGCTTTAGTTGGGGTCAAACATCATCCACCTCCCTGTCTTCTCCCCTCTCTCCAGGATTCTGACAGAGACTGAAGTGGACACCCACCTGATGGCCCTGGCAGAACGGGACTGAGCGAGCAGAGACGCGTCACCTGTTGGATTAACTTAGAGCATGATGGGATATGCAGTTCCCAGAAGGAGACCGGTGTTATCTTTGTTTGCTGTACATTTACCCCACTGTTTCATTCAACAATAAAAAAAAAAAAGTTTTTGGAGTAAAATAATCACTGTCTTTATACTCGTTTATTATCTACCAACACATACAGCAGATACATCTGTATGATCTGCTCATGTAAACAGAGGCCTCTGTTTCACCAGCTGTGTTTTTTTTTTATCTCAGTTGAATTTAGCAGCAGGGGGAAACGTTTCTGGGAACACGAGCGGTGCAGAACTCTACCTCTGAGCTTCCTGTTGTGGCTCTCGATGCACTAAAAATCACATGACTTTCCGAGGTGCTGCGGAGAGGATGTTTTACTACACGGTGATGTAGACCAGATTTGACCTGATTTTTCTTAACTTTTTGACACATGTAGCATGTCAGAAATAGATGACTTGAACTCACCGGATACATTATACAACACAAGTAGTTTCTCTTTGCAAAGGGGAAATTTGTTCCCCTTCACACTCGAGAATGACAGCTGTTATATAGCCCATAGTGTGTCGGGGGGGGGGGGAAAGGTGTCTCAGGATTCTAGTCAACAATCTTGACCAGCTCTGCATCATATGATCAGAAATGATGTGCTGTCACAATAAGTCGCTTTTAGGTCATTTCCCATCACCTCTTGTCCCCTCCTTAGCTTTTCTGTGTCTCGTTACAGAAAGTACGGAAAGAGAAACCCTCTAAAATGTCGTGTCATTTCATCTTAAATGCAGCGATTAACGTCAGGGCTTAATGTTTAAAGCCTCCGTCTCTTATGTAATTGCCACTGTCCTTAAGAAAAAACTTGGAAAACCCCTTGTACTCCTGTACAGGTCTGTAACCTTGTTAGTGTTTACAGCCCTGAAGACAATTACAGGCTAGATACAGAACACGCTGCCATTAACTCTAATCACTCAGGGGAGTCTTCAGAGCAGTCATAAGTGTTGGCTCCGAGTTGACTTCTTACTGGGAAAATAGGGTGGGTTGTCCTGGGTGTTTTATGTAATTCCTTTCTGAAAATTTCCTGATTGCTGTCTGCAAATCAGCTGACCGTGTGTAGAGTGTAACAAACAAAGTACATTTACACACCGCAGCACTCAAGTACGCCTTTGAGATGTTCTGCTTGTCTACAGTTATCCGACAGCTTTACCGACAAATAAAATCTGTTTCTATAACATACACAGGGCTCATAGAGGTCTTATTCTAAATTCAAACGACCCAACAATTTAGAACAGCGGGAATTAACATCCTTTATTTGGACCCATCCAGTTCCTGAGGTCAACACAAAAGCAACAGCAATAATAAAACGTCAGCTCAACATTACATTGTATTAATAAAGGCAAACGGGAATACAAGTCGAGTATAAATAAGTAAAACGACCTCACATGAAACAAGAAAATTACAAACCATCATAGAGACACCAAGAGTCACCAACCAAATGAAAATAAATGCCAAATATGTGGAATAGCAATACCAAAATGTCTACATTTATCTGTTTCTGATCTGTCTGAGGGTGGAAACAATTAGTTGATTGACAGAAAATGAATTGGCATTATTGTCATCATTAGTCCTTTTTCTTGTGAAGAACACTTCATGGTTCCAGCTTATTAGATGTGAGCATTTGCTCCTTTTCCTTCCCTGTTATTTAAGATTGGATTATTGGTTGGGCAGAATAAACACTGTCATGCTGTCACTCATTTCTTCAGAATTTTTACAACCCAAACAAACATTTGATGGGAGAATAATCAGCTGATGAATCCATAATCAAGTCCCATGTTTTAATACTTTCTAAGTATGTTTTTTCTGATGGATTTTTACTCATCACAGTATTTCAAAACTGTGGGATATTTTTTTTTTTTACTAAAGAAAGGATATGAATGTTTCCTCCATCATTGCATCTGACAGGAGAATTTTGTTCTTCCAAGTATGCTGCTACGTTTCCTCATAATTATGACACAGAATAACCCTCTGGCTCATATTCCAGTCTCCGATCTAAAAGACATTTCCTCCTTACAATATGTCCTTGGTATTTCAAGCGAGTGCCAGTTCCTAGACACTATTCAGCGTTAGTACCATTCAGGGTAGGGCGGAATATTTAAGTACATTATGTTCCTCTTATGGTGCCTAGGGACTTTCAACGCGGTGACTCAGATACCCGGTGACCTCGCCTCAACAAGGAAATCCCAGACTGTTCCAAGTGGCTGAGTGTGATCGGGTTTTTTTTTTTTTTTTTTTCACAAGTGATGACTCTCTTCCTCGTCACTTTGCGTAAGTGAGAAGTGATGCTTGTTTTACAAGGTGGAAAGGCCGAGAAAGTCACATGGAAAGAAATCACACTCATGCTGAGCGGAGGAAACACAGGTCACAAGTCAGAGCGGTTTATATTCATAAACTTCTTTATTCTGAACATTTTTTGTTAATAGTGTTTAAATTCACACATCATATGTACAGGTACAAAAATAATATCTCTGTATTTACAATATATTATACATCTGGTATATACAAAACAATATATATTTATACAGTATATAGAAGGACTATATCGAGGTTGTGGTCTTGCTGTTTTGGGGTTTTTGGAGCAGATCACTGGGTGATCTGAAACCGGCCTCAACCAGACTGGACGCCATCTTCATTCATGTTTGTGATCCTAGGGCCAGCCCCTTTGGACTTGGACTTGGACCTGGACGGAGGGACGGAAACCGACGTGTCCCTCTGGGCCGTGGCTGGACGACCCAGTAGCAGCTTAACTGTCGTTCACACCACCAGCGGTCAGATGCTTCCATTTACTTTCCAAACTTAATGTCATCGTACAGCTGTAGGAAAGAAAAGAAAGAAAGTTAGGAACCCGCTAATTAAAGACGTGATTACATGAAACCATAAGCCGATGTTGCTCATGGGGACCATGAATCAGAAACTGACCTCATCTTCCGATAGGTCCACATCCTCCATATCGCTCTCGTCTGATTCGCTCTCGGGCAGCTCTCTCAGCTCCTGCGCTGTCTTTTCGTACAGCTGGCAGCGGATCTCTTCGTTCTGGCGCCCGTAGGTGAGGTGGTACGCCGTGAAGCCGCCGTAGTTAAAGCAGTTAACGTCGGCACCAAGGTCAAGTAGGCAACGGACCAGTGTGGGGTTCTGGAGATCCACCGCCAGATGAAGTGACGTCCGGCCACTGCACTGTTCCTGTGAGCAACAAGGAGAGTAATGTTAGGTTCCTGCTGATTTGCCTTCAGATAAAATTGGCTGCCCTTAGATTCAACAACACCTACCTGTGCGTTGATGTCTGCACCAAGCTGAACGAGGTTCTCAACCAATGAGATGTAGCCATTAATGGACGCCAAGTGGAGACAGTTATGTCCTGCGAAGGAGAAAGATTGGGAAAATCTTGGTTACTAAACTATTCAAGTACAGCTTAGATGGTCTGTGAGTGTCTTTAATGGTTCTGTTAAACTGGATAATTACCACTGTAGTTGGGGAAGGACACGATGGAGGCGAGGTGACGTTGGCAGTTCTGGGTGATGACGCCGAAGCAGGCGAGGGAGCCTCTTTTGCAGGCAATGTGGAGAGGCGTGTTGCCGCTGTCGTCGGACAACCGTGCATCAGCGCCGGCCTTCAGGAGCCTCTCAACCAGCTGGGGCTGCTCTGTGATGACTGCGAGGTGGAGGGCAGTCTGAAGAGGAGGAGATAAATTCGATTAACATCATGGCTTCAGAGGGAATCAGTGTGTATGATGAGGACGGTGCTGGTTCTAGTCTATTCTGGTTGGACTGTGGTTATTCACCTGTCTTTGGTGGTTCTGTACATTGAGGAAGGGGTGATTGTGAGACACTTTGATCATCTGCAGGGCATGATCTGTGGCTTCATGAATGATGGCCAAGTGGAGAAACCTGTTGGTTGAAACAGAGAGAAAGAGGTTAGTTAAAATAGTGCTTAAAAAAACTACTCAGAGGAAATGGTTCCAGCCAAATAAGAAAGAACAAAGCCAGAGCACTGGAGCGTTTCGCAAGAATGGACTTTTGTCGGGTTATTTCCACCAGTTGTGGCTTGACACATCTGATGCTTTATCAGTTCCTGGCAGCGGGCCAGGGACTTTCCTGAACTCGCAGAGCGGACTTTAGCACCGCCCATACAGCGCTCTCAGCCAAAGTACACACACAAACACACGCACACACAGTACGCACTGTGCTGCACACACACACATACCACACACACACACACACAAAGTTAAAGGCCTCTTGTTTCCGTGCAACTTTTTCGCCATTTTCGTGCGCACTTTTGCAGCTTCCCATGTCATTTAAATGCATTTCATTTCAACTTTGGACGCCGCGCTCCAGTGCAAAAAAAAACAAACATTTACGCGCAGCAGCGAGTTTGCAAACGCGCAACTGCATTACTAATAATAACGCGCAAATTGAAAATTAAAAAGAAAGAAAAAAAAAAAAAACACACTTACGTGTCACCATCCTCGGTCACTTCAGCTCTCCAAGGTTCGTATTCCTGTTTGAGATCCTCGCTTGTGTTCACAGTCATGTCCTCAAACCTGTTCACCAGGTCGTCCTCCTTCAGCGAATCCAGGCCGCTGTCAAAACGATCCTCATGGCAAGGCAGAATTTTCCCGTGCTTGGGCTCCATGTTGTCGAAGTTATAATCCATTTGGTTGTGGTTGGGTACTGTGCGGACGTCCATGTTTGACTTTGCGACTGTCAAAGAAAGCAGCAAACGTCTGTGTGGAAAGGTCAGGGCAGAATAGTGCCGCTGAGGGAGGCGCACGGGGTTTTGTGCGCTCGGCTGGGCGGAGCCACGGCGGGGATTTCCAATTGACTTATCTTAGAAAAAGCGAAGGGAAATCACACAGAGCTTTTGTGAGAAAAATCCCCCCCTCAGAGAGACTCAGAATGAAAACTTGTAGTTTCCTATTAGGCACCTATTTTCACCTGTGATGTAGGTTAGGGGACATTATTTATTTCAATGAATGAGCCACTGATGGGCATGAATGAGAGGCAGACAGCCCCTGGTAGGCTCTGAAAGAATTCCCTTCTGCTGCTGGGGAAATTATCTGTTTCAAGTGGCTACCCAAAGTAGCATGTGTGCTCCATTTATTTTCCAAAACCAATTTAGATCCGTTGAAAAAAAAAAAGAAGCAAAGTTTCCAATATGAACTTCAGAATTTACTCTGAGCTATGGCCCACACACCTACACTAATAACCACACTGTGTTATCACATAACTGCTCCCGAGTCTGTGGCTGTCGTATGACCATTTAATAATAATAATCATAATCATAATGCAAAGCACATTTATATATTTGACTCCTACACATGTGAATACCACAAAAAGTTAGGAGTATGTTTGATTTAACACGAGTGTTGTGCAAAATTACTCATATTCCACTTTGAGCTGTGAGGTGAGAAAAAGACATATGAAATATAATAAGCATATTCTGCATGTATTCTTTATATGTTTGTCTTTTTATTCTATTTTAGATTTTTACAGTCTCAAAGCAGCTCATTGCTATGATTAGACATGTCTCGTTACCCCTGTCAGTCATTACAAATCATGTTTTGGGCCTTCTGTTGGATCTGTTGCTCTGTAAAATACTTACTTACTTCTCATTGTTTTTATGTTCAGGGGGTTCTGACACAAGGAGGCTGCAGGATTTCCACACTTGTGTCTGTACACGGTTACACTACAAAGTGATTTTTACGCAGAGTCCAGGGGAAAGGGAAAGATTCTAAAGTTTCCTCCTGGAGACTCCCTTGTGAAACCAAAACTGTGTGTTTCACAATAGGACGGTCTGGACTTACCCATCTAGCATTGCACATGTTCAAACCCTGGAGGTGAAGTCCTGCAAGACCCAGCTTTGATCCTGGAAAACACAGCGCTTAGTCATGTAGGAAAAGTGTAACTTTGCTTTGACTTTTGGTAGGAATTTTGAATATTTCCCTTCTTTTTGTGACTTTCCTTGTGACCTTTACATATATGTATATTTTTTTCTGCATTTTGCATTTCTGCACTGTTGCTATGAAGTCTTCAAGAGGAAATTCCTTTCTGTTGCACAACACGGTGGTGAAGTGCGTGATAGAGCTATCTGTCTGTCTTCCCCTGACATTTAAGAGAAAAATTCCCAGGATAACTTCTGTTTACATTGTGAAAGGTAGGCTTGGTGAAAACATAGCAACCGTATCCAAGAGCATTCACACCTCTGTGGGGCGATGCTCAGTCAAGATGACACACGAATACACATACACACACACCCAGCAGGGCCGTGATGTCACAATCTCAAACAGGTTGCTATATCTGTGTGTGTGCGTGTGCGTCATAGCAGACGAATGTCATATGGGCACACGGGTAACATTGAATTCCAAACATTCTTCACTGTCTGCCAAGTATCAGAATGAGGCATCTGCAAGGACAAAGTGTGACAGTGTGTTTTTTCTACAGTTGCAGAGATTGCGTGCGTGCGTGTGTGCGTCTGTGTATATGGTCAGATTTTCACCACCTATGGGAAATACTGGGACTTCCACTTTGCATCTTTGAGATTTTTTTTTCTCCACTCGCCTTGTGTTTACCGCTGGTTGCTATGGACACCAACCGTTCTGAGAAAGCACTGACGCCAGTTCAGTGTCAAGGGCTGTACATTGCCCTCTGTCTGTGGGTTGGTGAAAGCACCTCGTATCTGAGTCAGTATCGTGCCTCAGGGGGCTTCACACCCTGTTGGCGAGGTTGCTGAAGTCATGAAACTTTCCCACTTTCTTGAATGACCAACTAATACCAACCTCACCCTGCATTCTTTGGAAAAATGGATGTTTCACTCTGCGTCGACATTTCGTTGGCAAAACTAATGCAAACTAATGCAGTCCTGCAATAAATGAAGGTAATAATGTTCATATTTTTGTGAAAACTGGTGTTGATTCAACTGTATGGTCACTTTGGAGCCTGTTCCTAGCCTCATTGGTATCAATGGAGTAGATCAAATATTATTAACAGCCCTGCAGTGGTTCTCAAATGTTTTCTGGAATGCCCCCCTTCATAAGGGGAAAAACACTCATGCCCCCCACCCTACAATTTATAGCAATCATTAACAATGATAAGGGATCTAAAACTAATAAAAAGGATTAGAGTTGTAATGAAATAAAGGTCAGCATCAGTAAGCTGATGCTTGTTTATTTTCTTCCATCTGCTGTGGTTCTATATGCCCCACAGTTTGAGACACATTACTTAAGTAATGCAAATTCTGCAACCTACACAGAGGAGAGTTGGGACAGAGTTGTTTTGTTGAACTACATTAGTCAAGTTCTTTAGATGGAGGCTACTTCAACTGGTGACTGTTGAAATATGTTCAGACAAAAAAAAAAAAAAAAAAAAAAAAGTCTACCATTATCAAATATTACATCACATTTGACATTAATGTTTGTTCAAGTGGAATTTTAATAATTTTCCATGACTTTGTTTTTTTTGCAGCAACGACTTGAGGAAGTCGGGGGGACAGGGAGGAAAAAAAAAAAGTCAAACTACTAAAAGTGAAATTGCATCATGGCTAATTTGTGAAACTGAAACGCTTGTGATTTCTGGAAAGCATTTACTATTTGCACTTAAGGGAATAGTTTGACATTTTGGGACATATGCTTATTCACTTTCATGCCAAGATTGAAACCAATCTATATGGTAATAACGCGGGGAGGTGATTTGTTTATCAAATTTCTTTAGCGATTTTATCATTACAAAGAGGAGGCACAGGGGCCTTTTTAAAAAGATGCACAACAGCACCATATAAAGTGTAACATTACATCTATCATGTTCAGTTTGTAGACAGACAGAATTTTACTTTTTGTTTAAACTTTAAACCTTTTTTTGTTTGTTTAGCTCGCTAACTGTTTCCACTTGTTTCCAGTCTTAAATTAAGCTAAACTAATTGCCTCCCAGCTCTAGTGCCACATTTGGCATACAGACAAACCTCACTTGTTTGAGTACAGATTAAGCAAAAATTATACAATGTGTAAACAAAGCTAGAGATGTGCCAATGTGTAGACGTTTGTGTCTTTGACAGCATGGCGGTGATATCAATCTTCTCGTTTCACTTTTAGCAGTAAACCTGCAACCATTTGTTTAAAATCTTTCCTTTCTTTCCCTCTTGTGAGGTCAGTGTAGTGCACATTGTTAAATTTCTGCCGGCTTGCAGTAAAGCTAAGCTAATAGCCTCCTGGCTCTAGTTTCATAATGGTGTATGAACAAACGTATACAAATGAGATACAAACGTATCTCACTACTATAGATTAGGCAAAAATGACATCATTTGTTAATAAAGCTAAATAGGCGTTGGTGTGTGGAGTTTTTGGAGTTTGTTTGTTTGTTTCTTTACTTTGCTTCTGGTATATAAGCTAATAACCTCCTGACTCTTAGCAGAAGAGCAAATTAATGATTCACAAAAACTATTTGTTTTAATCCTTACTTACTTCATCTATTAGTGCATATTGTTAACCTTGCTGACTGGCTGTTGTTGCCTGCTTCCAGCTAAGCTAAGCTAATAAACTCTTGGCACCAGTTTTATATAGCATACAAACAAACCTGTATCTCAGTTGTTTGTGCACAGATTATGTAAAAATTGTGTTAACATGTTAACAAAGCTAAATAGGTGGTAAGTCTTTACTATTATCACTGCATTTGTCAGAAAGGGGCTGTAAGGCGAATGTAAATTGCCGAGACATATTTTTATAAAGTGACATATTTTTGTAGTGTTTCTATGAACAGAGTATCACACACCAGATGATTTCATTTGGAATCTGTCATTTATGCCGGTAGTTTGTATTAGTGATCCTCTCCTAGCTGAGGTGTCCAAAAGTAACATCAGCTTCCCAGATGTGGCTTGTCATTCATGACAACTTTCCTCCCGTTGCAGAAGGAAGCTATCTCTCCATTATTACTGTAATCACTCACTGGACAAAAACCTCAACCAATCTATTTCATGTGTGTGGGCCCGGTGACACAGCAGTTTTATATCCAGAGTTTACACATACTGCACCCACTTAATGTTTTCACAATGTGTAACTTGATTAGAAAAAAAGGAGGTGTAGTATGACAAGTGCATGCATGGCTCTTTGTATGGCTTGTATTAAACAATAGGTAGGCACACTTGCTGTTTAATGATATGAGTCAGAATGTTTTTTTTGTCAGAGGGACTTCAGCACAACCATGCCATATAAAAAGAAAAATATATACTGTAGGTGGTTATCACATGTAATTACATCTTGTACACACTATTACATTTGACAGGAGTTTATTAGAGAAAGAGAAAAGACATGGTTGTGACCTTTATTTTCATGACCTAATCCAATGATCTCATTCAATGACTAGCAAGGGAAAACCACATACACAGGAGGTCTTTTATCATGTTTCCTAAAACGAACTTTAAAAAAGCTGCTCAAACAGGTTTCATATACCTGTAAAAACAACAAAATGATTTCTTTCCCTTTCTGTGTCATGGTCATGAGACTTAGCTGAGACGAGAATGGGGGAAAAGAGAGTGTTTCAGCATCTTTTTTTTGCTCTAGCTTCTGAAAAAGTGACTAAAAAAACATCTGTGACGCAGGGTATTGATTGAAACTTTCAAACTGAGGTGAAAAACTCTGAGATCCTCCCCTCTGTTGCCTCAGTTTCGCGCTGAATGTGCAAATGCATATTTTTTCGGGGAAGTGTGGGTGTTTTTTGGAGAAGGGGTAATACCTTATTTCCCTCCCCATGCATTCCCACAGTGTTTTACACACACACACAAATGCACACCTACTCTCTCTCTCTCTCTCTCTCTCTCTCTCTCTCTCACACACACACACAAAGGGTTAATTGTATGTGATGTGATCTGTTGTCCTACTGCCCTGCTGCCAAAAGGCATCTCTCACGGTCATAGAGTCACCATAAGGTTCATAGTTATTGTCTTATACCAACATAGAAACACATCAAGGGGTTAAAACTCTCCCCTTACGGGACCTAGCCATTTAGATTTTAGTTCTATTTGCAGCTGTTTTGAGAAATATTTTATTATATATTCATATTCTCCTTCATTCGTTCGTTCGTACACAGAGTTAACTGAAAAGATACACACCACTTTTATATGTGTGCAATAAATATGAAACTAGAGTTAGCAAGCGGTTAGCAGGTATTTTAGTTTATCTTACCTTAGCTTAGCTTCACTTAGCTTAGCTTAGCACAAAGATTAGAAACAGGGCTAATAGCTAGCTTCGCTCTATCCAAATAACCCGAAAAGTGTAAAATCTACAAGTTGCGGTGTTATTGTCAACAGTGTGTGGTTAAACAGTGTTGATTGCTCCCCGCCAAGACATACTGTTCATAAGAAGTCAGGGATATCCAGCTTTCCGTGGTGTACCCACCGCTTTTCTTTCAATAAATTGTTTGAGATGGCGAAATTACCATTGCATGATTCTAGTTAAATGCCCTACTTTCATGATATAATATCACTGTAGCATGAACTTTTTCCATGTTCCATAAATTTTACCCAAAGTTTGAATATCAAAGGGAGTGAGAGAGTTGAGACTGTGTGAGAAAGTTGTTGTTGTTTCATAGTAGAAACACTGAAAATAAACACTTAAAACAAATCAAAATGCATTTACACATGATAATGAAATAATGAGCCACAAAGGCCGGAGGATTTCAGTCTGTGCACATGTAGAGCTAAGAGCTCTGCAATGCATCATGAGTGAGTTAAATGGGTTTCAACATGATCATTAAATTTTAATGAAATTTTATAGGGGTTAGCAGAGGAGGATCGCTAATGTTGGGGATTTACAAACACTGCTTGGCCTCAATTCAAATACTTGCTGCTGCACATCGAGACGACAGATGTGAAGACGTGATATTCGAGGCATGAATGGAGGGAGCTGCAGTAGTTCAAAGGAGTTCAGATAAAAAAGCATCAGAGACTTCATCCTGTTTTCTGATAGTCATTCTTCAATGGTAGGAAGCGAGTCTTCACTTGCATCTCTACCTGTTCTTCAAAAGGTGAATCAATAATCAAGCTTTGGGTTGTGAATTACAGAGATCATCAAGATTCTTAGAGTAAAGATCAAATGAAGTCGCAACAATATGAAACCGAATGAAAGGTTATCGTATTATTGATACTGTGAACTTCAAAACACATCAGAAGACTGAGGCATGCAGCTTATGTAAGAAAGTCTGGCTTTACACGCTTGCACATTGTTAGCACAATAGTCACCGTCCTCTGAGTGCAAATGCAAAGCAGTTAAAACAATGCAAATAATACTGTACTGCCAAGAACTTCATCCAGGGCGCAGCTTTAGAACAGCTTTAAGTAATAAAACTCGAGGAGACTTGGAAAACATGCCGAATGACCATAAACTGTGGTTCACTGTTTGGTTGTATTCTCATTCTTGAGTTTCTCCTGCATTCCTTTGTGTGCAACTTTATTGATAGCCCATTGTGTCAGCAGCCTTTACTCTAGACTGTGTGAGACTATGAGTAAAAAAAGAGCTCACTATTATGAAATAAACCACAAGACAACTCAGAGTTTCTGCAATCACACTGCACTCACTGCCCTAAATACAAATTAGACCAGCAAAGTTTCCTGACACACATACAGCAGTGTGAAAATGGATCTGACTGGCAGTGTGCTACACACCACGGAAATAGTGAGGCTATAACAAACCGCAAACCAACCGAGCAAAAATCTCTCACTGTTTAATATTCTCGCATGCATTTTTGTATTCTGTGAGAGGTGAGCAGGCCGTCTGCCTGTTAGGCCAGCCCGTGTGTCGCAAAGAAAACTCCAGCTTCTTGTTCTGTCTGCTGATGACAACACGCAGTTTGTGCTTCATGTTCATTTGAACAAAAAGTGAAACTCAAGTCATAGAGCATCATATTAATAACGGCACTGGTCTTTTTTTTTTTTTTTTTACCATTAATATATAGCAAGCATTTCTGTTCATCATTTCTTCATCAGTGTTCCTATCCTATTTCATTTATTCACGTATCAAGTCATGCATTCTTAAATCATCTCCCTCTGGTTATCTTTCATCCCTTTGATTATCCCTTCCAGTTTCAGTACCAGAGTATAAATCATACTCTTCAGGAATGGATTAAAACTGATGAACTGAGGAGCAGTCGTTCAACCATCTAACAAAGGTCTTTATCGCCCTCATGTGCTTTAAACGCAAACTGCAGGTCCTGAGATTGCAGGTCCGCCTCTGTCAGCTGCATAAGATGCACCTACGATCATAAAAGATAGGTATAAAGAAGAGCAGATGAAAAGTATTTGTAATTTTACATAACATAGTACAATTTCTAGAAAATCAACTGAGAAACAATTTATGGATCACACTGTTCAACAACACCACAGCTCCAGTCTCCACCCACCCCTCAGTCTGTCCATCAGTGCCACCCAGGTGAGTGAGAAGAGAGTGAAGCAGCTATCCGTGACAGCTCTAGCCCCGGGGTGCATGAATCATCTGCCAGTCAGCTGGCAAAGGCTCTCGAGCTCCTTTTCAACATATCCCTGCAGCTGCACAGGATGCCTGCACTGTGAAAACCTCCTGTCTGCTGCCAGTGCCAAAAAAAGGTGTTCAAGCTCTCTGACAGACTATGATGATGGCACTGACAGCATGTATTAAATATCTTTGAGTGTGGAACTGCAGGACTAACACACATCTCATTCATGAGTCACCAGTCAACATATGACACTTCATCTGTGGTATGCTACCCACACACCTCAACAGTATTGATTGTCTCCTTTAGATTTAGTCTAGATTTACACAAGTAATAAGACAGAAACCCATAAAATGGTGCCATTTTCTAATCATTTATAGGATTATAAATTAAAGAATTATACGCTTTACCTTAGTTTTAATAGTTTTATAAACCATTAATGATTCTTAATTGATTAGTTATTGATTAGCCATCACCAACAACAACTTTTAGGTTCCCAGGTTGTGGAAAATTTTTTTTGTCTTTTGAACCATTTCCTATAAGTAACAAAATGTTATCAACTAATAACACATTACAAACCATCAAGCCTGCAGTTATGAATGTTAATAAGTCATGGTAGTCTATGGTAGCCATGTGGGTCAAATGTGTCTTGAATTTTGAATAAATCCACAACAGCATCAGCAGTAAAGCATCCTAACACGTCACACCACCTCCTCCGTGACTTCAGTGTGGGAACCACACATGCAGATGCCATCCATTCACATTCACATGTCTCACAAAGACACAGTGGTTGGAACCAGATATCTAAGATTTGGATTCATCTGACCAAACGGCAGTTTAAAGTGACAGAAAGGTACAGACTTTGTGCCGTGAGGTGACAATAATAGTTTAAAATGCATTAAGAGGGCAATAAATTCAACTAATTAACTTTAACAAGGCACACCGGTGTTAATTGAAAACCACACCAGGTGATTTCCTCATGAAGATGATTGAGAGAAAGCCAAGAGTGTGTGAAGATGTCATTAAAACAAATGGTGGCTACTTTGAAGAATCTAAAATATATTTTACTTTGTGTACCACATCATTTCATGTGTTCTTTCATGGTAATCATATATTCACTGAATATAAATTGTATGAAAAGTAAGAAATAAAGAAAGAAATAACATCGAATGAGAAGGTGTACCAGGTTTGACTGGTACTTCACCTGCACATACAGTGCATATTAGACAAAAGTTAAAAGAACTACAAATCCCTACAATCCTTCCGTACAAGTGGGTCGCCCATCTCAACATTTGATTGGACGGTCTCAGTAAAGCTCCGTGTGATTGGTCGACGGTGGCCATGTTTGCATTACAAGCTGTCTAGATGCGAGCTAGCTAACCGGTTAGCTGTCTGAGGTACATTTGCCTCTTTATTCGGGTTAAAGGAAATTACCGGACAGCCCTTCCACCCCGTTAACACCGGCTCACGTCACAATGCCGGTCCACTCCCGGGAGAAGAAAGAAAGTAACCACGAAGAAATGGAGGTGGACTTTCCCGAGCAAGACGGCAGCAGCACAGACGAGGAGGACACAGTTAGCTCGTCCGTGTCTGAAGATGGAGACAGCTCGGGTAGGAGAAAAATAGGCCTTAAATATCAAACCACAGCTACGTGTATTAAATATGTTCGTCTGTCAGTTCATTGTGCTGTTTGTAATTAGCCGACATTTTGTCCAGGGAGGGTGTGTAATGTCAAAGGTGTCATGTGTTTGTGTGGACAGAGATGGATGATGAGGACTGTGAGAGGAGGAGGATGGAGTGTCTGGACGAGATGACCACCCTGGAGAAACAGTTCACCGACCTGAAGGAGCAGTAAGTTCTCCTCACGCTGTTTCGTCCACTGAATTCACAGAGGACTTCACCCTCAGATTCACCCAGCTGCTTCTGACCCTCCACGTCTATGTTTCTAATCACCCCACCGCTGAAATCTCAGAGTTTCATCTGGCCATCATCCCCTGGTCTCACAGCGATGGCCTGTCCCTCAACCAGAGATTGACACCAGCGTGGATTTTCACTCCCACTAAAATACTCCCTTTTCCTCCCAATCTCATGACGCAGTGAAAAAAAAAATCATTGTCCTGTCTGCCACTCTGTCCTGTGTTGTGTTTAAGGAAGACAAAAGAGGGAGTAGTCTTCATGGTGATGGTTTTAATTCAATGTTCTCGCCATGCTGTCATTTGAATTTTGGCTGCAACCTGGGTCATCAATCATCATCATCACAGTCCACACACACATGTCATACACTGGTCAGGTGACTTCAACCAACCAGTAATCATCACAAGTCTGTCAGAAATGACTAACACGAAAAGACAATGGAACAAGATAAAGAAAATTCTTTTTATTCATCTACATGTTTAGTTAAGCTGATCTATGATTCCCATCCTGCTCACCCCTGTTGACCCTTTTCCTGTCAGTTCATCGCACGACTGAGATGAGGTGAGGGGACAGGAAGTGTTTGAGTGGACAGACAAACTACACTTATGTAAAAACAGGCTGGAATCTGAGTGATAAATGTATCAACCATCAGCCAGTTGCTTTTAAATCTGTGATTTTGCAAGTCTGAGGCAGACTTTCCCCATGGTCTTCATAGTTTATTTGTGCCACATACAAGATAATACAATCCAAACAAAAAGCCTACATAGACATGTTGAGTTTCATAAGATTCACAAATTATACAAAAATGATTGTTCAGCTCGCTGTGATGCTAACATAACACCAGTTTAGACTTTGCTGGCTTGATGTGCCTCCTCATTTGTTGCTGTTCAGGTTGTACAAGGAGCGTCTGAGCCAGGTGGACGTCAAGCTGCAGGAGGTAATGGCTGGCTGTGCCCAAGAGTACCTGGAACCTTTAGCCAACCTGCAGGAGAACATGCAGATCAGGACCAAAGTCGCTGGTGGGTCAAAGTAATATTGGAGGACGCATGTGACTTTATATGTCAGCCACAATGACAGTGAGCGCAGAGGAAGGATGACTTCTTATGTCACATGAATAAAATAACTCATAGCACAATGGTAAACATAATGTGCTTCTTTGCAGTTTAAAGGACATGTAGTCACTTGGATGTCATCTTCACTACTGACTGATTTCATGTGTAAATGCTTGCTGTCACAGGGATCTACAGGGAGCTGTGCTTGGAGTCGGTGAAGAACAAGTATGAGTGTGAGATCCAGGCTGCCTGCCAGCACTGGGAGGTGAGAGGTCTATAAATGAGTCTTATGCGATGGTCAGGTTTTCATTTTCCATTTAAAAACACATTTTGTTCAATCAGATTTCTGCCTGTTTGCTGCAGCGTCCACTACCTAAATGGATTGAATTTTAGAGCTACAGCCAACTGCTATTGGACTGTCAAGGTCTTTTGTACTTGATTTAGCTGTTTGGTTCATGAAATGTCAGAAAATTGTGAAAAATGTTGCCCAAAGCCCAGGATGATGTCTTCAAATGTTTTCTTTTGTCCACAACAACCCAAAGATGTTCAGTTTTAAAAATCAGACATTATTCACATTTCATGAGCTGTTGAATCAGTTTATTTAATAGTTGACCGACCAATTCATGAACTAATCATTGCACCTCTACTGGTCTTGTTTCTGTCTCCCAGAGTGAGAAGTTGCTGCTGTTTGACACCGTACAGAGTGAACTGGAGGAGAAGATCAGAAGACTGGAGGAAGACAGACACAGTATTGACATTACCTCAGGTACTAACCATCAAAGAAAAAATCCATCAAAGTTTGGAGAAGTCTGGCCAGCAGCATATATATATATATATTACCAATAAAATCCAAAATTTGCTCTTTTGATCTATAAAACATGTTTGATATATGAAGCAAATATCCTGCAGAAAGAAAGAAGTGACTCTCTTCTCTCTAATCCATCCTCCTTGTTTTCCAGAGTTGTGGAATGATGGATTGCACTCCCGGAAAAACAAGAAGAAAGACCCATTCTGCCCTGTCAAGAAGAAGAAGCCTGTTGTTGTTTCTGATATCCTCTTTCGCTTCCCCCCACCCTGTCTCATTCCTCCTATTGTTCATGTGCACTGACGTGTTGTTAAGACGGATGTTTCCCGCCGTGTCTCTGTGTATTTCTCCTTAACCCCTCTATTACGGCCTTATATCGTTTACATGCTGCAGGATCTTGATATTCTTGAAGACTGGACCGCAATAAGAAAGGTATTCATGAAGCAGAGACAGCAGTAGTCACTTGGTGAATGTATGTGTGTTGTGATTTGACCTTTCTTTCTTTTTTTTGTTGTTGTTTGCCTTTTCCCCCCCTCCACAGGCGATGGCATCACTGGGGCCGCACAGGGTGAAGGTGGATGGTAAGAGTTTCACCTCGTCCTTGGTTCCAGTCAATATCTGAGTGCAGCGATCAACCCGCAGTCACCCAGCAGGGGACGATTCAGTACTTTCAGATAGAAGTACCCAAGTTCATAGTTGAAAATTAGACAAATGTTGCCTCCTCGTCTATCTTTGTCTCCCTGTGCTCCATGTTTTATGTTTTGTACTGTATTCTTATACATACTCTGTCCCTGCCTTACTTGCCCTCTTCTCAACCCGGCATGTCTTCCTCTCTCCCCTTTTCCCTGTTTATTTCTCTCCCTCCTTCAGTTCCTGCGGTCAAGCCTGACAGACATCACCACGTAGCACGCTCCGAGGACGGTCGACTTTTCTATGACAACCAGTGGTACTGCAGGGGACAGGCCATCTGCATCAACAGGAAGGACGAGTACCCAACTAGGTGTGTGTGTGTGTGGGGTGTGTGTGTGTGGGGGGGAACACAGCTCTTTGTAATAATGACAGTGATGATGAGTGATGAGCTTTGTTTGCAGCATGTGTGAGTTTTAACGCTGCACAGCGCGTGAACTCATCTGCTAATGTTTGTGTTTCTGACTCATTGTGTGAGTCTGCGTAACAGAGATGGTCACACGGCGCATTTATTAGCCCTGGAAACGATCACGATAGATTTAAACAAAGAGAGACAACGTGAGGCCGAATGATTTCATGATTCGTGATTCCACGTTCTGCTCTGAGTGTATGCGCTCCCTCGGAGGTGATATAAATTCAACAGACGCCGCACAAGTGTGAGTAGAGCAGCTATAGGTGGATCTGGATATCCATAAAGCATACCGGACATTAACGTGTGGCCAGAAATGAATTTCTGTTGGTGTCTGAAGACATGTAAACACCAGGGACGGATACATAAACTCTCTGCATGCTAATTCAGTGTTTTATGGTGGCGTTAACACCAGCAAAGTGACAAAATGATGTACACTCAATCCAGACAGCATGCATACTAAATACAGTCTGTATTTTTGAGTGTCGGATTCTCCCACAGTGCAGAAATGAAATGGAGGGAGAGCTGCGCCTGAAACCGTTATGACTTGAGTCATCAGTTGTAAAGACCATGAATCACATTTCATCAGTTTTGTTTTTTAGCTGTGTCAGAGCAATGCCGGAGCGACAGCAGGACAGGTCATAAACTTCACTGAGCCTCAGAATGACTATAAACACATCAAACAGAGACGGGTGATGGAAAAGGAGGGCAGCGTGACTCCGGTCCTGGCTGCTCTGACGCGCTCCGTTCCAGTGATGACTGTCAGTGATAATCAGCTAAACCACTGCTGCGCGACCTCCTCTACCGCTGCCATCATGAGAGAGACGCTCCATGGTGTGCACTTTCCCCCTCTCTGACTGTGTGGAAATCTGACGTTTTAACATCACAGATGACAAGGGTGGACACGAGGCAGACACCTGTTGGCTAATTTGAGTTTAGCGTGGTGCTGAACAGCCAAAATCTGATTCGGCTGACACATTTCAGAGTCAGGCACAGCCCTAAATGAAGGAACCACCCACAGCTGGAAAACCAAACAAATGATCAATGTTAAAGACATTTTACTTTGTATTTCTGAGGTTTAAACTGCAGGGCAGTAAATTGCGTTATGTCCAACTCTTTTGCACAGCTGTAACTGTTTACGACATCTGTTTCACTAATTTATGAGGTCATTCAACAAGCGATTTCCCAATCACCAAGTACTACGATAATTCAGACACAATGAAAGGAAATGCTGCTTGCTCAGTAATACAATATCTGTTTACCACTTGAGCAGAGCTCGCGTGTTCATGTAAATGCCTTGGTTTGTGAGGCCCGGGATTTGATTATGCGCTAACGTTGTTGTGTGTTTGTGTCACGCAGCGCCATCATCACCACCGTCAACAACGATGAGGTGTGGTTCAAACGCCTGGATGGCACCAAGTCAAAGCTGTACATCTCCCAGCTGCAGAAAGGCAAATACACTATCAAGCACTCGTAAAAACAACACACACACACACACACGTATACAGGCAAAGACCATCACCTCTGCTGTGTTTCTTTATGTCTCCTTTCCGTGTGGTATCTCTCTACATTCTTGCCATATGTACAGTCACACAAACACACCTCACGTCACTCTCTCTCTGTGTATAAGTAACAAAAAAAGCAAATATCAATATCTTCAATTAATCGAAGGAGACATCTTCTCTGTAAATATGTATGTATGTTGATATTATTGACAAGGCCACAAAGTGTCATTTTCTCTGGAACGGAGATCAATGCAAAGTGCTGCTAAGAAAAAAACAAAACAAACAAAAAAAACCAAGTGTGGAGAACCGGAGCAGTAGCGAACTGTGAATCACGGAGCTCGGTTGCGTGCCTTTCTGAGACAAGACGATGCCTACGCTGATGGAGGGGGGAAAAAAAGTCCTGAACTATAAATATCAATGCAGTGAAGCCTTACTCTGTACTGTGTTAGCACCAAGAGGACTGACGCGGGTCAACGACCCAACGAGTGCGTGAGAAACCCTGATCCAGGTGAGGATGCAGCCAGCGGTGCGTTTGATTTGCCTCTTCAGATGCACCAGTTAGATTTGAAATTTGATGCTCCACGGAGCCTGATAAATCTGTATTAGGACCCCCGGGGAGCCCAACTTAAGATCATGTTTGATTTAGTAAAAACAATTGCACAAGTGTCAATGTGGACATGAAGAATGATCGATCAGTTTTGAGTAAATGAGTATATCGTGAACGTAATGAGCTAAAACTAATCGTCAAGAACACCCCGGGGTTTCTGTTGAAACTCACTTGGGGGAGCTACTGTACTAAATGATCTCTTGATATCTCGATGTTTTAGTGTCATTTTCACCGCACTATATTTTAAGGTCAAAGCAAGGCCAGCCCCATGCACTAAGCAAAGCGTAAATGTTTGAAGCTGTGTTTTAAGCAGACGGTAATAGGAGGTGCCCTGTATATACAGATGTCCTGTCTTTATTTCACTGTGATTCTTCCGTCCATCCTTTTATCATGTTGCCATGCGTCTGATAGTGCCTACAACTAAATACTAAAGGCGGGATCCAGGCTCCAGTTGCCTGAAATTTGTAATTCATAGTGCCATCGTTCAGTTTTTTTTTTCTTTATGTGTGCTATGGTAACAATAACTGAAAGAATTGGTTATTAAGTCCTCTGAAAAATCAAAAGTATTTCCTGTTCCCTGTCCTTTCTTCTCGTCTGTGATCCTCCCTCTCAACTGTCACTTCTCTTTCCCTATTCCCCTTTGTCATCCTCCTCGCTGTCAGTAAAAATGTTCCTCAACTTTGACGTACTAACAGTACAATGAGAAAACAAGGTTATGGGATGTGGGGTTTTTTTGTGTGTGTGTGTGTACAATCCATCCAACAAACCTTTTGTGCGTGAGGAGGAGGGGGGGGGGTCTTGCTTTGTGTTGTAATCACGGTGCTTTATATTTTCAATACTGCATACATATTCAAAGTATTACCTGCCAATAGTATTGTAAAAAAAAAAAAAAAGAGGTGCTTGCAACAATATCTCATGAACAAAAGTGTGAAGCCTGATGTGGCATTCACTGAGAAGAACATTTGAATTCATGGCAAGTTTTGTGTTACAGTTTGCATTTTTAAAAAAAAAATGAATTATGGTTCCTTTTCCACATTAGAAGTGAAAAGAAAACTTGACATTGTGCCAATGCATGTACAGCTGATTAAAGGTTTTGTTTGTATCATTTGAAGAGTCAACTCTGCACCAACGATTCTTTATGCCTTCACATGCAAAACAGAGCAGTGGGATTTAACTCGGGTTGAATGGTGTTTGTACTGGACGTTCTACCTGCGTTTCTCTCAGAAAAGAGAAGTGACATTGTGTGTATATAGTGTCAACCTGCCCTGTTCAAGCTAATTTCCTTTCCCTGGGCTTAAAGAGCTTTGCATAGAACTTAAATATCCTCTTGAATTATGTCAATTATGCACAAAAAAGCCCAGATACAATCTTATATAATACTCCGGTGTACAAAGGGAGGAAGTCCCTGACAGTGCTCAACCCAAAGTCACCCCTGAGGTTCGCTGAACCCTGGCTTCACTCCTCAGTGACAATAAAAAAAAAAAAGTGGATTATTTGGGAGAAACTTGCTGAGCTAGTCCTATTTGATAATGGCTCTTAGGTCTGCTGTGCTGTTCAACCTTTCAGTCACTTATTTCTGCCAGAGGGACACTCACTAGATTAACACCACACACTCGTATTGATTCGGGATCTACGCTGATGTACCCGTTTCTTGACCCCATCCTCCCTCATTGTCCATCAGCACAGCCTCGGGCCTTTGCAGACCACTGACCAGTCACGCAGAACCTCTGCGACCTTTTGATCTACTGGGAACGTTGATCAGATGCGGCAGTGTAGTCAGAAACTCAAAGGAATCAATTGAAAGGCTAATTGGTTAAATTTCACCTTTTATATAGAGCTTCGTAACATTAATGTATTCTGTTATAATTTCCCACATGGTCACACTGGGTCAACATGAGCCACAAAAAGTCTATGAATGAGAATTTTATCTCAATATTCTGCCATCTTTACCTGCACTACCATTTTTGACCACAAGGTGTCAGTAATGCTCCACAGTGGTGAAGACTCAGCCTCTGCACTAGTTGGGAGGAGGGAGGTGGTCTGTGAATCTGGGGCACCCTGCTGCTGAAGCCCTCCAGCTGATGAGATAGAGAGAGTGAGGGGAGGGATGAAGGCACAGTTTGATCACAGCTCGCTGGCCACGTCTGCTACCGCAACAGAAAGGGGGAGAAAGAGAGAGAGAGAGAGAGGAAAATCCCCATCACCGCGTCAAAGGCAGCAGCAAGCAAGCGAGCAAGAAAGCAGCAAGGCTGTCTGTATCTCCACGCAGCATCTCTTCAGTCCTTGTGGACGTGTTGTGTATGTCTGAAATGGTCAGGACTGGCCATAACAGGCCTTCCCCTTCCCGACATGCACATACACATGTAAAACAGCAAAGGGAAGGATTTCCTTGTTCGGTGTCTGTTTAAAAATGGTGCTGATCCAATCTGGATACTTATCCCCGGGTTTCTGGCTATCTCCAGCCCCATCTATACTTAATGAGTAACCAGAACTGGAGGGTCATTGGGACGTGTTTACTGCAACACTGGGGCTAATTAGACCGTGAAAGTGTCACACTCTGCTAAATTCTTTATATCTCTCCCCCCACCTCTGTGTGATGCATGTTTGTGTGTGCATCATTATGCATTTTAAAGCCAGTGAGACCGTGCATGTGAATCTCAGTGCATGCATGCACGTTACTGTGTGCCAGGCCTCTGTGTGGGCGTGTACCTTTTGATGCTGATTGTATAAGAGAATGTTAAATGCATACATAAGTTAACATCAAAGGGATGAGGCAAGCTGCTCATCATCGGGGTAGACGAGGAGAGAGAGAGGAGAGCGAGCGTGGATTCAAGTGGACAGTGGTGCAGACTGCAACCTGTGATCTAAATGTGGCTGGTATCACCTCTCTAGGTGTGTCAGCGGTGGTGGCCTAGAATTCACCGTTAGCATTCAGGCTGTAGCCGGTTCTTCAACCTGTACCGTCTCTTCATGGATGAAGCAGCTGCTTTTTTGAAAGATGGCTTTAATTTGGCTTGCACACTTGCAAAAGAAAGTTTAAAGGCTGCCTATTGTATGAGTAATATTTTATATCGATATAAATGACATCATGGCCTAGACACCAAACATTAACACATTAACATGATGATAATTCCATGTGCTTTCACATACTACCATTGCAACCTATGCACAACACAGGGATCTGGTATCTACCAGATGCTACCCCTGAGTATTTTCTGCCAGCATGATGTCGACTGCCAAGCCATCTTTTCAGTGAGGTGCATGGTTTGACTATTTCCAGTGTCTTCACATGATGGAGCTCCATTTTTGGTAACGGCATAGAGCCGTGTTTAACAATTCTTCTCGGGACTTCTCTGCTCCTGTACACAAAACACCAGCCCTACTCCTGGTTATTATATGAGAATCGTGGCACATATCTCCTGCTTCCTTGACTGTCCACGAGTGAAGGGCAAGAATGACTTGCTGTGCCATGGCATCCATCCACTCACTGGTGCTATGCCTCCGTACCTTGGCATCTGCGATGTACCCATGACCACTCGCCTGTGCGTTTGTGTTTAATGGCTACCTTCTTCAAGGAGGTGGGCAACAAAAACATGGAACAGCATGTAGCAATATCTTCCTTGTAATCTAGTTTGCAATTACCGTCGACAACTGTGTGGTGTGTCTCAGACATCAGGAGAGGTCTTTGTTTCAGGAACAGAAACTGACTGATGTAGCTACTGTCACTTCCTAACTGACTTCTGGAGATCTGACAGTGCATGAATCCCTACAGTTGTTGGGGTCTTCCGTCCTTACAAACTTTTTGGTGACCAAAAGACCCCCAGAGCCAGGGAAATGAGTACTGTGGAGTCAGTTCAAAGAATGCAGCGCGGCAGATAAGTGACAGCCTTTGACTGTCGCGCCCTGAAGCATGATAGGGTGCATCTAGGATTGACTCCAACAGTGATGGAGGAAATTTCCGAATTCAGTCCACCATTTGTGTTTATAAGGAAAATGGCCTTTCAAGATGTGAGGAGTGGGAGTGGACCCTGAGAGCTACCCAATCTGTTCTGTTCTCTCTTTCCTGTCTGTCACATTTTACTTTTAAGGTGTATGCATCAGTGATCTCTTCTTCTCATGTGGGGTTTGGTGAGAGTTTATTTTTAACCACCTTCTACTGAGTTCAGCTGAGGCTCCTCTGCCCCCGCATTAAAAATTGCCGGTTTATACCCATTGGAGAGGGGCCTCTAATGGTGTTATCCATCAACAGCTGTGACAATAGCCAAGACGGTAAATAAGTTGCGTGACCTTTCATACCACCCAAGCTGCATGCTTAGTCGAGGGAATTTGAAAGACACTACCCTAAGACAGAACCTTTCCTTTTATTCAACCAATATTAAAAGTTTATTTAGGTACAGGGTGGCTCAGTTTCAATGTTTTTTTTATTCTCAACCCCACAAGGGACAAAAAAAAAGAAAAGTTGCATCTTCTCTGACCTGTAGGGAGCTTTGGCGTGATATGCACTTCTACTCTGCCGGCAGTGTTGTTGGTAAACCCCCTAAGGCTCACCCATTGGCTGTTCAAGGGTATCTTGGAAGGACTCCCTTGGCTGCCTGCGTGGACTCAACAAGGAGAGCAACAGCAGTCCTGCTCAGAGGAACATCTGTTGAAGACATCTGTATGTTAGCTTCCAGGTTGAGGCACTACATTTTTATCATATAGCTTTTACATGTTCAATATTGGTTCTGGTTTAAATGACCTTTGGATGGCCACATGAGTTGCTTTTAGCCATCCTTCTGTACAGGACTTTACCAGGGTGTTTGAACAAACTTTCTCTTGCTAAGTCTCTGGCACCTCCTGCAGCACAGACAAGTGCTTTACTAAATGACTTCAGTAAACAGTTGGTGCAGTCACTTGGTGTAGGAGGCTGCGCCCTCTTGCACTTTCCCCATGTAGATTGCTTGGCACTTGGCGAATGCTGCTTGCCTACATGCAAATTTTAAATGTTGAGCTCTATGATCACACGTGGCCAAACTGTTCAAGGGATCTGATGTGTATTCCTGCTGGTCAGCAGATCAAGGTGACATTTGAACAGTCCGTAACACTAGAGCTCCTTCCAACAGAACTGCGATAATTGATTTTCTTGAGTTATAACTCTTTTTGGCTTGATGGCTTGAAACCGAGGAGCTCCAACAGGCTGGCAAGCCTGCATGTGTCAGGCTTATTTAGCTGACCAGACGAGGTGACGGTATCACCTTCCACCTCCACACCCACTGTCCTAGGACACCATACAGTATCTCCTCATTATGTCAGGTCTGATATGCAAAGTAGTGCCGGCAACCACTGTAGCATGGCAGAGGCAGACAAGGGCAATGTTTTTGTGTGCGTGCGCATAAGAAAGAATGTGTGTTCATGTCCTTCTCTGTCTGTATTTAAGTGTCTGGATGGGCTCTCCAGCCAGTGGCAGCACTGTAGCTTAGATTTTACATAGAGGTGGTATCAAGTTCAGCTTCATCTCCCCAAACAGATAAACACACACAATTTATCCACCTCATAGTGCAGGCTCAATATGGAAATGTAGTCAAATGGTCAACTGACATTTGCGACAGGATAAGAGACCACAGAGACTTGGTTGTCGGGGCGATTCTCCTGCAGTGAAATTTCGACACGTGCTTCCTTTCTTTCGGGATGCCGATGGTGTTTGTTTACTGCATAAAAATGCGTTTGCATACCTGTGTGGAAAACAGAGGCACACAGATATACAGTATGTTTCGCTTGAACGTACACTTGAATGCGTTAGGGCCTTGTTTGCTGCATGTGTGTATGTGCATATCAGGCTGTGTACATTTGTGCTGGACGCAGAATCAGTGGAGTGAGAAACTGAAAGCTCACCAAGCCATTTGGCTGCAGTCCTAATTGGCTGTGTGCTGTTGACAAGATGCTGACAGAGCACATCGCACAGACAGGTACTCTGTTTCTCTCTGTTTCATCTTTAGGGTTCGTGAAAATATTTCCTCTGAGGAATTCCCTGCTCTGCTCATTTTCAAGCATGAAAAAAGAACCTTAAGTGGCGCCCTTTGACAAGTTACAAAGAGTGTTGTTTTTCTAGTGTTTGGATACAAGAAAAGGGAATGGAGAGGCTGGAGATAGGCCAGCCTTAATGAGACGGTTCACTGCTTCTTATCAGGTCTGGTGGTTTTCTGTTCGGTGACCTGCTTGGCTTCTGTGTGTGTGTGTGTGTGTGTGTGTGTGTGTGTGTGTGTGTGTGTGTGTGTGTGTTCGGTGTGTGTGTCTCTATGGGCATGAACACACATGCACTCACTTTTCATATCCATGAATTAGCATCCACACAAACATACAGGGATTCCTTTTATGTATAAAAAGTATGTACCCATACAGACTTCACTGCAAATTAGCTTTGCACTCAAAAGGTAGAAAGACAAACGTCCTGGGTGCAGATAATACCACTCGTCATAATGGCATACTTGACTCTGTGAGGAATACGCATGCAGGCACTCTTGATTGACAGCAAAGACGTGGGATGGGAGACTGCGATGCAAGTAGAAGAGGGGGAGGGGACATGAGCAACATCTGAAATAAACCATGTCCAAAGACGGGAAAGGTTGCCGCCTCAGGGTGCTTTTACCCAACACTTTACTCTGATGGGTCACAATGATATCACTTAATGCACTTCTTTCTCTCTCGGCCTCTCATTCACAAATACATTTACTGAATCTGAGATCCCTTCAGGTGTTTTTTCACATTGTGCACACTTTATGTGAAATTATGTCATACTCCGACTGCCTTTTAGAAGGTGTAGGTGTGTAGATGTGCCATACACGATCAGCCACGTTTGTGAAGAAAAACAAAGAATCCTCATGTCCGTCAGTCTAGACCTGAGGGTTAAAAATATGTTCAAGGATTCTGGAAGCTATGCTAGCTGAAACAATATTTTATTTTGGGTTCTTTTTATCTTTTTTATGTTGGGATTGTGGCAACTGTCCATTAAATATAAGGTTAGCCAGCAGCCAGTTAGCTTGGCTTAGCACAAAGATTGGAAATGGGGTCAAACAGCTTTTGTCCAAAGGTAATAAAAGCTGCCTACCAGCACCTCTGAGCTCACTAATTAGCACATTATATCTCATTTTGAGTCACCACTTGTTGCCTGGCTGTTACTTATGCTCCATTCATGCGAGGTTGGTATGGGAAGAACAGGGAAAACTCTTATTCCGACCGAGTGTTTATGTATTATTCTAAGATGGCTAACCTTGTCAAAAAAGCTAACCTAAATTAGCTACTTTGCTTTTGCTGTTACTTTTTTGGAGCAGTCCATTAACACATGAAACCAGAAACAAAGAAAGTAAAGCTAAAATAGCTGTATATATTGTAAACATATAGATTTTAGTTAATTTAGGTGTAACTCCCAGTGATGGCAGCTTTGCAGCCACTGTGCCATGCCAGTGTTTTTTCATCTATCTGTCATCTAGCATCAATTCTGAATGACATTTTAGGAGACTTATGTGAAAGCATTAGCGTTAAGAGTGCCCATAACATAACAAGCCGTTGTTTATATGCCCCAGTTTTTGTGCAGATTAATTTAATGCGTTAATTGGTTATCTTAGACTGCTAATTTGCTAATATTAGCATGCTAACTCCAAACTAAGATGGTATTCATGATAGACATAACACCTGCCCAACATCAGCATGCTAACATGTTAGCATGCTAATGTTAGCACTCAGCTTAAAGCATCACTGTGCCTAAATACATCCTCACAGAGCCGCCAGCATCTAGCCTCTCAGTGTTGTTCATCATCTATTCACAACATTAATAGATTCATGAAAATAATTATAGATCATTAAATTAATTATGCATTGCAGCCCCAAAATAAAGTTAATTATAATTCGAATATACAGTATATGTTGTGACACCAGAACATGTTTTTAATTGCGCACCTCTTTCGAGGAATCTTCCAGAAACAGGAGACTGATGTTTGAGGCTCATGGGAGACAGCACAGAGAGGAGCTGAAGTGTCCTTAATTCCTTTAATCTGGAAGGAGGGTTTAAAAGGTGAATGAAGCTACTGTCGGGCTGAGTGCAGGGAGGGAAGCAGGCGGGAAGCTTAGACCCTTCAAGGAATGACCCCACATTTTAAAGTTTCCTTTCCTGGTGTTGTGCTCTCTCCTTTCCAACTGCCTCTTTAATGTTACATAACCTTCTCCATGTGGTATGTTCTCATACATGCTCTTTGACTCCTAAATCTTAGTCGCTCTGTACATGTTCTACACGTTTACAGATGAAGCCTTAGTTGGGCTTTTTTACCTGCGTTGTACGTGATGCACATTTTCCTCCCCACAATTGCCTTCCAGTTCGTAACTTTTTTATGACTTGGCTAACAGTAGAAATAATAAACAGCAGCTCATGGATTCAGAGCTTTCATTGCTGTTTCTGTATTATTTTTTACTTGATCAGAGGATTCACCGACTGAAAAGTTGACTTAGAGAGGAAATGACTTGAAAGAATTTCACCACAGGGGATCAGCTAAGATCAGTGTGCTGAGAGTTCACCTCATGTTGCTATAGATAGGTTTACCATTTTGAAATATTTACGTGATGTTCCAATTTTAATAAAGCTCTACCGCCAGAACTGTTAATACCAACTGAGCAAATGGCATATGACGTGTGTGATTCCCTGCATTTTTTTTTCCAAGACATCTGCGCTTTTGGTTTTCATTGGGACTTTTAGAAACCAGCAACGTGGTATCACAAATACAGTTCAGTAAATTTGATCTATTTTCTACAGACACTACAACTCATCTACTTCCATCGTCAGTGATGGTCCTCTGACTTTTCATCTTGCACCATTATCAGCTTCAAATCGTTACCTGCTCAGATAATAACACTCCCGCCAGCCTTAGCAGGGCTCTGCGTTTAGTGGTAATTAGCAAATATTGGCATGCTAAACCAAAATATGGACATTGTAAACATTAAACTAGCCAAACATCAGCATGTAGCATTGTCACTGTGATGAGAAATCACTGCTGTGGCCAAGTACAGCTATACAAAGCTGCTAGCGTGGCTGTAGACTCTTAGTCTTTTTGATAAATAGTTGCAGATTAATCAACTAATTGTTTCAGCTCTACCTCGTTTATTTACACGAATACAAACTGTTGCTGACATTGCTAAACATGAATAAAGCCCAAGGGATTTCTCCGAGCAGAGCCCAACAACCAGCAGATGTAAATGTGCGCAACAGTGACAGGAAGTACACCTTTATTTACTTTCACATCTAGTCAATATGTTGATTCTGTCGTCTGAGCCATGCTACCACAAATATCTTTTAAACCAATTTGCGTAATGGAAACCTACACACACACAAAACACAAGACTTCCACTTGTGCCTTTTGTCACCCACATTTCACTCATAATGCCACATCAGATGCACAGCTGCGAGCTGAGCAACTCTGCCAGGGGACCACAGAATACAGCAGGAAAACGAGGGTACTTGTCAATGTCTGGGCCCATAGGCTTGGCCTTGTCACAGCTCTCCAAAGCCGACTTCAGATTGGCTGTCATCTCCATTTATTATCAAGGCTCTGCCTCTCTACCGTCGAAGCTACTGTAGCAGTTGCGAAGTTGAAAGGCAGGTGTCGAACACGTGGTACGGAGCCATCCGAGGACACGGTGAAGTAGCCACTGATTCATAAACACAAGAGAGAACACGGTGCGAAATTGCCCAAGTGATTCGATGCCTCTCCAAATCAAATCATTAGGTTGTGCAGCGGTCAAGCTCATCACTATTCCAGCATGTGTGCGAGCTGATATGGGCCAAATAACGTGAAGGAGAAGCAGCTGTCCAGATTATGGATTCCTCGCAAATCATCCAAACTCGCTCACACGTTTGAATATCGACTCACGCGCTGGACAGAGGCTGAATTATGGTACAAATTGTGTCCGGGTTGCTGAACGGAGTGAAGATGAAGACTGTGGAGCACGGTATTCACCATCCAGACCGTGCAAATATGAAAGCATGTAGGTGGATTCGGAATCGGTGCGTGTGCACGTGCGCGTGTTTCGACATTTGGATGTGCGTGGGTGGGCGGGATGTCATAGAAAGACAGAAAAAGAGAGAGAGACAGAGAGAGAGAGAGAGAGCAGCACCACCACACATGCATACTGTACAGAAGCACGGGTGTACTTGTGTGTGTTTTTTCGCACAATGGGGATTTCTCTGCGCTGATCTCAGCGAAATCTGTTGCGTCTCCAGCAGTGTTGGCAACATAAATATTCATGAGGTCTTCTTGTCTTTGGTAAAAGCCTCGTGTTGTTCCACAGAGGCCTGGTGCTGGGGTGCATGGGTGCTTTGTGTGCACTGCTGAGGTGAATCAATGTTTCATTGCAGGTTCACCTTTTGGGCATCTGAAAGAGCCGGGGGTGGTCGTGTCAGTCAAGAAGCTTCTGCACACGAGTGTGTGTTCTCTTGGTTCTGCCTTGTGAGACACGGGCAGAGGTGATTAAGTGATCTATATTTTACCCGTTACCTGATTTATTCCACATACGTATGTATGCATGCACCTGTATATGCAGTAATTATCTCTGCTTTGCATTTAAGAGGAGAACACACACATCATGTGAATGTGTTCAAAACCAGCCCTGGAGCTCTCTGTTTATGAATAAGTAAATAGAATTTCCTGTCCAGCAGTGGCTCCATTTGCCTCCGCCCAGCTCACTCCTTCTAGCTGTTTTTTCTTCCATCACGTGGTTCTCTCGAACATACACACACACACACACCTCTATCACCCCTTTGGCTTAACAGGCCTACTTTCACCTCCGGCTGCAAAAGCACCGGTATTCCTACGTCTTGCATTCTTACGTAACCCTCAGAAGGAGGGCAAAGCAGAGGAGCGGGCTCGCTCTGTCTTTATGTGCTGGATTCATTGAGCCTCGGTGATGCCCGGGGGTGCGTGTTAAGCCCCGCAGACTGCGCACTGGAACATACATAAAGACAGAGCGCACTCAGAGCTACCTGACCCGTCCATCCATCCATCAACATACATGTTTAAAGCGGAAATGAATAGGGTGAAGTGTCTGCGTCTTCTTTATAAGGAAACCCTCTGTTCCCTTTTTTCTGTCAGCGAACTAATGTAGCTGGGATAAAGAAGGGCTTTTATTGTGAAATGGATGCATCCTTTAATGGGTTGGAAAGCGCGGGATGAGAAGGAGACCACATGAGCAAGAAGATGCAGAGAAAAGAGAGAGCGGGCACTAATGGAATCCACCATCATCCAATCGTTTTCAAGTCCAAACCATTCCAATAAGGTTTTTTTATAGCAACAAATTTGCTCTGCTTCTGAGGCGATTATAACTGACGTAATTCTATAATAATATTTGTGAGTACTTCCAAAAGGGTTGAGAGCTGGATTTTCCAGCGGGGTTAAGAGTAAACCTGCCCTCATTAATGTTTCATCAGTTCAGAGCTAACAGCAGCATCGCTAGAAAATTCCAGCTTGTCTGAAACACCCCAATGAAACACCGCTACCACATGATAAGAAGGTTCTGGGTTTCAAACCTCACCGTGGGGCCTTTCTCTGTGGAGCTTGTTTGCACAGAGTTTGCATGTTTCCCCTCTCCCCACGTGTTTTCCCCTCCAGATGTTAGGTTTTCTACGACGGTGTAGACGAGCAGGTGAGCTGAATTGGAAATGGTATTTGAAATAGGTGCGAGAGTGTGAATGTGTTTTTCTGCAGCGCCGAGAGAACAATCGCCGCTTGTTGGCAAGACATAAACCGATCCAACCATCGAAATGGTGTTGCAAAAAAAAAAACACCAAATGTTCGCGGGTTTTAGCCTCTCGAATGTGAGAAGCTCTTGGAGTTAGTCGGACAAAAGAAGCAATTGAAAGACGTCCTTCCCGTTGCGGAAGAATGGTGACGGGCCTTTTTTAGTACTGTCAGAATATACAGACTAACTCTGCCTGAATAAAAGTGTTTGATTTAAATCAGAAACTATCTGATGAATAAATAAGTAAACAAGATTGAGAATCGTATGACAGGTTTTGAAATACTAGGAGCATATTTCCATCATTACCACAAGGTATTGAGCTTGAGTACCTTGGTCTGCTGCTGTAATTTACCTGAGTTTGCTGCTCACTATACTGTTGGGTCTCATTATCACAGTGACCTTGGTCCTCCTCTGTGCCTCGTGCTGGCCTGGGCTCTGTGCCCGCTGGCCTTTGTTTGCCCCTCTCACTTGTTGCCCCTTTCCTGTGGCTAAGCGTTAGTCTCTAAATTGTTGGCCTGAAGCTGCTCCAGACCTGAGCTGAGCTCTAACCACAGCCCGGTGAGTGCACCTGCCCTCACCAGGCTACAGCCTCTCTATTATTCATCAGCCATCTCGGGTGACCTCTCATAAACACTCTGTTATCATTTAGGATCCAGTGTCTCATTAGCGGTCCATTCAGCTTCCTCAAATATTGCTTTTGTGACTTCAGCCACCCGTTGCCCTAACCCGACCGATTGATCCCTGGCCGTCTGTCATTCGCCAGCCGGCGCCACGGTGCTGTTGTGATTGGCCCTCATTGGAGAGGCTGACTACAGGTGCTACTGCCGAAACTGAAGACGCCTCGGCCAGTGGTGGTGAGTTTCAGCAGGCTTCTGTCGTCTCAGGTTTTCATCTCTTAAAGTCCCCCACAGGTCTCCTTGGTAACCATGGATGAGGTGCATTTCCTTCATTTAACCTCCCCACCCCGCAATTGCACTGTAAGTACAGCAAGATGTAGTTACAATGCAAGTCCCTATTAACCCAGAGGAATGTAGAATAAAAGGATATTTTTAGTTCAACAAGCTGTGCTTCAATGTGTTTAGCCTTTGACCCTCCATTAGCACTGGACAGGCTTCACTGGGACGGACCTTTGTCCATTTAGATTGGGCTCTCAACACTATACACAGCAGCTCCATTACTACCCAGTTTGCCTTGAGCACTTTAATAAAACATGCTTTGATGCTTTTGTGTAGCCTTCTGTGTGTGTGTGTGTGTGTGTGTGTGTGTGTGTGTGTGTGTGTGTGTGTGTGTGTGTGTTTGTGTGAAGAGAAGTCACTGTTATTCTTGATTTTTTTTTTTTCTCTTCGTAGTTTTCATTGGTTAAGAAAATGAAAAAAAAAAAGAGAGACCCAAAGATCTTCATACACTGAAAACAAATGACCATCCCAAGATCATCCCAAGAAAATATCCATTCTGAAATAATCTAGCCTGGTCCTGAAAAGGCTTCATCAATATGAGAAGTCTTGGGTTTTATTTCTGGCCATCACCAACACAGCAAACAGACAATCGCTGGTGATTGTAGTGGATTATTTAGCAGCTAAAGAGCCTCCAAATGAATGCTAAAGTTGCCCTGTGTCTTTTCTTGAAATATGCTATTGTTGCTAACATGTTAGCCATCAACTTTATGAGTGGATGTCAGTTACAACTTGTTCCATTGCCCCCAGATGACCCCAGAAATTCATTAATGCTGCTTTAATCAAGCTCATTTAGAAGATAAAACAAAGGTAAACAGTAAAATGATTACCCACATCTCTCGCAGTTTTCATTTCAACTTCAGTCATCATGTGCAATGAAGGGATATCATCGCCATCGTTTTGCCCATAAATAAAGTAGATTGTTTACAACATGTCTGATCATCTGACTTTCTCTGTTTGACTTGTGGCGCTGTCACTGTGCTGATCGCAAAAACGACGTTACTCAATAAAATGTTAACACACCGAAACAGAATTGAACGTAAAGGACATAAAGGGCTTTGATAACCTCGGCCCTCTCCCTTTCCAACAAACGATATAAAGATAATGATACACTGCAGGCTATAGAGCAAGAGGAGGTCTCTACGCACATATAACCTATGCAAGCATGCCCAGCCTCATTTGATGTTTCCCCCCCACCATTTTGAAGTTGGGTGGCGCTGCTTTATTTGTCTCCATGTCAGCCAGGACTGGGCCTTTGTTACATACTCTACTCTCTGCCACAGTGTTTTCAAAAAACAAGCCAGAGAGGCTGCTAATTAAGGGCCAGGCTGCTGTTTGTATTTAACGAAAGAATCCTCCTCATTAGTTTGCCAGGCAGTAATTAGAGAGAAAACGGAGGGAGAGAGAGCGAGTGAAGGGATGGAGAAGTGACTGACTCTGCTCAGCACACGGCGCTGTACTGTACATCAGTTTAATGACGACTGTTTGACCAGCTGCTCAATTTGTTTGATGTTCTATATGGTGCAGAGTTTACCTGAAGATTGAGTGGATCAATGTGGTGTTAGTGCTGTATTATCTGAGTATCCACTGGCAGGGATGGGATACAATAATCATTAGTACATTCCAATAGTGAATAATCACCTGAAAATAAGAGTTTATATCTACAGAGAGAGCGGGTCTTCTTCTGTGGAGTCCACCACGTTGAACCGCAATTTATTGTATAGAGACAGCTGAAGAGTGACAGGAATGTGGGGAATGACTCCAGCAAAGGGCCGCAGGTCGTATTCAATGGGTTCAATGGTGCATCATGTAACCAGATAAGAATGCTTCTCTCATTTTCAGTTTTCAAGTTTTAAAAGGAGTGTTCATGGTGGTAAAAAGTCTGATTAATCACTTTCTCTCCAACCAAAGGTGCTTGTTAAATATGATGGGAACCACTTAGGGAAGCATTTTAATGCTGCCGTGTGTGATTGTTTTTAACCCCATTGACTTCCATTTACATTAACAGCGTCTGTTTCGGTGTGCGAACGAGCCAAGGTCTGACAGGCCTCATGGTGACTCACTTACATTTCTCGGAATTCTCAACCATTGCTTTAAATTCTCCACGAAGGCTCATCAAAGGAGGATGATGGCATAACTATTTATATCAAGGCGATTCTCTGTTCTGAATCAGCCCGTGCTCATCACTGCAGCAGGGGTACGTTTGTGTGGGGAGGTGAGGAGATGGAAATCATCTTCTTTTGGCTGGGGAAACCATGCTCTCGCTGTTTCCAGTGGACAGGCGGCCTCAGCTGGCCAATGAGAGTGGACTGCCTGCCGCCCACCTGGTGACTAGGCCTCTGTGTGGGTGGACACGGCGGAGAGGACACTGCTGCTTTCCAGTCTTGTCGCTGTGTCGCATATACACACATTCGCTTTTATATGCATATAAGACCTTGATACAGTTCTGTCCCATTCAAAGCAATTAATTGAGTTGCTGATCTCACTAGCGAGAGAAATCTGATGGGTCATTTCTCAAGAAATCTCAAGTTGATTTTGGCAAAATGTTCAAAGATTTATTTAATTTTTCATTGGTGTCTGTTTTTCAGAATCACACCCTGTACCTCATTTTCACCATTTTTACTTTATATGTAAATAATTTGCTGGAAAACGGTGGAATGCTCCCTCTGGGTTGGAGGTGAATTGCTGCTCCAAGTGAAGGAGTTCATTCTGGGTCTTGTTCTCAAGCAAAGGGAAAATGGAGAGTGAGATGGACCTGCAGGTTGCAGTGCCAATGGTACTGCATATGTTGTATAGGAATGTTCTGGCAAAGAATGGGCTGAGCTAGAAGGCAAAGCTCTCGATTTTTCAGTCTGTCCACAGTCTAATACTCACCTATGGTCATGAGCTTTGGACAGTGACCAAATGAATGAGATTGCAGATACAAGTGGCCGAATTAAACTTCCTCCGTTGGGTGGCCAGACTCAGCCTAAGAGATAGGGTAAGGAGCTGGTAAGGAGGTCAGTGAATTGTAATGATTAATTAATTGATTCATTTTATGTTTAACTTTCTGAGATCTGTGAATACTCCAACTGAATGCAGTTTGTGATCTATAGCATTTGTGATCTCCTCAATTGATTCTGTTTATACCAGTGATGTTGAGCTGTTTGCTCTAAATCCGTATTGACTGTCAGAAAATAATTTATGTTTGTTTATGAATTTGTCTAATCTGTTATTGAATAGTTTTTCTAGAATTTTGCAGAACTGTGGAAATAAAGAAACTGGCCTGTAATTTGTAGTAATAAGTTGCTGCTGTTGTGTTTGATAATGTTGCGTGTTGAAATAGTCACAATTTTATATTTAATCTGGGAAGAGGCCACAGTTATTGTAATGATGTAATGAACATTATTACTTAGCACAAACAAGCAAGTACTAACTCGACTGGAGGAGAGAGATTGTTCATTAATTTAGTCTATAGATAAGTTTCATAAATTGAGCCTTCATTTTCCCGGGAAATATCACGCCCAGTGGCAGACAGAATTGCATAGTCTTATAGGAACCAGTCTAAATGTGAATGGTGTCATTATTTTGTGCAATCAACATTCATTTCAGTTTTAGTAAGTTTAAGCAAAATAGTTGCCACATAACCATTGGCCACGCTTCTTCAGTGATGCTGCCACCATGTTCGTAAACGCAGCCAGCATAACTTTAACAAACTGGTATTTCTGCTGTGAGCTAGTGTGGGTAGCAACATTTAATAGATTAGTAAACTAATTGCACATGTCCCTCAAGGTTGAAATATCCCAACTATTAGATGGATTGCCATGAATGTTGGCACCTTGGCAGTCACTGATTACAACCAAATACTTGCAAAATAATTGAAATTCCCTTTCCTCCCCTTTTCCCTTCCATCATCCCTCTGTATAGTGCCAGGTTGGCGCCAATCAGCAGGGGCTTGGCAGGGAGCTGTTGTGCAGACGGGGCAGTACATGGCTCAGTAGTTCTGCAGCAGCAGCAGTAGTGTTTGAAATAAAGTTATTGTTGGGTATTGGTCAGGATTATGCAATGAGCCCGGTAGAGATTAACCATCTGCCTCAGCTGTGTTTTTGTATGCGCGTATTCTCGAATGTTAGCATGCTAACATGCTCAGCTAAGTTGTCAACGTGGCAAATCTTCTTCCCCTTCTAATCTTTGGCATGTATTGTCATTGTGGGCACGTTAGCATGCTGATGTTAGCTCACAGTGCTGCTTAGCCATAGCATCAGCTGTAGACCTTTAGCTTTGTCAGTAGATTTGCAAAGTTGAGATTTATTATTTATTATACATCATTGTATTCGATCATATTGCATTATGTGGGTGTGTTTATAAAGTTTGAAGTGGTAACTTACTGGATAACTACGTAAGACTAATGGTGCAAGTTAATACAAATGATTTTGAGGCCTATCGAGCCTCTTTCCCTCGTCATGATGCTTTGTGTATGTTTCTGTTCTGTTGAATAGATCAATATCAATACAATATGTTCTACTAATTGTTTAGAACGTTATATTTGGACTGAGTATTGATTACCGTACAGGGTCATTTGAGGTCTTGGCCATACCCTAACCTGAAAATAGACACCTCCCATGTCTGCTTTAGCCTGAAGTTACATATAACACGTGTCCATGCAGGGTGATGCCATTGTGCAGAAAAGCCTGACTGTGGTGTTGAGAACAAGGCTTTTTTACTTGCTGACAGTTGGCCTCTTGTCAATCAACACAGCTCTGGATTAGCCTGTGCTGACGGCTGGCTGACCGACCCATCCAGGGAACCAATGCTCTGCCCTTCCCTCACCGTCGCCTGTCAGCACCTTTCACATACAATATTATACAAATGCAGAACCTCTCCATTCCCGTCATAATTCCCCCCCGCTGTCTCTTCCAACTACCCCTTGACAGCAGGTTTTTTTTTTTTTTACCCCCACAGCACAAAATGTGGCTCGCAGCTCGTCACACCAGGACAGAAAAAGTCTGAGTCGGCTAGTTGCCTCAGCTTTCTTGGCACTCAGATACAATGCAACGAAGAAGTGACAGAAAGAGAGAGGGAGAGACGGGCAGAGAGGGGTGGCTGGGGCTGAGGGGTTACACAAACACAACGAACAAATACGTGATCTAAGCATAAACCAGGCTGTCACAACACGTTGTCTGTCTAATTGAATTGTTCCTGGCAGCCCTGAGAGAGCGCAGACCATTTTAAGCTTAGCTTCATTGAATTATTAAATCAGAAAAGCAGGACGTTAACATTTAAGGGAACATTCTCCAGACTTGTTCGCTGAGGGAAGAAGGAATGGCGTTGCGACTCCCCGACTGTACGCAGTCTAACAAGAGTTGAAACAAGATTACTTCTGAAAATTGCATTACTCCAAACTGCGTCAGCGTAGATTGCCATGTCTACATTACCTAAACCCCAGCCTGTTTGCAGTAATGACTTCTTTTGTGTCAAGGTACATTTGAGCCGTTTGTGTTTTGCTCAGACGGTGCACATATTGGTAATGAATAATTGAAGAGGTGGACACGTGTGCATAGATTGTTAAAAGAGTGTGAGTGCGAGCTGATGAATGTTTATGCACGCGCTTACAGCGGGTAGAAGTTTTTTTTTTTTTATGCCGTGTCAAACAAATCTGTCGTCTGGGACTGCGGGACAAACTCTGCACATTCTCACTTTCATCTGCAGCTACTGTTGCACATTTCCATTGCCTTACTAAGATGTAATTCATACTGTACGTCCATCAAGGTCAAGGGTGCGTTTCAAGCACCATCCCTCCTGCCCATGGGGGCTTGGAGAAGCAGCCCTCCCTTGGACGTCCTTGCCCCGTCTCATCTGCAATGCCTCCCCCCCAGCACCACTGCATTATGTTGCATTTGCATCGTATTGCCTCTGCATTGCCTCTGCAAGACTGGCCCCCTTTTTTCACACTACCCTCCATCCACCCACCCACCGACCCACCCCCCTCTCCCTTTTCTTCTCTTGCCCTTTTAAATCTCCACCCCCGTCATCCCTCTCTTTCTCCAGTGTCAGGTTGGTGCCAATCAGAAGGGGCTTGGCAGTGAGCCGTTGTGCAGACGGGGCAGTACATGGCTCAGTAGGTCTGCAGCAGCGCGGCGGTGTTGGCGTTTGAAGTAAAGGTACAGTGTTGGGTACGGGTAAAGAATATGCAATGAGCCCAGGAAAGATTATGTTGCGGTAAAAAAAAAAAAAAAAAAAAAGGGGACTGGGGGGATACATCAGTGGGAGGAAATCCCTAGCAGGAGGATCCCAGCTCAGCGCGTTCTCTCCTCCTTCCATCCCTCTGCCTCATTTTTCCCCTCCCTCCCCTGCTTTTTCCTCCACCCCCCTTCTGCATCTCCTTACTGTCTCTTTGGATTGCTCTCTCTGCATTGATCCTCCTCGCGATCCTTTTTTTTTTTTTTTCTTTTTTCCAGAGCCGGGGGGTTTTATGCCCATTGGAAGAGCCGCTGATGCAATCCACTGCCCCCCATACACACACACACACACACACACACACACACGCCTTTATTTGTTTTTTGCATGTGTATGCATTTAACTGCATTGTGTGTGGATCAGAAGGCCGGGGATATCCGGACCAGGGGATATATAAAGCTTTACTAGCCCTCTCACTGTCACTTTGTCAATGTCTCTCGCCCCCGTCTGAACAATATATAATTCAAAGGAGGGTTTGCATGACCGGATGTGAACTTCAATGCTAACCCTACAGTGGCTGTTATGTAGATAAGCCCTGCAGTGCAAGTGGGCCCTGTGTAGCAAACAGGTCCACGGATGTTGGTGCCTTCACCCAAAAGGCCTTGTGTGAGAGTGCAGGGTCTCTCAGCCTCTGACCACAGCCAGTCGACTGTTCTCCCGAAGCTCAATAGGGAGCAGTTTGTTCTGCCAGGCTGTTATTAAAGGGCTGTTTGTATTGCCTGCTGTTTTTTTCATTAGCAGGAATCTTATATCATCGCCTCTGAATATTGCATGAGGTTCAGGGAGGCTTGGTTGTCGTGACACCGCCGTAATATTTCACAACAATCAAAGATGGATGAGCCTATTCTTCTAGGTAAATAGAGGGGGAGGGCTGGCACCGGTGAGGAAAAGCCCAAAGACGGTGACGGTGACACTGACACACCATAAAGGAAGCTATAGGAAGAAGTAGAAGAAGACGGGGGGGAAAGAGAGAGAGAGAGAAACTAGAAGACTAGAAGAGTGATTGGAGTCCATAAAAATGAAAATGCACTGTAAGACAAATGGAGCAGGCAGAGACGAGAGAGCAAGGTAAATGAGGGGGAAAGAGAGAGGGAGAGGACAAGAGAGGGAGACAGAGCGAGAAATCAAGACGGAGGGAATGACAGAGTGAGGAGGATGAAAAAAAAAAAAAAACGAGAGATGGGGCTATTAGAGGTTGAGAGAAAGAGTTAGTGAGAGACCCACGCTGCTCCCAGTAATTGAAAAGGCACCGGGACTGATTTAGAGGGGAGCTTAGCTGGGTTTGTTGGGATGGTGGCGGTGATGGTGGATGGGTGGGAGCGGAGGGTGGAGGGGGAGACGAGGCTTACGCTGCATTGCAGAGTACGAAGGGAGCAAGAACAGCCAAACCCCCCCCACCCCCCGCGGTGCTTTGCTCCACCACCTCTGTAGTCGTCATTAACGCAACACGGTGAAAACGACCCTCCAAGGCCCGTAATAAGCAGTGAGGCTGCAAAAACATTATGGCTAAATCCATACAAGCTAATTACTGTAGGTGTCTTTTTTTTCTTTTTTGGCATGAATAATACAGGCAAATAAAGAACAGGAAAGGACAGCTTTAAAGGAAAAAGATCAAATGCAGTAATGAAGTAGGAGGAAAGTACTCGCGTTGCCCAAGGTGAGGCCCGTACAGCACGAAATACAGATACAGAATAACCTTAATGTGTGTGAGTGTGTGCGTGCGTGCGTGTTCAGGTGTGTGTGCGTACGTGCACGACACAAATGCGGAAGAGTAAAGATCAAGCCATTATAAAAGATTGTTTTTTATTACAGTGCTGCTGACACTCTACCTTTAACTTTAGCAAGAATTGCCCCATTCCTTTAAAATGTTGCCACCTTTACAGCAACCAGGAAGAAAGATGTGCTTGTTTAGCTCAATATAGCAGCATCCAAAACACATTAAGCTGGTGGTAATGGACTCGTGTGTGTGTGTGTGTGTGTTTGTGTGTGTGTGTGGGGTGTAGTGGGTAGAAAGTGCCAGAAGCTTCCTCATATTGATGTTGTGCCCGGTTCAGCTCACCTTATCCACTTCCTTAACTTGCTAATACAGCTGGACACTACACCAACAAACAGGGTTCCATGTCACTGCACACATGCTCTGTCTACACCCACACACACACACACTCACGCAGATGTACACACTCCCGCTCTATGCCACGGGGCCTGTCTCATAAGTGTGCCTGTTCTTTCCAGGGGCGCTGATACGCGATACCTCAGCCCAGTCAATCCTTCTCGCATTACTGCCTCCGCAGTGTGCTGCTTCATTTACACGTGAAATATTGATGTTCTTAATTTAACCCCCAGGGTGCTCAAGTGTCCCTTCCTCCCCTGAGAGGATGGGAGGCCTTTTCTAGGGAACCCGCAGCCTCAGCGATGGAAAAAAAAAAAAAAAAAATTAAAAAAACACCCTTCCTGTCTTGGGATTGGTCGACAGGGTGTGTTTAGTTTAACCTCATTGGTTGGCGATAGCACAAACCTACCAGTGGAGTCATATCCTAGTGGGTTTGGCCTCTGTTTGGTGGCCCACCTGTTCTGTGTGTGTGTGTGTGCGCACTTGTGTTTGCAAGGTTGATATGTGCTTAAACTGTACTGAAAAGTAGCTCCTGCTGGCTCGGACAGCGCCCGTATTAGGGATCCTTCGTGCCTAAATACAAGCCAGTTCCAGGGTATGGAACTCAATATTAAGTAAACAGGTAAGACATTCAACAAAATATGGAATGGACTATAAAAATGAGCATACACACTGACATGATTCAATAAATTCTCATGTTGCCATATGTTTATAAAAATCTTATCCTGTAATATCACTTTTCATGACAGGTGTCACCTGTCCCCCAAACCTTTCAGTCAGTCACACGCCCCATGCCTCTCTCAGCAGGGCGCAACAACTGGATCCACATTTTGTCCAGCCAGCTAGTCCTTGTTAGCGAGAGCAACAAGTGATTCTAAATGAAGCAACTAGCTCAAAGTAAACACAGTACAAACACAGCAAACTCTGCCTTTATTTACCTTCACGGGGGCTGCACACGCTTCCAAAACCAGCGAGCTAACTAGCTCGGCGGAGTTGCGAGTTTATACTTGGGATTCAATTGAAGAGCCAGTGTTAACTGCCGGAGCTAACTGACGAATTCAAGTCTTCGACGATATAAAATGACTAAAAATGTCGAATTTAAAGTAAGAACGGAGTAGCACTTCATAGTAGTCAAGTTAATTTGAAGAGTTTAGTGATTTAATCACATTTTGTTGCTTCATTGTCATCATTAATTCATTGTCTTGTTTATTTTTTTAAACGTTGAACACACTGCAGCTCCAGAAAAGAGCTCTGCTATTTTCCATCCAGCGTAAATGTCAAGGTTTGAGCCACCTGACTTGTTGAGGTGGCCTAGAACAGCAGCGCTTCGGTCCCCAGCCGTCAATCAACTTAACAGCAGCTCCTTATTGGCTCGGCTGGTGCTGCAGGGAGGGGCGACGAAGGCTGAGTGCATTAGTTTGCCTGGTTTTCTTCAAAATAAAACGCCATGGCTGTAATTAGAGGTGATAGACATACTTCCCAGTTACTGGCAGATCCTGTTTCTTGTTACCCACTGAACATGAGTTTACCTGATTAATGCCGGCAAGGTTCATTCCTCAGTAGCTGAATGCTGTCTAATTTGAACCAGATCTGCAGATAATGAGTGTACGAGGAATGTTGACAGTGTTCTGTGTTTTTTCCCCTGAAAGCAGAACCCCACCCGGTCGCTGTGTAAATAGAATAAGGTGTGTCTATGCCTATGTATAGAGGTATGATTAAGGGATGGCTCGCTTCATGCTGTAGGTGGGTGGAGGGCTGTCTCAGCCTATCTTTGCTCCTTTCTAAACATGGTCAAATTACAGTCCAAATATAGTAAAACAATGCAGCTCTTACAGGACTTTTTAGACATTCAGGTAGTATCACGTCAGGAGGCACGGCAGAGACCTTCCTGCCTGGCTGCCCTGCGCCTTGCGTGTGCTGTTTAAAAAGTGCACACGGCAGTGGTGTTGTGGCCTGGTTTGCCTTACTAGGACAAGCCAACATGGAGTCATCGGCAGAAGCAGGAGGGTTTATTCTCCCACTTTAACTCCCACTTGCCTTTTCAAAAAAGAAAAAAAAAAAAAAAAGAAAAACAAAAACCAACATCCCAGTTACAGCATGTTCCTGTTGCCTAGCAACCGGCCGGGTCTTGAGAGAGGAGAGAGGCGTCATAGATGTGTATGTATATCCACGGCTGGGCGCGAGAGCAAACACTCTCCGCTGCCTCTCCCTCCTCCCCTGTGAGCAGCTCACTCTCTCCACAACCTCACTGCCATGTAATGGAGCACAGTATTGCTCAGTGTGAGTCCTGCCTCTGCTGAACATCACCCGGTGACACTGCACACGCAGAGAACACTGCTTCCAATCGTTCAGTGCTGACACATTTGTCTAGTCGGTAAACACACAGACAGACTTTGTAGCATAAAAATGACATAAGGCATGATAAAGTTCATGGTCTTTTATTTGAAAAAAAAAATAAAGACTAGCATGTACAACTTGGAATGAATGTAAACTGAACTCAGACGAACATTCGTGAAGACCGGTGCGCTGACAGTCCTAACAGCATGCGCTGCGAACACAGTTCACCCCCCACTATGCTCTTGTCTGAGTCGAGAAACAGAAGAAGAAAAAGAAAAGTGAAGGCCAGTGATTCTCTCTTGCAAGAAAAGAGGACAGACACTCCATCTCAGCGAAAAAAAAGAAAAGAAAGAGAAAAAAAAAATAGAAAGCTCACCGTAAGACTCTTTATGTCCCCCCTCCTTTAAAAAGGGCAGGACGCACAACTACTAAGATGGCTGTCCAAATAACATAACAAAAACAAAAGAACATGCCAAACATTTGAAAATGTATTTTTTGTACATTGTTTTTTTTTTCCTCTTTTTATCTAGCATACAATTAAGTCCCATTCCACTTTAACGCTTGAGTTAGAACCTGGTATATTCTCTCATCTTAACAGGGTTCCTCTCCAAATACAAAAAAACTGTACCAAACCAACAAGAGGACAGCTTATAGTGGAATCAGCACGCTCTGGTAGCCCGGAGGAGGGATGGGGGAGGAGGGCGAGAGGGGAAGGGCGGGTTAGTGCTCCGGTCTCAAGCTGCATGCATGAAGAACAGAAAACAGAGAGAAAGAAGAGATGGCCAGCCCAGACATTTACCACTAGCAAATGGAACTGGAAGGAGTTCGCCAAATGCTTTTGCTTTAGTCTGAAGGTAGTAGTTACAGGGTTTGTTGTTATTATTTTTACTTGTTAAGTACTGATGCTAAACTGATCTCCGGGGGGAGGGGACAGGATCACTAACCATCATTTTCATGCAGATATTTTTTGTATATTTTTATATTTTACCGTGTGGACAGAAGGATATTTTATTTCAACATTCAATTATTTTCTATACAGAAACAGTATGAATAAATGAACATTTTTTCCAAGAGGTAAGTAAAACATTTTGATTTTTTTTTTTCTTTTTTTTTTCTTCTAAGAGGGGACAGGACGGGGCGGGCAAGCTTCACTTTGCAGTCATCATCTGTACAAACTCTGCAGAGAGAGAGAGAGAGAGAGAAAGGGAGAGGACAAAAGACAATAAGGACATCACGTTTAAGGCTCTGGCACAGTCTGTTGCCAGTAAGAGCAGTCACCTGCTAAATTGTTAAATGCTTTATTAATTTTTTAATCAAGTTGAGCAGGTTCAGAACACACATCCTAATTAGTGTCGCCTTTCCAAGCGGCTTCTGTGTTCATCTCATTAAACCCATTTGATTAAAAAGCTCTTGCGTTGTGCTTACAGTTGTGGATGGCGATAATGCGCAAATAAATAAATATAGAAGAGAAAGCTTTCATTGTCTGTGGAGGGCATATTCTGTCCCTGGTACAATGGGAGTGTAGAAGTAGGGCACTTTTCAGCCAAGACTTATGGACTGTTCATAATATATCAACAGCCTTCTAGAAAATGAGCGCAGTCTATCGTGTAATGTGCCAAGGGACCAATCGTAGGGGGGAGGGAGAAAGAGGGAGAGAGGCAGCCAGAAAGAAAGAGTGAAAAGGCTCCTGGCACACTGATGATGATTCAGAGGGATGGCTTTCTCCCATCTCTGTTTCAGCAAGCTCCATCTATAGCCCCTATCTAATAACTAATATTATGTGTGGCTGGCTTGTCTTACAGTTGCCCTCAGAGAAATACACAGCTTGGAAAATCAAGTGCTCTGGTCCCCCTGTTTAATAAAAGCTTACAGCATGTCCTAGAAACTAAAGCTATTTGTGCACCGTTACATTTTAGTGTGCGCCTTCCTTATTTTACCTTCGTAGTTGACCTGTCCGTCTCCGTCAATGTCTGCTTCTCTGATCATCTCGTCCACCTCCTCGTCCGTTAGCTTCTCTCCCAGGTTCGTCATGACGTGACGGAGCTCTGCGGCGCTGATGTAGCCATTTCCATCCTGGAAACAGGCAGCATGGTATCAAATGTGTGAAACATCCCAAAGGCAGTTTAGATCAATCCCACAGGCTAACTGGTTGGGGGAGGGCGGCAAGTTTCCACCAGGATCATTAATGAACAAGATGTGGAGGCAGGTGTTAAGCAAGCAGGAAGCCAGAAACTGATGACTTTTTAATTTATTTTTAATTTATTAGGTAAACTTACTCACGACTAGACTGTCCTGGAAAGGCTCATGTTTTACTTATCTCACCTGTGAGTCATCATGCTTATTAAAAAAAATCCCCAGATGACCTGACCTCAAACGGAGGTTTAGCTTGCCAAGCATGGAAAGTTTCTCTCTCATTCTGTTCTTAAAACCTTGACCTTATTTACCTTGTCAAATACCCGGAAAGCCTCGCGGATCTCCTCCTCGCTGTCTGTGTCCTTCATTTTTCTGGCCATCATGGTCAGGAACTCCGGGAAGTCAATGGTTCCATTACCTGGAATGGGTGATCAATGGGGCATATTTAATCAGCACGAACTGCAATTACTTAAAAGCAAACTCAGATAAGCAAGCACAATATAACTGAGCATTTAGCTGATGAAAAGCACCCGGCTGAAAATATTAATTTAGTCCTGCAGCCCTCGTTTTTTTCTCACATTCAGGGCAGTGATGGTGCAATTTGAGGCATCAGTAATCTCAGAGCGGGGAACACTAAAACTATCATTTAAGCATACACCTTCCTTCCTGTGATAAACACAGCTACAACATGCTGGGAGGAGGAGAGAGGAGGGCGGATGTATGTGTGTGACTGTGTGTGTGTTTTCCTTCCTTCCTCAGGGAAGCCCTCGGAAGATGTTGCGTATGTTGTACACAGCACAGCAGGATTGCGGAGGGTGGGGGGGACCCGTGGCCAGTCATCCATAATGTAGACATATAGTATACTGTGCAGCTTGGCCTTCAAGGAGCCTGGATAAATCAAAGGCTCTGTCCCTGTCAGAAACCCTGGCTGGAGGAGAAGAGGAGGGGGGAGTGGGGGAGCTTCAAGTCCAGCTGCTCCATGCCCCCTTTCCACTTTCATCCATTTTTTAAACCTTCTGTCGCTTCACTGCTGTTTGTGTGTTCTCGTGTTGTTCAAGAGGAGTTCAGATGGAGGAATCAGTGGTTTGGTTTCTGGCCGTGCTGATGGCAGCTGCTGCGCGGGTGGCGCTTGTATGCGTGCAACAGGATCAATATCCATGTTACTGTTGTCAAGACAGGATTACCAGGGGATCAGACCCTCTTGACAGGGGGAAGGATCTATGAGGAGCTCAGCAGCTCACCGAATGCAACCACAGGAGGGAGGATGGGAGGACCGGTAACTGTGGTGTGGATGACTTAGTCTCATGTAGACCTGGAGATGTTCAGAGTGAATGTAAGGGTGTCTTATAATCAAAAACTGACAAACAAAAAAAAAAAAAAAGTTGAGGACTGAAATGAAGGTCAGAGACACCGAGTACCAGAAGGATTAGTCCTGGGGTGGGCGGGGATTGTACGCACATTAACCAATGACAGAGCACGTCTCAGAGAGTGAGATAGAGAGAGAATAAGCGAGAATGTGTGTGTGTGTGTGGAAGGAAAGGGGATGCAGTAATGTGATGGGGCAGATGGTGATCTCATGGCCCGAGGTAACAATCTAAGGACCTGTTATCTAACACACAGAGACAGCCAGCAGCATCGAGGGAACACATGCTGCCACTGGGGGTGGGGAGGGTTGTCCCAGTCTTGGAGAAGAGAAGGACTGCAACTGGATAACCATCATCTGATGGGGGGGGTGGGGGGTGTGACTAAAGAAGCAAGGCAGCCCTCGAGTTATATCTGCTCAACTGCACCTCGAGCGCAGCTGCTTTAGTGGAAGGAAGCATGGAGGGATGAAGACGGGGAGGAAGTGAGAGAGAGAAAGAGAGTGAAGATGGTGGGAGGGAAAGAGAGACAAACTATAGAAGGAGGGAGTGAGTGGGTGGTAGAGAGGGAGATGGAGATGAGGGAGATGTGAAGAGGAGAGACTATAAGGAGTGAACCGAGTGGGAGATGGTGCGATTACACATAAGAGGTGCTGACGCAAACTATAGAAGGCTGAGGCATCTCTGTGTGTGGTCATCATTTTTTCCTGCATCATAAAGCCAACTTCCATCCCCGAGATGAAGGAGAGGGGCAGGGTTGTGTAATGATGATGAGGGATGTGCTGGAAGCAACGCTAATATTTTTTATCACACATTTATTTAATGCATAATGAAATGCTTTTATCCAGATGTGGTTTCCTTTGACATGTCCGTCTGTCATGTGGCAGGAATACTGAAGCCCCTGAATCATTTTGTGCGGGCGTGGTTAGCATTCCTGATCAGTGTGGCTGTAAGATAAACATCAACATTTCCATTGGACACTGTAATCCACGCTGTTCCTGAATTACGGCTTGGCTTTTACAATCAAATAACCAGAGGACTGGTTCTTTCCAATGTCTCCCTGTCAAGTTAAAGCCTTCCATCCTCTCTTCCATTCATTGTAATTCTTTGCCACAGCCTCCTTGTTTGGTAAATAAAGCTGATTTTCAATGGGCCAGCTGACATCCCATGGCTGCCGATGTGGGTACTGGATGTGCAAAGCGCAGAGAGGCCTTATGTAACCACTTTTATTTTCCAGTACTAGCTTCATTGCTGTCTGACCTAGATTGCATCAGCCAAGGGAAGCAGAGGCAGAACAAGGGGATGTTAGTGGTGGTGTGTGTGTGTGTGTGTGTGTGTGCATGTGTGCATGCTTGCTCTTGGGTGTAACTGTAGGGGGAGGGGGAGGGTGCTGAGGATGGTGGGAGGACATTTCAATAAAGGGGCAGCCAAGCTGCGGTGCAATTGATTTCTCCTGATCAATGCGGTCCCATTTAAAAAATCCTATAAGCTGACAGAGCACCACTGGAGTAAAGGTCCCACTGACAGCTAACATCCTCGACACTGCTGCCCAAGGACAGCCAGCTTTGGAACTACTCGCCAACTTCTTGGACTCCCCTCACTTTTTCTGTCTCTATCACTCTGTTACGACAACTGCAGTGGAGGATAAAGACTCTGTGAACCTCTGTCTGAATTACGGTGCTTGGCGCGCTGCACTGACACTGACTCATGTCTTTTGACACGTAGTCTGCTCTGCTCACCAGCACTGAAAGCACCTTCTGCACACCCATTTCCCCGACATTGTCAACTATGATGGAGCCGAACACACAATGACTAAACTGCTGACACAGAGGAACGCGTCATCTGAAAATAAATCTGGCTGGACAGTTGGCTTGGACAGTTGGTTGACAGTTGGTAGAAAAGGGAAGGGAGGTGGGCAACGACACGAGTGATGTGTTTTAAGACGGGGCAGTAATGGATGCTCTATTTAATCCTTTCTGCATTTATGACAGAGGTCTTACCACTGATGTCATGCAACAAAATGCTTATGTGTGGTTTTATTCCTCATAAATGACTGCAATGCCACTGTACCACCTTGTACTGAACCAAAAAATGGAACAAAAGGTTATGTTTTGCAGTTCAGGGTGACAGCAGCAAATCGTTTCATTGATGTAAAAAATGGGGTGAACAAGAACAGATGAGATAAACTGCTGATGGGAAAGAAAATGCCATCACCTTATTAACCTAAATATTAAAAACCCTCCCTCGTGCTTACCATAGTTCTTTGTAAAATGGGAGTAAAATTAACGACTTAACTGATGATTATCCACCTTTTAAATTCATCCCAGTAAATTAAGCCAGAAGTGGGTACATGTGGGACATGCCTGGATAGAAAATGATTCACGAAATAGATGCAAATCCCTGCTGTCTTTGTAATATGACACATTTCCAGCACCCGGTGATGATTTAGTCCACTCTTCTGTTTAGAATTTAGCAGAAATTATAACTGAGTATATGAGGTCATTATTTCTGATTCCAAACTTCAAACCAATGAAGCTCTATTTCCTTATTTAGCAACTGTTATGGTGTTAACAGAGAACTTATTTATTGCTGATATATCAGTAATGACTAACTGTTGCGGGTGAATCGACTGTGTACTGACCGTCAGCGTCCACCTCATTGATCATGTCCTGCAGTTCGGCCTCTGTTGGGTTCTGGCCCAGCGACCTCATGACGGTGCCGAGCTCTTTGGTGGTGATGGTGCCATCGCCATCCTTGTCGAATAAGGAGAAAGCCTCCTTGAACTCTGTGGAGGTGAAATGGAGAGGTTACACTGCTGTTCCAGGAATGGCTTGTGTTAGGACGCTGCAGTCAGGTGAATCGATCACTTGTGACTACAGGGCCTGTGTTAACTCAGTTCACACGTGTCTGTTGTAAATGTGCCGAGCTCTAAAAACCACACGTCTGATCTTATCGTAGTGTGAAAAAAAAAAAAAGAAATGAGGGCGACGCAGAACACTGGAAGTTGAAAAAACAGCAGATAGATTCTACTGTAAGAAGTTCATTGTTTGCACCAGTTTGATCTCTGTACAGCAGGCTTCTAAACTACAGGCCATAAAACCTCCTCATCTAGGGAAGTGCAGGCAATAGAGAGCTTAGCCTTGCAGTCTTAGCACAAGCTAATTAGCCACGGAGGGAGTTTGACTGAGGAAAAAAAACGTGAAGCCTCCAGTTTTAGAGGCCACATCATTTATTTATCGAGGATATCAAGGTGCCTTGGTGATGGAAGCAACTCATAAACTCGGCTGGAAAACTGTCTTTTTACTGTGGCTCCATGAATCATAGTCCTGACTCATGACACATGGTAAATGTGCCTTCCTCTTATTTCCCCATTCAATTTGAGAAGCTAATGATCTACCAAGGGAGGGCGGGTGCCAAATCCTTCAATGTTCTGTTTCATTTCATGTTCTCTGTGAGTGACGTGGAAGCAACCAGAACAGCTAATGAGAGATATGGTGTTCCCTGTGTGACGGGGGTACTTTATTGAATAAAACAGGGTGGAATTGATCCAACAGGACATGTCAGCACATGTGAAGAAAGAATATGACTATGCGGGGAAGAGGAGAAATATGTTCCTACCTGCAATCTGCTCCTCTGTTAGTTGGTCAGCCTGTGGGTAGAAAAAAGAAATAAGGAGGGAGAGGGTTACAAACAAAGAAGTTACTCAACACGGCGTTCATTCCAAGTCCCCAAGACTGTTTCGTCACTACATTCCTCATCGTCCCCACACACCAACCACCACACAGCTCAACACTGGCCACACTGTTCAGCTAGAATCTGCTCTCAGGACTGCCGATACTTACTGAAGACAATACCCCAAATGAACTGCTAGCAGCCAGTGCACTGCCAGTCTTCTACATTTCTTATCTAAATGTTATTTCCTCCTCTAAGCAGAACGATAGCGTGCTAAATTGATTCTGTCCGTGTAATAGTTTAATACCAATTGGAGTCCATCTTGACTCCAGTCTGACTTTGACTGCCACAAAATTAATACCAGATATCAGGCTTGGTTCAGACTGATAGCAGAGGCTTATCAAGATGTTTTTTAAAGGTTGTGTTTGTTTGACAGACTGCTAACACACAGAAAGCTCCACAAAGACGCCACGCAAAATTTAATTTCCAGCTGATGAGCAGCTCCATGGGTCTGACTCACACCATGTTCATGTTCAAATTTGTAGGCTGCGCCATGGCGGGCCGAACAAGAGAGAGCACTGGGCAATGAGATAGTGTAATAAAATGGATGAAGTGCTGTTTCCAGAGAGAGAGAAAAAAAATGTTTAGGTGGGGTTGTTTCAGGACATATCAGCATGAGAGTGTTTTCCATGCTCATACCAACAGGAAAAAAGGCTTGCTGCGTTGGCATGGTTTGGTTCCCCTCACAGCCTGTTCCCTCCCTCCGCTAGCTGGGGCTGTCTAATGGCTGATAGTGACTCACACATGCTTTAAATGGTGAGCGAGCATCCACTGCCAGGCTTTTTACATAGATGGATCAAGCTTCTTTGTGATGGAGCCACTGATTTCAAACAAACACCCTCAGTAGTAAAGTGTGAATACGGAGCTTGTGGAGCACACAGCACCCACTGACGCCCTCCTATCTCTGCTTTATAAAAAGATTTTTTTTTATGATTATCATTATTGTTAACAGGCCGCACTGACATCATTGTGCTTGGCAGCAACAAAGGAACACACGCAGACAAACATGAGCAGTTGCAGATGCTAACTCACACGCTAACATACATGCATGTGTACTCTTGCAAACACACACACACACACACACACACACTTCTTAATGGCATTCTTCCTCAACACCAATACTTTCCATCCCCGAGTTTCCTGTGAATTACTCAGTTATGCCTCAAAGCGCATTCCTGCAGCCCATCGGTGTGTTTATGTGTTTGTCTAAGCAATCTTTGGCTACAGCTAAGGAAGACTGAGCCTCGTCATGCCCATGTTTGGAGGCGAGCGGTGTGTTATTTTGCTTATCGAGCCGGTGAATCGAATTTGTTGCATAATAATGGCTGGATTCAGAGAGACTGGATGGGAGGATTTGGCAGGTCACCACATAACACACTGCGAGCTGACCTTTTCACTCTTCAGAAACAAAAGGCCTCTCCTGGGCGGCTCGAGTAGCGGCAGCCGCTGGATGGATTGATCCAGCCAGTGAGAGAGGTTGGTGGATATAACTCGAGCGGCACTCATACGATTAGCTTCCATGATTCAATAACCTGCCCCGCACACAACAACAGCGCTCGCTTTTCTCCTCCCTGCGACCTCTTCCTGTCTCCGTTCCCATCTGTGAGGATGGAAAATGTCAAGAGACAAAACAGCTCTGCAGATGCTAACGTGCCACCCAGCTCGACCAATATTCTGTCTCATCTGTGTGTGTGTTTTCTTTTAACTCGTGTTAACTTCTCACTCTTTTCTCGAGCCTCCTTTCTTATCATCTCTTAGTCACCCTCTTTGTCACACTGTGTCGTTCCTGCTGTCTCTTTCTGTTCCCCACTGTCCCCCTAAGTAGACTGGGTGTGGGGTTGGTGACTCAGTGCTATGGATCCTCTCTTGGCTTAGGCCCAAGCTGTTGAGGCCTCATGGTGTTGCTGCACCACCAGGCTCACTACCGGCCCATCCCTTCATTTTCTCCTTTGTTCTCCTCCTTTCCCTGGCACTTGAACTTCAGCCAGTACCTCCTCCTCCTGCAGACCTTGACCCTCTGCGTGTCCCTTTTCCTTTCTCTATATGTGACACACTGTTCAGAGGAAACTCCCTGTGATTCACCATCCACAGTGTCTTATGGACAGGGCTGCTCACTGCCAGGCTTCCAGTCTTAATAACAGCTTGTAGAGGAATAGGAGTGTGTGAGTGTTTGGGAAAGGTGGAGGGGGGGTTCTTCTGGCAGTGGCAGTGGCGCTGGCATGAGTGGGTCAACCACTCCTGCTGTTGCCCGGGCAGCCGGCCCCAGCAATGCGCTCCAAACAGGACTGTGGGAGACAGGAGGCTGTTCACCGGGCCAGCGAGGAATATCTTTCGCTCTCACTTGATGTCATATCACCCTTGTACAAACATACTGCATCGCTGCCTGTCCACACCAGGTTCCATTTGATAGGGGCAAAATTAAAATGGTGTCAAAGAACGCAGACAGTCATCGGCTCCTTTTTATTTTTTATAAACGCTGCACACACTTTAGGCTGGGAGGTGCCCAAACAACCCTGAAGTAGCGTCTGTATATTAATGAAGCGATAGGTGCGCAAGCAGCTGTCACTCTGTCAGATGGGTGTGACACACACACACACACACACACTTCCATTCACTCTAACACAAGCACAAACACAAAGAGTCAGTGTGACACACACTCCCTTTCTATAGGGCCACTGAGCTCCACAGAGCGCCTGAACGCCTCGTCTCTTTGAGTCCGGACAAAAGGCAGTGAGGCCTCTGGGCCGGGCTGTGTCTAGAGGGGAGGAGGTGGATGGAGAGAGAGAGGGTGGGTGTAAACAACACCAAGCATGCCTTCACCCTGTGGAGCGGACAGGGCCGGTCCACCATATGGCCAGGTGGTGGTAGGTGGCTGGGCACTCCTCCGCCCCACAGAGAGCACTTTATCGCTCCTAGACACGGGGAACATGGGACATGGCTAGGTGTTGCCGCCAAGCATATAAATTATGCATCGCAGCGGATCGGATGTCCTTCAAAGTTACTAAACATGCATCAGCAAACAAGAGCGTAACAGGAACAGGATAGGGCCTTAGCATGGTCCGACTACTTATTCGATACTTCCACCTCAATGGGGGAGGCTGTTTCCACTTCGATGGGCGTATTGATGCAGACAAGGGGCTTACGCCTGTGGATTTAGCTTTTCAGAGACGCTGATACGCAGGCTAACTCCATAACAATTCCAGTTTACACTCCAATTACTGCGCCGCGATGCAACGTGAAACTGCATTGCAGCTCGATACCATATATGGGATATTTGATCGCGGCAGAGGGGGGAAAAGAGGTCTACAGCTTCTTGACTCCCTCTGGCCATTAATGATCTATCAGGCTTGATAATCAATGGATTAGCTTGAAGGCCTCTTTTCCACATGCAGATCATTGCCACTCAGTAACTTCTCCTTCCTCGTGCGACGTAGCCCACGGAGAGGGGGGCTCTGTTTCATTAGCTGGTTGCAGATGTCTGCGTGTCTCCAACATCTGGTCAGATTGGTTAGGATGGTGTGGTAATGAGGACGTGTCTGTATTTTGCAAGTCACTGAAGGCTGAGTTGGTTCTCAGAACTGAGTTGCTACATAAAAAAAATGCCCATAGAGCAACAAAGTCCTGAAATATTCATATTTCACAACATTTCTCGTGGGCTGAACTTCACAGCTGTTGATGTTTTGTGGTGGCCAGTGGCAGGCAGAGCTTCTCGGACAACTCACATGGGCACCACATTTGCATAACATCGAAAATTTGCAAAGAGGCAACCAAATCAGCCGACATAACACAAATAGATAACACAGCCTAAGATAAACCTTCAGGGCCTGCAGTGAAGGCGGAACTGCGTCTCACGACGTGTTTTTTTTTTTTCGTTTTTTTTTTTTTTAATTTGATTTTTTATATATAGCCTATGTAGCTATAAAGTCGTAATTACAAATTATGGTCCGTTTCCGTTGCGGAACACTGACGAGATACAGTAGTTGCCATTCCCCCCTCCATCATGGCTCGGCTCGGCTCCTCGAGCGAGCAAGATGGTGCAACACAGAAAAAGGGAAGCCGGACGGAGCCAGCTCGTTTTCCTCTCCCGACGAGAGGAGTGTCGGTTCGCGGGCTCACACCGTGTTCAAACCGCGCTAATAACAGTCGCATTAAACACGCATACCCACCTCGCATAGCCCCAAGCCGCGTTAAAACATGTCTAACACGTCTTCAAACATCTCGGCTCCGTTAGGAAAATGTCTCTCCCGTCAGCCTACTAACGGTAAGCAGGCTTCCCAACACGCCTGCGCTCCTAAGGCGGATTGTAAAATCTACCCTAATGCATTTATGGCTGCAGAATTATGCTGTAATGACTCAGAATAGCTTGCTAGTTATTACGATACCGCTAAATCTAGTCCAGAAATTAATTCGAGCTGCACCGTGCAGCTGTGAACCAGCTACTTGACCCGATATAGCCGAATAGCCAATAACGCTGTATGAATTGCGCAGTTATGGGGAAAGACGGTCCCATTTTTCAAAGTGTACATCATTTCAGACACAGGAAAACACACATGTGAACAAATACAGAGCATAATTAAGCTTCACATTACCCCGTGCTATAGCGTAAACACGTTAAATAAGGCTTTACGGGCGTTTTCCGTCTCCTCTACGCATATAACAGCCCATAAGAGGAATCAATGAGTGAACAGCAAACAGCCTTCACCAACGGAAAAGCCTTAAGCTACAGCCGGTTTACACTTGTAGTAAACAGGCTGCCTTACAATTTAAAAAGCATTTCCCCGACTACACAGAATGAATGACATTACGTACCATGTCGGACGGGTTGTGTGCTTGTTGGTCTGTGGAGGCAGACTAGGAGTGTGGTCGTTCCTTAGATGGAGTTCCACTGGCGGGTTAGGAGTGTGTATATTGGCCGTGGCCAGAATGGGGATTGCCTTTTGGTGTATCCCTCCGCCACACTAGCACTGATCACTCACTTCCTTATTTCAATTCAGGGCTGCTGCAGCAGCACAGGCCTCCTCCAGCAGAAGACATGCCAATCACCGGGGCTAAAACGCCTGCAGTGCATGGAGGGCATCCTTTTACTTATATTAAAGTGCAGCTCATGATTGCACCTTTGCAGGATACTGTTTTCAGGATGTACATTAAGCCTTTATAATTACATCACTGGATACATGAGCACATAGCACAACCTGAACAGTGTGACATGTTGCCATGTTTGGCTTACTGAATCTTTACGAAACACTGTGACATGAATGGATGTTTCGACATGGAGGTTTGTTCTATGCCGTTACCAAATGTCAGGTCATATTTACCCACACTTTTTTTTAATGTGTTTCACTGCTTTCTGTACGATGTGCTGGTTACTAACCAACAAGAACTAATATTTTATGCTGTTTGTTTGGTAGGTCCCTTGAGAGCTTTTAGGCCAAGTTAGACAAAGTGGCAATAAAACTGCGATTTAAAGTTAAGCCCAAATAGTTATGGAGTCATTATAGTTTACATAATGACCCTAATGAACTTTAGTAGGCAAAAAACTCAAGCTGGGCTGAGCCATCGCCGTTCTTATCATTACCAGTGTCTTAGCCAAGAAGAATATAGTCTGTGTTTAAATATTAAGGTCACACAACTTGTTTTTCTGACTTTTAATTTAGTAATTGTCACTCATCTATCTGTGAATTTCTACCCATTTTTCAGCATATCATAATCATCCAAGTCATTATGACATAAGGATAGTTTCTATGAAGACAAAACAAATGAGCGTGTAAAAGTTATCGATGCGAGGAAAGGTGAGAATTTGGCAAAATGACTATAATCACAAACATAACCCAGAGACATAACAAGCCCATATTTAAGTCTAACATTATAAATGGATCCACAAAAGACATCTTTATTCATTCATCTGTAACCGTTTTGCCAAATGGTGCAATTTTAAATGCCATAATCAAACTTATAGGTTTGAAATAAAAAGCAGACTGTGCCTTTAAACTGCAGATCATTGTGAGACCTTTTCACTGAGTATATCTGATGATAAACTTTACACAAAACGTTTAAAAGCCCAAATGGTGCATTATAAATCTACCATCTGTACATCTGGCTTGTCACTACGCCAGAAAGGGAGTTAGATCCTAGCCAACACGGGGCACTAGTTTGCAGCCGCGGAAGGATACCTCTAGTGTAGGAAGCGGCCTGGTTGACACTGGAGAATTTGCTGTGCCGGTGTGTGATGGCGTTTCTGATTGGCCGCTGCAGACCTGCAATATTATACTCCATGTGTCGGCCGCATCGATTGGCTACACGGGACCTGCATTGCACCAGGCAGTGGCACTTGATGGAAATATAATAAATATAAATACAGGAAACTTAAAAACCAGCGCACCTTTTAGCACCGCGTCTCCTCTGCTTTATTAATGTCTGTAATTATTTACATTTATTTGGCGTGGACGGAGGGAAAATGCGACAGCTTTCCATTGGTGCGGGGTAAATGTTTGATAGGCTCGATATGGGAAGTGCGCAGACTTACTATTGGCTACTACAAAGTCTGGTAGGCCTACGTGAAATTAACAGTGAAGCATGGCAGGCTTGCTTCCTACTTGTTTTAACGGCACACAGTAATGGCGGGCTGTAGTTCATGCGGAGTGAAACGAGCAGGCTGTGTCGTTTAGTCAAGCCAACACATGTCTGCCTCCGGAATGTAACGCCGCAAACTTAAGGTAGAATGACGACGCAGAATCTGGCAAAGCAGATAGTATCGCTGCCTGGTTATAAACACACACACACACACACACACACACACACACGTCCCCCGGTCTGTGAAGTGTATCTGACAGAAGCACCACCCTGTGGACAAAGTGTAGACATCATGAGCGGTTACCGAGGGAGGAAGAGATGCCACACACTCGATAAAGACACAAGATATCTTATCTGGATGTGAGGGCCGTAAACATGGACACAGGGTAGTCTTAGACTCACTGAAATGTGTTTGGTGGGTTGCTGAAATGTTTGTTTCTACTGATTCTGAGCACGGTGCTACGACCTAACAGTGTGTTTTACACACACACACTTTTGTTTCCATCACTGTCCTCAACACTGAAACTTCACAAGTGATAGTGGATCATAGGGTAACATCATTTATCAGTAAATCCTTGAACAACATGACTTTTAGAAACACTGTTGCAATGCTTATAAAGAGTTTACATAGAATATGACAGAGAAAAGTTCACCGTTCCTCATTGTATTTGTATGTATATGTGTGTATGCATGTACATCTTCAATCATATAAACTTGTTTTTCCTGTTGACTTAAGGAAGTGTTGCCGTTGCCCTGGTTGCGGCTGATGTGGTTCCAAACAAACACTTCAAAAAGGGAAAAACAAACTTCTTCATTTTCCACGAAGAGTCATTTAAACATCTCCATTTACATTTTTAGCACAGCGGGGGCAAATCCCCACAAGTTCAGTCAGAGTCCAGGCTGTTTGCAGTCCCCTCATCAGGTCAAGTAACTCCAACTCAAGCCGAGCTGTTCCATGTGTTAATCTTCCGGAACTAATCGAGACTTTCTTACTTAATTTGTTCAGCGTTTTGCCCTGTTTAACAGGAGAAATCACTATTACGTAAGCAGATATTCATTTTTCTTGACGCTTTTGCAGCTCCCCCCGGCCTCTACCTCACTCACAAGAGCACAAACATACAGTTCTTCATTCTTGGCAGTCATGGGCATGAACAATCCACCCAGTTTAACCAGTCACAGACAGAGGTGAAGGTTTACGTGTTCACTTCCCTGTTGACTACATTTCTCGGCTGTTGGCAAACATTCAAGTCACTCACCTTAAACGTCTTGTTGCCCTTTAAAGAAGCCGCATAAAACCGGGCCTGAGGTATCTGGTTTGAATTAGTCAGCACTCACACAGTTTGAGCCTATCAGTATAAAGTATACTAATGATTGTTGTAGGATTTGCAAGGCAAATAACACTTTATAAGACGTTTATCCTAGGCTGACCTCTGCTATGTATCCACCAAATACTAATAAAAAGCAACTTAAATTCATCTAAAGAAGATGCATGTCATTTTTAATTTGAATAATAATTTTCTTATAATGTGTTTGGGAACTTATCTTTAAAAAAAAGCAGGATTATTATCTAGAGCACAATCTGTACACACTGTGAATGAACAATAATGTGGATGTGACATTTCAGAGAATGCCAGCACCATGATCAGTCCTGCCGTATCATCCCCTACACCCCCTTACCCATCAGTATCTGTGTGCTCACGGGGGCGGTTTAGAAATACCCAACCCAGAGTTTGCCTTGAGCTGACAGGGCAAACGCCTCATTAGAACGCACACCCCTCTTCTTGTATCACTCCCAGCCTCTCTGGCCCAACACGTCACGCTTGATTTAAAAGGTTTTTTTCTTCTTTTTCTTCCATTTGCCGAATGCGCTGCGATGTATGAGCTGCGGTTGAAATGCGTGACTGATTTAATAAGGAGAGAGTGTTTCCGAGGAGGGGGGCTGCAGCAGTAGCTCCCTTCTCGCTCCAGCCCAGAGATGGCCCTGTAAAGTGGTTTGATGCCTGCTGCACGGGGCCACTTTCTGCTGAGCACTGAGTTACACATGGCTCCACATCAAGAGGAATTAAATCAACGCTGCCGTTCGCCGCATGTCAAGACTGCAGCAAAGGGGCAGCTTAGCTGGATTTACTTAACCGTGCTGTAATAACGTAAAGGCTGGCTTGAATAGAGACGACAGCAAAATCCAAAGCACAGGCTGCGCTCGTCACAGAAAGGCGACAAATTAAAAGGGAAAACTTGAATAAATGAGTGGAGAGAACAGAACAAATGCAGATGCTTCCACGCAGGTGCACCGCATGGCACAGTTAACCAATTAACGTCCAATAGAGCTCAGTGGTGTGTAGAAAAACACTTGAGCGGGCCCAGTTGATTCTGATTCTGTACGAAGATGCCAAGAGGAAAAGTGACTTTGAAAGAGGGTTCATTGTTGGGGCACGGATGGCAGGAGCCTCAGTCCAATAGGAACGGTGACTAAAGTGCCATCTGCATTCAGACCTATGGGAAAGACATCAGTAAGCATGGTGGGCGTGATGCCAGTGCATTAGTGTGATTGGTGAGGTGCAGCTCTTCCTCAGGTGACTGTCAGCGCAGGATGTAATCAGCAACAGTCCACACACTTACATGGGTGCGTAAAGCCCTCATCACAAACATGAAAGCACACTTGTGAGATCAGTGGGAAAGAAAATATGTGGTGAGATACATGGTCAGATGTTACTACATTCTCCACAAGTGGGTGAGAACAGCACAGGTCTGAATGATGAAACATTTCTATCCTGACGGGAGTCGTCTGGCTCCAGGATGACTTCTATCCATAGGGCACATGAATGATGTGAATCACATGCTATACAGCCTTCAACCCTATTGAATATCTTCTGGGAGATTTTGGACAGATGGTGCTCTTCACCAACATCAAAACACCGCAAGGGTTTGACTCTTGGAATAATGGTGCTCATCCCTCCAGAAGACTTCCAGAGATTTTTGATTCTTTTGATGACCCAACACTTGCTGGTTTTCCCCTTTCCCTATAACGAATCCATCATCATGCAGCAGAAACAACTATTGCTAGGGAACAGTCCCTGAACACTTAAGAGGGAAATAAAATGCTAGTCTGGGTGTTTGATCTCGCTCTTTATGTTCCGCCAAGGTTTAATTATGTACATCTGCACTGTTGTTGAGTGTGTGTGGGAGTGTTTGCACATTACTGTTTTTCAGAAGGCCACCTGTTTTTTTCTTGCTGTGACAAGTTTTTTTTTTTTTTTTGAAAAAAAAAAAAAGAGGAGGAGATGGGAATTTCCTTCAGGCGTCTTTCGTGTCCGGGGTTGAAGTTACAGCTATATCATCCTGAGGAAGTATGCGAAGACACAACAAAGCACAAACAAACAATCAAACATGACTTTGCATATTGATACGCTTGATTCTGTTTGTGACACCAAGGGCGACGACAGAGGCTGAACTAATTAAATAATTCATGTGATTAATTATCTCAAGATATTACAGCGTGGCAATGAACTCAATATACAGGAATCTAATAAGAAGTAGACGCCAACAGATGCTGCGTCTGTACAAACAAGATTTGAGAGGGTGCAAATAAAGAGGATAAAACAGATGACTGACACTCGGACCATTTCATTATTTTTTTTTTGTTCATTTTTTATTTGTTATTTTTACACATAACGGTAACAGGAGAGTGGGATAAGCCAGACATGACATGCACAAAATATATCAAAACTCTCTCTGGGGAGACAGACAACTCAACTGCTGCCTCCACTCTTTCACACAGCGATAGATAGAGATGGGGTGAGGATAAGGGTGGGTGGGTGAGAGTAAAAGTTAGAGGTAAAGTCCCTCCGGCGTGCCCTCCTGCTTCTTGTACAGCACGTTTTCCTTGGACTTCTTGAAGTCTTCGTTGGTGACTTTCATACGGCGCTCCCGCAGAGCCATGAGGCCTGCTTCTGTGCAGATGGCCTGGAGAACAGAGAGAGGGGAACGAATGTCAAGCTTGATTTCTGCTTTACTAGAATGTACAGACGTGTACAGCTCTGTGTACAAGTACAGTAAAGACATGGGTGTGGTCTAATAGAGTGGGAACAAACAGCAGCAGTAACAATGCTGCTTTGTGTTGTCATATTATCCAAATATGTGTTTAAGCCTTCCTGCTAACTGGGTACACTTGTAACTCGAGAGGGGAGTTCATTCTAAGAGACGCAATTCAAACTGATCACAGATCAGACCACAGGATGAACTTGACAGCCACATCTCGCTATTACAAGATATGAGTTTAAATAGGTGTCACTTGAATGCTTTCCAGATCAGATATCACAGAAGTCTGCAAATATTTCTCTGCTAAATACCTGCTAATGTAAATGATGTCATTTCTATGTTAAAGTTGTTGATGATAAAGAAATTAAATCCACATGAATGTAACTAAATATCATAAAGCTGGAACCCACAGTGTAATTCCACCAGCCTCCACATGAGGGCAGCAGAGTTAAGTGAGTGAGCAGTACAGTAACCGCTCTGGATAACACAATTAAAGAAGTGTTGATGCTACAATCATTTAGAAAATCGGCCCTTGTGGCTCCCCTTCAAACAGCTTCATATTGCTTTCCTCTTTCTGCTGAGCCACAGTGTGAAGTGGCTCGCTGCCAAAGAGCTCACGCAACCAATAAAAAGCTGGAGTCAGAGAATCAGGCCAGAACAAATTAAGAAAACAGACAATAAGTCTCCAGTGCCAGGACGCGGTTCGATTGGACTCAGCCTCTGTCGTGCTGCTTAATCCATTCTTATGTTAAAGCAGTGTTCAGCGACCGATACCATTATGTCTGTGGGAGTAATCAAAGACTCACTGGAACCATTATCTCCAGTTTTAGCTGAGGTTGGTAAATGTCATTCTATTGCTAAGATTTAGGGCTGCAGCTATCGAATAATAATAATTGGTAATTGAGTATTCTGTTGAACATTCTATCGAGTAATTGTATAACATTATTATTCTTATGACTGTCGCTTTGCTGCGGTTGCTCATTTATGCTGTTTTCGCTGTTTCCGGTCCTGGCAGATGCATAGCCTGTAACATAAGCACGTTGTGTCACACTAAAAAGAATCCCTGCAAAACGTGAGCTTTAAATTCAATTCAACGAGGCTTCCAGGCAGAGGAAATTCCTCGACCATTTTTTGTAATCAAGTTACTCGAGGTACTCGAGGAATCGTTGCGGCCCTACTAAGATTTCTAATCTTTCTAATCCCGACGGGTCAAAATGTGAAACTGGCAGGTGGATTTTGTATCAAGCTACTGAGATCAGAGAGGAAACCAGTCTGCAGCGGTGTGTGGACAGTGTCACTCTTACCTTAATGTCTGCTCCTGATAGGTCGTCCTTAGCTAGAATGAGGTCATCAAGGGTGACATCATCTGCTACTGTCATGCGGCTGGTGTGGATCTGGAAGATCCTCCGTTTGGTCTTCTCGTCCGGCAGAGGAAACTCGATCTTGCGGTCGATTCTCCCTGAAGAGACGAAAACAGAAACATTAGAAACTGCTGCTGTGAAGAGCTTCTTATAGTTTTGTCAATTTTAAATGTTTGACATTTTATTCAGTAGTCTAATGCCAACAACTCAAAACCAATTTCAAAAACACCAACCAGATTTTGTTTATTCATAAATATGAATCATTTTGAAGTTATTAACAAGCTAAGTGAGGTTTCTGCCCACATCTTTCACAATAAAGCATCCTAATAGCAGATCAGGGATCAGGGATCAGCCGTTATGTCAAGTGTCAACAGTTTCAGTGCAGGTATAAATCAGACCACTGTGGTCAGGTGTTCAATAAAAGAAAATCTTAATTATTCTTTTTGGAAAAAGGAAAAACAAAATCATTTCCAAAGGCAGACAGAAAACCTGACATCATTTCTTCTCCCTGCAGTGACTCAGCAGAATACAGCCATTTCCCCAGTGTCTCGAAGACAAACTGTGGATACGAGATCAGACAGCCAGTGATGACTGAAGACAGAATCAGAGTGACTCACCGGGTCTGATGAGGGCCGGGTCCAGGGTTTCTATCCGGTTGGTAGCCATGATAACTTTCACGTCTCCCCGCGAGTCGAAGCCATCCAGCTGGTTGAGCAGCTCCAACATGGTTCTCTGGATCTCCCTCTCACCGCCAGAGTTGGAGTCATACCTTCACAACGCAGACAGGAAACATTTCTATTAAGAATTTATGAAATCCGCTACATCGCCCTGCAACCTCAGACTCTGAGGACTTCAAGCTTGTCCATCTTGCAGTCTTGTTTCCACTGATCCATTCAACTGAGTTGTTGTTTGCTGTCTTTTCTATGCGAGGTAAAAAGCCATGTCTGCAGCGTAACTTCATATATAATTTATGTGCGTCAACATCCAACCAAAGTCTGATATCGGCTTGTTGATGTCAGTCAGCCAATATCCTGACTATCAGTGTTTTTTACATTTCGCTGCCAACAGGGAGGAAAAAAGAACACCTCAAGCTTTTGAATTGATAGACCTTGTAGCATCAGAGTGGGAAAATGGTCTGGTCTGGTTTGACATGGAAGTTGAGATAGTTCTATTTATACTTTTGAACACCTAAAAATTCTAATGATATCAGCCTATATTCAATGACACACAACGTAATCATTTTCTTTGTAATATCACAGTCCTCTAATATCCTGGGTGCTCTATCTATTTTCCCAAGGACACCAGGACATCCTTCATTTGTGAGCTTGCTGTTCATACAGCAGTTTGCTTAATAAACTGTTTAATAGGCTTACATCATTTAAAGACTTCCCGAGCAGAAATAAACTTTCAGTCAGATGATGAAAGTTACTGAAATGTTCTGAACAAAAATAAAACATTCATATTAAGGCATAGCCAGTTATCACACTTCCAATCCAACACCCTGTCATCATCTTCTGACTCCTCAACACCATATGTGATACATTATCACTGCTCCGGCACTCTCAGTCTCTCGCGGTCTGTCTAAGTTAGCTTTGAGCAGACGTCTGTGTACCTCTTTGTGCCGATGGCATCGATCTCGTCGATGAAGACGATGGAGGGCGCATGCTCCTCTGCCACCCTGAAAAGCTCTCGCACCAGTTTGGGCCCGTCTCCCAGGTACTTCTGGATCAGCTCTGAGCCCACCACGCGCAGGAAGGTGGCTGATGTCTGATTGGCCACTGCCTTGGCGAGAAGTGTCTTCCCTGATTCATGCAGAGAAGTACAGTTAGTTAAAAGACAACAACAACAACAGACCATACTGGTTGATATTCTGCTGCTGGGTGTCAATTATTGGTAAGATAGAAGAGGAAGGCTGGATTTTTGAGACAGATAAATGTTTCTCTTGACAAAAGTGATATTTTTTCATAATTTCCTGTTTAACAGATGGAAGATTCATAACAAAGCAGTGATGACAGACACATGTCTGAAAGGTCTGTTAAAGTTTACAACATCTGATATCAACAAAGATTAAACCTCATGTTTTCTATTCGTAACAGTGATGATGTGTAGTTCTTTATGAATGCACAGAGGTGACTCACAGCCAAGTTGAAGTGAACAGTGAAGTGCACTTCACTTTACCTCTACTCCCTTTGAGACTGCTCAGTGAAGAGAATTGATTCAGAAACTGTTTTGAATGCTGGACACTGGCAAACCTTGGTAATTTAAGAATTGTGTTTTTCTGAGTTATCACAATAGTGTAACTCTGACTTCTGTGGCATTAGCAACAGGCAGCAGGTTAGTGACAGCTGCCAGTGATATCCAACTTTGTGACAAGACCATTATCTCTGTATTTCATTTCAAATATACTTCATACTAATGTGACTGAACTGGAACATTTAAATGTATGTGTCATTTTGGTACAACCTATTGATGCCATTGCATTAAATCATTGGGGGAATAACTACATAAATGTCATCACAGACGATTGTCTATGACTTCCTGATTATTCTGATTATTCTTATTTCTCTGGATCGTGGAGTCAGAGCACAGTGCTGTCACGATTCATGCCAAACCGTTCTGCCTGGGAACGTTTAGCCGTTAGCAACATGTGATGAGGTTAACACAACAAGCTGATTGGCGTGCAAGTCAGTCATGTGAAGTGCAAATGAAAAATCTGAGCTGGAAGACTTGTCTGTGTCCTTTAACATCAGCTGTTTGGGAACAATTCTAGTTCCCGGTAAGCTACAAAAGCTACAGAGCTGTGGACAAGACAGGAAGTGATTTATTTTGTATTTTCAGTTTCAAAGCACTGGAGATACTAGATACTAGCCTCTCGTGACCTACTGTTCTCCTGGCAAAGTGTTTGTTTAGTGTTTGTTCCCCATTTTTAGAAAGAAATTTGTTTAGAAAAGTCAGTGGGCAAAATGTTACCTCAGGGCCAAGCAACCAGATTTGCTGGAGTACGAAACGACCATGACCGCTCTTATAAAAGAGGCTGACTAAACCGTGTGTTACAGGTTAGAAGGATGGTAGGCCTCTAAAAGAAAATGGACATTTTCTGCTGGAATCTTTAGAGGTTTGATGGTAAAATGTGTAATGGAAGCCTTTACCTGTGCCAGGTGGTCCGTATAAGATGACACCTTTGGGGGGCTTGATGCCCATCTCTTCATAATACTCTGGATGTGTAAGAGGCAACTCCACTGACTCCTGTATAACACAAGAAAAGACTGCACAGTCAGCCTCAGTGTGCCATCAACAGAGAGAATCTGTATCACTTTAACTGCTGATTACTGGCATGGTTTGGTCCAGTCTTTAATGAGCAGCCAGATAGTTCATTAACAATCATTAACAAATACATACTTTAAGAATAAATGTTACTCTTGTTACAACAGAATAGAATAACAGTTCTGGCTTTGTTTTTTTTACATGGCAGGCTGAAGTGATATACCTTGATCTCCTGGATCTGATTGTCCAGTCCTCCGATGTCAGCGTATGTTTCTTGTGGGGCCTTCTCCACCTTCATCACCGTCACCAAAGGATCAGTGTCATCCATCAGCACCCCAATCACAGCATGAACCTACAGGTGAAGCAAAAAATACAGGACACTTAGTAAGAATTCTACAATTAAGAGAGAGGTGGCTGAAAATTTTAAAATGTTATTATTATATATGCTGGCTACAGATCAGAGAATGCAGAGACACAGTTGAGTGAGAAACACTCAACTGTGGAAAAAAAAATCAAGTTATGCAACTGTAATTATCTTTATCTAACTAACTATTATCTAACATTTTTAATAATGTAAAATAAGGATTCTCACTGAATCATACCTTGTGGTTGAGCAGGACAGAGCAGCCGGGCTCCAGCAGATCCTTATCCACAAAGGACAGGATGCTGACGTAGTGCTCTGATCCCACTGAGGTGGAAACGATGGCGTGGTTGTCGTCAATGATCTCCTCCAGAGTGCCCACAGACATGGGGGTCCCACGCAGGTCGTCCACCTTTGACCTCTCCTCCTATAAAAAAGAATGAGAACAAGGTTACTGTATGGTCATTTCATCCAAATACACAGCATGAAGGCAAGTGAGGCACATGTGTAATGAGGGCTGACCTCCTGTTTCTCCTCCAGAGGCTTCATCTGCTCCTGGTTCCTGATGAACTCCTCTTCCATCAGTAGGTAATCTTTGATTCGCTCCTGCTTCAGCAGCTTCAAGCGGCACTGAGTGTGAGGTGTGACTGAAAGCGAACAAAGGCCAACATATAGAAAAAGGTATATTTGACTCAACCACAAAACCTCCCTGTTTTACAGTCTATCAATATCAGAAAGTCCCATCTCACCATTTACATTAGATTGTGCTATTTTCTGATATTTACTCTTTTATTCAATAACACAATATAAGCAGTTTTAATAGTGTTACGATCTATCTACTAGGGATGTCAGGGGTAACTGTAGATAGCCAAAAGACCAAAGAAACACTCACCATAAATGGCAAAACAAATCAGATAACACACATCTCTGCAGCTCTCTGTTACTTACCCAATGGTAGTTTGCTAGCGGCATCTGGTCCCTTGGTCTTCTTCTTTTTCTTGCCAACTCTGGTGGGAATTGGAGGCTCATACTTCTTTTTCTTGTCCTTCAATTTGTACAAAGCGAGGCGACACGTGTCATGAAAGGTTATAGCCAGAAACACACACACACAAAGTGCTGAATGATCCTGGAGCAGAGCAGTGTAACAAACAGCACGAGTGGCTGGGAGCTCAGACTGAGAACAAAATACCTTACCAGACTATTATACTTCATAATTATGATTATCTACAAGGTCCATCGCACACTGCAGCCCTCACTGTAACCACAACAATATTTAGCCACCAAAACAAGCTAGTTGAGTCATTAGCTGGCAGAAGCTGTGTCACTCTCACCTTGTCATCCTTCTTGCCTCCCCCTGGACCGTGGCCTCCGCTTTGACTTTGACCCTAGGAGAATATCACGTTGTTTATGTTCAGAAAGCTGTGAGGGGAAAGCGGCTATCACAACATTAAAGACAGCAAACCTCTCAATAAGCTGTCCATTAGCCGAGCTGCAGCTAACGTCTCCGTTAGCAGCCGTTACAGCTGAATAAAACACGTCGTTAGCTCGTGTTAATGGAAAGACCAACTCTGTGCCATTAATATCATCTACACAGAAACACAAGACTCTTTTTCAAAATAAGATAAAAAATGTCTCTACAATATGAATGACGCTGCTAATAAAAGCTAACGGGAAAAAAAGCTAACTAACGTTAGCTTTCGGCTAGCAGGCTCTTACCTACTTTTAAATCTGTTGTTGCTTCACGAACGAGACATAAAACCGCCTGAAACTACGCGGCAGTCAGAATATTAACGCTTCAATAACTACGAGTGTCGTTTTATCGGCGAATAAAACGTTTAAATAAAATAAGCAGACGAGCCGAGCAGAAAACTGCTTGCTCACTTACCATTGTTGCCTGTCGCTCTGAAGTGACGTCACGGAGTACGGAACCTCTATAGGACAAAAAAGTCGATGTAAAAAAAAAGAAAAAAGAAATGTCATCTGAGAACTTCCTTTCCTTTTTCAGCCCAAGGACCTCTTGGATAAGACACAACCAAAGTAGGGACCCCCCACATTTAATTAATTTTTAAAAAACGCTTAACATTTTAAGCCTGGCCTAAAATAATTTAAAATTTACTTTATTCAACTTTTACTTCACATTATTAACCTATTTATATTATTAAATAGGTTATTACTCTTTATGTATTTATGATTGATAAAAAAGCTGCATAATTATAGAAAAATGCCAAGAGCTGTGTGTCATGTCGACTAATTCATCCAATTGGATTGTAAATGCCTCCACTGTTTGTAGTTTCTCACTCATCTGGACCCTCCCATTCACCATTATTTTGGTGAAAATTGTCAGTTATTATGACAAATATTGGCAGACCCCCCTGTAGTACCTCTGCGGACCCCCTTAGAAGAGCCCTTCTGAGACATTTCCTGTACACTAAAATAAAACATATTTGTCTGGAATACCACAATCACAACATCCTTACTGTACGGCAATGTAATAAAAAAAGTATAGTTTGATGATGCCATACCTTCAAGTCCATGTTTTCTAGCTTAGTGTACTCAGTTGTCTGCAAAGGTACAGAGTTCACGGTGTAAACTCATAGCAATAGCACACCTTATGAAGTTTTAATGAGGGTTTTCATTTTAACTTTATTTGAACTCATTTTTAATGAACATCACATGTCATGCGTTGTCATGGTTACTTGCACATTATTGCACATTTTTGCTGATTATTATTCCTGTGGGTCATCATCAGAACAGGTAAAGAAGCAAACTGTCAGCTGGTTTACGATCTTCAGTGAGACAAAAAGTGAGTTTATTTTTCGTTATGAAGATGAACAAAATAACCAACGTGGTTAATGCCATAGAACAGGTCAGCAATTATGCGAAGGGCACAAAGAAAAGCTGAACTTTGATGTCTGACTTTAAGAACAGCATCCTCGGTACTGCACAAGGTCTTAACCAGGGTGCTCAACAGCAAAGAAGGTGGAATAAAGCTGCAGAAATAATTTTGTTGCGAGACAAAAGAATTCTTCACTGTGCATATGTTTGATTCGCAGCACCTGGATCTCACAGCCTTGGTTTTCACAGACTATTTAATTGGCCCTGTCACACTCATGCGCATGATAAATCAATACGCACACATGCAGACATTGATAACGCATCCCATCCATTATAACTGAGTCATTAAGGTAATTAGCTAATTGTTCAGGGCTTCATTATGCGTGTAGCTATTCCCATCCCCTTGCTTGACAGCCACTAACCTCACTTCAGAGTGAGTGTGTTTTCTGTCTGTTAACCTTTAAAGTATAATATTGCATATATTACATAATAAGTATAATACATAATTCACCGCTTAATCCCCCAAAATGTCAGTCGTAAAAAGGAAAAGACATCCACTTTAATTAATCCTAAAAATAGCTCACAGTGATGTTACATATTCATCACATTTACCATGTCGTCACTCTGCTACAGTGTTTTCACACCTTTTGTGAACAAATTAACCACCTATGAAGTTTCCATTGATAGTTGGTGTGGCAGCACAGCATCCTGCATGATTGTTCCATTAGAGTGTGTTTCAAATTGCTTCCAACTCAGTGGACAGCAGTGTCAGTAACTCTCTGGGAGTTGTTGTGACTCATAATGGAGCTTTAACAAAGAGTCATTGTATGGCTGCATCTGTCCGAGGCTGTGGCACACACACTCACGCACACACATATGCATTTGTGTACGCAGAGACACACACAAAATGACAGGAACACACAGGCATTTGTTCAAAGCTATTATTATCTGTGTAGGCACAGGTTCTTGGACATATTCTCTGATTCTCTATTAGACTATTTTGTGTGTGCGCTTCAGTGTGCATGAACATTGGCAACATCTCTGCAATTTGCGTATTAGAGTGTCTGTCTGGGGTGAGATTGTCTCCATAGCAAAGAGTGGAGGCTGCTAGATTCAAGTTATTTTTGTCGGTTTCATTACTCTTTAGAAGATATCAGCTTTCAGTATTTAGGGATTTGTTAATGTCTGTGTTCATTTCTATCTCTCTTCTGTTCATGAACTGACTTGCCGTATATGTAGCTGACATCTCAGTGTTAGTATTGATGAGCGCAAAGTGTTCACATGTAGGTAATGTCTTAGATTAAAGACAAGGTGGACTTCTTTCATACCTTACAATGTTTTGAACCTGGAAGAGTTGAACAATTAAATACTCTCAAGGATTATTTGAAATGGATGATTAAAACTGCAGCAGTCTGAGTCCCGCCCACTCACATGGCGTATATCCAGTTTACGGTGATAACTGCTAAATTTACCCCTCAAATTATTGTAAACAACACGTCCTTGATTTCAGAGAAAGATAGACAAAAGCAGTGCTAAAAGATAATCATTGTTATTCAAATCCAAGCTCTTGGGCCTTGGCAGACATGTTAATGAATCATCTTATTTTAGAGAGGATTAACTTCCTGTTTAATTCACTCTTTAACTTTTGCTTGTGTGTTTTTGGTTTTGGAAACAAAGACAATGTCCTTTAAACCAGTGGTTCCCAAATGTTTTGTTATTATATTCAATCTACAGTACAACAGGGACAGTGCAGGACAACTGACAAACTGCACAATTAACCCAAATAGTGGATGTAATAACTGCAGGAAGCTTGTGTAAAACGAGCCATTTGAATGAGTTTTCAAGAGTCAAGATGAGTTTATTTTTAGGAACCTTTCACACAATCTTCATTTTTAACAAGCAAACATAATTGACAGGCTTATTTTCTCTTGGTGCCTGGCCATTGTTCTGTTCTGTTAGCTGCTTGGTTGTTTTAACTGCCTATGTTTCTCATGAAAGATGAGGCAGTTTAGCAGAGAGTGAAGGGTATGTCTAAACTGTATCATTTCATTTCTTCCAAGCTGTAAGTTTTCTTGCACCCTTTAAAATCAATAAGGCCTCCCAGGAATTTTTGGCGACCCCTAGCGACGGTCGGGACCCTTAGGTTGGGAACCAGTGCTCTAAAAATGAAAAGAAATCTTTTTGGGACATTTGCAACATGGTGAGGTTACTGTTCCAATCTTTATTGGAAAATGTTTGTGGAAGGAGTTAAGCAATTGAGTGTGTTTCTGTCTTTTCAAACAAATACTCTACTTTACTCTGCATATGTTTTATTAGTGCTGAGTGCCATCTGGATCTCACCTTCTTCTTCTCACTTTGTGCTGTGAAGTGAAAAGCAGGTGACTCACACATGTAGCATTCTTACAACCAATGGAATCATCCTAAAAAATCATGACGACCTCGTACAAAAAATACTATAGCATTCTTAACATTCGTTCTTTTCAGGTTTGCTTGCGTATGTCAAGAAAACACTAAAGGTTGCTCTGTGGCAACAGACACTTCAGTCAAAGCTAACAAAGCTCAGCTGGTGACGTCAGAAATGGAGCGTGGAGGACTTCTCCCTGTTAGATGCATTTACAAAGAGAATGAAGACGCCCCTTAAATCAAGCATATTGTCCAAAGGCTGCACTTCCTCTTGCTTGCAGGTTTCACTGGAATCGAGGCATGTTACGAACAATATTTCAGTGTCTTGCTGTCCTTGTTTACTGCAGTTGCTGTGAATCAAACACAAACAGTGAAAAAAACTGAAACAGTAGAAGAAAAAAAAACTCTGCTGGGCTCAAATCAAATAATGAGCCCCGCTGAGACTTTTTCCACTGAATTTATATCGATACCTACATGCCTCGGTGTGATAATGTCTACATCTGTGTTTGGATGATGTGCAGCAAACAATAACGTAAACAGCACTTGCACATAATAGGTTTCATCTCAGACTCAAAACCACCCCTACAGATAGAGATAAGTCTGTTTGGTTTGTAATGAGGTTCCTTCGTGGGATTTTGTCTTCTATTTGTCGTGATAATGAATTGAAGCCGTGCCAAAGACGGAGGCTATTGAACAGCACATAATATGACTGTGTCGTGAGTCATGAATGATGCGAATAAGAGTGTCATTGATAGTCTAATTGCAAAATGATGTATTCTGTGGTGAAGGTAAACGTTCAATTAGCCATGAACTGGGATTCTCGTTTCGTTTGATGTACTGTTAGGCACAAAACCAAGAAAGACTCATATTATTAAAGCTATTTTCTTCTCATTAATGTCCTTTACCGTGTCAGACACAGTGGAGTGGATGTGGGTCGAGTCATTGTGAGTACTGTGGTTGAGTAGAAGTTGCAGATAGGTGTGAAGTAGCGTATAGTGCATCAGGTCTTTAAGGCTTAGATACAAGGGCTCTAGGCAGGCTTTTTTATCACCATGGAAACTGAATTCCTCACAGGGGAACATTCCTGCACACTGAGCCTGGTCCAGATGTTAGAATCCTGCAAACTATCATGCATCATTCATGTAGCCATGTTCGTGACAGGAAAGAGAGCTTAGAGGGTTTGATTCTAAGCTGCTGCAGTCAGCTCGCTTGTCGATGGAAAAGATGCATTACGTAGTCATGAATTCAGATTTGTACACCACCTGTGTCATTTCTCTCAGGGAGGCAGTCCGCAGCTTGCCCTAACTCATCTCACCCTCTCAGCCTTTTGTAATCCTTTCCAAAAGGATTCACCCTGTTTCCCCTATCTGTCCACGCTAGTCTCTGCCAGTCGGTTGTTCATGATGCCAAGGGCGCCCACCCCTCCCGAGAATCCGTTCTGACGTGAACTGGAGCTGGGTTGGCGCGGGTGACCGATGGCCATCTCTGATAGCTGCTTCTGCATAATAGCCAGATTCACCTGCAGGAAGGAAAAGAGAGAGGGAACAATCAACAGATGAGGAAATATTTGCTGTCTGCGTTTGGAAGTAGTGCATGCGACCAGTGAAGTCTTATGAAACAAGCATCAATGCAGTGTGTTAGTGGTGTGATACAAGGCTACCAGATGGTGTTTTTTCCTTTTCCTTAGGTGTGTCGAACAAAGACAGATCAGAACAAGTGTGACTGATAGAAAACAGATATCTAATCTCTGACACAGTAACCTTTCCCTTTCAGTTCTCACTGTACAAAGTAACATGTTGAAATGCAAGACTGGTACATAATTCTGTCAACATTAAATCAAATGGAATTAATGCTTTTAATAGACTGAAAAGATAGAACGTTGTATAGATATTTCATCTTTTGAACAAGTATTCCTAGACCCAGTGGGTGACACATACTTACTCTGCTGATCCTCTGACTTTTACTCTCTTTGTGATTGAGATTTTTAATTTCTAATGAAATGCCTGACAAATATGAGATGGAATTTGCCGATGGAATTTGTTACAAACCTTTGTGTTCCCCCTCAGGTTCAAGTTTAATAACTCTGGTGATATTTCATCTAGTTTCATCATCAAGTCAAAATTGGAATTCTTCCCTAAAAGTTCTCATGTATGACAGATTTCCCATCAGCCTCAGCTGTATTTGGTTGTGTACAATATTTGGCGCTAGTTAGCGTATGCGCCGATGTTACTATGCTAACGTGCTAAACTAAGATGGTGAACTGGTGTGGTACCTGCTTAGCATCAGCAAGTTAGCACTGCCAACGTGAGCATGTTGGCAAGCTGAATTTAGCATTTAGCTCAGAGTACAGCTGTACCACTTCAGAGAGTTGCTGTAGATTCTTAATACTGTAGTGATTAAAGCCTCAATGGTAAAATTGTGTGTACTTAAAGATTCGATCATTGGTACTTTTGTACCTGAATACAAGGCGAGGGGAATACTGAAAATGTAGGAATGTTGCCGCCAAGTTTAAATATGCTGGCTTGTGGGTTCTCAAACTCAGGTGATATGTAGGCTAATAGTATGAGAGAGTGATATATTTAATCGTATTCTCTGTGTAAGTGTAACTCCCCACATGCTAATTTACCTTATCTTCGTTCTTAAACTTGACAGAGGAATTACATACATGTAGTATGTGACATGATCATTGTGTCCACAGTCTAGTTTTATGTTAAACATACTTAGTGGAGGATCACCCTGACCTCATCTACATGTCTGAACTACAGACTCAGACTATAGTATTTCTAAAGATCACTCTGTCAGGGGTTACTGCAATGAAAAAAAACCCAATTCTACACTCTGTATCAAATTTGAAGTTCACTTTGCCACCAAAGTCTATCGATGGATCCTCAATGTTCAGCTGAAAATCGAAAGGTCACTGTGTTACTTGGTGCTGCAGTGTCTTTGTTGAATTCAGTCTAGACTCCATCTCACTCCCTCCATCCCCCCATTCCGCTCTCTTTTTCTCTTGTTCCTCGCTGCACAAGTAGTACAACGTGCAAAGCCAGCTTCTCAAGCTTCACAGGTGTCTTTAGAGAGTGAATGTCCAGACAGAATAGTTAATAATAGATATGCAGACTAAATCCGTTATTTCGTTTTATGTCATTCATTCATAAAAGATTACATATTTTCTAAATCGCTGAACAAAGCAGTAGGCAGGTCTCCAGAGGCCGGCTACCAGACGACAGTCTGGCACTGAAATACTTATCAAATTTTTTACGTCAGACAACACACTGTAACATGAATTCCTATTCCAGGCACCTTGGCAGGGAGCAGGTATATAGGGCTCTGCTGTTATCAGCCAGTTTTAGGGCAGTTCATCTTTTTTTTGTAAGTATTGTTAATGATACATATTTTGAATACTGTCTTTTATGCATATGCTGTAGAAAACAAGACAAGGAGTCGACAACCATGCTAAGGTCTCTGTGAGGCTACGTGGTCACAGCTGTGCTTTAAGCTTGTTTGGCATGTTAGAATTTGCTAATTAGCACTAAACACAAAGTACAGCTGTGCCTGATAACAACGTCATGAGTTTTGCAGGTATTTGGTCATAAACCAGAGCAGAGACAACTCAACATTTTGACCTGATGATGAGAAGTCAATCTTTGGGGGACATGAGTGTATCAGTAGTTGTCAAGACAATTTGCTCAAAACCACAACCTGCTGGTGCAACTAGTGACTTTAGTCATCATGAATTATTGTCTATGAACCCTGAATGTCTTTACAACTTTTGCAGCACTTCATTTAATAATTGTTGAGACATTTCACTGAAAGCTGCTGATGACATTAGATTAAAAATCAAGTGAACACTAAAGTCTAAATTAAAATTGAAAAGGGTGGAAACTTTATTTATTGTCTCAAACTAACTTTGTGAGATTAAAATTTTGCTTTCACACTTTCATTTAAGGCATGGCCACGTTGGCCTTTTTCTATTTGAACCACTGTGTTGTTGTGTTGTTTTCCTTCAGTCTTTATCACATCCTTGTATAATCATTTTCTCCATTTGGCGGTTTAATCAGAGCGATCACCCGGTGTGAAAAATCAGATTGTGTTGTGTTTGGCTGAGGCTGAGTGAGCATGGTGTTGACATTCAACAGCTCTCGCAGCTCGTTCCTATCCTGTCTGAAAAGTAGGGTAGCACTTATGGAAATATATGGACAATTGACACAAGGGCTGCTGAAAGGGTGACAGCACTAGAGAAAGGCAGCAGCAACAATACAGCAGCACAAAATGCAAATGTTACACATATGTAATGTTTCTTAAGTAGTCTTTGCATTGGTAATTGTGCAGAAAGCTGCAATACAGCATTTAAAATTCAGCACAGCGACCGAGTGCAGGGTGAATAAGGAGTTAATGACTGCAGTAAACATGGCTACAGGGAAGAAGGATTATTGACTGAATGTGCTTTCTGCTACTCGTGAGGCATATAATCAAATTACTGTTGGATATAAGTGAAAATCATGTGTGTAAAAACACATGGGATTACTTTAAGCATGTGGGACACAAGCTGTCAGCCCAACCTACTCCAGTCCTGAAGCTCTCACCTTGTTGGCTGCTAGAAAGTCCCTCATAGAGATCATCTCCCCAGACATCCTGCGCCCAGTGTCAGTTTCGCTCTCGTTGATGCCATCCGTCTCAATGGAGGGGTCTCTGCGGGCACGCAGGTGACCCGGGGCCACCACGTTCCTTCGAGGGTGCCTGTGAGGGTGGTGACCCCTCCTGGGGAAGCAGCAGCGGCAGGGGGCTTCCAGCCTCCTCAGCAGCCAGTTGAGGACCTGCTTGATGACGATGGAGATGACGTTGAAGAGAGAGTAGATGCAGCAGACGCCGGTCAGGATCAAGAAGAAGTTGCCGAGCCGGTATGCGGCTGTGGCGTGGCCCTCGTAAACAACCCGCTGGCTGCTCACCATGTCTCCAAAACCGATGGTGCTGAAGGCCACAAAGCAGAAGTAGAGTGAGTCCAGGTAGCCCCAGCCCTCAGCGGCCGAGTACATAAGCGAGGCACAACAGGACACCAAGATGGCTGCTGCTCCTAGAATGAGCATGACACAGTAGACCGAAGGCTTCCAGCCAGCCAAATCCTCCCCTTTTCCTCCTCCATTTCCCCCTGCTCCACCTGCTCTGTTTGCCTCTCGCTGGCCATTTTGCGGGAGCACAGCTTTATTATGGCGTCGCTCATGGCAGGACTTGAGGACGACGGCGATGACCGTGATGACGCGCTCCAGAAAAAGGTTGAAGAAGAGGATGGTGGCTGCACAGCCGAGGAGCCCATAGAACATCAGGAAGACCTTTCCCCCGATGGTGGCAGGAGTGGTCATCCCAAACCCTGAGATACACAACAGAAACAATATTCAATAAGTAGAAATCAACTCAGCAGTGTTGATTTCTACTACATAATGAACTACTACCACAATGAAGTTGCTAGAAAGAGTAGTGTTGAGTAGTGCCGTGGTACTTGATATAGTTCTTGGTCCTTTGATCATTTTGAAGGTCTTGGTCTTGTCAAACTCATTTTTGGTTTGTCTTGTCTCAGTCTCAGACAAAGAGGACTCTAGAGGATTTTATTTCAAGACTCCTCAAGATTGGATGCCAAACCTCCTGCTCCACATGCAACCAACCATAATTTGACTCATGTCTAATTTGAAACTCCAAAAATTTCTCAATCTGCCTGTACCAAAACTCTCCAGAAATCTTTTCACCCCTCACCCAAGAGCCTTTGGGAGTATTATGAGCTATGTACTGTCTAGCGGTCTTAAGTCAGTCTTGTCACGACACATATTTGTCTCAACACCCCAACGTCTTGGTCTTGCCTCGATCTAATGATCTATCTATCTACACTCTGGTCCCGGTCATGACCTGGCCTTGGTTTACGTTGTCTTGATTAAACACTTGCCTCCATTTTATCTCATGCACACAAATAAAACACAGTGCTTTTAGCAAATGAATACATTATTTGAAGAGAAGATGAGTGTGGCCATTTCCTCCAGCTAAAGTACCTTCTAATCAGAAATCACATGCTCTCGGCCATAAACAAAGATGGCTAATTACTGATCTCTTCTTCTAAGTGAAAATTACACTCACTCAGCTGCCTCAATCCACTGGGTTGCCATTGGTGACGTGTTCCCCCTCTCTCATCTGTCTCTTTGGCACTCATTCACTTTAAGAGCGAAGGTGCTTTCAGTTCAAGCGCTTACCCGTAAACAGCCCCAAAGTTTTAATTTGTGTAACATTTCACTGTGTTCCCCACGGTTATTTGGTAGTTGAAAGACACTTTGCATTTCAATTTGATCATTTTCTCTCAATTTCAAAGGTTCAAAACCATTTAACTGTTTTTTACCTGGAGGGGGAATGAAAGGCTGTCTCTTGTGAACTGGCAGATAAACAAAATGGGAGTCAATGGCTTTTATATCGACTGCACCTCCTTTTCATCCCTCATTTAACCCTGAAAGCTCAATGAGGCACTGTCTGTCTGTCTGTTCTCTCTTCCCCGTTTATTACATCCATAACATTGTAGCATTGTAGCTTTCATGGCGCCGACACAGTTACATGTGGAGTGATAAATTGACTGCGTGCAGGTACAGCAGCTGTAAATTCTTACAGCATGAGAACCCATTTTCACTAGAAAACAAAGATGTTACTGTAACTCATGCCATGAAAAACATACTCTGCAGCATGACTAATTACCACTGTAGCAGAGGCAGGCCTCTTGTGGAGGATTTGATTGCCTCCACATTCAGATTCATTCTCAAGGTGCTAATTGGGCAAGAGTTTACTTCCAAACACGGCGATAAAGCCAAATGGGCTGGACTTTATAGATGTGTTTTTTTCTTTTCTTCTTCTTTTTTTAAGCTTGCTTGCGTGATGTTGATCAGTTATTTGGCCAGATTAGTAAAAGATACAGAATTAGAGAATCAAAATTTGATCAAATAGTTTGCTACTTTGTCAGTACGACGTCTGTATCAGAAAGAAGAAGATATATTAATCCCTCCAGTGGGAAATTCTTTTTTTCACTCAGTTTTATTGCCATGCATTTTAAACCCGAAATATAACTGCACGCATACAGGCTCATAGACATGATGTGGAGAGAGATGGTGCAGTGATGGGAATTATACTGCTGAGAATAAGATGAGATTATCGATATGACTCATATTTGTCTGTTAAACATGATGCAGGCAGTTCGCATAAGTTGACACAAAGACTAGGAACAGGAACAGGATGGCTCTGTTCAAAGGTAACAAAATCCACCCACCACCGTCTTGTCATTGTGTTAATTAGTGAGCTTTAGAGGTGCTGGTAGACAGATTTTGTTATCTTTGGACTATCTGGACTGGGCTAGCTGTTTCCCCATTTGCAGTATTTGTGCTAAGCTAAGCTAGGCTAACTAGCTCCTGGCTGAAGTGTTGTGAAGTGAGTGAGTTAAGTCAGTATTTGTAGTTTCTTTTTTGGTGTTGTTATTTTCTAGTGGGCGTACATACTACACCACCAACCATCGTCGCTCTGAAATTCAAATTTGTGGACTGAATTCAGCAGCTTTTCAATTTGTGAGCAAAATTTGACAAACATGTTAAAGATTTTTTTGAGTAAATGCATTTCTGCTGTATGTTGTTTTCAGTTTTTCTATGGACCGTAACCTCTACCTTTCACCAATAAGCATGCATGTAACAGAATTGAAGCCTCTGTCTTGAATTTGTCTTGCCAAAATGCTCTTTGGGTGGTGTAGCTAAGCTTTAGGTACACAGCTTTGCACCTTTGACTTTGTTTATTTTAGGACATACATGTACATATTTTTTATTGATAAACCTCCTGGGACAGTTTCATGCATTTGTTAGTGGCTCTCCTTCTAATTTCTAAAAGTTGTGAAATTAGAGTGTTAGATGAAATAAAAATCATTAAATCAGGATGCATAGAAAGATTACATAAATTATTATTATATGATAAAATCTCTCTGATTTTTCTGCTCTGCACAACTGGACATTGAAGCATGTATTATCTCCACAGGAGGTTCACAGTAATGAGGATGTCATTTGTAAGATCAGAAATAAGATGTGGTCTCACAGTGGGTGCATTACTTACGCTGGCAAAACCTCCATCTGGGTCGTGCAGCAACAGTACAGTCAACGATCACGATGCCTTCGTGTCTACGTATTTCATGTCACACAAGAAAATGACACTTCCTGTCTACTTGAACGCTACTTGACAAAGTCTTTACCATTCTGTCAGAGGTCTCAGGGACGTGCAGAGGCGCTGCTAGTACACCAGAGGAAAACAATTTCCTTGAGATAGGCATAATCTTCAGGAAAGATGGGAAAAACACACAATCAATCTCAGGGGAGTGTCACCTCTCTTTTTAAGCCACCATCGACTGGAATAATCTGTCTTAAAACACCGGGAGGGATGAAGAGAGTATCTCATGAGAAAATAAGTTTGAACTCGAGTCAGCTAGGTCCTTCATCATCATACCTCTCATATAAATGGCGGTAGCCCGAGCCTGAGCATGGCCTGTCAAAGTGTCGATCATCACGAATCAACACACTTCAGTTAAAGATGTTAAAATGGTACTACCCATTAGGGAGTGTGCAAGTGTGACTCAGAGGTACCCAAAAGAAAAGACTGGTATCACCATGTATAACAGTTCTCTTGATTGTAGGGACGGCTCTGTCCCTCCACTGTTCTCAGACAGTCCTGTACAAAGCCAGTTATAAAATGGAGAAAATCTTGCTTTCATGCAGGCGTCACATTGCTTATTTTTTCTCAGTCTACTCTTGTTGAACCCAGTGACTCAAATCGACTCCAGGTCTCCTGGAAAAATGTTGCACACCCTTTATTACTTTAAAAAACGGAGAGCCATCATTAAAACTGTTTGACATTTGTCATGTTTGTCAGAAATGTTGACTTGTTGACTGTTGGCTGGATTACTGGGTTTCATCTGCAATGTGTTGATGTGATGGTTTGATTATGAACTAACCTGGCTTCTGACACCCTTTCAGTCCAAACACAGTGAGAGGAACGTGAGTAATAAATGGCCTTGATGTGTAATAGTTTGTTTGAGTGTTGAGTGCAAAAGAGGGAAAACTCTGCAAGACAGTTTGTGGCAGTGATGGGGAAATAAAAGAAGCTGTGATAACAAAGTGATGCAGCCGTCAAACATGGGGTTCAATGGTAGATTTTGAAATGTGTGTGTTTTCAGAAAGAGATTCTAAAACTGACTGAGAAAAATGTGAATTTCACATAGAGCTGGTTTCTCCACCTTACCAATGGTTGACACCACAGTTCCCACGAAGTAAAATGCCCCAGTGAAGTCCCATCGAGGTCTGATTGTGTCCACACGGATACCCGCTACGTTCGCCTCCTCGTAGTTCCTGAGGAAGTTACTCAGGTCTTTCTTACTCAGGTTGTACTTCTGGCTGAAATGCTCGAACCTCTGCGCCCAGCGCTCCTTCGCTTCTCGCTCCTTTGGCTGCTCCAGCGCCGAGAAGACGGCGGCACCGCAAAGGAGATAGACGATGATGAACAACGCCAACAAAAGGAACCTCGCGTTATCCTCGTTTATTGGACCGGAGCCGCAGCAGCAACCGCTCCTACATGCCATTATGTTGCTGTTGTCACCTTGGTGGAGCTGCAGTGTATGGGTACCTGTGGCATGATGGTCACGAATGAAACGCACAGTCCACGGAAGAGATTTTTTTTACGACAGAAAAGTCCTGCGCAGTACAGTTAGATTGTTGCTCAGACAGATTATAATCCAAGGCTGTGGATTTAGCATCTTTCTCATGGCGTCTATGTGCAGTCCTAGTCCCAACTGCTCAGCCAAACGCGTCCTCATACGACTCCTCAGTTCATCTCCACCGGCTGCGCTCTTACATCTGGGCTGCCAAGATGCTCAGACAGAAACATCAACCTGTGGATGCAGATAGTCGCGCTGTTGTGCACTCCGGTCCTGCCTCTCCAAAAGAGTCCCCACCCCTGAGCGCGCGTTTTACGCACCGCGTATTGACCACCAACTTGTGACCTCTGTCCATTCACCAGCCTGTGCCAAGTCTATTTTGTCGGATCTGTTGAATTCCAGCTACAATTTCCACAACTCAACCAGTAAAAAGGCATCAAAGGAGCCGGATCTGATTATGAGCTCCGAACTGACCTGGAAATGTTTCGACCTCCTGATCCCAAGGTTTGATTCGGACAATATAGAGCGCGTTTGCATAGTGAGATCAATATCACTTGACCTTTCCTGGGTTCTGATGAGGGATTCATGCTCCTGCCCACGCTTACCCGGGGACGATGTGAGCAAATGTCAGGATTCGAAATAAATTATTCAGGATCACGGGGACAACAAAGAGCTATTTCTGTAAAACAGGGAACGGAACAATATGATGATGCGTCCGAAAGCATGTCGGACCCCAAGGACAGGGCATCAGCCTTTCTAGGTCACACTTCACTAAGTTGTCTCGATGTAAACTTGAAAGTTTACATGATGTAAGCAGAGAGATATGGGTGGTAATTATTAGGGCTTGAGTTTTAAATAATTCAATTAACTGTTTTAGAAAGAACAAAGTGCCACAGCTACTAAAAAGATTAAACAGGCACAGAGCAGTCCAAGATGTATTGGAGCAATTAACAGGATTTTGTTCTCTTTAATCTTACACATCCAGAGGGCCAGGTTAAATTATTACATCTCTTTTCGCCTGCTTGAAGTGCACCTGTGCATCCATAAATGCGTTTCATATGATGTGGATTATGAGCATAAAGTAAAGCAGTACTTTGAAGTAAGTATATACTCATGGATTGTTAATATGCAGTGCCAGATGCTGCCTTTAACCCACTCTATTTTCATTTGCAATATTATAAATAATAGATCACCAAATGAAGCCCTTACAATAACAAATGATTTTTATCATTTAAATACAGTATGGGAACTTGATTGTGATTGTATTCATACCTTCTCTTATTAAATCAGCATGTGTTCTATATCTGGACTGTTAAATGTGTTCCTTCTTGATTGTGGCTATAACAAAACAAGAGTGCAGGGAAATCCTCTTAATCAAGCATGTATTAACAGTAGTCCCGTCATTCTTGGCCGTGCATGAAAAGTTGTTTTGTAAATAAAAAATATTCTAAAGGGGAATTCCTGTTAGAAATAAAAGCCTGATATTTAGGAAAACTGAATGAGGCTAAGACAAATAAAGGCAAAGGTTATTATCCTGGGGTTGTTTTATTCTAGGACAATTTGACAGCAGGACAAAAGACAAACGTGTGAGCAGAAAGGTCATATGTTTTCCTGAATAAGTTAGAGCATGAAGGCATGAAGTTACAATACATATTACATCCATTTAGCTGACGTTTTTATCTATTTATAAATTTAACTACCAACCAACAAAAAGTCACGCACACCAAACGTCATCAAATAAGCTGAATTGCTTCATGTGCTACATTAAAGCGAAGGAAGACTCTGGCAAGAAAGATAGAATAATGCAACAGTGAAAGAAGACAATGTACTTGAATGTTGTGTACATGACTCACACCCTGATTACAGCTGCATTCTGACTGATTGTATAGACAGGGGCAAATCCACAACACGGAGAAGTATTGATAAGTCACAGGCAATTATTTGAAGATTAGTGTTGATTGGAGTGTTGTTTCTCCTCTCCTAGCAACTGCTATTGGTCTGGAGTGACTGTGAAAAGATATCAAGTGATACACAGTGTTGATGTTTGCACTCAGGGTTAAACAGTACAGATTATTCTGCTGTGTTTTAGATCAAATAACTGAGTAAATCAGGGCTGCTATCTATACTATACTATACTATACTATACTATACTATACTATATTATGTTAACCATGCAGTTGCTGCTTTACTGTGATGTAATGTCTTACTCATACTTTGCACTGCAATGTTTTACAATGTTTGCACTTTAATGTTGCTCTTACTGAGGCATTTCTTTTTAAATACTTCAAATGATTTTGCTTTTATTTCCTAGAACTTGATTTTGTTTCCAGGTATTACTATTAACTAGGTGAAGGTTATATAAATATCTGACTGACCTACTCTTCTGTTATTTCATTCAGCACTGGAGATGATTGTGCTGTGATACCTTTATTAATAATATATAGTAAATCATAGTAGACAAATGGGTGTTGGGTCAGCAACCATTACATTTGTAAAGCTTCCCTCTAAATGTGTGTTTCCTGCAGATGTGGGTCACTTTATTTTCAGCAGTAAATGTTTCATTAGTAGTCCATGACTTGTTTCAATACAGTTTCCTGACCTGATTAAAGTCATTATATATTGATAAACCGCCACCGAATCAAATAAGTTTTTGAACTCCGTCATTACCAACACGACTCAGCGTATAATCTATGCATACTCATGTTTGTGCATGCGTGGCATTCATATAGGTCATTAATTGTTACAGAGTCTGGGCATTCACAGCCATGTGTGTGGGTGTGAATACACACCATTTGCTTATTTATGCATACACACAACACAATTACACATACATCGTTCTGACTTTGATGCTGCTACTGTCTATTACTCTGTCTTTGCATGGTTTTCAGTCTATACTACATGGCCTCATTTTGTTCACAACTTTCTAGCTCACATAATAAGCCCACCATCTCCAGTAAACTGCCATATTTAGAGGTATTGTATTTGATTTAGCTGTAGAGGTGCCATGTTTCTCACTTGCAATAATTCATAGTATCTGTTGTAACTCTGTATATCGGATCGCAAGGACAAGGTAACATGCTTACCTGGACTGGTTTAATGGTCTGTTGTTATTTTTAATGAGAGAGCTGACTGGCACACTTTCAAAGTTTGGTGCAGATATACGATGGCTGCAATTTGTTTTGCAGGGAAAGTGAACTTTTCCTATGAACGTTTTGGGAAATATGCTAAATAGTTTCCATAAAATTACCATAAACCATCATAAGTTAGATGATTTAAACCACTTTTGTGTTTAATTTGAACTGAACCAAGTGTCAGTTAGCTTAGCCTAGCATAGTCTAAGCTAACTGACTCTATCTTACATTAAAAATATGCAAAAGACAATTAAAGAGGTATAATGTGTTAATTTGTGAATTTTCAAAGTGCTGGTAGGAAAATTTTGATCTTGAGCCAGGCAAGCTATCTACCCTGTACTTCCAGTTATGCTAGGCGAATTGTCCCCTGGTTCCTTGAAGGTAACAGCTATGACATATCTAATACATCTATGTATTGTGTTGCAGAGATCCACTGAAATTAGTTTACTAGATTCAGCCAATAGTACAAGAACTACTACTTTGAGAGGTGATAGTAAGTCACTGTATTATTCAGTCCAGTCTCAGATGTCTTAGTTATAAGATAGGCCTCATTAAGGAAGAAAATTAAAAGTTTAGGTGCAGTCATTTCAAAACTCAACAAAGGCTTTTCATTTTGGGGTTCCATTTGAGGTTTGACTGCTGTTCTTTTACCCATGCCCTCCTCTTCTGCAGAGCTTTGAAGGCAGCTGACTGGAGAATTAGGGCCAGCGTTTAACTCAATGCACTAAATTTCAACAATTCATATAAAGGTAAAACGTGCATTCATTTGTGTTTTTAAATTTGTGCTACAGCTCACAAATGAAGAGTAATAAATTCTAAAACAAGAAAGCAAAGGAAAAGATACATTAATAATGAATTAATAATAATATGAGACACACAGGATGACTCCATCTACATGAAGAGCAATATTCTAAGACTGTCTGAGATATATATATATATATCAGATGGTCTTATTTGGGGAAAAAACATTTATTTTTTTAGTTTTTCAGTTTTTAAATTTTGATTAATTTGCTAAAGAACTAAATCTGTGTGAAGCACTTGGGGGGATATATTAATTTACATAGAATGCTGAAGCATGCAATCATTCTATGTAATTTACTTGTTTTTCTGGTGGTATGAAATCTGTTTCCATGGAAATACATTGGAAATATTTAAATGAGGGTTATTCATGAGCAGAGTATTAAGACATTGTGTAACCACTGTAGCAGACCTGCTGTAACCTAAAAACCTTCTTGTCTTGTGCATTAGTAATGTATGAATATTATATCTTGATATGTGTGATCCGGGCTTTCTCTTTCTCGGCTGCAGTACTAGTGGCTATGACTTCACCATCAACATGTAGTCTGCCAAGGTCACAGCCATTTGTCATCAGCCTCTAAATCTGTAAGTGGGCACTTCGCCTCATTTCCCCCTGGTTTATAAACAGCATCATTAGGCCAGTGCTCTAATGATTTGCACACAAGCACATGCACCCCATGAACACAAACATAGACCAGAGTTATAAAACGGGATCGTACCTTAAACTCTTCTTCGGTCTGCAAGTGTCCGCACTGCTGAATCGTCCTTAAGCAAGACTCTGGAACTGAACGCATCCTGCAGCAGTGGCTGTTCTGTAGCTGACCCTGATCTTTGACCTCCCAATGGAGAGCGGCAAAAAAGAAAAGAAAAGAAAAGAAAAGCATGTCAGGGCAGGAGCACCTATTAAAATCTCACCAAAAGTCAAAACATTACCTCTTATATAAACAATATAAAATCTCTAGAGAGTAGAGAAACACTGACTCTGGCTCAACTTGCGGCATCTTTAGATATAAAAGAAAGCAAAAACATGGTTATACGCTACATAATTGACCTATTCTATTCAATTTCTGCCTAATTCTGACACACTAGACCTTTAAGATCTTTTCAGTCTAGCTCAAAATGTACTCAGATCTAGTGCTGACATCACAAAAGCAGAGGCCTTGTTTAGGTAAAGTGCCTCTCCATCCTCCTACTTCCTGTGTGATGATAGACGACGACGACCTTGTTCTCACATTTATTGTATGTACACAGACAAGTGGAATGCTTCATTCTATGTGACATTGTAATGACTACATGTAAGTTGTTTGGTCACTGTCCTAGATGGATTGTTACACAGAAGCAACCACACGTCGCCACGTACACCTAGAGTTTAGTGCATAGGACTCTGATTGGTTGGTGACCACCGTGGTCAGACATCTTGCCTTGCAAGATGACAGTTTAGGTCCACACTGGACTCAACAGTGTAACTCACCAACTATAAACAGATTGTAACTGAATTTGGTACAAATGTAACGTTTCAGGATTTGGGAGAATGTGTGGAGAACCAATTATTGGCATGATTTGTTCCTTGGGACTCCCTTCATTCTCCAGCAATCACCAACAAAATGCGCAAATATTAATTTGTGTTAATGACCAGATACCTGCAAAACTATCATCCATCCTTCACCCTCAGTAACCATCTTCCTCTTTGTTTTTTTTGTTTTTTTGATGTCCTGAATTTTGACATATCAAACACAGTGATAGTTTCATCTGTAAAGTATCAAAATGGGAACAATACCACTATCACTACTTTAGGTGTTTTGTCAAAATTCAATTGCCTTTTTAAATACACTCACAGCGCACATTTCTCTCTCCCTCTCTCTCTGGTAGAGAGGCATATATCCACTGAGCATGGGGTAACCATAGTAACTAGAAACTAGGATATAATGTACTGTATATAAACAATAAAGCGCACAAGAGCGTACAATACACCATCTCAGACGGTCAGTGTTCTATCAGCAAAATGTCCCACAGGAACACGTTTAATATGAAGTGCCCAAACCCTTTGTTTAAATCTGTTTTCTTTCTTTCAGGTGGTTTCTATTCTCTATCTGACTCCCCATCTTCACCAATAGCATTCTCCCAGTTTCATTCAATAGGATGCAGCCACACTGTATGCAGTTTCTGAAGTATTTACTGTAATGGAGATGCCTGTACCACACCGTGCAAACGTGGACTGCATTAGATTCTAGTGATTATGATACTGTGCCTACCTCTTATACTTCAGATCAGTGATACTCTAGTGGATTAGTGGATTCTTCTGCATACACTGGAATTAAAATGCTGCAAAAACATACAGATATCAAATTTGTGTCTAGTGGTCATTTCAAGTGCATGGGAGGATTTCACTCCTTATTGAAACTAGGCAACAGAAGTGTAATCCATGACATAGACAACTACGACCATCTAGCACGACTTATTTGGATCTTACTGGGCGGAATGCCCTTTTTTCCCCAATAACCTTTTTATATTATAATTGCACTTCAAGATAATGCAGGCAAACTGGGCTGAGGCATCAAGTGATTGCATGTCGATTTGGTATGGGAAATCAACCAGCCAATCACACAGGCTCTGCTGTATTTGTCTGGACTGACAGAGAAGAATCATTTATTTGATACTGAAGACTTTGAGTCTCCATAATGGAGTTCCATCGTTGTTCATAAACCTGTTTCTTCAGTATCACAAATGTGGGCATTGTAGTTTATTTTAATCAATCAATCAGTCAATTCCACATACACTGTACTGCTGTAAATACTTACTAGGGCACTGAGTGTATTAATCCACAGTTGAAATTCCCAACAAATGCACTATTTACACTTTCTATGAAGACCATACTCTATAACTAAGTCTATAGTGTGTTATAACGGCATACATAGTGAATTTATGACTACCATCATAAAACATTATAGATGAGATAACTTCAAGCATCTGGTGGATGTTTCTGACTAGTTATAAAGTAGAGGTTGACTGATGGGGCTTATAATGCATTATGACTTCCTATACTCACCTATACATTCACGTCACCAATCGACTACCAATAATGTATACCACAAACTACACTGCCCAGTTGTTTAAGGAAAGTCTGCACTCTTTTTTCTTTTTAAAGTACTATATATTTGTGACCTCATTAGTAACTAGTGGGCTTGAATGCCACAGGCAGGGTCGGAAGTCAGGAAGTATTGAGAGTATCCTTTATGCCTCAGGTGTTGTAATAATGGAAAAATAATAGCTTCAACGAAGAAGAGAGTTATGATTCACTGAAAGACATTAAGTATTGATCTGTAGTTTGCATAACAGACAAAGTTCATCTTAACATGAATTAAAATTATAACTTGAAGGAGAAAAATGATTAGTCTTAACCAGTTAAGACACTGAAACTGATGTATGAGAAAATCCTTTTCCTTTTGATATTTGACGATGCAAACTCTCCTCCAGTTTTACCTTTTCTCATGTAAATGAATGAATGCACTGGTCTAGTAGGGACTCAGTCCTTGCTACCTAATCCTTTGTGCTGGAGCAGCGGGCTTCCTCTCTATTGCACAGGAGTTGTATCAGCACACGCACAGAGCTGGGATTAGTTTTGAGCCAATTAACTACTTTGGGCACTGTGGCTGTTTTCAGTAAGTGTGTGTCTCCGCGGGGGAAAATCACATACGCGCATGTGACTGCGTTCATGTCTTTACATATTTATGTGTGTTTGCATATCTATGAGCTATTTTCTTTGAGGGTGTGTGTGTCAATGTGTGTCAGCGTGTGTGTGTGTGACTGTGTTTAAGTTTGGGTATTAGGAAGGGCCTTCATCTCCGCTGCCTTTGATGCTCACAGCTTTTCCCTGTCTTTTGTGAAACATAAGGGGTGTAAACACTGTGGCACTTTACCATCCAAAACCAGGAGAGACCACAGCATCTTAAGACCACTGTAATTGGTTGGGGAGGGATAATAAGCTTGTTCCATTTGAGAAGATGAGATCAGCTGAGACAGAAGAGTCATGAGCTAAATTGGAAAGACCTGTCCTTCATTCTGACCTTATGCTATCAGTAATGTCAAGTAAATGATTCACAGTTGATTTGTGGCCATCATCCTGACTGATGTGACGTCTCCTACCGCTGCTGGAGGGTTCACTTTTTCTAATTTGAAATTCTAACCAGTCCATCCATTCTCTTCCACTTATCAGGGGTCGGGTCTCGGTGGCAGCAGGTTTAGCATGGCACTCCAGACATCCTTCTCCTCAGCAAGATATTCCAGCTCCTCCTGGGGAATTCCAAGGCTTTCTCAGATTATGGGTTATATAGTCCATCCAGTGGTTTCTGGGTCTGCCCCAGAGTCTCCTCCCAGTTGGACGTGCTCGAAACACCTCCAAAGGAAGGCACCCAGGAGGCATTCTAATTGGATGCCCAAACCACCTCACCTGGCTCATTTCAACGCAAAAGAGCAGCGGCTCTACTCCAAGGCTGAGCCAGACACCGGGTGGAGGAAGCTCATTTCAGCTGCTTGTATACTTTTCTAATTCTTTCGGTCACTACCCAAAGTTCATGACCGTAGGTGAGGGTTGGAATGTAGATGGACTGGAAAATCGAGAGTTTCGCCTTCTGGCTCAGCTCTCTCTTCCCCACAGTGGTCCGATACAATGTCTGCAGTACTGCAGATGTCACACCAAACTGCCAGTCCATCTCACGCTCCATTTTCCCATATAGTGAACAAGACCCTGAGATATTTGAACTCATTCGCTTGGGGCAGCAGCTTGCTCCCAACCTGGAGGGAGTATTCCACTGAGTACCTGGTCAGTATCCCAAATTGGACCAGGCTTTGCTGTCAGTAGGTCAGGTGGTCCAAAACTTTCGCCTAGACTAAAAGCACAATAACAATCTGATGCACTGGCATTAAATTCAGTACAGATATTCATGTCCTCAGGATGAATTGTAATAATTTTGGTGTTCCCTTGACTTTTCCTCTTGGATTCCAAGACTGTGAGCCTCCCCTCAGACAAAGCTTGGAAAAGGCACTCTCTCACACATTTTTTAGTTTCTCTCTTTCATTTATTAGACTCAGGGAAAGTGGTTAAAACAGTAAAATTATATCACGTTAGAACTATATCTCTTTCTTATTCTTACTCATATCTCATACGTATATCTCCCAGGCCAGGGACCTGTCCTTGTCCCATCCTACATCCTGACTATGAAGGATGAAGGGCTGGCTGGGGTTGTGTGATGTACTGTGTGCTCTGCCTGTGATGGCTTTATTGAGGAGATCTGAGGTTGGTGGTGGGGAGACCAATAACTCTGGATTTTGTTCTTATTGGAGGCAGTTAATGTGTTGGAAAAAATGGGTTGGACTTGTCCAATACCTTGGTGTATAACCAAATACAAATTCAACCTCAGCGGTACATAGTAGCACTATTTAACACATATTAGCTGCTAAGGCTAACTATTGCATACAAATCACATCTCTTGATAAATGTTGCCATCAAAGAAAACCCATATGGTTCTTTCCTTCTGTGAGATATGAAGACCATTTTTCAAAGAAATCACCAATCATCCCTTTATGCTTCTCAGTATCCTCTCCAAAATCGATTTGAAAATTGCTCCTGCTTCCAGGTTGAATCATTGCTGCCCCTGGGGAGTTTTTGCAGTTGCTCCTCAGTGTGAATCCCAACATTCTCATCAAATCAACATGTGGCAGCATCATCACCATGCTCACCTTTTAACACATACACAGGCAACAAGAATTTGCACAACTCACTTTGTGCTGATAAGCATATAATGAATAAATTACTTTGCGCCAATTATGCAGCCAGTGACTGTTGCTGTGGGGGAGGTCTGCACAGATATGACATAAGATGTTTTACACTTACATGAACACATTATGGCATTCCAGTTTAGAGCAGCTTTAAGTACTGCTCACTGTTCATGCATCAGCAATCCTGTTGGTGGTTTTGACAATTTTTTGTAAAAACAAAAAACAAATATTTTTGTTAGCTATTTTCAACAAAAAATATATTATATAAAATATTGCCTCTCTTGCTTTTTGCCGATAATTTCACAAAAAAAGTGTGGAAATGATGCATTTATAACATTTACATTATCATCACGTGGCCACCTCTACTAGAGGTTTCAAGAACATACCTCCCGTGTCAGATACCTTAGTGTCACTGAATGCATCAATAACTCTGCTCAATCGGTTGTTGTTCCATAATATGTGCAACCCTTTATCAACCTATAGCCAGTATATGGCCTGCATACTATGAACATATTTCATGACCAGTGATAAAGCTAAACCTTGACCGACACTATTATGGTGCTTCCCGCTCTCCTTCACACAAATCTTTGCATCTTTGCTGCAGAAGATACAGTATGTTTGCAGGCTCCTCTTTTCTGAAGGAAATTTTCTCTATTATATGGTTTAGTACACTGGGTCCTTCATATGAAAGAAATGACAAAGTTCTGAGATGATTTTTGCAATGTATCAGTCCAATTTGGAATACTGATATTAGCTGTAAAGGACTATGATTTTCGTGTGTCACAAAAAGTAGGAACCAACCAGGAAAATATCCCATTTTACATGGGAGCTAACAAAGTTCAAGTTCAAATGGTTTAATGCGTGCCACCTTCCTCTTTATCTTCTTGTTTCTGTGTCCGATGAATCAGACATATCATAAAGCACCCTAAAAGACCACACAGTGTTTCTGGCCTCTGTGGCGATGTCATGGTGAGGCAGGCTGGTTGCCATGGCTATTTCCAGTGGCTGGCCCTTTGATGTGTCATAGAAGCTTTTCCCACCCATGTTGTACCACACTGCCCACTTTGGTCAGCCAATCAGATCTGATACCAGTCCTCTATTGTTTGCACCCTGCTGGGAATCAAGTCATTAATATGGCACTGATGTAAGCTTTTCAATCAGTTAGGCAAATTGTATTTGTCTGAAGATACAGTCTGGGAAAGCGTCTTCATGGTGAGTTACCTCTCAGAGGAACAAACACACAAGAGCTTTGTGAAATTAGTTCAGCGTGTACTGAAAAAAAATACAAGTCAGATGACCTGACATCTTTGAAAGAGTTTGTTGAAAGGTAGACCTTGTTTAGCTTTAGATCCACCTTTGACAGGTGGACTGTGGGTAGACCTGGCTGTCAGAGTGCACCATGGGGGGGAGGCAGAAAGAGCTGTTACAACATTACGTTCAGTGTAGAGGAATGAGATGAATGGATGGTAACCATAAGAGGAGGGGGAAAATGGGTGTTAAAGGAAACAAATGTCATCATGGTTGGATCCAGTTATGCTATTGGCTATCTAAATTTGATCCAACATCCCAAATATAAATACTATCACCATGGTTACAGCATGAAGATTATACACAATAGGAGGTGTTGAAAAGTCAAAAGAAATTGTTGAAAAGCGATGTTGTTCATTTTCTAGTGATTTAGCGGGAGCAGATGGTTCTTTTTTTTCATGAAAGGCACCGCAATATGGACACTTTGTCAGAGCAGCAACCACAGTGTGTGTGTGTGTGTGAGTGTGTGAGTTTGTGTTTTGCATATGCTTATATGCATGTGTAATGCACCTGTACATATATAAAACGCATACTAACACATCGTGCACACAGTGTGTATATTTGTTATATGTGTTAGTGATGTCATTATCACTCAAGTGACCACAGTGCAGCCATAGTAGAAACAAGAATATACAAGATATATAAGATAATTAAAGTGATTGTATGTGTTTATCCGCTCAAAATCAATATGGATTAAGAGTCAATAAAGCAGATGCAGAAGGTTCTTTAACCAGGTTCAGGTACAAAGATCACAGCATCCTATTTTCACACCTAAAGTACTTGAGCATACCTTAAAACCACTGGGGCTTTAATCCCATAGTAGCAATGAAGAGGCCGCTCCCCCACCTAGAGTCTCAACTCCCTCCTGATTTCAATCCACCAGCCGACAAGGGTCCATCGCTGAACTCCTCCATCCATTGACGACCCTGATTCCTCCACATATCCTTTACCCCTTCATCTCTTAACCCTCATCCCTTCATGCCTCAACCCTCAACCTTCAACCTTCATCCATGGTGTAGAAGTTGTCTAAGTTGTGTAATTCTATATCCATGTTGGCATTGTCTTTGTTACTGAATACAAATATAGTAGACACATGGACCCCCACCATGTGGTAGAAATACTTTCATTGTTACTTGAAAGTATGAACCTGTTGGTCAACCACTGCTTTCTAGACAATTGGATTGTTCACCATCAAATTGAAAACTGACCAATTCAGCACCGACAAAATACTGGGTGCATTTTACTCAGTATCCACAGGTAGAAAACCACCCACCAGACGGTATTGTTTTGATACAATAACCCAACAGTAATATAAAAATGACACCAACACTGGGTCAAATCACACTACTTGTGCTGAGTAAAATTAACCCAGCCTTGCACTGGCGCTATATTGACCTAGACAGTAATCTCAGTCTTCAACCACGCTGTACAATCCCCAGTGGTGTACGTAACGTATATAAATAAAACTCTTCTTGTTTGTTATCAGAGTAGAGCAAAAAATAAAGTCTACCTACCTTTTCCTACAGTGATACATCAGTGTGTGCAAGAAAGGTTTGTGCAGCAATCTGGTGTAGGTCAACAGCACGCCTTGCAGCGCACTCCGACAGATTGGATGAGGTGAAGGGAAGAAAAGAAGTCCCCAAAGATCCCCTTTGATGTCTTACACAAATAAGCGTATTGTTAGAGCCAAGGCCTGGAGGGACGGCTGCTGAACAAGCGTTGTTTAGTAGGAATTATGGACATGTTGTGTAAATGTTAAGTGGGTCATAATGACTGTTTTACGGAATTTAATTCAGGCATATAGTAAATCAGACCTAAAACACATAGCGCGCATACTGTATGACATGTAAAACCTGTTCGTTATTACACTCTGCTTGAAAGAGAACATCAGTGCATTTGTAATGAGGTTTAAAATGACTTGGCCTGAAAACACCATTAGAAATTATGTATTAATCAAACAGCAGCTTTGCTTTGCCTCAACCATTTCCTGAATGCTAAACTAATTAAACACAAACAGATCAATTACAGTGCCAAGCTGTGTTATTAACTTTACAAACGCTAACTAACCAACTAAGCATCATCATCATCATCATCACCATCATCATCATCAATGAGCACATCCAGCTGGAATGAAAGCAATTCATGTCCCCTCCCAGCCTCAGTGATTGTGCTGTCACTGCAACAGCTGTAAATTAACACTCCTCTCTTTCTTAGTCAGCCTCTCAGCAGTTAGCCAACAGCACAGTGCTGTAATAAACCTTCTCGGGGACTGTGGGATCTAAAGCTATTGGACTGATATTGCAAAAGGAGAGAGCGAGCGAGAGAGAGAGCTCACATGCTGCATACTCATGACAGTGTGGGTATCTTTCCTCCCTCGTTCGTGTGCCCTCTCTTTGCGGATAGATGTGTGCTTTATGCTTTTGAACAAACGTAAGGCCGACTAGTGCCTTCATGTGTGCAAACAGTAACTGCTAGAGGTTTTGAAAGTTTGAAAGTTGAAAGACAGTTTCTCACCTATAATATGTGACACTTTAAATGTCAATTCAAGGATTTAGTGGCATCTAGCGGTGAGACTGCAGATTGCGCCTGACTGAGTACTGCCTGCCCTCCCAAACATATAGAAGAAACTTATGAGGTCCCATCTAGAGTGATCCACTGACTGGATTGTCTATTCTGGGCTAATGTAAAAACATGGCAGAGTAAACCTCCCAGCAAGAGTTCCAGGCTTCGAATTTAGTTTGACATAGTGGCCAAACAGTGTAATTACTGCAATAGCGTCTGTCCGTGACGCACACTGGCTTGAAAATATTTGAATTCATTCATTCAAATAAGTTTACATTGTAAATGTCACAACCCCTGTGAAATGAGTCGTTTCAAAATTTCAAAGCCCAGAAGAACCGCACAATAAAATTGTTTTATTACCTTTAAAGTTAGCAGACTGGAAGTTAGTGGCTCGGTCACGGTTGGCTAGTGAAAGTCTAATGCACTTGCTCTATGAGCCCTAAGGTGCCAAAGTATATGTGGTAATTTTATACCTGGCATTCAAATTCATTTGGCTTAATTCACCACTGAGCTATATCCAAGTGACAGCCTCAGTGGCTGGGAAATGAAGCCAACATCGAGGTGCCAAAAACTGCAATTCTTAGAGCAGCCACTTGAGGCTGGCTACAAAACATTTCAACCTCCATAAGCCCCCATGTTAAAATGTCCAACTGTTGTTACAGGTGGCTTGAGAGGACCTTTCTGTAGATCTTTTGGGAACTTTTGAACTTTTATGGGAACATTTTGAGAATTTCTTGCTGAGGTAGATGAGAAGATTGATGCCATTCTCGTGTCAGGTTAGATGTTTCTGTTCTTCACTCACTGAAAATGATGATGCCAGAGTATAAACATAAAACATACATACTGAGAAGTGTCAAGCATTCCACACTAAACTTTTTTATTGTTACGAGTGCACCATCCACTGCATTTGAACATACACACACAGCAAGTGTCAGCAAGCAATTAGCTTATAGCATAAAGACTGGAAGCAGGGGCAACAACTAGCCTAGCTCTGTCCAAGATTGATAGAATGCACGTCCCTATCTCTAAAGGAAATAACATGTTCCATCTCATTTGTCTCATCTGCACACAAACAGTAATGTAATGAACAAGGCACGAGTTTGGGGGAGGTGATATGCTGGAACTACATTCTGTGAATGTGAATATGAATATGAATACTGATTCAGTTAGTGACTTCCCAGAGTCTGGACGCCTGGCAACCAGCAGAGGTTTCAGTGTGTTTACTGATTAAACAAAGAAGATACAACATGTTAAATAGAGAGGATTAGAGACGGAGGTAGGCAGATTTCTTTGATTTTGGACAGAGCCAGCCTGGCTGTTTCCAGTCTTTATGCTAATATAAGCTAATAGCCTGCTGTCCGTGCTCCATATTTAGTGTACTGACATGAGGGGTATTGATCTTTCAGCAAGAAAGCAAATAAGCATATTTCCTAAAATGTCAAACTTAATGCTTTATTAACAGGGCAAAAGCTATTGTTCTACCTTAATCTATTTGTCTTTGAAAGTCTCTCGGAGCTTAGAGTGCAGATGCATCACATCTTTTCTGTGTCAGGATGATGAGGGCTATTTTAAAATGAAGAAACATTTGATGTTGCTGTGGTTTATTATTATATTAGAAAAACAAATGAAAAACACAATTGCAAACTGGGTCCATCCAGAAAAGGAATATTCATTAGATTTTTTTTTGTTTTGTTTTCATGTAATCCTCATTACAAAGCAGCATTGACTAGTCAGTGAAATGTGTGTGGGTTTTGGTGTAACAGAGAATCTATTGGATACAGCAGCATCATAACCAAGAAATAAAACACCAACAATGCCTCTTTCAAGGTAACCTCTATTCAACTTTGAGTCATGTCACCAATGAATTCAGTGTTTCAGAATTATTGATTGGTCAATTGACATTGAAGTACACCAAATAGTCTGTGGGGTAAGTTTCACTCAGAAAATGGAGCTCAGACTTGAAATGAAATCAGACCTTTAGGCACCACCAATTCCTGAGAAAAATAATGTTTGGTGCTTGACAGTTTGATTGAAGATTTGTCAGTGACGAGCAACCCTGTTCACATTAAACCTCGTCATTTGATCTATTGTTAACATAGAAATATTGACTGAAGCAGCTTTAAACATAAGCTTATTCAACATCTTAATGTGCATGATAATTCATGTCACACTGTTTATATTTAGAGCACTGCTGAGCCTGTTTTGCATACTCTGAAAATAGCTGGATTTCACAAATTGCGAGTGAAGCCACATGACTGTGGCACAATGGTAATGTGAACACTTTACTATCCAATGTGGCTTGCAGTAAAAGTGCTGTCATTGTTACAGAGTGGTACCAGTGGGCTCTGAGCCTTTAATCTTGTCACTGTTGGTGGTTCATGACTCCATCAAAAAGCTAAAACTACTTGGATTTGTGGTGCAAAACAAACAAAAAAAATACCTGGTGAAATCATGCCAAGTGACTCATGGCTAGATTCTAAACTCCTCAATGCTGCATGAATATGGACAAAGCCAATACAATACATTCTGCACTGCCGCATAATAAGAAAACAGCTACAAAGCCGTCAGTTCCCGTGGTGTGAGGAAAAAATTCCAAGTCTAATTGGGCACACAGTCTCTGACTGCCAATAGGGGTTGCAATAAAATTAAAAAGGAAAGCAGAGTAGAGAGTAGAGCAAGAGGCTCTTCATCACCCCCTACCTCGCTCTCCTATCTCCATCCACCCATCCACTTGTCCAGCCGACCGCCCACGCGACTTCAAGGAGTCACCGTTGCCTGGTAACCCTGTGGCGAGAGGTGTGTCAGTGATGGAAGGTCCAAAGGTGGGGACACTTCTGTGTTAGAAAGAGGTGGTCAGAAGGCCTCTGAAGATGGATTCAAGCACTGTTTGGCTTTTTAAGGGTGTCATGGTAACCGCTGTGTGATGTTAAGGTCAGCAGGTGTAAAGACAGGGCTGGGTCACAAGAAAAATGTCAAGGACATGGAAGAATACTAAATGTCCTCTGTTCTGATTCTGAATGCACAGCTAGGCGATAGCAGCAGTTCAGTGAAAAGAGGAAGAAAGAGGACTCCGTCTTGTGCGCAGCACTCCCACAACATCCCACTCTTCGGTTTAGCCGGCTGAAAGATAAATTGGCTCTTTGCCAATCAACATCAGTTAGTTTGTTACTCACACAGAGAGGAGGTCGTACAAAGGTGCAGAACTGACAGAGGAAATAAAGCAGAGCGCTGAAAAGAAACAAGACAGATGAGAGATGATCAAAAACTGGATTGAACAAGATAACAAGTGATTATGGCGAGAAAGAGTTTACAGGCAAGCAAGACATAAATGACTCTTGTGCTAGAAAAATGAGTCTGCTGTTGAAGGACCAAAATTGCTCTTATTGCTGATAGAAATATGTGTATGTGTGTGTGTGTGTGTGTGTGTGTGATCGCACTGTTAAAAGCTTGAGTGTTGAGTGCTATTTTGATCATTTCATACCCCGAAGTCTCTGTTCCTGAAGGATCCCAGATGTAGGCCCAGCACATTTTGGCGACGGTGTTACCGTGTCATCGCTATTTTTAGGTATCCACCTCAACTGCCTGCCTAATTAACATCTTCTTGTGACATTGTGAGAGAAAACAAGGCTCGTGATTGGCTTAGGGAGTCTGGAGTGCCTTAACAGAGCTTTTGAGCTTTTCAAGTAATGGGCAGTGGGGACTGATTGCATACTAATTTGGCATCCTTGCCTCAGAGTGTGTGTGCGAGTGTGTAGATTAAGTGAATGAATCGAAATAAGTGAATCTAGATATGGAAAGCAAATAAAAACACTGCCGTGTCTGCTACTAATGTTGGCAAGAGGACTATTTTTGTACAGTCATTGGCATATAAATCACAACATGCATTTGTGAATCTTTCTGTGTGCATTTACTAATACTGAGACTCATTCCATAGAAAAGTGGCTTTATTCTGAGATATGCTTGTTCCGATTCTATAATTCTGTGTGAGTCAGTATGACAGCCAAAAGGGAAATGGGAGAAAAATGTCAAAGGTCACATTGACATCAAAGAGAAATATCACAAGGCTGGAAAAAATGACATGAGGGCGAAATTGAAAAAATAATTCAGAAAGAAGGTTTGTTAGAGTGGATGGAACTTATAATGGTCGAGTGAATGTACTCTGTAATGGAGCAAATCATTGAAGTCTTGATATGAAATGAAAAATGAAAATTTCCATTTCTATTTCTGCGCTCACCAACAAACACATGAATAAATGCAGCATGTCAGAATTCTGAACAAAAGTGTCCAGGCTGCCTGTTTTTGGCTAATTTTTCATAAGTTGAAATAAAAGATCCAAGACTTCTTCCACGCACACTCAGGAATCCAATCTGAAGTTGCTGTAACTGACTTGACTGGGCAGATACTCACCTTTGATGGTGTCTGGCACTTTGGAGAGGTGTTCGCTTCACAGATGAATCCCACTTCACACTGCGCTGCTATGGTTTTCTGCGGATAAGTTGCTGTAATGTCACCGTTATGAAGAGAGCGGTGGCGAGATTTGGTGCCCGTCTTGTCGTGTTATCATAATAACACACAGCCCCCATGTTGCAGGCAACAGCCTCATCATCTCTATAGGTGAAGGAGATGTGTCGGAAGGCATGAGGCAAATAGTGGTCACACCAGATACTGTTTTCTGCTGCTTTGGTGCTTCCTCTAGGAATAAAGCATATAATAAGTGGGACAGTGGGTGAACTGGGGGGACAGCCGTTTTAATAAGTGTGAACATGCCGAGGAATGTTTTGTATTTCTGGAAGAGGAAAGCAATAATTCAACAATTGGGGACTGTTTTGTGCAAAAAGCAACAGTCTGAAATGATACAACAGGGACTAACATGCCCCTCTATATTTAAACAAATAAAAATATAATTTGGATAAATGTGGTTATTTGAGTTTGCTAGAGTTAAATAAAAAAAAAAGACTAGGTACAGAGCTACAGCCAGCTAGCCTAGCTTAGCACAGACTGGAGGCCGGAGGGGAACAGCGAGCATGGCTAGTCGACCAACGCTTTTCTTAATGAACAACCAAGTTCACCAAGAAATCGAAGTTTATCTGTTCACCTAGCACTTCTGTGCAGCATCTCCAGCTGTAGTGCTGATTGCCAGATACAGTCAGCAAGCACAAACGTCTCCACAGACAGCACGCCACAAACTGTTATCATGTTATGCACGAGTAATCAAACATAGCAGCCGAGGCAGATACATTTATTAACTGAGCGTCAACAAATTGGTACCATGTAAGAGTACAGCTCCTTCACTCAATCTTTCCATCATGTAAGAAACTCTCTTTCTGGTTTGTACCTTGTCAGAGAAACATAACCCGAAGCAATGGTTTCTGAAAATGACAGAAAAAAAGGAGAGATAGAGAGCTGTGAACACAAACATGAACACTCAGGCATGTGATTAATAGGTGGTCTTTTCGTGTTCACCAGGCTTCAAAATAAATTGCTCTGGCAAGGCAAATTAGAAACACAGGCAATTCAAAGTGCTTTACATAACATAATTAAAAATATTACACAGGAAATACAAAGACAAACTAAAAGGTTAGAAAGTACTTTAGAAAACAAGGAAAAGGACAAAAACAAGAAGAAAATACAAGATACGCAGAAAGATGTTTAAGCACAAGGTAGATAAGATTCAGTCAAAGGCAGCACAGAACATTTAAGTTCAAACTCGGTGTAAGTCAGGCCATGTCTTATACCCTCTGGAGGGTTGTTCCACCTCTGTGGCACATATAAGTGGTAAACAGCTATCATCTCAGCAGGCGTCAGTGTGTGCAGCACTGGAAACCTGAATGCTATTGGTCATTCATCAAGTTCAAAAGGACAGGTTGTATTTCCCGTTCGGGATAGTTTTGTATGATTGATCCCTGTTTCAGCTACATCCAGACCGCTTTGCACCAATCAGTGAGTCAGAGGTTAGCAGAGCAACCTCCTGTCCTCGCTGGGGACCTGTTAACATCATGTGAACTTGAGGGACCTTCTTGAGAGCCTCCAGGGAAAGGGAGGCTGCGGGTTTTTAAGAGATTGTTTCAGAGCCACACTGATATGATTTCAGGCTACACATGACAGTGACAGTATCAGCACTATTAAGAATCCTTTTCATTCTTTTCAGTGTATCCTCTTATGCTACAGATCAGGTCTGCTGTAGACGTGGTTGCCCAAGTTTTAGCCAAAATGGAGTATCCCACACACCGTGTATCAGTATTCAAAATGTCACTGCACATAATTAAAGGTCAGAATTTCTATCTTTGTAAAGCGCTATTTTCTACCAAACTGGCAGATTAAAACCCTTGCTAGCTCCACACATACCTAATGATGATTGTACAATTAAAGGTCAAAATTGTAAAGTCAAATGTGATACCTCAGATACCACTGCTCCATTTCAGATGAAACTTGACAGACTGATGCACTTTGGCAAAGCTTGAAACTTTGAAAGACCATAACTGCTTTATAAATAGTCCAAATGGAGAAAGACCTGGAAGGATGTTGGGTTTTTTTTATATAAATATAACTGGTATGTCTCCAACAGATGCTAGCATTTAGTTTTATTCTTAGTGGAAATTAACAATTAGCGATGAATGCTGATATCAGTTCAGCAGGGATGTCCCTGTCCACCAGCAGCTTATTTAAAGTCCTTGAACTACAAGAACAATATAAACAACCCCTCCTGCCATGTAACTAGTAATCCTGTATTAGTCAGATAATTAGTCAGTGTCAGTGACAAAGACAGTTGATGATAGTGTAGTGCAGCTAAGTGGTACAAACACTCTCAATGATCATCATCTACTTTGTTTGCAGTGTGGCAGGGCTGCTGAGTGGGGCCATGCACGGGCCACTAAAGCTCCCATTTTCTATTTTCTGACAATACTTCAACACAAAACAATGACAGATTTCACACTGATGGTTTGTAGAGAGTGAATGTCTGACATCTCTGTATTTTAGTACTTAAATCTGTGGACCAGGCCAACGTGCACTGAGCATAAAGTTATGTAGCTATAGTCTATATAGGTAAAAGATGGTATATAGATACCATAGATATATGGTCACAAAAATCGACATCTACACTACTAGGCTCTACAAAAGTTTAGTCACAAAAAGCAACTGACATCCAGCTTGTTCCCTTATTTGCTGAAAAAACGTTGAATTGCTCCATTGTATCCGTAATTTGTCTTCCTCGTGCTGTTCTGTCAGTATTTTGTCTTCTTTCTTGAAAATATATATTTTTTTATAAATTAAAAGTGAATATTGGACGTTTGCCTGGTGGCAAACAAGATTGAAAAAGAAAGGATCTGTAAATTAACAACATGTCATACGTATCAACAAAATGTCCACTGCTACAGAATCTGTCTGACAAGCAGCTGAAGCAGCAGCAGGGTTTCTTCTGTCCTAGTCTGACAGTGTGTATAGTTTAGGATACTGTTGCCATCTAGTGGCCAAAAACATACAGCACACCTTTAATGATGGAAATGTAAATCAGTGTTCAAGTGGATTCCCTAATCCCTAAAATCACACGTATTTATCGTCTCTTATCTCACTCTGCTCTGTGACTCATCTTTTTTTTTTTTTTTTTGCATTGCACTGAATTTTTTGTGAGTTTCAATTTAAGTTCTCATAATAGTACCAGTGATTCTGAAATGCACATGATAAATGCAGTTCCATTTTTAATTGTTTATAGTACAGAAAAAAAGTAAAAAGTAAAATGCTTTCAGAGCCAAAGTATCTGTAGTAAGTAGAACAGTAATACTGAAGAGAAGAGAGTACAACGTCTTTATATGATAATACAGCATGCTGAACCTCTACAAGCTTCAGGAGTGGGACCACAACTCAACTGTGCCACTTAAGACTTCCATTCCAAACCCTCTCGTCCTCCTGCTTCCTTCTTGTACTTCTTTCTTCTCTCCTCTCTGCTCTCCATACAGTTCTGAGGGTCCGTCGGGCCCGGGTGCGATGGTGGATTCCCCACCGAAGCTTCCCGACAACGCAGCAACTCCCAACCACTCCCAATCTTTCATTTTGTTAATGTATCATTTAAACATATCTTGTTGATGGAGCATACATTCTCTGAATCAGAGGGTGTTTCTATATGTCACTTCAAACCATGCCATAGTTGAAAAATCATTTCGAGCTCAAGTGGAAGCTGAAACTGTCAACCACATTGTTTGACAGCTGGCCCCTACAAAGAGCATAAAGGGTCATGAGCTGCGTTCAATAACACTCAGTCACACGCAAACACATCCACACATGCCCTTGTCTGTCAGGTGAAATGACTCTTTTCTTCTCCATTGTGGCGCCCTGCTAGGCTCTTGACCTATGGCTGGAGGAGTCCCAGCCACTTTGCTGTGACAGTCCAAACGGATTGACTCGAGTGAACGACCTTGTCCATCCCCTCTGGACATCTGCACACTCGCTCGGTGTAGACAATCAATCCTGCTTTTTAAGTGCGTGCCGTGTGCCCAGCCACCATGAGAGGGCGCTGAGATACTCTTCAATCTGCCAGGACAAAACTATTGTTTGCTCTTTCTCTCCCTTGCTTCGCTGTTTCCCTGAGCGACTCTTTCTTTTTCTGCTTCTCGGTGTCTCTCTCAGTCCTTTAAGTCACTCTCATGTGTCCATCTTTCTCACTGTCTCTGTGCATGTGTGTGTGTTTCTTTGCATGCTTGCCTGTGTGTGCATGTGTCTCCATTAACTGTGTGTACTGTATGTGTGTGTGTGTGTGTGTGTGTGAGTGTGTGTGCACGTGCCTGTTCCGCTCTCTGTTGTGGAACAAATTACACAGCGGCTGGGGAGCCAAATGACTAATCAGTGGTACACAGATTAAAATCCAATTGCAGCAATTTGAAGCCACACAGGAGTAGTATGGGAAATTAACTACTACAGTGTCTGCGCTGCTGTCTCCACTAGGCATACCTGTTAGATGTTGATCTTTTAATTAGTGAGGCCCATAGAAACTTTAGATCAAAGATTCTAAAATCGAAGAAACACTAGACGAGGGATTTAGAAAATACAAGAAAGTGACACTTCGGGGTTTTTTTTTCACATCTAAATTAAAAAGACTGTGTGTTACTGTCCTGTCTGAGCGCCGCTTAATGCATCTCAAGGGTTAAATTGCAGATTGTCTGAGATGTAATCTGTGCATGAAAGACAATAAAAAGCGAACAAAGTTAGCGCAAACCACAGTCGGTGGTTAATTTGTTCACATTCACCAGGAGGGATGTTAAGAAGATGAAGTGTTGTGTTTATGATGGGGCTGGGAGGATGGGATGTTGTCTGCAGCCATTCATTCGCCATCACTGTATCATCCCCTGCCCACAATAACCACTTATCAACCACAGGCTAAAGTGGCCATTGCCAGGGCTTAAACATCTTCGGCTTAGAAATGGATTGAAAGCGCTGCTTGTTTATTTTAAACTACAGCCCAGCAGACAATTCATTTCTCCTTGCACAAAAACACGTTCAGGGGGGAGAATGAATAATGTGAATAATGAGCAAGCCCTCAGCCCTGTAGGTGAAACCAGGCGACTGACTCTCGTTCTTATTATGTTATGATTTTCTTTTCTTTTTTTTTCTTTTTTTTTTGTCCTGGATGCACAGAAGTGCAATATGCGCTTGAGCGGGGCTGAGACATAACATGAACGCTTACCTGGAATAATCTCAATGGTAAAAAATAATCTCATTTTGTCTGGGAGTGTAAAAATCCTGTTTGCATGGCTGTGGCGTGCGTCTTTGTGCCTGAGTGTCTTATGGCAGGCAGGAGACGTGCGTGCAAGGCTGTCACTGAAACCGTAACAATCGCGCTGGAACATTTGGTTGGGAATGAATTGAAACGTGCCACGTTTACCTTTTTCACAGACGTGACATATTTTAGCTGTGGATCATGCACACAAAGGAGAGCCTTGTTTTGTTGTGTCGAAAATGCCCTAAATTTTCACTTCCTCAAACCTTTATTGACCTGCTAGCGGTTGACGAAACGCACACTTTTTTGCAGCATGGCCTGCATTTCCTCATTCACTAGCAGAACTGAACATATTTACTACAGCCCCTGTGGACATTGAGCAGTTCCTAGCACAGATACCTTGTTCAAGGGTATCTGCGTGGTAGCTGCAGAGAGAGGAGAGAATGTGAGAACCCTCCACTTTATCTTCCTGAACCCACTTCTCCAAGGTTTGGGCTGCTGCGTGCAGCACAAGGAGTTTTCTAACACTGATCCAAGGCCATCAGATCTATGTCTACAGTCCTGGATGGCCATCTCCGGGAACTTGGTCATTTCAGTCACTAATTGGTTTAGGAAATTTGTTACCAGAAGACCGCTGAAAAACACTCAGCTCAATGGATACATATTTTCTTTTCTTTCTTTCTTTCTTTTTTTTTTTTTGGAAAGCCTTCTTCATAGCTATCCCGTACCCGGACAACTTAGTTGGGTGTAATGACTGGAATCAGGGGCAAACAGCTATCCTGGTTGTGTCCAAGTAAAGGCAGTCTTGTAAGTTACGTCCAGAATTATCCTTCATGAATGTTTAAACATTCACAAAATGAACTAATATCAACACTATGTAACAGCAGGATGGCAGGAATTTCACTCGCGGCTCAGACAGCCCTCTGTCTGGCCTCCATGCCCTCCTGAAAATTGTATGCCCACCAGCTACCGTGGCCTTGGTGCCCCACTCTCTGCCTATTTCGTTTTTTTTTTTCCCGCCCTACTTCACTCTGTTCTCAAGTCCGCCCCAGAAACAGAGAGTTGGCAAGTCAGGAACATTACATGTACTTGATTGGAAAGTAATGTATTGTAGTGTAATGTATGTGCTGTATGTAACTGCTATGAAACCATCAGGGAGTAACATTTTATTTCGCTGATTAACTCGTCTTTATCAAGGACGGCGCTCACTCACTCTCATTCACTGTCTATGTCTCGACCACTGCTCTCTCTCTGAAACCATAGGACACAAACCAAAGGAAACTTCTTCGTATCACTATTTTGGAGCTTAATTGTGAGACAGATGCAGATTTAGAAGCTGGGTAGTCTCAGTTTCAGACACATTTCAGGTTGACTATGGAGGGGTTTGACTTGTCTGACTGGCAGCGTGACAGCATAAGCGCAAAGTTGGATCCGATGCATGTCACTGCTGCTAAATGAGCATTTAGCTGTTCTACTTATCAGTTCTGTGCATGTGCATTGGTTAGGGTGAGGGGAGAGGTTAGATTCTGTTATCGCTTTACGCAATGGTAGCATTTTTTTTTTTTTGACAAGACAGCATAAATCGGCAGGACACCAGCGCTCCGCTAACAGTCAATGGCAAAGGTCAAGAAAACTGTTTCACTGGAGTGTAATCTGTCAGCCAGCAGCACCAACCATGTAACATTAACAACATAGCTGGCCTACAGGTCAAAAGCTATGGTAGCTCAACAGTTTTTTTCAGTTGGTTTGTATTTGCTGTTGCTGCATGCTAGTGGTTGCTCTGAAATATGAATATAAACAAAGACATGCATCCTAAAATATCATAACCACAACCCAAAATGCAATGTGCTAAGATGTGGTTGCCTATTCTCTGTTAGTAATGTTGGATACCCTCTAGTGGCCAGAACATTTAACAACCAAATGCTTATAGTAGTGTTGTTAATGTGGTACGTGTAGCTATAGGAAGGCAACATATAGTAAATATTAATAATAGGTTAAATTTCAGCATTTACTTACGGCCTTGATGCACTGACACGTGTTTTTGTGTCCTAAAAAATACCCAATGGCAAGCCAAGTGCCCTAGCAATGACATTATGTCAAATATGTCTATGTTGTTGTGGAGATATTTACTTAAATTAGCATGCTAAACTACTAGCTTCAGTCTGTACCATGCTGTAATACCGCTCTGCCCCCAGGCCAACATAAGAGAACCAGGTGGAGTGGAGCTACAGCCCAGGGGAGCTGTGAAGGAGACCCAACGGCAAACATAAAGTTTATGGAGGAATAAATACCTAGAGTCACGCTGGATTCTGCTCTATCTGGTGCGTTAATCGGTGGGAGAGGAGCTCAGAGTTTATTTATAACTAACTTGTGGGATTAAAAATTGGATTTATCTTCACTCTCCTTTCTCAGCCTGTCTGCAGCAGCACAGGTGACATCCCCTGTTGTTATTGTAGCCATCTCTGAGCACCTGGGGCTACACCCTGAGATACTACTTCATATTCATACAGAGGCTGGACAGAAAAGGAGATTACTTGGTAAAGACTTGATTCCAGTTATTGACATTACTATCATTAGAGTTTATAAAGTTTGCTATATAGTCTAGTAGAAAGAGGGGGTATCATGCACCCCTGAAATAAATGGGTGTAGAAAATGATGAGCTATGTTAACATAGCTCATCATTTTCTACACCCATTTATTTCAGTTGTCAGGATGTCCCATATATCATTTTAGGATATTTGAGGTTGTTGTGTGTTTTACCAAAATTTCTTTTGTAGTACAAGGATCAAACATCATAATAGAACTCTTGATGTGACCACTTTTCTCTTTCCCATGCCAGATAAACAGTCAAGTAAATGGTTCTCCACTATGAATCACTCATCATCGTTTTCACTGAAATCATCTGAGTCAAACTCATCCTCTCCTTCCTATTCCTGTTCATACTCTTCAGTGTCAAGGAGATCAACCAATGAAGTTGGTAGGTTAGGACCGCAGGACCGCACTGGTTTCAACACTCCTTCATCAGTCTTCATCCATCCCTGCCCCTCAACATAGGGTTTTGGTTTTTCCAGAATAGGTTCATCAGATCGCTTGTACAAGGCGACATGGTGGTTCACATGTTGGACGTGTGGCTTCAGAGCAGAGTGGCATGGAGGAAGGCGAGCCAGGTCGATCTCAGCCTTGCAAGTGAGTTTCTTGTCCTTCCCCACCATGTTGCGTAGCAATTTGGCACGGACAACATCCACTGAAGACTCACGACTCCATACATCACACAGGTGAATTGCTCCATCTGCCTCAGCAATTCAGGCTCGACATTCCAGCAGTCACCAAGTTGACTGAATGCTTGGGGCACTGGTACAGTCTTCTCCCCTGAACACATAGAACCCAAGAAGAGTGGTGCAGTAGTCTTCTCCCAGGGATTCTGCAAGCTCAGAGATGTTGACAACTGATATTCAAGCTGTACACAAGCCAGAAAGAAATGGCATCAGCATTGTCATGAACCACCTTCATGAAGTGGCTATGTTCTTTGATGAGGTCATTCTGTAGGCGTTTCAGTAGTTTCTCAGAGCGTTAATTTGAGTTCTCGTACCCATTCAGTTTCAGTTCTTCTACATAGAGTGAGTGCAAGGAAGATAGCTGGAGGACCTCATTTTGCTGGATGACATGAGTTTGAATGTGTTCCAGTACCAAGACAAATGCCTTTCATGGGCGGTTGACATAAAAGCCTGCTCGGTATCCTTTGCTCCTTCGGGTCTGTGAATCCCACACTTGTAGTTAGCGAATGCTGTGTGGAAAGATTTAAATCATGACGGGTGGTGTTTGGCCTCACAAGCAAAGAGGTCTTTGCTTTTCACCTGTCTATGAAGTCCCGTGATTCAGTTTGCTCCCATGCATTTTCTTTGTTCTTTTAAGATGAGAAGTGTACAGGTCTCTTGGTTTTGCAATGACAATCTTTGATTTCAGTTTTCTCACAAAAAAAATGCACTCTGGCAGGAAGTTGGGTCCTGCACCCCCTGATTTACGAGGGGAGTGATGCCTCTGTGGGGTTCATGGTTCTGGTTCTGTATCATCTCCCAGAAGATGAAGGTTGCCAGTGAAGTGCTGATAACAGCTGCGGTGATACCCAACACTTTCCAGGTCATCGGGGAGTGCTGTAGGGATCTGGTCACACACTAATTGCATGCAATGTGGGGTCTCATGTGATTGGTGGAACTGTCAGTCCTGGACCATATGAGCTGTTGTAGTTTTTCTGTAGCAGTTCCTTTGATTTTAGTAAGGGGTGTAAAACCACTATAATTAGACATGGATGGCACATGAAAAATATGTGTTGGTGTAGAGCATTTGCGGGCATGTCTGGACATGCCGGCTTAATACCATCTTCTACCCTCACTGTTAGAGAAATGAATGAGAAATTACCATTAATGTTAAAGGTGCCTTGTTATGAAATCGGGACTTTTCAGTCTGATAACAGATGTTCTGAGGGCAGCCACCATGTTCTACAGTAATGGTTGGTACTAACAAATGTTTTAGTGATACCACCAGTTATAACAACAATTAGAATAGAAACCTATGTAGATTTTAAAAGGCTAGCTATCTAACATGCTAGCTAGCTCAGCTGTGATGCTGTCTTCTTCTGGTTTCATGCAGAAACTGATGTCCACGTGTGTGTAGGTGAGTTAGCTTCTTACCTTGTTTGTTATGACAAACAAAACAGTTGGCATCGGCGAAGATGCTGAACTTTTAACAGAGGTATTGAATACATAAATGAAAATAGGAAATAGTAATGGCACCACTCATTTGCTTACTACCAACATGCGATCACTTTATGAATAGTCTTATTATTATCTCTGACCCTCAGAACATGGGTCGAGACACCTTATTTGTTCAGTTATCTGCTATAATGGCTTCTAGACGCTTCTAGACATTTTTTCCAATCTAGAAACACTGATTAGAAGTATGTTTCCAGCAGATGCATGATGAATCTGTTCAAAGAACAAAGCAAGTTTTGTTAGTTACTGTTAGTAACTTTTACACTAATCTCATACCACATGGTATCAATCTTTTCATCTGGCTCTCTCAAATAAACATGTTTCTCACTAGTCTAAACATTCCTTTAAAGCAGGGGAGCTTTCAAAGTCTGACACTGTGGAACCCACCTCCTAAAACTGGCTGAGGCAGTGAGGCTGCAGACGATGAGTCACTTGAGTCAGTCAACCCAAAACCAGCTTGAGGTACTGTTTTATCATATTTATGTCGTTTTGCTTTAGCTACTGTAGATTCAGGCAGCAGTGCTGGTCAATTTTAGTGCAGGTACAATTGCATACTGGAAAGGTGTGATTAAATGTGAAAGGGTGGCGTGTGCTGATTCGGACACAAATCTATGGAAATTAGAGGAGCTTCAATTAGGCGTTAGCATTTTCTGCTCATCCCACATACAGTCCATGTGTCTGTTGCTAGCTAGCTTACAGTTAATGTTCCGACAGTTGGTAAATTAAGTGTTTGAGCTGGATCAGTCCAGCAATTAAAAGGTGGCAGAGGATGAAAAATCTACTTGGTTTCCTCTTTGAATATACCCCAAAATGTTCATCTTGCTTTTCAAGGTACCATAATTGCCTCTATGAGCTGTGTGTCACAGACACTGCTGTAGCTCCATCTGCTGACCATGTTGACAAGCGGGCTGTCTTTGATTTCACATAACTCAGAAAGGAGGACACCTCTCTTGGTTGGAGCACATCATGTTTATATTTTCTGCTTGCTTGACATAAATAGAAATCATGGAAATGAACATCTGTTACATTCAAGAGCCTGTTAGTTACTTACTAGTGCACACAATGTTGACTAAGCCGCCACCAGGTTAATTTCTCGCGGGGGGTTTTAAATTTGGTGTCTGCTGGAGCACCACTAGTGATGCATGTTGCACCAACTAGAAAAGTTGAAGAGGGAAGCAGCCATAACACTGAAGTAGGCTACAACAATGGCAGGAAGGGAGATGGTCAGCACCGTGAAGTGTAGTATTCCGGATTAGGATTGGACATTTTCAAACCACATTGTCTGTCCAAACCACCCACATTGCATGTGCATGAAATAATGATTTCAGAATGGCGTGATTATGAGCTTTTATTTAGTCGTATAGCCATGAGGCATGCCACTGTCAATAAATCATTAAATCGCTGTAGCTCAGGGCTTGGTCAAAGGACCATCTAAAAGCCATTACTCCAGATGGTGCATTAGGATGAATATCATTATGATGATATCATCCCCCACAGGTCCTTTCTTTCTTCTGTCATTTTCATCATATTTTATGGCTAACCATCACGCCACCATTTTGCCATGTGCTCTTTAACTTACTGCAGGTATAGTTCTGACACGGCGGTGAAGAAAAGTGTCTTTTTTTTTCTTTTTGCCCCAGATTAAAACACTTTGGGCACGTTGTTCTTTGTAAACTCCTTTTCAGCGCATTAAGGAAAGCTCATAACAATCCGGTGCTGGAAAAGAAGAAAAGAAGAAGATTCCTCAGGCTGAAACATTTTCCTCCCCTCTCTTCTCCTCTCTTCTTTTGACTATATTTCTAAATTTACCCATCCATTAGCGGGTGGCACAGAAGAAGACAGAGTTGCTCAAGCTTTTAACAAGGCTACGTCTTCTCTTCAGTGTCATGCTCTACTGGGTTTCAAAACACGCAGCACTCTTTTGTGTCTTTATTATGGCTGCTGCTGAAAGAGATGAGTTTGAGGTTGTTGAGCTTTTGTGTGAGCGTGTGTGAGTGTGTGTGTTTGTGGGTGTGTGTTGATAAGAGGGGGGGCTGGCATCAATAGTATTTTAGGGAAGCTGCAAAAGGTGGTATTTGGCATAGGAAGGGCTAGTAGTATTAGTATTAGTAGTAGGTGTGTGTGTGTGTGTGTGTGTATGTGTGCGTAGCGTTGTGTTCCACTTATCTACCACAGATAATTGATGCGGACAAGCTCGACTGAAATCTCTGTGACAGCGATAGGCACGCCGCACACTCGCTGTTGATGGATGCCCATGTCAATCTTTCTGACCCCCCACCCCCTTCATTCACACACACACACACACACACACTCACACACACTCGCAAGCAAGCGAGTCCTTTTCAGCGGGGCACAAAAGGAGCAGTCTCCTGGCACGCCGTCACCAGCTGAGCTGTAACAGAACAGTGCTCAGAGGGCACCGAGGATGGGAGGGAGGATAGAGGGGAGGAGGTGGAGGATGGAAAATATTGAGAAGGAGGGAGGATTTGAGGTGATATTAATGAGGCAACAGAGGCGGGATACGAGGAGGAGGACAGAGGATTGATGGAGAAATATAAAAGTTGGTGAGATGAGGAGGTGAGGCAAGTGAAGGGAAGAGTAGGCTGGCTCAAAGAAGAATATAGAGGCACATAAAAAGAAGAAGAGGACAAGGAGGAGTGTTTTGTTAACTGTGCCGAGTTTCCCTTGTGATGCTTAGCATTCTTTCTCTCTCTCTCTCTCTCTCTCTCTCTCTCTCTCTTTCTCTCTCTCTCACACACACACACACACACTCACTCCAACTTTAGAGCTGGCTCAGCAGAGAGCACATAGATGTTAAAGTGGCGTGATTAATTTAGGATGCAGTGAGCTTTTTTGGCCAGCATGCGCACACACACTCACAAACTCACACATCAGCATCTGAATGGAGGTAGTAGTGGTAGAGAAATGGCCTTTCAAACTGGAATTTATCCTTATTCAATATCCATCATGTCTCACAGGTGGGTATCAACATGAGATAATGAAAACTTCAGTTCAGGCTTATCAAAAGGGCACAGCTGTAGAGATGCTACTAAAATAAAACAGTTCAACGTTTGAGAAATACGCTCATTTGCTATCTCTTGCAGAGTTAGATGAGACGGTTGATACAGTGTCTGTCCATTAAATATAATGCCATAGCAAACAGAAAAGAAACCCAACACCTAACCTTTCCAAAGGTAAACAGACTATGAGTCTATAACAATGCTAGAGTCTATGATGCTCCACATGTGCACCCAACTCATCCAATGGATTTTGTAGGCTATCAGCCTACATGGTTCTCATGTCTCTGCGAGTCAAGCGTCTTCCATCATCATCTATGATATGAAAACATCAGATACCTCAGCGCATCACGGAGCATCTCTCCTGCCAGGTGTTGGCAGCGCTTTCAGACGAAGAATCAATCACGGTGGACGGCGATAGAGGAGGCTGTGGCGCCGTCTGGTTCAAAAGTGCTTTAGCCGACTTTACTGACAGTCATCGCCGGAGCAGAGAGCATCAGGAGCAGCCGGTGCCCCGACTCACGCTGTGCGCCGTCACACTGGCCTGCGTTCCTGTCACCTTTCACCACTTCCATCGCAGTTATTTTGAGACTTGGCTTGCAAAGTTTACATCCTGCATTGTTCTATGTACAGTGACACAGCTAAAAAAAAAAAGAAAAAAAAAAAGTTCAGGTATTCAACTGACAAAATATGAGTCGGCCCGGGATCCTCTTGACTTACTTGAATCATTGATTTCTGGGGGTCTGCCCCAACATAATCAACAACAAGCTTACCATTACAATGATAACATGCAGGTAATCATCAGCCTGTTAGCATTTGCTAATTATTACACCAAAGATGCAATAATTAGCATCTTAGTGTTAGTGTTGTTAGTGCACCTTCATGGACTGTCAATGGCAAGCTATCTATTACGTCTAGGAGGCCAACATTCAGTTTCTTCGACCCTGGTCATCAGGGAACGTTGAGATATGCTGGCACCTGCTCCCCTACTGCAGTCCAAACAGCGGCCTTGCATATCAAAGAGAGAAGCGTCTTCTCTGATATGATTTAGTGCTGTCACTGTCTACGACCTCAAGACCCACGCATAACCCTGTGTAACCAAAGGAGAGAAAGTTCAATAACAATTAAGTAAAAGTAAGTAACTACTTGTTGATTTACCAATCGCGTCCCCAGAGGAAACATTTTCTTTCTTCTTGGCGTTCACTAACCATCATCAGAAACGGTAATGGTTTCATTGCAAGCATTGTTGATATTTCCATTTTCCATTCCATTTCCTTTTCAACAGGCTGGAAGTGATTTGTTTAATTACTTCATGAACCTTTTGTGAAAGAGCAAATAATTTCCCAGAATGTCGACATTCCTCTGAAGTTGACATTCAAAGCTCTCTGCAGTGCATTTCTCCATGTCTCACAATTTCCATAATTTCCTTGTTATCTTCTTCCTTATGGTGTTACTGAAGGCAGATTGGGGCTTAGCTGATTGGGCAAACCCGAGGGGACAGATGAATTAAGCAGCACTCAAGAAACATACCTGCCTTCATACAATACGATCTGCTATCCCTGTCTGTTGGTCTCCTGCCCATTTCTATAGTGTGCAGCCAGATTGCTGCCTACCTGTCGCTGCAGCCCCCCACACACATCACACCCTCAGTTTCACTGACCACCACATTCAGAGAACACACACATGCATTAACACCTCAGCCTGGAAGAGCAGAGGAAGTGAAACAAAAACGCCCACTGGTATTTCCGTGAAGAAACCTGTACCGGTGGAGTGGCGTGTGCGGTGGCGGCAGCATTGGTGGGCACTGCGATGAGAGTTGGACCGCGCTCCTGGCGTGGGTAGCTTGCGTATTTTTGCTGCCACAAGTGCCCGCGGTGCAGTGCGGGGCTGGCTGGCAGGCTGAGGGAAAAAGACCCATCTGTTGTATGAGATTATTTCAAACCAGATACAGCACAGGATGTCACCTGTTTGAAGAGACTCAGGGGAGGTGGGATTATGGGGAGGATGGTATGTATTTGTGCATGGGAGAGGGGTATGGAGGTGAATTTCTCAAGACCACATGTGGTCTCTCATCTTATCTAGTCACAGTGTATTCATGTATGTGTGGTTAATGTGATTCTATATGTTTGCTTGTTCAGCTGCCAACTTTAAAATGTGTCAGCATAAAGAGACCCCCTAAGGAAAACATGCAGCCTCCTTTAATTTATTGTATTATCGTCCACATATTTTTGTTGCAGATCTTTCATATATTATCTTCAATAATCTGGATTTGTTCTATTTTTAGACAGCATATTAAATTTTTGGATAGTTTCGCTGTTGCAGCTCAGTTCCCCCAACTGCTCATGAAGGTTTATTTAATCTAATGTTAGGCAGAAAATGGACAAATGCACCCAAAATGACTATAACATACCTCAAGCAGATTCCTGCAGTATTTACCCAGATTTAGGTTTACAGTAATAGTAGCAGTACTGTACTTTATCTGGGGGTGTACTTTGTCCAGCCCTGTAGCCCAGGGACTCCATCTATTATAGATACTTTCACAAACCTGCATTGAAAGTTTGCCTTTTCATTCATCATAACCGTGATCTTTCCCCAATCTTAACCAGTTTGTTGCACATTGATGTTCTTCAAAGCGTGAAATGGTTGCCGTTGGATGTAATCCAAGGTTTTGCAGAATCATTCAATATTGATCTTCTTGTCTGCTGATAGTGTTGCTTTACTTGATGACAACCGTTCCTGCTCATCCTGCTCAACCTTTTCTTTCCAAACCAACTAAATATTTTAGAATAACATGCGATGTTCATCACAATAACGGAAAGTCTTCCGCTAGCTTTACACTTCCTCTAAAGAATGATGCTGTTTCATACAACTTTGGTCTTGTTTCATTGTAGTTTCATTTGCTGAGATCTGGGAACATGGTAACTAAACAGAGTACAAACGGGTTAAGAAACACGAGCAGTCAGATAGAAGATCATATAGAAGGAGATGATACAGGCGTCAATTAAACTCTTATGAGGGCGACACGGGGGTGCAGTGGTTAGTACTGCTGCCTCACAGCAAGGTTCACAGTTTGAACCCCAGCTGGGGCCTTTCTGTGCAGAGTTTGCATGTTCTCCCCTCCCACAGTCCAAAGACATGCACTCAGTACTTTAATAGATGACTTTATAAGTGACTCTTAATTGCCTGTAGGTGTGAGTGTGAATGGTTGTTTGTCTCTATGTGCCCTGTGATGAACTGGCAGGGTCTACCCGGGCTCTTGCCCTAAGTCAGCTGGGACAGAAATGTAAAAAGGTCTCTCCATCCTACCTACAGCAAGTTTCAATATTTACATTATTTTACTACTTACTTTTACTTAAAGGTGCAAAGGGTAGGATTTAGTGGCATCTAGTGGTAAAGTTGCAGATTGCAACCAACTGAATACTGCTCGTGTCATGAAGGATAAACTACACGAAACTCACGAAAAACAGAAAAGGTCCTATCTAGAGCGAGTGTTTGATCTGTCCCTTCTGAAGTGCTGTAGAACCATGGTGATTCAACGTGGCCGACTCTGTGGAAGAAGACTCACTCCAAGGTAGTAAAAACATAATGACTCTTATCTTATAAGTGAATATACACTAATGAAAACACAGTTATGCACATTATATTTCATTTCTGCTGATGAATCAACGCAGGACGCAGAAAAGAAAATTTCACAGTATAGTATTGCTACTTTTAATTCTGAATACATCCTCCACCGCTGTCTAACATCTTCCCACAGCAGGTGCTTATATTACACAGGAAGCTAAAGTACATAAGGAAACCTGTGACACAGGTTATAGTTTCCTGAAGCTGTAAAACACATTTAAATTGCTTCACTAATTTTGATGTGCGTGTGCTTTAGCCAAAGTAATAGCAGATACTTAAAACTAAAGGACTCATACTGAGAGGAGTGAGAAATAATGTGACCAGCATCCCTACTTTTGAATGAGCTCTTTGAATTTTCCAGTAAGACATGCAAATAACGGTCACTTTAAAAACACCGCCTCACCCCTTGTGGCTCTGGGCCTGTGCCAAGTATGTGCTGTGCTGCAATCTATCCGTGGGTTTAGATAATCTTGGCTTGTTTACAACCTGTCTGATCGTAAGACTACTCCTGCTTCTTGGCCTGTTAGCCTTGTTGTAGTAAAGTGATGGTCCCCAAATCTCAGCGATGAACTTAGTGAGCGCGGAGTCATAATAACGGATATGAGTGGCTGCCAAAACTATCAATGTAAAATTTGAATCAACTGATTCTCTCCCTAAGACTAAAAATAGCAAAACACGTAAAAAAAAAAATAGCAGAGTCAGGTGATCCACTGCCACATCAGAACTTCAGACACGACAGTGTACCGCTGAAGGAGTCGGACCTTCGGCCAAGGTTAGAGCGATGCGCTGCCTGCATCCTAATGGCTGTAAAGCAGGATACCTGCCTGCAGGTGATGAATGAGTGTCATGTCAGAAGGGAAGGAGAATGAGAGGAGGAGGAGAAGGAGGAGGGGGAGGGTGAGGAGGAGGAGGAGGAGGAGGAGGAGGAAGATGAAATTTGGCTCTAGAGATGTTGCCCACAGGATGCTCAGGCACAGACCTCAGGAAGCCCTAACCCCTTCACTCTACCATCTGTGGCTCAGAGGTGTGTGTGGGTGCGGGTGTGTATATATGTGTGTGCATGTGCATGTAGGAATGTGTGTGTAAGGGAGGTGATTTTTGCTGTTTGTAATTTTAGTGGGTTGTCGATAAGTACAGGTTTGCATGTGTGTGAAATATAAGACATCACTCATTCATGCATATATGACTGTACGGATTACACTATGGATATATGACTGATTAGCTGTGTGTGTGCTTAGGCTTCCTACATACCTGTATCCGTCTGTGTGATTTTGTATCCCTATACGTCATATCACACACACACACACACGCACACACACTCAGCGCCTCTATCACCTCTTGCACCTCCACCAAGAAGAACAGATGGGAGAACAGGAGAGAGGGTTCCCACGTCCGCTCCTCCACCTCATCCAAACTCAACCCATCGCAGCCCAGCCCGCCACGACCCTGCCAGAACCACCGTGACTCAGCCAAAACACACACACGCACACACACATTCAAGCACACACACCTCCGCTGGAACCCACAAACTCCAAAAATAACGTGCCAAACTCATGCACACAAACACGGTTATATACAAACAGACACACACATAGACACACATACACACACACACACACAAGCACACACACTTCAAGTACCTTGGCTCTCTGACTGTCCAGAGTGACGCCAGCGAGCCAAATTATGATGAGGTAATCAAACCGCAGTTAGTGGTGAACTATCTCACATCTATCTCCGAGTTATCAGGACCCTGCTAATAAAATCTGCTTGGAAAATCAAAGTCTGAAGACAGGGTCAGCATGGATATGATTTCAAAGTTATTTGTGGCTACACAATAACTTTTGCTGAACAGTGACAATTACTGGATAATGACACATTGAATTTTCCTTCATACCCCAAGATTCTCATGAGTCAGTTGGTTTAAAGATATAATCATTAAAAACCTGGAAAGGGGCCACAAGCAGGAAACAACAAGAGTGTCTCTGAGTTTTGATCTGTTACTTTTTGCTTCACTTTTTTTTTCTTTTTTTTTGACAAAACCACTGAAATCTATTTCTGTCCCTTCAGGGACACCTATAACAAGATAGGAGTCAAGATGAGTCGACGGGGTTAGCTCTACTGCTAGCAAGCTTTTCCACTGACTACATTTTTGTCAAAGCAGCATTAGCATTGCTAGTAACAAAATAAAAAGTAGCACAGCCGCCGTTTTTGGACTCCCTCTTTTTGGACTCTCCATATTTCATGTAACCCTCACCTTGCACATCGTAGAAGTCAGTAGACATTGGCCTGAAATGTGTTACAGTTTTGAATTTCCTGTTTTATTTTATAGTTCCCCCCTGTCTGCGTCCTACATTTCTACTTCCTGCTTCGTTTTCCCGCCTGCTTTTGATTATGCACCTGTCCCTGATTTGTTTCACCTGGTGTCCTGCATGGTTATTTAGTTCCTGTGTTTCTTTTGTTGGTTCTTGGTTCTAGATTTTGGTTGTTGAGTGGATCTCCAGCCACCTTTTGGTTTGTTTGGTCTTCCTTTCTTCCTCTTCTGTCTTCCTCTTCCTCTCTCAACCCTGACGAGTAGGTGATTAAAGTTTTTCTTTCCATGCACATATCTGATGTCCACACCTCTATGTCTGCGTTTTTGGGTCCACTCCTTCGTCCCTTCGTGACACTATGCATATTTAAAGGTTCGGCCTGATCTGTATTATGTGATTTAATCATAGTGTGGGTTAATGACTATAAATCAATGGCTAAATTGAACTAACAAGGATACTAATTAATACCAGGTGTAAATGCAGAGGCCTGTGATTAAATGTCATTATACAGATAATGAAACCTCAAGCAGGTTACAAATGCTTGTTTAAATGGACTCATGAAGTCAGCAAGCTTACATCTTATAAAATACCCACCATGTGTAAGTTTTTGATTGAAGACTAACCTGGTTTAGAAAAGTCCTACAGCTCGTAGAAGACGTGACCTCAGTGAGAACAATGAGGACTGCCACTGAGGATAAATGTTGCTACAGCTCTGGTCACACTTCTCAGCAATATTTTTGCCAACTGCATCAAGTTGGGTCAAGTTAGACCGCAGGCCCGTTCAAACATAAACGTCAAGTTCAGCCTCGGGTGAAAAAAATGCCAGTGTCTACCCTGTACCGTCCAGCAGGCCCGACAGATGCGACTAGCTCACTCGCCAAATCCATTGATTTTTCCCGAGACCAATTACCCCGGCGTCAGAGATCTCACTCACAAGTTCCGGACGGCAGGGGGATTCTCTAACTTTAATCACACATCAATGCTAGTCCCTCAGAGCAATCTCCACTGTTTATCCCTAGCCCCAGCCCCTTGCCAACTCTATATCGATTACTACCCAGCTTTAGCTCTGTACTGCGATCCGTTGCTATCTGTGTCCATCCGCCAGCCGCCCCTCTCACTCTCTCCTCATGGCGGGAAAAAACAGCCAGAGGGGGCTTAGGCGGCAGAGAACAGAGCGCGAGAGTGATGATTTCCTCATGAAACTGCCATTGATTTTGTGACATGCTGATGCCATCTCTTTCTCTGTCAGGCGAGAGACTGAACGAATTATCTGGTCTTGACAGAGCAGCATTGGTGTATGTAAAACCTTGCTTGTGGTGAGTGGGGTGAAACCAGCGTGGGTAATTAACAGCCAGGCAGGTGGTACTGTGGCCGGACATGGTGATTTACACACATAATGTTGTCCAGCATGAGTCTGGAGATACAGATTGCTATTTCACTGTTAAAATTAGACTTTGTCAGAAGAGGGAAAGTACAGATGTAATTAATGTCATTAATTAAAGTGACATTCCATGCAGCTGCATCAGTTTGAGGGTCTTGGTATTGTGCGTGCTGGCTGCAGTGGCTCTCTGGGACGCACAGCCATCAATAATATTATTTGTAACACCTGGGATTTTCCTGCCAATGTTTGCAATTTTATGTACAGCCTTATGCTTGAACTCCACTAGGCATGTCTCTGTCATGACGCTATTTTTGTCCGTTCTCCAGGTGGCTTAATACCCTAACAGGAGCGTTTCAGAAGTGTAGAGTCCTGAAACTTTGTTAACTTGCTCATATTCAGTCATGTGTGCTTCGACAGTATCGTGAGGAAATACATTACATAGTTAATGTTCCCTGTTTGCTTTTACAATCAGAAGTTTGCAGTGTTTTATTATGAAAATCAACCATTTGACTTCTAGTTGCGGCGTGCATCAAAAATAGAACAGTATTCTCCGCGGAGCAGAACGGAGAGAAACTTCTAGGACGCTCACAAGCACTGTCTTGCTGTGATCAGCATCACATACTTGCCTGGTGGTATCCAGCTGTGACTTGGTCTGATGCAGTAGTGCAATACAACTATACAGGGCCAGTCATTGGCATTTTAGTGGCCCTAAGCAAAATTTCATTTGTTGTCCCAAAAAACTCCTAGTGCAGTCAACAAATCGCACACACCACTCATAACTGAATGAGCACATGCACACAATAGAGGTGGACAAATCTTTCGGCGTCAAATCTCTTGCTGTATTTGAGGGTTGGCAAGTAGCTCCAAACAGAAACATAATGTGAAAAGTAAATGATGGAGAAAAGACATGATTGATTTGCACACATGATAATTTAAAATGCATGATATTTTCATGAGGGAGGATCTTTGAGGCTTCCCTGTTTATTTGGCTTCAGATTTGTCACGTACCCTTATATTATAATCCAAGATTTCAGCATTGAGGAACAGTCAGGCTACATTCATGATTTCATTGAGAACCATTCTTAAGTTTCAGGACGTTCCCGTAACCATAGTAACTCACAGTTCCCGAGGGGAGGTAGAGATGCTGCTGCCGGGAAGAAGAATGAAGCCACTTTGTCAGACGTGTTCACACAAAACACGTCTCAAAATGAGCCAGTCAGTCAAAAAACATTATTATATAAATATATATAATAATGCGTGAGTCACACAGTCATTGCGTGAGAGTTGGCAGCGCCTGAGCAAGTCAGTCAACTTAACACCGTAAAAAGTGAAGAGTGAGCAACATCAGTCCAAGTCGACGTGTACTTGTACTGAAGTGTTTCCATTCCAGTCTTTCAGTTCAGCAGTATAGAAAAGAGTTCAAATGAGCTCCACCTTGACATTTAAATGGACACAACCAACTTATTCGCAGACATTTACGTCACCTCGCAGTGCCTTCTTCTTCTGTTTTTTTGACTGGGAGAATTGGTGCCACCCTCTGTTTATTTTCTGAACCAACTCCTAATAACGGCATGACGCTAGTGGATGCAAAGTAAGCAAGGCGTAAGAATTCATTTGCATCCTCTTTTACCAAATTACTCAAAATGTGGTTACATTTGCGATACATTTTGATAAAACACGGCTATTGTCACATTGTCGTCATATTGTTGTTTCATACATTGTCATAAAATGACAATTACAGCTGCATTAAGTAGTTTAATTTATTAATCATTTAATTTGCAAAGTGAAATCTGAAGCTGTAGTTCAAGCCTTCAGTGGGAGATGAGATTTATGCTGTTTATTAACATTTTTAACATTTTTATTTCCCAGTGGTCAATGCCCAGTTCAAACTAAGAAGAAACCCAGCTCCATCATCGTCTCAGAGTCTTTAGAGGACGTGTATAAATATGAACTGGCAATGAAATGTACAGTAAAGTGGATGTTTTGACTTAGCGAGCCGGGCAGGAGTTGCTGTATTCCTTTGTGGCCTCTTTTAATAAAGAACCGATTTGTCATGGAAAATAAATTGTGACAAGTGGAATCAGGTTGGTAACTTGATTTCTGTAACCCTACTGTCATCTCTTGCTCTGTTCAACATGACAGCTTTCTGTAGCGCGGCCTTCATTTTCAAAAAGGTCATTGATGATGCAGGGACACATCAGCATAAATCTGATCCAGTGACAGCTGTGCCTGGGAGCCATCGCTCTCGCAGCGCAGGCCAATTAGAGAGGGTCTTGTATCAATCAGAAATCAAATAACATCTCATCAAAACGCACGTCTGTTTTTGATTCCCCCCTCTCCCCCAAGAGAACCACACTTCTCCCTAGATCCCATCTCCATCACCCCACACCTCTTTTGGCTTCTGCCTATATCTTTGATTTTTTTTTTTTTTTTTTGAAACACCCATTCACCCATCCTCGTATTACCAGTGCATACATTTAACAGAGAGCAGCTTCACAAAGACACACTGACACACAGGAGAGCACACAATGCCCAGGGCAGTGAGGGACAGTGCAGGTAACCAATCCAATTAACACCTTAATGAGGAGGTCCCCAGTCACAGTCTGACTTAGTCTACATGCACGGCTCTCATCTTCCTGGATACAGCAGGCTTGCATCTTATGGATCAGCTGATGCAGCTGGATTCTGGAGGTTAGTTTGTCCTAAAAGAGAACCACCCCAGGTGAACGTAATGATTTTGACCAGGTAAGGTTTTATATTTTTAGAACATATTCTAAGTTTTCACTTGTGAAATACATGTGCATACTCTTTTCACAGAGGTTATGTTGTTAGCTTAAGCTAATGTTAGTAACACGTCTGATATTCCTCCTAACACAAACAGCCGAAAATTTACACAGCCTTTAAATAATGTTAACCAGCAATTGTAAGTTACATGTAAGGAGTAAAATATGGTGTTTCCTTATTTAAAGTGTATGTAAATTATAATAAGAATTAGTCAGGGCTTAATTAATAATTGTGTTCTGACACACCTCATTTTATTTGCACAGTTTGTGTTCATTTCAACCAAACAGCAACCTCCAACTGCAGTTTCTTAAATGGTCACTTAAGGCTGGCTATAAAACAAGTCAGTCTCCATAAGTCCCTATGTTAAAGGCCCCACGTTAAAGTGTCCTATTTTGCAACAGAAATAAACATGTTTATATCCTGGTTCAAAAAATGGTTTTCATACAGCAAGATTTCATGCGCCCATGTTCTTTGCCCATTTGTGATGGATTAGCTTTGAGCCGATGGAGATGCAAGATGATGATGACCAAAGCCACCACACTTTGAGCTTCACAGCGGCTCTTGACCATGAACTCCAGTTCCTTTCCCTCCATGATCTTCCTTCAAAGTCAAGCGATGAATGCTAATTTGTTTAAACTGATGTGTAATTAAATGAAAGTGTAAATGCTTCTTTGCCTCTGTGTCTTACTCCACACAATCTAATGCCAACTTGTGTCTATGCATTGACTTGATATGCCACCTCTAAAACTCGCCTAGTTTCCACAGAAATTGTTCCTCATTGTAGATATGTCAACACTCGTAAGCTATTGAGTATCTTGCTCATTAGCAGACACTCTGTAAATAAGCAACTATGTGACTCTCTGTGAAGATTTATTCGACTTTGTGCCAAGCAGCACTTCATCTTTGTTTGCACTTGTAACGATGAGGGCAAGGGACATACAGAAGAGGGATGCAAGAAACTACAATAATAATCTTTTCCTCTACACATATTATATTCCATCCCACCGCTGCATCACTCTGTCTTTGTCAGTTTTGGGGTAAAACCCTATACCCTAGTTTGTATAAAGTAAAACATTTTAAACTTTAAACCCTAAACCCTTTAAACCTCATAACCCTAGAGCTGAACTGAACTTTTAACACGCTGCCTTCAGTGGCTCTGAGTCTGATCACTTCACATGCTATAAAAGATTTGAAGTACAAAATACTCTCTGATGTAAAATAACCCTATTAGACATAGACGCTTAGTGTGACCCATATCAAAATACTAATAACTGGTCTAATTTTTCTTATGTCCTCTGTTCGTGCATCATGTAGGAAGTGTTAAAATACTTCTTTGCATATCACACAGCTGTGGACAAACAGCACACACACACACACACACACACACACACAAAAACCCTCTCAAATCACAGAAGTGTGTAATGGACTGAGCTGCAATGTGCCTTGAGAATTTTCTCAAATATCAAGCAAAGATTAAGTAAAGCAATTTTGTATAAAGGCACATACACTGCATGAAGCCTTGATTAAATTTGATTTTAATTGATTTGGTTGCAGTTTAATAAACCTTGCAGAACCCCTGATGTGATCACATAAGTAAAGGGTGCTGTTATTATTAGTTTTATTAGGAGCAGTAGCATTGATGACAGGACTCGGAGCCATTGCAGCATCGTATCAGTAAGAAGAGCGCTGGTCTTAAGTTTTAGACGTTGAAGAAACTTTGAATCTCTTGCTTGTGATCAAAGAGGCAGAGTGACTCAACTTGAGCTTTAGTTTAGCCAGTTGTTCTCTCCTCGGGGTTGGAATGCAAGTTTGCCTGGAATAATAAAAGCACCTTGATCAGGCTCTGTGACGCACACAGCAGCATTAGGGTAGGCAGCTTGATTCATGACTCTGACAAAAATCCTCTTGTTTATGATCACACAACATCTGTTGACGGTGAATCACTTCTTGTAATCAGCACTCTGCTGCTATTTGATCATTTTGTCTGTCACAACACCGTGTGACTGTGTGTGTGTGTGTGTGGCACGAGCACAGTATAGAAGTTTCTATATGCTAGAGGTTAATTTACTAATGTGTACAATTGCACTTATAGATACAGATTTATGTGTGTGCATGTGTGTGTGTGTGTGTGCTGGGATCATGAATGAAGCCATAATCAACGTGTCGACGTGCGCACTGGCTGCCGAGGGCCGATGATGGTGGCAGTTTCCTCTCATCAAAGGCGACAAACATCAATGAGCTCTTCAAACATCCTCCACCGCCATTAATTAGAATGTACCAAAATACCAAAGACGACGATGTAGCAGCTCCAACAAATAAAGCTAAAGTGTGACCCTGAAAATCAGAAACCTGACTGTTCTCCGTTTGTTTTCAAAGTGAGCGCCTGTGCTGCTGCCACTTCTAATTCCAAACACTAATTCAAAGAGGATTCGTAGGCATTTTTTCTAGGTCAAACATCACAACTTTGAAAATCCTTTTATTCCCCCCTCTCTTTCTCATGCTATCGGTTTTCTTTAATGGCTGTTCTTTTACTAAATGCCTCTTCAGTTTTGAACGACAGGACTGGAAAAAGGAGGAGGAGGTCAAACTGTAAAGGTTAGAAACGAGAGCTAAACATACAAAAATTACTCTTGATCCCTGCAGAGGCCTTGTATTTCTAACGTTTCTCATACTTTGGCCACCGACATGTCTTCTTGTAAAGAAAAAAAAACAGAATGCCAAGTGAGGCTGCGGGACCAAATACAGGAGACCTTGATCCAAAAAGGCTCAGCCATCAGCTGGCTTGAAAGATGCTGCAGACCTTCAGTAACTGCCATGTGCTGAAGCGATAATCTGTGATTTCTTCATTCTTTTTTTGGCAACATGATGATGCTGAATGATCATCTCTGTGATGTTTTGCAGCGCTCTTCCCTGCAATCATTTCAGACCAATGTCACAGTTACTTTGATATCACTCGGCTGGCAGCAGCTGCCACAAAGACGAGCATGGGCTTTCCCACTGAGATGACTAAAGGAGACTGTCACAGACAGATTTATGTGTAGAGACTCTATGGCAGTATAATAAAGGTTAATTTGATAATAAACATTGCTCTCTTTCACCACCAGAATTGTCTGATATTATAATCTAATAATGTAATACATAATTAATATTATACTGTATAATTTCTTACTTTTATTTATTTGGTCAAAATTGTGAACCTCTACGCCCACTCTGCTTTATTATGGTTCTGCAGTGATAGTACCGCCACGCATCAGTGCTCTCCAGTGGGTGTGAATATTTGGTTTGTGCTGGTAAATTGATTGGTGTAATATCTGTGGGGGCGGACTGTAAAAATAATTTGCAATATCACTTCAACACCAATTACACTCGCCTTTGTCAGCCCCTATCTGTGTTTTCACTAACTCTGCTTCATGTTACTTCATGACGATGATGCGAATCACAGTGGAACATATGGACTACTGAGGATCTGTCACAGGGGTACTCATGAGTTTGGTCATTTGCCATGACCACAACAGCACTGATAAAACAGAGGGACAGCTGCTAGCTAGACATTTCTATAATAAACACAGCACTGATGACACAATGAAAACTAATGTGGGTAAGTGGAATATGCTATATACATGTATACACACACTTCCAAGTGAACCTCCAGTGTCACTGTCCAAATCAGCAACTTTTAGCTACTACACCGTCAGTTCAATTCAGTTTTATTTATATAGTGCCAAATCATGACAAAGGTTATCTTGTGAGACTTTCCTTATAGAGCAGGTATGCATAAAAACTCTTACTAATGTTATTTACAGAGACTCAACAATTCCCACCATGAGCAAGCACTTGGCGACAGTGGCAAGGAAAAACTTTTAACTTACTAACTTGTAACAGACAGAAACCTTTAGCAGAACCAATTCATTGGTGGGCAGCTATCTGTGTAATGCCTATTGTGATTAATAGTAGTAGTAGTAATAATAATAATAATAATGATAACCACAGCAGCAGGCTCGAACAAATCGCCAGTCTAGGCGTAGCCACGATCCATGAGAACCTGTGTGACAAGACCATGAGCAGAAAACTTTTAGGGAAAGAAGCGTTGTTAGTAACGTGCACTAATGGGACATGCATGTATACAAATGGAGAGGGAGAGGAGAAGAGCTCAGTGTGTCATTTGATGGGCAGACTAGGTTTATAGCAGCTGACTAAGTGATGGTTGAGGAGCCAGCCCTAAATACTGTAGCAGCAGACAGTACTAGCGGTATAGTCACAGCGTTATGAACGATGACGTGTTCACTTAATATTTTACACGATGAAACGCATTTGAAACATTTGCTTAGCTTAGAAAACAAGTACACAGTCAGTGACTACACATTGTTGAATCTGAATTGAATAAAACAAATCAACAAAGTGATTAAATCATTTCCACCACACCCGTGCTTGCTATAACCGCAAAGACTGCAGTTATACAATATCTTTGAAACAAAACCTGGTTCCAGTCCAGAAGAGTACGTCTCCACAGCCTGTCAGTCTGTCTCAGCTCTGAGCTTTAACCCTTATCCTCGGAAGGTAACACTTCACTTCCATCAACATTTGACATGGTCTTCGACCAGTCAGACAGCATTTGATTTCCCTTTGTTTTTCTGTTGATACACTTGGAGTTGCTGTCACTTCACTGGAGTATGTACTGTTTGTTTCTTTGTGTGAATAGTCGGGGTAGTTAAATAGTGGATGCTATGTGCCCAGTTTTGCTATTTATTCTAAACAAACCACAGTTGCTGCTTCCAGGGAAACATCAAATTCATTACTGCCTGTGCACCGAGGAGTTATGTCTAGTAAAGAGCAACTTATCAGTGTTTACAGCAAACAGAAGAGAAAAAGTGCAAATGATTTATTTATATTAAAATGTCACATATTATTGCTTGAATTCTTGCTTTTTATCCGTGGCCTGGCTGGCACACAGACGCTAAATTTCTAGTAAAACATGACTTGAACTAAAGCACTGCCTTGGGAACTCTGCAGTTGATCAGAATGATCCTCTGAGGTCTATGTTTAGACATGAGAAACCCCCGAGGCTGAGAGGTTTGTTTTGTTCAACAGGGAATACAGTTCAACTATGCCATGATGAAAGTGTGTCACACACACACACACAGCATGGCACCCGCGGTGATAAAAGATCATAACTGACTATTGAGCTTCTAAAGAAACACAGCATGCTGACAACATTGGCAGTATAATGCAATTAGAAAACATAGAGGTACAACAATTAACATTGCCTTTTAATGCCTTTGTCAGGTGTTATGCTACAGCTGATGTATAAACGGAGTCCTTAGTAAACACGTTCTTTGATCAACCCGAGCAAATTCCTGTGTAACCACCGTAAACTCTGACATGGCACAAACGTTCCAGTGAAAAACACTCTTGCGGTACATTTTGGACACTTTATATAAACAGACAAAAAAACAAAACCTAATTCCCCCATGTAAAACTAGTCATCGTATTTCTGTTCTGCTCTGTGTCACTGCTGTTTACTGGCTTGTTGAAGTCGTTCCAAAATAAGCTGTAACTACTACTTACTGTGAAGTAGGGTATTTAAGTGAAAGAACAGCAAACTTTCACAACCACAAATTGTGCATTTGCATTTTGATGGCACCAGAATGTCCTTTAAAATGAAGAAAAATGACATTTTTTCGGTTCTTTGTCAACCACAGAGAAAAATCGAATCACCTAGTGGAATGAGAGCCTGCAAACTCAAGTGTTAAAACAGTGACTGCTCTGAAAGAAAAACACTCTACCAGAACTCGTTTTACAATTTACAGTAAATGACAGACTCTGTTTCACTGACATTAGTTAGAGGGAAAAGTTACATGTCAATCAGGGTTTCTTTTATTTATTCTTTTCTGTAATTAAATCTGTCGTGTGGTGTGCATGTTAACCATGATGCACATCACAGCACTGCCAGGTGTGTGGACTTAGGGTGTGATAGACAACAACAGGCGTCACCCATCGCTGCTGGGTAAAAGAACAAGCTGGTTCCTGTCCTCGCTACCTTAATATTGCTGCTTCTGTCTAATATACCAAATTATCTTAATTGCCATATCTATAACATGTTAGCCTCAATCACTAATTTCTTCCCAAATAGAGCAAGTTCGTTATGTAAGTTATGGTCCCGTTTACAGTGAAATAGCTGATTAAACGGTATATGCTTTGGCTGTCTTGTGATTGTGGTTGCAACCATGCTTTTGCCAAATAAAGCTCCAAAAATCAAGATGGCAATAGCCTAAAGGCCAAACTCGAGACTCCAAAGTTCCACAAACCAATGGGTGACATCACGGCAGGATAACATTTGGTCACTACCCACATGAAGGGACCAAACAGTACAGCAGGGAGTGACGATAAAAACCTCCCTTTTCAGATTTAGACTGAGATCCAAGAGGTGGATTCTGGGTTGGAGGCAGGACTTTTGGAAACAACAATAGCAACAAGTGACAAAACCTTTCAGCAGGGCGCTGTGGCAGCAGTCAAAAGAGTGAATAAAACACTGGCGCTGGCTCTCTGGCTGTGTTTAATTTCTTACCTCAGTCATGTGTAATGCAGCCCAATGGACTGTTATCCATGAATCTGGCAGGGGACATGACGATGAGTGTACCAGAGTGTGTATGTGCTTGAGCAGTGCTTAGTTTAATAGTTTGCAACAAACTGAGGGTAGCTACGTTAGCAAAAAGCAGAGAACAGGTAGACAATATCCATTCAAAATCAATTTCTGTCTGTTTCTTCAGCATCTGTCGGATGCTGAATCTCTCAGCCCGAGGGTAGAAGCTGCTTTCGAAGTGGACAGCTCATCAAGATGAGTGACAGGTGTTCGGGTGTGAACTTGACCAATTGAGTAGAAGGGGAAGGGCGGAGCTGATGATACACTTCCTGCCTCAAGGCCTAAGGTTACTGATATTAGCTGAGTGTCATCAACATTTAAAAGGTTTTTCCTCGGAGTGACCAGAGGTGAAGTTTGTACAGTAGCTCTCATCTCATCTCCCAGAGCAAGTGAAGCGGTCAAAGCGCCATAAGTCATAATTTTGTTGTTTTCTTTTTAAGTGAGCCTCACATTAAGAAAAGGACTTCATCCCAAGGGCAGCACAGTTCCAGCTTTGTAATGAGGTAAAAATTACAAAGCTTCTCTGACCCTATTCAGATGCCAAGGGCTTTATGGCTTTATAGGCCTATTTATGACCACTTCCTGGGTGCAGCTGAGAGGAGGGGTGGCGAGCGCAGGGTGCCACTGTGGCTCTATCACTCTATTAACAAAGGGAGGACACACAGAAGAGCAGCACATTCATCATCTAGCCAGCAGCCGGCCCTGTGGAAAAGACAATACACATTGCTCTGAGCTCACATTTGCTTGTGGTGCCGCAGATGTGTGTGTGTGTGTGTGTGTGTGTGTGTATGTGTAGCTGATGGTGTTAGATCCCTGTGTAGTTGAGGTAAGTGATGGCGACATCCCACAGATCCTCTCCAGACAGCTGGGAAAACTCTAATGAGCCTGTGAACCTGCTGAGAAGTGTGTGTGTCTGGATGTGCGAGGGTATGTGTGTTACCTGGATGTGTACACAGTGCTGTGCTTTTCAAATCTGTAATTCTAATCCCAAGACTCAATAAAAATAGAACACTTTTAGAGTGATACATCTCTTATGGTTTTAAAAAAAACAGCGCTTCATATTCCCTAAACATAAATACCAAATGAAATCAACTTCGTCTGAACCACAACATTGGCCGTCTCCCTTGGTAACATAAAGTCCTGCCTGCTTCCTGCCAATCCATAAAAAAACAGTCGGTGATAAACACTATTCGGTCCGGCAGTTTATTGTTAATACAGATTGAAAGTGTGTGTGTGTGTGTGTGTGTGTGTGTGTGTGGCTTTAGTTGTGTGTCATTCATGACAGCCGCCCAGCAGGAGGTGAACACACTCCATCTTGTGACCTTCGCGGGTGCTAACGTCGTTGCCATGGCAGCACGGCTTGATGCTTTCTGACAGGTCTGATTTGCCCTTGACAGAAATGCAGGCTGCAGGCCTCGCGTCTCCCATTGTCCTTGTCTCATATACAGTATACAGTGTCATATTAACTGCGTAACACACACACGCACACACACATATCCATATGCCCACACGCATGCTTTCATGCAGTTAAATTACATTTTAACTGTACGAGCTCATGGCGAGCTTCCCGGCTGTGAGGCCCCCTGCTGGTCTGATACAGCTCAAGACTAAAGCGAGACGAAGCCGTTTGAAGAACAGAGAATTTACACATTCAGAGCGCAACACACTCCATCTATCCTCCCTCCTTTTCTCTCTTCACTTGACTTCCCCGCGTGACTCTTTATCTTGGGCTGGTTCACAGGCTAAAGGTTCAATAAGGGTTGGACGGAATCACAGGATGGGGGCGTGTGACTTCACATCCCGGCTACTAGTGTAGTGAGTCATGAGGAGATATTTCACTATATAATAGATGGTGGTGTAGTGAGATAACCTGATATATCTGATGATGGTGCAAGCACACACACACACACACACACACACACATAAACACACACACACCACTTCCACTATCCTCCCTGCTCTTAATCTCTGTCTGGGCTGCATGGGGACCCTGAGTGCACCTCCCTGACGTTGACAAAGCGCTATGGGTGTTTTTGGCAGTCGTCCTCCCCTCACCTCCCCCCTCAGCTACCTGCTCACCACTTCATCAAAACCACGGGCACCAAAATGGCGAGGGATCCATCAACTTCCCACGCTGAGAGATGATGTCATCAACGAGGGACGTCTCCTGGGGGATTGTTGCTGATGGCTGACATGGATCAGAACCACAGAGAATGTAAGTAGCCTGCAGTACTGCAGTGGCAAACAAGAATAACACTGCATCAACTGCACCTAGATGTGAAAATATCTGCGCTTATTTTACCTTTATTTGCTCTCAGCAGATGTGAAACTTACTATTTATGGCTGTTTATCCTTGACTCATCCTTGTTAGCTGTAATTAAACAGCACAAACATGAACATACTCTATACTCTGAAACGGTGCAAGATAATGAGAGTTGCAAGCACTTTATTTTGTACTGTGGACATTTTTGTAACTTTTACTTATAAAGTTTTTATATCCCATGGAGCAAAAAAAGAAAGAACCTTTAAAATAAACATTTTTCTTTCCACTTCAATAAAACACAAGATAAAAAAAATATATTTTCCATGAGTGTAACTTACTGTGCCGCCCCAAGGACAAAACAAACATGAAAAAGACAAACACTCACATCTCAAAACACACACAAGTGAAAGCACAGACATTAAGGGAAACGTACTCCATATCCAGAACATCTACATATACTAAAACATACAATTTTAAAAGACTGAATAAACCACAAAAAGTTCCTGATAGAAAACACAATGGAGTCAAGAATTATGTGCCTCATTAAAAAGTTGATTTGATATTTGCTGCTGCTTATCTATAAGTAATACAAAACATCTGCAAAAGAAGCTGCTAATGACTTATTAGCATTGATGAGCATGTTGCTTAATGCAATCAATTAGCCTATTTATTACATATTACTGAATGAGATCGCTACTCACTCAACAACAAAACTAATTAATACTTCTACTTCTCTAATTGCTCGGAGCAGCCATGACCATTGACAGCTAGCTTAGCTTTGCTGTGTAGGCTAGCTGCATCATTAACTCTTGGGCCAAGCTAGACCATACCAGACAAGTCTCTTTGCCCAAAATAATTCTATATATCACTTCCATTTCTTCCCTTTATGAAGTTAGCTATTACCAGCACAGCTATCACTGCCTGTAGCTATTAATATTCTTGTTGTTCTGCTCTTCAATGTACCTTTTTCCATGGGAGACATTTTTCACTTGCCATAGCAGGGAAGTTCGAGTTCCTCAACTAGAAAGTTGGTTTTCCAGTTTGTAAAGTTGGAAGAACCTCACCAACCACTACCTCAAAATCCAAGATGGCTGCTCTGGGCATCAACGTTGAGTAAAACCACAGTAATATACTGTTTATTAGCACTTTTGTCTTTTGTGCCACATTATATGACGTGTCACAAACACGCAATACTGTCAAACTACTCTCTGAGGTTGCTACGTCATGCTATGATTACGTACCATTGTTGCTGGCATTACTACCAATGGCTAACAATAGACCTTTTTTCAGAGCAGCCATTTTGATATGAAATAGTAAACACAGGTGTTACCAATGATACTAATTAAGGTTCAGTTCCATTCAGGTCAAACAGAGTCAGGCTGATGTTGACTGTAAAAAAGGGCATCTCATAGCAGTTAATTTTCAATATATCATACCTAAAATTGCCTTTCTAGTACACTGTCTTGGTCTTGGATGTATTTATGCATCACTTTTTATGAGTTGCATCAGCTTTCCTGCATTTTTAAATTTCAACTGTGTTTCAACTGTCTTTTAGTCTTGTATGTGCGTTTTTTCCTCAAGGCCACCACAGAAAACATCATTTTTTGTAGTCTTTACAGTCTTACATACTTTTCAGTGTTACAGTCTGAGGCTTCTTGTTGAGTTTACATATCAGCTCTCATGGTTTTCTTTTCTCCTTTGTCATCTACCCTCAGAGTGACTCTGGAATTTGTATCAGATTTGCCTGAGTTGCTGTTTCTTGACCAACACTCAACACAATCCCCAGCTGCTTTGGCATGTCTCAGTGAGTACTTCACCCTTTTTTTCTTTCTTTTTTTTTTTGTATGTACTGGTCTTCCAGAGTGCCTGTACAACAAGCACACAAACAGTGGTCCTCCACAGGGCTTTGACATGTACATGATGAATACATGACTGTGTACTCTGTGTTATTGTGTAATCTCTAGCTGCTGTAAATCCTATTTGAGGTAATGTACAACACTTTAAGGATCCTTAAGTCCTCTTGCCTGACACTCATCCTGAATTTGCATTTTGCTCTTTTTTCTTTATTCTGGTATTATCTGGTTTTCATTTGGTCACTCTCAGTGATGACTGGACCTTGTTTAACCAATTAAATCATCTCATCTAATTAGGACACAATTAACCGAGCATAGATCGACCTTGCCAGTATTGTGTTGTGCGATTTTGTCACGTATTAATATGTTCCTGTGTACCTGTACAGCCTGTACCTTTGTATGTCATTCTACTTTCCCGTCTTTACAAGAAGAATTTGGATTCCTCGCTCAATTCTTTAGCCCCTTAATTGACATAATTACAGGATTACAGTGTAAAGCTGCCACTCTGTCAGTCCTGGGCTGTAACCAGCGAGGTGACAGTGCCGAGGCAGGATCCACACACCGCCTCTCGGTTTGACACCAACATCCAGGAGGACAACAAAGATAAGGACGGCTAGAGGGAAAGCCCTCGTTCTGACAAGAGCAAATTAACCTGCTGTGCCCAACAGAGAGCTGCTGCTATCTCCTCCCTTTGCCCTATTCATACCCCTTCCTCCTTCCTTCCTCATTTCCTCCTCTCCACTGGGCCTCCTTTTGAAATTTTGCATTATTTTTTCCTGTCAGTTTTGAATCATTAGAACTTAAGAGTTTGTCATCATCTGCAGGTGTGCAACTTTTGTTTGTGATTGTGATGTATTATTATATTCTACTTTGCCACCCTGCACTGGTACTTACTATCATTTCCCAACTGATCCCTCTCATTCTTATCTTCTTTAAAGATACATTCAATTTCCTTTCCAGATGACCACTCACTCTTTCCAAGCCTCTCCCTATCTCTCTCTTTTTCTCTCCATCCTTCTCTCATTATTGGCGTCACGACGCAGTGGCCTCCGGCGTTTCACCTGCTGTGGGTCGTTGCTAATCATATCCTGGAGCTAAATTGACTAAAAATGGCATCTTTATCAGGCCTTTGTTGTCCATAATACCTCGGCAGTACCACAGGCGTGGATTAAATCCTTACATATCTGAAGTCATCTGCTGCTGCCACAGTGTATGTGTGTAACGTCTGTTAGTGTTCGGTCCTCTTCACCTCAGGCGAGCCCTTGCAAGAGGTTATGCAGAGCAGCAGGTTGACGGGGGAACTTATGGCCGCTTATACATGTATTGTGTGTGTGTTTTTTTCTTGTCTGTGCAGAACAGGTTACAGAAATGCTTGTTGGTCATGTGTTAACATGTCATGTGACCTCCCTCGACATGCTGTCTTAACCACTAAAGGCCTTTATGTTGCCCCCCTCCCCCCGTGCTGAAGCTACAGGTAGACTCTCAGCGTGACCTTTGCTGTCAATACAGAGTCAACCTGAGTGACGTTCTGTTCATTTGTCTCTCCCTCCCACCGCCTCTGCAACGTCCGCCCTCCCTTTGTTGTCATTCTCTGTAAGCTCACGCTCTCACTCAGCTGCTGCTAATCACAAAGTTACACATCACTCGCGTGCGTGTCTGTGTAGCATACAGACACACCATGCAGTTTACACAACTACACCTATTATGGTGCATGGACACGTGTACGCTGATCACACAAACGATAATTAAAGATTGATGAAAATCCACAGGTGAGGACTGGTCTGGGAAACTAAACAAGGCCCGTGTGTTTATGTGTGTGTGTGTGTGTGCATTGAAAGCATGAGGATGTTGAGGCAGCACAAAAACACAGTGAGCCTGTCAGGCAGCACCAACACCTCTCACAATCGGATGCTTGTGGGCCGATCAATCGTACTGTCAATCCAAATGCAGTTCACCGCCTGCTTCTATTGTTGTTGCAGTCTAGGTTCACAGATGATAGAGATCAGTGGAGGGATAATAATAAACTGTAATATAACATAAATATAACCTTGGATCTCTTGGTTAGTGTGCAGTGATTCGCCGGTCCTTCCAGGTCTCCTCTACTCTTTATTGCCTGTCCATCTCCTGCCTTCAGTAATCCCATCATGCTGCTCGCAGGAGCTGCACTGTATTTCGTGGGAGCTGTGAATGTAGATTATTCTCATGTGTAAATCAATGTGACACTACTCATGAAGACACAGCTAATCCGAGAAGGTTGGTGCTCTGTTGTATTTGTATTTGGCCCGCCTGGCAATATGAAGTTAGCACTGAACATTCAATACAACATATTCCTGTGTAGTACTGTAAATAAATAAAGTCTTTGTCTGCATCGTGTTGTGGAGGAAAATCCAAGGTGTCTTATGCTAAAAGCTTAATTGAAGCTTGGTGAAGGTGAATGGAGGTTTCAATAGTGCACTTCATGACATGACGCCACCTCAGTTCTGAAGAAGCAGTCATCCCTGGCTCAACTACCCTATGTCCATAGATGATCACACTCATTGCATCTACACTATAAGGTATATGAGGTCTGCAAACAATGAAATGCCTCAATACAACAATTCGTTGAATCGATTGGACAGCTACCATCTTAACAGCAGACATGTTGATGTGTCAAAGCAGAGAAAGCACAGGCGTCAATAAAAACATAAACGATGGCTCCGTTCCATTAAGTGTCCACTGAGTGAGTGGGCTTGCACAATATCAGAACCCTGGAACTGGCGCTACTAAATGGAATGGAGCCATCGTTAATGTTATTAATTCCACTTGTGCTTTTCCTGTTGACGTCAAAAAGTCTGCTGTGGAAAAGGTCTGTCACGATGCGCAAGCACAAGGGAAAGGTGCTTTGGCAGGTTACACAGCAGACACAGAGCAGATGACCTTGGATTACATGCTCACAATGTGAAAAACACATATCTCAAGAGTCTGAGACAGACGCAACAACTTCAAACTGCACGACAAATGCAGCTGCTCTCCGGCAAGCTATGGCTAGCGCCAATGTTCTTGGGCCGGCTGTAGCTTAAGTTAAGGTGAGTAAAGAACTGTTAGATATCAAATGAATGAACCCTTAACACAGTCAGCGTGGTAACATTCCAAGATGCATCCAATATTTGGTAGCTTAGACGTTGTCTCTTAATATCAATAAACAACCATAAATGTCAGCCATTGATGGAAGACCAGCAGAGCTGCCTGCTGTTTGTAATTCTATAACTGATTTAGAAAACACAAACTTTTCCTTGTTTGTTGCCAAGACTTTAGATTTGGTTTTGCTCTTGGATAAGTATTGGTTATAAATTGTGATACACCTACAGTTTCCTAGGAGGCTCAACTCTTTATTTTATGGGGTCTTTAAATTGTGGGCTGGGGATAAAATTAGTGTCTTTACTGTTGCACCAATTATCCTGAATTATACTCAAACAATCAGGTTCCTTCAGACTACAGGGAAAATGGGATTAAGGGTTTCTGCCACAAAATATGTCAGAACCACTCACTGTTTGCTCAGGATTTTTGGATTGAATACGGCTTTCTCACTTAAGATTTTTGGATTAATATGGATTTCTGCACATCTAATATTGACATATTACAGTCTCTCATCTTCATTCAACTGCTGAATATTCCAGTGCCTGTCCACAATGACGAAACAACTCCATCAAGTTCATTTCTTCCTGGATATTTTTTAAATTGTGAAAACAAATTGATGAGGAGCACATGAAGACACTATTAGTCAGAAAAGACAACCCCCTCCCAAAAAAACCCAAAAAACAAAATGCTCTGATTGTTTGAGAGCGCTATTGGCTCCGACATGTAACAAAAAAATGTTGGTTTGAGGCCACCGGCGACTTGGCAAAAACAGGTTGTGCGTTTATCCATTACTCCCTTTTTTCGCTCTCAATGCTGGTTTCAGTCCAGGTCTGAGAACTAACTGTCAGTGTTCAAAAAACTGAACTCTCCATTCCGAAAGCCACCAAACACCTCTTCGCCTGACGTATGGTTAATCGTGCTTAACGAAGGGGTCATAATCTTATTGACACAGCCACTTTGGGCTCAGAGTACTGGAGCAGTCCTCAAGCGTTTCCAGTTTGTCAGCAAGAAATCTGCTTTTCCTTGAAACCTCATTCTGCCTCCTGCCTCTCACTTCAACGCTCACTTTGTCATTCATATTGACTGTGCATAACAGATACCTCAGCCTACTATTACTGATCTGAGTCAACCGTTACATCCCAACTGTCTCCTCTTTTGACCTATATCTACAACTGACTGGCAGCTGTGAACTCAAGCTGCAATTATTTAGACATGTATGCATGTGTGTGTGCGTTTATGTGTGTTTTGTGTTTTGATACATCTATCCTTACATGGGCATCTAGGAATAGCTCTCATGACCCCGTTGTGCTCACGTGGAGGCTGTCATGACAACTTAACATGATACTACATCATTTTATCACGCTCTACATGGACATGCCAGCAGTGAGGTGTTACAGATGTAACTATTTTGGGGGTGGAATCATCCAATTTTCTTTCCCCGCTTTCATCTTTGCTTTTGTCTCATTAGATCTGGCGCCCTTGTTTCTAGCCGACTTTCAACCCCTGTGCTAAATACTCATCATTATTCTTCAGTTCTGTGTGTGTGTGTGTGTGTGTCCTCTGTCTGTGCGAACCATCCCAACAGAAGGACGACCAAGGTTCAAAGTGATGGAGCGCACTGGAGGTCAGAGCGGATCGTGTCAGTGGTGACGAATCGTCATGTTTGATGACGAAAATAAAGTCAAACAAAAGCACGAGGGAGGGAGACAGAGAGAGAGGGGGGGAGAAAGGGAGGGAGGAGATAAAATAGAAAGAGAGAGAGTGACAGTCAGAGAAAGTGAACCAAACTGAGCACAAGACACAAACAGGCAGATAGGCATTATCAAGATGCATGCAGGGACTTGTTCTCTGCCCGGACAGAGGCTGGCAGTGTTAGCGAGTGCGTCCTGCTAGGAGAATGAAAGCATCTGTGTCAGCCCACAGGCATCTGGTTGACATTGCAAAAAGCTGCATGACCACTAGGGACCTGTCTTTACAGTGTTGGCCTCTTTTCCTTGTTGTTTTCAATGGTAAGAACATGTTTTTGAGCGTTCCCAGCAGTATGGAAGACAACATATTTTTAGTGTTCAGTATACCAGGTGCTGAAAGTTGAAAACATTTCAGCTTTCCAAAAAACCACACCGCTTCAAAGCGTGTTTACAGTGGTCTACACCAGCACAGTCATCTGCTGACTGTACCTCGCCAAAACGGCCTACGAGGCTCGCAATATGCTGAGTCTGGAAGCTCTAAGAATTTAGGCCACGGACGAGGTTTCCTCTCCTCTCTCTATATTGATCTAACGAACGAATCATCAAATGATTGTTTGATTCATGCAGCTCAAATTGCAACCGGTGACGGCAACTTTCTTGTTTCTTCATTTATTTTTTCCTTATTTTTTTTCTTCAGTTGGCCAGTTCAGCAGAAGAAGAAAAAAATGATGCATGACAAGTTGATGGATGGTGATAATAAAAGGTTTGCATAGGGCACTGCGGCATTCAAATGATCTCCAGTAGCCTACATAGCATGCCATATAAATATATGTCTCAGCTTTGCTTTGTCTGCATAGTTTCACAGCCATATGGTTAGGGCTAGCGCAATTATGGTTACATGTTTAGTGCAGAAAAATGGCAGGCTTTGACCTCAATGTGCATTATTTGCTCGGTATTCCGCTGATTACCATTAAGGTATTGGACTTTTTGGACATTTTTGAGTTATATATTGTAATTTTACACGCGTGTGTGCTTTGATTTCATCCGTTTCTAAGTCTTCTTGTGTATGTTTGAGGGCAAAATCTTAAAAAAGAAGTGTGCACAGTGTCATCACTGAGAACCGGTTCTTAGCATTTCACCTGGATGAGAATCAGAGTGGTTCCACATGATTACAGTCATTACCTAGTCTTTCTGATCATTACTTCATGGACATTGACCGTAGGCATTTTTCTGTCCACTTCATGCACTTCTACATATGGATTCACACCTTTAAATCCCTTTACTAATCCAACATGCTGTATGTTCCCCGCTTTGAACTCTAAATTAACTACAACATTTGTCAGAAACAAGAGGCTGTAGTGTCCATTAGCATGGGCAGGATGCTTCCTTGCTATGTATATTGCATTGCTATATATAACAATGACCCAATTTCCTTTAGCAACCTTATTGATTGCTACTGGAAATTGGGTTCATCTTAGACATTGCCTTTTGTTCCTCGAGCTATTTGTTATCTGATCAGTCTCTTTTCTAGAAACTGTAATTCATTACGGTTACCAACTTCTTTTCAGTCCAATTACTCTATTCCTTTCACTTGTGAAGCATTTCTCTCCAAGTCCGGATCTTGGCTGTACAAGTAAGGAAATCTCTGCATGCAGAGAGTGCTAAAAACCTGAGTGTGGTGATGAAGGCCATTGGAAAAGGGATAAGTGATTCAGCAGGCAGATCAATAGAGAAAGATCCATGCCTCCCAGCCGGCTCAATCAGACCCCCTAGGGGGTGAGAGAAACATTAGGAGACGGAAAGATGGACAGAAAGAGAGAGAGAGTGTGTGTGTGAGAGAGAGAGTGAGTGAGAGAGAGTATGCTTTCATTTAAGACTTGATTAGACCAGGAGAGAGAGAGAGAAAATGTGGATCTTTTGTCTTGGTGCTTTGGCATTTCATTCTGAAACTGCCGTGCCAATAAACCACATTGTGCTGAAATGAATTATAATAAATTGAACTGAACTGAAAAGAATTGAGAAATAGAGACTAAGTGCGTTGGGGCTTTGAGGGGGGGAGGGCTTTTTCTTTTTTCATGATTTGATCTTGAATTTCCCCGTCGGGGCTATTTTGAGACGTGGAACGCAAATCAGATGCTTGACTCATTGTGTGAGTCAGAGCAATGACACCGTGTCCTTGACACAGCGCTGAACTTTTAACACCGGCTCGCACTCAGGTTCACTGAGCTCGGTCTTCATGCCTAAATTACTCCATTTCCTCCACTGGATGATTCACTTTCCACAGCAGTTCATCCTCTAACCATCTGATGTGTGATTGATTAAAATAGAAGCCGGTGCAGCGCCGGTTAGGAAGCGTCATCACACCGCTGCATTGATGTTAACATCTCTGGCTGCTGGTGTAGATTTCAGCATTGACCTCTGCTCAGACGTGTAAGTCAACCCCATTGTCCTTGTATGACCGTCACACTCATGCCCCCAAGACAGTTCACTTTAGCCCCCGACAAGCAAGCGCACACCGCAGCACACCATCCGCCAGCACTCACTCTGAGATGTTTTCCTTACTTGAATAATGTATCAATTTCTACAGAAACGGCAATGTTTGCATTTCTCTCTTCCTCTCTCGCTCTCTTCCCCTCTCTCTTCTCTCTTCCCCTCTCTCTCTCTCTCTCTTTCTCTCTCTCTGGATGGTTCTCCCTTTTCAGTCTGAAAATAGAGTGCAGAAGAAGGCTGTTGCTATGGTGATACATCCACTGGCGTTGCCCGGGACATTTTTAGCCACGCGATGCGCGGGGGGATTTAGCTCGCCTGTAACTTTCTGTAATTTCCATTCTAATTATATCACTCCTGCCTGCGCTGTGTGCCACCACATGGGGTAAAACAGCAGAGCGCGGCTGGGTGACGATCCTAGTCACTGCTCTCTCCGCTGCCCTCACACCACATTATGCGATAGTATCGTATAATGTCACCATTCAAAGGCAGGGACAGGGAGAGGGAGAGGGAGTTTGTGCGTGCGTGCTCGCTGCACCGGTATGTGAATGAGAAACCGAGACAGAGAGAGAACTGCCAGAGCAAAGAGAGTAATGCCACTGCTCTGCTGTACATGACAGTAAATGGTGGTTTTACAGTGTCATAGAAGACAGGACTCAGTGGACAGATCAAATGAGAGACAAGCTGAGATTAGGTGGGAGCTCTGCTGATGCTCTTTGGGCTTAGCACTGAGGACCAGCAGGGGGTCTCCGCTATCACTAATCACCAGGCCTATCAAGCGAGCACATAAAACACCTTAGTAACAGATGATGCCGAACACGCCAATAGTGAATACATTATTCTTCTCACATTTTCTTGCATATTATAAAGACATCCTTCACAAACATCCCTGACAGAGGACACACAGTTGAGGTCAGCTTTATTCTCATTACACTCCTGTCATTGTAAGATTGCTAAAAGTGGAGGAAAATAAAGAGATAAAACACAGTTGGATGTACAAATGCATTAACTATGAAATATAACATGCAGGATTGTTTACAGAGTCAGAATAATTACTGTGTACACTCTATGTTGGATCCAAACACACAAATATTTTAATGTTGTCGCCTCTGAGTCTGTGATCACTCCGTTTGTGTTTTCACTGATCACACAGCGCAGGTAGTGTCAGTGACGTTTGCTTCTGTGTCTGCGGTTCAACAACTGTGTTTTTTAAATAAAGTACTTTTAAGTAAGTACTTTTATGTGAAATTATGAGTCGGTATTATTGTAAGATTGTAACACAGTATCATTTACGACGATAATAAACAAGAAATTGCCAAAGGCAATTATTTTATACTAAAAATATATGTGTATAATAGTGTGACCAGCTATTTTTAAACTCAGTTGAGTTAGAGGCAACAGAATCAAGTGTCAGTGCTCTTCTACCATACTGCCGGCCAGATTATGGACAGCAGGAACCCCCTCCCCCCAGTTTTCATCCAACCCATTAACCCTGCTAAAACCAGGCGGAGCTGTCAGCATCATCTCATGTTTGTCAAGTGGGAGCATCCATCCAACTCCGCTGCCTTCAGACGAAAACACTGAATCAAGAATTTTCAACACTTTGAACACTTGTACATAGTTTGCGGAACGTTGTACGTCTTTCCTTTTGTTTCCTTTGACTTTATCCCCAAGATAGAAATAAAGAGATGCTATGAGGCTGAGAGAGTGCAAGTTAGGACTTCACGGGCCATTACTTAAAAAAAAAAAAAACAGTATATGCTTGTGTTTGCCAGCTGCTTGCTATAGGTACTTGGAGAGCAGCATCAACCAACTGTGATAAGAGTAGTTTTGTTCCAAGATGAGATAATGTACCCACCATTTCAAAATAAAAAGAGACACGGACTTTTGTGAAACAATTTATTACTCCGAATGAAGGCATTAAAGCATAGAAGAAAAGTTTAGAAAACACTTAAACTGACTGAGAAAATGTGCGTTGTGAATTAAAATATGAAATACAGAAACATGGCCTTGGACATTTTCAGCTCTGGACACTGTTTGTGTCCCCTTTCATCATCCCACTCACCAACACAGTGATAATGACTTGGCGGGGCAGTGCGGGGAAGTATTTACCAAAATGGGGGATTATTCAGAAAAAGTGTTGCCTTTAAATAATTCATTCACATCAAAGGCCTTCCTCGTTGGACCTCATGAATAAACCAAAGACTCGGTCAGGCTCAGTGTTTCACGGCTCAAGTTCACAGCATAAAAACCTGGGGAAAATACTTAAGGTTATCAAAATTAAAGAGAAGTAGACAGAGGGAGGGGAGTAAAAGCTGCATAATAAATATATCTCAGATCTCAGCAGTTCTCACTGAAGTAGACAGATCAAGCTGTCAAAGCTGTTTAAGAGTCTCAAAAAGTTAAATGTGTGGCATGTTTGGATGTTTAAAAGTAGAAAATCCATTAAATAGAAACGTGACAATAGCTAGAGAAAGCTACAGACAGAGTCCTCATCACTGAGTCGTTTTTTTCTAAAATGAAGCATATGTAAGCGAATGAAGGGCCTGACTGATGTAGCCATTCCCTTGTTGACCACGACATCTTGTATTTCCTAGTGTCATTTTACGCTCCATTAGGGCTGCTGATGTTCATTAAAGATGACTGCCCTTCAACAGACGTCGCATCACAAACTAATTACAACTTTCAGCAGCCGACGCCCCAAACCGCCATTCACTGTCATGATGTGTAGTAAGACAAAAAACAAAAAGTGTCCGTCTCGCTGGGATTATGTTGCATGGCTAGATACATTGTTTGCAAGTTTAGAAAGAATCAGAGCATCTGCACTCTGGTGGTTCAACAAGTGTCCACTACAGGAAACACTTCAGTTAAGCAACCACCTTTAGTCCTCACTGCATCCTTTATTCTAACATATCCTGCAGGTAAAATGTCCTCTTTTTAATTATTCATTATTAATTGCATCAAAGCTATAGGGTTGCAGAGAAGCTTTCCTGCCATAGCCACTCTCACCGATCCATTATCTAATTTCCTGCATTATCTCAATCCCCCACATGGATACTCATTTACCCACTTGGGATGAAAAACAATTATTGGAAACTAAACTGCTTGTGCTATTGCTCCTGTAAATAGTTTTTTTCTTATCATTTTTGGCCGTTGTATGCCGTTATTTGTCAGACTGAAGTAGAGAGATGGCAGGAAGCGATATATGAATAACAAAGATAAGAACAGAGTGTGTTAGTGGTCAGCGTCTTAACCTCTAGTCACCTGGTGGTTTGTTTTATAATTTTGTGTCCACATATTCAACTTAAGACAGGCAATGTGTCATAGCCATAGACGGTATAAATGTGGACGCTGTATCTGTGACATCACCCACAGGTTTCTCAACAGTCGTGAAGTTTAGAAGAGTGTGGTTACTCTGGCTGCCGACATTTTGGCAGTCCTGCCTCTAAAATTGTCAAAGATCATCATCATCATCAGTGGACCTGAGGCAAGCTGAATGAAGCCTGGCTGCTCGAACAAATCTCCTATTATGGCACCCACCTGTCAATCAAAGTCACTGTGCTATTAATTATGCATAACTTTAAGCCTTAATAAAATCTGAATGAGTGAGTTGTATAAAGTTGTTGTTTGTAAGTTGTATAGCCATAGAGACCAAAACTATTTTTGTACCAGGCTGTAAACATGTTTATTTCTGCTGTGAAGTTGGACATTTTAACATGGGGACTTATGGAGACCGACTTGTTCTGTAGCCAGCCTCAAATGGTCATTTGAGGAACTGCAGTTTTTGACACTTCCACACTGGCTTCAGTTCAGAGCCACGGAGGTTGTTGCTTGATCAAAGCACATAGTAAGTCTACAGCTATGCTAGCACTGTGAGCTAAATGCTAGTATACTGTTTATCATGTTTACCATCGGTTTAGCATGTTGGCATGCTAAAATATGTTCATTAGTGCTGAACAAAAAGTACACCTAAGAATAATGAAGCAATAGGTGTTTGATCAAGCACCAAACCAATTAAAAATAATGACCTGCTGGAGGCAAGTCAGACAGTCGTGAATGTCTGTACCAAATGTCATGGCAACCCATCCATTAGTTCCTGTGATGTTTCACTCAAAACTACAAAGTCAAACACACGGTGGCGCTATAGGAAAAGACAGGTGGCTCACCGAAGTAATTAGACTCCATCCTCTGGGGACTTTGAATGTCTGTACAGAGTTTAATGGAAATTCATCCACCCAGCTGATGAGATATTTTCGTCGGAGCCAAAGCGGCGGGCCGACCGACATCCCAAGAGCCGAGGTGGAAACAACAAAACTGATGAAGTAGCTCAACCGAGGCCTCATCTTTCTGTTTTAAAACCTCTGGACGTGTCCAAACATCTCTTTCTGGAAACTTTTCCTTTTCAGATGCACACATGCCGCATCACTTCTGGCAATAATCATATGCTGTAACCACACTCTACATGCCATTTCTTAAGAGGGAATAACTTTTCCTCTGTGGGTCAGCCGTCTCCCTCTGTCTCTCTTGCTCTCTGTTGTTAGCCCTGCTCACATTTGTTGTCGTGCGTCTGACCCAGTTTTTCCAGCCAGTACAAAAAATGCTTAACATGTGTCAGCTCATACAAACAAGTTCCCTGCACCTTTAAACACCCCTCTATTCATTTCTAGCATGAATGACCTTTTTTGGTTTTTGCTTTCACCAAAGTCTGGCCTATCGCAAACATCACCGCAAATGTACAATGTGAAATGAATTAGTTGGCCTTCCTCTGTTTACTTACCACTTAATTTATTTTATTTTACCACTCGCAGCTTCAGCATAAGGCGAGTGCAGAATTTATTCTTGGATTTTCTCTATTCTTGTCTCTGGCAAACGGCCTTGTGTATTTCTCTGTGAGTTAACATTAGCAGCGGTAAACAGGAGTAGCCAAGCCTTATTATTAGTGCCACTAAAATTACCTCAGTGCAGCAGTTAACTGATGCCTTTTTGCTTGTTTTATCAGAAGAAGACATTTTTAGTATTTTGAACATTTGCTCCAAATAGTCTCCTCCATATATAGCATGGTGAGTATCAAGCAGTGACAGCATGCTCCACTGATCATCATCCTCACTTGGCCTCTCGCGGTGTTAAAGTGAATATTGCATATACAAATGTCCTTTGTAAGAGGCTGCACACACAGGCAAATATAGAACACTGCAGTATTTGGATTTAGCACAAGAGTGAAATCAATAGGATTCTGGACCCCCTACCCCCTCTCTCCCAGTCTTTTTGTGTGTGTCTTTCTCTAACACACACTCTACCCTCTTTCTCTCTCCATCTTCCTCCAACCTCACCCCCCCACACACCCAAACCCTCGATTGGAGGCAAAGCGGGGGCAGGCTCAGTTCCATGGGAGGGCCTCTCCACAGCAGATAATGGTCCATTCCACTCATTTTGGCTTCATTTTATTTGTTCACATCAACATCAAAGCCTGTCCGTTTCCTCCGTTGGGGAGCAGGGCTTTAAGTCTTTGACTGATCTGCCTCGTTCACTCGTAGCGCTGCCCTGGCGATGTCCATCCCTCATCGCATGTGCAGCAAACACACATGCATACATGCTTATACACACACACAAACACACAGTCCTACACTGGGGACAAGGAGCTGCATAAGCACAGGAAGCTTCACATACAAAGCCCACATTATGCTCTCTAACACCCCGTAAATTACTGTCTTCCCAGTGTTCATTGTGGCTGAGGTATGGATACCCTGTGCAGTATTGAATTTGCAGCAGTGGTTCCAAAACTTTTTGAAACCATGGCACCCCTACCACTATTACCTGAGGTAAAGTAGGTGACGTTTGGCTTACTCAAACAAAAACAGCCTTGTTTTCATGCAGATTTGCAGACAGACACTGAGCTCGAACTGAAAACAGATCAAGAATGAAGTTCACTAATTGGTTAAATGTGTTTCTATTGTTTTGTTCAAGAGGTAAATACACACATGACATCATGCATCTTTTTACCAATGTTCTTCCAAATATTTCCTTTATTTAGACTGCATTTGTTCTTTCCTTCAGACGAGACATCACGGTGTGGGACAGGTAGCCTTTCCGATCCATGAAATCCCATAAAACAAGCAGCTTTTACTGCACCGTCTGATTTTACTTCTTTTGATTAAATGCATGAGCATTTCTTGGGCTTTCCTAACAGTAAAGGAAAGCCTGCTGTTGTTTTCTCCCACAGTCCATATTTCTGACTGATGGAAAACTCTACTATACTGTAGCAACCATGAGCTGTCGTCACCAGTCTCCAGCTGCGGCGTTATAGAGGTACAAAGTGGGAGGAGCTATTTTGGGGTCCCCCGGTTCTGTAAGTCTCTTTGACTCTGTGACTCACCGTTGTAGCAGTTCTACGGCTCGTATCGACATGAAATTCCCAATGAATCATCTTTACAAAAGTTGAGCAGCTGTTTTAGAAGATATCTGCTTCTTTGTTAATGTGTGAGCTAAAACTTTGGGTGCATTTCAGCAAGAAACATCCAATCATCATCATCATCATCATTGATGAATCCAACTATATTGTGTCATTTTTTTTCTTGTTCTTAAATACAAGAACAGAGTGGTTTTGAATGTGCAGCAGCTCTGGTTTGTGCCTCTCACTGGCTTCTTCTCCATGGCAACACTGGCCAAGGCTCATGGATATTGTAGCATGTAAGACCCACCAAGCCATGCTGATGGAAACAGCATAATCCCTCCGGAACAATGCTGAAATGATCAAACTGGTGTCCATAATGTGGAGTGCAGTGTTGAGTAACGCTGAGGATTTTGCTGAAGAAAAAAGAGGCAAGAAAATGCTCCTCGAACCAGCGGCTAATGTCCTATATAATTACCCTGGTCTTAAGGAATCTCATATCCATCCAGAACATAAAGTATTTTTGATTTATCGCTGTAGTAAACAACTGAAGAAAAAGCCCACAAAATCCTCTCTCTTGCGTTTCAAGCAAACATCTTGAATATGGGTATTTTATCATGGGGCAAGTGAATTTCGTGTCGACTGTCAGCATAGCAAAAATAATTTGACTAATATTTCAAAGTAAGCTTGATAAGCACGAACACCAGATAAAAACATGCCTCTGCTTATCGTTGTTGTCCGCGTGGTTGTGAAGTTATCCTCCAGAAAGTGCTTATGAGAGGTCCACTGTTAAACTGCAACTCAGCACACACACACTTACACACTCACATGGATGCAGAAGGCACAATGGCACAAGATCAATTAGTGATCAGACAATTGGAGCTCCTTCTCTTGGCTTTCTTTAGAAGTCAACCTCTCCAGTTCTCTCTTAATTGGCCCCTAATCTCTTTTTTCTGTATTCTCTTTCTTCCCCTCTCATACACTGGCTTTATTCTGTCTGTCTGGATATCTGTCCCCTCTCTGTCTTCCTTTCTCTCTTGGCCTGTTTCTTTTTGCCCGTTGTCTGACCACCCCCATTCCTTCCTCTGCGTCTCTTGACACAGCTCCTAATTACAAAACACACAGGGGCCATTAGCACGGACCTCCAGCCGACGCCTGTCCCTTTATCCATTCATCCCCCTCCCCTCCGTCGCTATCTCTCCATCTCTGCCCTCCTTCTCTCTCCGTTGTTGGTCAAAAGTCGCTTTGTGCAGGAGCCGTTAGGCGAACAAAGGCAGCGGGCTGCAGCGGTGCTCAGAAAGGTCACAGTGATGTACGGCCCTCGGCGCTGCCACCAGGGTCAGGCCTGTCTCAATGGGGACGCACTTAACGCTCACACAGCCAAAAGCATTAAGGCATTTTGAAGGAAATGCATGTTGTCTTGGCTCTGCTTAAAGGGGAACGTCACTCAATGTAAAAGAGGTTTTCTATTGTTGAGTAAACGTCATTGGTTATCAAAAATATGGACAGCTTACTTCAATATCTTGAAACCACACATAAAAAAGTGTCTCTTAAAGTGTCGCTTTTGGCATGGATTGCATTTGTAAGCTTATATAAGAGAACATAAAGCTAAAGAAGACGTGCAAATTGGAAATATTCAATAAACAGAAGAGGCGCTCAAAGAGCTGTGACAGTCAGATTCTCCATTTTGTCCAGAACTACATCTATAAATATGCTACATAAAATAATTGTCACCTGTTTCTGAACCCTGTTGAATACACTTTGGCGGAAATATAATTGATGCCTGGAATATGCTCACCGACAATGTTGTTTTCCAGTTCAGGAAGTGTCATAGAGGATGGTGGGCGTACAAAGCATAGGACTTTGACATCAGAGTCAGAGGTTCAAAACTGTTACAAATGGCCATGATTAAAATGCCAGTTTTGTGAAAAGTCACCCCTGTGGTCAGAGTATGGTTATATTAAGGCTCAAAAAGTTTTTGGTTGAGGTTAGAGAGGCTTTGTGGTCCTTACTAAAACAAGAAATACTAATGTTGACTGCTGAGTGCTCCCTGTGGTCTTTGGGGCTTGACTAAGGTTAAAGAAGGATCATGGTTTTGGTTAAATATTGAAAAGTAAACACATCGTGTCTTGTGCTTTGAGTCAACGTTTACTCTTTCAATATTTAGCCAGGACCAAGATCAGCCTCTAACCTTAACAAAGTGCTTTAAGTTCTCATTTGTGTTGGCAATGAATAGTTTGTAGGTCCCTCCACCATAACGGAATTTTGATGGCACACTGGCATGGAAGCTGCTTTATGAGGCCTTTGGCAAGCAATGAGCTACACGTAAGCATAATATCAGCTGGATATTTTAGGTTTTAACACTAGACTTTGACTGTGAGACAAGGCCACAAGATGACGTAAGACTGCAGGGGCCGCCTTGACATTTGCAGCTAGTTGCCACATTAGTTTTGTTACCTTCTTTGTTGGTAATCCAGCCTTGCTGCCTTGCGTGCAGCATGTGTGCGGATTAGTTTTATATGATGAACGTAACTTCTCTGGAACAGGGTTATGAATAATTGCATTACAGGCGTATCTTAATTGCGTGAAAAAAAATCAGAGACACATCGTACCCAGGGCGCAAGGTGCCAATCGTCGTCAAACACACCTGCTGAAACACCTCTTATCCCCAAGAGAGATTCACCCCATCCCATTCACCCACAAGAAAATGAAAGGTGGTTTAACACGTTGATATAATATATGATAATTGTACAGTCATTCATAAAATTACAACACTAAAGGAGACTTGGAATCTACTGTAATTGATACTCTGTGTATAAATTCAATTAAAAATGCAAGTTTCCGAATTCCTTTGCTCCTGAGTTACAATCTGAGAAGCTTTCTCTGGCACTCTGCTGGTGCCTGACGGAGCTTGTGTTTCTATGAAACTGTACAGCGTGTAGGAAGACGAGCCGCTTCAAGTGGCCATATTCATTGTCCTTTCTCTTGTGAATGGCTCTCTGTGTTGTGTGCTCTGTGAGTGATATTTGTGTTAGGCTGTACGTCTTGTATCAGGGCTCCGGAGGACCAAGAAAATTGAATTGCATTAGTGTTCTATTCAGCCTGTGTCTCTGGATGTGTATTCAGCGCAATCCTAGCTGTGAGATTTGCCCCTCTGTGAGCCTGTACACGAGTAGCACGTCAAACTAGCCAGCCCTGTTGACGTGGGCTCGGTTGAATTTCTGTACATCGAGCGCACGGCTATGTGGCCACCAATGAGGCACGCGACAGGCAGCCCTGACCCCGTCTGTGCTGTGTGTGTCGTACATCCATCGAGCTCCTGTTGCCGATCCAACGGCTCTTGGTCATTACAGCAATCACATGTTAGATTTATGCCGCCGCCTGATGTTTCATGGCTTTATAAAGGGAGATGAAAATGGGTCTCAATGGTTGGAGAGGAGGGGTGGGTGATAAAGGAGAGAACAAAAACTAGAAGAGAATAAAAGAGAGAGACAATCTGGTGGTGTCCTTAGCGTGATGAAAGATTTTCACGAGCCAGCAACGAAAATGGACAATAGCCTTCTGCAGCTAAAGTAATTCTTGTGTGAAAGAGGGAAGTAACATGATAAAATACATTTTTAAAATTGGCATTTGTGACATCAGGAGCAGTTAGAGGCTAAACCAGGATTGACCCCCCCATATAACACACACACGCATGCACACACACACACACATACATACTCAACCCCCACCCCGGCCCTTCTCCACTTTACCTGGCTCCAAACAGCAGATGGAAGGCGTCATTACTGCTGTAGCTCTGGGAATGACAGACACACACACACACACACACACACACACACACACACACACACACAGATGCAACTAAAAATAAAAAATATATATAAAACCTCTGGTCATGCCCTGCACAGCGTTTCCACCATGAAACATACCTGTACAGCTGAAATATAAAAGCTGTGACTCATAAATATGGAGCACAAACACAGTTCTCCTCTGCACACACACACACACACAATATGTAAAAATGTAACATGTAACTCTTGCAAGACGCCACGTCTATGCAATACCATAAGCTGGTTGGTTTTGTTTATTGTTTGTCTGCGGGCACTGGGACGCCTTTTTACACACACACACACACACACACACCCATACACACACACACATGCAGGCGCTCCAAATTGTTCGATTAAGTGGGTCATCCTCTCCTACAGTCTCTTGAAAGAGAAAAGAGCTTTTTTGTGCGTTTCTAGCCGAGAGGCAATCGCACCCTTCCATGGTTTTGGCTGCACCTTTTAAGAGTATTTATGGAAATGACAGTACAGCACTCTGGAGGGCTGCACGCTGCTTGGTTGCTTAATGCGTGCTTGCGTGTGTGTCGCATGTGTGCACGTGTGTGTGTGCGTACTGGGAGGATTTAAAAAGCTCACTTGTGCGAAGATCAGCCCGGTGTCTGCGGCCGCGCACAACAAATGATGTGTGTGTCCAAGTGTGTGGTTTGTCATCATGGCTGCTTTCTTTATTTTTGGGTGATGAGGCCGGGCTTGAACTGGACTGAGCTGCGACTCGGCGCTGCACATTTGGCATGAGAGCACGGAGGCCGACCTGTCACTGCTAATGAAAGCCAAATATCTTGCAGCCGATCCACTTTGGCTGTCTGAGAGAGAGAGATGCTGAGAGGGAAGGAGAAAGAGAGAGGGAGAGAGCTGAAGTGTCCATCTATTTCTACTATCCGTCTGTCTGTCTGTCTCTTTGGACAGCTCAGTGGCAGTCCAGTCAGATCAGACTCCCTATCATTGAGTTTTTGGACCGAGTCGCATCCAGCAGCCACAGCTGCACAGGAAACGTTGATGCTGCAGGAAACAAACAGGCTTCAAATGAAATGAGGGTGGATGATGAACACTACATTTCTCATGTGTGGTCATTTGTGGAGGCATGTGAGATAGTCTGGGTACACAGCATAGAGTAATATCACATTAGGACATTAAGCTTTCATGGGGTCTGGAATAAAAGACGTAAAAACAGTGTTCTGTAATACTTCTGTTCCCAAATATTTACTTTATTGTTTGTCTTATGGGCTGCTGATTTTTTCTATATCCACCTTGCTCCTTCTGTTTGGCTCCTTCCTTTCTCCTGCACTGTGTTGTGGGGCAATCATGTCCTTCAACCCCCGACACAAATCAAGTCATTACACACGGATCACTCACATTTCTAAGGACACCATATTTAGTTCTTTCTTCCTTGAAGGTCCTACATACTCCCCGCACACAGCCAGCCCACATCTTGATCCCAGGAAATGTTTCTTTTATATTATCACCGTTTGTTGTGTCTTTGTCATTTTGAAAACATCCATACTAATCCATCATCGGCCACAGTGACGGGACTGATAAATTCCATCACGGCCATTTTATCAAAAGTGGACAACCGTACAGGTGGCAAAGTGACAGAGATGTATTGGGCCTCCTGAGCAGACTGATGCATATTTTAGGTGTTTATGTCCTTGTCTGAGTCTTTTGATGCTCTATCATAACAGGTATTATATAGTAAATTGTAGGAGCTCCGATATTAGATCCTGAAGAGATTTTCAGCAGCTATTTTTGTTTTCATTTGTTTGTCTTTTTTCTTTTTTAGAGTTTAAAATTTTCCAACATGGACATCCCATTGTGCCAATATCACAATAAAAGTCTACAAAAATAATAATAATAATGCATGCTGCTAGCAGCAAATTGTGGAGTTCTTAACCACTAAAGCAGAATGTAGCAATGTTTTAAAAGTGGGTGCCCGTTGACATGATGCACATTCCCAATACAGTGGTTTCATGCTATCCCACTAATCAACAGCTGACAGTGAAAATGTGCCAGGAAATGTAGCAATGCACCAGCATAATTAAGGACAAGGAAAACTGCAAGCTAGCTAACATGGGTGTAAACATTGCAGGTTTAAAATATAAATGTTTCATGAGCAAGGAAATTGATTCGAAACACGTGTCACTAAGCCTAAAGGGTACAAATAAAACAGTTTAGTCATGATCGCTGAACGTAAATACATTTTTATCTACACAGAAAAACAAACTCTACAGTCTGCCTTTAAGTTCCAGTATACGTTTTGTAGAGGGCCTTTGAAATGCGTGCTACGTTACCTTCAAATAAAATAGAAGACAAGAAATGATCTCACTGTGTTTAAGTGTTTGTTTTTAAATGAGTACGTGAGGGGGAAAAGTTTTTCAAAGAGGTATTTATGTTGCATCCTGCCTGTTTGTTAGGGATAGCAACTGTAAAACCCTTGTGGGTGACTTCATTGTTTACAAGGAACAAATGTAGGTGGTCACAATGTAGGTGGTTTCATCCAATCATATAAGAAATATTTACACAATGGTGAGGTTTAACACAATGAAAGCACCTGTAGTTTTGAAGAATATAATACATTTTTTTTTATCCAATTATCGTTGCAGAATGAGTGTTTAATACGTCCAGTATCATAAAGATGTCAGAAAGTTTCTGTGTGTATGCGTGTGTCGGCACTCAAACAGCAAGGTTGACATGAAGCTGAGAAGGAGTGTGAAGGGCACAGCACCTCAGGAGGAATGACACAACACATGCGTGCGCACACACACACACACACACACACACACACATATACAGTACACACAAATACACCTCTCCTCTCTCCTTTCTTCTCTCCCTTCGATGACTCATCCCACCCAGGGACAGCGAGTGAGGGAGAGGGAGAGTGAGGGAGGAGAGAGAGGAGACGGATGGGAGAGTGCGAGGGGCGATACGGCGGCAGAGAGGAGGAAGCTAGATTCACAGAGGAGGCACGAAGCATTCTCTTACTGACCTTTTATTGAAGTGCTAATCCGGTTGCGTGTATCTCAATAAAAGTTAGCAAGCATGCATTATAAGTCTCACCAGTCCCACGTGGAATCTCGCCAATGACTCCTTCGCCGTCGTCTTTATGTTTAAGGCACTTTTCCTTCCTTTGCATCGCGGTGGCTGAGCTACGAGCCCCAGAAACCCTCCTCACCAGCTCAGCGACATGCTGAGCTCTGCTCCAGTCTGCCCCGCCGCTCTGCTGTGCTCATTTGATGGTATCTGTTAGAGAGATCCCAAACTTCCTATGCGTTCCAGGTCTGTATCACTGTGCATCGCAGACTCTAGACCCAATTCTTAACTCTCTCCAAATCCCATAGTCTCTAATGTCTTTATCTTATGGTGTGAGGGTATTTGAGGAGGTAGATAGACTCCTGAGGAGCCAGGGATGTTGTCACAAGTGGTGATTATACTGCACTGAAGGAGGTACACTATTGAGCTGGCTGTATTGCTGAGGATAATAGTGTATTGCTCAGGATATGTCTGTATTGCTGACTGCTGCAAAGCCCAGAGATAGTTGAGTGGTCAGGTCCCATGTGCCTGTATCTCAACATACAGCATATGCCCCTACTGCACCATTATTCTATCCTTACTGAACTTTTTAAGGGCACTAGTGTTGCTCAGTGGAGAGATATATCATCTGAGAAACAGAAAGGTGTCGTGTCTGACTGGAGTTAGAGTGACTTGAACTTGACCTTGTGTTTAAAACCGGATATTGTCTAGACAGTGTTGCATCGGCCCCGTAATGATAGAATGATATTTTGTCGCGGTACGGCGTAGAATTAGCTTGAAATAATACCCACAATGGACCTCAATTTAAACCCTGAACTGCTCGTTCAGTGTAAAAGCATTAACTAAATGGATTCGTGTTAGCAAAGATCAATTTCCTCATCAGTGTTTGCTGCGGCGTGTCGTTCCATACCGTGCAATTTTATGTTGAAAATGACCGTTTTTCCACTTTATGCTCCTTTCCCTGCTTTTGGTCATTTTTACTGCTCTCACTTTTTGCCCCACAGAAATGGCAGCGGGATTGGAAGTGCTGCTAGATTGCCTCAGATAATGCAATGCTCTCAGGCGAAGCACAGGTGTGTGTGTGTGTGTGTGTGTGTGTGTGTGTGTGTGTGTGTGTGTGTTTGTGGTGTGTGGGCCTGCCTGGTTGCCTCTGAGGGGAACGTTTTTTGCCCAGAGATCCAAACTGATCCCCCCCACGCCTCCCAAAAAAAAAAAGTCCAACAGCAGGCTCAGACAAGCCCTCACAGCATGCTGCCAAACAAACCCTCCAGAGGTTCTTAGCTGTGGTTATTGGACTCCAATATAAATCATTCACAGCGTCCTATCTGAAATTTTAGAAAGCCTATTTGCAGTGAGTTTTTTAAATTAAGACTAGGAAATGGGTGTTAATTGGTAAAAGCCAATGGACCATCGTGGTCATAGAATAAAGTTATGACGCTCTTAATAACTTGGCACTGCTTAGATCGTCGTCTTTAAACTAAGAAAGTGGCACACCAAAGTTAATCTATTATCCTGATGGAGCGCCACATTAAAGGCTTTCTGACGTAGGAGTAGTTGGTTTGCTACTATAGCTGGTGTTCTTTTCTGTTCATCAACGGTCAGTTCAGTCAATGGAGAGGAAGCGCGCATGTCTCATGCTGAAAGGTTTATTGAAGCTTGGCCAAGGAGAATGAAGGATTTATCAATACATTTGTCATGACATGATGGCTTTGGCTCGTCTGTACGTCCTCAGGAGAATGACACAACTACTCCATAAATGGTCCACGAACAAGATATATGTTTACCCGTAGTGATTTGATATTGTTATCTGACTCTGTAGAGACTTCTGCGTTATGTTTCCTATCTGTTGTGTCTAGGCAGTGAGACAGTCCTATCCCCTGACCTTGGTTTTCATAGTAATAATCAGCATGGCACCACGAACATAAAGCTGCTCTGTGTCTCAAGAAGAGAAGTGTCCCCATAACAATGTAAGAGTCAACACCATCTCTACAGCGACAAGACACATGCTTGTTCCAGTGTAGCCCCCATATGTGACATGCTAGAAATTCCCTTACACTGGCGAGCTGGGCGAACAATAGTGCATTTATTTATTTATTGTTCCCTTTGACGTTTGGTTCTCGGGATTGTACATAATTTAGCTGTTATTAAAGAGAGACAAAAGCTGCCTAGCTTACTGTCTGTGTTTTAGTAAACATGTTAGCTTTGTTGCCGATGAGACAATAAATCAGCATACTTTATTTACAAGATGCATTTGTACCATCAACTCCTGCCTCATAAATGTCTAACCACCGTGTTTCCTCTGTGGCAGAGGAGGGTTAAATAAAAAGTGGATGATGCAACACAGCTAATAAGCTACCGCAGCTTATTATAGCTCAGCTTCCTTCAAAGGTCAGCTCTGTCGAGACAGTTTGCTATTGATCAACAAGGGAAATTTGTGTTTCTACCAAATTTCTCTTCACCAACACAATGAATCTGCTGAATGCTCAGATTCCACTGATGTGGACTGATATCTCCCAACATTTTTATTAATTTAAATGCTCATGTGACTGAGTCTTTTATTTCAAAAAAATTTTAAAAATCAGTTTTTGTACTGAATTATATATGTAAAAAAATGAATCCCTGCTTTTATTGGTGAGAGGCGAAAAAAAAAAAGTTCCTCTGTGTAGAATTATAAATTCCTGGCAGGACTAGACAGCCAGCGGCTTGGAGTCAGCATACAGAGAGCTCCAGCCTGGCCAGCTGCTGAGAGCTGCCATCCCCAGAAACAGAGACCTTGGCAGGGGACGGTGTTGAGACACACTGGGTCCCCTCCTCCAGCCTGGAGCCCTGTGAGTTCTGCTCAGTGGAGGAGAGAAGAGAGCCCAGCCCAACAGGAGTCTTTGCTTGTCAGGCCCTGAGCGTGTTGAGTGTGTACTTGTCAGTGTGCGTAAGTTTGTGTGTCAGTTTGTCCGCACCGGTGCGTGCGGCGTTGTGCTCATATGTGTGCGAGAGCAGCACCGACTCCAGCTGCAGCGAGATTTATAATGTTGCACACATGTGTGAGTGTGAATGTGGATTCTGTCACCCACTGGGCCTCACACACATTCCAAAATAAACGGCTCCCACCGAGGATTACTATCGATCCGTGTGGAGCACTCAGCTGCATTTGGAAAGAGAGAGAGTGAGAGAGAGTGTACAACTTCCTCTCTCTCACTCTCTCTCTCTCTCTCTCTGTCCGCCGTCTTCTGAGGAATGTTATGTGTCTGCCTGTCTGCAGAAAAAGTGTAAGGGATGATTTGGAAACACAGTCCACTAAACTGTTACAATGACAAACCACTGCTAGCTGTCTTTCAGACATGTGAGACAATGAGTGTGTGTGTGTGAGAGAGAGAGAGGCCGTAGTAAAAGGAGTCCGGGAGACTCTTTCGCCTCCCTCTCACTTATTTTCCCTCTCTGAAGTGAGCGAACATCTTTTGCTTGTCAGACTTGAGGGAGAGACGGGGTGAGAGAAAAGAGACAGTGAAAAGTGGAGAAACACACATGGAGAGACAGAACGAGAGAGAGGAAATAAAGAGGCCGTTTGATTGACAGCCATTACGCCTGCCTGTTTCCTGTCACACACATGATAGCTGACCAACCCCTCTGCCCGGGCTGAGGCCTCTGGGTAGACAGGCCAAGTAGGCAACCCAATTTAAAGAATGAAGGATCATGAATGGATGGGCGCTGGTGTGTGTGTGTTCACACTGAATGCATATTGTATGTATGCACGTGTGAGGTTCAGCATTTTACCTCATTTCACCCTGTTACCATTAGCTTAAAAACTAATCCTGATCTCTAGCTCATACCGGAATGACAACTGCAGGTTACTAGTGTTAGAATTTAGCATTTCTTTGTCTAGTTGGATGACGGTGACTTTTCTGTTCTAGCATATGGGGGTTACACAGGGTCAAGCATATGTCATGAGGTCACTGTAGGGGCAGAGTGGGGCGGCTGTGGCTTGGAAGTAGCGCGGGTCGTCCGCTAATCAGATGATTGGCGGTTCAACCCCACCCAGTCATGTCGAAGTGTCCTTGGGCAAGATACTGAACCCCAAATTGCTCCCGAAGGCTGCGCCATCAGTGTGTGAATGTGTGTGAATGACATACGTCATGTAAAAGCGCTTTGAGTGGTCGCAAGACTACAAAGGTGCTATATAAGTACAGTCCATTTACCATTTGTGTTTAGAAAAGCAAGTGCCTTTCTGATCATTACCATGGGAACCAAGGTCAGAAGACAGGGTTGCCTCCATCCCTAGACACAACAGATAGGTAATAATGTAGAAGCCTCTACAGAGTCAGATAACAATATCAGACCACCAAAGTAGATGCAATGAATATGACCATTCATGGACAGTAGTTGTGTCCTGAGGGCATACTTCAGAATTGAGGCAGCATCATGTCATGACAAATCCTCCACTGTCCTTGGCAAAGCGTCAGTAAACCTTTCAGCAGAAGACATATTGGATTCCTGTGCGCACAAAACCTTTGTCATTTTAATGAAGTATTATTAGAAACATGTGGTTTGTCATACCTTGATGATTGAACTCATGTTAGACCATTCGTTAAAGACACAAGCGTGTGTGAGGCAGCTGGCCTTGCGAGATCACAAAATCACGTGAGACTCCGTCTTGCCAGGCTTCAAGCTATGCACCTGTGTCCGAACCACTATATGGTATAATAGTGTGCGTGACGACGTGTGTGAGAAGTGACAACAAAAGCGGCTGCTAAAGAGGTAAGCATGGATGCTGCTAGCGTCAGTGATATCAGAACGGATTCATAATAAGTAAATGGAGGTGTGGTGTCCATTAATCAGCTATCTGAACCTGCCAACTGTCAATTTTATGCATTATAGTAGCATAATTGTCAGGATGCTCTTACGGGGCTGACACAGCTAGAAGCTGCTCCCACACACATCGCACACACGTGCGCCATTAAAAACATTTTGACTAAAAGCTACCTAAAATATAATTACGTTATCGACTAAAACATTTTAAGTCTGCCTGTGATAAACAGTGATAGACAGATGGTTCATCCAATCAGGTTCCAAGTATATTTTTGAAAGTTCCTGCTACAAACTTTATGGGGTGCAGTCAGGTAAAAACATACTGGTCATGGGTAAATCATATGTGTATAATGTTGCTGATCAGTGTAAAAAATAGAATCGTCTTTATGACCTTATTAAAAAATAATGCAACAGTTTCCAGTAGTAGCCAATGTAGTTTAAATTAGACATGATCAGGATCATGACCAGAGTCATAGTGAGTAATCACTAACATTCTGACCAAATCTACACCTGGTGTTTGCATGCAGTGTGTATAATATGACTATGATTATAAAACACAGCCTATTCACACAGTGCAGTGCGATTATTGTTTATACATCAGTAAGTTCTGACCAAGTAATTTGATTGGATAAGAGTCATTCCTTGAGTGCTTTTATAGAGTATAACAGCACAGGGAGTTGGACAGTAACTACACATATCACTCTTCTTTACATTACCTGTCATCATCTATATGATCTATGTAAGATTGCAAAGAACAAACTTTGCCCCCCAAAGTTTCTCCATGTAGTTTAAAAACACACAAGAGGAAACTATTTGTTGCATACTGCCATTAAAATGGATGGCAGTATTCTATGTAACACTTTGTCATTCTTTAGTGTTGACAAAAATGAAAAAAAAACTCCCTTTAAGAAATATGATTTTAAAAATTCTCTAGAAACACAAAAAAGGACATATGTCGATAGTTCTCGTTAAATCTGCATTCATATACAGAAATCCATAAAGATAAACTCTATAACTGGTTTCCTGCTTCCTGTTTGCTGCTGAAGGGAGCGCACCTAACTTCTGATAATGTTAAACATGTTTGATTTTATCAGAACGTCAAGCTTGATATTTCCACCAAAGCTACTGTCAACAGATTCTTATTTTACGGGTTGCATTCATAATACAAAGCAGCTGGTCTGTGGTAAACAAAGTAGCAAACAAGCTAGTGTCCAGGAAATGTTTATATGTTGCCTGGGAACCGTGCAGTCCCAGTCCAGATGCAGAACTATTTGTGTTGGCCGAGACAAATAAATGATTAAATAAAACAAGAAATCATAATCTGCTGTCACTTATTATTACTGTTAATTTAAAAAATGACATTTGTAGAACGGTTGTATAAGAGAAATATCACACACAATATCAATGTCAAGGTTGTGACGTTATACTGAATATCAGCACACTGTGATCAATTTCACAGCACAGCTGTTCTGATATTCAGCACAACACCACTCCCTCTCATAGTCATACTGCTTAAATATCTTCCAGGTGTAAATACACTCTGTAGAGTTTGGCTACATTTTAAAGCCTCTGAAGTATTTCTCAATAGCCTTCAATATTTATAATATGTAACAGTGAAAGTTAAAAAAAACATCCTTGGTTATATTTTTTAAAACATTAAACCTCAAACACAGGTTAGATGAGTGTGGTTTGATCATTTGGCAGTGTCCTGGCAAACAACATTAAAACTGACGTTCATTCAAATGTTGCTAAATCCTGAATTGTAGCCAGCTTTTCTTTTTTTTTTTCAACTAACCCTCACCCACTCGAAACCAGTGAGAAGAACTCAGACAAAATAAAGCAGTGGTCTCAGATGTGAAATAACCAAAACTGTTCAAACTTTGGCTAAATATTTTCTGGTCGTGCTGGACCACCAATGCGATAATAAGAACCTTTATTAACACCGGGTGTGAATGCAAATGTCCAGAATCAAACGTAATTATTCTGGTAACTTATCCAGATACAGATTGAATGTTTACACCAGGTGTAAACAGGGTATCATTCATCCAGTTCGCCTGAGTGCTGCTATCTGGAGCTGATTCCCTCTTGAAACTGACCCAACATGCTCAAAGCCTAGCCAAATCTGCAACATCTGCAACCATACTTGGGACCCAAACCGGTTCATATTTGTTCCTCTGGCACTGGAACAATCAGGCTGACTCATTCCCTTCAATCAAGTCCAAGCAACTCTATATGTAACTGGGATGATTAGAAGTGATCATTAATATCAGAAAGGTCACTATATTAAATTTACGGCAACCTAAAATAAGGCTGCAGATCGGTGTCAGACGTTTCACGCTAACAGCAAATACTTGGAAAAGGTTTAAGAGTCGTGTAATGAACGTTTGTTGCACTTGTCATCTTTATCTGTAGAATCTACCACCAAACACGTCAGATTAGGCACAGGATCTCTTTACACACCGTGTTATTCATCATGAACTGTGCTGAGTCATTCTTACGCTGACTGACGGCATATTTCCACCAACATACCAGATTATCTAAACACGCCCCATTTCTTTAGAAATCTGAACCCGAATCGACTTGTGCAGATAAACTCCTGAGCCAGCTACAATTTTTCATGCCACTTGTTGGCCCTAAAAATCGTGACATATTTCTTGAGCTTAACTGCCACCTGAACTGTGTCTTTCTCTTTCCACGCCTCTCTTTTTGTCTTCCGCCTCTCTCATCTTTTCATTTCTCTCCTCTCCTCGGCTGTTTTTGGGGCTCAGCGATAAGATCTCCCTCAATGGCAGACTTTGGAAGACATCTTAAAGATCCCCACTGTCACTTCAGCTTAATGCAGCCCTCTGGGCGGTGTACAAACACACAAACACACACACACACATATACACACGCCGGCCTCCCACTAATAACAGGGGCCCGGAGAAGCAGGCTGCGTTCGAGGACTCGTAAACACACTTCTTCCTCCCAACAGTTCTCTTTGATCTTTATCAAACAAAACAGTTTCCTTGGTGTGTTTTGTGCCGCCATCTCTCAAGTCGAACATGCTGCAATGCACTTTTCCCGCTTCGACTTCCCCGCTCATAAATAAAATGAGAGCACATTTGGATTTCCTGACTGTGGGCTTTCAGTCGGCCAATCACTACCACGTCTGTCAGATCCATTAATTTAGAAGTGTGCGAGCACGTTCTGGTTAACCGTTCCTTGAGGCAACATGTTTACATCTCCAACAGACTGTTTCGAATATTGAATAATATTCAGTTCATCCTTAAAGAGGATCTCTCATGCTCTCCCACATTTTTTTTGTATTTGTCTGTTACAACGTCAGATGTTCGTTTTAAACGTGGCCAAATTCTCAGATGATAATAAGATGAACGTGCATATAATTCCTGTGAACTCAGACTGCTCTGAATACTAGATTCTCAATATTTCAACATTTTTCTTTTGGACATCCGGGACAGCCTGTTGCATATTTCTTCATCGTCTGATTCATGAAGTTACAGGGACACACCCATCCACACTCTCACTCTCTCTGCAGGAAAACTCAAGTTTTTGGAGGTTGTTCAGTGTCTTGCAGACAGTTCTTTTTTTTTTTTTAGTTGCGTGGACGGTGAAACGTTTTCTGGTTTTCCATCTGATGTCCTCTGGCCGCTCTAACTCTCTTAGAGATTTATGGAGTTTCTTGATGGACAAATAACTTTGCTTGATGCTGAAGTAACCACTAACTACTGCTCACTGTAGCTGCTGTTAGCTAATTGCCCCAGTGCTGTGCAGCTACTAGTCCTATTAGCAGACGATATGCCAGGAGAACTCAGAGCATTGCAGGGGTGAGAAATCTTTCTATCTATATAGTTGAAGTTAAAAAGTTAAATAAAATCTTGGGTGCTAGAAGATCAAACAAAGATCAAATGCCGAGTGAGAGCAAAGCTCAAATAAATTACTTACAGAGAATAACCAGAGAAGATATTGTTCTGTACTGTGGATGTATTATAAAGAAGTTCAAACCCAGACAAAGTTTCAGTGTGAGACAACAACACGACACAAGTAGCGCCTATTCATGGACCTGGATTGCTCTGAGCAAGCCGTATGCATGTAAAAAGAAATTTAAAAAAGTAAATTACATTGTAATATTTGGATACATTTCCTGATGGTCTGAATGCATTGCAAAATTAGTCACTAGTCACTTTTTAGAAACAAAGTGGCTGAGAGTCGCTAAATGTAACAAGAAAGTTGCCAAGTTGGCAACAGTTGCTGCCTCTCAGCAGGCTTTCAGAAGTCAGCCAATCAGAAGAAAGCAGGCTTTTATGCAGGGGGTCCTTTAAGAGAGCAGAGCTAAAGACAGAGAGGATGAACTGAAGGGATGCATAAAGGGCCAGTACAAGATTTTTTTCAACTGTTGTTCTAACTGTAAGTCATGCAACTCTAGCGCAGTCCTGAAATAAATAAAATAATAATCTGGAAATGTGAATACTATGTCTCCTTTAACAGCATGCTGGGATAGCAGACATGAATAACTTATGTTTTGAAAGGTTTGAATAGATCATCAGAGCTTCTTCTTCTTCTTCTTCTTTTTTTCTACCCCAAACAGCACTCAGCCAAACTTCCTCCCTGAAAAGCCATACAGAGCTGCTACTGAGTGTTTAACTAAGAACGAGTTCAAGCTTTCCTGTTAAGGGTTCCCACTTCCTGTGTTCACAGAAAAAAAAAAAAAAAAAAAAAAATCATGTCCTTCAGTTTCTGGATCCCATGGTCCATAATGATCTGATCTCTGTCTCCCATAGGCGGGCCGTTGCTATGGCAACCTGATGACGCTCTGAGGAAGGACGGGAGGGAGAAAACGAGAGGGAGGTGCAGGGAGATGAGGAAGAAGGTAGCTGCACCAAAGATTGAATCTGTTTTGTAAGGATGAGACACTCGCTTGAAAGAACGGTGCATGCCATCTCTCGCACTGATTTCTTTGTGATTCTCACAGACGTGCAGTTTGGAAAGTAGAAGAAGTGGATGAAGGGGGACCTTATGTGCATACGCGTGTCTATCTCTGTGTGTAACCTGGTATAGATTTTCACACACAATCTAAAAGAAGTGGTTTTAAAGGCTGCCCGACTAGATCCTGACTTCAGCACAGAGAGCGTGATATTATGATTTACGGTCTGAACAAATAGGTCAGGCAGAGCTCAGCAGTGATCATGTGCAGAGGACATGTCCCCTCCATCCTCCATCTATAATGGCTCCTACACCCCTTCGCATGGCTCCCTGCCTCTGCTTCTGCCCTGCTGTTGCCATAGCGACCACTCGGGTACAGACTCAAAACAACTTACTGACAACCCCCCCCCAACCCCCCTACATTTTACCTTTGTGTGTTAACTGCTCCAAATGAGCCTTAGATGGGATGAACAGCAGCACGCAGACACTGCACATTTATTCATCTCTTATCTTAGATGACTATTGCAAGAAGATTATTATGGTCTGCTTGTGTTATTTTTGTGGTGGTACCTGAAAAGTTTGGTGCTTCCACTCCCTGCACTGAAAACACAATAATTGCACATAAAGATATTTTAATTTTTTCGCCATTTATTTATTTAATTTTCTATTTTTCCCAAACAAACAACTTCAGTTTTGTCAATAATACTTTGATATATTATAGATATTGTATGGCTACACGTAATATCAAAGCTGCAGCAGTGGCTAAATAAATGGGTGAATCGTCTTGTCAAACTCATAGACGATCTTTGGCTCTGCCTTCCGTACACAATAGCATTCTTTCAGTGAACGGAACCGGCGCTAGGACCCAGGGCGGGCAACGGGGGAAGTCCTCTGCTGCTGGCGGGGCAAGGCAGAGCGCACAGAAACACACACGTCCACACACACTCACACACACATATACACAAACACACACGTACACGCACACTCACAGAGCGAGCTCTTCTACGACAGAGGAGAGAGAGAGAGAGAGCGCAGAGAGGGATAAACAGAGAGAGAGAGAGAGAGAGAGAGAGAGAGAGAGAGAGAGACTATAGGAACGCAGTGGCTCGTGTGTGTGTGTGTGTGCGCGCGCGCGTGTGTGTAGGTACGCTCGCTCGGTGGTAGAAACGACTGGCGGGGCGGATATGGAGGGGCTCGGGAAAAACGCTGGGAACTGACCGAGCACCGAGACGAAAGAGAGGGAAAGAGAGAGAGAAGAAGGACGGACGGACACCACGGAAGGAAGGAAGGAAGGAAGGAAGGAAAGGAGGAGAGGAGGAGAGAGAGAAGTGTGACAGAGGAGAGGAAGACTGTGAAGAAGGGGCTCGTCTGGAACACAGAAGGAACCTAAGGTGACTTTATGGGGCTTTCATGGCTGTATGCAGGTCTGCCAGAGGTGTGTGTGTGTGTGTGTGTGTGTGTGTGTGTGTATGTATGTGTGTGTCTGTGGTGTTGACATGTGCTGCATGTCTCTGCACTTAAAGGGAAGAGTGGAGGTGTGTGGAGGGGTTATATATGTGTGTGTGTGTGTGTGTTTGTAGCCTATATATACATTTGTGTGTCTATGTGTGTGTGAGAGAGTTTTTTAGGGTTGTTTTTCCAGAAGCTAAAAAAGGGGCCAAAGTGTGTAAGCGAGCTGAGCTGACCGCTATAAACTGGAGTGAAGGGATCAAAAGGAGTGGATACTTTTTAGGGAACAGCATGATCCCATTCCAACACACACACACACACACACTTCTCAGGTAGGCTACTTTAAGTTTAGCTGGAGAAGAAAGGGAGCATAACACACTCTTTTAAGACTCCCTATTTCCTTCACTCCATGTGTGTGTGCAGAGTTTTTAGTGCAGCAGGTAACACAGTTGCAAAAGGCAGATTTCTTTTTTTTTCCCCAAAAGCTGAGTTGACTCTGAATGGTGTTTGATAAGTAGTAACATCTTCTTGTGTGTGTGTGTGTGTGTGTGTGTGTGTGTGTGCGTGTGCCATAGACGGCAAACAGGTTGAGGGAGGCAGATCTGATCAGACGCACAGCAACAGAGGAGAGAGCGTGGCACAGGCTGAGCAGCAGCACATTGGATTACACACAGGCGAATACACGCACGCACGCACGCACACACACACATGCACACACAAGCTTCGTGGCCAGCAGAACAGCTGGGAGAAATGTGTGTGTGTGTGTGTGTGTGTGTGTCATCGCCTGAGAGCGTTTCACTTAATACATGCGTCTGCCTTTGCACGTGCAGGACTGTTTGCTTTTGTATTATCTTTTGCTACTGCGTGTGTGTGTGTACCCATGTTAGGCTGTGTAAATACGTATGTGCAGGGAAGGGATATTCTGTCATCTCTTCAGACAGACAGCGTGTGTGTGTGTCTACCTCCGTCTTCTTCCCCTCCACTGCCACCCCACCCCCGTGGTCTGGAGGCACGAGGCGGTGGAGGGGAAGCGATCAGATGGCCGAGAATAAGGCAGATGAGGAGATTAATTCAAGTAGCGAGAGATGAAATAGAGGAAGGGAAGGAGGATGGAGATTTGAGGACAGGAGGAGGAAGGAAGAAGAGGAGGAGGAGGAGGAGGAGGAGGAATGGAAGGAAAGCGGAGGAGATGGAGTGAAGGAGACGGGGGCTGACATGCTCTCTCCGGGAGTGCTCATTCATAATTCACCTCCATGGCAAACGTTCATTCACATATTGACCCCCCATGGCTGCGCTCAATGGAGTTCTCGCCCCTCCACCTCTCCCTGTCTCTCAATGGACACCCCTGCGGCGCGACGTTGAGTTAGCCCGCTTCTTTTTTTCACTTTGGAGACAGTTGAGATCCTCGGAGAAAAAGCACACACTGTTTTTGTCCGTTATGGCTCTTTTGATGCCAGGACTTTTTCAGTTGGGCGCTCTGATGTGTGATTGAATTGTGTAAATTGAATATTGAATTCGGACTCCACCCCTAGACACAGATAATTGGTATGGATGGCTCAGTGGGTTAGTGCTCTCAGTACAACTGTTGTTAGTCTGATTCCCTCAACACAGCAAAAACAGTCCATAATGGATCTATAATTCATGTGTGAATGAATTGAACAGTCTGTGTTTTGAATAAAAGCATCAGACAGCCCTCCTGGATGCCAGGAGCATGTTTTATTCAGCGTAAATACTCAAAAATGGCTGTTTTAATATTTCTGATTGTATTAGCAGTGCCTGGAGCTACACTATAACCCACCGCTGAGCTCTGGTCAGCTGTGGCCCATGAGCCATATGGTGCCTGAAATGCACAGTCAGAAAAAAAAAAAGTGTACTGCGGAGGTACATTTGGTTCTAAAAGGTAAACACTACAGAAGTGCACCATATCAGCAAAAGTGCTAAAAATATCCTGACTTTAGTTTTATAGGTGTGATGGACTTATAGTGTGTTGACTCAGTGTTAAAACGTTCACGGTGTTGCACCTTTTTGTGCAGTCATAGAGTAAAAATGTATACCAGAGCGGCAGTAATGTACAGAGTGAAGCACTTCTGTGACAGTATAGGATGTCATTGTGCCGTCGTTGTCAAGGGTTTGATTCCCACGGGATCCAAGCGCACTAAATATAGCTAAACTAATTAAAGGCAACCCCCACCTCCAAAACGGAGAAAAAAAATCTGAAACTAAAGCAACTTCTGTCGTTAACCATTCATCTCTGGGTCAGTGAAAACTGCACAGAAATAAAACAGGAGATAACCATATTTCTATTACTGTCCCTAACAGACAAACTTATTTGAAAATACCCTAAACGGTTGTTAGACACCACTACCACCTACAAGACAAAGGTCACCTGACCAATGATCGCCATCCCGGTGTTATTAGGCTACGTTTCGTTAGCCCTGCCTTCCGTTAGCCCTGCCTTTCGTTAGCCTTGCTAGCTTGGCAACTGTGAGAGGCTGATCAGCGGAAAAGTGAGAAACTTTTGTTTGTCCCTGAAAAATGACTAAATCTCTAACCATCAAAAGGAAAAATGTAGCAAAGCTTGTTAATCAACCTGCAGTGTTTTATCTTCTTCACCTCTTTTTTCAGTCTTGACAAAGCTGTGTCTTATCACGTTGATTCAAGTGTAATCAATGCAAAAATATTCAAACGTTAAAACAGTAATTACGAGAGAAACAAACCAAATAAACGTAGCAAGCCAAACTCCCTCCAAAATATGACATTACATCCTTCATGCATATTCATGCATACATAACTAATAGTTATTCAGAACTTGGAAACCACATTAAGGACGCCTTCAAGATAAATCACTTTTTCAGTTTCTGTATTACATTTGTCAAAAAAAACAAACTTCTGCTATGTTTGCTCAGAATGACTGACTGAAACATATCACAGAGTAAACAGTATAGTAATACCAAGTATCACAAACAGCATATAGAGAGCACAACTTCATTCTGTTGTAGTAAAACGTGAAGAAGTCATGGAACAACATTATCATAGCCACAGCCAGAGTAATCTTTAAGACAGCAGTCAACAGTGTTGCCTGATAATCAGATGACTTGTAATGTCATTTCACTTCAGTCAATTTTGTTTAGTTCTCAGGAGTAATCATTTTTAGTTTTTGTTGGTTAAGAATCTAAGAAATATGTTGCTTTTGGACTATTACAACAAGATGCATCACCATCAAAGTCTTTGGTTTTTGTTTTCCCATGGTACGGCATGCCTGGTGCGCCACGTGTCATTGAGCTAAGTTGCGCTGAGTTGCACCACACATCCATATCACACATGGCCCAGGCAGCCAACCAAACCAATTAAAACATGGCCTTTACCCCCCCCCCCCCCCTTTTTTTTGTCTTTTCTCATCCAGCAGCGAGGCAACAGGGAAGTTTGATCACCTGGTTGCGCACACTGCCCATTCCACAGGTGCACCAGCCCGACATGCTTTGCCAAGGTGTTTTTGATGCAGCTGCGCTTGTAGCAATGCGTCTCTGTCTGATTGGCCCCTAAGAGTTGATTAACAACAACCTGCGTAGCTGCGTCAATCTCATCTACGCATGTCACTACTTTCATTTCAAGGTAGCCAGCTAACTACATTCTTAATCCTACCTACAAAACCCTGCAACACACCTGGACTGTTTGGAACCAGGCTACAGATGAATTTGTTAGCGGTAGTACTAGCTTGGCTACCCCATGTGACCCTCGCCATGTAGGCCATAGCTGCTCCTGAGAGACAGATATGCACCACCCCTCGAGGGCACCCCTCAAAAATGTTTTCTATGAAATTTCTTCAGAGCGCTCATGCATCATAATCCAAGTGAGGGTCCAAAATGTTCAATATTTAACCCCTTAATGAGCTGCATTTAAAGAACCAACACCCTCAAATCCCCAGACCTCTTCCCAGCTCGCTCTCTGTTTTATAAACCAAAACTGTGTTGACTCTGAAAATGTTGTCAGTGAGCTGGGAGGAAATTATCGGATTAGGCACTGTAACAAAAACAGGGTGTATCTTTAATGCCACTGCTTTACTATTACTGGCTCTAACTGTGAGGGAAAGAGATTATTTTTGATTAATAAAGTGAGGCCAATGTGCATGACAATAACTTATATGCAATTATGTCACTATAATACGGTTGGAGTGTGCTGCACGGGAGAAACTTTTACTGTTTGTGTTTACATAAGAATGCTGAGCTCATCACGGCGGCTGCTGTCGCTCATTCATTGTTTTCATTTTTCTGCTCGGTGACCTGTGTCTGTCATACTGGTTTGTGTGTTAAAACAGCCGGGGGGTGTTAAAAGTACAGTTTTAAATTGCAGTGGAAACACAGCCGGCCTAAGTGGCCAAGATGGCTTAGAAGAATAATGCTCCTCTGTATCCCCCAGGTTATAATTGTCTTCAATAGGCTCCTGCTGATTTGAAACGGACTCATTGTCCACAGTGCTGGGCACCTCTGCTCAATTAGCCTCTCTCTACTTAGTCGTGCTGAGCCTTCGCCGCTCGCATCCTCGCACAGTGGCACGTAAACACACACCGACACACGCCGAGCGGCGTGTGCGAGCACTGTCACGCATAGAAAGACGTCAGCGGGTGTAAAAATAGAGCTTATAAATGGGGGGAAAAAGTGTTTTATGTTTACAAGGAGTGATGTCATGTTTGGTTCAGATCCATAGCTGACGAATCGGAGGGCAGCTGTGGCGAGTATCAGCCTGCTCAGCTTTGGCTCTCGTGGGGTTGATTTAAAAAAAAAAAAAAAAAAAAAAAAAAAAAATATATATATATATATATATATATATATATATATATATATATATTTTTTTTTTTAGGAGCACAGTTCAAGGAGATGTGTGTGTGTGTGTGTGTGTGTGTGTGTGTGTGTGTGTGTGTGTGTGTGTCTGTCTTGGTGTTTATGTGTGTGTGTTGCAGCGGTGGAGGCATGCACACGGTGACGCTGCTCTCGTTGCCAGGCAACACAGGAACGTGGGTGGAAGGATTTCCTGTCCTTAGGAAGCTTTGTTTATAAGTTGGGGGGGGGGGGTGTCTATGTATATGCATGTGTATATGTGTGTAGATGTCAGTGTGCATTTCAGCAGTATGCTTGAGTGCTTGTGTGTTTTTAATGCACTCTCTGCCTCAAGTAAAAGTGCAACCGAAAAGTCACTTAAGACACACACACACACACACACACACGACCAAAAAGAGGCCCTTTCTGTTTCTGTTGAGTTGCATAACTCCTCCAGCCAGGTCTGCTCGCAACGCTCTGTCGCCTCCTCTTCTACCCAAACACTCACTCACCATGTCACAGCCGCCACGCTCACGCCAGGCCGCCTCCCCGCTAATGATGTCATCAGCATGCCTCATTTTATGTCTCCTCTCACACATGAGATTGCAATTATGTGTTCTTGCCCCGCGTGCGATCACCAACAGAAAAAAAAAAGAAACACACACACACACACACACACAGCATGTCTGTCCTGCAGGCGTTGGACCCCGTGATTACGTAATTGACATTGAGTGAATGGGGGATGACGTCAGCTTGGCTCTCTGACTCTCCTGTCTTTCTGGCTAGCTACAGTGATGTCATAAGTGGATGCAGCCATACCCAGTATGTGTGTGTGTGTGTTGGCATGCATAATAGTGTGTGGAGACAAAAATGACCTCAGGAACCGACTGATTTATATAATGTGTTTACTCCTCCCCCCTCTTCCTTTCCCTTAAAGTGGAAAGACTTCACAGCTCATACTTTATTGTTCCGTGCGCGTTGTTCTTGGCGTTCAAAGATCCTCGTGCAACGGACGCACGCTGTTGCAGCCTGTCTCTGCCCCCTTGAGAGCGGCTTATATTTGAAATGGATATCCCAGTGTCTCGCAACTGGTAACTCCATCGCCTTGTTGCCCTCCGTCTGCGACTGTCTGACCTTTGTTGATTCTCATCCCGAGGCTCGCCAACAATCGCAGGCAGTCAGCGAATGAAAGGAGAGAGTGAGAGAAGATGCTGGTTCGTCTCCACAGATACAGTACGTGCCAGTTCTTATTTTAACAAAAGAAAACACAGCGTCATGGAGAAAGAGGAGTCATTTGGTGGTTGGCCTTCTTAAGCTCTCGACAAAAAATATCTGTTTTTAGCTCGCTGTTTGAGCTACGGGGTTTTAGGCACAGAGGAAGACTGCTCTATTTGTGTCTTGAGTTGAATAGGCCGCCTGTTGTGTTCTCCAAGCGTTGTGGTTGAAGCTCTGAACATCAGCCAGCCTTGGATGGGAGAACTGGGAGGCTTTAACAGACCTGAATACACACACAAAGACGCGCAAACACATTTTGTCTTACAGCCGTCCTCTCCCACTTTTTCTCTCCCCCTCTAACCTCTCAAACCGAAGGGAAATCACTCCACACAAGTGACCTAGCGGTTTACGAACTGAGCAGCAGCACACATGCAAATGGTTTGCGCGGGGACAAACACAAAATATGCAGATTTTCCCCATAAACTGATTAGCATTTACTCGGCCCGACTAAGACCAAACCACAAACAAGTCTACTGTACTAACTACACAACAGCTTAACACAGAACGGGATGATTTGCTGCACAAACATACACACATTACACACACACACACACACACACGCATAAACAAACACAAAGACAAAACCCACACACAGGCTTTGGATCATAACCGCACAAATAAATCAGATTCGGTTCAAATGATGTCCGGACTTCACTTCAACAAGTAACAGTTGGACATAGATACACAGCTACAGTAATTATATACATATGTGCACACACACACACACACGCACATGCTCACCCCTCAACACCCCCCACCCCCCCAGGAGTCTTACGGCCTTAGTCAGCGTCTGTGTGTCCATGCGTGGGCCTGTTCCCTGGCAGTGTGAGGGGAAAAAATACCTTCCCATATGATGTAAACACCAAAATCCCTGTGTGTGTGTGTGTGTGCGTGCATGCTTGTACGCTTGTGTGTGTGTGTGTGTGTGTGTGTGTGACTGTGTGTGTGACTGGCATTCTCTGAGATAGGATTCGCTCTCTGTGACAGTTTTCCAAATTATTCCACAACACTGTGCAGTTTCTTTTTTAAGATAAGTTTCTCTGCCATCTCCGCTTTGTTCCACTGCACACAGTGGAAAGAGACGGCGCACACGGAGCAGACATAGAGGGGCTGACATGTGACATCACTAACTAAAGCGAGGAAGTGAGGTAAAAACTGAGGCCAGTGCTTTTAAGTCGATTTTTTTTTTTAAAATGGCTTTTATTGATTTTATGATGGTTTTAGAGCACGCTGCACTTTGTTTGTTGTTGAGTGAACTTCATTATTCTGACTGTTTTAGAGAAAATATAATTATTGAGTCGTCAGGAGGCTCCTTAATTTTATTTTGCTTTGATGCATGACTCCCATATTAAATGTGTAATGTGTGTGTGTGTGTGCATCTATGAGAAGACGCCAAACTAAGTGTACTTGTGTTGTCACGGATGACGTATGAAAGGACTCTTAGCCAAAATGCAGAAACGTGATTGAAGCCTGTAGAGCAGGGAAACAATATGCTCAGATACAACATCACATTATAACAGCTACACTGTGTGATTTCAGCGTATTGAAGCTTAAAGGGGTACTCCAGCTGATTAGCACACTGACAGAAGTGATGCAGCAGCCATACTCTGACTTTTAGTCTGTTGTCACGCTTCAAAAACACTGGCTACTTTGTTTCCCATAATGCAATGCAACAGCATTTCTTCCTTTTCAAGTCTGAAATATCTAGTACCTGTCAATGCAGAGTCTGAGCCGATACTTATGCATAGATACTTAGCCCATATGATCTTAAATTATTGATATGATATAATGAATGGCTGAATGCGACTCTTGAAACTGACAAGCAGCAACCTCCAAAACTGTAAAGTGAAGCCAACGCAGAAGTGCCAAAAACTGTAATTCCTTGAACAGCCACTTGAGGCTGGTTACAGAATGAGTCAATCTCCATAAACCCCCATATTAAAATGTCCAGCTTCACACAGAAGCAGAAATAAACATGTTTACAGCCTGGCTATAACTAATTTCACCGTTCATGACAACTGTACTGAGTGAGAATTGTTATAGAACTCACCTGTTTAAATTATTTTAAGGCTGCATTGATTGACAGGTAGGGGTCATTACAGATGGCCCACCTAAGGTCCACCGATAATCTAGGTCTATGATGGTAAAAGTGGTACTGCTAACATGGTGGGGTCAAGAGACACCACACTCTGTCCATTCTTTAAGCTGTCAGTGGTTCGACTACAGAAGCTCTCAGTCCACTCGCGGTTGTTCGTTGGTTTTACAGCGTGAAGCTTCTTTTACCTCAGGTATAATCTCAGAACTCAGGAAGTCCAGTAGGAGTAACAGATTAATGCATTTCAGTTAGATGCCAAAACACTGCACAGCAGTTTGGAAAACAGTAGCAATGCTCAGTTCATGTTACAAAGTAATCTAGCAGGGATTTGTATGTGCACATGTTTGACCGACCACCTGGGCTCAAGTCAGCCTGAATGCAGCTTTAGGCTAGTTGGACAGGTACTTTTTTTTTTACCTAAAAAGTGTGCTTAATTCAGATTTACACGAGTCGACATTTCCTCCCCGGCTGACTGTTAATGATTTCTGCACAAAGGGGTAGCGGTAGAGAGGACAGCAGCCTTGTTCCTTTGATAACCTATAAAGAATTCAGTACACAGATGGTCTGAGCTACCTGCAGTCCTGATGAAACACTTCTGTAGGCTGTATTCTGTGTCTTTTTCTTGTTACTGTATTCAGCGTTTGCTTAACGTTGTCTTACAGGCTTACAGGGGTATGGCAAGCCGCTGGGGACAAAAATTGGAAAACAGAGACCAAAGTTTGCTCAAAAGATGTGTTGCTGTTACACGTGTTTCTCCTTCTGCTTTAAAGCCTCAGTGTGCAAGCGTCCACCTAACATGTGCACTTAATATATCTTGCGAGACTCTGCACTGCTTTTTTTTACACTTAGGGGCACCGCTAGCCGCACATTAACAAGCTAGTGTGCTGCTAACTGTACCCTTTGTACAGTGCGCTGTGGAGCGCTAACAATGGTGCAAGATTTATCGTGGTCTATAATGAAGCACCAGCGCGTTCAACACATTTCTGCACCGACCATTGAGAGCCAGGTGCAAAACAATCATCGACTGTCAACATATTCATCACCGCATTCAGATCTGGTCAGGGGGCACACGGGAGATCGCACTGGAAATTATATGTGTTTGTTGCTAGGCAACTTTGTCACAATACCCCTGTGACCTTCCGACCCTGCCAAGTCTGGTGTTACTGTCCCCGTCTCACACTCGTACGTGTGTGTGTGCGTATGTGTGTGTTATCTGAGACGATGGCGCGACTGCCGCATAGCAACTGAGAACAGCTGTGATTTTCACTGTGGTTTGGACGAGGGTGTGTGTGTGTGTGTGTGTGCGTGCGTGCACGCGCAGTTTTGTTTGTGTGCCTTTATGTCCGCGTGAAGCCGCCGTCACTGCTCATCTATGCGCACACCCACAACAACATAATATGGCACGCTGTCACTTCCACAGCGTGATAGCGGCATAGACTCAATCAGCCAAAATGCGCCCCCCCCCTCCACACACACACACACTCATACACACACACTCAACCCTGTTGTCAAATCGCAGCTGAAAATAGAGAGCAGAGGGAGCGACTGAGCAGTCATTTCCCTGAAGATCCATTCATGTAAAATACTGTTATTCAAACCTCCCTCCCCCTTATTCAATAGTCTTATTCATCTCTCACTTGACTGCAAAACCAAACACGCCTTGTCTTCTGCTTCCCGGCAAGAGCCTTTGTGCCCGCTTACACACCAGTACTTGTGTGTGTGTGTGTGTGTGTGTGTTTTCTCCGCTCTTTTCCATGAGAGGAATGTCCTTGGCCTGTCCGACCTGCGTGCTCCCACTGAGCCCTCCGTCAAACACCTGGGGCGGGCTCTCCTGTGCCGCTTCAGCCTATCATGAGCTCCGGCAAATAATGACATCAGTTAGCGGAGGATCTTTAGGACCGGCCCCTCGAGGTGATTCGTCTGAGAGAGAGAGAGAGAGAGAAAGAGAGAGAGAGAGAGAGTGCTCTTATTGTTATGATGATTAAGTGTTATATGAAGGGCTATCAGAGGAGAGCCCCTTAATGAAAGTGGAGCACAGAGAGCAGAGGCAGTGGCGGCAGAGCCGTGGAGAGCCAAAGGGAGAAATTGAGCTCGAGGTGGAGCGAGAGAGAGGGGGGGTGAAGTAAGGAGAGTTTAAGGTGGGAGAAGACAAGAGATGGTGAGAGGAAGGGAGAGTAAGAGGGAGCGCCGGGCTGAATATTCAGCAGCTGTGTCCAGACTTGCTGACTCTGGGTGTTCATGCTCTGAATGTACCATGAGAGGTAGACAGTGTGCACAGGAAACCTCTGTAAAAAGAGCATAAAGAGAAAGAGAGGACAAGTGCATGTATCCGAAAAAAGCGCATGAATGTATGTTGTTTTTTGTCGGCTTCTGTTGTGTGTCTGTGCAGGAATGCAAGCATTTGTGTGTGTGTGTGTGTGTGCAAGTGTGAACACTGGAGTTTCCCTTGCCATTTGGTAAAAGAGTGGAACGCCCTGCCTCAGAGGAAAATTCCATCCTCAGCTGCTCCTACATTGTTGTAAATCACCAGGCCGAGATGTCCAACACATTCTGTTATTTTGTGAATAAGGAGGTTGTCATTCGCCTCTTTCTTGTATCCGCTTTCCCTCAGCCTCTCTCTCGTCACCTTCAGTTAGCGTCTTACTACATTTCCCACAATGCCTCTCAACGCCATGACTCCCCACTCTGCGCCCCCCCTCGACTTAAGAATGTGCTTTAACTTGTTGATTTTCAGCTGCTGGCGTGCAGATGTCTGCAGAGTGTTTTAGCAGGATTTCTTTTCCAGTCTAGAAAAAAGTTTGTTGCCTCCTTTAAAGACGTCTTGTCTTGTGGTTGCATTGCGTTAAAAGTTGTCACTGGTGACATTTCTAAATATGCCTCCTCTGAGATGGATTGGTCCCAATATGAATGCGAGCGTCGTTGCAAACTGGAAGCGTTTTGATTCCTGAAAAGCAGAACCCCAAACCTTGCAGATGTTCACTTCTAGCTGCTGACAAGGAGTCATGTCATGTTGTACGAGTTGTCCAAAATCCATCACTGAACAACAAAATGGGACCAGACTTCCTTCAGGTGTTTAAAGGTGGAATTTTTGTATAGCTTCAAGCACACCTACAAATATTTCATTAGTATGGGTTCCGCTGAAGAGCTGCGGTGTCTGATTCTGTTTCACAGACTTTTGCACCCTTACAAGAACACGATTACGGAAACCCTGGAGATCTTAGCTTTATGTGACTGCCTAGTCTCGGTGTAACAGTTTTTTTTTTTTTTTCAGTGAGTGAAGTGAACTTTTTGGATCGCTTGCCAAGGGCAGTTAATCGAAAAAAATGACCTGTCAGTCATTTTACCAGCACTCACTACAACTATGACTGATACTAACATATAATACTTGTGTATAAAATAAAGTATGTATTCATCTAAAACTTGCGTACACAGACAGTGGATCAAGTGAGAAGAATGTCTCAGATGAGGCTAAAACAAATGCTGGACTGTACACTAACTTTTAAATCAGCCTGTGTTCAGAGCACTGACAGTATAAAGAATGCACCACTGGTCGCTGCCATGTTGACTGTCCAACTTCTTCCACCTCCCAACTAATCTAAAAATTGTCGATGTTGATCAGATTAATATAATTTGAAAGGGTAAAGGTTAATAGAAATAGAATAGAAATTCACTCTCAGTACAGTTTTCAGATATGGAGAAGCTGGAGAGGATGGCAGTTTAAATGTTCTGCATATAGCCTCAAGTGGCCGCTTGAGGAAATGCAATTTTTGGGATTCAGCATTGGCTTCATTTCCAACCATGTAGGTTTCCTCTTGGTTCAGACTAATGTTAGCCCTGCTTGAAACAATGCAGACCCCTCATTAGTTTGAATGAGACCATTCACTGTGCAGTGGATAGGGATGCACCGATGCATCAGCTGAACATCAGCATCGGCCGGTGTATGTTCTTCTAAATATGTTTCTACATGTGTAAATATGCTACGTAGTTACTTAGTTTTGCTTTTGTCTGTTTTTACAACCGGCAGTTTGCACGGGGTATTTTATTTTGAAAATCCACCAGCTTCTCTTTGCTTTTTCTGTGTCTGGCTTCTGCCCACTCCAGGTGCTCTGTGTAGATTGACGTGTCCTGCTCATGTCAGCCATGTGTAGAGGCGCTTCTGGGACATCCACTTTATGCAGTTTGCAATACATGTAAGAAACATCGACATCAGCGAAGTTGTTATTTTAAACATCGGTATCGCCCTAGAATTTCACAATCGGTGCATCCCTAGTGGTGGTGCCAACGTGAGGGGCCCTGACAAAAGAAAATGCAAGGTCGTCCGACAAAAAGGTTAAACTCAGCTAAACTACGCAAAGCATTGTCATCCAGCGAAGTACTGCATTAGCCAATCAAATAGCTGCAAGCACGTATTATCCTGGGCAGATTGCTATCATGAATGTCGTATTTCTACTGTCCTGCAATCGTCTTGACAAAAGAGAAACGGATTTCCGTCCTAATAACTCTTTTTTTCAGTATTTTAAATCACTGTGCAGTATTTTGGCATCTAATAAGGCTTTAAAACCTCCTGGATTTATTACTCCAACTCAATACCCTGAATCGTATTTCACCTGTACCTGAAAGAACACGTCGCCTACGGACGCAAGACACCCACTTAGACTTTTTTTTATTATCCGGAAACTCAAAGATGGTGTCTGTGAGCTCCGCCTTGGTACAAAAATGCTTCTTTGTGCTTAAGTTTCATTTTGTACGTAATTTGACCGGTCAGAACAGACCAGGGTTAGAATTCTGTGTATCGTATCAGATAATGTGTAAAAGGCATTCAGTTATGTTTAGACCAACACACATACTGTATGTAACAAGGAGGCATCCAAATTTCACTCCTATGAAGACTACTGTTGGGCCAACACAGAGAGCACCTGGCTTAATATTTCTCGCAGTGCAATGCCACGTCATCTGTTCTGGCCCAATAAAATGTAAGCAAGCTCACATTCCTGATAGTAGTATGCAACGTGAACGTCCTAATTCTGCTGTTTATCTCGGGATTGTCATGACGAAGGATAAATTCTTGCAGTAGTGAGGTACCACTGTGAAGTTTTGGCATCTGATGAGCCATCCAATTCATGGATCTACTACTCCTGGATCGTATTTCCTCGTCTCAGTGGTACCTGTGGCATCACGCCTACAAATACGCAGCCCCCCCCTTTTTTTTCCCTTTTTAATAGGGCTGCTTAAAGGTTAGTCTGTCTTTTGAGCACAAGCACGTCGGCTGTGTTTAGGGTTAATGTTAGAGTGGGTGTGTCTTTGAGTTAGTCTGCCGGCAACAGATGGACCCTTCTCAGTTTATCCAACAAACGCTACTATCACTGGCATTCATTTGGCACTGGACAGATGGAAACTTCAGACTTTGCTCCTGAGTGGATGTCAGGGAGGAATGAGAGAAGAAGCTGTAAGACGAACTGCGAGTACACAACAGGAGGTTTGAGGTAACCTCCTGGAGTAATGCAGAGAAAGCTACAAGGATATACAATTGTTGCATTGGGGCTCAAGCAAAGCTAGATCGTGTTATGCTGTAATGAAAGCCAGAAGAAGCAGAGGCAGATAAAGCATCAGTTGCCCACTTTCCTCTAGAAATCTCCAGCTAACAAGGAGGCTTCTTCACATATTTTGCGCTGGCAGGGAGGATGCCACCCCTCCTTCCACCACCACCACCACCGTCACCCCCCTTCTTCTCCCACACATCACCCCTGGCTAAAGGAATGTAGCGGAAAACGAGGGACTCGAGATAGAAGATCAGAGGCCTTAATACGAACCACATTGTGTGTTGTTCTCCTGTTTCCCATCTCCTGTGTTCTCCGCATCAGGAGTGAAACAGCCTTTGATGAATATCTACAAAGAGATTTGAGACTTATAAAGAGCGGCAATTTAGCCAGGTATGTTATCTTAAGCCTGGTAATTTGGGAATTCAATTCACTCGAAGGGGGAGCCAGGGGAGCCCGTGGTGTTTATCAGGCCGACTAGCATCAGGTCTGTACATTGAAATAGAGAGTTTCAGTGCTATCTAACCAATGACTGACCACATCTCAACTCTGGGGTTATCCTATCGCTTATCCTGTTCCCTTTCATTCATGATCCCCTTCTTTCTACCTCTACTGTATGCATGTTTCTAAGTGTGAGTGGACTGCAACCATGGATCAGGCCCCGTCTTTTGCCTCAGTTACACATCTAATCACGGCACAATCATTCCTCATCCCTAATTCTCTTGGCAGGGCCTGTCAAACAGCATACGCTGAAAGACGGGGTGACTTTGAAATGCTGCTAATGACCCTAGGATATAACCACCCTCTCTCTTTTTACTCCCCCACTCACTCTTTCTTTCTTGTCCACTCCTGTCATTTGCACTTGCATCCTCTTCCTTGTTCGGTGCTACTGCTGATGAGAAAATGCAAGGGTGTGAGAGGAAACGAGGAATCACACCATTTATATTTTTAATCTGTAAGATGAATCAAACCGGATGTATACAGGCTGAGAAGCAAAGTCATTAAGGGTTAATGTGTAGACGAGCTTCTGTCCAAATGTTATTTAACCTTTATTTAAAGCGGGCGGCCCCGCAGATTAAAATTCTCCTCCATTAAGGGAGGCCGGCCAAGACGCAGCATCCAGACAAAAATAAAAGTCTAACACACAAAAGCAAAATACAATCAAAGCCACATAGCCGAGAGACTGCTTTATAAGCTGTCCAATAGGCAACACTTCAGTGTCAAACCAGCAGGCGCATTGCCAAACCTATTTAAATCTTGACTAAACAAAGCAAAGACAGCTCCTTATTGAGTCCGCCACAAGAACCTTCATTAACCGTGTAAACTCACCGAGAGAGCTTTCAGCTTTAAATAAGTTTGCAGCTAGTTCCATGAAGAGTGAGCCGAGTACATAAAGCCAGTTTTTGCCTAATTCAGCTCTGACCTCAGGGACGTATAACAAAAACAAATTCGAGGACCGCAAACAGTAATTTTCCACCTACTTTTTTTCCCTTTGAGATGTAAGAAAACAGTGAATTAGTGGACCCAGAGTGGCCGTACGTATTTCTATACAAAACTGTAGCAGGGAATAAGTCAGAGAATGGAGAAGCAGGGAATGGAGAGGCTGTCAGCTCGAGCAAAAAAGGGTGACACTGATGAGAGACAGAGGTACAGTCAGTAAGACCGCTCCGTGCTACAGTGGCTAAGACAAGAAGGGGTGTTGCTGGGGAATATAAAACAACATAATCCAGCGCTACCATGAGAATAACTACAACAATCTGTCTCAGCAACAGGAGCAAACATTTTAGACCACTTTGCACAGGATTTTCCTTCTTTTTCCATCCAGTATCGACAGCAACAGAATCAAATTTGCAAAGATTTTAAAGTTGTGTGAGAATTAAACAGTGAGCGTCCCACAGAGGTTTATTTTTAACAAACTTGCCAATGTCAAAAATATCAAAGAAGACTCTGAATCTACAGCCGCTCGGCACAGTGGGGCTTTGAGCTAAGTGCTAATGTTAGCATGCTAGCATGCTCACAATAACAACTCTAATGTTAACGAGGTGCATGTTAGCATTTTTGTATTGGCTAATCACCACAGAGTACAGCTGAGACTGATGGGAATGTCAGTAGTGGCAGGTTTTTGCCTCTAAGAGTGCTAGACAGAAGTGTCGGACAAATTCATTAGATTTTGACCCGCTGATGGTGCTAGACGGAAAGTTATTACAATTCATCCTGAGGGTAACATGAATATCTGAACCATCACCAAAGTCAGTAGGATTCATCCTCTGGGACATCTGTACCAATCGTGAGAGTATCTTTTCTTCTGTCGCGTCGTACATGGGGTTATATGGGGTCAAGCACATGTCTTGAGGTCACTGTAGGGACAGTGTCATATTTTAGGTTGTGAGAGACACTGACTTCTCTCCTTGAGATACTGAGCAGCTGCATGTTTGTGTTAAGGAAGGCAGGCACCTTTCTGATCCATACTATGGGAACCAAGGTCAGATGATAGCACTGTGTCACTCCGTAGACACAACAGATAGGAAAATAACACACTGTAGAAGCCTCTACAGAGTCTGATAACAATGTCTGACCACAAAAGTGTATTCATTTCCTTGTTTCTAGAAGTTTAGACTAAGGACCCATTGGCAAATATCTATATATATACCCTAACCCATATACTCTAGATACACTGGGTAGTTGTGTCACTGTCCTGTGGGCATACAGACGAGCCAGAGAGGACAGCTTCTTTGGAGTTGAGGTGGCGTCATGCCGTGGCGTTGATAAATCCTCCATTTTCTTTGGAGTCTTAATAAAGCTTTCGGCATAAGACATCTTGGACTCCTGAGCAATTTATCCCCACAAAATAAACTGACTATTGATGAATAAGATTCTCCACAACAAGAAATACCACCAAAAATGTCAACCGATATTGTCAAGGTTTTGCATAGAGGTGGCGTGTACGGCAGTGAATGAATTCTACATATATTATTCAACTGGATCAAATGTGCATATTAACTTCTCAGCAAGCGACGCCCTGTGAAGAGAAAAGCCTTTTGAAACTCCCATACGAGTGTGATTCCTCATATCACTTTTCCCTTTTTTTGGCCTGTTTGTGAGTTTGTAAACAGGCTGAATTTTGTTTTGTCAGCATCCAGAACACGTTTCAGTTGACATAAGGTATCTTGCGCGGTGTTAAAAACAGCTTGTAGGAGTGGGAGGGAGGAGTGAAGGATGTAAGCAGAGTTGTATCATCAGCAGAAGCCGTGTAAGTATCGTCAGCAAAGGCAGGCCGGAGAGGACTGTATAGACTACTGACAAAGTGCTGCCTCACTATCTCGTCCTTCTCTTCTCCAAATTCCACTTTCTCTTCTCAACAACATTTTCTTTTTCCCCCTGTGCTCCAGTCGCCTAAACGCTGCCAAAGGTGATCTAATAATTCGCTCTCGTTACTCTTTCTTAACCAAACATGAGGCCGCGGTCACAAACTTCTATCACCAAGTTTGAGCTCATTTGCTTATTGATTCCAATCTACTGTTTCAGCCAAATTTGCGAAAGGCTCAAAGAGCAGAGGGAGCTGGAGAAGCCAGAGAGGGGCGGACCTTTGGAACCGGACGGGCTCTTCCAGTGGTTGTTGCCATGGTTTTTTGTTGTCGGGACAAACTGTCGGCCAGTGGCTGAGAGCCTGAGCTGCTGTTTGTTAAAGATAAGTGGAGAAGCCAGAGGGGTGAAAGAGAAAGAAGGAGAGAGGCAGACACAGAGAGGGAGCCCTGCTTAATTTTTTTTCTCTTCTTTTTGACTGCAGGACATCCAGCTGAAAAACACTCACCACCTCAAATCTTTATCCACCCCACTCTCCCCTCTCAATGTGGGGATCCCGACAGATCACGCCCCCCTCTTTAAACAGTTCACCGAGCCCTTCTCCTTGCTTTTTTTTTTTTTTTTTTTGTCTGACCCGTACCCCTCCCTGCCCGCTATCAAAGCTCTGTTGGCTGTGCACTGGCCGCTTTGATATCGTATAGTGTTTCTGGCAGGCTCTCTCTCTCTCTCTCCTTTCTTTTTCTCACTCTCTCTCTCTGTCTCTCTCTCGCGCTCCTTTCCCACAATGTTGTAAAAGAGCACAGAACGCCAGCAGGGACCTGCTCACTGTCAAAGAGAACAGACAGGGAGGCCTTAGAGGGAGCGAGGGGAGGGAAGAGAGGAGGAAAAGGTGGCAACAGCGAGGGAGAATCTTTTTTATCATTATTACTCATCGTGCTGGCATCTGGTAGCATTCGGTCAAATGTGAACGCGGTGTTAGATCTGCTGATTGTATCAGGAGCTTGTCATGAACCCCTGTTGATTTTCAGTTAAGCTTTCAGCATTCGTGAGTAAACTCAAGTTGAAACAGGTGTAGCTTTCCTATCTTTGCACACGTGGTCGCTTCAAGTACCGACGGTCCCAATTTACAACTCCTGAGTCGATGAGATCATTTCAGCTCAGCAGCACTTGACGTGATATGCATGAATGTTTTAACGGGAAGGATATAATGCAGTGAGCTGATCCTTTTACAAGATACACCTCTGTTGGAAGAGTACTTTTACATTTTAGCAACTCTTTCCAAGAGTTTAGTAAAAAGACGTCTCGTCGCCCATGTGTTAAATATGGGAGGTGATTAGCGTAGCTTAGCATTCACGCTGGAAGAAGGAGTTCTCTAAGTTAGAAAATAATGACCAGCCACTTTTAAAGCTCGAGAACACACAATTTATCTTGCTCGTTTAACACAGTTTATGATTGTACTTGGATTAAACTAATGAGGTACAGCCTGCTAATGCTACAGTTAATTTAATTGCCTCCTGCTCCGTCCTGAAAGACAAACAACAACAAATTCGAACTCTTACTTTAAATTCAATTTGAAATTATTTTTACGTTTGACCGCCGAGGTTGACACGACACAGTCAGCTCATGCTTTCACGAGAAGTAGACTCACCGCTGTGTTGGTCCACTCACAATAATAAAGTGGTTTTACAGAGTTCTGTAACAAATGATCTTTAGCGTAGCACACCCTCCAGCTTTCAGGAGCACATTAACTAGACAATGGCAGAGAGTTTCATTTGGGCCTTTGGCTACATTTGTCATTTTAACCGGGTAAAGCAATGATCAGTGGCGGATAAAAACTGAGAAGCCCGTGACTTGTGTGTTTTCTACATTAGTTGCTCTTAGCTGAAAATAGATCAAGGAGAGACAAATGATTCAATAAAAGATCCGTTAGCCTCTTAGCTTATCCACTCTGGGTATTTAAAAACAGAAACAGACTCTATTGGATCAGTAGTAGTGATAAAAATGTTATTTTGTAACACAGAGTGTACATTGAAGGCCACACCACTAGAAAAACACTGACTTGAACTGAACTGAGTGACGGAGAAAAGATTGGACCGAGTGAACGGATAACTGAGTGAGCATGCACCAACGTGTGATTGCATGTGGGCCTGTGGTGTGTCATGGCCATTACCATAGAAGTCTAGAGCCCTGGGCCTGGGCTTTTTTTAAGCTTGACCTGACGTGTCGCATTCAGTCCGCCACACACACACACACACACACACATACACACAGTGCACTCCACCGAGGGACCTCCAGGCTGCACATACACACATATAAGTCACCTTCAAGTGTCCACACTCGCAACCTCGGTTTGCTTTTGTGTGTCTACGTGCGTGTGTGTGCCTCAGTCTGATTTTTCGCCATCCTCACTGTGAGGGAATTTTCTATTCCAGCATGCCACATATGGGGTTACACAGGGTCAGGCATATCTCCAGAGCTCACTGTAGGGACAGTGTTAAATCTTAGATTGTTACGGGACACTGACTTCTACCCTTGAGATACAGAGCAGCTGTATATTTGCGTTTAGGAAAACAGGCACCTGAGGTCAAAGAATAGGGCTCACTTACTAGACACAACAGATACAGGTACATAACATACAACTACAGGGTCAGATAACAATATCTGACCACCAAAGGTAAACATATTATCTTGTTTGTGGACAGAGTGGACTTTCAGCATTCGGAGACTAAGCCTTTCAGCATAAGACATCTTGGGCTCCTGTGCACTCTCTCTCTCCACTCACTGAACTGACCATTGATGAATAAAATTCTCCACAACACTCTGAGAGCGAGGGTGAGTGTGACTTCATGATCGCAAGCTGCTGTTGAATCATACCCAACTTACTCTGTGTTTGCTTGATGAATGCCTGTTTGCTCTGCTGGTTAGCCTACTTTAGGGGACAGAGCCCGTGCGTGCGCGTTGGTGTGTGTGTGTGTGTGACTGCGTGCGTGCTGTCTTGAATTATTCACTGGCAATATTTGATTTTCTTGCACCATACATTACACGCGTCCTTGCTGAGCTTTTGCCTCTTACTTACTGTGTGTACCTCTGCTTTTTTTTTTGTAAAACAGTGTAGTGCTGTTTTCCACAGCATAAGCAGTGGCCCCATTGATGTGTTTTGTGCTATCATTTTTCAATTTGAAAGTTCTGGGGCTCAGCTCCCCTAAATACACTGTATATTATGTGCTTATTATCTGCTTAGTTGGTTTGCCAATAGACAGAGGAGGTATGTTTAATCCTCTCACAGGACAGACTCTGAACTCAAACTTATCATGTTTCAGGTGCAGAGAAAGGGCCTTGACCTATTTTAACAAAGGCCTGATATTTAAGTTTCTAATGCCGCCTACAGTGTGGCTATGTCTGATTTTATACTTTGAGCAGTATGTGTTCTAATAAAACTATTGCCTATTTTCAATATTAATTAAGGTCCCCAGTATTCCCTGATTGACCAGTGGATTGTTTAGCCAATGAAACTTTACAAAACAGAAAAAAAATGCCAGTTTGAATTTCAGTGAGTCAGGACTGACATCTTCAAATTGCTTGTTTTGTTGGATAAACTGTCCAAATCTCAAAGATTTTCAATGTACAATGGAACAAAACAGAGGAAAAGCTGCCAGTCCTCACATTTCAGTGGCTGGAGCCAAGCCATGGCTCTAAGGGATAATAATGTCAGTCTGTTGGTCCACCACTTTGCTCCAGACTGAAAAGTCTTAACAACTATCAATGGATTACCACAAGATTTTGTTCAGACATTGATGGAGTCTCTTTTCTTCTAGCGCCACCAGCAGGTCAAAGTTGTCACTTTTTCAGTCAAATATCTCAACAAACATGCGTGTCCCCCTCAGGATGGATTGTGATAACTGATGATCGCTTCAGTTGTCCAATACCTTTTTAGGTATTTATGCATAAATATCTGCCAAATTAATCAGCCTCACCTACACCTGCACATGTCTAAGATAGTGAAGATGCTAAACATTTTACCTGCTAAACATCAGCGTGTTAGCATTGTGTATATAGAGTATATTACCATGCTAGCATTAGCATCAAAGCACTGCTGTCCCTAAATACAGCTTGACTGAGCTGCTAGCATGAACATAGACTTTTTATAAATGACCCTCACAGCTAATTGATTATAATTTATTGTATTATTTAACTATTGTTATTGTAATATTATATAATTATGTTGTGGCTGTTATTATTTATTAATATTTTAATCAGTCAGCTAATCATTTCAGCTCTATATTATACCCTCTACAGACACTGAATATTTTATTTAAGTCTCTTAAGATTATTTAAGGTTGTTTTTTTGTCTGCTTTTTAAGTATAAACCAGTCCAGTGTTGCTGTGCACAGACCAAATCAGTCCTCGGAGGGAAAGGCAAAGAAAGCCTGTGTGTTTGTGTATGTGCGCGTGCACATGAGTTTCCAGGCAGCTGAGAGCAGCAGCCAGGGCCAGGGGGTCAGGAGCAGTCCTCTGGGATACCCTGACCCCTGACCTCTATTCCATAACTCTTTGCTGCTGTGGATGACATAAAAGGAAGACACAGTCAGACCTTATAGGATGTGATTGGCCCTGCTCTGGTTCCTTAAAGCCCTCTGGAACCCTGATATTTGTCGTCAGGGAAAAGCAGGAAATACAAAAAGAGGGGTGGAAGGGGGGGCTGGGTGATTTCATGGGATGAAAATGGAGAACATCACAAGGCTTCCTACAACCGGTGTTGACATATATGTAGCAGAAGTTATTATTTTCCAGTCTCTGAGAGAGTTCTCATTTTCCCCTTCTCTCTGTTGGTCTTCCTCTGCCGTTCCATCCATCCAGCATATGTGTAGGAGGGATAAAGGTCGTCCTTTTGTCATCAAAACTCCAGATTAGTTTTGCCTCGGTGCATCTGACTCTCTGCTTTATCACTGTGGCCAGAGGAGCCACAAGGTTCAGCTCACCCCTCTGCAAAGTAATAACTCCTACCAGCTACTATTCCATTCTTCGCCACTATCTCCTACACTACTATTACTACTCCATTCTGGGGTAGGGGGATTATTTTCATGGCGTTGGCTTTATTGGCCTGTATAGTGAAGATTGACAGGAAAGAGAGTAGCAGGAGGATGTGACATGCAACATATGTCACGCGCTGCGATCAGACTGACAAAGTTGTAATAGTCGCTTCAGTCTGCCGGGGCCCAGAGCATAAATGCTCTGCTGACAGCATGTCATAAGCCCGTCCTGGTTTTATTTTAATAATTCTGCATTGATGTGGTTTTGGGGGTTCTGTAACTTGATGACTTGGGGATTTCTCTGAAAGTCAGTTTGGCTAATATTGCAGCAGACTCAGTGAAGACAGTGAAATGAAGTGCATTATTGAAATGTTTCTTGTAGCTTCGGCACACAAAACGCCTGCAAATCAGACAGGGAAAAAAAAAACCTGCCAACAGGGAATGAAGATCTTCAAAGGATTACATAAATGTGGCATGTGATTTAGGCAAGTATCAGCGAGAGCATGCAGCGTTAGATGATTACGCTGTCAATTAGAGCACATGAATTAGTCTACACCCACTCCACTCTCAAAGGAGTTTGCTAACCTTATCCCTTTCATGTAAATGCTGGTGGCCTCCGCCTCCAGCTACAAAGGCTTCAGAGAGTCTTGAGCTGGCCAGAGGTCAGCAGGGTCAGATCGAGGCCAGTGATATTTGTCAAAATGGACTTTGGTCTCATCCATGTTGGTTATCCTCACTGATATTAAGTGGTTGATTACAAAAATCTTTCAAACTTCTAATCTGAGGTTGGATCATGTTAAATCTGCATTCTTAACTATTCAGACTTGAAACAGCCTTGTGTCTCACTCCCTTCATTCTATTTTGCGGAGGACAACAGAGGGTATTTATATATTGATTTTAAAAATGTTCTGCTTTTAATAGCGCGCAATTATTAGCTGAGGCTCCATAGGGCTGGAACCAAGCAGCACACTCAGGACGAGGACCTTTAGCTTTGTCGATATCTTGTCAGACTTGCAGTGACAAAACAAGTCCTGGCAAAAACATCATTGCACCAAAATCTAATTTAGCTCATTTCATTTCTGGTTTAATGGTCTGATTTTTTTTTAATAGATTGAAAATTGGGTCGCAAATTTTAAGTAGGTGAACTACCTGTACCTAATATGTCCCTGAATGACTCTGAGGACAAATGATACCTCTGGGTCTTTCATCATTGATTAATTTAACGATTAGTTTTTGTTTGTTTTTTCCTGTAATTGCGTATTCTGTGAAATTTAAAATTAAAAAAAACTCAGAGAGCTCATTATTGACAAAATAGCTAGTCTCATTACTAGCATTTCTCAATCCTTCAACTTTATGACACCGCGTCTGTTTATGGCTAAAGGTTAGTTTTGAAGTCACAGTTTTCTTCCTACTCTCCTCTACTTCCCAAAACAGTTAGTTTTGCTTAACATAAAGACCAAGCACCAACCCCATGGCTGGGAAAATAAACCAATGCGGGTGTGTCAAACACCGCAGTTCTTCAAACAGCCACTTGAGGTTGGCTACAGAAAGAGTTAGTCTCCATAAACCCCCGTGTTAAAAAGTCCAACTTCACAGCAGAAATAAACATGTTTACAGCCTGGTACAAAAAACAGTTTTGGTCTCTATAGCTAATTTCCCCATTATGACAACTGTGCTGAGGGCGAATTTTTTTATAACCCACCCATTCAAATGACAGGTGGTTGCAGTTACATATGGCTTGTTTAAGCACCCAGATATCATTTGGCTGATGATCCATGTCTTTGCCGATTTTTAGATTAACCAGGAGGTGGAAGAGGCAGGACTGCCAATATGGCGGCGGCCACAGCCACATAGGTTCAAAACCCTTAAAATCACGCCCATCATATCGCTGGTGCAGTCATGCTGACACCGTCTTTTTACTAAAGGCTTGAAATAAGGGAACAAGTAGCCTAGCTCTGTTCAAAGGTAATTATTAACATGTCATATGTTATTTGTTTAATCTGTCCAAAAGCTTCTGTATTAATGGCAAGTTGTGGCTTTATAGGGGCTTGTGTACCAGACTATATCTTGGCCAAGGCGCAGTCACTCCCTGTCTTGTCCTCACTGTGAGGTTGCCAGGCAACCGGTGGAGACTCTGCTAAGCTAACTGGCTGCTGGTGGTATACACACACACACACACACACACACACACACACACGAGATGGTATCCATCTTCTCATCTGACTCTCAGCAAGAAAAGCGATTAAGGGTGTTTCCCAAAATGTTGAACTGTTCTTTTTTAAATTTCCAGCCAACACTGCAGACTATAATTAAAACCCATCACCATGGCAACTGAGCAAACTCCAACTGCTCCTGAAGACCACGTGAAATGGTTGAAAGGTGGTGGAAGCAGATCTTGAGTCAGAATTGTTTTGTGAAAAGTCAAATAAATGGCAGTAAATGCACCCTAAATTTGAGAGGTTAAGACTAGAAAATGTGTGATGAATCACTCAAACAATTAATAATCTTAAAAATTGTTGTAGATTCTCATTTTCTGCTCGTCAGTTTCTGTTATCAGTTACTCCACTAATCATTTAAGCTCCGCTGTCATTTATAATAATGTCACTGAATAGAGGGCTGTTTCACTTGTGGAGTCTGAGGAAGTGTAACACAGTTGCCACGGTAATTTTCATCCTTTCTTACCTGACAGGGGCTTATGGAACCTATATTCATCGCAGCATAATAATAGGAGCAATCTGACTTAAGTGTTCCACCAACCTCTAAGCATACGAGAATGTTTCAAATGGAGAAAGCCATTTACTCTAATTGAATGCTGCCTTTTTAAAAGTCCATATTATGAAGGTGCAGAGTGCAAACACAACCGGTGTGGTGCCAGGGTCACGCCGAGAGCTGAGACACACCGTGCAGATTACAGCTGCTTTAAATTGCATTGGTATGCACAGACACTTCGACGTGAGCGTGTACTTACAGTCCGATGCGAACACACACACACACACACACAAACGAACACAGGAGAAAAAGAAAACACATGCACACACTAAGCCAAATGTGGACATGCCAAACAGAGATGAACACAAATCAAAACAAAGCATGCAAACACAAAAGAGATCCAGAGAATGAAGAAGACAGAGAGAATAGCACAGTCCCATCTGTCAAACAAATGTGAGGATGCTTCTCTCTCACACACACACAAACACAAACACATTCACACACACACATACAGCAGGCATCATTTAGTCTGAACTTGAGCGATATCTGCCTTTGTCCTTTAGCAGTTGGTCCTGAGGGGCCGCTGTAGAAGTTGCATGAAAGTTTGTTTAGAGCCGAGCAAGTGTGTTAAGCTTTATGAGAGCCCATGGGAGACATGTCGCACACACACACACGTACATACAAACGCACACACACACACACATGCATGCATCTACTCGCAGACACACACTCAGGCACGAGGCTTGGGCGGCAGCTCGCGCTGGCCCCAACCAACAGTGAGGAGTTTGTTGTCATAGCAACAGTAAAATGAGATGACTTTACTGTCAGCCGTAATGTTTCATGGCCCCCTTGCCGCTATGGCAACATAACAAGGAGGAGGAAGAGGAGATGGAGAGAAAGAGAGCATCAGAGCCATCTCTGCATTCCAGCGGACTCCTACCATGAACAATGTCACAATGATGCCCTTACATCCTTCCTAAGACAAACACACACACACACACATCGTGATGAGGCTGTCAAACACAGGCATAAATACCCTCACAAAAGAGACAAGACGCACACCTTGAAAAGCCTGTCAAACACCCTTTTCCACCTCGCCCATCCCTTTGATTGCTGACTATTTTCAGCCACGGCGTTATCGTCACCGGGGCAATTTGAATTCATTACGCTCAATGTCAATATTGGTGCAACAGCGCTGTACCTCAGACAGGTACAGCTTGTTGAATGAGCGTGCGTTGCTGTCAGAAAGTGTGAGAAGTGAACAGAGAGGAGAGAAGAAGTGGAGAGGAGATCAAAGCCATCCAGCTCCGCCGAGCGTTTCCCCCCGCGCCGCAGAGAGAGTTGGATGGAGCAGCGGGGTGACTACAGGCTGGCCGACTATACGCGGAGCAACGGCATAGCAGCTATACATCACTAGTCTATATTTAGCTCAGTCCTTCCACTACAGCCTATCAACGCTGTTAAGCGGAGTTATCTGCGCTGGTAGAAAAGTGGGAAAAATAAGGAAGACGATGTTGTGATGTTGTGATGTGGGGTGGGTGGTTAGGTGGAAGAGCATCAGGCACACAGAGGAGGAGAGAGGAGAAAGGAAATGGGGGGAGGAGGGGGGCATCAGAAGGATAGAGAGGAGTTGTTTTGCTCTGTTGCCATGGTGACACGTCGGCCGGAGCTGTAGCGAACTGACAGTTGTCACGGCACTGCGGGTTGCCGTGGGTGACAGCTGTCAGTCAATCACGCAGAGTGAGGGGACAGATCGGCCGATGATCACCTTGGATTAGAGAGCGATCGCACCATACAGGGGCCAGAACAGAACATATCTGGACTTAATCCTCGTGTCCTAATGGCACTGCTCTCGGGTGTGTGTGTGTGTGTGTGTGTGTGTGTTCATCCATGTTTGCATGTGTGTGGATGCTTTTAGTTTGGGAACCTTTTTTGGGCTCCTGTTTTGCCAGAATTTGTGTATAAATGCAAATTTTTACTTAAGTGTGCGTGTGTGTGTGTGTGTATTTGTGTCCAGACTCTGATGCATGTTCACAGGGTGAGTGGAGCAGATTACATTTCGCTGTAGCTGCTGCCTGGGTCCTTCCACAGCTGGGAGGACAATCAAAGGCCTGGTTTGCGAGTCTTCTTGATTGTGGTGTGATACTCAGCCCCAGTCCCCTTCAATTACCACTCTGCCTGCGTCTAACGAGCACAACATTGCTCTTATGTTTGGAGAATAATGGTCTGATTAGAACAGGGCTGGATTTGAACTCACACTGTAATTTGTTTGTTTTCTTTTTTGTTTTTTTGTTCTTGGCAAATCTCCCGATCATGATCATTTCTAGACAAGCTATTAACTATTTGTAATGTACGTTTGGACCACACTCATCCATAGCTCCAACAACATTTTCTCCTCGCTGCAAAGAATCATCTCTGTGACCCCCCAACGACTGTCAGACCTTTAACAGTATTCACTGTGTTATGACAGCAACCCCGTGTAATGTCAATACTTTGCTGGTACACTGGTAATTAGAGGGTAGTTGGTACAAGGCAAGATTTCTGCAACCAATGAAGCACAAAATTTGCCATCCCAGTCAGAATTGGGCAGAAAGCCCCAGAGAAAAATGATGACGTATGATTTTCCTCTCAGATCTAACACAGCCTAATTGGAAACGTGGTCAAAATCTTGTTGCGTGTCTCCACCCTTTGGCCTTTAACAAAAATTAAGGCTTTATGTGAGAAACCAACTGAATTTTGTAAGCTGACCTTGTTTTTTCTCCCTTTCCTCCTTCCCCTCTGCCTCCTCCCTCCCTCTCTCTCTCTCTCTCTCTCTCTCTCTCTCTCTCTCTCTCTCTCTCGCTGTTTCCCTCTCTAGAAGTGAGCCCTGGGCTGGATGGGACCCACCATGCCCCCCAGTAAGAAGGCGCAGAGCCCCAGTAGTGGAGCCAGTGCCTCGCAGGGTATGAGCCCACCGTACCGGCAGGGGGACGCCGCCACAGCAGCATCTGAGGCCGAGGCGGCTGACCTATCCCTGTCCCTATCCGCCTCCTTCTCCAAGGCAGAGGACGAGGAGCTCACCAGCCTCTCTTGGCTCCACGAGAGCACCGACCTCCTCAACAGCTTCAGCCACTCGGGGCTGCGTAGCGTCTCCCCCCTGCAGGACCCCGACGGTCAGCACCCCCGCTCGCCTTCCTCTTCGTCTCCCTCCCCGGACGACCCCCTGCTCGGCGATGCACACTCGGCGTACGACTTGGCAGCAGGGGCCAACCGAAAACCACCGTACTCCTTCAGCTGCCTGATCTTCATGGCCATCGAGGATGCGCCAAATAAGCGGCTGCCTGTGAAGGATATCTACGGCTGGATCCTGGAGCACTTCCCTTACTTTGCAAGTGCCCCCACAGGATGGAAGAACTCAGTGCGCCACAATCTGTCACTCAACAAGTGCTTCAAGAAAGTGGATAAAGACCGGAGCCAGGTAAAGACATCAGCAGTGGTGTGGAGAAATGTTGGATAATGTTTACTTTCCCTCAAGCTAAGAGCTGATATTGATCTGCAACACTGTTTGAATACCTAATGAAGTGGTGCTGAAATTTGACCATCAAAAACCCGGTCTGAGGCTTTTTCACTTCATTCATTATTCTCTGACCTTTTCTGACGTAATCAGCAAAATTTTTCACATTGAAAATTCTTGACTGCCATTGTTATGTTTGTTAAACTAGCATCTCTGTGAAACATCTCTTCAATATTGTGTCAGAACTCAGCATGCTTTGATCCAGAGTCTTGAAACACGTGATGTCCTGTGACCTCCCTGCATCCAAACTCTCCCTACAGATCAGAATCAGTGCTGTTAAAAAAAAAAAATCTCTTTTAGTAAATCAGCCAACGAGCATCGTGATTTTGGTGCACAAAGATGGATTGTCGTGGAAGGAAAAGCTCGCTCGTCAGTTTCCAGCTATACATTATAGTTGCGTAACACCACGAAACACCAACCGGCAGGAAGCGCTGGTAGCAAACTAATCTCTCTGTTTTATTTATAAACATGACACATGAATATTAAAAGATCGTGTTAATCACAACCTCTCGAACATTCAGGTCTGAACAGCAGCTTGTCCTGTCAGTATGCTCATGGCTAAAGTAGTGAAACTGGAAACTGAATAGCTTTGTTTTTGTTTTTTTTAATAATTTGAACCAAGATTGTAATGCCGTCCTTACTAAATATAGGCTGCTATCAATGTAAAATTTCTTTGTGAGAATGATAATTAAGCAATTTAAATTTTTGCAGTAATTTATTTCATATAGTATATGAGCCATTTGATCTTTATAGATATTCATGGCTGTGAAGGACTCCCTAGTAAAACACGGATAAAATATTTCAGCAGCATAATGGGCCAAGGTGAAGCATTCTTCTACAGTATGTGATTCTATCATTTCTTTAATGCAATCAAAAACATTTATGTTGTGCTGGAGTTGAGCGGCTGAAACGAGTATCCAGCACGGAAGATGTGTCAATATCTGTAAAAATCAATAGATTGCAAAATTATCCTGTAAATAATACCATTGCGATCAAATCCATTGCTCTTCTGAGGCTGTTCTGTAAATAGTTTTCTAATAAACATATCAACTTCTGCTTAACCTATTTTAAATTCAGGCTTAAATGATCAACTTCCAGTTAATCCTGCCTACGTCTGGTTTTCCCAATATGGTTACGGTTAGAAATAAGATTACGGCGTACTCCCTCAGTTCATCATCATTTTAATATCACTGTGTTTGGTGTGTATGTGTCTTCACAGTTTTGGCCTTGCCCTTCTTGGATGGAGCAGTGTAAAGTACTAATTGGCCAGTTTGATCCGCTCCCAGACAATCCTTCCGTGTACACTGACTCAGTGTTTTAACATTTCAAATGACTCCCAGCCCCAATTTCAACCCGTGGAGGGTTTTTCATCACTTTCCATCAATCATATTCTGAATGCTTAGAGTACATGGTGAAATAACACTGCAGCCACATGGTAAATACGCAGCCCATTATTCACTCTATCATTTGTGGTTATGACTTATTTCACAGCCAGACAGTTATCAGCCGTTTGCAGGCATATCCAACTTGAAGTCAAACATATTCTGTATTTTGTCTACAGCTGTACCAGATTCGGCCTTATCAATAGTTGATGATCTCTGCTTTCATAGTTCTCTTTCACTCAGACGTTCGGCGCTCCCCCAGCGGGAACAGCATTTCGCTTTTGATTTAAGTCTTGATACAGTCTTTTATACCGGCTTTCCTATCCAGATTTTACTCCATTAAAGACTCAGGGTAAACGGGGAATGAATCCCTCACTCAATTAGTGCTAAATTAATACTGGAGGATTTAATAACACAGATGCCAGCAGACTTTAGATTTCATCTTGCCCGAGGGTGTTGGGGGTGGGGGACAAACAGCGAGGATCAATGCTAGCTTTGCGTGTTTAGCTTGATTGAGATTATAGTGCAGGATATGAGAGCTTTTTATTCTTCCCTTGACCAGTGTGTGAACCTGAACTCCTCCTTTTTAAAAGAGCTGTGCGTGTGTATGTGTGCGTGCATGTGTGTGTGTGCGTTAAGGAACAAAATGGATGAAGAGGACATGGGGTGTGTGTGTGTGTGTGTGTGTGTGTGTGTGTGTGTGTGTGTGTGTGTGTGTGTGTGTGTGTTTGTGTGTGCACACACACGCCCTCACGCTATGCTGTCATCTGGCCCTTGACTACAACGGCACAGAGTTTCTCTTGTATACATATCTCCATAGTAACTAGGTTGCAGTTGACATGAAAGTATGCTGTTGCTGTAGCAACGGGAAAACTGATTTGGCTTTACTGACTTAGGCGTGTGTGTGTGTGTGTCTGTGTGTGTGTGTGAAGATATGCGTGTATGAGCTTCAGATGGGCACTGAGGTGCTGAGTGGGGAAGAATGAGTGTATGTCCTCATATTCTGTGTTATATGCACATATGTGTGCGCGCATGTGGAGCAGCATGTGTAGAGGTGATTTTGGCAAGGACAGCCTGTCTTATCTTCTTGTCACTGCACACCGTTTAAGACAGCACGCTAATTAACCCTTCAAACCTATTCCCCTCTCTCACGTGCACGCACGCACACTTCCAAACACACACAGGGCATGTCTGACACACAAACAAACAAGGGCACACACACACACACACACACACACTCTCAAGCACGCATGAATGCTTAAAAGGACTGGCACACACACGCACACACACACACACGAGCGCTGTGCCGGTGTAGAAATGAGGGCACATCTCTGCAGACTCCTACTCTACCTGCCAAGTGCCGTGCTTTATCTGAAGCTGCAATTACAGAATCTCTGTAATTTTAGTCAGACTCCACCATTCAAAGCTTCTCACAGAGAATATCTGCATGTGAAAACCGCTTCTTTTTCCTTTTTTTCCCCCCCCTTTTACCTGTTTATGTCTTTTTGAATTGAGCATGCAATTACGGGGTCTGAGTTATTTTTCTTTATGTTGCATTATGCTTCTCTCGCCGCTCACTGTGGAAAGGAAGAAAGGGATTTGCTTAAGGGGAGGTCAAGTTATCGTTGTGAGGGATAGACGGAGAGACGCGAGATGCGCGCACGGGGGGAGAGAGAAAAAGAAGGAAGCGCGGAGACATGGCTTACTGTGAACGCACCAAATCATATTTCCATCAATTTACAGAGGTGGAGATTAATATGACAGTGGCCTATTTGTTCCAGTGACTGTATTTCTGGGTCATATCCAGGCAGATGACAAGATGGGGGACTAGTTTAGAATAAGCTAGCTGCTTTGTGTGTGTGCGTGTGTGTGTGTGTGTGTGTGTGCGCGTGTCAGTCTTGCGGGTGGGTGTGCAAAGTTGCGAGAGAGAGAGAGAGCGTGAGAGAGTGTGAGTCCCACGGTTGCCATGGCTTTGTTTACAAACAGGATTCCTCACTGTGCTGAATGACATGCCTTAATGACAAGTGTTGTTGCCCTCAGACTTCTGGATCAGTGCTGAAGATCAGTGTTGTAACAGCGCAACACACACGCACAGGAACACACACACACACACACACACACTCAGCCTCTTATGAAATCACGAGAGACAACGGGTAGTTTTGTAATCTAAGACTTGCTATGAATTCTCTCGGTGTTGCACTTAAGTGTGTCACCTCGAACTTAACCTTGTTCAGATGAGAGGCGTCCTTGTTTCTTTTAACTCGGCGCATCTGAAGTGAGCTTCGATTTGACTAATTAAGGTGTTTTTTTGCTCATGTTCATTTATCAGCAGGTCGCCGGCACTGATGTATCTGCAGAAATGAACATAGTTTTAATGTATTCTGTGAAATCACAAACACATTAAATAGGTTTCTTATGCCTTCATTTTCTTTAGGGTATTGTATGGATTTAAAGTATGCATGTGGAAGAACACTCGCTTGCAATCAACAAAGATGCCACCTTTAAACTAAGACAAAAGCTCGGATAAACAAAAGGAATACATTTGTGCGAGAAAACTGTTTGTGCTGGTGGGCTTTTGTGATCAGTGCTATATTCCGAAACCAAACACATTCAGTGAGTCTTAACGAAAGCACGTTTATGCTTGGCGATAAAAGAATGAAAACATCATGTCGTATCTTGCCAAAATATGGCGACACATTAAGGCTAGCATCTTCTTACAGAAGTGATTATTTTTAAAGCTGCACTACTCAATGTTTAGCCAATAAAAATAGGTTCATTTATTATGCGTAATGTGAAAGGGCTCACTCATGGTAACAAATCCACAGAGATTCAGAATTTTACTTCAACTCTAGTGTGCTTTTTAGCATCTTTCAGCTTTTCAACTCCATGTTCAGTACTAATTGGAGGGTTTATTTGAGAGAATAGGTTATGATAAACCCACTGTACACCCACCTGTACAGCAGCAAACTAGTTAGCAGCTAGCTGATGAACATTGAGCAGCAATTAGAAGCTAATGAGTCCGGAATTGGTGGCAACCAACACAGACCCAAAAGGAGAAAAACATTACTCCAAATAGATATTGCAGTCTGTCTGCAGGAACATGTTAGCCATACCAACTTTATAATGTTAATGCTGTTTTGACAGCTTGTTCTACTTTTTCCAAGAGGGCCAAAAATAACAGATAATAACTGTTAAAAGCTATTAAAAATAAATATAACTGTGTTTTTGTAAGGTTTTTTTCTTACCTTGCGTAAATCTTTGTAGCGTGATTGTTTCTGTCACTGGGATTCATTGGTGTGAGGACAAGCCTTGTTGTCACATACCATTTGTGGAGTGTAGCCTAAGGGAAGTAATTTAAACATCTGTAAGACCGGTTCTTGGTAGCGTCCTTGGAGAACTTTCACGGGTGTCAAAATTATGCCACCATGACAAGCTCTGGAAGAGCCAAAAACCCAAATGACCTCAGTAAAATTAATTGCTAAGTGACAATGTATCATAGGTGCTTTGGGAGCTGCTTACTTTGGACTAAGCCCAGTTTGTACCTCTCGTGTAATCAGTGTTTTTACAGAGACTTTATGAGGATTGAGGATTTCTGATTATACTGTAGTCACAGAGTTAAGTTTGGTTGAAAAAATAGAGTTGCACATTGTGAGATAAAAATGGACTGGATGGAATATTTTTAATACCAGCAGGATTGAGTCTTTGGGGAATCTGGAAATGTCTCCGGTGTTGGCAAATAACCTGCAAAGTTTTTTGAAAGTTTGCCTTGTATTTATCTTTGAGGCAAACTGAGTCTTACATATATCTGTGTTCGTAACAGCAAACTCTGAAATGTAAAAATACATACAGGAGAAGCTCAAACTGGGACAGGCTTAAATTAAAACCACATGGGAAACAGGTTTGGTAGTCGTGTAAGAAAGGTCAACTCACAACACCTGTAGAAGATATTACCCTCTACTCTGTTATTTCTGTGGACTGACAGAAATAGCCTCTAGTCCAACCAACATGTAACTTTTACACTCAACAGGGCCTCTATGTCCTGTTGTCTCTTTGTTGTCAAATGGCCTTCAACAAGAACAGATACACCCCCTACTCTTCTTCTTTTCCCTCTCTCTGCCTCTTCAAAACACCATGTTCTTCTCCCCGTTAGAACATTTACATCCTCTGAGTGCGCATTACAGCGACGCTTCTGCTTCAGACTTCATCTTGTTTTTCCTCAGATGTGCTTAATATCTCAATCAGCATTCTGATCCACACTCTGCTTAAGCTACAGTATATTCTGTATTAGTAATCCTGTGTTTATCTGTGTGTACAGTAAGTATCGATGGATCCTTGTACACAGTTATTGAGTTTAATCAGGCTTAAACACAACTAGGGTTAATGCTTTTACACCGACTGTGGATGTCCATCATGATATTGCATGCAGTCATAACACTTTGGTGGTATAGGTTAAGTCATACTGCACATGAAAATGTACAGCATGACAAAGCCTCTTAAACTGATAACTTGCATGTATTTCAGTGGCAGCTTTCAGTGCGTCATACGTCCTTCTCTCATCCCATTTCATGACTTGACACCAACATTTGCTTTCTCCTCTCATAGTGGCCAACATGAACAGTTAAAACGGATGCGATTGTTAATTGAAGCGTTAACTATTTAAAGCTGCAGCTTCAGTGGTAGGCAGTCTTTCCAATCTTGTCTAATTTCCTAAAACAGCCGGGCACTGTAGTTTTTATTAAATGCAGCTTAAACTGGAAGAAATAGTATGTCTGCTTGGGACTATTTGCTGCGTATTAATACACATTGGGTTCCCCATTGAGAGTAACAGGACCAGGACTGTGTGTGTATGTGGAATTGACTGATATGAACCGCAGTGAATCGTGTGCATTGTAATAAAGCAACATGTCAGCTAGTGCAACAGTGGGGCTCATTAATGTGTTTTTACCAGGTTTTTGACAACAATAGAGCTCTGTGGCACGGAGGCATAAGATATATCAGGATATGTGTATATTGGCAGCACTTGTTAGTAGTGTGTTGTTTTGGTCTTTTTTATGGAATTTGTTGACAGTAAGAAAAATACTGAATATTGTCTGTCTTTTGGGGAAATGTCCTTATATGCTTTTATTAAGAGTTAGACGAGAAAACCTTTGATACCCCTGCATGACATAAAATATGAACCCATTAGAGAGCTTAGCTTCGCAGAAAGAAGAAAACAGCTAGCGAAAAGAGAAACATCTGGAAAACTCTGTAGCACCTTTGAAGCTAACTAATTAGCTCCAGTTTGTTTATGATGTTTGTTTGTTTCATAAATTGTAAAAACTACATTTTTAGTGTTTAGTAATGATCTTTAGAGGTTTTTGTAGACAGTTTTGTCACCTCTGGACAAAGTGGGGCTAGCTGTTTCCAGTCTCTATGATAAGCTAAAATAAGCTAAGCTAAGCTAAGCTAGCCAGCTGCTGGCTTTGGCTTCATATTTAGTGTCCAGACATGAGTGTGGTATCAATCTTCTCATCTAACTCTCAGCAAGAAAGTTAGCACAGTACCTAAAATATCAAACTATTCCATAACCCAGTGTTATAGTTAAATTTAGATATGTATGGGTTAATATGAATAGTGTAGTACTTTTTTGCCTTCTGTGTCTTTAGTTGTCTAAACTGTAACTAATCTAAACTATATATATATATATATATATATATATAATTTCTGTGTGCGAGGTAAATGTGTATGTGAAAAGACAATAGCACAGATAGGAATGCAGTAGCAGTAGTATTGTGTTACTAGCGGGGTCAGTGGCAGCAGGACTTTTTAATATCTCCCATTTCCAAGGGAGACCAGCCCCCACAGCTTATATAACACAGGAAACAGATGTTGGCAACACACAATCATCTCTCTCTCTCTCTCTGCCTTTGTCTCCTCTTTCTTCCCCTTTTGTCTTTTACTCACACTATGACGTGTCCCAGGCGAGTTTACAGTATGTATGTTTTCTCCATCATGAAAATACCTGCGCATTGCTCAGTATTCTGCACTTTTATAACACACAGGCGAACGAGAACTGCTGCTATCCTAATCACAAAAACTACAAACTGGTGTGGTGACACAGATACATATAATTAATTTCTTTTAAGTGTAACGCTGCTTAAACTTGCTGTTTAAAGTCTAATGCAGTGCCTAATCAGTTTTTATCTCATACTGTATGATATATTTGTTACAGTAGGAGGTCAGCGTTTAGTTGTGGATTATTTGTTCTATAATCCTGCTCTTTAGCTGCAAACGCTACAGTGATGTGACTATTTTCCAGCTCATATGCTGGACTCAAATAAGCACATCATCCGCAGTCAGCTCATGTGAGAGGAGTGAGACCAGGTGTGATCAAAGGATGGATGGAGGGAGGAAATGATATAAAAGGAGATCACAAACAGTTTCAGGTGAATGTCAAGACCACAGTCCTCTATCACCTGCTTTTACGCTGTGAGATCCACCTTGTGGAGGTATCCTATTTTTAAAATCTGTGTCACACTGTATCAAAGTTGGACCCCGCTGAAAACTCAAAGCCAATCTCTGTCCTCAAATACTTTTTTGTGATAATCGATTTTCGAGACATGCTGCATTTTTTTTTTCTTCTTCAACTTTGCGAGTTTGTCAGAAAATGAAAAGTCCATTTCACCTCCTTTCGCTCTCAAGCCCAGGTGATGCCTGTTGCCAAGGCGACCGCTATAACCTAGATGACAGACCCTTCCTGTGAGCTGGGCCCTGTGATTGGCCTATCGACCGAGGGGGTCTGCAGATTGAGCGCTTTGATTGGCTGGCCGGTTGGTAGAGGCAGGGGCCCCGGCACGCAGAGATTCTGTAGGGAGCATAGATTTAATCGGCTGGCAAGCGGGCAGACAGTAGGCACACACACGCACACATATATACTCACTGTTTGGTGGGCTGGAGGTGCAAGGGGAAATTTGGCCCAGTGGGGGTCACCTCTGTGGGAGCGAGCGTATGTGTGTGTAATATCATGCTCTCCAGGAGAGGCGTTGCTGGCAGTAATAGAAGCACTCCCAGGAGCAGACCACGCTGGGTAATATCACACTCCCTAGGGAACTCGTCATGCACACAGTCACCCGTCCACACACACACACACGCGCGGCACATATGGCCTGCGTTCAGCACGACTTACATACTAATGCAAAGATTCAGGCAGGGGGGACACAAATCAACAGTGCTCACACATTCTATTAGTTTCTTGCATTCTTACAAGGTCAGATCCTGGAGTGAGTGCTAGCACAGCTATGACTGATTCACCAGACATCAGGGGACACACAGAGAGATGCACGGTGACCATAGAGGCTCTGCACAGTCAGCACTCATTGTACATGATACAGTTTGTCTTGTCATGTAGTGTATTAAGGAGTGCCTGCAGTGGGATTTGTTTTGCAGGACCCAGTCCTAGCTATGCAGTTACACTGACAGTAACTTCTGTTTGTTTGATTGTTTTAGTTTAATAGTGGAATAGTGTGAAGAAATAAAAATAAAAAAGTGACATAGAAGCATGCAAGGTCAGTATAATAGAGAGGCATGCAGACAATAGCATGAAGCAGTTATGATGACAAGAGTCAGCAATATTTTTGACTTCACACAAAAGTGGCATAACATAGAGCCTAATGTGAGGATAAGCATAATCATAAGCATCTTTGTCTCTGATTGGCTGTGCCTCCTCAGAATACACATGACCAATGGTGTGGTCGTTTGAGAGCTACTCTTAAATGTTGCTCTTACACCTGTCTGTAAGTCGGAGTAAACCAATTTAAACTTCTTTGTGTCTTTATTTTGGAGCGGAAATGGTGAGCCAGACACAGCTCAGAGCCGACTATCAGAGTGAAGTCCATGAATCCACCTGGATAGTCTCAGTCTTCTGGCTGAATGTGGAGGCTTGACCAGTCTGACCATCTGATTGGCAGCCACAAAGTGGCATCAGGCTGCATTTTTCCAAAAGTTGGATCTGGCTCAACTTTTGTTTTTTCGAGTGTTTTGGTGGACACCCTTGCAGCCTGAACCGCCACAGCCAAAACACACTACCTCCACTCAAATGAATGGAAAAACCTTCCTTTTTGCTGCAGCGCCGGATCCTGTCTGAATGTACCCTTAGCCGCGTGATAAATGTGTCTTATTTTTGACTTTAAGCAGTGAATTATTTTGAGGAATATGGGCTGAGAACCCTAAGAGGAGGCAAATAAATCTTCTACTGTCATGTTTTAAAACTGTATGTGGCACAAGTGTCATTTGCCTGTGAATGTTTTTTTTATAATTTTGTCAAATTTTTTGACTGATCCACCGATGAGGGCGGGGGGGAGGGGAGGTGTGTATTTCTCATCCACTTAAATTCAAAATGCTCCTCAGGTTTTAGAATCTGTCTGCAATTAATGCTCACACGCACCTGACATTTCCCTCTTAATAGATTCCTCGCGGTATTTGCAGAAATCAGAAGCGTGCAGTCGTGACATCTCCCCACCCTGTAGCCTGTTACCTGTATCGTATCACAGAGCGCTACAAGTGAGCTGAACACGAGGCGGGACGGCTTTAATTTTATATTTACTTCCCCCCTCTCTCTCTCTCTCTCTCTCTCTCCCCCTCTTCCCTCCGCTCTCAGCTTCTGCCGCGCACAACTCCAGGTTGTGCCACGTTCAGATGACAAGATGAAAGCGTGGAAAAGTCAGTGAGAGACAGAGACAGGGAATGTGTTTTCATGGCGGCCTGTCTGAGATGCTTTCCTTCTCTGTAATCTATAGGCTGGCTTGACTCAGATTGGGAGCCAACAGCTTCATTAGGTGAGGTGGGGGGGTTGCTTTGATCTAAAAATACACACCATCATCGCCTCTGGAGTGTGAAAAAAAGTTAAAGAGTCTCCCTGTGTCTTAATCAGGAAAAAGCCTCCATATTTTTTTTTTTTTTTTTTTAGCGGAGAAGCGGAGGGGAAAATTTGAGCGAGGTGGCGTGGAGGATGTATTAATACTCGTTCCTTGGAGCGTTATCTTCCTTTGGAATATGGGAGTCATTTGCTGTGTGTACAGGTGGTTTGGTAAACAACAGGACTCCAGCACAAGGTCCAGACTTTGAGCTTGTGTTTGGCCTTTGGATTTGTCAGCTCGCATCAGTGTGCTGTGCTGTGTTTGTGATGTGCTTTGAGGGGCCCGGCAGCACAACCAATAACATCTCTCTCTTATCTCGTCTGTCTTTCAGAGCATAGGCAAGGGCTCTCTGTGGTCCATAGATCCCGAGTATAGGCACAACTTGATCCAGGCGCTGAAGAAGACGCCGTACCATCCCTACTCGCCCGGACTGGCACCCCCCTCCACTTCCCCGCCCACCCTGCCTCAGACATTTCACCACAGGTAAGACGGATTAGCTGATTTGGTTGAGTGATTGTTCGTTCGTATGACATATCTGATTTACTTAATTAATTGCTTAATCATTTTACGAGTTTTGATTGAATTGTTTTGGCTGGGTTAATTGAAAAACCCTTTAATTCGTTGAGAGCGGGGACAGATATATAGATACATAGTTGCTGCAGCGCAGCATCCCTGGCCCTGTCGATGGCCCCTGCTGCTGAGGAACATAAGAGTGATTTAACAATTCTCTTGTGCTTGGATGGACAAAATTATTATTCTGTTCACCGTGTCATCGAGTTTGCACAGTTAAGAGAGTTTAGTGAATCTGATTCGAAACACTTGTGTGGACAAGCCTCCCAGAAACAAGTAAGAGAAGTGAACTTTATGAATTAAGACTGAAAAGGTCAATTATTTAAAAACTGAACATTTTCAAGGTCCAGCTTTTCAAATGTAATGATTAGCTGACTTCTGGTTAGTTTCATTTGAACTATCTGATAGTACTTGAGCAGAAATTCAAAGGCAGATCCTTGCATCTGAGTTGCGTTGCTTATTTTGGTCCACAGTTTTATAGCAGAGAAACAGTTTTTTTTTTTTTTTTGCCATAGACAGTATAAATATGGACATAGTCTCTGTGACGTCACCCGTGGGTTTCTGAAGCGCTGTTATGAAGCTCAGCGTGTGGTAGCTCTGGCTACCGCCATCTTGGCTGTCCTGCCTCTTCCGCCTCCAGACTGATCTAAAAGTGGGCAAAGTCGTGGATTATCAGCTGACATGAGACAGGCCGAATGATGCCAGGGTGCTCAAATAAGCCATCTGTAGGGGCACCCATGTTAAGTTGGCATGACTTTAAGCTGTAATATAATTTGAACGGGTGAGTTCTATAAAATTTCAGCCTCAGTACAGTTGTCAGGAACAGAGAAATTATCTATAGAGACAAAAACACACAAAAAAGGTTTTGTACAGGCTGTGTTCTGTTCTGCTGTGAAGTTGGACATTTTGGACAAGTTGGACATTTTGGACAAGTTGGACATTTTAACATGAGAATTAATGGAGACTGGACCTGGACTCATTCTGTAGACAGCCTCAAGTGGACGTTTGAGCAGCTGCAGTTTTTGGCACTTCTATGTTGGCTTCACTTCAGAGCCGCAGAGGTTGTAGCTTGATTTTCATTTAAATCAATTTTATATTCAAAACAAAACAATATTTAAAAAGAAATGCATGTTCCTACAATAAATTCTGAGAAATGCTTTCATGCTAATGCTACATTGGTATCTGATGTAAAAAGTAATCAAATTGATAAATTAGTGCCAGTGTCCTGTGCTGTACGTCACTGTAAATGAAATATGTCTGAGTTTAGTCTGTTTGTCATCATGGATTCAAGGAAATTTTGAAAAGCATTTTTCACTATTTTCTGATTCTTTGTAAAAAGATAATCGCTGCATGAATCGATTAAAGATAATCAGTAGTTGCACCCTAAGGCGCATAAACATCTCCCCTACTCTCTCTTTCTCTCTCCATCTGTCGCTCTCTCTCTCCACCCGCCCTGCCCCGGGCGTTATATAGCCGACCCGCCTCATCCTTTCCTTAAACCTTTTTGCACGCTGTTTTCACTCCCATCCCTCCTCCTATCTCCTTCCCCCTCAGGCACATCACAGGTAAAAAGTGTTGCTTGCCTTTCCCCCCCCCCCTCTCCACATGTTCGCTTGTTCACTCCTTCACCCTCTTCCCAGCCTTCCCTGTCCATCCCCCTGTTTCGCCTTTCCTCCGGCTCCTTACGCTCCTCCGTTCCGCTCATCTCACTCCTCCTGCCTCCTCTTTTAATGTCCCACACACCCTCCCGCTCATCCTCAGGCATACATTACAACTAGTGGGGCACCCAGTACTCCGTCTTCTTTATTTATCCCTGCTGTGATTTATTCCCTCTCTCTCTTCACTCTTTTCACTCTCTTTCCACCACTTTATCATTCAATTAAATCCTCCTTTGTCTACATTCACTTCACGACCCCTCGCAGCTCCCCCCATCCATGCTCACACACATACGCACACACACACACCTCTCCGCAGCCTCCACCTGTGTTGTTTCCTTCACACTCCCTCGCTCTCCTCTCCTGACCTCTCCTCCACCCTCCATCCTCGGTTTTCTCGGTTTCCGGCTCTTCTGACCATCCCTGTGGAGATGTCAGCGAGAGTACTATTAGTCGTCTTTTTTCCCTTTCTTCCGCTTGTTCTCTCTCTCTCCGAACACCCCACCACCACCACCACCACCACCCCGCTCCCCAGTTGATCCGGGCAGGTTGGCTTGCAGAGCCAGCGGACTGTGTAAGACAGAATAATTGGTTCACCATAAAATGTAAAAGTGTCATTTTGAACAATGAGGTATAGGGAAGTGGAACAAATTGGAGGCCGGATTCGGAACATGAGGAGGAAGGGGAGGCGGGGTGTAGTGAGGAGAGGTCGGAGTATGTATGGGATGGGTGGGTGGGTGGGGGGGGGGGGGGGGGGGGGGGCTGTTCATTTGCATTGTGACACACAGTGGGAAATGAGAGAGAGGAAGTGAGGAGAGTCCATTTCATTTCTTGGTTAAAGTGGAGCCCGGGGTCCCTTGCGGCACCTGAAGAGTACACAGTGTGTGAATTTGTCTATGTATAGTGTGTGCGTGCGTTATCTTACCTTCCCAGAAGTCATTGCTTTCCTTTAGGGCTGTAATTAATAATTGCTTTGGTAATCAATGCATCTGAATTAATCGATTAATTGCTTCGTCTATAAAAGGTCATAAGAAGCTGGAGGATGGTGGCTGTGTTTGCTTAAAATTTATCAATAATCAGCATAATTGCTGGTTAATTTTCTGTCTGTTTGATTCAGTCGATTCATCGTTGCAGCTCCAGCTCCTCAAAGTGCCTTTCCCGTCAAAGATACATGACAGTTGTCTGCAGTTGTGAGCAGGGATTTGGTGAATTTAAGCAGTCTGTTGTGAAAAACCTGAGAGCAAGCTGCTGAACAACAAACTTTTTAATGCAAGAAATTTACATTTGCCTTTTCATAACCTCAATCTTTTGCTCATTTCTTGCCTTCTTGTCCTGGTTTAAAGGAAAAAAAATCCTTTTTTTACACTCGGATGTGAGAGCATGCTTGAACATCCTTGAATCGTTTGAATGAGGGCTTTCAAAAAAAGTCGCCGCTTTCAAGTTCAACTTTGACAAAACACATAAAAGCTTTTAAATATTACCTATAACTGAATAACAAGCATCATTCACATCATTCTCTGTGGGTTGACTTTTTTTTTTATTTCATCCGTAGATTAATGGAAACCAGCGGCTGCCTGGAAAGTAGAAAATCAATCTAAGAATTTATGGCGTGCTTTAGAAAATTGGCCAGCAGCAACGTAAAGCACGCGCACAGCATGTACAGTATGCACAATTTGTTTCTAATGGGCTAAGACATGAAGACCACTCGTATGGTTCTTTAACCTGCTGGTCCATCATACAGTAATGCTGCTGGATCCACATCTCAACATTTCCAAAGGTATTCAGTGTGTCAGGCTGAATAAGTAAAACGATTCTATGATTTTGCACTAGATATCGGTAATATTTCCATTTGATGTAATGGTGCAACAACTATGCAATACTATCTTGGATTTTTACAAGTTATAAATTCTTCTCTCAATATAAGCAGTAGGAAGGAATTTAAAATATTTTTCAAAGTGGTGATTTTAAGAGGTAAAATGTGGGTTCATTCGGCTAAATGTCATCGAGGTCTCTCTTTAAAGTAGGCACAATAGTTAACAGAATTTGCAACTGGAGTCTGCAACACTTTTTATGATGTTTGACGACAGACAGACTGGCATTGCAGATCACAGTGGATCAAAATGTGCATTGCGGAATGGAGGATATCCTCGCTCAAGGTCAATTTACTGTGTTTTTTCCAGAACTTTCAGCGGTATCACACAGTCTTCATGATAGTTTGTGGTTGTCGTTGTTCAGTCAGTGGAGAGAAAGTGCACAGGAGTCCAAGATGTCTTATGCTGAAAGGTTTATTGAAGCTTGATCAAGGAGGAATTATCAATACACTCAACTCTGCCCCTCAACTCTGATGTTGTCCTCTCTGAATCGTCTCTATGCCCTCAGGACAGTGACACAACTACTCTATGTCCATACATGATCATACTGTTGTGTCTAGAAAGTGACACAGTCCTATCATCCGACCTTGGTTCCCATGGCATGGATCAGAACGGCGCCTTCTTTCCTAAACGCAAACATACAGCTGCTCAGTGATAAGCCAGTGTCTCCTAACACCTTAGCTATGATACTATCCCTACAGTGACCTCAAGACATATGTTTGACCCCACGTTACCAGGCACCAAATTCACCTCAAATTCAAGCAGTCACGAAGATGAAACTGTTGATTTCAATCAAAACTTGTTGGGTGACAAAAGAAACGTCCATCCCCTCATGAAGACCATGTGGAACATGGGGAAGGGATAGTAAGTGGACGTTGAAATTGCTTTGTCAAAGTGGGTTTTTTTTTAATCATTTCTAATCATTACAAAAAGAACTCATCGCTTTTCATTTTCACATCCAACTTTAGGGTCAGAGGAGCACAAAGCAAACAACCAGAATCAAATGGACAGTCTATGTTAGAATATGAAACAAGGTCTTATCTGTTTCCATCATATATATCTCAGAACTCAGCAGGTCCAATCAATATAGCACAATATCTCTCTCAAGAGCCCTCACTCTGAAGAATATTATGTTATGAAGTGTAATGACTGTGAATGGTTGCACGGCATGTCTATTATGTTAAGGTCAAGGACTGTCTCAAGCAGTTCCACACAAGTCGGAAGTGGGAGATGAACCGAGAGAATGAGAAGATATAGAGAAGGAGAAAGTGAAGGGATAGAGAGAGAGAGGAAGAGAGGGAGGGAGGGAAGGAGGAGAGGGAGTGCAATGATGCTTCTTTGTCCTGTACTCTTTGTCGCTCACACCTCTTGGTTTTTCATGGACCATAATAACTCACACCGCTCCAGTCAACCCCCACCTGCAGTTTGCCTCAGAGTGTGTTTCCGCATGTGTGACTGTATCTGCATGTGTGTGCGCGCGCGTGTGTGTGTGTGTGTCTGTGTTTTGTGTTAGTGAGTGCTACTCTGTGTGTGTAGGTATCCTATGCATGCTTTTCTAAATGGATGTATGTAGATGTGTCTGACATGTTTAAGGGAGAAAGGGAGAGAGAGAGGGAGAGAGCGAGCATGCTGGGTAGGAGGTCAGCTCCATGGTGCATTCCTTCACACCCCATCAGCATCTGGATAGGAGGAGAAGGAGGAGGAGGAGGGGAGGATAGAATGGATGGAAGAAGGGGAAGGGTGTCTCCAGGGGGGTTGGGTAGGTGCTCCCTCCCTCTCTCTTTCTCCATTTCTCCCTCTCTTTCATTCTTTCTCTCTCTCTCTCTCTCTCTCTCTCTCTCTCTCTCTCTCTCTCTCTCTCTCTCTCTCTCTCTCTCTCTCTCTCTCTTTCTTTCTCCCACCCTCCCACTGCTCTCCCTTGGAGAAAAAGGATGAGGGGAGATGTTGGTTGGGGTTGGGTGGGGTGGGGAGGGTGTGTGTTGCAGAACGAGCGTCTGCACGAGTTTAGCCCCCTCGCCCACTACATTAAATGCACAGGGTCTCCTTGGCAACGGGAACGCCGCCATGGCAACACATGTAGTATAAGGCAGGTGCTGTCGCACTGTGAAGCCATTTGTTGAGGGAGAGAGAGGGAGAGGGAGAGAGAGGGGGAGAGAGACAGCGCAGGGATGGGAAGAGAGACAGAAAGAAAGAGAGAGAGAAGGGGGAGAGAGAGAGAAGGGGGAGAAACGAGATGGGCGGGGGGTGGGGTGGTAGGGAAAACAGACAGGCTGTTAGCGCAGGAAAAATATGTTATCGCCGTGGCAACGCAATGTGGCAACTCTCCATGGCAACAGCAGGTGGCTCAGGGCTGAAATTTGCGTTAGCTGCTTTTTGCTTTTTTCGTATTGCTGTGTGTGTGTGAGTGTGAGTGTGAGTGTGTGTGTGTGTGTGCAGCCATGCGTGCGTGTTTGCGTGTGTGTGTGTGTGTGTGTCCATTATTCCCCTGCATCTGGTGAGGTGAGAGCCACATCACAAGTGCAGACGTCCAAATCCTCTCATTCAGCAGCTTAGCGGAACATAAAACAGGACTCATATTACAAAGGAAACTCTCCTTGTGAGCGCAAATGAGTGGGTTGAGTCCACAGCTTCCCCAGGTGTTTTCTGTCCTGCCTGTCTGATGTGTGTGTGTGCGTGTGTGTGTGTAAATATGACCAAAATCCATGTTGCCAGACACACTGACTGTGTTTGAGAACAGCCTGTCGAGCTACCGAGAGAAAAAAAGAAGAAGAAAGGAGCAGTCAGACGTGGTGTCTAATGTGGAGCTAAAGACCACTCAACCTGGAAAAGCTCTTACAGCCTCTTTCTTCTCTCTTTTTATCACCCCCTCCTTCTTCTTTCTCTTTCCCTATCCTTCCATCTTTCCCCTCCTGTCTTTAAATTATGGATTTCACCGACAGGACTGTATCTATTGTCTTCTGGTGTGTGCATATGTGTGAGTGAAGATGTCTCCGTCTGTGAGAAATGCCGTCATTACCTCCCTCATTAGTGGTGCAATGATCACCTAAACTGAGTCTCCGGCTTTGTGTGTTACCGCACGCCTGTGTGTGTGTGTGTGTGTTTGCAGCATGCAGTGTGAGCTCGTGTTTTAATGTGTCACACTGTACGTCTGGACGTCTGTCTCAAACACGCCTGTGTGACACGAGCACGTGTTAGATGTGTGTGCGCGCTGATGAGGTTTTATTTTTTATTTTATTTTATGTGTGTGAATGGACTAGTGGCGGGCGGTGGGGGGTTGTCATGAGAAATTACCCCCATGGACTACAGCGGCGAGGCTGTAATTCTCCGAGGTAATCACAGGGAATAATGGCAACAGTGGGACACCCGGGAATCTAATCACTATAATCAGAAGCACTGGCTTATGGGCTCAAATTCCTGCCTTGCTATCTGCCTCGTGATGAAGCCTGCTGGGCTGGTTGGCTGCTGCAACATGATCAAATGATTGACCAGTTTTCTCTTTCTCTCTCTCTCTCCATCCTTTCTTCTCCTTCTTCTTCTTCTTCTTTCCTTTCTAGTCCTCCATTGTGGTCGGGGAGTCCCCTCTTCAGAAAGAACGGAGGAGTTCTCCTACAAGGTACCGTTTCACCTCCGCAAGTCTCCTACTGTATGTGTGTGTGTGTGTGTGTGTGTGTGTGATCCCCCGTCTGTTTCTTCTTTTCTTTCTGTCTTTATTTCTTGCTCTTTCTCTCTGTCTCACCCTCTTCCTCTCCCCCACCCCCTTCCCTCCCTTCCCTCCCTTCCCTCCACCCTCTACGGATGTGCCAACTCCAATCATCTCAATTCCAAATCCCTCTTTTTAGAAGCGCACCTTGAGAATACCGAGTGCTGAGTTCTGACACTTGGCTCGGCGCCAGAGGAGGAATGCTTTTTTTTTTTTTTTTCTTCTACGGAGGTGTATTTGAAAGTTAAAAAAAAAGAAAGAAAGAAGTGATAGAGACACAGCAAGAGAGGGAGGGAAAGTAAGAAAGAGAGAGGAGAGAAAATCTCAGCTTCGAATCTCTGGAGCTGGGGAGCAACCCCCTTGCCTCCTTTCCTCATTCAACACTGCGTACAGTCTCACTCTTTTTCTCTTCCACACCTCCTTTTTCCCTGTATTTCCCATTATTCCTCTCTTCTACTCCTCTTCCCCCCCCCCCCCCCCCCCCCCCGCCCCCCGCCCCCCGCCCTCCTCCCTGGTGGCTGGACGGCAGTTTAAATGGACATTCAATCCCAATCAGGGAGCACTCCGGGAGCTCGCTGGGCTGCCGAGTCCTAAATGGAGGGGGAAATGGATACATTAGGCGTCTGTGGCGCGCCCTCCATCGCCGCTGATAATGGAGTAGTAATGGTCAAGGAGCCGAGGTTGGAGAGAGTGTCTGAAAACCTGGACTCCCCCTAGACGCACACAGTCTAAGAGTGATGTGTCTGAGCGGCCGGACAGATGGACGCACAGATAGACGGGAGAGGGAGACAGTCCGGTAGGCCGAGTCGGAGTGCACATGTGACAGGGAGAGACGGCGAAAAAGGAAACTTTTTAAATGTGTTTCTGAAAGGAGAGAGGGCGCTGAATGGATCACGCGTGACATTCGGAGGCAGCGGGGAGAAGGAAAGTTGTGACAGACAGCCAGAGGCAAAGACAAGGAAAAAGTGGTGATGTGTGTGGGAGAGGGAGGAGGGTGGAGGTTGGGAGAGGTGGAGTGCCAGAGAGAGTGAGTTTGGGGCTGTGAGTGCCCTCCGTTATTACTTCCATCTCCCATTCCCAGAGCTTTCAGAGCTTCTCCGCTCTGAGCTGATGTGGACTGAAATCTGCCTCTCCCTGTGGCCCGGCACAGGCTCAGGATGAACACAAGGACAACGCCTGGCAGCTGTGTCCTTAATCCAACCCATCACCCCAAAGTTCAACATTTAATAGCTCTAAATTATAAGGGGATCTGCTCCGCCTAAGTGTTTCTGTTTTATTTAAGCACTTAGGTCACCTGCTGTCATTTAATAAGGAGCCTTGTTTCATTTGTATTTATTTAGAAACCAGTTTTAAGTTTTTTATTTACCCGTCAGCCGTAAAGGAAGCTAATCGAAAATAAAACTGACCAGCTGTTAAATGTTTAACTGCAGCATATCAGCACATCACACACCGCTTTGAAGGGTCCAACCTTTAGGCTCATGTCTGTTGAACTACATCTGTTTACAAATGATCACCCTTCAACTCTCCCAGAACAGTAAAGTCAGAATATTCTACTCATGATTTTTAGATTAAAGCTTGTGTTGTTGTTTGTTTGTGTGTGTGTGTGTGTGTGTGTGTGTTTTTTTTTTTTTTTGTGACTACAGACGGCGAGAGAGCCATTTTAATAATTCAGACCTTTTAGCAGAAGCTGAATTCAAGGGGCAGTGCTGGAAAGGGACTAAGTACGTTTCATTTTGAGGTACTTCATACTTAAACTCAATTACATTTCACAGGGAAAGATTGCACTTTTTACTCCACTGCATTTATTTTGTTAAAAGTTACTGTGCAGGTTCAGATGTTACCTGCAATGATAAGCTGTTATTACAGGAAGTTAAACTTCCCAGTAGTAGTCCCAGTAGTAAGATAATTATAATTAACTTCACCTCAATTCAATCTACAATATCAAACAGCTGCTTACATGTCAGTGCATCAGTAATCATGATAATCCAGGATTATGCATGCAGTACAGTACATAATATCAGAGATGCTTCATAATGAGTACTTTTGATACTTAAGTACATTTTGCTGATAATACACTTTTTGCATCGAAGCAGCACGGAAGAAATATTCTGATTCTTTACTTAAAAACAAGTGATTCTTGATTACAAGTAGACCATTCAGAATTTGCTGTGTTATCAACAAAATGTACTTCCAGTAACAGAAGGAAAAGTATGCACATAGTCTGTTAACTTAATGTCTAATCTGTTAATCTCTTTTATTTACTGTTGGGGGTGTTAAAACATACTTTAAATCTTATATTAACATTATTTTTTATGTATTGACCATGCAGTACGTTGGAGACTCGTTTCAAATCCTAAACTCCATCTATTTTCCATGCTTATCCTTAACAGGGTAAAACACACAAAATAAAATGGGTAGAGAGTAACATAAAATTAAATAAATACATATCTGTAGTCAAGTACAGTACTTTAATACTTGTTTATTGTAAGTAAGTATTCTTTTTCATCATAATATCACTACTTTTATTCACTCAAAGTATCTGAGTACTTCACTACTGTACAGCTGGAGAACAGAATAATGGAAAAATAACTTCTGTACTGACTTAAGCACATCATCTAGGTTATTTTTTCCGACTTGACAAAGCTCCCCTCAGAGCCACAGAGGACATTATACAACTCCTTTCACTGAAGAAAGAGTGAAAAGTTGATGTGTCCTTTTAAGTTTCCAAAGCGATATGAGACTAAAAGATTTCCAAGGAGCCTGAATTATATTTGCCCAAGTAGCAGGTGAAAGATAAGATTGTTAAAAAATATATTTAAGGGAATGGACTTGTAAATCATAGAAAATGTGCCAAAAAAATTCGGACTAACTGCATGAACAGAAAAGAACAGGAGGCAGAAGTTGAATCTGGCCAGTGAGAATGTAAGAGCATAGATGTTCTGCCTGATATGACCCGCGTTTTAAAAACCTTATTAAGTTCCAGTAAGTAGGTGTTGCTTTTAGTTTGCCCCCCCATCTCCCTCGCGCCCGCCTCTCCTGTAAGTCGTAGCACACATCAGTCAGCCAACCACTTAGACGCTCAGCTGGAGTGTCAGATAGACAAGCCGGTTAGCCATCCAGTTAAACTGCCAGCATTCACAGCCCACCAGCAGTCCAACCAGTCAGTCAGACAACATTAGTATGCATCCTGTCCTCAGACTCTGTACTCAGTTTAACACACAGCAGCCAAGCAGATAGACAGGAGGGAGTGGTGGGGTGGGGGGGGTGTTTTGACTGAGCGAGAGGCCACTTTCAAACAGTTGCGTTTTCAAGGTCTGCTGGGAGTGACCTCCGAACCTTTGGACTGTGTGCGTGTGTGTGTGTTTTGCGTCTATCGGGTGCCTCTGTCTGCGACGCTCCTCTGCCAGCCGTGCAGAGACTGCAGCCTGCAGGGCCATGTGGAACTCATTTAACAGGAGAGCAGAGGAGGCTGAGTGCGTATACGGCACATGAGAGCGGGGAGGGGAGGGAGGCTGAGGGCTCCGCTTGCCCTGGAAAACAGGCAGGCAGGGAGACGGGCGGCAGGCGAAGACGTAGGAAGCAGACAGAAAGGCAGAGCGGCTGAGCAGACGTAGGAAAAAAGACAGACTAGAGGATATTTTCTCTCCAGGAAAAAGGCAGACATGCAGACAGACACCTCTTCTCTTCTGTATTTACATTTTTTTTCCCTCAGTGCGTCCTGCTTTCTGCTACCAAGTAGTGTTTTTCTTCATTCTTTCTTTTTTTTATTGCTTTGAGCTTGTAAAATGTATTGCTCAATCTCAGTGAGTGAGGACAGGCTTTGGGAGCACTGCCCCCCCCCCCACTTCGTTTTGTCACCTCACCTCCTGTAGCATATGTCCCAGGCTTTTTTACCTGCAGAGACGACGTGCATGCTCAGTCGGAGACATGAGTCACCACTATACATAGAATAGACGGCGAGATCGATAGAGAGGAGAAAGAAATCAACAAGAGAGGACGGAATTAGAAAGACAAAGAGAAAGGGTTTGCTGAGAAATCCAAACAGCAAAGCGAGCAGGCAAAGATACAGAACACGCGCATGTGAGGAGAGTTGTCTGCGCTTGTGCTGTGTGTGTGTGTGTGTATCCAGGGTAAACAGTGGTGGTCAGGAGTGTGTCGCTGAGCTATGAGAGGCCGTGTCAAACAGAGCTTGGTATTTCCTTTCCCTCTTTTCTCTCTCTCTCTCTCTCTCTCTCTCTCTCTCTCTCTCTCTCTCTCTCTGCTTCTCTCTATCACTTTCTCTGCTGATGCATGATCTACCACTCTGTGGCATGTGGAAGGGGAGCCGTTGCTATGGCAACCCAAAGCCTGACTGGAGTGAGGTGGGGAAGGAGGGGTGGGTGTACATCAACCCGGGGAGACCTAATGCACTGCCCACACACACACACACACACACACACATCCATGCACTGAGTGATCAAGATTATAAAAGAGACTCTGTGCAGGGACCTACTTATAAGGTTATGGAGAGCAGAGCTGGAGATATCAGGGGCAGAGCCACACTAACTGGAGTCAATAAGATTACTGTGGACACAGCCGGCCTGGGGAAAAGCTACAGAAACACACCAACAATGACAAACGACAAACAGATCTATCATAATTCATCTCTCTGTGTTACAACATGAGCCCACTATACGTTGTAGGACGCTTTTCTGGGGGGCCTCGCCATGACAACTTGTATGTTTTAATGAGCTTGTGGTTCCTGGGGGTGAATTAAATTCCCCCCTCATAACATCAGTCATAAATTTCCTGAGATTGCAAACCAGAATTGGAAGAAAAAGAAGCTTATAATAGAGTATATTGATGCTATGGTAAGACATTTCCAGGATTTACACCTCAACAGATGCTCCAATGGCAGACAAAGCAACCAGCAGGTCATCATTTGCAAATGCAAACTGACCCCAGAGATGAAAATGACAGCTGTTTAAGTGAACTGGGATAGCTGTGGTGAGCAGCGTGCCTCGAGTAATGAGTGTCTGGCTCAAATGTACGCACACACTCTTCTTGTCTTTCTGTCTTTTCTTCTGTTGTGCAGGGTGTACAGTAGATTCACAGCTGTTGCAAAGTTTAAAGCATACAAACGATTACTTGTAGATACTTAATGTTTGTTTTAATCCTAAGGTGGTTTTTATACTGAGGCGTTGGTTCTGAACCAGAAATCCCTCTGGACACACTGAAACCTTAAATTAATTCCTTGTTAAGTGGGTTCATTTTAAATATTGATAGCAGCAAGTTCTCTTTTTCCAGTAGTCTACACATAAACCTGATTCATTATAGCAAAAGAAAACATTCAGAAAAATCTAAGAAATCATTTTACACTTTGGTAAATGCTCTTTTTTGTTCTCTTGCTGAAAATTAGTGGAGAAGATTGATACCACACATGCCACATGAAGTAAATATGAGACTACAGCTAGCAGTCTGTTAGCTTAGCTTAGCATAAATATTGGAAGCAAGAGGAGACAGCTAACCTGGCTCTGTGCGGAGGTAAACAAAGTCTTGTCACAGAAATCATATTTCCCGAATGTCTAACTATTCCTTTAAAATCAGAAATTGAAATGTCACTGCAGTACAGAGGAAGCACTGACAGCGACTACAGCTTCAAGTCTACCAGCTGTCAGATTGTATTAGGAGCGTTGGTAAACTGTGATCTTCAGGTCTCCCCACAGATTTTCAAATGGCTTCAAGTCTAGGCTTTGGGTGGGCCACTCTAGGACATTCAAGGATTTGTTCCAAAGCCAGTCCATTATCCTGGATGTGTGGTTCATGGTGTTGCTGGAAGGTTTTCTTCGCAAAACCTGCCTGTATTTGGCTCTGTTTGTATGAAGGTGCCGTCGCTGTGCTTCTGCAGTGTAGTGGCACAGGTGAGAGCCAGGCAGTGAGCAGCACCTGGTTTTTGCCAGTTGAAATACTTGGCCTTCAAACCCAAGAATTCAATTTTTGTCTCATTAGATCAGAGAAAGCACTATTTGGTTAACTCCAGGTGGGTTGCCATATGCCTGTTTATTCAGTGGAGTAAAATGGCACTTAGATGGAGTGCTGTAAAGCTCTCCTTCTGGTAGGTTTCTATGAAAATCGCATAGCGTGGCCATTGTACCTCTTTCTCCTCCCTGACCAAAGTCCTTTTCTGCCTGGTTGCTCTAGACCAGATGGACAGCTCTTGGAAAAATCTTGGTAGTTCTTCTTCTTCAGCTTAATGAAGGAGCCCACTGTGCTTTTGGGAACTTTCCCAAATCTACGTCACGACACAGTCCAATCTTGCAGGTCTTTTTAGCATTACACATTCACACCGAACTGAGGGACTGATTAAAACAATGTGATTAAGACAATGTGCGCACTTCTAATTCATCTCCAGTTTGCCTCCAAGTCAAAGTGCCCCTGGTAAATGATGTATCTAACTAGAGTTAAAAATAATTTATAGTTTAAGACCAGAAAATGGTCTGGAATAATACTTAAATACTTAATAAATGTATAAAGTTGCTGTTGTTTTCTTTGTGAATTTGAGTATTGTATGTAAGGTTATAAGTTTTGAACATGACAAACATATCATCATTCACAAATCTGTGAAAATCTGTGGTTTCGTCTTTTAAGTTCCAGCCACCTGCTGTTCAGCACACAGCATCAGACAGGCTGGATTTAGCCAAGCCCAGCGGTCGTTGGTAATTGAATGATTCGCAGCGGCCTTAACTCATTTATGACGCTTTCCCGCTCAATTTAACCTTGCCTTTCTCATCAATATTGCCCTGTTGGCCTCCTCAGACGGTCAGTGAGTGTTCATCGAGCTGCTCCCAGGTCTTATCGAGGTCCGATGAGGTTTTGGAGACGCTTCCTCTGTGTTTCCTTCTCACTTTGAAACTGCTTTGTGTGTTGTACGTTGCTAACCTTGCATAGATCTGTGTGTGTGTGTGTGTTTACAAGTTCTTATGTGTGCTGCTTTCTCTTTTAGTTCCTCGTAGTGTGATTCAAAATGGCGCCCGTGTCAGGAGCCAGGCACTCTTCCCTGTGATAAGACCCCTACCTGTAAGCCCTGTGGGGAGCAGAACCTCGGCCATAAGGTGGGTAAACTTCTGCTCCTGTTGCCCTCAACCATGCAATTATTGTCAGTCAGTGCTTCCCCTGCGCAAACACATTCCCTCGCAGACATACACAGACACACCCACGCCCTCATGCACGCATACACAGTAGCCCTCAAACAAACACAAAAAGCACACGTACACAAAACAGACCTTGCGACGAAACTTTCCACAAGTTTACATAATTACGTCTTTATTGTGTCCAAAAGTCAGAGGCATTCACACATTCCTCGCTCTTCAGAAAATTTTATCCAGGTGTGTTTATATAACGGTCACACACACACACACACGGACACACACACAGAAACAGGTTTATTAGAGGGAGAGGCCTCGTGATTCAAAGAACATTCAGAGCATGCATGGACATGCACATCCATCATAAGAGCATAAGAGTATGATGGCCTGCACCGCATAATGAATTAAACATACCCAAAGTCTCACTAAAGGTATGCAGTGAATATTTGATCACCGTAAAGGGTGCATGTTTTTCTTATAAGATATTAATATGCTAACCCTCTCATTCCGAGGGGAGAAAATGTCCAGGGGACAGGGCACGCTGCTGAAGCCTCTTTTGATTTATTGGATGTCAGAACACACCCCTGTCCTTTAACGCCTTACAGAGAAAAGTGTCTTCTGACTAATAGAGCAAAATATGTGTAGCGATATTATGTGGGGGGCTGACGTACAGTGGACAGCGGTTAAATGGCTTCACTGCAGAATCGTCATTCTGTGTCGTTCTGACTTTAGAGCTTTCGCAAGGTCCTTTATGTGCTGAGCAAGTTTAGAAAGCATGAGAGCTGCTCGAAATGCACTGTGTCATTTGAAAAATGCATAGGTGGCAATCTGAAAATGAGTCTGCTCATTTCTAAAAGGAAAGGCTGCCTCTTTTTTGGGGTGGGAGATGCAAGGTTTTAATCTGACCTGAGAAATATGCACATAGGACCCGAGGGGGCTATTTGAGGGTGATAGATTATCGCTTTTTTTTTTTTGCTTTGCAGCCAAATGCAGAGAAAACTGGAGCAGCTTCAGTGGAGTGAAGCGTATACAGTCGGGCCACCTGGCTGGCAGTGTGACAGCAGGAGTAACAATATTCTCTCTCGCTCTGTGTCTTTGCTTCATACAGATCATCCCTGGGAGATTATCTAAGCCGAGGACAGGACAGCCCATCCCGATACTCTCCTCCACCCTGCAGTGAGGACCTCCAGGACGACCACACTTACAGCACAGCCAAATCCCCCAGCAGGCTGTGCTCTTCCCAAGTCGGAACCCCTTCCTCCCCACTGGACGACGACGACGACATCATCGCCGTGGAAATCCAGTCAGACGTCAAACCCGAGCCACGGGAGATCCCGTTGGATTCTCACATCACCACCGCCGCCACCACCTACATTTCCCAGCAGCCCCTGCGCGGACAGAGACGTAGTTCGGGGGCGGGAGCTGGGACTCTGGCGGGGAGCAGTTTGCCCTGGACCAAAAACCGAGCAAGGGGCATTAGCGACACGCTGCCGCTGAAGAAGCGGCGCGCGGCGGCGGTGGAGAAGCCGCCAGAGAGCGACGACGAGGAGATGAAGGAGGCGGCGGGGTCGCTGCTCCACCTTGCAGGGGTCAGAGCCTGCCTCAACAACATCACAAACCGCACCGCCAAGGGCCAGAAGGAGCAGAAAGAGGCCCTGAGAAACTAAGACACACACATATAGAACAAGTACATAGTCATGCAAACACACACAGACGGTTTAACTACACGCACACACACACACACACACATTAACACACATATACAATACACAAATAGGTCAACAGGTAACGTTACTACAGCATTAGTCTCAACGGACACTTCTCATCTCCCTCTATCTATCTGCAGGGCATTAGGTGAATCCTACTTATTTGTGGCAATATCAAAAATCTATGTTTTCCTACATGTTCAGCAACACTAACATCAATGGGTATTTCTCATGTGTCTTTGTTGTTTTTGTTGTTTAAAAGGGGATGAAAGCCATAAAAAAAAGCATGTTTTGTCACTAATTTGGACAAGTTGAACACGACAAAGCCGAATCACATTGAGGAGCGCACAGTATACGAACACAGAAGATGGCTGTTTGTCTTACCTGTTTGTTTCTATGTGAATCTGTAGCAATCTCGCAGTGATGCCAGCGGAGACGCCGGCGCCAACCAGACGGAGCCCCCCCCCTATTTGACAAGGCTTAGGGCTCTCTCGGGGTGGCCGCCCACTGGCATCACTCGCCTATACATCCACGAGCACAAATGTGAGACTGTGCCAAAGATAAGCGACCAGGTTGCTTCATGTAGCCGATACGACAGCTGACAAAAAAAAAGAAAAGAAAAAAAAAAGAAGGCATAGTAGTAAAGGAGAGCTAGAGTGAATGACCTTAAGTGTCAAAATAATTGTAAAACCCAATGTGATATATATTCATGCACTTAAGATTATTTAACGCCACTTATAATAGAAGCATCATGGGTAAAGACATGGTTTATTTCAAGAGCACTCATAGTATTTAAGAATAGATATTTTAAAATAAAAAAAAAAAAGGTCATGTTTATCACCATAGAGATGGATAGTGTGCCGGGTCTGAGGCAATATCTCCTTCATTTTGTTGTTGTTGTTGCATAATGTAAACGTCCCTAAAACTTCCCCAGTACTTCTGTCCATAGACGTAGACACCTGGTATAGATATCGTAGCTACCAGTAGCTACCACACCTTCCTATTCATTTGACAATGTCAAAGAACTATATACATAAACTGTGGGTTTAGATTTCTGTTTGTGTCTGTTTACCCTCACTCTACCCTCATAAAGATATAAGCAATTTGTCCCATGTGGACAACTCTGTAAAAAGGTTAGAAAATATTTTATTTTTTTCCTTTCTTAATTGAAGCAATTTGACCTGCAGGACTTTCTCAGTTATATTGCATGGGTGCTTGTAAATAAGATAAAAAGCAAATCTTTTTTATTCAAAGATCATGTAAGATAAACGATGTATTTAGCATGAAGCATGACTTATTTTCATATAAACCTTGATCCTAGAGGAAAGAAAAAAAGTTTTGCCGCCAATTCTTATACCCGTGATTATATTGGATTTTTTTTTTCTTTGAATCTTTTTTGGGTTCTTTTTTTTTTTTCTGAGCGGGCTTTCAAAGACACGTCTTCAGGGAGGAACGTGGGCGATCACTCTGCAATTAGAGGCCCGAGGGTGCCACCTCTGGGCTTCGGGTTCAGGCTATGTAGGCCAGCTGAATCACCTCTTAGGGGTGGGCTTCCGTCTTCTTCTGCCTGTACAGTGATTTTTAGGTGTTCAATGTTAACCCCGGTGTTATTTCAGAACACATCTGTAGAGTGTGTGAGTTTGTGTGCCCAGGGACACACACCCTTTAACATTGTGCCTGCCTGCCTGCCTGCCCTCAGTACCTCTGTTTGTCATGTCTCGGACATGTTTTGACAGAACCTGTCTTTATTTATAACAGTATTGTTTTTTTTTTCCTCTCCTGTGTGTAAATGTACATGTGTCCTTATTTTCCATCGGCATTGTTCAGTGTAAATGTATGGATCAGACGGGCATAGGAAACTTTGTAGGTGTCCTGAAAGAACCTCATATCTCCAAAAAAAGGCTACTTGGGAGTAAAATTGAAAAGAAAGAAGAATGTAGGAGACGACAGAAATGACAAAAAAAGTTTGCTTTTTCATTTACATACAGTATTGTTAACTTTTTGATTACCTGCCGTGTGGATGTAAACATTGCACACACTCATATTTATCTCAAGAGCCCAATCTGGAGATCAGAGGTTGTTTTTTTTTTTGTTTTTTTAAATATATTTTGCCACTCTACAAGGTGTATGTGTACCTCACTTTGGGTCATGAAAACACTGACTCGATTGAAATTTACAAGGGCAGTAGTGAGCTTTGACAGTTTTGCATCAGGAGTACTGCACTGCCATTATTCGACATGCTTTTGCTGAAGCAGGAATGCATTAAAGTATTAATTCCCCCCCCCTCCCTCACTTGCAGAGATGCAGTGCATAAGATAAACAGCTTTATAGGGGGAAACTATAGGCTGGGTTTGGTTGTAGCAGCAAAGTCACACAAGGTTTTATTTAAGCTGTTGGGTGATTGTCAGCGAGCCAAGCAGGCAAACAAATGCATGTCCCATCCACTGGTACAGTCTTTTGCCACCTGTAGCATGCATCACTGGCTTTGCATTTTGTATGGTATCCATGCCAACATATAAAAAAAAAAAGGCTAAAAGGAGACACTGTCAGTGTTCTTGTTGTGTGCCATCCGTCTCTCGTCTGATATCTGTCTGAGTGCTCCCGTGGCCTGGGTCAAGCACTCTCCTGTATTTGCAGTAACAATCCACCGTTGTGGTGAATAATAACGTGTTCAGCTGGCAAGAGGCATGTTGAGGGGAGAATGTGTTGCTTTAGCAACCACCTTTTTTCCTCTGACTCACTCAGTGACATGCAGGAAAGATGAACTCCTGACCTATGGGTCCTGGAAAAACAGAGCAAGACATAAAATATACTTGGGACATTTTTTTTAAAGCAAAGGAAATATACTTCACTGCCTGAAAGTCCCCCGAAAAACAAGTGTTTCTTTCAAACCTGCCAAACATTCAATGAAACTCTTTAAAAAACAAAAAAAAGGTTGCCATTTTTAATTTGTTGTTGTTTTTATGCGCATTTTCATTTTCTGTTTTGTTTTCTCTCTGACAAAAATTATCTACAATACTGCCATTTTTTTTCTGTGACTGTCTGAGCTGAATATTGGAAAGCCATAGGTTAGAGATGTCAAAATGCAAAACTGTTATTGATCTGTGAGATGTGATGCAGAGTACACCCAGGTGTTGGTTTTTTCAGTAAATGTTCAATTCTCTCCTTATTGTGCAATCATATTGCCAAAGAATGATTTCAAGACCTATTTCATCACTACATGTAAATATCAACGTTGTCCAATACCGTGGCAAAAAATATATAAATGTTGTTTTATTTTGTTTTCCATTTTCTGAAAAACTGCAATGATGTTTATGTGATGTATTGTCTTCCAGTTGGTTGCAATAATAAAAAATACAAGTTGCAGAAGATTAGTTTGGCTGTTCCTTTTGACGGAAATAGAGAATGATGCCCACATCAGTTACTATGACACGTTTAATAACGGCATCCCTGGTAGGCAGTTCAAGCAGTGCTCTAATAATTTCTCCTCTGAAAAACTCAGTTAAAGCAGTTAAATATAGTAAAGGCTTACCAGAAAGCATATCATCCTTCCTACCCCCTCCCTCCTTTTCACCACTTCAACATGCATCCCCCAAGTGCTGGCTTTGTGAGACTGGAGACTCTTTAATTTGCTCTCAAGACTGACCCCAATCATTAACCTCACATATTCCCATCAACAAGGGTCTTATCAAAACCATGCCTCTTCCGCCAGTTAATTATTCATTTACTTATTCTAATCATTCAAGTTCAATACTTCTGATTAAAGTCAAACTCAGCTCTCTCCCCCCTGAGGGAAACAAGTAAGAGTTAAGTATACTATAGAGTTTCTCAATGCCTCAGAAATCTGAGTGGTGCCATTTTGGAGCCGTGTGGCAGTGGAAGCCCATTCATAATTGAAGCCGAGACAGGCTTAATCTCGAGCCAGTGCCTCCCTGTGTAGCGCGCTCCCACCACCAACACAACTGGAGCTAGCAGCTCCTCTGTTGCTATGCAACTACAGCAAAGAAAAAGAGAGGGGGGGGGGGCATTCTCTAGATCTTTAGAGGGCATCATACTACTCAGTTACCGAGAGTGAGACTCAAAGGTAGCGACAGCATGCCTTGGATAACTCAGCTTTATGTTTGATCAAATCTCACAGTCTGAGAAACACCCACCAGACACAAGCTTCCAATCATCTTTTTCACAGCACTTCCTTTTCCCCTTTCAAAGCAAAAGGTTACAAGTGAATTGGAAAGCATGCTGTCATCAGTGTCAGGAAGGCCTTTGATTTCCCCTCAGTGAAATGAGTGAAATGAAGTCAGTTGTTGTCTTAGAGGAGGCACCATGAAGCGTTAAGTGGATTGATGCGCGGAGAGCTTTGTGTTCCTCGGTCTATATCATCCATATCCACAGAATGACCAGTGAGGCAAGTTTCCATGGAGACAGAAGTGGAGGTAACATTTCTCTTGTCAGCTCTCATTTACTGCAAAGCTTTATTGTTTTTTTGGACATGTTCCTGTGGTAGTTGGGACAGGTGTATTTTGGATTAAACGAAAAACAAACAAAAAAAAAACCCTGGCCATGGCCCAGGGATTGTCCAAAAATTCACTCCCCCCCTCCCATTCCTCCTTTATTGAATTACATATAAAATAGTTACCAAAGTGAATGCATTGTGCGTGTCATCGAATCCAAGAATGAGAGCTTGTTTTCTGGACTCCTTGGCATGTGGTGTGATCACACTCTTGTGGCGGTAAGATGTTACTACATGAAAAGTGTGGAACATAAACAAAGGCGCCACATATTCACACACAGATGCACTGTTACATTACAGAAATTTAATATGAATAATAATGAACCATTAAAATCCACAGGTATCCATGGCAACCTCATGAGGTACACAGCTTCAGTCTTAAGATGCTTTATCCCTCCAAGCTGAAATAAAATCAGACCACTCATGCAGCTTTCCATCGCATCAAGCCACCAGCGTAAAACAAGTTTCTCAAACATTCATGTTGAATCAAAGTCAGAACCAGTGGTGGAAGAAGTTTTCAGATCCTTTACTTTACTTAAAAGTAAAAGTAGTGAGAAGAAAAACTACATCCATTATATGTACTGTTATATAGATTAATACAAGTCTATAAAAATGTAAGATATTTTACAAAACTAATCATGTTTTATGTGTAAACATTTAATCTGCTTTGTAACTACAGCTGCTGTCTACATTTCAAAAATTAAAAATATATAATGTCCTTCAGTAAAAAGTACAATATTCGAATGTAGTCGACGTATAAAGTAGTAGGAACTGGACATACAGTAAGTTGTACAGCACCTGATGAGTACAGTACCTGATGAAATGTTCTTGTCAGTACTCTAAAGTAACAATGGCTTTTTAAGTATCTAGGTCAAAACAAAAGTTGAAACACTTGAAAATGTAGCTCAGTTGAAATATTTCCAGAGTAAGTTAGGTCACCACAGAAATGTTGATTAATGTCTGTTATAAATAAAGGAAATAGAAATTGTTCAACAGTGGTGCTTAAAAAAGGCAGCTGTGAAAAGAAAAGGGACAGTTTGAGTCAGGATCCTGTCCTTGGCATATGAGGCAATATAAAGTATTACCGACAAATGGTCATAAACCATTTATCTATTTTCTGTGAACTCTGACCAAATGGCTTTGAGAGAGAAAACACACGTTTGAGTGCAGTCACATGTGCGCCTTGAGAGAGGCCAATTACAAAGACCTTGGATTTCAGAGTGGTATTATTACAGTGACCCCTTTTACACTCTTTATCATTAGATTTGCAGCAATTTTTAATCAACTGGCTTTAAACGATTAAAATGGAATCCAAGTTTCCCTTTGCGCTTTATATTTGTTTAAGTGTTATACAAATCCATTATCTAGGCAACTCCTTTATCCAGGCACTAAATTAACTTTTGATCACCAGCAAATGTGGCTGGCTACCTGCCAAGTTACGAAGTTACCAGCCAGTCAAAATTTCCACTAGCCACATTTTTTCCCATGCAAAAAAGATTATGAGAGCAAGTGAATTCATTTGATCATTTTATTAACTAAGGCTTTAAATTAATATTACAATGAAGTTCGCAATGTATATCGAATTAAAATAATTACAGTAAAATGAAACTTAAGTGCATACAAAAATGATCCTATTTCATTACTCATTAACACTTACATACATACTGTTCAGGGTCTAATTTGACCCATTTTTTGTACATAACAATAAAACAAAAACATTAAAACTGTCCTTTTTAGATAGAAATTTGACGATTTATCTTATTGTGACCCTGAATATACAAAAATATTTTACAACTTTCTAAACATAGATAGTGCACAAAATGACATACAAAATTATGTATAGATACTAATTATGATGATTGATTATGTATTATGTATATGTAGGTATAAGGTATGTATCATATGTCATACAATTCATTATTTGACGCGAACACGCATCAGTTCAGAGGAAGTGAGTGTAGGTCTGCTCGTAGATAATATACGGGAAATGAAAGAGAATGTAACTAATCCAGAGTTATAGACTGCAGTCACTTTTTGGCAGGAGAAGCCCTACCGAAAAGTGACTATAGGGACTATAGGGTGCAGTCACTTTTCAGTACAGCTTCTCCTGCCGAAAAGTGACTGCACCCTGTGGCTCTTTTATTGCAAGGAGTGATATTGGCCAAATTCACTGTACATGTACCTGGTTTCCGCTACTGTTCATGCTGAAAAGACAGAGAATGTAACCCCTACCAATCCAGAGTTAAATGGTGCAGTCACTTTTCAGTACGGCTTCTCCTGCCGAAAAGTGACAGCACCCTGTATCTCTTTATTGCAAGGAGTGATATCGACCCAATTGACTGTACATGCACCTGGTTTCCTCTACTCTTCATGCCGAAAAGAAAGAGAATGTAACCCCTACCAATCCAGTGTCACAGGTTGCAGTCTCTTTTCGGTAGGTCTGAAAAGTGACTGCACCATGTGACTATATTGTAAGGAGTGATATTGACCAAATTCACTTTACTGTACATGCATCTGGCAAACACAGAGAATGTTATGCAGAATGTAAAGGCAAAGCGTTACAGTTACAGTTCTATATATGCTGCATTATTGTATTCATAATTATACTCTTACAAGTAAAAGTACATGTACAAAAAGTTACTTTCCCAGGAGAGGAAGCCTGTTTGACCAGTGAGAGCCCGAGCTGTGCGGGTTCCCATGGAAACTGCGCTCACATTTATTCGCTCATTTATCACCAGCCCAGCTGGCTAGTAAGTTTGTTTTAATCCACACCAAAATGAATTTTCACCCTCATTTGGTTGGCGGGTGTTAATTTAAAGTCCTGTCCTTTATCAATATTCATTGATAGAATCAGGGTAATGGATTAAATGCAATTTGGGTTACATTATAAGATTACAAAAAACAAGTTACTATAATAACACCAGATAACATTTGATTACATTTTCAATTAGTCTATATAATTTTAAAATTGGCAGTTTTAACACTTGAAATGATAGCTAATGCTCTATTCATCCATGAAAATCACTTCTGACATGGAGTTTCTTAGGCAAGTGCTCCACTTTGTGGTGGCACAAACTGCAGGCAGAATAGTATAGCCTATTCTCACACACAGTGTTGTACTGTGGGTAGACAACACACAGCTTCTGTAAAGGTAATTTGATTTGACCAACAGTGCTCAATATGGAAAATCTGAAAATGAAAATGTTTTGAGAAAAAATATTTGTGCAACTTAAATTCTTTGTTTGTTTGTAGTGTAATGTACAATGAGCTATTTTTAGTTTAATTCTGAAGTATCCAGATTAGATTACATGTTGTGTTTGTCTACAATGGAAATATTTATATCTACAATATTTACAAAAAACGCCCTGTAATGTACATTCAGTAAATGACTCAGAGTAAATAAAGTGTGTATAAAATAAGGCTGTTGGTAGCCTGAGGTTGATTCAGTATATGGGTCGTCATATTTACAGTTGGCCTAATTCAGTAAACAAGATCACCGAGCATTAAAAAGCTGGTGCGCTGAGTTAACGTCTATTTTCCGCTCAACACATTTAAACTACATTTCCCAGCAGCAGTGGATTGATTTGTCATCATACTCCACACGAAATCTCGCGATATGTGCGACTTGACCCTGCCCTATGTCTCGCGCACTCGCAGCTCCATCGCTCAGTATATAAAGCAGGACAACGACGGAAGGAGGACGGCTGGGGAGTCGCAGCCCGGGATTGTAAATAAGACCGCTAAAACTGTGTTTTATTTACAAAAGTGATGCCGGCTGTTTTAAAATATCGTTCCCAGTTGTTTTAAGTCGTTTTTCGTAATTTTTGGCTCTATCTCTCGCCTATTTCCGTGTGGTTTTTACACTACGCGTATAATGGCGAGCTCGGCTAACTCGAACCCAGTGGTAAGGATCAATCTCTAAGGATTGTCAGCGGGGAAAATGGGGGTAAAGATAATGGAAACCTGTGGACGGGCTGTTTTTTTCATTTATATCAGTAACATGAAAATGCTTTAACAAACACTTCACTGTTATATCAAATAAAATGAAGAGTTAAGTTCAGTCTATCGGCCATTTTAATCAGTTTTCGAAACTAGACTGCTCTTTCAGATCAAACCATTTGGTAGGACCAACGGCTAACGTAAGAGAAGCTGTATTTCGTTAAAAAATCAGAAAACAAGTTGAGTATTAGTGATGAAGATGCAGTTTTTGAGTTGTAAGTTATGGGCTGTTTGTCAGGTTAAAGCTTCTATCAGTTGGCGAGTTGTTTCATGGTAGTGTCTCAGAGGTTTCTGACGTTTTGTGTATGGATCCATTCATTTAAAATGTGGATTTATCGCTACTTGATGTTTTCTGCTGTGACTTACTTAGTTAACGGTCAACGCATTGCTTGTGTCGATTATTAAAGGACGAATAGTAATTCGGAGTATATAGTTTATAGTTTATTTGACATAATTTCTTAAAATGCAGATGTATGCAAAGCACATTGCCACTATCCACTGCGACTGAATTAAGCTTATTTTTTGAGGAAAAATTAAAGTCTTTTTAGCCGAAAGTCGTCAACGCTCAGTCATCATTGTCCACCATTCCACGACCAGAAGGCAGAATAGCCGTCCCAAACCACCACTTTTACCCATCTCATAACAATTTTGTCCCGTTCCCCACCGACCAAGGCCATATTACTTAGTTAAAGCTGACTACTGATAACCTATTAAACCGAAAATATCATTCACATTCCGCCACATAATGTACAATGTACGGTGCTGTCGAGCGCGCAATTCGCCGCTCCGTAAAATGGCTTCCACGTCTCCCCTCGCTCCGGTTCTGGCCCTCCTCCTTTCTGCTGCCTGGTTTTATACAGCCATATTGGCTCTCTAATATAGACTGCCCGGGATGGGAAGGTGCTACTCGACGCTACGTCACCGGCTCTACATATAAACACCACACTGTGCTTTAAATAGTGGAGCAGACGGGCCGAGGGGGAGGGAAGCAGAGACCGAGGTCCGTGCTGCGGACACTGGGGACAATGCGGTGCTGTGAGCGCAGTGCGGTGGCCTGCGTGTCTTTCGCTTTCACGCTAACATTGTACCGCTTTCCTCCGTTGTGTCGTAATGTAGACCTTTTAAACGTTTGCGGTTGGTGTGCGTAATACATGCCACGGTATCCCGAGGGATATATACTGTGTACCTTGTTGGTCGTGTCAGTGTATAGACCTGGTTCATATGGATTAGCATAACAAGCCGTATAGTGACGTACATACGTTATAGCTAAATCCAAGGGATTATTTAGCATGGGCCCACAAACAGCTGAACACCAGATATTACCACAATAATTAGACACATTTAATCTCATTTGGCAAGGCAAAATTATGGTGTCTTCTGGTAAACATGCTGTTACACCAGCTGCGAAGCACTGACTTCCTCTTATTAAACACATTTCTTAATTCCACACCCATTTCTTTGTAAAAGTTGGCAAATATTGATCATGGCAGATGTTTTGTGTTTTGTTTATAAGTGTATTCTTATGCAAGCAGTCGTGAAAAAATGTTTTTCTTTCCTGTGTTTTTTTTTCCCCACCCTCACAGCCTAAACTGTACAAGTCTGTGATTGAGGATGTGATCAACGAGGTGCGAGAGCTGTTCCTGGACGAGGGGGTGGATGAGCAAGTGCTTCTGGAGCTGAAAACGGTAACTGTCCTCGGCTTTATTGTTCCCTTTTTATAGGTGGAAGTGTGGCGAGGTGTGTGCTCAGCTCATCAAAGAGTAGGAAGCAGTTGGTTTTATGATTTCCTAAATGTCAGCTACTCATTTGAGAATTCTCCCGTACAGTGAGTAATGAAGTATATCTCTGTGAGAAAGTCCTCGATGGATTTATTGTTTTAATGAAAGTGGTTTATCACAAAATGTTTTTAAAAGCGGGAAACACGTCTGCTTCTAAAATACAGCAGCGACTGGTTGTTCGTCGCTTCACACTTGATAAATGCTGTCCGCTCTTTCCCCTCCCCTTCTTGGGCTTCAGCTATGGGAAAACAAACTGTTGCAGTCCAAGGCAGTGGAGGGCTTCCATACCGAGGAGCAGGCCCTGCAGGCCGCTCAACAGCAGCAACAACAGCAGCAGCAGCAGGTTCAGCAGGTCCAACAAGTCCAGCAGGTGACACAGCCAGCACAGACCCAGCAAGTTATCCTGCCCCCCCAGCAGCAGCAAGGTTTGTCAGCACTGGCACTACCACACTGTGGTGCTAAAGAACAAGCAAAGAACATCTGTGAATGTCATTTATGCAGTACACACCACAAAAATGTCAGTTTCAACAAGTCAAATTTAGCTTTCGATTCTTTTCCCACTGACAGTTGAGGAAAATTACTCTATTAAAGGGATTTCTTGAGAGAATCTGATATTCAGAGACAGCAGTTATTATGCATAACTGCCAGATTGGATTTTAATAGCCAGTAGCAGATTAAATAACTTGACCAAATCAGTGTTTGCAGATCTCTCTCTCTCTGTTTAATTTGTAAGAATATTATTAGAAAGTCGTTTTGGCCCATATTGATTTAAACACGTTTATCTCCACAGCTCCACAGCAGCAAGTCATTGTTCAGGATTCCAAAATTCTACAGCACATGAGTGCAACAGGGATGGTAAGTAAATAATGCACATATAAAATGAACTTAAAGTTTTAGAAAAATATAGATTGAATGCAACAATTGCTCACATCCATTGTGGACAGATCGGATTCCCTTACTTGCTGAAGTTTGTAGTGTACTCACTATAACTATACCAAATGTGATTTGTCTTGCTCTTCACACTGCGGCCATATATAGCCCTCTGAGCAAGAACATTTTCTGCCACTACAGATGTCTAATTTAACGGTTTCCACACAAGTCAGAGGTGCTCGCGAGTCAACAATAGAAGCTGTTTTTGCACATTGCCTGTGAGAAAACACTTGCACTGTTTTTAATTATCAAAAAAGTTTTCATATCTATATGAAGGCTGACTGAGTAACACACCACAGGTAATAGATTGTACCTTACCTGGATGGTTGGTCTGGGTGGGCCGTGCTGGGGTCATGGCTCAGGGCAGTGACTGTATAGTTGTGACACCGCAACCATACAGAAGTCCTGATGGCTTGTTTGAAAGCACAGTTAATTTCTCTGTACTCTGTACAAATACTTTCACAGTATTTGTATAGCACAAGGACATGCTGGAAATCTTTTTTTTCATGCGCATATTAGTGCTAGTCAACAAGAAGAGAATCTTGAAAAACGTGTTTCTGCAGGCTTTTTCCTCAGAGCAGGACTAGTGGCAGACAGATGGAGGGGCAGAGTGACATGGAAAGCAACAGAGCAGAGTAGAGAAAGAACCTTAAGTGTTGCTCTGTAACCTGGATTACAGTGAAGATAAAGCCAGAGATAATACATCCTCTTACATGCTCCTGTTGTGTCTCGCATGCACTGACAAACACACCTTTCCCTTCATCAGTTTTAATCTCACACAGTTCCCTTCCTTTTGTACTTCCCACTCTCAAACAACACCTCTGTTGAGCCAGCCATCTGTTAATGTCAAGGCTCGCATCTGCACTGCTGTAGAAATAAATACATTAAGCTATCTCCAGACAAATGTTACCTCCTTGGTGTTATTTTTTTACCTGTACAGAGCATTTACACCTTCACAGCCATAAAACAAAAACTTCCCCACATTATTAAATGTTAAAACCTCGCTTTAGGGCTTTTACCTGTGGACATACTTTGTGTGCATGTGCAAACAAGTGCCTCATTTCACTCACTCTTAAAAGTGTGTTCTCCTTCTCTCCTCTAGAGTGCAGCAGCTACCGCAGCAACTCTTGCTTTGCCCACAGGGGTCGGCCCATACCAACAGCTCATCACCAGCCAAGGTTTAACATTCACGCACATTAACCTGGGCATCAGATTTGCAAAGATGTTCTTGGTTATTCAGATTTGCCAGATGAAGCGCTCACATCTATTCTGTGCTCCCTCAGGTCAGATCCTGCAGGTGCTCCGTGCTGCCAATGGAGCTCAGTACATCATCCAGCAGCCGCAGCAGCAGATCCTTCTTCAGCAGCAGATGCAGCCTGGTGGCGTGCAGGCACCGGTCATACAACAGGTATGCTCCATTGCACAGGTAGGAACAGGTATCTTCGGTAAACAGAGGTGAAACAGAAAATGGGGTTAGACGTAGAGCATGGGTGCATGCATCTTGTTTATTGTGGTCTTTAGAAGAACAACCAACATAGTATCATCCTGCATCCTGTGGTAATCAGTGGTAAGTAAAGCTGTTTGGCTTCATGCCGGTTGGTTCTCTGCTGCTGAGGCAGTGGAAGAACCAACTAATGGAAATAACAACTACGAACTATGGGAACAGTAATGCCATGAACAACATAAAGTAATTCAGGCCGTTGACTACTCAACCTTCCCCATTTTTCCCTAAGAGATCTTATCCATGACCTTTATATCATGACATGCATCCAGTTGAACCATCTGTAGTAAAATGCATTTTAAATCCATCACTACATGATGAGATGTAATCTTCCTCTCATTAATGCATGAAACAAACTGTTGAACCTGGTAAAACCTTTTAATTACGTCACCCTGTTATGCCCCTTCTGGTTTTCCAACTAGAGAATCAGTGGCCGACTTGCTCAGAGTTCAGTTAAAGTTGACTTATGTATGTTCTTCCTGTCTACTTTCTGTCCAGGTCCTGGCTCCTCTGCAGGGAGGCCTTCCCCAGCAAACAGGAGTCATCATCCAGCCGCAGCAGATTGTCTTAGCTTCAGGAAACAAAGTCCAAGGAGGTACACAGGTCAGCACTTCTTCAATTCCTTCATTCGGATTAAATTTCATTTCCCAAATCTATAAATTCCATATACATATGTTCATGCTGTTCCTTCGACACTAACTACCTAATTAGACTAATGACCTGACAATTGCCATTTTCTCGTCTGGGGCTCTGTTCTCATTAGGTGATGCAGGCAGCAGCTATGGCGCAGCAGCCTGGTCAGGCAGCAACAGCTCAGGTCCAGCAGGTTCAGCAGGCCCAGGCTGCAGCCGCCCCACAGGCCCAGCAGCAGGGCCAGCCTCAGGCTCAACCCCAGCCTCAGGCCCAGCAGCCCCCCATGATGCTGCAGGTGGATGGCACCGGAGACACCTCCTCGGAAGAAGACGAGGATGAGGAGGAGGAGTACGATGAAGATGACGATGAGGAGAAGGACAAAGATGGGGGAGAGGATGGGCAGGTGGAAGAGGTGGGCAGCAGAGGAAACAAATGCTGTTGTTTAATGTCAGCTGTGCTGCAGAGGTGGATGCTGTCGGGCTTAGCAGAAGTAATTAGAATTGCTCATCATGGATCAGTGTTTGAAAAAGGAGGTTCATAAATCAATATAAGCTTAGATGTTTTCCTCCGGTTAAATAAAAACGAGATGTTATACATCTTATAATAACACTGTCTCTTCCCCAGATAATAAATACGGATCATTTACAACTGTATTTCTCCTACAACAAAATCAATGGGACATTTGTCTGTGTCTATGTGTTCCAATGTGTAATAGATTTTAGAGGCTGTTGCACAACCACCAACAACAAATGTCTGCAACATTTAATATTGTTGAACTTGTTGGTTTGGTTTCCTCGCCAGGAGCCTCTGAACAGTGGAGACGATGTCAGTGACGAGGAGGACCAGGAGCTGTTTGATACAGAGAATGTAGTCGTGTGCCAGTATGACAAGGTAAGTTGGTGAGAGATGCGGCTCGACCTGCATGTATTCAAATTCCTTTTATGTCCCCTATATATGTAGATTTTCCACTACAGCATGTTGTTTCTGTTCAGCTCACTAAGCCTGGACAGGTCACCAGTATTGGAGGACTGCTGTATTTGGCATTAATGTGTCTCGGGTAATCCGATCACAAGCGGACAGCTTTAAGCACTTCACTTTACACCTGGCATTAAGATGAAACTCAAATGTGACCCATTGTGATCAGATCTCACTTCCCTGCTCTTTATGCAAATAAACACTAAAGGGCAGTACCCTACTAAAGAGTAAAAACCTTAGTGAAATGGACGGTAATAACTATTAATAACTTAACTATTATTGGTTCATAAAAAGCATTGACTTAGAAAGTTTTTGTTTTTAACAATATGAATATTCGTCTGTTTAATCCTTTTTAAGTTCAGCACTACTTTGTCACTGTCAGCAGCCCTGCAGGATGATGCTCTGTGGTGGCTGTGGGATTTTATAACTTGATCCGATCAAACAGGACACACAATTTTACACGCTCTGAATGTGTCGAAATCTGACTTTGATATCACAGATGATGAACAAAGGTATTAATGCAAGGGAAAGTAAATTGTACGCACTGCTGGCACCGCGGTCTCTCCTGCTGAGCTCTGGGACGAATGGGCATAACGATTACACAGGGATACAATAACGTAATGTAAACCGTGTGCTGAATGTTTTATTTTTTTAAAGGAACATTGCAGTTACTAGTTGTTGAAATCATTTAAAAGTGTGTGTTTACAGTCACTCATGTAGCCCAAACATGTAGTTTGTCATACTGTGAACCAAATGATTAAATGGCATTTGAGTAGGCAGTCCATCGGTGTGGCCTAAAGCATATTGCGTACACACTGCTAAAAAAAATAGATGTCTAAGTAGTTGGATCTCAGTGCATTTTGTATTTTTGAGCTGCATCACGCAGGACGCACGTTAATACCACATCTAAACACAGACTTAATGTGGCCGTGACATTTACACCTACAAGCTAAAGGAGATACCAGTTTTCCGACTTTTTTTGTTTTGTCCAGTAATCAAAAACTCTTATAAAGAACTGTTGATGAACTCTGGGTAGTATTGCAGTAATTGTGTCCAGCTGAGTCCCACGTGTGCACGGTTTAAAGACATTAGTGACAGCATTCACTGTAAGATGAAACGTTGTCCATCTGTCCACGACGCCCACAACATTCATTTCCTTCTCTTTACTCTCCAGATTCACAGAAGTAAGAACAAATGGAAATTCCACCTGAAGGACGGGATCATGAATCTGAATGGGAGAGACTATGTCTTCTCCAAAGCCATTGGGGATGCCGAATGGTGAAGTACAAAAAAACAAAAGACAAAGCAACAGGAGCAGACACTCTGTAGCTCCTACTATCCAGTTAACAGACACTTCAATATCCTTCCATATCCTGTGACTGGATTCATTTCAGGAATCTAATTCTGAGTCTTTGAGAACTCTGACAAACCCAAAGGACTGTGAGGTACCGTTAAAAAAAACAAAACAACCTGGGTGTCGTCAAAAAAACACTCGACTAGCCTTGCGGGATGAGAAACCTACAGGGGAAGGGAAAGCCTGTGAGCAGAGCATTCTTTATTGTTTTTTTGTGCTTCTTCCAGGCTTCTCCTTTTTTTTTTCCTGAGAGAATTCACATACATTGGAAAGTAAGCATTTCACATCGTACAGGTGTAGTGGACCAGAGTGACCTGATCTGCCCCGCCACAGGAGGTCAGAAGTCATTCATTATAACCCCGTAGATGAGAAACACCTTCATGATGCACTGTAGTCGGTTGACTGGATTGACTCGTGTCTACATTTAAGTCCAAACTTAGTGCCACCAGTCAAGATCGCTGCCTTTTAGAATGGCCAGAATCACCCTTTTGGCTTCTAATTTTTGTTCTTGGATCGTAAAATTCTGTCTCAATTCATGTTTATGACAATGGTGCTCCAGAGTGTTTTATGTAGTTAACAACCTGTTATTGTTTTAAAACATTTTTTAAACACATTTGATGAAGGCTTAAGATGAAGAAGGTGAAATTACAGGAATTCTAAAATAATAAGTAGTTGTTGAAGGCATTTTTTAAAAATCTAAACAGTGCTAAATCCAAAAATAGTTATTTTCCTCATCGCTTCTCTGGAGCTTCATTCCATCTTTATCCCAACTTAACAAAAAAGAAAAAAAGAAGAAAGAGCAGATCCAACACTGAATTCATTTAAGAATTGTACAAAATGTCTGAGAGTTTGTCCTGTTGGTGTATCTCCTTTGCTCTTATTTTAGTTTTCTCTGCAGCCATCTGAAATTTTGCACTGTCAGTTTATCAATGTGTCGTGAAATCAGTCAGTCAAGTTAATCAATAGCCACAGCGTGCTCTGTCCTGTTCATTTGTGTGAGTGAAAGATAGTGGATGACTATACGGGCATGTGGTGAATGCTCACCTGTGTGTATGCTGACTGATGTGTGTGTGTGTGGTGTGTGTGTTGTCACCACTGTTCTCTGGAAATGTATTAGTTTATTTTTCTTGACACCCCATAATCAAAAAAATGTCACTGTTGAAATGGTAAAATAGAAAATTTCTTTTTTTTTTTTTTTCTTTTTTTTTTGTTGGTTTGGCAGGATGGTGTCTTTTTCTTTCTTTCTTTTTTTTGTAATTTATTACTGAAAGTTCACGAAATGTTCTATATTTTGAAAGGTTGGAAAGCCGCACCAAACTGTGCTCTTATAATCGAATAAGTGTTCCTTTTTGTTCTGTTGGCTGGACAAAGCTCCATAACGCTGTGTTCCAAACCATTTCGTCCACCATATGTTCTCCTGTGCTTTCATTTTATCCATGACTTTTAAATGAGAATATTTTCTATCAAAGTGAGTTGAACTCGGGGGCCCGTGTGTTTCTCTGCAGTTTGTTTTTAGTGCCCCTGTGGCAGCAATTTGAAATAAAGTATGTGTTTTTTTGACTGTCGTGTCCATTTGGTTGATGGTTAGCTGCACAGTAGTACCCTTTTTAAAGAAACCCCATTAACACCAAGGAAGCACTCAAAGGTAGCTGGTTGAACCAAGAAGTGATGTCTGTTGTTTTTCTTTCAAATGTTTTTATTTATTTTTTTCTCCCTCACTAAGAAGTAATTCCCTTTATCTTTCCATACACTGAAAATGTGGCCCGTCATCAAATAACAAATATAACGGATGTGCCAAGGGACATGTTATCGACACATTTTGAATAGAGCAAGAAAAAATCACCAAGAGTGATCCTGAGCTTTCAGGTCAGCATTCAGTAGTGCTCCATGGTTATTAGTCACCAAATTCAAACCCGCTCTTAGCTGCTTATTTATTTTTCTGTTCACGTCCTTATCGTTGAATGTTGCGTGTGCCTTTTTTGAACTTTATTTCAGTTTTACAATATTCATAAATGATAGCTGAGCTTATGAAAAGGATGTCTATTAAAAATGTATTCCCTGCTTTCTAATTGTTTTGTCGTGTGTTCTAGCTGCTTCAGATGATCAAGGAATTGTATTCATATTCTTTCTTTTTTTTTTTTTTTTTTTAATTAAATCAAGTTTGGAACAAAACTGACGGTTGTGCTTTGAATACATTAAGTTTGTCTTTAGCAAAAACAAGCAGTCATTTTTTTAGCCTTAATTTTGAAACGGGTGAATAAATCAGTGTCGCGGTCAACGGCTTTATTCAGGTCTTGTTATATTACCTTACTGCGCTGGTTCCCAACCTGTTTTGTCAGACTTACCCACACAGCCTTATCCGATGAAGTCCACCAACCGCCATGTTCTCAATGTGATGTTCTCAGTTTAACTTGATTTTTAAACAGGGGTTGTGTAACACTGTAAATACAAAAGTGGACGTCGTTACTGTAAACTGACGATTTTTAAGTCAGGTCAAGTTTGCGTTTGTGCTCCAGAGACAGTTCAAACTTTTGTCTGTTACTGTTACTTTTAGTTAATTTATTACTTATGAATTTATTATATGTTAATGTTACTCTTTTTTTTTTTTTTTTTTTTAGCAATTTCAACCACTTACTGTTTCTGACTTTTATGCTTGCTTGCTGACATGCTCATTTGTAAATCAGAGTTTTCAAGTCTTATAGATGTCTCTGTATGTATATATTCTTTAAAATTAATCTTAATTTCTATTTTTTTTCTAATTAGTTACTTTATAAATATCCTGGCTAACTTTTATGCCAGAAGTACCTGATGTTCCCTGGTAGGGAATGACTTCCTAACTACATTAAAGGCAACATGGACTTGAGATCCAGATTTTGCCTCGGCCTGTCTTCAATTCCACTTTTCTAGCTGTATAATCCAGCGTCTGGATAGCTGTCAGTGTAAGCACAGCATGGCCGCTCTCCCTGTCTTTCCTCTAAGTCCTACCCAAACTGATACAATCCCTGTGTATTTCCTGGTGGGTAATTATGAGATAAAGGTGTGGTGCTGTCTGGGATTAAAGCTGAATCAAAAACTACATGGAGATTTTTACCCTTGATTGTAAATGGATTTGAGGCAGGCTGTCACTTCTACAATATATCATGCTTCACAAAGACTTATTCAGCCCTGAACAGACCTAGTGGAGGAAGAATGTATCCCTGGCTGCTTCTGATGAAGTGGGCCCTGTTGCTACTCCTGGGCACTCAGACATAAGAGTCTGAGCTGCTGGCGAATGAGGCTTATAATGAGGCCCTGGAGATGTCTCGCTTAGACTCTGTAGCTTTCTCTGCTTACCAGCTAACTGGCGGTGACTGCCAATCAGCTGCATGGCAAAATAGAGTTTGTAGGCTTCACTAAAATGTAGTATCCAGGCCTGTTGGCTGTGGCAGGTTGAGTTTACCGTGTGATGCTCTTTGGGACAAAGAGCCTCTATCTGTTTCTAATGGAGATTCCTCCTTTCCTGGGTTTCCTCCATTGTCTCATTGCTTTTACAGTGTCCCATAATGAAAGGAGTGTGTCCAGTGGGACACAGGTGGGAGAAAACTGTTTCAGAAGTCACAACTAAAACTCAAGTCTTAGTCAAGACAGAGTCCTGGCTGTTTAAAGTCCTAAGCAAGTCATTACGACTGTCTTCTGGTGTACACTGCCAAATACACCTTTGATACTAGTTTGTGCATTTCACAGCAGAAAATCAACTGGTGTAAATAATAAAATGGATGAAGGTTGAATACGACACAGCTGCTTGAGTTTCGGGATGTTGGTATTGTGCATGCTGGCTCGCTGTCACAGGGTTTACCAGGGCACTTAGAGCAGTTAATGTTATTTGAAACACTCGTGCTTTTCCTGCTATGACATGTCAAAATGTCTGCTCAAGGAAATGAAGAGTTGATTCTGTGTTGCAAATTGCGTTCTTAGTCTGCATGTCTTCTTTGATTCTGGTCAGGTCTAGAGGTGGCAGTAGGCTCCAATTGAAGTGCTTGTGTGGCGCCTGAATCCTCTTCAACAAACACCTTCACAGTTGAGCATATGTTGAGGTGAGAAGGTAGTCAGCGTTTAGAAGTTCCCTGTAAAGCTTATTTTTTCTTTCTCCACACATTTACGCTGATCACTTTTTGTAAGTACACAATGAATGCCTTCGAGAAACGATGAAAGTGTCACTGTGTCTCGCAGTTAACCCTCCATATGATCATGTCTTACCCTACCTTCGAGTATGGTCAGAACAGTTTTGCCTTTACGCATGATCGAATGACATGTCATTGAGGTAGACTTAGTGTGACTCAAGTCTAAACTGTGACTTGAGTTCACACCACTGCTGATTTGTTCTTTAGGAAGTAGAAAGCAGCATGTGCTTAATCATCTATAGCAAAAGAGAACAGTATGCAAATCTGCACTCAAGCACTTAATGCACCTCAGTCTCCCCAAGCAGGCCCCAGCATCTTTTGGTATCTATTAGGAGACTTTAAAATTAAGTTGTTACAAGAACAGTCCTTTGCGAGCTTCAGTGCACAAGTAATTAGGCCCATCTACCAACTACAACCACCAAAGTTGGCACACTTTGGTAATTGAAATACTTTATTTGTTGACACAGGCGTTTGGCCAGGTTTTCCTCCTGTGCACATTTAATGAACAATATGGCATTCTGATTTAGTCATTTTGGTTTCATGCCATGCACTCCACCTGGGCAAGCCAATGATTTTGTTATGGTCCACACAAATAGAAAAATGCACAGATTGGGAATCTTATTGTCTAGCATAGCATTCATGGATCAACGGTATGTCATGGCAAAATGTTTGGTGAGAGTAGAAAATGTACAACTGTCTAAATTGTACTGCTAAGGTCAGTAGGACCACTTTCAGAACAACACTGGACGAAAACATTTTCCTGACTTAAATGTTGTGGTTTGGTCTAGTAATCGTTCAAGAGTTTTCTGTAAGCAAGATGAACTTGACTCTTCAAGAGGACTGTCCATGCCTACTGGACCATGGAATAACGTACGGAATGACGTCATAAATGTGGAGATTTTATGTTCCCGTGAACAAGAACTGGATGGATACTCGAAGACTTTGACCTCCTCTGAGCAGCCAAGGCTACTCTAAATCTCTTAACAGAAACCTCAGGTTCTCTGTTCAGTCCTACTCATGATTCTTTTCCCATTGCATTTGAGTTCAGCAACCTAATCTGGTGTTAGCGAGAGGTGCATCGTCGGGTCCTTCCCTGCTTATTTGAGGAACGGCTCAGAGATGGGTTTATTTGAAATACCAAGGGAGGAATGATCAGGCAATCCTGAGAACCGGCTACATGAAGGAATATCAAAATAAATCCAGTTGAAGTCTCGATCAGTTTTCTGTCTATTGGTTAGGTTGTGAACTTACATGCACACAACCCACAAATCTCTGATATTTTGTCTGATAATCCTGATGGCTTTCGGCCATCGGGATTTACATGTCACTCAAGCAAATGTGCAGTGATTTTGATTTTTATCAACCTTGACATGCTCACACTTGTGAAACAACTATGAACTGTGAGTTAACATTAACTGGCAGTGGAAGGGAGGGGGCCCTCACAAGTGCGGCCAGGCACATCATGCTCCAGCTCTTGAAGGGTCCACACTGGGTTGTTGTTAGTGGGTGATTGAAAGAGATGGACATGTAGCTGTGGAAAACATTCAGCTGAAAATGATGTCCTGTTAGTCTGTTAGGAATTTACAGCGTGAGTCAAGTCTGGAACACAGCGAGCAGATGCCACTCTTAATTTTTTCAACTTTAAAACTAGAAATCCTTCCAGTTTTGAGGTTTGAGCCATTATAAACTGTTGCTGCCGATACTTTGAGAGTTGCATTAGTGTGATATAGAGTTGGGAATGTTGTGCAATGCCTTTCATACGGAAACAAACTGTCCAGCAGCAGTCTGGTCAAATATCTTCATGACGACGTTGCGAGCAAAATTAAAAAAGGTCTGAAATGATCCCCCTTTCCTGGAAAGTCCCCCCAGTTCATCTGTATAGCTCCTTGAAAAAATGTCACCCAGCAGATGAAATGCTAACCAGATGTTAAGCTGCCATTGGCAGAGGGTGTCCTTTAACTCATAATGGCTCAATATCGCACAAGTTTGAGTGGTGCAGCTCGCACGTGTCTCAGCTGTATTTGCTTTAAGCTCTCCCTCCAAAGGCAAAGCTATCTCTGCTGATTGTATAAGTCACTTGTTTCCGTAAGAGGATGGAAAAATATCACGATCATGCTAGAAAAACAACCATGGCATTCCAAAGGAGAGACAAGGCTTCATAAGTATATATTTGTGATTATCATACCTGACTGTAATTTGTAGAAAATTGCTAATACTCAAATATGTCTTGTGTTTACTTTTGTAATTGGATCACATGCTCTCGGGAGATGAGGACGTACCTCTGCAAACTATTTTACTGGATCGACATGAAAAAAGCGAAAGTAACAATATTTGGTTACATTAAAAATACTCAACATAGAGAACAAAAGTACACAAATATTTTATGAATCTAAGAAAGTGATACATCAGTTTGGTGCAGGTATAAGCCACATAAAAGCACAATTCCAGAGTACACTTGCACTCTTTCCAGCATCACAGTCAAGTACTATACATACTACACATTTCAGTTTCAGGTAAACAGACAGAAAATGCAGACAATGTGTTCAGTTTTCATCCATAAATCACCACAACCTAGAGTGTATTTACATTACATAGAGAGGTATTGATAAGGCAACAAGTAACGCAGTGTTTTTAGAAATTCATAAACTGGATAAAGTTTCCACTGTGAACGGCACTGAGCCAGCAGGCTGTCCTTGAACATAATAAGTGCGGATTCACACAGGATCGGGGATTGCGGCAACTCGTAGCAGGGTTGTCTGATGGTGAGGGGTGGTTGAGGGGAGCTGAAGTGGGTTGCCGTGGGCATGTCAATACGTGCTGAATGTAACCACTGTGAAACAATCAGGAAAGAGCGATTTATTTCTCTGATTAACAGCTTTATCAAGGCAGGCGCTCGCTCTCTGTTATTGTTACTCTCTCTTTCTTCGTGTCACTATTTTGCAGTGTAAATTGCAAGTCGGACTCAGATTTAGAAGCTGGTACATGAAATAGACAAAGTCAAAACACACACACAGGTAGATTATCAGAGTTTCCGTGAATCCACCTGGATAGTCTCTGCTTCAGAGAAATTTCAGGATGTCTGTGGAGGTTTGTCCGATTGGCTTGCAGAGCATGACATGGAGCTCCATTTTCCCCAAAGTTGGATCAACTTCTCTCCCACATGCTGGTGCGTTTTTCTTTTTTTTTGTGGCCACCCCTGCGTTGCTGACTGCTGGTGCAGAAATGCATGACCCCCAATGAAATTAATGAAAAGACCTCAGTTTTTCCCGTAGCGCCTGATCCTGTGTGAATCCATGCTAACCAAGTATAAATAGAGCTCCTCAGAAAAGTTTTCATATCACAGGATAATGAAGTACTTGAAGAAAATCTGTTATATATCACTATATATCAATGCCAGACTGTGCAGAGATAATAATTAATTAAACTCAATATATAATTAAAGATAATGGAAAAAATATGTTGTATTCACTGTAATATATGAATGTTTGAGTTTACTAATCTCTTCTCTATCCTAGTCAATCCCTCCAAATACAAAGGACTATAAGTGAGATGAAGTCTGGCTCATATTTCAGTGACACTTGATATTCTCCAACAACTTGAACCATAAAATCATCACAGCCCAAATTGCGAAAACAGCTGAACTTGGCCGGTAAAGTGAAGCAGATACAGAATACAGAGCTTTCTGTTAAATATCCGACAGATCTGTCCACAAACACTTCAAGGCCTCTCCTCTCACACCTGAATCTGCTGGTGTTTTGCTCACGTGTTCAGGCTCTGGCTCTCTTCTGGGTTTGTCTGCTGGCAGACTGCCTGCTGGTAGGTATGTCCGGAGCACTTCTTCAGGTGGATGGGCACCTCTTCCTGGCCTCCGCTGCAACCTTTCCTAATCTTATCCTTGTCTCTGCGGACCTGAGATGTCCCGCTGCTGCCCTTTGACGAGACCGTCTGTCCTCTGAATAGTTGTGCCCGTTGCTGACAAAGGCCCACTTTACTGAGAAGGATGAACACATCCCCCCTGAAGGCCTTAGTGAAGATGGCGTAGAGGAACGGGTTGGCACAGGAATTGAGCGGGTAGAATAGGACCAATAAAATCTTGGAGTTGGAGACAGTGATGAGTGGCCGGTCCAGCACGGCTGACATGGCATAGAAAGAGATGGGTGCCATACACAAGAAGTCAGTAAAGATTAGGACAGCCATGCGCTTGGCGATGTTGGTGTCCTTGGATCCAGAACGGTAGTGAGGATTGTGCACTGCGCAGTAGATCTTGAAGTAGCAAGCACAGATAACGAAAAAGGCCAGGATGTTGAGGACCAGAACTGACAGGATGTAGACCTGAGCCACTCTGGACTGGGTGTCCATTGGGAGACAGATGCTGACCTTCTGGTAACTGCTCACCCCAACTAGTGGGAGCAGAGCCAGAAGGAGGCAGAAGATCCAGCCGCCTAGCATCACGACTGCCGCGTGGTGCAGATGCAGCTTGCGATCCAGCCGCATTGCAAAGGTGATAGCGTACCACCTCTCCAGAGTGATCACTGTCAAGGTGTAAACAGACAGCTCACTGGCGAAGACCGTAAAAAACCCTGCAAGTCCACAGCCGGGGCCCGTCTGCCAGTCTATGGCGTGGTTGAAATACTCTGCTCGCGTGTGGAGGTCTACAGAGGCGATAAGCAGCAGATAAATCCCCATGCAAAGATCTGCAAAAGCCAGGTGACACATGAGGAAGCGGGAAACTGAGAGCTTGTAGTGGCTTGTTAGCAGCACCAGAAGCACCACCACATTTCCCAGAATAGCCAGTAGACTCACAAACCACACCGACACTCGCAGGAAGCCAAAACCCATTATGTCCTCACAAGGATTGAACTCATCGGGCACTGGTGCACACGCCACCTCCTCTCCCTCCTCACACACCACATAATCGTAACGACTGTCAAAATCTTGGCTTGTATCCTCCTGGGGGTTCTTGAGGGTCTCTCCAAAACCCACATCCTCATCTGGCTGACCCCCAAAGTAGGCGTGGTAATGGAGGCTGCCATGGAAGTCACCTCTTCTCCAGTCTTGCTGGGACTCTCTGTGGCCTCCGTCGTTTGGTTCCTCGTCTGGAACTGTTTCCACCACACTGTCCCCTTGGAGGGAAGGAATGCGGAGGGGCCCCACAGAGCGCTTGTGATGCTGGTCGTAGAAAGCAGTCAGGTTACAGATGATGTACTCCAAAAAGCTGCAAAACGCAGATGCACAAATACACGAGATTGAGTCCATAAAATAACACCATAGTTCTAAATTATACAAAAAACACACCTGGCTTCAGGCCACACTAGCATTAAGTGTCAAGTCAAATCGAATAATTTATATATTCAGTTAAAGAAAAGTGATTCCTGTTTTGAGAGTCATTATTAGTCTGGCTCAACCTTCTTCCTACAATAACAGCAATGACTGACACTAATTATGGAAGCACTGTAAGAAGTTAGAGGTAAACACGCCAGAGAGTTGATTCAATCCCAGCCAAAATCCACACCATACAAGTGCAGCTGCCCCATTCACTGTGGTAAATCATCCTAATGCCCCCAAAACACAGACTACAAGAGCATTCTATTGGATACTGTGTTTTATACACTATGGACACACTTCTTGCGATGCCTTTGCTTGATTTCTCTGACCTTCAACAAATACAAAATGAAGAATCGACAAAAGCTCACCCTCGTTTCTTTTTGAGGTTTTTGAAGCCACAGCAGTGGCTCGGGTAGGTGAGGTTAGCAATGGTGAGGTGTTTGAATGTTTTAATGGGCGGCAGTTTCTTGAGGGCCCAGGCATCTCGAGCCTTCAGCTCCCGGAGAGAATCCATACCTGTAGTCGGGAGGGAGGTGATCCCTGTTAGGGACACGTCTCTTGAAGACAGAAAGAAAATTAAAGAATTTAACAAGATAGATTACAAGATACATTAGATGCATCAAAGATTTTGGTTTTTGGCTCTAATAATAGTAGAGTAATGACGAATAGATGATCCTAGCCTTTGTGACTTTAGGACTCCAAACGTTACTCTATGACCCAAGTCACATAGTGTTCCCTGAGCAATCTTTTTACCTGTTGTGCATCTGCAGGTTGTATTTTCAAAGGTATTTTTATATTTCTGCCAAGAATGATAAAATGTGTGCCTGAGTCAAAACCAACGCTCAAATCCAACATTTCCACAGATTGTGTGGCTCAACAGTATGCTTCCATGGCACAGGCCATGGCCAGTTTAGTACGTGGAAATACTAGATTTAAATGTTACTTTGACCGCTGGCAAACATTTTATCTTTCCAACCAAAGAGAAGACATCTGTGGGATCTGTTTTGACTTTTCTTAGGAACGTTTTGTGACCGAAATCACAGAATGATGTATGGACTGCTTCTCACAAACGTGGCTAAGTTACATCCCTGATACAGTTGATAACATATAAGAATGCACTTACAGAATGCTAATAAATAATACTGAATACTATTCTTTCATCTGACAACCTGAAAGAGCTGCCCAGAACCTTTCATCGTAGGAACAAACGTGCTATCAGCAAATCTACAGTGGAGCTAGACATGATGAGAGCAGATAGCTCATAGATTGATGTTAAACAACACCCTCCATCTGTTTCCTAGAGTGAGCTCCTCAGTCTTTCTTCATCTTTAAACAATTACGTGTGGTATTGCTTGCGCTCGACCATCATGCCAAAGCCAGCTCATCCTCCTCAGGACAAAGACATGCAGGGGACTGACAATCTAACCAACATCCTGTGCGATTATCAGGACATTCTGCTGTACTGGACACAGAGGCCAACTAAAGGCCAAATTCTCTTTTGCTTTCTTTACTTTGCTAACCCATTAAACCTCTAAGTAATTGTATCTGCTGGTTAATGTGATTAAATAAAAGAAACACAGGCCAAACAATTTCATATTTGCTAAGAGGCCAATTGTTCTTTTTTAGTCCCATTTGCTCCCCTCACTTCTTTGTCCTTTGCTCCATTTTCCTCTCATGGGACACATTGTGTAAGGCTCTAAAAAAAACAGCACAGACTCTGCGAGTGTCAGTCTGATTTTGTCATTCCCAGATGTTTAGCTCATGACCTCATGGAGGTGACCTCACCCAGGACATGTTCCTCAGTGGAACAGAGGAAGAAGACCTGCACACGAACCCCATTTACCTAACCAGGCTAGATCAGAGCCATAACGGCAACTAGATAGCCGTGGTAGATGGTTTTGGTATCAAACACCTTTAAAAACGGGGCTTTAAAAACCTTGAGAACGACAAAGAAAAATCCTGACAGTATCAAAGAAACGTCTGAAGCTTCTTGCTCACACGCTCACACACAATGCGTTTCAAATTTCCTGGTCACAGACACAGCTGTGGAGGAATGACTTTTACTCTTTGATGATATGCTATCCCATTTCACAGACATGTCTCATCTCGTCTGGACATTATGAATGAGGAAATTAATAAAATCTAACTTGACATGGTGTGAATTACTAAACTAGGGCTATTATTAATTCATATGCAATATATGCTTTGAAATTGGTTCTCAATATGAAATTGTAAAAGATCAATGCAACTTTTATGTCTGCCTGTCTGATATATGTGAAATTATCAATCTTTCATTTATCTTACGCAACAATTTTGCTAACATTAGCTATAGATTTAAGTTCAACATTTTAATTATAAGGAAACGTGTTTTTTTTCTCTTTTAAATGTTACATAGTTTATTTATGTTTGCTGTAACAAATGTTTATTATATTGTGTAACCAATACCATATTTTACTAAGTTCCACTTTATCAACTTAGATCAATTTATCAACAAAATTATTATTACATTTATTTAGACAACAGATTAGTTGTCTAAATTACTCATTCGCTTAAGTACAGTCAGTTCTTTATGTTGTAATATAAATAGAAAAAATGAAATTAAAACTATGACAAAGTTTTTAAAGCACTGTGGCTCACCTTGAAGCTGATTAAGTTCAAGATTTAAAGGTACTGTATGTAAAAAAAAAATGTGTGTAATTATGAGAGTGGCTCAAATTTTCGACCCTTCAGGTACTTACAGAAGCATGGGGCCGCTGATGGTGCCTGCAAAAGCCCTTTCATCCATCTTGGTAAGATACCTATTCCTGTGAAGGTCGCTGGACAGGAAAGCACAAATTTAAGCTTATTAAGAGAAAAGGTATCCTTCACATTTCAATCAGGCTGACAGAGGCGAGGCATGGCATAATATTTTCCAAAACCTCGTCACTGCACATTTAAGTTTATTTTCTCTAGTTTCAGGGGTGAAACATGACAGAGAAGGGTCTCACTCATGTTGTTGATTCAAATTAGACAGTATAAGATGTGGTGGCATACTCTTTAAACACACTGCACCCTCACTACACATTTCCCTGAATCTCTTAAATCTTATGAGGATAATAGACCTGTGAGGGGTGTGTTTGTCTTGGTCAGACTGTGCTGGGATCAGTTCTCCCCTCAGACCCGATCAGGCGCCAACACAAACACCCATGTGCAAAGACTCACTAGTCACCGACCAATGGTTTAATTACACTCTTCTAAGGACCTGGGATGTGTGTAGGTGTTTTAAAATAGGAGAGGGGTCTTAAATTAATATCATTAATACCTCATATCCTGAATATGCAGTATTCTGGACCAGGGGTGACACGAAGAAAGAAAACATGTTGCGACAAACGAGAAAAAGGAAGCAATGCTCACCCATTCTGTCGTAATTTATCCATCTGAGGCTATTCAATATACATGTGTGAAATTGATTTCTGAAGTCTGACACAGATTTAGGGTCCAGTGTCACTGAGTGTATGGGAGAGGGGAACTCTTAATGCAGACTTCCTGATTCCCTCTTTTGGAAACATTTTTTCCCATGAGAACTCCAGCTTACTAATCAAGAGCTGGGCTTAGGCCCTTCTGAGTACATATGAGAAGGCCTGTAGAGACACAACTGTGATCCTGCTGTTTGTGTAGTGCAATTTTGGGTAAGGAAATAGCCTACACATGCCAGATGTCAGAAGTGATTTAATCCAGGCAAAATATTGAGCAACCAAATTTTTTGAAAAATGTAAGACCTCTGAATCGAATGCTTTTGGTGTCCTAATGAAAGATATTACACCAGCTAAAAACAAAATGTGATCAAATAATTGAATTTAAGAATGTTTCTCAAGTAAATATTAAATAACCCTTGAACCTAATAAACAAGTAAGAACACTAAAGCACTGCTCTGATTCTTCAGTCTGATTATTTAGTGTATTGATTATTTGTCTGAAACAGCTGCAAAGCATTGTTGAATACTTTGACCGTTTTGGGAATGTGCTTATTCACTTTCTTGCCGAGAGATAGCTGAGAAGATTGATACCACACATGTCTGTATAATAAATATGAAGCTACAGTCTGAGGCCGGTTAGCTTAGCATAATGTTAGCATAGAGTCTGAAAATACAAAGAAACCTCTGGAATAATCCAACTCATAAGTAAAGGATTAAATGAGATATGATGGGTTAATGGGTCATCTTCAGAGGTACTCATAGGTGGATTTTGTTATCTTTGCAAATAGCCAGGGTAGCTGTTTCCCCCTGTGTTCCAGTCTTAAAGCTACACTAAGCTAAATGGTAGCTAGCTGTAGCTTCATATTTACCATTCAAACTTTAAAGTGGTGTCATTCTTGGCAGATGGTGAATAAGTGTGAATTTCCTAAAGTGTTGAGTAGTCCTATTAAGAGTTGTCAGATTAATCAAACAAGGTGTTTATGAAATTCACATAACAAAATACCTACACTTGATCAAGCTTGGTCCCATTGAAGGCATGATGTTGGATTTCTCTGAAGCCATTTCCATACAGCATCCTGGAATGACAGAGGTTTAGAAAATGGAAGAAAATAGTCATTTGTCTCTTTAGGTTTAGTTTACTGAATGAAAATATTTTCCACATGTCGACGCTTCATCCCTTTCTGTGCAGCAGTGATAGGACATTACAGTAGGACATACTTATTTCAAATTCAAATGTATCCTATGGTGAGGTTTGATCTGTCTGTGCAATTTTGAGTTTTTTAGCCCAACAAACCCATCCATTTTAATTTTAATCCAATCCTGTTTTGTGGATTAAAATTGCAATCTGTTTCCTCACTCCAAAACCTAATGACATACATGTGATTGCCCGTTGTGTATAACCGTGTCTGTGTAATTGTTTTTGCTATCTTGAGAGTCAGTTCAAAATGAGGACATGTTTTTAAAGTGAGTTAATTTTGGCCAATCTCCACTCTTTCTAGTGGCTATTTTTGTGTTTGGAATGGATTTAGGGATAAAGAACACTCGCTGTGCATTTGCTACAGTTTCTTAAATTTCCTCTGCATTTTGCATGCCTTTTCTTTTTTGTGCATTTATATACAGTATATGTGAGCATCTAAATGATGCATGCATGTGGTTGCTCTTGCAGATATCTTACACTGTCAGCACATCACTGGTGATGCCACGGAATGAGTTGCTCGGGATCTCAGTGATGTAGGGATGATCAGCAATTTCCCTGCAAAGGAAGACGCCGAATACAGAGGAAATGAAGTGGTGTTGTAAATAAATACCTTTCACTGAGAAGTGTCAGCGGGAGGAATGTAGTTGATGAATGTATTCTCCAGTATTATGACTCGGGAGGAAAATTAAATTAGATAAGAGCTGAGAGGGTGATGACACAGAGACGAGTGTACAGATGTGGTTCATTTGATTTCATGCAGAGGGTTATGCATGGAAAGACAGATGCCTAGTGACTCAAAAACAAAGGCGCGCTCGCACACACACACACACTGATTATGTAACATTTTGTACATAAATAACACACAATCAAATTTATGAAGGAAAGTGGCCTTGTTAGTGGTAGCATTTCTTAAAATTGAAACCACATTTCCCATAATCCTGACAATACTGTGCCCTATTTTCTTACAAGGAAAAGAAACATGATAGAAGTGATATTTTTTCATTGCTCTTTCATTTTATTTATTTATTTCTTGTGACACTGCAAAAATTATGAACCCCTAAAACCTCTCTTTGCACTGGAAGAATGCATCCATCTTTCTGTTCCTTAAACGGTATAAAATATAGTGTGTGCTGATGATGGCTTATCATCTTACTTACAGTCCTGTTGGTTTATGATAGTTAGAGTAATGGCTCTGAATTAATGTGGCGATGAATCGCTGACATTAAAATGCTACAACTAACAGTTTTAGCAAGCATAAATATTGATTAGTGTACTTAGTTTAAACGTTGTAAAGTTAGAGCAACTTACAGTATGAAGTTCATGTCATTGGAGTGTATGTTGCTCAAGTCGGGGAAGAAAGTAAGGCCAGTATTGAAAATTCCCCTGAGGAGCAAGAGTATAGGAACAGTCAGGACATACAGTAGACACAACAGAGGCTACACAAGCTCCTGTACAGATGTTACCTTATTGTTAATCCTCTGTGGGATAATATCATGTCCTAAAGTCCCTTTAGTAGAAGACTTCATTTAATAACTTGCCAAATACTTTCACTGGCATATGTCTTTGTGACAGCAAATAGACAAATTCTGTTAGATTTTAGTACACAGAGTTTTGATCTACAGTGGGGAAACAGCACCCTATAATTTTCTAGCCATGAGTCAAAAATTCCCATAAGGTTGACATCTTTCATTCTCAGGCCAAATCTGTTGAATATCTTCTAAAATGTTCAGTGTGCCGTCACTTCTCTTAAGTCGACCTGTACCACTGCATTAAACTCACATAAAGCATGACTCAGTCTTGCCCATACCGTTACACACATTGCTATGAATAGATCACAATGTCTAAATGATTACCAGACTGAAGCATTTTAAATACACACCCCTCATCTTTTTGGATTACCATAATGTTGTCAGTATGTGGAATTCAGTGACAAAAAGAGTATGAAAAATACTCACAGGTATTTGAGGTTTGGGAGACTTTTAAAGGCTTCTGGGTCGATGTAGGTCAGACTTTTTGCATTACGTATCTCTCTGAAAGAACAGACAAGGTAAAAAAAAAACTACTGATGATGCATCTCTACATAATAATTAACTAATTAGAGCACAAAAGACAGAAGTATGTGTGGTGGCCAAGTCTTAAAACTTGCCGACAGAGCAGGACAAGGTGCATGTTATTGTGCAAGAGAAGGGAAACACGGTGCAGACAGCCACAGCCGGAAGTAGAGTCCAATTAGTGTTTCATTAGTGTGTTTACTCTGGTCCGCCCTGGGCTGGACTAAACACCTCTCTCTCTCTGCTGTCTGAGGCCATGTGGTGCTCTGGAACGTTCATGCTGGCCCTTCTTCACACACCTGGCAAACCACAGTCAGCCCAGCAGACAGACGTGGTCAGGTCAATGGAGGTCTCTGAGTGGGAGAGGTTCATCTTTGCAGTTCTGCTGGGTAAAGACTACACTGAAACAGCAGTGGGCAGTTTTATCAGCAAATATAATCACTACAAAGTCTGTCAAGCAGGTTACAAAACAATTCTTTGAACTTCAGAGGATCAGTCAGTTCAGGGCTGTTGGGACTTTTATTTCCTTTTACTTCTCTTGATAAAGTTTTTGTGGGTGGTCTTTTCTTACTTCAGCCATGGTAACTTTGGCTGGTCATGTTAACTCTGCAATCTGAAGAGAGCCGCACTCTTGTATCCAGCTTTTCTAAAAAAAAGTCAATCAGGTTCATGTAGCCAAGGTAAATAGTACCAGCATCACGTAGGAAAATGGGAAGCACTGCTCAAAAATGCAGAGAAGAGACTCTTCAAAGGCAAAAATGAATCAGTCTTAATCTTAAAATGAGACAAACTGTGAAAAATGTGAAAGAAAATTGGCAGACCTTTAAACTTTGTTCATGATGCACTTCGAAACATTCCCTTTTATTTTAGTTTTTTTTTATTTATTTTTTTACACATTATCCCAGTTGAGATATGAACTAAATGTATCCTTTTTTCATATTGAGAAGATCTTCTGGTTTTCTGTCTGTAAGCTGGCGTTTTTTTTTTGACGATATCTATTTGGTTGTGGTAAAGAAGCTTTTATTTATTTATTTATTTTTTTGGCCACTTGGTGGCAGCAGAATAAATTCTAAAAATCTTTGTTCTAAAGCAAACTGTTGCCTATTTAGTCATCCAGCAGACACTGGGCAACATTAGCATTCATTTTAAGCTGCATTTCTGGGTACCAGACAAACAGAAGTCCAATATTTTTTCTCGTTTTAGCTCTGTTTTTGTTGTCCACTAACTCCTGAGGGAAATTTAGCTCTTTAACTGAAAAATGCTTCACTACATTCACCAGCTAGTCGCTAATTATTATTGTTTTGCCTGCCCCAAGTGGTGCATTGCGTGTTTATTGGAGGGTTTTTTTTTGCTGAAAACAGCTGCTTTCTGTGGAAGTTACCAGCCGTAAAACCAAAACAATCATCTTAAAGATGCTGTAAAGTTCCAAAGAGCCAAGGGGAAGTGCAGAGTTGGCTATTAATTCATCACCACAAGCGACTCTTCACATTTGGACATATTAGTTTGGCCCAGAGTTAATATAAAAATATCGATTATTGAAGCTACTGTAAAGATAAAACACACACTTTACTTTGTCCCAGGGAATTTTCCCCCAAAATGAGCGAGAATGTAGAAGCTTTCATAAGTGTGCGTCTGCATACTGTATCCCTGTCATTTGCCAAGAAACTTCAGATTTATCTAAAAATGTGTTGCTTCCAGGTAAAAAACAAGAATTCCTAAAACTGGTGTTTTATCTCAATAGTGGCATGATGAAGTTCGCCCAGCCCCCTCTGAGATCTCAGCTTCGACTGCAGTCCTGGATCCACAGCTGCTGTCGGCCTCAAGAAGCCAACAGGAAGCAGAGCATTAATTTGTGTCTGACCCTGAAGGAAACCTGAGAGAGATGCCATTATCTGATGTATGGCACTACACCATACCAATCGGCGGCAAATAGGCCCCAGTGATCCAAAATACACCACCAGAACACAGATACAACCCTCAGCTCGTGGTCTGAATTATCGTTTCTGTCTGTATTTGAGTGTCTGGAATTCGGTAGGCTAAAAGGAAGGATAATTAATATAAAAACGACTGTCAAATGATACGCACACATGCATCAAGTCATGTCAAATTAATTTCTCTAGCTGTTAATTATAATTACTGTCTCAAACGGCTACACGTGGCTAAATGTTATATGGTAATTGAAGAGTGGAAACAAATTGCGGGTACACAAACTGCTGTGTTACAAGATGCTGTAACTTGGAACAAATCATTCACACAGGCAGGAAGTCTTGCAGTAATATATGAAGTGCTAGGAGGTGTTCTGCTGGAAAGTGTGTGGTCCACCCGGAGACTCGGGCCATAAATCTCAATCCCATAATTGAGAATAGAGTGCACCTTGCAAGACTTTTTCCCCTGAGCCGCTTCAACAAGAGCTGGAGCATGAAGAAGACGAGGAGAGAAGCCAAATTCTGGCTGTTGTTCGGCCTCTCTGCTCTAACATGCTCATTGTGGCTGTCTGTTTGGACCAGGCTCGGTAATAATGGCCTAGATAATAAGTTATTTCATCAAATTGAGTTGTTTCTCATCTAATTTGCATGTAGTAATCCCACAACAGGGTATTCTTTTTCAATTTCTTTAACTGTCAGTGAGGCGAAACTGCTCTGTACCACTCTGATGAGGAGCAGTAAGTGGTGCGCAGGAGAGAAATAAGCTTCTAATGTGTTTCTTCCTTGCTTCCAATTGCTGCTGGCTCAAAATGAAGCATTTTTCTCTCCAGAGACCAATGGAACAGCTTAATCAATAAAGATCAATAAAGAGCGTGCCCTTTCCCTTTAGTTACTCACATGTGGGTGATTTTCCTCAGGCTGTAGAACGAGTGCCTCTCCAGTCTCTGCAGTGTCACGTCCACTGATATATATCTACAAGAAATACACAGAGCTGAGATCAAATCTAACGTACAAACTGCCTTTGTAATATCAAAACAATGTTGCTTTTTTAACCATCTATCTAACTTATAGGCACTGTGTCAGCGCGCAAGCGAAATATAAGACCTGTTTTCATAAATGAGTTTAAGTGTGCTGGCTCTAAAAATGATCCTAAAGGCGGCAACTCTTTCCTGAATTTATCAGCCCACCTTGTCTGAAGCCTCCAAAGTCACGGGTAATTTTACAGGTATGCACCTCACATATACACTACCCAGTCATCAGTCACTCCGCTCCCATTTGTTATTACTTGGTAACAAGTATGCTCTTTAAATAAACCATGAACTTAGCACTTGGGCAACCTTTATAAATGACTTACTTACAAGAAAAAAACACATAACATAACATATTCTGTTTACTTATAGCTATTACTGGGCACTTAATAAAATAGACCTCAGTGTTCACAAACCAAAAAAGAGCTTGTATTTGAGAATATGACTAACATTTTTTGCTTTTCTATCATTTTATCTGGATAGACAACAGACATTCAATAGCCAGCATTTGGCTGTGAGCACTCGTGGCTTTTGAGGCTTGCAGAAAAACTCCTCCACCTCCCTTCATGCATGACTTGGACGCAGACATTGATTCAGACTCAGAGGCAGGGGATCAAGGCTCAAGTGTATATTTTACATCTACACAGAGACTTCACCTCTTCTGGGAGTCTAAAATCACCACACGCCCAAAAAGCTCTGCTGGAATACCTAGGCAATGTCCAAGCCCCGCTGCGGTTGAAGGACCAACATTCCTATCGAAGGAACGCATTTGCGCTTCCAGCTGTGATTAGGAGCCAGCAGTGATACTAAACAGAGAGCATATCATCTGCTTGGGTGGGAGACAAAAAGGAAAGGGGTGGGCAGTTTGAAAACTGGGATAGATTCCCATTTTTTGAGCGAAGCAGTTGAAAGACAACAGGTGGATGAGAGCAAATGTGAAGGGCTCGTGTTTGTTAGGAGCTAATGAGTGTTGTGAGTATTCCAGTGTGTTGCATGGAATAATCCCACTGAATAAATTGTCACTCACATCCTTGAGATGTTGACCATGCTGGAAAAGGCATCTGTTGGCACGGATGACAGACGGGTCTCAAAAAGCCATCTGGTTAAAAAATAAAGACAGATATTTTAGTTGTCACAAAGACATTTGACATTCTTTTTTTTAGGGAATTGCTAGATATTTTGGTAAAAAGTCATATTTGCTTTTTTGCTGTGGGAAGACCGATATGACTTCAACATTTGTATGGTAAATATGCAACTGGAGCCAACCTAGCTTAGCATAAAAACTGGAAACACGTAGTCGGTCCAAAACAATGTTTGCCTCAGAGAACCTCAGTAATTAACACATTCAATATTTTTTTTATTTAAACTATATTAAAAAAGGCAGATTGTGTTACCTTTGAACATAGCTAGGCTAGCTTCGTCCTCCAGTTTGAGTCTTTATGCTAAGCTAACTGTCTGCTGGCCACAGATTCATCTTTCACATACAGATGTGAAGTGGTATCAATCTTCTCATCTAACTCTTAGCGAGAAAGTAAAATTTCCTAAAGTATAAAACAATTTCCTGAATGGACAAGGCTGAAATCTTGCACCTGAATATTTTCTGATAATGCCATTCATTGCAGCACTGTTAACACGCTCTAGATTCAAAGTGCTGTTGCTATCAAAAAGTTCATTTCACAGAATTTCTGTTTTTACAACGGTCCAATAATTCTAGACAAGAAGAGACAAAGAGACAGTGTAGAGGTAAGAAATGAGAAAAAGGCAAGTGCAGATAACAGCCCAACAGTGATAAATTTTAGCAAATGGTTACTTTGAAGCAAATGGTGAAACAGACCCCCCTATTCTGGGAACATGAGAAAAAACAAAGACTTGGATCTGACTGGACTTGAGCTGGCAGCCAAATCAAACAATGTCTGGGTCTGTTTAGGACAATGTTTCAGAAAGTTAAGGTTAAGACCTTAGTGTGCGATACACAGACTAAAACGACCTCCACATTGTTCAGGATAAATTAGTACCCAATGTTATGGTTACACTTCAAAATCAAGGTTTAATTTATGAAAAAGAAAATATTCTCTAATCTATAATTCTAAATTCAGTCTGGTCTGGTTCTGTCTAATGGCAAAAAACATTGTGATTTTATAAAGGTTTTATGGATTTAGCAAACAGGACACAACTTGTTTACTAGGGTTAGGGTGAGCATGGTGATGGATTTTTTGGAGCCAGGCTAGCTGTTTGCCCCTCTTTCTAGTCTTTGTGCTTATTCAGTCAACTTGCTGCCAGGTGTAGCATCATATTATAGAAATGAGAGTGATACTTATCGAACTCTAGGCAGAGTTCACTGTGAGCCTTTTACTTCTACCTCGAAAATGTGTTATTTTTTTTCCTGTGGTCTTGCTGTGGATTTTGTTGTGGTGGATTTGCGAATCACAACATAATAACAGAGGAAAGAGATAAAGATGGTAGACACATGTGTTGATGTCATGTTGTATTCCACGGCCACCCTGCAGTAGGATGCACATTCACAGTTTGTTCCACTGCATCCTGTCTCAACTGGCAACAGTGTATGTATCCATTTGGAAACAGGTATAAGAAGTGACTCAGCCAAAGCCACCATCTTCATGCACCTTTGGTTCATCAGGGGAACAATAGACTAATTCAGAGACTGAGATCTGGCCCGTGAGTCTGAATCACGCTCTCACGTGGGGGGTGGGTTAGTCAGTCAGTAGACACGGGAGCACAGCACCCTACACACACTATGACAAACTCAAACAAACAGAGGGACACAAAGCAGACCCTGACACCAAACACCCCCGTCAAAACCGCGGTGTTTTGCCGCCACGCTCAAACCCAAATAACCAGCATGTATTTTCCCTCAGGAACGTGGAGAGAAGACCAATGAGCCCATCTCAGTGGCTTAGGGAGAAAAGTGCTCCCCCAATTTGTCATTTTGGATAGAAACCCGAGAAAACAAACAGGTTGGGAATTGAGTTTGAAGTGGGGAGAAGCCACATAATTTATAATATTGTCAGCTTTGGATTGACAACATAGCTGTGTTTGCAATTGCTGTCACATTTTTATGTGTAATGGTCTGTGACTGGTAGAGAAGGTCAGTTACATATTCTCCTGCACTTTTCAACCTGCACTTTCACATACACTACTATGGTGTGGAAATACTGTCCCCTTAATGGATGTTCACTACAGAGTTACTGTTTTACTGTTCTGATCTTGTGTTATGGGTGTATGAAGAAGTGCTTGATTGGGACAGGTGGAGGTACACAATGATTTTCTTTTGAATTATTTAGGATTTATTAGACATTAGATTTGTTTTCTCATAAATATATGAGGTAATTACTGCAGAATGTGAAGTAACAGTAACAATTTCCATTACACGATCCATCGGTACAAATTAATAGCTGGGAAACAGTCAGTGTTTCCAGTAATCTCAGCTACAGCTTATGATGTTCAACATCCCACTTCTTATTTTACAATTAATCCCAGCACTCATCTGTTACCATTCAGGGAACAGCATTAGAATTTCACTCATCGTGCAGTTTTATTAGATGAGAGGTCGAGGGACAACGAATATCATGAGTTATCACATGTTTAAACCCCAATCCAAAATTTCTGAGGTTTTTGAAAGACTGGAACCGCCGTGTTTTTCTCCCCTTTCCCTTGAAGTCTTTTTTCCTCTTAATTATTCTCAAATGGAACTCTCTGGGTGTTTGAGAAATGTGCTGTAAAAGGTAAATATTGTATTTGAATGCATCGTCCAGACGCAGCCGGGAGTCACGCTACGCAGGCTTTTAAGCATGTCTGTGCTTTCCTTTCCACCTCTCAGACTCCCAGTGACACATGGAGTAACCTCCACAAGTACGCACACACACACACACACAGACACACACAGACACACACACATACACAAAAGATTTCAAACTAAGTATCTACATATGCACACTCATACACAGAAACACGCACAGACGTCTGCTTTGTGTTCACATTTTGTTTTGTGAATTGAACTTTTACACATTTTCCTCAACAAAAGACTTTTTAACCAAACTCTTATGTTAATGACACAATTACTGCAGAACATTTTTGTCCCTTACAGGGTAATTTCAAAATGATTATATTCATATTCTTTATTCTAGTTATTCTTTGTTCTGAAAGCAATGTGAGAACATACATTTTCACCAACGTTGGAAAAAAAAGCCTTTATTTGGGAAAATAGTCTTATTAACTGGCAGAGAGTAAGTTAGTTAGGTAGATGAGCAGATTGATAACTAACCTGGCTCTGTACAAAGATAATACATTTTGCCTACCAATTAACATGTAATATTGTGTTTTTAAGCTGTAGAAAGACAGCAGTTAGTTGTTTTACATGGGGTTATGTGTTGGTTCTTTGGGAAATATTTCCCTAAATATAGAACTCTTTTCAAGCTCCCATCATGTGAAATTTGAGTTGAATTTTGACCCTGCCAAAACAAGGATCTTAGTAAGTGGCTAAAATTCCAAGTGATGGCCATCCAAAAACCTCATAGATTTTTCGTTGGTCCAATTCATGGAAATCTGTAATGATAGTTCCGAAATCTTTGAAAACAGTCCAAACATAAACTCTTGGCAGAGGTAACAACTAAGACAAAATACCAATAGCACAAATGAGCTAACAGCTTGTCCTGGCTGAAGGCCTGGACTGCAATGTCCAGACCAGGGCAGCAGGGTCATTCATTCCACAGTGTGTACAACAAAATCAAATTTCCTCACGCCTCATCTACTGGAACATCCTACTCAATATACAGTCTATTTTAGGCTTATTTGGCAGATATTTTTATCAAGAGGGGTGACAATCCGGTGCTTGGTGGCGTGCTTTCATGTGTCTCTATCCTCTTGGAGGGATCTGGGCAGGAATGTGAGGAAATTGTAGGTGACATTGCCGGTATGTGGGAATGTGAATTGAAGCAGTGATCGGGAGATAATTTTATGTGATGGGTTCTGTTGAAGGCGATGCAACCTAGTGTTTGGGATGGAGGGACGTTCCAATAAACTGTAAGAAAGGAATGAGGATTATCATAACAGGCGCAGAACCTCCTCCTTAGCTGAAATTATTATTGATGAGCCGGACATCTTCAGTGCCTTAGAGGAATTTTGACTGAAAGTCAACAGCCATCCTCTGAGGCTGTACTTGCAAGTGATGTTTTGAGCTATAGGCTAGCATCAGTATGCTAGATGACAATGCTGACACTGATTTTTAGCAGGTAAAATGATTACCAGTTACACCATTTTAATTTGCTAACTCACAACAGTACAGCTGGGGCTGATGGGACTGTCATTAGCATCACAGTTATCTGGTCATCAGCCAAATGTTGGACAAATTAATTACATTTTCACCTGATGATGGCGCTAGATGAAAGGGTGATACAATTGTGAAGGTGACATAAATGTCTGAACCATCACCGGGGTGAGCAGGGCTCATCCTCTGGGGACCAATCCAAAGATTTTTGAGACATTTCACCATAAATGTCAAATATGGCATCTGCAAAGTGCATCTGATTCTTTTGTCAAATGTATCGGATTGTTTCTTATTGTTACGATAACATCTGTTGTCAGCAGAGACTGTGGATTACTTAGTAATGTCCCAGTAGTCTCAGCCCTCTTTCAACTCTATGCACTGTAATACACTGGGTACTTCCTCTCTCACAAAACTGCAAAATAAATATAAATTCTAATACTTAGACAAATACTCATATAGGGTAGTTGTTTGTTTGACTACAGTTGATGTTTTACTAAACTGTTAGTTTCCACAGTAACATCACCAAAAGTTCACTTCATACACTGTAACAGTAACATCTGATTTATCAGTCAAGAATGCTAATTTAAATGGAAATACCCTTTCTAACTCTTCCACTTCTATGTTTCCACACATGCCACAGAGTCGCTGTGAAGGGCATGTGTTTCCATCACTCAAGGCTGGGGCAAACTGGGCGCTCTTTATTGCATAATTTTCACCCTGTACTTAAGCAATTTAGGAAGTGTAAAAAGCCCTGCTACGTTTTTTCAGAGTTGACCCTGACATATTACATCATGTGGTCTGTGAGGATTCTTGACAGATCTTTTGGGCTCTCAGATAACAACAAGATTATATACATTTCCATTGTTTCATTTCCCACTGCTAACAGAGTCCTAAACAGAACAGCCTCTGCTTCACTCTTATGGTATTGACAAGGTTTATTTTTAATCTTGGACTTATCATCTAGAGAGAGAAGATTTAAAGCCTTGAATACAACTTGTTTTTCTCCTCTTTATACTGTATGTGACTGTAAATTGAATATCTTTGCATTTGGGGGTGTTTGTCAGAAGAAAACATGTCTCTTGGAAATTGTTTCTGATATTTTTACTGGCTAAGCACTACTGGGAATCATTAGAAAAAATAATCACCAAAAAAATCAATAATTGAAAGACTCATTAGCCGCAGTGCTAGCAGGTGGTCTTATTATTATTATATTGCTATATTACTATTACTGGAAACTGGAACAGTTTGTTCTTGGAAAGGGAAGTTTGAGTTGTGTGATTCCATTTCACTACATATAGTGTGTAGTCTCATAGCTGGAGAATAAGATGAACCCATCATCTGAAAAGTTTGTGTAGTTAATAATTAATAGATCTGAGCAGGTATGTTTTTTTCTAAAAATGTACTAAAATGCAAAGCCAGTGAGATGTAGTGAGCATGAAATTTTAATAGGGCACTGAAGAGCAACCACTTTTGTTTTCCAAACTGTCTCTTGTCCACAGTGCATGTCTGCAGTAACGGACACTTGCATGTTTAAATACCCTGCAGCTTTCTTTTAAAATTCACTGACCCGTGTTCTGGGTTTCTTCTTTTACTTTCTCTCTTCCCCTCTGTCACTGCCTTCAAATATCCTCATACAATTGCAAGACACATGGGCAATTAGTAGAGTGCTAATATTAGATGTTGTAATGTAAATATGTAATTAGAATTAAAATGGTGAATGAAAAAACAGAAATCACAACCATACATGGCCCAACCATAAACAAACAAACAAAAAAATCAACTTTACTTTTGGGAAATTTAAGTTGTATTTTCACCTCTTCTGTTACATCTGTATTTTGCTATAATAGTAGATTAAGAGTTCACGTTTTAGTTAAATATCATTTCATTAAATTTCATTAACTTCAGTTATGGAAACATATTTTTCCTATCATCAATTATTTAAGTTGAGTGTTTCTTTAATATAGTTCAACATTAGCTTCATTTCACACCAAATCAAGAGTACAAGTCACACTGACAACTGGAGCAGAGCTTGTTAGTAACCTACTACTATGACAGACGAAAATAATACCTTAAAATGGAATAACTACTTAACATCACAGACTCCGAGTCCCTCTGGGAACACTTTGAAGGAATATTCATGATATTGTAATGATTTTTCCTCGGGGTTAAGAGCACTTTACATTCAAAATGCATGAAAAAAAAAAAAGATCCAGCAAAATCGCTTTTACAGACGCGTTTTGTACGCCTACTTACAGTATCTCCGTGCTTGCTGGAAACCTGGGGAGAATATCAATGTCAAAGCAGAAGATTAAGTGACTCTTCCACTCGGAGCAGTTGCAGACAGCAGGGCAGGAGTCAGCCTCAGACACGGCGCAGATTGGGAGGGTGGCGAGCGTAAACAACGCACATGTTATCACCTGCATGCTGGAGCCGGTGTAAAAAAAAAAAAAAAAAATCTCCAGACTGACTTCTGTCTCTCCACCTGATGGTCTTGATGTCCACAACAACAAACGTGTGTTTCAGTTTAAGTTAGGCAGTCAGCTCTATGATATTTGTTTCTGGGGTGTACAATCCTCACACCTCACTCTGTCATGCCCAAGTTTTCTGCTCAGGGCCCCGGGATGTTTGTGTGAGCCTGTGGAGCTGGGGATGCTGTAGGACGGACAGCTGCAGCTCTGTGGTGGGTTCGGAGGTGGTCTTCAACTTGAGGGGAGGGTGGACTCTTGTGGCACTCTTGTGTTAGACTCGAGAAGTTTCTTTTTCTTTTTTTTCCTACTTGAACTGTGTGACTTCTGTTCGGTGCACTAAGTAGGTAAACTGAGGTAAACTCTATTTTATACCAGATATGTCACTCAGTTCTTGTTTTTTTTTTTTTTTTTGCCTATAGTCATTTTGTATATGAAATAAATACCATTTACACAAATGATTTTATGAGTCTATTCTAATCCTATTTACTTTACTTTTTTCTTTCCTTAATTAACATTGTCTTGTGCGATAAACAATAGCCTTTCTTTTATCTTTTCTAACTGAAGAGCGGCAGCACCGGCGCAAACGCATACCTTTGGACAATGTAGTTTATAAATAACACATTCCCACGCTGCTCCATGGTGGGCGGCATACATTTCCCGGCGTCCTTTGGAGTCGCAGCGGTCGGTTGTTTTTCCTGCTCAGACGCGGCTAGTTTAAGTTGCCATAGCACGGTAGAGCTGAGGGGTTAGCTACCACTCACAAAGCGAAAAACTAACGGCTCTCGTGTAACGTATTTCTTTCCTCTGCGTTATGCAGTGTTTTGTAGTTTTTAACGTGTTTGTCACAAGGCTAAATGACTTCGCTAACGTTTGGTTAGCTAGCTAACGTTCACAGTAGATGCCACTTGTTGCTAGCCTGGAGGAGCGTCTCTCACAACAATGCCAACTACAGTGATTGATTGGGAAGAGGGCCGTTTGAAGTGTAGGGTGTCGCTGGTCAGATAGCTCTCCGACTCCACGGTTTGTTAATTAATGTAACGATGACAAAGGTCACATTTCTGCTAGCTATGACAACAATATTTACTGTTAAGAAAGTTCAAAACCAGCCCAGTTTGTGCGTTAATCTGATTAACGTGACAGTTATCAGTTAGCGTTTTTCAGACGAAGCTAGTGCTGGTCACTAATCGTCACATTAGCACAGTCAGACGTTTTTCGTGGACCTGCTCAGTTCCAAACGATGGATACATCCAGTGAGTCGGACACATACGACAAGACACGGGGCAACAGGCCACGGGGGCGTGAAGCCCACCGCAGACCTGCCCGGGACAGAGGCAGAGCCAGCGGGAGTGGAAGCGATGGTCGAACGGCAGAGATCTCGGAGAAGATCAGCACGCTGGCGAGCACTTTACAGGTACTCTGTCACTCTACACATCTACATCACCTTTCATCCAGCTCCGAATACTGAACATCCATCTGTGTTTTGTATTCCTACCAAAACAAAGTCAAATGTTGCTGTGAGCTTACAGACTTTTCCTATGTTGATTCACATTTTGCAGAAGCAGTACAACAGCTTTCCTGTAAACTTGCCATACATTTTGGGTTCATATGTTTATGTATAGCTTCAGTTGAATCATAAACTTGACATGACAATAATTGTTAACTAAAAGCTTCTTTTCTCTGGCAGGACACCAGTAGGAACCTGACCAAAGTAGACCGGATGCTGGGCCAGTACAGGGACCACACAGATGATCAGGCTGAAGCTATGGCGCTGGTCAGACATTTGTTCTATTAATTATGATTTAATCATAGTAATTTGGCACCGCTTATGAACGTAGGTGATTTAACATTGGTCTTCCCGTTGCATAAAGTGCCATGTTAGATTAGATCTGTTTGAAAATGCACCAAAAAAACGCAAAATTATCGTGTTAACTTTTTCCCAGCAATAGTTGTAGGAATGTTGCCTGTGTGTGTGGTGCCAGTTGTTTCATGGTCTTGAGTGCATATTTGTAACATTTCAAGGACAATAACATACCAATCTGAGTGCCTAGTAATACCAAGTCAGTTTTTTGTCCAATATCTTATAATCTATTTAGTGTTCATTAAATTTTTCTCACTTTTTAAACTTTATTCCTCCCTCCTTCTCCAGAAGTGTTCATAGATTTGATTCATGTGTTTTGTCAGTTTGTCGTTTATGTCTGCTTTTTTTTGTCTACACCAGCTCAGGGAGAACCTGGAGGAGTCGATCAATCAGCTGCAGACACAGAGGCTGAGCAGAGCCAATGGCACTCGGAGTGCTTCAGCTTCGGCCTCGCCCCTCCACACTAGCGACCTGGATGCTGACTCAGGATCAGGTATGGAGAAATAGAAAGGATTTTCTCTTACTTGTCTTTTCACTGTAGTCTTAGTTCTGGATAATTTGCAAAGGGGTTAAACATACCTGCTAATAACAGAAATAGCACATGAAAATGACAACAAACACAAAAATCCTGCCTTAAAAATGTTGTGCACCTTGAGTGAGTTTATGCTGTTTGTGTTTAGTTCAATATTTTTGAACTAACCAGCCTACAGAAGCTGTGTTTCCTGCTTTAACACATTACAAAATACAGTATATCTGTTATTTCAGATGGCCACCGTTTCTACCCTACTTCTCCACTGAGGGACTATACAGGCACTCAAGGAAGAAGGAGGAGGTCTCAGTCTGCCAGTGTTCGCTTCAAGGATGCTGGCATGACACGAGAGGATGTAAGGAATGTAGAGAGACCAGCCATCAATCAGTGCCACAAAAGAGTTTCCACAAGAGGGCACACTGAGTTAGCAACATAAATCTGAAAATTGTTACAGTAATGAGATTTCATTCAAATGAGCTATTGTTCATGTTAGTATTTTTCTTTACTGAGGCCTGCAGGCTGTTCAGGAGCCTCTATTTACTTGTTTGTGCTTCCTGCAGTAGTTGCAATACATCTCTGAAAATGGTAACTATAGTCAACATTTGCTTTGCTTGTGTATAATGTTTTGTATTCTGTATCTATCTGTGGCTGTCCCACAAAGATCCACACTTTACACCAATCCTTGAGGGATCTACGTTGTGACCAGCTGAGACTGTCTGATGACCTGGATAGAGAAATCCTCAGGAGAAATAGGTACCAGAGAGGGCAGGCAAAGCTCGAACATCAATACAGTAATATTATGGCTTTTTTTTCTTTCCACATAACTCACTGGTTGGAACACAACAGCATTCACCGGTCATTGTTATTTTTTATGAGACAAGGTGAACTTTAGAGCTGAACTGAATCTCCAAATGGTGTTTTGCTGCCATAGTAACAAGTAGCCAAAACAGTCTCTACACTATCCACAGGTTATAAAAAATATTATATCAATATCTTTGCCGATTTTTCACTGCCAGAAGTAAGAAGCTAGTAAAATGATAAAAAACTGGTGGAATTTCAGATACTGGAATGAAGTCATTAATTTTGCATTGTAACCAGATAAATGAGTGTTTAAAGGCTACTCAACAAGATTAATTAAATGAAACACTACTTGACCTTGGTTTCCTCTGCCTGCATATCCTTAGATTGAGTTTGGAAGTATTCTTTGCTTTAACTCGAGTTTGGGTGTCTGGATAAGGCTTTAGAAATGTAGTCCACAGTGATTTAGTAATCCTCACAAGAAGCAAGGGTACAATTATACAGTCTCTTCTTCAGATCTGCTTTCAGATTCTACTTCTCTTCTCTTCTCTTTTCTACACTAATTCCTGTAAAAAAAAAAAAATAGTTTGGCTCAAGCTTTGAAAACAAATGTATGTGTTTTCAGGACTATGAAATCTCCTTGATGAGGTAGTGATAAAAGTGTCATTGGAAACTTAAACTTAACGACGGAACCTGAAAGTCAAAAGGCAGCACATCTTTCCCTCAACATGCATTAGAATGTGACATTTCCATGTTATTAAAAAAAATCTCTCCTCCCTGGTGCTGCTGACCAGACCAAATGGATCCACCACCATATTTCAACATCAAAAGCTGCATAATTAATTTTTCGTGGTGTCACATTATGCATTCACATTTTTGATCAATGGTGTCCTGGAGTAGGATTTTTCAATATGACAGAGAGCTCTGCTGTGTAAATATTTTCAGTCTGCTGGTTTTGTCTTTTTTTTGCCCCTTATAGGTCTGATATTGACACCAGGCGAGCGATGGAGGGCCTCACAGGCCGCATGACTTCCCAAAGACAGTCATCAGTGAGTTGTAGCTGTGTATTTTACCACTAGTACTTCAAATATGCTCTGTAACTCTCTGGACTTCAGAATAAATGTGGTTGCATCCTGAATTTAAGGACATCCCATCACCGTTATTGATGAACGAAAGCTTCTGTATAAAGCAGTATGCAAATATTTATCTTCCCTGAGTAGAAATGGTAATACCGTGTCCTCTTTTTCAAATGTCACTTCACTGAAGTGAACTTTAGCAAATATTTCAATATAATTTCCAGGCACATGGCTCCTCACTGCACCATCAATCCTTTGACGAATACGCTGCTCAAAATGACAGCCAACATGTTTAATAATTTTTATCTTGACGCGTCCACAGACGTGACAAGATAAAGGTGTTGCTTCCTGATTAGACAGGGAATTCTTGCATCGTAAATGTAATAATTCCAGCCAGCTCTTGAAGATATTTTTGTCACCCATCCTTTTAATTTCCTGTTGTCTCATTTATCATATTTCGCTGGCATTCCTGCACCGGTGATGTTTGCGTGACCCGAGGCATCCTCCGTCTCACTGTCTGCAGGTGTCGTCTCGTGTGGAGCGCCGTCTGCAGGAACTGGAGAGAGAGATGCACGCTGAGCAAAGTAGCGCGGGTAGAGAGAGAAGGCCAGATCAGCGGGTGGCCATGTCTGATGAGCTGCAGGAGGTGACGCTCCTCCCCATCATTCATCCGCTGTGATCCCACCATCCCACGCCCCTCTGTTGACAGTCTTATGTTCACTCGCATTCAAAGAGAATGGCAGAAAAAGAGTCACATAAATTCAGTGGAGGGATGTGGACAGGACAAGAAGGAACATAGCAATACTTCATCTTTTACTTTATTTACAACATACACTCACATCGATATGATGTAAATATGTCAGATTTCATGTGCTGTCCCTGAGCAACAAACAAGTCATAAAAAAGCAGACGAGACAGTGTACAAGAATATAGCAGACAAACAAGGCAACATTACACACCGCCATATGGAATACAGATTTCAAATACACTAAAAAGACACTGATTGACAGAGTGGGATAAAAAAATATATGAAATATGTGCTAGTAATATGCTAGTAAAGTATTAAAGATTGGCAAGTCTCTCAATATACCGTGTTCCAGCCATGCAACGCTTGTACCTAATGGTCTGATACATTCATCTCTTATCGACCGCTTGAGTGTACCTGCTTTTATTGCAGCTGTCCTGTTCAGTTAAAATTGAAGAAGTATTGTAGAAAGTGTTCTGGCATGCACTTATTTTTTCAAATTATTCAACATCTTAAAATGTCACAGTGATGATTTGGCTTTTTGTCTAAAACTTTCAAAAGCTTGATTGGATATCATCTCAAAGGGCTAACAGGTGGTTTTACACATGTGACAACACAACTATTTCAGTAATATCAGGGAGAATCATTTCATTCAAAAATCATTTTACTAATACAAAGAAGCATTCAAGAAATATTTATATGTATTAAACAATAACATAAGGAGAAATTTGGCTGATGCAGTAATGAGAAAGCGAGTCAGCAGGACTTTCTACCCACACAGAATCAGTGGCAGCACTAAATGCCTGTTAGTTATTCTTTAGTAATAATACAGACCACTGACATTTACTCACTCTATTAATGCTCACTTAGAAAAAGATCATAAGCTATTCTGACTGTCAGCTCTGGTACTGAAAAGTTAAAATCGAAGCTTGATGGCGTTACAAATGAATGCTGAAACATTCTTAAGTGGTCTCTGGTGAGTAATTATTCCCTTACAAAAAAAAGAACCAAAACCACTAACTATAATTTGTGTGGTTACTAATCACACACACAATTAGATAGATAGATTTATTTCTGTGATGTCCATCACATACCAGAAAGATGAGAGGGTCTTACTCAAAGCTTTTTCTCTCTAATGTACTGCCGTCCCCTCTTGTTAGTTAAAGCGGTGTTCACACTGTGTCGCCTCGCCATATTGCTCTGCTTTATGGGACTATAAAACACACCTAAGCAATTACTGTGATGCAGCGCAAATGGTTGCTAAGCAAGTAATTGCTACTCTCCTGTATTTTGTGCCAATCATGTTTTTTAGGCGTACATTTGTCTTAAAGCATTAATAGCTGTGAGAGCTCTGTCATTAGGTGCACTTTGGTGTTGTAGACTCATAGCTAAATGCACTCAATCGACTCCCAGAGTCACAGTGAAGTAGCACATTTTGTATTATTGCTCGCTTACATTTTTACTTTCCATTTAGCCGTACACATCATATATATTATATATCACCAGCATAATATTAGTTCATTTCTTTCTTTCTTCTTATTGGTATGGGGGACAGGGTTCTATATAATCTTATCACTGTCATGGAATTAGTACTTATTATTTTCATCTCATGTATGTCAACATTGCAGTTTATTAGCAGACCACAGAGGGGCACTGTGTAGCTGTATCCAGACTGCTAACCTTTGTGAGGCAGACTTTTCAACACAGTGTAATGATCGTAGCTACCAATTCATTTGCATCCAACTCCTCCGTAGTGCCCTAATGGGACACCAGCAGGGCCTGGGGCGTTCAGAAATAATGCATTTGTCCAAAAATTAAGGGTAAATAAACACGCACGAGGAAATGAAGAGGAAAATAATCTCTTTTACTACAAAAGAGCAGGAGGGGAGAGAGAGCAGAGGGCACATTTATTCCCCACCGATGGGCCCGCTGTGATGTGAATCAAATAGATGATGAGTCACTTGGGTAGATGTTATTGCTAGCAGCCGGTAATTCATCACCACAGCCTGCTCAGAATGAGTGGGATTGAGTGGGACCTAAGCTCTTATACAGATCCACCATGATGCCAGTATCTCGCACCAAGAAGACGAGATGGAAGATGCTGTGACGCAACAGCACCTTTCATATTGCATTCTTACGCTTTTCTTGCAATAATACAAGCTGTGGCCTGTGTTTTGTAGACGACAGCAGGACGCCAAGTTCAAACCCATGAGCGTGAGGAGGCCATGACAGGCAGGCTGCTGAAAGCAGAGAGGGAGAAGTTCAAGGTGAATGTGTTCAGTCTTAAAACAATATCTTTGTATTAAAAAAAAGAAAAGGCCTTAAAATGATTATGAACTTAGTTTTCTGAGCGTTCATAATGTAATGAAAATCAAATAGAGCCACTTCCCAGAACTCATAATTGTGCCTTAACTCAAATTGTATACATTGTGAATTTAGACTGTAGATGCTGCATATATAATGATACTGCAGGCAATTCACAAACATTACTGAAGGCTACTGCTACTGCCACATGAATTTCCAAACCATTTTCTCATAATGTGTTGTTCTGACATTGCTATTGTTGCACTCTTCTCAGATGGATCAGGAACTGGAGAGAGCTAGACGACTACTACAGCAGTCTGAGGATAGTAGAGAGTCCCTCGTTCAACAGGTTTGTTTATGTCTGTGTTTACTGTACCTGATTGCATATGCACGTCTACAGTAAAGCTCAGGAGACAAAATAATAAACAGTGCAGAGTTTTCCAAGAGAACTTCAGTGTTGTTGTTTGTTTTTTTTTGCCCAGTGTCAGATGGTCAGATGTTCTTCTCTGTGTCTGTTTTACAATGGCCAATGATCCCCAGGTGGAGGACATGCGCGGTGAGCTGCTGAGGACAAGGAAGGAGAAGACTGAGCTTCAGAGAGCTCGGCTGGAGACTTTTCAGCCCATTGCTCAGCCACATGGCAGCCACACAGACGGGGAGGAGGGAAGAAGTGGACAGCGAGGGCCAGGTACTGAATATAGGTCTGGATAAACAAGCGAGGGGGATTTCGATGTAGGTTATGGGTGGATGGATGAGTTAAAAGATTGCCATGCCAACTCTGTAACCATAGAAATAGCTGACATTATATCTTGTTATTTTTATGTAAACCTTTAAAGAAAATTTCAAGGCAGTACACATAATTTCTCAATAGAAATATCTTTAAGAGTAAGAGAATGCAGGGCAGTGGGGAAAAAAGAGCCGCAACAAGAGTTAAGACAGTGAAAACAAGACAAATGAAGTGCACAGAAAGAGAAAAATTATATCAAATGTATGATCATCAAAGAGAAAATTTAGGAGTAGATTAGAGCAAAGTATTGAACATGTTAATTATCAGTGACCCACTGTAGATTTGTTAAAAGATGGTCAAATGCATTATGATAACATGCCCAACTGTATTTAGTGTTTGTATATCGGCATCTTTGTTTATGGAGTCCTCCTTCATTCACGTCTTTTATCACTTCATTTATATTCTCTTAACGTCTGTCAACTCTTGGTCTGCCCCAAGTGACCTAGTGAGGTGATTGACAGTGAGAAATGCTTATGAGCCTCGAATATAGCAGGTAAAAAGTCAAGTCAAAATGGACTCTTAAATATACAGGTATGTTAAATATGTAGGTTTGTTTTGCCTATGTACAGTGGATACAGTGTTTTTCTTCTGCCCCCCAATCTGTCAGTCCATGTCACTATATTTTCTAATTTTCTCCACATGTAGAAAGCAATGACAACAAAACTTTAATATGTTCCTGCTGTGTGTGTGTGTGTGTGTGTGTGTGTGTGTGTGTGTGTGTGTGTGTGTGTGTGTGTGTACATGTGTACAGATCGTCTGGAGAAAGAAGTGGCAGAGCTGCGAGTCCAGCTGCAAACAGCCTCAGTCCGTAGTGAAGTGGAAGAATTGAAGAGGGCTCTGGATCGCAAGGAGAAGGAGAGAATCCAGCTCAGCTTACAGGTGGAGGTGTGTATCAAAGAAATTCCATCACAATGAGTATTTATATAAAACACGAGCTTGTAACAATAGTGTTTCAGACAATTCATTGCATGGTATTCCTTAGTAATCCAACTGGCTGTCTTTGCACTACAGTCTCTAGAATAAATGGGAAACATTGAGGATCTCTCAGCTGAAGTGCATATGAACACTACACAAGCATGCTTTTGACTTTGCCGGCGCCGCCGTCTCCACCCCGAGCAGGGGTTATTTCAGTTTGTCGGGTGCCTCTCATCCATGGTCGCATCCTCCGCCAACTCCATGCCGCTTGATCCTCTTAAAATCGTCAGATGAAGTGACAGTTGGAATAGGAGATCAGAAGTCAACCAGCAGTCATTTATCCTTTCTCAAACTGGTGCAATGTGTCACTTCCATCACTGTAACAGCACATAAAAAACATGCATTCCCTTGCTAAGCATTTGAGGCTATGGAGGGTATCAATAAAATGTTAGTAGAAATAGCTGCACTTTAAGCATTGGCATATTCCCCTAATCTCTGATGTTTCTTTCACTGAATATGTGTTTAAACTCCCACACTTCCCCCATAGCAGAGTAGGTGTTAAAAGATGAGGTGGGTGTTTGCATGTATCACCTGGGGCGTCTTTTATGTTTTTTATGTCTAGATCAAAATAGACGTTGGTAATGTTTCATTTTAACGGTAAATGAGCAAAAATGAAATATAATGAGGAGAATGGGGTGGAAGATTCAATTTCTCAGTGACTGAATTTATATACAGTCTAATAGGTCTATGCCTAATCAGCCTATGACTAATTACCCCTAACTGACAGTATAATTGAGTAAATACCCAAACTGCACCAGGCTAACCTTACTTTTCCCGCACTTTAGACTTCAATCAAGCTTGAAACTTCAAAGTGATTGTGATTTTGTTGTGGATATGAAGTTAATCCAGCGCAACTCTCCTTTCAGACTACTTTTCAGACCAGCCTTGCAGATAATCCAATTGTAGGCACCATGTAAACACAGTCTCAACCTCCTTTGACCTGTCTGTCTTTGTCCCCTTCTTTGCCTGCCATCTCTTCTTAAAATTGCTCATATTTTTTTTCTTGAAACTGTCTTTTTCTCCCTTTTCTCTAAACCCATTCCTCTGCGCCACTATGTCTCCCTTTCTCCCACCTTTCTGTATTTTTCCTCTTATTAGCAGTGGTAGTCACACAAACACACAGATGTCCTTGACCTTTCTCTTCTCTATACACCAGGAATTGTCTTCAGACCTGGCACGGCGGGAGCAGCAGCAGCTACGAATGCTTGAACAGCTGAGGGAGATACAGGTTTTTTAATGTTTGTTATTGAGTCACACTGTTATTCATCAGTGAATAGGTAATTTAATTCAAACACTTGAGGTACTTTTTATAGTGCCAATTAAAATTGAAAGCATACAGTGTGTAGTAGTGCCTCATTCTGGGCCACAAGTTCACAACATTAGAATGTAAAGAGTTGGAAAACCAGTGCAAGTGCTAGCAGTAACAAGGTACTTCAGGATTAGGCTTCACAGTTACAACACTGATTCATATTATAAAGAAAAAATATACACTTCATGTATAAATTCACTCTCATGCTTCCAGAGTCGAGGGCAAGCAGAGAGGAGGGAGACGGAGGCATTACTCCAGGAGAGCACGAGGACCAGAGATGAATTGAAAACCAGGGCCCAGGAGGCTGTGCGCCAGTGGAGGGCAAAGTGCAGGAGACTGCAGAAGGAGCTGGAGGAAGTAAGGACCCAGACTCAATTCCATACCGACAAGGCCTTGCAGGTCAGTTGAGGCAGATGCATTCATTACACAACTTTTGACACCACGTCCCACAGCAACAGCTGCGCCTAAGTAACTGCTGTTTATAAAGCTGGCTGTCTTTGCATATTGAAAAAAAATCCATCTTAAACTCATTGAGTCTAGTGAACTAATCTGACCTATTCTGTCTTATTTCAACATATTGCTAGTGGAACGAGAGGAAACTGTGTTTGAAATGGAAGAAATTATCTCACTCGGTTTGCGTTAGAGGGCAGTCCACCAATTTTACCCATGAAGATCAGTTTACCTGTCTCAAGGAGCATTATTCAGCCTTTGAAAACAGTTGTATAATGTCTTCTGTGGCTTTGGATGGAACTTTCCAAGGTTTGAGGAATGTCATCACTAAACATTTTTTGAACACAAAGCCTTTCTTACAGTCTGGATGTTTGAGATTTGAAAGAAGTGTAGCAGCAGGTACAGGTCCGAAGGACTTGAAGTTTAGGATACCTCGACCTTGACTTTAACCATTCTTCTTTTACCCTTATGGGTTCCTTACATTTTAGAAGTGTGCGAGTGCCTCTTTGAAGAATCTAATTGTGTCTAATTATTTGAATGCCTGTGTTTATGGTGGGATCAGTGTGTTAAAACTAAAACCACTGGCAGCCTTCACACTGACACTAAAAATACCGATATGCACTGTGTATGAGGTACTGGATGGCAGAGCCTCAGAGCAGCCTGTGTGAAATATGTACAAACACAATATGCATTGCACAAACTGTACAATAAATAATAGCAAAACTTTGATTTTGATTTTTGTTGTGCATTAGAGTTAAACTAACACTGTCTCTGCACACTAAAGTCCTGCACTAAGTGTTCCTGTTGGCAAAGCTAATTCTTTTGGCTTATCTTTACAAACAAAGTCAAAGCTCAGGTGTTGCACAGAATCCAGCTAAAATTCACCAGATCACGGTAAATCTCACTGCAATTTACTGACCAGGTATCGCTTGGCACTGATGGACAACTGCAGCTCAAATATGAGTCGATGGTGCTCCCAGCACTCTGGCCAGTGCTGCAGCTGGCTGGGGTAGCAGCACCATTAACAACAACTGGCCGTCTTTGTTACATTTTCTTAGCAGTGGAATCTGGCTCATGCACAGCTGATTTGACTTTGACAGGGTGTTCTAAAAGTAAGTAAAAGTAATCAATAATGTCTGTACTGAAATGCATTTCTCAACTCCAGTAGTAGACTGATTTGTAGTGATGCCCCAGGCGGTGAGAAGAAAAACAAAACTTACCTCAGCCAAACTCTCCCTGTAGTTCTGCATCCCATTCATGTCAGTGGATGGCGGAAGCAAACTAGATTGCTACAACTGGCTACAGTGATAAACACAATCTTGGCAAGTGTACATTATGGACACACAACACCACCAAAATGTCTACTCTGTTACTTAGATGTTATATTTCAAATATTTTTAGATGCTCTGTGTCGAAGCAGTCCTTCCTCCCTCCTTTTGTTGAATTACATTACGGAGGACATTCAAGATCTCAATGTTTGAGAGAAAATAAATCAACACCCTCCCATCACAGGGGAAATAGAGATGTTAAAATATTTATGAGTTTTTCTGGTCCAATACCTTCACGTCCTTTCAAAGTAGAAATTGACTGGAAAATCAGCACAAGCAGCACCTTCTGTACCTTTTAAGTATAATGATTGGAAAAGAGACATAAATACATATCCAATAAAATCTGTATTGTGTGTCTGCACACATGAAGTAAACTGGTATGAAACCAATACAAGGAGAGTGCTATTTAGTACTACTGAATACTTCAAATTTAAACATACCAATACAAGTAATGTATGTAATGAAAAATGTTCTGGAGCTTTTTATTAATGTTCATATTCACCCCGAACAAAGCAAAGTGGTCCAATACTTATGCATGCTTTGCTGTTCATTTAATTTCATACTTTATTTTATCTACATAGCAGGGCTTTGTATCAAAGCCAGATTAAAACTCTTGAATAATGCATTTTGAATTAACTTAATTATAATATAACCAAACATGAAGTCAAGTATTCTGAGTACCATTACAAGGTATGTTACAGCAGTTGCGCTTAGTCGAATAATTAACGGCTGACTATTATTGTCAGCTTGAAAGTCACCTCCTAGTGATTTGAATTCCATTTGAACTGAGTGAGTCACCTCCAAACTCACAGTCAGCAGCCTCGCGCCTCACAGACAGACAGACAGACTCCCACCTGGCATACTCGACGTGACGCGAATTAATTACAAAATCATTTCTGCCCCTTTAATGAATTAGGGGAGAGAATCAAGTGCTCAATTAAATGATTAGGTTCTGAGCTACAGCAAAGTCTTTGCAAATTCCAGTCAAAGCCAGAGTATTAGAAGCAATCTGCCTTGAACAGACCTGACCATTGTCCCTTATCAGGGAGCTGAGTGCTAGCATTTTCCTATCAGTGCAAGAGCTGGTACTGCATATGTTTCTCTCCCTCTGTCTCTCTGTCACTCTTTCTCTTGCTCTCATCATTATTGTTTGAGCTCCTTTTTGTACACCATCTTCCGCCTCCTCTTCATTTGTCATTCTTCATTTCCCTACTCTTCTCCCTTTTCCCACCCCCCTTCATCTCCCTCACTCTCTCTCTGTCTTTTTTTGCTCCTGTTCTCTCTTTCTCCCTCCAGGCAGCCAGGGAAAAGGAGAGCTCCCAGGCCCAACTGAAGGCGCTGAGCCAGCAGACTGAGGCAGCCCGCAGGGAGCTCGCTGAAATCCTAGGCCGTTTGGCCCAGCGCGAAGAAGAGCTCCGCCGCAAGGACGTGGAGCTGTCCGAGACCCGCCAGCGCCAGTTGTCACTGGAGCAGGAAATCCGGGAGGTGTGGGGCTGAGCATCCAGAAATAGAAAATATCTTTCAAATCACAAGGGATATAAATGAAACATCTTATAGAACCATAGATTGTGGGTCTTTTTCAGTGAATAATCTGCAAATGTAGTCATTGATTGATCATTCAAAACCCTTTTAACTCACATTTTAAAATGACAGGAGTCAGCACTGAGGTTGAATCAAACGTATCACACTACCTCTGTGAAGCATGCTATTTGGGTGTCATGTAATGATGACAGCTTTTTTTTGAAAGTAGTCAGGCAGCATATATATATATATATACACACACACACACACATTTTTTTTTTTTTTTTTTGCTTGTTCAGTTGCAAATCTCAGTCTAACCGCACACACGGCTGAAATTTTGATTAAATTCTGTTGTCAGACCAGTTAGTTTAGTTTAGTTTGGTTTGATGGTGTTAAACAAATGAATGTACTGCTCTTTAAAAGAGCTCTGGTCAGATTAAAACAGAGTTTCTAACTCTAGGTTAGGGAGGCCTCAGCCGCTCTGGAGGAGGAGATTCGTCGCCAGGCCGCTGTCCAGGCAAGACTGGAGGAAGAGAACCAAAGGCTGCAAGAGCAAGCTGACACCCGAGCCCGTCTTCGTCAGAGGGAGCAGGACACACAAGCCGAGCTCCAGGCCTCCTTAAAGCAGATGACCTCAGCCAATGCCCAGCTAGCCCAGCGTTTGACTGAGGAGGAGAGGTCCAAGAAGGAGCTCCAGAAGGGTGCCTCTGAGCTACAGGCCAGGCTGATGGCAGTACAGGAGGAGCGGGCAGCTCTGGGGCAGCAGCTGCAGCTTGAGAGGGAGGTGCATCAGAAAGAGCTGCACAACATGAAGGCGATGATGGAGGACTGCAGGACAAAGAAGGATCGTGAAGTGCAGGAAAGGCTGATGCTCTGCCAACAGGAGCGAGATGAAATACAGATGCATCTGAAGGAGGTAAAGGTAAGCCCTTTTAGAAAGGTGCTCCAAAGTTACATATAATTAACAGAAGTGTTTGACATTTCAGGAATTACACTCATTCCCGGAGTTATATCATACCACCCTGTCGGTACAATGAAGGTAGGGCCAGCAGCCATTGCCTTAGCATAAAGACTGGAAACAGCTAGTCTGGTAGCAAGAAATAATCCAGCACATCTACAATTCAGTTTTTCTACACATCAAACAAACAAGATATAACTTCAAAACTGAATGAATGACACGCAGAATCTATAAAATCTAATTAAAATCTAATACCTTGTCATCAGTAATTAAAATGTATGCATGTAAGTCTGCCCTGCTCAGTGTGGCTGACTTCATCTTCTGTCAGTAATGCAGCTAACAAGATTGATCCTGACACGTGCTGTGTGTTTTCATGTTGTGGCTGCATTCACCCTGGATTGTTTTGTACGCCTGTGCTTAATTATTGAGTATCCTTCCCCTGTGTGTCAGCAGTGAATACCCTACAGTCCTTCTTGATCTTTTGTCCAGAGAATTTTTTTTTTTTTTATGATAGATCTGCTCCCATAAATTACACACTTTTAATTAAGTGCTTTATATCATATGTTATATGCACCAAAAGCAAACATTGAGACATTATGAGTTCCTCTCTTCTGATTCCAGTCTTTATGCTAAGGCTAAGCTAACCTCCTGCTGGTTTTCTATATGCCTTTATCATGCAAACATGAGAGGGGTACTAATCTTCTCATCAAACTATTTCCTAATATGTTTGACTATTCCTGCAAACATACCTTAAAGGCTCCTTTAAAAGCGCTGAGCCCCGGATTGTATATCACATGTGAAAACCTTAAAAATTTGTCAAATCGTTTAAGATGTCAAGGTCATAAGCCAACCAGAAAGATTTTCTCTCTTTGCACTCAGGCATGGATCACACAGTGCCACACTCTAATTGACATTTCGAGCAGCACTGGCACAAACTTCAAATTCAGCACCGGGTAACATGCCTCAGCCACTAAACATCTGGCATATTTCCGACTCAGCGAGACACAGACAAAATTCTCATTTAGAGTAATTTTCTTCATTGGCCGGGGCTCTGTCCTCTGAGTCTGGGTGAATCGAGGATAGCTGAGCTCTTAATGGTGTGTGGTGCCCCGTGGATCCTCATGGCCATTCCAAAGCTCCAAGCGTGCATATTTAAAACCCCTGATATCAGACCTCAGAAGTCTCATCAACGCAGCACTGGTGATAGGGGACTCCACTTGACTTACTCCCCCAGCGCCCCATCCCTCCTTCCTCACTTCAATATCTCCAATGATGAGCCCTCATGGGTACATTGTTTCTTAAGGGGCATGGTCCTCGCTGATATGGTTGAGTTTAGACCATTAGCTGTGCTGAATGGCATTAATATCTGACATAGCTCATTGTAATGGTGTCATTTCCGAGCACAGTAAGGACAAGGGCGTTTGCTAGAATGTTTTTAAGTACTAGCCTACGGGTGCTGCAGATGTCCCTAAGAAGCCCACCCAATATTCACACAGCATAGCCAGAAGCCTGTGTTACGATTCTGATACAGTCAACTGTCAAAGAAAGCTTAAAATATTCTTATTTTCTTGTCCTTGTCCTCTCTGTCTTGATTTCTCCTTCACTCAATTTTTCCTCTCTCTCTGCCTTAATCCCTCTTACTGCCTCCCTCCAGTTCTAATTTTGCATTTTCCATCTGTTTTTCCTCTCCTCTCTCCCAGCAGTTCAGTTTTTCCGTTTTTTCTTTGTTTGTGTCACTCCTGTCACTCCCAATTCTCAGTCACTGTTGTTCATTCCACTTTACTATATCTTGAGCTGTGTGTAATAATGTGATCATTGTAGATAGAAGGATAATAACTGGGGCTGGATTTACCTTTGTAAAGTTCAGCTCAGACTGTGACACAAATTTGGGACTTCTCTTCACCCATTACATGATGAACTCTGTGTGTGTCACAGTATGTCACGCCAGACCTCATTATGATTTCACCCTGGGTCTTGTAGACCTTTTACAAATAGTGTCTGGTGAACATGACATGCTGTATGCAGGATCAACAAGGCAGCTTTTATTTATTAAATGTATACACACTACTTACTCATACAAGTATATTTTATGGGCTTTGAAATCTCACAAATACAAACTGCAGACTGCTTTAAGTTGATATCGTTGCAGCAACTAAGCCATCAGTCCTCATTATCTCAAATTATTGCCTGTGTATCATGGCCATAAACCCATCCACTCTCTACTAGGCAGATGCAGCGTCAGACAAGGAGCTGTGTGGGGCGCTGCGCATCAAGCTGGACAGGATGAAGGATGAGTGTGATAAGCTGGCAGCACAGCTGAGCACAAAAGACGAGGCACATGCACGTCTCCAAAGAAAATGCCAGCTACTCAAACAGGAACTGGATGACAAAGTAAGCCCTGCCTCCTTTTCGCCATCTTTTTTTCTTCTCCAAACATAGTGACTAATATCAAATGACGTGAAACTTCCAATAAATGCAGAGTATCTGTTTTCATATCGGTGAAATACATCTACGCTCAGCATAAGTTTTGAAATATTTGTGCTGATTCTAATTAATCGTGACAGACAAAGTCCAAGGACATTAAAAGAAAATAGTTGAAATGGTAAGACAAACTGTGCAGGAAAAAGTAGCCAGTACAGTTCCAGTTTTAACAGGAGCACACATTGTAACTTTGACAACTTATTTTAACCTTTTTATATAGCACATGAGGAGAAAAACAAGACGTTTGGTTATGTAAATATAACACAAGGAGTTGAACGAATCATCAGATCACAAGCTCTGCTCGATCTGACTGCAACAGGAGGCAACATATAAATGTACATGTTAACCTACAAGAGCATTGCTTTACTTCCTTCAGGATCTCTGATATCCGGTAAAGTAACGTAATCGTACAAACCTAAGAAAGGTTTGAAGGGTTAATTAGTGCCAAATCAGCAGTATTTTTAAAGGGGCTTCAGTATCAATACGACCTTAGGTGTTCTACAACAGCAGACGAAGTATTGAGTCCATATTCACCTCTTTGACCTCTAATAAGTTGCATGGGGCTCTTAAGGGGGATCCATGTATTGATTTGAAATCAGGTGAATGGAGAAAAAGGAGCTCTTATTAATGTAACATGGGTGGTTTATTATCCTGAGGACAGGATAATGATCTAGCATCCCTGGGCAGTACTGATCAGTTGGTTCTGTGTTTCAGACATATTGATTGACTGCTTCCTGCTTGCTGAAGGTATTGACAGCGCAGGTCGGAGAATGAAACATAACTAAGTCTGTTTATCTGTTTGCAAGGAAACTGAATGGCTCCTTGATTCCCACGTTTGTCCTTCCATGTTTCTCTGTATGTATTATCGAGTAATCTTGACCAACTACTGCAATTGATCTTGTAATAAGCAGACCTGGCTCTCTCCACTACCTGTGAAAATCTGCTGTAAGGAGCGCACTGTCTTGTAAGATTCAAATGACATAACTGAAAATTTGCATCCACAATACCGCACTCTGTTCTCTTTCATCCTCCACAGGTCAGATCAGCCGAGCGGAGACGTGCTTCAGGGTCGGAGCTTGTTAAGCTGGAGGAGAAGGTGTTGCGGATGGAAGCAGAGCAAGAGGCAGTCCTTACCTCCTTAGGTGAGGAACTAGACGCAGCTTGTTGCAGCCTGGCAAGGAATGGTGAAGACAAACTGCAGGTATTTTATTCTTTAACATTATTTTTAATGTTGTTTTATTTTTGTTCTTGTTGTGTGCGTTTAAAGTTGCATTCAGCAACTACAGGGCAGAGAGGCTTCAAAACACACTCACAGAAACACAACGCTCATATACAACTGGCCTGTCAATGAAGATATTGGCAAACAATTGCTTGTTTGCACATCCAGCAGTCACAGAGCAACATGAGCATCCCATTGGAATGGTCCAATATTGGTCCAATATTGACTCACTGTTTAGCTCTGATGGCGGGCTAACTCCTGCACATTTTTTTTTAATTAATTGCTTAATTATGTAGTCAATAAACTAAATTAGAAGTGAGAAGTGAAAACTTTCCATCATAATTACCTAGAACCCAAAGTGACGACATCATCTTTCCATAATGTAAGACGAGGAAAAGAAGCGCATTCTCCCATTTGAGAACCTGCAACTATCAAACTTTGATGCCTCTGCATAAAAAATGACCTGAAGGATTAATCGATTATCAAACTGGATTCATTTCCTGTCACTCAACTTATCTTTGCAGCTCTGAATCAGATGCATGCAGGCGCCCTCATCCCGGCCTACTTATCTTTCATTCGTACTGCACTGAATGCTGTGATGAAGGCTAATCGACTGGAGGCTCGTATTGACTACGAAATTATTTAATCTAATAATGAAACTGCTGGAGAAATCCGATATGCATGATTGTCCCTGTGTGCACACAGAGGCAGAACTACAGTGCGTATTTGAATTAGAAGTAGTGCAAATTTGCTGCGGGACCTGATGTAAGATTACAGATGTATCTATTCACTTACAGATATTACAGTACAGTTTACCTGAAAATTGCTTTCCACAGGCCTAATACTCATTCCTGTAAAGGTACCAGAATCCTGTTTTGTTCCGTGTTTGTATGTGGTATGGCTCCTGTACTCATTAGTGGCTTAGTAATTGGACAAAGAAGCCATTTAAAACAAAGTTTTCTGTTAGAGTTGTTATTGAATTCAACTTTTCAACTATTGCAGATTTGTTCAAGCAAAGTATAATGTCGTAGAATTTCCATCCAATTATTGCCATCTGTACAATTTTTGAATACCCGCAAAAGAACACAGTGTACAGTAAATACATACAATATAACTAGTCTGGTGGATGTTATATTGTATACTGTACATTAAAACCTGTTATGTAGTATGAAGTTTCTACAGTACCACTAACGAGCACTAATGTTTTACACACACACACATATGCTTGAAGCTAGTTTTCCTCTGCTGCTCCAGGCTAATGAACCCAGCCTGCTCTTATCTGCTCATATAGATTTCCCAATCTGGTCCAGCAGTGCTGCAGGCAGACATGCGAGCCAAAGACTCGCCTCATCTGTAATCTGTCATGTTGAAAAGAAGTCAAACTTGCTAGTGATTGGCCTAATGAGGGGGATCATTAACAGTTAAGGGCTGTATTAAGTTTCAGTTACCTCGTGGTACTCTTTTTCCTTCTTTAAATGCCGTAATGCTTGAATTTGTACAACAGCGTAACGCTGCGTTGAAAGTTGATGAAAACTGAATTGGGGTAATGTGCTGTCATACGGTAGGTTGGAAGTTTACTGTATGTGGGAAGTTGATAAATGAGTTGGCAGGGAAGATTTTAAATGCTTCCAAAGCAACAAAACATTATGACAGATTTCCAGTGAACCAACAAGTTAATGTACACATTTCTATGTAGTCTAGAACCTACACTTTAATGTCAATGTTTGTTTAACAAGGGATTGTTTTTCTTGCTTTAAATGCTAAGCCCAGTGGGACCCCTCCTCTTGGGATGCTTCCCGGTCCATCTCTCTCACTGTCTTCACTCACTTGTGACCTACTTCCTGTCCGCACCTTCTTCTTTTGGGCTCAGCTCTATATTGTTTGAATCTAGCCTGGAACCTTTGTCGGCTTTGTTCTCTCACCTCCATTTTTCCTGTCCTGTTTAAATAGTTTAATGAAGAGAAGAGTGGTAATTTCTCTTTAAAAAAAAATCACTTTGTTCTTTTGAGTTGCTTTTAGTCTCCTCCTTTTGCTTCTCTCTAAACTCTGCCATCTTTACCGTTTTCTCAGTGGGAGGTGAAACAAACAAACTGCAACCAAAGACAAGCAGTCACAGATTTACTCGCATTCTGAAAGAGACATACAAACTCCGCACATTTAAATTAGCGGTGGCAGACACTTGGATTCCACAGCTCTGCTGCTGAGAAAATAGTGGCATTTCTTTCGCTTCAACCTCACAGATAGCACTTTCAACTCCCAGCCTACTTGTTCAGTTTTTCAACAGTTTCACCTCCTTTTTGTCTGCCACTGTGCAGAGCTGCCTTTGATGGTTCGGGGAAGAGTAAAGAGAGCGAGAGGCATGTTTTATCCTCCCACGCAGTCACACACTCTGCCGTGCGGTTGTACACTCCCTGAGACGGGGACCTCTGCACAGCAGTACTCTATTACTGTGCTTTGAGCCGCCATGGTAACAACTTGGGAAATTCATTTTGCTTGGATCTGGTTTTGAGTGACAGCTTGAAAAAGTTGCTTGACACCTGTGCAGTGATGATGTTGTTTGCCAAGGCACAGGACAGAAAGGGTCCAAAACCACCTGCATTCCATATCTGTTGATCATGCGTAAACTCCTTGCTACAAGGGTGTACTACTGGAACGACTACTTTTTTATTCACTTCGTTCCCTTTTTTCCCAACTATGTAGCAGCATGGGAGTTATTCTTTTTGGGCTGTCTGTCCTTGTCTTACATGCGGCAGGATTTGCACAAAACCCATTAGAAGGATCGCCTTTGGGGCAATGTATTAATTATTTACCTCATTGTTCCATAGGAACACGTGATTGTCAACAGATGAATGTTAACACTAAAGCATTTTCAGCCACGTTATCAATGTGCCTCTAAGGGATGGCAATGTCAGTTGGTCCAGTTTGTTCAGTTCACCCTGATATATCTCTCAAATATCTGATATGTTGCAATGAAACTTGGTGTATAGATTCAAAGTTTTCAAAGGTCCCAGATGATGAATTATAATGACTTAGAAGATCCCTTGACTTTTCCTCTAGCACAGGGGTATCAAATATACAGCCTGCGGGCCTGCCAAAAGGTCCGCTCTGGCTCACCGGATGACTTTGCAAAATGTGGAAATTGCAGAGTCAGAAGTTATTAATTCCAAGTTTTCAATAAAATGCACTGCTATTCCTGATTTGTACAAAAAAGCAAACTATTCTGTTGTTGTTGTTCAGCTCTAAAATACATGTGACTACACATTTGTGTATGGAGACATATCCTCCATTACTGGCTGAATCAGAGAGAGCAGAGGGGCATGCATGGACAGGCTTTTTTTTCTGTATTGAATAAAACCGACACTTTTGGGTGTCAGGCTCAGTGGTCTTTTGTTGAATGTCATTCACCCTTATTTCTCCATGTTTCCTGTCTATATGTACACTATTATTATTATATATATACAAAAAGCCAGACAATAAAAGCAGACAGCTCAAGTTTTTACAAAACTTGGTGCAGTGCAAAAGGTGCAACCTTAATGGCGTCTGTACAGACAGAAACTTGATTGGCTACATCAAGTTACAAGAATAAACTAAAGTAATTAAAAGTGTCTAGAATTATAACCGGCATATCTAATGTTCCATTTCAGGTACGTGCACATGTGCTTATCTCCTCGTGCGAAACAAACGGATAATGAAGCATAGACGGGATTATTAACCTTTGGTGAAAACTTTATATTTCAAAAGTTGTGTAGTGTTGGCGGAGGTGTGCCCTCAACTGAGTGCCATCTAGTTATGTGACTGTTTCAGTCTATCTGAGTGCCTTTTTGTCTTTAGAGCGTGTTTTCTGTGTCTGCGTGTGTGTGTCTGTGTGTCAGCAGTCATTAAGAGTTGGAAGACAGTCAGTTTGTATTGCTGATGCTGACAAGCTTGTCTGGAAAGGATGGTACATACTCCCTGAGCTCATTTTTATGACACGCATACAACGCTTGTGTGTAGGTGTGTGTGTGCATACACCAGTGCGTGTGTAGTGTCATAGGCTGTTTAACACACACGAACACCAATTTAAGTTGGCAGAAGCTGTTCCTCACAAAAGTTAAGGGTTTGACAGGAGGCTGTTCTTCTGATTTTTATCCCGTTGTTTGTCCATCCATACTTTCAATCACTCTGTGTTTTTTTTTTCTTTTTCCTGCAGTGTCTCTCTCATTTATTTTTGTCTGTGAAATCGCCACTATAAGATCTCTTTGCACTCTTTTTATTAATGCAACAAATGCAGCACAGCTCATGTATTGCATTAACCTCTGTTTTTCTCCCAGGCAATCTCCCAGAAACCTGGATTAGTGAAAGACCCCCATCGTTGGCTAGCTGAGACGAAGGTATGATGATTACACGCAGTAGTGACACTTTTCTTAGAAGGAATTTTTCAAACTAATCATTCACATAATCAGTCACCGTGAACTTCATGCTTATTCCCAGACCTGCATTACATAGAAGATTAATAAAAGACAATAGAATAGAATATATATATCTATGTAATGAATGACCTGTAAATGTAAAAGTATTGCACCAAACACACGCTGTACTTTTGCACGTTTAAAACCAACATTTGCTGTAGTATAACCTCTCCGAGAAGATGATTTATTGTTGGAGAAACCACTTTTCACAGCTGAGCACTGATGTGTGGTGAGAGTCAGCAGTGATCATAATGAAACTGTGAAGTTCAGGGATTTGTGACAGAATGTGTTTCCATAATAATCATAAGGGCAAGGACAATTGCAAATTCCACAACCCTTAGAAGTTCAGTCATAGTACATTATTTTACTTGTTCCTCTATTCCTCTAAGCCAGCATCATGGTTAACACGTTGTTCTGCTTTTGTGAGGTCCTTTTAAGTGATAAAATTCTAAGATGCAGTTTTTATTTCATGCGTTGCCTTCTTGCTGTTACTTTTTTCTTTTTTGCAATAATAGTTGCCTCCTGGCTTCTTTCCAAGAAAAATCAGTTCCTGTTTAGTATTGCAATGGTGTGCAGTATAAAAGAAACATGTAATTATGGCTGTGGCGGTGATGCATGATACTGTGTTAAAATGTGTTTGCACAATTCATAGTGTTTATCACTATAATGTATATCCCCTGTTAGAACACTTTAAGAGAAGTGTGCATTTACAAGAACAAACCACCAGAGAACACAAAAGATAATTAGCTCCCTAGTTAGCAGTTTATTTCAGTGAAATCTAGGAATGATTTACAGGCTTATAAAGCACAGTTAAAATTCCCATTTAACCAATCATTTTGCATGGCTGTAACAACCGTTCGAATGAAGCATGCATTTATTTCCATTACCTATTGCATTGACTGTGCGCTCCACACTTTGACTGGGCCACTGTGATTTCTCTGAGCTTTAATCATGCTCATTTTGGCTGTGCTCCTTTCTGAAACGATTCTGCAAATGACAACATAATAATGACTATATTTTGTGTTCACAGAGATTCAAGAGAATTGTAAACAGCTCGGACAGTACTGGAGCAAAACGCCTTTTATACAGAAGAGAAATTAATAAGATGTCATTTCTTTCTGAAAGGATTCAGCTTTCTGGGGAAAACATGATTCCCCTGTGATTTTCTTATATCAGACAGTTTTGGTAACTTAATTAAGTTCCTATGTGATGTCCTTTGCATTAATTAGTGTGCAGACTTCTAGCAGTGCTGTATGTGTGATTATATAAATGGTAACGGTCTGAAATGCAGGGAATCAAGGTCAGCCTTTAAAGACCTGCTCTGAATTAGTAAAGTAAAATTACCCCCTACTACCCTCAGTTTGTACTATAAGAGACAAAAACCCGACAATCATGTTTTAATTCTGTATGTATTTAACCAACCAGACCAAGCTACGCTGGCTGTGTGAGGAGGTGCGTGAGTGCAGCACCAGAGAACAGCGCCTAAGGAAGCAGCATCAACAGACCAGGGATCAGCTTAAGGCGCTCAGGCAGAGCCGGGACTCGGAGCAGACTGCTCTCCTGCAGCGCCTGGACCAACAGGAGAAGCTGCTGCACTCCCTCAGCACTGAAAAGAGAGGTACACCCAACGCTGTTTAATTTTAATTAGAAAAATACTGTCATGTTGATTTCACTCACACATAGGAAGCAAGGGAGAACACAGGCGGAGCTTTTACTGGGTTTTCCTTTCACTTAAGTAGTGATTCTTACACCATCAAAGCATGCCAGTGAGTCATATACGCACTCAATATAACATGTCAAAGCACAGCATCGGGTGTGACTAATCGGGCTGTGTGTTCTTTATTAGGCAGCTAATACTTGATTTAAAAAAAAAGCATAATGTGTTGGACTTGAAAGCCTTCGGTTGTCCATGTCTGTTGAATTTACGACAGTGAAACGCCATGAATATTTACCTCCGCAAGCTCTTAACGAAAATATAGTTAGTCCTTAACTGTTGGACCAATAGTCCTTTTGATTGATGCGGGCTAGTCAGACACTGACTTCCTGTTTTCATCCTTTCTCATTTATATTTAATCACCCAGTCATTAAAAGCAGTAAGTAATGCCATATCTGCATATACTGAGCGTTTATTCACCAAGTGGTTCTTGTGTGTCATGTTTAGAATGCATGCTTGTTAAAATGGCTGGCTGTGCCTGTGTATCTGATGCATTCCTGTTTAGTCTGTGCACGCAGACCCGTCTGTTTATGATTACAAATGTTTGAGAGAGCATCTTAATGTGTGTGAACTTTGAGACTTCTATGGGGAATGGACTTGTTTTTTTCCCCTTTCCAAGTCCCATTCTTGACTGAATTTCTCCCCTAATGAGCTGTAACTGCCAGAGGAAGAGCAACTTGTTTTTAGTGCATAATCTGAACAATACAGGGAAATGGGCCTAATTTGTGTTCCATTAACAGAGAGAAAGAAAGTTAAAAGATCCAGTGAGGACATAAAGAGAAGGATAGGTAGAAATGTACAAAGGAGATGGAAGACCTGTACACAGAAACTATCTACTGTAATTTCACTCTGTTTTTGGCTTTAACAGTAGCACTGCACCATTCAGATAAGCCATCTGATGATCCAGCCTCATCTCCAGACCCTCTGTGGAAACACAGTTCACTCTCTCTTTAGACCCAGTCAGCCATTTAACAGAAGTAGCCTTGTCGGCCTTCACTGCAGCCAGAAGCACTGATACGATCTCCTCAGTAATTATACCAAAGACTAATCTGCGTGTCACAACAGCTACAGGATCTGCTTATTTGAATTGAAGGCGTGCAAATTAAGATTTTATCAACTGTGCTTTGAATATGGCTTCTTGTCGTTGCACAGTCGCTTGCTTGTTGTGATTATTGCCGAGCAAGACGAGACATAGAAATCCCCACCATGCATAAATACGTACATTATGATGTCTGCTCATGACGTGACATATGCGCAGCAACACACTCAACCTTGCAGTGTGGTAAATACTAATTATATTTAATTTCACCTGTCCCCGTCACAACAGAGTCTCGTCTTTTTGTCTGCCATTTAATATTATCTGATAATGTTATTATTAGTCTGGAAATTGTGTTCTTATGAGATTTAGAGTATTCTCCTTATAACTACTTGTCTGCTTCTCTCAGCAGAACTGCTAATGCCAACACTCTGCAGATATACTGTGTGATATACAGTAATTGTCTCTGAGTGAATTTATTAGTGTCAGATTGCAGTTGCAGTCTGTGTACTTTACGTCAGAGATTTAATCACTTGCACACTTCTCTCTGTTGGCCTTCCCTGTTTAGAACAAGTCTTCACGGCATGTATAAAAGTAGTTGGGTGTGAGTCAGAAATACCAATAGACAGAAATAGTGTTTGGGTAAGCATTTAAGTCAAGTGTGTTGGCCAGTCTAGTCAGATGTATGTGTGTTCACATGTTTACACTGGATATTGAACTTGGAACACTGGAAAAATGGGTCCCACGGAAGAAGTGGAGGAACCCCAGTAATAAGTTTGCAGGCATATTTTTATACACTTCATGGTTGTATGCTTTCAGAAGTGGACTTGTATTCATATTGTGCCTTACTGATCCTTCAACCACTCAAAGTCCTTTTTACAGCACTTATCACATTCGCCCATTCAAACACACATTCATACACTGAAAGCGCAGTTCACCATGCAAGGTGCCCGCATCAGGAGCAATACAGCACTTTCTATCTAAAGCATTCACACTGACATTCACAGCTCAACCATTCGCACACACACATTCACACATTGACGTCACACCCGTCAGGAGCAATTTGGGGTTCAGTGTCTTGCTCATGGACACATGGACTGGACTTGGAGGGCTGGGACTCGAACCACAGTCATAATGTAACATCAGTATGTCACTGTGTCAACCGAGAGCTTCTCCCATTGTTTCTGATTCTCAGTCGTTGTTGAAGCCAGTAACGGTGAAACAGCTGAAAGAAACTATATAAATAGACAAATAACAACAATTTATCTAATGTCAACCCTAATCGAATAAATACTAATCACTGAAAAACACTTTCCTAATGTTTAATAAAAATAAATGTTTTAAACAAACAAAATTTCCTCGGCATAATTCCAAGCAGAGTAAACTTTAAGTATTGTGGCATTTGCTTAATAAAATTCTATTGCTAAATGGAATCAGCCATTCCTCTAAATGAACACCTCATTAAACAAACGAGCAGTGATTGTAATTAAAAATAATTTGGCGTTGCAATCAACAACAAACAGAAGCAGAGTTTGTCTTTCCCCCACCTGTTTGGGTAAAAATGATCCACTAGCAGCAAACTGTGTTTGAAACAGTGTAACACTCATTAGCAACATTCACCAACATATAATAATAATAATAATAATAATAATAACTATTATTATTATTATTGTTATTATTATTATTATTATTATTATTATTATTATTATCATTATTATTATTATCATTATCATTATTGTCATTATTGTCATTATTATTATTATTATTTCTGTTAAATAGAAGTCCTGACCCTGTTACTCTTTATTTTATGGTTTCATAAATTCATAATTTCTTAGGTAGTTTCCACAAAATAATCGGCACAAATTCTTGGTAAAACTGAGACGTGTAATTGGTACACTCCCAGTAAATTGCTAGCTTACTGTATTAGTGGACCTTCTATTCTGTGCACAGCAGTTCAACTGAATGTGCAAAAAAGCATCCTAACATTAGTTCTGGCAGAACACTCCCTGGACATGCATTTTCCTACAACTATTCCAGTTATATTACATATTCAACAGGTTTAGCATATAGTCTTTTCTCACTTTTATTACTGATTTGGCTTTTGTGGCAACATTGTTTTTCGCACAGCTCCATCAACTACCCAGACTACTTACTTTATTTATTTAGTACATATATTTATAAGTTTTGGTTAGATTTAACTAGAGTTGCACAGGACCCACCGTACCCCGCGGTGCCAAATCGTAACGGTTCCTACTATACTAGAAATTGTTTACTATACTAGCAGTGCCAGTTTCTGCTACATCTCCTGTCCGCCCGGCTTCTCATGCTTTCTTGTAAACAAACCAACATGGCAACTACTGCAACGGAACGCCACAGCTGCTGAATGATTGGCTGTTTGCCTGTTACTTGTGACGTCCAGGGATATGATAGGCCAATTCTGCATGCTGGGTCCCCTCGTCTGTTAGCTGATTGGCTGTTTGTGTGTTTCTACCGGCAAGAACAAACTCCACGAAGACAAAACAAACAACAAGCTAAAGTTCTATCTCACCCAGACACGTGCACGGCTTACAGTCACAAACACAAGACAACAGGCCTGAGCGGCGAGCAAGTCTGCCACGGCAGCACTGATTTTGCTCAAAAAACCAAAGTTGTTTCCAATTTGTTTCAGTCTAATTCTTATTTCACCAGTATTATAATACCCGGAACCGTGATGTCTGTAAGTGTTAGTATATCGTGTATCGTGGTTATTCATTTTGGTATCGTGACAACTCTAGATTTAACTAATCAAATGTTACTGCAACTGTTTGCTATAAAGTGTCTCTTCCTTGACACACAGCATACAATTCAACTACAATTTATATGAAAAAACAGGATTCAGATCATAATCACGTGTTATTCTAAATCAACTACAATACAACTGTCAGAACTGTCTCTATTTTCCAAGTAGTTGATACCAAATTACATTTTTATTCCCAGTGTTCTAAAAGAAATGCTTCTGAAATGCATTGCAAAATATGAACTCAGACAAATAAAGTCAACAGTACCAGCTGTAGATGGAGAATAAAGTCAACATGCCCTCACTGATTTCAGTGCCAGTACTTGTAGTATGTAGTGCAATCTCAGCTCATCGCATCAACTGCAACGTTTCTTTCAGAGCTGCTGGAGAGGAGTCGAAGGAAGGAGGAAGAAATGAGGAGCCTTCAGGTTAGCACGATCATACGTCTTTATTAATCCTCTCGTCTGTTCGTGTGTCTATTACTCTGCACCATGAATAGTAGATTTTTAATATCCAGCTGGCCTAATTTCAACCACATTGCCAAAAAGAGACAGCTGGTACTATTTTTTGTTTATACACCACACTGCCTCCAAATTTTCTTCCTGTTTTGCATATCTGTTGCTTTTGCTTTTGAGTAACTGCTGGGCTTTAGTCATCCGAGATCTGTGATGCAATGCTAGAGACATTAGTACACAGCCATGGGCCTGACACACTCCTTGTAGCCTTGCTTGGACAGGTAGCTAATTACTGCAGACATGAGGCCTTGGAGTTTAAAAGCCACCAGAGGCCTTGTCTCTGTCTTTCATTGCCACAGCATCTACACTTGGCAGGCCACCAAGTCACCTAGTCTGGATTGGACTGGCCCCCAGCACCTCACCGGCCCTTTACTTGCTTTTAAACAGCGAAACACACTCCCCTGCACACAAAAATGTCTGCTAAGCATTTGTTCTTTTTCAAAACACGCACGTGTTTGTGTTGGATACCAGGGTCCCATCTGTGGCACCTGCCACAGCTCGTGTGCAATTAATCAGCCCTCTCAGACACAGCCGAGCTTTTAATTATGAAGGATGAGGAGAGAGAGGTGTAGAGAGAAAAGATGGATAGACTGAGGGACGTAGGCGAGTAAGAAGTTAGGGGGTGGTGGGCTGGGGAAAAAGAAAGTACCCTTGTTACAAACCATCAACACATTACAGGCAGAGGGGAGGCAGACGGTTGGGAGGAAGAGCAGGTGTGCGTTTGAGTGGCAGATAAGAGGCATAGCATCACTTATGCATCGTTAGAGAGGGAACATCAGTCAGGAGCTGGATGAGCAGCGAGAGCGGTTTGTCTTTGTGTGTGTGTCTGTGTGTGTGTGTCTGTGTGTGTGTGAGTGATAAGAAGCCTGTTGTGTGCTAGCGATTCTCTCTAGCCCCCTGCATTTCCCTCCCTTGTTACCTATTTGTTGGAACACTCTATTCCTCTCCTCTGTCACTATTCTCCCACACACGCTGGGTTCCTCTCTGCTCATCTACCATTTTGAGCAGTTACCTGGACCCTCTGGGCTTGTTTTGTTAGTTTAAACCTTGATTTGATGTGGGCTTTTACTTTTATTAGTCCACGCACATAAATTAATATTACTTTGTTTGTGTGTCCTTACAGGACTGTGTATTGGATCTGGAGATGGTAAGGGTTGATTTCTTTAATCAAAGTAATGAATAGATTTGAAGAATGTGTATATTCAGGTTTAGAAATGTCATGTTGAGGCGTGAAGGCAGGTTCACCTAAGGCTATATTTGTTTAGCATCCCATAGAAGCTAATAGAGGATTAGAAATGATGGCTTTACTCAGAGCTCTGTTAATCATCATAAGTCTTGCTGATGGGGTTAAGAACCAAGCTGTACTGACAATACAGTGCTGACCTCACCATCCACACTGTTCACCACTAACGTCCTTAATCAGCTATTAGATGTCAGTACAAAATTACTTAGCCCTACTGAAAGGTTATATTGACCCAAGCGCTTTTTACTCTCATGAGGGGGAAAAAAATAGATGAAGCTGTCTAACACACGCTGTCTATCCATCACAATTATGTGCCGCACTTGGCCACATCAACCTTCAATTAGTTGTTGTGAGAAAGAAGAGAAAATACCCCGGACTTCTATCAAGTCAAACAATTTCTGCACATCACCACAACACAGCGGCAGGATTCATCGACGCGTCCTCCTCTCAGCCCGGGCGGAGGGGATCTCACTAGTATGTCAGTGTGCCATTCAGTGTAGCAGTCAGCGTGATGCTTTGTAAGAACCAGCTCTTTTCAAGCTTAAATGTTCCATGCTAATGGGCTATTCAGACATACAGTGGAGGGATGAATAGAACGTGGCCAGAGTAGTTACTCAATCGACAGTTACAGAGTGTGGTACAACAAAAGTCCTCAATTAGCTTTTGAATTGAGCAAGCAGTGCCATCATGTCTTACCATATAGGCTTGAGAACAGCATTAATTAATACTACAGCAGATGGAATAATAAATGTTTGCATGGGTATTGTATCAATAGCATTCCCAGCAACACCGATACAGGAATACCGATTGGAAGTAGACAACAAGCACCAATACTGCCCACAGCTGTTGTTAGATGAATTGTATGTTAAAGGAAAAATAAAAGCAAAACACCCCACTAAAAATCAATATACAATTCCTCAATAAATCACTAACGCCGCTCCTGCTGGCGAAGCTTCGGAGCTGGGAGCAGCATGTTGTATTTGAAGTGATCAAAAACAAGATATTTTTACATACAGTGTTTCACAGGAACACAGCAAACATGTTCAGATAGTTCCCTTCCTTGTAAAGCAGCACATGTTAACCATTGAAATATATTTTTACAGTAATCATGCAACCTGCTGTATTGACCTCCACCATTGTAGGAAGACTGAGCATGTAAAGTAATATATTTGCTGATCTGTACACGGTCTAAATATAGGTTTGTTGTGCATGTGCTTATCATCCAAAAGGGAAAAATATATCTTCAGTCTAAAATTTCACATTCTATTTAGTCATGTGGGACAACATAAATAATACATAACAATCCTAACGGCATCAGCTATGTACCCTTATTATTTGCGTAGTACATCCCATTATCTCTGCGCACACAAAGGCAACACTAGCAGTTAAAGCCCACGGACTGCTGATCCAGCTGTGCAGCCATCATCAGTAATCATCACTTCAGGTGACCCTTGACTGGAGCCAACATCTAATTTCACTAAATGTGTGTTTCATCGATTATTTCATCCTCGCTTCTCTTTCTTTTATCTTTTCCTCGCTCTTAAGTGAGGAGAGCTGAAAAACAAGGAAAAGACACATGAGGGGAAGGGGAGGCAATTAAGGGAATTGGGATGTAGCCACAGTGTTTACCAGTGGACAATTCTCCATTTACTGTTTAGTTGTTGCATTGTAGTGCTTCATGCTTGTCCCTTACATGGTAATTTATGATTTTAGTCTTTACTTGTTTTTTCTTTCTTAAATAATGAACAGAAGTAATTTATAGACAATCATTACAGTAAACTGTGAGCTACAGTCATTTATTTTAGTGCAATCACAGATGTCTTATTGATTTCTCAGTTAAATCTTAATCTTACAGTCACGTTTGTACTTGTTACACATTTAAATGTCTGGAGTTAAATGGCTAGATATGAATGTCAGACAATCCAAGAAAGTAATATTGCTGTGTAAATGAACTCATTTTGTGTGTGCGTTTTGTCCAGAACACAAGAGTAGCCCTGGACCACCTGGAGGCGATTCCAGAGAAACAATGTCTGATGGAGAACTTCAAAGATTTAGAGGTGGGTTCACTTAAACTCATTTTGTCAAGTTTTAATTGTTGTCATTAAATACAGAGCTTAACATCCAACCACAGGCGCAGGAAAACATTAATACACATCAAATAATAACGCTGCAGAAAAACCACAAAGGGAATAGTTTATTATTGTCACATTTATCAAGTTAATCAATGTTGTGTATTCATTTCATTCTTGTGCTTCTACTCTATGTCATGCTGAGCCTTTTGTCCTTTTAACTCCATTTAGTCTGGTTGGTTCTGATGACACTGCCTCCATTTTTGTGCCTTCAGGACTCACAACGGCAGAGGGAGATGGTGGAGCAGCGCTACACCAAATACAAAGAGATCGTCTGGGACCTGCAGCACCAGCTGGACGAGTCCAAGCGCAGAATCCAAGAGTACAGAGTACGACACAGTCACACAGACAGATGCAATCCTGTACTCTATAAAAATGAGCTTTCTAATGCCTTACAAGAGCTCGTACTCCCAAACAACAACCCACACTTTTTCTATTTCGGTCACTAATTGCGCTGCTTTGTTCAAACAGCAGCGGTTTGGATAAGGATAGCCTGACTTTGAGAGTCATTTATGGGGCTAGCTCGCCCACACCGGTGCCAATGTGTGCCCCGCACCTAATTTGCAACTTGTATGAATAAATGAATAATTTCTCAGGCTGGTAATGCATCATGGATGGACAGAGTGGGATGAGTTTGAGCAATGGCACAAACGTACACTCAAACAAAACCTGACTTTCAGCAGTCACTGTTCATTTCTGCAGTCATCTTCTAGCTATAAAGCCATCAAGGGACCCATCAAGACATCATTGTTGACGTCTGATTGTCATCAGCAGTTTGCGCCCGCCCCTAAACAGCCATACCGTCACTTTGTAAATGGTTTTAATCTGCCAGATTACCCAGCCGGTTTGCCAAATGACTCCCGTGTTGAGCGATAAGTGGCGATTGCATTAGTTTAATAGCCGCTGCCCACTTGAGGTTTGTTTAAGGAAAATGGATGGATGGAATGTCCTTACAAGACTTCCATCTTGATCAGAGGCAGCAATGCCTGTAACAACAAACAGAGTCTGCACTAAATGTAGTGTCTCTTTGCTTGGAACGCCAGCTTCTGAAGCTCTTTTCAGACTAGATGTCTGTAATGCGGATGATCTATACACACAGGATGAAATAAATCTGTAATACAAGTCAAACTTAAAGAGACAGCTGTGACTTGTCGGGCCTTGCAACAGAATCAGAAAATATTAAGAGTTATCTGTTCAGGCTTTTGCCTGCATGTTTACAGGCAAATAAATGTCTGTAAAAGAAGCTTTTATCATACACGGGTGACTTCCACGGTCCACAGAGGGTCTCAAATCACTCACACCCAAACAGAATATTTGATCATTCTGTCGAGCACTTGGGATGTCCAAACAGCCAGATCTGCCCACAACTCTCACTTCACGGTGCTTTGAAGTTTTGTGTAGTCAGTGTGCTGTGTAAAGTGTATTATTGTAAGATGCATACAGAGCTGATCACACTTCTGGTTGCACTGTGAACTAGTTGTGTTAGGAACATGGTTAAAGAGAATCTCTGGTCTGAAGACCAAGAGACCGATTGAATCTATCACAGCGGTCACTGGATGGATTTAAATTTAATTTGTTCCATCTCTCACTCGTGTTTGTTCATTTAGTTTCAGGGCTCTAACTAAACACTACCAGGAAAAGGTCAGCAATCCCAATTATAAACCGTTTTTCTACAATAAAATCATTTTGATGATTAAATGTAATTCGTGGCATAAATTAAATAGTGTACCATCTAAATTATTAAATCATGATTTAGCTTGCATTTCATTAGGGTAAACCATTTGTTACATATTCATTTTTTAAATTCATCGATTTGTAAAAATCAGTGTTTGTAACATCTCAACATTTTTGGAGTGTGTCTGTGTGAAGGCCATCTGCCATACTCCAATGTGAGGACGTTATGTAACCTTAAACTAATTCACACTTGTGACATCCCTCACTCTGAGAGATTGTCTCTGTTTCTTCCACGGTACGTTTTGTGGTGTGGGCACTAGTGACACCAGAAAGTGCAAAATCCCACCACCGCCTTCTAACAGCTTGACAGCTGCGACAGACACACACTCGGATGCACATCTAAAAGTGGTGCGCCTGACAGCAGTGTCGCTGTTGTGTTTTATTTTTAGGCTGGGTCTACATTCCATCCCGTAACCGTCCCAAAATTGTTTGTTTTGTTTTTTTTTTATCTTACCTGATCAATTTTTGGTCCCCTAATTTGGATCTCTGTAATTTGTTGAATGTCATGAGTTTGAATGTCATCAGGCAACTGAAGATGGCAATTACCAATGCTACTGTCCATATGCACTCTCCCACTCTCAACCACCCACACCAGCACTCTGTTTCTCTTTGTCCTCTCTCTGTCTTTTTTGGGAGTCAGTTAAATGATGTTTAAATGTCAGCATGACTGAATTCATTTCAATTCCGAGAAGCGACACCGGGTCACCAAAGCCGGGCAGCCAGCGGCCGCTGTCTAAGCCTGGTTGAATTGAACTTAGACACAGCAGCAGCAGTATTAAGCAACATGCTTAACGTTCACCATCTTAAACCACATTTCCATCATGACTACTGCCTCTTTTTTGGTTTTCCATTATGGATAATACCTGCTACTTTTTCTATCAGCTCGTGCGAGGTTCCAAGTGAGCTTAGATGATAGTGAAAACACTGCAGACTGAAAGTGCGACACACGACATCCTGCAAACCCTGTATTTTTAAATAGCCCAACTAACATCAATATATTTTTTTTTTTTACTTCACTCACTAAAATAACAAACCTGCTGTGATCAACGGATGAGGTGCAGATGTATCAAGAACACGATCCGTTCGTATCCTCTGTTATCAGAGTGAGAGCTCCTTTTTGTGTGTGTAGTGAGTCCGTGGATGTGGAAGAGAAGCAAGAGAGTGACGGTGAATGAGTGGTGCAAAGGGGAAGCTGTGAGCTGTGAACTTGTCAATCTAACAATAAAAGTACAGTGTAAGTTACAGTTTGTCAGAGAATAGAGAACAAAGCAAAGCTCCTGTGTTTCCCCAACAAACTGCTCCACCTACACTGATGGGCTACTATCCAAAGCACCCCATCTATATGTAGGATATAGCCAGGATTAGAGCTTAGTGTAATGTGTTAGCACGCTAACATTTCAGTGATGATGATGCTGGCTGAAAAGTTAGTTGTTGTATGTCTGTAACAAATTTCATTTCCATCCAATAGTTGAGACTTAAACCAATGAATCTTATCCTCATGATGCCGGAAAACTCACGCTAGAGGATCATCAAAGTCATCATGAGACATCGTCTGCAAATCATGAATGTACAAAATTTAGTGTCAGTTCATCAAGTAGATGTTAAAATAGTTCATTGGATACACTTTTAGTTTGGTGCCATACAGTCATTAGGCTTCATCCCGTGGGACAAAATCTGATTTAGAATCCATCCAATAACTTTTCAGATGTTTCACTTTTACTTTGAGTCTGTACATGCAGGCCAGAATCTGAGTTGTCCCACAGTAGCCAAACTTGTTTTGATTTGGGTGTGCACTGGCACTGCCCTCAGGCTATGCCCACTACTGCTAAAGATCTAAGAATAATCACATTTTATTTCCCCTTTTTCACACATTTGGTGGCGGCATGTACGGCCACACAGTGCTGCTCACTGCGGACCTTTAGTCTCGGCGTTCACGGTGCCCTCCTGTCTTACAGGATGAGAAGCTGGACGCCACGTCCAGGAGCCTGAAACTGGCCGCTCTTTCTTCCTCCATCAAAGGCCCCGGCACGTTTCTCAGCAGCCCACTGAGATCTGACACACTGTGTGAGTATTTATATACTGGAGCTACAAAACCTGAGCTCTGACAGCTTATCTGTCAGCTGCTTTGATGGTAGTAATGTTGTTTTTTGTCCTGCATCTCTGCAACGATAGATAATTTGAAAATGTGTACCTATCTTTCAAATGTTGCTGCAACATCACAAGTCTGCACGATGGTTAAATGGAAACCCAGGTTATTTTGCAAGACTGTAATGATTATGAATTGTCTTTAAATCACATTTTTATTATACTTCCATCTTACGTCTGAAGTGGGTGTGTTTAGGAAAAGAGATGCTGTAACTGATTTGTTTCTGAATTCCGGAGTATAGTCTGTCATTAGAAAGCTGAAGTTGTGACTTTACCTGATGAATTTCACTGTGGTAGCCACAGTCGCTTTTCCATTCATTATTTCAACATGGCACCCAGACCCCAAACTCCCCATCAATGCTCTGGTGTGTATGTCTGTATCATTGCCAGTGGCTCGTTGCCAGAATCACTTGTAGCTCTCTTCTAAGCTGCTTACAGATATTTGGCACAGTGTGAGAGCGGCGTACTTTCTCTGGCTTTGTGTCCAAGAGTTATGGTGGTCAAATCACACGTATGGTTGTTATTCTTCTTTTCTCCTTTCCTCTGCTGCAGCTCCTCACAAGCGACTGACCAGTTCAGACTTGGATGACTCGACGGTCAACGGGGCCAAACCCCTCTCAGATTAACCCGACCTCAAGTGAACCTTTATCTGTATCCCCGCAACTGAAACACACGGTGCTTACAGCCGATTCTACCTGCCTGGTGCTCATCCAGAACAAAGAACCACCTGACTGTACCAGGAGGCCTTACACTCAACACTAATCCTCCTCGACTACCTCGGCCAGGCAATCACTGAAGGTGCTCAAGAGCAGGAGGATAAGACTCAGATTTCACCACAAACTTTGACCAAAACTTTGAAGGAGTAAGAAGTTTGGACACTGTAAAGCAGGATGTACTTTAAAGTGTTTAGATGTTATTTATAAGAACTTGAATGTATTTAACTGATTTGAACCAAACAATTTTCACTGTTACTTTTCCTGCTGTTTGAACTGCTGAACAGCTGATTTAAATATTGTTGTAGCGCTCTGTACTCTTATTATAATGCATTTTAAATGATTTAGTAGAACTCTACTGGTGCCTTTGGAACAATATGCAGTTTTGTTTTTATACTGTCATCCTGTGTCGTCCTCATCATGATAATGTGACAAATCTTTTTATGCATCGACTGATTTTCTTGGACTTTCTACTTTTTGTTTCATACGTTTATATTTGTAAAAACAAACAGTAAGCACAAATAGATGTCTATTTTTTATGAAACACAAAGGAAGTGTATGCACTATGAATAAATCCCTCTGCATCTGAATGTCTGGTTTTATAAGCACACTTGATGTCCTCTTCGTTTAAGAGTATAAAGTGTTTGCTTTGCAGCAGCCGAGAGACTTCCGCTACTCCCACCGGTATATCTTTTGTTTCTTGCGAAAATTCTTCATCGGAGAGAACAACCTAAAGCCACATGAGAGAAATATGTCCTCTTTTAATTTACTGCTCAACTTCAAAGGCGTAAACAGTACAACAGTACCTGCTGTGCAAACATTTTTTAAAGTTATACATAATCTTATTTGAGCACATGTTTGGAGACTGTGCAGTACTTAGGAAAGGTACTGAAAGGTGGTGTACAGTCTGAAATCCAACCAAACACCCTTAAACAGGACTTAACATGCTGGCAGATAAGAAGCCCTGAAGCCAACAAAGTGCAGCAAAAGGTTATCGAACAAGAATATATCAAAAATCGATCTTAACTGACCGTGGTGGGATTTTTAAGACTCGATATAATACACATTTTAGAGAAGATAAATTCATAGATGGCTGAATTTTTTAAAAACTTTCTTTTTCCCACATATCGATACTGATATGTCTGTGAGAGGCCGATACAGCTGAGAAACGTATTCATCGAATCCATCCAGCCATTATCTGTAACCACTTATCAGGATCACAGTGGGGCTGGAGCCAATGCTGGATGACTTGAGGCACCCCTTTGGCCAATTTTTCAAGATTTCTACATTTCCTGAACGTTCCAAAAAGTTGGTAGAAAGAATTCAAAACATTTTTTTATTTCCTTTATATAACAGTAATCAATAGCCAGCTAGAGGCTTTAGTGTTTTGCAGTTTGTTTGACATGATGAGAAAAGATAAACTCACAGATTCCATGATTTCCATCGTGGTCCCTGATAAAGACAAGCGTGAGGTCTTTGAACTTAGACTTGTGAGTTAATCTTGCTAGAATTATCTTGCCAGCAAAAATGCTGCAGCTGCTGTTCCAAGAATTTATGCAGTGATGGTACAGCAGTATGCTGCACAATATATTGATGAAGTTTGATGGTTTTATGACAGAAGTTAGCTGAGAAGGTTGGTGCTTCATGTCTTAAGCCATTTTTTTTTTAGTTAAGATAGTTAAGTTAGACACATTATTCCACTGACATAATACACACACCCTAAACCAATCACTGCTCTGGACACTGCATTGACACATCATCTATGATCTCATTATCATATAAGCATTAGCAAAATTGGAAATGTTGCCTGGGGAAAATAGAGAATAAATTAAGAATTCAATGAGCGCCGAGACTTATGGAGCCCCTGAAGTCTCTAGAGGTGATTTTGTTTTTTATCATGTGTGCAAAAGGTGATCATCTTTATTGATGTATTCAATTATCTGTTCCGCTTTTGATATGCTTACACTACATACTGTACTAGTTTCAGGGCTCCATATCAGACTGTACACTGTCTTATACAGGGATTTTGTTGTGGTACTGTAGTGGATGATAACGCCCAAAAAGTATAACTAGTTATACCATTAAGGGTTTTCATTTCACTGTCATGTTTCTCTGTAATATTGTACTTTCAAATATGAAACATGACAGATGAATGTGAATTCATGGAGCTAAACAGAAATATGATTAGTGCACCTTTACTAAATCCAAGCTTGTGCGGTTTTTGGAGCTTTGCGTGTTCCAGCCAAACAACACAAATCCTCAGCTTCTGCAAGTGTTTTCGTACAGCAGTCTGTAATATTCAAAGAGAAGAGGGGAAAAAAACGTAATTGACAGCTAAGTAGTCTTCCTCTTTCATAAAAATCAAAGCTTATGTGAGTTTTTTTACTTTTTTGACCACATTCAGTACTAATGTAGTCTCTCTCATCCTCTGAAGGAACAGCGCTCGTATCTCTTTAAATCATTTCCAGAAAGGAAAAAGTCTCGGATTCAGAAGTGGCAAACTTTTTGTTAGACTTAATAACAAAGGCAAAAACAAAGTGTTCCACATGGTCCAGGCGATTACAGGTCCAGTCTGACAGAATGTGTCTGTGTTTTATGAAGCAGCATCCAGAGGAAGGCAAAGCTCAACCAAGCTTAGAGCAAAAATGAGCTGTGGAGCTGTACTAAGCCTTCACTCAATCCCTGTTTCCCCTCTTAAGTTCTAAGTACATTTGGAAAAAGCGAGGTCCAGAGAAAATATTGAACAATTCTTGGAGCAAATATTACGGCACAGATTGTCTGCACTTGTGTGGTGGCTCCTTAAACATACTGTAGATTTTAAATTTATCTATTGTCTTGCGGTAGTTGCCTCAGTTTAGGGTTTTAGCACACAAACACAGACAGATGGTGAGAGCCCAAGCCAGTCCGGAAAAATCTCGCGGATACCTGGAGACTATGAAATTGAAAAGTTAGGATTGTTTTGCTTTGTAACTCCTATTTCACCTGTCAGACGAGCGCAGGGTGAATTCAGCAATAACATTTGTTCCCCATAAGGGCTCACACTTGTGCTCAGACTTAAATTTGAAGATAATGAGCAATCTCAGAGTTTGGCTTTTTCACCCTCTCATTCATCACAGTATTGATATTTTCACATTTGTCTAAATAAATCTCATTTGGCGGGCTCAGTCACACTCACAGACAACCCCGGCTCCCTAATGCACTTCTTTATACTGTAACTACGTCCCTAGGAAAGTGTCTGCTTATCTAAGCTATATTAGGCTGCAAAACACACACAAACTCATAGATCAGCCCCGCTGCTCCCAGCAGACTAGTTTCCCCATTTACATTCTGCCCCATCATTAGTCCAGCTTTACTGCACTTTGTCAGGTTGAGAGATGTTAATGAATAAATTCAGAGCTTTCCACTGGTTTGTGTTTATTTGTGTTTCCCGCAGAGGAAAAAAAACTGCATTTGTAATCTGCATTCGCACATGCATGAGAAATGTAACACACATCTGTCTGAGCTTGTCAGAATAAATTGCAGCATGACAGTCAAAGTTATTTAAAATGTGCCGGTAGTATTCAGATCTATTCAGCAGGACTCACAGAACGCTTCTTTCTGCGTCTGTATGAATTCAGAAAGGCTGAGAAATCGGTCATTAGCTGAGTGATGCGTGTTCAGAGCTGACAATCAACACGCGCGCTTTCTTTCTCAGCTCTCCACTACACAACAATACCGCTGCACTACAGACAGCCACAGGAGATTAGATTAAATGTTGCTTGCCTTCTGCTTCGTCGTGCCCTCAGCTCAACTTTCCACCTTTGCACCGTTGGCGTGTCGCCTCAGTGGCGCATTGTGAGTCAGACAAGGCCCCCCCGGCCATGTGTTTGCAGTTTTGATTCTGTACCATGCCACACACTAAATTATGAATGCAGAATGCATGTATATGCAGGAAGGGTCAGCTCGAGACAAAAAGCTCCAAAATATATTGAATCATTTTTAGTGTACAGTATCCAACTATACATACAGTTTGTCCTCGTTTTTTAGACATCTATTTATATTCCTGCCTCCACCTCAATTTAATGGGAGTTAATGGAATCAAGTGTGTGGCACTCACAGCCCTGAAAAAGCATGATATTAAAAAAATCCTTCCAGAATGTGTCCGGGTTGCTTTGGATTATCTACAGAGCAGACTGTAATTTCCACTTTCTTGGCGTTTCTGAAACTTTCAGCCACACCTCATGGCCTTCCTCAGCAGATGGAGTGATCACATGACCTGTATGTACTTGGGTCATGATAATTGGTGGTCATATATTAGAAGACATGGCAACCCCTGCATCTGTTCAAGGATCTGGTCTGTGGTGTTGAATGTGAATGACCTCCTTGATATTTACCAACCATCCAATGACTTCTTCTTTTTTTTTTTCCCCACTTCATCCCCATGACAACCAAGCAACTCCAACCAGTGACGAAAGCCACGAAATGAAACTGAAACATTCAAAAACACCAAATAAATGCCTGGTCAAATTGGGACATACTCTTTCTGAAAAGAATTCTGAAATATAATTCATTCATGCTGCAAGCTCCACAAATAATCATCCATTGACCTCCACTATATTGCAAAAATCTATGAAGAATACCTGAAAATTTGGGCGAAAGAAAAAACATCTTAAACTATGTGGCTAGATTCCAGTAGGAGGAAGTTTTAAAAAATTTAATGTAATTTAATTGAACCAAACCTACAATGTGAATTCTAAACCGTCCAGAGCGTCTAAAGGTGCAATGGTGCATCTTTGTCATATCAGTTGTAAAAACAAGCCAGCACAGCCCATCACACACACCGTACACACACTCATGCAAGCATATATAGAAACCTTTCCTCACAGGTGATTCCTAAAGTTAAGGCTCATTGAATGTTGTCCCACTAAAACGGCCATTAGTAAACACGGCGATCCCTTAGCGTTGCTTCTGCCTCTCACAGCCAATCAAACAGCGTCGGGGTGTTTGCCACTGCTGCTTACTGCCGTTATAATGCTGGCGTAAGCCTCTGCAGCAGCCACAGAGGCTGATTCCCATTAGAACAAACCTATTTGGCTTGCATTACAAACCCATTCAATCAGGCAGCCATGCTCTGCTTTTTCGTTTAAGCCCGGAGGCTGAGAGTGTATCCAGCCACTGTCGTTCAATAAGTGAATGGGTTATTGCAGCTGAGTCTCCGTATCAACCTCATTTTCTCCTGGGCTTAGAAAAAAAAAAAATACATGTTTTTTTTTTGTTTGTTTTTTTTTGGTGCAATTGTTGTGCAACAATTTGTATTTATAACCCATTTCAAAATACGATGAAGTGCTGTACACTGTGTTTGCTCATTGAATATGCAACAGTCCGGGGCGAGTGGAGTGATTTCCATGTTTGATAGCAGACAGGTGTGGAGTGTGGAGGACCAGCCTGCTGATCGTGGTGCCAGAATGACCTCTCCTGGCACCGTGAGTGGGAGGAGGGGGAAGGATGGGGGGGTTAAGCACGCCCTTGATGCCACGCTGGAGTGTCATCACTCGTGAGGATCTGTGCTAAATCACATGGACTCACTGCAAGCAGACGGTGACTGTTATGACCCAGTTGGAGTGACGCGGCTGTGACAGCCAGACATTCACTGTCATTAGTTTATTGCTCATCATTCTCTCCGTCACATGAATATACGATCAGCCTGCAAACGGGGGCTCTGACTCCGACAGACCCCTCGGCAGAGTCTGGTCTGATTTTTGTCTCTGTAATCCTCCCGTGTACATTTTTAATTAGCTTATTATACTTTTATTTCACACCGCGCTGATTTTGAAACAGGTTTGGATGAAATCTACAAAACAAATTAAAGCTGCTCCGTGCAGCTGCTGTAATATCAGTGACCAACTGGAACGAGCAGGAATAAAACTTGGCTAGCTTCGATTTGAACAGCTGTGAGAAAATTATGGTAACAATTGATACGAAGAAGAAAACATTATTAAAGTACATCCTAAAATTCCATGCGAGGGGATTTGTGCTGGATGTAGATTTAAGCTGTGTGTGGGCAGACATGAAATCAATAACTGAAGTATGATATATGAAGGAATGAGTCTGAAAGACGAGGGAGCAGCACATGAACTAGTTCTTAAATAGAGATTAGTTTTTGGAAGATGAATAGTTGCCCGTAGGTGAGAATGTGAGCATGAATGCTTGTTTGTCTCTATCTCAAGATAAGGATAAGTGGCCGTGGTTATTTTTACTTGACTAGAATGAAGGAGAAAATCTGGAATATAGTCAACACATCTTACCAGACGCTGGATAAAATGCTGTTTGATCATGATGTAAACTTTCACATTTCATAACACATTATCGCTCAAAAGTTTGGAACCGTCTGCCACAAAAGCTTCATTTAGTACGGCCTGATGGCTGAAAGGACGACTGCGTGTTTGAATCATCTCTCATGCTTTCAGGTTGTCCTCTTTACAAATAGATGCTATTTCGTGTGAAAGGTTTGCAAACAAAATGCTGCACAATGGTTCGAGCAGACTGACAAATGAAAGGACAGGAAGAGACAGAGATACCTCTGAGCCGCAGTCACAAAAACCCTAGAAGCTCAGCATCAAACTCAGATTTAAAATAGGAACAGGTTCCTGTCTCAGTGTCAAGCGCACAGTAATGCGTAAAACAAGCTCAAATTAAAAGGCACGTTGCTTTAGGAAAGCTATTCTTAAAACTTCAAATGGACGGTTTAAACCCGTTCAGTGAGTAGACTGCAGAGGGCCCAGAGGCAGACAGGTTGCTAAAATATTTAGAGGCCAGCGGCGCTTACTGTAGGTCACAAACCAATTCAAATACCTGTCGAACAAAACGGCATCCAGGGGTTACAAGTATATTGACCACTGTCATCCAACACTGAAGTTTAAATCTTTTTTAAATCTGAATGTATGCATGAATGCATCTGAATTATACAGTTTGTATCTTTAATCTGTTAAAATATCTCTCAGTGTAACAGGTGATTCCAAATATTTGGACCTCCAAAGATAAAATATTATGCAAATAACATTTAAATGAGCTAGATCCGACATGGCCCACTCATTCTAAATACTCATATTCATACTACTAACTCATGCACACATGCAGTGCATCTCCCTGTGTATTCATTTATACATAAAACAAAGGTGTAACTACTTTTACAAAGGAGTGAAGTTTAAAGGCTGTAATTCTTCAAAGCTGTGCCACAGTTTGTGACGCTGCAGTCACTGCAGTTTACGAGGCTAATTGTTTCTGATATTAGCAGCTGACTCACACATTATGAAGCATTTACAAACTAATCAATTGAAAGCCAAGACATTTAAGTTTTAATGGTGCTAAATACAGGGAGGACTTTAAACACAAACTCATTAATAGATTTATAATTAAGGTGCAGCCTAATCCTCGTGTTCCTGCACGCTGAATATACAACCTGTCTCACCTGCCAGGACCAAGCTGAGAGCCATCCAAATATACCAGATGGATGTTTTAAAAAAGTTTTATATAACCAGGAAACTCAATTAAAAACAGATTGTTATTTGGTATGACTGGCTGGCTGGAGGCGAAAGACCTCATGTGGAATTCAGTATTGAATTTGGAGTGTGTTATCAGGAGGGTGGGTCACCTTTACAAGCAACACTGATGTTTTTGCCGCAGTTTAAAAAAAAAGAAAAAAAAAGAAGCCAAAATACTTTTTTTTTTTTGACAGTCGCTGGAATGTTCTGTTTTCGATCTTTATCACTTAATGTACCCAAGTCAGCTCAAACCCACGCCAAGCTTTTATGAATTCAAACACAGCACATCTGATTTGAGCGGCACACAGACAGCCTCAACAATTATCTGCCGCCGTCACTTGTAATCAGGTCATATTTTTCCCACTGGTTTTGCCGCAGTCACCTTCACGGCAGCTGAAACCGGGCTTGAAGTTCACTTAAATCTTTCGCTTTCCAGATCCTCATCTCTCAGGTTTCTGGTCTGAGCAGGCAGGGCTGGGGGTCGGCCTGTGGGATGTGCAGGCGCCGCTGGGAGGTGGAGTTGCCGCTGAGATACTTATTGCTTCATTGGGATTCTCACTGGATCCAATCACACTGTCAAGCTTGGATAGAAGGCCTGTCTCCCAAGGTAGTGGATACAGCACACACATACACCGTTTCAAACATCACTCACTGACACATACAAATGGAGACAGAGACATACAGTATAAATGTGCACCCACGTACTCATGCACTCTCCGCTGGCATCGTACGCGCTCTGTCTAGATCCTCACAAGCCTGTTGATGCTCTTGACTGCAGAGCGAGAGTGCAGCAGTGTTTTGGTGTGCAGCTCAGGCGCTCTGCCCACTTTTTTGCAGCCCGGTCTCATCTGGGGAAACTAAAATGCTTGAATCCTCCTAATTTTGTTCCACTTCGCTGATAATCCATTTAAAGTTATGCTAATATTACTCTAATGTCAAATTAAAAACAACCTAAGAGATGCACTTTACCAGATTGCTCAAAATTGCAGTAGATTTTAATGTTCTTGGCGGTTTTCTGCAAATCTTTTTAGCGCACATGCACTGACATGCATTATGTACGCATGGTAATAAATACCCTCAAGTCTACAAATTCTGAGCTGCCAGACCTGGTCCCTAGATGGCACTGTGTCCACTAGGCGAGGAAGCGGCCCCGCTGTTTATCATGCAGCTGTGACAGCCTGTAAAAGCTTTTGTCAGTGGAACTGAAGATTTAGAGCCCAGATTAGCGCATTCATATCTTGGCAGTTAATTAGGGCTGAGGAGCTAACTGAAAGCTTTGGCTGCTGAGTGATGGAGCGGAAGAATAAGAGGAGGAGTGCTCCCTGCGGGGAGACGCAGAAATGAATTAAGTTCACATATATACACCTGACTATTCTGTTAAGGTATCACTATGTGCACCCACTGAGTATCACGTGAGTATGAATCTTTAACCTGTGTGCAACTAAGCCCCTTCTGTCTGTGCATGGTAAACTCTGACGTGGCTCAAGCATGTGTAACGAACACACATGCCTGCACACACACAGACGAAGAGTCAGGCACGCTTCTTTTTGAGGTTTGCGCATGTGTGTATTTGTGTGCCCTTCATAATGCTGGAGTTAAGGTCAGCGGGCTCATATTCTACCTGTCAGGACTGATCACCATCGCCTTCACAGCTGCTTTGCTTCGGGTCCATGGAGGATACAGCATCCCTCCTGAATCTTTACTGGGGGAGAGAGAGAGAGAGAGAGAGAGAGAGAGAGAGAGCAAAAAAAAGCTGCGTGTCTACAATCTATACAAAGGAGCCATAAAATGCTACAGCTGCAGACGCTCCCAGAGCTCAAGGTGTTTTACAGCGTCCTGCCTCAGTGTAGGAAGCAACAAAAGCAGGTTTCATCTGTAATCAGTGACAGAGTTGATGTATCGCTCCTACAAAAGCCGCTGTTTATTTGAAAGGGAAAACATGCCATAAAGCGTTTAAGTGGAATTAACCAGTTCATTAGTTGAAGTAAAATTTGATGACAGGTCAACTGTCAGCCTTTAAATGTATGAACAGGAGCCTAGCTGCTCCCTTGTTGGCGTTCCAGAGACCCTATACGGCGCGAAGGCAGAGCTAATGCAGCCAAACACACACAGAAATCCATTTGGAAAAGCCATTAGCAAATGTAAATTGTTTTTCTGTCAATTAAGATATGAATTATCCAGCCGACATCAGCGGGATTGATGTAATCTACTTCTACTAATTTGACTAAAAGGAAAAGTAGTCGCTACACATAAAATGCAATCAATAAACTTTGTCAGGCAACAACTGTGTAAGCAAATGGGTTGTGAATATCAAATGGATACGTTTCCTCTGCTGGCACCCTGCTGGTGTAAATCTGAAAGTGACTAATGGTTGTGAAAACAGCAATACCTCAACGTTTCAGTTTGTTCCCGTAAGCTTTATGGGAGCTAAATGTAGAATTGTTTTCTCGTTTTCAGCATTAATACAGCTCTTGTTTGGGGACCTGAATTAATTCATCATCAATCATCATAAAATTAATTGATAATATATGTTTATTTGTTATTTGGGGAAATATTTGGCTAAACTCTAATGCTTTTTATGTATGTTCTGTTTCTTTCGGTGGTGATTTATGCTGCAATTACCTTCCCTGGTGCTTGTTCTGTTTCTTTCCTGACGTAATTGTCATGTTAAGTGCCTCGCAGTTTGCCTTTTATTTTAATCTCTGCCCTCTGCACCGTGGAAAAGGCCACAGACTCCACACAGAAGTTTCCTTTGAAAAATATGCAGCAGATTCTCAGTCACATTTCTGCATTTTTTTTCTTTTGCTTTGATTTCTTTGGTCCCGTTCTCTGCAAACAATCTCACAATTAAAATGAGATTCATATTCCGGTGTAGTAAATGAGGTTCATTGTCTCTGATTGATGCTGCTGATCCTGAGCAAATCAGCTCTGACAGTTGAGAGATAAAGGTAGAGATGTTCTAGCACCGGTGCAGCTTGAGGCTCAATTTACAAAAGAGCAGATAAATGGAGTGATTTCAAAAAGGCCAATCTTAGAAAGGAACTAATCAAGGAGGGCAAACAGCTTCACGTTCTTTAAAATAAAGCACATGAGATCAGTGTTTCCTACAAAGTCAACACAACTACTGTTCATATTTAGTCAAAGCTAAAGCTAAGCTAAGCTAAAGCTAAGACCAGAATCTGACTCTTTCTGCCGCAGAAGGCGCAAACTTCACAGCTAATCAAGAGATAGCCAGCTGTGCTAAAGCTAAATAACCTCACTGATGTCTCTCTGTGTTAGCTGTTAACTGCCAAGTGTCTGTATTGATCAGGTAATTTAGTTATTTCACATATTAAATGAGGCAGTAGCTAAATCCAATCACTGAAAAAAAAAGCTACATTCCTGCTAGCTTGATGGTAACTCGCAAAGAAAATGGCCGTTATCTCTGCTTTAAATTGGGTCATTTGTCAAAGTCCATTTTTCAGTCCCCAGCCTTCACAGAAATATTACACTGGAAAACACTTTAGTTTACAGTTTATTTATATTTGAAAATAAGGTGATAGAGAAATAAAAGAATTACACCAGCTTGAGCCAATAAATTTAGCAATATTCGGTTTGATTAATTATTTATAATTCCAAGCACCTCCCAGCAGTCACGAGAAAAGGGCAAAGTGGCGTGAGGTCAAAGATTATTATTGTGAGATTAAAAACATGTTTTTCTACCTTAGAAACAAATGTAGATATGATGATCAAATATATAATGTAAATGACAAACTTCAGTATGGTCTTAATGCACACAAACAAAAAAAATCACAGAAAATATTAATGATTATGCATAAACTCAATGAGTTATGTGTTAATGTAGTAAATTTAAAAGACATCTTACTATTCCAGAAGTTTCTATACGCTTGTTTTTTTCTGTTTCAATGAATAATAATTAACGGACGATCAGGCAGATGGCGAAACATATTGAATTCCTTTAAGTCAGAGATTGTGTATTATTTCAAACACACGAGTCAAAATAGATAAGAAACAGCAAATAAATGTTCTACCATCAGGAGGTACGTGGGGTTTTAGAATTTTAGTTTTCTGCTGGAGATGAAAACAACGCTGATGTGAGTGTTGAGAGCGAACCAAAACTCTGACCTTAAAGACGATGAAACACTCCATCGAACTGTGAGCAGCTGCAGTCATTAGATAATTCTCTGCAGGTTCGTCACTACGAGAAACTGCTTTTGATTACCAGTAATGGTATATAAACGTGTTAATATATAAATAGATTATTGCTGCTTTAAACATGCTTTTCCTCAAGTTTGCAGCTCCTCCAGCTGCTGCTGCTCTCCGCCTTTGTCAGGCAGTATATTGCAGTTAGATGAAGTGTAGATTGGATGTCATAGCTTGCTAAAATGAATGCTGTTTTCTTACACATGAACTTTTTATTGTGTTGACTTATGCAGAACAAATTTCCACACATTTTTGGCGAGGAAAAAAAAAATGAATCTGAAGTGTGCCTCAGAATGTAAAAAAATAAGAGTCCCAGTGGAAGAAATCCCTGCTGGCCTTCTCATTCCCATTGCCTGTGGCAGGATGAATGAGTTAATATGTAGTCATTGTGCGAGCTGGATATACTCACACACGCTGCTCTGATATCCTACATCAATGGGCTATTGCAAGTTAATGACCAGCTCTGTGAAGGCCCATTTGCACGAAATATGGACGGAGTAAAAACGGGCTGGCAAAGCAGGTGCTGCCGCCATTGAGTAGCTCATAACCCGGCCATATGGTTGTGGAGAATCTCATTTGGCTGTGCACTCTCACAAAGGCCTGACTCTAAAGAAACCCAAAGCCATTCCTCTGCTGTTGTGACAACTCTGGACCCTCTAATAACTATTTTCTCCACCCGTCCCTTTTTCTCTTGTTGAATCGATGAACAGTGTATGAATTTGCATAATCATCTATAGGTAAATGATAGTGTTGAACTGCTCTGCTCCGGACTTCATCTGAATGGAAATGATACCACTTTTTGGTATAAAAGGAAATCACTGAAGTGATAGAAAATGGATGAGAAATTGTGGTTCGGTGAATAGTCTTCGGCGTAGATGGTTTCTATCTTCATCTCCTTGCTGTGTCTCCTCCTGCCTTTACACCACAACGTGGATGATTGAGTGACAGCCACCCGCAAGTCTACCATCCAAAAAGTTTGGGAACAACATTTTTTTTATTTCTGGGAATTGTTTGGAGTCAAAGGAGCATAAGACAATAATAATTAACTGGTTGAAAATGCCAAGTACCAACACAAAAAAACAAAGTGAACATACACACTGACAGATTCTGCATGAAAATGAAAGAGAACGAAGAACTTCAGCAATAAATAATGACATAAAAAAACAACATATTGCTGGAAGAAAATGTCATAAAAATGAGACATGAAATTAAGATACACAATAACAAAAAAAAACAAAACAAAAAAAGACAAGCAGACGAGAACATTGACGTCAGTTTTTTTTAAAAAAAGGAGGGAAAAAACACACCTGTAAGTCAGTAAGGTGCTAGCAATAGATCTCCAAATCCATCATAATCTGTCTTTATTCTCTTGTTTCTGTTTTTTAAATTTCCAATAAAAAAATAAAGAACATGATGAAAGTAATTCCAGAATAAGGAGGAGTCTCTAATACAAGATTTGTAGGAGAGGAGGTGTTTTCTGTTTGATTGACAGCTTCCCTTGGTCAAATATTCATGCGACTGAAGAGAAACACCATCCAGAGAGACTAGACGTCTAATCTAACAACATTTTCTCCCCGCCTAAACAAATGTTCCTGTGCACATCATTTTTTATCTCCAGGCGTTTTTCCTGGCAAAACAATAAAAATGATATTTTTGTCATGTTGCTACAGCAGTAAAATCAAATCAAATGGTCTGTCTATACAAGAAGAGGATTTAACAAAACCAACAGAAACTTGAATTTTCTGTACAATATTGACCTGCAAAGCACAACGGCTATGATGTAATAAAATATGTAAACATATTTGCTGTTTTTGACACAGTCGTCTGTGACAACAGAGAGAATCACACTTGTTCACACCGGAGTAAGTCTTTAGCCTGGATTTTTTTCTCCTTCTTTTCTTTTTTTTTTTTAAGATTACGACAATTAAATCTCCGCCAGACACAAATTATGATAATGCATTTTGCCACAGCATCTCAGGAAATGTAAGAAAAAACCTGGACAAAGAAAAGAAAATGACATGAAAGAGAAGAAAAATGCTATCAGAGATTTAAAATTCAGAGAAATGACAATGTATTGTGCATTTTTGCCTGGTGGATCCACTCTTGCACGCTTGAACACCATCTAGAATTTGGATGCCATGCGCAACAGTCCAATCCTTTAGCTGAGACGTGAGGGAGGGAGAGAAAAATATTGAGATACATTACTGCATCACATCCTGCTGAGCGGTCACTGAGCACTGCCTAGTCAACCCTGACTGGACATCATCCTTCCAAAACGAAAAAAAAGAACTAAATTCAATAAATAAATAAATAAATTACTAAATGAATAAATAAAAAAAAATAGAAATAAAAAGACAGCTTGAAGTACACATATACTTTAGCTTGTATCGCATCCATGAAAGCTACATTTAATGAAACCGTTTGAATGTGAAATCATGTTTTGACTTCCAACTTTCCCGACAATCATAGTTTCTTGAGGTCCCTCACTTACACAGATGCCAGCACCACGTCACATACACCTCACATGCATGCTCAGAATGGCCGAAATGACAGTGATCGTATTTTACAGGGTTACAATGGACAAGGTCATTAGAACTCCAAGGATCACACACCTCTTAACAGTCACTTGGGGTCGTGTGGATGTTAGAGCGATGTTATTCACACTGCCAAATGTCTCCAGCAGGGACTCCTTAAAAAGATCCACACTTGAGTCCCGGTGAAGTTGTACTGCATTGTCTCTCGTAATGCTTACAATAGTAAGTGTGCTTCCATAAGCCAAGGTTCTTTTGTAAATGTTCAGTGACTCGTCTTGAGTTCTCAGGAGATTTCATCCTTTTTAAATCACAGTTGCCAATATGGTACTGTCAAAATGTTTATTACTTTGTTCCAAACAGTTTATTTTTCTATGCGTTGGGAAATGACTTGATTTCTATACATAATATTCCTTGTCCTTGTCTTTCGGTCTCTTGCTACCGGCACTGCCTTTGGCGCTGCCGCTCGGTGTTTTATCCTTCACCACAGCGCCATTGGTTTGCGCCGAGTTGCTGATGTAGTTGCGCGTCTCGTCCACCTGGTAGGAACCCTCGTCCCTGTTCCTGTACTTGTACATGGCGTAGAGGAGGATGAGGATGCAGAGGGCGGCAGCTGAGACAATGCCCACCACCATGCCCGTGGTACTGCTGGACTCCCGGATCACCTCTGAGGCCCCCGGGGGCACCCGCCGCACCCCGGGCACTGTGGGCAAGGCGGCAGGCACTGTGCGCAGCATGGGCGATGTGATGAAAGGGCCCCGTGGCTTGGTGCCGTCCAGATCGAAGGACGTGGGCAGAGGCAGCAGGACTATGTCTGGCTGCGGGGGTTTTACCTCGCGGTTGTTCATTTTCCCGGCGGGCAGCTTGGGTGGCGTGTCCGAGGGGACCGCCGCCGGCGGCGTGCCCCGGGGGTCGGGCAGAGGCGAGGTGGGTGTAGTCCTACCTGCCTCAGAGGCTTTGCTAGGCCTCAAGTCCTTGGCCTCCCACTTGGGTGCGAGGGCTTTGTAGCCACCTTCATAGGCCGATGTGGTCAAGATCTTATCTGTTACCAGGGAGAAGGTGGTGTAAAAATCTTCATCGTCAGTCGGGGGCAGGCTAGAGTCGAAAGCTTCGCCAGAGCCAAACCCCGAAATCACCATGCCATCATCATCATCATCATCACCATCATGACCACCATCACCATCATCACAATCATCGCTGCCTCGGTCCGACAAGCAAGGTACCCCCGCCTCAGTGGCCATGGCCAAGGATTCTTTGGTGGTCTCAATAATGGTGAGGACGGGGCGAAGGGTTGGGGGGAGGGGGATGAAGGGAGAACGGGTGGATACAGAAGGGATGTCTATGGGGTCCTCGACTAGCACGGGGATGACTAGCTCCCCTCCTGGAAAGTGAAACAGAGACACAAACAGCAGTCAGAGGGCAGAAAGTCTCCCATCAGCAAAGCAAGAAGCAGCCAAACACCAAAAGAATCGATAACCAAAGAACGTATAAAGCAAAGCTCAACATAGGGAGGAAGTAAACTGAAGATAAACAAAGGAAGAAAGAACAGAAAATACTGTACCAGTGCAAAAACAAAGAAACTCAGAACCAAACAAGACCCAAACGGAAAGAAAACAACAGCCATAAATAAAGTATACATTGCATCAAAAGGCTTTGAGGGATGCACAAGGGTGAGCCACATTAAACTGACTCCAAATATTAACTCCATTTTCTCAGCTGTATGCTTTATCGGTCCTACAATTACGCTGCGCTAGAAACTAGTCATGGTTATCATATTCTATGCGCTGCATGCATATTTATTATTTTTTATAGTTATATGTAAAAAAAGTGTGAATTACGTGTAACGCCACACAAATTGTGGCCCTGCATTTAGTTCTGTCTGATAACGCTGCATATTTCTCCGCATAAATGACTAGTTCAGGCTTTTAAGAGGCTTGTTTCATTTATCTCTGAGTGTAAATCCTTTTTAGTCCATTCAAAAACCGAGCACCAAAAGATGCACTCTGTGGATAAAAAGAAGCAGAGGGTATTAGCATTTGTTTGCAATTCAAGTGCAAGCCAGTGGGCCTGAAAGCAAGTTAACTAAGTCTGAAATGAGAAAAGTGTTTCCAAGGTGTTTCATATAGCTGCTCATAGAGGTGAGTTTTAACCCCGTTGACCTACACAGGCGAACAAACACTAACAACTGCTGCATCATAAAGTTGAAAACTGAAAAGGGGAAAGGCAGTGTTTTTGGGCTGAAAGTGCAGAGCTTCCAAAAACATTACCCAGAGCCTCTTAAAAACATGATTGTCACTTTTGGTCTATCAGAGGGTCACGCGCTGTTCTACAAAAAGAAAAACTGTACGAGCAAAAGGTCACCACTCACAAGTCATAAAAAATGGACTTTTCTTTCCTCAGCATAAGGGGCTCCCCTATTTGCCCTAGCCTCTTGCCTTTTGACCCCTACAGTTACCACAGTGGCACAAAGTCAGCGGGCAGTTCAATGACACCTGAATGTTTTGCTGCGATTTGTACTTTTTGGAACAATCTCACTTGTAACGGCTTCTGTTTTCCGTTGTGGAGTGCAGTGTGTGGTTACTATATTACTCATAAGAGACAAAGACTGCTTGAAAACATTTACACATGCGTTCGTTATAATAAACCCATTTAGAACACTTAATTCCACACGCTTTATTAGCTAAACCCATTGTTTGACTACTACAAAGAGTTTGAAACATTCAGATGTCCATTGAAGCTGCTTATCCTCTTGCCAAAGTGGCTTGTTTGTACATTGCAAAGGCTCACAAACAGGGCACTATAAAGAGATGCAAACCTTTTGGAACAATAAAGAAAAGAACACAACAGAAATAAAGGAAACCAAAATAATAATTAAGGCATTGCAAAAAGAGTTCAGAGTTAGAGCAAACATTGTAAAAAACATTCACAAAGTAAAGCCACAGATAGAGCTATCCAGAAAGGGATTAGTAAGAAGTAAGTAGAAAAAACAGGTAAAAACAAAGTCAGCTCGGAAAATCATAAAAGCCTACAAAAAAACAGTTTTCAAAGGAAGAAAGCATACCATCAGTTTTGTCAACTTACATCAACAAATTGCCCGCATGATTTTGGCAGGAAGAAAAAAAAAATTTACAAAAGAAAGTTGTGTAAGAATGCCTTTGGACAAGTAAGGTTAGTTTCTTTTTTTTTCTTTTTAGCAATTTCTGATTAATTAGTATATATTTCTCTTTTTAGACAGGATGGTACAGGGAGGCAACAACACATACATCCACACATCATGACATGAAAAATAATCTTCACCATTCTGTTCAGGATATCTTTTTTTTCTTCTTTTTAATCATCATTTAATTTTGTATAAAAAAGAAAACTGTATATCTATAATTCTTGCTTTGATAGATAAGTCTCTCCATAAATATCTACAGCCTGATTAGATGACTCTTTCTTTTTTTTTCTTTTTTTCTTTTTGCTCGACTGTAACTTCATCAGCAGTGAATAAATGGATGACTGTACATATCTTAGAATTTCTACGTAAAGGGTTTGGGAGGAGGGAGTGTGAGACGGGGTGGGACCTATGAACATACTAGGAAGGAAATGACATAGATGGGGGTGAACGTGTACATCAGTTGCCATGTCCATGTAAAGGCGGCACGAAGCGGTCGGGCGGCATTAGAGCTTTTGGCTGTAAGGAAGGGATGGGGATATACAAACAATGAGCATATACATGCCCATCTACAAAAGAGAACAGCACTCTCAACACTGACAGTTTTACAAACCCTAAGCTGCAACTTCTTTGCCATGCACAAAATTAATCGACTCATTCATTGATAAAAATCCAAATTTCAATCAGAGATAGCAATTAAACAGGAAAATATTAGAAATCAGCATAGAAACAGTTTGGAACAGTTTAAACAGATAGTGGTGAGGGTCTACTTTGGAAGTGTCTTCGCTTTTTTCTCTATGAGGACATGAATTTGAAATTCCAATGCAGCGTCTTGGTTTTGAAACCCAATCTTAAAAACCTTCTGTTGTTCATAATAATTAATTCATAGAGAAAAGAGGAAGTTTCATTCTAATTAGGAAAAAAAATCATCAAAACATTGGCAGTAGTGATTCTTAGCAAATTAGCAGTTAAAATTTGAACATTTTCAGAAAAGAAACAGAGATACACATATATGTGTTTGAACATATATGTACAAAAAGACAAAAATAAATCAAAACAGATTAGCAAGCAAGAAAGAAACGCAATCAATTTCTCACACTATCAAAGATGAACAACCAGAAAGCACACACTGAGGCAGACAAAGAGAGGGGGGGACAGTTTATAGGCAAAGTGTCGCCACCTTCATTTAACTAATAATAAAGACTTTATTATTAGTTACTTCAATACATTTCTCTTGTTAGTATTTTAAAACACGGGACAGGGCGTGCAATCTGGATGTACGTCAGAGAAAAAGAGGTCAATCAGACATGGTTTGATTTTTGGATTTTAGTTCCACTACCAGAAGTTGGGTTAATGCATGCTTCAGTAAGTTGCATTTAGGGAGAGTAATATACAATAACAATACAGCAAGCCATGGGACAGGTAGGGGGAGGGGCTTAAGAAGGGGTCAAAGGTCAGTAAAAAGTCACTGCCACCAAGGGCTGTGGGATATTTTCTCAGGCAAAGAAACCATTCATCAGCAGTTAACAAGGGAACAAGGTGCACCATGGGTGATATATAACTAACATTATGTGGCATTTAGGCCCACCGCATTCGCTAATTAATCAAGGGGGGGAAGTGGAGTGATAATTAATGAGCTACTTTTTTATTAAATGTTTAGATGCTTTGCGTTATGTGCATAACCAACAGCCTTCGTTTGACAGATAAACACCGTGTTGGGAAGGAGTTCCACAAGAGAGCACAGGATGGCGGTTTGCTCATGCCTCTGGTGACTTAAAGGAGATGTGAGAGGCACATTTGTCTTAAGATAGAAGGTTTTGGTTCCTCATTAAGCAAGACTGGGACTATGAGTTAAGTAGTATTATAGAGGAAATATGGCATCTGTCGCACTGTACGGACCGTGTATTATCAACACTGACGTGAATGTGAATTTCCTGACTGTGCTCCAGAGAACGCACTAATGTCTGGCCTGATCCACGGGAGCTTTTTTACCGTGTGAGTGCACTGTGTGATCTTCTCTTCAGCTACCTCTCGGGTTGCATAGCTGTGATAATATTCTAATAACGGAGCCAAACTCCTTGCCTTGTTAAATAAACAGTAGCAGCACAGAGTAAGTGATTTCATCCTAGCCTTTATTTATCTAACTCTGCCTGAGTTGTCTTGGCCTTGTTTGCATCCTTTCACTCCATTCTTGGCTAATAGCTTTTGGCGACTGTTAGCTTTGCGCTATGTCAACAAAACACTTGGATGGGAGGGGAATCACTGCAGTTAAGGGTCTTCAGCAAAAGTCAGTGCAGAGGACCTTGATGTTTTGGTAAACACTTTAATCCTGTGTAAGCTCTTGCACAAGCGCTGCACATCTTGCTGCATTTCTGAAGCAGACAAACACTGCGGTTTCTAATGGGTTTGCTTAACCAGACTGCGTTTGTTTTCCGCACTCGTCAAGATGGATGGGGATTTCATTCTAAGCCTCTGCTTGCCTGGCAAATAATTCTCCACTCCACTAGACCTACAGCCAGTTACTCGGTTTTCTTTCTTTTTAAGCAAAAAGAAGTCAGGACTTCAGATTAATAAGTTTTTCTTTGCCTCAGTGCGCCCACTGGCTAGCCTTTGCATCAATGAGAAAAAAATGATCCTATCTTTTGAAACCACAAAAAAAGAGACGACATGAAACAAACTAAATGTTCTAGTCATTCTGCTTTTCATCATTCCTGCTTAAAAAAATGAATATCTGCTGCATGCCTGTGCTGGCTTTTGAATAGGAAATAAGTAAATATAGTTACTTCTAAACGGCTGATTGAATGACTACCTCAGCAGCTTGGAGGCTACAGATGCAGAAATCTCAGAGCAGCACTTTTCTCTTCACTTCGCTCCACTCCCTCTCTTTTTCCCCCTCTCTTCTCTCTCCCGGCCTGATCCCCGTGTCCATCCAGCGTTTGCTGAGGTTTCCGAATGGAGATGAATCCCGACGGTGTGTCAGGGATTTGACGACGCTACACCATAAAAGCGGAAAGCTGTGGCACCAGCACCGACCATGGATGAACTGAGTCAATGGGATTTCGATGCTGCAAATTGTGGGTGAGTCAGTGGTTTGGGGCTCTGAAATCCCATTGTGGTCGTGCGCATTGTGCCCGGAGACCTGCTGTAGCAGATTCATTCACCTCTACCCACCACAGGTAGGGAGCTGATTACTGGAGAGCCAGCAAAACACAGATTCTCAGTGTGGACACAGTTAAAGGGACATTCCAGGGATTATATTGGGGTCCTGTGCAATGGCTGAGCTTTCTAGAAACATGTGCCTTAAAAAGATGAGCACTTTAACCTGCCATTAAATTATCTTATCTTGCCTGTGCACACTCCTGCCAAGAGAGGTCTAATTTCTCACTGATGGACAATTCATTTCCATCCTAGGAGTTGGACGATGTTACATTTATAACTCCAGCAAGCGGAGAGGTCTGCCCTGTAAGAGCTGCATGAATTACCTCTGGCTGGAGGAGGAGCTCCCTTCCGGGGGTGTCCCGAAGCCACAGCGCATGGCAGATAGCTCTTAATCCGTCATCATGAGGCTGGGCGCAGTCTGGCGTATTAAATTGGCATCTCCAGCAGGCGTGGCGACTCGCCCCTGTCAGCCGGTCGATTTGCTGTACAGCCATTAGGCTGCACCTCTGCACTCAGTGGACATGTGTCAGCTGAATAACCTTTAAACTGATCTGAGGCCTGTGTTGATGTGACAGCCGGCCCAATGGGGCTTGACGGAAGCCATAGCTGGCGCCACAAGAAAACCCAGTGATCCATCCCTATCATACTTTATTCAGCACCCTGCACGTGTACACAGCTCTCCATATACAGCAAATAAAGAAATGACAACATTACATCCATGCTTCCAGTCTAACACTAATTTGACCCACAGACTGTCCTCTTTGCCCACCAGGGCCAATGAGACCAGGAGACGTCTATAAATATGTTACATCTGTTTGATCTGTGCTTCACTTCGTTACAGACTGATAGGGTAATGGCGCATGCAGGACCATTTATGGCCCTTTTATTAAATGCACAATCTTTTTTTATGATCTATTTGACTGGCACACGGAGTACAACAGTTATTCTGTTTGCTTAGGTTAGTGGGAGGCAGCCATCTCTAAAAATGACTGTCTTGGTCGTTTGTTTAAACAGATTGAAACAGTCTACCTTCCTGTTTATGCTCAGTAGCGATGTAGGAAGACGTTTAACATTCTTATAGTGCAGTAAAAAGTAAGTGTGGAGGCTGGCGTGATGGATGGGTGCACAAAGCATACACCCATCCACATCTCATCTCCTACTAACAGTAAACACTGCTTTCTTTAAACAATGATGACAACATTCCCCCATACTAAAACTTTTTGGCTATTATGGCTAAAACACAAATTCGACATCCTATAAAGTTCAAATCAAATTTTACACACATTTTGCCTCAGAGGGCTTTACAATCTGCACAGGGGGTGACACCCTCTGTCCTTAGACCCTCGATTTGAGTGAGGAAAAACTTTCCCACAAAAAAACGTGGAAGAAACCTCAGGAAGAGCCAGGGAGTTAATATGGGAAATAAAAAGAAGACACTGAATGCTATTAATATTCATTTGTAGGCATGTTTTCTGGGCACCAGATGAGTTTAAGTCCCATAGTCACTCTCCTTTTAGCTTTGTCTTTTTAGCTGCTAAATGCTTCATGGTGGTCATCAGCTACTCACAAACTTGTTCTGTTAGTTGTTTGGTGATAGGCAGGTAGTGTTAAGTGGAATCTAATTGGTTTTCTTTATTCATTGCTGGAAACACTTGCCTTCTGGTGGAAACAAAACTGAAGAGAAAAACAGTAAAGCTGCTGTAAAACTAAAACAAGCGAGCTTAAAGAGGCTAAAATGCGCCGTAGAGTTGAGGGGGAGTGTCAGGAGTCTGGTGATAATTCTTTCTGTGTCTGTCACATCTCTCCTCCACACTCCTTTCATATTACACTTATTTGACAGAGCTGCTTTAACTGAGTGGATTTAATTTAATAAATCTTAAACACAGAGCTGGCAGATCAGATCAGATCATTTTCAAAGGACGTGCACCGCAACTTATTATGTATTTTAGGAATGAGGGCTTGTTGTTTGTATATACTATATTACTTGCTCTGGTACTGTGGAGCCACTGCAATATAACTTTCTCGTGGCAGACATATTGAAATTCTTTAGCAGGAAAATACACAGGTGTAACTAATAACACTAATGACGGCTCCATTGAATTAATTTGTCCCAGGGCCTAGGTAATGTGCATACTGTCACTGAGATACTACTTACCGGCACGACAAGATTAAATAAATACAGCAGGGATATCATTAATGTTATTAGTAACACATGTGCGTTTTCTGCTATGACAGGTCAAAATGTCTGCTGTGACGGAAATATATGATATGCACACTTTTAACTTTGCTTAGTCCGAGTAAAAATTAGACTGTGCTTGTTAGGAGTCGAACTAATATTATGTCTTATAAGATTCAGAGCAACTTGTCGGCACTGTATGTATAAATCAAAGTGATTTGTACTTGTGGATTTCCGAAAATCATTTGCATCAATTACGAAAATGTAACTGAGCATTAATCACAAAAATGCTCTGATTACACGGTAATGACAAGCTGCAACACTTTTAATCTGTTAATCACTGTGAAATTAAATCATAAATTGACTTGGTATTTGCTGTTCTCTAAACTGAGCATCACGTATTTCTCATTAGTTATTTAAAGGTAGCAGTGAGTGAATTCCTGCATCTAGTAATACTTTTATTGTCACTTGAACTCATGGTTATGTAAACGTGTGCAGGTTCTTATTCAGAGGACCATAAAGAATCACACTGCACACTCCTTATTTGCTCTCTTGTGGAACTCACATGGGATAGAGGGAAAAGGTAAGGTTTAACAGTTTTATTAAACACATAGACAACACAACCACCAGACCACCACGTACAGCAGACAAGACAGGCTGTTTGGCAGACACAGACGGAGCACAGACAGAGACAGCAGGCACAAGCACTGACACAGGACGCCTCCGAGGGAGGAGCTGCCCCGGGGAACAGCGGCGGCGCGGGGCCGGCGCTGTAGCCCCGAACACACACACTGACATGTAATAGAAGCCAGCTGGGGGTTAGCCTGAGACTTATGGGTGGAGAAGAAGCAGCACACAAAATGGATGCCAATCATATCCATGCAGAAGCAAGGGAGTTGGGGGAAGAGGATTATTAGTTAGTCTATAGAGCTGTGGTACAGTCCAGTACAGAGTGCATGCCACAAATGCCTTCTACTTGGAGCAACAGATAGAATAGAAAAACAGATATACTTTGTGGCAATAAAAGTCTTTTTATGCCATCTGCATTCAAACAGACATGTATATGCAGAAAGGCTAAAAGAAAGAAGGTGGGTGAGTCGGGATGGAGGGGGGTAGGGGTGGGGGTTAACGCTCGGGAGAGGAAACAGGGAGTCATTCTTTCACACACAACTTTCTTGAGACAGAATGGGGTTGCCTGCACAAGGCCAAAAAAAGGATGATGGCAAGAAAAGATTTTGTTGCCGTTCATTTCCCTATGTTGTATCGAAAATGGGGGGAAGATGTTCTTTAGAAGCCATATGGCACAAAAAATAAACACAAACTTGATGATGAGGAGGAGAACTTTGAATTTTCCAACCACCAAAAGTTCATGCGGCACAAGATGAGGCAAAAACGGGAGGAGTGGCTTTATCCTTGCTTGGAGGATGGACGACGGATGATGAGGAGGACACCAAAGAAAAAAAAACAAACAAAAACCACAACGAAACAACAAAATAAAATTCACCCCCAATCAACCCGCCCCGAACCCCAACATAAAGCAAAAACAAAAAAAGCTCAAATCTTAAGCAACCCAGCAGCTGGGTCCAAATCGATACAGAAGAGAGATGTTCATATGTGCACCACACAAGAAAAAACCAAACCAAACCAAACCAAACAAAAGGCAACAGAAAAGAAACCAACATCATGTCATGCAACTGTTCATACGACTGGAAGCGGGGCAAGGAATGAGGATATGAATTTCTGTGTCAACATGGTGAAATGTACAGTATGTATGAGTGTGTATGACTACATCTGTTGCCACTATATGAGGGGAGGGTACCATGTTCTCTTAGCAAAAACTTTTTTTTTACAATACGCTTTGTTCCGCTTTTGAGAATACTTGGGTTTGAGGTTTTAATAGTCTGCGGAAATGAAAAGGCACAACACATGAGGTGTAAAAATGTGTTCATTCAATTTCAATAATCTCGGCGTTAAGAAAGCAACTCATGCTTATAGATAAAGACCCTAAATACTGCACGGGGGCACGGAGAAAATGGCTTTCTCTTCACATCAAAAAGCCATAAGCACAAGGACCTAAATGTGGTCATAATTTCAAGGAAACAAACGCTATCACAGTGTGATAAGGCTTCAAAGTAAATGAGTTCCTTCCACAGATTGGAGGAAAATGGGTAAAATTACTTGCAGAGTATCTACTGGACTACATGGAAAGGCCTCATTTGCTGAGAGAAATAAATAAATGCCTGATTATCTGTTATGTTCTCTGCACAGAGAAAACCAAAAGAAAGGGCAGTGCATTGTTTCGACTTAGGCTTGTTATTAGCAGTGAAAAGTGGACATATGCTTGTTGCTAAGCTGAGCCATATTTAGCCAGATTAGCGCGGCATCAATTAGCCCGCTGTGATGGCGTTTTGAAGGACAGTGAAGCAATCAAATAGCCTGAGCTGTTAATGATTTTCAGAGTGCCTAAGGGGAAACGCTTTTTACATACTGAGCCAGTTTCAATAGAGCTCACACTCTCCTGGTTTGCTGCATAATACAGGGATGTATGCCAACTGCTCCTGGGCATAAGTGTGATTGACAGTTGTCTGTTCAAAAATTGTCCAAACCCAAGTTGCCTCAAAATAACCACTCTTTTAAATCTGCGGTTGTCTTTCCAGCTCTGTTTTTATTTGCAAACTCCACTGAGTGAATGTCTTATCACTTTGATCGAATCACAAAGTGATATGTGTGTTTGTGTGTGCGTGTGTGTGTGTGTAAAGGGAGGAGGGAAGAGAGACGATGCGCACAGAAATTCGAGGATATCTGTTCTCTATTAGAATGTTTCAGGTAAGGCAAGCCTCCGACGAAGGAAACAGAGGTACAAACAAGAGAAGAAGAAGAAGGAAGGAGAAGGGAGGAAGAGGCTCTGTTGCAGTTAGTCTGCTACATATCACAGTATCTATGCTGAAAGCATCTTTGTTCTCGAAAGAATCTCAAAATGTATCCTCTGTCAAGAGAGACGCACACACACGCACAGCAAGAGGAAATCAACCATGTACAGGACAGATACATTTTGAAGCATCAGTGCGGGCGACATGGGGCTTGATACTAATTTCGTACTTTGTTGAGTAAAGTTTTGCTCTCGACCGAATGCTGAGAGAACAAAATTAGTATCAACGCTTTCGTCATGTCTGCAACCAGTGGCCCCATAGCTAAGTGTAACTTGTTTTAGAGATGAAAGGTGTGAGCTTTAACTACAGCAGCTAACTATACGATGTGAGTGTTTTATTTACAGTTAAAGTTCAAACTGTAACTTCCTACAGAGAGCATGCTCAGGATAGAGAAACTTGATTCTTACTGCTTTCATCCATCTCCAAAGAGTTCTTTAAACTTTAGATATACACTAAGAACCCCCTCACGCTAGTGTATATTTCTCACAGTGGCTACTTTTCGGAGGGCTTTTTGAAGTTACACTTGAAGCTCCCATGGGACATGATGCTAAGAGGAGAGGCTCCTCGGTAGCAAATCAAAGAAAGATAAGGAGAAATAGACCAGGTTCAGAGCAAGCACAACTCGACACACCCATCCCACCTGCGTGTCCGGAGTCGCACTCTTCCAGGTCCTCGTCGTCACTGGAGCACTCCGCCGACGAAACAATGTCATCCGTCGTCTGCGGGGAAAGAGACACATTAACACACGTGTACGGGGGGAATGTGGTTAGGGGCAGTATAGTGAGTCCTCAACTATACTGCCCATAGCCACTCCATTCAAGGATATCTCTGCACACACAGACCTCTCTGCCTGTCCTTCGGCTTCCATATATCACTTGGAGTCAATCATATTTCACAGTGTTTATCATTCTTCACTTTATGTGCTTTCCACCTCCACAGATAATTGTTTTCCTTCACCCTCCGCACTCTGCCTCCGATTATTTATCGCCCCTCTCCTCCTCTGTCGTCCACAATCAATGGCCCCACCAAGCCCTCACAGATCAACACTGTCCCGACTTCTGATTTGTGCTAAAGGGTGCGGAGGGTGGGAGGGATGGGGCGGCAGGCTTGCTAGCTACACCCGGCCCAGCGATGGATTATCTGCACCCTCCAGTTCCCACAATTCTGATTTATCCCCCCCCCCCCCCCCCATGCCTTTTTTTTCCGGGTCGACCCATGGAGGACAGAGGGGGGAGGTTGTATTTCAGCCGTGGTGCGCTGGGCAGCCGGCGTTTATTAGAATGAATCAGCGGGGCGATAAAATAAGCCCTGTCACCAAGCAGGGTTATGAAATCAGAGTGCTGATTGAGTTTTCCAGTCCTGGCCGAGGGTGTGGGGCTCTAAATATCATTGAGTTTGACAGACTAATGAAACGCGCCCCCGTGCTCGTGCTGCCGCTTTCAACAGGGCCCAGAGAAAGCTGTCCACCTCGACTATATGCATATGCACGCATGCTGATGTTCAACACGCAAGTCTACCAAAGCTCACAGTGAGAATGGAGATTTTTTTTAAAGCATACGCCTCATGTTCAGCGTGATTATGCACGGTGGGCTGCGCCATTTTCTGTGTTAGTACATTTGATAAGTTAATGTGTGTGTCTGGGCCTGTGTGCATAATGCACCACATTATGTACTGTACTCCAGCATGTGGAGGCAAAAAAAAAAAAAACGAAGCAAGGGGGGAGGCTCTAAACTAAATTGCGGTAAAATATGGCCCCTTGGTAAACATGACTATTTATTGAAGCCACATTACGGGCGTAAAAGTCTTGGTTATTGCTGAAAGAGGGTTATTGCTTGTTATTATGATAGCGGCAGATGTGGGAGGCAGGGACAGAGAGAGAGAGATGAAAAACCAGAGCCACTTCAAAGTCTGTTCCAGCAATTTCAGCCCGAGACCATCACACCATAACCCAGCATCAACTGAAAACACTGCCTTTCCCTTGTCCATTCATGCTGCATTTCTCTGCAGCTGATGCCGACAGCATCTCAACACAGAGCAAATATTTTCACTGTCTGGGTTGCAGCAGCTTAGCAGAGTCCTAAGCACCCAGTTGTAGCTTCGAAATTTGAGGTTTGGCTGAATAGATGCTCTTTTATTATTACTTTATCCAGCCTGCTTATTATTTTTCAGTTAAATAAATAATATGGAACAAAGATTCACTTGGTAACAAAACACACACATACACAGCTTTTGTGTTGTGCTACTAAGCCCCTTTACAGACACTTCATTACCTAAATCTGTCAGCAGTTTTACATGTCATGCTCATGCTTGAACAAGTGACCAAGGCAATTTTAGATGTGATTGCAATCGGACTGTTTGCTACAGTATGTGCTACGCTTGTTACAAGAGGATGAAAGAAGAGGTAACTACACATAGTGATGTGTCCTTGTATTTAAGACAATTCCATCCAACATGTGACTTGGCTGGACTGACAGAGTCCAAATAAGTAAGCCATCCTTCTAAGGATGGTTAACGAGGTTAGCTGAGGGGGGAGATCAGATTACTGGCCTGCTGCATGCACACGGTGGATTTACAGTAACTGATATAATACCATGTATGTCAACGTCTGCTCTAATTAACTGGGCAACTGTGTTTGTCTGAGTAACCTAGTTACTTAAGTGCATGTAAATATGCAGATTGTTGTAGAGGCTGCAGCAGAACAAGCGCACGGTACGAGCGCAGAGAGATATATTAAAAGATATCTTGTTCCGACTTCGTAAATGCGCTGCGATAAATTTGTAATTCTATTAATTTCTTATGCATAAAGAAAATAAAATCAGCTGAATAAAGCATGAAAAGCTCTAATGAGACATTTGTCGAGGAGATTCTTCTCATGTCAGCTCAGTCTGAAAAAATTAGGTTTTGTTCTTTATATTTTTACATCTTTATAATGTAACTTTATATTAATCGTAGCACATAAAAGCGGATACTTCCTAGTCGACGCCAGACCTGTAAGAAGTGGTGGGCGACCTCTCGTGCTCGCAATGGCCATTAATTAAGCCGCAGAGATAAAATTGTTCACTTGATATTATTTTTGAACCCCGGCACGGCTTTCAGCCCCGAGGTGAGGCTCAAAATCAAAATGTCATCAAAAATGTTTATAGTCTCTGCGCTCCCCTGACTTGTTGGCAGACAGAGGCCAAAGCCCTGCACAGCACTGCAGAACTTGTGGAGGGAAAAAATCATTAAGCACTTCATCTTAGAGCCAGTCCACATGAAAGAAGAGGACTGGCTGCCTCACCTCGAGCATTGTAAAGGTTGCATTTAAAAGGTAGAAAGACAAAATCACAGTCTATGCATACACTTTCTATTTGATAGAAAATCATCTATGACTCTAAGAAAGAGAGAGAGAGAGGGAGAGAGAGACCCTCTCATCTAACAGACTTTGATTCCACTTGGAGAAATTGAAGAAGCCTTTTGAAGTGTGATGTTTGACATTTGTAGATCCACTGGATGTGTGCCTGATTTCATTTTCATAAACATATGATGTACCTCTGCCAGTCACAATAGTTCACACCGAAGTGCTTCTCATGAAGGGCTTAGGGTGCCATTTTTCCGCATTTGAACTAATGCAGAACCAATGAAGTGACACACAGAGCTTACAGTCTTCCCTCAGTCAACCAGAGACGTCGATAATAACATATAGCACGAGGCTAGATGCTGTAAATGCAAAAAGAGCTCATGGAGCGGAAAAGGCATAGGCTGCATGTGTGTGCAGCCATGGGAGCCTACAGTGGGGTATAGCAAAATGATGTGGTTGGCCAGCGGGACTACAAAAACTGATTTCACAGCTGGGGAAATCCAATTCTCTGTCTAAATCTCCATAACATAGAGTGGGATATATTTTGGCAGCAAAGTGATTTCTTTTTTTGGTGTAATTATTCTCAACAAACGCTCTCATCGTCATTTTTAAGTGAGTCTGTGTGGTGGGATTTGCAGGCCGGTTTTGTTGTCGTGTGTGTGGGAAGCTCTAATATGCGTGCGCATGCCTTCTACTTCCTGTGTGTGCGTGTATGTGTGAAGAAAGCGTATCGTATGCGATGATTTCAACAAAAAAAATAAATCACATAACGCCTGATTATCCTGATTACCCTGCCTTCAAGTGATGCTCAAATTCCTAACTCCACAAACAAACAGCAGAGCCAAATCAATAGCCAGACTTCATTAAAACAGCATTTACGTCTGACCACTTCAGCACATCAACTCAAAGGATCACACCGGCGATCGATAAAGATAGACAGCCTCTTTGGCAGATGAGCCTCAAAATACGCAGCTTTTAGTTTCACAACCAGTGGCACTGACACGGACAAAATGGAGACTGTGCAAAGATGCTGGGACGCCTCTGCCTCGACCGAGCTTCTCTGGTGTTAAATCGGGAAATCTGGGACTGACTACTGTGAATCAGCCAGAAGCAATGCAGAGGCCATTAACAGGCGAAGCTGCAATTACCTCAGCAGCTGAATGGAGTGCATGCTACATCACCAGTCAGGCCTGACCTCAGAGTGAACAAAGAGGGTGCGAGATTGATTAACAATAAACATGAAGCTCAGGACACCAACGCTTCTTTTATTAAAAACTCTTTTACCCGGCCAACACTGCACCTGTCCTTAGAGATGTTTTATATTACAAAGTCATTTTACCACATTTTGCAAAGTGACGGAGTAGCGTAAAATGAAAGCTTAGCTGATAAGTTGGAGACGTGAATTAAAGCGTGTGGATGCTCGGTTTCATTTTCACATTTGTCTTAGTGTGTGTCTTAAAACAACGCTCGCATGCTCACATGAATACTGAGCTAGTTTTTGCTTTAATTCATTCCCATACTGAAGAGAACCTTTCAAATGTGAGCCTAATTAAAGAGTCCCTTGTGTTCTATCTTTGCTGTGTGGTGTCCGCCTCATGAAACAGATGTGTTTTTATTTGAATCAGTCCAAGTGTCTACACAGGCTGTACTATATGTGCACAAACACAAGTTGTAGAAGATCTTTATGCTTTAAGTTTACTCTCTTCTACACATAACCAAAGTCATTGTTGCATTGCCAAGACGCGGGTCACCTACATTAAAACTGCACCTGAACAGAACCTGTGTATAGACTGACGGAGAACTAAAGCAGCTGCTGCTGTTCTTTTTTACCTCTTTGTGTTCTCCCATTGCTGTAGCTCAAAGTGGAAACGTCATACTAAAGAGAGTTACGCTTTGGAAGAAGCCCACATAATTTGACTAACTAAGGCTGCTGAAGCCTCGTTATAGCTTAAGCTGACCTTTAGAACCCATTTTTACACAGAAAGAGGGCTGTGTGGGCTTCATCCAACATCACTTCCAGTGGAATCACATTAGGAAAGGATGTCAGTATGGAGCGCTCAGCGTACATATGAGTATGTCAGTATTGTATTAAGATAGACATATCTTTTAACTTTATCCTTAACATTTTGGCCAGGTGAGAAGAAGATGTCTCTTCATAAGAGATCAGGAACAAAATAAAAACCGCTGAGCATATATTAGAGTTTTACTGCATCTATTATTCAATACATCCAGGTAGTACTTTCCACACTTTTGAAGTGTTCTAGTAAAGCACAATGCACCTGTTCCAGCATCAAACAGAAAAAAAGAAATGATACATTTGGTTTCCAATGTTTGTTCATTATTTCAAATTATTATTAATTTATTTTTGTGCTTAACTACTGAAGCATTTTATCTAATAATGTGCCTGCAGGAGAAATAGCGTGTTCACACCCGACTCTTCACACCTGTGTCTAATAATAAATGTGACTGAACTCTCGATCTGCCTGCTAAAATTTCACTCTCTGCCATTTACAGCATATGTCGTTGCTCAGAAGAGCTGCGCAAGGAGCCTCTGCAGACTATACTCTTTAATTTAAACAAGATGATATATTATAAACTTCTGTGCCACAAATAAACAGAGAAAATGGAATCACATCAGAGCGAAACTAATGCTAAATAGGTTTTTAATCAAAAATTCTATACTTCAACTCTGGAAAAATGACATACAGAGAGCTTATTCTATTCCAATTCTCATTTAATATGATCAACTACTGACCCACCATAATTTAATTGTGTGCTGACGGCCAACGTCTAAGGGTAATACCAATCAAACAGAGAATATATTAACTTGGAATAAAACTCTACATGGAGGGTAACGGGAGCAGCTGCTGCATTTGCGGTCGCAGTTGAATATTCTGCTGAGCATGACGGTGATTTGATCGGGCACATCAAAGCAGTGGCTTGTGCTCGGCTGGGAGAAAAGAAAGACATTATGTACTCGACCACTGTCTATAGTTTTCCCCAGGGTCAGTGAAAGCAGTGTAAAGGCTAAAAAGCAGCCATGGCCTGCGGGTTACAAACATGACATGAAATATGAGTGTGAACAGTGCTCTGTCTCGGAGAGGCAATGGGAAACTAAGCGCACATGCTTAAGTACAGTACAGTGAGTCAGGGAGGGGGCCGGAGGTTGCTCCTGAACACACTACGGTCTTATCATAACAAATGACCTTCACATGTTTTTATGCCCAGAGGGTGAAGGAAACACAGAGAAATGAAGCCCTTTTGAGAATAAAGGAAGACACACAGCACTATAGATCCACATTACAACCCTGCTATCAAACCCAATTTGGTTTATTTACAATGCCAGAGTGCCCAATGGCTAAAGCTGATTTTTCTTTTTGCACTGATGGGAATAAACCCAAACAAATCAATTTTCCTCCAGCGCATCATCCTGGCAGTCAGTTGCCATGGATATCCAATGTGGTTGCATGTTCAGAGATCAAAGTGATGGTGCGGAGGCAAGGGCAAATCAAAGACACACAATTCAAAGTGACTTCTTCTTCCCTGAGGTGCAGCTTGGTCACCTTGGACATATATATTTTTCACACATGTTAGAGGGGGATACATAGACAATTTTTCAGGTTGAGGAATGGGCCCAGAAAGCGACAGAAATCAGAGGTCAGACTGACTCCCACTCTCATCTCCTCTTTCTCGCTATCTCACTAATTCCCATTCCTCCGCTCCACCGGCCCTCGAAACCAAAATAAGATAGTCATCTCCAAGGCGGAAGCTTCGCCTTTCTATTGACGGCTGTCTGATGTGCGCGTTATCATGTCCGATCTGGGCTTTGACAGGCCGACAAGGGAGAGGCTTGTATTACAAGGGGAATCAATGGCACCGGGCCATATCCCTATCAATAGGCTGCCACAACTCTTTTTGCTCATGCTCCTCGCTCTGTGACAGATAAGATGTTTTATCAGAAAAAAAAATAGAGTTGGGGGTTAGAAATGGAAGAGATGGAGCAGAAGCATGTTAAAAATAACACAGAGTGATGCTAAAAAAACATTTGAAGATGTTTAATCTTTATTAGCAAAAATACTGTTAGAGGGAGAGAGCAAACAGTGCAGTGCAAAAAGGCCCGCTGTTAACCCTCTCCTTCAATATAGTGGATAAATTACACTGAAATGAGGTCCAGAGTCAACTTGTAGGGCCAAAGCCACATCAAATATTGATATTTCGAATGAGCACCCTCGGTGGGCCTTTCTTAGTGGGCTCCTGAAGTCAGCACATTTTTTTTCTTTCCACGTTTATGGAGAAATGGAAAAGAGGGAAGGGGAGGTGGGTGAGGAAAGCAGGAGAGAAAACAGCTGGAAAAGGAGGGGGGGGGGGGGGGGGGGGGGGGGGGGGGGGGGGGGGAATGCATTTAATTTGTTCACCATCACCGTGCTGTGTTGGTTTCAGCAGAATGGGTTATGCGCTGAGTATTTTTCTTTCTCTCAAGGACCTGCCTTTGTACACAGAGCAGTGAGGGTTGCTGGCTCACAGCAAACTCTAATTGCCCCGAGGCCATAGGCAGCCACTTTCAAACAGGGTCATTCATCTTCTCATGGAAAAGGAAATGGTCTTTGGCCCTGATCCTTAATCACCCCCCTGCCGCAGTGTACAAGGTCATCAGGGAAACCCTGTGACAAACAGACTCACACACATACAGTACATGTATGTACACGCAGGCACACACAGAGAATAGCTGATGGGGGGCGGTCACATGTTGAGGGGCAGGTATATTTGAGGTAAGCAGACAAGAGATGGAAGGAAATATCTTCTCTCTATGCAGGTCCATGCTGCCCTCAAGTGAAATTGGAGTAGCGATTACAGCTCTGAGTTATGGCTTGTGTTACCGTTTGTGGTTCTTGCTTCAAAGAGGAAGTGAGGAATTCATGTGGATGTGGTGGTGAGCTGCGCTGAAAGCCGTGACCGAAGAGGAGGCAGAGAGAAGATGAGAGCATTGGGGGGAAAAGAGGAAGAGGAGGAGGGGAGTGAGGACAGGAAAGGAATGGAAAAGAGTCCATTTCACTAAGAATCACAAGACGTTGGCAGAGATTGGTCCTCTAAACAAAGTTAAGGTAACAGTATTCCTGCTTGGGGACCAGCAGTGGACTGTTTCATAAAGCAAGATTACCAGTTAAATAAATCAGGATTACTTCAAACCAGCTTTACTCTCACAAACTTTGGTTTACTTTACTTTAATTAGGATTCTATTTCACACTATAAAGTTGATTTCATGTTGCATCTTATGGTATGGTTATTGCAACTATTGGCAATTTTCACAATTTTAACTTCAGATGCAGGTTATTTTCTCGATTATAAGAAATCATGGTTATTAAAATGTCAGAAAAAAGAGCAAATCACTTGACAACCCAGAGATATTCACTTACTATCACATCTGAGAGGCTAGAACAAGTGATTTTCACACATTACTCATCCTGGGCTGGAATCCAACATGATAGCATGGAGGAGCAAACTGCAACACATCTGTTCTTGTGTCAGATTCTCTGCTCATAGCTGGACTCTGTTTCCTCTTCATATTTGATTCTCCAGATACATTTCTGTGTTTAATATTTGCTGCTCTGTGGCTGCGAACACCACACATCGCTTCTAACATCTCCGTCTTCATTGTGAATTGATGTAATCGACGCCAGACATCCTCTTGAGATCTTTGTTATGAAGTCATGAATATACGTATTTGAACGAGGCTTGAATCAATCTGATTGCATTAGTTCTGAGTTGGATTTATGAGACAATTTAATTTTGGATAAGTTTGTTAGGCCCGCTTAATCCAAGTTTTTGCACAATGAATTGTGCTTTCCTGTGCCTCCAACACAAAACAGTTCAATAACTTAATACTTCTAAAACAATGTTGTCCTAATGGTATTCTGTTATAATTACGCATTATCCACATTGTGAATGGCTGTTGATTAGTTAAATCTATGAAGGCTTGTGTTTGTGCTGCTGTTCGGGACACGCTTTTGCGACAACAAGCTTTATAAATAAACCTGAGTTGACCTCACTAATTGCAACAATACAATCAATAAGGAAGACGATATGTTCAACTGCGAGAGCTATTGGCTTTCTATTGAGAATGTGTGAAGTCTGAAACAAGCATCTGAAATTGGACCTTGCGTCCTCCTTGTGGACTACATTTTGATCTCCCTTTTCAATCCATTTCAATATTGCAGTATTTCTCACAGTCAAAGGCTATTATGACTTCAAGGCTGTAATACCAAATCAATGTAGGCGTTATGTAATGGCTGATGCTGGCAGCTTTACGTCTCCAAGATTAGCCGGGGGGTCCCATTTGGGTTCAGTTCCTAATGAGCACAAACCAAATTAAGCATTCAATTTAGTCTCTTTTTAGAAGATGAAAGTTGAAACGTAATCACTAACCAACGGAGAAATGATTTAAAATATACTGTACGTCCTCAACATGCATGTGAGGAAGTCTAACCGCGCATGCACGCACGCACGCACACACACAAACACGTCCTTAAGATGATTCTTCACTCATTTTCTCTTAAGAGCAACAGGTTTCACTCTAGTTTACAGCAACTCTCTGCAGACACAGAGCAGAAACATTGCTGGGCCTTGCTAACAGCTCAGCTGAGCAATGAAACAGAACACATTATTGCTGTGGAACATCAAAGGCTGCGTCTGTGTGATACATATTTAATTAAATCCTATTGACTCTAGCAGACACACGCTGCATTCTGTGCACACAGAGACGGTAATGCACATAAAGATCTGTGAATATTCGTCTCCTCCTCTCTCACATACAAACATAAATTCACACGTTCAGAGTGCATATCATAGGCTGGCAGCAAATATATTCCAGCACAGGCGTGTGAAGAGATTCATTACTGCCACTGTGGAATAAGTCAGCAGGTCTGTGTGTGCTGCTGAAGCTCCAGCCTCAAACACACCTGAAGTTATGATTAATAATCATATACAGCTCAGAGAGCTTCATTTGAGGGTGGGGTGGTACACTAATACTTCTGTGAGAGAGATGAAATAATCCATTTTATGACTGTGTTCGATATGTGAGACATCTTTGTGACATGTTTAAACTGGCTTGGAGCACTAGAGCTGCTCAAGTTTGCCAAAAGCCAGAGGCAAAAAAAAGTTAAACAAAAACAGAAATATTCTTCTTCCAGCATCTCTGAAAATGTTTTATTTAGTTGTTGTATCTTGTTAGCTAGCCAGCTAATGACGGCGGTTTCCAAAAGTCAGCTGGGTTTTATTAGTTAGAGATAGAAATGTGTATGAAGCCACCTAATGAGGACAAGACATCTTGTTGCTGCAAGCACCAAATGTCCATAGCTGTTGGTCTAGTGAGAGTGCAATGTCTCACTTTATAATTGTACACATTTTGAATACACACAAACAACATGTATGACAATTAGACATTAGACATTTTAGCATTTTAACTCATTGTGCTACGCTTGAGCTATTATTACTTTGCAAAAATATTCATTTAAAGAAAAACAAGAAAATAAAGTAGCTACAGAAACAACTAGTACATCCTTGTGTGCAAGAGAAAGAGTGATCCAGAAACAAATAAGTAATATATGTATTTTTTTTCTGACAGGAAAAGCAGTAACTTCCTAAATCTCCTGTAAAATAACTCACAAAGTGTTAAGGAAAGAAAATGCTGGCAATAGAAGTTTAACTTTTATAATAGTTTTGTTCCCAGAACCGTTGTGCTGGAAAAAAGCTAATTAAACACCACGAGGAGTGTGGGATCTCACAGCAACCTCACAACTTTTTTTAAAATAGCTTGGCACAGGATTTAATACTGTTCCACTTTGATAATCCATGCAAGGCTACTGGCGTGTGCTTGAGGATAGATGACATCTGTACTGAAAGATGAAGAATCTGGATTTGAGATGCATGTAATAACATTTTTTTTAAATCCATAATAACTCTGATAAACTCAAAGACAGATATGATGTATAATTAGAAGTCATTTCAATTCTTTTGACTAGAGTGATCCGAAGTTAATTGCATTTAATCATTTGCATAGCTGGAACTTTCAAGTTCATAAGCGCTACACTTTGTTCTGTCACTCGTGAGTTTAAGACATTAGTTGGGCGTGTGTATCATGTTATGTTATAACCAGCCATCTCTGGAGGCAACACAACATGAAGTGGGCCTGTGTACCACCTAGAGCATGTGCTGATGTCCTGCTGGTCAGTTCAGAAACAAACCGCTTCACAGTGTGTGTGTTTGTCTGCGCGCGTAACTGATGTGTGTCGTTGGCTTGCCCCTTGGTGTGTGAGTGCCCCCGCCGTGACGACGGCGGCTGACAAGACAGCAGGTTTAGACACACACATTGCGCGCACACATTCCCGCGGGATCTATATAAGCTGTGTTGTGAGGCATGGGGGACATCCATTACAAAACCCCCTGTGGTTCAAAACCCCCGGAGCTAGCTGCTAGTTCACACACACTGAGAGACAAACTGCCCTGAACAAACACACGCGCACGCACACAAAGAGACACATGACCTACAGATATGAAATTGCAAACATCTACAAACGCATTCACACCGAGAAGCCTAATGGAAATAGCTCCTTGTACATAGTCTCTCGCACACAAAGTGACATGAAAAATGCATAAAGAAAGTCAAAACCGAATGTTGCAAACACACTCCGACAGAAAAGACAGACAATCCATGACAGTGCTGGAATGAGTTTGTCATGTTGATGGTGGGGGGGGGGGGGTACTATTTGGCAGCACACGTTGAAAATCCTCTGATATTGTGCTTCTGTTCTCTGACATCGTGAGTGGATGTGGCAGCAACAGGGCTGACAGACTTTTCAGGGTGTGTGCGTGTGTGTGCGTACACGTACGCAGCTCAATCTGGTTGTGCATGTACGCAGACGTGTGAGACAAAGATTAAGAGATCCTTGTACAAACCGAGTGCATGCGTGTGTGTGTCTGTGTCTGTGTGTGTCCCATTAATGAGCCACACACACACACCAGCGGGGTTCCCATCAGTCTGCTGTCTCCTAATTGGACCTACTGAGCAAATAGAGGACCTCCAGCATTCATCCCCCAGAATTTACTGGGATACAGGGTGCCTCGCAGGGTACCCTAGAAGGAGGCGTAGGAAGACGGATAGAGATGAAAAGAAAGGGGGAGGATGGAAGAAAGTAAAAGGAATACCTGCAAACTAGTTTGACCTTTACACAATTACTGGTGGGTCTATTCGTGAGGCAAGGTGATCACAGAGACTAGCTGAAGAGAAAAGACGACTGACAGCAGGTGGAGAAGTGCAGCGGAGCCGCCTACACACTCACACACCTGGGCACACGTACACACACACACACACGAGCAGATAGACACATCATCAAACATCATCGAGCAGACTACCACGTAGAGACGCGCGGCATGCTGCACAGCGCCTTCCTCACTACCTCTTGAAGAGAGAATAAATCAGTGATTATCATATATCCCCAGGCGTTAAGCAACATCCTTGATCTACTTTTGGAAAGCCAGAGAAAGACAGTCGGGGGAAACAACAACAGAAGAGTAAAAACAAAACGCCAGCTTTGTGCCGGCGTGTGCAAGTCTTATCTTGCAGCGCTGCGACTTGATTCTGGTTCTTGACCATTGCTTGGTCTCCCTAAACTCTCCATCTTACACTATCTGCCACAACACCTTGGAAATAGTCTGAAAATACATAAAGCACACTGTGCCAAAGAAGAATCCATGTCCATTCAACGTAATATTATTGTCATCACGCAAAGCGTATTCAAGCGCATCGATAGGGCATTACTTGCTGCGTCCCAGCAGAAGAAGCCCAATTAAACAGCAAACAATTTACCTCTCATTTTCCCGTCTCCTGAGCACCAGGCCAGTTGAAGATGATGGACGCGAGCAATTTCTTTAACACGGCAACCATGCAAATCACTTTCACTGTGTCTCCCTCAGCTGTTTTCCCCCACGGTACTCTAGATTGCAGCCTCCTTTTCTAATTGTTCCCAAACATCTCAGTCCAGCAGCGCGAGTTAATTGTAAACCAGAGACGTTGATCTCCCATGATAGAGAGCCTCGCATAAATGAGCGCTCCCAAAATGACTATCCACGTCAAACCAGCATGTGTAAAATACGTTCTTTGGTTTGACCAGAATTCTGCAGAGCTGAAGGGCTTAGGTAGCCACTTAACAAGATACACCTATTTATTATACTGTGATTTTTCCCCCCTCAGTCCCTAAATGAAGCTCAGCGGTGCTGTAATTGCTCCTCGGGAGCTTCCAAACTATTTAGGCTACCAATATGAGTAAATGAAAGAAAAGGATTTTGATAATCAGCAGGAGTGAAGAGAAAAAATTTAGTTTATGAATTCATTTTCAGCTAGCAACTTCTGTGATACAACATAAGCAAGTATGTTTCACGGGCTTTTCCACTGTATCTTCAATTATTATTTATAAATCATTTTTTAAAACAAATTCAAGATTATTACAGGTCTATTCTAAGTGCAGAATCGCACTCAAAACTGAATTAACAACCACAAGATAAATTGAAGAGGTTATAAGAAACACAACAAAACACAGATCTGCTCCACAATAACTGACTTCTTCTTGTGAAAGGAAAACTAAAAGGGACTCTCAGAAACATGGAATACCTGAAAACTACAGATGCAACTGCAACAACTCACTGACATACAATGAGAGGGGGCTCGAGACATCTTTTTGAGAGGTCACAACGCAAAAAGGTTTGGAGCACAAGTTTCACTTAATGCACAAGTTAACAGCAGCCATCACTTTGGCTCACTTTGCTTTTTGCCAACAGGGCTTTTAAAAGAGAACTCCACCGATTTAGCATCGCGCTCCTTTGACACTGTCAAACTTATGATGGAGAGTTAAAAAAGTGATGCAGCAGTACCAAACTGAACATCTTTTTTGCTCACTCTAGTTAAAACCTGGCCCATACAGTACCCATGATGCGACTTGACAGTGACAACTTGACATTTGGGTGTGTTATGCTCATATTCACTAATATAGCTTTAGGCTACTAGCCTCAAACTAGGATGAGGAGTGGGCTACAGAGGTCTGGTAAGTTATACTTCTTTCTAACTAACCTCAGATTATTTTTACTCTCGAACCTGTGGTCTTCAGACCTGACTGATGTTGCCTCAAGTGACATCACTTTAAGCAATTTATTAGAATTTGCACAGCTCCGTGAGGACCCATGAGAAGTTTATATGACTTTATTCACATGGTAGTACTCCACAAGAGCATACTTTGATGTGTAAAACTGGTGGAGTTCTTTAATAAGAGATCATCTCCAATCCTCCTTACTGGCTTTTCATGCTGCAAGCTGCTAGCGGAATTTTAATTATGCGTAACTTCCAAAAGATTTGTCAAGCCATTTAAATTTCAGCACAAACCACTTATGAACACTGGCGCCCAGACAGCCAACAGACCTAATGTCAAACTGTTTTTCTTCAGCGGAGAACAAGTTGCTTGATAAAAGCAGGCAGGGGTGCGCATGAGACTAAAACTCAGCTTAAAGTAAACAGATTTATAACAGGACGATATTTATTCCATTCTTCTTCTTTATATATACAGTATATTGACCGCTGCATTACTCTTTTTCCAGACCCTATTTACTTGTCTTGCCAAGTCAATAAAGAACTAATTAATATTTATGATGATGGAATGGAGAAAAGTAAAGAGATTTTTGGAGGGTGTGAGATTTGTTCAGAGTGAACTCTTTGACTGTACTCCTGCACGATAAGGAGAAGATATTGAATATGAGACATGATCGTCCCGTTATGTTAGCGTTTCTGCGTGCCTGCATTCACATGGCTTTATGCAGTGTGTGGAGGAGAGTCGGGGGCATGCAGGTAAAGCTGACACGGTTAGCATTAGTCATCCCCCATCAAAGTGATGTTCCGACTGCTAAATGGATGAAACACAGAATGATGAGTAGGCCTCGAAAGTGAGATTGTTGGTGGGCGTGATCTTTAGAATGAGCCAGCATGTTGACATATCTAATGCCAGGTCTCAGACCATTTATAATATTCATAAATAACGTGACATGCTGTGGCAGCAGTCTACTACTAAATGTATAAAGACTGAAAAAGCAATACTGTTTGTCGACTTGATTCACCTGGTGTTTGGGTTCAGCTGAAGTGAAATCTTTTTCTTGTCTACACTAGTTTTTGGCCCCCCAGTGGACCACCTGACCTACTGAGTGGCCAAGAAACACAGTGACAGAGAGCGCGCGAGAGAAAAAGGAAATGAAACGTGTCTGTCGTGTCGGTATGTCCCAGCGGAGCTATCATTAATTAAGCGTGAGATTGGTTCTCTCCACTTCCCACCCCTGTCTCTCATTCTGTTGATCCTCAGACGTCGAGGGATTTGTCACTTCTCACCTCTGAAAAAGAAACAGCTAGCGTTGGTGAAGTGGACCAAAAATAGATGTGTGAGAAGATACCAAAACACACACATTAGGTCGACACATAGACACACACACCACAACTTAAACAGCTGTGCGCACACACGCGCTCGAGTCCAGCTCCGTGTCAGATACCTATAGCTCTCTCTCAGCACTGCAGTACATCACTAATGATAGCTCAACTCCCTCAACACCCCTATACTACCCTGAGGGGTGGAGAAATCTGCCAAACTGGTACAGGTCCTCTCCTTACCTCTCACACCACGGTATTTGACAGCCAACTGGGGAACAGCAAAATTAAAGGCCTTGGCAAATGAAATTCTCTGACACAGCGGTGTGAATCAAAGCAGATGCTGCCATGGGAGGTTGTGGAAGAGGAATGAACAAGGTGCTCTCTCAGAAAGAATACAGAAGTAAAGTGAAAACTTAGCGAGGCCAAAAAGCGCCATTTTTATTAGGAAGTTACCTGTGCATCATCCGGCATATAACAGCTGCATGTTGGGTATTGACAAGAGAGCTACAGCTTCACTATTTCACCTTGAAAAAGAGAATGCTTTATATAAAAGCTCCTTCATGGCATGCAGAACTTTATTGACTTCCTTTGATAATAATAGCTTATGACACAAAATGCCATTTTCCCAGCGATACCGCATTTGTTTTCTATTTTTTTCCGATCTGATGTGACCTTGTTGATGGTGCCGGAGAGAGTGGTGTAATGTATCTCAGCTCGGTCATCATCATCATCACAGATTATTGACGCTACGCATAGACAGAATAGATATGGACTGCTTCGCTTTTGCTCCAGACCTGCACACCCCACATATCAAGCCTTGACACCGGGTCTTTCTTTGTCAGCACTGTCCAAATCACAGGGTATTTAGTGGCTTTCTAACAGCTCTGGCTTTGGCTCTCCCCCAGCACTTGCGCTGATAGAGACATACAAGTGTCAGCACTGACATGAAGGGCCATCATCACTGCACGCCAGGCAATCTCTAGATGCGGTGAGGATGCTGATAACAGTGGACCCTGTCTGTCGTCCACAAACAAACCTCTCCCCCAGCCCTGTCTCACCCCCGAGGGAGAGTTATTGCTTTAATATGAACAACAAATGGTTGAATTTGTCCTCTGGGTGTCAAAGGACTGCTCGGTGTGATTACTTTCTTGGCACAGCGGTGACATTCATTGGCTCGGACTCGGGACGTATTGGAGAAAGGCCTGTGTTAGGCTGGATTGGGTGAGTGACAGATGGAGATGGACAGAGAGAGAAAGAGAGAGGCAGAGAAAGATAGAGAAACGAAGAGGAAAGGAGCAGTGGCGCGGCCGGCTTTGCACACCTCAGTGAACATCAGCACTTCAATCCCTGATAGAATGAGAAATACAGTATCCTGACCTTGACTGATCAAGCAGGGAAAAAAGCAGCACGGCCACAATCCAGCCCATGCACAGTCACCAGAAAGTCATAGGTACATAAGATAGTGGAGGCTTAACAAGAAGACTTCTGTTTTTGTGACATGTTTACACCTAAACTTGATTATCGAGCCCACTGACTCACTACACAAACTCTAAATAAACAAATGAGTAGTTTGACATTTTGGGAAATGTTTCTTTACTTTATTGTCAAGAGTGGTGTTGACCCTAGTTAGCTTAGCTTAATGTTAAAAAGACATTTCACTTTTCTTTATAAGTGGTTATGTGCTGGGATATGCTGGGTGACTTCTTGGAAATTACTGATCCCAAACAAGAAATAGTCCAACAGAGAACTCCATATAGCAAACTGTTGTTTTTACACTGAGAGCTTCAGAAGGTGGATTTTATTACATTCAGCATGGCTGTAAAACATCAGACTTACCTGAATAGTGGGGGGAGAGCGCTGTTTGCGAGTGGTCGTGGTGGAGAGTGTGGTGGTGGTCTCGATGAAGGTGGTGGACATCTCCGGCGGTACTGAAGTGGTGGTGCGTGCACCGCCCCTGCTGGTTGGGACGTCGCCCACCAACCGCACACTGCCGTTCACCTTGATGTTGACATGGCCCTCGGCGGCCATGTTGAGCACTTTGAGGCCGTTGTAGTAGAGACCGGAGAGCTGGCCCTGGTAGGGTCGCTTCCGGTCATTTCCGCCGATGGAGATAGTGGCCTGGGTGTTGAAGATTGTCAGCTGCCGGCCTGGTGTAGGAGGGAGGGATGCAAATGTTACTATATTTATGGCAGAAAATCATAAAAAGCTCTAATTCTGTCATGCATCGCCTTTAAGAGGAACTATACTTTCACTGCAAGATAGATGCATTAATGAGCAGTATTGATTTACTGGTTAATTAAATTAGTATGGACGGAATCAAAATGGTTAAAAGTGGTGATGCAACATGCTTTTACACTGAAAAAAGTAACCATAGTAGTAGTTCTCAACAACCCCACCTTTGTGTTCATAAAAGACTGCGGCTATGCGCTCTGTTATCTACAGTAGGAAGACTTCTTCCTTTTGATATGCAAGAAAAAGCAGGCTCTGAAAGAGACCGCTCACGTTGAAAACAACAGACACTATGCAGCATTATCGTTAGGGACCATGCAGGTGTGAAAAAAATGCTTGAAAAATGAGCTGGAACACGTTCCACAGGCGCTCTTAATATTCTCCGGACAAAACAGTGGACTCATGCGGTAAAATGATTAATAAATATGTATACAGGCTTTGGCATATTATGATAAAGTGAGAGCAACACACACTCACTACCTGTCATGGTGAATTTCATTAGGAGAAGCCTAAATATCATTGTCAAAACACACAGCTCATGCATTAATTATGAAATGAAAATACACCAAACTTTCACAATACAAGAATCATAATTAAAAATCTAATTTGTATAATTCACAGACACATAGCACTGCTTGTTACATTTGCGGCATTTGCACAATTACAATACATAATACATAAGGTATGGAATGACAGGGGCAGGACGTTCATATCACAGAAGCGAAAATGAAATAGCATGTGTGGAGTCATGCATGCAGCAGTAATGGCATTTATCAGACCGGTCTGTGTTTTAGCGATTGTTAAAGGGACTTTATAATCAGGTTATGATGTTTATGTGCAATGAACTTTAAATGCAGTTTATAATGATATTATGTCAACCAAGAAAATTGAATGCGCACCAAAAAAAGAAAAAAAAAGAAAAAAGAGGAGGAGCAGATTTTTTTTAATCCCCGCACATGTTTTAAACATAAACGAGGTGCTTGATAATCTCACTGATTGAAAAGCACAACTCTGTCTAGGCGCACTGCACCTTGGCAGGCTCGCTGTGACGCTGCGCCGTCAAAAAGGCTCCAATTAGATCTCCATCACCAAACAAGTGAGGATTTTATCGTGTGTGATGTGTGTAACTACAATCAGATAAATTACAGCAGGGAAAAGCACCTGCTGTTTGGAAAGTTTTCAGGGGGATATGCCCACTGATTAGTTTGTTCTCAAACATTGCAGAGGATTTGAGCCAAGGGAGCTAATTCTCCTCTCAAAACAATCGTCCTACTGTTGCAGCATAGATAATGCCATCTTCTAGTCAATTTTGCACAAACACACACAAAAAAAGATTAGGAGTACTTGATACTTGAAATCTTACTGTTGCGCTGTAAATAAATATATATAAAATATCTTCTCAGTCCCTTTAACTGGACACCATGATTCAACAAAAATCAAAAAGATGACAATGACAAAAATGGGAAAGAAAAATAACAAAGCAACTCAAAATGAAAACAAAGGAAAGAGCAAAAATTAACAAACAGCGCTTTTACTTGTTTTTTTTAAAGGGTTTAAGGGGTGGTTATTCATTCTCAGAGGTTGAAAGGGAACAAGCCGATGAAATGACAGAAAAAGAAAGAAAAACATTCTAGAAGTTTGATAAAGATTTACCTTTCTCCTGAAGCCAATCTTCTACTGGCCGGGTATATTTGAACGGGATTTTCTTATTTGCCATTTGATAGCGCTCAATGTCGCTGTTGCCTTTAAAGTTTGAGAGTTTAACAAACAGCTTGAAACAGTTGGCAACAGCAACAGACATCACACATTTATACAGTGGTTTATAAAGCGTTTTATCTTTGTTTAGAAATATTTATAAAAGCTTTATGATGATTTGTTTTCAACTAGCTTTAGTTTGAACTTTTTAAATTCATATTTATATAGCACACTCCACACCTATATTTAACTTAATATCCATGGATTAAAAGCACAACACATATCACATATCCATAGCAGTCACAGAAAAGACACACTGCATAAATAACCTGCAAGAATAAGTAAAAAAAACACACAGCAGAGCAAATACATCACAGTTTACAGGTCCTCTAATACAGTCATCATATTACATAATAAAGACAAAAGAAAGGCTATCAAGAGGTCAAAAAGGTAGACGTGCGTTTACTCTCTTTCTCTGAAGCAAATTGGGGGTAATTAATGTGCACTAATTCTCCCACTGGACACCACCTGCTTTTACATTCCAAGGGCCAACGAATGATTCGGTTTAAAGCTTATTTGGATGGACGGAGCTGTGCAGCAGGTTTGCAGGGGAAGGGGTGCAACGATGGAGAAGGAAGTGGTAATTTGAAGCACTGCAGACCTATTGGGAGGGAAGTCCCACAGTGACACAGATTTGAGGAGGACAATGCATACAAATGAGATCATTACTGACATGGTGGGAGGCCTTTTGGGTAAAAAAAAAAAAAAAGGCGCTACACCCCACCTGCTACAATCTCCTCTTCTGAGACCGTGGCTAACATTCCAGGTATATGGGAATTATGGATAATAGGCCACCTTTTATGGAGAATGTTATGTGTGTACTTACTATTATTTCTGGCATGGTATGATTTCTTGTTGTGTACGCGCCAGCATGCAATATTTTGTCTGACAATCACAGAGGCATTTCCTCTGAAAGCCGCCACGGGTCTGTCGACGCTGAGAATTGAGACGTTGGGATCTGTCTTCAAACACTCTGAGGTATGACAAAAGACTGTGAAGGCTGTATAGAATTATGAATGACACCATGATATCACTCAGTACCCAGGTGGGAAGGTATTTGGAGGGGGAAAAGAAGGCACCGGCACGGCATCGTTTATAACATAAGTGAAAGGGCAAGGCTTCATAATTGTGAGAAAAGGTCTTCAGGAAATGTGTCTAGTTTAGCTGCTAGAATTCTCTCAGGTGATTTATCTATTGACAACACACACACACACACACACACTCATCCACCTGACTAAAAATGTGACCATAGGGTTTCTGGCTATGATATCATGCTCGTCTTGATATGACAAAGCCTTTAGAGTCCCTCATTTCGACTTGTTCTCACCTGCTGATTACAATCGTGGATAAGGAGCGAACGTGCCACAATTACATCAAACCATTCATTAGGCCACTTATGCTACAAAGTACTTAGCTAAAACCGTAAGCCTCTCTCAGTTTCCTCGCCTTCTCTCGGATCTGTATATCGTTCCTTTCTACCATTCGTATTCAGAGCAAAACCAGCCAAGAGCTCAGTTTACAGCCAGCTGGGAAGGAGTGTGGATATGGCTGCAAGGGAGCTCAAGGAGCTAAAGGACTGTGTCTGCAGCGTGCCAGCAGGTTAATCAGCTACTAGCAGGACTCCCTCCCCATTCCTTTGATCTCAAGCAGGTTTGGGGTGGCAGCCAAATACACTCTCCTCTGGACAAGGGCCACAGAAGGTGGCATGATGCTTGTATGTAAAACCAGGGGACAAGGCGAAAAGGTTAAGAGTTTAGGGGAGTAGGTGGAGGATTGGATGACAGAGGGAGGGAGAATATGACGCATTGTACAAACCGCCACTCATATTGTCACTTAGCGGGAGTGAAATCAAGTCTGGAACGGAGAGAAGTGGGTAAAAGCTTGCCATGCATTCCTAATGGCGTGGTCTCAGGTATAGCTCTTACATTGTTCTAGGTGATTAATGAGGTGACAGTCCCCCTGTAATGAATACACCACAAGCTAATTGTCCAACTAATGAGAAAAATCTCTCTAGTTTGTCAATTTGATATTCAATTTCCAAAGGTGACTCCAGAATAGATGACCTTGCCAATAAAAGCACTATTGTTTATTATAAAATCACTCTGCCTTCAAGGTTTTAGGTTTTTTTTCCATCAGAGCAGAGGGGACAGATATTTCCTCAAAGATTTTTCATCCAGTGTTCAGTACCGAAAAGAGGAAAGTACAATTTAGCACCATTATGTCATTTGATGTTTTGTCACTGCCAAAGAGCCTTTTCTAGTGTGATATAAAATCTATGTTACATTTTCAGGTTCATACATGCTGACCAACTTACTGTAGATCTCAAGGGAAGACAATTAATGATAATAATTCCAGTGTCTGAATCCGAATCTTGAATGTCAACTTCATTTATCTTTCCCTAATATTTTGCCATTAATGCAAACCATATGAACTGCCTCATGTTAAGGTGATCTAATTCTTGCAAGACTATATAACTTTGAAATACTAAATAACAGTTTGCAATAAAACCTTTTTTCATTTCAACACAGTCAGTTTTTACAGATACAGCCTTAGCTAATCTTAACAATATGATTTGGAGCTGACCACCATGTACTAAATAATTATTTATTGGTAGAAGTGTTCTGGACTTTCTTGTGCATATTCATCATATTGTTGTGTAGAAGACACATTGTTCTACTCTATTTTAGGGTACCTTTTTTTATCATCTTACAAGGTGCAGATTAACAGATTAAAATTAGCCTTCCGGACGAACTTACTTTAGACCTAATGTACAATATTTTGTTTTAGGTGATGAATGGGCTTTGAACAATAAAGTTCTAAAATAAAAACTCAAATTTGCTCTCTTATGCCTCAGAGCTGTTCTATTCTTTTGTTCTGTTGTTACTGTTACACTGTGTTTTGGTATATTCCATTGTCACATTATTTTCACTTTTTCACAAAACCACAGTTTTGTTTAGTTATGCATTCATGCATGACATCACCGCCTAACATTTTCCAGGAAATTCAAACAGATATTTTTGTGATCTTTAAAGGTCCAGTGTGTCAGATTTATGTAGCTCTGTTTACATAGCATGGCAGAAATTGGATATAACATGCACAACTGTTTTCATTAGTGCATAATCACCTCAATAATCATTAAATGTTTTTGTTACTATAGAATGGGCCTTTTATATCTAAAGACACTGTGGGTCCACCATGTTTCTACAGTAGCCCAGAATGGACAGATTTAACACTGGCTCTGGATGAGACTTTGGCCCTCTGAGGCAAAATGTGTTTTGTGACTTTGGGCTATACAAATAAAATTTGATTTGATTTGATTTGATCTTTGCTCGATCCAAGTCCACCACAATTTTTCACCCATGCTAGCAAGGAGAGGGCGAGGCAAGAGGGTTGCAATCAGCTCCACAAGATAGCACAAGACCCTACACACTGATGCTTTACAGTTGTTAGTCTCAATGAACACAATTAATAAGTTAGTTGTCAAAGTTTCAAACATTTTTGGTTATTTCACTTGAGAAATTTCTGTTTTGTGGCTTTCAGTTAGAGAAAGGGGACATCACGTAGTTGTGCACCAATCAGAATTTAGCTGAATCGAATGTGTTGACAGTTGCGGGGATGCTCGCCTCCACTGGCTGTCAGTCAAATCTGTTAAAACCACACCCACACAGTGATAATGAAGCAGAGGGTTGTGGAGTGTTTTTTTTTTGTTTGTTTTGCTTTGCTTTTTCGGTATGAATTTAATATTGATGAGGGGCATCTAAGATTTGCAAGCAACTTTTCCAGGCCTTTTATCTCTATTAATGTAAATGAGATGGCAATCACACAGAAAATATATTATTCGTACTGTGCACTGTTGACAATATGCTGTATCTGCAAGTATATCCAAAATTCTTATAAACATATTCATGTGCATTACTCTACAATGTCTTATCTGTTTCAGAATATGTCATGCATATTCACAGCTGAGTGAAAGACCTAGAAGATCTATATTTTTATCATTTGTTGCTGTTTTTGTCTTTATTCACAGTTTGTGTGTATCTCTTTTAGCCCAAATGAGTGCCTTCTCTATTTTTTCTCCTCCCAGCCAAAACAATGTCTAAATGTTTCCCCTTTGGTGGCAGCTTTTCAGTCAACACAAACACTGGCACACTGACAGTCATCTGCTGGTTGGTCGCTTCGTTCTATTCAGTTTGCTTGCCAGACTAATCTCGCTGGGGTTCCATCACAGGGCCAATGCTGAGAGCGCTTCAAAACTGTGAAAATGGCTACCGTGACAGGCGCCTGGCATTCTCTCCATTTGGGGATGATGAGTACATTTGATATACTGTGGCCCTGTCCAAAAATCATCATTCCACCGCTCAACTCCATAGCTAGCTGTTGCAGTCTTGTGGTTATGAATATCCTGCACCACCCACCTCCTTTCAAATCTACACCTGACTTCCATCTCTGTTTCACTTTCTCTCTCTCTCGGCCATTCATTCATCTCCCCAACTATCGTTCTTTTCTCTCTTTCTCTTCAGTCCACCATCCATCTAGCTATCCTCTCCTCCTCCACCTGCACCTCATGATTCTCTATCTCTCTGCCTCTCTCTCTAATGTAATCAGCCCTTCTTGCTCTTCTTGGCTGAATCGGGCCTCTACAGCTGCAGCCACAATTCAGGTATCATTTATCTGTTTCTCACTCACTCTTTATTCCCTTTCCCTTCTTCTCTACCCATCCATCTGTCTATATGTCAGCTTCTTCTCTCTTTTGTCAACTTATTCCTGTCATCTACTCCAGTAAATGCTTCTGTATTCCCTCAGTGGCTGCATTTCTTTTCTATTCGCGCATGTCGCTCTGTTTCTCCAGCTTGCTTTCCCTCTATCCCCCTTCCATTCTCTCTCAGATGTCAGACAAAGCCAGGGAGTAAATTCATCATTTATCAGGTCGCTCTGAAATTTATGGTGCTGAAAGGATGAATTAGACTGGCGGCTTCTACACTCAGCTTAGTCTGAGTTCTGAGAGCGACGGAGATTGTGTCTCAGATAGGGCTAATCATGTTTGGCCCCAGGGACGCGTGGGGATTTATCTTGCTCCCGAGGAATTGTTTTGTCTGTATTTGAAGACAAAGATTGGCAGATATTCTGAAACGGTACAATTCATTGTGTCTGTTTCAGGTTGTAGGAGTCGTAACATTGTGTGCGTCAATGCACAGATAAAGGTTTTTGTGTGTGCATGTGTGAAGACAAGGGCATTCTCGTTATGACCGACCCTCTTGTACCCACCACAAATGATGGAACACACACAGTGTCACACTTTCCCTGAGGGCCAAGCAGAGTAGTTAGGCCAGTGGTCATTCATCTGAGACAACGCCTGAACCCCAGCCAGCTCTGGCAAAGTATGATGCACAATTTCCGCCTGGCTTGGTTGAGTAATTGTTTGATTCAAAGATTTAAACTCATGCAAAAAGATCATGTAATCCAAAATCAAAGAATACAGGGATTCAGAGTGTTATATAAGGAAACTGGAACCCTCTCACTAAACAAAGACAGGCCCCTGCAGTAGTGTGGGCTGTCACAAAAGTACACAAGATTGTAGGAGAGATGATGAACGACGAATGGAAGAGGATGAGAAATTCGGATAAAAGGAATTTGAGGACACAAATGGAGATCTGACAGGGCACTGTTAGGGGGGGAACAATTAGAGAAAGGGAGAGACAAAGCAGTCAGCACACACACACACATACATTCAACGCCCACAAACACACACGGGAAACACGTGTAAGCTACAGAAGCCTGATGGAAATGCTGCTGTATGCCATCAGTGCGGCTGTACTGTTGTAGAGAAGAACAGACCTGTGAAGCGCCAAAGTCCTTCTCTGCTCTTTGTCAATATTAACCAGCATTACAATGCTCATTTATTATCCTGTAGACCTGCTTGTGACAATCACTGTCGGTAAATTTTGTGTCAATTAAATATTCGTTTACAAAAATACTTTAAGCAGATGTCTTGTTGGCTTGACATTGCAGGTCCTCTGCCTGTGATCTCAACCACGTCATCCTTTTTCTCTTCTTCTATTTCTGCCTTCTGTATTTTTTTTATCCATGAATAAAGGCCAAATTATTTTCTGCTTTAGTCCAGCTCGGGTCCTCTTTTTGTGGTTTTAGCCACTATTTCTGCCATTTATGATAACAGTGAACTCAAAGCGCTTGCTGAGATCTAGGAACACAGTGACATTGTTAAAATGAAGTCTGACAAGGCAACTAAGCAAACAAGCGATCAGACGATCAGACAAGTTGTAAACAAACCAGCTGTCAATCAATTGTTTAATCATTTAGATCTTTACAGTTAAATCTTTTAGCATCTACTGTACGATTTATTTTCACTGCCTCTGTTCAAAAAGGAAACTACTGGGCTGTTGAATGCAGAATGCAGAGATACAAGAAAGAGCTCTGGGAAGAGGATATGTCTCAGGTTCACCTATACATCTACTAAAAATACTAAAATGGTCACTTCGAGAAAGTGTTATTTCAACTAAATGTTTATTAATGAGCTTGTAGATGATGATAGTGTTGTACTACATTACACTAAAATGTTCAGCCCCCTCATGTTTGCAAAACGGTTAATGACTCAGTTATATTGTCTTTTATTATGACCTATTATTGTAATATAATTGTTTGTCAGTGTTTTTTCTCTCTAGTTTAATTATTTTGTATTTGTTTTATTGTGAATTTGTTAAATTGGAAAATGTAATAAAATAAGATATGAAAAAAGTGGGTGGTATAACACCGCAGTTAGTTTATCTTAGAAATTAAGACTGAGACTGAGAACGAATGCTGGTATTAATCTCTTATTGCACAAGAAAACTGCAAATAACTTATGATTGGGTAATCATTTTTATTTTCTTTCCTCCAAAATATAACCTGGACTTTTGTTTAAAACCTGATTATCTGACTGCTGATGCTTCTTACCCCACTGGACTCATTTTTAGCAATGTCGCCACTTTCTAAGACAATCAGAAATTCACTAAATGAGTAAAACGTTATCACAAGTGTTGTTAATGATGGACAGAAATAAGGTCTAGTTCAGGTGTCATGGTGTGAAAACCTCTTGTTGCCACTTAAAGCAGCTCCTAACACCGCTAAACTTGGTTGGCCAACTTTTCAAACACTGTTGTTGAGATGTCCAATTTACACGCCTGAGGCTGTTTTGCAAGCAGCTTTGAATGACAAGCAATCTTCCAACACCTTTGTCTTCACCTATTCCCTACCAGGGAGAGAGGGCATGCCCAGATCCGGTAACTGTTTATTGAACGACCTGAGAGCCTTGTGGCGGCTGCTGCCTTCAAGTAAAGCATTAGGAGTGTGAGAAAGCAGTCGATGAGTCTGCACCCTAACATGTAATTACTCATGAGATGACAACGCCTTTACAAGGGAGGGAGGGCGAAAAAAAAAAAATCAATCATCGTTGAATTACTATCACTGAGTGCCCTGCAAATTACCTGTGCAGAAGAGAAAAAGAAATTACCACGCATTCGATCTCTCGACCTCAACTACATTCCAAGACAATGGCAGGAGGACAGAAAAGGGAACAAACCTCAATGGGATCACTTGGAATGAATCCAAAGTGAAAAAGTCTTTCTGTTGTGCATTGCTAAAATTCAAACCCGATGACTATTTAGCAATGACTTCTGAATGGACACTGGCTTTGGATCACAGATATTGACACACACATACACACAGGTAATGAAACACACACTTAGACATAATTATGATGGTGGTCGGGGTTTAACTCTGAAATTACTGGCCAATAAAAATGGAGCACAGTTGAATTCTTGTGTAATACAGATCGAAAACCACCTCTGTGCAGCCATGTGTGTATGTGTTTGTCATTGTGTGCATGTTGTGTGCCACATGTTAAGCAGTTTCTCAGTGTTTTCCTGTAAAATTGTGACCGAATCGCAGTTATGAAACCCGTCTAACTTTATCTGTTCAAGGAAAAGCGAAAGACAGCCGGCGGCAAAAGAAAGTCAGAGACGGAAGAGATTAACATCACCTGTACTGGCATTGAACCAAACCTAAACAGCATGCCAGGTCACACCAGGAGAGGATGCTGCCCTGTCCTCAGTGAAGACATGCAACTAGGAGCATGCTGTAGGAGTGCTGAGACATAGGGCTGAGAAGCGAAAGGGATCAACTCCAATTTATTTGCTTCTTACTATGTGGAAGCATCAGCATTTTTGCTTTTTCCCCCTTCTAGTATTTGGAAAAATGAAAAGCGATTTTAGCTCGTTGTGCACGGTTCTGTACATATTTCTGTTCACATTAGCTCCACATCTGGTAATATAACACTATTTAATCTTCAACATTGTCTATTTATTCTACATCTGTTTCGGTCCAATTATGTCTTGCTGCTATGGCACAATTTTACCTCAGAGATCAATGAAGGTTCATATTATCTTTTGTCATCCCAACTTCTCCTTGCTTCAACTGCCACTTTGTGCCCATGTTGCTTCCCTGTGCGTCTGCTCTGTTTGACTAAGTGAAATTGAAGAGAGGGTAATAGGGAACATGGAAACAAAGGTGGCCTCTTCTAAGCTGGATGGCATGGAGACACAGATATCAAAGACCAGGAGAGCCAACTTAATTCAATGGATTGTTAAGTAGAAGCAGGAGAGGATTTATCCCTTCCTTCCTTCTCTCTCTCACCCTTTCTCTCACTCTCTTACCTAGCCGGCTGAGCAGCACATCTCTGTGCCAAATGAAGGGAGTACCTGAGCCTCCAAATGGAGCGGGCTCCGTTTGATGACCCTATTTGTATTCTGCTGCTGTGCTGCTTCTGCTGACCTGGGAATGAGAGATACAGGCAGGCGGCAGCTTTATCTGGCCAACAGGCCACCCTCGGTTTCTGCCTCTATCCCATCCTTGCTTTGCCGACGACCAAATGCCTCTTGGTGCTTTTTAATCCCTTTCCTGAAATGAACTGGCCAGATGTTGCACAGTTAATGCCTCTTTCAAGACAAAAGATTCTAGCGCGCCGTGCTCTCCTGTGGAGTCAGGTGTGAGCGCATGAAAGTAAGAGTTGTTTGAGGCATGAGGTTTGCCACAGGAACATATTGTATGCCAACTAATGTGACTGCATGCCTCTCAGACTTGTGTGAGAGATGATTTACTTAGAAAAACAGGAGAAAGTGAATCTTTTTGTGTATTGCATGTGGTAGCCCTTGGTTAAACACATAGGTGGTGTCCAGTGGTTTTTAAAGTGTTATTTCAATCTAACTCTGGCAGAAATCCATCAGACAAAGTTAATAAGAGGGGCAGTACCTGTGGGAAAGTGCTCATTGACTGGCCAGTTGTCCACCTGCAAAGTGGCATTGCCCCCGTTCCTGGTGAATCGGACCAAATGGTATTTGCCGTCGTTTACTGCTGTGGTTGTCTCCTTAACACTGATGTCCACTGTCCCAATGTTGAATGTCACACCTACTTTGCCTTGTTCCTGAAAAAGACACAGAGAGAAGGGCAGAGGAAAGAGTTAATGTTCTGATTCTGTCATTGAATCAATCCAAAACAGGCCATTTCCATCAAATGCAGCGAGCTCTACTTGTCTAACAAAAGCAAGTCAAGTCGCATCAAATGTGTCTCGACCGTCAAATTTAAAATTTGAACTGCCACTGTGCCAAGATTCCAACTATTGTTGTACAGTGATTAATTAATTATACAATAAACTAACTGTAAAAAGTTCAATAAAGCTACTTGGATGAATGCCCTCGGCTGGTGCTAATGGTGAACTACTCAGAGAACCTGAGGACGCTAGCACGCTACGCTTCATTATACCACTGTAATGTGATGAAAATAGGCTGCCAGCAGAGATTGTAATGATGAGTAATGCTCCCTGCAGCCTGTCACTGCAAAACTGGCAGGACAGATGCCTATTCTGCTGCGGTCCTTACAAACTGCATGAATACCATATGTTTTGTTTAGCAGCTAATGCTAAACCAGTTTTACCATGTCCATAAATCGTGATCCCTCCCCATCATTTTCTGACTCCTCTCCCTCGACCCCACTAATTTTCATGAGCTGCCAGCGTGTTTTATTGTGACTGTTTGCGTATTCATGGGCATGTAGGCGTTACAAGCAAAAGGTTTTAGAGCGGAGGCAGGGCTCGAATGAGTGGCGATGGGGAAGGGCTGTGTTTTCTGTGTCATTTGTTTTAATCCCCCACAGGGAATCTCTCAGTGTAATTACCTACTTTAGAAGCCTGGAGCATGGGGACCGTTTCTCATAACAAAACCAAAATTAAGAAGGCTTGCACTGGGGGCAGACACATATTGTTAACTGATCAGCTGAGACTCTGGGCCTGGCTAACTATTACAATACACACCTTGATAATGTCAAGCTGGGTTTAACAATGCTCATCGGCATGAAAGCGTCGCAAGGCTGCTGCAACTTAAATGACGCAACACTTAAACCTGCGGGTCTCCATTTAATGTTACAGACTCTTAACACTGCAGAAGAACACTTAATAAGCTTGACCTATACTTACACTCCTTTGTTCTTTTACATTCTCAAATATTCCCCAAGTCGAAGAATATAATACGAGAATACTACAACAGCAGACTATTATAGCAAGCTGCAGTGTGCACTAATAAATGAAGTGTGTCATTTTATTGGTGCCAGCAGGCCCTTTGACTTTAACTTTTGTTCTCCAGCAACACATTTTGCTGAGTTCGTTTACTCTGCATTTTTGCTGTATTTATGAAAAAGAAAAAGAAATACATATGAGATCAATAAGGAACAAATATTAACTTTTAAATCAAGTTTGTTCTTACATTTCTTCTCCTTAAATAGAGCACACAGAAAACATTGGAAGACAGCAGACAGCTCTCTTTTCATTTTTCTAAATTAGGATCCTGTTTTTGTTTCTTAGCATTTTTTTAAGACCAAGGGGGTCGGAGTATATTCTTGTCTTGATTTAAGATACAGTGCGTCCAGGAGAAAGGTAATCTTTCTTCAGGTTTTTAAGGCAGTAGAAAGTTGTCCAAAGTATGCAGGAAAATTATTTTTACATGCACAGAAACACCGCAGTGCGCCTACTGTATTTTCTGTACAAATCCTTTTACCTGCCTGGTCTGAAGACATGCACTATATTTAATGTATCGCTGCTACCTGCAGTTAAAGCATCCTTTGTCTATTCATAAAAAGAGATACGGCACGGTATTACAGTGTGCTTGAGACCATAATGCAAGGAACAACAGAGCGGCTCTCCTCAATCTCCAGCTCGGCTAATAATGGAAAAAGAATGTCACTGAAGACATGAGAAAGCCATCTCCTAAAAGCCAAGGTAAGGGCACAGAGTGGGAGCCAGACGAACAGAATATTTAAATGCGCACTTAACGTCTCTGTCAAAGAGGCTGTAAATGGGCTCTTCATTTAAGTAGTTGTCATTAAAACTTAGCGCAACAGACAAATGCATAAAACAGAAGTGTGTGTGCACAGGAGAGCGGGCACGCTCGCTGCTTATCTGCCAGCAAATACACATAATCCTTGCACCTAGAAGGGGTAAGGTAAGCTCACACAAATATGTTGATGATTTAATGTGACAAGGTGATGCTCAGTGTGTGTGTTGTACCGTGAAAAATACTACTAAAGCATCCTGGCTCTCCTGACTAATGACAAGACCTTTCCCTGGTAGGAAAAAACACTATGTCTGACGGCCTGAACGCATACAAAGCACAGAAAGACACATCAGCACTAGTACATCCACTGTGACCTTCAGAGGCTCTGGCAGCCCCGGCTCTCCTGTGTAGTCGCATCAAAGCCACATCACCGACCCACTAATACCTACAAACAAAGACAGATCGTCACCCCCTTGGCCCTGGTACAAACAAACAACAAAACACAACAATTGTACACCTCTGTAACCGTTGCTGAGTGCCTCTGGGCAGTGTGCAGAGAGGGAACTGTGCGTGGCAGCGCCTTTGCAATGGCACAGCCTTCCCTCTCTCTCTCTCTCTCTCTCTCTCTCTCTCTTTCCATCTCTCTCTCTCTCTTTCCATCTCTCTCTCTCTGCACTTCTCCTGTTGTCCAGCTACCCTCCCGCCTCAGCCACCGCCACCGCTACCGCCACCCACCCACCTGCCAGCCCACCCCCGCGCTGCAGCAATGTTTGATTGACAGATCCAATTACGTTTTTTATTGGCCTGTCGCTCGCGAGGCGGGAAGGCACTTCATTGTCTCCCGAGCAAAGGGGAAAAATGGCTATTGTTCTCTTAGTGGAAAAGATGATGGCCACTATTCCAGGCGTAAACAAATGATGTGCGGAGAATCACTTCCAAACTTATACGCACACTTGAATGCAAACACACACACACACACACACACACACACACACACACACACACACACACACACACACAAACAAAGTCATAGAGTGTAACCTTGCACTAAGTAATCTTTGTTGCAGGAGAGGCACGCGGCAAAAAATACAAAGCAGTGTCTGAACATTTAATCAGTCGCCCTCACTAACTCTCAAAGCAAACACTCTAAATATGACATTACAGCAGGGAAAGTGGATTTATTTGGTATGATGTGCTAAAGTCCTTTTATAGTCTAACACGCTCCTACACTCTCTATTTAATGCCAATCATGAACGTCGACTGTTTTACCACTATAGGAATAGAATGAGATTATGCTGGCTGTTTGTTTTGTCACTTAAGTGTACAGTATGTGTGGGCATGTTGTGTTCACGCTCTGTGTAACTAAGACTGATAAATGTAATTCCAGCGAACAGCGCAAACACCCCCCCTCCTCCTCCACCACTGGCCCAGGCTTGGCACGCGGAGCTTCAGCGGTCCCACGTGACCCGGCACACACTGACATCAGTAATCAGGCCCGCCGCAATCCAATTCAGGGCCGATCAATGCCTCCAACACAAGCAGCGCCCCGGGCTGAGTGAAAGAGAGAGAATCACTCAAAGCAGCGGTGGGCGATCCTGCAGACAGCCATCACAGACAGCCCTTAGCAGACAGCTGCTGTAGTGGGGACAAGCCGCGCACAATAGACCCCATCCTCAGCTCGTTGAATGGTCATTCTGCTACGCCACAGGCCCCAGACAGATACATACATCTAAAAGCCATTTTATAGAGGTGAGATGGGTAGAATTAGCACATTTAGCTCTGCTGGAGAGAAAAAAAGCTGACAAAAGAGGTATGGAGTCAGAGAAAAAAATGGATAAATTTATGTGCTTATGTGCCAGATATTTTCTATAAGAGGATGTGCATTGAAAGCACTTTAAGGTCAGAGAATGTTATTAAAGTGGAGTTTTTTCTTCCAACAAAAGGTATTACATTGCAATCAAACCTTGATTGAAATCTGGTACGGGCACAGAGTAGTTGTAGTAGGATGACTCCAGTAGATCTATATTAGGTCTCAGTTGGGAGGGAGGAAGATCTGATATCGAGAATGTGAACATGTCCCAAGGTGGGAGTTTGGGTTACATATCCACCCTTTCATCTGACATCAGCGCTCAAGTTAGCTTTTGTGGTTAGGGGCCATCAAAACTGGATCATGGAAGCAGTGGAAGTAGAATCAATAGAGTGGAGAAGGTAGGACAACGTGAGACGCGGTGGATTGATGCACCTGGCCTTCACAGTGCCAAAGCCATTTATTGTCAGTAATTGACAGAGATAACTCATAGACGACGCAGTGATTTGTAGCTGTCTGTTCTTGTGCACATCAGGCTCTAGAGTCAGAAATTTGCTAAAGGGTAGGATGTTAGAGGCTGCCGAGGAGCGGTTTGTGTATGTGCAAGTCATTTCTTCATGTACAAAATGTACTGACAACTTGACAGGCCCAAAGCTAGTCAAGAACCTGGCATATTTGATGTGGTCTTGAAATTGTAACACAATTGGTGAAAGTGAAAGCTCTAATTGTAGAAAGAATGTTTCCATTTCACAATCCTTTCAGTCATCCACAGCAAATATACAACATGTACAACCAAACAAATTACTGTATCAAACCTTTGAAAACTTCACCCAAGAAGAAAAAGAAAATATGTTTTTTTACTTATGTGTAACAGCTTGTTTTCTGTTTCTGAGGTTTCTGCCTACTTCCCAGTCTGATGAAGCTAAATGAAATGTGAGTGAAAATTTTTCTTATCGTATAAAGATCTTACTAGCAAGTATTTGCAGTTTATCCAAAGAAGCTCTATTGTTTCCCAAATCTATTGAAAACACATCAAGTAGGCACAGTGTTGCATCTTGATTGACAACTCCATTCATTACAATGAACATGGGCATTGTGAGTGATTGACTAAATCCCACGTGGACCATCCTGCTCGTGTAAAAACTCACTAGAGCAAAGTGAGTCAATCCGCCATTAAAAATAGTCCCTAACAAATGCACTCCAGTGTGAGTTATGTTTGCTAAATACTACAGTGCCCAGCTGTTACAGGAAACAACTTAACCTTTTTAAATATTAAACTACAAAATTGTCATCCATTTTTAAAGATTTACACCGATGGGCATGCAGCTGACTGCTATACACAGGCTGGTGAAGTCAAAAAGTACAGAGACGAAGACAGAAAAAATATAACGCAAATCTAATCTCTTAATTTTTCCACTCACAGCATTGAATAAAAACTGAAACACCTAAACAGCAATGTGTCATACTAAAAACAATGTCCCTGTTACTGTCAGAAGGTTTCAAGGGGGCTATTTCTTTGATAGAGAGTTGCTTCTTTGAAACCCTGGCACACAGAGTTCTGTTACACGGAATAACAAGGCCAATGATTCAGAGGAAAAAAAAAAAAAAAAGCTGAGACTTTTAAATGTCATTTCTCAATGTTGTAAGCACAGCAAAACAAATTCTATTTTCTCCCATGGTATTAGTGTTGCAGCAGAATGTCAGAGACAAATACAGTTAAAAAAGTTAAACCCAAACTATCTGCATGGCTAGATGTCACAAGAGGTGAGAGTATAGACATCTGACAGCCTAATTAAGCAGGTAGACTGTACCTGAAGGGTGATATAATTATGAACGCATATAAAGTATTGAAAAATAAAGTGCAGGGAGAAATATATATTTTAATGTCATGAAATTTGATATACATGTGGCTGCTCATAGCCATGATGCACATGAAGTGCTGCTGACAGACAAGTATCACAAAAAGGCAGTGAGGAAACTCTATTATATATATGGAAAGATTTAGTCTACAGTGGGCCTGAATAAAACACAGCAGACACAGTTTTACTTTCTCAGATTAGAAGCAGAGGCTGCGGGGCTCAGAGTTCCTGGCTTTGTACAGTGACGGTCTTAATGCACTATTTAAATAAACATTCCTCAGAAAACTGTGAAATTCCATTAATCATTAATTGGCTCAAAGGTTCATTCAGACATTCATAATCGGCTGCAGAGCTGTTGTGAGAGGCGATGTGGGAGGGTACAAGGCACAGAGGCCTGGTGCCTCTGAAATATTGATCACACCTAAAAGAACCCAGAGGTCTAACACAGGCTATATTTCACACCTGAGAGAGCCAGGAACAGCTTCATCGAATGGACAGGAACAAAATGGCTTCCACCTTGCTTTACTTAGTGCTCCTGTAGGTAATTGCTAGGGTAATACCAGTGAGTCCATTAGCCAGTTGGTTAATGCCCAGGAGTGCCAGCTAGTCTTAGCCCAGACTGAAGAGGAAGAGTCATTGCATTTTTAATATAAACACAAGCAGCAGCGTTGCCGGGGAAGGTAATGGCTTTGACTCCTGCGCTCGAGCTCAATGTCAAACTCTGAGCCTCGCTCTTTGATCCTCTGCTGCAGAATATGAATCGCGCAGGGTCAGCCTTATCAATTATTTACACCCACTCTTTCTCTATTTCCTGTTTGTCCGCTCTTGTGGCTGTAACTTGCCCTGACACTAATGGCGGACGGCTTGGTGAAAACATTTATCAATGTTACCGCAGAGTCCTCTCCAGCTCTATACTATCACTTTCAGCCTTTTGGAACTTAGAGTACTGACACTGCACTGATCCTAATCATCACTACTATACTTTACTGCATGTGACTTGGCTGCATTGTCTCAGTAAAGTCACTGTCCCTGAAAGAACCTTCAGTTGCTGCATCCTGCACTGCCAATGAATCTGTACCAAATTTAAAAACGCAGAAGAGCAGCGTTTAAATTTAACTTTAATATATTTTACTCAGAAAATGATTTTCCCGTCCAGCCGTAAGGATCTTGGACTCGGCCTTGATAGTTCATATTGTCCTCTGGGAATCATTTGCACTGCATTGCTTGGCAACATTTTACAACTGTACATTTTATTTTTTCATCTTTATATACTGAAAAATCCCCAAGAATATAGCACTCTGTATTTAACAGCACACACCTGTATTGCATGAGTATATGACAAATAAAAAAAAGAAGAGAGATTTGGAGTGTGTATTACATTTATATTTCATATTTAATAAATAAATTAGGTCTGATTATTGCAAAAATGATGATTATCTGTCCAGTCAGTTAAGCTATTCATTCATTTTTTCAAGTTGTGACTCAGCACAGCTGATGAAAAGCGCTAAAAACTGTACGTATCTATTTTGCACCTTCCATATCACCACAGCTCTTTATAAAATACATAACCATTTATTACTTTGTTCTAACATGTTATTATAGATCGCTAAAAGGAAAAAAAAATAAAGAGCGGATCCATTCATAGGTGCAGAGTGTTGCTTGATCTGCGTTTATGGTCAAAGTACTACACCGCTGAAGTAATTATAAAGCATACTGCATAATTACAAGCTCGCTAGACAGAACACAGAAGCGTGGTAAAACTTCAGCCGTGAATTTCCATCTGCCTTAGCTGCTATTACAGTACATTTGCACCATTACAAAACACTGTACACCGACCAACAACAACGTGCAATCAGGCCATATTTAAAAGCATAAACGCAGAAGGCCTCACTTGCTTGCATGCACCGTTCATACACACTCTTTGATCATATTAGCACTCTGCTCGGACCTGCAACAGCTGGTAAGAAGGTGCTGGGCATAAATCTTCAGTTTGACTGGCATTTAGTGTGGGTTTTGATTTCATTTACTCATTGAAGCTTTGCACCAGCATCCATGAAAGACAAAGCAGGTTTTGTGTGACCTCACACTGCACCGTGTTGGACCACATGGTCCCCGTGCACCAGGGGGCTCATTTGGAAAAAAGAGCCAATGAATGGGATTTGTGCTAGATGGAATAATATGCTGTGAAAGTCCATTAGGGACTAGGCTAATGAAATTGAAACAGCTTGGTGATCAAATTAGAATCTGTTCGGCAGATATTTAATTTAATGTGCTGCTGAATTCGAGCACTTTCTATTTGGTAGACCCAGAATGAAACCAGTGCACAATAAATCAAGTGGGGACACAATTCATTCTACAATCTTAACTCCCCTCATTTTTCTGAAACAACTTTCTAATGTCTGTATTCGCACAAAGACTACCCGCTATTTCTGAAACAAAACAGACTGAAGTGTTTAAGCAAAAATCAAATGATGAAAAAAAAAGAAACGTACAGTACCAGTGTACCAGACAAAAAAAAAAAAAAATGACAAAGAGACTTTATCTTTGACCTTTCAGTGAGTTTTCCTATAAAGAATACCTTCAGTCACAATCACATGCATCGCTGCAGCTACAGCTAAAAGTCACAGGGTGAAATTATTTGAATAGACACACAAAAGATTTCAGCTTGTTTGAAGAGCTGCCCTCTGTGTTTTGCACGCTCTCCCTACCATGTCTGGGGTAATATGCAAATCAAAACCACACAGGGAGAAACAAGGGAGGCAGAGAAGGAAAAAAAAAAACCCTCGACAGCAGCTATTTCAGATAGCTACACATCATTCCAATTAACAAAAGTGATGGTAATTATGGGAATGATGGATCTTAATTCTAAATAGAGAGGAGGCCATGCCACAGAGACGCTTTCTAATAAACTGAATGGACAGACTTGCTCTTTGGTCTTGGGTGTAGTCGCCACGTGTGTGTCTTCAAGCACGGGGCAATGCTTGGACCACAGTTCATCGCATTAGAGACAAAAAGATGGAGAAAGAATGAGACGCAGCTTCTCGTCCATCTGTTTATATACACATACTATTCTGGGCACGCACTTCCAGGCACAAACAGACGGGCTGATGAATGTAAACACACAAATGTGCACGTGAACAAACACACACACACACAGACGGTTATTTTTTTCTATTTTGTCACAGCCCTTGTTTGTCCAACGTTGTCTCGGCACACTGCATTAAAATTAGAAGTGCTAACACCCACATGCACAGGAACAGGTGTTAAGACGCTAATGCTAATGGCTGGCATCTACAGTAGACAGTGTTCTGATCCCTTGCTGGCTATGTCAGGTCTAGATTGTGGAGGGCGCGGTGAAGTTATCAAGGGGAGGGGTGCTTGTTCCCCAATCACAGGAGATGATGAGGCAGAAAAAAGGGCCCCCCTCTCTTTCAGAGGGGGTGAAGGTGGGGGTAGTTGCCAACACTGGTGCCAGTGCTTGTTGGATTGCCTTAAAACACGCTGGCAACAGAGGGGTAGGTGGTCTGTTGCCAAGGGTAACCTGCCTGGGATCAAGACTCTACCCTCCACCTTGCCTGCTGAGGTGTCAGGGAAGGTGAAGATAGAAGGAAATGAATGAAAAGAGAGAAAAGCTCACAGGATGAAAGTGGACATGAAGAAAAAAACATGCATGAGAAGACAGGCTATGAAGTGAGGTGGAGAGAGGGAGCTGCAGAAAAATGATTAACTTAGAATAGAGTGCATTAGGCACCTCAGTTCCAACCACACTCCATCTTTTTTTCTTCTTCTTTCCATCTCTCACAGCCTTTGATAGTCTGCTGAAGAGGAGATTCATTTTATTTTGATTTGAGATTCATTTAGTTTCAAATCCACAAAGTCGCTCTGTGATAATATCAATTCGTGGGTCGCTCCCTCTCACTAAGCACCGAAGACACCGTTTGCTGTTTAAATTCGCACCATTTGCAGTGTAATTGCTTCAACTTGGAGAGATTATGATTTGGAAAGATGATGAAGTTGCTATAAACAGAGTTATAATGGAGATATATTAGTGGGGCTTGGAAAATTTGTACAAAGCAAACCATGTGTGTGAGCAACACAACATCAAGTACACAAGTACTGTCCTAGATACACATTTGATAGTTTTGTATTTTCCTCTTCATGGTATTTCATACTTCTTTAAACAATAAACACAGGTTTTAGGTTTAGGTTTTAAAATACACTGTTATTAAAGATTAAATGAGTAGTTTTTGGATTGTGACCCTACAAGAAAAAACAGTGTCTACTTGGAGCCGCCTGTCATGTTTCAAACTCCTCAGATGCTTTCATTTAAATATCTGTTCAGGGCACAAAGAGGTCAAATTATCTAATACTTCACAAAAAAAGATTAGCGAAAAGTCCAAAAAGATGAATTCAAATTTGTGGAGCGGAACATTTGCTTTCTTCTTGCCCCATTAATCATCTCATGACTCCCCAGATTTATCTTGTAACCCTGTGAGGCTGCTCAACCCTTCAGTAAGAAACCCCTGGACAAAACTACCCAGCTGTATGTAAAGTAGTTCAAATTAGATCCATCGCAACCATCTACAATAGTAAAATGAGTTTATTTTCACATGTTTTTTTACTTAAGTAAATGATCTGAATACCTTTTCCAGCATGAACCTCTCACTGTATAGGATATAGTCTAATTGATAAAGGAATACCTGAATGGCCATAATGCAACAGCGGAGGCAAAACTCTCCTGTGGCGAAGGCTCAGAAGCCACACTGGGCAACATATGCCATCTCTGTGTGCTTGGCTGTCATGTCAGCTTGATACTGGTCAACAGTCCAAGTCTCGCTTTGCATTTATTCATTTCCAATTCATGACCACATCCGGTGCATCAGAGCTGTGTTAAATCAACCAGAACCGCATCAAACTCGCTGGAATACATAAAAAAGATGATGAGCTCTGATGACTGATTAAAGATCGCTTCTGAAGCAAATGTCTGACTGAGTATTATGTACATTATGGAGCAACATTGCATTTAAGTTAGCAGCAGGGGACAAATGCAGGATTGTATAAATGAGATAAGATGATTGTTTTCAGAGTGAAAAGTTAATTTGGGAGTGGGTTACACCAGGGTTTTTTTGCGATAAGCCAACCTATCAGACTGCCTGCGGTTAAGCAGCGTGGGGTATCTCAGCAGCTGCCTAAATGTGTCACTACCATTTAGAGATACTCTTACTGTGTGTGTGTGAGAGGTGATATGAACAGAGGGCAAAGGCGAGAAAGAAACAGAGCAGCAATGAACAACAAACAAACAAAAGTAGTGTGCTCAAGACTAGAAAATATGTAGAAAGGGGAGCACTGAAATGGAGACATGAATAGCCAGCACCTAAAATGGCTGAATAAACAGGAGGAAATCTAGGTCGGTCTGTCTCTCCCACTTCAAGGAACGTTGAGGCGAGTGCCCTACTTCCTGAACGCTTTGGACACTTTCAGGGCAAGCTGTCGTCAAACTGAGTCTCCTCTGTACTTCTGGAGATGTTAAAACCACGAGACCTGTCTGAAAAAGATCATGAACTATTATTTATGTTCCACAAAATAATAGTAGATTTCTATTCACGTCTGCTTGCATCCTCCCATGCTTGTCCTTCCTTGTCAATTATTCCATAATTATTTTTTCCCCGCTATTTCAAAAAGGCATTATTTTTCATTAAATTAATTGGCCCAAAAGTAATAAAGCACCAGTCATTTTTAAAGGCAATTTTCTTTTCCATAATATGAAACTGCTAAAAGATAAGTGCATATCAAAGGCTCAGCAGATACCACTCATTGCTGCTCTCCTCTCTCACAATTAACAGGGCTGCCTGCAGAGAGGAGGCATGAAATCTAGGTGATTGGAATGCAAGGAGATGCCAATGTAATTCTGAGAGATGCCATTAATGTTAATCAGAGGCTCCGAATAATTGACTACGCTGATGTCTTCTTGCATGCTGGAAGCCGCGCATGCATGCTGATGTGCGTCGCCTGTTGTAAGCATGTCAGAGTACACGATCAAAGAAGCTGACACGTTTATCGTGGTGGTTTTATCTAGCTTTTTAAGGTTCTAATTGCATGGGTGGGAAGAGTTGCTTGCTGATAAATGCAGCGGTGGCGTACAAATGTGAGTGATGTGATGCCAAATCCTGTGTGCACTTGCATGCATTTTCCCACGTAGTAACAGCGTGAATGTGTCAGAGTGAAAAATATAGATATAGATAGGCATGCTGGCGCATATATATCTTTATCTTTTTCCGTTCAGAGATAACCGCGTAGAGTTTGCAGAGGGCAGCGGATACAGAGCCAGAGAAAGTGACAAACATATTGTCTATCTTGCAAGACAATGGGAGGTTGTTTTTAAATGTCACAGTCACTCTCAAGGTCTGTCCCAGGTTGGCCTGTGTCGCCGCACCCGAGCAAGACTGCAAGAGACCCATTGCTTCGTCACACACACACTCACACACACACACACACACGCACACACACACACACACACAAGCCCACACAATCATCATCTGCCACCTTGACTGCTTTTAAGTCTCAAGAAGCACTGACTTCATACTGAAAGCTGTCTCCGGAAATGGTGGAGACGAGCACATGCACTCCGTGATGTCGATTTCACTGTGTCTGGCAGAAGGTGAACGTAAAGGCGAGGGCTCCTTTTAAATACAAAAGTCACATTTTTTTAAAGCCTTCCTTCATGTGCGTCTTCACAGTCTGACCAATGTTTGGTTTATTTGTAAAGACTAAGCTGCAGAAAAAGAGACAAAAAGTGGTGCAGCCTGACAAAAACACATATAACTGCAGAGGCTTTCAAAAGGCAATTTTCCTTTTTGCTAATATCGAGCGGGCAAGCTGAATTCCATAGAATGAGGGGAGATGGACTGATCGTGCATGCATGGATTGTGGTGTGCATAATCACCATCAAAAGCCAAAAAACAAACAGGTGATGAACAGTTCAGATGGCTGGTCCGGCTCTCCCTTAAGTCCTCAGCAATCTTCAACAGAGTGAAAGGAGGAGAGACTGAGAAAAAGAGAATGATAACAACACCTCCTGCTGCTTTCATCCCCATCTGTGTTCGCCACAGAAGGGAAAACGTTCTACTCGCTCCTTTCTTTTCACCTAGGAGCTCAATCTGCCCCACTAAAAGAAACACCCACCTGCCACCATTTTATTCTTCTCCTTCTTTCACCAAATCTGTATGAAAGCGACCTGTACCAGATGCTACTGAGCCGAGTTGGACACAGTGAGTGTCAGTGGCTGGAAGAAGCAATCAAATCTTTTACTGAAGTACGAGGAGCAATAGCACAGTGCAGGAATACTCTTAGAACATCACCTTAATGTTGCAGCCAGTAAAGGTGAGGCTACCTATAATTATATACTGTCGGATAGCTTAATCTATCATGCATTTATTAGTTAATAATATATGCAATTACTCAAGTAAAGTACCTCAAAATTGCACTGAAGAACAGCACTTGAATACGTGCACTCAGTTACTTTCCAGCGGGTGGGTGTCTGTCTTTTCGGGGCTTGCTGTCGGGTGAGTTTATCTGTCATAGAAGGCGTCCTTACACCACCGCCCCTGAGGGGAGATTAGACACACTGCACTGACTCTCTCTACCTCTATCTGTCTCTGGGTTTGCTCTCTCTCTCTCTCTCTCCATATCTCCAGCCTGTCTCTCTCTCTCTTCTGCCATCACTGTCTCTGTCCTCTATCTCTTTCTCTTTACCTCTCCCCTTCCCTCCTGCTATTTGCCAGGGTGCGCTCCACTGAGCCAGGACTGTGAACAGGTTACAGTAGTCGAGAGGGGAGGTCCACTAGGATCAGCCATGCGAGGCACAGATGGGCCTTCTTGTCCATTCAGCGAGAGTGTTGACACAGGTTATGCCATAAAAATGCATGATGTATTTCAATCTCTCCTTCCCTTTGTAGCTGACAGCTAAGCTAGTGAAATAATATCAGATAATGCTTTGTAAAATGTCAAAAAACTACATGTCTGTCACTGTTAAAGTCCTTTTTTTTTTTCTCTGATACGTTTTGGGACAGATTTCTGCAGGACAAATATAATTTATATATAAAACTCTTTTTTTAGCTTACTGCCAATAGGATCCCTCTGCAATAGCTTGGCTAATGAATAACCATTCAGAAAAAATGAAACTTGCTGAAAAACTTACATTTCAGGCAGTTACACAATCATTGCACAAATGGAAAAACCCCCACAGCATCCATACAGTAACTATAGACTCTGTGCGCAAGACGCTCGAATAAACTAAAGCCAAAACAAGGTTTAATCTCATCCCTGCCAGCACTGCAGAAGACATTTTTCATACTGAAATTTATAATTAGAATGTTATCCAACTTGTGCCATCCCCCAAGTGGCAGCATTGGCACACGAGAGGAGAAGGTCCCTTAGAGGCTTTTCCGAGCAAAAGGCATATGTAATGAGTCATGAGGTCCCTCTTCGCTCCAAATGACATTAATTGCTGTCCAGGCAGAAGCCTGCTGGAAAACAGCCATAACATGGGCAGGTTAGGGTAATTCAACGCTGGGTACACTGTAAAACAGCCAAATGAATATCAAGAAGGGTCATTTAGCAAATAACATGTAAGCCAGGCAGGGAGAAAATATGATGAATTTAGTATTTTAAAGGGAAATCAGTGCAGTGAATGAGCTTCAATCATGAAAGAAAGAAGTTATGCCTTTTATTGATCTTCTTTGGTCACACTGGTATCTTTAAGCAAGATGTGAATAAATTAAAGATAACGTGGGAAGAATGAATTAACCGTTTGCCTTTGGCCTTCAAACCAACTTCATCAAAGGGGTCTTGTGAAATTCAGACGGGTAAGAGAGGGCAGTTTCCGGTCGGTCACGAGATCTCACTTTCGCCCATGTCCATCATCTTAACATGTCACCTTTGTACTGACTCACGCTGTCATGACCGTAGGCTTAGATCTTCCAGAGGGCAGGACTGAGGCGAGGTTGACTATGTTTATTGGTTGATCCCTCACCCTAAAGAAGAACATTATACATTATCATGACCTTTGTTCTGGGATGTATTTTTTAATACTCTATTTTATGGGTTCTGTAATTTCCTAGAGGGGCACTGCAGTGGATAAGTATTGCACTCCCATAAAGTTGAGACTCAGAAGAGCCAGATTAAAAAGGAAATGGTCAAAATCGATTCAGCAGGGGCTGAGATATTGTGGGTCACGACCCCAAATCTCTGGATCCTACATCTCGCAGAATGCAACCAGTAATGTCTTTTTATTTAGACCCATTGTGTCTGATTGATGCCCACGTCATCTACAAAGTTTGAAACAACGGAACTTCTGTCAGCAATTTAAGATAAGCCTAATGACACCACTCTCACATGATCAGGATTATTTTCTCACACTCCTCCACACATCAGGAGGACACATCACACAACTCTTTTCACAGGCTGAATTATATTTTCTTTAAACATACTTTATAAAGATGTGTTTTTATGTTGCACCTTCAGGAAGGTTATTTGAAAGAACTTTGGGACTAATTGTGGGGAAAACAGGGACAATTTTCTGGGACAGTGCACACTAAAAGTTTCCTTCTAATTAGAAAAAGAAAAATGTATCTATTTTCTGTAGAAAATTAACCAAATTTAGACAACTAGACATTACTTTGAAATAGCTCCAGTGCTGGGAGTAAAACAGCAGAAAATGTAAGGATAAAATTATTTCCAGAATGAAGTGAGGATCACGTACTGATTGCATAGGATAGTTCAAAGCATGCAAGTAGATTCTTCCTTCCATTTTTCTACGATTTAACCACCAAGCCCTAACAGTGACCCTTTGCAAAAATTAATAACCGCATGCATGCACATGTCAGAGTTACACAAAGTATGTCATCAGGATAAAAAGGTCATAACCTTATCGGTTGACGTGGGCGCCCAATCAGACTGGATACTATCGGGGGCCGTGGCCTCTTCAGAGCCAGCTCTGACCTGATAGGAAATGTGCTGCATCTGTGTGTGTGTCTATGTGTGTGTGTGTGCTGGGGCACAGAAGAAATACTTTGCAGAACTGGAGCTCACACTAAAAATAGAAAATATGTTTTTTTTCCCTTTTCTCTACAATAGAGAGATAGAGGAAATGGCTGAGGGCAACAGAGGAGAAGAACAAGAGATGAGGAGATGGAAGACTTGGCTGTCACGTCCTTGGCCATTTGCCCCGCTGCCTGCCCAGAACGTTTGAGGATCAATAAAACTCCCAGATACACTCTATAACCTTCAGTGATTCAGTGCTTATAATAATTCTATATACGTGCCATCCACTAGGAAATATCTCTTATCCCTATAGATTGGCTTCTGATGATCCCGGCTTCATAAAAAAGTGATATAGTTCTTTTTGTCTCCTTGTCAATAGAGCTTTGTCATGGTGAGACTCAATAATGGGAGGATTAAATAAATACAAACTCACACTCGGTAAAATGCACAGGTACTCACTTTCACATTTTCACTCCATCTGTGAAGGAGCTTCACACTCAAATTTGATCCCCCTCTTTCTTTATCAGCGAGAAGGAGAGGAAAAAAAAAAAACAACTTCTTGCTTAATCCTCCATGAATACATTTGCAGTGTGTACATACGTGTCCGTACGTGTGTGTGTGTCTGTGAGTGAGCCAATCTGCCACATACTCGCTGATATTGAAGGCAGAAGATTTCTTTTTCTTTTTTTTTTGCCTTCTTTCCGCTAGATTTATTTTCTAATGTTGACGTTTATCACTTGAGCAGGCCCGCAATTCATCATCCCCCCTTCGTTGTCGATAATCCAAAAGGGAGTCAATTTGCTAAAACGTGAATCTCCATTTTTTATATATATATATAGATATATTTGGTTTTACTCCCCTCCCTCCTTCTTACTCTATCTCTGTCTTCTGTCATCTGTCTCTTTGTCCTGTGGTGGCTCAGGTGAGAGACAGCAGAGCAGCACAGAGTGGCTGTAACAGGGTAATGTTGAGCCTTGCGGGAGGATTTAGGAGTGTCTTTGGAGCTGAGATGGCACCTAGCATTGTGTGTGAGATACACCTCAATCGATTCCAAATCCCTCTGATCTTTCATTAGGTGCTCGTCACAAGCTGCCCCGCTCATCACTCAAGCACACATAGCGCATAGCGTCGGGAGCGGGGTAAATAAAGGAAATTATAAAATGCTGCTGACTGAAGTGAAGTGCTTTGATCTCAGAGAACATCTGTCTCCAGCTAAAAAAGTGCAGCTACTTAAAGACTGAGTTATGTGCTAATAGGACCAGTGATGGGCAGCACTGCCTCTCCCTTGACTGCATGCACTGATCACAATGATGCTCTATTGTGATGTTTTGGAAGGTTGGGTCTAATGGAAAGAATTGATATCAGGAGCCTTCAGTCAATCTATCGTGACAGACAGTTGAAAGAATAAAATGACCACCACCACCTCTGTGTACAACCTTTGACTCTAGCAGGAGCTTTAGTAGAGATATTTTTTCGCACTGCAGCTGAATTCCAACCGAATGACCGAGTGGCTACCAGTACCCAATCTAGACTTTAGTATTAAAACAATAGTTCTGCGGCACAGTAGCAGGAAACGAAAGGAAGGGAGAGATAAGGGGTAAGAGATAAGAGGGAGAAAGATGGTAGCAAGTGTTGGGGGGAAGGGAGGGGTGGTGTCGGAGTGAGAGAGAAAGGCAACACAAAATTTGGAATTCACAGCCAATGTACTGAGACCCATCTGAGCCAAGTTTGTCTCTGATCCTGCTCTGAATTATAAAATACCCACATCTCTCCATCTCACACCCCAACTCTTTTCCTCCCACCTCTTCTTATTCTCTTCCCCCCCTCACACTTTTTCATTCAGCCTCTTGTATTTGTTCTACTTTTGGATGTACACGATGCTCCACTCTCTGTCTCTTTCATCTTCTCTTTCTGTCTCTCCATCACTGCGAGAATGGGATTCATGTCCTACCATGAAGCTGTGAAAACACGAGCATCCCCCAGAGGGGTGGCTGTCAGAGAGCAAAGTAAGGAGAGGGAGGAACAGTGTTTGTTGTTTCTCATTGAATTTTTCATTTTAATCCATGAAATATACATCGCTGAAGCCAGGGCTAAGGCCAGGGACCACATGGGTACATTGTAATAATGTTGCTTTATTTGTCCAACTTGAGCGGTTATTACTTTCTCTGTGATGGGAGTGATGCGCGTGTGTGTGCGTGTGTGAGTATGTGTGTCAGAGGGTCTGCTCCATAAGTCCCTTCGAAGTGCCTTTGGATGACATGGATGACTGACAGGCATATGTCCCTGAAGAGCCCTTGTATCATGTTTGGAGTGTCAGTGCCAGTGTACCGTGGTGTGAACATTTGTTGAAGAATCCTGAGGAAGTGTATGTGTTTTTATATATATATATATATATATACACACACACACACACACACACACACACACACACACACACACACACACACACACATATATATATATGGCTGTAGCAGAGAGTGAGAGAATAAGTGAGAGTGTGCGTGTAGGCGGGTGTGTATGGACGCCAGAGAGGGAGAAATAAAGAGTCTGAGGGCTTGTGTTACATATGTTTTTGTGTATCCATGCATGTGCTGTTTGAGATGCAAAAAGGCTTTCGGTGTAATGTGCATTTAAGTGTGTCTGTGCATCACTTTCTGTGTTTTCAGTTAAAGTAAAGGTGCCTGTCGAGGTTTTTAATAATTAATGACCACAAGAACCAAACTCTCAACCTCCTTACTTGATTATTTTGTGTCAACTCACGAACATCAGTGACAAGACTTTACCGGAGGACACTCAGGAATATTTAACACCCTTTTTCTGGGGCTTTTCTGGGGGTTACTTCAGGACCATCTTTTATAAAGATCAAAAGGAGTGAGTTGGTCTGAGTACACAAAGAAAAATTAACTGTAATTAACTAATCTGTCAGTGCAGTCCACATTCTTACAGCAGCACCATCAAGGTACTGTAGAAGATCAGTTTTTGCTAAATAAATCCAAAGAGATTTTCAGTCAAGCTCTCCTTGAAAGAAGTCCTAGGTTCACCTCATGCCTGTTATTACATAATTTGCAGAAACTAGTTTTAATGCCATCATTACTTTAAGTTTGTAGTCAAACGGTGCATATTCCTGTGGTAGTTACATTTGGACAAAATAACAGACACAACCTAACTTGAGGCCATGTAGCATTATTCCCTCAGAGATACTATACTACGCTGGATTGTATCATTCGACTCTCACCTAATAAGTGAGTGAGGGTGTCGGTCGGATGTGACCGATCAAGTTTCTTTGTCATTGCCACTGTAAAATTCAGCGTTTCCATAAGTTGGTTCCATTTATTCCACAGTATCAGGTTTTAGTGCTACAACAATCTGAGGTCTTACTTGAGCTTCCATAAAAAGGATTTGATGCCATCCCTCTTTTACAGCAGACATTTTCACTAAGGACAGGTGTTACTGACAACATTAACGATCTGTTACCAGTAAGTACCAGTAAGCCATGACACTGAGCCAGCCTGCACAATACCAAGCAGCTAAATGAATTCAGCCATCATTAATTTTATTATTTACACCCGGGCTTCTCCTACTGTGACATGTCAAAAATGTTCAGAGGGTAAATGTTGGAACGGTGCATTCATTATTTGAGTACTGTTTGATTTTCTGGACATAAATAGCATAGTCTGCTGTGTGAAGTGTGTATAATGGAAACTTCAGGCTATGTACAAAAAGCAAAGAGTTGTGGGTTTAGGAATTGGATGCTGAACAGCAAACTCCTTGTCCTGAGGCTTTTTAAAAGTATAATCCAGCCATGACCACACAACTATTTCCAACCACCGATTAAGAGCAGAGGAATCTAGATTTAAATGTTTCTACAACTACTCTTAGATGAGCAGTCTAAACAAGAGCTGCAGTAAATTATATAGCGTATCTATGGTATTTATAAAACACAAAAAATACTGTATTGTCCGTTCAATACTCACAACTTCACTGCTACATGCCATTAAATCCTACACACTGCTTCTTTGAAATCCAGATAAAAATAAACATGAATGATCCATTACGATCATATAGTGTTTCCCATCTTCTTACCGTCACATGTAACCGGTAACCTCACGCATACACATGCACCATCTGGTAGCTAGTATGCCAGTTAAGCTCAGCCTGCTGTGAAAAATCATTATGTCAACAGTGTCACCCCCGGGGAAGATATAGTGCCAATAATCTGGTATTATATATTGACCTCATAAGAAGCAACCTGTGCAAGTGCCAATAAAGGCCCATGTAATGATAAGATTTGAGGTGTTTATCAGCTTAAATAACAGTTGTTAGGTGAAAAAAATATGACCTTCTGAATAATAAAGCATTGGAGATAAAAATGGCTCTGCTGTTCAGCATCAGAGTAATACTTATTTATCAACAAAGTTACAATAATGCTGACTGTATGTACTGCATGCAACTAGTTGTGAAAACAGCTGCGAGGTATATTTTCCCAGCTCTGTATTTCTGCAGGAGGAATCAAATGTGGGAGGTAAGGAAATACAAATAAGAAGCTGTAATGTTATCAGAGGCCATGAGCCATAACCACGATAATATCTATCTTTCCCTGCCGAGCTAAGGTAACTTGATAGAAGCAATACATTGCTGGCCGTATACGCACTGATGCACACAGGTACACATCAAACATCTTATATTAGGTCTGTCAAAGGGACAGGGAGAGAAAGGGAGGGAGGTGGAGGGGGAAACGTAAACACATACAGACAGAGAAGAAGCTGATGGATGGATAGGGAAGGACAGGAGTGAGTGAAGAGCTGAATGAATTATGCATCTGTACTCTTGCATTAATTCATTGAAATATACATGCTTTAGCGCATGTATGCATGTAACGTATGTAAGGGTGATGGGAATATGGATAGAGCATGGTCTGTACAAAATAGCTTTAACCAGACACGTTCGTTTCATTCCACAACTTCTGTCTGAGTGTGCTGAGAGGTTTTCAATTATCAAACAGCCGCGAATTAGCATGAGGGGAAAACTCCAGTGGGTAATGGAATTCTGCGTGCCATTAGACAACGTCTGACTGGATATCGGTGTATGTTTTTGACAGAGGGAGAAGATTTAAAATTCTCAAAAGGGATGGAATGAAGATGAAAAATGTGAATACATGGGGGTTTTTTTTATGCTGGCTAGGATCAGAGGAAAAACATGTGTGCAGGACATTAAGACATCTGGAGCATCTGTGCATCCATTTGATGAAGTGTAATATCATTGCCCAAAAAGTGGCTTTGATTTTGTTCGCAGTGCAAATCATTAAAATGTAAACAGAAAAAAAACCCTTCAAATTTAAAATGGTAAACGCAAACAAACCATAAACTAAACGCACCACAGGAAGGGTTTATAGTTCAAATAAAAGTATTTCAGTTTTTAAGAGCGAAAATGTCGCATTCATCCATAAAGTAGCAAATCAGAGTTGACATTGTAATGACTTTGCATGGAGGGCGGCATATTTTTAAGTTACCTGTTACAGAGAAGGTGTTCTTGCGCAGTCTTTATCTTGTCAGGTGTCTTGCTATGATTTCCCCCCTTAATTGGAAACCAAAAGAAGCTGCCAGACATGAAACTTGATGGAGCGTTCTCAATTTCAGATCTGCCTAATTCCAAACTTGTCACCTACGACATATCCAGAGAAGTGCCGGAACCGTGACGAACCGGGCTTCAACTCCCTCGACATGCACTTCCTCTCCCGTTAGTGCTCAATGTAAAGGAGAAAACACAGGCTCTCTGGTGGCTGAGATACGTACAGTATCGCTGTCATCCTCCTCTCCTGTCACTTTGACAAGGACCAGTCTGAATTTCACTTCTCAGATCATAGATGACAGCTTTCAAGTACAGGGTACATATTGGGTAATATATGTCTTATCTGCATCAATAATATCTTGTATTACCTTCAGATTCTGCCAGACATTTGTGATTAAAATTGATGATGCGCCAGTCACAAGGTTGTCTTCAAAGAAACAGAAGGTGCTGATTTTCCTTTCATATCCAGACAATATTATGACAGATGTGAAACACCAACCTTTAATAAAAATTTACTATCTCCGGCACATTTATCACTAAAATAGGGTTCCCATTGTGTCTTTTAAGCAGTACAGTTTCTTTAAGCTTGCGTTGTTAATTGTTCCATCGCTGTCTGGCAACTGTTATAAAAAAAAAAAGGCAGGCTTTCTCCCCAAATTATGTGGTAGAGATGAGATTCTGAAGGATTCCTCTATGTGTGTGTTTAAATGTGTGTGTGCATCTTGGGTAATCTTCACCTGCAGTCATGTGCAGTCCCTGGTGAGAGACTGTCTGAGTCACGACTGGCACATCGAGCCCACGGCTTAGAGTTTTTCTGTTATGGACTTAACCTTACATGCACACACACACACACACGCACACTTTAAAGTGCACTTACCTCAAATACACACACTGACACATTACTACTAATCACTGTGGTATTGTCCCTCTTTTGACTCACTCATTATACAACATCCATGTTTGAGATGTTTGAGTTGTTTTCTGAACAGCTCTAAGTTTTTTAGATTCATTAGTATTAGATTGAGGTGATCTTTTACTATATGCAGCGTGAAACAAAGGATGTCGCCTGACAAGGATCCTCGTCTGCTTAGAGCCCAGAAAATGAAATGAACTCAACAGAAACAAAACAAAAACACCGGTGATGGCAAAATGTCGTGCTCACCTCCGCAAATTACCCCAAATTGCCCCTCAGATTTCAAACCGAGCGTGCAGTTGTTCTTAGCAGTTAAAATGTAAACACTACAATCAGCATTTTAATTCATGATTGCCAAACAAGCCGTAAGCTAATCACAGAGAGGAGGGAGAGGAGATAATGAAGAAAGCAAAAAAAGAGAGAGGGAGTCAGTGATTGGGTCTTGCTTCAAAATGTTTTTTCCTCTGTGCTCTTGGCTCTGCGTGTTTAAGAAAAAGCCATGTAGACCTATTTTTTTTCCTTTCAGAGTAAACTGCAAGCATTAGATTCTTCAGTCAAAGTAAAGGCCAGTCAAAGACATTTATGTTCTCCTGGTGAAGGTTCATTAAAAAGAATTTGTGATCTGTGTGCCGAAAAACTGAGTATAAACCTGCAGAAGTTATTTTCCTCTTTGTTGACTGCATGTCATATATTCAGCTATCACAAATGGTACAGTGTGCCTAATTTATCTTGACTTTATTCATTCATTCATTCAAGGAATGAAGACTTCAGTGTGCCGAAGTAGTGACCTAATAATTGCAAAGGCTAAGGTAATGGCCCTGGGCCTGATTTGACCTTTGGTTAGACATATATCCAGAATGGACAGGCGTAACACCTTTAACCTTTTCCTCCAGATTTATTACTGAACACAAAACGCTGACAGCGAAGACCTGACGTCTATTATTAGGAGTTGTTATCTAATGACATTTCAGTGATCTGTGGATTTAATAGCCTTGCTACCACACATAAAACTTGTAAAGAAAGATGAGTTGTTTCAGCTGCGAATAAGACAACACCCATATTGTGTTAACCTTCTGAGAGATCCAGGCGATCCTGGCGAGAAACATACATCTAATGTGGGGCAAAATGATAATGTGTTATCCAGATAACAACAACAAACATTACAGTCAGGCAGAAAGGTCAAGCAGTGGTGTATTTTCCTCCGAAATGTAACCAAATCCACCATTCTCACGGCTACATATTTACTCAAGGTCTAATTAATTATTCACTGTTCACCTGTGGCAAAAAGTCCAGCTTTCTTCATCTGGTTTCTGTTCAATAGAAGTGTAATTGAGGGAGAAATGGAGCCTTGCAGTGCTATGTTTTATAGTTTAAGGGTACAATCACTAGTAATATTAAATGAAACCCACTTTGTTTGTACACCCGTGGCTGTCAATAAATCATTTGAAATATTAGCGGTGCAATGGTACCCACGCAGAACCAAAAAAAAAAAAAAAAACAAAACCCAAAAGCTACACTGTTCAGAACATGCTGCTTCTCTAAATGAATTGGCAAAATCTCCTGTTGCTTTTTTCTATTAATAAATTCATTAGCGCCATGAGACTGCAGGAATGAAGACATTCGCCGCCCAACGACTCGCAGCCAAATTATAAGAAATACTCTGCTTGGCTAGCTATGCTCTGATATCTAAAAAGTGGAATTAAAAATGCATTCCTTCTCTTTCCTTAAAGGGTTCTTGCAATTACTCAGTTGGTTAGAAACGCAAGGAGGCGTTTCCTCACATCGCCCGAGTGAGATACTGTACATCTTCATCATTTTCCCTCGAACCTTGCCATTCCACCTCCTCTTTTACCTATGCACACACATGCAAACACACATATTCACTTTATCTCTCTGCACTGTAAAGGCAGCTCCGAACGGCTTGTTGTTGGCCCTCATCTTTGCAGAGCAGATGGTTGCTTCTCTGCACCACATGGCCGGTACTCAGGAGATGAGGGGAGCTCTTTAAGAAGAAAAAGACTTTCAATCTGCTTTAGCAACTGTAGCTCCTCCTCATCACATCTTTTTTCGCATGGCGTCAGCAGTAACACCCCAAACCCCCCCCCATGCACCGACGCCTCTACATATCTCCATCGCACTGACTTGACGCTCTGCATTCATCTAGCTGCTGTTGATGATTATGTAAATACTTAATGCTTATGTAAACGAGTCAAACCCAAGGTCGCAAAGTGAGATTATTAACATGCTGCATGGATGCACAGTCGACTGGACGAGAATTCCAACTTGCAGGCCCCTCCAGTTTCTATCATGTAACTCCAACATGTGGGAACACACTGCATATGTATGGAGAGCCGCATTCATTATTCATGCTGGGAGTCAGTTCGAATGGTGGAGAGGTAGGGTTATTCTGGAAGAGGATGGTGAGCAGAGACTTTGAATAGGGGAGTAAGTTATCTTTTTTTTTTCTTTTATGGATCTGCACCATTTGTATTATTCAGTTTGAACACGTTCGGTAGAATTTGGCCTGAAGACTGCAATAAGTAAACCTTGAGGAATTATTCAGAGGTTTGTTTGTGGTCATCATCTTTGCCAGCTTTTAATGCTAGAAACATGAGTGCTTCATTTATTGTAATTTATGAGTGCTAAGATACAATTGATAGTTAGCTTGAACCAGATGTTTAGCCTGAATCTAATTAAACAAATGACTTCAGTGGAGCGAATGTTGTACCAAGCTGTTAAATGATGCTGCATTTTGAAATGACAACATTAGCACTTACGATGTGGAGCATGATGTAGTCACCCAGACGTGGGGCGCTGTCGATGCGGACGAGGATGCCATCTTTGATTGTAGTGCTGAAGCCCACGGCCAATCGGTCTGTCCGTGTGCTTGGCCGCTCATTATTGGGCCACGTGTATGTGATCAGACCCCCTCCTTTACCGAAGATATACGTGGTGCCAGCTGTGGAGACACAAGGAGTAAAAAAGGGAAGCAATTAGATTTGTTCGAGGAGAAAGAGAGGCAGATAAAAGGAGATAGGGTAAAATCCAATTCTTTGATGCACAAACATACTGTAACTAGACACAAGGGAGCGCAGTGCCGTCACCAACAAGACACTTTTCTGATGAAACTAGATCCAAACTACCTCCATTAAAGAGCTAAATCTACTGTAATTCTGTTACAGCCACCTTGCCACTGCTACAATGTAATTGTGTCGAGCTCTATTTTAGGTTTTTAATGGTATTCAGCCACCACCACCTTTTGGGTAGAAGTCAGCAGCTCCCCTGGCGCCATCTATGACCTATCCAGCTCTTAAATATAGCCCCTTTCCAGGGAATAACAGCGAGTATGACCAGAACCGGATAAGTCTCCCAACTCTCATGTATTATATATGAGACCTGCAACCAAAGAACAAAGGCTGGCGCAAGAAAGGAGAGACGGGAGGAGAAAAAAAAATCGAAGAACCTTCGTCTAGTTTAATTTGACAAATGAAGAGTAGAAAAAGGGCAGCGGTACCAGTGGGGGTAGAGAAGCTCACCAGAATGAAATTTTTTGTTATTACATCAGCCACTATGCAGATTTGTGTCAGATTAGAGGCTCTGATTGGATCAAGCTTGGCCCTGAGCCACAGAATCTGTGAAAGTTGTTTGTGGTTTTCTATTTTTTTTCTCTCCACATGACGTCGAAGAGAGAGGAAAAAAAAGAGAGAGAGAAAAGTTTCATTATTTGGTTGCAGGGTCGGATTCAATTCCAACTTCTGAGTATTCCCCAAGGTGCGTCAGAATTAAAGTGCTGAATCCTTGAGCTGCTTAGCCATCTCGTCCACATTTAGGCAAAGATAATCAAGAGATCAAAGGCATTAGACCTACAGCAGATAGACTTGTGGGTGAATCAATATGGGAGACGGAACAGACTTTGGTGGCCTAAGGATAGTGGAAAGCATTTGGCCCACCGCAGAGGCTGACAGGGAATTGGTAATGAAGTCTCTGAGTTCTTGCATCAATGTATTAATTCATTTTATTTCTGCCTCCATCATCGCTCTGCATGCCTTTCTTCCACATCACCTCTCTCCCTCTGTCACCCCCCCCCTCTCCTGTCGTTCCTCACTTTTCCGTTCACTACCTCTCCAAGTCACCTGAACATCTGTTTGGCCTTGTGATGGGTGCCCAGCTGTCTCACTGTTTCCCCTATGAAGCGGCCAACAATCTGCTCTGTGGTCCATAATACCCTGGAGACTGCAAGAACATATGGATGAGCGAGGGTAAGGGAGAGGGAGACACTCTGTCGACCAGATGAGTGTCTCTATTTGCCTTCAGGCACACAAACAGGTCCGCAATTTACACACCTCAGGTGCCAGCAATGCAAACCACCAACTAAGGTCGTCTATGTGACATGAAAAATATCAAAACAAGTGAAGCATTTTGAGCCTCAAACAACTGCCTTTCCTCTTGTAACTAATAACCATACAAGGCTGGTTTAACACAGACGTCTCCCTTTGAGATTTCATTTTTTTCCCCTGAAGAGAAACAATAAAATCTCTATTGCTCTCAATGACATTGCAACAATTGAAGCTGATGTTTGCATCATATATCACCTGCCTCAAATAGCTCATTTCCTCCATGGCATCGTGTCTGGCTGAAAACAAGGTCCTGATGCTGTGAAGACAGCAGATAGCAGCCTGCAGTCAGGTTGCACCGGATCTGGCCCCGCTGTCTCATTGCCTCAAAGTTTCTTCTTGCCAAAAGAGTTGAGGCAGACTTGGGATCAGTTTCCCCGGCAAACGAGCAAACTTTGCCTATCTCATCTAACACACACTCTTTTTTTCTGGAGGGGATGACGATGATGAGCAGCAAAGATACAAGCACCCCGGGGAGCCAATTATCACATTGAGGAGATTTGCTTAGTGTTTCAAGAAGACAATGTTCGGCATGAAACACACACAGGCAGTCACACACACACTGACTGACACACACGCACACACACACTTGCACAGGCCGGCTGACGAAGGCACAAATGCACATCGCGATGTTCGAGTATAAAAAAAAAAAGTGTGCGAACACGTGTGCATGCACACAAACACTCGAAATGCGATGCATTCTCACATACAATCGCACAAGTGGGTGATTATCTGCACGTACACAGAAAAAAAAGAGAGAACCCGAGATTGCTGAAATGTAGCACATTTCCCTAACAACCTGCTGGGCGCAGACTGCACCGGCTGTATCTCCACACAAAGAGAGGAAGTCCGCTGCATATCAATTCGTGCATTAATTGCGCGCAAGTGCAATTCAAGTGTGGAATCATTTCTGGTACTCATCTGAAGATTTCAACGGAGGAAAAAGTGCACGGATAGTTAGCAACTGTGAGGGAAATGTAAGAACTGTGTCAGCCAGGCTAAACTCCCAAGGTCAAGAGTTTCATTTGACTAACTTCAACACAGAGCAAAAGGGCCTTTCCACTCAAGTGTGAACGTACAGAGAATCGATATAATTGAATTTCAGAGATTTTACAGGGAGACTAATTAGATTAAAGTGAGGGTAAGCAATGGCATATTTTAACTTTTCTAGCATATTTTAGCATGCATACTCTCAATTACTTCAACTAACACCTCCTTGGGCATTAACCTGCCCCCAAAGCTGTTAATAAACAATAGTCCTTTCAAGGTTTTTTTCCACCCAGGATTAAAAAATGTGCTACACAGAAAGCAGAATGCAAAAATGAGGAAAAGGCTAGGGCATTTCTTCATTAAAATACAATAAATCAACTGCTCTCACTGTTTTGCAGCAGTGTGTACTCTACATTAGCAAGAAGATCTCACATTAGTATTTTGTAAGAAAACCTTTTAAAATGCGCATGTGATTAAAAGCGCAAGACGGTAATAAAAAAAGAATGTCATTCGTTGTCTGGAAAAAAAAAAACTTGGTTCATTAAGAAGACAACCTTTAAAGCAAAGGGATCTCTGTAACAGTGTGTGCTAAAGTGATGGGCTTTGACACATTTTTTCCCCCTCTTGATTTGCTCAGTGAGAGTTCAACAGAGACTTTGATACCACCTCTAGGATGATGATCCAGTCAAACGCATGAAAGCAATTGAGTAAAAGAAGTCAAATTTCTGATGTGCCTTTTGGAAAATGGCTGCGTGTCCTCTTCCCACTTTGCCGTTTCATAACCCTTCCTGTGTCACTTTCTCTTGTTATTACTGTGGACATTTCATCTGCTATCTTGGTAATTCCTGGCTCTTTTTCAGAGATGGACAGCTTACTGTCATTGTTGCTTACAAGGTTGAAACCTTATGCCAGTGAGCAGCAGAGTGAAGTATCCAACATACATGGCTTCCACAGATATGACGCCCTGGTGGAAAGCCAACTACAGGGAAAATATCATCAAAGGAATCAAATCTACAAACAGATTACTGCACAAGATGTTATTTTAGTGGATCAGAGGGGACTTTCATCTTCATCTTTGAATAATGCAATCTTGCCATGGCCAGTGGGTATTGGAGGGAGGCCATTTGAAATCTAATTGTAGCATATGGATGCTTCATTGATTTGTAAGTGAAGAGATGGGAGACAGAAAACCCTCTGAAAGAAATAATGACCGATGCTGATTTTCTTTGATAATTCTTTGATAGTCAACAATAAAATACCTCCACATGAGCCACTGTGTTCATTTTGAAATAAAAGCATTGCCTGCTGATGCATTACTCTCCAGTGTTGTGATTCATTGCATCTGCAGTATGCCTCCGTTTAGAAACAAACTGTAGATGAGAGACTAGGTCAAAGCCTTGGCCTCTATTTCGCAGAGGTCCCCTGAGGCGTGGGAGTGCAGACAGAAGGTCAGGACACCTGTCTGCAGAACAGAACTATGTCCTGTCCTTCAGGCCCCACACGTGACATTATCCAACTACAAAAAAGAAGAGGGAAAAAAAGAAAAAGAAAAAAAAAGAGGAGGATAAGGTATGTTCATGCAGAGCCAGAAATGGCCGAAGGTTACCAGTTTCAATGCACCTGACGGGAGGGGAGCCTGAGCGGAGCAAACAAAGATCGCCCGTCAAAGCCACTGCCCCTAACTCGGTCGGCAGTGATTAAAACTACATATGAAATACATCATTTACAGGCTTGTTTGCACGCTCTACTCCCTCTCCTCAGTCTTCCACATAAACATTTAAAGTGTACTAGGCAGCAATGTTATCTATAAAAGAGCACAAAGAGCAGAGCAGCTGCCATAGCGTACGTCTGTTATAACTGGGTAATTGGTTGTATTCAGGCTTCACTTCATGCTGTGATAAAATCCTGTGTTTAGAGGCAGCTGGTAGAGGACCTACAGTAAAAGACTGTTAGTGTCTGTCCAACTGCAGGAAGACAGCGGTCAAGAATTTTTTTATTTATTTTTAAGTTGGATAAGGTGGCGTGTGCGTGTGTGTACAGGCAGCCACATGGAAAATGGTGCCACTGCCAGCTACCCACGAAGCACAGAATTGCAGTGGGTAAATGCTCTAAACTCTGCGTCAGTATGCATGCACACACACACGCACTCAGAGTCATGTGCATAGACATGCACGAGTCTGGAATTGTGCACACAGACGTCAGGAAGCACGCGCACGACTGCGCACACAAACACACACACACACACACATTTCCTCTCCTTTCTCCTTGGTGTGTGTTGTTTATGTACTTTTATGTCTCTCCCCTTGTTATCTCTTGGGCTTTCTGCAGCGCTGGCACCCCAGGGGATGGAAAAAAAAAAAAAAAAAAAAAGACAAACATGGTTTGATGTGGTCGAATTTTTTGCCATCGCAGAATGAGGAAAAGAAAGAGGAGCTTTAAAAAAATAAAATCTCAGTGAGATGCAAAATGTAATTGCCTCCTCAATCATGTTCAAAAGAACTCTATCATCACAATACTTTTCCCCTGCCGTGCTTCATACATGGGGAATTATTAGGCTTGCTGTCCTTCACACAACTACAATAAGGAATCATTGGCAGAGGAATCGAATTGTGAGATACTGAGCTGTGTAATCACCAGGATTTATCTCCATTTTACAACCTCTTATCATTTCATAATTCATATTTCCAACTGTTGCCTCTCCCCTCTGGGATAGAGTGAGGGACGAGAGAGATGATTGAATGATCCCCTCTGTCTCTCTCTCTCTCTCTCTCCATCCTCAATCAGCCGCCAGAAGCAGCTTCACAGCAAATGGCTAAAATACTATAGATCCATATGTGCGTGCATGTGTACTGATTTTTAATGCGTTTCTTTGGCGTACTCGCATGCATGCGTCTCTACGTTGTCACCACATCATGCTGGCCATGTGTCCCATCTCTCACCAGCGACAACAAAATGCAGAATATGATTGATGAAGGGTAGTGTGTTGTGAAAAATGGCTATGTAAAGGAAACAGCCAGCCTTGAATGATTTACACTGTCTGTTTCGCCGTTGTAATAAGCTGTAGCATTATCTCACTATATGGATTCACGCGCCAAAAACCAGGGGTAATAGAAGGCGCCGGAAAAACAAAGATAGAGTGGACAGAGCATATGTAGTGAAAAGTGGAAGTCAGAGCAGTATTAGGATATATGTGCAAGAAACACGCTGTAAATAAGTGTTGGAATCGAGCCACGATTGGTTATTTGTCAAGATCTGCCCTAAAATTGTCATTTTATATACTAATATTTTCAGCCTAATTAAATCTTATATGCACATATTAGTTTCTATCATGGGTGGTCGCTGGGAAGAAACTTTTTGTGTGCGAACACAAAGGAAACTTGTCAAAAAGGTGGCGAGGTGATAACACAGTCTGCGATTACAGCTTTTCTAGTTATTTCCCAGACCACACAGTGCATACAGAGGATTGTGTGGATTACTCTACATTGTATAACATTTTGTCAGAGTTATATTCTTGCTTTATGAGCCAGAACCCACTAGCAAATGCAACAAAGCGAGGGAGAGGCTCAGGCAGCTTCTGCTCCTGCTGCTCCTGCTCTGGAGGCAAAGCGGCACCGGTAGCCAGGATGATAAAGTCTGAGCCGCTGGGCAGCAGCTCCACACGCCAGGATTGAGCAGTCAAATACTACAGTAGTTGTATTTGTGCTACAGTTGCCCAACAATGCCAAGAGAAGCTAAGGCCTCTCTGCTGCAGTGAGATTTAGTGCTGACGTTTTTTTGTTGGAATCGGTTGCTGGAGCCAGTGCAAAGGGAGTGCAGGTGACAGGAGCTCAGGGAGCTCAAGAATATATTGCGTGTGGTGTACAGGGCTGCAACCTATGAGTATTTTCATTATCGACTAATCTGGTAATTATTCTCTCAATTTATTGATTGCTTAGTCTGTGAAATATTAAAAGAAAAGGACATTTCTCAAATGAATTTTTTTGTCTGACAGACAGTCCAAGTAATGATTTATCCAACAACAAATTAGTCTCTAGCAAATTAATCTCTAACAGTAATAATAATAATTTAATTAAAAACTAATCCATCATATTAGCTCATCATTAGCTGTAATGGTGCAACCTACTGAACATTTGCAATTTCCTGAGGTCACCTAGTTTAAACTAATGCGCTCTAATTTAGCAGCCCTACAATAAATCCAGCTATAATGATGTTTTTGTTGAAACTGTATGGCTATTTTGGGGGCTGTAGTTTGTGCTGCTATTGATTTGCGTTCCACCTTGTCCCCCTTTAGCTTTAATGACAGCATTCACAAGACTCCACACACACACATACTTGGACGCTTGTGTGAAACCTGATGACTCATGTTCTTCCAGAATACTCCAAAGAGCTTCTTGTGATGTCTTTCTCCGTCTTTGAGCGTCCCCATAAATATAAAAGGGGCTGAGGTCAGATGACTGTGGAGAAGGTCCATGACAGTCAGGACTCCTTGATCTTCTTTGAAGATGTTCTTTGAAAAGCTTCGAGGTGGCTTTTGGGTCATTATCGTGCTGCACTATGAATTCTCCGCAAAGATGCAATGTCTCTGAAAAAATCAAGTGCTACTTCTCCTCATTCAGTGCAGGTCCCAACCCCAGAGTGTGCAAAATACCCCCAGACTGAGATATTCTCACCACCATGTTTCACTTTACATACACCCTTCTGGTACTGCCATAAATCTTAAAACAGGATTAATGAACAAGTAGGACTTTTTCCACTCATCCATGCTGGTATTTATTACCCCACCCCAAGAGTTTAGTCATGTTTGTTATTTATCAAATACTACATCTCTGATGAAGTTACTTGTCTATCTCTCAGGGAACTAAACTTGACGTATTGATCTTCTGATGGTGTGGTTACTTTCTGTCTGCCTGATCGTGCTTTGGATACAACTGATCTAGTTTCTTCAAGGCATTTTAGAGTTCAACAGACTGCCCTCTTCGAAACCTTCAGTCTATCTAGGCCCTCTTTGCTTAGAATAACAATTTGACTTCTGACACTTTCACTTAGTTCAGATGCCATGTTCCCCACTATTACAGATCTACTTAGTAAGCAATGATCTGCTGGAAACTTGAGGCACAGCCATTTAAAAGGTGAACAGTGGCTGCAAATCAAGTTACTCCAACGAGCCTCCCATGAATAGACCAATCAATCCAAGTCATTTGAAGTCATGCTTCAATGAAAGAGATAATTCAAGGAAATCTGATCTTCTGTAAAATGAATTAAGCTGGTCAGTGCCATACTATAAATTAGCTCAAATTTGATTGCTGACAGAGAAATAATGTAGAATGTAGAACATTTCTTTTATGTGTTATATTATAACTTTTCGTGTTTTTTTCATGTTTCTCATGAGTTTTTCTCATTATTGACAGATTTATGTGAAAAACAGATTTTCAATGTGACGTTTGGACCCCATGCTTTGTCTTTAACTTCTGGACTTTTGTACAAATGTCAGACCATTGCATCTTCAGGCATCAACTTTACCTTTAGAAGATATAATCTTCCAGCTACTCTCTTCAAGTTAAATGAAAATGACAGAATATAGATATTATTTAATAATATTTAGATGAGCTGTTTATTCTGATTAATTAGACCTCAGTTCATGTTCAAGTTGGCCAGGCTATGCTGGGAATTATGTGAGGTCACCAAGCGTGGCCAACGTTTTTCCATGGATTGTACCAACATATAACGAATCCTGTTGGGATCATAGAATGTATCTCTTGCTTCAATATTATTTCTGAGACTGAACTACCTAGCATACTCAACTAGCCAACTAGCTGGTAATTCTTCCTTATAGCTTGTGGAATGTATGTATTTGGACTGCGCTCAAAAACACTTGCAGTGACTTACAACAACGCAGCACACGGTGATATGGCTCAATTAAAAAGTTCTTATCTTTTTTGTCACCCTTCATTGAGGGGACACACTTGACATACATTTCCATGATGAACAGCTTGATTTGCCATCTGTATCGTGTTGCTGAGGCAGAAGCGGGGAGATGTGGAGAGGGAGAGTAAGGGAGAAGAGTCAATTTTTGCAGGAGGAAGCAGGACAGACACGGAGAATAGAGAAACACAAATGGAGAGAGAGAGAGTCAAGTGGCGTAGATACGAGTCGGAGATGTTCAGTTCAACCCCCCCATTCTTCCGATCATAGCAAACGGAAAAGGCATTGGTTCCTTACTCACAGGCATGTCAAACCATCCTCAGATCGCTACAGAAGAACAGGAAGATCGACTCACAGACACCCATTAACGAAGCAGTCATGTATCCTCACTTCAGCTTCATGTAACACTGCAAAGGCGCAGCTTCTGAGTACACAGAAGTGAAAATACCCACACATACACACACAGACTTGAACAGCAGAAGGTGAGCCATAACAACTCTCCCCTCATTACTGCGAAAGTCGGATAGCAAGTTTCACCCTCCCGCCCTGCCCCCCCCCCCTTTCTGTCTCCCCTCCTGCTGCATTACTGACACTCTTCTCTGTTGTAGCGGCACACGGACAGAGAGGAAGGGCTTTAAATGATTTTTTTCTCAATCCTATTCCTTTCTATGGGGAAAATTAGCATTCTGTCAGGTCTAGTGTTGATGTTCACACTGCTCTCAGCGAAATTAGGACATGAGTGTCTCCTTCACATCATTCATAATGCATGACACACAATGTGTGTGAGGCATATCACTTCAGAGGCAGGCCACACCAAACCCTGCTGAGGATTAGGTGAAGAAGATCTCCTAAAGAATAAGGGATTCCAAGATGGCTCCGAGTGGAAGCATCATTTATAATTGAATCTTCCCCAGAGGATAGCGCAGCCTGTCTGCCTTTGCCAAGGCTTCGCGGAGAGCCCAGAACTCCTTTCCTCCTCCTCACTCTCTCCCAGTCTGTCTCTGTCTCTCTCCCCTGTCTCTCTGCACTAACTGAAAGGCCCTCATACACAAATACAACACAGCAACCTCAGCCACTGATCTTATCCCTAGGCCTTTATGACTCAAACCCCAGTTGGTAACATTTACTCATTCTGAACTTTTTACAAACTTGCCTTTTCTGGTCCAGGGAGTGAGAAAACTTTAGATTGTACAAACAGTGCATTACAAAGTGGATTGTGCTTTGTCCTTTACAACCGGCCATGTCCACAAATGTGGGAATTGCGAGGTCACAAGGAACACTGCAAGCTTTACTCATCCGACTGTTGGTCAAAGCAGAAGATGAAAGGTTGATACAGCACAAGAGATCCATTGAAAGTAAGGGAACACCCAGTGACCACGCATTCCATGAAAAACACCTTGACTAGTCAGTCAATCTGGATACTCTGGAATTCAATTTGGAGCTGAGGAAGTGAATTTCTTAGAAAATAGTCTTTATGATCCTGGATTCTGTTATAGTTATCAAATAAAAAGGACCTTTGGCATTCTGCTCTTTATTAGCAGTTTAAGGTACCCTGTGGAGGTTTTGACCATGAGCAGTAACGCATAAAAGAACCGTAGCAATGCCACACTTAGAGTGAAAGCCAACAAACATGACTATAAACACCACACGATATAACGTACATCTGATTTGCATGTTTATAAGTCCTCAAGGATACACATAAATATTCTTATTTCTATGATTGCATTTGGTGACGGTGTGGTAGTTTATTATTATGCCTGGCAGGGATCATGTGTTTGGTTGTGTGTGTGTGCGCATGCATCCATGTTTGTAGCTGCCCACAGCTAATCTCACATACTGCTGGACCCATCAGCCTAATATTTTTTTGAGGTCAAGGACCTCTCCTGGTTGCAATAATTCACTTTTTTCTCATGAAAAGCCTATTTTACTGACTGCTCTGTTTTAGACCACCGTTGAATGCTGACTCCTCACTTCTGTTAACCGGCCAGCAAGTGACAGAAAAATGCTTCAGTTTGGAATTGTGTATCGCGTTCCCATTGGTGTTGGCGAATTCTTTTGTTGGCATTTTTACTTTGAAACTGACATTTCACATCGCTGGTGTTCTGGAATTCTTCCTGTCCTGCACGGTGTCTGCCCTTCATTCAACTACTCTCATGCCTACTTGGTAGACACTCCCTGCACTCCCTGTTCCCTACACACATGCTGCCAGACACCGTGGCAGAGATCTGCTCTTCAAGGATTGTTTATGTAACATTGTGAGTGTGGCATCCTTCAGGTTTTTGTGTTTCTATCTATAACTGAAAATTCATACAGGTATAGATAGGCTATTTTCTATAGAATGGATTCTTCCATGGAAGGTCCTGTGTTGAAACACGTTGGCTAAATAAAGGGCTGGCCACCATTCAAGCGTATAAAGTTATTTTTCACAAAATGTCAACAAACCACAGCAGCAAATGGATTTTGCTAGTTTGGTTTGCTTACCTCTGGCTAGTTGTGTACAGAATGTAATAAGCCAAGATGGACTGACTATATGTCAAACTGGCCGCCGTTGCCACACCAACTAACCAGCTCCAGAATTCGCTTCATGGGAGTTAGCTGGTGTTAATTTCATGCTGATGATTAAATAAGCTATGCTACACCTTTGCCTTCTCTCCCTTCCTCTGGTGGACTCAACAGAAAGTCTAAAAATGTGAGATTTCCTAATTAAGGCACCACTTCTGCATACAGTTTCTTCTCTCACAGTAATTGCAGTTTTTAATGGGAGCTGACAGTCACCCACAAAATGTTGCAAGCTGAAGGAAAGAGCAAGCCTTTTCCACACCAGCCCTGTCAAATCATCCATTCTTCTGACATGCTGGCTGTGTGTTTCAATTACAGGTAGACTCTATTTATAAAACAGGATGAGAATCTCTGTCTCAGATGCCCACCTGCCTTTGAAGAATATGGATTAGAGAGCAGGACGGACGGATGCTAAAAGGAATCAGCGTCTTGTACGAAGCAAGGATAATCTTCCCTTTGATATCGACAACATCAAATAGAAAAGTGCTTCAACCTAACATGCTATACACAGTAATGGCTCTTCCTCGCAGGGGGAGACAAACACTGCAATCAAGTTGACAATACAGATTTTTGTTTTTTTAGATCAAAATCAAACTGTGAATAAACACGCCTGGTCACCTTCTTTGTTTGCTCAGTGACTTCCTTTTGTCTGAATTTGATGACTGCCCGCTAAAACACAGCTTCATTGTCATCTCCAAAACTAGACCAGCTGCGCCTGCAGTTGGCATAGCAACCCCACATCTTAGCCACCAACGTCTGTGACAAATGTGATATCATCTCCAGCCATACATATAACACCTTTACATCTCATTGATTAACTCAAAAGCAGTTCTTCTTCACTAATGATGAAAATACTTTAATGTACACTGCAATGCAACTCCCACCCCCACTATCTCCTGCACTCACACACATACAGAAAACAGGAAAAAACACACACATACAAAATGCAGTTTGTGGTGTGAGTCAGAAAAAAAAAATTCAATCAAGTTTGTACTTTTCTGAAGTTTACTCAGTCGTCTCCCTCTGAGCCAAGGACTTCAATTCCACAGTAACATTTAACTCTGCGTTTGCTGTGGCCCTTTCTTTCTCACCAAGCAACTCTTCAATTTAAACTGAGTTCTGCCATCAACAGCAACCTTGATGAAGTGATTGGTTTTGACAGGTACTGTAGCTCATATTAAAGTGTAACATGCATTGCAACCTGTAAAGTACACAAGGTCCACAGTTAAGTATACTGTACCAATCTTTCATTTTTTCATGGAAGCAATCAGTACATGGTAATGGTCATTCATCAAAGTGTATCATAAGCCATCTCCATGTGGGGCTTTACCTGTAGTGGTTGGGTGTTACAAACAACGGGTGAGACTTCAATCACCTCAGGAATTCTGCAATGATATAACCTATGTGAGGTAAAACACTATAATCACTTGAGCATACCTATCACCTAGAGGCAGGTGACTGGAAATAAGCAGCAAATCAGCAGATCCAAACAACTATGGGAGATTTTGGAGCATTCACATGTCAAATGAGGGAATATCTTCTGGTATATGGTGGCTCCAGAGAGTTGACGAAATCATGCCAAGAAGCATTAAAGCATTTCTGCTGGTTTGTAAAGGCCCAACACCTTGCTAACGCTGCATGCACAATTTCACACATTGATGGATTAATGGAAATTGAAAGACAGTCATTTCAATGGAGGATGAATGACAGTAATGGACTTATATTGGGTCACATATAATCTCATATATGTTGGAACTGTTTCAATCCATCACATGAAAATGCACCATTAGCACCACCTGAAGTAGGGAGTTGACAATAATGGGCAATAATTAGGCTGGACTGGATTTTTTTTCTCCCCTTTACTAGATGAAATTTAATTCCTCAGCAGCTCTTGGCTCCTGGCATTTTGCTCACATTAACTGTTTGCTGTTATATCATTAAATCAAGGGTCTGGACTTGGCATTCCTGCATGTTGTTTTGGGGATTCCATTCAATTCTGTACCTACTTTGACTGGCAGGGACAGAATACTGTGTATATGGTGATACTCTTTGTTTTTCCTTTACTCTCTGTATACCTAGATTGCATGAATACTATTAAACTCACAGTAATCTCTTTTTTTCACTCTCTTTTACTCTCCCAAACACACACACACACAAAGACACACTACTAGATAGATAGCACATTCTCTGACTGAGACAGTCTTTATCCCTGCAACTGGGTTCCGATATTGGAATGGTACTCTGTAGTTGCTGTTTTCCAATTCCCTCTGGTAGGTGGTTTGACTTCGGCCCTCTATTGAATGTGTCAACCTTATAATTAATGCCCTCCCTCTCTTCAATTCACCTCCACTCTCTCCTCTCCATTCTTCTCCTCCCGACTACTCTTCCTCTACCATTGACCAAATACCTTGATCGAGTCTTGCCGGTAGTACCCCTTGCACCAAGGACATTGAGCCCAGGACGAAACAAAGCGGTGACTCAAGCCATGGGAGGGAAATTTGGCGGTAGAGCCACAATCCATCTCCTTTCAGTCATTTGGCCACAAAGCCATGGAGAGGTCGGTCCTGCACCACCTCCTCTGTTATCTGTTTCCAATCCTTTATCAAAAGGGGGAGAATGGGTTTAGGAAGAGAAGGGGAGGGGTGGGAGCAACAGAGATAGATGCTTAAAAGGCCACTGCCATGTGGCCTATCTACAAATAAACAAGAGGAGTTGCAATCAATAAGGGGGGCGGAAGGGACAAGGGTGGGGTAAAGGGTACTTCTTGAAAGCTGTAATTAACGGAATACTTAAGCTGGAGTTATGGATTGGCGATAGTCAGGAGGACGTATGCCAGTCGCACTGAGGACAAAACAAAGACACTAAGTGAGCACGTGTTCGAGGAGATTGCACACATCTGCATGCACATGTGAGCCTGGGAATATGAAGTCAGCTTGTGTGTAAGTGGATGTGTATGCTGATCAGTGGCCAAGGCTTAGCTGAATTTGCCCAGGGTGAGGTTGAGAAGGCCTGGGGGAGTTTGGAGGGCAGCGGGATGGAACATGCTGGCCTCTCACAGTGTCTTAGTGTCGGCCTAATTAAAGGCTAAGCCAAAAAGCTCTCCATGTTGTTACTGCTGGTCTGTGTGTGTGTGTGCGCATGTGGATGTGCTGGCAATTGAAATGTGCTCATGTGTATATGAATGTTGAAGTGTTTGAAAACTTGTTCTTAGATTATTATGTGTTTCTAATTATCTATGGCAAGTTATCCCAATGTTGCGTGACCTGTGACCCTAATTTTACCACTCAAAACTCGCATGATGATGGATAAAAGAGGTGTTATGTGAATTTGGATATAGCACGTGTTGTTTCCAAGAATAGATTTAAATTGATTAAATAGATATCATGCCCTGAGGAAGGAGACAGTTCCCCCGGAGCGTGTTGGCACAACAAAATATAGTGAGAAAATCAAGCTGTCTTCCTGTATTTTCTGGATTTTCAGTGAAACATACTACTGAGCACTGCTTCAGTAATCTGAAAAAAGCTTTGTGTAACTGTAGCTCTGCCATGCACTTCAATGATAGGTTTGCAATTTTTTCAAATCAATTTCTTTCATTAAATATATATAAAACCACGCACTGGGTTTAGAATGACTTAGTCATGAGCCCATAGTTCCCCACTGTGTGTTTGTGGTGTCTAAGGTATAAGTGTGCACCTACAGATTTCTAATGTGCAGGGTTCAGTGCAAGACAGCAGGTGTATACCTTGAAGCCAAGATACCAAACATTTCTATGCCTTCTTTCCCTCCGTTTCATTCATATACCTAAACCCCACCCATACCAGGCAAACCCAGTTGCTGCCTTTGAAGATGTACTTAAGATGAACTGACGAGAAAATTTAAAGCGAGTGACGCCAGCTTTCAACAGCTCATGAAAGGCAAAAGAAATCTGCCACCGTGCGTGAGTCAAACAGTTGTGGGAATTGTTGCAGTGGCATGGGGGCTATAGGCAAAAACCTCTGTACAAAGCTGTACTTCAATCCTTCAGCCCGGGCTCGCACACATCTTGGCTCATATGGTGTGCATGAAAATGAGCAAATGCACAGGCAAGACAAAGAAAGCGTCAGGCAGCAGAACCCCTGAGCTACCTTCGACGAATCAGGACCCAAAAATGCATCATTCAAATATATTTTGGCATGTCTTCATTCAAAGTTTTTCTTTTTTCCTCTCCTTGCCCTGGGACAATACATTGGCTCTCAATTTTTTCCCCCCTCACTCGGACGCCAAATTGAGAAAATTATTGCGCTGCCCCTGGGGAGTCAAGCTCATTAAAACATATTACTACTCCTGTCATACGAAGACCTACCTATAGGCACCCAATCCATTTCTGTTAAAAAGAAAAACTGTAGATGCTCAGTGACCTACACACTTTAAATATGTTGCAGTAGAAAGGCAAGGTGACAGGGCCCATTGTATAGTCTAGACATGAGCTCTTGTTTCATCAAAGGGAAGACATCAATCCGCACGCTGAGCCAATAGGGCAACAGGTGCCACAGTCACACAGAGCCTATCAGCATCCGACTTCATTTTACTGCGGCGTTGGATATGAATACTGATGGGGATGTGTTTGAGTGCATCAAGGGAGGCGTAAATAGCAGCACAGACATTGCAAGAACAGCAATAAATATCTTTCAGTGTTTACGCTGTAGTTTTATGCATGTATATACACATATAACATTACTTGTATTGCTTTGTATGTTACAGAGGGCTCTTAACAGGAGATTCAATAGCAATAGTAATACATAATAATAGTAATAGTCTCCTATCCGGTGTTATGGACAAGGCATATGATCTATATTATGTACAGTGCTATGGCTGTTCACCTTGAGTTAACACAGCCAGCTGCAGGAGCAGAATAATAATTCATTGAATGTCATTGGTAAGAAAAGAACAAAACATTTACTTGAGGAAAATGTGAAGAAAGCACCCAGAAGCTCTTTCAAGTCATCATTTTTCCCAGAGCACCATGTACCAACAAAGGTCAATATCCAACATGAATCCCCTATTCTTAAGAATCTTACTCCACAGCTGCACAACCTGTATTCTCTCCTGTTCGCATTTCAAAACCACCTCTTATCAAAGCACTTCTTGACTTGTGCACAATCTGGATACTCCCAGTTCCATTGTTGCACTTGACCCTGAGATCCATGAAGGAGGTTGCAGATTCTTAGTCTGCGACTGACTCTAGGTGTGGCGCAATGAAAGGCAGAGAAGCAGCCTGAGGTAATTTCCAGATTGTGATAGGTAGTTCAGGTAAGGCACTCTGGTGAGGGCAGCAGTGCAGAGGGCAAACAGAGAGGTCACCAGGGCGGTAATGACACAGTGAATTGCCCTGGACAGTGGCTAATTAGAGATACTTTCGTTCAACTTTTATTTGTTACTTATAATAGAGGCAGCAGGATCACAGGGTAAAAGTAGGCCACATAAGCATTAAGCAGATTTTGGAATGTGGCATTGGCCGCTACTGTAGAATAACTCAACTTCTGCTCATCACTTCAATACGTGAGATTGCATATTCCGTTCCAAAAACCAGGATATGACAATAATGGAATTTTAAATGAAAGCGACATCAAGAAAGTGAGCTGTGATGAAAGATGAGACTGGAAGGCATCTTTCTGCCATAACAGAGCATGTATACATCTACTCAACGAACAACCCTGACATCAAACATTGAAACAAACTGAAAACATCAAAGCTGTTGCTGGGAGAACGTTTTGCTCTGTCAAATTTCACATTACCTTGATCAATTTAAACTTTTATTTTCTTCCATCAAGTGCACCACAAGCACCCTGCCAGCAAGTACAATAGAAGTTCTTGAGACTGATGGCAGTTTTCATCCAGGCAGAGAGGCATTCACTGTTGCGAAAAAGGGAACTGTTGTTAAGATATAAAAGGAAAGGCTTGAGCTGGTGCCAGAGACTTAGAACTACGTGTGCATGGCTGTGCATGGATATGCAGGTGCATTTGTGTGCAGGTGCATGTTTGCATATTCATGCTGCAAAGTATAAATTTCATCCGGAGACCGTCATACTTATTCAGTTGACTGTGGATCCTTATGAAATAGCCCCGGGCAAATATTTACATTACAGTATGCTGATTGCCTCACTAATGGCCGGCGCAGTGTGCTCTATTGTGGTGAGATGAAGGGGCTGGCGAGGCGAGATACATGGTTCCAGCATAGTAACTAAGGATGGCAGGAATGAGAGGGGTAGTGTTGGGAAATAAACTGTTAAAGTGCGTGGCTGATGGGGGGGAAAAAAACAGAATGAAATGGGAATATATGAAGCCTCACATCCCATTACCTATTGCAATATTCTCACGTACAAAAGTTCTCCACAAGGGCCTCCCATGACTTACTGTCCTGTCCATTCCAGCCAGCTACGTTTGTATGTAGGAATGGGTGAAAAAACACTATTACTCATAGGGAGTAATTTGCGCCGGCATTACTGGCACGCGCGCACACACACACGCACAAAAACATTAGTCGAATGCTAAATATTTCCATTTTCCCCCATCAAGATTGTGGTTGTTCTAGCCTCCTCAGAACCTAATAAAAGATTTAGACAGTTATCTGAGCTTGCAAAACCAAGCGGGAGAGATTAGACTAACAAACAAACTCCAAAGAAAACCCTTTTCTTCCTTTATGTCAGTTTATTTTCCAGCATCTTTGCACAGAATGTGATGGTAATCATGCTTCACTGAAAAGGAGACACGCCACAGTGCTTCTAAATATTTCTCTTTATCTCTCAAACGAGCTGATTTTGCTATCGGATGGCACTAAAGTATGTGTGTCCGACATGTGAGGGTGGAATGAGGGCAGGAGCTGCAGCAGGAGCCACAGTCAGTAGCTGGCTGTAGCCATGTGGAGCAGGGTCATTTCTCATTATATGCTATCAACGCCATCAGGTTTGGCTGCAAGGTATTTCACTTATCAGAGAGGAAACCCAAAAGGCTCCAGAGCTCCTCTCTCACCAAACACTTTAATTGGATCTTTAGCACTAATCTGCTGCCCCCTAAACACTGCCTGAGTTTTAATTAAACAAACGCCATATTAGATTTCACTTAGGGCGACTTGAAATGCCAGATTTAACTGAGCCTCAGCCACAGAGCCACAGGGATGTGACACTACCCCCTACCACCAAAAATCATTTTATACTGCTCAACGTTTACAAACAAAAACAAATCCTTTAGAACACTGAAATCCACGTAAAGCTTGTAAAGTCTACAAATTGATGTCCCATTAAGACTTCTGTGCTAAGCCTGTCATTACTGTGAGTAGCCTCATTCGGATGCCACTTTACTACAGACCTCAAACAAGCCCAATCGCCTCATCTTGACACTCCATGGCTTCGATTAATACCAGGATTATTCATCCAGAACGCGTCAACAACACTCATATTTCTCTCTGAGACGGGGATAAATGGATCATTCTCACACTGCCAATAAATCAATAAAACATTACGCTGATGCAAAAAGAGTTCCCACGAGAAAGGTGGCTGCTGTCTCGCTTTGCCTATTTGTCTTTTTCATCTTGCTCGCTTTCATCAGGGGAAGACAGAGACGGAGGATGGGACAGAATAAAGACATGAAAAAGAGGGGAGACGTTTACCATTTCGCAGCCTTGTTCCGTCTATATGATGGAAAATTGCATCTCGGCTAAATCATGAAAATCATTTATCACACTGAGATATGCTGCGCATCATAAGGACCAATTAAATCGCTGAGTGGTTGATCAAATACCAAACAATGAATGAAGACTTGTCAGGAAAAGGTTCACTCCGCTATGCTGTTGCCACTATCCAGGCTGTATCACACTAGGAAGAAGGACGGACCCAATAATGCACCCATGGGTGCAGAAATTAACCTGTGCTGAGCCCTGGTGCTGACAGTGTATCAACTTGTACAAGCCTAAGAGAGCTATCTCCAAGTCTTGGCCAATGAGAGCTTGGCTATTTCCTCACTTACAACCACTTACAGCAGTCACATTGAATCAATGCCTGTGGATAGTTTGATTGGGCCAGCCTCCCCTCCCTCTTTAAAGCAAAGCCTGTCTCCTAGTATATATACTGAGCACACTTTTTTTTCCTTTGCATTGCCTTCCACCCCACCACTTTTACTCTTTACCGCCCAAGGGTGCTTTTTACTTCTATTACAAGATTTTAATTCTCTTTGATGATAGGCATCTAACACATTGCCCTTACCCCTAATCTCCCTCTCCCTCTCCCCCTCTCAGCCTCCTCCTTTTCTCTTTGCTGTGGCATTGAGGCGATCATTATTATGCATGACATGATCGTGAATTTGGGGGCTGGGGGGGGCTGCAGTCGAGCGGGTATCTTCCCATGTGAGCATTTCAATATATATGTGTGAGCGTACAGGAGAGATGTAAAGTTATGTGTATGTCCCCGAAGCTATGAAAGCCATTATTTGGCAACACACCTGAGACGGGAGTGCGCTGGCGGTGGTGGTAGTCATGGCTTTAGTCACACAACTCCCTTTCCAGCTTTTATTACTGCTCATTGTCAATGCAAATGAGCACAGCTAAAGCTATCAATGCCACCTGAGCAGCGCCAGAAGGGACAGCAGGCACCAACACATTCCTGCAAGTCCTTGATAAAACAATTGTGTAATGTATGAAAAAAGATAATTCCAATGATGAATTACCCCCACAAGTTTTTGATTCCATCTAAAGGCGCATACATTAAGGTGGTATGCTGTTGTAACCAGCTCTCTGGATGTCTACGGCCACTCCGGGGAAGATGAAGCGAGAAGAGAGTCAACTGCATTAAAGTTTCGATGACGGCAGTGAAATATTGCTGAGTGAGAAAGCTCAAATTTTGATTTCATGAAAAGCGATGGCGGGTATAGGCAGGGAGGGAGGGAGGGAATGTCACACACAAAAAAAGGAGGCAGAAAGAGAGAGAGACCAATAGGACTGCAGCAGGGATCTTCAGGTGGTGCAGTGGAATAAAAACAGAGGAAAACAAGGGTGACAGATAAAGAACCAAACAATCTTTGTCAAGAGTTTTACACATTTGTCCCCAGTGGCTCTGATTCCCTCAGTAGGCTCTGATTTCCCCTTTAGCTATAACAGGCCACTATCGCCTAACTTTATGTATGTGTGTGTGTGTGTGTGCGTGCATGTGTGCGAGCATGTGTGTTTTGGACTGGCACGCTGCCTAGCCAATTATGTCCTTGTGCTAGAGCCATCTCCCTGTCCCTGACCTTTACCGCCCATCTCCCAACAGACCGCCCTCCACTCCACCACTTTGTCTGAATGTCTGTCCCACTATCGCTCTTCGCTGGCCCACTAAAAAGAAGAGGGGAGAAATGTCTTTTTCTATTTTTTTTTCTTCATTTCATAGAAAAGAGCACAAGCAATCCTCCTAAAACTTCACCTTTTCTCAGTCGTTCTGCTCTTGCCATGTTTTTGTTGTATTTGCTGCATCCACACGCACTTGTTCATACATGCTTCGTCTGCAGTACAGTCTACCATTTTGTCATTGTGATCAAAGCTATTAATAGCTGTGAATATATTCCAGTTTTGTAGGTGAATTTCTATCCAGGGTGAAGACCAATAATAATACAACTAGATCTGCCCATTACTTCCTGATGGCATTCCTCAGCAGGGCGCCACAATCCAATCAAATGGCAGATAATGAAAGCAAGGAAGCAATTTAAAACCTTGAGGGTCCTTCAAAAGCAAAAAGGCAGCGAATCAAGCAGATCAGCCAATATTATGGCAGATAATCCATACACCTTGCATTTCTTTTTTCCCCCACTTTCCTGTCTTTCTATCACTTGCTGTATATCTTTATTTTTTCCTCACCCCAGTTCTATAACTTTATCTCTCCCACTGCCACTGCAGGGCAGGATAATTAAAGTTCTTTGATGCTCTACCTCCACAACTACTTCACAGGGATCGAGTTAATGGAAGTCACTGGCTTCTACCAGACCTTAGACTTTAAATTGAATGTCTCCACTCCATTTGAGAGCTGTAGGAAGATAAAAGGGCAAAGTGATAGGTTCTTTGCTTCCTGTTCACAGAGCTCTAACTAGACAACTGGAGACACTTTAATGGTCACTGCTCTGCATCATATTCATGACAAATGAATATCAGTTGAATGTGAGAGCCAATAAAATGGGTGATTGTCTGATGCGTGGATGATGTGTGGGCATTCGCACGCGCAAGAGCACCGAGAGCGAAATGGCTCCATTGAGAATTGAGTCTGATGGTTTTGGCAGGAAAACCGTCTGTCCGGTCTTCTTGTTTCTCTTTTCTCTGGCTCATATCTCATCCAAATATTTTTGAAGATGCAAGGCTGCCAACAGGAAACTAGAAAAAAAATAAAGCAAAAGGAACGGGGATGTCCTGGTGGCTCAAGGAGCAGTGCTTTTTGCATGCCAAAAATGTTTTTGTTCTGTTTCATCTCCACTCACTATGTGCTGTTATCAAAAGCAGAGGAAGGTTGCCAACCTCATGCCAACACCCCCCTTTTTGTGTGTGCTCTGTTTTGCTTTAGGTGTGTGTGTGTGAGTGAGTGTGTTGTTGTGATAGTGGGAGGGAGGAGGAGTTTGTTAGATGTCAAATCTTTGTCAACTGTTGTTATCTCTTGTCTTCTCATTTCCATAAAAAAACAAAGTTTCCATAAAGCAGAGGAGGGTTGAAGCAACAAACCGTTGGAGGCTTTGTTGTTGTCTTCTACAGTATCTGCTCACTTCTAATTAAGAACTGGGCGTGAATCATGGGCACAAATGATGTGGATGTCTCTTTTGCCGCGCACACTGCACATAAACTAGCCCTTGATTCCGCACGCCTCTGCCACAATTTGAAACCAAAGGGGCTTGGCTGTGGTAAAGCATGTGGCTTTGATGTATCCTCCAGCTTTAGGTGGAAACACAGACGCATACAGTATCTCTCCACGCAAACACACACATATAAACTCATCAATTTATTCACCCACGGATTTCAGCGGTGTAGCATCAAAGCGGCAGGCTGCTGAGCACGGACGCCTCACAGATGATTACTAAAGCCGCCTCTATTAGTGTGGAAAGTGTCTTGTGTATAAAATGTACAAATATATTTGCAGTTTTCTTAAAGGAGCTAAATGACAGTTGCCTCTTATCCTTTTTTTGATTCTATTTCTATTTTCCTATGATGTTATGCTTTCTGATGAGTCCTCGGCAGCATCGGAATAAATATGAGCCCTTGTGCACTGGCTGTCAGTGTATACTGCAATATACTTACTCCACAATAGAACTCATGGCTCATTTGCACTCATTTACCAAATCAATGTCACCGCAGAGATGTGAGTTAAGATCTTTACTTTGCTTTGGCAATTAAGGTTTAGGTGACTTAAGAGTATTGTCTAAATATTACTAAATGCACAAAGCTCCTTGTATGTCCTGCTGACAGTGTGCAGCAGGGTGCATATGGACGTGTCTGGATGTGTAAAAGATGTGCTTTATGTGTGCATCCATACAGTCCGGGTATGTGTGCGTCTGTGTATGCGGAGAAGCTTTGAAGTGGATCCATGCTGGGCTGTATTCCGCATGGCTGGAGAAACGCTCCTGGCCATACCACAGCTATGCGGCACAGTGAAAACACACACACGTAAGAAGCACACGTACAGACACATACAGCACAGAAGTGGACACACACAGTTGGAGGCAGTCTAAGACAGAGGAGCGACAGTATTCCATGAGACAGGAGAGTGGGCTGCGAAGCACCATACCTGCCAGCTCCTATCTAGTCGGCAGCATCCTGGAAACCAGACCTAACCAGACTGGCCAAGTTTGGTCTGTTAAAAAGCACGAGGGTTCTAGATTCAGCGCGCGTACACTTTTCTCTCTGGGTTGCCTTTTTTTTTTTTTTTTTTGCATTTTGAAAGATTATAGCTACCAGTACTGACATCATGGGCTTGTTTCATCATCTGTCAAAAAAAGTGCGACAACAAATCATACGTTTTGAAAACTACTTCAACGGCTACATGTGAAAAACATCTGATTGTGTCACAAGATTTAGACAGAAGGGTCACACCACAAAAAAGTCCTAACAAGTTAGACCTACATCTCGTAAAGGTCAGTACCATAAAACCGCCCAGGGATCATGGCCAATCCAAGAGCGAAGGTCTGAACTTTAACAAAACCCGCTGGACAGCAGTCTTGACCCCTCAATAAAAAAATAGAAAAACAGCTGCTCACTGAATCATCTTCCTGCACTCATCTTCCGATTGGCACAATGAGCCTCTTCACTTCATCAACAACCGCCATAGGATCAATACAGCACTTCAGTATCGATTCTACATTCTGTGGTCAATGCCAACTCCAATAATCATCTCTGTTTGCTCATCAATTACGCCTGTTCCACTGCTAAAGGTTAGATAAGGTGTTGTTTTTTCGCTAAGAATCACTGCCCCGGACCAGAAACAATAACTAAATTGATCCTAAAGAGAAAAATAATGAGGTTAGAGCATGTGGTGCCTAATAATGTACGTGCATCCTTGTGCTTGCAGTTTTCAAACAAATCCTGATCGGTGATGAGGAATGGCTAAAATCGATGTGCCGTCTGGAAAAAAGGTGAAACTGTTCTGTCAAAGAGAAATACTGTTTCATGGGGGCGTCATGCAGGAACATTCATCACCATCGGTAATTGTGCTGGAGGCAGGAAAGTTTGTCGTACTGTAGCATTAAAGAAGACATATTTTGTTTTCTGTAAGAGCTGTAAGTTAGGGAAGCAGGGCGGCCTTGTAGTGAACATTAAGGTCAGCTGAAACATTAATTCACTCTGCAGTATAAGTTATTCAAGTTTAAAACACACACACACACACACACACACACACACACACACGTATATATACAAGCATTTGACATTTGAAAACTGCGACTTTGTTGCCTGGACTGGCACTGATATGTACACTATGGCATTGCAGTGGGGTGAATATCCACTTCTCTTTCCTCTTCTCTTTCCTCTCCTCTAGTAGAGGCTGATAAGCTCTGCTCCGGCTTGGCCAGATAGACAGAACGGGGGCTGAGTTTTTTTTTTTCTTTTCTTTTTTTCTCTGCTCTGTGTCCTAGATGTCTGCACACAGTGGCAGCACTGCGTTAATTCGCTCAGACGCTGTCACGAATGCGGCTCAACGCAGCCCGAGCCTGCAACTTGGCATGAGGGTAAAAAGGAGAGGGAGAGGGAGAGAGCGAGCGCATGGACGGCGGACTCGATATGGGGGGAAGCTGAGATAAAACAAGAGAATTAGACAAGAGATAAAGGAGGAAAAACAACGTGATAGATAGACAAGGGATCGAGATAAAAACCGAGCAGGGGCTATTTATGAAAATGAATGGCTTGGGATGTTGGTTTGAGGAATTAACGTTGGTGACAAATCGTGCGTGGGCATCGGTCTTGAATCCCATTCAGGCAACACTGCATGTTCATGCCTATGGATTTGGGAGAGTGACACTGTATCGGGATAAGCCTGTCTCTCTCTGTTGCATTCAAAGATCTAATCTGTACTGCATGCTGCCTATTCTAAGGCCAGGTCCTTTCATAGAAGTCACTTCAATAGAGAAAAAGAACAGGACATACACAGCGCTTCCTCTCCTCAAATTACAGGAGCACAATACAGTCCTGCTAGGTACAGACAGATAGTTAGTGAGATAGCTGGGCATTTAGGTAGCTAGGTAGTAAAATAGCCAGGTAGAAGTCCAATCATAACTTAGTGTTGCCTTGTAGACATTTTCAATTACATCACTGTTTGTAGAGACAGAACTTCATTTTTTCTCAAAAAAATGTAAAAAAGTAATAATGAGTGTATAACGAGTACGTGCTAACACTTGACTAATAGGAGAATAATTTAGTAAAATAAAGATATTAAAGTAGCATTGGCAATAATATTGATTGAAGTAATAAAAAGTAATGTAGCACATGATATTGAAAGCTACAGCTAATTAAACTAAACACTTCCTGTAGAGATGTTTCACATGAAAAGTTGTTCAGCCTCGTTCCTTTTCTGTTTGGCTTTTAATGTCAAGCATTAAACTTCACATTAAACTAAGCAGCTGACTGCTGAGAATGACATGACTACTGATGAAATTAGCCACGTTGAAATCTACATTATGTCTATCCGGGATTTATTAGCTTTATTTCTTTGTGTCACCCAATATCATTAGAGGTGAGGCCATTATTTGAATACCAGCTTTATTGTAGATACATAGAGAGACACAGCTAAATTGGTAAATGGGGACACATCAACATATTGACTGATTTTTATAATGCTGAAAGAAGTGAACAATGGGCCTTCTGTTGGGAAACAAAATCTGCTTAGTTTACAGTGAGCGCTGATAAGGGCAGGCAGAGGTAACACTGGAATAAGGATCAAATGTGGTGGCCATAGAGGACAGCCATAAAGAGGAGAAAATCAATTCGAGGGAGAAAGGAGAGCGAGGCGAGGGTGTTTTTGCACGTGTGTGTCATAGTATCATCAACTTCAGTACAGAGGTTTTATGTGATGGACACAAGAGAAGAAAGGCGAGTGAGTCGCATCTCGGTGCCTCTACAGTAGCACCAGCAGCAGTATGTTTGTTTTTATCCAGTGTGTGGACCTCACAAAAGACAGCCTGTCTTGGGTACACACTTCAAACTGCATCTCCTGAGCCGAATGAAAGCGCAAACTTGCACATGTGTATGTTAGAGGAAAAAAATCAATCCGCTCTTCACAGGAAAGGTAGAGGAAGCACGTCACAGAGAACTGACATACAGACTAATGCGCGCACACACACACACACACACTATGAGCCACTATACATACATACATATATATGACCCCTTTTCAAGGGAAACTGCTTCTTATATGAGATACAGTCTGTCACACAGTCAGCATCAAGTCAAAGTCAGCATCTTTAGATAAAGCAATGTAGATAATAGCTTGGCGTGCTATCATTGCTGCGATTAATCCTTCGGCCTGCTTTTGAGCACTTGATAAATCAAATCAAGGAACGCCCACTCCCACCCACACGTACACTGATGCAGGCATGCATGGAGTAATGAGCATCTAATCAATCTTACTCAGACAGTGGAGGTTTGCAGTTGCATCCTGCTAGCTGGGCTGAATTGCTCCTTGCACTCTTCATTCTGACAAATATGGGACATATATTGTTTACATCTACAGTGCCCTGGGGGGCTTTTGGGATCCATATGAATTATCCATATCCACTAAGTGCCCTGTAAAACAGGATGAATCACAGGTTAAGGCTTGCTTGAAAGTCTCAAGCGCTTATGTAAGACTCGAGTGAGGCAGAGATCTGCCCCCTTCCTCTTTTGTCATGATCATTTCATGTTAATTTCATGCTCAGGATAGCAGCCAAATAAAAATACAGATTGTATATATTATGTACAAAGCAGTGCTTATGATGCTAAGCTGTAGTTGGAGAGAAGCAAACCGGAGTCGTTTTGAAAAGACCAGTTTTCTGGACAATAAACAAGAGGTCAAAGAGTGGGGAGGAAAATACTCATGCCCTCTAACCCTGACTGACCAAGGCAGAATACTCCTCCTCAGAGAGTGCTAACGATTCCCAAGGGAGTGCCAGTGTTGTGTAGTGTAGCACGTCCTGCTCCCTGATGGTGCCAGCGAAGACATTAACACATATTCGTTTGCAAACGTGCGACTTCTCGGCACGTTTCTAAAATTTTGCCAAAATAAAATGTAAATCAGCTCTTTCCCATCAAATACTTTTATGCAAAAATAATTAAGAAGACTTGACAAGATTACATAATTAATTGAGCATCACTAACTGGTGTTTTTAATCAGCCGGTATGGTGATTAAAGAGGGGTGACATGCAACAAGGGTCTCCATCTGGATTCAAAACACAATTGTGGTTATGTACAGGCCCCAAGACACCTTTGCTCTTTTTACTTTTGCATTTTTGAACTTCCTGGTAGAGTGGAGACAGGGAACAGTGAGTGTCAACACGACATGGAAACTTTTTCTATAGTAGAAGAAGCAGAAGCATGTGTTCCAATTTCTAGGCATATTCAATGATTATTATTTGTTTTTGGTACACCTGGATGGAAACGTGCCTACTAAGAGTGATAACTAGTTAGAATCAGAATAATATGGTCTACTTTTACAATTTTGCTCCTGTGTGTACAGCCATCAGTAGAAAACAAACAGGAATAAGAATTTTTAGTGTTTAAGCTGTCTGTGACCATGAATCCAATGTTCTCGACAGCAACGCAATCTGTGTAACACTCATCCCAGAACAGGCAAGACGGATGTGAAACAGCACGTCCGTCACTTTTGTATGTCCCATCCTCCACGTGTGATGAGTGGGCACACAAGTGTGTATCCTGTTACTTGTTTGTCATTCTTCAGACTGTCCTCCTACATCTGTGCATGTAAGGACATAACACATGCATGTCAGAGGACTTTCATTGACCTGTCAGCCTGGGCAATCAGTTTTCTCCCTACAGGTGTTTCCTTCATAGGCTCTGTCAAAATTGTGTTCACGCCAGCTGGGCCTGCTTTTCTCTCTTTCCGGCTGGCCGTGTGTCCATATTAGTAATGCTAGCAAGATGATATCATGTTTCCGGCTGGCCAGCGAGCCTCTTAGCCAGCCCTGGCTGTCTGTTTGCTAAGGGACTGTAGGAAGTCCCAATGCAATATCCACTCAGCACGTCTGGGCAAGCCCATTAGCTACTTTAGCCTGGACTAGAGTGGGTTGGAGAGGCTATCCCAATCTCTCTTTCTCTGTCTGCCTCTGTGCTGCACCTCACGTGCAACACTCTCTCTATCTTCTTCCCAATTTATCTGCCACCACTCTGCTATCTCTTTTTCTCCTTCCACAGTTCTCTATCTGTCTCTTGCTTATTCACTCCTTACCACCCTGTGCTTCGCTCTCCCGTCGCAAATTTTTTCTCTCCCTGCCGCCGTGATAAACCACAGTGAAAGAGAAACACTGCACTGGGAACATGGCAGTGCAAAAGATACTCATCCAGTCCTTGCACGGCAAGATGGAGGGGATTACAAATATTATATTTACTTTGGCTGTAAACATATTTATCAGGGGATGAATTATCTGTTGGTTGTGTATGTTTCTACAAAAACATGTTTGTCTAGACACTCTGGAGGGCTGAGCAACAACAAAAATCACTTTTGACATGGTGCAGCCGTCTAAGCAAAGTGTGACTGCTTCATCCACACCAACACGCAGCAAACACGGATTAATTACTACTTAGATACACTCATATTGAGAGCAAGTCATTCATTTAAAATAACTCATTTTTACTATAGCAAATCTATGCCAATAAACTATTAAGACAGCCCATTAACCCTAAGGTGAGTATGAAAATAGCTGGCATTACGAATTATTGTCCATAAAGGTGCTCCATCTTGCTGCCAATTGCACCAATAGCCTCTTTCAAAGAATCAAGAATCAATCACTGGAGAGCTAATTATTGCCATGAGACATATCCTGAGGAGAGCTATGAGCGTGAGCGAGGGTGGTCTTTTATGTACTGTGTATGAATCATTCAACTGGTTTCCTCAAGGTCACAGTCAGAGGATAACGCATCTAATAATATCCCAGTGGCTTCAATGAAGTGAACCGACCTTGGTGATTGACTGAGTCCTGTAACATGAGCGGCAGATCAGAATTAGAAAGTGGAGCACTTGAAAGGCGTTCTCACGTCTCGCCACCTGTTGTGATGGAGACTGTAATGAGCTCGGAGGGAAGTCACTAAAAAGGTGGCGGGGGCCAGCGAGCAACCCATTAGTTAACCTTATGATGTCACTGTAGGTCACACCGGACACGATTCATGACTTCAGCAGGAGATCTTTGGTCTGTCTAATCTCTGGAAGCCCTGTCACTGTCTCCATGGAGACAGACATGACACAGGAGGCGTTCAAACTAATTGGGTTTGAGATCAACACTAAAGGAGGGAACTATTCGCTCACATCCAAATTTGTGGAGTGAGCAATGATGGTAAAAAAAAAATATGGCTGAATATTAAAACATTTAAAAAGGAATTAAAGATAAAATATCTATAAGCTCGGCTCGATTCCCGCTCATTGGATTCATTCATTTGCATCAAAGATGGAGCCACAATCGGCGGGGGTTTATCCAAATGAATAATCATTTGATGGATAATTATGAGATGTTTTCAACTACTTCCTGTCGGCGCCATAATTATAAGAGCTAGAGAGCATAAATATAATTAATAAGCCAAGGCTGGAGTGACCGAGTAGGGGGAGAAAAAGCAAGCAGTGAGTTTCTGGAGGATGAGTTAGCGAGGACAGACTTTCCTGGCTAATTTGCAGAGCAAGCAGATTTAAAGGGGGTGGAGGGGGGTACAAGGAAGCAAAGAGTTCTGGAGAGAAAAAAGATGTTTATCTATATGTTGTGAAAGAAAAGAAATATGAGCAAAGAGAGAAAGTCACAGAGAGGAAGAGAGGAGAGGAAGGTAAAATGTGAGGCTATGAGCTGAGCAGGCACAAAAGAGAGATAAAGGTCAGGATGCGAGGGAAATGGAGGAGAGGAGGCATTGCGATGTCACTGTCACCTCATTAACGTTTTCAACTTTGTTTTTCACTTTTGCTTCATTTCATTCTCTCTCTCTGCTTCCCCTTTCCTCTCCTATCCTCCTCTCATCCCTCCTCACCTCCTTTCCTTCCTGTGGCAGGCTGAAAAACGGCCCTGTCTCCTCCAAGATAAAATGCCTGAGCTCAAGAGGGCAAAAAGAGGGGCAGAGAAGGCAAAAATCTAAAATAACCACATAATTAAGCCCCCCAAACAGCCTCTGCTATTGATTTGCTGTCCAGAGCATAAACTGGGAGCAGCAAGAAAAGTAGAAACAGGGCGAGAAGTCGAGCGAGGAGGAGCAGGATGAAGACGGAAGAAAGGTGAGCGAGGAAATGTTTTCAAATGAGAATGCAGCCTGCCGTTTCTTTTTCCGAGACACGGAGAAAAACACGAAGTCCGCGCGAATCTCTCCTCCTCTATCGCTCAACCATCTCACTGCCTCATTTCTTGCTCTATTTTTTTCATTTAGTTCTGCACCCATCATGAATAGCCAGAGGGCAATATCATTTAGGCCTACCAGTGTTCAGTATAATACCTGCACACTCTCACACACACGCACACACCTCATCAAGGTAGACAGCGACACAAAGTGTACAATGCTCTGGGTTCATTGGAATAATGCATATACGGGACGAGTTATTATGCAGCCACAGCACCTGAACCAATACATTTTACAGGAGACTGAGGGGTCAAATACATTTTTCATAACTTCAGCTGTGACAACACAAACCGTTCCGGTATGTTGCCATGCTATCTCCACAAGCTACTGAACGCACTGAGGAGGAAAACGAATACTTTGGCATTTTGAATTTGCAGTTATTTCTTTGCCCTTGCCACAGTATGAAAAATAAGTTTCAGCTATTGCCCTCTGTGTACTCTGGGGTAACAGTGACAATGTCACAGTTAGCAAGTTTCAATGGAAACATGTTACACTGGTAGCCAAAGGGGTTTAGTGCAGTCACTTGTGGCTAATAGTTTATATTTTTTCCCCTCTTGGTCTCAATGGGAACAATTGAGAAATTAGTCAAATGAGTAAAAAAAAAAAATCAAAGGGGAGGGCATTTATTATAAATACAACAATGGTAACAGTGAACTGCACAAAGTCCAAAAGGGGTGGGAGAGGTGGAATATAGACTGGAGGGTGTGTTGACCAACAGATATGCTCTTAGCCAGTGAGCCACATCGCAGCTGAGCCAATCACAGTGATGCAACTGTCCAGAAAATCAAACTGCTGGCTGGAAGGTGCAGAGCGACACAAATTTGCAGCCAGAGGCAGACGTGTTCACAATAATGATAGTTAATTACAATAATGACAGAAACAAATAATTAACAATAGGTTGGTGAAGCTGTTTGTATGACTGCCTCCATCTGAAGCTTTTACAGTGTTGATTAAATTGTTTCTCTGGTTGCAAACGTTACACAAAAGTGTTGTAATGCTGATGAACAGGATTAATGAGCTAACAGGCAGAATATGTTTATAAGTGACCTGTGTTTTTTTTTGCAGCAGCCTGGCGTCATAGGAAAGGAACTTTCATTTCTTTTTTTAGTTTTGGCGGCCCCTGTGGCCAATAGTGGTAATGCTTCCTCCACCACGTTTCATTCATTTTGAGGGGAAACAGACTGAATCTGACTCATGGGCATTAAGGCATTAGGAATAACCATAGAGAAACAGCTAATCTTCTCAATAATGGTCTTGTTTGTTTATGTGGGCCATTTAGAGGAATCAGTGTGCAAAATGAGACTGCTGCATAACCAGTTAAAAACTCATTGTGGCATGCGAAGTCAAGGTAGACTGGTTGAATGGCATTATGCTCTGGTGCGGTGCCTCTCAAGTCAAGTCAGGCTGTGGATTTATTAACGTGCTGCCTTCAGACGCCTGCTGCAGTCATTTCATGAACTGAAGGACAAACTTTACACAGAATAAGTGCTGTAAAAGAGATACTGTCAGAATATTTGATATTCATTTGTAGATCATTGTAGACTGATCTACAAAAAAGTGATTTAGTTCATTTAGATTTTAAGCACTATTGCGTTGTTTCAGTGCATTTACCTTCAGACATTTAGTTTGTTCTTTTATATAAAATTACCAGAAAAATTGCAGCCCCGATGCTAAATGCTAATGCTAGCATGCTAACATGCTTACAGAGACTACACAACCAACAATGATGTGATGTTTAGCTGGTATAACGTTTCCCATGATCATATTTAACATGCTAACACTTTGAAGTTTCACACCAACCCAATCAATAGTTGATTTCAGTCTGGATCAAAATGGTGGACCAAGCGACAGACCGACATACAGGCATGCTGCTAGCATGGCTAAACAAACTAATGGCACAGAGAATATGGCTGCATCATAAATAAGTCAACATGTTTCCAGTGCACATTTCTGTTGGCAAAGAGGCGCTCCGATTCTGCATGAGATACCTAAAGAGGGCACATGATATATTTACCACACCACAATCTAACCCCAGCCCTTTTAACTTTGATCCAAAGGCTTCACTGGAATATTTTTTTGCATTAGAATGTGTTCGCCTCCTTTTCAATTATTTTTCCAACAATGAGAAGAAGCCATTCTTCAGTTAAACTAAGTGCCAATACTGCCACTTTTCAATCACACTGTGTCAAGGGCCCGGGGAAGGAAAACAGTAGACTCAAACTCAAAATGTCAATGCTTTGATAATTTGTGAAAGAAAAGACGGATTTGATGCAGCCTTTTATTTAAATCACAGAGCCGAAGCTTACCTCGGAGAAAAATACGACGCTATCTTTGCCTTCCCTTCTCTTCCTCCCTCCATTTTAACCTTCTCAAGATTTAAGCTACAGCGCGGGTCCATTCTACGTGGAAGACTATGTGTTGCCAAAGCCTCTCTCTTCAAGGTGATCCAGCATCAAACGACTGCCACACACGCGCACACACACGCACACAAGCAAACGGAGCGCACGCTCTCTCTTTTATTCTCTTTAAGTGCTAAGGGCAAGGCTTCACAGCGGGTCAAACCACTCTCACAGTTGTTATTCAGTTGACTCATTCACTTTTAAACAATGTCTCCTCAATTTATAGGAAAGTGATGATGCTTTTACTATCACTTGCAGTTCACTCTCTGCCCATACAGTCAACGCAGGGTAATACACAAAGCACACAGCATGCGCTGTTGTTAAATATTCCTTTTATGATTATCACATACATATATGTTTGCTAAAGCAGTGATATATTATGGATTTACTCCTCCGTGGGTGGACCTGCTTTAAATGATTACATGCTATGCGGCGCAGCGTGATCATTACTAGCCATATACAGTAACAGAGATATTTTTGTCTGACTTAAATACTGAATAATTGATAAGTCAGTTGTGAGCATCATAACTTGACTTCAAGCTGCTCCGGGGAATGTGCAACATACTGAATACTGTGTATGTCAGTTCAGTTCAACTCATAAACACACAACCAAAAACACACATCCCTAAGCATGAGCACTGATACTGACACATGGGTGTGTGATGAATTAAATTACACCCCCCCAAAAAAAAGATGATGAAGAAGAAAAACTTGAAAAACATGTTTCAAACATCTAAACATGAAATAAAAACGTGATGTTTTTGGTAATTTATCACCGGCCTCCTTCTGTTCCTCTCCCAGAAGAAGAAATACCCAGTGAGAAAGTGTTGGGTGATATATAAATAATCAAATAATGTATTATTTTTGCCTATGGCAGCCTGAGCACATTCCTTTATTCATGAATACCTCTGCTCTGTTGTGCCCTATCCGAGAGGATCACTCCTAGTCACTGCCTCTAATTAACAGTTCACATATGCAGAGGGTGTAGGTCCCGAGTGTGTGTGCGCGTGTGTCTGTTCAAGTGTCTGAATGTATACATAAAGTACTTGTATCATGCATCCCTGCATTTGGTGTGTGTGCATATTGTACTGGATATGAGTATACACAAGTGAGCATTAGCATGTGTTTGTTGTTTCTTTATGTTTTCTTCCAAGGACTCCACTGAATCTGTAATTACACTCACGCCAAAGCCAGGGTCAGTCTGTTGTTACTGAATTGTAAATAGGCAAGACACACACACACACACACACACACACACACACACACACAAACTACACAATAACAAGCCTTCTATTCTCCTGATTTTATCCTCGCTCTTATCTCGTTCTGTCATCACATCCTGCATGCAAATGTACTTAAAAGTTAACCAGCAACAATATGAACTAACTAATACACGCCTCCGGGATAAAAAGATATTTTACGCACCAACCAGATGTAAGAGTTAATAACGCAAATTTTAAATAAATTAAATAGAAACAACAGTGTGTGTGTAGGAAACGGCCCAAAATTATGAATAAACATAATCTACACCCTCAACGATAAGCAGAGAGAAAGGAAATCTGTGGGCAATGAAAATTCAGGGCAAAAATAGAGACACAGAAACCTGTTACTACATAAATCAATTAGCATGTTGCTTTCTGACACACAGGAGCATGCATCATACCTACAGATTTTTTTTTTTTTTTTTTTTTTAATGGCTGCCACCCCAGTCCCTGCCCAGGCTCTCGCACTTTGTATGGTTTGCACAATCCACATTAGTGATGCAGATCCTCTCTCTGCTTCCCCGCCTGTCAGGCTCATCTGCTCCAACAGCCCTCAACGTGCTAAAAATGAGCTCTCGATGTGTTAAAAGGAGTCAAGCACAGACCTGGCTCAAATTTATTTTTCAAACAGATTCGATCCCCCCACGGGGATTGATTGATTTGGTGTGACATAAAGGCACAGACTGGATTGGCTCAAATGCTGCAATAGCAGAAAGAAAGCAAAGACCCCCTTTGTTAGGTACCTTTCTTTCGTTTTTTTTTCCTTCTCCGGGCATCTTTTGCATAATAAATATTAAAATATTCCTCAGTGGTATTTCATTTTAACATTATAACCAAGCAGTACTGCGATGAAATGATAGGCCAAGCTTTGAAATTGTGACTACAAATAACCTTAGTCTGCACGTGGCATTTTGTTGATAATTTAGCCGTTATGAATGATTTAGCTTCATAATCACAAACTAATAATGCAAAGTATTTAGAAATAATTATTTAAAATGCTCAAAAGACCTTTGAGTGCTAAAGACCATGTACTCTAGGTCATTTACTCTAATTTAAAACATATACATAAAACGAGGTCAAGATTGTTTGAACTCATCATTTATTAATTACCTAATTGCCTCTGCACATATAATAACTGTCTACTCTGTATTTACAGCCATTCACTGAAGGAGAAGTAACTATAGAACAGCTGTAAAAGATTTTCATAATAAAATAAAAGATGTACATTTCCCAAAATAAAAGCCACATAATGATGGCATGTTAAAGGAAAAGCTGTGACAATCATCTCCTCTGTTCTCTGTAAGGATTCCTCTGCTGATGGCTGTGTAACAGATAATGGTGCAAATAGATCACATTAAGTACCTATAAAAGAAAAGTCAATATTGTAAAAGCATTTGACCACCAGCGTACTTTCCTGTCCTGGGTGTGTGCATTCAGTTGCTGAGAAAAAGCCAGTGCTGCTGTTAGACTAGATAACAGATGCATTGAACCCTATGTGGAAAATTAAACGGGGCTGTTAAATTTCGAGTCAACTTCAAACAGCCAGACGCCACAGTGCACGTAGTCTTACGATGACGACAAACCCTTTGATAAAAGTAAGGACTGGTGCCACGCTTAATGAAGATGAGGAACAGGATTTATCAATCATCAGTTACAAGAGCATTAAACCAGGTGGGATCACGGGAGTTCAGAGTCGTCGCTTGCTCTGCAGTTGATAGAGTCACTGTGGGTGTTTTGCTTGTCAGTGCCTTTCACTGACAATTAAACCTATAATCTCATAAATGATATACAGCTCCATGATGCAGAGCTGCTGTCAACTATCGTTATCTCTTTTTGCTGTGGTGGAAGGAAGAGTGAGAGGGAGAGGGAGAAAGAAAGACAAAGACAGAGGGACAGTGGGAGGGAGGAAGTGAGCTACAGATGGCTCCTTTTCACTCGGATCACTCATGATGATAAATGGACGAAAAGCGAGGGAATGCCAAAGAGGAGGGAGAGGTGAAAAGGTGGTGACAGGACTCACCGTGACCTGCTCGTAGTGAGGCCGGGGAGCGGTATATGGACACAGGTGGCTGGTGGTGCCGGGGCCCTAGAGGGCCATGATCGGGCCGGGGCAGGGCAGGGGGCACGGGGGCTCCGGGAGTAGGGGACAGGAGATGGAGGTCTGAAGATGAAGAGGAGGAAGAGGAGGAGCCCCAGGCCGAACCCAGCAACATCCATCCCACTGCCAGAGGCAACATCCAGCACAGCTGGCCCTCCTGGGGCTTTTCTTTGGGGAGCATGGCTCACGCCCCTCCCCCTAATAGATATTTAAAAGAGTAAATCAGATGTTCGAGGATCTCAGAAAAAGTGACCTTCCCGTGGCCAGGATACAGTGGCAAACTCCATAGCAGAGAGAAATCAACACAAGCTCCTTGTCAGCGTAGAATCCAGCAGGTCCATCCAAACAAAATGCCTCTTGGACTCCCCTCGTTAGAAGGCAGCAGATCTCCCGCTGTTCTTCGTTTGCTTGCTGGCTCTTTGAACCAGAATCCAATATGTCTTTACTTTCTGTTCTCGGCAGGATCACCCTGTGGCTGCTCCTTTGATGACCAAGTAGCGTGCTTGTGTGTTTGTATGCGTGTGCGTGCGGAGCAAAGGGTGAGCTTGTGCGCGCACGCCTTCGCGAGCGACACCTGGAATGTGTCCCTGTGCGCCCTTCTTCACCTGCAGGCTCAGAGTGAGTGACAGGAGGGGGAACAACCTGCGCTGCAGCCTTCTGCCCGCTCGCTGGCTCCGCTTCGTTCTGCTCTGCACAGCTCCGCTCTGTCAAGCCACAGATAATACACAGCCTCGGCTATGAGACCGGAGGAGGAGGAGGGAGAGACGGAGGGAGGGAACGGCGGAGAGATGAGGAGCTCCACACACTCCGGCACGGACAAACTGTGAGCTTTCTGTCTCGCTATCGTCTCAGCTGAAACACACTCCCTTCTCCCTCACAGTTCTCACAGAATCTCAACAAGATTGAAGATCCCCACTCACGCTTTATCTCCGTCTTTAAGTTTGGATCCAATATTTGTCTGACTTTTTTTTTCTCTCTTCTTCTTCTTTTCTTTTTTTTATGTCCTTTGAGAAGTGAAGTGGTCTGCCTTGTTAACCCAGAGAGACCCAGACTGATAGTTCTTTGTATTACTCCACAGGAGAAAGAGAGATTTGTGGACAGATAAAGAAAGAGAAAAACCAGGGAGAAAGAAGAGGATGAGAAAATGAGAAACTGCTGGGAGGGAGCGAGATGGAGGGGAGATGGGGGTGGGAGTGAGCAAGGAGGGGAGAGCGGGAGAAAGAGAGAGAGAGAGAGAGAGAGAGAGAGAGAAGAAAGGATGAGAGAGGGCTCAGGTGAAACTAAGCGAAGATGATGGGACGGAGGAAAGGAGGGAGAGGAGGGGAGGAGATGAGGGAGGGGAAAAGCGGCAAGTGGGCCAGCCTATGCAAATCCTCCCTGAGCAGCGAGCAAATCAGGAAGGCAGGCAGCCACTGCAGAGGAGTGGGCTGCCTTTAGTCACAGGGAGAAGAGATGTGAGGGAGGGAAGAGAGGAGCAAGTGAGGGAACAAACGGCAGAGAAAGAGAAGTGTGGGAGAGAAAAACGAGGGAGAGAGAGGGTAAAAACTGACGTATAATAGCGGTGCTACAGCAGCGTCTGGTGTTCCTGGAATCGCATTTTCGAACCCGGCTCGGGGGCTAACATGGTGTCACTTTCCCTGCAACAGCATGTGACCTCCTCTCTCTCTGTGTTTTGATGATTCTGAAAGCCCATTGAAGCCAAACCACTGAAGTTAACAAAAAAAAAAATCCATGCATTATTCACTTGGCAACAGATTTAGTCAGTTTCAAAAGGGTGAAATATCTCCCTACTCAAAGAGAAATGACAGCAAAGAAAGGCTTCCAGTCCCTGTTCTGTCAAGTTTTCTGAAAGGGGAAACTGTCTGCAGGCCTTCGGGAGGAGTAAACACTCAAAGTCAAATTGCAGTTTAATCATGTTGCCTCTCAGAACATAATTTGATTTGACACAAGCGTTCAGCATTTGGCTGCTGACCTTCCGGATCAACACCGAGATATTACGAGATGACAAGAGGACTCCGGTTGTAACACCACTGATGTGCTGCAAAACTTCTTTTCAGAACGTGTGACTCATTGTTGGCTCTGAGGAGGCACTGTGCACAGCCACTTCACAGCGCCAGCTTTACTCCGTTTCTTTGCATCTGTCAAGATGTCCCATCCTATGTTTTTCATTTGGAAGGCGGAGTCCTTATCAGAGGCACCCGGGGGCGCAATTATAGCACTGCTTGTTGTGAGCACACAACACAGAGATAATGTTTCATGGGCAAATGAACGACAGAGGAGAGAGGACATTCTGACATCCATTGATCCATGTAAAGAGGAGGAAGCAGTTGGGATCAGAGTATATTTACGCTGTAGAATAAATATAATCACCAATATAAAAGGAGTGTGGTGCAAATATGGAAGTGCTTACGTTTGAGAAAGGAACCATTTTATCCACTATCTATATTTATATACAGAGCATCATGTAAAAGCTTCCTTTCTTCTATGGTGTTTAAACATAATATATATATAATTTTAATATATAATTTATTATATAAGTTTTATTTTTTTTATCTATCTATCTATCTATCTATCTATCTATCTATCTATCTATCTATCTATCTATCTATCTATCTATCTATCTATCTATTTATCTATCTATCTATCTATCTATCTATCTATCTATCTATCGATCTTTCTTTCTTTGTAAGATTAAATATTTATATTTTGACTAAATACAGAAAAATCTGTTTGAACTGAACATAATTAGTTAATGAGTTTCAAAAACTTTGCTTCATCAAGCGTGAAGTTTGATCGGATTTGACTGATTGAGCGCGTTGGCAACTGTCATCAGACTGATTAAAATGTTGCTACATCCTGATTGATGCAGGGAAGTATACAACATCATATTTTCCTAAAGCCTAACTGAAGACCGCCCACTTCAAATCAGTGAGAAAAACAGAGAAGAACTAACACAAGCACTCAAACAAGCAAAACCGCTCCAGCCCTGGCAGAAAATAGTCTATTTATGCAGTTCAGGAGAGGCTGATGATCCTTTTCTCAGGGCCTTTAACTTCATCTGCCACTGCATGGGAACAGCATATTTAATTGTTTTTTACAGGGCTATTTAATGTAATGTTTTCTTCTTTAGGTTTTAACAGCTATATTTTATGTGGTTTCGTATTTTTCCATGTGAAATAACTGGTGGCTTGTACAACAGTCTCCAAGTATATATAAGTGAACCAGTGGTGCGGAGTAGATTGAGATTCAACAAGACCGCAATCTTTGTTAAATTCTGTATATCACCATGAGAGCACTTTCTATGCTAAATATATCATCACACTGAAAATTGAATATGCATTCAATTTTACTGAGCCTCATCAACTTACTACTTTTGGGTGAGCAGAATCTTTCATCTTACTCCGAGTTTAAGCTCCGCTCATGCGGTTTGCATGTCTGTCTCAGGGTAGGCCAACTGTCATTTTCACGCTGAGAGTCTGATCTTTCATGAGGAGAACATAACAAAAGCTGACAGGCCAACAAAGAGATATGTCATATCTGACATTTCATCCAAATTATCTGTTCATGTCCATCTCTTCTTTTATTTTTTGGGGGGAGGGGGAAATGGGGGCAAGCGTAAGATGAAAGATGTCAAAACATTTCAACATTTTAGAATTTTTAGAATTTTTATACTTTGCAAAGCATGCTAAGTTGTTTTTTTTTTTTTAATATTCCACTCACTAATGAACAGCTGAGATCCTGTTGATTTGAGAACATATGCAAATCACCCTCTCCCACTTCCACTTAATACCTACAAATGACTCTCCTCTCCTCTAATGGAGTGATAGTAAATAGTAAGTTAGATGGTAAATTTGTGAGTCTTCCAAATTTACTGACAGAAAAACACACTGCTAAAATTAAAATACCGATTTTTTTAATTGCAGCTTGATCAAGCACACTCAATCTCAGTAACATTACTGCATCAGTTATCTAAATGTGTGTGTGTTTTTTTGCCTTTCTATAGCCCTCACAAATTCATTTCACAAACAACCTCCAGGCTTAATGCTGGGTAATAAGCTGCACTGCTCACGTCTAAAAGAATCTTATTTTTGTTTCTTTTTAGTGAAGAATACAGTCAGGCATCAGCAGGAAATGGCAAAGATAAAAGCAAAGAAAAGTTTAAATGAGCTGCGATACTGCCTTACATGTCAGGTTTATGAATAAAATAAAACTAGCTGTGGACAACAACATTCACATAATCAAATATTCTTTCTAGACTGTGAAAGCACATGCCATGTTGGCATTTTCCAACAGAAGAAAGCAATATGTCACCTTGATAATTACCTTCCCTCCCCTACAGCTACTGTAGTTATTCTTTTTACAGCAAAAGAGTGAGCAGTTGATCTGCAATCTTGTTGAAATGACCCATCAGAGTGCTCGGACTCTTAACAGAGAATCAGAGGCATTTAAGCTGCAGATGGAGGCTCTTGCTCCTCTGAACGCCAGCCACAATGACAGCCAGGCTTCTTCTTCCCCATTTGCATATGTTCATTCATGCGTAAACAAACAAGCCACCTGTACAGTGCACACGTGCATACAGCGGCTACCGCACAACCTGATTTTCCAGTGCAGAGCCACACCCTATTTAAGAGTCTGAAAAGCTGCATTTGTTTTTTGTGCTCCAAACCAGTGAACCAATGAGAATCTTGGGAACGTGGAGTCTCCCGCTGACTCTGTAATGAACCCTCGTCAGGATCAGGGCTAATTAGTGTTTTACATTCTGATTTCTCTGTGGTGTCTCTCTGTGACAAATGAAGTCTGCTCTCTCTGCCCTACACACAGGCAAATGGAGCACAAAACATCTTAATGTCACAGAAGAGTGGGGACACAGAAGAAAAACTCTCAACTCTATTAACCTCAACTCCCGGTTCATAACTAAAAACCCTCAGTCTAAAAACAAAACATCCAACCTTTTTATGGATGATGGCTGGCAACATAACCTGACACAATGAGTAGGCTGTACTGAATGCAAAACTTCAAAATTGTTGGCAGGGCTGCAACTCTCAATTATTTTCATTATTAATGAATTTGTCCATGGCGACTTGTCCATGGCGTACCCCGCCTCTCTCCCTATGTCAGCTGGGATCGACTCCATCCCCCCGCGACCCTCATAAGGATAAGCGGTTACAAAAAATGGATGGATGGAAAGATTATTTTTTCCATTTTTCTGATTAATCAATGATATAAAACCAGGAAAAATCTAAATCCTTGGATTTTTACAAGCTGGAACAGGCAAATATTTGAATAATATATTAGTTCAGTATTATTTGTCAACATAAAACAATTTAATTAATTATAATTTTGGAGATAAAACCGAATATTTGCAAGGAGCTTATGCTCAGAAACACATTGAGTACTTGTTGGTTAAAAGTTAATGATATACAAATTTGACTTTCTTCGGAGTTTTCTATGAAAGTCAGATAAAAGCTTGTTTTTTGTTGTGGTACCTGAATTATTATTGTCTAGAGGGAAGCAAATCCATTGGGCTGCTTCCAAGGTTAATCCAATGTTTTCAAGGTTTGTTCCTCTAGTTTCCTCCATTAAGTCGAAAATAACTGTTGGAGTGTGATGTTTCAACATTCATGCACCTACATGCAAGCAGTTTCAAACTTGCTGCTAGTTTGAAGTGGTTGGCTTTAAACAGGGATTGGCAGAGGACAAAGAGCATTGCCGGGTATTTGGAGCATCGCAGCCTGGCACAGGAGACACATGACGCACTCCCGGGCGAAAGGAAATGACGGCGGCAACAATATCGACAGCAATACAGCAAACGGCATTTGAAGCCGTCTTTCAAGTCAACTTCGCATCTCATCACCAAACTGCCAGCGTGTGTCCGTGTGTGTAGTATTTGGAGAGTTGCTGTTTTATCTGCAACTCAACAGTTCACGAGCCACTGCTGTAAATCCTCTGTGCTTCCAAGTCAGAAGCATTGAGCTACTTCATTTTTAACACAGGCACAGACATTTTGTTTAAAAAAAGATAATATGACTAACACACAGCCATACAGTATCTGGGAATAGACTAAGAGAAAAACAATAACAGTAAAAATCTGAATCCCAAATAGCAGCCCCTAGAGGCTGCAATGTTTATTACAATCCACAATAGCACTGGACGCAACAAACAACAGAAAGCACTTTTGCTTCTCCTAAAGCCCTATTATTAAGTAGTGGTAAAAACAGTGTTTGAGGCTGGAGGAAAGGCATTTCGGTAATTAGAATCCCCTTGGGAATACAATGGTCATAGGAATTGGCCAATTATATAATAAAACATTCAACGTGCAATGTTGACCTTTCTGGCCTGACGGTGATGTTAGACAGTGCCTCATAGAGTGTCCAAAGTGGAAAGGTTAAAGCGACTACAATAACAATGTGTCATATGACAGTGTGAAAACAATGTGAGAGAGGTCTCATAGTAAGTAATTATCACCCAAACCTGTAGCTCAGATTTACAGAGCTTTGGACTTATTATTTAGCTGTCTGGCCTACAGCTTTAATGTTCATGGTTCACTTTCACCGCTCTCATACTGTCGTTTTCAGCGAAACGTCTATAAAAACCCAGATGGTATGCTCTGCTAAGTGCCAAACAGCAGACGGACACAGTTAGCGACTAACTAGTGTACATAGTACAGCGTTTGCAACCAGGTGGACTGGTGCATGACCCAAAACATACGTTGCTCCGTAAGTGCTGGGTGTAACTGTTAACAAGTTTAGCATTTAAACTTAAAAGGTGATGGGGATCATTTGCCGGTGTCATGTTGCCACAAGTTGTTTCTGCTGCCCTCTAGAGGCCAAAGAAACTAGTTATTGCAGGTTTAACTCTGAACCTGGTAACATGGTCACATTTTTTGTGCACAAAAACATTTAAAAGGAATGTAGTCAGTGATATAGTTGGTGAGATACTGAAGCCTTACCATGGTCTTAGTCAAAAGTAAATTTCAAGGGTCAAAAAATGACTTCTCAGTCCAGTAGTTATTGACATAGCTTGCTCTGGGCAAATATTCCATCCAACAGCATTAAAGTAATCAAAGGGGACTTGGAAATATCAAGAATATGTTGAGCATAAAGTTTCTTTCATGACTCTGAAATAGTAGTCAAGGTCCAATGTGTAGGATTTAGTGGCACCTAGAGGTGTAGTTGTTTTACCAATTAATAAAGTAAAAGTAAAAGGCTACATTTAGATCAGTGTTTGATTTGTCTGCTCTGTTTGTATTTCATTCCTGCCAATAAACACTCCTAAAAAATCCACACTGGACAATGTTACCAAGGGATTCCTAGCTCAGGCTCCGCTTACTAGATTTCCTCCTGGCCTTGATTTCAAGCAACTAAAGGTCTACTGAAATGAATATGATTTGGACATTTTGGTTTCAATCAGGCAATGCAGGCAACTTTAAAGAGTGCTTTTCTACATGCATCTTTTATGTAGTCTGACTAGTACCACTGTGTCTTTTGCCAACTCACATCTGCTCTGACACGTCTAAGACAAACCTAAAAACCACCCATGGCCAGATGCAAACATGCGCGCACATGTGCAAGTGCATGTTCGCCCTCTCCTTCCAGTCACACATACAGAAGAGTCATACCCCGCCCATGGCTTAAGTGCAGTAATCCATCCGTAGCAGTGCTCTGCAGCCTAACACATTTAATAATGAATGAATTATAAAATCAAAACTGACAAGCAGCAATTGAAACGTGGCTGTTTGTTTGAAAGATTAAAAATGCAGTAACACCCGTATAACTTATGAATGAAGCCTCAAACCTAAATTTAAGGACAACAGCTCGGGGTGAGTTGAGCCGAGCCGAAGTGAACCAAACCAAGCCAAAAAATACAAACGCACGAAATGCATACAGAGCGACCACCAAAAGAATAAACAGATTAAGATGCACACGACTGGAACATTTCTATTAAAAATGGAAATAAGCAGTCGTCAACTTCAGGCAGTCAACTGTACAAACGTGTATGTACTTGAAGAAATTGTAAAGATATTTCACAAATGCTGGTGGAGTCGATTAAAAATGAATGACTGAACTGCTCAAATTTATTTATGTTTTCATATAAAACGTGAATCAAGAAAAGACCTACATCACAGTGTGTTCCCTTGGGTGCAGCACTGGGAACAATACAATCCCAGAAGACCTAGTTTCTACTGAACAGACAATTATTCTGCACATCCAGATTTCCCTTTCCCCTTTCATTTGTCACAAATAAAGATCTGTGTAAGGGATTAGGCTTTTATTGCAAAAGATTTCTGTGCGGCAACATTCATCAGGTATTGAAGTTACAGCCTATATTTTTAGAGGGCCTTTGGAGACGAGATTCAGATAGTTTACCGTGCCACCTGTAATCTTTAAAAGGAAAAGGGAGCTAACGAGAAAATAGAGAGCAGAGGTAGCTTCTCAAACCACTGGCAAAGCAGTAACAGCATGGTATACTAGAGGCTGCCTGCAAAAACTGGATCCATGTGATGTTAAACCACGAGGGCATTTTTTTTTTTTTTTTTACCAATCTGGGGTACAAATGAGGCGGAACGTAAACCAGTACAAAGAGATCCATCAACTGGAATACCTGAATTTAACCATTGTGTTGGAGAGCACCAGCTCTGCTGAAATGTCCTTGAGCAATTAAGACTCAGAATCTACCCTAGCTCTGGGAAAGTTTTCCCCACATAATCAGACACAGTAGAGTAAAAAAAGGACAGATGAAGTTACCACTCACACCAAAAAAGTCCATTCTTGGTGTGAAACAACTGCCGCCTCCAGGATTAGCAGCATATGGCATCTGCCAGCCACACAGCAAACAACTGAGTGCCACACAGCTATACAGGGGGGCTTGACAAGTGCTGGACAAAGAGAAAGACTTCACAAAGACTGTCTTTTGGTACTAACTTTCCATACAGTCAATCTCCTCTGCAAGTAAACAGACACCACATTGGACACACAGAACAAGCTCAGATATTGCCTGTAGATATTACTAAAAAACAGCAGCTGTGCACTGATTTGTAACTGATTTGAAAGAAAAAACAAAGTAAGATCAGGGCTAAATAATTCACCACCAAAAGTGAACAAATTACCTCTGGAGGAAGGCTATTTCCATTTTTGAGCATCAAAGCTAATAAGTACACCCATGTGAAAATAAAGCTCCCCCAAAGAGTGCATAACTGTTCCCCGTGGGGTTAGACTGATCTGGCCCAGTCTTACAGTACAACCTCTTATCTAGCTCTCTTTTCATATGAAGGAAAGACAGCAGAACAACAAACCTGCCTTTCTCTAATCTGTCAAATCAGTTCATATTATTGTTTTCAACCGATCACATGGAGGGTTTGAAGCTGGCAAGCAGTTCTTGACAAAAGCTATTCCGAGATAAAAACCTATGAAAATACTGCTGGCTCTGTAATTTTCACTGGCAAACACAGATCTCATGATATCACACCCTGTCATGCATTTATCCAACAAGTGACAAGGCGATATTATCATGTGGCACTTTGTGTGATGGGATGTCTCTGAAGGTATCCCCCTAAAGGTCCCAGAGATAAATATGCACTCTTAAAAAAAGAGGATGTGTCAGTTTTACTACATTTATAATACATACATCATACATTTTTAACATGCAGACACTGGAAACTATAGAGTCAGCACACCTCTATATTCTGGGGGCTTAAGAATTACCAGAGAGTTGAATCAACAGTTCTTTGACACCAAAATTCAACACTATAACCTTCACCGAGGCAGTATTTATTGCAGAATTATTGAGTTGGATTGCATCAGTGCACTGTGTTGCTTTAAAGGAATAGTCTGACATTATTCGCTATTTTGCTGAGAGTTAGATTAGAGGATTGACATTCATATCTGTCCGTTAAAATATGCAGCTGGAGCCAGCCGCCAGTTAGCTTAGCATTGCATAAAGACTGGAAACAAGAGAGCAATGGCTAGTCTGAAGATTAAAACAAAACAAAACAAAAAAAAAAAACGCCCACTAGCACCTCTAAATTACACGCATTAACACCGTATCTTTTATAATTCGCCCACAAAAGTGTGGAGTAAAAGCAATCATTTGCTGTGTTATACACGTGCATTAGCAGACAAGCTGTTTTAATTTTTTTCAGCTAAGCTAAGCATCTGTTGGTATCGACCTCCTCATCTACCCCTCGGCAACAAAGTGAAAAGGCTCCCTTTCTGAAATGTTGCTTAACTGCGTCTTTTGTACAATGTAATAAATGTACTTTGTTGTTGAAATATTTTGCCCTTCACAGGTGAAAATTGTTTTGACTCCTTTCAAACCCCATGTGCAGAGGCATGTACAAATACGAGCACAACAAAACCGCTCCCCCGACTGATCTCCCTTTCCCTCGACGTTAACCTTCTGCAGGCGTTTCAGGGTAGAGTACACATCTATTTTGTCTCCCACACGGCGTTGTCTGAGTCACTGTCCTCAAGGTGATCCAGGATCAAAGGATCAGCACCTATAAACACACTGGGCCGCGTGCCCTCACGCATGCATAAAAACACATCCGAGCCCCTCCGTCATCAGAAGAAATGATAAGCTCTGGATGAATTTATAACTCAGATGGCTTGACACAATGGCTTTGCATATTTTAAATCTACTACAGACACTGCACAGATTCTGTTTTGGCCTCACTCTCTAAACTCTGACTGCACAGTGGCTGCGTTATTTGATGCAAGACAAAGGCAGGAGAGGGCTTGTGGAATTGGCGCCACTTTACAGCAGAATGGGAGTTTGATTGCTCTATTTCACGAAGCCTGATGATGCCGTTTTCCATTTCTCAACATTTTAATTCCTGTCTTAATGCACTCTGGCAAATTGGTTCCAATGAATACACACTGGTTTGCAAGTATGATGATAAACTGGTACAACACGCTAGATTGCTACGAAATGGTAATAGAGAGCATTTCAACCTTGAAAACTGACACTAAAAATACCCATATACAGCATTTTACACTTTCTGTGGAAGGCTTGTTTGTATTCCAGGTACCGTAAGCGTCAGGCACCAAGCCAATCTGCCCCCTGCCACTTCCAGGGCTTCGTCAAAACAGTTCTGGCCAAGCGATTTACAGGCAATATATGAAATATGGATCATACCTCGTTGAGGGAGAAAGTGCCCAGGGATTTTATGCTGTGTGTGTGATACATGTGACGGCTGAGTGGGTGAGAGACAGAAATGATTGCTTATGGGATGGTGTAGGAATGAGAAACCATCACAGCGGCAATATGTTCATGTTGCCTGTTCTCATCTGCACGCTCACAAGCAGCGGGTGCGGATATACACATATACACACATACACGTGTGCGCACGACGATGAGCACACAAGCGCATGTTGACTTGCATGGGCACTGACGAGTGCGGCGCTTCTAAGCTTTGTTCAGAGCAATGAAAGCTCTGCATCCTTCAGTCAGCCCTTACACATCGATGATAAAAAGACTGATTCATGTGAGAATTTTCTAATCTGTGGCCTCCATGGTTAGACTCTGGTTAAGTGTAGGCAACTAAAACTTGGTTCTGGAGAGGGAAAAAACATGTACGTGGTTAAAAGAAACAAATGTTGACTGTGGGAATGAGATGGTTTCCTGTGTCAACGTTTGTTGGCCCAACTATCCATCTCGACCTCAACCCTGAGATTAGAAGAATTGCTGCAGTGAAACAACATCACACCCCAACATTTACTACTTGAACAGGGCAATAAAGACTTTTCATGACCATGAGAGGTGGCTTGTCAGAGGGTGTAATGAGAGTTGGTAGTAAGTGGTTGAACAAAACACCACTGCGTTTCTCTTTTGGGGCTACAGGTGCTTATAAAAAGGATGTAGTACCAACCCTAAGTATCTTCTTAAAAAGATGCCAGGACACTGCACAGCAGTTAATATTCTCCGTGGGAGGATTTTCAAAAGAGTGGGAAGCTCTCACAGCTGCAGAAAACTGTCTACGTTTGCAAGGTCAGCAGTAGTACATTGCTACAACGCATGTGCTACAAGCTATTCTACCTGTTACAGTATGGGGTTGATGCGTACAGCACATTGCTGGATGACCATGACCTGTTCTGTAGCAACAACATTGATTCTGGATCAACTTTTTTTTGACAGATGACACCTGCATTTTAATTTTGGAGCTCTCCAAATTGGCACCCACACCAGACCTAAAAATATGTTAGCTTTTTGTTTATTTATTTATTTTGATGCACAGCTATTATCGATTGAAACACAGCTTAATGTCCTTTACAGACAAAGAGACGGAGAGAAGAAAGAAAGCCCAGCAGCTACAGAACACTCAAAGAGGGAGAGAAATTCAATCCAACACCTCTTCTACGAGCCGCAGTGGCTTTGTCCAAGATTCGGCGGGCTCAACTCTACTCGTGAGAGGACGACAAAACAAGCCGGTCTAGTTTGAAAACAGCTTCATTGTGCGTTCAAGTGCAGCGCAGAGTGACTATTCAAAAGCAACCCCCACGCCTCTGCTAACGTTCAAAAGCTCAATTTTACTTGTTTTTGACAAAAGCAACATGGAGCAGCTACAAAGCTTGCACCTGCCACTCAGCCCACGTGTGTCACCCACAGGCCAGCTGGAGGTTGACTGTCAGCTAATTTGTAGAACAATAGACAATCACCCGCTACCCTTTCTCCTACATACATCCACACACACATAAACTAAAGCACACACACACACACACACACTTAAATGCACACATACCTAAGCCCTCCCTGTTCTCCCTGCCTCACTTCACCTACCAAAGTGACAGCGATGGTGATGCTCAACTGCCGAGCTGCAGTCTACGTTACTGGCGTAGGTGCTTTCGCATCAAATCACACTTAATCAGGCCCGAATAACAGATGCTAGAGTACAGCAGGTATGCAAAACTCTCCACCAGGTGTGGCTCCGCAACACTGCTGTCACTGCAAAAATTGTCAGCGCCCTGGAACTCATGATGTGTAGAGATGTTTTGGGTCACATCCCAGAGGGGAGTAAGGGATGACATAATGCACAGAGGACTACTGCACCTTTTCTTTTAGCAGGAATAAACCAGTGTTTAGTATCACAGCACTCTAATAGGTTTCCAGCATCTCACGATTGCCAGTTCTAAAACACAGCAGACCCATAATAACCTTGAATTATAATGCATTCCAATAATGATATCATGCTTCACCAGGCGGGTGTGAATTAAAAGGAGGACATTTTAATTACCCCAGGGTAGCTGAATATTGGCCATCCTGCCCTGGTGAGTCTCTGTGCTGATACTGTGGTGGGGTGATAAAATTCAACCACAGGCCCCTTTGACCACAATCCAGGCTGGCTTCCATCTTCCCCTTTGCTAAGGCTACCTGCGCCGGTCCAATTAGAGTTGGCGGAGGATAGGACAAAGCATGGTGGGAAACACTGACATTTCACACTGGGCGCTCTCGCTCATGAATATGGAACAGAGTAATTATGGCTGGGAAGCAGTCTCTCCTATCCCCACGTGTGGATGCACAGATTTTAGGTCACTTTCAGCAAAGGTGAATGATATGACGGTAGGCAGGAGGCACGTTGGAGGTGATTTGTAATGACACACGGCTCGCCAATTACAACTGGATGTACAATTACTTCATGTGTGATGGATATGGAAAACGGGCATCAACAAACCTGAGGAGTTAAATGCCCATTTAAATGGAATCAGACAAAACAAAGTGGCTAGCAGAAATAAAGGCCAGCCTAAAAAACCCTCCAACCTTAGATCATTCCGACAGGTAAATAACCTGTACTATAACGTTCCGGAAGTAAAATCATCAGCTCCAAATGGCTCTACTTTGCCGCTCACCTCCTACAGATATTCCACATTAAAAGGATATTTGGAAAAGTAAGGATCATGCACATCATTAACAAAGAGAAACACTAAAAGTAGAACTGTTCATGTGGTAGAAGCTGTAGTTCTACCACATGGTGTGGCTTGACTCGACTGGACTCGCTCTTTTCGAACGAGTAGACATTTTGAATTATGGATAGCACATAAAACATTTCTTTGGTACCACCTTGGTCAAAGTTCCAAGCTTGACCGAAGATGATGTGAAAACACTGCGGAGCACTGAACGCCTAACACAGGACCTCACCCCATGGACGGAGCGCTGACGTATGGAGAACACCATCCTCGCTTATGAGGGTGAAAGCTCCTTTTTGTGTGCATAGTGAGAGTGCGGATGAGCGAAAGCGAGGCAGAAAGTGACGGTGAATGAGCGGTGCAGAGGGAAAGGTGAGCAGTGAACTTGTCAGTCTGCCAGTAAAAGTACAGTGTAGGTTACAGTTTGTCAGCGAACATAGATGACAGCTTCTCAAGACCAAAGTGAAGCTCCAGTGTGTTTTCATGGTTGTTTCCCAACTGTGTGCTTCTGACGATCAACATTGATGGGGTGCTATCCGAACTAACACCATCTACAGTGGAAAACAAAGTAGAGGTACCAAAACTGAGTGAAGTCGAGTCAAGCATCATGTACCGTGTAGTGGAAACAGTGAGTGAGAAGAACAGTATTTCTGTTAAACAAAGGGGAAAAGGGAATATCAGTGGAGCAGTGTTGGGAATAAAATAACTTTGTTGTATAATAATAATGTACATTATGATTATGCAGGAATAAGGCTTTGGGGTTTGTTACTATCAAGCATCACCAAAACAGTCTAACCTTCTCCCCCTCTGTAAGGTACTACTAGTACATGCATTATTATGTCTTACATCAGAAATATGAAGATAAGGCCATCGTTTCGTGAATCTGAATCTCTAAGGCCTCCCAGAAGGCAGGTGACGAGGCACGTGATATGTGCAGATAAAAAAGATGTGCTCAACCGCGTTTGAGTATACACATACTCACAAACACACACACACACACACACACACACACACACACACACACACATCCCTCAGGCAGAATCATCTGAAGTAGAGAAATAATTGTGAAGAAGTTCAAACCACTCGTTCTTCCCCTCACAGGAATTATACTTTATGTACAAAGATCAGATGAGTCTGCACTACGTTTGTGTGTCTGAAGCTCTAATTACCGGGTCAGGTCATTTCTATATGCTCTTATTCATCAAATATATGCTTTCAGTTTGTCTTGTCATGTGAGCATACCGCTAATCCTTTGTGAATGTAGATTATACATGATTAGTACCTGTGTCATTGCGCAAATAAATGAAGTAATTAACAAAAGTACAGCTCAGATATGAATAAAGGTATGAATATTGTAGCACATGCACACACACACACACAGCTACTATCAAAGCTCAATGTTTGACATCACATGTACAATCTGCTTGAAATACGTTACTAAAGCTATTGCTGTACGTATATTAAGTGAAATAGTTAAGTGAAATGTAAGATGCTATTTTTCTCCACCCTCAAACACATTTTCTGTGTCAATACAAGAAGTTTATAATGATGGACCAGCCAAAGTATGAATTTAAAGAGATTAAGCAAATGCATAACTTGGAGGAAACAGTCAAAATTCAAACATGGGTATCATCTGGGAAGAGAGAGAAAAGCATACAGCAGTTAAATAAGAATCAATCAGACAATGTCACATTTGTGACTGAGAAGAACAAAAAACAAAAGCTATTATAGGCTAACACTCAAATCTACTCCAACTAATTCTTGACCTTCAGTGCGGAAGAGACACGGAGAAAAGCAGAGAAAAGAGCAAGCAACGTCAATATTTCAGCTGTATCTAATGGAGGAACTGAGCATAGCTAAAATAACTCGGGACTCTGTGTCTTTTTTTGCCAGCTCCAGCTAGGCTAAGTGCAATCCCTGATGGGCCTTGGCGAAGGCAATCAAGCCTGAGCAGGAACATCTGCCCGAATGTCTCTGAACATTGTGCATGCTGACGACAGCTTTAGGCTTTTAAAAAGACACTGGCTTCCATATTCTCGCATGTTACACTGTCTCACGCCTAGGTTATGCTGTGTTCTGCCATTCTTTTCGCCTTTCAGGGGAGAAAGAAGAGCTGACTGCCTTTGTGTAAATGCAGATGCGTTTTGGAAAACCCGTTAATGGACCAAAGCACTCTCGTTTCTGTATCTGAAAACTGAAAAGTTCAAAGAGTTTGATTTTAAACTTTTTTTCTTTTTTTACTCACTTACACACTGTATAAATTGTGATAGGTAACTACCAAATTAGAACAGCATGTGCTTATCAAAGGCTGAGCATTTACTTAAATGTGACAAATTCCTTTTTGTTAAGACAAAATGGCATGAATTATTAAAAGTGAAACTAAGTCAATGAAAGAAGGCATGTTAAAAGATGCGCTATAAGAAAAAAACAAGCGTTCACTCCATGAATTGCTTTAATTAACCTAAATTCTAAAGTTAGCTTTGTGAAAGATTAAAAGTATTAAGTTTTTTTTTAAGTTGGGCTGTATCAATGTTCAAAGAATATTTATCTTGGAAACTGGTATCACTTGATCTCATCTCATCTAACTCTACCTTCATGCTTCTTTAGATAGCTAACAGGATTCTACTGCATGTTTAGACTCTACATTCACTGGTCTCCTAATCTCCGATAATCCCCAATGGAATAGCACTCTTGTGCTAAAATAAGAGGGTTTATTTTGATTTCACACTAATTGTGAGAGTTCCCTCAAATCTGTCTCCCTTTTCCTCACTTTCCACCGCTGATTTGCAACTCTGAAAATGGAAACCCTGGCACCCATCTGTGAAAACGTCACCCATTGTGACCAACTGTGAATTGTTACTGTCAAATGAAGATTACCAAGTTGATATTTCTTCTCCAGAGCATGGAACAGATGGTCTTTAGCAATGACAGACACCTAAAGCCACCGCTGAGGCTAATAAAACCTGGAACACATTCATACATTTTTAAAATGGGATGTGCTTTTATTCACACATGATGAGCTTGTTAGTACAAAACTAAAGAGAAGAGAGTGAAAGGATTACAGAGAAAGACAGAGATGTAGAAATTACAGATGGGCCTACTAATCGGGAGATTCTCAGTCAAGGTAGCATCTATTTTACCCTTTCCCAGCCCCCATTTACTTCTGTATAAAAGAGCAATGAGACGAGTGCCGGTTTCCTACTTAATTATCTCTCTAATGGAGGAAGAGAATGGCATTTAATTACTCAGCCCCAGATTTAGACTCGTGGCATGCAAGAGGTAAATGGATTTAATGTTGCGAGGATAAATGGAGCTGCAGCGATGATATGCAGATGTTTGCACATGTGCAGCAGCCGTAACAAACTACCACACAGCACTTGATATGCCGTTACAGCTTCTCGTCTAAATCTGCACAGTACTATAAGAGCCGTAAGGAGTAATCTCATGGCATTTGAAGCCTTAACCGTAAGAGATGACGCCTGTGTGTGTTACTGAGCGATTATCTATTGGAACGTCTGTTAAAAATATACCCATGCAGAGGAGAAAACCAGGGTTGATGCCCAGAGAGTTCAGACTAATATTTCAGCCAACTTTCAGGAAAGATGTGTTCAAATTCTGCAACATGGGATGCGGGTGTGTGGTGAGGGGTAACACTTTGTGTAAATGTTACGTCTCTCCTTTGAGTCATGCTTTTAGCCATTAGTATAATTTTAATTGATATTTTTTAGATGACAGAACATACATCAGTTCAACTAAAGGAAAAAACTGAAGTTTAATGAATTCATACAGGGATTTTAACTGTCTCTCTGCAGTATTTCCATTCCCCCCCTTAATTTTGTCGATTAAGTGAGGCAAATGAGCCTTTTTATATCGTTCAGTATTATGTCGTCCAATTATGTTGAGAGCCTTGAGAGCCGCATCAACTGTCATCTTTGAAAAGCCCAAACTTTTCCTACTTTTGAACAAGATACCATACAAGATACCATCTCTCCATTTCTCATGTGCTACGCGGCACACATCAGATGCTGCCAGAGAAGCGCCGTGGTTGATTGTGCTATTTTATGTTATCTGCACATGACCACGTAATTGGAAGAGAAGATGCAGCAACTGGAGGAGCTGGGCAAGCTAATAACAGTGCAACTCTGACTGGTGCTCCGGGCTCTGCAACACGTGGTGCTCTTTTGGTGTGCAAATTATAAGAGATCCCTTTAGAGGATCAGAACAGCTCAATATGAACTCATCATAAGTGAATCCGTTTGGGTAAACGAGACCATTTGACTAAAACAGCAGCTGAATTTATCTTATTTTACATTATTAGTTATTAGTTTTCAAGCCACTGATCCCTTACAGTAAATTGCCATGATATTTTAAAATTGATTTAATTAATATCGCCTCATTCATTTACATCATTTTATAAAAATTACCTCTTTAATGCATTTGTCTCCAGTATACCATTGTTTGCTTTAGATTCATTTTCTTCCCCTGGAGAACATACTGTATGTACATGTATAAATGTATTCCTACAGAAATAACATCTACCGTTCCTACCATTTCATATTCACTTGGCATGTCTAAATGTCAAATCCTACCATTTTAATCTCCACTGTTGCTGTTTTGGTAGCTATAATAATGAATGATATTTTTACATTTAAATTGTGACTTGCTGAAATTCATTTTCAAGATGCCTCCAGTATAATCAATGTGACTCGCCATACACCCACTTCACCTCAAGTGCATTTTGCCCCCTTTTTGTCAAAGGGCATCATCGTAGACTGTAAGTCTGTCGACGGCATTAATCCACAGTAATCTGTCTTCAAAGTGGGGCTGCGAAACTATGGGGAACACAGCACTGTCAACAGCAGTTAGTTGGTTCGTCAGCAAATCCCAGCTCCTCTATTTAAATCTCATTCAACTGTTCCCTCTTGCAGACTAAATAAGAGGTAGAGCTCCCATGCTTTGGCTCTGATTTCTTCTGGATTAGAACTAGCCGTTTATAATCTGCTTGGCTGGCCACTGCAGACCGCTAAAATTGGTCAAACTAAACACACACACGTAGCAAAACATAATGCCTAATTCTTCTTACAGTAAGGGGATGCATGGTTGTACTCATGCACACACTGATGCACATGCAGCATCTCCAGTAGCAAGGGGATAGCGCACATCAGCAGAAACACAGGCCAACAACTCCTAAATAGCCTACGCTATACCTTCAAGCAGCTGTAGCGTCAGGCTACTGAAGTGTAATCAAAAGCCTCGGTCCGCCTCAAGGTCAATTCATCAGAGAAGTTATCACGCCTGAATTATACATGACAGCTTCTGTAAACCATAAATGTTGAATATCCCGTTTGCACACGAGAAATGATAAAGAGAAAAGATGAAAGATGAGAGAGAAGGAGAAGAGGAGCGGGTGAGTAGGAGAGTAGCGGTTGTGCAACCAGTCACTTAAAATAAAATGTCACTAGGGTGAAGCTGTTTTCACGCCAAGGCAGATGGATTTAAAACAAATATAAACAAAAGGACAGTTCATACTCAAGTGTGCTGCGCGCATCCAGAGATAGCACAGCTACACAGAAAACATAAATTATGTACAGTATGAACAAACATCAACAAACACTGGCATGGATACAACCAGATTGTCGTAGTAGTTATGTGTTCCTGCTACGTGCTCACAGCTCGACAACATACTCTCATGCTTGTTTGGAGTTTTTTTTTTTTCCCGACGGGACATAAAAGGGAAAACGAGGTGATTGGATTTGATCTTATTCACATCTGCTACTCAAGATGGAGCCCTCAGCTGTTAAGTTCCAGTGTCAGACTCTTGCTGTGAACCCAAACGAGCAAATCAATAGCGTATCGAGTGAGGTCAGCCTCCTTGAACTCTCTCGCTCTCTGCTTCAGTAGCTCGCTGTGCTTCTCTCTGTGCATCTCTGCCTCTCCCTCGCTCACATGGGCTTTTAATCTCGCTGGAGAAAGAGAAAGAAATTCGAGGGGCTGATAACTAGTTAAGCAAAGGCTACCAGAAGTGTGTCTGAGCCTAGCTATTGTACAGCGATAGATTAACACTGCATTTTCTATCAAATGTACAGTCATTTTCAATAATAGTCAGGCACAGCTGGGCAGTGAAATGATTTGAACATTGTTTCAGTTACTTAAACGGCATGAGATGCACTTTGAATGTGTGACCTAATGCTGGGAACGTAAGCACTTCAAATCGAGCTGATAACGTAGCATGAAAAAATGAATCAAATACTCATTCAAGTGGAGTTCAAAATTATAGACTTGGAGATTTACAGTGCGTCTGCTTGTGGGGATTGATGTTTCCTTTGAACTAATTCATACACAAAGAAAAATGGAGCGACTACTTAAGAGAAAAAACAGTTTGGGAGTGAACTCTTCGAAATTTCATCCCTCTTGCAGGTTCTGTCTTTATTTCATTCCTGTGAGGCTATAACAATCGAGCAGAGCCACACTGGTGAAAATTAAAACAAAAGGCGCCGCCATTGAGGCAGCCATCCTGAGTAGCCAATCGACTATCGATTTTGAAGTGGGGAGGAACGCGGGCAGGGTGTGTGGGGGCTGTGCATGAAACTGTGTAGAGCGGAGTGATGGCAGAGGGGACGCTGGCTGACAGCAAGCAAGACTCAAATTAAAGATTTCCCGTCCATGAAATGAAAAAAGGCCAACAGGGCCAATAAAGTGGCTCCTGTTGAGTGGATGTGCACAAGAACCCTGCTCCACATTGCGTCCTCTCACCACACACTCGCATGTCGGCTCGCGGTATATCCTTGCGCTGCTGACAGGAGGAGTTATGGCGCTCCGCTGCGTGGGGGAGGGTTTAACGCTGACAGTGATGACATTATCCCGGCCCCTCTTCTGTTAGGAAACCACAGCGTATTGTCTCATAAATAAAGGCGAGGCTCCATTAAGACCAATGACTGTATCCATCCTCCCCTGTCTCTCATTATGAGGCCATCTGCATCCATCGACACATGCATCCCTCCTGGCAAGGCCACGCAGGGCCCATCAGAGACAGGAGAGCCGGCAACGCTCCATCGCCCGAGCCCGCGAATTCAGCCTGTTTCGCCTTGATGAGGTCATAAAGATTGCAATAGCATGTGAGTTGACACACAGGTTGAGGCGAGGCGAGCACACACCTTTGGGATTCTGGGCTATTTTGCACTAGATAACAGCGGGGCTCAACTGAGGTGTACACTCACCTCCATTTCTGTTTACCCTCATCATTCTTTAGCCAGCCTTTCTGCACAGTCTCTCTGGCCGAAACGTAAACCAGTGTCTCTTCAGCTGGAAAATGGCCTCTGTTCCACCCACACAGACTCATACACAGCATTGCTGAGAATAAAACCAGCCTCCCTGCCCTGCTCCCAGCCTGTCGGCTTGCTGCTCGTCTTTCTGTGCAAGCCCGTGCTCAATCATTGATGAGGCCAGGTCCTCTGGTACAAATGAAAGGACTGGGCAAAGGAGTGCAATCACCATCAGACTGCAGAAGGAGCATTAGTGAGAACCACATATTAAAAATCCCTCCGTCCTCAGGCAGATACTAATGGTGCACACACACACACACACACACACACACACAAACCACACAAGGAACTGATAGGGGGGAACTGACATGAGATGCTTGTACAGCGTGTTTGTGTTTGAAAGTTCAAGCCGTGAACATGTTTGTTCTGCAATTATAATCGGTGCAGTGTTGTGTCAGTGCATGCAGACACACGAGACTCACAAGTGACATGGTCGAGTTGTAGCTGAGTGCTTCGCCATCCATCCCTCCTCTGCACTGTCTGGGTCTCTAGTCTGCCATTACCATTTATTAATATTATTTTTCAAACAATGTGTCCCCTCTTACTCACTCTCAGCCTTTCTGTCGGTCTCCCCCTCCTACATTTTTCCATGCAGTCAGATCTCTGTGTCTCTCCTGCCTGTTCCCTCTCATACACACCAGGCTTCTGGGCACTTAGGGACAATAATGCCAAAGCATTGCCAGAGGCGACCAAAGAATGAGATCTAATTTTTTCCCCTCTGTTTCAGCGAGACCTCTCTCTCTTCTAACTGTTATAAGGTTGAAAAAAAAATGTGGGGACAACAGAGACAAAAAAAAAAATGATATTCATAACTTGCATGTCATGCTGCAGAGGCTGTAAAGTTTGTGTAAACTAACTGCCACCAAATAAACATGTGATGACATTAGTTCACATCATAAACCCCATCCCAACTTCCATCTCTCGCTCATCCTCACCAATTTCATGGCTCAACTTTTTCCTCCGTGGGAGCGCAGAGCAGAGGAGTAAACAGAGTGCAGAATATCTTCATTATAGATGTGTCTTTGTGTGCGGCGGGGAGGCGGATAAGGGGTGGAGGTGTTACAAGGGGAGCTGGGCTCAGCACTGTTCGCTGCAGAGCTCTCGGTAGGCCTGCCTGGGGTTCAGTCTCCATATTACAAAACAAGAAGCAACTCTCAGCCTGCCGGGTGAACTCTTCAACTCCATGCTGAGTGAGCGCGCGAGCGGGGCGGGCAGGCGGAGCCCTCCTGAGCTTGAGCTGTAGCCCTGAGATAGGCCCTATTTTCTGCACATAAACACACGAGGCCAATCTGGTGCAGGGGAGCTGCACTGGGCTGATAAAGCGCTTCCTTGAGTGAACCTCTACATCTTCTCACTCGTGTTTCGCTCCCTCACTGGTACACTCTTTAGCCTCTTTGGCCCACTCTTCACCTCAGGGTTATATGAGGTGTTAAGAGGCGAGGGCGCCACGTTGGTCACAGTTCACAGTATAATGGAGTCAAGGTTTCGAGGCACGGACTGTACACGTGTAAAGGGACGGGCGAAGAACAACAGGTTCAAATGGCAACAAAATCAAAAAAAAACAAAACATTTCAACACCTCAACTGAGGCATGGCCAAGAAAAAACACCCAACCTTTTTTATGTTTGTGTCTCCTCCAAACAACCATTTAGTGGCTAAAATTGATCCCAGCTCCCTTTCTACTTAGCCTCCATTTTTTTTTTTTTTTTTTTTATATTATTGTTCCCGTCTTCAGGTTGCATTAACGCAGAGGCTTTGCGGAGGCTTATTAGGCTCTGATGGAATAGACACATCTGGGTACAGGAGAATCACGGCGTCATGAGAGCACCCAGATGGATTGAAATGCAATTATATATGCTGGATTAATTATGAGTTCTTGCTCTGTTGCTACGCCGCTGTGGTGTAAGGAACGCAAGTAAAAAGGGAAGAAAAAAACACATGTACACACACAAGAAAGAAAAAAACAGTTTAAATGTAGAAACAGATGTCTCTGGCATATTGATAACAGTTATTTCAACACCAACGCAGGCTTGCTTTGAAGACTAAATAACAGGACTCTGGCAGAAGGCAGAGGTGATACATGGTGTTTGAAAGAAGGCACCTCCTTGTACAGTGCCACTACAAACACAAATGAGAGGCTGCACTGGTCTCCAGAAATGAGAAAACACCTTAGTATCAGAAGCCAGGTTTTTACCATTTATATGGAAATTATAGGCGTATACCTTCTGAGAGATTTTGTGACAGCCGAGCGCCGGTCATGCCGTAGAAGCAACATCAAGAAGAGGCATTTCCAGACACTTCACCAGACCTCCAGGAAGAAATCAAGTTGCCAGGAGCATTAGGACCAGTGCTGCAGTGAACGAGCCCCTGTGTTCACAGTGCCACGGTGAGCTGTAAAGGCTCCACGCTCAATGAGCGGCCCTTCAGGTGAAGCCTTTTCATCCAGTCTGAAAGCATCGAGGGGTTTTGTAGCGGAAACACAAAGTGAAAAGTGGTGATGACTTAGTTTGGGCCGAAATGTCCTAATAAAATCAAATCTGGTGAATCTGAGTGCACAGGGAACATAGAGGCCTTGAAACCAAAGCAAGGTGACACATTTGGCTTTGATTGCACCAAAACCTTTTCCAACGCATTCATTTGCTGCTCACCAAAAACACTTTCACCAGTTTCGAGCTTCATGTCAAAGATGTTTTCCTGGGAAAAACACATCGCTTGACTTTTATAAGAGAGCTGTGTCTTTCCTCTCCGGGGAGCTGTCTTTGACTGCATCTCCTCCAACCGCAACTCGTAAGCTCCATCTGGTGTGGATGTCATTAATGAACAGACCTCCACTAGCATTGAATGTACTGGCATTTGCTTGCTGAGCCGTATTAGACAGCAATTCGACAGCCTTTAAGAGGACGCCAAATTTGCTTGTGTTTGGAGTTTACTGACAGCCTGAAGGAGCCCAGGCATGGAGGAGCAACCCCAGGGATAGCAGATTGTTTTGTGTATTGTGTGAATGTATAGTTCATATTTCAATAAGCTCAATATGACACAGATGTAAAGTATACTCTCTGAACATAATCTTCTGGACTAAATTTCCATAAATATACCATATGTATTGACTGCTACATAGGAGCAGAATACAAAAAAAAATTCTATACATAGGGCCTGCAGAGCCCTAAATCTCCATGCCTAGATTCAACCAATAGGTTACACCTAAAATTAGTCATACTGTAACTACTTATTCAGCTTTAACTAACTAGTTTAGTGCAGCATGTATAATTGATTCAGCCCCAATGACAAAAACATGCTCAAAAGTCGAAAATCTGCCTCTCAAGCGCTTATCTTGCTGCGGGAAAATAATTGTTTATCCTCTGTAAATTAAAAATGTTTATTTAGAGGAGGAGAGAGGATGGCAGAATGGAGGAAAGGAGATTTGGAAAGTTGCTGAAGTTTGGCTGAAGCATGCATTGTAATCACAGACCTCCTTTTTTACCGGTTGAGCAAAATCAATGCCTGCGATTTGTGTGCCCGGCAGACTTCTAACAAGAGCAGCCAGCTGGAAAATAGGTCCACCGTCACCCCACAACACCTGGCCAGCCCAGACACTGCATGGGTGCTTCCTTTGGAAAGCCACATGTACACACGCACACACATACACACACACATGCCTGTATAGGCCAGCAAAGGGCAACCTTTGGCTTTGTAATCTCAGTGGTGGTGATGTGGTGGCTGAAAGGCTTGTGATTGTCCCAGACAGCACAAAGCAGTCCAAAGAATGTTGTGCAAGGCTGCGATCTCTATGGAAGTGAAGACACAAGCTGAAAAATATCAGTGACCGGCGGTGCCTTAGATCCTGTTGATTTGCATGGAAAAGTGGGACATATGAGTCACACAGATCAGCATGTTGAATCTTTGAACATTTTTTTCTCGCTCTTTCTTTGAGCGGAATTTAGATGTATTACCGCCGCCTGGGGAGAAGGAGGGTAATTTAACGACTTAAAGAATTTCTAATCCTCATTTTATATGTCAGTGATGAACACTCTCATTCACAGCAGCATCGGAGGTCTGGGACTGGTGCAGCAAGAGAGATGCAAGTAGGGCAGACTGTCTTCTGTCTTTAATTTTAAAATGATTACTTATACATATCAGTCTTCTCCTGGGAAAACTGGGATTTCTCACCAAACAAATGCAAGAGCTGGATAATTAATCAAAAACTGGCATTTATTCTTGTTTTTGATGATATTTTTACATATTTGTTAGATTATGTATTAATATGTTATGCTATGCGTTCACTGTTGTTATTCACTTACTGTAGCATGCCTAAATCTGTGTATGTACATCGAGAGCAGCTTAAAACTGTGCGTGCACACATACTTGGCCAGTAAAAGTGATTCTGGTGTATGCAGTGAGTCTTGTGCAATATTATCTTTACAACAAGAAAGGACAAGAATGTCAACAATGGACAATTTGGCAAAAGTCTAGATTATTAGGACCAATGGCAACGTTTTTTGTTCACATCCAATGATAACGATTTTCAAATTCTTGTTGGTTATGGCAAATGTTTGAGTTGAGGCATGGTTAGTTTTTAGTTACAACTTTTAGTTGTAACATTGGAACTACAGTATCTTGTACATTTGATGCACTACCTGTTGAATATTGCTCTTTACTCTTGGGAATGAAGGCATTTGCATGGCTGATTAAGCTACTTGTTTACAGAATTTTTACAGATTGGCACAAACATGTTTAAGTGTAAGCTGCCATTTTGGCATAAAAAGGAGTTGGAAGACATCACTTCAGCTGAAAAGTGCTGTTATACTATATAGGATTAGAATTGGAGAAAAAAAATCAAAAAATCACACTGTGTTTTTACAGCTATTGTATCCCAAATCTGCAAATCTCTCCCTTGTGCAGCACGTCTTATTATCTAACATCAAACTGAGAAAATTTGTGTGCTTTGTTGCGTTTTTTTGTGCACTCGTGACCTCAATATGCTCAAGATGTTAAGAAAATACAGTGCTGCCCTGCTGCCATGCTGGCTGGCTTTTGTCCATCTAAATCAAATTGTTTGTGCCAATGAGGACCTGCCGTCCAAACAACATGTCAGACTGTCTTAATGGTTCTTTGAAATGGAAACAAATGCCATTGATCAACCCTGCCATCCACTTTCAGAGCCAGTCTAAGAGGCTGCCTTAGTCAAACAACATATTAAATGACTGGCTACACCGCAGAATGATCGTTTCAGCATCAGCAGCGTCAGAATGAGCGCTTGTGTGGGATTTTCCAGCTGGTTGGCTACTGATGTCTTTTCTTCTTTATTCAATCAGAATATGTTGTGTTATAATGATAATGATGATGATAATGATGATGGTTATTGTTAAGCTTTTACGCCGAATTTGAGGGAAGTTTGTTGTTTTTGTGTTAAATGTCAGGTACAATCGCATCGCTCTATGGCTGATCCCACATTCAGTTTGTCTCTCGCTTTATCCCTGAGCAGGGTGCACAGGCAGCATCCATTTGCCCGTCCAACTGCAGCCAAGGGACGGCAATATCTGGCTCGCAATATAATGCATCGCCAGTCCCATCAGAGCCCACAATGCAGAACACTAACCGTAACCCAAGCACCTGCCTCCCAGGATGGAACCGTGGGGCTGAGATAGAAAAGCAGGGAGAGAGAAACAAACAATTATAAATTGTGAATCATGTGTTTGTCACCGCTGAATGCAGCGTGAGGTGACTTCAGTTTCAAATTGTTAAATGGAGATAGCTAAATGAAAGAATTTGAAATCCTGGAAAGAAAAGTGGAACCCTGTTTCTTTCAAGCACATCAAAGAAGGCATTTCTCATGAGCACTGGTGGGAGGGAGTGAAATCACAAGGCAGAACTCAGCTCGCTGGTTCCATATCTCCCCTAACATTACAGCTTTAATGAAGTCAAATCACAGTAGGGTTTCCGGGGGAAAAGTGTGACTGAAACATCGTCTATTACATCTATTACTGAAATAACAAGAGCTAGCGATTGAAGAATATGTTTATCACTAATGGCCGTTATTTTTGAAGACATCTCTAAATATCATATTACAAGATTGTTAGGATGTACTGAATACTACTTATACTCTTCACTTCTGTGGAACATTTTGAACAATTGTACATTTTATTTATTTAATTTGTTAAACAGTAGTGGGTCATTATTATGGGTAGGTATGAAATGGGTAGGTATGAAAATGACTCTGTGCCTCTACTCGCATTTTCTAGCTAATAAAAACTACAAGCTCCCCATTGACAGTAGTTAAGCTACAGCAACACTACACTTCTTTTCAAAGTAGAGTTACGCAATAAGCAACTCAGATCACATCCGGGATTTGACATTTGGTACATGAGACCTGCTTATCCATATGCCTGTTTATGTGATCCTAACAGTATCTAGGTTTATGATCATCTGGCAGCAGGTGTGTTTTGATACCTCAACCTCTCAGCCGCTTATTTCGGAGAATAGTCACAGTTTGGTGTCTGGCTTATCAGATAAGGTGGATAAGATGTTTAGATGCCATAATATCCTGGTTTTTATTGGACTACTGCAGCTAGAATATCCAGGTTTCTCAAAAACTGGAATAAGGGCTTATCTAGGGTTCTGAAAAAACCCTTATTATAACAGGAATACTCAGTGACTCCAGTGTGCAGTAGTACACTTCACTCATGACTGAAGGGCACATTCGTTACATTACACAATTGTAAAATAAAGTCTCAGTTTTACTACATTATAGGGCTTGTTTAAGCTTAATGGAGAAGAGAAGCTGGCTTCAGACCAGCTCCCACAGCCTTCCAGAGACGGCTACTTCTTTCAGGACAGGTCGACCGTCTCTCTCTCTCACTCTCTGCTCTGCACTGTCAAATCTTGATCCTCCTCTGAATCATAAGACAGAAGGCTGCTGGTGCAGAATCTGCACAGGTGGTAGAGCAACATTTCAATCACTTCTGAGCTTTTTAATCTTTAAGCGAAAGAAAAAAAAATGTGATGCAGAATTTGGTCACGCCATCACACAAAACTGGAAACTAAGAAAAAAAAAGAAGAAAATATCTGCATTACCTGACTGCTACTGTGAAATATGATTAAATTAAATAGCTTGCATCATATAGTGCAGCTTCTCCCCCGACACTGGTGATTTTATTTAAGATGAATTTCATCATTTATTTAAATACAAAGATTTCAGCCCATTATGGGGAACAATCCTGTTCAAAAAGTGACCACAGTGCACCTATGCAAATTTAAGCCAACCGTCACAATATATGTTCTGACATCTCCAGGGAGCATGTGTAGCCTAATTTGCAACACGGTGAGGTGACACATGGATGTGAGTGGGGAGGGAGAGCCGTTGTGGCCCGTGGCACAGCTCCCTCCCTCTCTTTTCAGCCTCTCCCTTCCGCTTCTGTCTCTCGTGATATCTCTCAAGCGTGTTCCCTGTCCTCCCTTCCCCTTTAACTTTTTCTCTCCGCTACTGTCTTCTCAACTCCCCCATACCCCCTCTGTTTCCTGTCCTACCTCCTCTTTATGAGCGAGGCAGGGGATGCTGCGAGGTGTACTAATGATGAAGATGCGCTCTTGATCTGCTGTGTTTGAGACAACAATGAACTTGCATGGGAATGAGAAGTGAACAAGCATCTCTAGTTATCACGCTACAGTAGTCTGCCATATGGTTTATTTTACTAACAACATTCATTAATGTAGCTGACTGACATTTTTTTACTGATGCAATTAATTTGAATTCATATAAATATCAACCTTGAAAAACAGTAAAAAAAAAAGAAAGAATCACAAGCAATATGGTGGTTCCTAGCCAATATTAGAAATTGCATTAAAAAAACGTCCTTAAAACAGAGGACAAACATAAAAAAATCATGTTTACTGATGTTGATTTCCTGGCTTCCTCTCAGCTATTTGATATAATTTTCCACATTTGATACACTTTCAGTTTTCATCCTTTTTCTATTTTTTAACGTGGCCTAAAAGCACAGACTTGAAACAAAAACAAAGCTGCCTTCTGAACAACCTACATAGCGTCTCCCACCTCTTTTCCAGTTTTTATCTCGTTCCAAATATGGCTTGGAGAGGGCAGCATTCATCACTTGCCAGTGGCACGTCCTAATGAAGCCGTCGTTTGTCTGCCTAATGGCACCTGGGCTCCATCTGTCATTGGCAAGCCAATGCAGAGACACGCGGCATTCACCTTGCCAGCTTTGGTTCGCTGACAGAGAGGGGATCACGTCCGACCTTACTCGCTTTGTGTGTGTGTGTGTGTGTCTCTCTCTTTTTGCATGCTGTGAAATTCCTGTAGCAGCACTACTGTGCAACATGGCCCCTTGCACTCGGCCTACTGAGTGTTTTTGGCCAAGAGAAAGCGGGCCACTGCCTCCGTGCCACAGCTCCCCAATGTGGCTCGGACAGGGAGTGTGACATATGTCTGTGTTGTCAGGAATGTGGGGTGGGTGTGCTTCTTTGCAGCTCGACAGCTGGAGCTGGGCTCAACAGCCTCTCTTAGGGGAGCACTTCATGGCTCTTGCGTCTACTACACTGCCATGGCCCGAAGGCTGGTTTGACAACAGTTAACCTTGGATTTATCTAACCCACTGCCGAGCTCACGAGCACAGAGACACACATGTGTACACTCGCACGCGGAGGCAGGCGCGTTCGGCTCATGTGCGCGCTGAAACGACACACCTCAAGGTCCCACTGTACAATTTTCACACATGCATGCAAGCGCACTTCAAAGGATTTCACTCTTGACTATGTTGCACGCAGATGCATCATGCATACATGCAGCACAAAAACATGTAAACAGATCTTCTAAATACAACAAAGGCTCCAACAACCTCTTTCTAGGCTTTCGTTATTTACCGACACAGTCCTCCAAAGAAAGTTAAATATATTTAGTGTAAAAGTCCTCTTTGCCATTCATTCTCCCAGTTTGCCATCACTTAGCCAGGCTTATTTGCGTGCCTTCATGCCAGGGGGTAGGGGGGAATCCATTACATTACTTTATGATGCTACATCTGTTTAGCCATCCCTGCAAATTAAACCACCTCCGAGCAGACTCATCGCTCAGCACACTCAATTAAAATAACTCTGCCTCGTGCACAGATATGCTTCCTCGACCACTATTCTTTTGATTTTAGTCTACAGTTGGGGTGCAACAGAGAAGAGCTGAGATGAAGTAAAACAGATAAACATGAAGAAGAGGGCATTTATCACGAGCAGTAAGTAAACTACTGTTCTATTTCCGTTATGTGCATGCGCTAAAAACCTGGAGAGTGCGGATGTGTAGCATGTAAATGTCAGACATGAATATACAGTATATCCTTGAAAGTATTACATATGCATATGGTGTGTACGTGTGCACTCCTGTGTATGATCACCTTGGGATCGCCTACATTAAAGAGTTGGTCTGCTGCCATTATGCTGGCTTTGTGGAAAACATGATGCATCAGTATGCATGAGGCTGTATGCAAATGCTTCCCACAGCAAAAGTCAATTGCTGGTATTTTGTTTTCCTGCAGAAATTGGGTATAAAAGCAAAATCAAATGTAAATTCTTTTAGTTATGAGTTATTGAGCTCTTTTCCAGTATGCTCTTCGGAGAAACCTATTCTTGATATTTTGACTGTACTTGCTTAATTAGTTCAGTAAATCCAAACTGGTTTAATTAGTTCCACAAATCACAAAGCAGATCAAACTTTTGTTATAGCCACTGGACATACTGTATCAGTGGGTCCCACCGTGGCACAAAGATTTGTTGAGCAGAGAGAGGAAAAAGCCTAGCGAGATATTTTTTTAAGGAAGGGGATAGTGTTTGGTTTTAACGCTCAGCGCTGAACAAAAAAATAAAAAATAAAAAGCCATGCTCCACAGGCTACATCTCTGCCTCTCTGTCTCGCTTTCCCTTTCTCTCTTGCACAGACCTCTACCTTATTGAGGCTGACAATGGACAAGAGAGGCATGGTGAAAAGTAATTATGAGGAAAAACTGCATAGCTGCCCACGCAATCATCTGTGTCAGAGGCCACACAACGAAACACAGGCCTCGCTTAAATGAGCCTGACAAGCACAGAGAATATTAATTTTCTCTCCTCTGATTTTATCTCCTCGCACATGTATTATTAAACCCTTTCTCATCAAGGCCACAATATGGAAATGATGAATGGTCGTCCAGATTGGCAATGTGGTTCCTAGAGGTGTGTGTGATACTGAGGCATTGAGTGGGAGGGGGTGTGGGGGTGAGCTAGAGGTCAGACACACACATACAAACAGAACAAGGGCACAAAGTCACCCACACGCGCTCATAGACGTCCTGGGTAGCGACCCTGCAGGAGATGCCTGAGCACTCTGATTGGGGTGCTGACCAAAATGAGAAGGTAGACGCCCCTCTGCCCTAACAGTGAACAGCGGGGACACACCATGTAATAACCAGCACTTGCGCGGCCTCACACAAACACACAAACTTACACAGAGCTGGCTGCACGCCCCAAAGTCCAGAGAAGTCAGAAGTTAGAATTACAGGTTTGCCCTCCTGATTGCAGACCCCTCGGAGTGTGGAAGCTCTGGCACCTCCGTGCAGGCACACAGTCTCATTACACACTGTTCGGGCCCAATCAGTACAACTCTGGGTTTAGACAAGGATCATAGCAGGTGTACCAATTCAGCAGAGGGAAATGTATACATTGAAAAAGGCACTCACCTTCCTTCCTACTTTAAATAGAAACCTGGGATAGGAGCTCCCATTTCAACCTGAGCATGTTTAGTTTCACACTGACGCACACACTTGAAGTTCACTGTAATATTTCCACGCTGTGATGTGTTAGCTGGCTTTGTTACTCAAGGCACTGAAGCCCTTTTGTTAAAAAGTCTACATGCACTGCGTGTACATTTCTCAGAAGTGAGAAGTTTTTTTACACACGAGAGGAGTTATCAATCTTAGTGTCATTCTCCTTACACAGCAGATGAGAATGATATGATGTGGAAGTACATTTTTGCACGGCATAAATCATTATTGTGAAAACATTACAGCACACGGCGTCGTAGTTTACAGGGAACCATTGTGGGACAAATGTATTGTGACTAATAGGATGGTGCATTGCATTAATGCCAGGACAATCTATTTAAATTACGGAAAGCAAACTGCAACTATATGGTGAGAGATCATAACGTATTCTGCTGGTATCATTATGCAGAGAAATAGAGCTGGCAAATAATATGTCTCCACGCTTTGAATCTGTCAAATCTCCATGTATTAAACATATCATTTCCCTCCTTATGGCCCCTCTCTGACTTGCATCCCTGTGCGATTATCTATCACAGCTGTCAATCTTCACCACTGGAGTGTACATGAGCATGTAGCATTGCAGGAATGCTGTGCGCACAAGTACACACACACGCATACACACACAAATGAAGCAGATATGGTTTCACCAGTACACCAGTAAACTACATGATGATGAGAGGCTTCCTGAGAAGCAGCGGACATGAGAGAGGGAGAGAGAGAGATAGCGAGAGAGAGCGAGAGAGAGAGAGAGAGAGAGAGAGAGAGAGAGAGAGAGAGAGAGAGAGAGAGAGAGAGAGAATCGTTTCTTTCATCTGATATCACAACAGATCCCAGCGAGAGGGAATGTGCTGTGGTAGATGTAGGATGGCTGAAAAGATAGGGGAGGAACACGGTGTAGCTGAAATTAATCACAAGGCTGCCGTTTGAAAGGCTTCATTGAGTTCCGCTCTACTGAAGCCTTATTGACATCTCAAAAGTAACTTCGGAGTTCAGATTGGAAAAAAAACAGGGCCGAGTTTAACATCTTAGGCTTATCATCTCTTAGTAGGATACGTATAAAGAACTGAAAAATGCATTCACCATCTGAAAATGTCTCAACCTTCAACTGATTCTTCACAATTGATTGTATAACAGTCCACATTCATGCTACTAACTCTGTCAGGCTGTACAGCAAAGTGATACTTTGAGCTCAGTGCACAGGTCATCGTGCTCACAACAACAATGCTAACATGCTAGTGTTTACAAGGTTTGCCATCTTACTTTAGCATTTTAGCTAACATTCTTATTAGCCAATCTGATCATCGACTGTCCAAATCGGATCACAATCGGATCACAAAAATGATTCCATTTCGATTTCATTGGCATTGGGAAGTCATTGGGACTCATCATCTGGGGGCCATGACCACCTTAACTGATTTCTTTTTTCATCATCACCAAGGACGTATTGTCTTTAGTGCCACTTGTTTGCTTGTCTGTGAGCAGGATTGCAGAAGAACTGCCGTCCTGATTTGCATGACACACTTAATGCAAAGGTGTAGCATGGGTCAAGGAAGAACCAAACCATGACGATACACCAACCATTAAACTTCGTGAGATCATTCATGATACAGACATTTATAGCGCTTACATATTTCCATATCAAAAAAGATTGGACCACTGGTCTTGGAGCCTTCTAGTGTGCGCATCCTTTTAGTTTCTTGAAATTTCATTGCCTCACAGTCACAGTCTCAAGAAAGAGAGGCAACATGGGTAGAGAGGAGGGGGGTGTAACATGTAGCAAAGGTTCATTGCAGGGAATAAACCTGTGGACCTTGCACGTGTTGTATGTGCCTGAACTATTATACTAGATTTCATGCCAGACCATCCAATATTTGTTGAGATATCGCTGAAATAGCCATGCGTTATACAGTATATATGTAATTATATGTATAATATATTGAAATATACCTGCAACACACATATTACACCGATTAACAAACTCTAAACTAGGCTGGCCATATGTTTATGTATAGTAGTATAACTGTATTCACAAAGTGGATTTATTCACTACAAACTGTGTTTGTGTGCTACAGTATATTACCACTTTCATCTTTCCAATTATTATTATTATATTATCTGCCCGTGTTCACACAAACAGCCCACTTTATGTGACATATCTGCCACTATGACAGTACAATCTCCTCCACAGCATTATCTATTCCCTGGCTTCTTCACAGTCAATAAACCCCCGGATGAGTCTCAGCATTCTGAAGTAGCATTCTATCTTTTTATATCACATTTTCATTTCAGTGACTTACGAGCAAAGGTCATTATTGTTTAAACATGTTTCCAACCGGCCTGAATGGAAGTGATTCTATTCATTCAATGTCTGTACAGACTGAGAAACTGAAGAAATAGACAATTTCATTCCACTCAACATTTTATTTGCACTGAAAAAAAAAATATATACAAATTCCTATTTAGCCTTATTGCTACGAATGAGAGTTGAACTTTCACACCCCGATAGTTTCAGTCGATCCATTTATATCTCCATGAAATCCCCAAAGGGTTGCACCTTTTCACTTTTTTAAAATTCATTCTTAACAAAGCTGCATATCAGTATTTATTTCTGGGTAAAGAGGCTAGGAGTGTTCACTAATATAAATTAAACTATCCTGAAGAAAAAGGATAGACTTAAAAAAACTGAACAGAAATTCAGCAGTAATTCACAGCAGCTCCCTCAACCATTTAATCCTCATACACAGAGATTTACATACTCCACTTGGATATTTGTGCAGACGCGCATCAAGTCTGTCTCTCTGAGAATACGCTGTGGAAGTGTACACACATGCACACACACAGCCGCCACGTGCTGGGCTAACGTGTCCTGGGGATACAGAACATCCGAAGTATAGCAACACTGCTGAGCCCAAACAAAATCAGCCAGCCCATTAAATGAGGCGTGACTCAGGAATCGTGCGTAATTTCTCTTGATGGTGTCTCAACGTGTTTTAAAGTCATTTATATAACGACGCCGATGATTCACAGAGGAGGCAAGCAGAAATGGAGCAGAAAAAGAGCATATTGACTCTGTTGAGTGTCCCCACGAATTATGTCCCCAAATGTACAGTGGGGCAGTTAGCAGAAGGTCAGCATCATGATGTAAGCTCTGGAGGTCAGAACTGTGGCACCGTGACACCAACAAAGTGAAGGAACACAAGTGTTTCTCTTCTATTCAATTAGCTTTATATCAGCGGCACACAGCTGTAAAAATGTGATTACAATATTTATCTCTATGCTCACGAACTGCCAACACTTCTACTGTATATTACAGCGTTAGGCCCTCTAAAAACACCTCCAGTTAAAGGCAGAGGACAAAAAAAACACAAATGAAGTCACAGCATAATTTATGAGCAAGTGAGCACATCCGTTTGGGGGCATTTACTGGCAAAGTGAGAGTCATCCGCTTATTTCAATCCAACTCATGACACATTACGGTGACAGTGGGAAGACAAATATATACAGCACGGTCTCTGGTGTCTGCTCACTGTGAAGTGAAAATGAACAAGGAAAAGCAACAGTGAAAAATGCAAAGGGTGGAGAAAAACTAGAGAGGTGAGAAGAGAAACTTCTCACAAAAAAAAAAAAAAAAAATGTAGTAAGCTGCCGTAGGGGAAACTTTGTGCTGCTTCTCGCGGAGTCCCTGAGCATGTGCTCGTAGAAGTCAGGTGGCTTTGCTCAAACCACAGGATTGCTGAGATGGAGATTAAGGAATCGCTGGAACACTCCAACCGCCAGGGATGTCCTCCATCATTAGAGAGGCTTATATGGCAGCACTGCCACTGGAGATACCAAATCATCACTTTTTATGCTATCCACCGGGTGATTTCATTCAAAGTGACTTACAGTTCCATGTGGAAATATAATTTTCACACTGGTTGCCTCAGTGGGAATCAGACTCTTAACTATTAAAAAAATTTGTCCTAGTCCTTTTGCATGGCACTATCCAGAAATCTGACAGATATCTGTGGATTTTCACTCAGCCACTTAGTGCTGAATTATGCTAACTTGCTGAAAACGTGTCAGATGAAATGAAAGGGAGGCAGAGAGAAGATGAGAAATGAAGAATACATTAGTTTACAAGGCCAAAACACCTTAGCCGAGAAGGTTATTTTTACATAATTGCAGTTGTGTGTAATTGCAATGCCAATCTTCAGGATTTAGCAGAAACTTAAAACCAAATCTCTCAACACTTTTGGAACTTTAAATGCAGCATTTTACATAATTGTGATAGAGATGTGTGGACTAGCCAACTATTGCTATACATGAATGGGAATGATATATTCTGCCACATAAATCTGTCTGCAGAGTTTTAATAGTGCTCAGCCTGGTATACACTTAAACATAAAAAATAGAAAACTGTCAGAGACACTGCAGCTATAAAAATTATTTAGAAGGGATAGAGTCTGGAGATGTTACTCTACAATCTACACCGCACTTATTAAAACACGTATCAAACCATTAATGTTCAATATTTGATGCATTGTTAGGTTACTCACACAGCAAGGATGACACCATTTTGCCATGACCAGCCATTAAAGTCTGACCTCAGCAACCCTTCCGACCTGTTACGCATTACCCTCATTATACCACCAGCCCTGCTTTTTGATTTCTGACTTTTCCACAGTCATGCAGTCATAACTAATGGTTACCATTCTCCTCCACCCTCCTAAGAGCCTGAGACGTACTAATCACTGCAGCTCTGACATACAACATTACCCACAACATGCAGCATGTTCCTAATAGCAGTGAGCTAACAACCATAGCTGGAAAAATACTGGTCTACCGCCATGAATTAAACAAAAATTTAAAGTTGTGCATGCGGACAAACCAGACATGAGCTGGTGTTAACCGTCAACCGTAACCGTATTTTGATCGTAATTAATGACAAAACATTGCAAGTTAAAAGTATTTTTCCTTGCAAACCTAGATTTGATAGCATGTGATAATTTGAGATCCCCATACTTCACTCCTCCGACCGGGTGTGAATGGATGTAAAAGCAGATGTTAAAAAAAAAAAAATGCTGGAGGGATTGTATCTTTGCAAATGAAGTACAAAAAAAAAAGTCTCCGGGGAAACCTAATCACTTTCATTTTGCATCTCTGAAGAATTAGAACAAGTTAAACAGAGCAGCGTCATCGTGCAGGCAGACGGAAAGTGATGCCGAGCTGGAGTTATGATAATGGATGGTTTTCACCTTAAGGTCCTTAAATAATTATCTTGTCATGAGTTTAAGAGCTCATCTTTAAAGTAGGACGTTCCATCACTCCAGTCGACAGCTGTTCATATGGAAAGGCGTTTGAAGAATCGTTCTCTTCAAATATGTACATTGTGGGATCTGCATGTGTGGCAGAACATCTTGCCATGCTAGATCTATAATTCACAAGTTTGTTTGTGTTAAAGACTTTGGAAGTGGGCTAAACTATCATTTTTGGAGCATGGATTATAAGGACTTTCCTGATAATAAGGACATTAATTATCATATTAGGTTAATGTGTTGCTGATGCTCTAAATATCTAAATCAACATTTACAAAAAGAGGATCATCTTGGATCTACAGCCCGCCAAACTATTAAGTGCTAACAAAACAAAACAAAGTGTTCCAAGTGTCTGCCTTTCTCTGTAATCCATAATAACGGAGACCAAAAGAAAAGGCCATGTTTTCGGTTTTGCTGAGAGAAAAGTCCTCCCTTCCATCTTCTTCTGTATTTTCCATCTCCTGTGCCCTTTCCTGTTTTTTCCCTCTCACTGGGCTTCACTGGAACAAATCATTAGTAACACATACTGCTGTTTTTCTCTGGGTGAGCCAGGCTAATTTTGACACACTCATTATGCCTTCTCTCTGTCTCCCTTTCCTCTCCCTCACACAGACTTTCTCTCTTTAAGCCCTGACCTCCCTCCTTCCCGAGCTGCTGCACAGTGGGCAGTGCAATACATCACTGTAAAAGCTGCCTTTCTCATAGGGGGGTGCATGGGGTGAAGGCCCTGGTGGACAAGGGTCGAACCAGGGCTGCAGACCAATCTCTGTCCAAAGACGGCTAAGTCTGAGCCTGATCAGAGGTCTGCTTTCCCACCAAGAGCCTGCTGAAACTGGCAGCTTGAACATGCTCATATGTTACTACCATCCATGTTCCCAAATTTGTGTTCTCCCTCGAACTTGATGTCTTGTCTCTTTATGCGTTTTCCAATCTTTTTTCTCTCTCCTCGCTCCATGTCGGACCAGTGCGGGGCATGCTTTGAGACGACTGTGGCGCGTGGCGGGAAGAGAAAAAGAGGGAGGGAGGGAAGCAGATGCTTCTGACAGTGTGGGGGCAGTAATGAGGGTCCCTACGACGGAGAAACAATCAGTAAGGCCTGAACACACAGCCCACTTGCGCACACACATGCTCAAAACAGCGAGGGAGTAATGGGCTGGCAAAGGCCTGGGGCCAGTCTTACTGACACACACACACACTTTCACCACACACTACATGGTGAATAATGAAGAGGGAAGCCACCACCATCACTGTCGACCACTCACTGAGCAGAATAAAAACAGCCAAAAGTATATTACCCGCACCATTTTTGTAAAATATTCATTCAGAGCAAACAAGCAGCCCGGCTCAGGTGAATCAGCTCCGTATGAAAGTACAGTAAAAGGAAAGGAGAACGGATTTTCTGGCACTCGCAGCCTTTCTGTCTCATGCCAGGATGGCACGTACGACATCCCAGTGTGTTTCCCCAAGCCCACCTCTAATAGTCACGCAGAGCTTTTCAAAAGCATTACCCCGCCGACGGGAGATGCTCTTATTGTGGCAGACATTTCAGCAAGAAGGAGGTTTGATTCACCAAAGTGAGGACGTAGAGGAGGGAAAACAAACGGTACTCGCCGAGCGGGCTTTGCGTTGCCGCAGAGACATTTCAAGAAGTGGGGCAGAGGAGACAGTGCACGTTGAGGCAAACAGGGTTTGAAAATAGCCTGGGATAATACGGAGCGAGCGCGGCTGCTAGCGTGCACACGTGCACGGAGCGCTGCAGAGATATGCGCTCCATGGCGAGCAGAAGCAAACGCGCATAAACAAAAAAAAATGCATGCATAAATACACGCACGACACACGCTTGCTTGCACAAGCAGTATGCAATCTAGAGCCTAAATCAAGTGGCATGCTGGACAGTTTCAGCCAAGGAGGATTGATTACAATTGATTATGTCACCCCAAGAAGTGGTAAGTCATTATCTGTCTCCCCTTTTAAGGCTTTCAGATCAATCCACTGAGCTTGATTTGGTTAAGATTGCTGTCAAGCAGAGGAAAGACTTACAGCAAGGGAGATGTTAAATAAAATGATATACACAAAGGACCTCTGCTGTGTAATGCGTCTGATGTGATTCATTAGTTGTTCACTCTACACTGCATCATCGTGACCTTTGGAAATTGCTCATTATATTGAGGCTGTGCTTTTCAGCGACAATGATTAACATTTAAAATTTTAACAAAGAGTACACATTTATAGTTTATGACGTCCAGATGTTATAAATATGCGGAATATCTCACTAAAACACTCCAATTGTGTTTGAGGTAGCAACTTACCGCTTTCCTCTGGAAGAGGTAAAAATAAACTGTGCTATAGACAAAGATAAACTCGAGGCAGAACGAGGTCTTGAACTCTTTTTTTGTTTTTATTTTCTAAAAAACTTGCCAAGACACTAACCAAGCCTGAGAGAGCACGCCGGTACCACAGTACCACCTGCGTATTTGAGTGTGTGTAGGCGTGTTTTTGTGTCAGCTTATGACTCATATCAGGCATGTGAAGAGTGACAGCAGTCGGTTTGCATTACGTTTACAGTTACAGTGATGTATTTGACCCCGGTGTTTATCCTGGCCTGTCCCTTCACAGACGTGAACAGACAGACAGTGACACAGTTATTGTAGCATACACAGACTCACAGACACAAAAGTGCACACGTGTGCACACATTCACTATTACACATTTTTCTGTTCTCTGCTTGACGCTTGGGAGACAATTTGAAACGGTGGGTCCGTGGACGATCAGCCCTCTGCTGTAATTGGGTCCCTTGTCACCCAGCAAATTCATGTCAGCATTGGTCACATGGGATACTAATCTAAATGGCATCAGTGTCCTACTTACTCCTACTACTCCTACAGTGTGTGGGTGTGTGTGTGTGTGAGAGAGAGAGAGAGAGAGAGACAGGGAGAGACACAGAAAGCAAAAAGAAGGTGTGGTAACTTTGAGAAGCAAAGTGAGAGGCTGCTTGTAAATTATACAGAGCTGTCACTGGGCTACATAGCAACAGAGCTTTATTCCAGCTGTGAATATGACAAGTGAACATGGTTCAGTTTGTTATCTTTGGTGTCTCAGAGGTAGACCATCAGTGGTCTGGATACAGACAAACAATTTCCTGCCACTGATTTAGTTCATTTTCCTCACAAAGGTTTAAAAACTAGGCAACATTTAAAACTTTGGATCAATCATAGCTCTTAAAAATTAAAACTCCACACAGCCAGGAGGGCTGAGGAACTGCCAAGGGTTGGTGAGAAGTCACTGAGAAAGTGAAAATCAGCTTGAATAATTATTAATCACACATTTATCACTGTCAATTTTTGGAGCAGCTAAGTTTTAACTAAACGTTCTGTGGTGGTGTATTATAGGCTATGTAGTTCTCAATTTCAAAGCAGCTTCTTTAGTTCCAAGACTATGCTTTGAATCGAAAGACCCACGTCAAGTCAGTATGATCAGACCTGCATGTTTGGACGGTAAAGAAGTGTGAACAGCAAACTCCAGGAAAAAGAAATGTTAGAAAGTCGATGGTTAATAAAATGACAACCCGTGGTCAGTTCTAATCTTTCCTGCCACAGCGGTGCTGCAAGCCGTCAGTGTTGACTTTGCAGTTGGGAACAAATTTATCTTTCCATGTAACAACAGCTATCTGACTGGTGCCACTGTACATGACAATATCTTTCCAGACAATGTCTGAACAAGGTGAGGAGTTTAAAATACAGAGAGTAATAAGGACTCAGTACGGTGTGTCAGAGTGCTATTATGTGAAATTAATCAACAACCCTTGAGCAGATCAGACTAACATATTCATGCAGGTCATTGTATAATGAATATAAATGATGACCTTTAAAGAACTGACTTTTTTTCATGTTTCCTCAAGTAGATTGAAAATGAGCCACTTTGGTGGCTCTAAAACTACTAGAATATGAAACTAGTAAATTGTATTTTTTTAAAAGTAATATCCATTTACATCATAGAAGAGATAATGGAAGCAGTACAGAGAGAACAGAGAGCAGTAAAGAGGCAGAGGTCTTCTAACCAAACCTTAAATCCACAGGGAAACTCCAGAAAGCAATCAGGGGAAGACAGCCTCAAGTTACATAGTTAAAATAGGTGAAGCAGATATAAAGTTACAAAAACAATCTGCCACAGATATGCAACAGTGCCATCATGGGGTTCATTGCAGTGATCAGGGAGTGTTTTTTCTTGAAAGCTGAGAAAAAAATTCTAACAACTGCAAAAATGTATGTCATGTTAGATATGCATTTTTAATTAAAGTGAGCTCACAATGAACTTTCTCCGTGATTATAGGGCCAAGTGTAGATGTATGCAGTGTTTATGCGAATTATCTATTTATGGTCAATAATGAAAAGTTCTCTTCCACACTAGAGAGTCACGCTGTCATTTGGCACAGTGCAACATCCTGCCAACGCAATGACATGTCTCCATCTGTGATCCATAGTCAATAGAGATCAAGCAGTCTAGCTTGTTTATGACATGCTGCACCTGTCTGCACTTCAGACAGCAGCAAGCTGATCAAGGTTGTCTCCTTAATGGCTCCTATAGAGGCAGGTAGGAAATCTGTAGGCAGTGGCTGAAAACTCTGAGAGCTTAGTACAATCTACCGTGAAAGTCTGCGAGCACCATCTGTGGGGGGCTAAGTGATGAACTAGGAAGCTGCTGACACAATAATTGCAGGCATCTAGCAATGAGGCTGAGAAAACGGAATGACAAAAAGAGTGTGAAGCAAAGTGGTAGAAAGACACGATGGACAGAGAGAAAGAGTGGCAGAAACTTGAGTTGAGAGGCTGATAATTATAACGAGGTGAACATTAAGCAGTGGGAATGTGTTTTTTCTTGGCTTTAAACACTGTACTAAAACTGTGTTTGGTCAGACAGAATCATTCCCAGCCCGTGTGTGTTTGAGCTACCGAGATGGGATTAACACTCTCAGTGAAGTGAGTACCACAAAATTATATAATGACTGCACAATGACTGTCAAAATAATTTGTTCACCTTCCAACAAAGACCTCAGACTTTCTCAGGGTTAGGGTTACTTAGTGTCAAATGTTGCTCTCTAAAGGAACGGCAATAAAACTTACTTTCAATTCAATATATCAAAATTTCAACCAATGGGTCCAATAAAATTTGAAAAGTTTCAGAAAAGTTAAAATATTTTCATGACATTCAGGTGAGTAGGGACCAGGCAGGAAGTTTCTCAGCCAAAGTCTCATGCTCTCAACAAGCACTGAAAGCCCAAATACATGTGTGTTTCCCTCAGTGAGAAACTTACATTGGAACAAAGTTGGGAGCCATTTTGGAGTACAGAATCCAATTCTATTAATACACCCATGGGTCCAACACATTCCTCAAAATGTATTTAAATGGAAAAGGGATCTGGATTGTCAGACAGGGATCGAACTGCCAGTAATCAATGAACAACCCTTTCTATCTCCTGAGCTACGACCGTTCAATGAGGCCACTTGTGAAATTCAAGATTTCTAACATTTGTAGTATTTTCAAGGGCAAACAGTCTGTTATCAACAGTTACTAAGCAGATTTCTTGGCAACATGATGGGGCTTAACCAGACCATTTGTTAAAATGCTACTGCACAACAAGTGTGCTGGCTAGAATACTCATTTTAATATCTTTTAAAATATGCATGGAGTTTGACTTGAAAGCTTGAAAGCTGCAGAACAACAACAAAATGTACCCTATAATGAGACTCTTTTGTCAACTACTGTTTCCAACGTCAAGGACAGACTTTCAATCTCACCTTTTGAACACACATGGATAACAAGCAACTGAAAATGGAAATTTGAACACCTGATAACTGGGAAAACTTAATCTGCATGCAGAATATTGTCTGATTTGACTGAAAGCTCCAGAACAGCTATGAAATTGACCTTGAGATGAGGATGTTTTGTCAACTACTGTTTCCATGGTCAAGAATGTTTGATCTTGTATAATCTTATTATCCTTCAAATAAACATAGCCAATGAGATAAAATGGTTCTTCTCCAGCCACAGGGGAGATGGTGTTATGTTATCTTAATTACAGTTCAAACACAGCCACGGAATTAACCATTTAGCCGACTGTGTAATATATTTACATATTTCAAGGATATTTCACATGTGAAAGCTGCTGTTGGAGGGTTAGCAGATACCACATTCATTGTTATTTCAGGGTCACGGACCAGCAGGGGGTGGGGTCCTTAAATGCTCAGGTGGGCGGGACAGCATGTCCAGCTCTTCCCACGGGTTGAACTCTCGGGAGGGCGCCTCGGTATACTGAGTGAGAGTGCACTGCCTGTTCGTTCTCAGTGGAAATAAAAATGTCAGAGGTAATTGCCTTTAAAATGCCTTCACCTGATGAAAACCATCAGTTTCATTTGATGGTCGGATGTCATGGCCAGAAGCACATTCTCTATACGAGTGCCCTTCAGACACAACGCAGGGTTCTTCTGCTGAGAGGCCTTTAATGGTTAAAATTAATGGCTGTAAGCTATCAAACTGTGTAATTTTGTATTTTTCTTTGGCTCTGGGGGACGAACCGCTTCATCCCACAACCCTCCTATGACTGACCTCACTATGGCAACTGAGTCAATGAATGACATAAACTGTTACCTTCTAATTGTGAGACCAGATGCAGGCAATTACCTGAAAAGGGTAAGTGTGACCCATGTAAAAGCCTGCTTGCAAGGTAGGAATGTGAATAGTGTTTGTTAGTGATGGGTAGATGAGGCGTCATGAAGCGTTTCGACACATTGCCAAACTGTATTGATACTGTGTCGATACTGTGTCACTGAATACTGGCACCTGCTGGACCTTAAAGATCCCTACAGGCAACCTAGCTGACAGACTCAAGTGACACTGATTTGATGACCTAGTATATACAGTAATATAATTTAAGTTATTGTATTTTATATTGTATCATTTCATATCTTCATTTAAGTTTAAATAACCCGAAAATCTAAGTGAATGAGGATGCTGTGGACTGGGATTTTTTTTTTTTTTTTTTTTTTTTTACAAATGTTTATTCAAAAAAATAAGTTTTTCCAGCGTTTTGAAATTTAGTCTATTACGTTTTTTGATGCAATTTCTACCTTATTTTCTGATATGGCATCAAAATGGTCCCACACGGCAGAAACCTTTCGTTTTCCCGGAGGCAGCTCCATAGTAGTTGATGGTTGTGATGCGCAAAAGATTAGAGATTCTTTTGGCCGATGCGTCCCGTTGACAGATGCGCTTCCTTATAAACACAATTTGGCGCGTCAATGTCAGTTCGAAACAGTTCCCGTATCGGTCACGTGACTTGTCAAAGCGATGCGCGCACCGACACGGGGTGTTGCTCTATGGGCTCGACACATGCACCGACGCATCAGCGTTGCCGGACCCATCACTAGTGTTTGTTATTAGATATCAGACATACAGTATTGGCTGTTATAAAGTCTATAGAAGCCTGGCACTTGAAATGCAGTCAGAGACACAGTTAGATCACCTTCGGATTCGAGATGAACACAAACAGGGACAGATAGAAATAGTGCTCCTTGTTTCTGATGAAGTACTCTCCTATAAGTGCTGTACAGAGGAGAGCTATATTCTTTGTAGTCAGGTTTGAGTGGTTTAGCTCCCTACTGGTGATGACTACCTATCAACCACAGTGCTGAGAAAAAAAGAGAGAAAAGAGGGAGAGAAGGGGAGAGCAGCAAGAACAACAGGCCGATAGATTGAAACCAACTCACCTTCCTTTTTCACTCATGCACATCTAAATTGGTGTTGTGAGCCCACGGAGTGAGAATGACAAATTACCTGAATTTGTGGAGCTTTTAAAAGCCAAAATATGAATTTAAACAGGCTGTCCGGACAATGTGTATTTGTTTTCACACAGTGAACAGCGAGCTTCAGGAGAAAATAATTTCCTTGTCTTTGCTAAAATACAGTGACAGGTAAGAAAGATGATAAAAGAGATATGTAGGAAGGAAAGGAAGACCAGAACAAAAAGTGTGTGTGTGTGTGTGTGGGGTGCATTTACTGAAGACATGTTCCTGCCCAAAACCCTGAAGTTCAGGCGAGGCGTTCGAGGTATTGATTGGGTGATTTGTATGTGTTGCCAGCGCTCCTGAAATGTGTCTAGGAACATGTGTTGATGGATGTGTCTGTGGCTCTCAGCCTGTGAGGGCCAGGTTGGGTGCTGGGAAAACTCTGACAGCCTCAAGGTTACCCGCCTGGCACCAAAACAGATGGATGCCCCTCATCGTAACTGTCTGTAATGTGCTCAACTCAATCATTCCCTCCCTCTCCTACTCCCGTTTCATACAACATCTTTCTCGTTCGCTCACTGAGGCAGTTTGCGGAAGGTCTGAGAGGAGCTGTTCCCACAGACAGCGGTGGAAGTCATGATATTATTTATCACCCCAGGAAAACTTACGTGTCTTCTCCTGGGAGCAACAACTACAATATAAAGTTGTTAACTATCATGTTTTCGGTCTGAGTTAAAGAAAGAAAGATCAATATCATTCTAAAGTGTCTGTGCGTTAGGGTTAGGGTTATTAAGCTGGAGTCAGGTCCCTAATTTACACACACTGCATCTGCTTGTTTACCTCTTGAAAAAAAAATCTAATATAAAGTGACAGTTTGTGGTTTTATGGGGAGTTGGTGGCTGAAACGTTTTTCTCTGCCAACAGGGTTTATGCTGAGCTAGGCTAAAAACATCCGATCCAGACTCTATCTCAGTACGCACATGCCAGAGATATTGATACTAATCATTTTATTCTCACAAAGAAAGTACATATGTTCTACTATTTTAAAGCAGCATTATGCGATTTTTTTGGCCAACATGGAACAAAATTGGCTGAAAATACAACACTGACATATTATCATGAGTTGGTATGTGGGATTTTAGCAAACTATTCCCTGCATCTGCCAGCCTAACAAAGGCCAACAGTCACTGTAACTTCTACGAAAAATCTAATCACAAACTTTGTACTGTAAGCACCTAACTTTAAGGCAGGCAGCTTACACTGTAAAGTGGGTTTTTTTGTTTAAAATAGCTGTCTGCTACAGTTAAGTAACCAATGTTTTGACCTCTAATAGTACTCTTAAACTACATTTTTAAGAGTGGGTCCCACTTTTGTTTCTATAGTGCATGCATGCATGTTGCGTGTTTAGCATTTTGCAATTGGTTTCATGGAAATCTGCTGCGTGGTAATGCAACAGAAAGTAAAAAGTGATGTAGGCAATGCAAAAATAAAACATTAAAAAAGGAATTTTAAACAGATTTTTTTGCACTCAATGTGCTTGTTAGACCTCAGCGATACAGACAATGAGTATTGGTGACCAACACTAACTTTTTGTTTGTTTACAAGTAAATTCCACAGGGTATCTTTAATGAGGACAGAGTGGCAGGCCAGAAAACCAAATCAATGAGTCGGAACAGTTAATAGGCTCAGTAGAGCTGAGGGAAACTGCACAGTCAGGTGATAATACTCTGCAGGTCTGTCATTACAAGTGACACCTTTCACATTACGCTTGGTCATTTGATTCATTGTTTATATAAAAATATTGAATGGAGCAGCTTCAAGTTAACAGCCAAGAAATGATCCTGCAATAAGACTAATGGCTCAGAAATCCGGCAATATATTAACATATGAAAATAAAAATAAATGATCCAAAAATATGTAAAGCTGCACATTTATTCAACACACCCATTTATTGACACTCATGAGGACTAACATCTCCCACTCTCCTCCTCCATCTTTTTTACCCATTTTACATTCTCTTTCTTCTGGCCCTGGGGCATTTAGGCTCCACAGCACCGCATATATCCAATTATACCACGGCTCTGAGCACGGCAGTGACACATCGATTGACACAAGCGACATCCAGTCTTATCACAGTGACATGATGCAGTGCTGGGCAAGCATCATTAGCCTGATCAGCCAATAGCGGGGCAGCTCGTTAGACCCCCCAAGGGCTGGACATGCAGCTCTGGTTCTAATACAGATATCATAAGACAAGGAAGAGGAGTGATAAAGTGATGGAGAGAGGAAGAGAGATTATAAACCTTGGAGGGACAACTTTATGTTGTGCACTCTTGTGTATGTATGTGTTTCAGGCAATTCTACTGGGTTGATGTCGGGCAATTACACTTTTCCTCAAGCCACAGCTACACGACAACAACAGGCACAGTTTCCTCAGAGCAGCAAACCTCCATCACCCAAAACATGTTTCTTTGTGACGATACTGCAGGCAGCTGTCAAAGCTTTAAGCGCCCGTTCAAGTTCCCCGATCATGTGACGCCTGAGTCATATGGGAATTTCTTGTTAACATAATCGCCTCAACTACTACAACAAAGAGAGTGAGATCATTTCAAAGTGTGCTTTTGGGATAGGTTGTGCCCTGAGGACAAATCATTCTCTATGGAACACTTTTGGCCCATTTCTGATCTACCTGTGGTATTTATAGGCAAATGTTCTCATATTTCTATGCTCCACTTATAAGCCCTCTTTAGCCAAAAGGTACTTTCACATACTGTATGAAAACTTTCTATAAGCTTTCTGAGAGAAGAAAAGAGGAAAGGAAAGCGTTTCAAATCTATTTCTCCCTGTTTACAGCTCTCCTCACCAGATTAATCTCGATATCGATCGTCCTCGCTGGCTGAAAAAGTTGTCCATGTATTATGATCTAAACTTGCCACTGCTACATCTGTGCCCAGCTGAAACCATGCCAAGCTCCATGGTTCCTGGGATAAGCTTTATGGCCAACTAAGCCCCTGCTCAACACCTGTTGGCCAGTCGCAGCCAGCTTCAACGATTTAATCCCATTTACAGAGACAGCAGGTTAAATAATTCAATGCTCCAATGAAAACTCCTTCAGTATTCATGAGGAGGAATATGGATACCACAGGCGTGCACATTTATGTCTTTCCTCGTTTGATTGTTTATTATAGAACCTCTACTCATCACTGACGTCATGTCAGAGTGAATGGTGCTATTGTGTGGCAGTCCTTTTTTTTCCCCCTGTGGGTTTTAATACTGTGATGAGGGCACATCAGTCAATAGAGGGAAATGCTGTTATTATTGTGGGTTTTCTACTCAGTACAACATCGTGGACCAAAGAAGACACAGCTTGTTCCTCAACAGGCCATTTCCAGAAACGTTTTCCTACCCTCACTCCTCTGGCCAACAAGTGCAAGAGAAATGACTACGTCATGAACGCCATGATCCTTTCCTTTTAAATAGTGAAATGTTGTGTTTGTCATTTATGTAAGCAGGCATGGCTTGAAAACTAAATTAAGGACATAGGGTTTAGAAGAGAGTTGGTTGGGATCAATGCACCGACAAGAGAAATTCATTACTAAATCTATCTAAGCAATTACTGACGTCAGCATCAAACTGACAAACAGTTTTTTGTTTCCTGTCTTCAGTGTCCCTCTCCCTTCGGCACGTCTTTCTTTCTGTTTGTTTACTGTGTTCTTGACTGTGGAACAATACATCGACCTTTGCAGAGATAATTCTATTACATAAGTTGAGTAATTGGTCTGGATGTGGAAGAGAAGTGTCCGTTGCTCCTCTTGCTTGGTCCACAGCTCCCATGTCCTTGGATTTAAATGAAACTATGCGGTATTCATGCAATCTGACAGGAGAGAGTTGACTCTTAGAGGAGAGGAGAGGAGAGGAGAGGAGAGGAGAGGAGAGGAAAAAAGGGGGGATGGATGTGAGACGACAGGGAGATGGAGATGAGCATGACAAAAGCATTGAGCCAGAACCAAGCAGGATGAAAATGCTATAAAAAGAGTACACCCCTCTACCATATACCCTCCCTTTTTTTAAGCAGCGCTGGGCACGACATGTACCTCCAGATTGTCCAAGTGTCTCTGGAAATGGCCTGTATGGTGCAAAGACTTCTACAAAGGGGCACACCAGAATAAATGGAAGGAGTGTAGATAGTTTTTGCCTGCTGAGGGTTTTTTTTCCCCTTTTCTTCTCTTCCACGTAGAGCCCTGTTGGCTACAATGGAGAAGTGCAGAGATAGCACAGAGGCTCGACGCTAACAATCGCCACAGATGAAACGGCGAGAGGCTTTACTGGCAGAAATGTTCACTTTACTTTGTTCGAGTTTCTTCATTTGGACAATGGGCAGAGACCGAGTCAGAGAAGCAGACAATTACTGATATTTGCTGCCAGCTATCAGAGAGGGAGAGACCGAGAGAAACAGAGGGAGAAGCTCCACTCCCACATTGTTAATTAAAAACTCTCTCTCAGCGCTGTGCTCACTGAATGAAAGGCAGCCGCACAAGCCAAGCAGAACACACATGCGAGCACAAGGCAAGGACTGTGTTCACAGTTTTTATTTCCATCAAGCCACTCCAATCAAACAATAACATTTGGCAATATGATTGTATTTTACCACGTTTGATTCTGTGTCGTGTAGGAGATGGCATAATATTCTCTCTATGATCCATAACTATAGAAATTGGATGGGCTGTGGGTTTGTGTGCGAGCGTGCAGGGGGTGTGGGGGGTAGATTAAGAGAGAAAGAAGTACAGGCGGCAAAGCAGTAGAGGAAAATAACAGGAAAGCTGATTTCATGCTCGGGGGATTGCATCTCATTTTCTCCCAGCGCGGAGAGACAGTGTGCGGTCCTGCTTGTGGATTTACTGCCACCTGCTGGTGTTTGACTGCATTGCTGCTGAGTTCAGGAAACCTCAGAGGGGCACAGGTTGCCGTCGGTCAACATCAGAAGATAGAGAAGTAAGCTAGACCCATTATCTTGACCAGAAGGTGTCATGTAGACTCTCTGAAATGTAAACTCCAGTGCAGTGTTCCCAAAACAAACGGGGTGTTTGCTTGACTTTGCCACTTCATTCTTTTCATTTCTCTTTATTATTTATTTTCTTACATCTAACAGGAGGAAATTAAAATGAATTGCTTGAAAGGGCACGAAAAGAAAAAGAAAATAAAGTGCAAAATTCTCATTTAGGGCAATAGGGCTCAGTTAAGGATGCTATTATACGCTTGGACAGTCCAGTCAATATTAGTGAACATCTCTCCAAAACCAGCAACAGGAGAACTAAGACTTAAACCTGCAATGTCATGAAATGTAAAATAAGTTACTATGCAAGCTCTGGTGTCTCAAGAAGAAATACTGTATGTCTGCGGCGATAGGAAATCAATGGATGCTCCTTCAAGTCATCCCAGGCAGCACCAGGAGGTGAATTAATGAGGGCATCTCATCACTAATTAACACATAAACACACAGCTCCCGTCACCAAGTGAGAGTCGGTGTCGATTACTCGCCCTGCGTGGAAAACGACTGCGTCAGATGATCTTTTGCAGAGGGACAAAAAAAAAAAAGAAAAGAGGAGAGCGAAGAGGAAAAAGTCAAAGAAAGAGAGAAAGAAGAAGTTGTACAAAGCGGCTGGGTCTAAAATCAGAGAGGTCTGGATGATTAGGATATGCCAGCACACACAGAGAGCAGCTCTCCTAACAGCCTCCGCCACCTCATTAGTCTGGCCCAGCAGCAGTATGCCCCCCCTATTAACCGCTAAATGAAAGACCGCCAACCGTGATTACTGAGGGGAAGTCCCCTGTCGTCATGGGGATAAGAGATCCCTTCTCTCACACACGCGCAAACTCAGACTTCGACTTCTGTGATAGCTATTTGAAGGGCGTTTATGAAAAGGCGATTGAGGCAGAAGTGGATATTTTACACATCATCAGTCACAGCCGTTCACTCCCGAGCCTGAACGTGAAAGCTCGGGACATCAAGCAAACCTGTTACGACAAATTGCCTGCATTGCAGCAAAAACCCTCAACAATTGCCAGCATGCTCTCAGCTGCTTCATTTAAAGATCACATGAAGCTTTCAACTCCACTTTTACGCCGCTAATGTGACAAAAGATTAAGACACAGCTGCAGAGAGGATGGCCGGGCTCCACAGATGCATGCAATGTAGACGTAAAGTCTGTAAAAGGTGGTTATAAGGTGGTTTCATGCACTACTATACACAGGATATGGTTATGTGATGCAGGTGGAATATGTCAGTTTTGTTAAAGGAGCAGTCCTGCAATTTAGTACCACACTTCCACACAGTTAAAGGCACGTGCAAGTAACCAAACTGGCACAGCAGCAACTGACATATCCTGGCTTCTGCTTCTTAATATGAAAGACAAACTTCCCACATTGCAACTTGACTTATAAGACACTCCCTGACTGGTAAATTCCCAAACATCTCCGAGTCACAAGTCATAGACGAGATCTCACTATAGTCTCCCTGTAGAGCCACAGGATCTATTTCACATGCTTTCAGGTATTCATTTGGTACGACCCGTAACTAATACATCGACTTTAATCGACAGGTAAAAATCAGCAGAGTGCTCCTTCAATGGGCACGCAAGACGAGTAAAAGTAAATCTTGAGTACTCACGGTCGTTGCAGTGAGTCCCTGTGTAAGACGTCATAGAGCAGTCACAAGTGAAGTTCTCCCACTGCTGGATACATACACCCATGTTGGCGCAAGAGTCCTCCTGGCAGGTTGTACTTGGGCCTGGGGAAAAGGAAGCAGGGAGAAGAAGGAAGAGAAAGAGAGATACCACAGGAGAGTACAGTCAAGACAACAATAAGAGCTACTGCTGAGCCTTAGCAATGCCGGACTCATGCAGAAGAAATGTACTCGAAAGAGAGATACAGCATGTGGGCCTAGAAGAAAGAATAAGGAGCAAACAGTGCCACCACAGGAAGCCTGATCTGGAGAACAACATACGTAAAAAATAGTCTGAAGAATCCTGTTTCATGCTGCGTAGAGCGGCAATCTGAAGCAAGAAGTGCCAAGTTTTCACAGGACCAGCAGTATGCTTCTCAAGCAGTGGAAGCGTCAGTGTTTGCTTTCACTAATTACAATAAAAGCTGCCGTACAGGATGCTGATTTAGTTCTGATCTATGTTTAAGACGTGCTACAGCAGATGAATCGAACTCCAGTCGAGCTGGTGTGATGACACTGTCTACTCCCTTTAATTTCCTTCTCGTGGAGAGTGTGTGCCGATGGATGTGCATGCAGTATTTTTTTTTAATCATTCCAACAAGTAATTCGAAGAAAGTTTTATCAGAGTAAAACTTAGAACGCTGCATTCCCTCTGTGAACAAGCAAGACGAGACGTAAAAAAAAAAAAAAAAGTAACAACCTTTTAACAAATGATAAAAAAAACTCCATTAAACAATACCCATTAGAAAAATAAAGTGGACCTGACAGTTTTCTGTCCAAACATTTCACTGTGAGAATAGGTGCTAAACACTAGACACACTAGACTGACAAAATTCATGAAGAGCAGAAGTGAAAAGAAATATAAAGAGCACTTGAGAACATGTAGCGCATATCCTTGGGTATGCACTTCATTCAGACAGGAGTTGAGGAGGGTATTCAAAGTCAAACTGGATGTGTGTTTGCCATTCCTCTTCACCACACATAGCTCTTACCTTTGAATACTTATACTGAGAGGGAATGCAGAAAAAGACAAGCGCACAGCATAGATAACAAGATAAACAGTTCCCCTTCAGAGTCTACACAGACACGGGGGCTCGACAGAGACCTTCTGATAACCACCAAGGAAATAAACAAAAATAAATAAAGTCAAATTAAATGAACAGTCCAAATAAATGGCAGACAAATGCAAGTAAACAGTGTTTAAGAGCAACTGTCTTGCAAGACAAAGTAAAGAGAAGAAGGACATTTGAAGTGGAAAACAGAGCAAGTTTGCCAGCTGAAAGTGCATTTACTGTGTAATGTAAGGTGATGGGAGTCAACCAGGCATCCTGTGTGCACACATGTACTTCTATATTGTATCAGGGTGAGTGTCATGTTGCATGCACACTTTGGTGCTCGTTTGTCATCGTGAGCAATGTGTGATTGAGTGTTGCAGCAGGAGGTCGCTCGCTCTCTGAAATACACCCTCATCTGGGTAAAGTAGAAAACATGATAGGCTTTTTTTTTTTTTTAAGAAATGATAGAGACAGAGAAAGATGTTTGAAATGAGAGAGACAGAGAAAGAGACCTGATACATTTTGATATGCAGTGAGTCTCTTTCTGCCTGTAATGTTGGCATTTCCAACACAGAGCCCAAACAAACTGCCTGCCTCTACTTTTAGACTGTCTCCATGACTGCCATATATCGATACTGTATGTTTACCCTCTTTAATTATACCTTCTACTTAAGTGGATTCCAGCTTTGTCAATGGCTTACTTGCCCTGCTGATTAGCTGAAATGAAGATGATGCTCTGAGAGCATTTCTATAACTATTACATATAGTTAAATGTATTAAAATCTAACGATATAATATGTACAGCTACATTCACACTGCAGCAGTGCTGCAGTTATAATAAGATTTTGTTGGGGGTTGCTTAATAAGTTGTTTTCTCTCCCGTTATTCTCTCTCTTCCTTTTTACTCTGCGTATACATTTTTCTTTTCAGAGAGCAAGTCACCTCTGCGGCACCTCTGTGGGATATTATTGCCATGGTGACACCCACGATGCATTGCACACAGCAGGCTTTCAGGCGAGCAGGCCTCCGAGAGGCTGAGTTTAACCCTCTACCTTGCAGGTCGGCTTTGGTGAAACCAACTTTGTTAGCGCAGAAAGAAAATAACAAACAGAACAGAGCAGAGCGGAAAACAAGGGGAAAGGTTAGTGAAGGATCAGCACTGTTAGTGTTTGTAAAACTTGTAAAAGTTTGTCACTTTGGCAGAGTGCAACATGGGAGAACGTTGTTGATTTGTTAGTGAGGGTTGAGCTGCTGAATAAAGATACGAAGTGGTACAAAGTTTTTGGCCTAATGTTCTGCTCATACAAAGCTACTTTGCAGTACTTTTAATTTATCTTCTGCTGCCCTCTAGAGGTCACATGCAGAGCCCTGCACCATACACATCATGTCCATTTGAAAACATGATGATAAAATTATTAAGCACTAAATAGGTCAAAATAGTTTTGACATAACAGAAATAAAGCTTCAAGTCAAATTCTGATGATGATCTGGCAACATCATATAGATTGTACAAATACCACATCATCAGCAGCACATTTGTATAGTAAAGGCTAGGTAAAATAGAAAGTTTCAGGTGCTGGAGAAGGAAAAGAAGCAGGCAGATGAGTGTTTGAGTACACGTAGAAACTTAAATCTACAATTAAAAAAGGGCACCTGAACATTCTGACTTGTTTTAGCTTCCTTTTCTTTCATAATTTGGGTAAACAAGATGTTTCCTCATTTTGTTGTTTAGCTCTTCTATTAATCTTAAAATATATCGATGCAACATAAAAGGTTCACAAGCCATTATTAGAGAAACTAAAAGACAAATCATTTTTCTATGATGTGACAAATGCCAGGCAAAGGGGAAAAAAATAAGTGGGATTAAAAATGCCAGTGAGTGGCTTTGAGGGCTACCAAAGAGCTTTCTAATTAGACTAATAAATCTCACAAGGCAGGTCGTGATTCTTATATGCTACAGGCCATCTGTACCTTCACAGCCACGCTCAATCTGCCCGCTGCGGAAAAGGGCGTCGTTGATGAGGTCTGGCAGGCGGCCGTTGAGGTCAACTGAGGCTAAGCAGCCCTGGAAGCCCTCCCGAGACACCACCAGCTTTGGGAGGTTCTGGTACATGTTAGGTCCCAGACCTCCGATAAAGAGGTCACCTGAAGGCAGAGATAAAGGGTTATGTCCAGGAGTTTAATTGTATTAAATATACTAAATAAAGAAACAGAACTGGAAACTGAACAAGGCACCTTCCTTTCACAAAATGTAATGCAAAATAAATATTTAATACTGCAGAAATAATACATGGATTTTAAAGTAATAGTTCAACATTTTGAGAGAATATTCACTAAATATGAAACTTAGCTTAGCACAAAGACAGGAAATACGAATCATACTGTCTACTGCCATTTCTGACAATGAAATCCATATTCCATATTATGAATATTTTGCATGTTTCCATCTAGTCTTTACATCTGAATGTGACAATCTGAAGTGTGACCTGTCTGATGGTCTGCCCTGTCAACATGTTTTCCTCCTGCTTGTGCAAGATTGGCTGCTGTCGGATTGATTTAAAGCAGCGCTTGATTTGTGGTAAGACTTTTTTGTGAGATCATTTTTAATCTTTGGGTTCAGGGAGGTTATGGAAAGCCCAGCAGCAAGTCTTTTTTTGACTTTGTAAAGTGAAATGATTCAGGTTTATGACTCGAGGCTGACCTTCATCATGAAAATAATTAGAATTTCTCCAAAAGCAAAGATGTGGTACCTTTGAGGTCAAGGTTCTTGGCTCCGTTGACATTCTGGGTGACTGACTTTGTGTCCACCTTGAGTGTATGTGTGTTGGAAGCGTCTCGCGTGATGACCACATTATGCCACTGGTTATCATTCAGTGGGTTGTCGCTGTTTCCCTTCAACAGACTGGGCCCGTTCCCCAGGTCAAACACATAGTGGATAAACCTGGCAGAGAGTAAACAGATGAACACATCAGTGTTTCTTGGTGTAAATGTGTGTGGGTGGTTGCAGGATGTCTCTTTTTATTTTCCCACACTGATTAACATTAATGGAAAAACTCCCACAAACAGCTCACGTTGCTCAGACACTGAGGGGAGTTAAACTGATAAAGAAAACAATTTTCGCTGCAACACAATGATGTTTATGCTTTTACAGGCTTATAAAAGGTGCAACAGAGACTAGTGACTGATGGTCTGGTCAGCCCTGTTTATTTCTTAATGCCAACTACACCCAGACAAACACCTGCTGATAAAAGGAGGCAGCAAAGGCAGACAGAGAGCAGACTGCTGCGATGCAGGTTCGAGGTGAACGGCAACAAATTGCATTAATCAAACAAAGCTCACACAACAATATTTTTGGAACCATGTCCCATGTATCAGCGGAAGATTCCGCCCTCGAATTAGAGCCAACAACGTGTTAGCCTAATTATCACCCCACTCACCCTTTGACCAGCTCTACGGCAATGAAATCATTCCCGTCTCCGCTGTTGAAGATGATGAAACCGTCAGACGAGGTGGTTTTGAACTGAAAGAAGAGGTGCATTGTGGTATAGGCCTGCAACGTGGCCAAGCCCAGGTAGCTGCCCTTGGTCTTGAAGGTCACGGGGTCGGCAATGATGAAGCGCATGCCAAAGCGGGCGTTTAGCTCGCAGAAGTCAATGTCTCCGTTCTTACACATGTCGATGTACTGCATACCATTGAACTTTAGGCTCTGTGGGAGAGTTGTTGAGAGAGAGTGCTGTTATAAATAAATTGTGAAGCAGACTTAATTGAACCCAGGTTGCCATGGTAACACAAACTGGAAAATTGCCTAGAACACTGCATTTTGACTAGTTTGTGGTACCCAATCAAAGGGAATAATCTTTATAAATACATTCTAAGGCAGGGAGGATCATGTTCAGAATAATTTGCACATATACTGTCATTTAAAAAATAAGACACCCGTGGTAAAACATTCTGACCTGTTCTTTGACTAAAGATGATAAATAATGTAAAAAGTTTATGATTGACATGAACATGACAAAATGTATTTCACTTTATACCTGAAGATGCCCGATGAAGGAGGATGGAGTAGATGAGACAAAGCGTTTCTCGGTCAAGATGCCCGTCTCCACGTTGTTGAACTCCAGACGGGTGTGGTCACCCGCCATCTGACCTGAGGTGGGGGAGGGAAGAGAAAGGAGAAGGTGGAAAAGGAGGAAGGATACTGCACTCATGACCTTAACACAGCAACAGCCCACTTTTACTTTGTGTCATGCTGAGGGAGTAAACTATATAAAGAAATGCTGGCAAAATTTCCAAAAACAAATTATTAATTATAATACACAAGGCAGTCCATGTTGTCAATGTACAGGCCTGTTTCAGTTAGGAACAAAAACAACTGGAAATTCTAATACAGTATCAGTATTTGTATCTCCATCATGGCTGAATCCTAAAATGGCGTCAGTGAAACAAAATATAATCCCCCACCCCCAAAAACAAGAGAAGAAAAATGATACGATCATGCACGTCATAAATGTGGTAAAATAGCAAGCCAGCAGTTCACGAGACAAATACCTTCAGCCATGTCGTCATCCACAGTGAGCTTGAAGTTTTTACCACGGCGGACCACTCGTACTGAGTGCCACTCGTTGTCGTTGAGCTTTTGTCCGGCATAAAGAACCTCAGGGCCCTTGCCTGAAGAGGACGGTTAGTTAGTCAGGGGACGGGAAGTACAAGCACAAACCAAATCTTTGTTTTTACAACAAATATAACAGAACTAAGTCTTTTCAAGTTTTAAGAAACAAAGATTTTTTTTTTTAAGTTTTATTTATTTATTTGTTAATATATGTCATTCAACACATTTTGTTAGATTAAAGATATCTTTGACTTTTGGAGATAGGAGTCTGACTTTACAAACAAAACATTTGGTTGTGATTTGACGACAGAGGAAAACAATACAAGAAATCACTGAAAAATGACAGGAAACATTTGCTGTTACTCATCCAAAGAGTCAAAAGCTGGACCTATCTTTCTCTCTCTGTTATGAGTGATCCTTGAGTTATACCTTCAATCATCTGTTTCTGCATGATTTCAGAATTATAGAAAGGTAGACGGTCAATAGGCCTGTAGATTGGGTAAGAAATTCTTATACATTAACACTAGGGGGCAACACAGCACCACCAAGTTTATCTACAGACCAGAGCTGCTCCTTCAGAATGTTGAATAATATCAAACAGATTTTAAATCCAAATAAGCAGCGTGTTTTAGTAAGTTAAAGTGATTTGTGGTGCAGAATTTTAATTTGGTGACTCAGCTTCTGGTGTCTATTGTTGACCAGCCCTGTAGACAGATGCTGGTGTGCTGCTTATATATGAGGGCGGTAATATCAATTCTCAATGTTTGCTTTCATCTGAGAAAGAATCCAACATTTTCAAGCCTTTGGCTCTTTGAATGTGTGATTCATCTAACTAGGTCTCAAATGTAATAAACTCCTCCAGATGTCGTGATCAGCAGTACACCGTATTATGTCTAACTGATTAATTAAAGAGCAAATCAATTAAATCCTAAATTAATCACACCATCTCCTTCAGAATTTGCAGCACGATCAAGCTAGTCAAAAATGATCAGGGATCTACAATTGGTTTCCTCAGTAAATAGGAACACACTCTCCCTCACACACATACCTGAACTCCCTTTTAAGTCTTTGTTCTCTCTCTCTGAATCTCTGTCTCTCTCTACAAGGCTGCAAGCACTTTTGAAAATAATGAGAAATAAGAGTCTCTTTCATGAGTAAGAGTGCGTCTGCTAACACCATCTATATATCACATTATAGGCCAATATACTGTAGTATGTGTTAAAATAAGGAGTGGAAGAAAACAAGAGACACATAGCAATATATTGGGAAAACAATATAGCCCATAGAATGTGAAAGTAGAAATGTTCAGAGAGCAGCTATAGGCATACGGGGAAAGATTAAGAACTAGTTGCCCGACTTAATTTGAAAAATGGGCCATTTAAAATATATAGAGTACATTAAAGCACATTTGCATAACTTTGATCTCTGGCTATTACTTATTTCCTTCTTATCTGAGAAATCCTCTTATCAGTTCCCTGCATTCACACATCTCTGCCCTTACATCTAGCACACAGGCTATAATCAAACATTGACTGAAGGAAGAAGACTGCAGAAGAAGAATGTTGACTTACTGGTGTTACAGTTTATCCTGACACAGTCTAGATGGGGAGGGGAGAATAAGTGACAGATGAAATCGCATCCTTCAAGGTTACAGCTGCAGACATCCAAGAGCAAGAAAAGCCACCTTCCGGGGACGGTCACATGACCCCGGCGGCCATTTTAGCCTTGTTGGCTACTGATGGTCAATATTGCTACACTGATAGTGGAAATCCATTTTAATCCCAATCCAATTTTTTAAATTACTTTTAATGCTGTAGCCAATAATATTGTACCAGTAGGGGTCAATATTACTGCACTGATTAATCTATGTTTGGTTTCGTCTGAAACTTTCAAGTCATCACGAGAATATTAAAAGCATCCATGGCTACATGTGGAGTTGTTAAATTTCAAAATGGTCGCTTGCAATTCAATGGCCACATCGATTTTGCAACCCAGCAACTATAGTCAAAATATTTGACTGTAAATTCAGTCAATTCTAATAGAATCGTTGATTAAACTGAGGACTTACACGCCTCTTGCTAAGATCTCCATCTAATGGAGAGCATTTGAACCTGTGTTTGGCAGGTGCAGGTTGAAATCCATGTGACCAGACTGGTCATGTGCCGTCAACCGCAACAGAAAAGTGGGAACAAACAGCCTCGAGCCACGCAGCACCAGCATTGTACAGAGGCCTGAAGACCCCCTCTCGAGGGTCCCATGTATAACATGTTACTGAAAATAATTCTCTAAGTCTGTGTTATGTTAGAAATGTATTTAGATGAATGCTTGGAGAGCAACCACATTGCACATTAAAAACATGAAATATGGACGACAGATGTTCCATGTTTTTAGAAGCTGTGGTAAGAGTAACGTTGCATTCTGTAATAAATGAGATTCAGATATTTTGTACGTGCACACGTGCTTTATGTTGAGAGTATCTATTCCAGGCTCACTGGTATAAAGCCCTGCACTCTACTTAAATGTAGCACTCGTGCCACCATCTGCAGGCGCGCTGGGTGCTGTGGCATGGGGCTGTTTGCCAAACGGGCCGCAGGCTCGGGGGCCTTTGAAGGGGTGAGTGCCATCTTTGAACAAGGCATGGTAGATGCCAGCTAGACCAAGGGTTACTAATGGACAGAGAGAAACATGAACCTGCTATCATGAGGAAAAAAGAAAAAAAGAAAAAAAAAAGACCATAGGAACAGACCCACATGATAAGAATGCATACTATCAGTGCAGCACTAAATGTACAAATGCTTACCTGCAGCTCTGAATAGATGGCAGAATCTAATCTAAAAATGTTGTTGTCTGAATTGATGCATGTCTGTGGACTGTGCCATCTATTAAAGATATTTAAAAAATCTATTTGTACACAATAATGAGAAATGATCTATGATCTGTTCAAAAGATGTGCTGCAGAGCATGGATAACTTTGTTAAATGTTAGATTGATGGAGAGAAAAATCTACAAAGACATCTAAGCATCATGGCAGAAGAACTTACAGTCCAGGCAAGTCAAAAACAATTCATGCAACTACGAAGACAAACTACAAAAAACTGGTTTAGTATGTGTTAGGTCTGATATCAAGTCTGGACCAGAAAGAAAATGTACAAAAATAAATACATAGATAAAACAAAAAGAAAGAAAGAAAACACAAAAACAGTAAGGACTCCTCTTGAACTGGAGAGGAGCCAACAGGGACGGTTTATACGATACCTAGGTTGACCGTCAGTTTGACTCTCCCGCTGTCCAGCTCGAGCCTTAGAGTATCTGCAGACTCTCGGGATGTGGCAGCCATGAGCAGGCCGAAAGCTCGCTGGGACATGAAGCGGAGGGAGACGTCCTCGGCCTCTGTGTGCATGACAGTCGGGATCACGACTTTCATGTACATGCTGCCATCGTACGACAGGATCGATGCCTCTGCAAGGAAAAGAAGAGATGGAAATGTTCTTTTGAGCCCTTTTCTATTTAACATACAATTATTATTCAAGTACCAGTAAAAGTAATGTGGGCAAAGATAGGCTGTGTCCATGTGTGTGTGTGAGAACAGAGATACCATCGTAACAGGACAAAGTGTGGCAATATATTGCATACGCTTCACCTCCTCCTGACAGCTTTGTTTATGCTACCAAAGCTTCCGATAAGATAAAAGAGAGTGTGTGCTGGCAAGCAAATACACACACACCACAAATATGCTGGGTGAAGAAAAGTGAACCCAATTTAAAGTTGGAAGATACATGCATGCATGTCCCTTATATTTTATCAATGGGAAACACACACATAGTAGTCCCACATGTCCAGAGGCAGCTGTATTCATCATCCATTGAGTGACAGGCGAGTGTCTCGGAGCTCAGGCAGAGGTGCACACACGCTGCTCAGCTTGCTGAAAATTAAATCATCATACCACCTCCTCCTCTCCCTGGCAACTCCCTTCTATAGATGTCAATGTCAAATCATGGAATCTTTCTTTTGGAAATGGTACAAAAGAAGCAGAATATGTACAACGAGATCAAACAGATCCTGGAGGTTCGAAGGCTGATGTGCTGGACTGTTCTGCTCCCTCCTCGTGAGTTTGAAAAAGGGAAAGAGAAAGTTGGAGCGAGTGTGAAGAAAGACTGTCAGCAGACTGGAAGCCTCTTGGGGCAGAGAGAGACAGATTAAAAAGGGTATCCAACCATGACATACCTGTTTTGACACCTCAGCTTTTTAAAAGAAAAAATAGCCCTGTGGCCTCAGAAATGCACCACCACCATTTGGCTGCGTCTAGAGAGACGCGGAGGCTCTAGGTGAGAGGTTTTAGAGCAGCACGCGAGAGAAGGGTTGTACCTGTAAGTGATGCGATGTCGCATGTCGTGTCCCGTGTGCTGGATGGCATAATGCGTCATTTGGAAGTTGATTTGTGTAAGAAAATGCTTACCTATGTGACCAGTTATTACAAGTAATATTGGATTTTACTTCACTTGAACGTCAAGGTTCATGTGATATGTTGCAAAGTTCATATATAAGCAGTGTGAGATCACTCGCCAAGCAGTGCACCGTTGTAAAAATCTCGACATTCGTCTGTGCAGCTTTTAGTGCTGCTGTAAAATCCATTCTATGAACAAGCTGTCGACTGTGTGGGTACAGTAGCCTGGAGGATAATGAAACCTCGGCTCCCCATTGTTCTGCTCAATTTCAAAATTGCACATGTTCCTTCCCTCTCTTCCTTCGCTCTCTCACACATGCTCTGACACACACATAAAAAAGAGCTGTCATACCTCCAAACATGCATGTGCACTAGACGGTACACAGACAGACCTCGTAACTGACAGAGTCATGTATTGATTTGTGAGCCGTGTCAGATCCCATGCTCACTCGAGAAGAAAAAAAAAACATGGTGAGTCAATCTGCAGCTCAGAAAACATAAAGAGACAGGGAAGGATGTCAAAAGTATCCTATAAAACAAACTGTGATGACCACTCTTGAGTTTGAATGGACTTGGCACAGTGGCCAAAGTAAAACTTTGTCTGAAAATTGGCTCAGACGACTGTAGCTATCGGGATGGAAACATTCTAAAAAGTGGACATGTAACTTCCTACATCTTGTAACAAAATGTTTATTGACTCTCAGCTTTTAAATTCTAAGGTCTATAGTGTTTAGTTATTTGTCACTAATTTAAACTGTGTATAATAAACTGTGTATATTAATACCAAACCAATGGGAGCCAACAGGTGGCAGAAACAGGCTACAGTACAGCAGCAGTAACAGGCAGTGAAGCACTGTGGAAGTTTTCAACCAGAGTCTACACCCACACTAGCAGCTCTACGAAGCTGTACTTAGACTTTGAGCTAAATGCTATGAGCTAAGCATTTGTTACAAGGACAAGCTAAATAATTAGCTTGACTACTATTAACTGAAAGTGTTTTTTATTCATTCACAACAAAGTCAAGCGGTGCATCTCTCTGTTCTTCACAGCATCATGCATGGCAAAATGGAACAATTAGTCAGTGAATCAATTGATCACAACATGACGGGCTGAACCATGGGCTAAAAAAATCCTCAATGTCAACCCCATGGTAAAGCGAGGGGAAAATTCCTGGGATCACAAAAATCAATAGAATTCATCCCAAATTTCAGTTATATAGTTATATTTCAGTCTGGGCCAAAGAGGTGGACCACCCCATCAGCCAACACCACAATCCACTGATACATGAACATGGCTTAAAAAACACTTTCTTTAAACTTCATTTCCACATGACCTTTTTTCTTCGCTGTGGCAAATTTTGTCTTTTGTTCAACCAAACAATTCCAGCGCTGTGCTCCTACACTACTGAGCACACCACTGCTGTCTCTCTCCAACTGCTTCAACACATTCACACCAAACTGTCCAGAATCATGTAAACACAACATGCAAGTCTGCTGTGCGATCAGTCTCTCCCTTTCAACAGTTTCAGCTCTTCACAGTTGAAAAACAGCCTCGACCTTAAGACGCTGCAAAAAAAAACTTCCTAACCAGTTTATCAGTACGTTTGACTGCTCCACAGTCAACACTATGCTTTACTGTACTATCGCTTTTTAAGCATACAACAACATAATAGCAGCCAATTGTAGAGGCCTGTTTTGGTGTACAACAGACATCTTAGGGCAAAGTGGTCTCCATCATGTGTGAATGTCATCAATCAATCTCAGCTGGGTTTGGCTGTGTTGTAGTCAAATGGCATTTTATTGTTAGCACTGAAGGAGGACTGCAGTTCAGTGTGTTTTCTTCCCACGGCTGTACTTCTTCTCTCTGCTTTGGGTGGCAGAAAACCAAAACAGAAAAAGGCTGAGTTTATTTTGAGGATGTCCTTCATTTAGAATCACTGAGGGAAGGTTCAAGATAAATCTCTTCAAATTCAAACTTCCAACATAAATGAACAGGAGGGATTGTCAGAGCAGAAGTGAGTAATCTGACCCCTGCTGCTCTTTACTGGTCCACTGATTTTCTCCATAAATCATAAAAAAAACATTAAGACATTAGGAATTGTTCTGGTATTTTGAAGTAGAGCAGGATGAGGTACTTAAAGTCAGTGTGTTACCTACAGACAGCGGTCAGTGTGCCCCCAGTTTGGAGAGGCAGACAGATTGGAAGCAGAGCTAAGCATTGCTGTGGACAGGGTCAGCAGAAAAATGTATTTTAGCCACATAAAAAAGTCCCACCTCAAAATAATCAATACCCATTTAAGTGTACGATATATTGAGAATATTTACATCATGTATTTCATTTATCTTGCTGTCACACAGGCCCTTTCTTTGGCACTAACTGTACTTACAACTTCTCCATGCACAGTATTAGGTAAAAAAATGCTATTTTGGTCAGAAAGTTGAAATCAAACCACTGTGCCTTTCTGTCTGTGTTGCTGTATCTCTGATACAAAAAGTGGCATAATACAGTGTGTGGCACATTTGAGCTATTGCAAGGAAATACAGTGTTCTACAGTTACTGTCAAAGAGAAAAGCTATCTGACAGCAAGGTAATGTTAAAGAAATATGCCTAACATAGTGTGCACTTAAAGATGGGGTCGGTCATACTGGGGAAAGAGAGCTGATTGTTGAGTGTCATTCCCAGGCTGCAAACACAGAGGTAAATGTGAAACAAAGTGGCTCGAAGTGAGCCACCCAACACACAACAATAGGTGGCATTGGTGCCTGGAATGAGTCTTTAAGCCACCAACTCAAAGTGTCAGTACCGCAGGAGTAGCAGTGCAACCTGATGTCCTGTGTGGCTCATTCCAAGCAACCTTGTTGTTGATTTCTATTCACAAAAAAAAAACACCAAAACATCCTGGGAATAAGACTCATCAATCAACTATCTATCTCCAGTATGACTGACCACACCTTTAAATGGATATTGATTTTTTTTTTTTTATGTGGTTAAAATACATTTTTCTGCTGACCCTGTCCACAGCAGTGCAAAGCTCAGTTTCTGTGCCAGCATCCTTGTCTGATTTTCCAGACTGGGTGCACACTGATCACCGTCTACTGCCAGTTCCTGACTACAGATTAGTATCTCATCCAACCCCACTTCAATATACCCAAACTATTCCTTCAAGACCAATAGAAGAGAAGCATAAATAAGACTTAAAGATTACCCTGCTTGTCCATGGTCATTAAATATGGTAATTTCTTTTTACTGATTCGACACACAAAATACTGCAGATTTTATTCAGCTGTAGTTTTAACTTTGTTCCCCTCAGGCTGCCTAAAGCTCTGCAGTACTGAGCACAACTTCTTACAAAAAAATTCAAAGTGACACCCTCCTTTGGTTTGTAATGAACTTGCCTTGGTCATACTGAACCTAAACCAGTCTGGGATACTGATAAAGAAGAAGCCTGACTCTGCGCTTCCCATCAGTTCTGTTTTTAGCATCATTTAGTTTATTTTTTTGGTTTTCACAACTCTAGTTTTCTTTTTGGTCTAGTCGGGAACAAGAAGCTGTTTGCAGAGAAAAGCTCTGATAAACTCTGACAACTGCACGGCACAAAACTTTAGACAAACTTAGCTACTAGTTGGTGAACACAGTAGAGCATCAGTGGAACAGCCAAAGAGACATATTGTGAATATTGGAATAAAGACTCATCAGATGGACAGAAAATGACTCCAAATAACTAATGTTGCTCTGTGGCTGTTCTGTGCATAAACAGGCACACATTGCTCTCTCTTCTTTTAAATGTCTTAGTGTTATATTTAGAGAATGTGCTAAAGTGGAAGGTAATCCAGGTTTAAAGAAAAAATCAGTTTTATTACAACTTGTTTTTTTTTTTATTATATTTATTATTTATTGGATGATTATCTGAAACGTTTTATGTTGAGGTGAGCTCGGTCAATTTGCTGGTTATAAATAAAAATGCTCAAGAAAAATGCACAGGTAATATTTTGCTGTTCATCTTTGTTTTCACTTTCAAATTATTCTGGCTAAGCTTGAAACTGCTTAGCATGGTCAGTACAATCTTATTACTCAAATAGGAATGATGACCAAAACTTAAAAAATAAGACCCAGGTTGTACAAAACAAAAATGTCTCTTTGAACCAGCGTTAAGTTTGTTTGCTTGCATCTGATATCACAGTAACTCAGAGGAAGATAGTGTAACACGCAAAGCTTAATCAATGCTCGTACAGTAAAGCAATATGAGCTGTAAAGAAGTGAAAGCAGCCAGCCGAACCAAACGTCACTACATTTGTAGAGAATTAAACAACAGGCAGTGCGCACTGTAAATGAAGGCTGCTGCTGCTGCTGTGATTATAGTCATTCATAGTTGATAAAGCTAATAACAGGCCTTACAAAGATACAGCAGGTGATTGCACGCCATGCAACCTCACTGTGTGTGTAAGTGTGTGTGTGACTCATAGCAAGACTCATATGCATGCACAACGCCATAGCTATGCACTTACAGTATGCATTGCTGTAAGTTGGTATTTCTTAAGAGAGATATCACCAGCAATGAGGATGTCATTTCAGATGGTAATTAAGCTGCTACTTGTCAGCGTGCGTGCGCGTGTGTCTGTGCATGTGTGTTTTCTAGTGAGCCCCACACTTTACATAATTAGCAGTCCAATTGAAGCAGAAGATGGAGGAGGAGGAAAGCTATTAAGTGAGAGGCTTCACAAATATTCAGAGTATGGGGGGGAGGCGGTTGGTGATGGTGGTACACTAGTCAGATTTCTTCTGCACACACACTTTAGTCCTTTTCAAACTCTGAAATCTGTTTTCTTTCTCTCTCTGTGTTCCCATTATTTACTTGCCATGGCTGTAACTGTGTAGGATTATCTAATCTTTTTTCCCGCTAACCGAGTGACAAGTCTTTGTTTTGATAAACAAACCAACAAGGGCCTTGACTGTCATTGTGCTGTTTTGATGTGAATGCCTGTCAACTCTTCACGCACACACACACACGCACAAACACTCACACACACACGTACAATGCGCGCTGTCAACAATCTTTAAAGTTCAAAACTCATATCCTCATCCTGACAGCAAGGATAAGGACATCGATAAAGAATCTTACAGGCACTAAGTAAGTCTTAGTCTCCTTTTGTGTACGTATATACAGTGTGTGTGTGTGTGTGTGTGTGTGTGTGTGTGTGCACGCACAGCGTTTGTGTACAAAGTGTGTGTATACACACACTGAGGCAGTAGGAAATGCCTGCACTCGACAGAAGAGGCTCTTGGCTATGGGGACGTTATCCACAGTAATCCTCACCACGTGATTCACTCTGGAGACACACAGGCGAGTGCACACACGCACATGCGCACACACACACACACGTTAAGCGCTGCTGCAACACAGGAACATCAGAACAACCAAAAATATCCCAGCAGACTACACTGTACTTTCTGAAGGCATACTTCAGTTGAATAATCCAAACCTCTTGTGAAAAAACTCCACTTAAATAAAACACAGAGCAACGCATAGAAATACAGGGGGGAACAAACAATGGAATTTATCAGTTTGTGCGCAGACAGGAAATATTAGTGGTCACACCTCCCCACAGCTTTGTTCATTCATTATTTTAGTCTGTTGTTCCATCAAATTAACATGTATCTGAAGCAGAGGGACTTCAGTTCCCTTCATTACTGTTTAACTTGTCTCTTTAAGTATGCCTGACAGCGTGATACTCAATATTTGTATGTCCCAAAAGCACTAAATGACCTTAAAACATAGCTGTGGGTTTTAAAGGTCCGTTGATTGCGCTGCTGAGTCAATGATTACTTAACCTAGTGCTGACCTTAATAAAATACTGCTTTCAATGTAACAATCTACATTTCCCGTGGCGACTGTGTGTCATCATGTTATTTTGTAAAAATCCTACTTAAAGCTGCAATCATTTTTTGTCACGACAAGCAGAAAACATAGCCCTCGTGAGGCTGTTGCGGTTAACGTGTTAGCAAACTGTAGCATGCTTACACATCAGCTACAAAGCAGTGTTAGCAGCCACGTGAATTATGCAAATCTAGAACTTTAATTTCTTTTAAGTCTGTTTTAGTCTCCGTCAATCCCTGAGGACAAAAAAAATGTCTGGCTGCAATTAAACCTTCGACTTTTGGCACTGGCTAGCTGCTGACTTCACCAGCCGTGCGGTACACGAGCAGAACTAGAGTTAGCGCACAGGTGGAACTTTCTTACTAAAAATGGCTGCCTGCTGCGAACAGGGTTGATAATAATGGAATGTGCTGTCTATAAAGCCAAAAGTTGTAGTTTATTCATAAATGTGGTCAATTTTGTATGAATTGTCAGGAGGGCAGGAGCTGTGAGCCACTGTATGACACATTTCAAACAATCAATTCTGTTTTTTTGAATGAATAAGTTATAAAGATAGATCAATTCAAGTCAAAAGAAGCTAAAACACTTTGTATGGCTGGGCACTGTGGAACTGCTTCATTGCAGTACGTATGGACACTGTGTCACACCAGATTTAGGAAATAGTACGACATGCTAAACACTTTAAAGATTGACATCCCTGTCAGACAGTAAAACTCAGGAGGTCAGTACGCTCCGAGGGATTATCAGATATTCTGCCGTGCTCAACCTAAGCAGGCCCAGATGAATTTATGAGGATATCAAAAATCATAAAGGGTGATGTAGCATCAATATGAAACAGTAAGCGGTTTTGTGCATCAGACATATTGAATAGGCTTTACACAAGGATGAGGTAAATCCGTAGGGCTTTATCAACATGTGACAGATATAATCAGTGTCTGAAACAAGCTTCTGCACATTCAATTCCGAGTATGATTTTGTAATGGACATCATACTGTGCTATTTATTTTTGCTGCATTCTAAGCAACAAAGTGGCTGAATCATATCGCTGGTAAAAGTCACAGAATGGCACTCCTCAACAGTCGCTCTAAGATGGATTATTCAAAGCCAAGCGCCTGCGTTTCACCTGAAGGATGCTGAAGTTATGATTAATGACAGTTTGTGATGATTTATGGGAGTAAAACTTGCTGCTTAGTGGGTAGTTACACACATGGGCACACAAGGGTCACTGTGTGCAAAAGCAAATACACACATAGACAGCAATTTGGAAAACCTAAATGTCTGCATTTTTTAAGCAGTGATGTGCAGAGACTCTGAGAGGCAGAGATGAAAAAATAAAATGGTGCTACCACTAAAGTACACAGGGTTAGTATTAGAGTCAGAGTTACATGAAGGTGAAGGGTATCTTTTGCCCTCCAGTGGCACTTGAACCAATCAAAAGGGCACTTTGAGGGGCACTTGGACTGACCAGGGTCATTTTGGCCAAAGAGGCAATTTTGGGGGAGCACCTAGGCTGTGACCTTAGGGCAAATGTGAAGAATCTAAGTGCCCTGCTAAGACATATCCAGTTATATCCTGTTAAAATAAAGAAAAGTTGTACAAGAGGAACTATTCAACACTCGGAGCAAAGAGGACTGTGGGGTCATTCCTCCCAACTTTTATGATTACAGTGTCTAATCTGTGTGCAGCACAGTTGAAATAAGCAAATGTTTTCAGTGCATTTACAATATGATCCGCTGTGCTTCTGGGTTTGTGAGAGAATTTGTTGATAAAGCAGGTTTGATTTATGGTTTTGCCCTTGCCGTATTTCCTGACTTGACCGTGCATGGAATCGTTGTTGCATCAGTCAGAGGTGAATAAAGATACAACAATAAATGTAGTTAATGTTGGTGCTTGTTTTTAAGTAGTTTTGAGGTCATTATATTACTTTTTTAGGCATAAGTAGTATGGATATGACAGGAAATGTGGGAGAAGGGAACGACAGGAAGATATCAGATGCAAACGGGGGACGGTGCAGTTTATAACCTATGAGGACACCAGATGTAATGTGATTCTGTGTGTCTGAAAGAGGAAAGATGCTAGGACAATCTTACAAATGTTCAAGATTGAGGCGATACTTAGACGAGCGTGAGTGAGTGTGTGAGGCTGGTACATGAATTACTGGCTGCACACCTGTAAAACTAACAATATCCTCATAACCTGTAAGATTTAAAAATATATCAGCAGACAGAGTGTGTGTGTGTGTGTGTGTGTGGGGGGGGGGTCCCTGTGGGCTTCCTTTGCCAGATTTTCAGAGTCCTTGTACCAGGAGAACAGCGATGTGCTTCATTTCCAGCAAGCTCTTGCAATATGCTCAACGAACGCAAAGGCTTTGTACTGCTGTAAAACTCCTCCACATCTGGTACACTGAGCTGTACCTCCTGTTCAGTGTTTGAACCACCTGAGTATGCAAATTAAATATACAGTAGCTATCTTTACCGGATTGTGGTGGGGGGGGGGTTCCTCTTGTAGCTGCCTGATACTGCACGATGGGTGTTTGCGGCATAAGCACCGGGGTATGTTTAGCTATAACAATACACTTTACCTCATAAACTTTCAACAAACCAAGCACTATCCAAATCCTTGTCACTATGAAGCAGATAGAGGATCAAATGCGCAGTATGCACACCTGCATGTACACCCAGCCAATGAACCACAGCACCATCGGGGGGCAGCAAAGTCAAACACAGCCGGCTGCTGTTGACATCCGGCTTCTCATTTGACTTGTTGGAGAGATGAGAAGGGTGGTGGCAGGAGAGAGGGATAGAAAAACAGAAGAGAAGGTGAAGAAAAAACAAACAAACAAAAAAAAAAAAAAACGCCTGAAACGTCTAAATGAGAAAACAAAAATGAGTAAAGCTAAAGCAAGCAAAAGAAGAGACCAAAAGGAGAGGAATTGAGTGAGTCGTAGGTTAATGGGAAACGCAAATTAAGTGACTGCAACAATTAGCCTAACTGACATTATATTAAACAGAGTTAGTCCTTGAATATGATGTTGCAAAACAAACACGTCAGGGAGTGTCTCTTGATGCATGAAAATACTATTAGAAAATGCAAATTCATGCGATTTTATAAATATGCAATCCCAGATAGAACTGTAAACCCCAGAGTGGCTCCAAAAAACGACTGTTCTGTAAAATGAATATTCTTTTTTTCTTTTTTATTCTAGAAATCTCTTCTTCCCTGCTGTCGTGAGAGGTTTGGAGACTTGTCAATTTCTCAGATGGCCGAACACTGAAGGCTTGATTTCCTCTAAGTGTTCTCTCTCTCTCTCTCTCTATCTATCTATCTATTTTACAGAGCAAGTGTGTGTGTGTGTGTGTGTGAGAGAGAGAGAGAGAGAGAGAGAGAGAGAGAGAGAGAGAGAGAGAGAGAGTGGGAAAAGACAGGAGGTTAGAAAGAAAGAAAGAAAGAAAGAAAGAAAGAAAGAAAGAAAGAAAGAAAGAAAGAGATAGAAAGCAGGGAGAGATGGATGCAGCACACTCCCATCCTCCCTATTCTGCATAGTGTGCCACAATGAGAGTCAGGGTTTACATAACCCAGCACAGCTCCTAAGCACACATTTAATTACAAATGGGGATTAGGGAGCAACAGAATAATGTTCTAAGCAGCGAAAAAACGAAAACGAACAGATCGTTTTAAAGTGCAGGAGGATCTGTTCTTCTCCCGGGTAAACATTGTCAAACAAATCTCTGTCTCCCCGGCATTTTCAACAATTCAGTCAACAGTTTGTACCTCTCCCTCTCCATCTATCAGCTACTGCATCAGTCTTTCCTTGTTCCTCTAGTTTTCACACACTGTATGAATTTGTGGAGCCAAGTTGCGTCAGGCACTACTCGCATACCATTCCAGCACCGGGGGACGACTGTCAGCTCGCCATGAGTCTTCTGGTGCCGGAGGCAGGAAACACCATCTTTAATGGCAGGCAACTCATATATCCTCGGTAGAAGATGCGAGGGGAAGAGAGGACATTTCACTCTGTATTTTTTCTTCTGCATGTGTTCAGGGAAATTACCACAGCTGGCATCCACGAGAATTAAAATTCATTCTGCATGACCTTCAATCACTCAGGACCTTCTCTCTGCAAAACCATCATCTCAGCAAATGGAGAGGGAAAGAATAAGAGGATGGTGGAATTAGGATGAATCCATTTCAGGGCAGGAAAAAAAAAAACCCTTCCCCAAGTCACAGCACAGCATTGTGCCCATAGCTGAACCACAGAACTCGGCAAGAAAATCATGTGACTCGCTTGATAATTCGGAAGATACCAAACTCATTATTCTGCTCAATTCAACGATTATTCAACAACAGCGGGAGGCAGATAAGTGCTAAAAGACAAATGGAACAAAGCTGATGTGAGGAGTGAATAGATTGGGCTGTTTTTTTTGTTGTTGGTTGGACTGAGAAATATTAGAAAAAATAAAAAAATAAAAATGCAGGCATGGGTATTTTCTATACCCAGCACAATATGAGCATGTTTCAGCTTCATATGAAATTGGATTAATTTAGCATGCTTCCCTAGGCTGCAAAACTGCAAAAAGAGTGGAGTGCACATACACACACACTCACACAAGCACGAAATGTAAGCAGTCAGGATAATGTATGCAAAAAAAAGAGAGGAAAAAAAAACACAAAAAAGAAAAGTTAAAAAAAAAAGTTTATGTAAGAACTAAAAGCTTGAACAGAACTCAAAGGGCCAGACTATATTATTTTATTTAATTCTAAAAAGCACTCACACTCCACGATGGGTGCATTTTAGGACTTTGTTTTGACACTGGCTATTGTAGAAATCCTTTGAAAATGAACGATTTTCTTTACAGACACAAGACAGAATCCACAGGAAGGTTCAGATGAGTGTGTTTTGACATGCACCTATTGTTCACAGAGGCTCAGCATGCACTAAAAAATTCAAGGAGTGTTTCAGCTCACCTTGACACCTCTATTCTAAACTTAGTCAAACAGTTTTCCAGCGTCACAGCAACTGCTGACACCTTTCAAGACATAAGGACTTCAAAATATATTTTTTACCACGAAGAAATATACCATATTCATGATTCAGCTTGATATATGGAGACATACCTGTCAATCATATGCTTGTTAAAAAACAAAAAGAGGAAGCAAGCATTTCCTGTGTTGAGAAAACAAGACCTGTGATTTATCTAACAGTCCCAGACGTGCTATTATCGTTCTAAAATGAGTATGATATAGTAACATTAGCTGTAATGGTGAACTGCAGGTGCGGATGCCACTGGTGCTTCAAATTTACCACCCGCAGTGCCTCACAGATGCATCACAGAGGCAACATGTGCTAAATGATGCGAGTCAGTTACCACGTCCACGAGCCAGAGCTACTGTCGGCTCGTATGTGTATCACCACATCCTGCTTCCACATTCGAAGCAGGAGGAATCAAAAAAATAAAGTCTATTTGAATCAAACCTAAATCCTCAAAAGAAAAAGGCTAATTTATAGGTTCTCACAGCAGTTATTTTCTGCTTTAAAGTGCTTCATAAAGGTGACTGTCAAATCCTCTGTCGAAGGTCTATATATCACATGCTTTGAGGTCCTCTGTCCTGCTTTACAAGGCCGAGCACTCAGCCATTCTTCTCCAGCTAATTCCTCTCCCTCGTCTGTCTCCATTCTTAATTTGCCGTCCTCGTCTATAACCCATCCCCCGTTTGTATTTTCATTCCCTTTTCTCCAATTTCCTTGTCTTTCCCATCCTCCATTTTACAGCCCCCCCCTCTCCCCTTTGTCCTGTGTATATATGTGAGCTGTGGCCTGTTAGTCAGGGCAGACCTTGAAGTGTCATTTTCTCTGTCTGAGGAGATAAATGTCCCAGCAAAGGTGCTTATCACCCGTTTATGGTGAGAAGTGGAGCTGGAAAAAAGACAAGGGCGAGAGAAGGATGGAGGTCAAAAGGAGTTAGGAGTGCAATGGGCGGGAAGAGGAAAAGACGAGTCATAGATGTGGGGTGGATTTTTAAATTATTAAATTTCTTTAAACAAGAGAGGGACCGAAACGCAAACACACAACTCAGCTGCTTTCTACAAATTCAGCTGTCTGGTAGTGAGTGGAGAGGAGGAAGATGAAACCATTTTCCCTCCAAGTGACAGAGCTAAGGGCAGTGCCGAATGCTTAATCATGATTCTGACACATCTAAGGGCTTCCTTACCCCTCAATCTCTGGCTGGATATCTACTTTATGAGAACACAGGGAAAGTATCTGGTAGACTCAGGTTGTACATTTCATTCTATCTCACTCAGTGACAATGGCTTTCTCCAAATGCCAACAGCTAAGAGCTGGAAAGAAAAGAAAGAAAAACTACGGAAAGGTGAGTGAGCAGCTGTGCTGCGTGTACTCAGACATCTGCATGGTTATCAACATTGACGTGATGTTCTTTTATTCAAACCAAATTGTCAACCGTTAGACAGGAGCTCTACACTGCATGCATCAGCTCATCCTGACGCACGGAAATACATGACCTTGGAGAGGGAGCCACAAACACTCACTAATTCCTGTTTTTATAATCGTAAAAGCATCACTGGCTCTCATCTTACCGTGATTTGTACACTTTGTCAAGTCAAAACCAAATGGATGATAAGTGTTTAATGTCAAATGTGATGTTTCAAGTTAATCAAAACACATTAAGCAACTGGAGACACAAAAAAATAAAGCAAAAAAAAAAAGTTTTCAAGGATAAACTATGGAGAGTGCCATTTCCTGACTGGTAATAGTAAAACTGCAAAATTAAAAATCATTGACCACCTATGAAAAAAAAATATATGACTGGGGTACTCTACCTATTCTACACATTAAGTTCATTTTAAACCAACAGAAAATCTCTATTACACTTTAAGTTCAAGTTGTTACAACTGTAACTGTAAATACTGGGCTATATTGCTTTAAATTTTTTTATTATTGGATGCAGTCTTACCAAGTGACAACCTGCATAAAATTGCGCTAATATCACACTAACGTGTTATGATTATATACAGGAGTATATATATATATATATATATATATATAAATGGGTTCTGAATATTTGAAACAGTTTCAATTATCATTTATCAGCTGTGCTTTCTTGGTTTGTCTTCTCTTCGACAGCAAGTCGACACACACGCTGCCATGGTGCAACATAGCCTCTCATTCACTGACAGCGCTGTCTGCTTCTCGTCAGTCATCTCATTCGCGCCGCTCATTTCAGATGGCAAATTCAGTTCAGTTCGCATTTGAGGCAAACGTACAAGGAAAGGCAACAAGTTCAAGCAAGTGCGGGGCTAGTGAAGCAAAGCACCTAAAGGACAGACACGCTGACCTCTACAGTGTAGAGAATTTTGAGAGGTTGGGGACAGCTTCCATTTTAACATCATGGGCGTATTAAACAAGATAGTCCAGTAAACTGTTCTTGAGAACTGTGTTGTCCTGTTGTTGGCCCAACAGTCATTTGTAATCCTCAAAGCTAAAATAATCCCCTTAGTGCTACCAAGCCTGAGGAAACAGAGTTTCAGCTAATACTATCTATTTCTAAGATTATCTAATTCAGTTAAATTATAAAGGTCTGATCTAAAGAGAAATAAAACCCAAAGGTTTCTAGTACATTTTGAATGTGTGACAATCTCCATCAAAATCATTATTGTGTGTCTACTAGTCATTGTGCTCTTCTCTATAAGCCAAGAAAAGTTGTGTTGCATTGCTTGTTATTTCCTTCTTCTATTAAAAAAAAACTAAAATTTGATGCCTTCAGTTTTGTGTGACCTTTTCTTTACAGTATCGAAACGGTATAGGTATTTTTTTAAGGTATTGTATTGAAGTTAGAAATTCCAGTATTGTGACAGGAAATTTCTATAATCTCTAAGTTTATATTATTTTACTGAAAAAAAAGTTTTAAAAAATTCTTTTGGGTTTGAGTTTTTATATGTGAATTTGAGCTTAAAAAAATAAGTAATCTCTTCAACATGTTGCTACATTAATTGTGAAGAAAATCTGATCGCAATATGATTTAGTAATTGCAATCACTGACTAAGATCCATGTAGAAAACACGCCGCATGTACAAAGGGCTGGTTTGACACGTGGAACTAAAACGTGGCAATAATTGGTATCTGACCTTAAGAAATAATTTTGCACAAAGGCAGGCTCACAGCAGCATCACAGCTATAAGAGGGCATTTTTTTCTTCTTTTTTGCCCCTGCTGTGGGTGGAAAAGGCATTTAGGCAAGTATTTAAATTAAGTAACTCTAACACTGTTGGAGGTGGCTTTTAGCACATCTGAGGAACTGCCCTCGACCTTTGAACAAAAATGGCTTTAGAAAATATTTAAAAGAAAGTTAACAGGCTATCAAAATGGGAGCAGAGGTGGTGCAGTGGAAGCATTGTGGATTTAGAACAATGTTTCTCACATCTCTGCCTTTATTCTGCCCCTATGCTTTCTATTCATGATATAGAATAGAGTAATCATTATCAAAAAACGCCCAATAATGATGGCAGCCAAAGGGTCACAACTTGCTCAATGTAAATCCTGTGGGGTTGTGCGTACCTCTCTGTGATTATGTTCCCTCTTTGATACATATGGTTTGAATTCTTTTGTCTTTTAGAGATAATTCATCTCTAAATATACATGTAGATCATCTGCAAAATAAAGCATTTTCTCAAAAAAGTATCACTGCCTTTCCATTTTTAAGCACAACCCACAAATTCCCAAGAGTTTCCACGGAGGAAGGCGGCAAACATCAGTGTTATCCAATCTCCGTTCTGCCATTACTACCCATGATTAAACTGTAAAGGCCATGTGGCAACCTATTATTTCACTGCCACTATGAACGAACAAGAGCAAATTGAGCAGGCAGCCACACGGTGTGTGTGTGTTCCGGTATTTCTATCTTTATGAGAACCTATTTGATCGATGTGATTAAAACTTACAATAATGCGTATAAATGCAGAATTGTAGTAGTAAAAAACCTTTACAACTTCTAAATGCTAACACGAGGAGCATGTTGGATGTCACCCAAAGGTTCTCCAATCAATAAATCAATCAATCAATCAATCAATCACATAAACAAATGTGACTGAACTGAATTAAATTTAATGAATAAAACAATGAAATGAGTCAATGGAGTTAGGTTAAGCAGTGCATCGCTTCCAGTAAAAACACTGTGAAAGAGAAAGCCAACACTCTAATGAGTGATGTCACCACTGATCTGTGGTGGACACACTTGCAGCCATCAGCTCAGGCCCAGAGCTCATCACTACCACTCTACAGTGACAGTAGGGAAAACACAAGCACTTACTGTATTTGGGCGGTGGCATCTTGTCAGAGAAAATGCAATATGCATTAGACACAATCCAATCTGTCTCCAGTGGATTGGTGTGTGTGTGCTCACAACCATGTATCTGAGTCTGATCATGTGTGTGTGTAGAGGCAGCAGAAAGACAGAAAGAGGAGAGTCTCAGTGGGATCACTTGGCGCTGGGCTGGCACACCGTCAGACAAACACACTTCATTACAGGCCTATTTACCTGATTAACTGGGCTACTTTATCAGCTGCACAGCACTCTGCAACACACCACTGTCAGCAACACCCTGGATGCTTAAAAGCTCCCCTTCCACACCCACATAAATGGACATATACATAGCTTCCAAACACAAAGCCTGACTTTTCTAACTAGCTATTTGAATGACTGACTGGCTTGCTGAATCAAAGCAGCGCGCATGAATTCCCGTCTCTTGGCATAGTCAGTGGATGACATCAAATATACCTCCCTGTAGACTTGAATTAATGTCACCTCTTACAAGTTAGACTCAAATACGACCTGAATAATCTGTTGTACTTGAGTTTCCCTTATGGGGAATAACATTTGGGTAACCTTTTGGTGTAATGGAATGTAACAATCAAAAAAGGAATAAAGCCTCGAGCTGGCTCCCAAAGACGAGAGAGAGGACAAAACCCATCTTGAAACATTATCATTACAGGAGGGTAATGATTTCCTTTCTCTTTGCTTTCTGTGGTTCTGACTGCAGGCTATTTGAGAAGAAAATCATTTTCCAGCGTCACTTTTTAAAGTACTACAGTGAACTAAACCTGTGCGCCTGATTCAATCCAATTAGACATATCTGACGCAGATGGAGTTACACAAACAACCTTTTCACACTTTAGCAAATGATTAAGGCTGGCACAGCAGACAATGAAAACAGCTTACAAAATAAAGAAATTATATATCAATTTCCCTAGCCTCATCATTCTAAGGGCAACGGTCTGCAAGGGCAACAGTTTTCCCTCAAACCATGTTAATATGTGTGCGCTGTGTTGTATTTTAAGCAAGCAGTTTCTCTTTTCTCTTTGCCACGTGTGCCTGTCGGGGCTGCGCCGAGCCAAGCTGCCCTATTTGAATTCAGATCACAGGCACATGGGTTTTTGGCAGGGCTACGCTCGCGGTCACAACCCAGACGAGAGGGGTCTATCAGGGCCAGGGCCCTGGTATCATACACCTGCATGGTGCACTGGCACTGCCTGGCTGGTTAGAACACACACACATACATACACATGAACTTGAGCGGACGTAAAAAAGGCATCCTTAATCATGTGAATGGATGAAAACACATACAAGGTGCAGACACAGAAACATATGGTCATATAAAAACAGCGAATGATGATATTCATTGCTTTTTATACATCATATTCAGAATGTGTACATATCCATAATACACACACACACACAGTGTCTGGCTCCCATGCTGATACTACATCTGTTTGTGTGATACCACGGCAGACCTCTGATCACAGGTGCTGTCGTGTCTCATGGGCTGGGTTAAAGAAGACATGCCAAACAGAAGGACTGTGTGTGTGCGTGTGTGTGTGTATGTGTGACAGAGAGAGAGAGAGAGAGAGAGAGAGAGAGAGGAGGAGAAAGAAGTCCGGGAAAGAGAGGGATATCAAGATTAGCGAGTGAAAAACAGACACGGAGAAAAAGGAAAAGCAGAGACACACAAAAGATAAGAGACAGAAATCATCTGTATACTAAACCTGGCACCGATACGAGGTGGAAAACAGAGCAGACACGAGCGATGTCTGTTAGTTGTCGCCTGGTGTGATCTTTGATCTCCTCAAACAGTTTAAAATATCTGTCAGGTTGTATTTTCGTTCTGGTAAACAGAGCAAGGAAATTGCTAGCTTTTTAGCTCCCAGTGGAAAAGAAGAAATTACACAGAGCAATGTGCTCCGTTCACTACAAATATGATGAAATCATTTTGAGACTTTTATTTGACTTTCAAAAATAGTGCAAAATGCAGCCTGGGTTTTCTGGTTCAAGAGATGTTTTCGTAATCACTGTAGAAAAATAAAATGAAAAATTAACCAGCAAAATGGGCACTATTTGGAAGAAAAGAACAAACAAAATGGATGTGGCATTTTAATAACAGAAAAATGAGGAAATTCAACTGAGGAAACCCCAATGTTGTATTCACCTGGAATGATTCTGAAACCTTACCTGTTTTAATTTTAATGTTTTATTAATGTAACTGTCCATTTATATATTTTTAAGATTTTTTTTTATTTAAATATATATACTTAGCAGCAACTTTATTAGGTGCACTGTTAAAATTTATTAAAAACACACATCACTGACTATGATCGCTAAGATCTCTAAGAGCATTATAACTGAATTAACACCTCTGTAACATCTTAAAATTCGACTTTTTTCAGAAAAACACCCAAATGTCTTTGCTTTAGATTGTACAAGAATACCTAATAGATGAAAGATGGAAATTACATGGACATGTAGCAAACACTTCCAATGCCTCCCAAGGAAATGCATTTGAATGAAATAATATCACAAAAAATGAAGTGTGATCTCAACAGAACAGTTCTGAACAAAAACAGACAAAAGAGCTTATTTACATTCCATCTGAAAGTCACCGGCAAAGGCCAATCATTGTAATGTAAATCCGTAACCTTTGTTACACTCCCCGGGGGAGGGCTGATCTCTATCATTTCACCCCTTGTCTTATCATACAAGCACAATTCTCTGTTGTACCGTATAGGGTATTTGAGATCAATAGCAAGTGCCATGTGTGAGTACATCTCAGTGGTTGTTTGATATTGTCACTAGGGAGCTCCAGGGGCTGCTTAAAAGCATGGAGGCTATTCTACCACTATGACTAATAATATTCCATTTGTACATGCATTTGAAAAAAAAAACTACCACGTCGTTTCAAGCCCAACATTTTAAATCAAAGCTATTTCTTATCTCAAGGGCTGCTGTTTCGAAGCAGACAAGAATTAGCTTCAAAAATCTTCTACTCTTAACTATAATATGAGTAATCATTAGAGGATATAAAAGCTAATGAATGAAGACTCATTTGTAAATTTAATTTGCCAACATCCAGAGCTTGTTCTATTTGCAGATGATGTTGTCGTCCTGATTTTTATCAGACCGTGACCTCCCATGTGCAGACTGCAGCTCAGGGTCAAACAGTTAGCAGGCTGGGGAATGAGAGCAGGAAAAAAAACGATGGACTGCCCAGTTTAGGCGAGTTCTTGTTCAGAAGGGATTGTAAAGACAATAAAAATGAAATAAAGCAGGTTTTTTTATTGTAGCAGAAGGAGAATGGTACTGAGGTCTTCACTGCGGTGGAGAGCAGGGAGCTCCAAATCAAAGCTCTCAATTTACTGCGCAGTCTTCTCCCCGACCCTTTACCTGTGGTCACAGGCTTTGGGTAGTGGCCGAGAAAAAAACAGATCGCTGACACAAGCAGCCCGAGATGAGGTTCCTCCACACAGTGGCTGGCCTCGCTCTACGTGAGAAAGTGAGCAGTTCAGCAAACTGAGAGGGCTCCGGTATCGAGCTGCTGTGCCTTTGCACTGACAGGAGCTCTAGCTGAGGTGGTTCAGGCTGTTCAGGCCTGACCACAGAACAGACCCAGAACACACCGAAGGGATTACTGATCCGGAGCTGGAAGAAGATGAAGGGGGAAAGAATATCTAGGCTGCTCTGTCCACACTGTAACCACTAAGACCCTGACCTTGATAAGTGCACTGATACTAGACAATACTGTTGTTTATGCTTGAATTGTACTTCAGTCTAAAGGAAAGTATACTTCTAGAACTACATGGTGTTTACTTTCGGGTTAAGAAATGTCCATCCAAATCTCTCCGGAGCCAATGTGTTGATTCCCAAAGAGAAAAGTGGAAAATTCTAACATTGGCTGTACAAATCCAATTTGTACAAACACTACCTCAAAACAACTAAACTGGCTAGAAGGGATTCCACTAGTATTTGAACCAAGAAACTAAAACGCAGAGGCATATATTCAGTTATGACAGCATTCACAATTCACAATATCAGCACATTTTACCACACCTCAAGTCTCAGCATGTAAAGTAAAAATCAACTGCTGAACAGACTGAAGCTTTGTTCTACAGCTCCAGAACTGGAGGGCAGACCTGCAGTCCCTTGGGTTATCAACCAGCGGCAACAGCACTGACTGAGCGGTGAGGTACAGCCATTCAGAGACCCGCGTGTAGGAGGAAGTGGAACAGGACAGAATAAGAAGAAATGAGGGGGGCTGGAAGCCTGTGTGGAACGCCAGGGACGCGTGACTTAATGTTTTCTTGTGTGGGTAGAAAGTCAGAGAGGCATATTGGTTCTGAATGTTTTTGCTGCCTTATGTCCCCTTCTGTGCTGATACAACGTCATGGGAATGCTACTAAAATAGATGAAAACAGTCCGGCGAGGATGAGGTTAAATGTATCAGACAACCACAGCCTCCTAACTCGGCTCCCAATGGAAGTTCAGCTCGTTCACAACAGGACAGGACGTGCTCTACATTGTAGCAATGTAAAATTAACTTTTCTTGTATCATTTATGACATGAGCATCTCTGTTCTACTTCCTCTGAATTTCATATTTTTTCCAGGAAGGAAAAAGATGTTCTCTAGAGTTTTTTTCTTCAAGCTATTAACAACACAGGCAGGACATGTTCGAGTCCTTACAACACATTACAGAGTCTCTAACAGAGACCTTTTTTCAACGTAAGGTCCATGTTGATCTCTATTCTCCTTTGGCTTTAATCATTAACAACACATTATCATCCCTCTGGCCTCCCACCATCACACTTACTGCTGGTTGTAACAATCTACTCTCCAGATGCTCATTAATCCTCAGACAAGTACATTTCTTTACACACCTCAAGTTCTTAGGAAAGTATTTAAAGCCCTCTACTGAACCCCCGAAAATCTCAGTAAAATAGTGAAAAAATGACGCACAATCTGAACAATAGTCCGATAACACACTCTCCCATGGCTCGGAGTGTCCCTATCTCCACCGTCTCATAAAAACTTAATGCGTCCAAGCTCTTAAAACCCAGACAAGGAGAACCCATTTCACCAGCAGAGAGAAGTTCAATTTCACCGCAGAACCTTCTCTGGAAAAAAAAAAAAAAAAAGCCTTTGCTTTCTCAAAGCCACTTGGCAGAAAAGTGAAATCCTATTAAATCTTTCAGCAAAGCTTCCATAAATATTGTGAGGGTAGTATCCCGTCACACGTCCTGTCCGCTAAAACAGAGCACTGTCCACTTCCTTGGGTAAGCTATTGTTGCAGACAATGGCTACATCGCTGCCTTTACAACCAACTTTAGGATACCAGAGAAGATATTTCGACTTTGTAAAACTACTTCACAACTATTTTGTGACCCACACAAATATACTGTTAAAGAGCAACAACACTATTCCACACGCACACAGAGCCAATAGATTTTTTAGCACGTAAAAGGAGTACAGCTGCTGCTCCCTCTTTAAAAAGTACTTTACTAACAAATCAATGAGCTTTCTGACAAACCCAATAAGATTTTAAAATGATCACTAAAAGAGAGAAAACACACTCATCACACACAGAGAAATGATTGGAAAGATATCTTACCTCTCTCACAGGTACTATCCCAGAAGCCTGTTCCAGTGCAGTCACAGACGAAGCGGTTCCACCCTTCCTTACAGGCTCCGTTGTTCTTGCAGGGGTTGCTGTCGCACTGTTTCCCCGTCAACTTACTGCACGAAGACTTGATGCCGGTCATATTCTGGGACTGAGCTATCTGCCGGATGTCCTTGCTGCGTCCGTCGATGAACAGATCCCGCACGCAGCCAACATAGCCGTAGTTGAGCATAGCGGTCCAGAGCTCAGTGGGAAGTACCAGGCCCACCCGGTTGTCAGGCAGACCGCCCAGATAAAGGTCGCCCTCTAGGTCCAAGATCTCATTTTCCCCGCTGGCTGTGAATGGGGTCCTGCGGCTGTTTACAGAGATGATTCCTGCAGAAAGAAAAATCAATTATTATATACTGGCCATGTCAGTGTGTCATGTAATCAACAGACTGCCAGTGGAGTGAGATAATATCACTTGTTTCTTGTTCAATTTTTAAAAATAAGTGTCAAGTTCTACTAGTTAAGTGATCTGATATGTTTTGCTGGCTAACAGAAAACAGCATTTGTTTCTGTGAAATAACAAGAACTGCACTGAAAACAAGTGATGCTTTTTGACCTCAATTTCCATAAAAATGAGACTTTAGGAATGAACAAATCTGCTATTGTCAAACGGCATGTGAGACTGACAGCTCTGTTTTTGGTAATCAAAGTGAAGACAAAGGTGAAAATGAAAGGTTTTTGGTAATTACGCTACCGAAGGCACTACAAAATGTGAAGTGCCGGCACACACAAGCAACAAAGTGGTAAAAAAAGGCAGACAAATATAAATGTGGTCCAAGTAGGTGGAGGTACAAACCTCCACCTACTTTGGCAGCACAAAATTTTACTGATCACTTAATTTGTCACACTCTCTTCAGGGGAACTCTATTTCAGTCACAAATTTACAGAATGGGGCCAGAAAAAATGCAGAAAATAAAACTTCCATCCAACAAACTAACCACTCCACTGGCACAAGGTCTGTGTGCGTGACCTACACCAGCACAAAGAGCCCCAGTATCACACAGTATTTTTTTTAATGTTCTATGAGCCACTTTTATATTTCATATATATTTACACATTTATCAACCCCCATTAATGTAGATCTATGAAGGGATCACACAGTTCAAATGCATTAAGACAAAGCTGTTTTGAAAAGGTTAATCAACAGAAAATCTCTAGATAATTAACAGAATATTGAAACACACTTACTTTAACTCAGAACAGAGTACATTAAATCCATCTCTACAGCTCTATTTATAATGCAAAAATGCCATGACAACTGATTCACTCATTTAAATTCCAAAAAGACATTTTTACTGTACACCACAGGCAATATCATTGACTCTGTCAACACTGCATATTGTTTCACACATTTAAGACATTTATTTGCTAAAGATGGCTTAGTTCATGTCAAAGTAATGTCAAGGCAAATTTATTTAAATAGCATAAATTCACAAATCATAATTTGCCTCATCTGGCCTCGACCGATATGGGTAAGAAAAAACTAAATAAATAAACTGGAATAAATAAAGTAAAAAAAAAAATGTATTTAAAATTTTAGTTTTTAAAAAGAGATCCCAAGAGCAAAATCAGCAAAAAAGGTATTTTACTTAACCAGTAGTTGATGAAGTTAAAAAAAAACAAAAAAAAAAAACATTAAGAATCCAAATCATGATCACTTCCTTGTGTCAGGCTTTTCAATTACACAGTCCTGTAATTAATGTGACCTTATAATTACAGACTGAGCCTTTAAATATAAAGAGTTCATTAAAGAAAGAGGAAAAACTGGGTTTAACTTCACATTGTTTCTTAAATAACAATATTACCTCTTTCTGCATCAGCACTCACTGAGGTCAAGAGATGAAAAGATCACTCGTTAGAAAACCCAAATTGAGCTTGTCTGAAATGAACGTAATATGAGTTCTCACATTTTACTTGTGTTACGTTCACCTTGCAGCCAGAGAGAGAGATTCTGGCCAGAGTTCTTTTGTGGGCAAGAAATTGAATTCACTTGCGACTTCTATTAACATTTCATTCAAGCCACAAGTGTGATTATGCCTGTTCTTAACCATCCCTCAGTCTGGTATCCATATATCTGTCTCATTCCTCTTTTTCCCTGTGAAAATCCTACTTTCTACTCTGCTATCGCACTGCAAGCTGTGCTGGTGATTAATCAAAGCAGCGAGCTCTGACACACGGCTAAATTGGCTGCTCTAACCTGATATATAACACAGGCTGTAGCACCAACTAACACACCCGAGTTCTCTGGAGGATCCCACCTAATGCAGAGATTGTGTTGGGTTTGGAGCTCAAGGCAACATAAGTTTCTAACCCTTTTCTCTAATATAATCTTCTTCTAATACTCTCTGTGTATTTGGCCATGTTTTGAGGTCAGAGGACATACAAATGGAAGGAAGCAAGGGGAAAGAGAGTCAGTAGCTATCTAGAGAGAGGTATGACTTTATCCCTGTAATAAATCATCCCTGAGATTAATATATTGAGGAAGTTTACATCACCCTGTGGTTGTGATGCAGGAACAAGCTGAAATGAGGACAGGACAGCTACAGTGAGTCTCTGGTGTCATAATTATTCTAGGGGGTTCTCTTAATTTTAATTTTCATTAACCTCAAAAAAGGCAGTTTAACCATCATTATTAATTTTAGATAATTTTGTAGAGGATGTCCAGGGGAAAACTGCCTGGCAAATTGCAAAGTAATGATAGTGGACATTATTTCCATATTTCCTACTTTTAAACAGATATACAGTTATCTTTTAAGCCAGTTATCAAGTAACAGAACTAAGTCTCTAGCCATACTAGAGGATCTGTGGGGCTATACTTGGCTAAATGCTAACATTGATGTGCTAACATAATGACAGTGATAAAGCAAAAATTTAGTGGGTGTAAGGTTTACCATGTTCACTATTTAGTCAGTTTAGTTAGCATGCTATTATGTCTCAATTAGAAAAAATTGAGTATACTGGAGGATTTCATAGTGGTAAAACAAAGTATGGGACAGATTGAAATTCATCCTGAGAGGAATATGAATTATAGTTAGTACCAAAATTTTACAGCAAACAATCCAGTATCTAATTTAATCAAAAACACAAATGTGAAATGAGAATCCTGGTGGCACTTAAGGTTCAGGAGATCACCAAATTCTAAACTAAAGCAGGGTTTAACCTCTTGGGACCAAGAATGTCTGTAGAGAATATCTAACCAACAGACAAACAGTCCAACATTGCCTTGAGCTACACTCACATGTGTAAAAATTCAACAAATCTGTTGGCATTTTGCTGTTTTATATAGTAAATTAAATGACTTTGTGCGGCTCCTGAATAAACAAAGCTGATTAAAAAGAGCACTTTGGCCTCCAGTAATAACAGGCATGGAGGATGGGCATTTGTTATTATTGTTGACATTTTAGAGATCGAACTGCTTTCCTGGTGAAACAGTCAATAGATTAATTGCAGAAATGAAAAGAAATTATGAATTTATTATATATATTTTTCATTCCCTAAAATGAAAGTTTATAATTTCAAATGATGAATGATGATACCCTCTATACCCCCTACAGCAATACCGCAGTAAATACTAGTCATTCTTCACTCAGTTTTTTGGATATATTGTCCAGGAGATTACCTTTATTTCTCTTGGTTGATTACTCTGTACTCTGGCAGATTGTTTATTGCCTTGTCAGCTCTGCCTATAAATTCATGCACTGTATAGCCGAAGGCAACATATTTTTTAATTGAGCCAGGAGTTCAGTTTCCTGATTGAAGCCATTCTTGATGATGTGTTTGTGCTTGTTCGTGAGAAATGAAAAACAGTGACATAATGAGAACCCAGTGCCTTCCCAAAACACCAGGCTGGTCACAGTTTACTTTCCTAACTTTCATACCTTATGACAGAGACGTGAAAAAGAAATTTCTAATGCTACTTCTGAAATCAGTTTCAGTCAGTTCCTAAATGATAGGCCAAAGGATAGCGTAGCAAGAAAATTGGTTTTTCCTTTTAACAGAACCTAGTTTTTCTCCTCCCCCCATCATACCTGAGCGTCCGTCTCGCTGGATGTCCACATGGTGCCAGGCGCCATCATTGACCTTTGCCTGTGTGGCCTTGACCTTGATGGTGCCAGAGCCCATGTCCAGCAGCAGGTACAGCCCTCCATCTAGCAGCTCCACTGCAAAGAAGTCCACCTTGTTGTTCTTCTGGCCCTTTGAGTCGCGCCGGTCCTGGGGCTTGCCGTGGGTGAAAAGTATCAAACCGTTGGGTTCTGAGGTGCGGAAGTCAAAGGAGATGGAGCCCACGCGCTTGGTGTTCCATTTTGGCAAGGCCAGGTAGGAGTCTGGGGTCTCGAAGTTGATGGGGTCGAGGGTGGGAACATTTTCACACTTAAAGACTATGTCACCCTGGAGTTTCATCTTGGGGTCCACAATGCGGGCGAGGCGGGACAGCTCAAGGCGAATGTCATTGTTCTTGTATACCACCTGAGGGAAAAATACAGGGGTTGGAGATTTATGAATTATATGTGCATAACAAATACATGTCATTTATGCAAGTGTTAAAATAATGATAATTGTATCTCAATGTGATTTGTGTGATTTTCTTCTTTTTTTTGTTGTTGTTGTTTGTAGGTGATAATTTACCTATGCAGTTATGGGTGAAAAATATTTATTTTAATGTCACTAAATTGCACTCCATTGCAAACTGTAATATTATAGCATCATACTCTAGTAATATTACATATTGCCAATTTGAGGACAGGTGGATCGATAAAACTAATATCTTCTACGGTGTGTGTGATCCAATTTGTTTTTCAGTCATTTCTATTTCAACTTCAATTTATCTGAGATGAAAAAGAGATTGTACACAAATCCATGACTGTATTCTCCTTTGATTGAACACCTGCTGACTGAGTGAAGCGAAAGAAATGATGGCTAAATTATTAACCAGTTCAAAAAGAGCAGCTTTCATGAATATGGGGTGAAACCTCACGTGACCCACATCTGTGACCCTGTGAGAATATACCTAATATTATACCTATTTACCAACAATAAATCTGATCCAACCCCCTAATCTACAAAGGGTGAAAGCAGCTGCACATTATAGTCAAATACAAAAAAAAAATCCCAGAAAAGGAGAGTAAAATATTGTCAATTGGAGTCCATTGAGGCAGAAAATTAAAGTTTTTTTTTTTCTTTTTTCTTTCTTTCTGGGGAGGAAGGCAGGCTTTTTCTGGTATATAGGGCAATGTGTGCGCAGGAAACAGCAACACTGTTAGAGGGAGCACAGCTGTCAGCAAACAGATTTTACTGCTGTGGGATTACCGATAATCCTGGAAGATTTGACAGTAAATCAACACAGGTGACCCAAACGCAGAGGAAGACTTACGAGTGGGGGGAAAAGAGAGAGAAATACCAGGGATGGAGGAAGACAAGCTGGTGGGAATAAGGGCAGCAGAGGAGAAGGAAACTGCACAAGAAGGAAAATATGTCATGAGGCAAATAGAAAGGAAAAAGAGGGAGAGATCTGGAAGATTAAATGCTGGAAGGCTAGAATGTGCCACTGGCTTTCAAAACATGCTTTGTGTGTATGTCTGTCCGTGTGTGTGTGTGTGGTGTGTGTGTGTGTGCAAATCTGGGTACAGTACAAACACAGTGATGTAGCTGTCAATGCGGTTAATGACCACACTTAATCTCCTGAACGTGACACACAACAAAATACTTACTACACACTTTGTCAAGCACTTAATCTACTGCTAATGCACCACACAATGTTAATTAAGTTAATTTGATTTTAAATACAGTAAATCTAAGGCTACCTGCAAACACTTTATGATTATTTAAACAGAAAGCTACATTAGTAATGCATGGAACTGGTGCTGCAACTACTGAATTTTTGATGATTTGATTATTGATAAATCTGTAATTGTTTTCATTAATTAATCATCTGTTCTATTGACAAACCCAGCAGATGATTTATATACCACATCTGTCTAGTAATTAAATCCAGCAGCAAGTAGCTTATGAGTAAAATCATCAACTCTATGTTTTCTTGCACTGCAATCAGAATCAGTTAATAAAAATCGGAAATACACCATAAGACTATCCTGCTAGCAACAGATGCGGCCCTGTGTGGGCAGATCATTGGGCCTTTAATGGCCTGCAGTCAGCCCTTTGCTGGCATACCACTTGGAAGGCAATCAAAACATGAAAAATGTATTGAGATGTATAAAATAAAATATTGTTTTCGTGGAGCAAAGGCTTGTGGCTATAGCTGAAGTATACTTGGAGTAGCTTAACAAAAAAGACCTTTAACCATTAAAACAGGACTAAAAATCTATTTTTTTGTGTGTGAAGTGCGAAAAGCTGCAGTTCCTTTAACGTCCACTTGAGGCTGGCTACAGAGCCAGTTAATCTCCATTAACCCCAGGAGGGGAGGCAGGACTGCTAATGTGGTATGATTTTGACCTACGGGTGATGTCACTGATATTAAATCCATTCTTTCTGCTGTCAGTGATTATAAACTTTATATTTTAACAAAGCAGTGAAATACATTTACATACAATCAATATACTGTATGTGGGTTTACAGGAAACACCGCAACATGGTGGATCATTTATTTCTGCCAAATGCAACAATTTGTAATGTAACAGAATGGTTTAATTGTAAAGTTAGCTCAAAAAAGACAAAAGCAATAAACTGCTTCATAAAATGTATGAAATAAATGGATACATTTTCTGCAGCCTCACTAGTTAATTAATCATTCCAGCTTTAGAAGTGAATGAAGTCAGAAATGCTGCTGCAATATTTGAGTATGTACTAAGTGTTTTTAATATGACTCAAAACATATAGGATCATCTCTGTTTCTGCTTTTCATGTGCATGTGATTATCAGCTAGATTTGAGAGAAACCTTAGGTATAATCTGGCTCTGTGAAGTTACCAAAACAACCATGTTAAGCGTTAAATGAAGAAAAGGGATTATTTTGAAAATAACATTTTATGAATGCTGCTGCTGCTGCCCTGCAGCTTAAAATTCTTCTAGCTTTTACCATCATTACTGATGTCTCTGAAAAACTGATGTTTTTATGTTTTCTTCTGAAGCCAAATACCTTGCATTCCACTTTGAGCAAGCTTTTAGACTACTCTTGGGCAAGAGAACAAACTGAATATTACATGAAAAGAGAATGAGAGAAAAAAATATATACTTTAATGCTACTCATTTGCAATGTAGAACTTTTTTCAACATCACTGTGATGGTCACTGTACATCTCTTAGATGTTAAATTGCTCAAACTCGCTAAAGTTCCAAGGCATTGCGTCTCTGTCTTTGAAACACATGGAGTAGGATTTTTCTAGACATGGAATGAATAGTTAATCTCAGTGATACTCGAAACACAAAGTCAGAACCACAACAGACTGTTACAGGGTTATACTTAAAAAAAAAAAAAACTGTTTGTCTACTGGACTCATGAAAACCTTGTGCTCTATCTTAGTTTTCTTGACAGGCGAAAGTCTTTACAAGCTCTCCCAGGTACTGCAATGTTATGCTGGGACGAACAAATCTTACAATCAGCCAGCTCCGAATCTGTTTTGGGATTATGATTTTGTCTGTTCTGCTGCAGGCTGATCAATAAGGTAATCGAAATGATGTTATAAAAGGGGAACTGACTACTGCGGTGTGTACCTCATCTTTTCCTTTGTTATGGCTGTGCTTTGCTACGCTATCCTTTGGCCTATCAACAGCCTTATGGGGCCCATTCATAATACAGGCACAAGGGACTGTAACGACTCCATAAAGCCGAGATCCTCCATCTCTGCTCCAGGATGGTGTATTGATTGGGCAATGGTAAGGGTGAGGGAAGGGCAGGTGGGCGGAAGCGCAAAGAGTGCATTCACAGATACACACACATACACACACACACACACACACACAATATCTGCCCTAATCTACTTCAGATCAGTGCTCATGTCCTCTTGGCCCCGGCCACAGCTGCTGTCAGCTGATGATTTAGCCCAAGTGTTAATGAAGAAGCAGAGTAATTCCACTGAAGATACACACATAGAGAAGGCACTGAAGCTTTGCAGAAGTGATCTCTACTCACGTACACACAAATATATTAAGTTATATATGCAAATACAATGTATACATTGCAACTGTGCACTAAGGGCAGATCCATGTATACAATAGGCAGTGGATAAATATTATGACTGCATTAAAGAGAAAGCAGATGAAACAAAGGACAGAATATTCAGTTATAATTACTTGAATTATTATATTCCAATTACTGGGATGTGATGATGCATCGATATTAAAGGGTTAGTTCACCCAAATCACCAAAACATTTATCTCTATTATATATTTATCTCTAATATTTTTTTGTTTCTGACATCTGCTTTGAGACTCGTCCGTCCAAAATGATATAATGGAGGTGATGGATTTTTGGTTGTGTTGCTCAAAGTGTCAAACAAATGATGTTTCAAAAACACATCAGCAACATATCAAAAACAAAACTCTTTTTATTGTGGATAATCTCAACTGGTTTTAATTGGGAATAATATTCTTTTGAAGATAGTTAAGATGGATATTTTTTCTTTTCCTAGCAGGTTGTAAGGTAACTTAAAAATTATGACTTTTCACAACTTTCTTTAGTTATATGCAACTGACAAATTTTCTAATTTTTCAGGAATGGAAAGGACATTCATGTGCGCCAAGCCTACACCTATCGCTAACACAGTTACTGCTAGCAAAACACTATCTGAATTGCTATGTTGATGATGACGCGAAGAGACTAATTTGTGTATTAAGGTGTTGATTTTAGCCAACAATGAATGATGTAATGGTACAAAGCAAAGGTGTATAACTAATGATTGTTTGCTACCAGCTAAGAGTGATAGCCAATAGCTAATGTAATCGACCAAAGCTAAGCTGGGGTTGGCCGACTCGCTGTGTCTGGGTTTCACAGTGGGGGTCTGGCATTGGTTGCTCCATGGAATTGGCTGAAGGGGTAATTTGCAAACAGCAAGCTGGTTAGTATCATGGAGCCAATTGTCCAAATAAAATATAGGAACTATACAGATGGTAGTGTTATTAAACATTTCTAGTTTATTTCCCAGCATTCAGTGTTGTGTATGTCATTTTTGGCTGATGCCCTGGAAAACGTTTGCGCTTACGGACTGCAGTTACGGGCCAATGTTTTCTCAATGTAACGTAGAGAACCTTAAGGCAAAATTAAGACATTTTTGTGTTCCAATATTATAAGCAGAACGATTCCATTAAAGTCCAATGTATTGGGTTGGCAGCAGGAGTGGGATATATTCACATAAAACCAACTGCTCTGTATGTATGCTTTTTGTGACTTTGGTGAGATGATCCTATAATGTGTCAAAATGGAGGGAATGCTGCTAAACCTGTTCAGGCAGGCAGCTTCAGCTGTGCCACATAATATCTCCTCATTGTGACACATACAGTATACTGTCAAAGACACACAGTGAGGCGTTCCATTCAGTTTGTCACATGAACTTGCACATAACCTCTGTTCAAATTCTGCTGCAGCTAAAATATCAACTGCTGCCTCTACAGCTGCCACACCTTTACTTCCACCATAGCATATAGCATGTAGTGTCTAATTCTAGGTTTCCATCTGGGGAGAGAGTTTGCCTCTGTCACTTACTTCTTTCCAAAATGTTCAAGGTCTACTATGTAGGATTTTGGGAGCTCTATTTGCAAAATATGACAGAATCTAATATACAGAACTAATTTAGAGGGACATGAAAACATATCTTACTATATAATAACCTGAAATTGGAATCATGTTTTTGTTGCCTTAAAATACATTGTGGCATATAAGATTGATTCAGTATTTATTAGTAGGTGCTTTCGTTCTCAAAACTGGTGATTTGTTTATTCTCAAACCAGTTGGTTGGGTTTCATCCCAAATCACTGACCCTGGCTCTACATCATACATGTGATCTTCTCTTTGTTGCCTTTCATTACACCATTACACTCCTCCAGCCCTCTACATGCAGCGTCCAAGACCTTGACTGGATCAGCACTAGAGAGATAATAAGTTCATACGCTGTAACATTGCTCAAATATGAAATCCAAAACATTGAGTCAGTGCCAACATTTGCACGAACATTTGGAATTAATTTTAATCTCATGTTGGTCCTGGTTGAAATACTGCTGGCCCTAAGCAAATCTCAGACTTTTTCAGTCCTGACTGGCAGAAATAGTAGCAAGGTCTTCTGTTGGAGAAGGGCATTTTATTGACTTCTGAATATCATGTCTACTTTATTCACAGCACACTACAACTGCACACTACAGAACTATGCTCTGAGTTGCTGGTAGGAGTTGCTCATGTGTAACCTTTGTTTTTTGCCTATCCTAACCTCGTTCATTATGCAGTTGTACTTCAGTTATGGAGGTGTTAAACTGATGATTAGTATTGCAGGACTGTACCTTTTTTCGTTTCACAGGGACTGCTGCCCAGGTGCTCAGCTGTTTTTGTTTATTGTCTTCTTTTTCTTATTTGCCTTTAGATAGTTCACCTTGAGTTATTTTTTTGGTTACTGTTTTTATCCTCACGTGCTTGTGCTGGTTAACCAAGAGTCAACCATAACTCTCAAGTTACATGGTAACATTACTGCATATGAATCTGAACAAATAAATGTCAAAAAGGATAATCTGAATCTGAGCAAGTCAATTAGTAAAACTTGTCAATTCACATTTCAGCTGGTTCTCACGCTCAAGTTGTCAAATATGGCAGCGAGGTCTCACTATGGTCTCACTGTGTTAAGTTATGATATGTTACAAATTTATATAACCCACATCATCTTAGTTTCTGTGCCTTTTTTATCATCACTAACTTGACCGCAGAGCTTGCAAATGCATAACTGACACCAGAGCATATCATCAGCATTGGAAGTGATAACGTGCTGGCTATTTAAGATAAAGCGAAAATAGGCAATGAACTAATGGGGCATCAAAGGACTTTGAATGACAGTCTTGTATTGTGAAGTGTTTTTAAAAAACTACAAATGTGAAATTTTACATTCCTGTTCGTATACAAACAATATAATTAACATGTTCTATTGTCTATTGTTTCATGTTTTTGTACATGAATTAATGCTACTGGATGGGCTTGTAAGGAAACAAAATAAAAGAATCAATTATTTCATCTAACTCTGGGGAAAAAGTGAATTTGCATATTAAATAAAATCTTTAACTATTTCTGTAAAGGGAACAACTAAATTAATTTCAATTTTCAAACTGATCCTCATCAGGGACACAGCAGGAAATAAAAATGTTCAGTGCTTAATGAAAGCACGCCAGCATTGTTACAAAAATATCTTTCTGGCAAATTTTCTGGCAAATGCAGCAAATTATCTGATTAGGTCACCTTTGTCTGATGAGGAGATTAGGCTCAGAACAGTATGTGTTTAATTTCCTGTAGAGAGTAGGTGTGAGATCATCTAAGTAAGTAGCATAGTGAGAATAATACCGCATAGTCTGACTGCAGGGAGGCTGCCATTCAAGGAGTTATTTATTATTATTATTATTAATATTTGTAATTACATCCATTTCATCTGTGTTAAGTAAAGGTTACCCCAAACGGATCCCAAAAAAAAAAAAAAAAGCATTGAAAAAAAAGCCAAGATTATGAGTTATCGTCTCGTTTTTAGCCGCATGGTTTGAAAAGAGTATGACTTACAAAAAAATTCTAATTTTGTCAAGAGTAAAACTATCATCCCTCTTTTATGCTATCAGTTATCATAGGTGTAATTGTGCTCCCTGGGCCACTGACTGAATACAATTTAAAAATATCTTTCAGCAAATATATTTTTTGTAATCTTATATAATGCAAGGTTTTAAGTTACCCAGAATTAATGATATAAATTTGTGTAAAAGGTGTAACCTAGAGCCAAATCCTGTAAATAAACAATGTCTACCAGCTTAGCCTGTAGGAGTGTGAGGGTGAAAGGTGAAAGCATTCCATTAAAGTCTGAGGTTTGTATGCATCCATCACTGTTTGGCCCTCTAAGGGGACATTACAAAAAAAAGTTAAATAATTAAAAGGACAGGGTGACATTTGCATTTGTATTATATTAGGGGGGGAAACAACCACCGCCTGAACATGCTGTGGTGACTAACATGGAACTGATGATGACGATGTTCCTCTCAAATGCCAAATGTTGCTCTCTTTCACTCTCTTCTTCTTCTCACTTACTCATCATTTTCTTTTCTCCATCCAAATCTCCCACTTTTCTGTTTCTGTCTCCCACCTGCTGTCATTTATCTCACCTGCACCTGTCCTCTCCTACGTTCTGTCAGTCCCACTTTTTTTTTTTTTAACTTTCACACCTTCTAACCTCGTATCCCGTTCCTCCACCTCCTGCATGCAGCAGATCCTCCTCTCTCAGCAGAGATGCCAGCGCATGCCCAGGCCGCCCCCACAGTCTGATACAAGTTGCCACTACACGGCTCCATGGGTGCCCTGTGACACCTGAGGAGGGGCTGGATGGTGTAAGAGCTGATCAAAGTGGGTGGCGGTCGGTCACTGCAGCCCACATGGCAAAACACGAGTGTAGGCGGGACACGCACGTGTGTGTGTGTGTGTTATGTATGGATGACATCCCACATAGCCTGCGGGGGCAGATGAGTGCACTGTAGACTGAACGAGAGAGAGAGGGGCTGTGATGGCAGCATGCAGCATCTCCTTTGTTTTCAGACATAAGAGAAAGAAAAGTATTGACTCTCTGCAGCAACACATGCCTCCATCAGTTCATTCATCAGCCCTAAGTGATGCACTTTCTTCCCTCATAGTGAACAGAGAGCAATATGCACCAACATTCCTGCTTCAGTAGCATCTGAAGCCTCTGTATTCAGATGTAACACGCTCATACACACAATCAGACATAAATTCTGACGCACTCTGATCTGTGCAATGGGCCAAACTCAACTGAATCATTCCCTCATCATCTGTGGATACTGAATCCAAAAGAAGAGGTGGAGGGGGGAGGAAGGAATAAATATGGTGCAGGAGAAGAGGAGAGAGGCAGAGACACTGAGATGATGCATAAGGAGTACATGTAGGTGAAAGAATAGAAGCACACTTGGAGCTGGGCTTCACACAGCAACAAAAGAGATGTTGTGAATGAATAAAAGCATGAAGGCGAGATCACAAAGCCGGTCGTGAGCACTGTGCATGTTCCTGGGTGGCAGCTGGCGTCATGCCTGCTTAATGGAGCAGCATATGATGAAGGGTTGAGGATTGCACAATACTACCACTACTACCCAGCCACATGGTGACTCACCTCCCTGCTTCGGTCCACCCAAAGCTCACTTTCCAAGGGTCAACTCATGCTGAGTCACACTTGTTCAGATAATATTGGAAACACGTGGTTACAACTGCCTCTGCATCACGGCCTGTGATGAAATATGATGATTATGATGAACTAATTGATAATTATAACCAGATTGTAGCTCCCCTGAGCTCCATGGAACATATTATCTTAGTTTTGGTTTTCTAGCATGCAAATTTACTGTTTTGCTTATCACAGCTGTCATCGATCCGAGCTGTATGGGCAGCTATTTTCAAACAGAAAGCCTTTTTTCAAAGACAGATATAAGTTAGGGACCAGCAGACAGCAAACACAGGGGAACATTCTGCAGCTAAAGAGAAAGATATTTCTTTTACCAGAAGTTGATTTAGACTGAAAACACCACGAGTTGCTCTGATATCAGCTCTGGTAAACCAGATGTACCAGATC